>CM046875.1:629592456-634392456 GCA_025667525.1 Glebionis coronaria | reverse complement strand
ATTCAGACGATGGAGGACATGCTCGGTTCCAGGGTATCACATCCACCCCTCCTTAAAGAGAGCGACGTCCCGGCGCTCGCCTCTTCTTATACTCACATTTCGTGCCGCTGGAACAGATGAGGATACCTTTCCTTGAAATAGTGCGTTCACTTTGGCCGTCAGTCTCCGGATGATAAGCCGTACTTAAATTCAATTCAGTGCCCATCGCACGTTGAAGCGATTTCCAAAATTCCGAAGTAAACCTACTATCGCGATCCGAAATGATCGATAACGGTACTCCATGTCTGCAAACGATCTCCTTCACGTACACACTGACCAGCTTTTCCTTACTGTCCGTCTTCTTCATAGGTAAGAAGTGAGCAGATTTCGTCAATCTATCCACTGTTACCCAAATCATATCACATCCACTAGGAGTTCTGGGTAAACCCGTCACGAAATCCATAGCGATTTTCTCCCATTTCCATTCTGGGATCTCTGGTTGTACCAACAACCCAGACGGCTTCTTATGTTCTGCTTTAACCTTCGCACAAGTCAAACACTTACTAACGTAACGAGCAATATCCGCCTTCATATTCGGCCACCAATAAACTTTCTTCAGGCCATGATACATTTTGTCCGATCCAGGATGTATCGAGTACTTTGACTTATGAGACTCGTTCATAACCAAATCTCGTACTCCAGGCTTTCCTTCCTCGAATGGACACAACGGTAACCAAATCCGATTCTCGAAATATCTCAGTCCGTCTGACCTAACCACAAAAAGAGGTTTCAACATTCTTCCCAAGTTCTCAGCATCAACATTCTCTTTCATTAATCCCCTCTCTTGAGCCTTCAGTATAGTTTCGGTTAAATCAACACTCTCAGTCATCACCAAAGCTCTGACTCTCAAAGGTTTCTCTCGATCCTTCCTACTAAGTGCATCCGCTACAACATTCGCCTTGCCAGGATGGTAGCGAATTTCACAGTCATAGTCACTCAGTAATTCTACCCATCGTCTCTGCGCATGTTCAACTCCTTTTGATCTAAAATGTGCTGCAAACTCTTGTGGTCAGTGAATACAACACACTTCGTCCCATACAAATAATGTCTCCACAATTTCAACGCAAAGACTACAGCTCATAATTCCAAATCGTGCGTCGTGTAGTTCTCCTCATTCTTCCTCAGTTGTCTCGACGCGTAAGCAATCACCTTCTCGCGTTGCATCAACACCGCTCCATAACCCTTACGAGATGCG
Source organism: Glebionis coronaria (assembly GCA_025667525.1). Classification (NCBI taxonomy): domain Eukaryota; kingdom Viridiplantae; phylum Streptophyta; class Magnoliopsida; order Asterales; family Asteraceae; genus Glebionis; species Glebionis coronaria. The sequence continues at coordinate 634,391,222 of CM046875.1, read as the reverse complement.
TCACAATACACTACAAAGTCTTCGGTTCCTTCAGGTAATGATAATATCGGTGCGGAACATAGCTTGTCCTTGAGCGTTCTGAAAGCGAATTCTTCCTCATCTCCCCATTCATACACTCTATTCTTTTCGGTAAGCTTTGTCAATGGCTTCGCAATCAACGAAAATCCTTCAATGAATCTCCGATAATACCCAGCTAAACCAAGGAATTGTCGAACCTCAGTCGGCGTTGTCGGTGCCGACCATTCCCTGATCGCTTCGACCTTGGCAGGATCCACGCGAACTCCTTTGCTATCAATTATGTGACCAAGGAATTGCACAGACTCTAACCAAAACTCACACTTCGAGAACTTCGCATACAGCTTCTCTCTCTTCAGCAGATCCAATATCTTTCTCAGGTGCTTCTCGTGCTCTTCCTTACTCTTAGAGTAGATAAGAATATCATCAATAAAAACAATGACAAACTTATCTAGATACGGCTTGCATACGCGATTCATAAGGTCCATGAATACAGCATGCGCGTTTGTCAACCCAAACGGCATCACTCGAAATTCGAAGTGTCCATACCGCGTACGAAAGGCAGTTACAGGAATATCCTCCTCTCTCACACGCAATTGATGATACCCTGATCTCAAGTCGATCTTTGAGTATACACAGGAACCTTGCAATTGATCAAACAAATCGTCAATCCTCGGCAATGGATACCGATTCTTAACCGTCAGCTTGTTGAGTTCTCTATAGTCAATACACATCTGAAATGAACCATCTTTCTTCTTCACAAACAACACTGGCGCTCCCCATGGTGATGAGTTCGGCCTAATAAATCCTTTATCCATTAACTCCTTAAGTTGATCCGATAACTCCTTTAACTCGGATGGTGCTAATCGATAGGGTGCACGCGCAACCGGCGCAGCTCCCGGCACCAAATCGATTCGAAACTCGACCTCACGGGTGGGTGGTAAACCGATATATATATATATATATATATATATATATATATATATATATATATATCTTAATATATATATAAGAGGAGGGATTTGCCACGTCATCTATCAGGGAACTAATCCCAGTCAGCATGGGCTTAAGAAAATCATGGGCTTAACAAAATTTCGGAAATTTTTATATACTCACATCTATCGTTCTTGATGTAAAATTTATATATAGCAAATATTTTTAATCAGTACCCAAATAAATGCAGATCGTAACCTAAACATAATTATTGTTTACCAAATCAATCTTTCACATCACGATCAAAACCGAAAATAATTTATCCCTAATACCTCTTCGATTCGTCTTATTCAGAATCACCGATAACATCTTCTAAGGTAATTTTTATTTTTATTTTTTGATTGAATCTAATGATGCGTTTATTGATTATGAATATAATTTTGTGACTGATTTTAGTTATGAATTGGTAGATTAAATCTGAAATTCATATTAATGTGTAGTATTTATTAACATATGTTTGAACTTGAATTCCAGTTTTGTTAATATATGCTTTCTATTAATTAAACCTTGAAATTGTTAGATCTTATATTGATTTTGATTGTACAGATTTTGTATGCATCTAAGGTATGGTTCGTATTATTTATGCTACAAGATATAGACCAATGTTCATATTTTTGACAAACAACATATATGCACCCCTTTTTGATTCGAACCCTTCCAGCTGCTGCTTAACCTCGGCCAACAACTCCTCAGCAAAAACCTCGACTTCTCCACCCCATCAGGTTCGGGTACGTCATCTTATCCGTCAGCAATTCTTTCCTAGCCAATTTGAGCAAAAGTTCAGTTGTAGGTGAAGTTTCTATAACGAAGCTTCCACATTCGGCTCATACTAATGCCAAGCTTGCAAAAAATTACTTGATGACGGGTTTATGAATGTTCCAAAAGGTTAGTCTACATAATGTTTTCGATAATCTTAAAATTGTAGATCTGGATCAATTGGATTAGGAGAAGAATAAACTTAAAACTGAGATTAAGGCAACACTTATCCATCATTTATGAATGATTAGTGTGTTATAAATGATTACAAAACTTATATTATTACAATAAAACTGAGTCTGAGAATAAAACAATGTAGGAGTTTGTAGGCAGTATGCATCGAGAGTAGACATCAGGCGACTTTTCTCATATGCTTAGTTTATGAAAGATAAGCTTTACTAATTTAAGGTTTTGTTACGTGATTATTTAATGACTTGCATTGTTAACTCGATGTAAACTTAGCTCTACCATTTAGGACGTGACTAGACATACATAGATGTGTATTAACCATGTACCCGATGGTAGATAGAGATACTTGCAGATGAAAGGATTAAATATGACTCATGTACATACCTTTAGTTTCTGCATATCATATTATTAATCCATATGTGGATACTGGTGATAAAACATAACGTTGCTAAGGTACATGATTTGCTATTGGAACAATTGCTAGAAGCAATTCATCTGTCCACTTTTTACAAATATAGTTTTTCAATTTCTGATCACCAGAGTTTAAATCTAATCTTTATTTTTTATTTACTTGAAAAGTATATTGGGATGCGTTAACTAATGCCCAAGGTAGACAATATTTTAGTTTGAACCGTTTTGGTGTGTCCAATTAATCTAAGTAATTATCCTCGCTGTTCGCAAATGTACTACTTGGCACAAGTCTATGTCGCTACAAACCTTGTGAGGTGGGTTCTGAAACTGGAAAATGTGATAACAGATGATGTAGCCAACACACGTGACGACGCAATGTCATCATCTTGGACCCTGACTGGTGAGTGTTACTTCTTTTTTTCTCATTAATCTTCTACCTGCGCTTTTACTGAAGATATAAACAACTGTTGATCGTACTTATTGTATTTATGAACTGTTTTATGAAATACAAAATTTTTCGGTTGATGTATATATACAGGTGAAATGTGTGGTAGATAGCAGCAACTTTTTTTTATAGAAATATGTATTTAATCATAATCATACTATGCTCATGGTCTAACGCAAGCTTAAAATAGCGTGACAAATCTGTCTTAATGGGTGTTTGGCCATTGCTGTCAAAGAGGGTGTTTGGTCGCTGCTATCTAAAGACTGTTTGGTTGATTTTGCAAAAAAGAATATGTGTTTATCGGTGCCAAAGTGAGTCATGATAGCTTAAATGACCTATTCAGTTAGGTATCAATTTATACAACACATGTTATAGAAATTAATACAAATAGGCTTATCGATTTCATTTATGTGTGCGTTTTGAAAATAGGTTAGAGGGTTTGCCACATCTAGCATCAGGGAAGTAATTATTGTTTTTGTAATCAAAATTAAGGTGTAATTTAGAGGGTTTAATGATTTGGGTAAAAAAATTGTTAGTGAATGTTAGCTGTAATGCAAAAACAGGAATACAATTGTAGTCGGATAAATTAGAGAAACTTTGAAACACGTACATGGTATATACTGTTTAGGAACTACAGTTCAGGATTCGGGTGGTCTTTAATTGACAAAGATATTAGTTTTGACTTGTGCTTTTTTTAGAAAACATATTACATTGAGCTGAAAACCTCTGTTAGAAAAAACTGAAAACCCAATTTGTATGTGTGTTGGTTTGGTACCAGATGTATTCACGTTTTAATTGTATTACAGGATATGCCGTGCTAAAACCGCTGGATAAGTCTTTGTGATGAAGCAGCTGAATAAATCAGATATGCTTAGCAATGGGCAGGTACAATACCCAATTACTATCCATGTCCAGTAGTTCTTTTGCTTGAAATGTCATTGCTTTTATCAATTATCCCCGCTTTATCATTGTAGCTCTTCTTCTATTTTAGAAGATGGCTTTGTGTTCTGTATGGGTCACACATCCTGAACACATGCCAAAGCCACCAATGACACCACACCCCTTTTTGATTCGAACCCTTCCAGCTGCTGCTTAGCCTCGGCCAACATCTCCTCAGTAAAAACCTCGACTTCTCCAACCCCATCAGGTTCGGGTACGTCATCTTATCCATCAGCAATTCTTTCCTAGCCGTTTTCCCCAATTCCTCAGATGACTTAGTTACATCCAATATATCATCGACCACTTTAAACAACAACCCTATACACCTTGCAAATTTCCTTAACTTCTCCAATTGTGTCTCACTCCCACCACCCAAAATTGCACCCAACACGACTGCAGTCTCTAATAAAATCGCGGTCTTCTGAATGTGAATAAACTCAAGCTATTTCAACCCGACATCTTGCACCCCAGTCGAAGCTATATCAACCACTTGACCCGCGACCAACCCTTCTATCTTAATGATTTCGCAAGCTCCCCAACTGAAACCAACAGCCGTGCAGCAGGCACAACAACAGTCTCATTTGCAACAAACTCAAAAGCCAATGCCAAAAGTGATTCACCCGCCAAAACCGCGAAATCCTCACCATAAACCTTATGATTAGTTGGCTTCCCACGTCGAAAATCATCGTTATCCATATAAGGTAAATCATCATGAATCAAAGACATTGTATGCATCATTTAAACAGTGCAAGCTGCAGGCATAGTAGTGGCTTTATCACCTCCAACAAGCTCACATGCCATGATACACAAAATCGGCCTCACTCGCTTACCACCAGAAAGTAACGAATACCGCATAGCTTCATGAATCTTTAATTGTGTTCTTAGCGTTATAGATTCATCAAGTGCATTATTAACAGAGTTAGTTTTTTCATACATAAATGTTTTCAAACAAAAAGATGGTTTGTTTTTATATTATTATGAGGAAATATTTCTTTTTCGTCTTCCTTAACAACCGCATCAAAAACAGAAAAACAAGATTTAGAAACATTGGATCTTATTAATGTTGGATGAATCTTGAAGCAATGTTTACTATATTTGATAAATGAAGATCAGAAAAGATCCATGAAACATGGAACATGTTAGTAAAATTATCCTTCTGACCAGCTAGGCGACTACTGAATCAAAAGCACTAACATCCCAAGTTGATAAGGTGTTTGAGTAGATCAATAATGCAACTAATGATACATCTTATATAAGAAGCAGAATATTCATAAAAATGATGGGATACATTTTCTTTGTTCCCCGTACCTCACACACCTCCTCCCTCACGTGCCTTTCTCTCTGAGGGGTTATCATAAAAAATGATCGGCTCTCTTGCTTGCGAAGCTACCTTCGGTCACTCGCTTATCATGTGTCTTCACTCGCTGTATCTTCACGGCACGTGTTCTCCACCTGTAAATTATTGTATAAAACCCAATTTCTATCCAATTTTTACACAATCTTTTGCTACGTACCAGATCCCAACAATTATTTCAGTAGCTTTGGTAATTCTAACCGTCCCTGTTGTTTTCATTCCTTTGTGTTTCACCAATTTTATAATTAGGTTGCGTTATACTTCAATGTAGTCACTGATTGGACAGATGTAGGTTTCGGTGGTGCCCCTGTTTAGCTTATTTTTACGGACGCCTATGCTTAGTCACTTGGATTAGGTTTGCATTATGGTGGTTGTTTTGTTTGGGTTCACAGATCGTACAAGTTTAGTTAGGTTGTTAGCACCTACTGTTAGTGGTTTTAGGTTTCGATTTAGGTTTAAGGATTTGCTTTTTAGGATAGGATTTGCTTTTTAGGATATGATTTAGTTTTAGCATCGCTCCGGTCCCTTAACTCATAGGCAGATCAACTAAACCTCGTCTATATGTTGTTGCAGAGATGATTATCGGTCCTTATGTATTAATCACTTATGAGCTTCCTGGGAAATCCAATATAGATGGGGATTTCTACAGATGCTATTAAGAGTGAAAACATCTCCCTCGATGCCATATCAAAGGTAAAAGCAAACCTACTAAGAGAAAAGGAACTTGCGATTGCGGAGAAGGCGATGAAAATTTCTTGGGTAAACTGTGAATCTGTATATTAACCAGTTGTGTTGTATGCTTCGGTTTTAAACCGTTCTATTTTTTTAAGCTGTTTCATAAGAAAATAATTGACTACTACGTAATAAACTTGTCATGTATCTATGGCAGATTTGTTTCCTGCCTGGCCTTTGTGTACAATCAGCCTTTCAATTCCATATGGCTAAAAAATATGCTAAAGTAATGATTTTGTTCTTGAAGTTCAGGCCTAATGTTGAAACCTTTTTATAAATATGAAGCTGATTATTTCATATTAATAGTGTATACATTAGTTTATTTTGTGTATCCACATATGGCTGATCAAAACTGGTTTTAATGTTGAAACAAATATATATTTTGGTGTATATGATAAAACATGCAACGCTGTGCTTAAAGGATGAAAATAACCGCATCACTACATCAGGGATTAAACAAAAAAGTCCAGATAGAGGAGCATTATCGCTCCCCTTAACGAAGGTATGTATCCCTGTCAGATCTATTAACCTATAATCATTTGCTTGTTGCTTTCCAGGAATTGACTACGCTTACTTACTCAGTTTTTGAAGCACCTTGTGAGTGAAGGATGCAAACATGTAGCAATAACAACAATCCAAAATACTTCCTCGCGACCAACCCTATTAGGATTCAAGTGTTGTTTTTGCAGCCTAGAAGATTCGCTGACCTCAAACTATTGTAAAAGGTAATCCTGTTATAGAAAGCATAGTTTGATCAGTTCTGTAAATTGGATGCGGCATGATTTTAATTACAGGAAACCTGGTATTTAAAACTTTGCCTATTTCAATCTGATAATCTGTTGCTTATGAGGTTAAAATGTCTGAAGTACCAACTTGCATAAGTTTAAGTACTACTTTACCGTAAATAATCAGAATAAGCAGTTTTAGCCAAGCACTAAAAATTGCTTATAATTTGTTGAAAATCAAGCATATAGGCACTTGAAAAAGTTAACATAAAAATCAAGTTACATATTCACTATTCACTGTTATAGATCAATGACGGTGTTTATAATCATAACTTTATTTTTTTAGTTTTGCTTAGGTCGTTAGTGAAGATGGCAAGCAAGTCAAATGTCAGCACCCGTTGACCGAGGCAGACATGGAGGAGCTGCGGGTGCGTATGTGATTTTCTTTAATGTTGATGATTACCATTTCTGTGACATTCAAGTTGCTTATAATGATTTTTGCTTGCCTTTTGTTTGTAGTCGCGCACATATTGTTGTTGAAAATTTGCCTCAGGCCACTGTCATCAGAACCTAATGAAAGTTTTCTTGGCTGTTGGGAGGTACCAAATTTTCCCCAACTCATATTTCTTTATACCTTTTTACTATGTCTAGAACATATTCGCGTTAGGAATTATGTAACTCATCTAATTCTTAGTAGCCGTATGTAATTACGGTAAAGACAATTCGTACATGCCAGCCAGAAGCTTCCAATGGTGGAGCGACTTCAGCCTCAAGAGGCGCATCAAAAGATTATAGGATGCACTTTAGTAATAACGTAAGCATATACGTAGATATGTAGATGCTAGGTGTCTTTTTATGTCAATGTTATTTAGTGTTTGATGTTGTTATAGATTCATTCACAATTATCTTTTAACATCTTTCTTACCATCTTCTTTATATGTATTTACAGCTACATGCTTTTGTGGAGTAGATGTATTGTATTGCTGTCAGGATAATTATTTTATTATAAGAGCAAGTTGTTATCAATAGTTGTTTTTTTAATTCATTTTGAATTTCAAATCGACCCGTTGAGTCACCGGGTCCGGGTCAACTCGGGTTTTAAAATAAATATTTTTTTAATAATTAACAAAAATTATATATAAAAACCCCGTATATTGAAGATATAAATTGTTTACCAACCAATATAATATATAAAAATAAAATTTCTTCGTAAATACGTAAAATTTACATATTTAAAAAAAACTCAAAAAAATCAAAACCCGACCGGGTCTCGAGAACCGGGTTTTGAAAATGTCAACGAGCCGGGTTTTGAAAATGTGAAAGACGGGTTAATATGATCCGTTTTTCAACCGAAATCGGTCAACTGGTTGACCCAAGTTGAAACCATTGGTTTTGAGATACAAAGTATGCTAACTTGTGCATTTTTTACTACGCATGGTTAATTATATCAAATGACTTGGATCAATTATTAACTTCTTTTTCCACTAAATGTTTATTTCATAACAAATCATTTTATGACACATTATTGTGTAGATGTCTTTATATAAAAATTATGTGGCTATAGTATTCCTTATACTTATTTAATATGTTTATAGAATGCATGAATTAATGTGAGGCCAATCATAGTGCTTTACTGCTTAGATGATATGAAAGAGGATGAGTAGAACAAGTGAATAATAAATTGACCCGGTGAAACCTTACTTGCAACCAAAGATAAAAGAATGGAGTTGATATAATAGATGCAATGTTTTAAAACTCGGGTTTTAAATCAAACCGGTTGAGTTATCGATGCCGGGTCAACCCGGGTCGACCTGAATCAACCCGAGTTAACCCGGTTTTAAAAAATTTAATTTTTTTTTTATATTTTTAATAATTAATAGAAGTTATATATAAAAACGGTAAAAACTTCCGAATATTGAGGATATAAGTTGTTTATCAACTAATAATATAATGTGTAAAAATAAAATTCCGACACAAATACGTAAAATTTACACATTTTTTTCAAAAAATTCTCGAAAAAATAAAAACCCGGCCAAGTCTCAAGAACCGGGTTGACCCGGGTCACCCAAACCCGCCGGGATCGAGTTTACCGGTTGACCCAACCGAGTTGACCAGATGTAGAGTAGTGTGGTTTGTACTTTGTACTATATTTCATTCACTATTTGCAATTTACTATAATAATCTTATAAAGCCAAAAGAATTAAATTAAGCTTTCTTCATGTGAAGTTATTGGCCATGATTTCTTAGTACTTATCTATGTGTACAATACCATTTGTAATCTCATTCACAAATCAAAGATGAGTCGGGTAGACTAAATTATTACTCCCTCCGTCCCATAACAGTCCATCTTACTATTTTTGAACGTCCCATATTAATAGTCCAGTCCAAAAATAGATCAGAAATGTAGATTAACTTTACAATATTACCCTCACTTGAAGGTATTATTACAAGTAATAAAGAAGTTGAAAATTAAATGGTTAAGGGTAAAATTGTCATTGTGTAAAAAGTAAGAGAGGGAAACCTGAAAAAGTGATCTTTTTATTAAACTGCGTATTTTTGGTCGGTGGACTATTATTATGGGACGGAGGGAGTATTATTTTATAAAAAAAACATCATAATTAATCAGGTTTAAAACATGTGAGCCTCTAATTTTGTTTTAGTACTTAATGTATAGTTATTTTGATTGGTGTTGAGTACGATTTTTATGTACAGATTCTATATAGTTAATTCAGAAAACAGAAATATTCCAAGTAATATTACAACGCAAAGTCTTTTGATGTGTTATCGCTTATAATTATTATTAAAGTCAATACGAATTTTATAATGTTACTTTTAAAAAAACAAAAAAAAAAAAACAAGTGTACAATTTTCATTAAACTCCATACAAATTTTGTAAATGTTACTTTTAAAATAAAAAAACTAAAAACAAACAAATATTTATAAAACAAAAAAAAGTTAAACGATAATTGGAAATCATACCCGTCCATCGGACGGGTTTTGCCACTAGTATATATATATATATATATATATATATATATATATATATATATATATATATATATATATATATATATATATATATATATATATATATATATATATATATATATATATATATATATATATATATATATATATATATATATATATATATATATATATATATATATATATATATATATATATATATATATATATATATATATATATATATATATAGTGTAACTTTCTTTTCAGAACCAATATTAGTGCGAGAACTATCAGAACCATATTTTTTACTCTTAATAATACATTATATACAACATATGAATGCAAAATGGCAATTTTGAAAATATATGTAACTTATTTTGAGAGCTGAATTTAAGTGGGGTCAAAATCGGAATTCTATTATTTCATAAAAATACCATCTCACTCAAAAATTCCTAAAATAGTGTACCCTTATTTATTTTTTACACAGATCTGAGCTTTCATCTCTTCAGCCAAAAACTCGCCGCCATCTCTTTCAATCTCATTCTTACAAACGATTCCTAAAAAATCAATTTTATTTGGTTTGTAATATTTTAACAAGCATAAGAGTAATGTTACTAGGTAATTCTTCTTACGTAGTTTTCAATTGCAAAAGCTTATTTATTTATTCTATTTATGTTTTTAATTATAAATTATTTATTTTCCGTTCAATCATTGTTTCATTCGAAGTACTTTTCATTACGATTGAATGATATGAAAATAGAATTAGAGGTTTGCTTAATAAAAACTAATATGTAATATGCAGATGTTAACAAAATACGCATAACAGGCCATTAATATTTAGACTCATAATTATATATGTTTAGCTACCCCGTACCATGACAATTAGTTTCGATGTATGGTTTTGACTGATGTTATTCAATAATAATTTATTTGTGTTTGGATTGATTTTTTTGTTTAAAGTTTAATTATGTTATTTCTTGATTTTTAATGCTTTTTTAACAGGATCACTCAATTAGTTTGGATATACGTTTTTGGAGGCGGACATGTATTTTTTAGAGACGGACATGTATGTTTTTAGTACAAGTATGTTTTTGGAGGCAGACATGTATGTTTTTGGAGGTGGACATGTATGTTTTTGGAGGTGGACAAGTATGTTTTGGAGGCGGACAAGTATGTTTTTGGAGGCGGACATGTATGTTTTTAAAGGCGGGCATGTGTGTTTTTAGAGGCGGGCATGTATGTTTTTGGAAGTGCGATGTTTATGGAAAAAGTACACACATGTTTGGAAGAGTGACTTCAAATATATATTTTTGTTAAATATCAGTGCATGTTTTATTTTTGATTTTTTTAGTAATTTGTGTTTTAATTGGTATGTGTTTAACATTTATGTTTTGTGTGGTACAAATTTACATTATTTAAACAATATATATGTACACGTGATAATCCGAATAACATAAATGTTTACTGAAAAGTTTAAATGGTTGTTAAGTATAAAAATATGCATATTATTTAATAATAAAAAATATACACACAAAATTGACTTTTTTTTCAAAACATGAATGTTTTTTATTCTAAAAATTAAGAGAATTTAGAAAGCAATATAAAAAAATAAAATAAAAACAAATTTCAAAGTTAGAATATTAAAAAATGGGATTATTTAAAAATAAAAAAAATAAAAAATATCTTTTATCTTTTACATTTATGCCCATATGGATTTTAATCTAATAAAATAAATGAAATTAATTAGCTAAATTCTGATTGGTCTATTATGGTTCTGATAGTTCTGACAGTAATAATGGTTCTGAAAAGAAAGTCCCCATATATATATATATATATATATATATATATATATATATATATATATATATATATATATATATATATATATATATATATATATATATATATATATATATATATATATATATATATATATATATATATATATATATATATATATATATATATATATATATATATATATATATATATATATATATATATATATATATATATATATATATATATATATATATATATATATATATATATATATATATATATATATATATATATATATATATATATATATATATATATATTATATATATATATATATATATATATATATATATATATATATATATATATATATATATATATATATATATATATATATATATATATATATAATATATATATATATATATATATATATATATATATATATATATATATATATATATATATATATATATATATATATATATATATATATATATATATATATATATATATATATATATATATATATATGTATAATAATCTCTAAAATGTAATCCTAAAATAAAAAACAAATTTTTACATTTGAATTTTTTTTGTTGCTAAATGTCTATATAATTGTATATATTTTTCTAAAAAATAGTGTAATTTGGGTCAACCCGAAACGAATTCAAATTCGGTTTTAGGTTCAGTTCGGTTTTCAGGTTGACCCAAAAATATTTTACTCGAATAAACCGAACAACCCGATGGACACCCCTAACGAGGTACATATAGTAAATATAAGGCCATTATCTTTATGTACCTTCAAATCTTCCATCTCCTGCTGCTGCTTTGCAATGGTTACTATAAATGCAGCTTCTTTCTTCTTTGCGTTTTCTAGCTGAAAACAGCAATACAGTAAGGAATGTCGATGAGAACCCATAAGTCAAAACATATATATGCACTTGCTAACGCAAAGGCATAATTATGTAACCTGATCTCTCAGTGCCTTTTCAGAAGACTTCAAATCATGGAGATAACTGACAACAACTTCAGGTTCTGCGTGCGATAAAACGTACAAAATAATAAGCACAGATTATATGCTATCATTATCTTTTCTAGGGTGTAATATAAATATATATAAAGAAAACCAACCAGCTGATGTGCCTGTTAGAATAGACTCGTTCTGAAATACTGAATGCCATTTTTGAATTTCTGACTTCCTAGCTTCTAGCTCTAACTGAAACCAAATATAAGTGCACTTATAATAGATTCAGATACTGTTGATTTTTATCAAATGACATATAACGTCATGTAGATCATCTTAAAGGTAATTTCAGACGTACTTTACATGTGGCTAGTTCATCCTTACAGCTCTCCAGACTACAAAAGTCATAACACAAAGAAAGATATGCGATAGCTGATTAGTAGTAGTATATGATCTAGATAACTGGATTCAAGTATTACCAAAAAACAAAAATACATAGAACACAGCTATAGCCTATAACAATGAAATGAATTGTTCAACAAGAATCGGAAAATAATACCTCTCGGGAAGGGATAAAATCATCCCAGTTGCGACACCTGGTGCGGTTTCTTCTGCTTTTATGTTAGCCTGGGATTGCAAACAAAAAAAGTAATCAACTGGAGATTCAGGATCAGTGCACTTAAATGAACAATAAAAACTTCATCAGCTACACAAACTTGCATAAATGAGAGCAAAAAATAAATGTTTGCAAGCTAAAATATTGTTGTGCAGGGTCTAGAAGTCACAGAAACTTTACTATTTCGTGTTCACAAAATTTTGTTGATTCTAAATAATATCTAGATACCTCACAATGATGTAAAATTATCAAACCTCCTGAATGATAACTATAACAAATATAGCAAGTTGTTATGCGTTGTAAGAAAGTGGTATTGGATCTGTTAGTGTAATCAATCGTAGAAATGTATGTTCTTTTCCAGGAGGGCTTGTACCCTGGTAGATGATTTTATAATATATACGAATTGATAAATACCCTGATACATGATGCAAAACGTCCTTAGAGAGTAAGCAAATGAAAAACGGGAACGAACAAAAAGTACTAAAAGCAGTTATAGGCTCATTTACCCTTAGTAACTAAAGCAAACAGGTGATGAGTTGACAATGACCTTGCTGCAACTTCATAGTACTTGATAAAAAAGAGACTACCATATAACTACCAAACATGGTGGCGTGGAGCGGTCTTTCGAGATTATGAATACCATTTAGTACTATAATATTAGAGTTTGTGATGTAGTTGTTCCACGCGCTACTTGATTCTTGTTCATAACTAACTAAGACGTCTCTTCTTATTCTTTTTGAAGTTGGATCAAGGTAACTACCTAAGCAAGTAATGTGCATCCGGACACCCGGGTAACGATTAAAGATGATCCCACTAAGAAGACTTTACACACGCCCCAAGATTTTACAATGTTCCAAGGATACTTGGCCAAAAAGGAAAAGAAGCCCTGGTTCTGGAGCATGAAAGAACTTTTTGTAAGCTCTTAACACACTAGATGAACCTCTGTATTGCAAATGCATCCAATGTGGTCAAGAACTATTTAGCTAAAAGTAAGACTGGCACTAGCAAACAAAGTACAAACATTGGCACTTGAAAAGTTGAGTTATAAAGTACAGGAAAACCTAGAAATTATGTTGACAATTGGAGTGCTTCGACCACAAACAGTTCCATGGACATTTTTTTTCAATGTATGCAAATAATAAGACACAGAAAAAAGTATGGATATCTTTAACTATTCGCTAACTTTATTAGAATTAGAATCGGTTATAAAACATGAAAACAATGGACTTCATAAGTTCGCATGATTTAGTTGCATGTCTTAGTAGTATTTGTTTCACTCATGATGCATAGATCTTCTCGTAATTTTCTCCATATACAGTGGATCCATTAGCCGCAACGATTACTAGTTTGACAAATAGTTAATAAATGATGAAAATTTTATATTCCCTCATTTAGATTCATGTTTTAGCAAATAATCATTCCATTAAAGTATTCAAAACTAATCGCATACTGATGAAAGCTTTGGTCTATCATGATGCTTTGTTTCATGTACAATGTTGTACATAGTGTTGCAATTAGATTGTACAAGTTGGTTTGAAACGATAAATGGGCAACGAGTAAGATTATAAAATGCGTACAATAGTTTAGGTTCACCATGAAGTAAACCCAAGTTCGGTCAGTGAGTAAGAAAGGTTTGCAGTAAGATTTTCCTCCTAGATTAATTCAAAATATCTGATGTTTTCAGGTGTTCTTTCTATCGCCTACAGGTGGTGTATTCCAGCCTTTAAACTTATCCCAAATTAGAAAATTAAGCTAGATTTATACTTGCAATATCTAAAATCTAAGAGAGGTTGACACCAAGATATTCCGACAAGGTGGAATTCGACATATACAGTGCTTTGAAGTGCTATCTACTATCGTTATGCTTTGTATCGCCCCATATCCTTTATTTCGAACAACGTTCTTCTTGAATGGGACAACTTGATTGAACTTAATTATCCTTTGAGAAGTGAAAGCCCAAAAACACTTTACACGTTCTACTCAGTACTTGCTAACCATAATATCTTGCAAATAACCTTGTATAACCAAATATGACTTATGTGCACAACTTCATATATAAAACAAAATACCACGATGAACCAATGCATGATATGAAATAATTTTATAATTCTCGAGTATGTCAACAAACGAATTATTTGCATAAATGTTATCCTAGTGATTGAAAATAACTTTTTATCACGTTCTCCAACTAGTAGTCAAAGGAGCCATCTATTCGGCAAGCTCAACCCCTATGTAGAACAAAAAAGTAAGATAATTGCAATTATCAACATCCAATCGTCATTCATAAAGTTGTAGTCGCAATAGATTTCCATAATTCAAAAGTACACAAAATCTTGTAGACTACACAAGTAAGTGACTATAAAGTCTTAACCTTTTCTTTGTCCTATAGCTTTCCGTTATCATGCTTTAGAGTGTCCCTGGTAGAATTAATTCAGTTACTGTTCTAAATACTTAAAAGAGATGATTCATGATCTGTTCATATTCCACAATTATAAAAATAGCTCATCCATATTAATTGCATGTAAAAGAATCTCCTTAAACTTATCTTGTCTGAGTTAGGGTTGTCTGTGGTCAGATAAGCCCCTTTGTCAAAAGTAATCATGACTTCCTCTTAGCGAAAATTTCTAAAGGCGATGGTATGTATTTGTGTGCATTAAAGTCAAAGTACAATGAGCTCATCACAATTGTAACAATCGGCGCGAATGGGTATGCGAGAATTCGGATCAGTTTCATGTCAAGAAATTTGACCCTATTTCAACCATGTATATGGAGATCTCTTTGTCATGTAAACTTACATACAAGGATAACAATCAACCTTAAAGCTTTACAAACGTCTTTTTTACCACTTCATTCCAATCAAAACTAACTTTGACATGACAAACAAAACTCCTACTAAGCAATTCCGCATATAGCATTGTGATAGTAGTAGAATTCTTTGCTTCCCGTTCTAACCCTTAAAAATGCAAAATGTAATCTGTAATAGATTTCACATTTATTACCCTAATGGCCTTTTATACTCTCATTCAATCATTAACACACATTCGATTCTCATGTACATTCTTCCGCAACAACATACTAGGCCTTCAACAACCTTAAACTAAACCTAATAAACATGGGATAGATTCAACAACCATATCTAGACTAATCACAAAGCTCGCTAAAGAAATTAAAGAAAATAAAATGTTAAACCTTTTTGGAGCCAAAATTATCATCTCCAGCATCACCGATATCTCCAAATCCTCTCTTAGTCCCTACAATTACATTTACTCATATTAAATTACAAAAAACAACAATACCCCCAAATCAATAAATTAATTTTTTTTTTTTTAAGATTAATTAAAAACCTGTTTGGTTAGTCCCAGTAGCAAAATCTCCATTGAAACCATCATCCTACATACATACATACATATAATTGCAGTTAATTAGAACCAGATTAATTAAAATATAAATAAAAATTTATATAAACTTACATCGTCTATATGAATACGAGATGCCATTTTTATTAAACCTGGTCTTAAAAAACCACTTCCAGAAACTGTACTTCAATTTTTTATCTGCAAAACAGCAATTTTTTTTTTTTTACTTCCTTTTATTTAGTTCGCGTGTTGGTGTTTGCGATTGTATTAGCCCATTACTTATTGCCTTATTGGGTTAAAATGGCCCTACTATAAATCTTGCCCTAGGGCACTTTCTCATACTTTTCAAAAAATAATGGGGCACTTTACTTATTCTTTATTATTAATGACCTAAACGGGGACACATGTAAGAAAATAAATGGGTTTATGGGCGCACATGTAAAATACTACTCATTCTGTCTCATATTAAGTGTCTAGATTCTTAATGCACAAACTTTTAGATATATTATAATTCTACCATTATTAGCTATTCAAATGACAATTATACCCTCATTTAATACAAAAAGTCAAAAAGAAAAAACACACCTTAAATATGGGTCACATATTAAAGGGCATATATGAAAATTAATTATCAAGATTTTTTCATTTATTATAGTAGACACTTAATATGGGACAATCAAAAATTTCATATTGGACACTTAATAAGGGACAGATGGAGCAATTAGGTTACTCGGTAGATATTTTATATTTAATTTTTAATCATCGGCTTTCAAACAAGTATTTTTATTTTTTAATTCTATGTTTTTATATGTTTTTTCTCCGTTTCAACTTGCGTCCGTTTAGCCTGCCCGTTTCACCCGTGCCCATTTAACCCGCCCACCCGCAAACAAGAAAAATAAATAAAAGACAAAAGCCCATTAAAACTTCAAAGACATCCACATGAACCAGTCTACACCAATACCAAACCAAGGACCAAGTAACCGCGAGGAAAGCTTTTAGCAGCCCACTTGTTAGCGAAAGGGATTCTAGACCCATAATTAAAATCATCCAAAGAGAACACCGTCTATTCACACCCGGACCAGGTCACTAACTTAGCCTAAAACGGTTTCATTAAAAGGCAATTGACAAGGCAGTGATGTAAAAACTAATTTTCGTGTTTTTTTTTGAAAAGGTGAACTTTTATTAATTATCAAGAGTAAAAAGTAACATTTAATGTCTTTTCCAGGAGTTATAGGTCTCAATACTGTCTAAAACTGTGATAACCTGAAAGCGAGGTCATTGCCTAATCTTATTTAACGACTATTTTCGAAATTTTTGATGAGCTTGAATGATTTTTGTTTTTGAAGGTTTAAGTTTAAACCGATGTTAGGAGACTTATATTTTATCTTTAATTAGTATAAGGAATATTAGCAAGCGTGATGTCGATGGATGCCCAATATTTTACGTTTTATTGTTCGTTGTTAGATGTATGTCGTTTTCGATGTTTTCTTTGAAATGACGAGTTAAGTCGAGTCGGGAGACGATATTATTATATCTGAGATACGTTTTAACTTTTGAGAAGTATTTTTATGAAACCCGAGCCTTGTGAATATTTTCAAAATCGACTAATAGTCATTTCCCGCTTTTTAGCTAACTATTTTCATTTTGGACCAAAACTATCATAAATTGACAAAAAGGGTCCCTCCACCACCATATAAAAGCTTATTTCTCACCTAATTTTCTCATAGTTACCACCAACTAGAAAGTCATACTCCTCCCTCCTGTTTCTTTTCTTAACCGTGACCTAAACCCCCCCTAAACACATTTTTCTTTCAATTTCTAGTTTGATCTAAGCTAAAACAAATCAAGACCCATACTTAGAATTTAAAAAGGCTTCTATTGGTATTAATTTCATCAACATGCATGAAGTTTGATTTTTTGTTAAGAATTATGGTTGGTAAAGTTGTTAGATGATCATGCATGTGATTATCTAGTGATAATCATGCATGGGTCATGTTGTTTTTGCTAAAAACATGTTTTTTATTTTTGGGTTTTATGACTTAAGATTTATACAAGTGTTAGGATTAGGTTATATTGTTATTAGAGGCTTAGGATGATGATAAAAATGGTTGATTTTGATCAAAAGTATGATTTCATGTTAGATTTAAATAGGTAATTTAGGGCAGTGGGAAAAAGGTTGTTTTTGGATGCCTTATGTTTTGAAAATTGTTATGATAACTAGATAGTGTTATGAAGATTTTGATTATCTTTGATTTGGCGTAAAGTAGAGCTTCTATCTCTAAACGAGCGAAAAGTTATGATAGTTTGATTATTCGTGTACCGGGAGACGAGTATCGGCACAATATGTAGTTGTTGTCAATATTTGGATCGAATCTCGGGGACTATAGAATGAGTTTTGAAATGAGTCAAGGACTAATATAAAAGTGTATATCCTATATAGTGAGTCTATTTTCAAACCTAGGTATCGGTTTTGCAAATGGAGTCGTTTATAGAAGTTAAAATGGTTGTATGAGTCGATGACGTAAAACTGTCCAGTTTTTGTATTTCAAAGATGTGTCGGGCAGGGAGACTTAGAAGTAAAATCATTTGATAAACTTTTTGGAGCACTTTCTATAGATAGTAAGTTAGTTCCTCAATTCGTTTTTTTTTTTTGGTAACCGTGATTTCCGACTCATTGGCCGACTAATCCACGGGGTTTGAGCCCACCGCCACACAGACTCAAGCCAGGTAAAGCCCTCTCTTTTCAGGAGGTTGGTGTGGTTACTTCAAGGTTGTCGTTTCATAAACCTTTGACGTGTCTAAATGGGGTAAATGAGCTAGTACATTTGGTATGTACCGACAGATTTTTATCGGAAGAATATAGTAATAAAGTAAATGTGAGTTTGAGTTTGATATTCCTAGGTATGGTTTATTTCTCGAGTTATTATTAATCAAGGCGCCTTATTTGATAGGTTGTGGTTCTCGTGTTTGAAAGGCATCCTCTATCATCGATGATCATCTCGTTAGGTCTCTTATACTAAGGTGAGTCTGTAGCCTCGCTTTTCATGCTAGCTACTAAATGTTTTAATACCCGCGAGGGGGATACATGCTATCTGAAAATAAACGAACACAAGTCATGATTAATTTTTTGGACCCGAATGTTACCTATGTTACCTTGAATTGTATTGAGTACCGTGTTGCTAAAGACCCTAAATTCATGAACCGTTAACTATGTTCTGACTTGATGTTGTGAGTTGGGAATATTCGCTTATTCAAATGATAATACTATTAGGTTGACCACCCTGTCTCAGACCAGGGTATTATGTTGAGTAACCTCTGGGAATGATAATTTACGAGAATGAGATTTGGGTATATATCTAGCAACTAATACCCTAGAGGGGAAATGGTTTTATCTATTCATGCCGGCATTTGGCGTGGGTGACTAATTGGTTAAGGGGTCGGTGTCATGAGCTTAAATACAATGAGTTGCCTTGATATAGATTGTATGTACAACAATTATATAAAATGATTATTATTGATTTTCTTCTTGTGTTCAAATATGATTTGTTAAACCTATGGACTCGCTCAACATTATTGTTGACTCGTTTAAGCATGTGTTTCAAGTAATCGAAGGTGATTGATGGCGGAGCATTGCTGTGGATGTTGTGGGTTTGCTTTTGAAGTAGTATGGTCTAAAACAATTTCTATCCTTTTACTGTTGAACAATTTGTCTGATGTTTATGTAATGTACTAAAACTTGTTGGTTTGATGGTCGAGATCCGTGGGGACTAAACGCTTTACTCTGGTGTTGTTTTAGTACATTATGGTAAGAAAAGTATATTTTAGACGATGTGTGAAATCTTATTTATATTTTATGTGTAAACGTCTCTTTTTTAGTCGTTCAATATACCTTGTGTGATGATACTTGTGCTTAGCACCCAATTGTGTATTTCTGCTGCGCAATGTGAATTGGGGGTGTTAAAAGAACGGTGTATGAAGTAGGTTGAGACATAAACAACCATACTTCGACCTAAGATAGAGAGGTTGGTTCCGATTCTATCAAGGTAGAAAAGGACCTCCGGCCTTGCAAGAAATGAGGATCAAACCCCTTACTTTTGTTTTTAGAGGCAAGAGTGATAACCACTGATCCAACCTTGTTGTTTTCATTAATTAATTATCAAGAGTGATTACATTAAAATAAAAGAAGGCATTAGATACATCTAACCTTCATACATAAACAGATACATGAACAAAACTATATTGTCTATCACTATAACAAATATATAAGATCTCTAACACTTCAATATATTCCTCTGTCACATAAGCATATCACTACTGAAAGTATCACTTACTTTTAGAGATGAGATTAGATACTTGTAGTCCTAAAATACGCCATTAATGGGATCATTCATATTACAAACGCTTCACTCTTGATATAGTAGCATACTTTTCTTACGTGTTTTGTCTTGATTTCCTAAATGTTACATACATCTCTCACGTCTAAAATATCAATTACTTTTAAACTTGAAAGCTTCATTTTGACATTTTCTTCAATAACTTTCCATAAATCTTCCCAGGTCCTCTTAACACTGTGGAATAGTGTAATGTTTCTTTCTTGTCATATTAAGTAAATTGTTGCTGCAAAGAAAATATTTTTCACAACTGTCCATATGTTCCTTTTGCATGGAACCTCATTAGCTCTTCCATGATCATTTTCCAGTCATTATCAATTTAAAAATAAATGTTGATGGGGTATCTTGAACTTGAGAGATCAATGAACACTTCATTACCTTGTTAGGATACCATTTATATACTCTATCTTGGGTATCCAGTCTTTCATGAACCACCAACCAAAGAATGAAAGCGTATTAAGTTAGGGTGCCAAACTACCTCATACCAATCCACTTCACTACCATGATTACTATAACACCCCACTTAGATAAGTGGACCGTTACGTGTATTTATGGTGTGTCATCAAAGCATAAGGTAAATGTCCTAAAACATTAACTGACCATAAAGGATATACCGGAATCAAACATCGATAATCCAAACATAAGCCCAAAACATGAAAAGTAAATACTAAAGGAAAAGGACTAAACAATGTCCAACTAAGCAGAATAATATAAGGAGTGCATAAAGTAAGAAGTCTGGATAGCTTCCATCCAATGCACATGCTCTCAAAATCATAAGAGTGTCCTGGTGTACCTGCCGTTAGAACATGAAAGAACTACGGCTGAGCATAACGCTCAGTGAACGTATATAATGCATGATAGGAATATACTGAACTTGAAATAATTAAAAATTACTGAAGCTGAAAGACTGATATGTGGAGTATGATGAAAACTGTAGAAAATCTTATAAGTCTGATTTATAAATAATAAAACTGAACTGTTGTCTGTTAAATCTGAAAACATGTATTTACTGTATTTTAATTGTCAAGAGCTTATATAGGTCATGTGATGTAACAACCGTTGCATGAATAACTGGAGGGGTGACCTCGTCATGTTGTAGAGGGGTGACCTCTAATTACTGTGTTGGGTGGAGGGATCAGCTCCAATGTGAAGGATGTAGAGCACACACCACATTCACTTGATAAACTGTAAACTGATAAGCCTAGGATGCATCCATACGCCCCACTAATAATACTAATAAAATGGCCAAGCTGAACTGAGTGGAACGCTGCAAAATATCACTCTCCCGCAGGTGAGTCATGACACCGGTGCCTCAAGTGTCATGGTTACGGTACCTCCATAACTAGTACTACTGACTGGTCATGCTTGTATAGAAGGCTCAGGCAATATCTTAGTTATTAAAACATATTCTGATAATTTATAACATATACTGGGGAAAACATTTGGCTGCAGACGGGGAATCCTAATCATGCATAGAAAGGAAGTCCTTACTGAAAGGGCGGAAAATCCGTACCTCTTGTCCAGTAACTGACTGATGGAAGACTGAACGAACACTAATCGGGCTTCACGTAAGCTACAATAATAATAGACGCGAATAAGTTATCTGATCCTTATTTAATTTACTGATCTTATAGGCTTCTCATTTTTTTTATTTTATTTCTGAAATTATGTACGTATTTTACTGATAAATCTGATCTTTATTATAACACTTTCAAATATATTAACGACCTACTATTAATTACCAGGCTATCACGTTACCCATTTCAGATCAGTCTACTACCGTTTAAATTAATTTAATCCTTGATCATCTCAGACAAGTGACACAGTATTGATCATTCCATACAGTTTCCACCAGTGCAATGTACAATATTCCATATGTACCTTTTGTACAGTGTCTCAGTTAGACTCCATGTACAGTATTTCATGTGCACTTCACGTACAGTGTCTCAGATATGCTCCACATGCAGTATTCATTTTGTACTTCATGTACATTAGTCCAGGTGTACTCCAGGTTGTGACACCCCCAAATCAGGTTTGCAGCGGAATAGTAATTGGGTGTCAGTAAGTGAATCACAGAACAAATGGCATACAAAGCATTGATCATAATTACATGATTTGAAATACAATTGATACAAATATGGTTTTAGTACAATCAGTTGAAGTGTTAAATATCAGTTGTTAAAAATATCCCAGTGAAAACAGATCCCCTATTTATTATGATGCTCCTATATGATGCTCAGTCCATGCTCACATAATCCAGCTTAATTTCCTGAGAAAAACATGCTTAAAACAGTCAACATAAAGTTGGTGAATTCATAGAGTTTTGTAAATTCATAGTCCAGGACAGTACTTTGTCCTACATAGTGTTACACAAAGTTTGATATAAAATCACGTGTAGGATCTCAATATCCCATATAGTATTTCATAAGGTTTGATAAAAATCAAATTCAGATATATCAGTATGTTCCATGTATTAATGTACCAAATAATAAAAGGTCGAGTTTAGAACCGCAAACATTATAAACATAGTATCGCACAAAGCCAAATACTATAAGGTAATTACATTCCCATATTGCCCGAAACTGAGACTTGACAGAGAAGTCCTCGATAGTGGAGGACCCTTCGCCTTACTACAAGAAGGCACCCAAAATAATAATAAGTGCTGACATGTGAAACATCTGTTGTCCCGGCCGAGGCACAGTGAGCATGACTCACCCAGATGGGGACGGTCAATCCCAAATAGATCTATTTATAACATTCAGGTAATTCAATAATTCTAACAGTTTCGGATGCACGGGTCATGCTGTTCATCTACAATAGGCAATCGTAATTAAAGGTAACAGTTCAGTTTGCGTTTCCTCGATCAACAATTTATTAAATATAAGATATCAAAACCATATAGTCAAAACAAGTTATAGCATGTCTCCCCCTCGCGGGTTAGTAAAAACATAAATAGTTGTGAAATGCGAGGCTATGAACTCACCTGAATAGCAGTGTCCGGATAATATCACAGATAGTCCAGATAGTATGCTCACGTTACAGTTAATTACCTAAGTAATTAATCGGGTCTCAGTATATGTACAAATATAATGCACATATAAATGCAGTTGATGAAAATGCATGATCACGGATTTAATAAGTTGTCATCGTTTTCAGTGTTAAACTTATTGTAAGTTATCGTAATATGTACACTTTTAATTTAATAAAGTGTATTTACTTCGTTCGAATTGTAATAGTTTAAATGAATTAAATAAAAATGATTTTTGTTTAATTAAGACTTATATAATATTTCATAAAAGTCCTAGAAGTTTTAAATGTTCGTAACTAGTCCTCCACGTTTGACGAATTACAATATAGCCCTTAAAGTTTATTAAATAAATATTATTAATAAAACTTAAGTTAAATTGCTCATGAGTCCTTGGTTTTAATATAGTTACCAAAACAGCCCCTAGGGCTTGCTAAACTTTCATAAAATGGCAATATTAGTCCTTGTGCTTCAAGTGTTTTATGTTACAAATCTTGATTTTTGAAGATTAATTACGGGTTCGTTACTTAGCCATAAAACAATCGGGGAACATATTTGTATTCTCGGACACGCCTTCTAAAAGTTTCGTTCTTTAAGTTTTGCTTGAAAACAGCTCTAAAATGGGTAAAAACGGGCTTAAAGTAGGCGGGTTAGAATGACTAAATTTTCATCAGCTTTAAAAGTGTGCGAGGCAGATTTTTAAAGGGCTGTAACTTATTCGTTACTTGACCGTTTTCAGTGTTCTTGGTGTCTACGGAAAGGTAGACAGGAGATCTACAATATCCTAATTGGTGTCGGGTTCCAGATCTAACTCTAACTCGCTCAAAAACGCAGCCAAAGTCGGCTGGTCAGCCTACATGTACATGCTGTCAGCTTTTTATCCAAGTGCTGACAGCTTTTAGTGTTCAAACGCAGGTTTTCAAAGTCAGTTTCCCGATTCGTTATAGCTCCGTTTTGGGTGATTCAAAAGGCTGTGGAAAGCTGGCTAGGTGATCTACGAAATGCCCCCATAAAGAGATCTAGAGTCGGGGTGCTACTGGGTCTAAACAGGGCCTAAAGTGGGCTGCTCAGGCTACTTTTTCACATGAAATCACGCTTATGTTTAACTTGTTTACCCTAGCAAACGTACTCTGTTTGTGTTCAAATTTGGCAAGGATATTAACTAAGGCAGAACTTAAGACCTAGCATTCACGTTTTAGCCTAGCTCGTATTTTATGTACACGTTTCCCTATGGCGTCTTTGCTACATCAGGAGGTTTGTACTACTAACCTTGGTTTATGCTTATGTGTTTATATTAAGACTAGCCGTGGCCTTTTATGGCTTATTTTGATGTGTTCTAACTTTGTACAAGTTCATATGTTTAGATCTATAGATGTTCATGATTATATAAAAGTATATGCTTTAGATCGTTGAAAGAAAGTAACGAAAACGAGATTATAGATCTTACGTTGGTTGTAGGGAGGATGATGGTAAACAAGTGAACCCGAGATCTACTAGAAAAGTCGTGTATGAATCCTAATATACCAAGCAAGCCGTGACCTTCCTTGATCTTGCTAGCTCCTTTTTGCGGCTTAATGCTCAAGTGGGAGTGAATGCTAGAAGTCATGATGATGGAGCCAAGGATTTAAGATAGTAAATGTGTATTGTTGGATCTTGGTACTAGGAAATGTGAGCCGAGAGTTTTGATGAGCTTAGGAGAGATTTTGAGTGTATGTTTCGAGTGTGTGTGAAAGTACTCGGCCAATATGTAGATATAGAAGATATCTTAGTGAATCTACATGAGATCTTAGCTAGATTGCCTAGGATTTTCAAGATTTAGCAAAGATATTGTGATGTTGTATTTGTGGTTTGTATGAGTGTGGTATACACGGCCAATATACCACATATATGGAGATTTGAGTATCTAGTAAAGATTTGGCAAGATCTTAGGCTAGATATGCAAAATAGTAGGCATATTATGAAGATTGCCAAGAACTAATAGGATTTCTAGTTAAATTGTATAAGATCTAGTTTAGGTTTTGTAAGTATAAATTGGTGTATCTTTAATAGTATAAGTTGCATTTTAAATGTGGCGACTTAGTATAATTAGTGATATCTGTTTCATGTTACAAGCCTTGGTTAAATGTACAAATGATTTTCATCTAAGAATTAATTTACATAGTATATAGTCCGTCTCGGTATGTAATATTTTAGATTGTTACAAATAATTATTAATATAACTAATAATAATTTATGCACATAAAATGTGTCTAAGGATACTAAAATAAATAAAATAAAAGTAGCTTTTCGGTTAAAACTTCAAGTTTATTAAATACTGTACATAAATATATAATATTTACTATATTATGTTCTCGTATGTAAAAGTGGTCGATAAAATATTAAATAATGAACGGTAATAATAATGAAGTCGGTGACGTGTCAAAAGCCCAAATTTTGGGGTTTTACAGCACCTACCCGTTATTTTAGCTTTGTCCTCAAAGCTTAAGATGAAGTTACTCGTCCAGGGATCAAGTGAGGACACTTTTTCTTGAACGTGTAATCTTGTGAGCTCAAGTTTAGACTCATAGGTGATATTTAGAAAGTAGTTATTGATCGTATGCTTCCGATGAGTACATTCTAATAAACAAAGTATCTTGTCTTTTATGTTTTGATAATTTACACATTTGGTCCTTCTATTTTTGTAATGTGACCCTTAGGGCACAATTTGTTTTTCCAATGAAAATAACTTAGGGCTCAAAATTTAGTTTCAAAAGTGGCAAATTCAACCCCTAGGGTTTTTAATCCGTGTTAAATCATCTAGGGATTCTTTTAAGTTCATTGAAATCCATGTTTATTCCTTAGAGTTTTGTCTTATTATCCTAGGGCTTTTTAATATGTTTGACAATTGGCCAAACAAGTCCCTGATGGTTTACAAGGTTGGATAAAATAGTACAAGCTTGTTTTAAGTCTTGGCTTTGTTAAATGTGTTTCATGGGCCTTATCGGGCCTTGATATGCATAGATAAGGTTCATTAACGTTTTAATAGTTCTTCAAGATATTTTAAGTCTATTAAGCTTCAATAAGCTTAATTGAGTTTATTAGTTTTATGTTGGACCAAAATTAAGTCGAGAATCAATAGCATAGTGCTATGATCCAAGAGGAACGAACACGAGTCTTCCTTAGGTTTCTTGATGAGGATGTAATAATGATAAGATATGTTTGGAAAAACCACGAATCAAAAGGGAATACGTTCCATAGCTGGATTAAAATAATATCAATAATGAGTCACGTCGAATATATTTAAGCCCACTTGTTTATAAATTTCTATTTACATTGATAAGCGTCCTCATCCACATAAAGTAAAAATTTATAACTTTATGGTTCAGTGACCTATGATTTCTTTATTCAAACGAAAAAGCGTCCTAATTCGTTTCAATAAGGATTCCATAGCCCAACCTACTCAAATATTCCCGGCAAGGCTTACCATTTAAAACCAATATAATATCAAAGAAAATAGATATTATTAAGATACTTTACAGCCCGTTTATTTATAACTTTCGTCTTCGGGCGTCCCATTCCACCTTAATACGAATGTATAAATAAACTTCTAATCCGGTGGCTTATGATTTCACCTTTAGACGTCCCATTCCATCTAGAGACGGAATCATAATTAACTTTGGATCAAGAGACTCATGTTCCATATTTAAACGTCATCTAAATATAGAGTTATACCTTGATTTGGGTCCCACCGCATTATTTTAACATGTAAACTCATCTAAATAATATCACATACCAAAAGCGAGAGTATGAGTCGTTACTAAGTTGTGTTCCGTGGATGTTCAAATCACGTGCGTTAAAATATGTATCAAACAAGGATCTTCAGTATATAATATAATCATATATTATAATAGTTATATAAGGAACTATCAGCGTATAAGCTTAAATAGATACAGCAAGTAGTCATGAAGGATTCAAAAATCTTAGTATAAGATTTTATGACTTATTTAGATATTATTACAATATCAAGTATTGTTGTCAAATGGTAATAATTGTACAAGGTTTAATACGAGATAGAGAGTAATCTCAATATTTGTTAGCAATATTAGCTGAAAACTTTAGTATGAGATTTGTAAAGATTTAGTTAAGTACTAAATGCTTTTTGTTAGATTTCCAAGGATAAAATAGGATTTCCAAAGCTCAAATAAGATGAAGATCAAAAACAGATTTCCAAAGATTAAATAAGATTTCTCACGATTAAAAATCTAATTTAGATTTTTTTTATTTTTTTTTTTCAAAATTTAAATAGATTCTTCCAGATTTTCCAAAATCTATTTTAGATTTTTCCAAGATTTGTAAAAATCTATTTTAGATTTTCCAAGATTTATAAAATCAAATTTAAATCTTCCAAAGATTTCCAAAGATTTTATTTAGGTATCCATTTAGACATTTCCAAGGGTTTGTTATGTATTTGGTTGTTTGTGGTTATAATGTATTGTTCGGGCCATCATACTTCAAAAGCCATTCTATAAACGTTTGAGGAGCGAGGGCACTTTAAATCGTAAACCCAACCACTCAGTCAAAACGTAATATCGAGATGGAACATCTTTAGTATAAAGCTCCCTACTAACATGACATGTTTATAAGTTTCATTAAATACGTTAAGTATTTTAATATTTTAATATTTCATAAAGATATTAAACAGTCGTAATACGTAAAGTACGTAAATGGTTAGCACCTAGTACTACCATAAATATAAATGCATAGGATAACGAATTGCATTTAAATCATATAGTTATGCATGCTCTCTATGCTATATGCTCTCTAAGTATGTCCCGTCAAAAACCCAGTTTTTGAAATCTAAGTTTTTGAAATTTTAATCCGGTTATAGTTCAGTTAATAAAATAGAAAAACAATTTTATTTTTGATCTGATTCTCTATAACCATTCGCTCTGATACCATTCTGTGACACCCCCAAATCAGGTTTGCAGCGGAATAGTAATTGGGTGTCAGTAAGTGGATCACAGAACAAATGGCATACAAAGCATTGATCATAATTACATGATTTGAAATACAATTGATACAAATATGGTTTTAGTACAATCAGTTGAAGTGTTAAATATCAGTTGTTAAAAATATCCCAGTGAAAACAGATCCCCCAATTATTATGATGCTCCTATATGATGCTCAGTCCATGCTCACATAATCCAGCTTAATTTCCTGAGAAAAACATGCTTAAAACAGTCAACATAAAGTTGGTGAATTCATAGAGTTTTGTAAATTCATAGTCCAGGACAGTACTTTGTCCTACATAGTGTTACACAAAGTTTGATATAAAATCACGTGTAGGATCTCAATATCCCATATAGTATTTCATAAGGTTTGATAAAAATCAAATTCAGATATATCAGTATGTTCCATGTATTAATGTACCAAATAATAAAAGGTCGAGTTTAGAACCGCAAACATTATAAACATAGTATCGCACAAAGCCAAATACTATAAGGTAATTACATTCCCATATTGCCCGAAACTGAGACTTGACAGAGAAGTCCTCGATAGTGGAGGACCCTTCGCCTTACTACAAGAAGGCACCCAAAATAATAATAAGTGCTGACATGTGAAACATCTGTTGTCCCGGCCGAGGCACAGTGAGCATGACTCACCCAGATGGGGACGGTCAATCCCAAATAGATCTATTTATAACATTCAGGTAATTCAATAATTCTAACAGTTTCGGATGCACGGGTCATGCTGTTCATCTACAATAGGCAATCGTAATTAAAGGTAACAGTTCAATTTGCGTTTCCTCGATCAACAGTTTATTAAATATAAGATATCAAAACCATATAGTCAAAACAAGTTATAGCATGTCTCCCCCTCGCGGGTTAGTAAAAACATAAATAGTTGTGAAATGCGAGGCTATGAACTCACCTGAATAGCAGTGTCCGGATAATATCACAGATAGTCCAGATAGTATGCTCACGTTACAGTTAATTACCTAAGTAATTAATCGGGTCTCAGTATATGTACAAATATAATGCACATATAAATGCAGTTGATGAAAATGCATGATCACGGATTTAATAAGTTGTCATCGTTTTCAGTGTTAAACTTATTGTAAGTTATCGTAATATGTACACTTTTAATTTAATAAAGTGTATTTACTTCGTTCGAATTGTAATAGTTTAAATGAATTAAATAAAAATGATTTTTATTTAATTAAGACTTATATAATACTAGACGTATACCCGCGCAAAGCGGCAGAAAATTCTAGGCGCCAGAGAGTTAACAATATGCTAATTGATTCGGTGGTCGAACTGGCAACCTGGTGGACCCGGTGGTCCAACCGGTGACTTGAGGGGTTGACCTGGTGGTCGAATGTGTGATCCGGGTTGACCTGGTGGTCAAACATGTGACCCGGTGAATCGATCGGGTTGACTCGATGATCAAAGCGTGATCAGGTGACTCGACCAAGTTGACCCGGTGATTAAACCCGTGAACCGATAACACGATCTAGTTAAAATAGCGATTGAACTCTTGATGTGATAAACCGGTGGTTCCTATTATCTTTTTCATTCCCCTCACCCTAATTTTAACAAGAGAAGACAAAAGGGTTCACCATGTTTACTCGTACAGTCGTACATGGGCAGTATGGATTTATGAGTTTTTTCTTCCTTTCTTAGATTCTTTTCGTTTCGTTAATTTATATTCCGTTTGATGATTCCCTTTAGCAAAGAATCTCACGTATAGCTGATAGATTAAGGCTGCAATTTTTGATTAATCTCCCGCAACTGAAAGTGAACGTACAAATGTACAATATAATTATGCCCTAGTAATTAATTCACATCTCTTTGCATTTTGCATGAATCTTGACCAGAATTTGATATAAAAAAAAATTACTGTCTTATATATGTGCGATATTACTACGCTTTTACATGATAAATACTTATTAACTTACTCATTATGATACACAAAGAACGTCGATCTTATTGAATTAAGACTCACGCAACCAACAATTAGAATATGATGGATGGACAACATTTCCAGTCTGTCAAAAACTACCCTATGAAAACCAGACTTCAGATATGCATAACATCGATGAACAATTAATTAATCTGATCTCTAAGTCCTTCAGCATTTGTGTAAATTATCGTCATTGTGATATACGGTTTCCCCGACCATGCCAAGTTATCACAACTGTACGCATCGGACCATTTTTTTTGTTATGAGGCATTCTAGGTTTATAGATTTCTACTTCTCTCCAATCTTTTTGTTCAAACGTATCGAAGGGATACTCCTCCTTGATATCATGTTGCTTGATGTAAATACTCTATGGGAAATATTTTCGTTCATGCTCCTTCAGCATGTTTATTGATAAAACTTATTTGTAGCTTATTATGAATCGGAAAAAGCAAAGCAAGTAATTAGGATGTACCTTGTGGGCAGTGATATCGTTCATAAGTTTATGAAATAAGTTAACATGGGTCGATAACTGGGGAATTGGTAAGAACCCATTTGATCGCCTCATTTGTGACTCTATTTACCATGCTAAGAAAACTTGTGACAACAAGACACTCAGCAGCATCACCTGTCTTGTACGCAATCTGCTCTTCTACTTTTAGTATGTACCCCTCATCTACGAATTCTGCTTCCATCATGCATGTGGCTTTCATTTAAATCTTTCATCTAAATATGTAATATATCGTAAGGTATATAAAGTTACATTTATAATTCAAAATAACGATTATGAAATAAAGTTGTGTGAACGTACCAACTCTTTGGTGAAGAAATGTTAGGAATGCACATGAATGAAAAGCTATAGAGGTTTATATAGGTGATTTTTTTTTGTTTAAATTTCGAAAGACATGCATTTGCATACATATGTATGCGTTTCATACAGCTATTTAGTGAAATTTATTGTCAAACTTTCTTAATTTAAAAGTTGCCATTTTTGAGAAATCATATGGTTTACTTCTGATATCTATACTATATTTTTGTTTTATGGTTATAGAGTTTTAGCAATTAGCAATTAAGTTTTCAATAATGCTAAAATTAGTTTCAAAAAGTTCCTTACATTAGAAGTTTTGTTGAATTTTTCAACTTTCAACATTTGATATCCCTTCATTATAGATAGTATAGATTTCATAAAAGTCCTAGAAGTTTTAAATGTTCGTAACTAGTCCTCCACGTTTGACGAATTACAATATAGCCCTTAAAGTTTATTAAATAAATATTATTAATAAAACTTAAGTTAAATTGCTCATGAGTCCTTGGTTTTAATATAGTTACCAAAACAGCCCCTAGGGCTTGCTAAACTTTCATAAAATGGCAATATTAGTCCTTGTGCTTCAAGTGTTTTATGTTACAAATCTTGATTTTTGAAGATTAATTACGGGTTCGTTACTTAGCCATAAAACAATCGGGGAACATATTTGTATTCTCGGACACGCCGTCTAAAAGTTTCGTTCTTTAAGTTTTGCTTGAAAACAGCTCTAAAATGGGTAAAAACGGGCTTAAAGTAGGCGGGTTAGAATGACTAAATTTTCATCAGCTTTAAAAGTGTGCGAGGCAGATTTTTAAAGGGCTGTAACTTATTCGTTACTTGACCGTTTTCAGTGTTCTTGGTGTCTACGGAAAGGTAGACAGGAGATCTACAATATCCTAATTGGTGTCGGGTTCCAGATCTAACTCTAACTCGCTCAAAAACGCAGCCAAAGTCGGCTGGTCAGCCTACATGTACATGCTGTCAGCTTTTTATCCAAGTGCTGACAGCTTTTAGTGTTCAAACGCAGGTTTTCAAAGTCAGTTTCCCGATTCGTTATAGCTCCGTTTTGGGTGATTCAAAAGGCTGTGGAAAGCTGGCTAGGTGATCTACGAAATGCCCCCATAAAGAGATCTAGAGTCGGGGTGCTACTGGGTCTAAACAGGGCCTAAAGTGGGCTGCTCAGGCTACTTTTTCACATGAAATCACGCTTATGTTTAACTTGTTTACCCTAGCAAACGTACTCTGTTTGTGTTCAAATTTGGCAAGGATATTAACTAAGGCAGAACTTAAGACCTAGCATTCACGTTTTAGCCTAACTCGTATTTTATGTACACGTTTCCCTATGGCGTCTTTACTACATCAGGAGGTTTGTACTACTAACCTTGGTTTATGCTTATGTGTTTATATTAAGACTAGCCGTGGCCTTTTATGGCTTATTTTGATGTGTTCTAACTTTGTACAAGTTCATATGTTTAGATCTATAGATGTTCATGATTATATAAAAGTATATGCTTTAGATCGTTGAAAGAAAGTAACGAAAACGAGATTATAGATCTTACGTTGGTTGTAGGGAGGATGATGGTAAACAAGTGAACCCGAGATCTACTAGAAAAGTCGTGTATGAATCCTAATATACCAAGCAAGCCGTGACCTTCCTTGATCTTTCTAGCTCCTTTTTGCGGCTTAATGCTCAAGTGGGAGTGAATGCTAGAAGTCATGATGATGGAGCCAAGGATTTAAGATAGTAAATGTGTATTGTTGGATCTTGGTACTAGGAAATGTGAGCCGAGAGTTTTGATGAGCTTAGGAGAGATTTTGAGTGTATGTTTCGAGTATGTGTGAAAGTACTCGGCCAATATGTAGATATAGAAGATATCTTAGTGAATCTACATGAGATCTTAGCTAGATTGCCTAGGATTTTCAAGATTTAGCAAAGATATTGTGATGTTGTATTTGTGGTTTGTATGAGTGTGGTATACACGGCCAATATACCACATATATAGAGATTTGAGTATCTAGTAAAGATTTGGCAAGATCTTAGGCTAGATATGCAAAATAGTAGGCATATTATGAAGATTGCCAAGAACTAATAGGATTTCTAGTTAAATTGTATAAGATCTAGTTTAGGTTTTGTAAGTATAAATTGGTGTATCTTTAATAGTATAAGTTGCATTTTAAATGTGGCGACTTAGTATAATTAGTGATATCTGTTTCATGTTTACAAGCCTTGGTTAAATGTACAAATGATTTTCATCTAAGAATTAATTTACATAGTATATAGTCCGTCTCGGTATGTAATATTTTAGATTGTTACAAATAATTATTAATATAATTAATAATAATTTATGCACATAAAATGTGTCTAAGGATACTAAAATAAATAAAATAAAAGTAGCTTTTCGGTTAAAACTTCAAGTTTATTAAATACTGTACATAAATATATAATATTTACTATATTATGTTCTCGTATGTAAAAGTGGTCGATAAAATATTAAATAATGAACGGTAATAATAATGAAGTCGGTGACGTGTCAAAAGCCCAAATTTTGGGGTTTTACACAGGTACCCTACCCTATGGATATTGCTAATCGATCCTCAATCATCTCAGACGTTTCCACTGTCGATATTCTACCAGATGTTGATGCTGCTCGTAGTTGAAGATTTTACCAAATACTGATGCTGCTAACACTTTGAAGACCTCACAAATGCTGATGTTGCTGATACTTTGGAGATTTCTCAAGATGCTGATGCTGTTTATACTATGAAGACTCTGCAGAACAAGGACGAAAACTATAAATTTGAATTTTATGACAAGAATAAATTTCAACCATCAGACACTACCATTTCATTCCATGCTTTCACCTTATTAGATAGATATCGCACTTCACTCAGCTAACCTTTCATTCAGAAGAATGAGAACCGGGACCCAGCCGTCCATTCAACATAATAGCTACAGGAATGACGGTCGTAATAATGACCGTTCTGAAACTGACAGACAAATCGGTAACGACAACCACCGTGCTTATAATTAATCAGTCAGTAACCATCGGAACTCCGGAACGGACGTGACCAGAAATACAGAGGTCAGTAGTCTCACAGGTCCGCCAATCCTAGCAGTTACCAAAACATAAACTGACCATAAAGGATATACCGGAATCAAACATCGGTAATTCAAACATAAGCCCAAAACATGAAAAGTAATTACTGAAGGAAAAGGACTAAACAATGTCCAACTAAGCAGAATAATGTAAGGAGTGCATAAAGTAAGAAGTCTGGATAGCTTCCATCCAATGCACATGCTCTCAAAATCATAAGTGTGTCCTGGTGTACCTGCTGTTAGAACATGAAAGAACTACGGTTGAGCATAACGCTCAGTGAACGTACATAATGCATGATAGGAATATAATGAACTTGAAATAATTAAAAATTACTGAAGTTGAAAGACTGATATGTGGAGTATGATGAAAACTGTAGAAAATCTGATAAATCTGATTTATAAATAATAAAACTGAACTGTTATCTGTTAAATCTGAAAACATGTATTTACTATATTTTAATTGCCAAGAGCTTATATAGGTCATGTGCTGTAACAACTGTTGCATGAATAACTGGAGGGGTGACCTCGTCATGTTGTACATGGGTGACCTCTAATTACTGTGCTGGGTGGAGGGATCAGCTCCAATGTGAAGGATGTAGAGCACACACCACATTCACCTGATAAACTGTAAACTGATAAGCCTAGGATGCATCCATACGCCCCACTAATATTACTGATAAAATGACCAAGCTGAACTGAGTGGAACGCTGCGGAATATCACTCTCCTGCGGGTGAGTCATGACACCGGTGCCTCAAGTGTCATGGTTACGGTACCTCCGTAACTAGTACTACTGACTGGTCATGCTTGTATATAAGGCTCAGGCAATATCTTAGTTATTAAAATAATTTCTCATAATTTATAACATATATTGGGGAAAACATTTGGCTGTAGACGGGGAATCTTATCATGCACAGAAAGGAAGTCCTTACTGAAAGGGCGGAAAATCCGTACCGCTTGTCCAGTAACTGACTGTTGGAAGACTGAACGAACACTAATCGGGCTTCACGGAAGCTACAATAATAATAGACGCGAATAAGTTATATGATCCTTATTTAATTTACTGATCTTATAGGCTTCTCATTTTTTATTTTATTTCTGAAATTCTGTACCTTATTTTACTGATAAATCTGATCTTTATTATAACACTTTCTAATATATTAACGACCTACTATTAATTACGGTACACACGTATTCTGACGTTAAATTAATACCATAATAAGTAACCCGTTAAAATAGAAGGTTTCCTAAATTAGAAAGTTTCTAAAATAATTTAATCTATTTAATAACATTATACCCTTTTAAAATATTATAAACTATTTTAATTTAATTCATTTAAAATACAATTTAAAACATTTATAAAATAAGTAATAAAAGGTATAATATAAAAGTCTTCATTTTTATTATTATAATTATGCCCCGAGCCTAACGAGATACCCCTTCTCGGTCGCACTTAAACAATTCAACCACTATATAAAATCGGCCTATATGAAATTAGTGACAGAAATCCGTGTCACTAAAAGTGTCACCAAAACTGAATTTTAAAATCTGTTTATAAAATAGTTATGCGACGGAAATTTTGTGTCACAAAACCGTCGCTAATTACATTTAAAAAGTCACAAATCTCTGTCCCAATCTTCCCACTGATTTACTATAAGTTCCCACTATTTTTGTTTGGTTCCCCCTGTTTTATGACTAAGACCCACCGAGACATATACCATGTCTCGGTTGTCACTGCTTCAAACAAACACCCCCTGATCTAAGTTGTTAGCCACTGTTTTTAGTCCCAAACACCCCTTTATAAACGTAACTCCCTGTTTTGAGGTTGTTTTTGGTTGTGGCTGGCAAAACCAAGCACCACGACCCCTGTGTGGGTCAAGGCTACCACAACCACACACCCACCGAGACCAGTTGGTCTCGGTTATCCTGAATTCACCAAAACCCGACACCCTTGCTTGTTATTTCATGTTTAACCATTACAACCCAATTGATTTTGACTGAACATAATTTCGAGATCAAAACATAGAAAGAAGAGGAAGAATTACCTATTTCGATTTAGGTATTAGATAAGAACACACACAAACGAATGATTAATTGAGTAAAAACCCGGATCTCCTTGTTCTTGATTTTTTTTATTGGGCGACAACTTCTTTCTAAACCCTAGCCGTTCTTTTTTTTGTACGTGAATAGACAAATGAGACAAGTGTGTGTGTAATATGTTTCTAGTGATGTTTTTGTAGAAAGGGCTGGGCCAAGAGCCCAAATACTTCCTTG
This sequence comes from Glebionis coronaria, assembly GCA_025667525.1. NCBI lineage: Eukaryota > Viridiplantae > Streptophyta > Magnoliopsida > Asterales > Asteraceae > Glebionis > Glebionis coronaria. Next base: position 634,354,443 of record CM046875.1, on the reverse strand, counting down.
TTTATTAATGAACCGCCACCCTTATGTAATATATAGTTTTTCGTTTTTTTTTTCAACATTATAAACTATCGCGTATACACTTATTTAATTCTTGTGTTCTGTTTTTCTGAAACGTAACTACTTTATGCTAAAATAATACGCTCGTAATGATTATTTTTCTGAATAATTATATATAGTTTGTAGTAAATTAAAACTGCGTATTTAATATTTGAAATCTTAAATACGGGTTTTACAATTCTTCCCCTCTAAAAAGAATAATTCGTCCCTGAATTAAAGATACGACCATACTGGGTTTTACAATTCTTCCCCTCTAAAAAGGAACAATTCGTCCCCGAATTAAAGATAATAAACTAATTAAGTTATAGAACTGAAAGAACACGTAAATTGAAGAGACAATTAAGCTGAAGGATAATTCGTCTTCTAATTAAGACATAATGCTGCTTAGGGGTGAGCATGGTTCGGTTTGGTGCGGTTTTTGACTAAAACCGAACCGCAACCGCACTTGCGGTTTTTATAAAAATAGAAACCGCACCGAACCAAAAACCGCGGTTTCGGTTTTGCGGTTTTGCGGTTTTTAACTGCACCGAACCATTACTTGTGACTTATATAATGATTGTGTCTTTTTGCGGTTTTTTGTTTAAAATGTTGATTTTTTCGGTTATAACAATGCGTAAATTGAATCTAACAAACACTTTACTAATAACTTATATGAATATCAATGATAATATGCACTAAAAGTCTTATAACTCGCATAAAATAATCGATGTGACGTTTTTTAGTATAAAATAATTGTTGTGTGGTGCGGTTCGGTTTTGCAGTTCGGTTTTACAGGCGAAAACCGCAACCGAACCGCATTTGCGGTTTTTCCTTTTTCTTAAAACCAAACCGTCGGTTTTTGTCGTGGTGCGGTTTCTGCGGTTCGGTTTTTGCGGTTTTTTGCGGTTTTGCGGTTCGCGGTTCGGTTTCTGCTCACCCCTAATGCTGCTGATAGGTATAAACATGACATGACTGAAGTGATCATGTAACGTGACATGGCTGAAGAGGACATGGAACGTAACCTGACTAAAAGAACTTAGCTGGATTTATTGAAGGAAAAGTGATGAGAGGTCCGGATGGACTCCTCCGTTTCGCGTAGATTCCCGCTCGAAACGACTCCTTCGAGGGTCTAAACATAATGAAAATCTTGGTCCTGATGACCCTATCCCGACGATACTGAATAGTTTCTGGTTCCATATTTTAGATGGATTTTCTGAATCTGATATACTGAATAAGCTATATCATGTGTGATACATGAAACGGTACGTACAAATATCCTGAAACGATAACATTTATATCTCTGAGCAAGCTGCTGAAACATATAAGGACGAACTACGTGAATAACTGTGAACGTGCTACGTGAGCAATTGTGATGTGGTTCGCGATCATCTGATGAATGATGGGCATGGAATATATCGTGAACGTGATATTTGAAACATACTATGAACGTGATACAAGACATATCATGAACGTATGCGAACTGAGAAAAGAATGCCAAACGATACGGTCTGAGATGTGAAACGTCTGCCTGGTTATGGAATAGTTGTGCAAAACTTGAGTCTGGTTTCTTAAGCTTTCTGTAATCGTATTCGGTAATAGACTGTAAAACGTGAAATGGCCCACGAGCTTGAACGTGTACAATGTTATGAACGCTAACGTGAGCTTAAATCATGAGATAACACGAAACATGAACTGAAACAACATCATACTGCAAATGAGACGTAAACGTGAAAGTGAAAATAAATGTGAACGTACACGTGATCGTGAACATGAACGTGAGCGCGATTCGCGAACGCAAGTTCCATCTGACAAGATTGTTGATGGAATACCTTGGAATCATACGATCTATTGCTGAATTTCCTGTGGATTTGTTACTGTGTAATCATCTCGAATAAAAGAAGACGTGTAGGCTGGGTTAACTGGTTTACAATGACTTAGATAGCATCATGCTTCGTCTGAGTCTGTGGTAACTGACAATAATTTCCATGGAATCTTATCTCATTTCTGTTCGAAATTTTCTAATGGTTATAATAACTCACTAGCATGTCGGTGTTCTATCTTGAACCTGCTGATAGCCAGGCATCAAGATACGAACATAGCTGCATCAATGTGTTATACTGCTTCTATCAAAATTCTGCCTGGGATTATGGTACATTCTGGTGAAATCTGAGTGAATAGTCATGAAAGAATTATGAGTCTCGGTAATATAGATCTCTCCTAAAGTATGATCTTGTGGAACACATAATCCTACTTAGTCATGGAAAGCTAATCGTGAGAACTGTCAGCAATTTCTGCGGTAGCAGTCAATTGAATTCAAAAAAAATTTGTACTTTGTTCACAGGCGTCGGTCGGGACCATCAGGTGATGGCCTTCACCTTCGCAGGATTGTCTGAAATTTCTTTCTGCTGAAACAGGGTGGCTCAGAAATGCCACTTTGTTCAAGTGAAATTTATATCTAGAAAGTTTTGTATAAAAATTACTCCTATTGAATATTCTTTACAACTACGAGAAGATGATTCTCGTGTTCTTCTCTAGAATTAGCAGATCAGAATGTTATCAATGAATATATTGACGATTTTGTTTGAGAATTCATGGGAAAATTTTTATTCATAAATTTCATACTATAGCTGGAGCATTTGGGAGCTCAGAAATATAAATCAACGTTTTAAAGAGACTATAACATGTGCAACAGCAGTCTGGAAAACATCATGTTCTTTCTCTCACCAGTGATGGTGGAATGATCGTGAATTGTTCTGGAAAATATATAAGACGTCGTAGCATATTAGATAAACATGCTATTCGTGGAATGAACATTGATTAAGAATGGTGATCTTGTAAAACATTTCGGTGGTCGATACATGATCTCATGATACCGGACTTCTTCTTGCTAGACTGAAAATGGTACACCTCCTGGTGGTGCGCTAGGGCGAATAAAGCCTCGTTCTGGTAACTCTTGCAGCTAAGGCTGCAATTCTTTTTACTCAGTTGAAGTCCTGCGATAAAGAGTTCTGAAAATAGGTTTTGTCCTTGAGACAAGCCCTATGTTAAACTTTGTCTCGTGGTTAGCAGGAATTTCTTGAAAACTTTCTAGAATGACCTTTGGAAACTTTGGGATAATCTACTGGTCCTAAATTTCAGAAGTTAATTTATGACTAGTAGCTATAAGTCTCTGTAGCTTTGGACTGATAAGTTACGCGCTTGTAAGGCATAAACAATTTGTACGGATTTTTCTGGCAGAAAATATGATGAATATATTTGGGATTTAGTAAGACGGATCTCGTCGTTAACTAAAAGGATAACTTTAATAACCATGGTTGGTACTGTGGAGTCTTTTCTGGCTGAGAGACAGGTAACTACCTGATTTAAGATAAAGCTTACATAGGAACATGTGAAGTAAACATGGCGATTTTTCCCTGAATGTGTTCGTCTGTAACCTCACAGAATGAATACTGCGTGTTTAACCTGAATAATACTCTAGTGGTGGTGACTGAATTTTTTAATGATCTGATTCATGCGTGGTATAATAGAACGGGTATACCCCTTTCTGAAGGATACCCTGAATTACTGAGGGCATGATTTAGAAACATACTGGAGTTATGAGTTCTGACTCGTATTTTGAGAAAAGATTCGTATGACGTTTACCATGACTCGTGTCCTGACCAGTGTCTTCCGAAATGATACTTGAGACCCGTGTCTTGACTGATGTCTTGACATGTATTTTAGTGGATGAATCTGGACGAGGCTGAAATTTTTTGGTAACTGCTAGGATTGGCGGACCGGTAAGACTACTGACCTCTGTATTTCTGGTCACATCCGTTCCGGAGTTCCGATGGTTACTGACCGATTAATTATAAGCACGGTGGTTGTCGTTACCGCTTTGTCTGTCAGTTTCAAAACGGTCATTATTACGACCGTTATTCCTGTAGCTATTATGTTGAATGGCCGGCTGGGTCCCGGTTCTCATTCTTCTGAATGAAAGGTTAGCTGAGTGAAGTGCGACATCTAGCTAAGAAGGTGAAAGCATGGAATAAAATGGTAGTGTCTGATGGTTGAAATTTATTCTTTGTCATAAATTTTAAATCTATTGTTTTCGTCCTTGTTCTGCAGAGTCTTCATAGTATAAACAGCATCAGCATCTTGAGAAATCTCCAAAGTATCAGCAGCATCAACATTTGTGAGGTCTTCAAAGTGTTAGCAACATTAGTATTTGGTAAAATCTTCAACTCACGAGCAACATCAACATCTGGTAGAATATCGACAGTGGAAACGTCTAAGATGATTCAGGATCGATTAGCAATATCCATAGGGTAGGGTACCTGGAGTACACTTGGACTAATGTACATGAAGTACAAAATGAATACTGCATGTGGAGCATATCTGAGATACTGTACGTCAAGTGCACAGGAAATACTGTACATGGAGTCTAACTGAGACACTGTACAAAAGGTACATATGGAATACTGTACATTGCACTGTGGAAACTGTATGGAATGATCAATACTAGTGTCACTTGTTTGAGATGATCAAGGATTAAATTAATTTAAACGGTAGTAGACTGATCTGAAGTGGGTAACGTGATAGCCTGGTAATTCCTACATAGACTTAATGTTGGTTGTATAGAGGTTCAAGAATATGTTTAAACGAAATTTCAACAATGGTCAGCATGACAAAATTCCTGATGAAGATCAAACATGATTTATTATGAAAACAGGATTTTACTGTAACTCTTTAGCATGAAAACATCATCACCTTGCTGAAAATGAAATCCTCATAAGGCGACATGAACTTAATCAACATAAAAACGACATCCACTTGAGGGTATGAAACTTGATTGTTATCAAGAAAATAAAGGTATAGTCAATTGAGATTTAATATTAACTGGTGTGGATGGCTATGGTTCAATCCATAGAATTTACAGGGGAAAGCATATGACTAAGTATGGGCGATTCTGTTTGATACATACTTGTCAAATTTTCTGAGAACTGTCAAGTATAGAAATTTACAATCTGGGACTAGATATGGGTGGTTGTAGTCCAATCCATACTTGTAAATTTTTTATGAAATGTCCTGGTATGACAAAGATGAACAACTATGGATCGGTTCACAAAACAAAATTCGACTGTAAAGCATGAAAATTTGATATGAACATTGGTGAACGTATATGGGCTGGTTCACCAAGTAATATTCGACTGAAAACATGAATCTGACATGAGTAAGGATGAACGCCTATGGCCAGTTCATCTATACAAAAATCTGAACGGGCAAGGGTGAACGCCTATGGTCAGTTCACCAAAACGAAAATTCGCTAAAAAGCACATGCGACTAAATATGGCCAGTCCTATACCAACCTTTTACTTAGTAAAAAACTTTAAGAAAACTGACTAATAAATGAAGAAAACTGACTGATGAATGCATGAGAAACGTGAAAGATAACATCGCCAACATCTGAGAAGTTCCTGGTGACTACCCACTAGTCACAGGTCAAGTTTTAGAGCATACAGGTCGAACCTTGCGCTCTGATACCATAATTGTAACACCCCACTTGGATAAGTGGACCGTTACGTGTATTTATAACGTGTCATCAAAGCATAAGGTAAATGTCCTAAAACGTTAACTGACCATAAAGGATATACCGAAATCAAACATCGGTAATCCAAACATAAGCCCAAAACAAGAAAAGTAAATACTGAAGGAAAAGGACTAAACAATGTCCAACTAAGCAAAATAATGTTAGGAGTGCATAAAGTAAGAAGTCTGGAAAGCTTCCATCCAATGCACATGCTCTCAAAATCATAAGAGTGTCCTGGTGTACCTGCCGTTATAACATGAAAGAACTACGGCTGAACATAACGCTCAGTGAACGTATATAATGCATGATAGGAATATACTAAACTTGAAATAATTAAAAATTACTGAAGCTGAAAGACTGATATGTGGAGTATGATGAATACTGTAGAAAATCTGATAAGTCTGATTTATAAATAATAAAACTGAACTGTTATCTGTTAAATCTGAAAACATGTATTTACTATATTTTAATTGCCAAGAGCTTATATAGGTCATGTGCTGTAACAACTGTTGCATGAATAACTGGAGGGGTAACCTCGTCATGTTGTAGAAGGGTGACCTCTAATTACTGTGCTGGGTGGAGGGATCAGCTCCAATGTGAAGGATGTAGAGCACACACCACATTCACCTGATAAACTGTAAACTCATAAGCCTAGGATGCATCCATACGCCCCACTAATAATACTGATAAAATGGCCAAGCTAAACTGAGTGGAACGCTGCGAAATATCACTCTCCCGCAGGTGAGTCATGACACCGGTGCCTCAAGTGTCATGGTTACGGTACCTCCGTAACTAGTACTACTGACTGGTCATGCTTGTATATAAGGCTTAGGCAATATCTTAGTTATTAAAATAATTTTTGATAATTTATAACATATACTGAGGAAAACATTTGGCTACAGACGGGGAATCCTAATCATGCATAGAAAGGAAGTCCTTACTGAAAGGGCGAAAAATCCGTACCTCTTGTCCAGTAACTGACTGATGGAAGACTGAACGAACACTAATCGGGCTTCACGGAAGCTACATTAATAATAGACGCGAATAAGTTATCTGATTTTATTTAATCTACTGATCTTATAGGCTTCTCATTTTTTATTTTATTTCTGAAATTCTGTACGTATTTTACTGATAAATCTGATCTTCATTGTAACACTTTCTAATATATTAACGACCTACTATTAATTACGGTACATACGTATTCTGACGTTAAATTGATACCATAATAAGTAACCCGTTAAAATAGAAGGTTTCCTAAATTAGAAAGTTTCCAAAATAATTTAATCCATTTAATAACATTATACCCTTTTAAAATATTATAAACTATTTTAATTTAATTCATTTAAAATACAATTTAAAACATTTATAAAAATAAGTAATAAAAGGTATAATATAAAAGTCTTCATTTTTATTATTACAATTATGCCCCGAGCCTAACGAGATACCTCTTCTCGGTCGCACTTAAACAATTCAACCACTATATAAAATCTGCCTATATGAAATTAGTGACTGAAATTTGTGTCACTAAAAGTGTCACCAAAACTGAATTTTAAAAACTGTCTTTAAAACAATTATGTGATATAAATTTTGTGTCACAAAACCGTCGCTAATTACATTTAAAAAGTCACAAATCTCTGTCCCAATCTTCCCACTGATTCACTATAAGTTCCCACTGTTTGTGTTCGGTTCCCCCTGTTTTATGACTAAGACCCACTGAGACATATACCATGTCTCGGTTGCCACTGCTTCAAACAAACACCCCCTGATCTAAGTTGTTAGCCACTGTTTTTAGTCCCAAGCACCCCCTTATAAACGTAACTCCCTGTTTTGAGGTTGTTTTTGGTTGTGGCTGGCAAAACCAAGCACCACGACCCCTGTGTGGGTCACGGCTACCACAACCACACACCCACCGAGACCAGTTGGTCTCGGTTTTCCTGAATTCACCAAAACCCGACACCCTTGCTTGTTATTTCATGTTTAACCATTAAAACCCAATTGATTTTGACTGAACATAATTTCGAGATCAAAACACAGAAAGAAGAGGAAGAATTACCTATTTCGTTTTAGGGATTAGATAAGAACACACACAACCGAATGATTAATTGAGTAAAAACCTGGATCTCCTTGTTCTTGTTTTTTTTAATAGGCGATAACTTTTTTCTAAACCCTAGCGGTTCTTTTTTTGTACGTGATTAGACAAATGAGACAAGTGTGTGTGTAATATGTTTCCTGTGATATTTTTGTAGAACGGGCTGGGCCAAGAGCCCAAATAATTTCTTGTATATTAATGAACCACCACCCTTATGTAATATATAGTTTCTCGTTTTTTTTCAACATTATAAACTATCGTGTATACACTTATTTAATTCTCGTGTTCTGGTTTTTTTGAAACGTAACTATCTTTATGCTAAAATAATACGCTCGTAATGATTATTTTTCTGAATAATTATATATAGTTTGTTGAAATGTGTATAGTTGAAGTTCGTTTTCTCTCGATTCTTAACCAATAGAAAGTCCAACCAATATCGAATTTTTAATTGTTCTTGGTTGTTAAGCTTGCTTGGTAATCTATTGCTAATTCAACAAAAGCTTGCAAAATGGAAAAATATTACCTACGTATATGTAAAACAAATTGCAAATACCACGTTTTTATTCTAGTAAAAATTAAAATGCAAAATTTGAAACTAAAGGGACTTAAATTGTAAATTCTATGAAATGTAAATGCTTGAAATGTAAACTCTAACAACTATAGGGACTAAAGATGTAAAACTGTGAACTATAAGGATCAAAAATGCAAAACTATAACAAACTTGCCAAAATGTAACAAATTCAACAAACTACTAACTGAATTCTAACAACTTTCAAATTCCAGGGACCAAAATTATGCAAACCCTAAATTCTTGGAAGTTTAGCTAAGTTTTCAACACTGGTAGAAATGAAAGGACTAAAGAGCAATTTTGGAAAGTTTTTAACTAAAAACGGGACAAGTGAATCAATAAGCTCGTTTGAGCTTATTACTCAACCAAATCAGATGAAACAACTTGCAAAACGTTTCAAATTCAATTTAAGCTACGTGAGTCCAAGGAATTAAGCTAAGGATCAAAAATAAGCAAAAGAGTGCTTATTGATAAGCTCAAAATAAGCTCTAGCCAAAACTAATCAACCACAACTGGATTTTTCTCTAGAAACTGATTAAGCAACTGATTTGAAGATTGGGAAATCAAACCAGAACAAATTTCATCCAGTAATAAGCTCTAAATCTGAAATAAGCTAAAAAGAGCTTATGTTGACCAAGCGTTGACCAAAATTTGCAAAAAGCTCAAACTTTCAGAAATCAACTAGGAACACTTATTAACTAATTTTATGAAAGAAAATCACAAGATTTGTGAAGTAGATATTAAGATCTAGGAAAACAGTAACAATTTTATCTCAGAGAATGAGCTTTGCTCAGCCTTGGACCAAAAAGCTAATTCCCAGCTTATTAACTAATACTGTAGAAATTCCTTTTGGAATCTAAATCTTTATGATATTAGCTAAGACTGAAAGCAAATTTGGTGGAATTTCATTTAGAAATGAATGAGAACTAAGCAAATGAAAATGGTAAGTTTTTAAAACCAAAGCTGAATAAAAGCTGACCCAAACAATTTTGAAGCCATTTGCCTGTTTGACTTTAAACTTGACTTGTAAAGGGCTTAAATCAACTTGTTATCACTCAAGGACTGCAAATGAACTCTTAAGATCCAATTCTTAAAACTTGAAAACTACTTTTAAGCTATTCCCAAACACTCCTTAACTGATTTCTTACAAACTTTTTCAAATGCTTTTTAAGTACTGAATTAAGCTGATTTAAATGCTATAGCAGACTAGATTCAAAGATCAAAATGAAAGGTTTTAAAGCTGAAAACAATCAATTACCAAGGCTAGGACTACAAATAAGCTATTAGGCTAAAAAGTACTAAACAAAAGCAGTAACTACAAATTCAGAACACAAGTAAGCAGTTAACCAAACTTCAATCACAAAAACTCAATCAAATAGCAACTACTAACAATTATATCATGCAGCCATCAGATTTAACTAGGAAAATAGAACATGCAATTGACTTGTTGAGTGGAACAAAAACAAGAAGCTTAAAACCTATTGAAGATAGCCTTTGAGAAGAAGAGGAGCGCTGAGCTCTCTTGCCCTAGTGATAACCACCACCTATCACTAGTATTCAACAAGAATCAACCAACAAATCAACTAGAATCCATCAAAATGCTTGAAAACTCCATAAGAACTAGGCAATGACTGAATTGTGATCAACAACTAGCAATACTTCACCAATGTCAGTTATGATCAATGATTGATCATAACAAACATCAAACAGCAACAACACTATCCAACAGCAGCAAGATTTGAACTGGAATGAGAAGAACAGAATTGGCGGGAAAAAGTGAATTTGAATTTTATTGCTGAAAAACGGTTACAAAGCTGTTACAATGGTAGTAACTAACTAACTGACTCAAGAGTTTGTCAGACTCTTGAGTAGTTAGGGTAAGAATGAGGGAAAAAGGAAAGGGAAAATTTAACTAGGTGTTTTTACAAATTTAAGCTACAACTGAAAATGAAGTACAATCTAGCTATTTATAGGCAAGAAGGGAGAGTTTGTTGGAGTTGGTGACGTGTCAGAACCAATCATAGCTTGCCACGTGGAGAATTCTGCATTTAGCACTTTGAAGGTATGAACAATGATTTGGGGGTTCTTGATTGGATGGATGATATGTTAATTGAGTTGCACCATTGAATTCGTCTCTTCAAATCGATCAACTTTGGTGTTTATATCTTTCCATGAAATTGCTTCTATCTCAAACGCGATCCTGGGAAAATTTCTTATTCTTGAAGATGACACGTGTTGAGTTCTGGTTGGTTTAAAATGTGTCACACGGATCAAACTGTTTAGATTTTGTAATAAATGTGAGGCGGCGGTAGTGGGCATTTAATGCTTGATCCGTGTGACCCATTTTCTTTCTTCTCATTGGTTGAATCCCTTGTTACATGGATTAAGCTCAATAACTTTCCAATCTTGGCAGAATAAGCCCCTTGACTTGGCAGAATGTTGTTTTAAGCTATAATCTTCATTCTTTTGACATAATTGGTCCTTCAACTTCCATAACTTGTGCAAAATGGTCCTTTGACTGAGTTGACTTGAGAGTTGACCAAGTTTGACTTGAATCTTGACTTTTCATTATTTGCACTTTTAGTCCTTTAACTTTCATAACTTGTCAAGATAGGTCCTTATACTTCAAAGTCTTGTCACTTTTGATCCTCTTTTGTCTTTTTCATCCATTTGAGCTTGATTTTTCCTTGTTTGCTTGAAAATGTATCTTTTTACCTACACAAGTGCACACAAACACAAACATACCACATAACACTGTTTTTGCCAAATAAATTGGTATTTTGCTTCATGTTTTAGGGTTATTTGTCATTAAAAGGATATGAGTTTAAGCTCATATCATTTGTAGTAAATTAAAACTGCGTATTTAATATTTGAAATCTTAAATACGGGTTTTACAATTACAAACATCATCCAAACCCTTCTGATACTAAATTTTACCAGATTATTCTTCTTACTCCTTAACTATACACCATTTTGACTATTATCATCTATAATATGGGTTCTGACTCCTTTAACACAAGGAACATAGTAAGCCAATCTTTTGGCCATTTCCATTGTCCATTATTGATCATATCAACAACTGTTTCTTTACTATTAATTCTAGCTCTATAGAGTTGTATTCTTGATATAAAATATGAAAGAGGCCCTTTTTCATGCCATTTATCTTGCCAAAAACTAACAGTCCTTCCAATATCAATTTTGCTCCAAATATGTGGTCTGATCATGTCTCTAAGATCAAATAATTTCCTCCACACCTACTTGTGTTTATGTCATAATCAACTTCCTAAATGCTCATATCATTTAGCCTATATACATCGATCCATTTGACATACAAAGAATCTTTTTGCCACATTCCATAAGTGCTTAGACATTAAAATATTGTTCCATTCCTACAAATATTTTAGCCCAAATCCCCCATTACATTTTGGCTTACAAACTTCTTCCCATGGAATTCTTACTTTTCCATTAATTTTTTCCCCTTGGCTCCAAAGAAAGCACTTAAGCAGGCAATTAACTCCTTTGATAACCATTTTAGGCAAAAATAAAAAGCAGAAGCCTAATAGGTTTGCATTGCAGATAGTACAAAGCTTTTTAGCTTTAGTCTCCCAGCGTAAAAACTTGTTTTTCTAGTTAAGAATTTTACCTCTTACCCTTTCGGATTTTATATTTAGTTAGGCTCAATCATTTTGTAACCAAGGGCACCCCAAGATACTTAACACGTAACTTCCCAATAGAAAAAGGAACAAGCTCAATGATATCTTTCTCATTTTTGGTAAAGACTTGATACTTCACTAAACTCCTCTAATGTGTCTTTAATAACTTTATAGAGTTAGTATCCTCATTACTTAGAACCAAAAGTGTTGGAAATGATATTAGTGCTAGTTGTATTTTGCATTACCAATATTAATTTATTAATACTGGTAGTTATATTTTAATGTTGGTAGTGTCTGGTCAAATATAGCCAGAGTGGCTGTGATCAAATGTTAATGTTGTCAGAGATACTAATGTTGCTTAAAGGGTAAAGACTGAAGGCGCGTAGGTTATCTAAATAAGATATTGCATGTATATCTTCTAAGTTTGAATTACTTGTTTTGATCTTTATCTTGTAAAGGACTCATTGTATTATAAAAGAAGATCATAGGGTTAAGTGTTTTATATACTTCTTTGTGATATATACTTCAATGTTTTATAACCCTAATACTCTTCATTAGAGTGTTCGTATTAGATTAATAATGATGAAGTATTTGGTTTATATACTTTGTTAAGATTCATTTTACATCATATAAACAATTCCATAGCATCAAAGAGTAGATTTCGCATACTCTTTGATATTTACTCAAAGTTTCTATTAAGACTTAGTAGAATTTATTCTGCTTGGTCTAAGTCTACAAGCTAGATTTAAATGGTCAGATGGATCAAAGTGGTATCAGAGCTTGTTGAGAAGATTTGATCTTTAATATTTCTGAAGACTCAAAAGATACGGATTCATAAGTTACACAACTAAACACAATGAACAAGGTTCAAGTATTCAAACAAGGAGAGTTTGAAGAATGGATGTTCAAATTTACTCAGTTTGTACAGATGTACATCTATTATCTATGGGAATTCATTGCACATGGAAATACTCATACCAAGTCTAAGGCTACAACTAATGGCAAAGCTTAGGAAATTACCACTGATGAAAAGACGAAAAGGACTAATGATATGAAGGCCATGAGTATTGTTATGCTGGTAATACCTAATGAGCATATTCTTGCTTTCCAACAGCATGAAGATGCAAAGTCCATGTTTGATGTTTTTATTCTAAGGTTTTGTGGTAATGACTCCATTAAAAAGGTTAAGAAGGTGATGAGACTCGTATTATACATGTTTTCATTACTCAAAAAATGGACTTAAAACGGACAAAATATCATAAAAAAACGTGTCAAAATAACGAGGGTAAGACGAGTATTCGAAGGAGTAGGATAATAAAGATATTGACGTATTTTTCGGAATAGTCGAGGATTACATAATCAAACATGATAATGGTATCATGGATGGGTTAACATAATTCACATAAGATTCGGATTTTCTTCATAATCCCGTGTAGATAATATGATGACGTGTTCTTGAATAACCCAAAATTCATAGGAGATATAAATAGAACGTTTCTTTTTTTCACATTTTTGATTTTGACTAGAGAATAATATCATCTTATTAAGAGATACTTGAGAATTGATCAAGCGATCTTATGAGATTCTTTTAACACAATAGGTTGAGTATATGAAATTCACCAAGATAACGCCTTGTCAGTTAAAGTACTCGTAGCAAGCTCTATTTTGCAATTCCCAATACCATTAATGAGAGAAAACTGATTTAGATTTTTTCTATCCAATGGGCGATACCAGTAACATCTTTTGTTCCTTGGAGATTAAAAACTAACCAGTTAATGGAGTCTTCTTTTTGAATAGTACTTCTGATTGCATTAACAATTTGTATTTGCATGACTGCAACAACATCATTGTCAATCATACATCGAAGATCTTCAAGAGTTATAGTGATAGAAGTCGACAAACATAATACATAGAATTTAGAATCAAGGTTTGCTCGTATTAGAAAATCATTTGTCACATATGTATATGGATACATATAAATTCTTATCGAACACAAGTTTTAAAATTTGGGAAGGTATATCTTTTGGGATTGTTCGGTGGGGTATATAGGAAACTGAAAACTTGAAACAACGAAGATAAGAGTTGTATGAGGCTTAATATGTTGATTGTCATTGATATCTGAGGACAATAAATCCAACAGAGGAATATAATTCCAAGTTTACAATGGATTTATAAAAATATAACACAAAATAATCGTAACATAATTTAATCACGATATGGAATGGAGGAATATAACAAAAAATGTAACAACTTGTCCAATATAAGGCAAGATTCTTTGTACATACCATATATTCTATGTCAGAATAAAAGAAACCACTTGAGAGACAAAATCTGAAAACTGATGAGACTTAATTTATACATTGTCTCATCGTCCAAATCGGGCTTAAAACGGTTAAAATATCATTAAAAGTGCCAAATATATGCTTGTGTTTGTTTAATGTGTATTTTAGGTACGGATATCGAGAAAAGGACAAAAGATCACAAGAATCAAGCAAAAACGAACACGGGAAACGAAGCCGCACAATAAACCGGACCCGAATGTTGAATTTCTAAGAAAAGTGCTTGAAGAATTGAAGAATACAGTATTGGCCCCTCAACTTTGACAACTTGTCACAAATAGCCCTTGAAGAATCATTTGGTACAATTGAAGTCCAAAAGTTTGAAGATTTTGCAAAATTAGCGCTTGATGTTGAAGAAAATTACACAGCTAGTCCTTTTGTTAACTTAAAGGACTAACTATGCAATTAATAGGGACTGACCATGAAATGGTCAAAGGACTAACAATGCAAGACAAAGGATGGATGAGAGTTAAATTGGCAGGGATGATTTCTACCAAGTGCCTAAAATATCATAAACAGTAGGGTCAACTAGTCAAGGGGGTGGGGGGAATGTCAAACATGAAAACTCACTCCACCACTCATACACTGCCACCTCATCCCACCCCTCCACATCGCCTTCCATGTCACTACCCACTAACCTAAAGATAATATTAATTAAAACTTTTTAAAATATTTTATTATAATTATCTTAAACTAGGAAACACATACTATTCATAATCCTCCCCCAAATCTATCATGAAGAACCCTAATCCTACTATTTTCTAAACCCAAAATTAAACACTAATTTTGTCCAGAATGGTGATTAGTGTTCTACTCACCCAAACCACACCCTAATATTCTTTCCAGACCACCCCATGTGGGCCCTTGGGACCTCCCCTGCTACACGTTTTGGCTTCAAGACAAAACTACAACAGAGAATCGACGAACTAGAGGATTAGCTTGCTCCCTACTTACATTTTAATGGTCAAGATCTGTTCAAACACAGCTGGCCATCACCTTCAGTCACATGGCCATCAAAATGACCAAATATTGAGTTTTTCAAAATTCAAAAGCTCAAGGGCAGAGTTGGAAAATCATACATTAGGGTTTAGTCTTCTAGAAATTGTAATCTCGTTTATATAAGAGCAGTAGGTTTTAACTTTAATTCTTGTTCTTGAATTTCCTAGTTCACAAGCTTGTAATTCCTTTCTATAATCAATAGAAGTTGGTAAAGTTTTCTGTGAGGAAATTCAAGTCCAATTTATTGTTTTATGTTTGAAATCGTCCAAGTTTTATGTAAGAAAATCTGTTCTCAAGTTTTCCAAAATCAAGTTTTGTTTGTTGTTCATTACTTTGAGAAACTGTTGAGTCCAAACACTTAGGTTTTCTAGGGCCTAAGATTGATCACAATACCCTGATAAGTGTTTATTAAGGTATAGTGAGATCATAGGCTTGGGAATTCCACGTTGTGGGGATCAAGTTGTTTCAAAGATTTGGTTTCCATTTTATTGTTACATTGTAAGCTCACCACTAACTTCCTCTATCTACCTCAAAGCCATTCAAAAACTAGCTTTTGGTTAGAATAGAAAGGAAAGAATATGTTGTTTGTGATTATGTTACCAAACAGCAACCCACAAGATCTTGGTTCCCCCTTTGGACCCATAAAAAAGACCCCATATTTATTCACCTTGACCAAGATACCCCTAGGGCCTTGTTGATCCCAAACTTAGATCGATTTAGCTTTGTATTACCGAGATTGAATCAAGTATAATACGTAGAGAAACTTTGTGTATTCGACAATCTAACTATTATGCGGAAACTAATACTTAGAACAAAGAACAAACAAACAATATATGAATACCAAACTTTCACTCTGATTAATAATATCAACGAATGATTATAATAAAAGTGTTGTGAAATATGTGGAAGAGATGTGTTAAAGGGATGTGTCTTATGTCTAACCCTAAGGCCTTCTTTTATAGGTTTAAGGAGCCTTGTACAAAAAGCTAAGATCAACTATTTTAGGAAGAGACATAAGATAAACATACTCAAATAACTTATTGACTAAATCTTTTAAACACTTAAGAATATATTCTGAATTCTTATCTTCATATTTTATCCACCAGCTTGAAGAATTCATCATTGACAGATTTAGTCCTTGTCTTTGTGTTAAGATTCTTCTTGTCAGCGCCTTGATAATTCTTATCAACGTCTCATCTGTCAACGCCTCGTTTACTCTTGTCAGCGTCTAAGTTCCTCTTGTCAGTGTCTAGGGACTTGGTCAATTTTATTCCCAACAGGCCTTTCAGTTGTGATTGAGCACCTAGGGGAGCTTTGCTGACCTCCCAAAGGAGGTACTTGTGAGGAGGTTTTCTATTTCCTCTCTCTTTCTTTTAGTTTTTACATAAACTATTTTTGCTATGTGAGTTTGTGTGTTACTACTAGTGTGGGTGTTCTTAAGTTAGAATATGTGTTTTCTACAAAATTATGCATGCTATAATAGGTTTTGAGTAGAGTCAAGTGTTATTGAAAGAGTTTCATTTGAAAATCTAGGTTTAAAATATCATAAGGGGTGTTTGGGACTACTTATTAAGCTAAGTTGATGACACACATGTAGCTCATAAGGGGTCTGAACATGCTTCAATAGATTAGGGTATAAGGACTAGATAGTTTATTTGTAAAATTTAGAGTTAAATTTGGAAATCGCAAGTTTTTGAGCATACAAAACATAATCTTCCACCAGTAGCCTTTATTGATCTTAATTTTGTGATTTTGCTTGTTTAATCTTTGTAGTATGTTAAATATTGAATGGTTTTAGTAGTGTGTGCATTGAGAAGTGTGGTTTATCTAGATTAAAATCAAGTTTGGTTGGATCAAAATTCACTTTAGTGCCTAAAAGTTTAGCATAAGCCACTTACTGCCTATCAAATGCATCAGCAGGGTTTGTGACCTTGTTTTTGAGTATTGAGGCTTGATAATTGGAACACATATAGTCTTAGGGTATTATTTAGTGTGAAATATCTGGTCATAGGGGTTTGTTAGGTTTTAGTGGCTTAAATTTGCCATAATAGCTCACTGTTAGCACTAAAACCCCACTAGACCTTCTTTCTCTCCATTTTCCTTTGATTTTTGTTGAATCTGTGCTAATTGGGAGTACATTTTGTTTTTGTGTGTTGTGATTGACTCCTCACAACCTAAAGGTTGTGAGGGTGCCATTTTGTGCCCCAAATATCACCAAGCAACTAGCTCCAAAGAGCTCAATCATTCACAACCTTTATAAAAAACAAGTACTTGTCTCATTTTTCATAGACTCTAGGGGTTTGGATTCGTGTTTGTCTCTTATTCCTTGACCACCAGCATAGTAAAAAGTGTTAAGGGTACTTAATTATCATTTGGAAGCAAAAGAAAATAAAAAATTTTTTTTGCAAAAAACCAACATAGCATAGGCTCGAACACCCGACCTGTCGAGCAGGAGTAAGGTGAACTACAATTGATCTATGGGGATTTTTCTGTTAGCCTTTCAACACAAACTTTACTTAAACTATTTCTCCTTTGTCTTTTCATAAATAAGCCGTAGCAATTAAGCTAGTTTCTGGCTTATTTCCTTGTTATTTTTCCAACGTCTAATATTAGTTTAGAGACTTTTCAGTTTTGTTTTTACATTTTTCTCATTTCTTATGTATTTTTAAGATTATTTTATTTTTAGATTTTATATAAGTCATAAAAAATAGTTAAAATTAATTTAAAATTTATAAAAAATACTTTTTTGCTTTATAATAATATAATAAAGGTTTACAAACCATAAAATTTTGGTTGAACTTTTTAAAATTTTATTTGATTTTTATGGTTTTAATTAATCTTCAAAAATTAATATAAAATAATTTAAAAGGTTACAAAAAGTTTTGTTGGTTTTTATATCTTAGTTATATCATTTGGGACTTTTTGGTAATTTTTATTAATTTTTTAGGTAAAATTTCATTTTCGTCACGTTTTTTGGTTTTACGTTTTAAGTTAAAAATTACTTTACATTTAATTAGCTTAAAAATTTGGAAAAATACCTTTTAGCTTATTTAGAATATTTTTGAGGCTTACAAGTTTTAAAATCTTAGTTTGGGATTTTTATTAATTTATTTGATTTTTAGGGCTTTAATTAGCAATAAAAATTAAATATTAATTAATTTAAAAAGTTAGAAGAAGTTTTCTTGATTTTTAAACTTTAGATATATTTTTAGGTTTTTAATTTGAATTTTTGGGAATTTTTACATTAAGTTGTAATTTTGTCAATTTTTACGATTTTACGTTTTGTACGTCGTAGCTTAATTTTTAGCGTAATCCGTCATTTCCTTTAGATCTTTATAATTTCATCAATATTAATAAAAAACATTACAAGTTTGACACACACCTTAATCCTCCTTGGTGAATGAACTCATATTGGGTCATTAGTGTTACGTTTTTCCTAAAACGTGCACTTAATACTTACCGTTTATACTTCTTTTTCCTAAAAGGGTATACTTTTACTACTATCAAGAACATAATAACTTACTAAACTTGGGGAGTTTCCTTTGTTTTTTTTAACTTGCGAGTTATATTCAACAGATATTTCATATTATCACAGAAGATAACGGAAATTCTAAAGATATATACTTTATCAAGCATATGCTTTCTCCAGAATTAACGCAATAAGATTCACAATCATTTGTGAGAAAGCTAAGAAATATGAATTTCTTACTCCTTAGAAATAAGTATGAACTTAAATAAAATGAGATGACAGGATTGGATGAAAAACACAATTTTTATTTATCAACAACTTGTTTGTTTATATTTACAAAACAAGCTTCAAGTTAACATAAAAGTAAAGACATAAAAGTGAAAATATTTACAACTTCTAGTCAACTGTCTTCATCTCTTCTTCTTGGGTTCTTTGATGGCATCCAAGAGACTTCGTATATCAGCTCGATTTAAAATTTAGATGTCCTAAATGATTAACTCTATAGTAAATATCTTTAGTCGAGCTTGAATGATTTATTCATAGTGTATCATTTGTCTTCTCTGCAACTTAGCCTTGGCTTCTTTAAGATCCTCTTACAACTTCTCAAAATCTTGTTTTATGGTCCTTCAACTTTGTCTTCAAGATCTTCAATACGCTCGGGAGGAAGTTCTTGCAAATAGGGTAGAATTTCTTTAAATTGTTGTTTATAGGTGTTTTAGGTGAATCTTCAAATATAGGTGGTGGAGTATCAATAGGGGAGTGTGATGGATGAGTTTGATGTTGAGGTATAAAAGGTATTTCTTCATTATATGCTCGTATAACTTGCATATAGGGATCATTATAAAAAGGCAAAACAGTTGTTGGTATTTTCTGATCTTTGGATGGGTTTTCTGAGGTATCATACGATTATTTGTTGGAAGATTTAAAATATACTTTGGAAAGTCGTTAGAAATACTTTTAGAACGCGCGTCTTTAGAATCCGAAAAGACGATAATAGGGTGAAGATAGGAATACATATTTCTAGAGGAGTCGATAAAATAACATAACTTATTGATTATAGTCACATAATATTACATACATATAATCCAAATATCACTTACATATTATTTTGGATTGTAGCAGCACTGGCAATGGTAGGGAGGACTTTCTTGAAATTATTAGAAAAATTAGTTATAGTCAATATTTCAATCTTGTTCTCTATAATGATGGCTCTGATACCAATCTATAACACCCACATTTTTTACGTATAGCAGCGGAAGCTAATTTTGGGTATTACTTCATGGAACACTAGTCATAATAATAGAACTCGACTCAAAAGAGTGTTTTAATCAACTTTATTTATTTATCATTCAACAATAAGAATTTTACAACATGAGGTCCCAAAAATCTATGACAATAATTTCAAGTCCAAGCCTCTTCATGTCATCATATGCTGCTCCATGCCACCAGTCACGAATACATGAGATACATGCTTAACATTCAACACAAAGGTTGAGTGAATTCATAGGTTTGAAATAACAGTTTGAATACAAGTTTCACCACCTGAGATACGTTGTTATACGCAAAAAAATAATATTTATTGCACTAAACTCATGACATCAAAAGTAATGAGAATTCACCAAAGTGACTGTCATGACAAGGTCCCATGACAAGTAACCCGTAGGTTACCCATTAATTCTAATAAAATGTGCTTGGTTACCTCTAGGATAGGTAACACAAACATGATTCGTTACTTCCAATAGATATGTTCACCATATTAGCGCACACATGACAATGTTAATGACTCATGAACTTTTAGAAACAAGTAACAAGTTCAGGCACTCGCGCAATAACATTTTAGGAAGATCATACAGATTATAAACACATGTATTCTAGTTTTAACATATATCCCCCTCACGGGTTTTTAAATCATTTAGAAAGCAGTAAAAATGAGGTTATGAACTCACCTTAGCCTACAGAGTATGAATCATGTCAAATATATTTCAGCCACAAACAAACAGCTTGGTCTCATAAACCTTGGTTAACACATATGTATATATATCAAGTCTTTGTCTTTAGTTCTAAGTTTTAAGTATGGTTTTTGATATTGCCTAAGGTTCATATATGATTAAAATATCACATCATTGTTCGGGCCATCATACTTCAGAAGCCATTCTATAAACGTTTGAGGAGCGAGAGCACTTTAAATCGTAAACCCAACCACTTAATCAGAACGTAATATCGAGATGGAACATCTTAATATGAAGCTCCCTAATAACATGATATGTTTTATATATTTATTCAAGTGATATTTATAGTATGTATAGCATACATAATTACATTTTATACCCATTATTTATAAGTTTAGCTTAATTACACTTTTAGCCTTTAAAGTATATAGATTAAGTATTTACATTTTCAACCTTTAAATGTTAACCTCAAGATTTTAAACTTTAAAAAAACAATCCTTATAGTTTTAAATTTAGTAAAATGACACTTTTGGCCCAAAATATTTATAATTTCAAAAATGATAGTTTTGACCCCTGAACTTGTATATAATTACATAACAAGCTCAAATTTGTACAAAACTATCTATGAGCTTAAAACAAAGTTTTAAAACATATTTCTAATCATAATAACATTAGTTTTTCAATTATATAGTTTTTGAAATGGATTTTAACTCATTATTTCATGTGATTTACAAATATAGGGCTTTATTATATCTTTAACTTAGAAAAACTATTTTAGATGATTATATGAACCAAGGCTTATTGGAATAGCATATTTGAATTATAACTAAGCTTATTAAAGATCTAGAACATAAAAACAACTTATTAAACAAGGTGATGACTTTAAAACAAGAAAGCCAGGAATCTAAGGCTTCTAATGAGGCATATGAACTATATCTTCTTCAAAACTCTTCAAGGGATTATGGAACTTCTTCCTAGGATTGATACTGATCATAGGAACTTCTTAAGACTTTAATAGAGGTGTAATTAGAGAATTTATGGGTATTTAGGTAAGTAAATAGAGGATGAGTATTCTAGCATAAGGCTCCTATTTATACCATTTTTAACACTTAGCATCTAAGTCAAGGGTACAAACACGTAAGCTCAGCATCTAAGTGACTAAGGCTTCCTAATTATGTGTCATATGGTCTAGGAGTGACCCATTTAAGCTAGGATCAAACTTATCTTTGGTTTGTGGTTCATATGAAGTCATTGTATCATGTAGATAAGAATGAGGATGTGTAAACTACAAGTAGGTGATGCACCTAATTGTAGACACTCCAAAATATCTATAAATATCTGGTTTGAGTTTAAATTTGGGAGGTAAGGTGTTTGATGTGTTTTGGAGGGAAAAACCTAGGCGAAATCAATTTTGGAACTTGTAATTTTGTAATTCTTGAGATTAAGAGTTTAGAAAAGTGATTAGTGATGGATTAGGGTGTAATTAGGGTATAGATATTGTAATAGGAAGTTTGGATCATTGGTTTGATGCTTAACCTAGGTTTAAAGTAAATTTGGGAAGAAAACCTAGTCGGATTAGTGTCTCTAGTGATCTAGGGTTCAATACTTTTTAAAGCTGCCATTCTTAATTTAGATACTGGTCAAAACTCAATTTATATCTCCTACATTTTATCTAATGTTCTCATAGAGTTCATACTCTTGTTTTAATAAGTTATACCAAGTAAAAATGTCTAAAGAGTAAAAATATCTATTTTGACCTAATTTATAAGTCATGTATTGAAATGTTGTACCTTGTGAATTAGGGTGTTTGTATATTATCTTAAGATGATATTAGAACCTAAATGTAATGCTAAGAGTGTTGATAGAATTTTCCTAAAATATTATGCATTTATTCTAAGTGAAAATGGTAATATAAGGATTTTTGGATGCCTAAGTGACTTATACCTTGTGTTTGTAATTTTGTAATTCTTGAGATTAAGAGTTTAGAAAAGTGATTAGTGATGGATTAGGGTGTAATTAGGGTATACACATTGTAATTAAGAAGTTTGGATCATTGGTTTGATGCTTAACCTAGGTTTAAAGTAAAATTAGGAAGAAAATCTAGCCGGATTAGTGTTTCTAGTGATCTAGGGTTCAATACTTTTTAAAGCCGCCATTCTTAATTTAGATACTGGTCAAAACTCAATTTATATCTCCTACATTTTATCTAATGTGCTCATAGAGTTCATACTCTTGTTTTAATAAGTTATACCAAGTAAAAATGTCTAAAGAGTAAAAATAACTATTTTGACCTAATTTAAAAGTCATGTATTAAAATGTTGTACCTTGTGAATTAGGGTGTTTGTATATTATATTAAGATGATATTAGAACCTAAATGTAATGGTAAGAGTGTTGATAGAATTTTCCTAAAATATTATGCATTTATTCTAAGTGAAAATGGTAATATAAGGATTTTTGGATGCCTAAGTGACTTATACCTTGTGTTTGAACGTTTGTAACTAAAGTATTAGATTGAAATCTTACTTGTATTTGATGTATTATATCTTGTATATAGTCCTTGATATATTATTCATAAGTTTTGTGTAGTTATATTGCTTAAAATCAGGGTTTACAAGTGATTTCTAGGGTTTTAAGGATTTTAGGACATCTTAGTTATATTTGAGATGTTCTTATTCATAATGTACTTATAAGATTACTTTTAGAATTTAGACTTGATATGTTGAGAATTATTTGTTAAGTGTCAAGTACCGTTAGTGTATTTGAAGTACTGTTAGTGTTATGTAAGTACCGTTAGTGTTAACGCGGTACATAGTAAGTACTGCTACTTATAAAGTAAGTACTGCTATGATGATTAGGACAAATATATCTTTGTATAAGATATGTCATAGTTATAGTTAGAGTATATCTTATGTGATATACCTAAATAGTTAGAATATTGATAATATATCGTCTGTGATATAGTTATCTTTATAGAATATTCTAAGGTTTCTAGGGTTCCTTACTCTATAAAAGGAACATAGGTACAATGTCTTTTATGTACCTCATACAAGTCGATTAATAAGAGAATCGAATAGTTAAAAGTAATTCTGTTCTTCTATGCTTTATAAGTTAGATTCCGCATAACTTATTTAGTGTTTAGTAAGAGTGCTCAAAGTGTTTTAGTTTGATTACAAACTATTATACTAATTCTTAACAGAATATAGATCCAACCAAAGGGATCAACAAGTGGTATCAGAGCTTGTTGAGAAACTCTGAAAAAGAAGAACACGAACCTATACACTCCACACATACCAAATCTCAATGTCTCAACCAGATGGTGTTAATGCTCACTTGGATGATGTTCAGAACACTGATCCTGTTCTACCTCAAGGACAACCACAAGTTGTGCATCATGCACCAACACAAGGTGCTCAAGTCGTGAATGATGTAGCTACCTCTACACCAACACCTTCTCATACTCTGTCTACTGTTAAACTCCTAGTTCTCAAAGGCGACAATTATGAGACTTGGGCTATGTAGATGGAACACTACTTGAATCACACAGATCATACTGTATGGCAAGTTATCAAGAATGGGAACACACCAAAGAAGCTACACTGGTTGCCAGACAATACATGCTATGTTCTACCTGCTGTGACTGCTGATGAGGTACAAGCAGAGATCAGAGAAAGAAAATCTAGAACTGCTTTGGCTATGGCTCTTTCTGAAGACATTCTCCCAATATTTCATCATTATAAAGATGCCAAAGCTATGTGGGATGCTATAAAACTTAGATTTAGAGGCAATGACAAATCTAAGAAAATTAAGAAGATTGTTCTTAAGCAATAATTTGATAACTTCTCAATTACCAGTATAGAGGGAATACATGGTGGATATGGAAGGTTCAGCAAGTTGCTTATTCAGTTAGCAGTTTATGGACAAGTAATTCCTAATGAAGAAGAAAATCTAAAATTCTTAAGAAGTGTTCCACCAGAGTGGAAAGCAATGGCTATGCACTTCATCACAAGAGATGATTTGGAAACAATTCTATTTGATCATCTGTACAACAATCTTAGAGCATATGAGATGGTTGTGAAAGGCACTGAAGTAAAGACAACAACTACTTCGAAGTCTAACTTGGCTTTTGTGTCAGATGGGAACATCAGTACTTACTTTCAAAATACCGCTAGTGGATCTAGCAGCGGTACTTACTTCACAAATACCGCTGGAGGACTTACAAGCAGTACTTACCCACAAAGTATTGAAAGCAGTCCTATGATCTCTCAAAATCCACATGGAAGGTCTTCACCATTGTTTAGTGACAATGATGCCTTCTCATTCTTTGTTGGACAAGACAACATGCCAAGATTAACTCTCGATGACTTGTTCCAAATGGATGATGCTGATGTTGAAGAGATGGATCTTAAATGGCAAGCTGCAATGGTGTCAGTAAGATCTAATAGGTTCTTCAAGAAGACTGGAAGAAAAATGACTGTTGATCCTAATGAGCCATTGGGATATGACAAGTCTAAAGTTGAATGCTATAACTGTGGAAGGAATGGACACTTTGCAAGAGAATGCAATAGAGATAAAGCTTAAACAAGCAATCTGAAGTCCAAGAACAGCTAGAGAACCAGTCCACGAATAACTGAAATCTCTCCAAGAGGAAACAGCAGGAGTCCTAAAGGAACCAAAGCATTGGTTACTGTAGATGGAGTGGTGAATTGGGCAGAAGAGGAAGAAGAAGAAGAGCTTGGATTAATGGCTCTCTCTCATGAAGATACTGAGGTACACCCTTGTTCTAAAGATTGTATTCTTAAATTTAATAGTCTAAAAGTAGAACTAGAGGAACAATATCAAAAGGTTAACACATGCACTGTAGAAGTAGAGGCTTTCAAACAGGGTGTTGTTAAACTTGAGGATAATATAGTTTTGTACAAAAAGGCTCAACAAAACTATGAAGAGAAAATTAGGATTTTGACTCTTCAAATGAGGGAAAAAGATGTGGAAATAAAAGCTTTTGAAAGACAACTTTTAAAAATAAATACAGAAAATGAAGCTTTAAAAACCAGTCTTTGTAAAGAGAGGGAAGTGATTAGTCAATGGCAACAATCCACTAAGGGACTGGGAAAATTGATTAATTCACAAATGGGGTATTATGATAAAACATGCCTAGAATATATTGAGGATCAACCTGGGATAACCTTAACTAACAAGGACTTATCAAAAGGGATTTTTGATAGTTCTGGTGAGGTACTTGATACACCTGAAAATGATAGATATGCTGAAGGAATAAAGGCAATTCCTCCACCAGTATCTGGAATTTTCATGCCCCCTTGTAATGATACTAGTATAGAGTTAGAAGATCCTAAGATTAATAATGTCTTTAACTCTAGTACTGTGTCTCAAGAAGATACTGATGTGACCAAGAATATTGTTTATCCACCTCTAATAAATAACTTTGTTTCTGAGGAATCTAAGACTAGTTCTGCTCACAAGCAGGTAAAAATCCCTAGCAAGATATTGGAAAACAATAAACAACATACTAAAAACAAAAGGGCTGGGCTAGGTTTTGAAAAAGTAAAGTCAAAACAACCTTTTGGGTCTTCTTTAAGAAGAAAATGATGTTATGTTTGTGGTAGTCTAAGTCATTTTATCAAAGACTGTACATTACATGAAGATAAAATTTTGAACAGAAGGCTACACAAAGGGTCATGAAAAACAGTAATGAGAAAAATGCACAGGGTAATAGGAAAAAGAAACTTAAAGATGACAAACCTAAGTTTGATCATGCAAGGGTAGTTAAACAAGTTAAAAATAATCCTACCAAAAGTTTTGTTCTTAGGGCAGTACTTATGAAGCAAGGACTTGTATCCCTAAAGTCTGGCAAACCAAGTACCGGCAAGCCAAAACCTACAAGTACTGCTAGACCAAACTCAAGTACTGTTGGTTTAAAGTCCGTAAAACCAATGTTCTCCAAGACTTCTAAGAAGGTTTTGGAAAAAGTTAAAGCACCTAGAAGTAAGGACAAGAACAAATCAGTACAAATGTGGGTTCCTAAAAGAGATATACCATGTGTTAAAGCAAGTACCGCTAAGGCAGTACTTAAGTTGAAGAAGTCAAAGCACATCGAGTCACCCTATGAATTTGACTACATAAATGAAACCATGAAGTATAAGAGTAAAAGTAGCATTACTGGGAATGCTTCAGTACAAACTCTGAAATATGTAGGTCCCACAAGATCCGAGCCAAATATGGCTTGGGTCCCTCTTAAAAACTAATAAGTTTTATTTGTGTGCAGGGGCATCTCATTGATGAATTAAAAGATAAAGGAATTGTAGATAGTGGATGCTCAAGACACATGACAGGGAACAAAGATTTTCTTGCTGAATTTGAAGAATTCAGAGGAGGTCCAGTAGCCTTTGGGGGTAGCAAAGGTAGAATCACTGGCAAAGGGAAAATCAACACAGGAAAGTTGGAATTTGAAGATGTCTTCTTTGTGAAAGAATTGAATGAGTTCAATCTCTTTTCAGTATCACAAATGTGTGATAAGAAGAACAAGGTGCTATTCACAGACAAAGACTGCTTGGTGTTGTCTAAAGACTTTGAGATGCCCAAGGAATCTCAAATACTGCTTAAAGTACCCAGGCAAGAAAATATGTACACCTTTAATCTTCATACTATTACTCCAACAGGTGGTATTACATGTTTGCTAGCTAAGGCTTCTTAAGATGAGTCAAATCTATGGCATAGAAGGTTAGGTCATGTGAATTTTAAGAATCTTAATAGATTGGTAAAAAGGAATTTGGTTAGAGGTCTACCTAACAAATCTTTTCAAAATGATTTCACATGTGCTGCTTGTCAAAAAGGAAAACAACATAGAGGCTCTTGTAAGACCAAGACTGTAAATACTATGACAAAACCTTTGCATCTCTTGCATATGGGTTTATTTGGTCCAGTTTCTATTAGAAGCATTAGCCATAAGACCTTTTGTCTAGTCATAACTGATGATTATAGTAGATTCAGTTGGGTTTTCTTTTTAGCCCTTAAAAGTGAAACAAGTGAATTACTAAAGGATTTTATCACTTTAGTTGAAAAGCATTTCACTAAACAGGTTTTAATCATTAGGACTGATAATGGAACAGAATTTAAGAATGCTGATTTTGATGAATTCTGTAGGTCTAAAGGAATTAAGAGGCAATTTAGTAATCCTAGAACTCCTCAACAGAATGGAGTAGCTGAAAGGAAGAATAGGACATTAATTGAGGCTGCTAGAACTATGCTGACTGATTCACTTTTGCCAAATACCTTTTAGGCTGAAGCAATCAATACTGCATGTTATGTGTTAAATAGAGTTCTAGTAACTAAACCTCAAAACAAAACACCTTATGAACTTTTGACAAATGTAAAGCCTAACATAAGTCATTTAAAACCTTTTGGGTGTCATGTGTCCATACTAAATACTCTTGATTACTTGGGAAAGTTTGATGGAAAGTCTGATCCAGGATATCTTGTAGGATATTCATTGCAAAGTAAAGCATATAGGGTTTACAATTTGGCAACTAAGAAAGTTGAAGAAAATGCTCATGTCAATTTCATAGAAAATAAACCCAATGTTCCAGGAATAGGTTATGCTTGGATGTTTGATATAGATTATCTAACTAACTCCATGGATTACTACTCTTTGCAAAAAGATTGTCAAACTAACAATGCAGGTGAGGAGTCAAGTGCAACTAATGCATGTACTCAAGAAGATGTTTCTTCATCAGATGAAGATGTTCACATCTATGTGCCAAATATGCCTACTGTTACTCCCATGTCTGTAACTCCCAAGAAGCAAACCATGCCATCAAATGATGATCAGGCCTCCTAGGAACTTCAGAGGCTTCAAGATCAAGAAAAGAATGCTACATCTGCTAATAAGCATTCAGGAGAAGAATCTTTTGAGTCACAACACTCAGCAGTACATACTATACCTAGCGGTACTTCATCTGCAAGTACTGCTAAGTCAAAATCTGCTAGATCTGTTGACTTACTAGAAGAGATTTTGTAAGCATTGGACGATGAAGACTTGTATGCCAGTCCAGCTAAAGGAATCTTCTCCAAAGCTTCCTATGATGAGCAGGGTGTAGTAACTGATTTCAACAATTTGGAAACTGAAATTCCAGTCAGTTCTATTCCCACTGATAAAGTCAACAACAACCATCCTGCTACTCAGATTATTGGTGATCCAAAATCTGCTGTACAAACCAGAAGACAACTACAAACCAATATTGAAACTCATGCACTAGTGAGTTATGTCAAAAAACAGCAGAGAACAAATCATAAAGATACTCAACATTGTTTGTTTGCCTGTTTCTTATCTCAAGGAGAGCCCAAAATATCTCTCAGGATCTTGATGAAGAAAGTTGGGTGGATTCCATGCAAGAAGAATTAACACAATTTGAGCTACAAAAGGTTTGGATTCTTGTGGATCTTCCCTCAGGAAAAAGAGTAATTGGTACAAGATGGGTCTTCAGGAACAAGAAGGATGAAAGAGGGGTTGTTGTAAGGAACAAGGCAAGACTTGTTGCTCAAGGCTACAGACAGGAAGAAGGGATAGACTATGATGAGGTTTTTGCACCAGTGGCAAGGATAGTAGCCATTAGGTTATTTTTGGCCTTTGCATCATATATGGGATTTATAGTCTATCAAATGGATGTGAAAAGTGCCTTTCTGTATGGTACTATTTCAGAGGAGGTATATGTCTCACAACCTCCAGGTTTTGTAGATCCTAAATTCCCCAATAGAGTCTACAAAGTTATCAAATCACTTTATGGTCTACATCAAGCTCCAAGAGCCTGGTATGCAACTTTATCCAACTTTCTGCTAGAACATGGATATAGGAGAGGAACCATTGACAAAACTCTATTCATCAAGAAAAATTCCAAAGACATTATTCTAGTTCAAGTCTATGTTGATGACATCATTTTTGGTTCTACCAAGAAGACATGGTGTGAAGAGTTTGAAGCTTTGATGAAAGGAAGATTTCGAATGAGTTCTATGGGAGAACTAACTTTCTTTTTGGGACTAAAAGTCAAACAAAGGAAAGATGGAATATTTATCAGCCAAGATAAATATGTTGCTGAAATCTTAAAGAAATTTTCATGTATGGATACAAGGAGTACAAGCACACCTTTTGAAGCCAAGAAATCTTTATCAAAAGATGAACATGGAGAGGATGTTGACATTCATCTCTATAGGTTAATGATTGGTTCATTGATGTATCTTACTGCTTCAAGACCAGATATAATGTTTGCTGTGTGTGCATGTTCAAGATTCCAAGTTCATCCAAAGGTGTCACATCTATATGCTGTGAACAAGATTTTTAAATATCTTAAAAGTCAACCTAATTTAGGATTATGGTATCCTAGAGACTCCACCTTTGAATTAGAAGCTTACTCAGATAGTGACTATGTTGGAGCAAATCATGATAGGAAATCCACAATAGGAGGTTGTCAATTCCTAGGCAGAAGACTCATATCATGGCAGTGTAAGAAGCAAACCATTGTTGCTACTTCTACAACTGAAGTTGAATATGTAGTTGTTGTTCATTGTTGTGGACAAGTACTTTGGATTCAAAATCAACTGTTGGACTATGGGTTCAATTTCATGAACACCAAGATTTACATTGATAATGAAAGTACTATATGCATTGTCAAGAATCTAGTATTTCACTCCAAGACTAAGCATATTGAAATAAGACATCACTTTATAAGAGATGCTTATGACAAAAAGCTTATTCAAGTCTTGAAGATTCATACAGACAACAATGTAGCTGATTTGTTGACCAAGACATTTGATGCAAAGAGATTCGAATTCCTGGTGACACACATTGGTATGCTCAACCAATAACATGCTGCATATGTTGAGGGGAGGTAATAGCTGTACAAGTTTTATATAAATTTTATTGTATAGTCTATGCTTTGTGTTTTTGATGTTATTGCAGGTTTATAGAAAAAGATAAAAGAGGTTACATGTCTAGTGGAAAGCATGAACTAGTCAAAATTGTGAGGTACCGTTGTCACTCCAAGTATCGCTAGCACAAAACCAAGTACCGCTTATGTTCCATGTACCGCTACATGTCCGTTGTACCGTTAAGGGTCTCTTTTGTAAATTTGGCGGTTTCTTCGCGCTTGGCTTTGTTATTTACTTAAATACTTACCCCAATTATACAAATGATTCACCTAATCTTTTATTTTTCTCTCTTGATTCTATAACCCTCTCTCTAATCTTTTGATCATCAAAAATACTAATGGCTGCCTAACAAGTAATCACTAAGCATAATTTAGTTGCGAATCTTGCTATGAATGATGACTCACTTGGTTTCCATGAGATGCTTGGTTTCCTTTCTCGAAGTCATATTCGCTTCGCACTCACTGTACGTCCAGTTGTCTCTATACCCATTGTTGAACAATTTTGGGATACTGCTGTTTTAGGTACACGTTTTGATCAACATTGCATTAAGGCTAAGGTAAATCCTAGGAATGTATATGTCATTGAGGTACTGCTAAGAGCAAGTTTGAGACTTAATGATGAAAATGGACTTAGTATGCTTAATAATACAGAGATTCATGATGGCCTTGCAGCCATGGGCTTTGGGGGTGGTAGGGAAAGTCTTACTTTCTTTAAAGCATTATTTTAACCTCAATGGAAATTGCTTTTTCATGCTATTATTCACTGCTTAAGTTCAAAAAGTACATCTTTTGATCAAATACATGCTGCATTGGCATCTGCTGGTATTTGTCTAGCAAATAACAGGGTTTTTAATTTTTCAAAATTAATTTTTGAAGGCATGACTAGGAATTTAGAAGGGACTAAGAAGTTTTTAATGTATCCTAGATTCATTCAGGCTTTAGTTAGTGACCAAATACCTAACCTACCTGCATTAACTTATACATGGGATGTTCCTTCATTCACAAAGAGAACTTTCTCTTTCTTGAACAAACAAGGCAATGCCTTTTCAGGAACAGTAACACCATTGTTTGCTCATATGCTAGCCCAACCTGCCAATCAAGAAGGTGAGGAACCTAGCAATGCTAGTGCTTCTCAGCAAACTCCTTCTCACCAGAGCTCCCACTCTCTAGAAGATTCACAATCTTCTTCTCACAATGTTGGTATTCCACCAAACACTGATGAGATGATCCACACACCTGCTGCTTCTATTGCTGCTAGTGGTTCACCACAAGCACAAGCACTAGAGGTGGTGGATGTTGCAAATTTAACTTCTTTATGTATAAGTTTTTCCCAACAGGTACAGGTATTGCAGAAAGATAAGCTTGTTCAAGACAAGAAAATTGCTGAATTGGAAGCTAGCCTACTCAAGTTAAGGAACAAAGTGTCATCTTGGATGAGGCAATATAAATATGTTCAGACATCTTCAATCAGGAAGCAAAGGTTTAGAAACCTCAAGAAAAGGCAACTGAATGCAACCAAACAAGGGAGGAATATTGAAGATCAGGGAAGGAATAATGAAGAACAACCAC
The DNA here is from genome assembly GCA_025667525.1 of Glebionis coronaria. Taxonomy (NCBI): domain Eukaryota; kingdom Viridiplantae; phylum Streptophyta; class Magnoliopsida; order Asterales; family Asteraceae; genus Glebionis; species Glebionis coronaria. The sequence goes on along the minus strand of CM046875.1, from coordinate 634,322,267 downwards.
CTTCTTCTGATAATAAAACAAGGATCTCTGGAAATGACATCAATTTTGAATTGGATGAAGATGTCATGGGGACTTTTAAAGATGGAACTGGTTTAGAGACTGGCGTGGATGAACCTTCAGACATGGAGATTCAACAGCAAGACCCACAACCTACTCCAGAGGAACCACAAGTTCAAGTTCAAGAAAAATTAGTAAATCAACCAGAGGAGCCACAAGTTGCAGAAACATTGGCAACTCAGCCATAGCCACCAGTTCAATCACCACCTCAAGCTAATTATAGTGCTTTCTATGAGAAGTTGGAGGAAAGTTCTAATCAGTTTCCTGATCCATCACCACAAAAGCAATAAGTCAGAAAAGACTGAAGAAGTGCAAGTTGATATGATGGCTTCTATGGAAGATAAAGCATCTGGGGAAACACAAGTGATTGAAGAAACAAGTGTGTCAAATACTGGTGAAGTCAACTTTGTTGAAGATCCAAGTACTGCTAAGCCAACTGCAAGTACTACTGACATTGTTGAAGATCCAAGTACTGCTAAGCCAATTGCAAGTACCGCTGATGATCATCCTTCACTGGAAAGTCAAAGTTCATTTGGAGAAAATGAAACTTTAGCCAAATTGTTGCTTGATCTAAAGAAGAATTTAGTTGAGAAGACTAAGCAAGCAGAAGTGGAGAAAAAGACACAACAAGAAATTCTTGCCTCAAAGGATCAAATTCAAGGTAAGAAAGTACAAGCTTCACACCCTAAAAAAGGTATAGTCATTCAACAGTTAGCTAATGAAGAGGTATCTGCCAAACTGAAGAAGAAGCTACCTAAGATAAATCTAAAGGATAAGGGGAAGAAGCAATTATTGTCAGAATCTAAAGATGAGAGTGATTCAGATGATGATATAAACAAAGTCATGTACAAATTTAATCAAATTGACCAAGATGAGGAATTTGCTTATAGAATGCAAGCACAAATTCATGAAGATGAATTGCAGGAAGAGCTTGCAGCAAAGCAAAATTTGTTAGAAGCTAAAAGGATATAGCAAGAATGGAACATACAAGACACTACAAGAAATCAGGCTTTATAGGACACCATATAGTATCCTATCAAGTTACTTTTTAGGACGTTTTGCATAATAGGACCAATAGTATAAGTGTCACATATAAAGGCGTTGTATAAAGTGTAAAAATTATTAGGACACTTATTAGGATCCTAACATGTGCCAATATTATGAAACAAAAAAACTAGTCTCATAAAGCTTTTTTTACGACGCAATTTGTGTCCTAATAGACAAGTTAAAAGGATGCTTTAACGTGTTTTAAAATATGTTAAGCATGTATCATGTATTAAGACGCCTTCTTGCGTTCTAAAATGTGTTTTTTCTAGGACGAACTTTTATGTCGCGCTAATTCTTATTTGAGAGCAAGAAAAATGTCCTAATAGACTTGCGCTTATTGGGACCAAATTTAGTGTCGTGACATACATATATTAATTCTGTATCCATTAAATGTCGTTCTCAATACACTTTAATGAAAATATCGTAGATCGTAAGAAAAGTTCTAATTAAACACTATATGAAACACAAGATGTAAAAGATTAATGAGTAAAAGCTGAAAACTCGTAAAATCATCATGAATTTCATATACATAACAAATTCTTTAACCAAATCAAGGTTAAAATTATCCAGTCTTCCAAATTTTATTACATGAAAATTGAACTATAGAAACTAATGTTCAAGTAGATAGTATAAGTTATCAAGGATCATCTTCACTCAACATCTTCAAGTACATCCTACATGGAAATCGAACATTATAAAAGAGATTAAAGTATCAATTATGTAACAGACTAATAATGGTGTTCTAATGGTCAAAAGTAATAGATTAATAGTGTTGTCAAAATGACCAATGTAATACACTATAGTGGCGAATTGGTGTTGAAATGAAAACACATGATTTAGAAAAAATAATACTACAGGCACATACAGAAAAAAAACTGAAGCGAAACATTACTAGCTTTTGATGTCCCCCGTCTTTAGCCTTCTCTACGAATATAGGCATTTAGCAATTTAAAATCACGAACCTGAACCTAAAGATATTGATGCCTTATTAATTCGTATGATCGCCAAGACATTATAAACAGGGATAAACAGTACCAATCAACAATATACCAAACTTATCTCATTTAAAAACTCTATATTCCCCTACCTTGGATAAGATGCAAGTTGCTTCACGGGTATTCTAACCCCATCAATTGTACCCTTCACCGTTCAACCACAATATGAAATCAATCACTATATAAACAACATAATAAAAAAAATAAGACTACAAAATCAACATATTAGTATGAGGTCATTACCTTATATTTCTTACCAAAACCACCTTCCCCTTTATTGTTTATCGCATTGAAATCGGTTATACCAGTTTTAAGATGTTTCAGTGATAGCGATATTGTATTAAAATCGAGCACTTTCAAGATCTATTCAACAAAGAATGTGTATATCAACAAATCATTATTAATACAACATATATCAATTAATGGTTAGATAGTTAGTAAAAGAATGTAAAAGATGATTATACCTTGTTTTTGTGAGAATGGTTGTGATGGTGTAACTGGTTTGAGAGAAAAGAGGAGAAGAAAAGTAGATCTGAAATAAATGGTAAAATAAGAAAAGTAATAATTTTGGTTTGGCTAAAAAAAGGCGGAATGAAAAAAAAAACTTGAAAACTATCACGGGGAAAGGAGGGAAATGGTTAAATTCATTTTGTTTTTAGAACAAAATTTTGTTTTACAAATACTTAAGTTATCAAAATTCAATTTTGTGTCAAATAATAAAAATAATACTAATGGTGTATCTATATAATGATTGATGTTCATTTCGATAACAAAATTTATTTGGATATGAAAAGACTAATCTCGTTCCTCCATATTTATCTAAATGCAATTGATAAGATTAAATCCAAAAAAAATACTCTTTTCTTTTTTCAAACATTAATATCTTTTAAACCGTTAATCGTTATTGGAATATTTATTATTCAAATAATTACTTTAATAAAATAAAAACATTACAATAATATTTATATTTAGATATGTTAAAGAAATGATTAAAAAAAAGATTTAATAGAAGATAAAGAGGGTAAAATGCATTAATTAAAACTAACTTTAAAAATAATCAAATTAATATATGTTGTGAGGAATTAAACAAAGCTTAATACATTAAAATTTAAAAATTTATTACAGATTTTATCTGATTAAAAATAATTTAATCTAATAAAAAAAGAGAAGTTATCATTGACGACCGAATTTCCAAATAGATCAAAGGGGGAACGACTTCACATGGACGACCGACTCGACTTTGTCACTACAACAGGATCGACCGAGTTTGACCGTCAGTCGACCGTTACTCACGACCGCTGGTTGTGGGCGTAATGTAAACTATAAATGTGTTTTCTTTGTTATATTTAATTAAAATTTCATATAACCTTTTTGATGTTAAAGTTATGGGTGTTCACGCGATAGTTTGGTTCGATTGGTTAAAAGATGAGTACTTCATATTACATGCCATAATCGAACCGTATTAGACAGGTAATCGGACACGGACACGCAGGTACTTGAAATGAGGATTACCCACGAGTCAGGTCAGAGTTTACCGTTTTAGATGCCCATACGTGTCTTCACTAATAGGTGTCATATAAGGTCAAATCAGATAAGATACTAACGAACTAGCATTTGATACAAATTGTGATAATAAGACTAAAATACCAAGTGTCGTATTAAGGTATTTGCATAATAGAACCTATGTAAGTAAGTGTCCCATAAAACTAATTTAATACGACATGTATACTAAACGTCTTAATAAAATTATTCATTATACGACCGAATCATATAATTGTCTTATAAGATCGAATCCAATAGGACACTTGTACATATGTCATATTATATTCTATATAATGTGACATTTATGGATTAGAATCCTATAAAACATAAGATAATAGGACTTAAATAGCAAGTGTCGTATTATGTTATATCATAATGAGACTCAAATGAGTAGGTGTCCTATAAAACTCATATAATAAGACCAATACATGGAACGTTCAATTAGATTTCATCGTAATAAGACACATAAACCAACGCGTCATATTAGATATGTTTTTAGGACGCTGCTAAAAAAAGTGTCACAGAAAAAGGTCCTAAAAGCCTTATATTCTTGTAGTGAGAGTATGACAGGATTCAAGCTGAAATACATGCAAGTGAGCTTCTTGCAGACTCATTGATAGCTGAAGAAAAAGATGCATATGATGAAGAAGAAAAATCAAGATTGATTGATGATCTGGTAAAGGAGCAACAAAGATTTTTTGCTGAAAAAAGAAGGAAAGAAAAGATTAAGCCTCCAACTACTATGCAGATTAGAAGTCAAATGATGAAATTTCTAAAGAAAGTAAAAGGATTTACTCATATTCAGTTGGTCAAGAAAACTTTTGAAGAAATCAAGACTTTGTATGAGAAAAGTAAGAGGACTGAATTGAATTTTGTTGAGATTGGATCTGAAGCAGATAAGAAAGCTGTTGAAGAATTCAAGAAACGTCTACAACAACAAAGACAATTTGGTAGTACTCCTAGAATTGAGCCAAGTACTGCTGAACCTACAAGTACATCTCCACCTATCAAAACCACTTATGTGAGGAAGAATAGAAAGGAGAAAGTAAGTTCAAGGGAGGAAGAGACTGCTCAAAGGATGAATGCAGGAGTTTAAACTCAAGGAATTGCTCAGACTGAAAATGTACAAGCAGTACATACACAGTCAACAGTACATACAACAGTACATACTGATGAAACGGTACATACAAGCTTGGAAGAGGGTTCAACAGAACTTGAAGGAATTTCCAAGAGTGTTAAAAGGAAAAGATCAACAAAGCTAAAGAAGAAAGCTAAGAGAGCTAAAACTACAGCAGAAGATAGTGATGATGATGAGAGCTTAAGGAAGTACTTGAAGATTGTGAACTTTGAAGATCAATGTTTTGATACAGAGATTTTTGGAAAAAGAGCATCCATTGTTAAGTGGATTTAGTCTACAGATCAAGGACTTGAAGCTCATGGAATTCAGAGATCTGATGGCACAAAAAGGATATTCAGACTTTTGGAAGATATTCTTCATATTCTGGATAGACAAGATATTCAAGATCTTGTAAGGTTAGTTGAAGATGCCAGTGCAGGTAAAACTGAAGTATCACTATTATATAAGGAATTTCTCTTTATGTATGAGCCACACAAATGTGATCAAGAAATGTGAAGGAATTAGAGAATCAGGTTCCTAGTTACTAGAGATATTACAGGTCATGTGGATTGCATATTTTGGATGTAGATGATGTTACATATTATATGCTACAAGAAAAGACTTATCTCTTCAAAAGAAAATTGTTGGAAAGGATGTTAGAACAACAATTGGAGGTTACAAAAGAATCTGCTGATGCTTTGGAGTTGATTAGAATGGTTAAACAACAAATCAAGGATTTGAAAGATGAGGAAGAAGCTGAGAAAGAATCTTAAGTGTTTGACTTTCAGTCACACTTCATAAATGGTTCTCAATTCACCATGTCTAACACACATAAGAACTGGCTAGTCCATAAGCAAACGGTTTGTGGTAAAGACTTATCAAATCCGTTGAAAGCTGATAGTTTGCAAAAAAATATATGGTTCTAACTCACCTTGTTTCGAGACAAAGAGTTAGCTAGTCCTAGACAAACGATACTAAGTAAAGACTTCATCAAATCCGTTGATGGTTGACAATTTACCAAAAATTGTAAGGTTTTCATTACACCTTATTCTTTGTGAATAAAGTATTAGCTATTCCAGAGTGTACGGCTAACTGGTAAAGAATTTATCAAATCCGTTGATAGCTAGTGATTTGCTAAAAATCATGAAGCCAATACAGATTGGTGTTTTGTTGTTAACTGTTTTATTTCAGGTATGAAGATTACAGACAAAGAAGTATTAAAAGAAATAATACTTAGAAGGTTTTGTTATCATCAAATCAAGTGGAAGATTTATGATCAAGAGTTCAAGGACTAAACTCAAGAAGACAAATATTGATGCTGCAAAGATGAATGAATGTTTAGAAGACACAAGAAGATCATAGTATGAAGACAAAGATGATGCTCATAATGTTTGAAGATTATCTTATCATAAGAAGATCTACATATGAAGTGTTTGGCTACATTCAGTTGGATGCAAATACAAATTACCAAGTTCAATCCAAGGATGAAGAAAAGACTGAAGACATGTATTTCTAATACATCTAGTACAAAAGAAACAAGAAGACAACAAGTTATCGTTTCTTGTTTAGGGGAGGATTGTTAGGAATTATTTGTTAAGTGTCAAGTACCGTTAGTGTATTTGAAGTACTGTTAGTGTTATGTAAGTACCGTTAGTGTTAACGCGGTACATAATAAGTACTGCTACTTATAAAGTAAGTACTAATATGATGATTAGGACGAATATATCTTTGTATAAGATATGTCATAGTTATAGTTAGAGTATATCTTATGTGATATACCTAAATAGTTAGAATATTGATAATATATCGTCTGTGATATAGTTATCTTTATAGAATATTCTAAGGTTTCTAGGGTTCCTTACTCTATAAAAGGAACATAGGTACAATATCTTTTATGTACCTCATACAAGTCGATTAATAAGAGAATCGAATAGTTAAAAGTAATTATGTTCTTCTGTGCTTTATAAGTTAGATTCCGCATAACTTATTTAGTGTTTAGTAAGAGTGCTCAAAGTGTTTTAGTTTGATTATAAACTATTATACTAATTCTTAACAGAATATAGATCCAACCAAAGGGATCAACATGATATATACATAGTGTTTATAACATATATACATATGTTGGGTGGCAGTTGGGGTTGTAGTAGTCCATTCATCATACCATGTATGTCATAAAATCAAAAATTTCCAAGTGAATTTTCATACTTATATAATCAAAGCACATAACACATATGTGAAATTTGTGGGTTATCATAGAATCTATTGTTCATGATCAACCAGTTTTTAACTCGGCATGAAAGGATGATGGGTTAATTGTATTTTGTGGCACTTGTGGTAAGCAAGTGAAGATGTCGCAATTTGGGGTAATCAAAATCAATATGTTGTAAGGTATCTCATGTTGCTTGTAGTCCATAAATGAATATGTTTGTCTCATGAAACTGGTTACAAAGAAGAATATGAGATTTCATAATCAGTAGTGCTTTTTAAGACATTGCCTTAAGGGCAAGGTGGTTTTTGAAAGAATATAGATTGATACGCATGTGTATTGGTGCGCATGAAGTCGTGATGGGTTAGGAGTACATCATACTTATCTTTTATCTAAGATATATGTTCAGAAAAGCGTTTGCTATGTTTTAGGATTATATTGTATTGACTTGTGATACAAGTTATTGTCTTTTATTATGTATATAATATATATATCGAATCATTATTATGAAAGTAATCAATGATGTTAATCAACAAAATATATCGCTAGTTATTCTTTTTTACTTTTTAAAAAACAAGTACACGTTTAAAGTGATGCTCTATTTCAGTACAATATAATCCTAACCGGGTCATATCATCCATCTGACTACGTGAAGATTTATCACCCGATTAACAAGTTCTATTGTTCACATGAATGAACTCAATTTTCATGTTCATAAGGGTGCGTTTGGTATGTATTTGAGGAACGATGGAATGACTATCGTAATCAATAAATATGTTTGGTTAATGCCTATGGGAATGAGGTTATGAAATGATACCCATAAATCCATAGTAGTGGGTAAAGGTGACTTTCATATTTCATTCCCGTGGGTCCCGTGTATTTTACTTCTCTATCATATATTTATTAAAATACAAATTTCTCCACCACATATTTTTGTAAATTTTAAATTTTATTAAATTATTACATACCCAACTAATATAAACCAAACAACAATATCGATTATAATATTTTTATTATCATTCTACCCTTATAACATTCCGTTACCGATAGTAATTCCTCTTAGCATACCAAACGCACCCTTAAGTTCATTTAGGTTTCACTATGGTATTTAAACTTTTCTTTTTCTTCATTCACACTGAAATTCCTAAGTAGAAAATATGATACAAATTTGAAAAATAATACACACAAGATATTTTTTGTCTATTACTTGGCAACGCTTCATTGATAAGTATAGACAAATACATACTTACTGTGGATTAACATGATTAATTTATGCCGACTTATAAGACAATCCAAATAGAAATTACTTTTATGTCATATCACACATCGTTTTCTAAGTTGAAAAAATTTGTAGTAGTTATTAGTTACCTAACACAAAAGAAATCAGTCCCCACTCTAATTAAACTATCATTTGATCATATGGTGTTGGGCTAATTAAGTAGACTTTTGTTTCAAACAAGATTTGCAAAACCCTAATCAATTAGATGTAGAAATATTGGAGATGTAATTGATTTCTACTTTTGGCTTTAATCAACCCTATCCTCCTTTTCCCATTAAGCAATGTGCAACTTTTAAGATACAATATACAAGTCAGGGGTGCATTAACTATGTTTGAAAATGTAACTCACCCACATGAAATAATGAAAATTAACCTTTATTAATTTGCACCAACTTTAGTTATTAGAGGGGCAAGAAAACAGTAAAAAGCATGGAAAGTAAAAGAGAAGTGGTTGTGAAACAAGAGACAGCTTGATGGAGGGTGTAAACAAGTGAGGAAACAAATGGGGCCATTTTGGTTTTCCATTTCAAAACTCAAATTGTTGAGTAGTCAACTTCAATGTTCCTCTATTCTATACACTAGTTCTTACACACTAACTTAATACTATAGAAAGACTCATGTCATATTTCTATATTGATTTTGTATGATACTGGAATTTGATATATGATGTATGAGCGTAATGTAGAAAGGTGAGGGAGGGTAAACAATCCAAGGGTAAAGTTTTTTCATGTGATGTGGACTATCAACTATGCATGCATGTGAGTTTTCGTGTATGACATGCAAACATATTTGGAATCATATTGTACAATGCACATGCAAGAAATACAGTAACTACAATGGTGAAATACCAAAGTAATTTTTGTATTGTAATTTGTATACTGAAGAGTAAAACTAACGATAAAATGAACCTTTTTATGCAGAAAATCATTCTTCAAGAGGTATCTATTGGGAATCGTTTATTCATATAGCTTTTCGTTTTCGAGAATTCTTGAAAACGAGGTCTTAATCTTCTATAAGTGTCGACGTATATAAAACTTTTGATATCAATAATAGCTTTACACATCGGGCATAAATTGAGGCTTTAAGCGGTTGACCAATTCGCCAACACTCGATAGTCGATACAACCTTGCTAAATTGTACGTATTAAACTATTAATCCCAAATTTACACCTAATAATTAAACATATTCCTTAAAAGATTTTTAAATATACCTAAACCTTAGGGCATGTTTCGCGTACCAATTTACGAAGGCTTATCGAAATATAATTTTTTTTAAATAAATTATTTTTAAAAACAAGTCTAACGTGATTAACATATTTTAAAAGAACGTATAAAAAAATAAGTTACTAAATATAATGTTTTTAGAACTATAAGAAGAAGTTTCAACTACTCCATCAACATGCTACAACTCTCACTATTATTGCCAAACATACCATTTTGCTTAAAAGAGCTTTGATATACACCAAATAATTAAGTATGATGTTCTCTAAAAGAGATTTAATTCAACTAGATTCGTTAATAAAATATATTGTCGTTAAACATGAGCCAATTTGTTTTATTCATAAAGAAATACTAGTCCTACAGTATGAATTATTTTTGAAGACAAAAGTCTAAAAGGTGAGTAAATGGGTGGAAATATTGGACCCAAACGACAAGAAAAGATACATACGTGCGTGACACGGTTGGTTGCACGCACCAAAAGCACTTTTGTCATCAACATTAATTCCTTTTCTAACAATCCTCAAAATTGTTCTAGAGACCATAATAATGTTAGTTGACCATCTTAACCAAATAAGTGAGATAAGCAGTATCATGGTACGTATGTTTCTGGATACATGCATGTTTAATAAGTACCAGTAGTACACTAAAATACCTATAACTAAAGACACATATCAACAGATCTACCTAGATTTTTAAGATTCTCAACCATTAAATTAGCATAATCAGATGAACTTTTTGTCCAAAACAATATGAAAACTAAAAAAGAAAGACAAACTTATTAGGAATAGTATGTATTATCTAGATGTGCACGTGTGAGAGAGAAGGAACAAATGAGTGTGGATGTTACGCGGTTGCCACCTTTTTTTTCCATTTCTTTCACTTAATCATTCCATGGTTGGTGCATGGCCTAACACAATTTATTTCATCATAACATTTTTATATATTTGCAGGGATTGTGTTTAGAGAGCTACTAGTACTATACATGCATAATAATAATATCTATTAGCTTAATGTGAAAATGACGCATTTAACATTGCATGAGCTAGTAGCAAACAAGGTGTGGTGTATGAAACAAGACCACATACATTTATATCAAGTCTAGCTATGAATATATTTTTGCCATATATTGTTTTGGTGCAAGAAGACGAATTAGTGATGAGGACATAATGTGATATTATGGCCTTATGGGCACTTTGTGTGGATATGTTTTCCCATCAAAATCTTTGTTATCTTTATGCAAGCCAGACATAATCCCGTGAGGAACGATTCAAGTTTTCTAGTTTGTTTTTTCTGGAAAAGTATCAACAGTATTGCTTGTAACACTTAATTAATGTGTTTTGATCGATCATCATACTAGTAGTTCTTAAAGGTCACGTACATGCACCTTTGAAACACATACGCCTGTAATTGTTTAACTAAATTAGCTTGTGTCAGTTTTAAAGATGGGGGAATTGAAATGGAAGACCATGGCAGCCAAATTCTAGGGTTCCAAAAATTTAGGAGTGGTATTAACTAAACATGCATGGTACTTACGTACTTTCGAACAAATTGACAACAAAGATCTAATAAATAATTCGAAAAAAATAAAAGAAATAACGTTTGAATAATTTCATTTTTATATTATATATTTCTCATTATTTATATCTATTTTAGGAAAGAGTGTTGTGAAGGTTTTACTACAGAGTAACAAATTTTATACGGAGTATTATTTTCTTAATGTTTTGACGGGAAAAAAATGTCACGTTACGTGTGTGGCTAATATACATACATAGTTGTTATCGGTTCATTATTTTATTGATTTATTACTTTAGGACTATCAAACAGATCTGAAAAAACTCACACAACCATTTTATCAACATGATCTGAGAACTCTTTTGTTTCTTTATCATGATTTCTTGACCGTGATTGTTTACCCCATCCTTTGATGGGTTGGTGATGGTCGTTTTATGGTTGATTGTTGCCTCCAGTTCTTTGTACCACCATGATTTTATAGAATCTTTAATGGGCTCGTGGTTCTTTTGACTACGATCGTTGCCCCCAATCTTTGATGGGTTAACGACGGTCAACGTGATATCATTGTGCCGTTTTGATTTTTGGTTGATTGAGGTGAATGGTTGAATTAGGGTTTTGGATTTTTTTTAATTGATTATGGCGATGGTGTTTTGGGGGTTTGTGATGTGATTGCTATTGTGTTTCAAGTAAAAACTTCTAATTATTATTTATATCTGTTTTAGAAGGTGTGTTGTGATGGTGTTTTCTACAATAACTGATTTTTTTATTAAATCATTTTATTATCTGATTCTTTTTTCTCCATTTTGAATTCACATTTTTTTTGTTTATTTTGGATTTTAATAGATTGTACGTCTGTGATGACAAGAATGGGAAGCTGAGTTTTGACTTATAGATTGTGTTAATTGAGTTTTTTTCCCAAATGAACCAAAAAATTTAGTTTTGACTTTTGGTTGATCAAGGTGAATGGTTGCAATGGGAATAAAAAATTGGGAATTCAAATGAACAAAAAAAAAAATCCTAAATGAAACCAAAAAATGGGGAATTCATTTGGGATTTTAGTAGATTGTGTTAGCTGAGTTTTGACTTATTGGGATAAGTTCTCTATCCACTTTGTTGATATTGGTTTCATGGCGATGGTGATGCGTTTCTGAACTTATATTTGAAACGCGGTTTCAGACTATGATGAATTTAGACGGGTCGCTTAAAGGCGAGATGACGCGTATATTGGTTGGGTAACGTGTTAACGTTGCACTCATGGTGCGTTTGTCCCCTTCTCGCAAAAAACGTCATCGCTGAGCTTATTATTACTTACATATGTTTTACGAAAGTGTGTTGTGAGGAGTTCATATATGTTTCATGAAAGTGTGTTGTGCGGGAATTGGTACGGTAACTGATTTTTTTATTAGTTTTCTTATGTTTTGTCGGGAAAACATGTTGTCAAGTCTGTACGTGAGTGGCTAATATACATACACAAGTTGTCGTTTATGGCTTATGATATAGAAGTTGTATGTATTGGTGAACGTAAAGTAGATATATGTTATAATTTATATGCGGTTCTTCGGCTAGGTGACCTTCTTAGGTTACCATCGTACCCATATTTGTATGCATTTGCTAAGTTCTCTGTCCAGTTTGTTGATATTGGTTTCATGTCGATGGCGATGCATTTCTGAACTTATATGTGAAACGCGGTTTTAGGCTATGATGAGTTTAGACTGGCCGCTTAAAGGCGTAATGACGCGTATCTTGGCTGGGCAACGTGTTAACGTTGGGGCCATGGCGCGTTTGTCCCCTTTCGCAAGAAACGCCCTTGCTGAGCCTATTATTCATATATGTTTCATGAAAGTGTGTTGTGCGAGAATTGCTACGGTAACTAATTTTTATTACTTTCCTTATGTTTTGTCGGGAAAAAACTATAGCCACATCTGTGTGTGCGTGGCTAATAGGGATGGCAACGGGTCAGGTTCGGGTCGGGTTTTACTAAACCCGTACCCGCACCCGTTTATAATATCCAAACCCGCATCCGCCCCAATACCCGACGGGTACCCGATTACTATTACCCAACGGGTTTTTGGTTTTTACCCGCGGGTATCGAGTATCCATAATTAAATTTCGTTGGACATAACTGTACATATAAAATTAAAAAAATCAATGAAAAACAATCAAAATACCCTAATATAATTTTTTAAGTTTTTATAAGATGAAGAATAATAATTCAGTATCATATCATGCATTTAATATATTGAATAAATCATTGTTTATTTAAAGTTATAAAATCGAAATATGCTTGATCACAAACATTTTAATGCATACAAAATGTAACTAATATATGCATTTCATTTGTTTAATAATCTTCGTCTACTATTTCGCACAAATTTCATATAAAATAGCAATAAACGATATGTATTTTGGTAAACGGGTACGTATACGAGTAAACGGGGCGGGTATTACTAAAACCCGAACCCGTACCCGCGAAAAATAAAATATCCCAACCCGAACCTGCATCCAAACCTGCCAACCCGAATCCGAACCCGACCCAGTCGGTTCAGGTTTTGATTTTCTCCATTGGTTTCGGGTGCTTTTGCCATCCTTAGCTAATATACATACACAGGTGCTATCGCCTCATTATTTTATCGCTTCATTATTTTGTTTGATGAAACTATTTCCCTTTTGTCTTGGCGGGGAAACACACTTTGTTGATATTTGTTTCATGTCGTTGGTGTGGTTCTTCGGCTAGATGACCTTCTTAGGTTGCCGATGTACCTAGATTTGTATGCATTTGGTAAGGTCTCTATCAACTTTGTTGATATTGGTTTCATAGCGATGTGATGTGTTTCTAATCTTACATGTGAAACACAGTTTTAGGCAATGATAAATTTAGACGGGTCTCTTAGAGGCGAGACGGCGCGTATCTTGGTTGGGCAACGTGTTAACGTGGCAGCCATGGCGCATTGTCCCCTTTTCGTAAAAACCTCCCTCGCTGAGCCTATTTATATTTGTTTCGTGAAAGTGTGTTATGTAACTTCCACGGTATGACGAAAATGGTGATAACAATGTGGTTTTCAGGTTTCTTTTTAGGCTATGATGAGTTTAAATGGGCTGCTTAAAAATGAGATCGCCTGTATCTTGGCATGGCACCATGTTAAGGTTACAGCCATGGCGGGCGTGTATCCTCTTTTTGTGACTTTCACCCAGCCTGAGCCTATTTGTGTAACCCACAAAATAAGTGGGTACCTGTTTATGGGTGTGTGTTTTTACAGACCCATTACACGTGAATAAACATAAGACTTTTCAAATCATGTTGATAAATGGAGTGCACGTGTGGGTTTTTCCAAATCTGTTTGATGGTCCCAAAAAAATGAAACGATAATACCTATGTATGTATATCTCATCACCCAGGCACAAAAGGTCACACCTTCGTAAAACAGATATTACCCGTCCTTTACAGGCTATGATGAGTTTAAATGGGCTGTTTAAAACTGAGAGCGCCTGTAACTTGGCACAACACCATGTTAAGGTTGCGGCCATGACGCGTATACTCTTTTTGCGAATTTTTCCCGGTCTGAGCCGGCCCGCAGCCATGACGTTGCTATCGGTTTATTCATCGTTTTGTACAAACATCAAGCCAATAAAGAGGCGGCCTGCAGCGAAGCGCGGGTGTGCCTACCTTGCTTTTAACAAAACTAACTATTTCAAAATATATTAAAACAATGGTGGATCGAATCAGTAATGCTGAAAGAATGACTAAACTGTAGCAGAGTTTTATAAGATAGAATTAACGAAAAAAGTGCTTAAACCACATGTTTCATTAATGTGTGTAAATGACAGATTCCAAAGCTATTTATAAGTCAACGACGAAGCTAATTTACTTCTAGAAAACTAACTACCTTTGTACACGTGTCATAGTTACGTTGTGTTACATTTCATTGTTGCGTTGTGATGAAGGGAGTGTTTGGATGGTCGTTTAACCCATTGTTGACTTTCACTTGTGACTGTATTTACCTTTGCACGTATATCTGATCGAGTTGTGCTTCCTTTATCTGATCTTGAGATTGATCCAACTTGATGATTTGAGCTTAAGCTTGAGCTTGGATCAGCTTGCCACTTTCCATTTACCCGCTAAATTGCAATATGTAAGGATCACATATTCTAAACTTGGACATGCAATTATATATAGTGAAATATTTTGGGGAGAGCTTTTATTAAAACATCAATTGCTTGTGTTTGGTTAGTATGTAGATTGGTAGAATTTGGTTGTTTTTTATTTTGTCCATTACAAAGTGACACTCAAGTTCAATATGCTTGGTTCTAACATATGGAACTAGATTACAAGCTAAAGCAATTGTATAATAGTTGTCATAAAGTATATGTACAAGACTGTTAACCTTGAGGTAAAAGTCTTGTAGAAGAGAAGTTAGCCATGGTAGTTCCCAAGTACATTCAGGCAGTTAGTTAAGGCTCTATATTTAGATGTTATAAAAGACCTTGAGATAACTGGTTGGCTTTTTGAAATACATGAAATGAGAAGACAACCTAGGAAGACAATCACTTTCACAATAAGTAGTTAAATGTAAAGAATTCTTGGAAGGGAAGTGTAATCTTGTCTTGGACATAGTTTGATGTATATAGAACTTTTTGTAATGCCTTATTGTCAATGGTTCTAGGGGATTTAGAGAATTGACTTAACTATTGATTTGTAAATCAAAGATCAGGCCTAGTGATCGTGAGGTAAATTAGTTTCCCAACAAGGGACTTGTAGGTTTAAGCCTCTATATCCAATAAAAGATCTCCATCAGTTTTACTTAAAACATATACATGATTACATGCTACTTGGTTTCTCATTAAGAACTCCAACATATTGTAGAAGATCCAATGCATATTTCTTTTGAGACATAGTCAATACTGACGAGTTTCTAAGGATTTCAATGCCTATGTAGTAATTAAGGTTGCCAAGGTCTTTGATGTTGAATTTGTGGAGTTGTTGTTTGATGTTGTTGAGAAGAGGTTGATGGTCTCTTTTGTGAAGGATATCATCAACATAGACTAAGAGAACAATTGTGTGGTCATCTCAATTAAGGGTAAAGAGTGAAATATCTGCATATATTTGCTTGAAGCTAAGGTTGAGAAGAAAGGTATAAATCTCGGTGAATCACTGCCTAATTTCTTGTTTCAAGCCATAAAGAGATTTCTTTAATTTGTAGATTGTGCCTGGAGGAACTGATTTGTTGTAGCCTGGAGTATGATACATGTACACTTCTTCATTTAGGTATCAGTTAAAAATGCATTGTTGATATCTAGTTGAAGGATAAACTAGTTGTTGTAGATTACAATAGCAAGAACGAATCTAATAGTCACCATTTTAGACATTAGTGCAAAAGTGTCCGTGTAGTCAATGTCTTCTTTCAAAGTGAAACCTTAAGCAACCATCCATCCTTTGAATCTTTTTACATTGACATTTGTAAGATATTTGATTCAACAAGCCCATTTACTCCCGATGGGAGTCTTATTGGCTGGAAGAAGAGTTATTTCCCAAGTATTGTTCTATTCTTTAGCTTGGATTTCATTGTTCATAGCATTTATCCACCTAGGATATTTGAAAGCTTGTATATATGTGTGAGGTTCAATGAGTTTTTTAATATTGTTAATTAAGTGTAAGTGTTTAGGTGAGCAAAAGGTTAAGTATTTGATATAATGTGTAAAGTGGTGTTTAGTTTTGGTTGTAGTAGTATTAATTTGAGGTCTTCAGAGGTTGTGATGAAAGTATTTGAGTGTGACGAGAATAGTTTTGGTTCTAGTAGACTGCCTTGTTCATGGAATTGGTGGTGGATTAGGTTCAGATGTTGGTTCAGGTACTAGTTTAGGGGAAGGTTTAAGAGTTGATTCGTGAGTTGGTCCACGGGAAGTTCAAGATTTGGTTTAAGAGTTGGTTCAGAAGTTGGTTCATAAGTTGTTTAAGGAGTAAAAGTATGAACTGAGGTAGGATTTATAGTAGGTTATTGAGGTTGTTGTGGTGGATGTTGTTTTATGGGATGAAATGGAAATTATGTCTCATCAAAGCTTACATATCTACTAGTATGAACTTTGTGTGTTTGAGGGTCATAAAGGATGTACCTTTTTTTGGTGTAGTGGATAACCTACTAAGATAGCAGGTATGGACCTTGAGATAAATTTATCAGTGGTGTGGTGGTGAATAAAAGCTATATAACCTATGATCCTTAGGTGATCAAGTGATCGTGGTGTTTGGTATAGCAACTCATAGGGTGATTTCTTGTCAATTGAGGTAGAAGGTAGTTTTGTTTTGATATAGGTAGCTACAAGAATGAAATATCCTAAAAAATGAATAGGAAATTTTCTTGGAATCTTAAGGCTCTTGCATTTTCAAGTGATTGTGTATGTTTTCTCTCAACTATAGCATTTCGTTGAGGTGTGTTTAGACAAGATGTTTGGTAAGCAATGCCATTGGTTTGAAAGAAATATTTGAGTGTGGAGTTGAGAAATTTAGTGTCATTGTCACTTATAATGGTTTTGATTTTGACTTGAAAGTGATTTGATACATATTAATGAAAATACTTAACTTGTGATACGATATGATGTTTACTTGGCTTTAGAAAATCTATGTTGTTCTTGACTGATCACCCATAATAGTTCGATAATATGTGCATCTGTTGAGTGTGGTTTATTTATATGGTCCCCATACACCAATATGAATTAGATCAATGATTTTGCATATGAAGTACTCAAGTAAAGGTTATTGCATTATGCTTTCTAAACATACCATCATCGCATCTGAAAGTAGAGCTACAACTCATGAAAGGTTTAGTTTATTTGTTAAGACTGAAATAAAAGAATAGCCCTTTTAGAATGCCAAATAGATGAGTTGCTAACCCTGATTGTCGATAGGGTGTGGTGAGCTTTTGTTGCAGGAGTGACTGATGATAACATGTATAAACCATTATAGAGGATGCCATGAGCAATCGTCTGGTTCTGCTCTTGAAAAAGGCAGGTTTTCAATAAGGGTGAGTGAAATAGTTATGCCTTTAAGTAATTTGATCAATGAGATAAAGCTGTAAGAAAATGATGGTATGTAAAAGATATTAGTATGTGTAATGTGTGAGTTAAGTACTACAAATCCATATTTAGCGACTTTAGTGGTGTGTCCATTAGGCAATGTTACATAAATTTATGTTGTGAAGGTGTAAAGGTTGATTATATATATGGTTTGAGTGCAAATATGATTAGTTGCTCCACTATTTCTGATCCAAAGTGCCTTAAGAGTAGATAGTAATGATGCAATCAATTTAGGAATACCAAAACTTAAAGAAGAAAATATAACAGACCTATGTGGTTGTTGCTTTGCATCACTAAAATGACTAAATCGAGATGGTTTTGTAGTCCATTCATCCTTGCAGTCATATGAGTATTTGAAAGAGTGTTCGGGAAAATAACTTGTAATGTATTTGGCTGAGTTATTTGTCGTTTAACTTCCTCATTCTGAATGACCACCATATTATCAGTCCTAATAGGCTTGTAATCCTAAGATTGAGGCCTAGAACCCTTTGTTAAAAAGTTCTCATGCATTAGATGTCCCACAGGATAACCAACTAGATGATAACATTATTCTCTTGCATGTCCTTCCTTGTTACAATTACCATATATAACAACCCTTCTGAATCCATCCCTCCTTTCACCTTGAATAGAATATCCCCTTTGGGAATAATTACTGTAAGACCTCCGAGTTTTTGGATAAGTCATTTTATTGTTGTTTTAAAACCTTGAATTTTTTGTATAAGACCTTTGACCATTAGAATAGACATAAAATGTTTTTGATGTTGTCGTTTTGGTGATAGACATTCTCTTTATTCTCTTCTTGTCTAATCATATTGTAAGCTTTTACAACAATAGCCAAAGGTTGCATTAGGAGAATTTAACCTCTAACATTAGCATATCTCCCATATAAACCCATCAGAAATTATACTAATCTCTCTCTTTGACCCCTCTCCCTGTTTTCCTTTTTATTTTCACAATTACAAATACAAGTACACATATATAGAGTCTCAACTGCATTAAAATAATCGCATGAACCCTTCAATATTTGATAATACACCTTAACAATACAATCAATTTATTTCAGTTGCACAATATCATTAGTGCATTGGAATATCCAATGCCCATCAATGTGTGCATATTATTCTTGCAACTCTAACCATAATATGTTTACAGAATTGATGAATTTTAGATAGTTACCAATTTCTTCATTGATAATTTCCAAAACCTAAGAAATGATCATGTTATTTTTGCTTTCACATAAAGCCCTTATTAGTGAAGTAACAGTAGGTTTATCAAGATCACCATCCAAATATTTTGTCTTATTGTTTGCATTCAACGCAATTAGTATTCAATTACCATTCACCTCCTCCATTAACTATAGTTGTTTGATCTAGTCAACTTCTTGGAGATCAGTACTAACCTTGGGTGATCATATGGTAAAAGATAAAGATGATGATATGATGTGATTTGATTAGTTGAGGACAATGGTGTATTTGTTGGATCGGGAGAAACCATGAGTGTTTAAGAGTAAAGTTTGAAGGTGATTAATGGCAGTTATAACATATTCTAATAGGAAATTCAACAATTTTAATGGATTCTTGATCAAAATGAGCCAAAATTGATTAGATTTTGATAAAGATTGTGAGATGTAATCATTGAGTTTGGTGTTTAGGTGTAATAGTTGTGATCTGGTTTAATGGATCAAAGTTTTAATACCATAAAACAATGGCGGGTCAGATGAGTAAATGTGAATAAATAACTAAATTATATCAGAATTTCAAAAGAGAGAATTGGCCGAAAAAATGGTTAAACCACATATTTCACTACAATGTGTAAATGACATATTACAAAACTATTTATAGAATAAGAAGTAAGCTAATCTACTTCTAGAAAACTAACTAACTTTGTACACATGTCATAATTACATTATATTCCATGTTGCATTGTGATGAAGGAAGTGTTTGGATGGTCGTTTAACCAATTGTTGACTCTGACTTGTGACTGACCTTTGCACATATATGAGCTTAAGTTGTGCTTCATTTGTTTGATCTTGATATTGAGCTTGAGCTTGAGCATGGATCAGCTTGTGCTACTTTCCTTTATATATACAACAAATTAATTTTACAATGTTATCCTAAGTAAGCAGGGGCGGACCCGGGATTTTAGAAAGAGTGTTGCACAAAAAATATTTAAGTCAACTAAAATTATGTTATAAGAAATTAAGGTAGCACAAAAGATTTTGGGTGTTGCACATACAAAAAAATGACAGTTTTAATTTTTTTTGCACATCGTGGCCTCAACATGGGTGTAGCCCGTGCTACACCCGACTCCTATATAGGTCCGTCCCTATAAGTAAGACTTGAATCATCAAAATCATTTGATTAATAATGTTCTCACATGAGGTACTATTGAGTCACACACTATTTCATTTCCTGTCATTTCTTGTGAACCAATGCCACTTTTTTCAGTTTTGTATTCGTATTCACTACCTTATTCTGAATTTACTCGTGCTATCAAATATTCAATTTGAATGTTGCTTTATGTTTAACATACATGTACCTAGTAGCAGAAGTAACGGATTAGGGCTAAATTTAAATGCACAACTTTTTTACAACTATAGTAGATGATAGGTGTATAAACACCCATCCTTTTACCACTTAACTACAATAATAACCAAGACAAAACGTGTATTTTATATCGTAAATGTCGGAATTATGCGTGGTTTGTGTTTTTGTTGTGATTTAGGATCAAAATGTGAAAAGGGAGGAAAACACGGGCTTTTATGGGCTTTTATCAAAGAAAAAGACGAAAGACGAATTCGAAAGATCAAGGGTACCAAAAGAACAGAAGTCCAAGGCCAATTCTGAAGATTTATCGAAGAAAAAGTCTAAAGACGGAAGTTTAATAAAAGCCGAAGAACTCAAGTCTAAATTAATGAAAAAATTACAAGACGAGTTTATAAATCCTGAGACAAAGTCGAAAAAGTCGAAGAAATTAGAAGACGAGAAGTCGAGAAAGAAAGAAGAATGAACCAACACATGCTTAGTTTTCCTAATCACTATAAATAGACTCCTAATGTGTCATTAGGAGTTGTTGGCTAAATTGACAAATTAGTCTTCCACCTTTAATTACTTGCACTTTTCTTAATGTCATTTACTTAATTGCACCTTTAATTACTTGTCGTGCACCTTAAATTTGTAAGCTTTTAATTCTTGTTTTTACTTTAATTGTTGGATCTTAATTTTAATCAAGTTTTATTTTAATCTCTCATTCTACCTTTCTTGTCTTGATTTAATCTTTATGTTTTTGTGCTTATGGTTATGCTTGTTTGATTATTGGTTATGTTTTTATGATTATGATTGAGTTAGCTTATTATTTTTATAGCTTATTGTGTTTTTCTTAAAATTGATTAAGTGTTTATTAGTTAATTTTTATAAAAAGTTGATTTTTAATATTTTTATTATTTAGTGTTTTTAAAAGTTTTTAAATTTTGGTTCAATTGCTTTTTATTAAGTTTGATTTGGTTAAGTTTTTAGTTAAGTGCTTAATTGTTTTTAGCTTAATTTTAGTTTATAGCTTATTTGATTCTACTGTTATCCGGGTTTTGGTAAAACCCCTTTATTCCGAATACTGCTCAGAACCAACATCCCGGATAAGTGCTCGAAGTTGATTATTCTGGATAAGGGTAACTTTTGATTATTCCGGATAAGGCTCCCTTTGGAATTCCGGATAAGTTAACCAAAGTTATTCCGGATAAGCCATCTTGGGTTATTCCGGATATAGCTCAGAAGCTGTCAATCCCGGATAAGGGTTGCTTAAGTATTCTGGATAAGAGTTCGAAGGTCGTATTCCGGATAAGGATCCGGAGAGGATTCCGGATAAAGCTCTAAAGACTTATTCCGGATAAGCAGTTATTCCGGATAAGGAGGATCGATTATTCCGGATAAGCAGATATTCCGGATAAGGAACCGAAGTATATTCCAGATAAGGAGTGACAGTCCATATTCCGGATAAGCCTAGGAACCAGGATTCCGGATAAGTTGATTTGAGCTTATTCCGGATAAGCTACAAGTGGTGATTTCGAATAAGGGTTCGAAGTCTCTATATTCCAGATAGTGGGAGTGTGTTTATTCCGGATAAGTGGATAGAACAGTTATTCCGAATAAGCGACAGGTTTATTATTCCGGATAAGAGTGACAGTTTTATTTCGGATAAGCAGCAGGTTTGTTATTCAGGATAAGAGTAAGATTGGATTCTGAATAGTGACAATATTTTGGATTCCGGCTCAGGTTATGTTTACTTCCTTTTTATTTTTAAGCATTTATTTTCCCGCCATTTTTTTAAGTGTTATTTTAATTGTCTTTCCTTTATTTTAAATTCCAAGTTTACATTTTTATTACGTTGTCAATTTAATTTTTAGTCACGCTTTAGTTTTAAGTCATTTAATTACTTTACTTTTAAAAGTTTTAACATTGCACCATTTAAGTTAATTAGTTTTAGATTTAAATTACCGTCATTTACTTTAAAGTCTTGCACATTTTACTTTACAACGACCAAAAATATTTGCTTCCACCAAAAGACGACTGAGTCGCACATTTTTCCCTTTCTCAATTCAAAAAGATCGGACGATAAAATATTCTTACTGGCTAAAAGCCTTGTATTAATTAGCGCCGTTGCCGGCTCTTTTCGTAAAGATTAACGATTTTCTGTGAGAGACGCATTGAATTTTGGGATACGTTCACTCGTGAACGTTATTTTGCTTGCTTAAAAATTTCCAAAAATCCATAATAATTAAAAATTTCCAAAAATCCATAAAAATTAAAAATTTTCAAAAATCCAAAAAGATTTTATTTTTATTTTTATAGTGTATATATATTGTCTATCGCTTTGGTATCTTTTTCTTTTGCTTTTGCAGGTGTATGCGTACTAGATCTTCAACTTATCCAGAGCCCGAGACTCGTGAAGATTTAGCTATGGCAGGTGTGAACAACAACAATAACCCACCGCACCTCAACAACAACAATGTTCCCCCACCCGACCTTCGGACAATGGAGGAGCTTTGTCAACCAACTATGTATGGACGAGGAGGACCGATTGCGCCAATGCAAATCACGGCTCCGGAGTTTTCGTTGAAGCATCACATGATCCAACAAGTGCAAACTAATCCATTTCGCGGATTGCCTGATGATGATGCCAACAAGCACCTCGAAAAATTCATTACTATTACTCAAAGCATGAAGTTGCCCGGTGTTACTATGGATGTCCTTCGCCTACAGCTCTTTCCACATACTTTATCCCACCACGCCGAAAAATGGTTTGATCGTCTCCCGAAGAATTCCATTCATACTTGGGACGACATTACTCAACGATTTTTGTCGCGCTACTTTCCACCATCCATGGTCACGAGCCTTCAAAATCAAATCAGCGGTTTCATGCAAGAACCCGATGAATCTCTCTTTGATGCTTGGGAAAGATATAATGTTTTGATCGATCGATGTCCAAACCACAACATGATCCCCGTTACGTTGATTGATACTTTCTACAATGGTTTAACATTTCGTGATCGTGATACTATTAATGCAGCCGCCGGTGACACATTTATGAAAAGAAGACCCGAGGAGTGTAGAGAGCTTATTGAGAACATGACTACTCATCACAAAAATTAGGATTCCTCCGCATCTTCAAGGAATAACCCGAGAGTCAATGTTTCTTCTACTTCAGCAAACCCCGATATGACCGAATTCACCCGCATGATGGCCGAAATGAACAAAAATATCTTGCTCATCGCTACAAACCAACAACAACAAGTTAAAGCTGTAGCAATTTCTTGTGAGACTTGCGGTGGTCCTCATTCATACACCGATTGTCCTTCTACTCAAGGCAATCTGGAAAACGTGTATGCGGCTTATGGTAACTATTCACCGGAAAATTACCAAGCCCGACCTCAAGGTGATCGAAATTTGCTAAGTTACCGGTCGAACAACTATCTTTCACCCGGTTTTTCTCCTCAAAACCACAACCCCAACAACTACAATCGAAGCAACCAAATCCCACCTCGAGCTTCAAATCCTTATCACCCACCCGCTCAACAAGCCCCACCCATTCATCAAGATGTTGAAACCTTAATGAGAACCCAAGGAGAGCAAATCAAGAATCTACAAAGCCAAATTATCAATTTGAAAGGGGATATCACTAAGCAAGGTAATGACATTAGATCCGAGCTTCGACATGATATTCAAATCTCTTTTAGCACCCAAACAGATGATTTGAAGAATATGCTGGCTAGTTTCTTACCAACCACTCAACCCTCTACTTCGGGACCTCTACCTTCCAACACTGTCACCAACCCGAGAGCGAATGTGAGTGCTATTACTACACGTAGTGAAGCAACCATTGTAGGACCATCTATCCCTCCCCCAGTTACTCCATCTACACCTCCTCCACCACCATTTATCCCTCCTACTCCCACGCCTAGTATTAGTTCACCATTACCGTCTCCGCCTCGTCATGAAGAAGTACCCAAGAAGAACCCTTCACCAACCCCACCTTCCACCTCTAAACCCTCAACATCTCAACCTTTACCTGCTACACCTACACCTTCCACCTATAAACCACATATTCCTTATCCTTCTCGCTTAGACAAAGCTAAATTGCAAACCAAGGATGACATTCAAGTGTCGAACTATTTGAAGATGATCTCTCAAATGAATTTCAACATTAGCCTTGTTGAAGCACTTGTCCACATGCTGAAATTCGTCAAAGCATTCAAGGAATTGCTTAATAAGAAGGAAAAACTGGTTGAGCTTGTCAACACACGCTTAAATGAAAACTGTTCTGCAGTCATTCTTAAAGAACTTCCGGAAAAACTTGGAGATCCCGGTCGTTTTGTGTTGCCTTGCATTTTTAACAAAACTAAAGAATTTACTGCCCTAGCTGATCTCGGGACAAGTATTAATTTGATGCCTTTAAGTGTTTGGATAGCACTATCATTACCCGACCTTACACCAACGAAGATGACTCTTGAGCTTGCAAATCGCACTCTCGCTTACCCCGTTGGTATTGCCGAAGATGTGTTCATTAAAGTTGGCACCTTCACTTTTTCGGTCGACTTTGTTGTTGTTGATTATGAAATGGACCCTCGTATTCCTTTAATACTTGGTCGGTCATTCTTGGGAACCGGAAAATCTCTAGTCGATGTTGCCGAAGGTGAGTTAATTTTAAGGGTCGGGAATGAACAACAAGTGTTCAAAATGGGGAAGATCACAAACAAATCCTATAGAAGAGAATCAACGAATATGATTAATGTTCTTGATGATTTTGTCGTCTACAACAATCCTCTGTTCGATTCTTGCTATGATAATCCACTGTTCCATGATGATGTGGATGATTCTCTATCCAATTCTGATCCTCCACCAATTTATGATTCTCCACCGATCTTTGATGATTATGATGACGATTCTAGTTCCAATGAAGATGATTATGATGATTTTACTTCTGAGTATCCCGACATGCCCACTTATGATGATTTTAATGAGGCTGATACTCTTTGAAGTGATTCTTCACATGATGAAGATCCTCCGCCAACCATGCTTAATCCTACTTTGGATGACTACTCATTTGAGGAAGACTTTGCTACTTTTCTCAACACATACTTCCCAAATGAGAGTGATGCTCCTCCTTTGGACTTTGATGATTATGGTCTTTATCCTACTTTGGATATGAAGAAACCCGCTTCAAAGGATAAAAAGCCGGTCGACACCGATATCCGCAGCACTTATGTCTTGACACCTCTATATCCACCTTCTGAGGATGAGATTGCGAGATTTATGATCGGATCTTCTTCAAGATCTGCTGAGCCTGAGTATTATTTTCCCCCAAAGGAAAAGGTGTTCGACCCCGGTATTGCACTTTTTAAACCATCTCAGCATCCATCTGATGCAATAAAAGGAAAAATCTTTGGAACTTATGGAGATATGCTTGCACTTCACCCTTGCTACCACCGTGCTCAATCGAGCTTTCAAAGATCCATTCTTGATGACTTTTGACGACCCGTGATCCGTGTTCCCATCCTCCCGGTTCTATCCTAAACTCTTTTCGATTCACTATTTTATATTTTCCAATATTAAAATAGGAATCTCGTTAGTTGTCCTTTCCTTAACAAGATTTAAACAACGTGCACAATGTCCTAAGTGTAGGGGAGTTTACTTCCACATGCTTAAACATTGAGGACAATGTTTATATTAAGTGTAGGGGGTCTTCTATCGATGTTAAATGGTCTTTTCCTTTTATTTGCCCTCATTTTAACCGAAAAATCTAATTTTTCGACATTTTTCAAATTTTTTGATCTACATTTGGCCTAATAGTTTTTCCCTTGTTATAGTTATTTTCTTTCGTTGCTAGAATAAATTTTAATAAAGTGGTTTTAATTTTTAAACGTTGTGAATATTTTGACTCAACCTGAGTTTACTTATCTAAGTTACTCTAGCTAGTATCCTTAACGTATTTAAGTCAAGTTTTGCTAGGCTTTTATATAGGGAACTTTAAAACGCGAAAGTCTTAACTCTCACGGATTAAGAACAAGAACTTTTCGCAAGTTCTTATAATTGATCCTAGAGAGTTATTTATCAAGGGAACTTTAAAATGCAATTTCTAAACTTGAAAAAGTCTAAGAATTTGCAAGATCCTATAGATGAGTCGAAAACCCAAAACTTTGATTTAATAGGCTAAGCATCCACGAGTCTCATTCCTTGAGATTTTAAATTGTGGAGAATGAGAGATGATAGAGTCAATTATAAGTTTGGTATTCTTTCGTGAATTTATGTGAGTTGATTATAAGCCTATTCTACCATCGCTTGCTAATAAATTTATCTGTAATAAATAAGGTTGTACGGTTTGAAAAGTTACTTAGCTTCTAGCCCAAGATCGTTTAAAAGTTGATCGATATTGATTAGAGTTCATAGCTAAGGCATAACTTATTGAAGCGGGATGCGAAGATTGGCAAGTCCAAAAAGGCCCTAACAAGGCATGAGGGCTACATTTTGTTGCTAAAGATCCAAAAGTGATGTGAAGAATCATTTATCGAAAATCAATATGAAGGATCGAGACACACGACGAAAAGCAAATACTCCCGTAAAGATCATGGAGAAATTTATCCAAAAAGGCCCTAACAAGGTATGAGGATAAATATATCCAAGTCCTAAAATGAGGCGGATCGTTGTATATCAAAATCCCAAATAAAGAATGGAGAAAAATGAAGAAGTCGTGGTCCAAATATGAAGAATCTCTCAAAACTTCAAGTGAAGAAATTCCTATTATGAAAAGAAGACCATAATTTCAAGAACGTCTCTCAAGATTTGAAGTATGAAGTCGCTGCTAAATATCGGTCCGAGAAAGGTCTCAAATCGTGAAGCAAGTTATGCCAAGATATGAACTTTATGAGGTCCCTAGAAGCAGTTTTAAAAGATTTTGTCCTTTAACTAACTATTGATTAAATCGTCCCACTTTATTTTCAGCCTAAATAACTATCGAAATAAGTTAACAATGCATCCTCATGATCATTCAAGACAATAATAAAATAGAAGAGATATACCTAGGAACAAGGGAGTCTAAGTAAATAATTGGCCCTCATGAGTTTGTGTTAGTTTGCTAACTTATAATAACAATGATCTCGTTTTTAAGCTTGGTATGGGGAACGTGAAACTTGAGGATGATAATCAATCATGACATTCCAAAACCCTAAGGTAAGTCATTGATTTCTTTACTTGTTTTGATATTTTCTATCTCTTTAATAAAGGCCAATGTGGATTGATTGTGATGGAAAGTGTAATCTTGCTTTATAATTAATGCATTGCATGAGGACATTGCAATGGTCAAGTGTAGAGGATTTGATAGGTGTGTAAACACCCATCCTTTTACCACTTAACTACACTAATAACCAAGCCAAAACGTGTATTTTATGTCGTAAATATCGGAATTATGTGTGGTTTGTGTTTTTGTTGTGATTTAAGATCAATATGTGAAAAGGGAGGAAAACACGGGCTTTCATGGGCTTTTATCGAAGAAAAAGCCGAAATACGAAGTCGAAAGATCAAGGGTACCAAAAGAACGGAAGTCTAAGGCCAATTCTGAAGATTTATCGAAGAAAAAGTTTAAAGACGGAAGTTTAATAAAAGCCGAAGAACTCAAGTCTAAATTAATGAAGAAATTACAACACGAGTTTATTAATCCCGAGACAAAGTCGAAAAAGTCGAAGAAATTAGAAGACGAGAAGTCGAGAAAGAAAGAAGAATGAACCAACACATGCTTAGTTTTCCTAATCACTATAAATAGACTCCTAATGTGTCATTAGGAGTTGTTGGCTAAATTGACAAATTAGTCTTCCACCTTTAATTACTTGCACTTTTCTTAATGTCATTTACTTAATTGCACCTTTAATTACTTGTCTTGCACCTTAAATTTGTAAGCTTTTAATTCTTGTCTTTACTTTAATTGTTGGATCTTAATTTTAATCAAGTTTTATTTTAATCTCTCATTCTACCTTTCTTGTCTTGATTTAATCTTTATGTTTTTGTGCTTATGGTTATGCTTGTTTGATTATTGGTTATGTTTTTATGATTATGATTGAGTTAGCTTATTATTTTTATAGCTTATTGTGTTTTTCTTAATATTGATTAAGTGTTTATTAGTTAATTTTAATAAAAAGTTGTTTTTTAATATTTTTATTATTTAGTGTTTTTAAAAGTTTTTAAATTTTGGTTCAATTGCTTTTTATTAAGTTTGATTTGGTTAAGTTTTTAGTTAAGTGCTTAATTGTTTTTAGCTTAATTTTAGTTTATAGCTTATTTGATTCTACTGTTATCCGGGTTTTGGTAAAACCCTTTTATTCCGAATACTGCTCAGAACCAACATCCCGGATAAGTGCTCGAAGTTGATTATTCCGGATAAGGGTAACTTTTGATTATTCCGGATAAGGCTCCTTTTGGAATTCCGGATAAGTTAACCAAAGTTATTCCGGATAAGCCATCTTGGGTTATTCCGGATATAGCTCAGAAGCTGTCAATCCCCGATAAGGGTTGCTTAAGTATTCCGGATAAGAGTTCGAAGGTCGTATTCCGGATAAGGATCCGGAGAGGATTCCGGATAAAGCTCTAAAGACTTATTCCGGATAAGCAGTTATTCCGTATAAGGAGGATCGATTATTTCGGATAAGCAGATATTCCGGATAAGGAACCGAAGTATATTCTGGATAAGGAGTGAGAGTCCATATTCCGGATAAGCCTAGGAACCAGGATTCCGGATAAGTTGATTTGAGCTTATTCCGGATAAGCTACAAGTGGTGATTCCGGATAAGGGTTCGAAGTTTCTATATTCCGGATAACGGGAGTGTGTTTATTCCGGATAAGTGGATAGAACAGTTATTCCGAATAAGCGACAGGTTTATTATTCCGGATAAGAGTGACAGTTTTATTTCGGATAAGCAGCAGGTTTGTTATTCACGATAAGAGTAAGATTGGATTCCGAATAGTGACAGTATTTTGGATCCCGGCTCAGGTTATGTTTACTTCCTTTTTATTTTTAAGCATTTATTTTCCCGCCATTTTTCTTAAGTGTTATTTTAATTGTCTTTCCTTTATTTTAAATTTCAAGTTTACATTTTTATTACGTTGTCAATTTAATTTTTAGTCACGCTTTGGTTTTAAGTCATTTAATTACTTTACTTTTAAAAGTTTTAATATTGCACCATTTAAGTTAATTAGTTTTAGATTTAAATTACCGTCATTTACTTTAAAGTCTTGCACATTTTACTTTACAACGACAAAAAATATTTGCTTCCACCAAAAGACGACTGAGTCGCACATTTTTCCCTTTCTCAATTCGAAAAGATCAGACGATAAAATCTTCTTACTGGCTAAAAGCCTTGTATTAGTAGAAAAGATTAATCTAGTCTATTTTCACCTACTAATGAATCAACTAAGCAAGTATTAGGAGTACAATTCCATTAGAGTCGGTGTATTTAATTTTTTTTAGAGTTTTGATTTTTTTACAAATATTAACATCATGGACTGAAATTATATCAGGATATCGTAATACCGTAAGACCTCATGGTACTTTTACTACATGTACTTATGAAATTATTTGGCGATTATAAGGTGTAGGGTTTATTCCCCACAACCCTGATTAACTAGATGCGGAACTCGATCGTGAACACACACAGCAATAGAATCGACAGAAAAGAAATCGACGCCCACACAAGGTAATATCCCTAACCGATTACCGATTAGTTTATTGAAAGAATGCGTGTTTGGTTCGTTCCCCCTCACCTCCTTTTATAGAGATGAGGGGGAACCGACTATACAAGTCCTACGGGTCGGGTTGGGCTTAGACATTGCCAACCGACCTTTATTCTTATCTATTAGGAAACTAGGCTAATCGACACTCTCCCTAGACACGACTTAGGCGAATATAATGACTAAACATAACAATTTCCACCTTAGGCATATATTAGCCTATCCCAACACTCAGCAACTCCAAGCAGTGTTGTAACTTGCGTCCAGGTACCACCTTCGTCAAGGCATCCGCAGCATTGTGTTCAGTACCCACTTTCAGAACTTCAACCGTCTTTGCTTCTAAGACTTCTCTGATAAAGTGATAACGCACATTGATGTGCTTAGTCCTTTCATGAAAAACATGATTCCGCGATAAGTGAATCGCGCCCTGATTATCACAATTAACTGCAACATTGTTGAGCTTCACGCCCAACTCTTCCAAGAGTCCCCTTAGCCAAATAGCTTCCTTCACAACCTCCGTAAGGGCCATATACTCCGCCTCTGTAGTTGAAAAAGCCACCACGTGTTGTAGCGTTGCTTTCCAGCTTACAACACATCCCTGTACTAAAAATGCGTAACCAGTGAGAGACCTACCTTTATCCGAATCCTTAGCGTAGTCTGAATCAACAAAACCTGTTACGTCCACATGGTTGCCACGATTTGTCCCATACACCAAACCTACGTTTACAGTGCCCCGCAAATATTTCATAATCCACTTCACTGCTTCCCAATGGAGTTTACCCGGATTCGCCAAATATCTGCTAACTACACTTACTGCATACGCTATGTCTGGCCTCGTGCACACCATCAAGTACATTAAGCTCCCAACCGCATTTGCATACGGCACCCTACTCATTCTTTCAACATCACAATCCCTAACCGGACAATCCTTCAACGACAGCTTGAAGTGCCCATCCAATGGTGTCTGAACCGACTCCCCATTGTCCATTCTAAACCTGTTTAAAACTTTAGAAACGTACCCGGATTGTGACACCCTCAGAATCTTGCGACTCCGATCCCTGAAGATCTCCATACCAAGAATCTTCTTTGCTTCCCCGAGCTCCTTCATGTCGAACTCCCTTTTAAGCAAAGACTTGGTAGCCGCGATCTCAGCCTTGCTTTTACAAGCAATCAGCATATCATCTACATATAACAATAGATTGATATACTCCCCTGGTGCATAACTCCTGTAATATACGCAGCTGTCGTAACTGCTACGCTTAAACCCATTGCTCAGCATATACTCATCGAACCTCTTGTACCATTGCCTAGGTGACTGCTTCAAACCATAAAGAGATTTCTTTAACAAAACATACCTTGTTACCTTGTTCAAATCCCGGTGGTTGCCTCATGTAGATCACTTCTTTAAGATTTCCATGTAAAAACGCCGTCTTTACATCAAGCTGCTCCAGCTCATAATCTTTACACGCAGTCAATGCAAGTATAACCCGAATAGATGTGTGTCGAACTACTGGCGAAAATACTTCATTGTAATCAATACCTGCTCTTTGTGTGAATCCACGAGCCACCAGCCTTGCCTTGTACCTAGGCTTTTGAACACCTTCAATCCCTTCCTTTATTTTGTACAGCCATTTGCAGCTCACCAGCTTTTGCCCAGCTGGATGATCTACTAACACCCAGGTCTTGTTCTTCTTCAGAGAATCCATCTCTTCTTTCATAGCAGCTTTCCACTTAGAATTGTCTTCACAAGCAACTGCTTCCTGGTATGTCAATGGTTCATGAGTATCTTCTTCCTCTGCTGCAGCAAACGCGTAAGCAACCATATTACTCTCATCCCGAAACCTTGCCGGTTTCGTTTTTGTCCTTGGCTCTCTATCCCGAACCAATTGATAATCTGTGAGATCCGGTGGATGATCAATTTCTTGAACCCCTGCATCTTCATCATCGCCATCTTCTTGATCCGTATGGTCTTCCTGATCTGACTGATCTTCCTGACCTGTTTGATCTTCCTGACCTGTCTGGTCTTCCTCAGGCGTATGATTATTTAACCTCTGCAGTTCCACCTCAACCTGTAATTCCTCAACAGACTTATCTTTTCCTGCACCAGTATCCTTCAACGTGTCTTTGTACATGACACTTTCATTGAAGACCACGTTCCTGCTTGTGACTATTTTAGGCGATTCATTATCAAGCCTATATAGTCTGTACCCCTTCACACCTTCAGGATACCCCAAAAGAACGCATTTTACCGCTCTTGGCTCGAGCTTACCTTGTTTAACGTGTGAATACGCGACACAGCCGAAAACCCTCAACATCCCATAATCACTAGGATGTCCCGACCACATCTCCATAGGTGTCTTCTTCTCAATCGCTGTCGATGGTGACCTATTTATAAGATATGCGGCCGTACATGTCGCTTCCGCCCAGAAGGTCTTGGGCAATCCAGACTGTATTAATAAACAGCGTACCTTGTCCATGAGAGTTATGTTCATCCGTTCTGCTAACCCATTTTGTTGCGGCGTCCCGGCAACCGTCAAATGTCTAGCAATCCCACTCTCAGTGCATAGCTGATTAAACTCCCGGTTACAGAACTCAAGACCATTATCTGTCCTAAGCTTCTTAACCGTCCTCCCAGTCTGATTTTCTACTAACTGCTTCCACTCTTTGAACTTTTCAAATGCTTCGTGTTTGAACCTGAGAACATAAACCCATACCCTTCTGGAATAATCATCGACAATAGATAAGAAATACCTCTTACCTCCCAATGATTCCACCTGAGACGGACCCCATAAGTCTGAATGAACATAGTCTATCACTCCCTGAGTAGTGTGCCTTCCTACACCGAAACGAACTCGATGTGACTTTCCCAGAACACAATTCTCACAAAAATCGAGCTTACCTAGACTCTTCTTGCCAAACAAACCCTGCTTTTCCAGCACGTGTAGTCCCGCCTCACTGATATGTCCCAGTCTTTTATGCCAAACCTGCACAAGACTGTCTTTTTCTTCAACACTAGCATTAAGCTCACCGGCCAATGCATGGCCATCCAAAGAGTACACACAGTTCTCCCTTCGGGTTCCAGATATAATAACCCTAGAACCATTAATCACCTTGACTTTGCCCGACTGCAATTTTACGGTATATCCCTCTTTTTCAAGAGTTCCCAGCGATATCAAGTTTCTTTTCAATTCAGGAATGTACCTGACATTGTGTAACACAAAACTTGACCCATCTTTCAGTTGTACCTTTACCTTGCCAATACCCCTGATCTTGCACTCCCTGTTGTCGCCCAACAGTACGCTGCCCCTATCGCATTCTAGAAAATCAAAAAATACATCTAACCTGGGCGACATGTGATATGAACCTCCTGAATCGATGATCCAATCTTGCAGTCTTTCTGCACTTATCACCATCATCACCTCAGAATCGTCGTAAATCGAACCACTGGAGCTTGGTTGATCATCTTTCTTGACGTAACCTTTTGACTTCTTGCGATTATTCTTCGGACAGTCTCTTCTCAAGTGCTCCTCAGATTGGCAAATAAAGCATTTGAGTCTTCCACCTCGAGACTTCGATCTTGACTTTCCCTTTGACTGATGCGAATTCCTGCGATCAGTTCTTCCCCTCACATATAACCCTTCACCATCATCCCCCTTCGCCTTGAACCTTTCTTTGATTTCCTTTGAATTTAGTGTGGCCATCACGTCCTCCAAAGTCAAATCTTCCCGTCCATAAAGCAAGGTATCCACAAAGTGTTCGTATGATGCTGGTAAAGACGTGAGTAACAATAAAGCAAGATCTTCATCCTCGAATTTTACCTCAATATTTTCTAAATCAAGAACGATTTTGTTGAACTCATCTATATGCTCGGAAATCTTTCGTCCAGTTGGCATGTAGAATGTATACAACTTCTTCTTCAGGTACAACTTGTTGGCCAATGACTTTGTCATATACAAAGACTCGAGTTTTGACCTAACCCCCGCTGCAGTCGTCTCCCCGGTAACCTCTCTCAGGACCTTGTTACCTAAACACAAAATCATG
Source organism: Glebionis coronaria (assembly GCA_025667525.1). Lineage (NCBI taxonomy): Eukaryota > Viridiplantae > Streptophyta > Magnoliopsida > Asterales > Asteraceae > Glebionis > Glebionis coronaria. The sequence continues at coordinate 634,287,920 of CM046875.1, read as the reverse complement.
GCACTGTGAGCATTCTTGTCAAGCTTAGATTTCTCTTCAGCTTCCATATTCGCAGGGAAAACCTCCAGAGCTGCTTCACATCCGTTCTGGATTAATAAAGCACGCATCTTGATTCTCCATAACCCGAAATCACCAGTTCCATCGAATTTCTCGATGTCAAACTTGGCTCCCGTCATTCTTTATCCCTTTGTTGATTTGCTAAACCTTGTGATAAACCCTCACAATCACAAACCAATAAAGTCCCTTCAGTAACTCGCTAGACCTTGCGATACGTTAAACCTCACAATCACGAATTACGAAGTCCCCTTGTGTTAAAACCTTTCAAATTAATACCCGTTTGTTTTATATAAAAACAAAAGTAAAATAACTTAGTAGTCTAAAAATATTAGTCTACTAATATCTATCTATCTTGGTCCAGTAAGAGCCCAAAATAAAATAAACCCTTTGAAGTACACTACTGTGTTTTATTGACCAGAAAGTCGTCCTCCTCTTTCTTCTTCCTCTCTCAACCGACAGAAACAAGAAAAAAAAAACACAAACACAGTACTCGTCAATCCCTCCAAGATCAACAACCTTTTTAATGGCGATCGTTGCTGCTGCTGCTCAATGGATATTCGATAACCTCAAACACCAAGAACCCTTCGTTGATCGATCCTAGAAACCAGAAGATCTTCGACACCAAAACTCTGATACCACTTGTAGGGTTTATTCCCCACAACCCTGATTAACTAGATGCGGAACTCGATCGTGAACACACACAGCAATAGAATCGACAGAAAAGAAATCGACGCCCACACAAGGTAATATCCCTAACCGATTACCGATTAGTTTATTGAAAGAATGCGTGTTTGGTTCGTTCCCCCTCACCTCCTTTTATAGAGATGAGGGGGAACCGACTATACAAGTCCTACGGGTCGGGTTGGGCTTAGACATTGCCAACCGACCTTTATTCTTAGCTATTAGGAAACTAGGCTAATCGACACTCTCCCTAGACACGACTTAGGCGAATATAATGACTAAACATAACATAAGGCTTGAACCCGTGTGTGGGTTCGGGTTCATTAAGGTTTCATGTTGTGTATTATATATATAGTTTGGCTAATAATGCATTACACCTACGGGGTTTATAACATGGTATCGAGAGCGGGTTTGATCCCCAGATCTAGTTGGCTTGCATGAGCCGGTGCCTCTGCCACCTCGTCGAACCCTAGCCGCCGCTGTTTATCCGTTCTCTAAAAAAAATCCATTTTTGGTTTAAACCCTGGCAGCCTACTATTTCGTCCATAACTCCGAAACCATAAAGAGCTAACTGACGAGGTAAATGGTTGTGGCTTTGTAATTAAGTTTCGAAGATAAGCATACCGAAATCGCAACCGTATTCATCGTGAAGCACCGTCACGCACCGTAACAAGCCGCAAGGAATTTATAACACAATCGACTCAGTGTTTGCTTGTAACTCTCAAACGCATAGAGTTAGCTGACGTCGTTAGCGGCCGGGGATTCGTAATTAAATTCTGAAGAAAAGCATATCGGAGTGGCTACCTCCACAACGCTCTGCCACGGGACGTTATAAGTATAGAAATTCGTCTTAATTTTTTTAATTACACGAGTAGGAATCTATCGGTCTTAAATTTCTTTTATCAAAATGTCTTTATTTTTGTTTTTTTAGTTATTATAGTTTACGTTTAAATTCAAACTTTTACGATTTTACAGCTCGAATTACGATAGAATATTAGGCGATATCATAAGGCTCGAACCCATGTATAAGTCTGGGTTCATTAAAAATTTATATTATATATACTTCATATCGCGAGTTTTACAGAAATGACATGGTTTATTTGAATCACACGATCTAGTAGGACTTGGCTCTATATATTGAGAGATGAGACATCAATAATTACCAGGTAGAAAGAAACCTCCAACATTATTAATTGTGCTTTTCCACTATTAATCACTTGCTTCACTTTTAAACAACTCACCTAAACAATAAATAGACAATTCGTGTATATGTTTGACTTCCTTACTTATAACCCCTCTTATAACAATTCCTAGTGGTGAAGACCACCACCTTATGGTGGACCATGGAGTAGCAGAATGCTAAATACACTTTTATATATTTGTGTCAATATATTTGGTGTGATAGCATTTGTGTGGAAATTTGTAATAAGGTGTAAACTAAACATGAAGGGAACCATGAGGTATTTAGCTGGTATTGCTGGTCAAAGTGGCTATGGATCAAAATCAACTGCTGATCAAGTTACTCAAGATTGTTCTTCACTTCATCCTAATCTCACTGCCATTGTCACTGGTAATTTCTTCTCTCATTTTATTTTGTTACTACAAGATTTTCTTATGTTCAAAGTATCCAAATTCACATGTGTCAAACCCTAATAACAAATCTTCATTCATTTGTAAATTCTTATCCTTTGATTCATAGATATACCAACTTGTGCTAGCTAGATGCATGTACAAGTATATGTTTCATAAATTTGTATACATTTTGTATACCCTTTGTTGTAGCTATCTCAAACTTTGGTTGTAGAACTTATATATACAAATGACTTATATTAGATGATTTTTTTTAAACAAACACAAGATCATGGTTGCATGAGGAAGAAGGACGTGCCATTAATGGTTTGTGAAATAAATACTTAGAACATATGCAAGAATCAATAAGTTAGGCTACTAGATCATGCAACATTAATGTTAAAAAAACATATCTTATCAATAGTTGGTTGATTGATTTTGATATCTTGGTCTTGTCGTATCTTGTTCCTAGCTAGCCATGTGATCAATTTTTTAATCCTCGGAAGGAATTGTTCCGATTTAATTGGGTATCTAATACGGATCGAGTATCGTATAAGAAATATAAAGTAATGAAGTTGCATGGGACCATTTTCATGTTAAGCCAAATATGGTTTTGTCTTTCATGAATACCTTTTCTCATTGGTTTAAAAAATATCACTGCTATGCTATCCAGACAATCCCCATGACAATATCACAATCATGTTTTCCTTTTTTTGTATGCTAAATTCTTTACATACATTTTCCTTTTTTTCTTTGACTACATGCCTAGGTACGTAACAAATTTATGTGCAAAGAGGATTTAAGATATTGAAATATACCAATGGGTTAATTAACATGACCTATTTCGCCATGCAATAAAACCATGCTAAGTATATGTTTAACTTTTCGACTTTTAAGGGGCTACTTCTGGGATCGGGGCAGAGACCGCACGAGTCCTAGCGAAGAGAGGGGTGAGGGTTGTGATTCCGGCACGAGATCTACGAAAGGCAGCTCAAGTGAAGAAAAATATACAAAAGGAGCACCCGGAAGCCGAGATCATAGTCTTGGAGATTGATTTGAGTTCATTTGCTTCCATCAGAAAATTTTGTTCTGAGTTTTTGTCGTTAGACATACCTCTTAATATACTCATGTAAGGTTTAACCTTGAATTAATCTCATTTTGCATGCATGTTTGTTTGAGAATACGTAATATATATCTTTTTAAGTTACTAGTTAATTGAATTCTCTATTTTTGTAGAAATAATGCAGGCAAATTTGCTCAAAAGTTGGAGTTTTCAGAAGACAAATTTGAAATGACTTTTGCTACAAATTACTTGGGTAAACTCTTGAAGCATTTTATTCACATTTTTATGTAATAGTACGTATCTCATTTTTAGAATTATCATATATAATATGTTATGTAAAATTTCCACTTTCATATTACTATTATGCCTTTTCTAAAAAAGGTAAAACAACATATAGACATTTGGAATGGAGGTGAAAAACCAAGGTCAACTTATGTCGCATCGATTAGCACTATAAATAGTTGATGTGTTGTCTATGCACTTTGATTGGTGCTTGTACCACCTTTATTTTCATATACTAATATTTACTCCACTGATTTAGTTTACTTTTTCGACAGGTCATTTTTTATTAACTGAGTTACTGTTAGAAAAACTGATAGAAACTGCAAGACAAACAGGAGTTCAAGGAAGAATAGTGAATGTTTCTTCTGTTATTCACTCTTGGGTAAAAAAAGATAATTTTGGCTTCAACAGAATGCTCCAACCAAAACAGTATGTCCTCTTTTTCATATTTAACCTAAAAAGTTACTTACTACACTAATTTTGTAAGTCTAATGCATATTTTCTTACTTATAGTTATAACGCGACACGAGCATATGCCCAATCAAAGTTGGCCAACATAATGCACACTAAAGAACTCGCAAAACAGATGAAGGTACGGATGTTCCTAAACGTTAGTGGCGGACGCAGGATATTCAAGTGCGGGGGGCAAAAATTTTTTTTGACAATAGCAAAGCGAAAAAAACAAAAATCCGAATAAAAAATTGAGTATTTTAACTTAAAACGGAAGATTTTTAAGTTTTCGAGTGTTAAATGTTGGACTTAAATGTGTGAGTGGGGGGCAAATTGTGTTTCTAGTGGGGGGCATTTAAAAAAAACTATCGAAATTGAACAAAAAATACACTGTAATCTCGTCGTTTTGGTCGAGTTATGGGGGGCGCCGCCACCCCCAACCCAACAAGTACATCCGCCCACGTTATGATCATGCATGATCGATAAAGGGAAAAGTCGAAGGTGACCTAATCTGGCTTTTTCGTTTTGTGTACAATGACAGGCAATAGACGCGAATGTAACTATCAATGCAGTACATCCAGGGATTGTTAAAACTGGAATTATAAGGGACCATAAAGGCATTATCACAGGCATGCTCAATAACCACATAAACATTGCAAAAACAGTTAAATCATTTTGTAGTGACATGCACTTTTTGTACTTAAAAAGCACTATAACACTCTTTTTTGTATGTTTGTAATCAAGCAGATTCTATGTTCTTCATTGCTTCAAAGTTGCTGAAAACAACGTCACAAGGTGCATCAACCACATGTTATGTTGCTCTAAGCTCGAAAACAGAAGGGGTGACCGGGAGATATTTTGCGGACTGTAATGAGACTCATTGCTCAATGCTTGCAAATGATGATTCTGAAGCCCACAAGTTATGGAAGCAAACTAGGGCACTCGTTTATAAACGGCTGAGAGTGCAACTAAGACCTTGAAGTTTTATTGTTTTGCGCTAAACTATATATAGAGTTATAATCAAGCTCGTTGTATATGTGTAGATATAAACGTTAAATTGTATATGTTGTATTTCAACACAACATCTGCCCTGAATGATCAAGTACTACAAGCTAGCTAGGAACAAAAGTAGATTACCATGTCTTTTTACAAGCTTTTATTGGATGGTTAATGTGATGATTTGTTAGATCTAACATAACATTTATTTGATAAACAAAACATATAAACATCATATCACATGCGGAAGCGATTCAAGATCATATAATCATAACATTCACATAATTAATTGAACATAAAATAAACGGGAGTTTACCTTGCAATGCTTCCAATAACTAGAACACAATCACCAATCCAAGATCAACCTAACAAAGGTTGAATCTATGTTCCTGTACACACGTCTCGAACAAGCTACTTGACAAGCTAGGTATACACGACCAGAACCGTGTCGTAGAAGTGGAAAATTCAAACCGAACAACCCAAGAGTAGGGCTCGGCCGAATAAGGCTATGGCAAGGCTTAGGCTTGAGTTTTTCTCACAATGAATGAATTAATAAAACCAATACCTAGAGCCTTGTATTTATAGTGTCAAGGTAGCTTACGTTTTAGGCTAGAACTAATTACAGAGAATATATTCTAGTCTAAAAACCAAGACCAAAACACATATATTCCCCATATAGGGGCCGGCCATATGTTGCTCCCAAAATAACTTTGGGACACAATCTTTAGTTACCACTTTTACATTTAACGTCCGTTAGTCATTTTTCATTAAATACTTAACGGTCGTTAATCACAGTTTTAACACTCGTCAACTAATTAACTATATTTAAATAAAACATATAATTAATTAAATAGCTCTAAACGTTTGTGTGCAATCCCATAGTCTCGAGTTCGATCCTAACACACGACTATTTAAATACGTCCATAAACTAACAGCTCCCACTTCGACTATTTCATAAATATCGTGATCACAGCGATTAGCGTCTAGCTACACGTCGATGCCTCTGATACGATCTCGAGTAAGGTCTCCTGGACAAAACCTTTTAATGATTAAACATCATTATTATTATCCTTCTGTTTCTTAATACACGTTTAATAAGGATATGGATCTCATTCATTCCTTAATTAACAAAATGCTTTCTCGTTCGTTGATTATTAAAGATTACCAAATATCTATTTGGGTGCGGCCACACATACATCTTTAATTAATCCCACGAGGGCCCCAACTGTATTAAAACTCCAACAAAATATTGAAGGGAACAAAATCCCATTTTGACTACAAGCAAAACTCATGAATTTTGCAACACCCCTGAAAACAAATCCGTATAGCCACCAGTTACGTACAGCGTTAGATTGATTCACATAAATACACTAGATCCACAACATTTCCTGGTATCTCAGGTCGAAGGATAACTATTTATGATATACTTAATGACAAAGATCCATAAAGTAATACCACATTAGTTGGGATAAGTCCTATATCTCGAATCATCGAATATCATCTAAATTTGGTATGTAATCACATCAAGTATTCTTTCAAGGACTACTCCCACCAAACTTTAGATTTGTCTTAATTTAATAATATTCCCATATTATTAATCGACAACGGACAATTTAGAATAAATTAATGTTCATGGATATAAACATGCAAATATAGGATACAGAATTAACTAATAGAAATAAACGTAACCCAAACATTAGTTCATCAAGGTAATAATGTTTAACACCCCTTATCCAAATACTAAATCACAGATTTACATGAAGTCACTAGCTAACATAAGTCCTATTCCCTTAGCATGCTCGGTGACTTTCCTACCAGACAATGCTTTAGTGAAAGGATCAACTAAGTTACTATCTGTGTGAAATTTTAACAAATTAATTTCACCGACAGCAACTTGCTCTCGAACATAGTGAAATATCCTCAGAAAATGTCTGGCGCCTTTCATGACTCCAGGTTCATTGGCGAATATGATTGCGGTAGAGTTGTCGCAATACATATCAGTAGGATTCTTTATTGAAGGCATCACTCCCAGATCATCAATAAATTTCCTAATCCAAACAGCCTCCATTGCGGCTTCTGAGGTAGCTACATACTCGGCCTGAGCAGCATGCATAGCTATTGTTTACTACTTACGGCTCTTCCAGTCTACAGCTCCTCCATTGACGACAAAGACATAACCAGTCTGGGACTTCGTATCATCTTTATCACATTGCCAAGAAGCATCACAGAAACCTGTTACATTCAAATCTGTGTCTGGTTTACCCCCATAAACAAGAAACATGTCTTTCGTATTCCTTAAATACTTAAGAATATGTTTAACAGCAGCCCAGTGGAGCTTACCAGGTTTCTGCTGATAACGACTGACTAAGTTCTGAGAAAACGCCACATCGGGCCTTGTGTATCTTACAGCATGCATGATAGATCCTACAACCGAAGCATAAGGAACTCTTGCCATGTATTCCTCCTCTTCAGAATTTGATGCATCTTTCTCATGACTTAAACCATGATCAACATCCATAGGTTGATAACCTTTCTTGGATTTGTGCATGTTGTACCTTTTTAATATCTTGTCAAGATATGCACTTTGACTAAGTCCAATCAACCGTCTTTTCCTATCACGATAGATCTTAATACCCAATATGTATGTAGTTTCTCCTAGATCTTTCATAGAAAAACATTTACCAAGATAATCCTTAACAACTTTAAGACCTGGTATATGACTTCCTATGATTACACATGGCTCATCACGATTATGGAATCATAAGGGACCATAAACTTTAGTTCATCATCAACATATAAGACCAAGAAAACTACATTACTCCCACTAGCTTTGCGATATACACATGGCTCATCAAGATTCTGAACAAATCCAAACTTCTTGATTTCTTCATCGAATCGTTTATTCCATTGTCGTGATGCTTGCTTTAGACCATAAATGGATCGTTGAAGTTTACACACAGGATTTGGATATTCAGGATCAACATACCCTTCAGGTTGCTCCATATAGATGTCCTCATCTAAGCGGCCATTCAAGAAGGCAGTTTTAACATCCATTTTCCATATGTCATAGTCATAGTACGCGGCTATAGCTATGAGAATCCTAATAGCTCTAATGTCGGCTACCGGCGAGAAGGTCTCGTCGTAATCAACACCATGCATTTGAGTGCAACCCTTGGCCACCAAACGAGCTTTGTAGGATTGTATCTTTCCATCCATGTCAGTTTTCAACTTATAAATTCACTTACTTTTCACTACTTTAGCACCAGGAGGTGGATCCACTTTCGTCCAAACTTCGTTGACATCCATGGAGTGCATTTTCTCATCCATAACACCTTTCCACTTTTTGGTCTTAGGATCAAGCATAGCAGATTTATAATTAGCAGGTTCACCGAAGTCACCTGGTTCATTATCTTCAACCTCTATGTTTAGACTTAGACGGTTGGGTGCTCGAATAGTCCTTTCAGACCTTCGGATAGGAACTAATTCCGGTGGAGGACCCAGACTTTCTGGCTCTACGGGAATTCCGCTAGTAATTTCATAAGGTGATGTATCTTCATGATCACCTTCCAGATCATAGTTCCTCCCACTGAACTCTTGAGATACAAATTCTCTTTCAAGAAAATTTCCATATCTTGCAACAATAACTTTGTTTTCAGGTGGGAAGTAAAAGTAGTAACCCATAGTTTCCTTAGGGTATCCTACGAAGATACACTTCACATATCTTTGATGGAGTTTATCAGCTGAGTCACGTTTCACGTACGCCTCACAACCTCAAACCTTAAGTTAAGACATATTAGGCTTCTTGCCATGCCATATTTCATACGGTGTCTTACTTACCTTCTTTGTGGGAACCATGTTAAGAATACGAATCGCAGATTCTAAGGCATACTCCCAAAATGATAATGGTTAAGATTAAACATGCATCGCACCATATCCAATAATGTACGATTTCTCCTTTCAGATACACCATTTTGTTGTGGAGTATAAGGAGAAGTAAGATTCTGGACAATTCCACTCTTAGCAAGATAATCTTTAAACTCTTGACTTAAGTATTCGCCACCTCGATCGGATCGAAGAGCTTTAATCTTCTTTCCAGTTTGCAACTCTACTTCAGCTTTAAACACTTTGAATGTTTCAAACACCTCAGATTTATGCTTAAGTAAATAAACAAAACCATATCGGCTGAAATCATCCGTGAATGTTAAGAAGTAGCTAGCACCTTTCTTTGACACGTGTCTAAGTGGTCCACACACATCCGTATGCATAAGACCAAGTAGATCCGTAGCCCTTTCAATGTTAGCATTAAAAGGTTTCCTTGTCATTTTCCTAGAAATACAAAATTCGCATTTATCCAATGATTCATCATCGAAACTATCCAAAAGTCCTTCTTTCGAAAGCTTTTGCATGCGATTCTTTCCAATATGGGCAAGTCTACAATGCCAAAGATAAAAATAATCCAAGTCTAACTTTCTCTTCTTATTGATGCTAAAATTAGAATTATTATTATCATTGGTGACATGATCATTCATATCAATTTCAAACACACCATTCACAACAATAACAGTAAAATAGAAAATGCCATTCAAAGAAACACAAATTCCATTATTAGAAACAGTATGGTGAAAACCAAGGTCTATCAAACAAGAAACAGAAACTAGACCTCTAACAATAGAAGGTTCATAATGACATTTATTCAAACTCAGTACTAAACCCGAAGGTAAAACTAGCTTAAATGTTCCTATGGCTTCAACCGCTACTTGTGCGTCATTGCCCACTTGCAGAAATTGATCACCATAAGATAGCTTCCTTTCAATCTTAAATCCGTGCATGGTATTACAAATGTTAATACCACATCCCGTATCATATACCCAGGAATTAAATTTGTATGATAGATTAAATAATTCAATCACAAGTAAGTTACCTGAAGTTGACGCACCAGGCTCAAACTTCTTCTTACTTGTACGCAAATCCTCGAGGTAAAGAGGGCAGTTCCTCTTCCAATGTCCATCAACATGAAAGTAGTGGCAATCTTTATCCTTTTGAGAATCATCCTTCTTCTTTGGAAGACGCTTCTTAGGTTTGTTCTGATAAGTCACAACTTGCTTGCCCTTATCAGGTTTTCCTTTGCCTTTATTCTGCTTATTCGATTGCGGTTCTGGCTTAGCAACCCTACCCTTTTGTATTGCAAGTACTTGAGGCGTAGGTGCATGTGCAGGTGCTTTGTCCTTCAAACCCTTTTCATAGTCAATGAGCATTGCGTTCAAATTACTCAATGTCTTCCCCTCGCAATGCATGTTGAAGTTTCTGACAAAATCATTAAAGTCCTTGTTAAGGGACCTATTGATCAAGTTGATCGACATTGCATCGTCATAGGGTTTCCCTAGCACATAAAGTTGATCCAGCATCGCTTTCATTTTCAAGTAGTGTGCACTAACGGGTTGTCCTGCTTGATATTTGCAGCTGTGCAGTTCGTCTACAAGATCGTAGAGCTCAACAGCTGGTGTCTTTTCAAACATATTGCGTAGCTCATCAAGCATGTCCATTGGAGTATAGTACTCGAATTGTTGCTTGAGAGAAGCATTCATTCCACTAAGCATGATGCAGGCTACATCAGAGTACCTTTTGTTATCAGCTTTGAAAAGAGCATGGTCCTCTTCGGAAGCATCTTCAGCAGGAGGGTGAGGACAAGGCTGGTACAACAAATCAATAGTATCACTCACCCTCAAGACAATCCTTAGGGAGCGATACCAATCATTGAAGTTCGGGGCAGTCAGCTTCTCGCCTTCAAAGAAAATTTTAAGGGCAGAAGACACATGTTGAGAGTCTTTTTGGGGATGAGCCATTTCTACAGAAAAAGTTCATGTAATAGTATTTTTGATAATCAATACTTTCAAGAAAATAAAATTACCTAAGTTAATAAATTAACCATAGTATTTTCCTAGAATTACTAGTACCCATGGTGACATAAATTTACTACATCAGTTGATCTGCTAGTAATAAATGTATTCAGCATGGCAACTTGTCAACAATTTAATTGACAAACTCATTTTGCAATTCCAGTATTTTAAAGGACGTATATTGCAAGTTTAAGAACTTTGCATTGTAAACATGTTTAGTCCCTTTCTAATGCCTTGAGTTTCTGGATCTCACTAACTAACTCAATTAAGTCTTCTAATCTATTGAACGTAAAACTTTCAATCGAGATCTCACTCATATGAATAGTTTTCTTGCATCACAATCTTAATCCAAGGCTCTCACTTGACTAAAATTGCAAATTCAAGTGTTCTCAATTATATGGCATTCAACTTAAATTGTGGGTATTATTTTGACGTGTTAAATTCATAAATTTTATGTATGGAGAAGCATGCATACAACTCCATAGAATAAGTTTTATAAAACTTTTTATAGACATTTTCTTGAAGATTAAATGATCACATTAAGAATTATAGAGTGCTAGATTATTTGTTCAGTAACCATTATTGGTCGACGCCATTCTATAATCATTTGGGGGGCGAGGGCACTTTAATTCGTAAACCCAGCACACTCAGCCAAGATGAAATATCGAGATGGAACACTCTACGAATAAGGATACTAACTTATAATTAAAGCATTAGATACATTCAATAATATGTCTCATTTAAACTTCTTAACAAATCTGTTAGTTTTATATAGTTATTTAGTCAAATATATATTTTTGGAAAATATACCCATTGTTTACAACATTTTAGACAAAAAAAATTAAACACATGGCATATATCAAAAATATACTAGACAAAAAAATAACTATTAAGCACAAATATATAAAAATATATGCGCTAAAAATAAATCACATAGCCACATGCATTTATTTAGGTAATAAAATCTTTTTAAATCCAGGGTTTTTAATAGAATATTAAGTCTTCCCTAATTAAAGATTTTATGATCTCATTCAAAAATAAGAAGATATGCCAAATATTCGTAATATTTACCACATGACAAGCTTGATCCATGACAACATGCATGTAAATCATGGATCCACATAATCACTTAAAAAAACAAGTAAAGATTATAATTTTATCCATATAATCACTTAAAACAATTAAAGATTATTATGTAGGATGGTTACCCGCATAATTAACTACATGATCTAACATTTAATCAAGTAATTAAATCCTAAGATCTAACATGATAAATATTTGATAAAAAACATATAAACATCATAGCACATGCAGAAGCGATTCAGGATCATATAATCATAACATTCACATATTTAATTGAACATAAAATAAACGAGGTTTACCTTGCAATGCTTCCAATAACTAGAACACAATCACCAATCCAAGATCAACCTAACAAAGGTTTAATCTATGTTCCCGTACACACGTCTCGAACAAGCTACTTGACAAGCTAGGTCTACACGAGCAGAACCGTGTCGTAGAAGTGGAAAATTCAAACCGAACAACCCAAGAGTAGGGCTCGACCGAATAAGGCTATGCAAAGGCTTAGGCTTGAGTTTTTCTCACAATGAATGAATTAATAAAACCAATACCTAGAGCCTTGTATTTATAGTGTCAATGTAGCTTAGGTTTTAGGCTAGAACTAATTACAGAGAATATATTCTAGTCTAAAAACCAAGACCAAAACACATATGTTCCCCATATAGGGGCCGGCCATATGTTGCTCCCAAAATAACTTTGGGACACAATCTTTAGTTACCACTTTTACTACGTCCGTTACTCATTTTCCATTAAATACTTAACGGTCGTTAATCACAGTTTTAACACTCGTCAACTAATTAACTATATTTAAATAAAACATAATTAATTAGTTAATAACTCTAAACGTTTGTGTGCAATCCCATAATCTCGAGTTCGATCCTAACACATGACTATTTAAATACGTCCATAAACTAACATAATCTCCAACACATCAAATTATAACTACTTATAGTTTATCATACACATCATGTGTGAGTTATGAAATAGTAACTGATTTGTTTATTATTTTTCCATATTTTTTATTATTAATGAGTTGTGTATATACTCTGCTTTGTACACGTGCCCCGTCCACTCGCTTCTTTCTTTGACAATCTTATCCTATTTCGTTAATTTCTATGGCTATGGATGCAACTTTCTCTCACTAACTATGTGTTTCTTCTCTCTCTCCCAAAGTAGTTCTGAGATGATTTTATCATCGTGTTTTCATTCCGATTGTTGCCCCTATCTTTCGTGGGTTGGCGATGGTTGGGTTACTCTGTCTTCCAAATTGGATCTGGAATTTTAAGGTTTTGGATGTTGTATGATAAATTATAAGTAGTTATAACTATAAGTAGTCATAATTGGATCTTTAGATGCTCTGTTGGCGCCGATCGTTGCCCCCAATAATTTTATGGGTAGGCGACGGTCGTGTTACGGCGATGATATCGTTCTTACCCACCATTGATGTGGTTGGTGACAGTTAGGCTATGATAATTGTGATTTCTTTTTAGCGGGATCTGTCTATCCAATTGATGATAATTCTGTTAGCCTCAAAATATTGAGTCAAACAAGAATGTTCGGTCATATGTTTATTATGTATCGTTCATTAGAACGTTGTAATGTAGGATAGTCAGGAATCACGGGTTTGAAGTTAAGCAACAAAGTCCATGTATAAGGACCTAAAGCTCAAAAGACAAGCCCGATCCATCTACACAAAGCTCATTCGCCATTTTATGGCTTAGGGTATAAATATCAATTCCTAGCTTGTTAGGAGGTGGTGGTTCATTTCTCTCTCTCTCTCTCTCCCCCCCCCCCCCCCCCTCTCTCTCTCTCTCTCTCTCTCTCTCTAATCTAATTTCAAATAATTTCAACCAAATTCTCTCTACTTTCTCTCTCTAAACTTCATCTCTTTTCTATCTATTTTCTATCTACTTTCTATCTTATTTCTTATAATCAATCAAGGTGAAGTTATATATATTTGGGAACAACAATTGGTATCATTCGCCACCGGTAGATTAGTGATTGGTTTGTGGTATTTTTATTGTTTTCGAGGGTTTTTATAAACCATATGAATTTTTTTAGGTTGGAATTTGAAAATTTTTGCTATTTTCTTGTATATTCACCTCTTAATAAACTAGAAGTACAAAAAAATCTTGGTTTTCACTCAAAATCATAACCATTCTATCATTTTCAGATCAAAAATTAGTTTTTGTACTATTTTCTTGATTTAAAAATTTTTCGCTTAAAAATAAAAAAATTGTGTTTTTATGGTCCATATGATGCTATAAATCGAGGAAGTACAAATTGATTTGTTGGAAAATCGTGATATCGTGGCCTTTTGAGAAATCGTTGCCTTAGTTGCTAATTTCGTAATTTTTGAAAATATTCCGAGATGATGAAAACCCTAATTATTCCGAATTGGTGTACTAGAAAAACATTCCGAAATGGTGTACTAGAAAAATATTCCGAAATGGTATACTGAAAATATTCCGAATGGTGTACTGGAAATATTCCAAATTGGTGTACTCAAAATATTCCGAATTGGTGTACTGAAAATATTCCGAAATGGTGTACTGAAAATATTCCGAATTATTGTACTAAAAATATTCCGAATTGGAGACTGGAAATATTCCGAATTGGTGTACTAAAAATATTCCGAATTGGTGTACTGAGAAATATTCCGAGATTGTATACTAAGAAATATTCCGAGATCGTGTACTAACCATTATTCCGAGATAGTGAAGTAACCATTATTCCGAGATAGTAAACTAGCCAATTTGTTGTTCGATTTGTTTTTATACTTAGCCACCATTGAGACTAGTTTCGTTGCATAGTTTACCAAAAAAAAAGTTAAAATTTTTAAGTCAAGTTAGTTCAAATTTTTTCTATACTAGTTTTAGGCTATTTCTACCTCGATTTCAAAATTTGGAGATTCAAAAAATTTTCGGTCTAAAACTATATCGGACTGAAGAATTTTATATCGGACTGGAAAATATCGGAATATTAACCACAACCTCATCACAACACATCTACTGAAGATACAAAGTCACTTCATCAACTGAGACACCATCATCATGGAAAAGAGCGATACGGTTACTTTATGTTCCTAGTAGGCAAACCTTGAGATGAAACAACTACAACAGTGGACACGTATTATGAGAGAATGTTCTATGAACGATCTTAGAGGACTTCAGTCATCTTTTAAGTCCCTCTCAAAAGTTTTGCAAGTCTTAGGTGAATCCACTAGCACATTCACAAGAACATCCACCCAAGTCGTGGATAAACTTGACACACATCTTGTCAAACAAAGACTCATTGGTTGTGAATGCCGGATCACTTTAACTGAACTCAAGACAACACTTGAAATGCAATTTGACTCTGAATTCATCAAGTCTCCACGTACAAGGGAGTTCTTCAAGAGAAATAATGGATTGGATGCTCTCTCATACAAAGATCTGATCACCCAGAACATCGAATTCATTGAAACCTATGTCAACAAAACAATAATTCACGAACAAGAGATAGAAAAAAAAGGTTCAAGGAAAGTTGTGGTACAGTATCTGGTCATGTGAATGAAAGCTGTAGATGACAGGGTGCCCGATCATTTTGGTACTGAGATCCTGACTAAGTTTGACTTGGATCAACAAAGAACCCCCTTGAGAACTATGAAGAAAAAACAAATGAAGAGGATGTAAATGATAAGCAAGAAATTAATGGCATCAACGAATCAGACACAAGATGCCCTCTGGGATTTCTACACACAAAACAGTCAGACCCATGTCACTCTCTTTCATCGTTCACTACAAATACCAGTAAGTGTTCCACATCATTTAGTAAATATAAAAAAAGGATATCCGAGGAATTTTACTCATTCACGAGATGACGAGGTTAGTAGAGGTTGGTGGTTCCCTGGGATATGATGTCAAAGGGTGAAATAAAAGTATTTTTTGATTGATCAACAGAATTAGAGTTTCAGTTGTTGATAAATGAATGTTCTATCATTGAACATCCAAGGCACTAAGAAACAAAGGAAATGTGAATGGGTTAAGAAGCTTTGTTTTAAGAATAAAATTCATTTCGTTGGCATTCAAGAGTCCAAGATGACACATCTAGAATTATTCTGTATCAAATCCATGTGGGGAAACTATAATTTTTAGTATGCTTGTAGTTTATCTCGTGGGAGATCAGGAGGTCTTATTTGTATATGGGACCCTAACTCATTCTCTAAAGAAAAATCTGGTGTCACGATTCATACATCATTGTTGAAGGAAAATGATCTCATTCCGACGATACTTATTACATGATTAATGTGTATGGGCCTTACAACTCAGAAGTGAAAGCTCAATTATGGTACTCGTTACATACCTTCATGCGTGACCACCACGGTATATTTATGTTGTTTGGAGATCTGAATGGTGTTCGTGATGAATCAGAGAGGTATGGCTCAGTTTTTTCTAGGGATGAAGCAAATTTATTTAATACGTTTATTAATAATTCTAACTTGGTTAACCCTCCTTTGGGTGGGAAATTATATACATGGATGAACAAGGTCGGAACAAAAATGAGCAAGCTCGATCCTTTCTTAATTTCAGATTCTGTATCGGATTCCATTCCAGATGCTCGTGTTACCGTTCTAGACCGGTTGTGGCCTGACCACAACCCGGTATGTTCCATGTTAGCAAAGTGGATTACGGGCGTATCCCCTTTAAATTTTTTCACTCTTGGTTGCATCGAAACGATTTAGATGAGATAATCAAATCTCATTACTCTAATGATCGAGATTCTTCCTTTCATTCTAAGTTGAAATCCTTGAAGCAACGTGTTAAAGAGTGGCACCTTACCATCAAACACAATGAACGTTCCAGGAAACATGAAATTCTACTTTGCTAAAAGAGATTGATATTAAATTAGACGTTGGTAGGGCTTCAGATGAAGATAAAGTAGCTCGAATCAATTTGTTGCATGAATGTGATGAGCTTGAAAAAGTTATATGGGATGGACGTTCTTCAAAAATCTCGTGTTAAATGGGATGCTGAGGGTGACGAAAACACAAAGTTCTTTCATGGTCTCCTCAAACAAAAGAGCCGTCATCAATTAATACAAGGTATAATTGTTGATGACACTTGGATTGCAGACCTCATCAAGTTAAATCTGCATTCCTTAATTTCTTCACAACAAAATTTCAAGAAACAAATACTCATGTGTCCTTTAATAGGCTCGTTGGGGCTTCGATTCTCAATGACTCGGACAGAGGTAATTTAGAATGCCATGTCTCGATGGATGAAATTAAAGCTACTGTTTGGGATTGCGGTAGTAATAAAGCTCTGGGGCCGGACGGGTTTCCATTCTTTTTTGTCAAGAATTATCGGGATTTACTTAAAGACAACATCTATATCTTCGTGGCTAATTTCATGAGTTCTGGTATCATGTCGTCTGGTTCAAATTCTTCATTCATCACTCTTGTTCCCAAGGTCTCTAACCTGATCCATATTAAATATTTTCGGCCAATTTCTATAATCGGAGTTCAGTACAAAATTGTTGCAAAAAACCTCTTAACCCGTCTTTCAAAAGTAGTCGACAAAATAACCAGCCAAGAGCAGTCTGCTTTCATTCGAGATCGTCAAATCCTTGACGGCCCTCTCATGATGAGTAAGGTTATCGAATGATATAAAAAGAAAAATAAAAAGCTCCTTTTATTCATAGTCGACTTTGAAAAACCCCTTGATTCGGTTAACTAGAGGTATCTTGACTTCGTTCAATCTCAACTTAGTTTTGGTTTTCAATGGAGGAAATGGATCCGAGCTTGTCTCCGGTCATCTAGAACTTCAATTCTAGTTAATGGAACCCCATATTCGGAGTTTTTAGTGAAACGTGGTCTACGCCAAGGAGACCCTTTGTCTCCTTTCTTATTCATCATAGTCATGGAAGGCCTCGCCTTGCCATTAATTAGGCTATCCATACTAATCTTATTCGCGGAGCTTTTGTAGGTGCTACCGAGTTTCATGTTTCCCATTTATTTTTTGCGGATGATGTTGTCATTCTCACATAATGGAGTAATCGTGACATGGATAATCTGAAACGGGTTCTTCATGTCTTTTACTTTGCATCTGGTTTAAAGATTAACATGCATAAATCGAGTATTTTTGGTGTTGGTGTTTCTAGAGAAGATGTTGTTGCAATGGAGCGTGGAACAGGTTATGAACCTGGGTATTTTCCTTTTAATTATCTTGGCTTACCTATAGGTTCTAACATGAACTGTATTGATTGTTGGTCACATTTTGTCTCGAAGTCCACTGATAAGCTATCGGATTGGAAAGCTAACCTTCTTTCCATCGAAGGGAGATTGACATTAATCAAATAAGTATTGGCTACTGTAGGGATTTATCACTGTCTATCTTTGAGGTGCTTGAAACACCGATCCGCACTCTTGAACGTATTCACACAGCATTCTTTCGGGGAGGCGGTGAAGATCAAAAAAGATGGTTTGGGTCAAATGGGACTTGATCTTGGCTTCTCTTGATAAAGGTGGGTTAGGTGTGGGCAGCCTAAAAGCTTTCAATTTAACTCTTCTTCTAAAATGGAGTTGGAGGTTTGTAAACTATCTGAATGCTCTTTGGTCTCGGCTAATTGAAGTTATGGGGATCAAGCTGGTTTCGATTTTAAACGTTGAAAAACTCAAGGCATTTGGGATAAAATTGTTGGTTCTATCAATCATCTCCAATTAACTAGAGTGATTCCACATGGTACGTTTATGCTCAAAGTAGGCGACGACACTAATGTTCGCTTCTGGAAGGACACGTGGCTAGGAGATGTTCCGTTAGATTCTCGCTACAATAGGCTTTTTCGTTTGGATACTCATCCAAATTGCTTCATTAGCGACCGTTATGTCAATGTTTCATGGCAATGGAGTTGGTGTAGGCAATCTTTGGGAGGTAACAACACTAACTCTTTATCATTCTTCTAAATGATCTCCATGGTTTTTAGCTTGGCCCTGGTGCAAATTTTTGGCAATGTAACTTGGACGTGAACGGTAGGTTTACTGTTAGTGGTGCTAGACACCATTTAGATGAATGTTCTTTCCACTTTGTCGACTAGTACAAGATGGTACAAGTTTTTGCCTAGAAAAGAAAACATCTTCTTATGGCGTCTTCTTTTGGATCTTCTCCCTACGCGTTTGAATCTCTCATTTCGAGGCATCGAAATCAGTTCTTTATTTGCCTAGTTTGTTATGTGGGAGGTATATCTAGAGATCATCTCTTTTTGGCTTGCCATACTGTGAGATCTATATGGCACCTCATTAGCGTTTGGGTCGATGTTCCTTGGGCGGATAGTACCTCTATTGATGATCTTTACTCTTGGTTGAATTCTTGGAGTGGCTCTAAAGAAAAAAAGGATCGCTTGCATGGTATCATTGGTACATCTTTGTGGTGTAAAAATACTGACGAAAATGTAAATTTACTGAAGAAAACTTAAATTTACTTACAAAAGCGTAAAAATACTGACGAAAATGTAAAAATACTGAGGTAATGTAAATTTATTGACAAAAACATAAATTTACTGACGAGTCAATAAATTTACTGACGAAACGTATATTTATTGACGAAAACGTAAATTTGCTGACTAAAATGAAAATTTAGTGACGAAAACGTAAATTTACTGACGAAAACGTAAATTTGCTGACAAAAACGTAAAAATACTGACAAAAACGTAAAATTACTGACGAAAACGTAAGTTTCGTGATGAAAACGTAAAATTATTGATGAAAACGTAAATTTACTGACGAAACGTAAATTTACTGACGAAAACGTAAGTTTACTAACGAAAACGAATGTTTACTGACGAAAACGTAAGTTTACTGACGAAAACGTAAGTTTATTGACAAAAACGTATGTTCTCTGACGAAAATGTAAGTTTACTGACGAAAACGTAAGTTTGAGCTCACGTAGACATGTAACTTATAACTACGGGTATAAACATTATGGGTAACTTGAAATTCAGGTAAACAATACATTAGTAACCCAAGTGTAAGGTTCTAAACTTTAGTAACAAAATCGTTACTTTGGTCAAACATTAGTAACCTACGTATATATTAACCTATATTGAGTTGTCTTCTTTATCTTGGTTGAAGTCTAGAGGTTGTAATATTCTTAATTAAAATGATTGGGTTAGATATCTTTTGTAATTTGTTCTAGCTCATTGCTAGTTGCTTTTTTTTCCTAAACTAATTTGCTTTTCAAAAACAAACTGGATGAGTTGGTGACTTGTTGTGTGGGTGAAATAGGTGAAAGTTTAGACTCGAAAAAGTCTAAAAACAAAGTACGAGGCTATAAAAGAAATAGGTGGTAACGTAGTAGGGGTGAGCATGGTTCGATTATGTTCGATTTTTGTATAAAACCGAAATCGAATCAACAAATTTCGGTTTCTGATTTTTAGGAACTATTCGGTTTCGGTTTTGTGTCGGTTTGGTTTTTTGGTTTTTTTGGTTCGTATATGATTTATCGAGCTTCGCTTTTACAAGTCGATTTTGAATATATCATAAACCGACACGTTAAAAGCTTTAAATAAATAATAAGAACAAGAAACACAACATTAAAAATAAGGAAAAAATATCATATAAAATCCTAAAAAAATCATTTATGTGTATAAATCAAACAATAACAATGATAAAAACCTAATTTAAAAAAACAATCGAGAAGAAAACTTATTATTTAGTTATATTCAATAAGCATATGAAACAATGTTAGTTATTAAACATGATAGAATTAATCTAGCGTTGCATATTCATCGTCCATTAGCTTCGACGTGAACTTATATATATTCTCATGTTTATAAAGATCGGTTCGGTTTATATCGGTTTTCTTTAATGCTAAAACCAAACCGAATCAAAAGCTTCGGTTTTTTCAAAATGCAAAAACCGAACCATCGATTTTTCAATCGGTTTCGGTTTTTTAGGTTTCGATTCTTTGGTTTTTTTCGATTTAGGTTCGGGTTTTCGTTTCTTGCACACCCCTATAACGTAGTGCTTTTTAAGTGAATAAAAAAAATGGACGAGCATATTAATTAAAAGTTGAAAATATAACGTACAACTCTTTCGGATTTTAAGTTTCAACATCTTGTTATATCTGCCAATGGGCCAGTCTGTTACGAAAGTGGTTTACTTTGATGCAACTATATTAAACATACAGGCCCAAATTAGCCCAAACAAAGAAACACACTAGATGACTTTGGCTTAACTAAAACAGTCCAACCAGATATTTCCAGCACTATAAAACATTTTTCTTTTTTTTGAACAAAATAGAACATTTTTCTTAAATCACAATAACCGAGTTACTTACATTGTACTATGTTTCTGAAGAATTGGCATAGACCTTTGATTCCGCGAACGTAAAGGTTTAAGGAAATCTGCAATTTGTGTTAAACCAAATGAATCTTCTTCGTCCAAAACGCAGGCGCACAAATGCACAATAACCCGATAAATGTTCAAGACTATATTTCTTAACAAAAGCATGTAGTAATATATTGTGTCTATGAGTTTTTTATGTCATCAAATCACTTCATTTAGTCTAAAAGACTGCTATAATAAACCTAATTCGCTTAGTTTTAACATAAAGGCTTGCAACTTGCTAGTAACTCGGAAGTCGTAATAGAAAGCTTTGTACCTTGTAGCCCATTAGCTAAACTGGATCATTCGTTTTGCCCAAATAAGAAAATCAAGATTAGAAATGGAATAATCTCTCTCATTTTCAGAAACATTTGTCACGATCTTTATTCATCAACAGTGGTACGAGCTAAATGCGCACAAGGATAACTTTCCACTTTTATTATACAATTAGGGGTAAAATCGAGTTGAGTAATGCTCGAATGAGTCGAGCTTAAACGAGCTAAAGTTTAAGCTGAGCTCGTTTAGTCAAGGTTGAGCCAGAGCTTTACATAAACATGTACAATATGTTATACATTTGTATTTTAGGCAAATTTTAACAAACTTATTAACGAGCTAAAAAACGATATACTTAAAGACAAGCTCGAGCACCAGCAATGTTTTACTGATGCATCGTAAAAATGAGTTGCACGAGTTCAAGCTTGTATAATGTCCCATAAGTCAAACTCGGTCTAAATGAACAAGGCTCGAGCTAAGTCTGAGCTCGACGAACTCAAGCTTTATAAATCTAAAATGGTCAAGATTTGGCAGGCTTGAGCCATGTTGGGCTTGTTTCATTCCCTAAATATAACCCTAAATAAGCTTAGTTAGTTTTGGATATTGATTGCCCAAGGTGAGTTTTTTTAGTTCATCTTAAAAACTGAATTGCTGAAAGGCAGGCAGGCCCCCATCAAGAGCCAACGACACATAGACACGACAAAAGACATTGCGTTTGATTACGACGATACATGTGTAAAGAGGTACCTTACGTTATATTAATTAATGGGGACACAAAAGTATTCTTTTATGATACTAAATGACGTTAACTCCGAGGTATTAAGTGCTACTCTTAGCATATTTTGTAGAGATAATATTAATTCCATCCTATATTAAATGTCTATTATAAAATATTTTAAATTTTTTTTCTTGATTTTTTATTATAAATATTTATATTTGTGTTATGTAATACTTAATAAAAGTTATATGGATAGATTCGGTTTTAAAATATATTTTTATTGGTATAATTTTTATTAATTATTATATAACATAAATAAAAATATTTACGGTTAAATTAAAAGAAAAAATACTTTTAAAAAGTCAAACTAGACACTTATTATGCGACGGATGGAGTATCAATGTTATATAAAACGCTAAGCGTAAACTCGTGATCGAATGTCATTTAGTGATTAATCGATTAGACAGAAAAAAGTTGAAGATGAATTAGATTGGATTTTCCAAAATATAAATATATAATTTTTTGAAACAATATTTGTCTAATTTGACCGATTTTTATTTGATTAAGGCGACTTATCCGATTTTTAACCGATATAACCGATTTATGCTTGATTTTTCTGATTTCTATTATTTATCAGATTGACTGATTTAGCCGATTTTTATCTGAAACAGTGTTTTTATAATAAGATATTACCAAAATCACTATCAAAAAACTGGAATGCATAAGCATTACTTCAAGCTGTTGAAAGCAGCATACCAACTTTGATTTGAACAACATTATTATTGTTTTAAAATTTTATTTATTAATTAAGCATTTCTTTAAGCCGAAAGACCAAAAGTTAACCCTGAAACAAGGAAAGGAACCCCCAATAAATACAACCAGCGGATCTCATTACGAATTAAATAAACAAATTATTGAAAGTAAAAGCATAATCACTTACGATTAATTAAATCTATGATTTGAAAAATGTAACAACACAACAAATCATCGATGATCTATGATGTTTTCTTATAACACGGATGATCAAGTTGTTGTTTAATCATTGGTGCTTTTTTATATGTATATTCTTCAAATAAGTTGTAGCAATTTACTTTTTAAGAATTCATTTTTGGAAAATAAGTTTATATTTTACAAAATGTTTACAAGTGATATGTTCTAAGTATTAAAAAAAATACGAGTTACAAAAAAGTGTGAATTAGTGGAAATATTGTAACTTCGTATGATTTTTTTATCAGTCATTATTCGTTTTCACAATAAATAATTCTGGAAACTCTCCTGATGTTTTGGATACTAACTATAGTAGTTTTTATCTATGTAATCTTTCTAGTAAACTCACAAGCTTTTCGAAAACAAATACTAATTAGCTTTACGACAATATAATACATTAACAAAACAAAACATATGACACAAAACTATGAGGTCGGATTACTGCAATATGCTTAGACAAAAATCTAGAATTAGGTGGGATTCGGAAGGTGATGAAAATTCAAATTTTTTTATTCATACGTGAAGAGATGTAATAATAAGTGTAACGTTAGAGGGCTTTTGGTTAACGGGATATGCTGCGAAGACCCGAAAGTAATCAAGGCAGAGATGGTTAATCATTACAAAAAACTATTCTC
The DNA here is from genome assembly GCA_025667525.1 of Glebionis coronaria. Lineage (NCBI taxonomy): Eukaryota > Viridiplantae > Streptophyta > Magnoliopsida > Asterales > Asteraceae > Glebionis > Glebionis coronaria. Next base: position 634,263,871 of record CM046875.1, on the reverse strand, counting down.
CGAAAGAGCAGCAACACGTTCGATTTTCCATATTAATAGAATTGAGAAGATTCCTAGTGAGGACACAGAATTAATGGAGAATCCATTCGAAGATAAAGAGATTTGGGAGGCGGTTCGGGGATGCGGCGGGGATAAATCCCCGGGATTCGACGGTTTTAAATTCAAGTTCATTCGGAAAGTGTGATACATCATTAAACCAGAGCTTCTAGGGGCAATTGAGTGGTTTTAGGACGCATAATTAATGGAGAATCCATTCGAAGATAAAGAGATTTGGGAGGCGGTTCGGGGATGCGGCGGGGATAAATCCCCGGGATCCGACGGTTTTAAATTCAAGTTCATTCGAAAAGTGTGATATATCATTAAACCAGAGCTTCTAGGGGCAATTGAGTGGTTTTAGGAAAGAATGGAGATATCCAAAGGATGTAACGCCTCTTTTGTCACGCTTATCCCTAAGGTGGCGGATCCCATCGGGCATAGCGATTTTCGTCCAATCAGTTTAATCGGGTGTTATTATAAAATTATTGCAAAACGCTAGCAGAGCTTGTTAAAAGGGTGGTTGGGATCGGGGTTGAGGAGGAACAAAATGCATTTATAATAGGGAGGTTTATTCTGGATGGTGTTTTAATATCAACTGAGACGTTGAAATATTTAAGGAAAAAGAAAAGAAGAAGTTTATCTTTAAGGTTGACTTTGAGAAGGCGTATGATTGCATCAATTGGAGATTTCTATTGGATATTATGAAGAAAATGAGGTTCGGATCAAAATGGTGCACATGGATGGATTCGTGTCTCAGGTCTTCCTCTTTGTTCATACTTGTAAATGGTTCTCCTTCCGATGAATTTTGTCTTGAAAGGGGGGTTAGACAAGGAGATCAGTTATCTCCATTCTTATTTATTTTGGCAGCGAAAGGTTTTAATGCTTTAGTAAATGAAGCGGTGGAAAAGGGTATATTTATAGGTGTGTCGGTCGGGGGAAATAACTTGATGGTCTCTCATATTCAATATGCAGATGATACTATCTTTTTTGGAGATTGGGATAAAGATAACACCAAATCTCTTATGTGTATCCTCAAATGTTTCGAGAAAGCCTCCGGTATAAAGGTAAACTACAACAAAAGTAAGTTATTTGGTATAGGAGTTAATGAGAATCAATTGGTGGATATGGTCCGATGGATGGGATGCGACATTGGGGAGTTCCCTTACTAACTTAAGGTTACCAATTGGGGAGAACATGAGGCGGGTGAATGCTTGGAATCCCGTCGTGGAAAAAATTAAAAGAAGGTTGGGTGATTTGAAAGCTAAAAAGATGTCGTTCGGAGGGTGTCTAACTTTAACTTTGGTTAAACCTGTCATTGGTAGCTTGCCTTTGTATTATTTTTCAATGTTATGTGTGCCTTTGAGTGTCATAAAGAACCTAGAGAGAATTAGAAAAAATTTCTTTTGGGGCAGGGCGGGTGATGGGACAAAGCTCTCATGGGTCAAATGGGGACAATTTTATGTGCATTTGGGGACAGGGGCTTAATGTGGGGTCTCTAAGGGCTAAAAACTTGGCATTGTTAGGCAAATGGTGGTGGATATTTAGGAAGGACGGTGGGAGTCTTTGGGTTAGGGTAATAAAAAATATCCACGGGTCTAATAGGGGATTAGGCGACATTAGGGCTATGGATGAAGAGGGGGTTAAGGGGCTGGGGTGTGGAGTAATTGATATGAGTTTAAACTCATATCCTTTTATCAACAAATAACCCTAAAACATGAAGCAAAATACCAATTTATCTTGCAAAAATAGTGTTATGTGGTATGTTTGTGTTTGTGTACACTTGTGTAGGTAAAAGGATACATTTTCAAGCAAACAAAGAAAAATCAAGCTCAAATGGATGAAAAAGACAAAGAAGGATCAAAAGTGACAAGACTTTGAAGTTTAAGGACCTATCTTGACAAGTTGTCAAAGTTGAAGGACTAAAATGCAAATATTGTGAAAGTCAAGATTCAAGTCAAACTTGGTCAACTTTCAAGTCAACTCAGTCAAAGGACCATTTTGTTCAAGAATGAAAGTTGAAGGACCAAATATGTCAAAAGAATGAAGCTCCTAGCTTAAAACAACAATCTGCCAAGTATGGGGACTAATTCTGCCAATATTTGAAAGTAATTCAAAGCTTGATCCATGTGAAGAGGAAAGGACCAATGAGATTGCAAGAAAGGTGGTACACGGATCACCAAATCAGCCTCATTTAAATCCCACTCAGCCGACATTGCATTTAATTGGTGTATCTCAACAGTGCAACGCACTCAGCTTTTCCACCAATAGAAAATTAGGAGTTGGATAATGATCCGCAACTCATTCTCTTGGCCAATAAGAGTTTGCCACGCAACATCTTCTTCAACAAAAATTGCCAGGAACGAGCAAGAGCTAGAGTGAATTTCAGCAAATGGTATAAACATCAAAGTTGGTCTAAATCAAGAGAGGAAGAGATCCCACGTGCTTAATTAGCCTGAAGATCAATAATAAAGAAAAGCCCAAATCCTAGTTCATACCTGCAAATGCAATTGTGCAGAATTGTACACGTGGCAAGCTGGGATTGGTTCTGACACGTCACCAACCCCAACTAACTCCTCCTTCATGCCTATAAATAGATGATAGGACTTCATTTGTAACTGGTAGCCTAGTTTTGTAAAAACACATAGTTTCCCAATTTCTTTCCCTTTCCTTCATTTTTACCCTAGCTACTCAAGAGTCTGACAAACTCTTGAGTTAGTTAGTTAGTTACTTACCTTTCAACAACTTTGTAACCGTTTTTCATTGAATAAAATTTGAATTCAAGCTTTCCCGCCAAAACTGTTCTTCCTATTCCTGTTCATTTCCTGCTGCTATTGGTTACTTGAGTTGCTGTTTTGTGTTTGTTATGATCATTGATTGATCATAACTGACATTTGAGAAGTTTGTTAGCTGATTGATCAGAATTCAGTTCATTCCATTGATTTTTGAAGATTTTCAAGCATGATGATAGTTTCTGTTGATTGATTGTTGTTCTTGTTGATTGATTGGTTTCCTAGTGATAAGGTGGTGGTTATCACTAGGCTAAGAGAGCTCAGCGCTCCTCTTCTTCTCAGTGGTTAACTCCAATAGGTTTTAAAGCTCTTGTTTTTGTTCCACTCAACAAGTCAAATGCATGTTTCTTTTCATAGAGTAAATTTGATGGCTGCCTGATAAAAGTTGTTTAGAGTTGCTGATTTTGTGATCTTTTGTGTGCTTATAGTTTAATTCTTGTTTACTTGTTCTTTGATTTGGATTTAGTCATAGCTTATTGCTTAATTCAGTAATTTTTGGCCTTATAGCTTGATTGTATTCCTAGTAGTGATAAGTACTTGTTCACTTCTTTTAAGCCTTTCATTTTGATCACTAAGTCTAGTTTGTTATAGCATTTGATTCAGCTTAATTCAGATCTTAAAAGCCTTTGTAAAAGTTTGAAATATCAGATAAAGGAGTGTTTGGGACTAGCTTAAAAAGAGTTTTCAAGAATTGAGTTTTGAATTGTTGAAGTTCATTTGCAGTTAATAGGTGGTATAAAGGTGTTTTAAGTCATTTACAAGTCATTTTGATAGTCAAACAGGCAAATGGCATAAAAAGGTTTGGGTCATTCTTATTCAGTTTTGCCATTTAGAAACTTGTCATTTTGATTTGATCAGTACTCACTTAATACTTGATGAAATTGGATCAAATTTGTTCTCAATCATAGCTTATATCATAGAGATTCATATTCCAAGAGGATTTTATACAGTTTACAATAAGCAGTTAGAAATAAGCATAATTCAGTTAAGCCAACTTAAGTCAAGTTTCTGTAACTTGAAAACTAGAAATCTGTATCTCTTTATTCTCTTCATTAACATGTCCATTTTTCTTCACAAATCCTCTTAAGTCATTGAGTTACATGATTTTTGAGAATTTTAGCTTTTTGAAAAATAAGTTGGTCAACGCTGGTCAACGATAAGCCCAATTTCAGCTTAATTCAAATTTAGAGCTTATTACTTGATGAAAAATGTTCTAGTTTGATTTCCCGTTCCTTAATTGAGTTGCTTAATCAGTTTCACTAAGAAAATCAAGTTGTGACTGTTTAGTTTTTGCTATAGCTTATTTTGAGCTTATTGATAAGCACTCATTTGCTTATTTTGAATCTTCAGCCAATTTCCTTTGACACACGTAGCTTATTTTGGATTTGAAAAGTTTTGAAACTTGTCTCATTGAATTTGGTTAAGAAATAAGCTCAAACGAGCTTATTTTCATCCATAACCCGTTTTTGCTTAAATAGCCTTGATAATTGCTTTTTGGTCCCTAATGTTTTAAGCAGTTTGTATACTTAGCTTAATTTCCAAGTTTTTAGGGTTTGCAATCTGTTAGTCCTTGCAGTTTGAAAGTTGTTAATTTCAGTTAGCAATTTGTTAGTTTGTTACACTTTTGGTTAGTTGGTTATAAATTTTGCAAGTTTGATCCTTGTAGTTAACTGTTTTATACTTTAAGTCCCTAGAATTGTTAGAATTTACATTTCAAGCATTTATCTTTCATAGAATTTACATTTTCAGTCCTTTAAGTTTCATATTTTGCATTTTGAATTTTACTTGAATAAAAACTTGGTATTTGCAATATGTTTTACATATAAGTAGGTAATATTTTTCCTTTTTGCAAGTCTTTGTTGAATTAGCAAATAGAATATCCAAGCAAGTTTAACAACCAAGAACAATTAAAAACCCGATATTGGTTGGACTTTCCATTAGCAAGAACTGAGAAAAAACGAACTGCATTATACACAATTTCAAATGGCGCCGCTGCCGGTTCTTTGACTACACGAGAGACTATCGATTGACGGTTTTCATTGGCTTTTGGGATCCGTTCACTTTGTGAACGTTATTTTTACGTATCATAAATCAAAAACAAATAAAAAATAAAAAATATAAAAATATATAAAAACTAAAAATTAACCAAACAATTCTTTTCCTAAAGAATTGACCAAAAAAATAAAAAATCCAAAAAGCAATCTTTTTCCTAAGAGATTGCACCCAAAAATATATATTATTGGATTCTCTCGGTTTTTATGTACATATAGTATTTTCCCTTAAAAAAACTCATAAATACAAAAATATTTTCCATATATTATTATAAGTAAATACGTATACGTATAAGAACAACCAATCTACATATCTTCCATAAGTATTGCCGAGGCAATACACCGTGTTGAGGGGCGTTCCGGTCCTTGACACGTGTATTGATCAAATAAAATAAAGCAAGAATAGATAAATACTCTCAATAAGCAACAATTCGAAGAATACGAACATTTAAGTGAATAGAAAGGCGATGTGCTATAAGATGCCATCTAAGGGTCAATATGTACTTAAGTGCTTCGCGCCACCTAACCCCCCGTTCACTTGTAAGTATTCTAAGAAGGAAGGCTTCATTGAGGGTCTTGCACCCAAGTAGTAAATACATATATTGTTATTTTCTTGTAGATATTTAATATTGAAACTCGAAGAGGATAATCCATTTCTCTTCAAAGTCACACGAGAGCTTCTCTCTCATTCCTCGTATTGAGTTGCATGCTCACTCGCGGGCGTGCACAAATACCGATTGGTGTACAACCTCTTCCTCCGAAAAGGAAGAAAAAGAGAAAGAGTAAGACCACCACCGTCCATCAAGCCGATCACGAGAATCGTGCTTTGACTCCACCACAAGAAGCCATGGCTATTGATAATCGCACTTTGTATGAACGTATACAATCCAACATTCATGGATATTCTAGTGCCATCAAGATTCCCGACTTTCCCGCAAACACATTTGAGCTACATACATCTATGATTAATATGGTTTCACAATCACCTTTCTTTGGTAACAAGAATGAGGATCCTCATGCTCACCTTAAGAGATTCCTTTCACTTTGCAATACCATTAAGCATAATGGGGTTCCACATGAGGTGATTAGGGTGATGTTAGTGTCTTTTTCCTTAGAGGGGATTGCTAAGCATTGGTTAGACACCCAACCACCCGATAGTATCATCACATGGGATGGTTTCATCACTAAGTTTTTGAACAAGTTCTTTCCTCCACATAAGACTATGGCTTTGAGGACTTTAATTATGGGCTTTCAACAAAAACCTAGTCAATCCTTTAGTGATGCTTGGGAAGAGTATAGTGAGTTGTTGAGGCGATGCCCTAATCATGGATTGGATCAAGTTCACCAAATCAACCTCTTTTATGATGGCCTTAAATCTCACCACCAAGATTCACTCAATGCTTCCGTGGGAGGGAATATTCTTCTTAAGACCTACCAAGAGGCTTTGGACATCATTGAGACTAAGGCAATGGTTCAAACAAACAATCCATTTGAAGAAAAGGTTCATGTTATCCAAAACAATTCTCAAACTCCTTGTGACAATCAACTCCTCAAGTTTCAAGAAGAGATTTTTCAAAGGATGGATAGAGAAAGTGAGAAGAATTTGCAAGTACACATAGAAATGCTTCAAGCTTTTAAGAACTTGTCATTGAACAATTCCTCAAATAATGTGAATGCCATCACCATTTCTTGTGTTACTTGTGGAGGTCCCCATTCTTATGAACAATGTGATAAGGTGCAAGGGTATCAAGGGGAATGCTATGCTTATCAAGAGGAACATCGTGAACACTTCAAGCCTAATATCAATCCAAATAACCTCTCTTACAAATCCCAAAACTACCTTTCTCCACCCGGTTTCCCACCCCAACCACCCACCCAAATTCCACAAAATACTCCTCAAATTTTACCAAGGAATCAAGGGCAAAGACCACCATACCAAGGAAATAACTACAAGGCACCTAATCAATTTCAACCTCAAGCAAATACCTTTTATCCACCACAACAAGGATTTAATCAACCACTTCCATTTATCCCCAGTCAAGCATATGCTCCTATACCATATCAAGCTTACCCTCAAGTTCAAAATCAAGGATATGGGATGCAAGAGACTCAAGAGTATGTTGACAGGAAAATGCGTGAAATGGAGAAGAGAATGAATGATCAAATCAATAGGGTTTTAGTGGCAGTAACTCAAAGACCACAAGGGGCTTTACCTTCTAACACACAAACAAACCCTAGGGCCAATGTCAATGCTATTACAACAAGGAGTGGAACAACAACAAAGGATCCTTCACCTTCTAAACCTACTATTGTTCAACCCACTTGTGCTCCTACTTGTGACAAGCCTTCTACTTCTACTCCACATCCTCAAAATGCTCCTATTCACTCAAACACACCTTCTCAACCACCTCATACTTCTCCTTTACCTTCCACACTTCCCAATGAAGAAGCTAACAAAGACAAATCTTCCACCACAACACCTATTCCACCTACACCAAAGCCTACTCTTCCATATCCTTCAAGGTTGAAAAAGGACAAGTTAAAGAACAAGGATGACATCCAAGTCTCCAATTTCTTAAGGATGTTCAAGCAACTCAACATCAATATATCCTTTGCGGAAGCTCTTGCTTATATGCCAAAGTTTGCTAAGATGTTCAAGGATTTGCTCTCAAACAAAGAAAAATTGGTTGATTTGCCCAACACATCCCTTAATGAAAATTGTTCCGCGGTGTTACTTAAAACCTTACCAACAAAACTTGGAGATCCGGGGCGCTTCTTGATACCTTGTAATTTTCCCGGTGTTGAAAATTGCATGGCTTTGGCGGATCTAGGGGCAAGCATAAACCTCATGCCTTTATCGGTTTGGAAACAACTATCTCTTCCCGAGCTCACTCCCACTAGGATGACTCTTGAACTAGCCAACCGAACCATAGCTCACCCCGTAGGTATAGCGGAAGATGTGTTTGTAGGTGTGGATAAGTTTACCTTTCCGGCCGACTTTGTAGTGGTTGATTATGACATGGATCCTAGAGTGCCTTTGATTGTTGGTAGACCGTTTCTGAGAACGGGTCGTACCTTGATAGATGTGGCGGAAGGAGAATTAATTATGAGAGTAGAAGATGAGAGAGTGGTGTTTAAGTTAGGGAAAGTTTGTGATAGAAAAGAGGTTAAGGAGTCTAGACCTTGTGAGACTATTAACATTGTGGATGTGCTAGATGAAGTGTGTAATGAACACTTTCATGATGCTTGTAAGAATGCTAGTGATGAGATACCCCATGTTGAAACCGTGGCCTCAATTGCTCCTTCTTTAACACCTTTTGGAGAGAGTGATTTCCTCTTGGAGGAATTTGAGTCCAACTTTCTTGGTAATGATGATTCTCCCATTAATTGGGAAGAAGATATTCTTACGATCCAAAAGTTGCTCAATGAGGACCCTATTCCTTCTCCTATTCCACAAGAGATTACCATTGAGGAACCTTCCATAGTACAACCTTCCATAGAAAGTCCACCTCCCATTGAACTTAAGGACCTTCCATCCCACTTAGAATATGCTTTCTTAGAGGGCAAAGACCAATTACCGGTGATCATTGCTAAAGAGTTGAAAGAGGATGAGAAAGAGCAACTTATTGAAGTTCTTAAGAAACATAAGAAAGCTTTAGCATGGAAAATATCCGACATAAGGGGAATTGATCCACATTTTTGTACACACAAAATCCTTATGGAGGATGACTATAAACCCGCCATTCAAAACCAAAGGAGAGTTAACCCAAAAATCCATGAGGTTATTAAGAAAGAAGTGATTAAACTCTTAGATGCGGGTATGATTTACCCCATTTCCGACTCTCCATGGGTTAGCCCGGTTCATTGTGTTCCAAAGAAGGGTGGAATCACCGTGGTGCCTAATGAGAACAATGAGCTTATTCCCACGAGACTTGTGACCGGTTGGAGAGTTTGCATTGATTATAGAAAACTCAATGAGGCAACTAGGAAAGACCATTTCCCGCTTCCCTTTATGGATCAAATGCTTGAACGCTTAGCGGGAAATGAGTACTATTGTTTTCTTGATGGCTTTTCGGGTTATTTCCAAATACCCATTGACCCTAAGGATCAAGAAAAGACCACATTCACTTGTCCCTACGGTACATTTGCTTACAAGAGGATGCCTTTTGGCTTATGTAATGCACCGGGGACGTTTCAAAGGTGCATGATGGCGATTTTCCATGACATGATAGAGCAAACCATGGAGGTTTTTATGGATGACTTTTCCGTATTTGGAAACTCATTTAGCTCATGTCTCACCAATCTTGATAGAATGCTTAAGCGTTGTGAGGAAACACGTTTAGTGCTTAATTGGGAGAAATGTCACTTTATGGTGAAAGAGGGGATTGTTTTAGGACACAAGATATCCAATAAGGGATTAGAAGTTGATCGAGCTAAAATTGATGTGATTGCTAAGCTTCCCCCACCCACCTCGGTTAAAGGTGTGAGGAGTTTCTTAGGTCATGCGGGATTTTATAGGCGCTTTATACAAGATTTTTCTAAGATAGCTAGACTGATGACTCACCTCTTGGAGAAAGAGGCTCCTTTCATTTTTAACCAAGATTGTTTAGACACTTTTGAGACTCTTAAGGAAAAATTGACTAAGCTCCCGTTTTGGTTTCTCCAAATTGGGAATTACCTTTTGAGCTTATGTGTGACGCTAGTGATTATGCGGTGGGGGGCCGTCTTAGGACAAAGAGTTAATAAGCATTTTCAACCTATACACTATGCGAGTAAAACCATGACCGGTGCACAACTTCATTACACTACCACGGAAAAAGAGTTGCTTGCTATAGTATATGCTTTTGAGAAGTTTATACCATATCTTGTGCTTTCCAAAACCATAGTGTATACGGATCATTCCGCTCTCAAGTATCTTATGACAAAACAAGATGCTAAGCCTAGGCTTTTGAGATGGGTTTTGTTGCTTCAAGAGTTTAAGATAGAGATTCGTGATAAGAAAGAGGCCGAGAATTTAGCGGCGGATCATTTGAGTATACTTGAGCATCCTTTTCAAGGAGATTTCCCACATCAAGAAATCAATGAATCCTTTCCATTAGAGGAGCTCATGTCTATCTCTTCCCAAGAGGATGCCACACCTTGGTTTGCGGATATCGCAAACTATCTTGTGGGCAATGTGCTTATTGAGGGTCTTACTTATCAACAAAAGAAAAAGTTTCTTAAGGAAGTTAAGTATTACTTTTGGGATGATCCATATCTTTTTAGGCAATGTGCGGACCAAATCATTAGACGGTGTGTAGATGGACCCGAGGCATTTAAGATCTTAGAGGCGTGTCATAAAGGACCTACGGGTGGACATTTTGGGCCTAACTACACCGCCAAAAAAGTCTTTGATTCGGGTTACTATTGGCCTTCCATTTACAAAGATGCCCAAGAGATGGTGAAATTTTGTGATGTTTGTCAAAGACAAGGAAAAATTACACAACGTGATGAGATGCCACAAAATTTTATCCAAGAGTGTGAGATATTTGATGTATGGGGCATTGATTTCATGGGACCTTTTCCATCCTCTAAGGGAAACAAGTATATACTTGTGGCGGTGGATTATGTGTCCAAATGGGTGGAGGCTAAAGCCTTACCTACCAATGATGCTAGAGTGGTTGTAAAGTTTTTGAAACAATTGTTTGCTAGATTTGGTGTACCTCGGGCCATCATAAGTGATCGTGGTACGCACTTTTGTAATGATCAATTTACGAGAGTTATGAAGAAATATGGAGTGGATCATAGACTTTCTACTGCGTATCACCCTCAAACAAATGGTCAAACCGAGGTCACAAATCGTGGTTTAAAGAGAATTTTAGAGAGAACGGTGGGAGAGTATCGAGCTTCTTGGTCGGATAAGCTTGATGATGCTTTGTGGGCGTTTAGGACGGCTTTTAAAACACCAATTGGTTGTACGCCTTATAGGCTTGTCTATGGAAAAGCGTGCCACCTCCCATTTGAGTTAGAACATAAGGCATCTTGGGCTGTCAAGTGGGCTAACTTTGATTTAAACCAAGCCGGTTCATATAGGAAAGATCAACTTAATGAAATGGATGAGTTGAGAGCCAATGCCTATGAGAATTCTTTGCTTTACAAGGAAAAGACTAAGAAATTGCATGATGCTAAGATCAAGAATCGTGAGTTCAAAGTTGGAGAGCCGGTTCTCCTCTTTAACTCAAGATTGAAGCTTTTGTGGGCAAGCTTAAGTCGAGATGGTCCGGTCCATTCACTATTGCTCAAGTGTTTCCATATGGAACTCTTGAGTTGTCCCAACCCGATGGTCCAAATTTTAAAGTGAATGGTCACCGTGTTAAACATTACTTTGGGGAGGACATTTCCGTTGAAATGGTACAAGAGGTCCCCATTTTCCCCATGAATTAATTCATTGAGGGACGAGTCGAGCTAGAGACTCATTAACTCAAGCATCGTATAACTAGGTTTAGAGTGTTGTAGGTTAGAAATAAAGGTATCGACTTGGAGATAAGTGTAGGTGAGACCTTCTTTTGTCTTCATGATTTTTTGTAGGGTTGCTTACTCATCTCATGCTTTGAAGCTTATGGAGGAGGCCCTTGTATCCGGTTCACTTCGTTACTTTAGTGATTTTTCATTGACACCTTGTGCTTAAACATGATTTCACTAATAGTTGTCCTTTCCTTAACTTGGGTTAAGCAAAGTATATTCATTGTCATAAGTGTAGGGGAAGTTTTTATACTTCCATGCTCTTAAACATTGAGGACAATGTTTATCTTAAGTGTAGGGGAGACTTCTATCGAAGTGACCTTACCTAGACCATTGCCTCAACTTCATAATAACATGGAAAATTAATTTTTCGATCATTTTTCAAATTTTTGATCTACTTTGGCCACCAAAAATATGCATACATAATTTTTGCATTTATCATTTTGCATAACACATTTGCATTGTATATATATTTCTTCTTTATTTTTCATCAAAATATATAAAAAAGAAAAAAAGAAAATAAAACATGGTTTAACAAATTTAGACTTCTTTGAAATATTAGGCCCGCCATGGATATTTTGACTCAACCCGAGTTTGCTTATCTTAGCATTCTCTAGCTAGTATCCTTAACCATGTAGTCCTTCATTGGTCTATTAGGCTAAGCATCCACCAATCTCATTATTTGAGATTTTAAATTTGTGGAGAATGGGAAATGATAGAGTTGAAGCAAGTATAAAAGGGCTAGATAGACTTCATGGCAATTATTTGTGGCTAAACCCTTCTCTTCTTTATCTCTACTTTCTTCGCATGTATATAATTGTTAATAAATAATCAAGTACGGTTTTAATTGGTTTGTAATCTCTTATGCATTTTTGGCTAATCATTTATGCTTGATATGAGTACGTCTTAAGATTCTAAGTTAGCACGTTTTATGTGTACTAGACTTATGTCATGCTCCATATTTAGCGGGTGTTTTTCCTTTTCTTCTTTTCAAATTTCTTTGTGAGGAATAAAGAAAAATAAGAGCGGCTTATGAAAAAAAATGAGTGGCTAGAAGAAAAAAAAAAGGAAAAAAAAAAGAAAGAAAAAGAAAAAAAAATAAAAAATAATGCAAGACTCCCAAGAGGGGCAGTGTGGTGTTAATTATAGTGACTATTGAGTTCCAATATTACCTTGACGGGTTGCGGGGATTCAATAGATTGCTCCAATCCAATATTACCTTGACGGGTTGCGGGGTTGAAGATCCAAAGTCTCAAAAAGATGGCGGATGTAAATTATTGCGTGAGTTTTATTTTCCTTTCCTTAGCGAGTGTGTAGTTACTTATGAAAGCATGACATGAGGATTTTACACATAAGGCGAATGACTTATTACTCTTAATACGGACTTATATTAATTGTGAGCGGTTTTTCAAGTAATGGATGAGAGGATTACTTAGGATTAAAACCGTGCTTCCTTATTTTTGGATTTTGCACTTCTTATACTTCACACTTGAAATAATGACAAAATTGCCCACAAGCAATTTGCTCAAATAATAACCGGTTCCACATTTAATTGTCATGAATAAGTTGATGCACTTTTTACTTGTGAATGCAATGATCCCATTTTTAAGCTTGGTATGGGGAAAGTAAAACTTGAGGGTGATATATGTCCATGGTACCCAAGCCCTAATCTAAGCCATTGAATTCTTTATGAGTTATTTCCATCAAAACCATTTCAAGAAAAATCAAAAAGATATAGATAGAATTGTATTTTGTTCATTGCATTATTAAAAGTCAAAATCATGCATCATTTAGTTTAGAGTAGTGTAGATGCATCTCAAATGGCCAAGGTGGATTAATTATGAGGGGAATGTAAATTTGAGCTTTAATATATAATATTGCATGAGGACATGACAATGTTCAAGTGTAGGGGAATTTGATATGAGTTTAAACTCATATCCTTTTATCAACAAATAACCCTAAAACATGAAGCAAAATACCAATTTATCTTGCAAAAACAGTGTTATGTGGTATGTTTGTGTTTGTGTACACTTGTGTAGGTAAAAGGATACATTTTCAAGCAAACAAAGAAAAATCAAGCTCAAATGGATGAAAAAGACAAAGAAGGATCAAAAGTGACAAGACTTTGAAGTTTAAGGACCTATCTTGACAAGTTGTCAAAGTTGAAGGACTAAAATGCAAATATTGTGAAAGTCAAGATTCAAGTCAAACTTGGTCAACTTTCAAGTCAACTCAGTCAAAGGACCATTTTGTTCAAGAATGAAAGTTGAAGGACCAAATATGTCAAAAGAATGAAGCTCCTAGCTTAAAACAACAATCTGCCAAGTATGGGGACTAATTCTGCCAATATTTGAAAGTAATTCAAAGCTTGATCCATGTGAAGAGGAAAGGACCAATGAGATTGCAAGAAAGGTGGTACACGGATCACCAAATCAGCCTCATTTAAATCCCACTCAGCCGACATTGCATTTAATTGGTGTCTCTCAACAGTGCAATGCACTCAGCTTTTCCACCAATAGAAAATTAGGAGTTGGATAATGATCCGCAACTCATTCTCTTGGCCAATAAGAGTTTGCCACGCAACATCTTCTTCAACAAAAATTGCCAGGAACGAGCAAGAGCTAGAGTGAATTTCAGCAAATGGTATAAACATCAAAGTTGGTCTAAATCAAGAGAGGAAGAGATCCCACGTGCTTAATTAGCCTGAAGATCAATAATAAAGAAAAGCCCAAATCCTAGTTCATACCTGCAAATGCAATTGTGCAGAATTGTACACGTGGCAAGCTGGGATTGGTTCTGACACGTCACCAACCCCAACTAACTCCTCCTTCATGCCTATAAATAGATGATAGGACTTCATTTGTAACTGGTAGCCTAGTTTTGTAAAAACACATAGTTTCCCAATTTCTTTCCCTTTCCTTCATTTTTACCCTAGCTACTCAAGAGTCTGACAAACTCTTGAGTTAGTTAGTTAGTTACTTACCTTTCAACAACTTTGTAACCGTTTTTCATTGAATAAAATTTGAATTCAAGCTTTCCCGCCAAAACTTTTCTTCCTATTCCTGTTCATTTCCTGCTGCTATTGGTTACTTGAGTTGCTGTTTTGTGTTTGTTATGATCATTGATTGATCATAACTGACATTTGAGAAGTTTGTTAGCTGATTGATCAGAATTCAGTTCATTCCATTGATTTTTGAAGATTTTCAAGCATGATGATAGTTTCTGTTGATTGATTGTTGTTCTTGTTGATTGATTGGTTTCCTAGTGATAAGGTGGTGGTTATCACTAGGCTAAGAGAGCTCAGCGCTCCTCTTCTTCTCAGTGGTTAACTCCAATAGGTTTTAAAGCTCTTGTTTTTGTTCCACTCAACAAGTCAAATGCATGTTTCTTTTCATAGAGTAAATTTGATGGCTGCCTGATAAAAGTTGTTTAGAGTTGCTGATTTTGTGATCTTTTGTGTGCTTATAGTTTAATTCTTGTTTACTTGTTCTTTGATTTGGATTTAGTCATAGCTTATTGCTTAATTCAGTAATTTTTGGCCTTATAGCTTGATTGTATTCCTAGTAGTGATAAGTACTTGTTCACTTCTTTTAAGCCTTTCATTTTGATCACTAAGTCTAGTTTGTTATAGCATTTGATTCAGCTTAATTCAGATCTTAAAAGCCTTTGTAAAAGTTTGAAATATCAGATAAAGGAGTGTTTGGGACTAGCTTAAAAAGAGTTTTCAAGAATTGAGTTTTGAATTGTTGAAGTTCATTTGCAGTTAATAGGTAGTATAAAGGTGTTTTAAGTCATTTACAAGTCATTTTGATAGTCAAACAGGCAAATGGCATAAAAAGGTTTGGGTCATTCTTATTCAGTTTTGCCATTTAGAAACTTGTCATTTTGATTTGATCAGTACTCACTTAATACTTGATGAAATTGGATCAAATTTGTTCTCAATCATAGCTTATATCATAGAGATTCATATTCTAAGAGGATTTTATACAGTTTACAATAAGCAGTTAGAAATAAGCATAATTCAGTTAAGCCAACTTAAGTCAAGTTTCTGTAACTTGAAAACTGGAAATCTGTATCTCTTTATTCTCTTCATTAACATGTCCATTTTTCTTCACAAATCCTCTTAAGTCATTGAGTTACATGATTTTTGAGAATTTTAGCTTTTTGAAAAATAAGCTGGTCAACGCTGGTCAACGATAAGCCCAATTTCAGCTTAATTCAAATTTAGAGCTTATTACTTGATGAAAAATGTTCTAGTTTGATTTCCCGTTCCTTAATTGAGTTGCTTAATCAGTTTCACTAAGAAAATCAAGTTGTGACTGTTTAGTTTTTGCTATAGCTTATTTTGAGCTTATTGATAAGCACTCATTTGCTTATTTTGAATCTTCAGCCAATTTCCTTTGACACACGTAGCTTATTTTGGATTTGAAAAGTTTTGAAACTTGTCTCATTGAATTTGGTTAAGAAATAAGCTCAAACGAGCTTATTTTCATCCATAACCCGTTTTTGCTTAAATAGTCTTGATAATTGCTTTTTGGTCCCTAATGTTTTAAGCAGTTTGTATACTTAGCTTAATTTCCAAGTTTTTAGGGTTTGCAATCTGTTAGTCCTTGCAGTTTGAAAGTTGTTAATTTCAGTTAGCAATTTGTTAGTTTGTTACACTTTTGGTTAGTTGGTTACAAATTTTGCAAGTTTGATCCTTGTAGTTAACTGTTTTATACTTTAAGTCCCTAGAATTGTTAGAATTTACATTTCAAGCATTTATCTTTCATAGAATTTATATTTTCAGTCCTTTAAGTTTCATATTTTGCATTTTGAATTTTACTTGAATAAAAACTTGGTATTTGCAATATGTTTTACATATAAGTAGGTAATATTTTTCCTTTTTGCAAGTCTTTGTTGAATTAGCAAATAGAATATCCAAGCAAGTTTAACAACCAAGAACAATTAAAAACCCGATATTGGTTGGACTTTCCATTAGCAAAAACTGAGAAAAAACGAACTGCATTATACACAATTTCAGTAATATAGTGAATGTTGGTGAGGAGATTGATGGGTTGGGTATTGAGTTTTCTTCATCTTGCGTTGGGGTGGTGGGGGATGGGAGGGATATTAGATTTTGGGTAGATCGTTAGGTAGATAATAGAAGGCTTTGTGATAGATTTCCTAGGCTTTATCACTTAGATAGGCAGAAAGATATTAGTGTGAAGGATAGCGGCGTTTGGGTCAATAATTGTCGGGTGTGGGAATGGGATTGGGTTAGAAGTGTTCCAGGTAGAGCTAGTAAGGAGTTTTAGGATCTTCTAGTTGTTTTGCAACATGTTATTATTTCTAATAATTGTAGGGATCGATGGAAGTGGTCGCTCGGTGGGGACGGTGATTTCAAGGTCAAAGACTTATCAAGTTCGATCGAGGAGAAGATTTTACCTTCAGATAGTGGTGGTAATGAAATGATTTAGAACACGTTAGTGCCTAGAAAAATTAACATATTCGTGTGGAGAGCTATAAGAGGAAGAATTCCAGTTCGTGAGCAGCTATATAGGAGAGGTGTGGATTTAGATTTGGTTCTATGTCCAAGTTGTAATAATTATGTTGAATCGTGTGCTCATAGCTTGGTCACTTGTGATTTAGCTATGAGTGTTTGGGGTAAGATTCACTACAAGAATCTGGGGTTTTTAGGACCTTTATCTAGGACCCTGTTTTGTATAGGGTCCTAAAAAACATTTTATAGGACTTATTCAATTTTGAGTCATATTATAGTGAGTTCTAATAGGACACTTTGTACGTAGATCTTATTAAGTTCATTTATAGGACATTTTTTTAGTAAGGTCTCATTATCATGTAACATAATAGGACATTTGATATAAAAGTCATATTATATTACGTCTTATGGGACGTTTATTTGTTCGGTCTTATTAGATTATAGTATAATATGACACTTAGTGTATAGGTCCTATAAGATCAAATATTATAGGACACTACTATTATATAGGTCCTATTAGATCTAATTTTATAAGACGCTTATTCAGCAATGTATTATTATGATTGAATATGAGAGGTCATTTGAACACAAAATTTGTACAACTCAATATACTTGATGTTTGTTGATACAAAAGTTGGATAGGCCTTGACTAACCCGAATTAGGCTTAATTCGGGTACCTGGGACTCCAACTCTCTCACCAAGTGAATCTTCTAACCGAGACCCTACACACTAAAAGACAACATGCTGTTAGGCTTACCGTGGGAATGTTTCCCACGATTAGACTCCGGCATAAGAGTAAGTAATCGGTTAAGGGTTTAGTAATCGGTAAGGGTTATAATGCTGGTATGAATCATCCCTTGGTGGAACCCCTGAGGGTTCCTTATATAGGCGGTAGAGCCCTTGTTGGGCTTTACCGAATCTTGAACCCTAAACAAGAGATAACTACCATATAGCCCTGATCCTTATCTTCCAATTAAGGACAGTGAATAACTCATTTGCTTTAGGTGAATCACAATCCCACTTAGATTGTGATTCTGTCCAACCCATTCCGTGTACGGTGTGGACGTAATCCGTACAACTCCGCGTGCGACTATTACTTTTCGGGGCCCATGAGCCCAAAGTAACAATTACCCAACTCATACATGTTGGACTGGATACGAGTAGTACCCGTGGTCCGGGTTCAAGACCTGCCTAGAGACTATATATGTCATCAATGTTTATTTTATGCGTGTCAATATAACCTAAAAATATGCCAATTTTGACACCATTATTTGAGAACACGTCATTTAGCGCACCGACGATATGTTTTGTGCTTGTATAACATAAGTAGTGAACACAATGCATTTTAGATCAATCATCATTCGAGAGCAATAGTCGTCGTGACCAAGATTACACAAATTACGCTAGACTTGTTTCATTCTATTAAGGTCAAACCTATTATACATTTGGATCAATTTATCAACTAATATGCTTTTTTGGTTTAAATCGAGAAAATATGTAATAACAAATATACGTGAATATAGTAAGAACACGTGTTTCGTATTCTCGAGACTATAAAAATTTTAATTATTTAGAATAGAAACAATTCATGTATTTAAAACGTCAATTTACAAACTTAAGTAACAAGCGAATTGAAACACATAAAAATAATAAGAGTTGGAAAATAAAGACTACATTATATACACATGGACAAGGGTATTCAAATGAGGTGCTCGGGATCAACTAAATATAAGCAATAAAGGAGTCAAGCTTCAGTGAGACCGATATCGAGTTTTCATGATGTGGTTTTGCAAACAACTCTATAGGTTTTTTCGAGGTATATGAATCGAGTTTGTTTTTATTTAAAACCATCAAAGAAGGATACTTTCATAGATGAACTCATGGTTTATACGCATTTTTGAATTTTTCGTAGAAGTAGTAATCTTGTACCCAATTGGATACACTACTATTAATCTAATATCCTTTTGTATGAACTTATTTTTACTTCCTTTCTCTACAAGAAAACAAGGCAACAATGACGAATTTAATGACGGAGATTAATCCGTAGATAGTCATTGACGGAATTGCCAACATATTAATGACATACAGTGTTCCCATCGGAATACCAACAAAATTTTGACGGATTGTCGACGCAAGAAAATTTGTGAGTAATCGGTTAACAAATAATGACGAATCTTTGATGGACTAATAACGGATGGAAGATTCCATCGGTATTTCGTTCAGAAAACCAATAGATTATCGGCTAACGAAGATCCGTTGGTAATAGTACTTGTGGAAATCACGTTAACAAGTTCTTAGACTGAATTAACGCGGGCATTCTTCATTAACGTTATATGATTCTAATTACTTTCGGGTTTCTTGTACGGGAGGTGATTTGCACACTTCATCAATTGATTGACACACTCAAAATGTTTGTGCTTTGACATTTATACCCTTTTACCACTTTAGTGGAGTGATCAAATTCTAATATAAATATTAAGGGTATAAATGTCAACACATAATATTTTGAATGTGTCAATCAATTGATGGAGTATGCAAATCACTACCCTTATTGTATTTAACTATTTATAAAAACAAAGTTTGAAAATTTAATTTAATAAATATATTTATAAATTTTATAAATTAAAAACAATAAGTTACTTTCTCTAGATGTTTCCCCAAAATCAATCCTCCCTCCACATTTTCACAAAGTCCCGCTCTAAATTTACCCCAAAGTCAAAATGTCCCTCCATTATTTTTTACCAATTAAGGCTATATAGTTTTTATTAGGATTAAACATCGGTTGTTGTTAAAAAAAAAAACATCGGTTGGACTCGTTGACCGGATTTAAGAATACAGCCAGAAACAAAAAAAATCAGATCCTTTTGATATAAAATCATGAAAACCCAAACATGTTTTTTTCTGTTTACATATCGACAGATCTGAGGGTTGTAGAGCATTGGTGATCCTCGTCGTGAATTTTTTCAAGATCTTGAATTCATTTTCATTTCCAGAAAACCCCTACTGCTTGACTGCTTCTCTTCCATCTCAGTATCTCACCATATCAAAACAAAGAACCACTAATTACTAACCCCATTTTAAGCATTTATTCACAAATCAGGTAGTTCTCTGTATTTTAACTTCAATTTGATGTTTTTATGGTTTAATTTTTATGTTTAGACGATTTTAATATTAGGGTTTATGAACTCGAGACATAATCTAAATTTTTTACTCATGAAATTATTATTCCAATTAGAGTTAGGCTGCTTGATTAATTGACTTTTCAATTAACATTGGTCACTGGAATAACGTGGGTAAATGAACCATAAATTTCGATTGTGTTTACTACTAATTTGAATTGTGAGCCTACTGCTTGAACCCACAATTTTGATTTATAATCCTTGGCATCAATTGGGATTGGGATAGTTAGACAAAAATAGAACACTTGTTGTTGTTTCTGTTTAAGTAAATATTTAATTTATAATGAATTGTTATCTTGTCGCCATATATGATTGGTAAAAGATTGATCTCCTGTTACTTTATAGGAAAACATAAAGCATGCTTACTAATTTTAGCTAGTTTTTGTATATTTCGTCTTTATGTATACACACTTTTATACTTTTAGCCAATATGCCTTTACCTTATTTTTATATACAGTAATAGTTTGTACGCTCGTAGACCTATATACTCCTTATATGTTTGTATGCTTTTTTTTTGCTCTACGTGTTTATGTGTAAACATGCTTTATGTTTGCATGACCATATTATAGCCGGATGTCTAGGGGTGCGACTAACTACATCCTACCTCCCCTAATTCTGCTCCAGCAGGATTGGCTATTGTTGTTGTTGTATAGGTGAAATGTGTTAATATGTTTTTTATGTGTTTGCTGTTTTTTTATATATGTCATAGGGGAGAGTTTTTTGGTTGTTCTCGTATAGCTTATCCGTTGAGTTGAATTGTGATTGTAGGTGGTTTCTGCGAGCAATCTGAGGGTTATGGCTTCATCGAGTTTGTTAATCGGGCTGCTATACAATAGTACATTGATGCCTAATGTTGAGCAAGTTTTCAGGCTAAACAGGGCTTCGTTTGGTGGTTGTGAAAAGAAACAAGACGACACACCTGATTAGACTTTATTTATTGGGGATTCGGCAGTTGATGTTACGGATTATACCTTGTAGGAGACATTTAGTGCTAATTATACCTCTGTTAAGGGTGCTAAGGTTGTAACTGATTGGCTTACAAGACGCACAAAAGGTTACGGTTGTGTAAAATTTGGTGATGAGAGTGAACAAATATGTGGCATGACTGAAATGAATGAAAGATTGTACTCAACCAGACCAATGAGGATAGGACCAGTCGCTACAAAAAGAGCGTGGGAACTCAACAGTACGTGAAAGGTACATGTTTCTGTCTTTATTGGCCTCTCACATCGCACTGCATTTAGTTCATATACGTATGACTTATTAGAATCAGCTGATTCTTATATTTCTTTGTTTAATTGGTGTCTTGGACTTGTTTGTATTAGATATATATTTGTTTGGTAGTCTTCTGAAGCTTAATATTGGTTGATTGTTGTAGATTAAATCAATCTTAATAATGCCCTTTACTTAAAAAAAACTTCTAAAACTCTTAGTCTCTCAATGATTTCAGCAGAAATTGTTACCCTATAGGGGTGGCTTCCGTAGGTCAGTGTTAAATTTAATGTCATTAAATTATCCTATTTAAATTCCTCAAGACAAGGTTATTTTGTTCGTTTATTTTTACCAAGTCCTTTCAATTCGAGCTTTCTTTTCAGTCAATTTACATTATTCCCTGTCTCTTCAGTTTCCTTTTTGTCGTTGTATCATGTACCCGTATTACTTTTTAAGTTATCAAAACACCTTTCCTTTTAATTTTTTAATGGGATTTGTAGTATGTACTTCTCTTTATTGGCCGCTATCGCTTCTTTAAATGAAGTTTAGCTTCCATTTTTTCTTTAGTTACCTCTTACATACAAGCTTATCACAATGAGGGGTTTGCTAGTTTTACCATCTTCGCGATGTATTCTGCATGTGTATGTTTATTAGTTGGGTGTTTGTATACATGCTAGAAAGTTGGTGTTAACATATGCTTCACATGACCTGTACAATAAAAATGCTCACCTGTGGTTCTTATTAGTCTCACGGTTAGCTTTTATGTGAACTGAAGTTTCAGAGAGCCATTAAACAACAAAAACTATATTAGTAACAAGAACATAAACAGGTTGCTAATACCAAAACGAGCAATTTAATGGCCCGCGGAAAAAGTTATTTATCCTTCAGCACTATAAGTGGGTTGTACAATGCATGCTAAAACAACTTCACTATTTGCTTATGCTACAACCATTTGGACCAGTTTTTACCTATCCTTGCCGACACGAGTATAAACCCTCTTTTACCATCCTTGCGAATTAGTTTCGTTTCTTGTTTTACACTTATCATGTTAGTGTATTCAAGTTTTCATATGTGACCGAGCAATTGGGGTCATTTCATTGGTCCTTGTGACTTGTGAGTTAGTGTCGAAACCTTGTAAAGTTTTATCTTGTGTTATAAAAGCTGCCTTTTTTCTATATTACCAACGTTTTTTTCTTTTCATATGTATATTATAGCAGGAATGCCATCAAGTGGGGATAATGGAGTTAGAAGTAAAGGTCGTAACAACAGCCAGCAAGTTGAAGATGTGATTGAAGTAGGCTATAACCAACCTAACGACGCTCAAGGTATTTAGTTTTTTTGTCTTGTTTAATTGGTTCACTATAGTTCCTTATTTTATTACACTATCTTTTCATTTCAAGTTCATTTTACTAGTACTAGTTTGTTTTCTTGTTACTGTCATAATCGGGTATTGAGTTCATTAGTGGCTTGATTTTAAAGCTTGTTAATCTAATAAGAGGATTCTGGTGGATATTAAAAAAAATGTGTAGTGAATTGAATGTTTAATTTTTGTAAGCTAGTAGTGGCTAAAATATCATATTAGTCGGAAATTATTATCAAAACAAGCAAAAAAAGAGAAAAACGTAGAATGAAAACAATGGACATTTGTGCAAAGTGCGGTGACCCAGTAATGGTGAACGCTTTCTAGTAGGGATTTTATACCTGGGAGAAAAAAGTGGTTACAGTAACCCGCTTTCTATGTGATCCATAAAAATTATTGGCAATCTATTTGTTCATATTTATTAGATCTTTTTCTAATATCTTTTTAGCACTACTTTTTATCAGGAACAAACGGAAGAATTGACTTCTCAACTTTTAGAGCATGAACTGGATGGGCAATGATAAGAATTGAACCGTGGATGTGCTGCTTTGTTTTTATTTGCTCTTATTATCTCCATATGGATCAAGACTATTCTACTTGTTCATGCTACCTTTTTTTTCCGGTATTTATGTTGATTTTTCCAAGACTTTTTATCTTGGATGTTATAATAACTTGGTTGAAACTCTCTTATGGAAATGAAACACTTTCTTGCTTATTGAGCTATGTTTCGTTTACTTGCTGTAATTTTGTTTAGTTGACTGTTTTGTGTTTTTGTTTTTCAATTAAGGAGTGTTAAATATGTTGCGTAGATACGAAGTGTTTCGTGATGGCACCTATTAGGACACCAATGAACCTCTATCTAAACATGTGACAATATGGCTTATAACATCAAATTTGTTCCTAACAAAGCGCTTATGTATTAAGACCCTTTTTTTGGTACTATAACAAAATTTTATCCATTATGTGTTCGTCCAATGAACATGTGTGTTAGGACCTCTGAAAGTGTTTCGAAACATAAGAGTTGGATAAGCATATATTAATACACAGGATAGCGTCCTATAATGTGGTCTATTAGGACGCCATGTTGGTTGCATAAACATGTTTATGGGACTAAAAAATTGGTTTTAAAATGTGCGAGTTTGTTAGGACGGCGATAAATGTCCTAAATATCTATTACAACCCCTTCCTACGGGACACTTTTATTTTGGTCCTATTAGATTAAAGGTCCTATATACTAATTTTATAGGACACAATCAGGCGTCCTATAATACCTTTTTTCTTGTAGGTGGAAGTTGGGGACCGTTAATGCTTTCTCTATTGATGAATTATTTTCATCAAATGGAAGCATTAACGTTCCTAATAACATCTCTCGTGTTTGGCAAACGGTTATTTGGTCTACCGGTTACTTCATTTGGAAAGAGAGAAATGTTCGGGTGTTTAGTAATAAGATCTCAAGTACTAACAAGACTGTTCAAGACATTTAGTTGAAAAGTTTTGAGTGGATTGTT
Organism: Glebionis coronaria; assembly: GCA_025667525.1. Lineage (NCBI taxonomy): Eukaryota > Viridiplantae > Streptophyta > Magnoliopsida > Asterales > Asteraceae > Glebionis > Glebionis coronaria. Next base: position 634,239,752 of record CM046875.1, on the reverse strand, counting down.
CGAAGATCTAATAAGTATAAAGAGATAAAATGGCAACAATGGTTATGGGAACCCATAAATATTCGGAATCTTAAATGTTGTGCTTTGTTGTTGTAATTTTTGAACTTTTGTTGGTTCGTTTTGGTTCGGCTTCTATCTAATATGCTGCAACGTCTGTATAGTTTTGTTACTGCCGCAAGTTCTCATTTTTCAGTTAGAGTCCATGTGTTGTCAAGTTATGATCCAAGTTTTTCAAAGTTTTTCTGTTTGGGCCAGCTAGTGTGCTGCAAATGATCGGCTTCAATTGAGTCTGCTACAAATGTTCTTCTGATGGTCTAGTGCGAGCTGATAAAATTGAATGTAAATGTGTTTGAAGGTTTCTGAGGTGGCAGTTTCGTTTCTAAGTCAAATATGTGATCCAGGTTCTTGGGTTTTTTTCTATTGGTCTCGTTTAGTTCCAAATGTTTTTGGCTGTTGTGTTTGTCTTTTTTATTTATTCGTCTTTGTTTTTGTTTTTGTTTTTGTTTTCTCGAGCCTTGCTGGTTTGAGTTAAGTGTTTTATTTAGCTAAGCTGGATGCCTTGTATTGCATTTTGATACTATTTTTTTAGTTCTATTTTATGTTGCTTTTAAAAAAATCAGAAATTAATATCACAAGGCAAAAAACTATGAGGTTGCATTAGTTAGCCGTTGCATATATATAAAGGATGTCCTTACAACTTACAACAATATATCATTTTGGAAGAATAATGTATTTACATGCTACTTTTTAAAAAAATTCACACAATCATATGTTATTAATTAGCAGATGTAAATATGAGAAAATTTTGAATATGCGTGAGATAATATTATTAGTTATGTGCATGGAGGAAGCTAGAATCTAATATGATCGGATGTATAAATTTTGTAACCAGTTGTATCAAGAAGTTAAAAAAAAGATTAAAGAGAAGATTATAAACGTTTTTAGATGAACCGAATATATTCAAAAGAAAACGTTATTCTATTTTAAAACATTAATGCTACATCGAAAAAAGATACATAAATATCTTAACACTTACAGAAATTCTCTGTCTTTATCTTGATTAGAAAGTGATATGTATATCACTAAAATTGATACACGCACCACTAAATAACATAACTTATGCATATTATACAACATCCTAATACATGAAAAATAGTATATGCATCAATTTTAGCAGTGTTGCAAAAATCGGCCTTGACGACCGAATGTAATGAATACTATATAACTTCAATTAATATTTGTATATCTATACTATCTATAAAGGGTGTATATACACATCCTAACTCCGAACTTAACTCCAAACCAAAAATTAAGATAAACATATTAATAACTTAACCATTAGATTATTTTTAATCCAAACCTAACTTCAAATCTTGACCATCCATTTATTTGTAACAAATGTTTGTAACAAATTCTTAACAACTTATTAAAAACTTTTTTTTATTTTTAAATTGAAATATCTTTTAACTCATTTATTTTTTTCATAATCTAATTTCATCATATTTTTTAAAATTTTGTTCTCTTTAATTCAACATCCATTTTGATATATTTACAATTTTTTTATTTTTTTTCATTTTTAGTGATTTTATTTTTAATTCAACTTTTTTACATTTTAATATTAATTCAATTGCTAAAAGTTTGTCATTTATTACCCGTCGCTGTATTGTGCGGGTACCATGCTAATATGTTATTAATTAGTAGATGTAAATATGAGAAAAAATTAAAAAAGTGTGAGATAATATTATTAGTTGCCATGACACATCATTATTATGTGCATGGAGTAAGCTAGAATCGAATATGATCGGATGTATAAATTTTGTAATCATTTCTATCAAAAAGTTTTAAAAAAAGATTAAAGCGAAGGTTATAAACGTTTTTAGATGAACCGGATATATTCAAAAGAAAACGATATTTTTTAAAACATTAATGCTACATCGAAAAAAAATACATAAATATCATAACACTTACAGAAATTCTCTATCTTTATCTTGATTAGAAAGTCACTAAAATTGATACATGTACCACTAAATAGCATAACTTATGCATAACATCCTAATACATGAAAAATAGTATATGCATCAATTTTAGCAGTGTTGCAAAAATCGGCCTTGACGGCCGATTAATCGAGGATAAATCGTTTGGCGGGGATTAATCGCCACGATTTTCATTAATCGACCTTATTAATCGGCTTGGCAAAAATCAGTCAAAAATCGGATAAATCGGGGATATATCGGGCATAAATCTGTCAAATCTTTAAAAAGGGATAAATCTGCCAATTTGGCTTCGAATATAAATCGGCCATCTCGGAAAATATCGGGTAAATCGGCCTATTGGGCATATACTTTCAAAATTTTATAATTTTATACATAAAAAATCCAATTCGATTAATTCTCGATTAATTCCCGTTAAACTGAACATCACTTGACGATACCTAACCGTCTAGTTAGCGCTGAGTGATTTTTGCAACCTTGAATTTTAGTGATGTAGATACTATGAGCCATTTTGATTATATGGATCATTTTTATTAACTTTATATTAATCTAGCATTTCTCATCATTTTGATACTAGACATGGAAGAGCAAGTAGTTTAGAAAAATAAAAATGTAGACTACAATGCTACACTAACTTTCTTTGCGTTTATATTTTCAAAACCTGTTTAAAGATATTAATTGTTGAAAACCAAGTATGATTTTTTGTGCTTGTCTTTATAAAAGGAATCATCAACTCTTACTAAAAAATTCACAAAATTAATGACTTAGTGCAAACATATGGATTAAAGGCATTTACAATGGGTTATATGTCATATGGACAATAACCGTCTTAAAATTATTTTCATCCCAAAAAAAAGACAGTTTAAGAAAAATATATTAATTATAGTTTTTTTTCTAATATTTTTTAGCATAATGACGATTTTACCCTTAGCTAATTAATAAAATCTTCTTTAAAATTTGTGATAATATTTTTCAGTAATGGTAATATCGTAAACTTTATCAAACATTCATATCGATTATAGTAGTGGACAATTAAATTGAAACAGACTAAAAAGAAAAGAGTGACTATTATTTTGGGACTAAAGCAATATCATACAGTGTATTGTGGATATTGACATGTCATAGTATGTTAAATAGTCATTGTTCTCTTAACATATGACTATTACACCATAAAAATAAGGACACAATAAGTTTTCTTCTTATGAAAATTTGATATAACATATAGTATATGTATTATTTCTGTTAATAAAATTATATGTTAAATTTAATGAGGTGTGAAGTTTTTATATAAAAGTAGGTACGTTAATACGGCGATAATATAAAAATGTATTAAACTCTGTATTATATCATACATAAGAGATACTCTAAAAAATAGCAATAATTCCATGAAAAGGTTAGTCAATTCATTCATAAGATAACTTTGACTAGATTTTCATAATTGAGATTGAAGTCCTTAACTTTCAATTAGTTCATCCACTTTAATTACTAAACTTTACTTTATAACATGACTCAATAATTGTCCAAAAGAAATCCAACTTGCTTTGCAAATCCATGCATGCACGCAATAGTCGATATAAAAATTAGTTCGCTAATCAAAGTTATTCCATAATTAGCATTATTTTATACTAAAATTCAAAACTCGGTTGGTACATGACCATCAACTCTTTTGAATTTTGACTCAGAAAACATAAAGGCCTATGCACTACTAAAGTACTAATGCAAGAACTTACAAATAAGTACAGTGTACTAAAACCCGTGCTTGAATGCTCTCGATCAAGATATATGCTAGCTAAATGCTTATCGCCTCGTGATCATGGACTGAACTTCTTAAGAGCCAAGGGGGTTCCGTTGTAGCCCTTCCAAATTTTTTAACTCTATGTACATTTTATATATTTTTCAATATATTTTTAGTAATTTTCAATATAAAAGCCTAATGCATATCGCCCCCTAAAATAAGTACTTATTAAGTTAGCCCTTTCATCAAAATCGTTCAAGTTCCGTCCTTGCGCGTGACACTGTGAGATGCCCGCTGAATCTGTCACGAGTAGTTTGCAAGGGTTTCTATGGCCATCAGAATATAATGAACCACAATTAACTTCTAGGTCACTTGTGAAATGACTAAACTATTACACGTACCTACGGAGTAAAGTAAATGTCGAATCATGATATCAGAAAGTTCCCATGCTTGTGTACCTATGTTTGAAAAGTGGCAACACAAAACCAGTAGCATAAATGGAGGGGACCAACGAGTTCTGTTTTACCTTGGATCATGATTATTATTATGTGTGGTAAAAGATAACACTCAATACCGTTTTTTACAAATTATGCGTTTCAATATCATTTAGGACGACGTAGGGGAAATTAAGATGTAAACAATCATACCTTTATGAATGATAGCGAGAATGGTTTTGATTCGACCAAAAATAAAAAAGAGCTTCACCTTTAACTTTGCAAGAAATGATGATCCAACTCTTAACCTAGAGGATAGAGTGATAACCAATTGATAAAATTTACAATTTATTTGTGTATAAAGTTTTGTAACGTAAAAACAAGATGATTTCTATTTAACAACACAATAAAGATTGTTCTTTAACGAAAATATCATTTTCAAAAAAGAACCCAAAATCGTAAGTGGACGAAATATTTTCTCGGGTAAACTACAAATTTCATCTCTATATTTCTCGAAATTGGCAAATTTGTCATCGAGAACAAACTGCACTCAATTTTGCTATTATACTTGAAAATCTCGTTCAATTTTGGCACCGAGTTAACAATTTTTGACTTTTAGCCGTTTTTTTCCGTTAACTCCCGCACGTGAGGGTATATTCGTCATTTCCCGTGTCACACCATCTTGTCTTCAAATCCCCACCTTTCTTTTATGCAATTTCGTCCCCGAAAGCATTTCACCACACAACACGATTGCTTTCGTGATAAAAAAATTCACTTCGAGGTTTAAATTTACAATGAAAAGTATCCATCATCTATGTTATAATTACATCAACTCATTTCCTTCCATCAATCTGTATCTTACCACAAGAACATCAATCAACACCAATCAGAACATGAATAAATTTTGGCAAAATCGCTCTCGCGGTACCACCATCCCTGAGTTGAGTCTCCTTTATGGTAAGCTTCGGTCTCCTTTAGGTTTTTCAATATGGTAAGCTTAGTTTGGATATGCTGTTCTTCTTATGTACAATACATAGTTTGTAATTGATCTGTGTTTTCTTTTCTTTTTTTACAGAATCGAATCAAAACTTGTTTACTGTGCAAATCTATCACAATGGTGAATTTACCTCACCACCAGAAAGAATTTATTGCTTTGGTACGAAGTTGGTTTGACTTAGTTCATTGTGACAAATTTTGTATGTACAAACTCGCATAAATGTTTAAGGATCTAGGGTACATAGAAGGTATGGTTTTGTTCCCGCATTTTAGGATTCTTGGTCAGTCATTGGACAACGGTTTGCTACCACTCTCGTCTGAAGAAGACATTGACAGATTTTTGGAGTATGTTCCTAGGTTTAAGGAAATGGAGGTGTATATTGAACCAGGTGTTTTGTTGGTACAACAGCACCTGATGGAACAAAAGGCAAGTAAGGGTAACGTTGTGGAGGTAGAAAAAAATGTTGTTGATGATGTTGTGAAAGAGTTGGCTCCAGAAAGTGCCGATAATGAGAATATGGTGACATTTTGTCAGACAAGCTTTGTTAGGAGGGACGGAACTGTAATAGCTAATGATTTTTGTGTTTGTGATGATGACATTGAGTTCCCACCACCATGGTCAACATAAAAATGTTTGAAGATAGGAATAGAATGATGAGTGCTAACTATGAGTTTAGGATAATATTGGAAGATCTTGACCCAGCGTGTTTGTGTTTGATGATTCAATCCAAGAAGAACAACAAGTTTCACACGATGTCACTTGTGAGGATGTCATTTCTGGTGAGGTTGATTTTGATGATCTTGATATAGGGATGGAGATTTATCAGCATGCAATTGATAATAGTGATAGCATTAGTGGCAAGTCAAGGGATTTTCTTACATGGGATAGTGATGCAGATTTAGATAAAGTCATGCATTTTAAATGTAATGATGATCCCTACCATCTTGATGATGAGCCTGAAGAGATTAGTGACATGTTTGCTGACATTGATCAATTACTAGATGAGCTTCAATAAATAACGCAAACTGAAGATGTAGATGACATTTTTGTTTATTACCAGCAAGAAATGAATGAAGTAGATGTTGAGTTTGTAATTCAAGTTGAAGAAGTGAAAGTAGAGGGTGTTGGGGTGAAACTAGTGGTTGTTAAGGTCAAAGTAGAGGCTGTTGAGGTGAAGAAAGAACATATTAAGGTCAAAGCAGAGGTTGTTGAGGTGAAGAAATAGGCAAATGATGGTGTAATGCTGCTTCAAAAGAGCTGGTGGAAGACCTCAAGAGGAGAAGAGTGGTGACTATGATGACTAACAAGCAAGATAAAAATAAAGCTAAATGAATGGTTTCAAGCTTAATCTTTTGTTACGGCTAATTTGTAGAATTTTATGTCAACGTGGTGTTAAGTTTTAATCTAACTTTTGGTTATGTGATAGGTTATGGTAACGAAGCCTAACATTGGCCATTTAAGAACACGACAATTTGACTAATTTGGCAAAAATAGTGGACTTGTATGAGCAGTTTGTCATTGATTTGCAGTTTGTAAAAATCAATCACTACAAATCCATTTAAAACATGAATTTGTAGGACCTTAACATAGGCTTTGGATATAATTTGCAGATTTGACTTACATTTGTAGTTTGTCTAAGTGGTGATAAAAATCTATGTCAAACTATTTATATGGTGAATGCAAATGTATGTCAATCTTCAATTGCTCATTGTCATGGGTTTTTGAATACAGTATTAGGCAATCATTCTTTTACAACTTTGGTCACTGACTCTTGTAAATCCATATCAAACTCTTAGAATGTTTGACATTCTAGCTTCAAACATCAATGGAAGCCTACTAAAAACAAAAAAAAATCTTTTCATTAAACCTTAGAAACACAAGGGTACATCCAGATATCCAAAACACATGAGACAAACCAATTGCAACTAAACACTATCCTACCATCCCATCCTTCAATTTCTTCACAAGTTTGACCATCTCACACGCATCAAGATGAGATTGGTCCTTCATAATTTGGAGATCAACTGCCTTCCCTTTATCCTTCTTTTAAGCATGCTTCAAGACTCTTGCAGTTTGGTAAGTGCATCATTATCATCAACTCATAGAAAACTTTCAATTTCCTCAATGAACCTTGATCTCTTTATGACAGTCTCCTCCATCTCATAACATAGACTTTTTATTTTCTCCTTTAGTTACAGCTCATTCTCCAATTCCTTCTTTGAAAGTAGATTTAGATTGAATGTTTGCCATTGTATGCTAGAAGAAGGTTTTTTGGAATGATAAATTTTGTGCATAGAGTCATGTGTTATATAGACGTGAAAGTTGAAACATTATGCAATTTAGATCCTTAAAATACAGGAGGCCTTCGGGTGCTTTCATTGATAAACAAAAGAGGGTACAAAACACACCCCGATCAAAACAAGGTAATTAAAATAAGAACAACATAAACAGTAAAAAATGGTGTAACATCCTAAATACTATCTTCCATCTGATCCACATAAGCTTCCTTCTAGCTTATAGCATCCCTAACTTTCTTAATCAATTTGGTCAGATCATGCAACTTTTATGTGTCGTTATTACGCATTTCTTTCAAACAATCGACCAAACCATCTTCATCTTCATTAACCTTCGTCTCGATCTCGTCGATAAGCATTTCAATATTTCTTAGGGTATTCCTCAGCTGGTCACAATGACCGCGCAAAACATCGACAACCCGCAACCATTTGACTAATGTACATACCCATAGAGCGTTCAACTCATATGCTCCGCATACTTCCTTCAGTTCATTAAGGATGGGAGTTCTTCTAGTCATTTTACTTGAGATAAAGATTAGCTGAAAGGGTTTGTGAAAGAGTTAGGGTTATAAATAGTTGAACTGGGGGCGAATGTGGATGAACAACCGAGTGTTAAGAATATATAGTCGTCCGAAAGGTCGTGCAATTTAAGTCTCTAAGAAGTTTTAGTAACTCAAAGGTCGTGCAAATTACGTTATTCAAAATGTGTCAGAATGTGGACCATCAACGTTTTTTTTGCGGTAAAACGGTTTCAGGGACGCGTTATGCATAAACGAAAGGTGGAAGCAATCGTGTCGTGTGGGAAAATGCTTTCGGGGACGAAAATTACATAAAGGAAAGGTGGGGATTTGGTGAAAAGATGATGTGGCACGAGAAATGACGAATATACCCTCACGTGCCAGGCACGTGAGAGAGTTAACGGAAGAAAACGGAGAAAAGTCAAAAATCGTTAACTCGGTGGCAAAATTGTACGAGATTTTTATGTGTAGTGGCAAAAATGAGTGTAATTTGCTCTCGGTGGCAAATTTGTCAATTTCAAAAAATAGAGGGACAAAATTTGCAGTTAACCTTTTTCTCGGCTTTGTTAACTTTAAAAAGCTTAAGTTTTTTACTCGTAGTATTTGTTTGATCATTTTAAATTCTTTCACGAAGCATCCTCAAATGTATGTGTACTCATAAAGTCCTAATTAATTAGTGAATTTTGAACCCAACTAAAGTATAAATTGTGTAGTAATTCATTTGTTTAAAGGCGCATCTGAAAGTCATATCAATCATGCTGTTTCATTGAAATGCCATGACATTAATTTTCGTACTTTGGAAGTGCAACTAAAATTTACTAGTACCATTTTCATGCAAAATATAAAGCTCGTAGATACTTCTTCATAAATGCCGATATACCATAGAAGAAAACATGCAACTAATAAACCATCATGGATGATATACTATATTTCAAGATAGTCTATACCATAATTCTATGTTAATGATAATAACTTTGAATAGTTTGCACAAAAAGAAATAAACAGAACAACCTTAAAATTCTATGCATATCCCATCCATTCATCATTATGTTTACCAACATCATATCATATCATGTCATCAATATAATAGTATTAGACTTTATGTAACGTTAGATTTAACATGATTTCAGTATATCATAACTCTTGTTATTTTTGGGCTGTTAAAATCGAGATTTTAGCATGAATTATTATCGGATCAAAAGCTTAAGATCTTTATTTTTTTTAGAACGGTAAATGTTAGTGGTTAAAGGGGCGAGTCGTGCAATGACATCCAAGCGGATGAATGTCTTCTTCGAATCATCGCCTAGTTATGTTAGACTCCTTATCCGCTTCGCTTTAAAAACTTTTGGCAGATCTTGAACCCAAGACCTCCACGAATCCTCCCAAAAATATCACTTAATGAAATTTTGGTGACCAACTGAGCTAAGCCGGTTGGTTCAAAAGCCTAAGATCTTATTTCGATGTTTACAAGTCTTATTTGTTTACTACGGAGTAATTCATATTCAAAACTGGTTCCAGAACAAATTTATGCAGAAACAAGAGTTTTAAAACTTACTCGTATAGTAATATAAGAATGCAACACGTAATACTTATACGAGTCCGGTTATTTTGAAAACTTATTTTTTTTTTAAATCTAAAGGACTAATCCTAGCCATCTATTACCTAAGATTAAAAAAAACACGGAGGAACTATTTTTGCCAAAATGTCTAAAATTTGCAAAAAAAACGGCGGAAGGACTAAATTGTAAATATGACGAAAATTGGTTATCACAAGTGATATTTCGTTACTGATAAAAACAATGAAATATCACTCGAGATAAACCAATGAAATCACTAATGATATTTCATTAACATAGTTACTGCGTAATATCCTAGTGATATTTCATTGTTTTATTTACAGTGATATTTCATTGATTTTCGCTAGTGAAATATCACTAGTGATAATTCATTACTCCGTCATATTTACAACTTTGGTACCTCCGCCCATTTTTTCAACTTTGGACATTTTGGCAAAAATGACCCCTCCGTGTTTTTTTTCTAAATCTTAAGGTTAATCTCTACCATTAGATCAAAAATAAATAAATGGTGAGAATTTGTTCCTTAGTTTCCAACAAAAAAACAAGGATGCAAAATAACTTTTCTCATACTCTAAAATACTACTACAGTACTATATTTAATCGGTGATTAAGAACGTTAGGTCTTTTAATCTGAAAATCTATATATTTTACTGTTATAAAACATTTATAATAATACATGTTTGTTTTATTGTTTTACTTTAACAAAGTTATTGAATTACAGTTTCTTAGTTAGTTAATTTAGTTAAAGTAAGAATCTAAATTTTACGATTCTATACTAAGATCGAAATCATGCTTAATATCATATACCGTTTAAGATTCTCCGAAAGATCATATACCTTTTAAGATTTTACGAAAAATCGAGATCTTAATAGCTATGTTTTTTGTAAAGCTAATTTTTGTATATTATGCAGAATAGTAATTTTTTTTTAATCTACTTTTGATTTATCAATTAATACTACTGTAACTCTCTTATTGAGTTTCAATTGATGTGTTTAGGGGCGCTCATAATTAGGTCTGCTTAAGAATCAAAAACCAAATCGAATATAAGCTGAATTAAACTAAAATTTGATTTTTGAGTTGGATATTAGTTTCACAATCAGAATCAAAAACTAAATTATATAAATATATATATTTTTTATTATTTATATATACATAATGATTATTAAAATTTAATTCTAATATAAAAGACAATTTTGATACTTGAAATTTTTTTGCTAATATATATACTAATTATATTTAAAAAAAGTGTAATTTACGTTAATCGAACCGAATTTAAATTCTATTTATGATTCGATTCGAACGACTCAAATTGATTCACTTTAGTTTTTGAATTAACTCAAAAAAAATTGTGTGAATAATCTGAAAACCGAACCGATAAACATCCGTGGTTGAAGTTGAAGTTGTAAATTGTGATCAAACCAACCATGATGGTTTTTGTTTATACAAATATGAAAAAAAAAGTCAGATAATATTACCATTTTCTATTAAAATATTAAGCTAAATCCTTCAAAACTGCTAAATGTATACTAAATAGTTGCTTTTAATTAGAATCTATTTTTTTAGTTAAATTAACGTTAAAGCGTGGCTGCATAATCATAAACATGTCATGTTCTTATCAATGTTAATTAAGGCCAAAAAACACTCTGCTATCTCATCATTTTTAATTGTATTTATTTTTGTTCGCGTTGCATTCCCATTTGTGTCTATCGCTTGCCATTGAAGCAACGTGACAAGCTCATTATGTATTGTTAAGAATATTATAAGCTTATTTAAGTCCAATAATACGATGTCGAGATCATCTAAACTTATCTTCACTACATTATTTTAGCACAAGCTATTCTTGAGACGATATTTATTCGATTTTATAAAATCTTTGATCAAAAAACAAAGACATTGATTAACTCAATCAACTTCCCCCTTTATTTTTATTAACTGTCAGTATCCTCAACTTTAAACGTTGAGATATGATTTGTGATCGAACTTAGATAAGAAAGAAACAAAGTACGAGATGATTACAAGATCAAATAATAATGGTGGTTAAAAAAAAGTAAAGTATGCAATGAGAGAATGAAATATATATATAGCTAAATAGTAGGGCTTAAGCCAACTTTTTTCACTTGAACACTTTTACCCCCTGAATAATGAACAACCAGCAAAACAGACACCAAACTATAAAACAAGAAATATAACTAAAGAAAGTTACCTTTCTTACCCTAAAGATTAGGAGTATTTGCACAAACCAACTTATATTGTTAATACCCCCTCTTAAGTTGATTTGTGATACAGATCAACAAGATTTAGCATCTCACAAAAACATTTGTGACCCTTTATTGGCAACCCCTTAGTAAATAAATCTGTCACATTATCTTCAGTTTTGATCTTAAATGTTTTGATCAAACCTGCAGATACTTTCTCTCTAAGAAAGTACAAAATTTCAAAATATTTTGTCCTATCGTGAAAGACAGGATTAGCAGCAATTTGAATTGCTGAACTACTGTCACAACTGATAGGAACAGGAAGGCTCATATCAATATTTATATCCTTCATGATTTTAAGAATCCACATCACTTCACAAGCTACACTGTTCATAGCTCTATACTCATCTTCAGCTAAAGACTTAGTAATAAGAGATTACTTCTTACTCTTACAAAAAACATGATTGTTTCCCAGATATACAGTATAGCCAGTAACAGATTTTCTTGGAACTTTGCACTTAGCCCAATTAGAATCGACAAATGCAGCAAGATTTAGATTATCATTTCGTCTAAAAGAAATACCAGTTCCAGGTGAACTTTTAAAATATCTCAACACATGGAATGCAAGCTTAAGATGATACTTACATGGAACATGCATAGACCGACTAAGACTATGAACAACATAAGCTATATCAGGCCTTGTCAAAGTAAGATAAATAAGTTTACTGACAATTTTTTGATAACAAGTTTTATGACTAAAAGGGCTTTCATTATTCGGAACAATCTGATCCTTCTTTTTTCTAGAAAGATCAAGTATAGGAGCTTTAGTAGGCTTACAAGCCAACATCCTATAGTCAGACAACAAATCCATACATTATTTTCTTTGATTTAAGCATAAACCCTTATTAGTTTCAAGAACTTCAATACCTAAGAAATACATAAGAGTTCCAAGATCTTTAATTTTAAATTTATAATTTAAGTATTCTTTAAACTTATTAATTTCTTTTTCATTCTTGCATGTTATAATGATATCATAAACATAAACCAACAAAGTAATAAAGGAATCTTTTTTAGACTTGGTAAACAAAGAAACATCACTTTTACTCTGAACAAATCCATTTTCAATTGAGACACTTGTTAATTTCTCATTCCATTTCCTAAGAGCTTGTTTTAGACCATACAAAGACTTAGTCAATTTGTAAACTTTGTTTTCATTTTCAGAAAAATACCCCTCGAGAAGTTGCATATATATTTTTTCATCTAAATCACCATATAGGAATGCATTATTAACATCTAACTAGTAAATAGGCCAGCTATATTGAACAACAACATAAATAATGCATCTAACAGTAGCTATTTTCACCACTGGTAAAAAAGTTTCCACATAGTCAATTCCTTATTTCTGACTAAACCCTTTAGTAACAAACCTAGCTTTAAATCTTTCAGCTTCACCACTAGATCTATACTTAACTTTCCACTACCATCTATAAGCAACAAGTTTTCTTCCAAGAGGTAAATCTACAATAACCCATGAATTATTTCTATTAAGTGCATCCATCTCCTCATTCATAGCCTCAACCCACCTAGGGTCTTTGGCAGCTGTGAGAACCCGTATTTTCCAGCATTATCTTATTTTTTTATTCGTGCTTCTTGAATTTTCCAACGTATTACGTTTTCTTGTATTGCTAATGTAAATCCTGAGATTTTTAAATTATACTTTAAGTATTTTTCTGATCATCGATAAATACTTCGTATAGAATTATAAAATTTTTATTTTATTTTTCCATATTTAATTTAAATCAAAGTTTTTGATTTAAAATCACCCGCGTGCGTTTTACAACGAGTTTATTCAAAATCAATGTACAACGAGAATTCCTAGTGATCGTGATACCGACGGATGCCCAAAAGTTTACGTTTATTTATCGGTTATTTCGATAATTAATATTTTCGATGATTTCATTTTAGTTACGTATTAAGTCGTGTCGGGAAATCGTATAATCATTTTTATGATGCATTCTAACTTTTGAAAAGTATTTTTACGAAACCCGAGCCCCGTAAATATTTTCAATATTTATCACTAACCATTTTCTACCCTTTAAAACTATTAATTGTTTTCATGTCCACAAGTTTCAAAGTTGGCAAAATAACCCCCCACTTAACTGGCACTATATAAACCATTTTTTTTTCATTTCACACATAACCACTTTTACAAATCAAACAAACATCACCTCCCTCCCCCTCATTTCTTTCCGCCACCACCACCACATAAACACCCTCAAAACCTTGATTTTTAACATGATCAATCCAAAACAAATTAAAGATCCATGTTCTAAATGTTCTTTTAATTCTCTTGATACAAGAATTTCACACATGCATCAAAATTTCATGACTTTATGATTTCATGGTTGTATGATGTTTTAATCATCATGCATGTGTTGTTTTTGGTAAGATTATCTTGTTTTAAACATAAAAAGTCTTGTTTTTAATCTTTGATTTTTGTTAGATTTTTCATACAAGCGTTTTTAGGAGTGTTTGGTTGATAGGAATGATGGTATAGTGATCCTAGAGGTATGGGAATGAATGATTTTGGTTAGAAAATTGATTTGACTTGTTTTCTAAAAAGGTATTTTGGGACAGCAGGTCTTTAACTGATTTTTCGTAGGTTTAAGGTCTGTGAAAGGCTAAGTTTATTTGATATTGTTGTAAAGTTTTCCAAGACGCTTGTTTTGGTGTAAGATAGAGCTTCTAAATCATTACGAGTCAAAAGTTATGCTAGTTTTAGTTTTCGTGTACCGGGAGATGCAAGTCGGCACAATCCGAAATTGTGGCTGATTTTGGGTCGACTCTCGGGGACTTTAGGCTTGGTTAAATAAATGTAACTGCTGATTATCAAAGTTTACAAACTTAGTTTGATGAGTCTAGTAGTGGTTTCAAAAGACGGATTGTCGAATTAGTACTTTTAAAGTGGTCCAAACGGTTTTACAAAACAAGTGTACAAATCTGTCCCAAATTTGGAGTCGAGTAAAGTGTCGAGCTGATGGATTTTAAAGTGTGAACTTTAGCTCAAATTTTGGTGAGGTCTTATACAGGTTATAAGTGACCTTGACACCAATTTTCATGTAAAACGGACAATTATAGATAGGGTAGATCAGTGTGTACATTCGGGGTGTACTTGATGATTTTTATTTTGGACACATAGTTCAATTGCTTGTGTTGCGTGAGTTTGAGTATTCACAATCGGTCATGGTGACTTACTCAAGTGCTTAGTCATTATATAAATGACTTAGCTACTGGTCCGAGCGATGTAAAAAGATAGTTTGACTTGCGTTGACTTGGCGTCTTATGACGGGTCGACTTCAAGTGTACAAGTGTTTAAACGAGTAACGTTGGATAAATGGATTCATTTGGTTCGTCTCAATGGTTTTGAAAACATGAATACCTTGAAAACGTTTGAGTCATATTATATTTGGTATATATATATCGATATTGAGTTCGAGTCTTAACGCGCGCCTTATTTTGATAGGTTGTTGTTTTCGTGTTTCCCGGGCATCCATATCGTCGGTGATCGTCTACCACTACCGTTTCTACTCAGTTGCTGAGTACCGTGATTGACTTACCTCGTGGCTAAGGTGAGTTCATAGCCCCTTTTACTTGTACATGATTTCTAAACGCGGGGTGAGATTTTACATGGTGGAACACAACCATTTAAAAACTGTGTGCTATCCTCAACTTGTATGTTATCCAGAAATTGTATGCCTTCCAGAACTTGAGGATTTTCAACTGATTTTCATTGATATTATTGCTTTTAGTCTTTAGCCTTAAGTTTCCTCTCATTAATCATGAATCGTTAATTAATCCTGCTACCAAGCGCGAATGTTGTGGGTGGATCCATCGGGATTGACTATCCCCGTCCCGATTACCTTGACCCACTAATATTTGTTTATCACTTGAGTATTTAGGCTGAATACTGACTAGAGGAACTTACACTGAGTTAAGCTTCGGTTCATGAACTAAACAACAATACTAATGTTTCGGACTATGGTTAATGATCATAACCATACTCCATACTAGTTGTTTTACAAATGAATGCTTGTGTTCCACATCCTTATTGCTAAACCTATGAATATCACTCAACTTTGTGTTGACGATTTTACATGTTTAATCTCAGGTATTATTACTTAGCTTTGCTTGGATGGGAGCCCGCAGGATTATCGCAGCTTGGAGATTTCTATGATGCTTTATAAGACTATTTTTAGTAAAAACTGACAGGAGTTTATTCTATCTTTTGGGCAACTTTATGTTATAAATCGAGACGAAATAATATAATTTTCCGCTTCTAAAACTCTGGGACCTATGTTTAAAAACTATGACCTTTTATGATGTAATGTACATGTTTTTATTTCGTCAGCTTTGTATGAACTGTAATTCATTGTTTCTTGTACTATGACGTGTTACCCCCTCGTGCCTAGTTGTTCCATATCAGATTTTGGGGGTCTCACAGATTGGTATCAGAGCGATGGTTATAGGGAACTGAGTCGTTTTTCAAAACTTAGTCTATAACCGAAAGTTCAAACATTTTATTGTTCCTAAGTGTCAAACACAAAATCCGCCAATGTTGTTCGATACCTGCGCGGGTAACTCTCTAATCCTCATTATTTGCTTTTAATTATCGGTTTAATATTTCATCTCTTGATTTCATTTTGAAATATTACTTCACTTTAATGACGACAATTACTATGTCTTTTCAAAGCCTAGTGCTTCATTGATTATCATACGATATTACTGTGATTACATCTGCTCTTACTGTATTTCTGTAATTCTTGTTCTTGTGAACTGATCTGGTTAAGATGATTTTATATCGTTATGACGTTACATACTTGTATTCAGAGCGCGTGTACTGTCGACTTTTCATACTCATTCTTCTGAGTACGATTGCTATTCCATTTATGCGTGATACGACTGACTTCATATGCTCGTTCGTTTTGAACCGTCCGTTTTTCTCGACTCACTGTTACATGTTGTGCATACTCTCGTGATACCATTGTTCGGGATTGAAGAAGTGTTGCTTTCAACGAAACTTCTGATTTTCATTCTACTACCGTACGTGTTGCTTTCATTGTTTAATTTCTTTAATATATCAATTTAGATACGCAGATTTTCTTTCCGACCATTCATAATTGAATGTCTAGTCTATAGACCATTGTGTAGCTCAATGTGTCTCCAGAAAATACTAAAGGACACCATGTGAGTCGCACATCTCGAAGCATTCGTTGAATCAGTACCTGAATAATATTGTGGGTTTTCATAATCTTGATTTACCTTTACGCCACCGTTTTACACGATACTTGTACATGGATTACATCTTATTGCATTGACCATTCTACGTTTCGACTTCGACTTACAACATCTGTTGTACCTTGAACGCATGATCGTCATTTATTATGTGACGATTGTTTGGAATACGATCCTACTTGTATCTTGGAGCCGAAGACACGGAGACTTTCCTGCATTGCATCTTGGAGCCGAAGACACGGATGATATGTGTCGTTGTTGATTTCTTAGATTTTCGTTTGTATTCTTGAACCATTTCTATACTGTGTTTTCTTTACATGATTAATTATACAGTTTATCTTCTTTCGTCTTTATGGAATACACAAGTCTTGTGTGTACATTAATTCTGGGTTATTATGAAATTGGATTTAGTTTCAAGCTGTGTCGAAAAATATACTTTGTACAGAAACTTTACAGAGAATTTAACAGTGTCGAGAAGATATTTTTATAACATAGACATAAAAATATATATTTCTACTTGTTGAGACGTCCGTTTAGGAAATAAAATTTGGCCAATAAACATTAAAATCGAGCAGGTTACGCTCATTTGAGATTGTGAAATTTAAGAAGTTATTTTCTGAATAATTCTAAAATATCATTTTGTTGACAGATTTAATGCAAGGGCATTTCGCCCATTTTTAATCCATTTCAAGTCTCGAGTAAAACTAGAAAGTTGTTTAAAACATCGTTTTACACCGAATTGCATTAGACTTCGAGTCTTATTTAGCAAGTAAATTGGTCGGGTCAAACCCAAAAGTCAAAGTTGACTAAAAAGGTCAAAACTGATAGAAGTTAAAAATATGGATTGAAGCGTTTTTGAGTTCGTTTGAACTCGTAAAACTGTAACTAATATTTTACAACTAAAACATTGATTACGTTTGAAAACGTTTACAAATAGTAACTTGAGCTCGGTCATACATAAATCTTGAACTTTTAGGAACCAAGTGATTTGACAAACTGATGTTCTACTTTCTTAAAAGTGTATTTTTGTTAAATAAATTACGATGTAAACACATATGGATTCCTAATTCCTTTCTTTTATTATGACTTAATTGCCATTCTATTTTCTTTCTCTGCTTCTATCGTACCACTGATCCGGGTCGAGGTTGAAGATCTTGCTTTCATAACGTTCGTTATAATTTTGGCACGTGTCTCTTGACGATTTCGGCTAAACCTCTTGAAACCTTATCACCTTGTAACCATTTCGTTGACTTTCTTGAACTACTCCTTATTTCCCTCTTGTAACCCACTCGCTACTTTATAAACTATTGTCATGTTACTATATAAACTCAAACTGGTTTTGTTTGCGAATCATTTTACAAAAGGTTTTATTTGGGCTTTCTTAAATAATTGAATGCTATCTTATAAAATTATTAATTTTACAATGTATTTTCACAAATTGTCCTAATACGGTCTTATAAAGAACCCTTGTAATTATACAAATTGTTGATTTAAACAGTTAGCCAGTAACTTATAGGTGAAAAGTTTCATATGTTATTTTGATTCCTGTTTTTTTACAAATGCTATTATATACATATTTTAAATCATATGATTTGTAATACTGGTTTGACGAAGCTGAGCATCGCATTGCTAGTCCTAAATTATGCATGGCCTGATCACCTATGTCTAATTTAGAAGGAGCCATGCAAATCCAAATAGTAGTCGCCCTAAATATTTGACCAACAATCAACTTTTTAATATGTTCCTTAAAAAGTTAGATAAATAAAGTTTAGAAAACTTTTACTTCTTACGCGAGTATCAACAGTTCGCAACATACACATATGAACCCTTATCTTTTCTTGAACAAAGTACATGCCTCAAGCACAGATTTCCTTACTCAGCGATCTTTGCTTTACTTGTTACCTCATCATCCTCATGATACGATTTTCGTTACCATTTGCCTAAATTCCGACCACTGATACCAAACTTGAAAGTTTCAACGTTGTTATGCTTCTACATCAATCGATCTTCTCTATCTATTTTGGTAGACCTTCGAAACATCTCTGGACGCGAATAGTGATTTACGATTGGACGTGAACGATGATTACGTGTATTTGATGTGTATTAGATTTCTTCGTCTTGGAATTCATTCATGAGAATTATGTGTTGATTTCGTCTTTCATTGCTAATGTTGTTCATTTTACTGGAATTACTCTCAAGTGACTTCTTAATAATTTTCTGTGATTCGAAAATTTATTATGTGGATTTTCTCTTTTGATTGTGGATCGACAAATGAGAACTTAATAAGCCGTTATTGGTGTCACCAACTGCACTCAAGAAGCGATGACTTGCTATAATCCTTTGTTTCTTATTATTTTTGTCATCGACGCGTCTATTCTATCACGTTTGTTAAGAATTAATACGACTTTCGTTTTATTTCATTGTGTTATTGCTCGCATACAAATTGTTGACCTTTATATGATTCATATTCGTTGCTGTCTTGTCACCTTTTGAAAACCAAAAAATGTTACGTGTTTATCATTTGATACCTTAATCGCCTTCTTGGATTTCTAAAAATTATTATTAGTTTTTAAGAACGTTTTATACATTTTATCAAATGTTTAAATTACCAAAATAACTATATCAAGTTAAGTACCGGATCTATATATCCTCTTTTGGAAATTTACAAGTGTTTCAAAAAATATCAAGCTGTATCTTTTAAAGTATTTGATTATATCATACTTTACTGTCAACCTAATGAAATTATTAAATTTATTATAATTTCTAACTATGATTCTAAATAACTTGGAAAATCTGATTTTTTTTTCCTAATGGTAACGTTAAACCTAAGTTTTAACAATAATTTCATACAGTCACCCAAAAGTTCTTAAGCCGATCAGGATAACTATTTTGAACTGTTCAACTTTTGCTTCGAAAATCCTGATCAAGAAAAAGATTTGACAACTGTTTACCCACTCATTTTATATAGAGTTTGATTTTTAATCACTACACCTGGTAAAATTTTCTTTTAATAAAGAAATATTTAAAACTAAGTTTTAAAGTAATACCAAAATACTAGACAACTGATTTCGACAGATTGTATCTTAAATGATCATATGTTATTCATTTTTCCCTTCTATTTCGCTTGTGATTAGATTCTTACATTTTAAGATTGTCACGTTTTACAGTTGCACGATTTGCGATCCCTTGTTGATTTACCAATCCTGATTCATTTTAACACACCTTGTCTGTTTAAGCGATTCTTGTGTTCATTCTTGTTAGTTTATCATACGTATTTCCAACAATTCTATCTCTTGAATATTTCTCCGTACTGAAGCGTAGTGAGTTCTAATTGTTAAGGTTCGCCGTAATGCAAAAATTACCCGGGAAGCAATGAATTTTGTTCTACACTTTGTACCCCCTCTTGTTTGCATCTTCTACTGTTTTCAGGAGAACTCTGGGGACCAGAGTTCCTTTAGGGGAGAAAACTGTGAGAACCCGTATTTTCCAACATTATTTTATTCTTTTATTCGTGCTTCTTGAATTTTCTAACGTATTACGTTTTCTTGTATTGCTATATGTAAATCCTGAGATTTTTAAATTATACTTTTTAAGTATTTTTCTGATCATCGATAAATACTTTGTATGGAATTATAAAAATTTTATTTTATTTTTCCATATTTAATTTAAATTAAAGTTTTTGATTTAAAATCACCCGCGTGCGTTTTAGAACGAGTTTATTCAAAATCAATGTACAATGAGAATTCCTAATGATTGCGATACCGACGGATGCCCAAAAGTTTACGTTTATTTATCGATTATTTCGATAATTAATATTTTCGATGATTTTATTTTAATTACGTATTAAGTCATGTCGGGAAATCGTGTCGGGAAATCGTATAATCATTTTTATGATGCATTCTAACTTTTGAAAAGTATTTTTACGAAACCCGAGCCCCGTAAATATTTTCAATATTTACCACTAACCATTTTTTACCCTTTAAAACTATTAATTGTTTTTAAGTCCACAAGTTTCAAAGTTGGCAAAACTAACCCCCCACTTAACTAGCACTATATAAACCATTTTTTTAATTTCATTTCACACATAACCACTTTTACAAATCAAACAAACATCACCTCCCTCCCCCTCATTTTTTTCCGCCACCACCACCACATAAACACCCTCAAAATCTTGATTTTTAACATGATCAATCCAAAACAAATTAAAGATCCATGTTCTAAATGTTCTTGTGATTCTATTGATACAAGAATTTCACACATGCATCAAAATTTCATGACTTTATGATTTCATGGTTGTATGATGTTTTAATCATCATGCATGTGTTGTTTTTGGTAAGATTATCTTGTTTTGAACATAAAAAGTCTTGTTTTTAATATTTGATTTTTGTTAGATTTTTCATACAAGTGTTTTTAGGAGTGTTTGGTTGATAAGAATGATGGTATAGTGATCCTAGAGGTATGGGAATGAATGATTTTGGTTAGAAAATTGATTTGACTTGTTTTCTAAAAAGGTATTTTGGGACAGCAGGTCTTTAACTAATTTTTCGTGGGTTTAAGGTCTTTGAAAGGCTGAGTTTATTTGATATTGTTGTAGAGTTTTCCAAGACGCTCGTTTTGGTATAAGATAGAGCTTCTAAGTCATAACGAGTCAAAAGTTATGCTAGTTTTAGTTTTCGTGTACCGGGAGACTCAAGTCGGCACAATCCGAAATTGTGGCTGATTTTGGGTCGACTCTCGGGGACTTTAGGCTTGGTTAGATAAATGTAACTGCTGATTTTCAAAGTTTACAAACTTAGTTTTATGAGTCTAGTAGTGGTTTTAAAGACGGATTGTCGAATTAGTACTTTTAAAGTGGTCCAAACGGTTTACAAAACAAGTGTACAAATCTGTCCCAAATTTGGAGTCGAGTAAAGTGTCGAGCTGATGGATTTTAAAGTGTGAACTTTGGCTCAAATATTGGTGAGGTCTTATACAGGTTATAAGTGACCTTGACACCAATTTCATGTAAAACGGACAAGTCTAGATAGGGTAGATCGGTGTGTACATTCGGGGTGTACTCGCTGATTTTTATTTTGGACACATAGTTCAATTGCTTGTGTTGCGTGAGTTTGAGTATTCACCATCGGTCATGGTGACTTACTCAAGTGCTTAGTCATTATATAAATGACTTAGCTACTGATTCGAGCGATGTAAAAAGATAGTTTGACTTGCGTTGACTTGGCGTCTTATGACTGGTCGACTTCAAGTGTACAAGTGTTTAAACGAGTAACGTTGGATAAATGGATTCATTTGGTTCGTGTCAATGATTTTGAAAACATGAATACTTTGAAAACGTTTGAGTCATATTATATTTGGTATATATATATCGATATTGAGTTCGAGTCTTAACGCGCGCCTTATTTTGATAGGTTGCTGTTTTCGTGTTTCCCAGGCATCCATATCGTCGGTGATCGTCTACCACTACCGTTTCTACTCAGTTGTTGAGTACCGTGATTGACTTACCTCGTGGCTAAGGTGAGTTCATAGCCCCTTTTACTTGTACATGGTTTCTAAACGCGGTGTGATATTTTACATGGTGGAACACAACCATTTAAAAACTGTATGCTATTCTCAACTTGTATGCTTTCCAGAAATTGTATGCTTTCCAGAACTTGAGGATTTTCAACTGATTTTCATTGATATTATTGCTTTTAGTCTTTAGCCTTAAGTTTCCTCTCATTGATCATGAACCGTTAATTAATCCTGCTACCAAGTGCAAATGTTGTGGGTGGATCCATTGGGATTGACTATCCCCGTCCCGATTGCCTTGAGGCACTAATATTTGTTTATCACTTGAGTATTTAGGCTGAATACTGACTATAGGAACATACACTGAGTTAAGCTTCGGTTCATGAACTAAACAGCAATAATAATGTTTTGGACTATGGTTAATGATCATAACCATACTCCATACTACTTGTTTTACAAATGATTTCTTGTGTTCCACATCCTTATTTCTAAACCTATGAATATCACTCAACTTTGTGTTGACGATTTTACATGTTTAATCTCAGGTATTATTACTTAGCTTTGCTTGGATGGGAGCCCGCAGGATATTATCGCAGCTTGGAGATTTCTGTGATGCTTTTATAAGACTGTTTTTAGTAAAAGTTGTCAGGAGTTTATTCTATCTTTTGGGAAACTTTATGTTATAAATCGAGACGAAATAATATAACTTTCCGCTTTTAAAACTCTGGGACCTATGTTTAAAAAGTTTGACCTTTTATGATGTAATGTACATGTTTTTATTTCGTTAGCTTTGTATGAAATGAAATACATTATTTCTTGTACTATGACGTGTTACCCCCTCGTGCCTAGTTGTTCCATGTCAGATTTTGGGGGTCTCACAGCAGCCTCAGCAGAAGACTTAGGCTCATGAATTTTATTAAGATTGTTAGGAAACACAAAGTTATGACCAGACAAATTACTATAACTAACCACAAAATTGATATCATATTTAAATCTTTTATCCATTTCATAGTTATCAAACTTAGTAGGCAACTTATGTTGTCTACTAGACCTCTTAACCTCTAAATTTTCCAGATTATTATCATTAACAAGTTCAAACATTTGGTTAAACTCAATAAAGTCATTACCCTCAGACTCATAATCACTGTCATCAAGAATAGTATCATCTCCCTTAAGACTTCCTACACTGCTGCCTAGACCATCCTGGCTGCTGTCAACATGTCTTGTAATAGACTCTGTGACTGCCTCCTTAGAATGACTGGTAACAGTGGGAAATGTATCAATGGATACATCTGCTAATTCAAGAGAACTAGGAATACTACCTCTATCACCTACGTCATTGTCTCTCTTATCATCATAAGGTTCATTTGACTTGTTCACTGCTAGATCAAAAAAGTTAAGACTTATTTACATCATCCCTAAACCATTTGATAAAGTTACATTTTTATAAGGAAAGACAATTTCATAAAACTTTACATCTCTAGAAAATAAAACAATTTTAGTCTCAAGATTATAATGTTTATAACCTTTTTAGTACTGGAATACCCAATAAAGACACATTTATCATATCTAGTAGCAAACTTATCAGTATTGTTTAAAACAGTTGCAAAACAAAGACACCCAACACTTTTTAACAAAGAGAGACTAGGAGGAATTTTATTTATCATTTCATATGGACTTTTTCCAGAAAGCACGGAACTAGAAAGCCTGTTAATTAAGTAAACTAAAGTTAGTTAGCAATCAGACCACATGTTTAAAGGAATGCCCCCTGAAACATGAGAGCTCTAGCAATATTAAGTAAATGTCTATGCTTTCTTTCAACTATACCATTTTGATGTGGTGTGTACATACAAGAGGTGTGATGAATAATTCATTCTGATGAAACAAAATTTTCAAACATATTATTCATAAATTCAGTACCATTGTCACTTCTAAAAATCTTAATAGTAGTTCCAAACTGATTTTTAATCAAATTATAGAATTCAAATAACTTTTTAAACACTTCATCTTTTCCCCTGAGCAAATAGAACCACACCGCTCTAGTATAGTCATCAACTATAGTAAGAAAGTATCTAAATCCTCCCTACTTTTAACCATGTAAGGCCCCCAAACATCTAGATGAATGATATCACCCAAATGTTTGGATTTATGATCACTAAGAGGGAAAGACTCTCTGTTCTGTTTAGCCTTGTGACAAACATCACAAGGCTGAACATCAGTCAAAATTCAATTTGAAGCTTATCTTTTAGAATACTCAGAACTTGATCAGCAGGATGACCAAGTTTATTATGCCCAATGAATTCAGATAACAAACAAGAGGTAATATTACTATTAACACGTTTCCTACCTGAATCAAACTGATTTAATCCATTATTCTCACTACCGGTCCCCAAAAGGGACTTTTGAAGAGAAACATGAATGAAACACTTAGATTCAGTAAAAGAAACAACAAATTTGTTATCCTTAGCAAGTTTGTGAACAAAAACTAGACTGACTTTGTACCCAGGTACCACTAACACACCCTTTAAAATAATTGTCTGATAATTTATAGTTTCCAACATATTTTACCAATTCAACAGTCCCACTAGGGTGAGATACATTAATACTTAAGTGAGAAACATCAATTAGATAAGATACATGCCCAGTAGTAAATGTCATGTGTTGAGATGCACCAGAGTCAAGAATCCATTCAATGTAAGTACTAAAAGTACTAATATTAGAGTTATAGTTAAAGAATCTACATGTGACAAAACTAATCACATGATTAGAGAAGGCAGTAGTACCTATTACACAAGTCTGCAGCTCATCAGCATCAAACTTTGAACCAATTAAAGCCATCAACCTATTAATTTGATCAGGAGTAAAGGGCATAGCTCCCAATACTCTGATCACTTTTAACAGAAGCAGAAGAAACATTAGTACCACCAGAATTCTTTTTCTTGAATCCTGGCGGATAACCATTAAGCTCAAAACACCTATCATTGTATGCGCATTTATATTACAATGCTTACATACCAAGTTAGTATTTCTACTAAACCCTTGGCCTTAAGAAGCTTTGTTATTAGACCAATTGTTTGCCCTAGCAACAAAGGCAGAAGAATTTGGTCTAAAAGGACTACTATGAACAAGATTGTTCTTGTGAGATTCCACTATGGAAAGAGTAGCAAAAGCAGATTTCACATCTTGTAAAGGATCAAAAGTCAAGATCTGAATTTTTACAACACTGTATGTGTCATCCAATCCCATAAGAAACTGCATTACTCATAAGATCATGATAATCCTTTAACTATGGGGCACCATCATAACTACTGGCAGGCAAGTTAACCAAGGAGTCACACTGCCTCCATAAACTATTATAGTTATGATAATACTCAGACAAAGAAGAACCAGATTGTGTGAGAGATAAATTTTTCTGATACAAATTATATATCACAGAACCATCAATTTTATCATATGTTTCTTTAAATTCATCCCAACATCCTTAGCATTTTTATAAAAAATTTGCCCCTAATATAACTCAGGAATACAATCAAGAATCCAAGATAACACAACAACAATGCACTTATCCCACTGCTCTTGATATAGAGCATTATCAGCATGTTTAACACATTTACCATCTATAAATCCAAGTTTATTTTTAGTATGCAAAGCAAGATTAACAGCAGCATTCCAACCCTTATAGTTTTCAGTACCAATGAATTTTATAATAACAATAGGTTGGCCATTAGGATTAGTAGGGTGCAAGTAAAGAGGGTCATTAGCATGTGTTATAATATCCTTATTATCATTATTACTCGACTTCCCCTTATTCTTTTTTTCAATTTCAACCATAATTACAACAAACAAAAAAGATAAACAAACAACAAATCAAATAAACCCCTTGTATCTCCTCTACACAGAGCTAACATATAACAATCTGAATGCCCAACACAATCCACCAATCAAACTACCAAAACCCTTCGACACCTAATCACCCAGTAGGAAAGCTAAAAACAACCTAAAAGAGAGAGTTAATGGTATTATAGTGCATGCGCAGCAAGTCAAACACAAAGATCAAGAAGATATAGCAAATCAACCAGATCAATGCACAACGAAAAAACAGCCTGAAAGATTAGTAATAACAATATAGCCAAAAACAACAACTTACCAATCTTGATCGAAGACACCCTAACTTTTGGTTTTAAGGTTTTTTTAGTCAATCAATATATCAATACAATTAAACATAATTTCATTGCAATTAGACCCAAGAACAACACTAGGAACACCAGAAATAAAAAACCCCCAAAAAATTATGAAACCCTAATTTTTGGGAAAAACCAATCAAAGCAATAAGAATCCCAATTAATCAGCAGATTAACCAATATTCACCCTAGAGAGTTAAAAAATCAAGTTTTCAAAAAACAGTATTAAGAACGAATAACTTTAATACTATATTCGATTTTATAATACATTTGATCAAAAAACAAGAACACTGATTAACTCAACCAACCTCCCCTTTATTTTTATTAACTGTGTATATCCTCAACTTCAAATGTTGAAGTTGAGATATGGTTTGTGATTGAACTTACAAAAGAAAGAAACAAAGTACCAGATGATTCAAGATCTTACACTCAGATCAAGAATCAATATACACAGAGCAAAATAAGATACAAGATCGAATAACAATGGTGGCTAATAAAAGTAAAGTATACAATGAGAGAATGGAGTATATATAGCTAAAGAGTAGGGCTTCAGACAACTTTCATCACTTGAACATTTTTACCCCCTGAACAATGAACAACGTGTAATACAGACACCAAACTACAAAACAATAAATATAACTAAAGAAAATTACCTTTGTTACCCTGAAGATTAGGAGTATTTGCACAAACTGACTTATATTGTTAATAATATTTAATCAAAAGCTTCGACATGTCTTTTATATTTGGCACAATTCCGACATCAACGCCGTTATTCATATTTACTGTGACAAAATTAGGGTTTGTCTCGAAACATAGAATTTTGCGACGTATTGTTAATTTTTGAAAATCCTTCAAATCTACAAATGGTGATGTTGGGGTTCCCACACCCTCGTGGTCCTCAAATCACTTTTAGAGCGGAGAGTATTGTGGGCTGCTAGCCTCGGCTGGTACCACCAGCTCAAGATTGTCAATGACGCATTACACCATAGCTGGTGTTAATGGACATGAAAATACTATCTTTTTATTGTAAATTTGGTGTGTTTGCTTTTCAATTCGTTAGATTTACCAAACATACACTTGTATCTTTTTTCATATTTTCAGTTCTATAATTTTATAATAAAAGCTAAATCATGAAAAATAATAATTTAGGAACAAATACTACATATATAAATGAAGTAGGAGGAGGCTGCGCAAAATAACCCGGAAAATGGGCAGAGCCGACAAATTGATCAAAACAGGCCTGAACCGAACTTTGCTTATTCGGTTCAATCTTTGGTTTTTGATATCTATTTCAGTTTGATCGATTAGAGTCGGTTCAAGTCAAAAGCGACAATTAATCAGTTCATACTATTTAAAATGAACTAAAACTACTTTATTCGGTTCATTTTCGATTTATATAAAATATACTGGAAGTTGTTCTTCAATATTCAGTTTTAGATCGATTTCAGTTTCATTAATGTCACATCACCCCATAACCTACCAAATACACCTTATCCTAAAACATTGTATTTATAATTTAAAAAAAAATAATAATAATAATTCTACTTCCCAATCAGATTTTCTTCAATTAAAATGTAACTTTAAACACAAGACTTAATCACACTTAAAAGGAATAATCAAGTAAACCTGAATTTGAAGTTACATACATGACATGACACAATGGAGTAAGTATTATTATAGTAATTGATGTATGTATGATCATGTGACACCCTCTCGAACCCAAATCTCGTGCTTTGATTCCCGAAAATGGACATACTTGTAAGATAATTTAAGTAAAATAATAATACCTACCCATAACTTAAATACTTAACATGGATGATGAAGTATACCAAAATCCAAATCATATTCTCCACATACCCTCTTGTCACGCGACATCACGTGATCACACTTTTTCTCTATTATATTCTTTATTAAATAATCATGTAAACACGTATTTGAAAAATAATCGAATCTTCACCTAATTTAAATAGTCGTATAAAAGTTTGTAGATCTTAACTCAGAAGAAGTCATTCTTGATGTGAAATTTTATTAACACTTTTAACTAATTCACCAGAATTGCTAGATTCTTTTAGGACTACATAACATACATCTTTTAAATGACAATAAAAAGTAAATTATGCAACTTCTACGTAAAATGCCTGAATGAAAACATGACTACATCTTTAAACTCGACAATCAATTAACGTACTTCATCCGTCCCATAATAATAGTTAAAGGTATTATAGCAAAACCAAGCTACATTTAACAAAAGTATAAAATTTGTAACTAAATAGGGTGTGATAATCTTGGATATCTAACTTGAATTGTGTTGAATTTACTTTCCGTATAAAGTATTTCAACCCTATGGTGTGTGGGTTATATGAAATCCTTATCGGGACAATTCTAGTAGAAACATTTTAATTCTAGGCACAAGAAATCAAAGCAAGAACATAGAGAATTGTGTTTTTCGTTATGTTTATATGAGACCAAAATTCTGTTGATTAACAAACATAAAACGGTTACAAGCAGTTAAACTTGAGCAGTTACAATTGTTCACCAACAGATGTGTTGTTTGGAGTTTCGCGGGAAAATTTAGACGAATCCTTAATACCGATTCGTAAAAATCGTTTAGGTTTTGGGGCGCTGCCCCTTGACCCCTGCATTTTCGTCGTGGGCGCTAACATATTAGCTCAACAAGTGTGCATTCCGCACTTTCCCTATCTCGTGTCAGAACCAAATATAAAATATCATTGATCTTTAATAAATGCTGATTAACTAAAATAATTGATGACATTAAAATCACTGACAAATTCACATGAAATATTTGCTATAACATGTTCAAGCTGTAAGTCTTAAGGCTTTTTAGTAAAAAAATTTTTTGGTCAGTTATAAGTTTTTAGGGTATCTTTATTGGTACCCCTACTCCACAAAAAAAATACTAAAAGTATACTATTTGTGTACTTTTTGTCTCCCATATTTTTTTTGGACAACTTTTATCAGTTTTTGTTCCGTATTTTTGACTGTTTAACAGTTTTAACTTGTTAAACTTTATTTTTTTGATTCCATGTTTTCCGATTCACAGTTTTATAACAAAACCAAAATTATAAAAAAAAAGAAAATCAGGGAGGTATATATGGGATTTAAAGGGGTCTTTATAACCTGACCCAAGTTTTTAAGGTAATTAAGTTTGTAAACTATTGAAAGGAGGGACTGATACTGTAAGTAGCTTTTGTCTGATTAGATAAACTTTGAAATGGAATGAGCAGATCTGGTCGCATAAAAAAATGGAAGCATTGTAAAGGCCGTTTTTTTAACTGTCTCAAGATGTAGATCTAGATCCAATGTGACAGGTCTTGCTACGCCTGCTAACTTCTTTCAGTAGGTAGCTAATGCCTATAGTACATTTGTAGTACTACTTAAATAGTATATAAATATTACAGTACATGTTTTAATCCTATAATATGTTTAGAAACTTGTTAACAAAACTAGTTAATTATAGGTTCTTTCTGCCTAGGTTAAGGGTAATTAAAGAGTTTCGGGTTAAAAGCTTGATAATGTATCGCAGTTGTCATGATTTCTTTTTATATGTAACTAAAATTATTTTTTTTGTTATTTCATGTACTAAACTTTCATTTTTAGGCATTTTTGTGTACTTTATAAATATTTTACCTTTCATTTTATTATTTTAGGAGGGGCAAATAGGTCACAAGATACACTAAAATGCCAAAAAATGAAAGTTTAATACATGAAATTAAAAAAAAAATAGTTCGCTACATATAAAAAGAAATCGTGACAACTATGATACATTTAGAGGCCATTAACTAAAAAAATTTTACTCATATAAACGTGACCTAAAATTAGGAGAGAGTTGCATAAATCGTCCTTTAGATTTGGTCATTTTGCAGATTTCGTCCCAAATATTTTAAAAGTGCTGATATCGTCCCATATTCAAATGATTTTGCAAATTTTCATCCCAACTATTTTGCAAGTTTCGTCCTAAATGTTTTGGCCATTTTGCAGGTTTGGTCCTAAAAAAAATCCAAAAAGACGGAACTTGCATTAACTTTTCCAAATAGGGACGATCCTTGCAGTTTCATAACGTTGAGGACGATACGTGCAATTTAGCTAAACTTTAGAGACGATTTATGCAATTTACTCTAAAATTAGATATTGTCGTAACTCATGAAATGTTTTTATCACTACAGGTATTTGTTGAGTTTTCAATAAGTATTTTGTTATATCCTCCTACTAAATCATCTTACTTATCTTCCTACACTCACAATAATATAATTTACATTTTCTCCACTTATTATCTTTCTAAATCTAAACCTTCAATTCCGCCACTTGTCAGGATCTTGCTTGTAGGTTTTTGTAGAAAGAAATATCATTTTCCTTTCAATAAAGATAACACATGAAAACTTAAAGCATCCACTATGATGAACTTATTAAAATATTTACAAAATTATCATATTTTAAAAATGGGTTTTGCTAACCACCACCCATAGAGTGATTTTTAAACATTCTATAATTAATTTTTTTATAATTAATAAATCTTAAATATACCATATTTAACATACTTAAAATTAATACATACCATATTATAAACTTACTTACCTTAATTATATGTATTAGAATCATGTATTTATAGAAATAAATAGTTCAAACTTGAAATTGTTCTTAATTATGGAATCTTAAGAAACACCCACTGAGTGTTTGTTAGCAAAACCCTTTAAAAATATTATTAATTTACAAACATTTTCATAACATAAATATATTGTCACAATAGATAAAGCTTTTAGTAATTTCTCATATAATGCATTAACTTTAAAATCTTTTCAAAATTCTTAATATTTTTATGTCACTATAACTTGAAATGATTTTTCACTATAATACATAAATTTATATAATTTTTTTGAAAATATTCTTAGATCATCATGCTCTTTAGTATAGCCTAAACTCATATGATATAATTTTTCCCTCATGGTGGATAGAGACTAGAGAGACCTCTAACAACTAATCCATTAGATAAAGTCTAATGTGATACGAATAATATTTTCCTGCCAATGATGAGTGGATCAAATAATTTACATGGCCATAATCTACAAAATATAGATACTTAATCAAGATGATTTGGATGTATTATCTAAAATAAGATGCACTAGTAACTTTTTAATTTGTAAATACTGGATCACAAATTGAACAAATAGATTCCAAATCTTTTGTTTGACTTGAAATATGCCATATCTCATTTCCTTATTCATGCAATACTAACCTGTACTACATTATTCTCATATCAATTAACAAATAAAAATAATACTAATAAGAGACTTAGATGTAAACGGTAGGTGCTTCGAACCCGATCCAAGATATTCTTACATAATTTATTTGGTTAACTTGTAACAATTTTAATTATTAAACAAAAAAAAAGATTAAAAATAAAAATAAAATAAATTTTGAAACAGGTTGGATTATGAGTACGTCCTTTTCTCTTTTGGGTCTATGTACTTGACATGTTTCTTTCTCAATGCAAAAAGTGAAAAACCAGTAAATGATTTTGACACGTCGGATTGAGAAGTTGTTTTCACTTTCCAATCAATTTAAATCATGTAATTACCTCGAGTTGTATGCTAGGGTAATTTCGTTCAATTTGATTTGGGGTGGTTATTGGTACCATTCTAAATGAATTTTGGTATCTCCTTTACTTTTTTGATTTTTTTTTTTTTTTTTATAAAGCTGTAAAATGGAAAGTGCGGAATAAAAAATACGGAACATAAACTGAAAAAAATTGTAAACTGTCAAAAAATACGGAACAAAAACTAAAAAAACCGTGTTATGCTGTAATTAGAGGGGACAAAGGGTCGTATTTCAAGTACTTTATTTTACTTTTTTGGTCAAACGGGGGTATGCGTAACATAACTCTTTGATTTTAACCTGACAAATACTTAACATACGAATTTCTTTTTATTTATCTTCGTTTATTAAGAAAATGAGATGTTTATGTTCGTTTAAGAAACTAAACAAACCTGACACGACCATAAACAAACAATCATAAATAAATGAAAAAAACATAAAATTTATCAAATTATGCATAATATTTTATTTTGTTTAAATATATCAATTCTAAAAAAACAGTTAAAAAATATGATATACGAAAATAAACATACGTTAATGAACACATAATCGAACGCTCACGAATATAACGAACGGACATGACTTTTGTTCATGTTCGTTCATATATATCTAAACGAACATAAAATGAAGTTCATGTTCGTTCATTTAATAAATAAACGAACTTTTAACCAAACAGTTCATAAAATGTTCACTGGTTTAGTTCGTTTACAACCCTATTCGTGGTGTTAATGTTTACAAGTACTTTATAAGTTGTAAACACTAAGGACTTCAGAAAATATAGATCTCTAAGAAAGAGGAAATGAAGTGCCGATGAATATATTAAACTATCCATGTGGCCGAGAGCCATCACAACCGAGACACAACGCAATTATCAGAGGTGCGCTTTATCCACCGAGCTACCCGCCTCCCAACGCCAAGGACGGAGCTAAAGGTGTCCCGCGACACTTATGATTTTTTCGATTTAGTGTTAATTTTTGAAAAAAGAGATCGATCTCTCCTTAATATATCTTAAATGAACCCGGTGCATTAAATATGTTTATGGTCTTATTTAGATATAATACTTAATAAAATTGTTCTCTATTATTTTAAAGCTAAAAAAAATTGTGTGCCCTAATTATCTTTGGTTTTGGTTTTGGTTTTGGCACTACCCGACATCGTAATTCATCGTTGTAGGTATCTTGCGAGAGCTTGGGGTGGAATAAAAAGTGGTTAGTTAGTAATGATGATGAAAAACGACTGAAAAAAACTGATGTAACGATGATTATTCACCGTATATGTTGTTGTTGAGCTATCAATACATATGTCACGAAGCACCATGGCCCATGATGCCTCATTTGATTCGGCAAACTATTTTGCCACACCTAGCAATTTTCTTGGGTTTTGCTAGTTTTACCACAACATGCAAGCCATACGGTAAAACCATTTAACCTTTGTGTGTATATTGGCTTCTTACCAATGTTCTGTATAACGAGTTTCTAATCGATTTGGTCGTCGAGTTATTGGGTTATCGGATTTTTACAAAAAAAATATATTTAAAATATTTGCAAAAATATAAAAAAATAATTATATTTAAAAATCATTTACTAACAAGTATAACATGTAAAAATTAAATCTTTCGCAAGTATATATATGAAAAACTTGTTTTTTCTCATATAAAAACAAAAAAAACCAAAGTTTGGCCATTTTTTTTAATCGAAATTTAAATTTATTTGGATTTTATATTCATTTTTTTTTCAAGAACAAGAAGTTGGACCCCCTTCTAATTTTTCATTTTTTTTCTTATATTTTTTTGGATTTTTGGGACTTATATTGAATCTAAATGTGTCTTACAACCAAGTAATTCAGAGGGTCATTTTGGTTTTGGATCTAGGACAATAGGTTCAAGAGATGAGATAATTAAGGATACCCACCAGAAAGACTAATCCAAACCATAACGATGTACCTGAAAATACAACATTTTTGCTACTTGACCAACCATCAGGAGAAGCATATGCAACGGGTACGCCGATCAATAAGATGGATGAAGTAGCAATAAATGCAAAAACAGCCAATTGGAAAGCAAGAATCATGCTTTTAATACAACCGATTGATCTAACTGAGTCGAGTTGAGTTTCACAACACTGCTTCTTACCATCTAATCAAAACACGATAATTAACATAAAACTCCAAAGCCAACTTTTAAATAACTACAGTACATTTCAAACACCTAAAACTTTCATTTTAAGATTCTCTATACTTTTTATACTATCGAAAAGGTCTATTTTTACACATGATGCTATCATTCGATATAGGAGTTATATGAGTTTTTACCCTTTACCCTTTGATTCACCAAAAATAGGGGAAATTTCTGGCTCTAAAGAATCAAAGTTTGAAGGACAAGTGATGCATCTATTATGGAATAAAGTTATTATTATGAAGGCAGTACGTGTTTAAAGGTTATGCCAAAACATAAAAAGGCCTCATCACATGTGATAGGTGATAAAAGTCATGTACTAAAATACTCATTTGCCAGTTTCATTGTTTACTCGTCTCAGATCTTTGCTTCACTATTTTTAAACCAAGTTAAAATAGTGTGGACCCAGGGCGGATTCATAAAAGCCGAATGTATAACCGGTTACACCATATTTTAAGTCATAAATAATAAATTTGTTATAATTTATGTGTTTTGTCAACACGTACAACACCCGTTTTACCTAATGTGATACTAAGGATGAGCACGGTACCGGTATCGTACCAATCTCGTATCGAATTAGTATTAAAGATTTTTTCTCGTACCGGTACCGTACCGAATGAGATTCAGATATTGGTACCGGTACCGAGAAATAGAGATTTACTCGTTTTTTTGGGAATTTCTCGATCTGGTATCGATCCAATACCGAATTAGTGGTACTGATTTTTTTCCATCTTATTTCGTAGTATCAGTATCGTACCGAACAAGATTCATGTATCGAAAATTGGCACGGTTGGTTTTGAGCCCACCGCCACACAGACTCAAACCAGGTAAAGTTCTCCCTTTTCAGGAGGTTGACGTGGCCACTTCAAGATTGTTTGCATCTAGTGGGAATTGAACTTGAGATCTCACACAAATTAGAGTAATAGCAACAAATCTTTTTACCACTAGAGCACCCTTGAGTCTGCCTTGATAAGGGCCAATAATATATGTTTGATAAGGACCAATAATATATGTTCATGCATTTGTAATAGGTCAGCCCTTTGTAATATGTACTAGACCATGAGTTAATGCATGGATGAGTGGCCCTATATATCTGAGTTATCTGTATGCCTATATGATTGTGTAATGTACTTGTTTTATCCGTATGCGTGTACTACTTCGATAAGAATTTATGATCCATTTCATTCGTCTCTAAATAAAATGTACTTTCGACTAAGTACATACATGATTATGTCCCTTGATTGTGCACCACAAAATAAATTTTAAGAAACAAATTGGAACCATTTTAATGTGTTGATATGATTACTAACTAATGGTGATAAGTTTTAGGTCCATTTTGTAACAACTTTAGGTTAATTGCTAATTGTCCCGATTGAGTTTCAAATTCCCACTTATATTGGTGTGATTTTAGCGTTATTAGTTATTTTAAGTAGTTGTAATTTACTAAAGATCAGTGTGATTTCATATTCAGTTCGGCATACTTATTGACTTAATATAATTTCGACTACGATAAAGATGTAGAGATCAAATGACAGAGCTCTTTGTTGGATCCAAATGACTGTTTTTCTTTTTTCCAGAACCATAATGACTATTATCAAAAGAGTCATTTGGCGCATTATCCAATTCTGAGATGGGTTCAAAAATGTTTGTCATGCACATTTAGGTCGAGGGCAATTGAACAATTACGGCAATCATGTGTAAAATGCGCCATGTGTCCTTTGTTGCTTTATTCTTTAGGACAATATGTCAGATTTGCTCTACTTTTAGAGACGCTTGTTAAAATCTAGCGTTTGTTGCTCTGTTTTTATCGGTTACTCTATACGTATATAAGAAAAACATGTTTTTGAATTTAATGGACTCTTTTTATAATTTTTCTTAGGTTTATATATATCAAACAGGAAAAATTAACTAAAGATATTATATTACTGTAACATAAGTTAAAATATAGTAATGTGATTCATTAATTTCATAATTTGTATTGATGAAAGATAAAACATCCAAAACTTTAAGCTCACATCACTCCCTGACCACTCCTTTGTAGCCCCCATACCTTAAATATATAAAACCCAAACAAATCCCAATTAGCTATAAAAAAAAAACACCCATATGTAAATTTCTTCACTGTTTAAACATCATGGCCTAGCTGTCCTTGGATCCGCAGATTCTGGGTCTCTAACTCACTATACCCTCTTTTTCTTTCCTATATTTTTATATATTTTATACTTTATACTAAGACTAAAATTTCACTTAACTTAACACACTATACTATGCCCACAACTCCACAACACAAATGATTTGGTTTTGTTCCTCCCTAGGCTCATACCCTTCTTATTTTCCATTGGTATTTGCAACAACCATTTACTACTAGTAGCATTTTTGTAATGAATGTTTTTAACCTCTTTTTACTCTTTGTTTTCATTCTCCCTTGTTGTTTTTCACTCAACCCTCAAGGTGAAGCTCTTCTAGCATGGAGGAAGACCTTAAAAGGGTCGAATTTGGACGTCTTAAACACGTGGAACGAGGCTAACGTGACTCCTTGTGGCTGGTTTGGTGTTACATGTGATGGTAGTAAAAATGTTGTGGAGTTGAGTTTGAGTTATGTGGACTTACTTGGAAGTGTTCCTTCGGATTTTAGCGCGTTTTCGACGTTAAAGAAGCTAGTGCTTTCGGGAACGAATCTTACTGGTTCGATCCCGAAAGGGCTCAGGTCCTGTAAGGACCTGAGCTATTTAGATTTAAGTGACAATGGTTTAACGGGTGAAATTCCGGATGAGCTTTGTGATCTTACAAAGCTGATTGAGCTTTACCTCAACACGAACAGGCTCACAGGTTCCGTTCCTGAGGGAATTGGGAACCTGAAGAGCCTGGTCGTGTTGACGTGTTATGATAACCAGCTTGGAGGTAACATCCCGAGTAGCATCGGGAGCCTCAGGAATCTCCAAGTCATTAGAGCTGGTGGAAACAAAAACATCGAAGGCCCGTTACCGAAAGAAATCGGTAATTGTACTAGTTTAGTCATGCTAGGCCTTGCCGAAACAAGCTTATCGGGTTTTCTACCTTCGACAATTGGTTACTTACCAAAACTTCAAACTCTAGCCATTTACACCACTTTAATCTCGGGCCAAATCCCCGTAGAGCTCGGTGATTGCACCGAGCTCCAGAACATCTACCTATACGAAAACTCATTATCCGGTTCG
This sequence comes from Glebionis coronaria, assembly GCA_025667525.1. Lineage (NCBI taxonomy): Eukaryota > Viridiplantae > Streptophyta > Magnoliopsida > Asterales > Asteraceae > Glebionis > Glebionis coronaria. The sequence goes on along the minus strand of CM046875.1, from coordinate 634,202,051 downwards.
ATCCCTAGCTCGTTAGGCAAGTTAAAAAGCCTCAGAAACTTGTTACTCTGGCAGAATAGTTTGTCTGGTAGCATTCCACCAGAGCTAGGAAACTGTCTAGAGCTCGTTTTAATCGACATTTCGATGAATTCGCTAACCGGGGTCATTCCAACCACATTCGGAAACCTTACCTTTTTGCAGGAGCTTCAGTTAAGCGTAAATCAGATATCTGGTTCGATACCGGGTCAGTTAGGCAACTGCAGAAGCCTAACTCATATCGAACTAGATAACAATATGTTCACTGGTACAATACCTTCCGAAATTGGAAACTTCGAAAACTTAACTTTGTTATTCTTATGGCAAAATCATTTAGAAGGTGCTATACCAAGTTCGTTAGCGAATTGTTTAAACCTCGAAGCGATTGATCTGTCACAAAATTCATTAACAGGGCCAATCCCTAGAGGTTTATTTAACTTGAAGTTTTTGAATAAGTTTTTATTATTAAGTAATGATCTCTCTGGCGAGATTCCGCCAGAGATAGGGAATTGTTCGTCTCTGATCAGGTTTCGCGCGAATCAGAACCATTTAACTGGTTCTGTTCCGCGCGAGATTGGGAGGTTAAGGAATTTAAATTTCCTTGATCTCGGGGCGAACAGGTTGACAGGGGTTATTCCTGTGGAGATATCAGGGTGCCAGAATTTAACATTTTTGGATTTGCATTCGAATTCGCTTACGGGGATGTTGCCATCTAGTTTAGATAAGATTGTATCACTTCAGCTGGTTGATATTTCTGATAATCAGATAGAAGGTACTTTAAGTTCGAGCCTGGGGTCGTTGGTTTCGTTAAATAAGCTCGTGTTAAGTAAGAATAGATTGTCTGGAATAATACCCTCGGAAATCGGGTCATGCATGAACCTTCAGTTGCTTGATTTAAGTAGTAATGAGTTTTCGGGTGAGATTCCGGCGAGTTTGGGGAAACTTCCGGCTTTGGAGATCGCGTTAAATCTTAGTTGTAATAAGCTATCGGGCCAGATACCGTCAGAGTTCGCGGATTTGGATAAGCTCGGGGTACTAGATCTTTCTTATAACCAGCTTTCGGGTGATTTGAAAAACCTCGTGGACCTTGAAAATCTTGTGGCGCTGAATGTGTCGCATAATGATTTTAAAGGTCATGTGCCGGACACGCCTTTTTTCTCGAAGCTGCCCATGAGTGTGTTGTCGAATAATCCTTCGTTGTGTTTGGCTGGGAATGAGTGTGTGGGTGATAAAGGTGGCGCGTCACGGCATAGCAAAGGTGCTAGGGCCGCGATGGTGGTGTTAATATGTGTCGCGTGTGTTTTACTTTTATCGGCTTTTTACATTTTACTAGCCGAAAAAATGCGTAACCGTGAGCGCGGGTTGGATGATGCTGATGTGGAGATGGGTCCGCCTTGGGAAATTACTTTGTACCAGAAACTTGATTTATCAATTGCTGACATGGCAAAGTACTTGACACCTGACAATGTGGTGGGTCGGGGTCGGTCTGGGGTGGTGTATAAGGCGAATATTCCATCGGGTTTTCCAATAGCCGTGAAAAGATTCTTGTTATCCGAGAATTACTCAGCAGCCGCATTCTCATCTGAAATCGCTACTTTGGCACGTATTAGACATCGGAATATTGTTAGGCTGTTGGGTTGGGCTGCTAATGGGAAAAACAAACTGTTGCTTTATGACTTTTTGCCTAATGGTACATTAGGCACATTGTTACATGAAGGTAACATTGAGGTAGTCGTGTGGGAAACACGGTTTAAGATAGCTTTGGGGGTTGCAGAAGGTTTAGCTTATTTACATCATGACTGTGTGCCACCGATCCTTCATCGTGATGTGAAGGTCGAGAACATATTATTGGGTGATCGAAATGATGCTTGTTTGGCTGATTTCGGGCTTGCAAGATTGGTTGAAGACGACAATGCTTCTTTTTCGGTGAAACCTCAATTTGCTGGCTCGTACGGCTACATGGCTCCAGGTATATTCTTTATGTGTTTTAGACACTTGCTGTTTGGGATTGCTTATGATATTTACTTACTAGATGTTTATTTAAGAGTAAAAAAAGTACATTGCTATCCCAAACACCCTTTTAATAACCATGTAAGGAAGTCCAACTGTATTAATTCATTTAGTTGTATCGAATTATGCATGTTTGCAGAATACGCAAGCATGCTGAAGATTACAGAAAAGAGTGATGTTTTTAGCTACGGAGTGGTGTTGTTAGAGATCATAACAGGGAAAAAACCAGTTGACGAGTCATTTTCAGAAGGTCAACATGTTATTCAGTGGGTTCGTGATCACCTCAAGAGCAAGAAAGATCCGGTTCATATAATAGACCGAAAGCTACATGGAAATCCTGACTCACAAATACAAGAAATGTTACAAGCCCTTGGGATAGCCCTGTTGTGTACAAGTAACCGCCCTGAAGACAGACCCACAATGAAAGATGTTGTGGCACTGTTACGAGAGATTAGACACGAGTCTACAACAACTAATGAATCCAATAAAGAGACCAACAAGCCGCGGAAAGATTCAACTTTTTCTGATTTGTACTCGTCGTCATCAGTAACACCAGCTCAATTGCTAGTTCAAGGTTCATCAAATAGCTCCCTAGCTTACTCATCCTAGTCCCGGTTCACATCAAAATCCGGCAATAAATTTTAGATTTAGTTGATATATTAGCATTGTAAAAATGTTAAAGGGCTACTTTTTTTTAAATTTTTGTAAGATTTAGGAACTAAAATATATAGAGCAAGATGGGAAAGGGATAGAGGGCCATTCCTCAATGAATTCTGTAATCATTTTAAACATGAATACAAATTCCCTTCTATTATCATCATACTTACATTATTGTGGTTTGATGCAACATGAGAGGTATAATGTCTCTGATAATTGAGTCGCATATATCGCTATCGACCTTTATAGCCAATTTGAGTGGTTTATAATCTACCATAGTTCCAAATCTGTAGTTATATGAGATAAGACTAGCCGACATTAGATAGCGAATATAATCAATAGCACTGATTACCAATAACGTTGATGTTAAACCCGGGTCTCACATACTTAGTGGTTGGGTTGAAAACTGAAAAAGTCTTACTTATTGTCATTTGATTTTGATCTGTAACCTCTGCGCACATGACTAATTTGTGCAGTTGTAACTTCTTGAGGCGATTATATGTAGGAGTACGTGTTTAAGACTTTTGATCAGGTAAATGTCAACTTACCAAAATGAGTCGTCCGAGTTTTAATTTATACTGTAAAACAACTACATTTGATAGTAAAGTATGTAATTTAGACCCGGTTGTTAAATGTGTATATACAAAAACCAGAAAGATCACTTTCGAAATTAGTTAACCAATACAGTTTTGCCTAAAACTTTTGCACAAAGGCACAGACATAAACAAAGATACGATCTTACACAAAAGCACATATAGCTACGTAGTTTAGTCGGTATGATCTACGTTTGCAATGGCAGCATATAAAATTTCATTACAGAGCCAAACAGTATATGCAAAAAGTTTACTAAAAGTTTGTTCTGGTCCCATTTGTTAGTTCTCAAACAAATATCCTCTTGTAAGTAACAACCGATTACTTAAAACTGGACCACTTATCCACCAATACGTACGAAAACTCGGATGTTATCTGCTGTTCCTTTAGCCTTAATCAATACAGATTTGCCTAAACTTTTACACAACGCACATACATAAACACTAAATCAAAAACATGCTCTTACACAAACACACATATATCTACGTGGTTTAGCCGGTATAATCCATGTTTGCAGTGCCTGCATAGAATGTTCATTGCAGAAAGAAAAAGAATATGCAAATTTTTTACTAAAAGCTATTTTGGGTCGGCGGCTAACAGCCTAATACGCTGAATTCTGTTTTCGGCTCCAAAAATAGGCATCTGGTCCCATTTCTTAGTTCTCAAACAAATATACTTCAGTTGGTAGCAACTGATTACGTAAAACTGGACCACTCGTCCACCAATACGAAATCGCACAATCTCTTTTTCGCAACGTACTATTAGAACATCTTGTGCCTTCCATAACAATACAAATACAGTATGTATGTCCAAAATCGTTTATCGATAAAATGCAAAAAAAAAAAAAAAAACGATCGCGTTTGCATCAGAGCTAGGGTATGGTTGCGCACCTAGCGCCATACCCTACCAGCCAACAAAACTTGGTGCCATGGCATCTGTCGCCGTGGTTGCCAGCCCAAAAAAGTGGCGCCGTACATTTATTTTTCTTTTTTTAATTAATAAAGTGGGGTATATGTGAAAGCATGATATCACATTTTAGTCCTATGACACTACTTTTTCCACGGCTTACCCTACGTGACAGCACTTTTTGGCTACGACACCACTTTTCTTCCTCTACCGCACCCTGTGCTCTCAAGCCTATCTAACCAACAAGTGATTGAAAACAAGAAAGGCCCCATTTGAGGAGGATGTATTGTAGGATCATGTCATAATCTAAGTATAGGAATACAAAGGATGTTTGTTTGTTTGTTAGTTATGAGTTGTTTGTTTGGCTATTATCACAAAATGCTTTAGTTCAAGTGGGGTGTGTAATAGCCATGCCTATTTGTCCAAAAGTGTCAAAGTATTTTGCTCAGTTTCATGCATCTAATTCATGAATAGGACCCATGCCATGTGATATTATTTTTGGGTATGGATGAATTGCACATATCATATAATAAAGCTTACACACAATTATACAAAACTCAGGTTTCTTTTCTTAGTGACTACACTATTAATAATAGTTACACCATGTAATGTCTAATCTGAAAGGTAAATATCATTCACAATTGACAATTCAATAGTCGTGTTATGAAATATGAGAAGGATTTTATGTTTTTCGCTTTTGTCTTGGTTTCATCTTTTTGTCGTGTTACATGCAACAGGATTTATGATTTTAAAATTCGTATCGGGCTGCTACATAAAGAGAGATAGTTGAAAAGCCCAATCAAATGTCCAGCCCAGTATAAATCAAACCCAAATGATATTCTAGTTCTCTACTCATTCTCAATTGTAGGGCTAGAGGTGCGAATAAACCGGATAAAATCGGATTCGGATTTTTGAAAATTCGGATTTGATAAAACCGGATTTTTGAAAATCCGGATTCGGATCGGATCGGATTTTTCTCAATCGGATTTTTTCGGATTAAAAAGTTCGTATCGGATTTTTTTCGGATTAAAATTTTCGTTATCGGATTTTATCGGATTTTTTTCGGATCGGTTTTTTCGGTTAAAAAATGTTCGGATCGGGTTTTTTTCGGTTAAAAATGTTCGGTTCGGGTTTTTCGGTTAAAAGTGTTGGTGTCCTTTTTTTTCGGAATTTATTTACAAACATTAAAAAAAAAATACAACTATATAACATTAAAAAAAATACCATAATAATTTTTATTTCAACAAGACAATCATATAACTTCATAATTTTTATTTAAACACTACAATAAAACTACAATAATCACTAATACATTTCGAGCTTCGGCATAGCCATCACCCGAAAAATATTAGTATACTTCAAGTATCTCGAGCTTCGGCATTGCCATCACCCGTTTTACTCAAAGTATATCCTCATATTCTTCTTCGACATCTCCGGCTTCATCCGGTTTTAACCGGTAAAAAAAAACCGGTTTTATAAATAAATAAAAAAAAAAAAAAAAAAAAAAAAAATTTAATAAATTGTAAAAAAACCGGTTAAATCCGGTTTTATCCGGTAAAAAAAAACCGGTTTTATAAATAAATAATTTTTTTTTTTTTAATAAATTGTAAAAAACCGGTTAAATCCGGTTTTTTTAAAAACCGGATAAATCCGGAATTTTATCCGGTTTTTATCCGATTTTTTTAAAAACTGAAAACCGGTCTAACCGGTTCGGATAAAAAAATCCGGATCGGATAATTTGAAAACCGAATTTTAAAAAATCCGGTTCGGATTTTTGAACCGGATTTTCAAAAATCCGGTTTTCATTTGCACCTCTATGTAGGGCTGAGGATAATAAAGTATCCCGAATCGGACCAAACTGAATCGAACATATTTCGGTCTGATTTTCGGTTTATTATTTTTCTTATATTCAATTTTACGCAAAACTGAACATTATAATTTGTTAGATTGCATCGATTCGAGAACCGAATCAGGTCATACCATCTCAGACATGGACCAAACATTTTGATTTGACGGTCTAAAAATTCTGGACCAAATCAGTTTTCATTTGGGTCTTGTCTTAATCGATCCGGTTTAGTTTCTAAATTTCGATTAGCCCTGATCAATTGTTAATTTACACAGACTCAAAAGCACGTGTGAGCTTCAAGAGTAGGGTAAAACGATCCGAGCCCAAGCTTTCCAGAGCTCGAGCTCCGCTTGTTTAAGCTGTACAAAGCTCGAGCTCGGTTTGTTTCGAGTCTTAATACTTAAGCTCGATTTCAGCTCATGGTATGTTTGACATTCTTAAGCTCGGCTCGTTTATACGATTTTGCAATGTAAAATTTAAAGTTTGTTTGAGCTAGGCTCGTAATATATATAAATTGGGCTCTTTAACTTGCTATTAAGGTCGATAATAAGCTCGTATAAAAAACATTAAATTCGTTAGGCTCGTGAGGTCAAACGAGCTTTGTATGTAAAGCTTGGGCTTGAGCTCGTTTAATAAACGAGCTGCAACTTAGGCTCGAACTCGAGTTCATTTAGGCTCGGCTCATACAAATTTTTTACCTATCCATGAGATTTCGTAAATTCATAAATCACATGTATAAATTCACATTTGATTTTTTTAAGCGGGAATTTTTTTTAAATAAGTCGTCAAAAGTATGTAAAGTTTCATCTGTTGAAAAATATTTTAACTCTTGTCTAATAGAAGAAGTAATTTTACGTAACGATTAATATTTTGAAAGATATTTTAATTTTTAATAAAATGAAAGTGTGAGTGACTTGTTTGTGTTTGTTTAATTTGGATGACAATAGGCCCAAAGATATATAGCTAACGGACTGGCCCATAACGTTACATAAGCCCACAAGAAATATTATTATTTTTTTTACTTCTCCTTCATCATCATCGTTTAAGGCAATAACGTTACATAAGCCCAATAACGTTACATAAGCCCATAACGTTACATAAGCCCATAACATTGCAGCATCTTCTTCTTCATCATCGTTTTCTGTTAGATATATTATTTGATCGGAGAGTAAAAAAAGTAAAATAAAAATGAGGGGATTGAATATAAAAGGGAAAATCGAGAAGGTAAACGGTAAAGAAATGAGTTACAGTAAATTTGTAGAAAATTACTTATCGAAGAACCAGCCAGTAGTTATAAGTGGACTCATGAAGGATTGGAAAGCTTGTAAAGATTGGGTTCATGATAATGGAACACCTAATCTTCATTTCATTCTTTCTAATTTTGGTAACTCCAGTGTTCAGGTGCCTAATTTCCCACATTAAATGCATAATTTTAAGGTTTTGCTTTTGTTTTTATGTTTGTGCTTTTTATGTGTGTGTGTGTGTTTTATACAGTATCTGTTACTAGCGTATATAACGTAAGCCTATTTTGGCTTATATAACATAAGCCTTAAGTTGGTGGCTTATTTGGAGACTTATGTGTTTATCTAAGTTTGTTTTGATATCATAAACTTATATAAGCTCATAAGTCACCAATAAGCTTAAAAAATTAGGCTTAGGCTTTATGAAATATAAGCCGAAATATGGTTTATTTTCGGCTTATATAACGTAAGCCCTAAATTTGTGGCTTATTTAGAAACTTAGGGGCTTATATAAGTTTATCATGATATAATAAACTTATATGATAAACTTATATAAGCCCATAAACCTCCCAATAAGCCACAAAATTGAGGCTTATGTTATATAAGCTGAAATGGGCTTACATAATATAAGCCAAACCAAACACCCGCTTTAAGGTTTTGTTTTTTGTTTTTATGTTTGTGCTTTTTTTTATGTGTGTGTGTTTTTTATCCAGTATCTGTTACTCCCTCCATCTCAAAATTATACTGTAGTCCACGTTATTATATTCAGACGTCTCAAATTAATAGTCCACTTCCAAAAATAGATAAAGAAAAATAGATAAAGAATGTAGATTAAGGGGGTGTTTGGGATTGCTTATTAAAAATAGATTATTCATTTTGAAAATGAATAATCAGATAAGTAACAATTAGAAAACGTGGTTTTGAGAAATAGTGTTTGGATTTAATGTTTGGCAAATCAGATTATTTGTGTAGCTAATAAGGAAAATGACTTGAACTCGTTTTAGTTTTTCTCCATTTTGAAAATGAAATAAGTAGCTTCTTACTTACTTTTTCAAAACTCCATTTAGGAAGCTTCTAAACGCAAATTATCACTTTTTTCCATTTATTATCCAAACACTCATTTTAGCTTATCTCCATTTTCAAAATGAAATAAGTAGATAATCTAGTTCCAAACGCAATCTCAAACACCCACTAAGTTTACCATATCACCCTCACTTGAAGGTGTTTTCTTTTTTCTTTTTTTTTTTTTTTTTTTTTTTTTTTGGCAAAAAGTGAATGATATTGATATTGAAACAGATCAGTAAATGATCTTGTGAATACATTGAAGGTTTGCAAAAAGCAAACCAATTGAAAAGTAAAAAACATAATTTCTTGAAATAGAGCAAATGTAAATTAATTGGTTACGGATAATAGTGTCATAGTCTAAAAAAAGTAAGAGAAGCTGAAAAGGTGATCTTTTATTAAAGTGCGTATTTTTTGTCTAATTATGAGACGGAGGGAGTACTAATTAGGTTTGTTGATTATAAGCAATAAACTAAATGCATATTGTAGCCTCTACGGTGTAACAAGGAAAACTTACTTACAGCTTAGCAACTTGAAATCTGTGATTAATGCTTATCTGAGACCTACACAACATAACAAGGACCATAGTGACAAAAATCAAGTTTAGAACTTATATGAGACCTACACAATATAACAAGGACAACACTGTAGTAGTGGGCTAGTGTAAAATGCAGAAGGCCTAATACCTTAGGATTAGGATTGGGATCACCATGCTGTGGGCTGTGTGTAGAATAGTAGTCAAAGGCCTACCTATAAGCATTACGAAGGTTTCCTCATGCCTGCCTAAGGTGGAATGCCAGCTTGCTGATTCCTTGACTGCTGGTCTGGTTGGTCATCTAATGGAGGTTTGGGTGATTGAACTAACAACAGGATAGGAAATGTAGCCGAGTGATGCCAGTGTTGGTTGTTATTCTTGGTGTGGATCTCAGTGTGAACATGAGTTTTGCTTTACATTTGTGATGCCTGCTCATAAGAGCCTCTAAGATTGAAGGTAGGGCGCCTTTAGTCTTCGGTAGTGTGTTCCACCGTAGCGAAGATTAAAAAAAACGAAATTGCAAGCCGTGGCTTCTACGGCGTAACAAGGGTCATGATGTTACGCCGTAGCGAAGAGAAGTCGCGTTTCTTGATTCTAGTGCGTTTATCATGCTCCAATCACTCTATATACTTCTCAGATAACTCCTCTATCTTATCCTCATCAGTTCTTTCGACAGCTTTAGCATCATTTTACACTATATAAATGTTTCCAAAGACTTTTATAAAATAAACAGTTGTGCTACTTGCAATTACAATGCTAGTATTAGGTGAAACATCTACCTTTCTTTTGCCTAACATATAGTACGTAGTAATAGTTATATACATTTTGTTCTGTTTCGGCAATTATAGCTTTTCCTGTTTGAATCTAAGTTGGTGACTTTTCTGGTTAATTTACCAAAACAGACACAGACTAGAAATATAATTTGTATTACTATTCTGTGACATTTGCGTGTGTAGTTGTTTCTGGGAGAATAAATGTCATATATTTGAATATAATGCTCATTTATGTCAAACCTAGTTGTTTTGACTGTCACTTGCTAAAATCCGTACTTTTTTCTTCTTCTTCTCTGAAAGGGTGAATTTTATTAATTACAAATCATATAGTGCTTACATATATCAGTTATTTGATATGGAAGGACAAGTTAAGCAAAACTAATATATGTAACCCGTAGGTTGCTGACTGTGGCAGCCGAGAATTTACGGATCAGAAGAGATTAGACATGTCAGTGGCAGATTTTATTGATCAATGGGTTAAGCTCTCTTCAGAAGAACTTAATGGTCATGCAACTAACGAGTGCAAGGACAAAGCCCTGCTGTATTTAAAGGACTGGCACTTTGTAAAGGTGCATTCAGATTTGATTCAATTAGGACTTATCTAAACTCTAAAGTATGATCTGGTGTTTGGTTTGTTATATTTATGTTATCTGTTTTGAAGATTGCAGGAGTTCCCAGAGTACACAGCGTATACAACTCCACTGTATTTCCGTGATGATTGGCTGAATATGTATCTTGACCACTATCACATGCACGAAGACCCTGACACATATAAAAACAGTGACGATGTAAGCTGTTCTGACTACCGTTTTGTGTACATGGGTGCAAAAGGTTAGTTGGATCAGTTCTTCTTGCCTTGCTGTAAAGATGGTGTTGATTTTCTATTAATTGGCATGTCTACCGATTTTTTTATTTTTATTCAGGAACGTGGACACCTTTTCATGCTGATGTATTTAGGTCTTATAGTTGGTCCGCCAATGTATGTGGCAAAAAACGATGGTACTTCCTATCTCCAGAACAGCGTCATCTTATATTCGACAGGTATATATGAATTTCTTTCAACGACGATATTTGTTAGAAGTTTGTATACTTTCTAATTTACGATACGTAATATTCACAAGGATTGATATAAGGCCTTAATTGTACCTTTATTGCTGTGTATTCATTCAGAAACATGAAAAATTCAGTATACGACATATTTGAGGAAGTTAACGAAACAATATTTCCAAATTTTAAGAAGGTATGTTGCTATGTTCATCACTTGTTAACATCTTTCGGTTAACTTCACCGTTTATATTTATTGAGTAGCTTGTGTGTTTTGTGCAGACTATCTGGTTGGAATGCACACAAGATCAAAACGAAATTATTTTTGTTCCTAGTGGATGGTATCATCAAGTTTACAATCTGGTATGACACTAGACATTTCATCATGATCACAGAAAAAACTATATAGATGTGTTTATGCTATCCGTTATATCGTTGTTTGTGATACGTGAACTGATTCATTACAGGAAGACACAATATCAATAAACCATAACTGGTTCAATGCATATAACATTTCGTGGGTGGTAAGTACAACCATATAAAGGTTATGATTTGTAGTAAATTTATAAACAGTTTGTTCATAAACTGAGTTATCATTCACTTTTGTTTTCGATAGTGGGATCTTCTTATGAGAGATTACAAGGAAGCCAGAGAGTATATTGAAGACATCAAAGATATTTGTGATGATTTTGAGGGACTCTGCCAGCGGAATCTCGCAGCTAATACAGGTATGTTGTAAACCATAGCAACACGTCTCTTCATCCTAGAAGATTATCCATAAAAGCGATGCACAGTGGCAAAAGACGTGAACTGAATGATCCTTAGATGACTTTGCCTAACGTCTATGAATGAATTTTAGTTACATAGCTGCTATTTATAATAAAAAAACATTTGAAACATCCGTGATTTGATAATCTCTACTGAATATATGGTATGTAACCAAAGCTGCAACACATATATACCCTCAGGTCCCATGTTTCTCAAAATAAAAGTTATTACAGTATCTCGTAGTGATCACGAGCATAAATTCTGTGTATTACGTGAGTCCATACTGGTAAAGTAAATCCTACAGGCCTCTCTCATGGGGTCAAAAACGGCTCCTATAAATAACAATGCTGCAGAGTAATACGTTCGTGTGGCCAGTTTTAGTCCTCTCCAAATTACAAAGGTTTTTGTTTTCGTGCAGGCATGAATTTCTATGACTTTTTCAACTTCATGGTGCGATTTTCTTTTGCAAACATTGTCCAACTTTGCCATCTTGCTAAAAGCAGCGTGTTTGATGGATGGTGGTGTACTTCTAAAGCTCGACACTTATTCTTTAACCTGGAGTCTGCGAAAGATATTGCAATCAAGATGAAAGATACATGTTTCTCTGAGAGTCATAACATCTCAATGGATTTCAGAAGTGTGTTGGAAGAACCCGCATTCTTGGAACTATGTCTCCAACTTGATAGAACATATGCGTCTATACATGATCAATGCACATTGATCAATGATAAAGCGAAAATTCTAACGGACGATTTGGTTGATATGGGCTTTTGTAAATTGGTCAGCACTGTGGTTTGTAATCCTGAAGATCTAGTGATTCTAGTAAACGACATGTTGCAGAATCTGAGGAAATCACCATAGGAAAAAAGCCAGAATGGGTAGTGTGGATGTTTTGTGAGATGATTTTGACCATCATTCTCATACTCCATATGGAGATGCTTTTACTGTATTGTTCGCCGTCTTTTTGGATACCATCAAGTTGCAACATTTTTCTGGAGATGAACCTTTGATGCTGAGAAGTTGATAATTGACCATTTGAGGTTGTTTGATTTCATTAAATTATTTGTTAAATTGTCATATTATATAGATAGTATAGCCACACTTTCGTGTAAATATGTTCATTATGATCACCGCTGTGTTGTGCCCGTTTAGAGGTGGGAAGATCCGGGTTGCTTGTTGTGTAACAGACCTATGGGTACTTATAAGCCGTCTGTTATACCCTCCTGTGCATAAATAATTTATGCTATAGCTAAACTTATAAAAACAATAGTGTTAGTGTATTACCTTAAAAACAATGTGGTTTTCTGCATACTTTGATAACTTTGCCAGTTTTAGAAATGTTGTTGATTTTTGACATATTTGAGATGTAGACAATTAAAACCGATACATTAATAAGCACATTAATGCTTCTATTATCAGATATTAGATTCCATCCGATATACAAGCTTGTAGGTTATTTTTAGTGCAAACAGAAGTTAAGAAACAAAGAAATCAAATGAATTTTCATCACTTAAAGCTGCATATATTATGTTCCGGAAAAGTTGCATCTTTAGCTTCACACTTTTTTCTTGCCTGAATCGCTCCCAGCGTTCCCTTGCTGATCCATCATGCTGCTTTTGGAACTGCAGTTATCAGCACTTTTTCATCCACACGGCCACGTCTCCATCCTGTCAAGGTAAGTATTCGTCTATTATAATCTATCTTATTCATTGGTTTTAAGTTGTTTGTTTGCAAGTTGCATTGCGTTAGTGTGGCAAATGGTTACACTGAATTAGCTTCTGTGTATGAGTCCATTTTTGCGGTTTCTTAAGCCTTCCTATGACAAAACACGTTAACCTATTGGTCGCCTAGTTAGATAATCTTCTACCAATCTACCATTGACTTGAAATACATAAATTTGGTTTGAGGAAGGTAGGGTTTGAATTTTGTGTTAGAACTGATGAAGACAAAACAAGATCTTGGAATTATGTCCCTGATTCACTATTTTCTTAAGTGCTCGAGAGTCAAGATGGGTTGGGTTCAGAAGAGTGTTTGTCTTATCCTTTGACTGTGCTGGGTTGACTGTTTTAGTAGTCCAAATTTTGGAAGAGTTAACTGAGATATCTTATTAAATACAAGATTCATTACATTTCCCTAAGTTAGGTTAAATTGTCATAAGTCTATATTAGTACTAAAATCAAGGTTGGGCTAAACACATAGTTTGAAGTAGATGTTAACTACTCGTAGTTATTTAATAAACCTCAATAGCTGCAAAATAAATCATTTTCATTGAAGATATTAGCTGTGACTAATTTGATTGCTAAGAGTTGATTTCGATAATTTTTTTGTCACAAACGATGCATGAAGACATATAGCTAAAACGGAACGGGTCAATAGGTTGAAAGCTACCTGCCCTATCATATATGCATACACCAACATGAAAAGTTTTATTTAGAACATCTTATAACTGAAAAGAGTGTTTGTGGCTCGACTTAATTCAAACCGTACTAAAAGAAGCCGTTTCGACCCAAACCTATAATGACTCCTACTTGTCCATGTGCCAGCCTTTGAAATTGCATGTGCATGACTGTAATACTAAAGACATTTGCACCATTGAGTCTCCTTCAATTAAGGATGGTATATTTACTAGTAAAAGCTGTGTGCTAACTAATTCTCATACGACCACATCAGTTAAGACCTATGACCTGGTTATGATCCCCCCCTCCTGGTCCCCCGCCCCGTGGGGGCTGTTCTTAGTTAAGGCTTAAGAATTAAATAAGATGATGACGGTGATAGAATAGTGTTTGGTACACCAAGATTATGTCGCATTGATGAAGATTCTTCTCAATACCAGCAAATAGGCCAAAATCTATCGACTTCATTTTTAAGATAAGTGTCCAAATTTTTGTTTCCACATATGATTTCACACCATTGCACATGTACACAAATAATATAGAGAAAACAAATGTCAACACTCAATAACAAACCATAATATACAAATCCTATTATAACACCTAATATACAAGAGCTTTGAAGGTGAAATAATAACCTATTATAAAAGAAGCTGATATTTATGAAGGTGCAAAATTTCAAAACTTATGGAAAGAATTAATAATGTGAATAAAAGCTTATTTTCTTTATTGACATCTTCCATTTCTTCCGGGACCTCCATAATATATATAATCTCCCCAAACATTGTTCTTGCCTGCTTTTATATCATAACAATTTGGATGATCAGCCAATAGATGCAAATTTTTTAGAGGAAGCAAGCTATTGTCCCAATCGACAACCTTCAAATTTCTAAAATAGGAAGCTTTTCCGAAACCTTCACTAGGAAAATGACCACTACCCATTTGTGTTGAAGTGTGATATCCCCTTGATCTTGAGTTCACTATCTCCCCTCCAAATTGTATCATACTTGCATGTCGTTGTAGATGACTAAACAAAAACGACGGCCAATAGCCAATGAGTAGTCCTGATCCGAATTGGAGCCACCAGTGTCCATGTTTAGGGTCCTAGACATAGAGACAATAGTCTGATTTAGCATGTAGTTATGACAAAACTTAGGATCAACATAGTAATAGTCTACATTAGTTTAATAATTTATGTCAATGCAAAGAAAAAGTGTACACATGGGAGACCACTTCCTCGAAGAAAAGAAGAGAATCTTATTAATATAATACTAGTAAGAACAGTGCTGTAAACAGAAACAAAACTGTTTTGCAAGTAATGGTCCATAGAAGTTTAAAGTATGGTAGAAAAATGCCCACATGTTGGTGCAACTACTTTTCGCATAAACCCTAGTTAGAGCCTTAGAGAGGGTTAATTTAACACATAATTGGTAACCCGTTAAGTAAACGTCATGACATTGTTAAGTATAATTAGCATTACCTTCCATATCATAATGGCGATATCGAATTGTTTACTCTTGTAAGATGACCTTGGAGAGATTGCTGCGCCAATAGCGATCCTATTGTTTGTTTGAACAAATCCCGAGCATAGTAAGTTGTAGCACCCTGTAGTTTGGTATGCATCCGTCTGTAAAATGAACCAATATTAGCCTTATGTGAACATGACTTTTTAGCAGCCACTACACAAATTATAGTAGAACTGCCACCAACTTATTTCGTTTCATATATATAGCACTTTAATACTAGTAGTACTTACCGTCCAGTAAGTGAAGAACCTAGGGTAACCATCTCCATACAACTCCGGGCTTACCTGAATAATTACCAATAATAACTCCTTATTAGATGTATTGAAACCGTAAAGTATATTCTGTATGTGGACCGATATAATGCCTACCTGGATATGTCTACACTAGCAAATTTTGTACCAACATATTTTTGAAATTAAATAGTACGCGTACATATCAGATAACATCAGTGCTTATTCATACTGCAGTTAAAAACCATAGATCTACCACTGGCTAGAAATTACCTGCCAACCAGCTTCTACGGTATTGAGATCATTGCCAAACGAACCAGAGATAACCCATAACTGTGACAAACTGAATTCGTATAGATCTGTAACAGCCGGTGTCCATACATTTATGCTCGCCTTAGCTCCATAGTATTGATCTCCATTGACAAAAGCAACCGCATGCTACAATAAAAACGACCATATTACTATGATTTACTATACATAGCTTTTTTCTTATATAATACAGTATGACATTTATGCGCATTGTGAAAATGTTAAAGTTGGTACTAACTTCATGACCACCGCTCGCTGTGTCACGCCTCACACCCCTTATCTTTCTTCCGAATCGTTTTAAAGAACTAGCTCGTAGAACATCATTTTCTGTAGTTCTTCTTATTGGAATAGTGCCTTCTGGACAGAATTCGTTAGATTCTGTCCACAACTGACTTGTGTAAATGTTTTCGTCACTTGCGTTGTGTCCCTTTGGCCTCTCCAATGGTGGTTCCTACAAAAAAAAATAACACAACCCACTTAACTTACTTAAGATCTCAACACTTTCTATATATAGATAGGAACATATCTTATCAGCAAAATGTTAAGTACCAATGGCTTTTGTCCTTTGAGCTTAGGATGGTCAAATGCAGGTTGAAGATGAGATAGAACACAATCTATCAAGTCTCCATCTGGACTCTGGTTCCGAAAACACATGCAACTTGTTACTTGACCTCCAAGAAACGTTAAAATGAAGAACTAACTCTATAGGAAATAAACTAAGAACGTTACCTTAATGGTCTTGATAGAAGGCTTGTTGATTTTCTTGAGATGATTTCGGATTCTTTTTAGCTTCTTCAATTCTTGCATTGGTTTGAAAACGGTTTCATTCTTCGGTACAACAACGGGTACAAACATAAGTAGTATGCAAACAAATATGAAAATAATAGAAGAAGAAGAAGAAGAAACCATGTTTAGTTTGTTTTTATGGTATTTGGTTGTATTCTAAGAATCTAAGATGAGAGTTAGATACTACAATATATGTGTGATGTTTTTATGCAGTTTGGAGTTGTCTCTTTCCTATAGAAGTGAGATTTTATAAAGAAAACAACAAGAGCAAGAAACAGTTTTTGGTTTTATTCCATAATTTTGTCACAAGGTAGGAAGAAAACACACAAAACTCAGATGGATACAAGACAGAAGAAGCCTCAAGCTTCAAAAGACAAAGAGTGTGTGAGTTTTTAATATGAATCAAACCATTTTCCTCTTTACATCTTAATAGCTTATATGGTCACATAAGTACAACAAGCACCAACCAATTACATAATAAACATTTTTAAATATAGACTCATAACAATATTATACTACCTGTCTATACATTTTTCCTAAAATGTTTATTATTTAATATTTTTTTTCAGATAAATCAGTGATGTTGATATTCCTTAGGTGTGTGAATTTGTAATAAACAATTCATTTAAATAATATACAAGGATGTGACATTACTTGAAAAACTTGCAATATTTGATTAAATGAATTTAGGAACTAACATAGTAGTTTCTCTTATAAGTAAGTCAATCAACTATTACACAAACCATAATTTATTTATAAAGTTCAAGGTTTGTAACATAAATTATGCATTAGTACAAGAGTAATGATGTAATATTACAAGTAAAATGATTGAGAGGTTTAAAAAATATGATTAGTTATGGAGATGTTTGTTTTAGCTTATATAACGTAAGCTTATTTCAGCTTATATAACATAAGCCTCAATTTTGTGGCTTATTTAGAGACTTATGGGTTTATCTAAGTTTGTTATGATATAATAAACTTATATAAGCCCATAAGTCTCTGATAAGCTTAAAAAATTAGAATTTATGAAATATAAGCCGAAATATGACTTATTTTTTGCTTATATAACGTAAGCTCCAATTTTGTGGCTTATTTTGAAACTTAGGGGCTTATATAACTTTATCATGATATAATAAATTTATATAAGCCCATAAACCTCCAAATAAGCCACAAAATTAGGGCTTATCTTATATAAGCCGAGATGGGCTTACATTATATAAACCAAACCACACCCCTTATGTGCATATGTGACCATATATTATTGGTTTGTGAATAAGCGAGACCTCCCGCTGTTTTCAACAGAATGATGACACATAAGTTTAGACATACAATTAGGCACATCGATT
This sequence comes from Glebionis coronaria, assembly GCA_025667525.1. Taxonomy (NCBI): domain Eukaryota; kingdom Viridiplantae; phylum Streptophyta; class Magnoliopsida; order Asterales; family Asteraceae; genus Glebionis; species Glebionis coronaria. The sequence continues at coordinate 634,184,016 of CM046875.1, read as the reverse complement.
AAGCATCTTAATCAATGTTCTAAAACTTGAATCTATAGCCTCTTTGTAATAATCTGTGTTGTGTTAGTTAAATCTCTAATACAAATTCTTCCAAAGATTAGTACTATTTGTTTTTTGGGCAAATAAGAGATAATAGATTACATATGTGATCAAAGTTTATTCATGCATGGATGATTAATTAATGTTCAAAAACATGCTTGATTAGTTGTTTTCATAATTGAAGTGTATATATGACAAGCTGAAGTTTAAACAGTATATGGGGTCAGATTTATGCACATTGTTTACATGTCTTGTTGTTGCATAATTGTATGCAAATTTAATTTTCAGGAACTCTTAGATGGTCCAGGATGGTTATCGAAGTTTTCTGAGATTAGAAATCTTTTTGGGGTGCTGAATTTTGGTCCTGAATGAACCCCTGCTGCCACCTACAAATTTCCAGCGAATGCCTACTATCTTACTTATGCTTAAAGGTTACAGTGAGGTCTATTTTACTAGTTTGTAATTTAGTATCTTTTTGTTTGACTGTGTTGTCGCCTATTCACCAAGATAGAATGTTGTAAAATTAATCATTGTGATTTGATGTCACAATATATACGTAGTACTTGTGTATCGTTTGTTAACCTAGTCTAGTTTTGTGTCTAGTAAATGATTACATCAGTCCTAAAGAAAAAAAAAATACTATTTTCAAGTATTCTTTATTAACACTATGTTCCTGAGTTTGATGAGAAAAGAAAAAAAAAAGATATAAAAAGAAGAGGAGATAAAGAAGAGAGGAGGATACAAACACTTGTATTTTTTTGTGTTCCCGGGTTATTCTTTAATTTGAAATTCACCATATATACCCATAGCAATCTACATAAACCGTTCTAACCGAAGAGTTTGTGACCAAACGCTATTTGAATGAGACTAGAGTTTCCAACAAAGCGGTTGGGGTTCAAGTTTCGCCAAGGCCGGGACGATGTGAGGTGGTTAACATAGCTTAATTAAGAGCTTCCACAATATTGATTATTGCGACCACTTCACATTTTTGCTCATACTTACACTGTGTTCTCGAGTTAATATTTGAAAGGAAGTGAAAAGAAAAGGAAAGTGTTTATGTTCTTTAGTTTTTTTAAGAGGAAAAAGGAATTGGAGAGAAAAATGGGGGAAAGAAAATCTTATTATAAGTTATATAAAGACTAAAATACCCTTTTAATAATATTTGGTCATAAAAACTAAAGAGATCTATATGTAATTTAACAAGTTATTTTCCTTTTCCTTTACCTCAAAAACATGAATCTTGTTTACTTTCATTTTCTTTTTCTTTATCTCAAGAACATGTAAATAACACTTTCTTTACTTTTCCTTTTCCTATGCTTTTTCTTTTCCTTTCATCTAAAACTCGAGAACTGAGCATTAGCGACATGTCACCATACATTTTCACCACATTCTGGCATTGTTCACTCGAGATCATTAATTAACCACTTTCTATAATGTATCGAAAAATATAATAATATTTGTGTTTCGATCGGCTTGGCTGCAATGAGTTATCGTAGTTTTTTTTTCTTTGATCAAATTTTCGGATAAAGGTATGAATATCTCTATCCTAATTACTTACTCGATCATAACCAGTTTTAATGAGATTGTATGTTGTTGATGAGATTTTATATACTCATGTTAAGAGCATAAGGTGTAGTCAACACCAGAAATCTGGTGTTATGGGACCGTTACGTCAGCATCCACTCTATAACATCAGAATTCTATAATACCAGAAATCAGGTGGTATGTTTAACACCAGATTTCTGATGTAATAGAGGTCCCACTAATATTTTTTTAACAAATTCTTTTATAAAATTTAAATTTTCATTAATATAAAAACATTACAAATAAATAAAGACATAAAAAAGCCGAAATAAAATTGCAAACTAAAAAAAATTACAAGCCGAAATATTTTTACGGGTTTCTTCTTTCAATTTTTCGACTTCATCGTTGTCTTTTTGAGCCCATCCCGTAGTGTCCACTCCAAGAATCTTCAAAGCCTCGTTTCTTTTTTGTAGCTCAAGAAACGCAAGTCTTTCGCTCATCGATGTCCTTAGGAGGTTGATAGTTCGATACATAAGGTTGTGGCATTTGTTGTGATATTAGATGGGTGAATGACGGAAGAGGGTTGCTAGTTGAAGAGTTTGTAGCGGGTGGTGTATTCGAATTTGAGGATGATGATGAACCCGCCATTTGGTTTTCGAAAAAAGTATTCACCCATTGGTTTGGATTCATTTTTGTGTTTGGAGATTAAAATGTGTTGAAAATATAAAAATATGGGGTTTTGGGTTTGATTTTATAGGTAAAAAATTGAATTTTTGGGGATTTTTGTTTTGACCCCCAACGGTCAAAAAATTTGAATTTTTTTTGAAAATACCCAATACTAGCCGTTAGGTATAAAAAATAATAAAATAAATTTTTTTTTGTGGTATAACGCGCGCCGGGATGCGGTCTCGCGCCATAATATCATTTTGGGCTGGTGGGTATGGCGCCAGAGGCTATGACGCGATCGAGGGTGTGGTCTTTGGCGCCATCGAGCTCGCGCCATGGCTATGGCTTGAGCCATCCCCTACCGTACCCCAGCCTCTAAGGAGTAAGGAGTGCTACTTTGTAGGGGTAATAAAAAAAAGCGTGAAATCATCAAATTGTTCAATTCGAAGTCGGAAGACAATACTAAAAAACCAAAACTCAAAATATCCGCTTGTCATATTTTGGTTTCGGTTTTTATTTTTTAGATTTTCGTGGTTTAAAATCAAACCATACATATTATATATGAAATTTTTTAACTAAATATTCAAATAATAATACATGTATTAATTATATTAGTACATTACTTTTATTACTTTTACTGTACAACGACTTTTTTACTCCTGTTATCAACAGTTCTAAACATTTATGCGTAAAATTTAGTTAATGTGATCGTAATCTATAAAAACGAATAAATATATTTTGTTTATATGTTATTAATGAATATTTAAATATTTGATTTTTATCTATTTAATATCACTTAATTATATGAGAATGCATGTATTTATAAACTTAAACTCGATTAAACTTATAAAATAGTTAACTGTAACACGAATCGCGGGTAACCGCTATTTTCGAGTAACCGTGCGTGTTAAATTTATGGACATAATCTGCTAACCCTTTTTAACCAAAGGGACTAATTTGATTTGTTTAAATGTTTCGGGGTTTTTTGCCTTGTGGACTACTTGTAGAATCGAGCTTGGAATATAAGGACTGAAGTTGTCAAGTTGCATAAGTTTTCACCCGAGCCCATTTGTTGAAGCCTAAACCCATATGTGCAACGGCTATGTGTTTTTTGCTATAACCCTAGCCTCTCTCATTCGAGAGAAGCATCTGGGTTTTTTTTTTATCTTTGTGTGTCTTTGATTTCTCTCTCGTTTTTCAAACTATGTAACCCATATCATTTTCTTGTTTATTTTTGTAAAACTATTATCAAATAGATAATAGGATAATACCATAATAGTTGTGATGATCTCTTTTTTGATTCGTAGTTTAATCGTAATTTAATAAAAACTTTGATTCTTGTTTATAAATTGGTTTAAATCGTTTGGATCTTGCTTTTCTACATGGTATCAGAGTCAGGTTGCTTTGAAATCATAAAAATTATTTTCTAGGGTTTGATATAAATTTAGGGGTTTTTCAAATTGACACCTTTTTTAGGATAGGTCTGCTATTAAAATAGTCAGATCAATAATATTTATTTATATTCTCTTTATAATGTGTGGAAAAAATTTTAGGGGTTCAAAATTTTTTTTAGGGTTTTGATAATATCTTGTTTCTAACCCTTTGTTTTGGTGCAGGAGGTTGATTCAATAGATCTGTTGGATTTTCTAGTTATCCCTAATTTTCTTAAATTAGGATTTGGAGTGGAGGTTTTGTTTCTTCCTAGATTAAGTGAATCTAGGAGAAACTGATCGATTGTGCTTTTGTTTGCATGCACTATAACACCTCTTTTCCCTCTATCACCTTTTTAGTCTTTATTTATTTACTCTCTCTGGTGTGGTTGGTTCTTACCTATTGGATGTCTCTGTTGATTGTTGATAATTTCTTGTTTACTCTCTCTGTTGGGTTATCTTTTACTAGTTGATTGTTTTTACTTATCTGGACTTTTAGTCCTTACTTTGCCCTGCCCTTGACCTACTATCCTTGAGTGGTTTAGAAGCCTGGGAACTTTGTTGGCACTTATTAAGTTCTTTTATTTGTTTTTTTCTTTTGCTCTAAGCTTTCACCATGTATGTTCATGGTGACTTAGACACTGAAAATGTTGGGGGAGACTCAATGACCTTAGCAAACTTGACATTAGTGACCCATTACATCTTCACCCTAATGACTCTGCCACAATAACTGTTATTTCTGTTAAACTTAAAGGGACTATAAAAATATCAATTTTGGTCTAATGCTATGTTGCTTGCTTTAGAAGGAAAAAAATAAAATTGGTTTTATTGATGGTACTTGTAAAAGGTCAACTACTGTTGAGATTTTAGGAAAACAATGAGACAGAGTCAATGTTGTGGTGTTGGGTTGGATTCTTAATTCTATATTTGACTAACTATTTCTTGAACACATTTTTCTAAAAAGGCTAAACATGTTTGAAATGATTTGAGAGAAACTTATCATAAAGTTGATGGGTCTGTTATATTTAACCTTCATCATAGGATTAACACTTTGAAGCAGAATGGTTCTAACTTGTTTGATTACTATCATGGTTTGAATGCTTTGTGGAAACAATATGATGCTATAGTTGAATTGCCTAACTGTATGTGCACATCTAATAATGAGTTTAAGAATCATAACAAGTTGTTGAAATTAATGCAATTCTTAATGGGACTTGATGACAATTATATAACTATTAGAAGCTCTATTATCTCTAGAGAGATTTTGTCAGATGTTAAAGGTGCTTATGCTATCATATCTAGTGAGGAGTCTCAAAGAGTTGCATCTAGAAATCTATCTGGATCCTCTTAGAGGACTCAGACATCTGCTTTTTTATCTAATGGGTCTGCTAGAAATATTTTTCAAAGAAACCAGAGCTTTAACTCTCGTGGCTTTAGACCTAATAATAGTAATAACCCTAGACCTAATAATATTGTAAAACCTAACACTTATAGACCCAATGCGAATTCTGAGTTGGTGTGTGAAAATTGTGGGCATAATGGCATATTATTGAAAGGTGCTTTAAAATTATTGGATATCCAAATGATTTTGGGAAAAAAATACCTGATCAAAATTTTAAAGGGAAAAATGTTTCTAACAACTTTATGGGTACCATGTAACACCCCACTTTGATAAGTGGACCGTTACGTGTATTTATGGCGTGTCATCAAAGCATGCCAAGTAATATGTACTAAAACATACATGACCATAGGGAAAACCGGAATCAAACATCGGTTCCCAAACATAAGCCCAAAACATAATTAAAGTAAATGAATTAGGAGGACAAGACAGGTGTCCAAACAAGCATAAGTATATGAAGTCAAAAAGGAGAAGAAGTCTAAGGTAACTTCCATCCTATGCACGTCCTCCAAATGCTCAAGTGTGTCCTTGGGTACCTGCCGTTTTGGGACATGGAAAGGAAAGTAACGGCTGAGCAAATACGCTCAGTGAACGGATATATGACATAGTATGAATGACTAAAACATAATAAAGACTTATTAGCAGCGGAAATGTATAAGTCCTGGAAAACCTGGAACATGTTTATAAACTGGTTTATAGTTTGAAAAGACTTATGCTTTTATATGAAATTTGTATTAATTAACCAATAGCCCATATAGGTCATGAGGTTCCACCGTGCATGAATACTTGGAGGGGAAACCTCATAATGCAATTAGAGGGGTTGCCTCTAATTAATTAGTCTGGGTAGGAGGGATCAACTCCTTGTGAATGATGCAAGGCACACATCGCATTCACCATAAAATCTAGTAAAACATGTAACTAGTATGCACCCATACGCCCCACATGATAATATAAATATATGGCCAAAACTGAAAAGGGACGCCACGAGCAATCACTCCGCCGTGGGGAAGTCATAACACTGGTGCCTCCAGTGTTATGGTTATGGTACCTCCATAACTAGGTGACACTGGCCATGCATGTATATGGCTTAGGCATTTAAACTAACATAATAAAACATATACTTGGGAAGACAGTTGGCTGCAAACGTGGAATCCTAATAAGGAAAGAATGTGCATACTGAAGGACGGAAAATCCGTACCTTGTGTCCAGTGAACGAGGAAAGATGAAAGGATGAATAGTCCTGCTCCGACCTCACTAATGCTACTTAAATAAAGGGACATGTATAAGTTGCCTGATTACTGAGTACGTTACTGGTTCTAGCATGTTCTTAGCTTGTTTTATATGTTCTTGTCGTGTTTACTGTTTTAAATGTTATACTGTATTAATCATGTATTTTCATGTATTCTGATTATGTATTATCTTGTATTCTTGTATTATTATACTTGTCGTGTAATAATAAGTAACTTTCTAAAAATAACAGGTTTACAAAAATAGAATGTTTTCAAAAATAGAAAGTTTCCAAAAATAGATCAGTTTCTAAAAATAGAAAGTTTCCAAAAAATTAGTAAGTTTCCTGAAATAGAAATTTTCCATATTTAGAAATAAGCTGGATTAATAAGCTAATAATATAAGCTAAAGTTTATTGGTTAAAACTCATAAGTTATGCAATTAATAGTATAGTTTATTAAATAAAAGTCCTGGTAATTTAATAAACTATAGGTTATAAGATTTAATTAAATAAATGCATGATTTAATTTAACTAAGACATATAAAATACTTAGGTTAATCATATATTAATAATTTATTAATTATAACTTAAGTCATGATTTATTAATTAATTATAAGTCCATGTTTTAATAATTAATTAATAACTATAGTCTAAATTAAATAACAAAATACTTAGGTTAAAACATGTATTATTTATTAAAAAAATAAATATAACCTAAGTCATGGTTAAATGAAATTAATTATTAGTCATGTTGAAATAATTTAATTATTCTTGTAAAATATAACTTGTAAAAATAATCCCGTGCCCGATCCCGTGTTTTACATATAAGCCGAAACAACCAACCCTTGACAGTGGCTTCCCGGCCTAGCCGGTTGCCACTGTCCGAGTAAAATCACCACCGGCTAACGTCGGTGGTTCCCCCTGCTTGGGCTGCGTTTCCCCTGATCAAACAAAACATCCACCGGCTTAAGCCGGTGGTGTTGCTGTTGCTGCGCCGAGACCCAACCACAAACCAAACGACACCCCGACGCGAGTCGGGGTCCCTTGTTCCTTGCTGCCGAACCACCAAAGCCACACCGAGACCTTGGGGTATCGGATGTTGGTGCGAATCAAACCCACCGAGAGCTTGGGCTCTCGGTTGTGTGTGTCGCCCGAACAAACCCCACCAAAAACCCCCACAATTAATGTTTTCTAGTATAAATCTAACATGTTTTATTATGTTTTTAATATTCTTACTGTTGGGAATAAAATGAGCTAAGTCACTCAGACGCTGACAAGAGGAAATTGGACGCCGACAAGAGTAAATGAGGCGCTGACAGATGAAGCACTGACAAGAAATATTCAAGCGCTGACAACAAGATGATCAACCACTGATAGGAATACTTAGCCAACACGTTTTATATTTAAAGTAAAGATATGATCAATATTGTATTTTCTATAATTATCTTTACCTAGAATAGTTGATAGGTAAACTTTTGTACACGAATCTTGTGTTATAAAAAGAGGTCGTAGGGTTCTTAGTTAGATATCAAGTTTTATAAGTTTTCACAAGGTTTACAACTTCCATTGTACACAAGTTTCATTATTTATCAAGAGTGAAAGTTTGGTTTACTTTGTTTGTTTGTTCTTTGTTCTAAGTGTTAATTCCGCATAACACTTAGATTGTTAAATACACAAAGTTTCTCTAAGTGTTAATCTTGATTCAATCTCGTTTAACACAAAGCTAATCGATCTAAGTTTGGGATCAACAAGTGGTATCAGAGCGTGTTGAGGAAATTTGATATAAAAGAACAGTAAACCCTAAATCACCAGAAACCCTAATCCAAACAAGATGTCTACCACAAAATCTTCATCCTCATCAAATCACAACCGCAAGATCCCTATGCTCGACCCTGACAACTTTAAACAATGGAAGTTCAATTTTGAACAATATCTTCAAGTTCATGACCATACTCTTTGGAAAGTTATTGAATATGGCAATCAATTCGATAAAGCAACTAGGATTGCTGCTGCCATTGCAACAAGAGCTACAGCTGGCTCAATTGGTGCAGATCTTGATGAAAGACCTGAAGATGGAAGAGCTATCTCAGTTGCTGATATAGCCTTGAGAAGGAATGACATGAAGACGTTGAACATTCTTAAACTCTCCTTGGGTCCAAAGAATCAACACAAATACAGAAGTTTTGATTAAAAATCTTTGGGCAGCTCTTCAAGTTACCTATGGTGGTAATGAAGATACAACAAAAGAAAGGAAGAAGAAACTTTTGAGTGAATATGTTGTATTCAAGGCTCTTCCCAATGAGAAGCTAAATAAGGTAAGAAGTCGGCTTCTAGACATCACCAGCAAGTTGTCTTTTATGGGAACAGAACATGATGATGCTGATATCATTGCTACATTCCTTAGAGGTCTTGGTGATGCATGGAAAATTGAAGCTAGATCAATCCTTGCCACCAATGCCCATAAGAGTGCTTCCTTTGATGATGTCTATAATAAGCTAAAGATTTTGGAGAGTGAGACCTTACTTGAACATGGAAGCAAGTCAACATCTGGGAACATGGCTTTCATCTCACATAGTGAATCTCAAACCATTGACAAAGAATCATATGTCAATGGAATGAATGTACATCATGTTACTGGATCAACTTTTGTCAACGGTGGATCAACCTTTGTCAGTGGCTCACATTTTGACGCTGACACATACAATGTTGGTTCACCAAGGCTTAAACCTGTTGGTATTGATTTGGATACAGTATGTGCCTACATTGCTGCATTACCCAATGGTTCCTTAGTTACCTATGAGGACCTTGAGTAAATCAGTGATGCTGACTTGGAAGAGATGGATATCAAGTGGAATATGGCACTTGCAAGCATAAGGGCTAACAGATGGAACAAAAGGTATGGAAGAAAGATGACCTTTAATGCTAAAGACACAACTGGATTTGACAAATCCAAGGTTGAGTGTTATAACTGCCGTAGGATGGGACACTTCATGAGAGAGTGCAGATCTCCAAGAAGATCTGATGCTGGAAAGAATTCAAGCCAAATCATCAAGGTTGAAGATGCTAAGCCAAAGGCTATGGTTGCCATGCAAGATATTGATGGTGTTGGATGGGACTGGAGCTTTATGGCAAAGGATGTGGTAGAGAATCAAGCTTTGATTACTGAAAAGGAAGAAGATGGGCATGTTCACTTTGATTTCATGGCCAACTCCTCATCTTCATTAGATAATGAGGTATATGAAAATTTAACAAAGAAAATTTAAAGTTAAAATCAGATGTTGTAAACACAAGCACTAGGCTTGCAAACTATCAAATGGCACTTGTGCAATCTGAAGGGACGATAGAGGAATATAAGAAAATGGAATTTGACCTAAAAGATCAAATTAACATTTTAACTAGAGATCTGAATGTCAGTAATGAAGCTAGAGAGTCTTTAATGAAAAGTAGGGCTGACTTGCAACTTTAGTTAAGTGAAGCCATTAAAGATAAAGAAAATATAGGGCTTAAAATTGAAAATTTTGATAAAGCTAGTCAAACTCTAGAAAAGTGTGTCAGTGAACAAAGAGACTCTAGGGACAAGTCTGGGATTGGGATGAATGAGTATATTGTTGTTCCACCACCTGTTGGGAACTTCTATGGTGTTCAAAGAAAGGATCTCTCCTGGACTAGTATTCCAGAACTCCAAGAAGAGGAATTTATTCCTCCACCTAGAGTGCTTTCCCCAGTTGAGGAATATCAACAAAAGGTGACTGATCTTGAAGAATGGAAAGCAGCCAACCCTTGTCTTTTTGTTAAGGGTGGGATGCTTAATGAGAGTCTATTTGTTCCTACACCCATTACTGTTACCAACCCCACCACTGGAGAAACTATTGGCCTTGGCTCACCTATTAAGAGAAAACCTAGTGTTAAGTATGCTGAAATGTATAGAAAACTTAGGTCACCCTAAAGCCAAGCTAGTGTTAATGGGACAGGGTTCTTGCAGTCTAGAACTAAGGTTATGTCTAGAAAGGCTTGTTTCACATGTGTAAGTTTCTCTCATTTGGCCTATAAGTGTGTCAGTGGCTCTAAATCCACCACTGACAATAGGTCAACCATGGTTAAGCCAAGACCTTTTGTCCAATCAAGTCCACATGCCATTAGACCAGATCCCTTCTTTTCTAAAGGGAATGATACTCATGGACAAATGCCCTTTCAAAAGACCAACACTTGATCTAACAGACAATGGGTTCCTGTAGCAAACCCTAATTTGGACGCTGACAGGAACAAACTCAGCGCTGACAGGAACAAATTCAACGCTAACAGGAACAATTTAAACGCTGACAACTCCAAGTTTAGTATGCAAATGCCACAACTAGCTGTTGTTAGAGCTTGTGTTAGACTAAGTAACAATAGGTATTTACAACCTAAGGGAAAGGGGTCTAAAGCTTCATCTAGTTTGACATGGAGACCTAAACAAGACCAAAACCCTAACTCAGATGGAATTTCTATGACCTGCAACAGATTTAATTATCTTTCAAAGGTCATTACTAAACCAATTGGGGTAAATTGGGTGTTCAGACCACAAAGGGATTAACAAGGGGTTGTTACAAGGAATAAATCAGTTCCTGTTGCACAAACACATGAATCCAAATCTGCACAGGCTTGGGTTCCCAAAGAAAACTAATTTGTTTTCTCTATGTGCAGGGCATTCAAAAGCAGGTCAATGATCATGGATATTGGGACAGTGGATGCTCTAGGCACATGCCAGGGAAGGAAGATTATTTGACAGATTTTATCCTCATTAAAGATGGTGACAAAGTGTACTTTGGTGGAGGTTATGGTAATATATCTGGCAAGGGAACTCTTATCACCAACAATTTACGTTTTGAAAACGCCTTTCTGGTAAAGGAACTTGATTATAACTTGTTTAGTGTGTCACAAGTTTGTGACAACAAAAATAAAGTTCTTTTTACTGATACTGAATGCTTGGTGTTGAGTAAGGATTTTGAGATCCCTGATGAGAAGTTTATTGAATATAAAACACCTAGGCATAAGGACATTTATAATGTTAATCTAAAAGGTATTAAGATGAACAAAAATCTATCATGTCTCTATGCTAAAGCATCGGTTGATGAAAGTAATTTATGGCACAGAAGGTTAGGGCACATTAATTTTAAGAACATTAATAGACTTTGAGACATGATCTAGTTGATGGTTTGCCTTCAAAGGCTTTTCACAATGATCACTCTTGTGTTGCATGCCTTAAAGTCAAACAACATAAAGTCTCCTTTAAGTCTAAAAGTGTGCACTCTAGTTCTAAACCACTTCACTTGCTTCACATGGACTTATTTGACCCAACCAATATAGAAAGCCTAAATGGTAAATATTACTGTTTTGTCATCACTGATGATAATTCTAGGTTTACTTGGACTTTCTTTTTGGCCTTAAAGAGTGATACTGCTAAGACTTTAATTAACTTCGTCACTCAGATTGAGAAGAAAACAGGTAATGAGATTAAAGTACTTAGAAGTGACAATGGTGGTGAGTTTAGGAACAATCTTTTAGATGCCTTTTGTGTCAGTAAGGGAATTTCTAGGGAGTTTAGCATAGCTAGAACTCCACAGCAGAATGGTGTAGCTGAAAGAAAGAATAGAACACTAATAGAAGCAGCTAGGACTATGTTAGCATATGCTAAGTTTCCTATTGCTTTTTGGGTTGAGGCTGTGAACACGGCTTGCTATGTTCAAAATAGAGCCTTGGTCAATAAAATCCACAATAAGACACCTTATGAGCTATTTTGGAATCGGAAGCCTAATATAGACTTTCTTAAACCCTTTGGATGTCATGTAGTTATCCTAGATACTAGTGATGCCTTAGGAAAATTTAATGCAAAAGGTGATGAAGGATATTTTGTGGGTTATTCTATGAATAGCAGAGGGTACAGGGTTTACAAAAAGAAGGAAAAACACATTCTTGAGAAAGTGCATGTTAAGTTCTTAGAAAGTAAGCCTAGTGATCCTGAGAATAGACCAGATTGGTTATTTGATTTGGAACCATTATCTAGGTCCTTGAATTATATGTCTGTTACTAATCTAGACATTGTGGAGAAGGATCCAAATGTTTTGGAAGAACCTATTATTGAAATTTCAGGTATACACATGGCTAAAGAAGAAGGATCACATGCAGTTGAGCCTACTCCCATATTTGATTATGTCACCATACCTATATGGACTGATGGATTTGTGCAAGCATATGTTGCTGCTGGAAAGGAGGAAGAAGGGCCACAAGAAAAACCAGTTGATGAATTCATGCATGCATCTTCAGACGCTGACAAAGCCAATTCAGACACCGACACGTTGAATTCAGACGCTGACAGTCTGTTTGGAAATTTATTCTCTTCCTCCAACAGAAATATGCTTGAACATGTTGAAGATCCCATACCCAAATCAAGATGTGAATTCAACTGGGGATGGGAGTAGTTATGAAGATGATATTAGGAACATGGAGTCTACTGTTCATGACAACTCACTATTTGGGGGAGGAATACTTACAAAGGTGGTCAAAGATCATCCTCCTTCCCAAATAATTGGTGATATTCAGACTCCTATTCAAACAAGGAGGACTCACCAGACTCAAGGTGGTTTTATTGCCAATATTCACAAGAAGGAAGATACCCCTCTTGTGCAAGCATGTTTGTTTCCCTGTTTTCTATCACAAAAGGAACCCAAGAAAATTTTTGAAGCTCTTAAAGAACCAAGCTGGGTTGAAGCAATACAAGATGAGCTTCTCCAATTTGCAATTCAAGATTTGTGGGAGCTAGTGGATTGTGCAAGGTATGTCAGACCTATTGGGACACGTTGGGTTCTAAGGAATAAGAAGGATGAAAGAGGGATTATGGTCAGAAACAAGGCACGTTTAGTTGCTCAAGGCTATACACAATAAGAAGGAATAGACTATGAAGAGGCTTTTGCACCTGTTGCAAGAATTGAAGCAATAAGGATTTTCCTAGCCTATGCTTCTTGCATGGGTTTCATAGTTTATCAAATAGATGTGAAAAGTGCTTTCTTATATGGTACAATTGAGGAGGAAGTGTATGTCATGCAACCTCCAGGTTTCGAAGATTCGGAGCATCCAGACAAGGTGTATAGAGTCAAGAAAGCAATGTATGGACTTCATCAAGCCCCAAGAGCATGGTATGGTACATTATCCACTTACCTGGTGGAAAATGGGTTTAAAAGGGGTACCATAGACCAGACACTATTTACCAAGAAGATTGGCAAGGATTTTCTTCTTGTTCGGGTCTATGTGGATGATATTATCTTTGGATCATCAAATCCAAAGATGAGTGAAGACTTCTCTAAGCTTGTGACAGACAAATTCAAGATGAGTGCAATGGGAGAGATGGACTTCTTTCTAGGTTTACAAGTACAACAGAAAGAAGATGGTATCTTTATCTCTCAGGACAAATATATGGCAGAGATCTTGAAGAAGTTTGGTTTTTCTCCTCATGAAAAGCGGGCTAGCACACCCATGGATAGGGAACACCCTTGGGGAAATACTGGACATGGAAAAGATGTGGATGTCATGCATTATAGATCAATGATTGGGTCATTGATGTATCTTACAACCTCTAGACCTGATATCATGTTTGTTGTGTGTGCATGTGCACGCGATCAAGTGACTCCCAAAGAGTGTCATCTTCATGTTGTTAAAAGGATCTTTAGATACCTTAGGTGCTATCCCACCTTGGGATTATGGTATCCTAAAGATTCTCTATTGGAGCTTATTGGCTATTCAGATAGTGATTATGGAGGTGACAAGTTTGATAGAAAATCCACAACTGGTGGATGCCAATTTCTTGGGAGCAGACTCATATCTTGGCAATGCAAGAAACAAGCAGTAGTGGCAAATTCTACAACTGAAGCAGAGTATGTAGCTGCAGCTGCTTGTTGTGGACAAGTTCTATGGATACAAAACCAGCTGTTGGATTATGGGTATAATTTTATGCATACCAAGATATTTGTAGATAATAAAAGTACATTATGCATTATTAAGAATCATGCACATCATTCTAAAACAAAGCACATAGAAATTAGGCATCATTTATAAGAGATTGTTTTGAAAAAGGTTTAATACATCCAGATAAGATAGACATAGAAGAAAATGTGGGTGGTCTTTTAACTAAACCTTTTGATGTGGGGAGGTAATACTCGGTTTTTACACCTTGTATCAAAATTCATAGTCCCAAGTCTTTTCGAATTGAAAACCGGTCTTAAGTGTGACTCAATCGTCTTTTGGTGAATCAAGAGAATGGTTTGGTTTGTTTGTCTATTTTAAACTATTAGCAAGTAATTAAAGTGTCGTTGAGTAAAATGGAAGAATAAAGATTAATACTAAAATGACGAGTAAAAATAAATGCTTGTAAACTTAAAGGTAACGATGGAAAAGTACTAGCATACTAAATAAAACTAACACTTGGAAAACTCTCTAAAAATAAGAACTTAGTTGAAAAGTACTAAAAGAAAGTAAGATCGGAATACACCAAAACAACTCAATCGGAATAAGCCAAAACAAGCCCAGATCGGAATGTATTCCCATTTGGTGGTCGAAATATGGGGTATTGGGAGCAATCGGAATATAGCAAAGACCTACCAATCGGAATATCCACAAAATGATATCAATCGGAATAACATGGATTAGTACCTATCGGAATGCTCAACAAATGAAACCAATCGGAATGCGAAAGCCCTAATCCGATCACAGTGATCGGAATAAGGATGTATAGATCGGAAAATCAGAAACCTTTTTCCGATTGTTCAATCTGAATGAAGGGATGCGTCTGCTCGGAATGTGTCAATCGGAAAGGGGTTTTAACCCTTTCCGAAAATGATGGGGATTCGGTTAAAGCCAAGAAATAAGCTATAATGGAGAGCTTATTCCCAAAACTAAACAAATCACTAATGAACCGGATCAAATAAGCACTTATCAACTTATCTAACTCGAAATTAAACAACTTTTTCAATCAAACAATAAAAACATGAACTTTTTAAAGGAAAACCTTTATAAGAAAATAAGCTAATCATAAAAATAAGCCAATAAGCACAAAAGTCTCAAAGCTTAATCAAATGAAAACTTAGGTAATGATCAAAAGATTAACTTTTTAAGCACGAAATCATTTAGAACAACACGGATCATATGACAATCGCACCAAAATCAATCTAAAATCAAAGAAAAGTAGAATGAGATTAAGGATTAAAAGCTTAAAATAGAACTTGATTAATGAAAATAAGCAATACAAAGTGTTTAATCTTGAAAGATTAAGAGAGAAGATGAACTTTAGTGAGAGAAAGTTTAAGACTTTCTCTCTCTAAAACTAGAAAGAAAATGAAAAAGTGAAAATTCACTAAACTATCTAACCACCCTCCTAATGACTATTAGGAGGGTATTTATAGGGAAGGTGGAAGGAGTGCATGTTGCATCTTCTTTCTTGCTTTCTTCACGTTTTCTCGACTCGACTTTAATTCTTTGTCTTTGTCGTCTCGGGATTTGAACTTGTCTTTTAATTTTCTTCTTCTATTAGACTTAAGTTCTTCGACTTCGTTAAACTTCCGCCTTTAGACTTTTTCTTCGATAAATCTTCAGAATAGGCCTTGGACTTCCGTTCTTTTTGCACTCTTGATCTTTTGACTTCGTCTTTTCCCGTTTTCTTCGATAAAAGCCCGTGAAAACCCGTGTTTTCTTCCTTTTTCATATTTTGGTCCTAAAACACAATAAAAACACAAACCACGTATAATTCCGACTTTTACGACATAAATCACACGTTTTGGTCTTGTTATTATTGGAAATAAGTGGTAAAAGGATAAGTGTTTTCACACTTATTAAATCCCCTACACTTGACCATTGCAATGCCCTCATGCAATGCATTAATTGTAAAGCACGGTTTACATTTTTCATCGTAAATAACCCACCTTGGCCTTTATTAAATGAAAAGATAGAACAAGTAAAGAAACTAAAAACTTACATTGGGTTTTGGCAGCCATGAACGTTTATCATCCTCAAGTTTCACGTTCCCCATACCAAGCTTAAAAATGAGATCATTGTTATTATAAGTTAGCAAACTATCACGAACTCATGTGGGCTAATTACTCACTTAGACTCCCTTATTCCTAGGTGTATCTCTTATATTTTATTTTTTTTGTCTTGAATGATCACGAGGATGCATTGTTTGACTTATTTTGATAGTTATTTAAGCCGAAAATAAAGTGAACGATTTAATCAATAGTTAGCTAAAGGACCAAATCTTTTAAAACTGCTTCTCGGGACCTCATAAAGTTCATATCTTGGCATAACTCGCTTCACGATTTGAGACCTTTCTCGGACCGATATTTGGCAACGACTTCATACTTCAAATCTTTGAGAGACGTTCTTGAAATAATGGTCATCTCTTCATAATAGGAATTTCTTCACTTGAAGTTTTGATAGATTCTTCATCTTTGGACCACGACTTCTTCATTTTTCTCCAATCTTTATTTTGGACTTTGATATACAACGATCCGCCTCCTTTTAGGACTTGGATCTATTTATCCTCATACCTTGTTAGGGTCTTTTTGGATAGACTTCTCCATGACTTTTGGGGAGTTCTTGCTTTTCGTCGTGTGTCTCGATCCTTCATATTGATTTTCGATAAATGATTCTTCACATCACTTTTGGATCTTTAGCAACAAAATGTATCCCTCATGCCTTGTTAGGGCCTTTTCGGACTCGCCAATCTTCACATCCCGCTTCAATAAGTTATGCCTTGGCTATGAACTCTAATCCGTACCGAGCAACTTTTAAACGATCTGGGGCTAGAAGCTAAGTAACCTTTTAAATCGTACAACCTTATTTATTGCAGATAATATTATTAACAAGCGGAGGGAGAATAGGCTTATAATTAACTCACATAAATTCACGAAAGAATACCAAACTTATAATTGACTCTATCATCTCTCGTTCTCCACAGTTTAAAATCTCAAGGAATGAGACTCGTGGATGCTTAGCCTATTAAATGAAAGTTTTGGGTTTTCGAGTCGCCTATAGGATCTTGCAAATTCTTAGACTTTTTCAAGTTTAGAAATCGCATTTTAAAGTTCCCTTGATAAACAACTCTCTAGGATCAATTATAGGAACTTGCGAAAAGTTCTTGTTCTTAACCCGTGAGAGTTAAGACTTTCGCGTTTTATAGCCCCCTATATAAAAGCCTAGCAAAACTTGACTTAAATACGTTAAGGATACTAGCTAGAGTAAACTTAGATAAGTAAACTCGGGTTGAGTCAAAATGTTCACGACTAAGAAAAATCTAAACCACTTTATTGAAAATTTATTCTAGCAAGGAAAGAAAATAAACATAACAAAGGAAAATACAACTATACAACTAGGCCAAAATAGATTAAAAATTTTGAAAAATGTCGATAAATCAAATTTTCCGGTTAAAATGAGGGCAAATTCATAGAAAAGACCACTTACATCAATAGAAGTCCCCCCTACACTTGAGATAAACATTGTCCTCAATGTTTGAGCATGTGGGAGTAAACTCCCCTACACTTATGACATTGTGCACTTTGTTTAAATCATGCTAAGGAAAGGACAACTAAAGTGAATTCAATGTGAACATATAAAATATGAAATATTGAATCACAAGAGTTTAGGATAGAACCGGGAAGATGGGAACACGGTATCACGGTTCGTCAAAAGTCATCAAGGTATATCTTTGAAGCTTTAATCCCTGCACAGCACAAGAAACAAGACAACAAATACATACGGGGCTTCCCCTACACTTATTATGAAAGCAGTAAAGGATAGATCACGGGTTGCCTCCCGAGAAGCGCTTGTTTTTGTTCACCGAGTCACGAGCCTGACTCGACCTAATTTAGTTCATGGGGAACGTGGTGAGGGATGGAATCATCTCTTGAGAGATGTCCTCACCAAAGTACAACTTCAGACGTTGGCCATTCACCTTGAAATTGGACCCATTCGGCTGAGAAAGCTCAATGGTCCCATAAGGAAAGACTTTGGCGACGGTGAATGGACCAGACCAGCGGCTCTTCAACTTGCCAGAGAAGATCTTCAACCGAGAGTTAAAGAGTAAGACTTGATCACCAACGTGGAACTCTCGGTTCTTGATTTTTGCGTCATGAATGATCTTTGTCTTCTCCTTGTAGATCAGCGAGTTTTCATAAGCTTCATTCCTCAGTTCATTTAGCTCGTTGAGTTGAATCTTGCGATGATCACCGGCTTTGTTGATGTCGAAGTTAGCCCACTTCAAGGCCCAGTGCGCCTTATGTTCCAGTTCAATTGGGAGGTGGCAGGCTTTCCCGTACACAAGACGATAAGGTGTACAACCGATCGGGGTCTTGTAAGCAGTACGGAAATCCCACAGAGCATCATCTAACTTATCGGCCCACGCGGCGTGATGCTCTCCCACAGTACGCTCCAAAATTCGCTTCAATCCACGGTTGGATATCTCGGCTTGCCCATTGGTTTGGGGATGATAAGCGGTGGAAAGACGGTGAGTGACACCATACTTAGCCATGACTCTTGCAAATTGATCATTGCAAAAATGAGTCCCGCGGTCACTGATGATAGCACGAGGAACGCCAAATCGAGCGAAAAGCTGATTCAAAAAGTTCACAACCACCCTCGCATCATTCGTATGGAGAGCCTTGGCTTCAACCCATTTAGAAACGTAGTCGACGGCGACGAGGATGTACGTGTTCCCTTTGGAGGATGGAAATGGCCCCATAAAGTCGATGCCCCATACATCAAAGATTTCACATTCCTGTATGAAATTTTGAGGCATCTCATCCTTATGTGTGATCTTGCCTTGACGTTAGCAAGCATCACAATGCTTAACCATTTCGTGAGCATCACGATAAATGGTGGGCCAATAGAATCCCGAATCAAACACTTTTTTAGCGGTGTAGTTGGGACCAAAGTGACCACCGGTGGGTCCTTTGTGGCAAGCTTGGAGAATTTCAAAAGCTGACGGTCCGTCAACACATCGACGAATGATCAAATCAGCACATTGTTTGAATAGAAAAGGGTCATCCCAAAAGTAAGTCTTAACATCATTCAAGAACTTTTTCTTTTGTTGGGATGTTAACCCTTTGATGAGAATACCACCCGCTAAGTAGTTTGCAATGTCCGCAAACCACGGGGTGCCATCAAGATTGAGATTTATAGACATTAAGGTCTCAAGGGGGAAAGAGTCATTGATCTCTTTGTTCGGATGTTCCCCTTGATATGGATCCTCAAGTCTGCTCAGATGATCCGCGGCCAGGTTTTCGGCTCCCTTCTTGTCACGAATTTCAATGTTGAATTCTTGAAGGAGTAAAACCCAGCGAAGAAGTCTTGGCTTAGAATCATGCTTAGTCATCAAGTACTTCAACGCGGAATGGTCCGTGTATACGATGGTGGGGGATAAAACAAGATAGGGGCGAAATTTCTCAAAAGCATAGACAACAGCTAAAAGCTCTTTTTCGGTTGTCGTATAATGCAATTGAGCCCCCGTCATTGTTTTGCTAGCATAGTGGATTGGTTGGAAGTGTTTATTCACTCTTTGGCCCAAAACCGCACCAATAGCAAAGTCGCTAGCATCACACATCAATTCAAAAGGCAGCTCCCAATTAGGGGTAACCAAGACCGGTGCCTTAGTTAGCTTATCCTTAAGAAGATTGAAGGCTTCGAGACACTCTTTAGAAAATATAAAAGGAGTATCTTTTTCCAAGAGGTGGGTCATCGGGCGAGCGATTTTAGAGAAATCCTGAATGAATCGACGATAGAAGCCCGCATGACCCAGAAAACTTCTCACACCCTTCACGGTTGAAGGTGGAGGTAATTTGGCTATGACATCTACTTTAGCACGGTCGACTTCAAGACCTGCTTTAGAGATTTTGTGTCCTAGCACAATGCCTTCTTTTACCATAAAATGGCATTTTTCCCAATTCAGAACAAGGCGAGTGTCTTCGCACCGCTTAAGCATACGTTCCAAATTGGCAAGGCAAGAAGAGAAGGAATCCCCAAAGACTGAGAAATCATCCATGAAGACTTCCATGGTTTGATCAACCATATCATGGAAGATAGCCAACATGCACCTTTGGAAAGTCCTGGGGGCATTGCATAAGCCAAAAGGCATTCGTTTGTAAGCAAATGTGCCATAGGGACAAGTGAATGTTGTCTTCTCTTGATCTTGGGGATCGATGGGTATTTGGAAATAACCCGAGAAACCATCAAGAAAGTAGTAATATTCATTACCCGCTAAACGTTCAAGCATTTGGTCCATAAAAGGTAGAGGGAAATGATCCTTTCTCGTGGCATCATTGAGTTTGCGGTAGTCTATACAAACTCTCCACCCAATAACGAGACGGGTAGGAATCAACTCGTTGTTCGCATTAGGCACAACGGTAATTCCGCCTTTCTTAGGCACACAATGGACTGGACTAACCCATGGTGAATCCGAAATAGGGTAGATCATACCCGCATCAAGAAGTTTGATAACCTCTTTTTTGATGACTTCATGGATTTTAGGATTCACCCTTCGTTGGCTTTGAATTGTGGGCTTAAAGTCGTCCTCTATGAGAATTTTATGTGTGCAGAAGTGAGGATCAATTCCACGGATGTCGGAGATTTTCCAAGCGATAGCTCTTTTATGCTTCTGCAACACGGCGACAAGTCTTGCTTTTTTGTCTTCTTTCAGATCCTTCGCGATGATGACCGGTAACTGCTCGTCGTCTTCAAGGAAAACGTACTCTAGATGAGGAGGTAGGTCCTTAAGCTCAAGAGTAGAAAGATCCTCAATAGATGGTGAAACTAATGATGGATCATCGTTAGTCACCTCTTTAGGAGCAGGAGGAGAGAACGGGTCTTCATTGAGAAGTCTCTCAATAGTACGAATATCTTCGTCCCAATTGGTGGACAAATTATCATACTTAATATCAAGAGGACCCAAGCTAGCTTCGAAATCATCCAAGTCACTTTCTCCAAAAGGAGTCAATGCTGGAGCAATTGAGGAAACGGTCTCAACATTGGGTAGAGAAGAAAGAGTACTTTTGCAAGCATCATGAAAATGTTCTTCACAAGCCTCATCGAGAACATCAATAGCATTAACACTCTCATACGAATAAGGTTGCTTAGAAATCTTACCCATGTTGAAGACAATTTTATCGTCACCAACTCTCATGATTATTTCGCCCGCAGCTACATCAATGAGAGTGCGACCGGTCCTCAGGAATGGACGTCCAACGATTAATGGAACACGGGGATCCATCTCGTAGTCAACGACAACAAAATCCGTCGGGAAGGTGAATTTGTCGACGCCAACAAAGACATCTTCGGCTATCCCCACTGGATAAGCAACCGTACGGTTGGCTAATTCCAAAGTCATTTTGGTGGGGACTAGCTCGGGGAGAGATAATTGCTTCCAAACACTTAAAGGCATTAAGTTTATACTGGCACCTAGATCGGCTAGGGCCATGCAATTCTCTACTCCCGGGAAGTTGCAAGGAATCAAGAAGCGACCCGGATCACCAAGTTTGGTGGGCAATTTCCTTAAGAGCACTGCGGAGCAGTTCTCATTAAGTTGGGTCTGAGCGATGTCAAGAAGCTTTTCCTTATCACTTAGAAGATCTTTAAACATCTTAGCGTATTTAGGCATGTGAGCGAGAGCCTCGGCAAAGGAGATGTTAAAATTCAATTGTTTAAACATTTTTAGAAAGTTTGAAACCTGAATATCATCCTTGCTCTTTTGCTTCTCTTTCCTCAACCTTGAAGGATAAGGTATATTGGATGAAGAAGAAGGCTTTAAGGGAGTAGGATCACTCACAACCACGGTTGGTGGGGAAATGGGGATAGAAGGTGAAGGAGGTGAGGAAAGTTGCTCTTTTTCCTTGTTCACAATCACGGGTGGAGGTGTAGGAAGCTCGGGTTCCATATAACCTTTTCCACTACGAGTGGTGATTGCTTTCATCTCCCCTCTTGGATTCGCAACGGTATTACTCGGAAGAGTACCCGAAGAAGAGGGTTGATTACCTTGGATGAGCGAACCAATCATATCACGAAGATGAACCGCTTGATTATTAAAAGAGTCTCTCATGTTTGCATTAATTTCATTGCTGTGTTTTGCCATGTCATTCTGTAGCTCGGCTCGAATATCGTTCCCTTGTTTTGCCATTTCGCCCTTCAAGTTGCGGACTTGACTCTGAAGATTCGTCACCATCTCCTGATTAGTCTTCATGAATGTCTCGACATCTGGACTCACTGCCATCGGTTGATTGAGAGGAGGAGCTTGGTAAGCTTGAGAATTTCCTTGAGGTGGGTATGGGTTTCGTTGGGATTGATATTGATTGTTTGCACGAGGTTGGGATTGGTTGTAGCTTTGTTGTTGGTTTTGGTTTACAGGAGGGAAACCGGGAGGAGCAAGATAATTGTTGGAACGATAACCTAGCAAGCCACGGTCTCCTTGAGGGTGGGCTTGATAGCCTCCCGTGGGATAAGTGTCGTAAGCTGCGTTAACGTTTTCAGAAAAATTGGCTTGGGTAGAAGGACAATCATTGTAAGAATGAGGACCACCACATGTGTCACAAGAAATAGCAACGGCTTTAGCTTGTTGAAAGTGGTTTGTGGCCATGGCCATGAAATTCTTGTTCATTTCAGCGAGTTGTCGAGAAATTTCAGTCATTTCAGGATTGGAGGTAGTAGATGAAACATTGACTCTCTGATTAGATCTTGAGGATGCGGATGAATCCCAATTCTTGTGGTGAGTAGTCATGTTTTCGATCAACTCTCGGCACTCCTCCGGTCTCCTTTTCATAAAAGTACCACCGGCGGCGGCATTGATCGTGTCACGATCACGAAAAGTGAGACCATTGTAGAAAGTGTCAATGAGAGTGACGGGGAGCATATTATGATTTGGACAGCGGTCGATCAAATCATTGTATCGTTCCCAAGCATCGAAGAGTGATTCATCATTCTCTTGCATGAATCCACTGATTTGGTTACGAATGCTAGTGACCATGGATGGGGGAAAGTAGCGCGATAAAAAGCGTTGAGTCATGTCATTCCACGTATGAATAGAATTCTTAGGAAGACGGTCAAACCATTTTTCGGCATGATGAGAAAGCGAGTGGGGAAAAAGTTGGAGGCGAAGGTCATCCATAGAAACACCGGGGCACTTCATGCTTTGGGTTATGGTAATGAATTTGTCGAGATGTTTGTTGGCATCATCATCCGGAATTCCACGAAATGGGTTAGTCTGCACTTGCTGGATCATGTGATGCTTCAACGAAAACTCCTGAGCCGTGACGTGCATTGGCGCAATCGGGCCTCCGCGTCCGTTCATGGTGGGTTGACACAATTCCTCCATTGTGCGTAAATCAGGTAGGTGGACATTGTTGTTGTTGTTGTTGTTGTTATTATTCAAATTGGGTTGAGGTGGGTGATTATTGTTGTTATTAACACCAGCCATATCTAAATCTTCACGAGTCTCGGGCTCAGAATAGTTCGAAGATCTAGTACACATACACCTGCAGAAGAAAAAAATATACACAAAGAGAATATCTATATAATCTTTTTGGTGCAAAACCTTTTGAAAAGAATTGCTTTTAATGATTTGTCAATGTTTTTGTATTTTTGAAAAGTTTTATAGTTTTGGGTTTTTGAAAATTTTTAAAGCAAGGAAAATAACGTTCAAAGAACGGATCCCAAAATTCAATGCGTCTCTCACTAGAAACCGTTAATCGTAACGAAAAGAGCCGGCAGCGGGGCCATTTAATACTTCGCTTTTGGCTAGGTATAAAATTCTTATCGTCCGAATCCTTTCGAATTGAAAACCGGTCTTAAGTGTGACTCAGTCGTCTTTTGGTGAATCAAGAGAATGGTTTGGTTTGTTTGTCTATTTTAAACTATTAGCAAGTAATTAAAGTGTCGTTGAGTAAAATGGAAGAATAAAGATTAATACTAAAATGACGAGTAAAAATAAATGGTTGTAAACTTAAAGGTAACAATGGAAAAGTACTAGCATACTAAATAAAACTAACACTTGGAAACTCTCTAAAAATAAGAACTTAGTTGAAAAGTACTAAAAGAAAGTAAGATTGGAATACACCAAAACAACTCAATCGGAATAAGCCAAAACAAGCCCAGATCGGAATGTATTCCGATCTGGTGGTCGGAATATGGGGTATTGGGAGCAATCGGAATATAGCAAAGACCTACCAATCAGAATATCCACAAAATGATATCAATCGGAATAACATGGATTAGTACCTATCGGAATGCTCAACAAATGAAACCAATCGGAATGCGAAAGCCCTAATCCGATCACAGTGATCGGAATAAGGATGTATAGATCGGAAAATCAGAAACCCTTTTCCGATTGTTCAATCGGAATGAAGGGATGCGTCTGCTCGGAATGTGTCAATCGGAAAGGGGTTTTAACCCTTTCCGAAAATGATGGGGATTCGGTTAAAGCCAAGAAATAAGCTATAATGGAGAGCTTATTCCCAAAACTAAACAAATCACTAATGAACCGGATCAAATAAGCACTTATCAACTTATCTAACTCGAAATTAAACAACTTTTCCAATCAAACAATAAAAACATGAACTTTTTAAGGAAAACTTTTACTCCCTCCGTCCCATAATAAGTGTCCAGTTTGACTTTTTCTAAGTCTTTTTTATCTTAGTTTGACCGCAAATATTTTTATTTGTGTTATATAATACTTGATGAAAATTATACCAATGAAAATACATTTTAAAACCGAATCTATCCATATAACTTTCATCAAATATTACATAACACAAATACAATTATTTATGGTCATAGTTCAAGAACAAAGACTTGGAATATTCCATAGTGGACACTTAATATGGGACGGAGGTAGTATAAGAAAATAAGCTAATCATAAAAATAAGCCAATAAGCACAAAAGTCTCAAAGCTTAATCAAATGAAAACTTAGGTAATGATCAAAAGATTAACTTTTTAAGCACAAAATCATTTAGAACAACACGGATCATATGATAATCGCACCAAAATCAATCTAAAATAAAAAAAAAGTAGAATGAGATTAAGGATTAAAAGCTTAAAATAGAACTTGATTAATGAAAATAAGCAATACAAAGTGTTTAATCTTGAAAGATTAAGAGAGAAGATGAACTTTAGTGAGAGAAAGTTTAAGACTTTCTCTTTCTAAAACTAGAAAGAAAATGAAAAAGTGAAAATTAACTAAACTATTTAACCACCCTCCTAATGACTATTAGGAGGGTATTTATAGGAAAGGTGGAAGGAGTGCATGTGTTGCATCTTCTTTCTTGCTTTCTTCACGTTTTCTTGACTCGACTTTAATTCTTTGTCTTTGTCGTCTCGGGATTTGAACTTGTCTTTTAATTTTCTTCTTCTATTAGAATTAAGTTCTTCGACTTCGTTAAACTTCCGCCTTTAGACTTTTTCTTCGATAAATCTTCAGAATAGGCCTTGGACTTCCGTTCTTTTTGCACTCTTGATCTTTTGACTTCGTCTTTTCCCGTTTTCTTCGATAAAAGCCCGTGAAAACCCGTGTTTTCTTCCTTTTTCATATTTTGGTCCTAAAACACAATAAAAACACAAACCACGCATAATTCCGACTTTTACGACATAAATCACACGTTTTGGTCTTGTTATTATTGGAAATAAGTGGTAAAAGGATAAGTGTTTTCACACTTATTAGGAGGTTTCAGTACTTGGTAACAAGTATTGGAATGATCAATCTCACCTACATGTGTTTTTGGAATCATTGTATAATATGTAGATGATGTGCACTGTTATTTATCTTTGTAAAGTATTAGATTTTCCATTTTATTTTTCTAACGCTGACAAAAGTTATTGACAAGTGTAAAAATGGCCGCTGACAGCAACATGTTAGTTTTGTGGTTTTGATCTAATCATGTAGGCATTATGAGCATTGTAAAATTGGATACAGAGTTGCTTATGGATCTTTGGAGCTTGCTAGGAGTGTGTCAAAGTTTATTTATGATGGTTGGAATGTTTACATTCCTATCTTGAAATAAATGTTTGCCATACACTTTTTATGTTGCAACTATGTATATCCTAGTTTAAGGGGAGGTTTAGGAGACCTTTAGGTTTTTGGGTATTCTTAGAATACTCTTATCACAATTTTAGATTGTGTCCACTGGTGAGTAAGAATTAGAATTTCTATTTCTTGAGGCACTCAGCATGCAAAGTTGATATATTGTGCACGTTGCCAAGACGTTTTGACCTAGAATTAGGATTGATCGGTTGGGAGACTTGGTGAACATTTTCATTGGGCTTACTTGGGAAGTTACAAAGATTATATGAGATTAATTCATTGTTAAGAACTTTGGTTAGCAAGGGACACTTGAGGACAATTACGTCTATCTTGCTTATGTAAGTGTGCATGATTGGACAGTGTTTGCCACCCTATAGTGATTTTCAGTCTAAGAGTTATCTTCATTAGGGTAAACTTAAGGTCTTTTTATTTTTAATTATTTTTATTTTTGGCCACTGACATGATTTCTTTCCAAACGCTGATAAGACCAATTTAAACGTTGACATGGCAAAATTTCAACGCTGACAAGAATATAGCCGTTAGACGTTGACGTTTACTTTTTGACCGTTGAAAAACATTGGGGACCACCCAGTTGTTATTTTTGACGATATTTTAGGCTGTAATTTTAGAGAGTTGGTAACTTTTAATTAATGTATGAGATAAGTTATATATTTTCCAAGATTGTCATGATTACTTTTTCAATAGAACTGTCTCATTTTTCAACCAATAGTGTTCTAATACCTCTCTTATAAATTTGGCTTATTTCTTTCAAACAGGGTAACTGCTATTTCTTGTCTGCTAAAAAATTCTCAAAACCTTCATACCTTCATTGTTAACATATCACAGTTTTCTCACATCATTCTTAATGGCACCAAAGTTTAAACCTGCTACTATGGAATTGAGGTTCGGAAGCCAACACAACATGGTGGCTTATTTGGAAGAAGATAATACTTTGCACCCCCAATACACTCAGATGATTGGGTATTTGAAGGATTCTCCTCTAAGGTATGCGCTTTCTCATACTCCACTTGTCCCTATCACGCACATCAAGCAGTTTTGGAACACTGTTAGTTCGAAAACAATTGATGGAGTGATTACATTAGTTGCTACTGTTCATGGGGTTTAATGGGTTGTTACTGAAGCTCTCATTCGTCAGGCATTACGCCTTGATGATGCGATGGTATAACAACCCTTCCCTTAGCAAAGCTAGAGGATGGGCTTCGAGGCTTGGGTTATGCTTTGCCCCTTGTTGGGGTTATAAACAAATATACTAAACAACAATTTCCCTCATCTTGGAAGTACCTGATCCATGTCATCCTTTAATGTTTGAGTCCCAAATGCTCTTCTTTCAATGAAATCAATCGAACCATCAGTTGTGCTCTTGTTTTCATTGCAAATGAGCAAACGTTTATTTTTTCAAAAATGATTTTTGATGGCATGTGTCACAACAAGGGTAACAAGACGACTCTTGCTTACCCTAGGTTTTTGCAAATGGTTTTTGATGAACAAAGATACTGTCATAGGGACCATGATGACTTTTATGAAGCCCCTATGCAAAAGAAAACTGTTTTTGGTAACATGAACATCCCACATTTTAGAGACCTACCCCTCACCCCAGCCATGCTAGCTGTCATTGAGGCAGTTGCACACCCTCAACCACAACCAGAACCCCAACCAGAACACCCTCCATCACCACAACACATGGATCTTGACCCACAACCCTCGGGCTCTGACACTCATACTTTGGGCGCCGACACAACCAACCCAAATGCTGACACCACTCTCACCCAAACCCAAACAGAACCCCACACCCAAACAGACCCCCATTCCACTTCCACCTCAGAACCCCAAGACTATAGGTTTAGAAAACGACAAAGGACTACTGGAGTGTTCTCCTCTATTGGTCCTAGCCATGTAGCAGAGAGAACCACCACCATAGGTGTGGTTGGTGAAATGGGCGGGGTTGGGACTATTGACACTGGCTTAGAAGCAGGTCAAGGTAGTCCCAACATCATTAAGACCTCATCCATGCCTGATGAGTCTCTTTTGGGGGGTCAAATCCCCATGATAGAGGAGGGCAGATTGGAACCTTTTTTAATTTTGGAATTGACGGCGGTCTGCATGCACTTGCAAAAGCAAAATGCAGACCTTGTAAAAGTTGTCACAGGTTAAGGCCTTGAACTCAAGTCATTGAGGGAGAAGATAGTTATCTTGGAGGCTGCCAATACTAGAAGGAGGCAGGAGGATTCTTCCAAAGGGGAGGATGAACAGGTACATGTGAGTGACAAGGGCTCACAAGAAGGTGGTTCATATATGAGTGTGGAAATAGCTGAGGCTTTGACAAGCTTGAAGGAGAAGCCATCTATTTATGCTTCTTTGATTACTCCCAAGAAGCTTTCTTTTGTAGAGATGATGCAATAAGTCATAGATTCAGCCGCTGACATTCAGGATTTGAGCGCTGACAAGAGCAAATTGGACACTGAGAGAGTCGCAGGTATGACTGGTGTATCCCAACCACCAGTTATCATCAGGGATATTTCTACACATGTACCATCCATCACTTTACCAACTACTAGCACTTTGGATAAGGGTAAAGGGATTATGGGAGAGGTTCAAGTGCCTAAGGATGCAGCTCAGGTACATTTTGATTCTGTTTTGGCTGCACACCTTGAGGAACATGATAGAATAGAGACTACCATTAAAGAGGTTAAAAATAGTAGTGATGATGAGAGTTCTGGTTCTAGTGTAACGGTAATTGAAGAACCAGAAAGATTGGAGTATGGAGAGGATGAGTTATCTAGGGAAAATCTTAGAGAGTTGAAGATGCAGGTAGATTTTGATATGCCTGAGGTTGTGGAGATGTATTTTCATGGGAAACTTCAGTTGCAAAGAATCCAGACATGTCACTTACTAGGAAAATTTGGGGTTTGGAGATTCTGTTAAGGGTTCAAGAGGACTGCAAGGTGATCTTGAAGCATAAGGCTAGTAAGGTACTTATGGAGCTCAAGAGAGATAGAAGAGAGCTCTATTATATGCTTCTTAGGTGTCATCAAAGGGGTGGACCTATGAGAGATTGAAGAGGTTGTCCTTTGAAGGGTTGGAGTTTCATGCTTATCCTATTTGGGAACGAGTTTGTGAGGCAAACACTATCAGACTTCTTTCTGATGAAAGAAAAGAGGAAATTGAAGAAAACATGTAGATCAAGAGGGCTTCTATTGTGCCAAGGCCAGTGAATAAGGGAATTCCCATTAAATTTCCAGTGCTTGATAGATTGAATCCAGTGAAGCTGCAATAAGAAAGAGTATAAAGCTTTCACCTTTGGAGGCTTCAGATGTTGCAGAGGACTTACCCTTAGATTTCAGAAACCCAATAATCAAGTATGACGAAGATGCAAGTGGTTTCTGGGTGATCACCAGATATGGTGACAAGGTACATACCTTTACTTCTTTGATCTCACTATTTGCAAGAATGGATAGGAAGACTTGGTAGATTTGTGGAAGTTGATGAAGACCAAGTATGAAGCTGCAGAGCCTTCTTCAGCAAATGGAATAAAGATTTGGACAACCTTCAAGAGAATGATTCATCCAAATGAAGCTGATCCAATTTGGTTGGATCGGGATGACATTAGTGGTTTGAAGTGGCGTCTACATTCAGCTGCTGGTGTGTACCATCTTAGCACCTCAAAGTTTTCAGAATATCTGCTAGTTGATGCTGAATATCCTATGTCTAAGATGTCTTGAAGATGATGGTATCTACACGATTAGAAGTTGATTATACTAGTGATGTTAGCAAAGATTTAATTAGATTTGTTCATTTTTTAATTAAAAGATAGTTTGTATTTGTAAGAATCCTCCTTGTACTTAGTTTTTATTCAGAAACTTGATTATTAGTAGATATCAAGTTTAGGTGAGGATTGTTGGGAATAAAAGGAGCTAAGTCACTCCGACGCTGACAAGAGGAAATTGGACGCCGACAAGAGTAAATGAGGCGTTGACAGATGAAGCACTGACAAGAAATATTCAAGCGCTGACAACAAGATGATCAACCACTGATAGGAATACTTAGTCAACACGTTTTATATTTGAAGTAAAGATATGATCAATATTGTATTTTCTATAATTGTCTTTACCTAGAATAGTTGATAGGTAAACTTTTGTACACGAATCTTGTGTTATAAAAGGAGGTCGTATGGTTCTTAGTTAGATATCAAGTTTTATAAGTTTTCACAAGGTTTACAACTTTCATTGTACACAAGTTTCATTATTAATCAAGATTGAAAGTTTGGTTTACTTTGTTTGTTTGTTCTTTGTTCTAAGTGTTAATTCCGCATAACACTTAGATTGTTAAATACAAAAAGTTTCTCTAAGTGTTAATTTTGATTCAATCTCGTTTAACACAAAGCTAATCGATCTAAGTTTGGGATCAACACTTACACATGAACATAATAAAAGGAAAATAAAACTAATAAGATGAAGGTTTTTGATGATACCGAACACGTGATTGGAAGAGAACCAAGAACACGAACACGATCACCCAAAATCAACAATCAAAAATCAACTGAACACCCATTTGGTGTTCCTTGTAGCCGACGGCAAAGGGAGAGAAGAAAGGAGGCTAGGGTTTTTAGTTTTTGTTAAAATTCTGTAATATGAAAACCTGTGTTTTTACTTTTCCTCCTTTAGTCAAAATTAAATGGGTTGGGCCCCCTCTTGTCTCTTGTGTTCACGGCAACCATAAGCCCAAAGGGCATCCCGGGTTTTGTTTGTGTTTAACTATTTCACGTGTTCGTTCGTGTTTATTAAATGTTCGTATTGGTTCGTGCTTTAATATTCATGATATATATATTATACGTAATACTTGTTTATCGTGTAATAATATATAATACGTAGTTCACATGTTCATGTTTTAATATTCGTGATCATATGCTCGTGATTATAATTATTATAATTAATAATTATCGTGTTTTAACACGTACGTAATAATTATCGTGCATTAACACGTACGTAATTTCTGAATTAAATGTTCGTGACACGTGTACGTGACATAATTGGGAAGTTTTAATTGGTTAATATGTTTACGTAGTGTATTGTTCATGGTATTTATATGCGGGTTTTACAACTCTTCCCCCTAAAAAGAATAATTTGTCCCCGAATTATAGATAACGTAAACTGAAAGAGAAACATACTCGAATCAAAACTGGAAAGACATGCAAGATAAAAAGGACATGAAGGTGACATGCTAGAAAGGATCTGGTAACGTGACATGGCTAAATAGGACATGGAACGTGAAATGACTGAAAGAACGTATCTGATCGATGAGAGAAAACGGATAAGAAGTCCGGATGGACTCCTCCATTCAATTGGCTTCCCGCCCAGAACGGTCCTCTAAAAAGTCTTGGCGGAAATAACAATATTAGTCTTCATGACTTTGTCTTGACGATATAGAAAGTTTCTGGTTCATCAACGTAAGAAAGATTTGCATGAATTTGATCGAGTGGATGAGCATTAACGTGCAAGGGTAATTGAAACGTTATGATGCAAAATAATCTGAAGCGAATGACATAAGTACGTCTGAGCAGTGATGCCCCGATACATACTGAAACGTAGTAGTGAACAATTGTGAACGTGATACGTGAACAATTGTGAACGTGATACGTGGAGATATAGTGAATGCAATATAAGAAACATAGGGTGGACGATGATACGTGTAACATATCGTGAACGTGATATGAGAAACGTGGAATGAATGTGACATGTGAAACACGCCGTGAACATGGGATAACTGAGGAGGTAACGCCACTGATACGAGGTGATGGAAAGTTTATTAGACTTGAGTCTGTACTCCCAAGCTTCTGCAAAACTTTCCAGAACGAAAAAGAAACGTAAATCGTAAGCCAGGATACGATCATGAACGTGAACAATGTCATGAACGTGAGTGCGAAAGCAAGTCGTAAAATTGGACAACGACATGAACGTGACAATGAAACGAACGTGCACCTCTGTCCGGTCTGATAGCTGGAGGAGTATTAAGTGATCGGATGATCCTTGACTGGAAGCGTCTGGTTATCTTTTGACTGTGAAATCCTTGCGGATGAAAGGATTTTTCAGACTTGGTCAAACTATTGATAACACCCAGATAGCATAATGCTTCCTCTGAGTTTGCGGAAATCCGGTAACAAAATCCATGGAGATCTTGTCACTTCTCTGTTCATAAATTTCTAATGGTGGAATAAATCCTAGTTTGTTGGTGTTCTATCTTAGCCTGCTGGTATGTCAGGTACTTAGATATGAACGTAGTCATATCTTGCTTCATAGAAACTGTATACATGGAAGTTTGGAACACCATGAGTCTTTGTAAACTAGAATTCTCTAAGCGTAAGATCCCCTAGAACACATAATTTAGTGTAGGATTCTCTCCTTACGCGTAAGTTGAGTCATGGTAGGATTAACTGTGAGAATCAATGTGATTCAGCGTGTCACTGGAATCAACTAGAATATGTACCAGAAAAATTTTAGGTGAGATTTCTTCTGTCATAGAATTTGTAACGTAGTGTGAATATGATATTTGTGCCCTTCTCCAGACTTAGAGAAGGTCAAGGTGTCATCAAAGAAATAAAATGAATATGTTTATGAGTTCATGGAAACTCAATTCATCAAATCTATCAATGCTGTTGGAGCATTTGTGAGACCGACAAAAAACCATGAATTTAGCATGACCAAATCGTGAACGAATGGCAGTCATGGAAATGTACTGCTCCTTTATTCGTCACTGTTGGTAACTTGATCATGAATCGATCTTGGATAAGTGCTTAGCACCCTGTAGTTGATCGTATACGTCCTCAATAAGTGAAGGAGGATAACGGTTACGAAGGGTGATTTGTTTAAATCGACGGTAGGTCGACACATAATCTCATGTTACCGTCCTTCTCTTTGAAGGTTCTTCTGGAATTTATATGGAAAGATTTTTGGAATAGTCGATTCGTTATGCATAAAAAGGAACCTCAGTTGTCGTGTCATAAATGATAGCTAGAAAATTTTCGCAGCCATGGGCTAACAGAACACGTGCTTGTAAAGCATAGCTAATTTGTACAAAATTTCCTGATGGAAAACTATGCTGGATGTATTCAGGGGTCTGAACATCGCTTGTACATAACCTGATGTGAATGGTGACCATTCGTAGCATGGTGTGTTGTTCATAGTCCAAATCAGAATCATATTTAACTCGCATCTGTCCGAGGGAAATGAGTTAACAGATTGGATTTTATCATTAGTCTGAAATGAGTATCTTCGTACACATGGATGGTACGAATAGCGTCTTTTATGGTCGTGGACATATGATATATGAAATCAAGAAATGAAAGTGTCATGAAGCAAACGTGACAGATCTCACTGAATGTGTTTTGTCTGTCTCATGCAGAACGATTCCTACGTGTCCAAACGCGAATAATACGTCGGTGATGGTATTAAAATCCTTGTGGCCTGATTAATACATGGCACAACAAAATGGATATACCCTTTGGAGGGTACCTTGAATTTCTTAGGGCTGTTTTCAGGAAATAGACGTGACTCGTGTGTCTTGACTCATGTTTAGAGAAGTATACGAGCGATATGTGTCTTGACTATTGTCTTGACATGTGTCTTAACGGACGTCTTGACATGTGTCTCGTAATGTGAAACGAACAAAATTGAAAATCTTAGGTTGTCATGCCAGAATTGGCGGATCAGTTAGACTGCTGACCCTTGGTAATTCTGATCACGTCCGTGACCGGTGTTCTGTTGTGATTGATAGCATAGTTGCTGTCACAATAGTGGTTACTGTCGTCTTGTCTGTCAGTTCCACGATGGTCATTCTCATGACAGTGATTCATGCAACTATTCAGCTGAGTGGCCGACTGGTACCGGTTCTCACTCATGTGACTAAAAAGATAACTGAATGACGTGTGACATATAACTAAAAGGTAGGGACATGGATTGTGAATGGAAAATAGTCTGGTGGTGAAGCATCTTCTCGTCTGATCGCTTTGATCTAGCACCCTTGTCTTCGTCTTGTAGGATCTCTAGGTTGTGAACAACATCAGCATCTCGTAGCGTCTCCAAATAATCAGCAGCATCAACATTTAGTAACATCACAAAGTTATGAGCGGCATTAGCATCTTGTAGAATACCAACAAGTGGAATACGTCTGAGATGATTTAAAATCGACTAGCGAATACTCGTGGAGTATTGTAAGTGAAATACACATGGATTATGGTACGTGTAATACACATGTGATACGGTACATGGAGTACACATGGAATGCACATGAAATGATCGGTATGGGGTCGATCATCTGACGTGATTTCAAAAGAAAATAATTGGTTAAACGGTTATAAAACCGAACTGGAATGAGCATCATGATAGCTTGGCAATTCCAGCATAGACATCATTCTGGTTACACAGAGAAACGCTAAAAGTGTGGCCAAACGAAATTCAATGATGATTTGCATGAAAGCATGATTAATGGAAACAAACCATGACTATCCTGAAAGCAGGATTAAATGAAATCCATCAATGTCTTGCATGAAAACATAATCAACATAAGAGACAGAAGACATAATCAGCATGAAGACGAAATTAACATGAAGAAACATGGAACAAGATTAACATGAAGGAGCATAAAACATAATCAGCATAAAAACGAAGTTAACCATGATAGTATGAAAACATAATTGACATAAAGAACATAACCATTAATGACGAGACATGAAAGAAATATGACTGTAATGAAATGAAATCTAAAAATCGCTGGTGTGGACTGTGATTAATCTGATTAGAACATAAGATGAACAAAAGAAAATGATACATGGAATTGTTTATAAAACATGGTATATTCAAAGTTTTTGTATGGGAGAAGGTGAACGCCTATGGGTCGGTTCACCAAAATTGACAAAACGAGGGTGGACGCCTATGGGTCGGTCCACAAAAACAAAATAGTTCGAATAAAAGCACATGCGACTAAATATGGCCAGTCCTGTACCAACCATTATTTAATCAAAATACCTACAACAATGATACATGACATAGATGAGTGAAAATCAGCTGTCAAACTTAACATAAAATTTTTTATGTGACCAGTTATGAACTACTGGGGTTAAGTCCATATTAGCCACAGTTCACGAGGAACATCATGCATAAAACAATGACATATAACTAAGTATGGATAACGGTTGTTCATCCATATTATTAAAACAATACTGATGAAAACATCATGGTTAAAACAACAAGGTGCTGAAACATCAATACGTGGAATTACAAGCGTTGACTTAGGAAGCTTCTGGTGACTACCCACTAGTCACAGGTCGAGTTTTAGAGCCTACAGGTAGAAACATTGGGCTATGATACCATAATTGTAACACCTCACTTTGATAAGTGGACCGTTACGCATATTTATGGCGTGTCATCAAAGCATGCCATGTAATATGTATTAAAACATACATGACCATAAGGAAAACCGGAATCAAACATTGATTCCCAAACATAAGCCCAAACAATAATTAAATTAAATGAATTAGGAGGACAAGACAAGTGTCCAAACAAGCATAAGTATATGAAGTCAAAAAAGAGAAGAAGTCTAAGGCAGCTTCCATCCTATGCACGTCCTCCAAATGCTCAAGTCTGTCCTTGAGTACCTGCCGTTTTGGGACATGGAAAGGAAAGTAACGGCTGAGCAAATACACTCAGTGAACGGATATATGACATAGTATGAATGACTGAAACATAGTAAAGACTTAATAGCAGCGAAAATGTATAAGTCTTGGAAAACCTGGAACATGTTTATAAACTTGTTTATAGTTTGAAAAGACTTATGTTTTTATATGAAATATATATTAATTAGCCAATAGCCTATATAGGTCATTAGGTTCCACCATGCATGAGTACTTGGAGGGGAGACCTCATCATGCAATTAGAGGGGTTGCCTCTAATTAATTAGTCTTGGTAGGAGGAATCAACTCTTTGTGAATGATGCAAGGCACACATCGCATTCACCATGAAAATCCTGTAAAACATGTAACTAGGATGCACCCAGACGCCCCACATGATAATATAAATATATGGCCAAAACTGAAAAGGGACGCCACGAGCAATCACTCCGCCGTGGGGAAGTCATAACACTGGTGCCTCTAGTGTTATGGTTATGGTACCTCCATAACTAGGTGACACTGGTCATGCATGTATATGGCTTAGGCATTTAAACTAACATAAGTAATCAAACATATAAAACATATACTTGGGAAAACAGTTGGCTGCAAACGGGGAATCCTAATAAGAAAATAATGTCCATACTGAATGACAGAAAGTCCGTACCTTTTGTCCAGTGAACGAGGAAAGATGAAAGGATGAATAGTCCTACTCCGACCTCACTAATGCTACATAAATAAAGGGACATGTATAAGTTGTCTGATTACTGAGTACGTTACTGGTAACAACATGTTCTTAGCTTGTTTTATATGTTCTTGTCTTGTTTACTGTTTTAAATGTTATGCTGTATTAATCATGTATTTTCATGTATTCTGATTATGTATTATCTTGTATTCTTGTATTATTGTACTTGTTGTGTAATAATAAGTAAATTTCTAAAAATAGCAGGTTTCCAAAAATAGAAAGTTTCCAAAAATAAAAAGTTTCCGAAAATAGAAAGTTTCCAAAAATAGACCAGTTTCTAAAAATAGAAAGTTTTCAAAAATAGTAAGTTTCCTGAAATAGAAAGTTTCCATATTTAGAAATAAGTTAGATTAATAAGCTAATAATATAAGCTAAAGTTTACTGGTTAAAAGTCATACGTCATGCAATTAATAGTATAGTTTATTAAATAAAAGTCATGGTAATTTAATAAACAATAGGTTATAAGATTTAATTAAATAAATGCATGATTTAATTAAATTAAGACATATAAAATACTTAGGTTAATCATGTATTAATAATTTATTAATTATAACCTAAGTCATGATTTATTAATTAATTATAAGTCCATGTTTTAATAATTAATTGATAACTATAGTCTAAATTAAATAACAAAATACTTAGGTTAAAACATGTATTATTTATTAAAAAATAAATATAAACCTAAGTCATGATTAAATTAAATTAATTATTAGTCATGTTCAATTAATTTAATTATTCTTGTAAAATATAACTTGTATAAATAATCCCGTGCCCGATCCCGTGTTTTACATATAAGCCGAAACAACCAACCCTTGACAATGGCTACCCGGCCTAGCCGGTTGCCACTGTCCGAGTAAAATCACCACCGGCTGACGCCGGTGGTTCCCCCTGCTTGGGCTGCGTTTCCCCCTGATCAAACAAAACAGCCACCGGCTTAAGCCGGTGGTCTTGTTGCTGCTGCGCCGAGACCCAACCACAAACCAAACGACACCCCGACACGAGTCGGAGTCCCTTGTTCCCTGTTGCCAAACCACCAAGGCCACACCGAGACCTTGGGGTCTCGGCCGTTGGTGCGAATGAAACCCACCGAGAGCTTGGGCTCTCGGTTGTATGTGTCGCCCAAAAAACCCCCACCAAAACCCCCCACAATTCATGTTTTCTAGTATAAATCTAACATGTTTTATTATGTTTTTAATATTCTTACACATGAACATAATAAAAGGAATATAAAATTAATAAGATGAAGGTTTTTGATGATACCGAACACGTGATTGGAAGAGAACCAAGAACACGAACACGATCACCCAAAATCAACAATCAAAAATCAACTGAACACCCATTTGGTGTTCCTTGTAGCTGGTGGCAAAGGGAGAGAAGAAAGGAGGCTAGGTTTTTAGTTTTTGTTAAAATTCTATAATATGAAAACTTGTGTTTTTACTTTTCCTCCTTTAGTCAAAATTAAATAGGCTTGGCTCCCTCTTGTCTCTTGTGTCCGCGGCAACCATAAGCCCAAAGGGCTTCCCGGGCTTAGTTCGTGTTTAACTATTTCACGTGTTCGTTGGTATTTATTAAATGTTCGTATTGGTTCATGTTTTAATATTCATGATATATATATTATACGTAATACTTGTTTATCGTGTAATAATATATAATACGTAGTTCACATGTTAATGTTTTAATGTTCGTGATCATATGCTCGTGATTATAATCATTATTAATTAATAACTATTGTGTATTAACACGTACGTAATAATTATCGTGCATTAACACGTACGTAATTTCTGAATTAAATGTTCGTGACACGTGTACGTGACATAATTGGGAAGTTTTAATTGGTTCACATGTTTACGTAGTGTACTGTTCATGGTATTTATATGCGGGTTTTACATACCAACTCTAATTCTATGTTTTCTAGTGAACAACTCACCACCTTACACTATCTTATTAAAGAAAATAATGGGTCTGAAAGAAATGTAAAAGCCAATATGGTAGGTACTTACTTCAACTCTGGCAAAGTTTTTAATGATAATTTTCAAAGGTTTTTTTTTTGTTCTAACACCAATATTCAGTCTAAAGTGACTCAACATGGAAAAATTATTGACTCAGAGGCTAATCAACACATGACTAATAATGAAAAGGAATTGGGTAGTGTTTATGACATATCTCATCTTAGAATCAAATTTGCTCTTCCAAATGGTACTAAAGCTTTCATATATGAAACTGAAAATCAATAAAAACGATAAGTGTGTTTATTGTGAAGTGTGCCAAAAGGATAAGCAGACTAGAAAACCTTTCCCTTTAAGTGACCATAGAACTAAATTTTTGGGGGACACTATTCACCTCGACTTGTGAGGGCCATATAAGGTGACCAGTCATTTTGGCCATAGATATTTTGATCATTGTGAATGACTATACTAGAGTTGTTTGGGTGTATCTCATTAAACCTAAAGATGATGTTGTTACTTTCATTGATGTGTTTTATAACATGATAAAAAATCAGTTTAAAATAAGCATTAGAATCTTTAAAAGTGACAATAGAACTGAATTTGTTAATCAAACTTTAAACAAGTTTTATAATAATAGAGTGATACTACACCAAACATCTTATGCATATACTCCACAACAAAATAGGGTTCCTGAAAGGAATTATAGACACCTTCTAAATGTTTCTAGGTGCCTTATATTTTCGAGGGGAATTCCTTTGAAATTTTGGTCTGAATGCATTCT
Source organism: Glebionis coronaria (assembly GCA_025667525.1). Taxonomy (NCBI): domain Eukaryota; kingdom Viridiplantae; phylum Streptophyta; class Magnoliopsida; order Asterales; family Asteraceae; genus Glebionis; species Glebionis coronaria. The sequence goes on along the minus strand of CM046875.1, from coordinate 634,144,504 downwards.
AAATGCTACTTTTCTTATTAACATATTGTCTTCTTCTGTGTTAAATGAAAAATACCCTTATGAAATTATTTATAATACTTGTCCTAATATCTCTCTTATCAGATTGTTTGGCTGTTTGTGCTTTTGCTACTATTTCAAATAGGCATGATAAATTGTCTAATAGATTTGAGAAATATGTTATGATGGGTTATTCTAATCCTCAAAAAGGCTACATGCTTTTTAGTCTTGATAGGAATCAATTCTTGGTTTCAAGGAGATGTTATTTTTTTAGTCTATTTTCCCTTTTAAAGATTCGGTTTCAAAAAACAAACATGATAAATCTGAAATATTCAATGCAAGTCAAGATAAAAACTTGTTAAACTTTTTTGATTTAGATGACCCTGAGCTTCCTAATGATGGTGAGAGAGTAACACCTAATCATAACAGTGACCATGAGTCATATAGTGAAGGTGGCGACTCTCCTAACCATGGGGATAGTGTGTACATTGTTGATTCCCCAATTATTAGGGATGATGCTCATTATAGTGAAGACACTAATGCTGGGTTGGAAGAGGGGGCTGCTACACTTGATGAAAACAATGAGTCTAAAGGTAATTTAGATCAAAATCCAAACACTTAAGCTCATGGAACTCAAAATTTAAAAAGGTCTACTAGAACTTCTGTTTTTCCAAAGAATTATAATGATTTTGTTGTTAATTCTAAGGTTAAGTATGGTCTTGAAAAATTTATTGGTTATTCTAAACTTAACCAAGAAATGTTTTGCTTTATCACCCAACTTAACAAAAATAGTGAACCAAAAAGTTTTTTTGAAGCATCTAAGAACCCTCTTTGGGTTGATGCAATGAATATTGAGCTTGTTGACCTTCTTGAGAATGATATTTGGGAAATTGTTGAGCTCCTAAAGGTAGGAAGCCTTAGGTTACAAATGGATTTGAAAATTAGAATTTAAGTCTAGTGGAGAGATAGAAAGGTATAAGGTCAGGGTTGTTGCTCATGGGTTTGGTCAGAAAGAAGGAGTAGACTATGAGAAAACCTTTGCCACTATTAGTAAGATGGTTATTGTTAGATGCCTCCTTAATCTAGCTATTGTGCAGTCTTGGCTTGTTTTTCAACTTGATATTAATAATGCTTTCTTGTGTAGTGACCTTGATGAGACTGTGTATATGAAACCACCTCAAGGATATCTTCTTGGAGGTGAAAACATGGTTTATAGACTTAAAAAGTCTTTATATGGCCTTAAACAGGTACCTAGACAATGAAATGCTAAGCTCACCTCTGTCTTAAATGAAAATAGTTTTTGTCAAAGTAAATCGGATTACTCAGTTTACACCAAGTCTGATGGTTATATTTTTCTTGCCTTGCTTGTGTATGTTGATTATATTATCATCACTGGTAATAACATTATTGAAATTGAGAAATTCAAAGTGTGTTTTAGAACCAAGTTCATGATTAAGGATTTGGGCAAATTGAAGTATTTTTGGGGTATTGAAGTTGTTGATACTGAATCTGGTATTTGTTTGAATCAGAGAAGTATTTGTTAGATTTGTTGTCTGAGTATGGTATGCTTGCTTGTAAACATGCTAATACTCCTTTGGTGTCTAAACTTGTTGTATCTAATGAGCCTACTGATAGTGATCCCTTACTTGAAAATATTGTTGACTATCAGAAGCTTATGGCTAAGCTTATCTATTTGACTAACACGAGGACTGACATTTCTTATGTTATGCTCTGTTTAAGCCAGTTTATGTACTCTCCCTTGAACTCTCATCTCAAAATTGCCTTTAAGATACTTAAAAGCTCTTCAGGTTTGAGCATTCACTTTAAGAAGACCTATGGTATTTTTTTAAAGCTTATTTTGATGTTGACTGGACTAGATGCATTGTTACTAGAAAATCTGTTACTGGATATTGTGTTTTTATAAATGATAATCTTGTTTCTTAGAAGAGTAAAAAACAAAATACTCTCTCAAAATCATCTACATAAGCAGGGTATAGAGGTCTTGCTTCTGTAACCAGTGAAGTGGTTTGGATCCTTAAAATCCTAAAAGATTTACAATGTGAATATCTTTTGCTTGTAACACTTTACTGCAATTCAGCTATTAAGATAGTTGTCACTCTTGTTTTTCATGAAAGAACCAAACATTTAGAGATTGACTTACATTTTGTAAGAGAAAAAAATTTAAATGATGTTGTTAAAACTGAAAAAGTGGTATATGCAAATCAAATTGCAGACATCCTTACAAAAGGATTAGATACAGTTCAGCATTGTAACCTTGTGAGAAAACTGGGCATGATAAACTTATATGAGTTATCAGATTAAGGGGAGATGTTAAATTTATGGGCTTAATCGGCTAACCTTTTTTAACCAAAGAGACTAATTTGGTTTGTTAAATGTTTCAGTTTTTTGCCTTATGGACTACTTGTGGAATCGAGCTTGGAATATAAGGACTGAAGTTGTCAAGTTGCATAAGTTTTCACCCGAGCCCATTTGTTGAAGCCCAAGTCTATATGTGCAACGGCTTTATGTATTTGCTATAACCCTAGCCTCTCTCATTCGAGGGAGGCATTTGGGTCTTTTTATCTTTGTGTGTCTTTGAGTTCTCTCTCGTTTTTCAAACTATGTAACCTTTCGTTTTGATTCGTAGTTTAATCTTGATTTAATAAAAGGTTTTTATTCTTGTTTATAAACTGGTGTAAATCGTTTAGATTTTGCTTTTCTAAAGCATGTCCGGTTAACCGCCTAATATGGTTCAATTTCGGGTAATGAAATTAACCATTCGTCCGTAATAAATAGTTAAAATCGTCAAACTAACCGAACTAAACCGACCCGTAAACACCCTAACTACTTTGAATCAAATAAGCAAAGTTACGAAAGGTGAAAGAAAATAATTTGTAAGAAATGCTAGAGATATGGCAGAAATAACATGTGATGGCAGCCAACTAAGCATAGATACCCCTAAAAAGAAGTGCTTTTTTTACTCGCAATTCGCAACATTGTTGTTTGGTTTGGTTTCATAGGTGGTGCGGTCTGCCCTGATATTGCAATAGGGAGCAACCCGAGGTTAGTTTCAAAATCAAATGAAATCATATGATCTACTTTCATTATTTTTCTACTGAGAATTATTTCTTGTCCTTGTTGTTATTGCTTTCTGACGTCATATATGTACACATTTTGAAAGATGGCATGTTTAAAAATATCATAACCATAATCATTGGTTAAAACTAATCATTGCTTAATTAGTAATTTGAGCTAGCAGCTTTAGAGGAAAGAATTGTTTCTTTGAAATAAAAAGACGTATGCATGAGATAAGGTTAAACGTTTATATACTTGGTTTTTTTTTAAACGGCAATTTTTACAACTCATACTAATTATCCTACAATTTATATCTCACATATTTTCATTGAGACTTGAATCCATAACGTTAAGGTTAGAGGGCCACTCACCGAGACTTGTTATTTATAGCTAGCTTCATTTATTGAAAAGTAGTAAAATGTTAAAAAATTATTTGAAAACAAAAATTAAAAGTATTACTCCCTCCGTCCCAATTTACTTGTCAACTTTTGACTTTTCAAGTCTTTCTTCATCAAATTTGACCTTGAATTAAAAAATTTGTGTTATGTAATATTTGATGAAAACTATATGAATGAATTGAGTTTTAAATGTATTTTTATTGATATAATTTTTATCAAATATTACATAATATACAAAATTTAATTTAAGGGCAAAATTGATAAAGAAAGACTTAAAATTTTTAAAGTGGACAAGTAAATTGGGACGGATGAAGTAAATAGAGAATCGTTAAAAATGGGTCATGTGTTCGACAATCGGGTCTTAGGTTTGTTCATCGGGTCAACCCGATCGAGCCTAGAGTTATTAATTCGATCATCAAGTCAGTTAACATATCGTTAACTATCTGTTGCTAGAGAATTCTTGTTACTATGTACATGAACTCGTCTAGTTCTGTAATAAGTGTTCACTTTTTATATTTTAACTTTTACGTGTCAAAATTAGTTTTAAGTTCTAATCAATCAAAAAAAAATATTTTTTTTTTCTAAAAAATCAAAAAAATTGAAAATAATTAGTTTGCATTTTATCTGATGACAAACTTTGTTATATCTACATGAACATTTTGTTCTCATTACCGAAAGGGACACAAGGTACATAAGCTCTTAAATATCGAAAAAGAAATCTCATGCATGTTGTGCCTTGCGCATGCTGCAAAATGAAACCTCAAATTTTTGTATTGTAGCCTTGTTCCAACCAACATGAGGCTACTTAACATAGCACCTTCTTGATCCATAATTCCATATCATAGTACTAGTTTAACCTAATTCCAAACAACATTATGCGTTTCGTATTGTACCTTTTTTTCAGAACGGCATGTTAGTGGTTAGTGAGTCGAGCTGTGCAACGACATCTAAGCGAGCAGTATGTCTTCCTCAAACCCTAGCCTAGTTATGGCTAAACTTCTTATCCACTTCTCTTAAAAGAAAAAGCTGAGTTCAAACTTTCAAACAAACAACCTCCTCTAGAAAAACCAATTAGTAAAATTTTGATAATCAAATAAGCTAAACGAGTCGGTTGTATTTCACTATCATTGACAAGTCTCATGTCTTTCACTATAATTGAGCTGCTCCTTGATCATTTATGCTTAAAGCAGCTTTATCTTTTGTACTACCAAATGAACGTTCCCATTATTGTGGTTTAGCTTTATCCAAGAAGAATAAGAGCTTTTAAAGGCTTGTAAATTGTACATAAATGGTTGTAACATAAGGTTGTCAAAAGGCACACTAGCTTTTTAAAGCAAATAATAGGAAACCCATCCTTCTTTATGGTCATTTGGACCCCTTAAAATAACCATATGACAATGGTTTGCCACTAACTTATGAGAGGACAAAATGGTTATGGGCCCTTTCAAGTTCTTTATAGGTTTCTAGGCACAAAATGCACCCCCACTTACTACTATTTACTACCTTTTGAGAGTTGATTAGTTTATTAAACACCTTTGTTGGTTAGGATTAGAAAGCATTGTAATTCTGCACATGTTAAAGCCACTAAAGTGTGTTGGATAAACAAGGTTTAAAAAGTATCAACTTGTTAATATTGAAAGTTTATGGATTTAAAATCGATAATCGTGTGATAGGGATAAACTCGAGATCACGGGATTGCACACATAACATAAAGGATTAATTTATTTATTAAATATATTTATTATATTTATTAAATCAAACCAAAGCTTAACTAACGATCGTTAATAAATAAAAGTTAAGTTTAAACGACCGTTATGAAATCAATAGAAGCAAAAAGAAGAAAAGGAAAAATTACGGGAACACCCGCTGGGGGTTGTTCGACCGTCGGCCACAAGGAAGGGGGCAAAGGGGAACTTTGGTTTCCTAATTGGTTTATTACTTGGAAAAGAAGATTTGCCAAGCCTATATAAATAACCCAAGGCCTTCATAATTTTTCACCTCTTCTCTCTTTCTTTTGCTTTCATCGTCGGCCGTACACACCCAAGTTAGGGTTTCGTTTGGTTTCGATTAAGTCTATTTTATCTAGTCTTAGCCCCTCTCTAGGGTTGTTGGGTAGATATTCCATAAGCGTGGAAGCTCGGTTTGTTCGTGCTAGACTCACGATTAACTCGTCGTATTACGTGTGTACAAGATCGTGATATAGTCTTGCTTTAGACTATATCCTAGTGGTGTTCGTGATTAACCCTAGTTGCCGATTGTTCCGTCATCTTGTGGATCTTGCTAAGATAAAGGTATGTAACCCTAATCTTGATTAATTATAATTGTGTTAATTATGATCTTGTTAATTTGCTTCCGCTATATGTGCGCTTTGATCCATATTAGGGTTTTAAATAATTGTTATGAACTATATAAACCATCAGTGCCATCGAGAGCCATTTTAACATGATTATAATTATCAAGATCTAAAGTTTTTTTTACTAATATTGATTTGTGTTAAAAATTACATGTTGTTTTTTTTGGTTTTATAAAAATTAGGGTTTTGTTTTTTCTTATTGTTTTAAAATCGGCTATGCCGAATTTTTTATTAAAAAATTTTATTTTATTTTGTAAACCCTAAAATTACATGGTTATTAGCTTTAGATGTTTTGCATGAATTAATTGTTATGTCATGTGTGGTTACGATCCGTAGTTTTTTAATTGTTAAGAGAATGTGGGAGATCCGTAACGAACGTGCATGTTTTTTAACGGATCATATAATTTTTCATGCTATTTGCTTTATTTGATTCAAAGTTTTAAAACTAGGGAAGACTTTTTATGTTTATAAAACCCTAGATTTGATGTTCTTTGAATAAATTGTTATGCATGTGGCTATTTGATTTAGTTTTTTTTGTACAACTTGTTATCATGCGTTTTTTTATATTGTATGTTGTAAACAAGGGTAATTTTTTCCAAGAAAAATAATATGGACTAAATCTTATCAAAATTAATGAATTGTTTTGAGATCTAAATTACATATGATTTGCGTTGATTAGAATTGCAATAGCAACTTAACGGCCTACTCAATTTTGACAAACTATAAAGTGGGTATAACGCACCGCTGGTCATGTACCCGGTTAAGGAAGGAGGTGTTATGCTTCAGCGCTGACCGAATTCCTGGCTCGCCTGTGCGTCAGAATTGGAATTACCTACGGTTGTTATTTGTTTAATTCTTTAAGGTTGATTTAACTGCATTAATTGACATCCGAAACACAATGAATAAGGTTATTGCTTTGTGCTTTAATTGAGTTCTAGAAAAAGTACGGTGTGAATTTAGTTGTGTGTAAAATCTTTAATTGGTTTAACCAATATCTCAACTTGCAAATATATGATGAACTTTTAGTCTCACCAAAAAGTTTACTAAACGTTTTATTAAACTTATGTTATGGAGATGTATGCATGCTTCCCCATACATGATTTTGACATCAAAAATCTATACCCTAAAAATTTAAGTCATATGCACTCTAATTGACGAACACTTGAAGTTACAATTGTCGTCATATGAGATTTTAGACGATGTTGTAATGGAAAGAAAACTTCATGACTGAATAAGATTGCACATGAAGGTTTTACGTTCTTTAGATTAGTCGACTTAATTAAGTTACTCAGTAAGAACTGGAAACTTAAGGCGTAAAGTAGGGATGAAACATGTTTACAATGCAAATGATTTTGGCAATGTAAATCCCTAACATATCTAGAAATTGTAAATTTGTTTGTCAATTATTGTTCGACAAGTTACTGTGTTGAATACATTTGTCACTAGCAGATCAACTGATGTGATAAGTCTATGTCAATATGGATTCTAGTTTCAAGGAAAATACTATGGTTTTATTACCGGGGTAATTTTATTTTCTTGAATTGTATTATCAAAAATACTAATGTTTGAACTTATTTCTGTAGAAATGGCTCAACCCGAAAACAATCTGACAATAAGCTCGGCGTTCAAAGCTTTCTTTGAACGACCTGTACTTACTGGCCCTAACTTCAATGACTGGTATCACTCACTAAGAATTATTCTGAGAGCAGCCGGTACTGTTGATATCTTGACTACTCCTTTTCCGGAGGATCTTGCTGAAGGAGCATCTGATACGCAAAGGCTTCAACACGCTGCTAATGTTAAGAAGCACCATGAGGTGGCTGTTGTAATGTTAGGGAGAATGTCTCCATCACTTCAAAGGAAGTATGAGCTATTTTCCCCTTAGCGAATGCTTGATGAACTTAAGGCCGTGTATGAAACGCCACAAGCTGTAGAGATCTATGATTTGGTTGATGCTCTACATAGTTGCAAGCAAGCTCCTGGAAAGTCTGTAAGTGCCCATTATATGGAGATGAGGGGTTATATGGAACAGCTCATCGCACTAGGACAACCCTATGATCATAATATGGCTATCAACTTGATCAATAGGTCCCTTAATAAGGACTTCGATGATTTCGTTCGTAACTATAATATGCATTGCACGGGGAAGACAGTTAATGATCTGCATGCAATGCTCATTGACTTTGAAAAGGGGTTGAAAGATAAGGCATCCACTGCTACTCCTCAAGTACTTTATGTGCAAAAGGGTAGAGTGAATAAACCAAAACCGCAAGTGAATAAGAAGCAGAAAGGAAAAGGCAAGGTTGATAAGAGCAAACAAGTTGCGACTCCATCAAAACCAAAGCAGAACTTTGCCAAGAAGAGTCAATCTCAGAAAGATGAGACTTGTCACCACTACAAAATGATTGGAAACTGGAAGAGGAATTGCTCTCTCTACCTCCATGAGTTGCAAGAACATAAGAAGAAGGCTGAGCTAGCTGCTGCAACATCTTCAGGGATTTGAGTTGAAGAGGAAGCTTACTTATGGGGAACAATTTTTGCAAGTGGGCAATGGCGCACAAGCAGCGGTTGAAGCTATAGGAATATTTAAACTAGTTTTACCTTCGGGTTTAGTACTGTTTTTAAATAATTGTCATTATGCACCTACAATTGTTAGGGGTGTTATTTCCTTTTCTTGTATGTTGGATCTTGGATTTAACCACACGATTGATAATAATAGAATTTCTGTTTTCAAAGATGGTTTATTCTATTTTGATTCAATTTCTGTGAATGGTGTTTTTGAAATTAACATGCATGATAATAATTCCAAGAGGAAAAATAGTTCTGTTTTTAGCATGAATAAGAAGAGAAAGTTAGACAAGAACTCTTCTTATCATTGGCATTGTAGGCTTGCCCATATTGGGAAGACTCGCATACAAAAGCTTCAACGTGATGGTCTTTTGGAAAATATCAATAATGAATCATTTGATAAATGTGAGTCTTGTATCTCTGGAAAGATGACCAAGAAACCTTTTAATAGCAATATTGAAAGGGCTACTGAACTACTTGGTTTGATACATACTAATGTGTGTGGACAACTTAGACATGTGTCAAGGAAAGGTGCTACCTACTTCTTAACGTTTACGGATGATTATAGCCGTTATGGTTATGTTTATTTACTTAAGCATAAACATGAGGTGTTTGAAACATTCAAAACGTTTAAAGCAAAAGTACAGTTACAACTAGGAAAGAAGATTAAAGCTCTTCGTTCTGATTGAGGTGGTGAATATTTAAGTCAAGAGTTTAAAAATTATTTAAGTGAGAATGGAATTGTTCAGAAACTTACTTCTCCATATACTCCAAAACAAAATGGTGTATCTGAAAGGAGAAATCGTACATTATTAGATATGGTGCAATCTATGTTTAATCTTACAACTTTACCATTATCCTTTTGGGATTATGCTCTTGAATCTGTTGTTCGTATTCTGAATATGGTTCCCACAAAGAAGGTTGATAAGACATCATATGAACTATGGCATGGCAAGAAGCCATATTTGTCTTATTTGAAAATCTGGGGTTGTGAGGCGTATGTGAAACGTGACTCTGGAGATAAACTCCAACAACGCTCAGTAAAATGTATATTTGTAGGTTATCCTAAAGAAACTATGGGTAACTACTTTTATTATCCGGCTGAGAACAAAGTAGTTGTGGCTCGGTATGGAGACTTCCTTGAAAGCGATCTTGTAAATCAAGAATTCAGTGGGAGAAATTATGATCTTAAAGAATTTCAAGAAGATACATTGCCTTCTGAAAATACTAGCAAAGAAATTCATGTAGAACCAGAAAGTCTGGAAGTTCCACCGAAATTAATTCCTCCACGTAGGTCTCAAAGAACCATACGTGCGCCAGACAAACTATGTCTTTACATAGAGGATGATGAGGAGGAAGTAGGGGATCTTGGTGAACCTGCTAACTATCGATCCGCAATGTCTGATCCAGGAAAGTCAAAATGGATAGTTGCGATGAATGAGGAAATGAAATCCATGGAAATTAAAGATGTTTGGATTCTTGTAGACGCGCCTAAAAATGCTAAAGTAGTGAAAAATAGGTGGATTTACAAGAAGAAAACCGACATGGATGGTGAAATACAAACCTATAAAGCACGTTTAGTAGCTAAAGGTTTTACTCAAACTTTCGGCATAGACTACGAGGAGACATTTTCTCCTGTAGTAGACTTACGAGCTATTAGGATTCTCATAGCTATAGCAGCATACTATGACTATGAGATATGGAAAATGGATGTTAAAACTGCCTTCTTGAACGGTCGCTTAGATGAAGACATCTATATGCAAAAACCGAAAGGGTACGTTGATCCTAAATATCCAAAGCGCGTGTGCAAACTTCAAAGATCTATTTATCGTTTGAAGCAAGCATCACGTCAATGGAATAAGCGATTTGATGAAGAAATCAAAAAGATCGGATTTATTCAAAATCGTGATGGGCTATGTGTATATCGTAAAGCTAGTGGGAGTAATGTAGTGTTCCTATTTTTATATGCCGATGACATATTAATCATGGGAAGTAACATTCCAAGACTTAAGGAAGTTAAGGATTATCTTGGTAAATGTTTTTCTATGAAGGATTTGGGAGATGCTGCATATATTCTGGGAATTAAAATCTATCGAGATAGGAGTAGACGGTTAATTGGTCTTAGCCAAGATGCTTATATTGATAAGATACTGAAGAAGTATAACATGCATAACTCTAAGAAAGGTTTTTAACCGATGGAGGTTAAGCATGAATTAAGTCATGAGAAATATGCATCAACACCCGAAGAGGTGGCTTACATGCAGAAGGTGCCTTATGCTTCGGCAGTAGGATCTATTATGTATGCTGTAATAAGATGTACAAGGCCTGATGTGGCATTTACTCAGAACTTGGTCAGTAGATACCAACAGAATCCAGGAAAGTTCCACTGGACTGTTGTTAAGCATATTCTAAAGTATTTTAGGAGTACGAAAGATATGTTTTTGGTATTCGGGGGTAAACCAGACACATAATTGAATGTAACAGGTTTATGTGATGCGTCCTAACAATGTGATAAAGACGATACGAAGTATCAGACGGGTTACGTGTTTGTCATCAATAGAGGAGCAGTTGACTGGAAGAGCAGTAAGCAAAAAACCATTGCTATGCATGCAACTCAATCGGAGTACATGGCCGCTTCAGAAGCTGCAATGGAAGCTGTTTGGATTAGGAAGTTTATTGGAGATCTTGGAGTGATGCCTTCAGTTAAAGAACCTATTGATACATATTGCAACAATTCTGCTGCAATAATATTCGCCAATGACCCTGGAGTTATGAAAGGCGCCAGACACTTTAAACGTAGATATCACTACGTTCGAGAACAAGTGGAAGCTCGAGAAATAAAATTAATAAAAGTTCACACAGACGATAACGTAGCCGATCCTTTTACTAAGGCTTTATCTAGGCCAAAGGTAGTTAAGCATGCCAAGGCTATTGGGCTGCAACTAGCTAGCGAATTCATGCAATAAATATGTTGATTAGTATTTGGATAAAGGATGTAAGACATTATTGAATTGATGAAATAAAGATTGGATTTCGTTTATTTTTCTGTTATTTGATTTTGTATCCTATTTTGCATGTTTTAATCCATGAGCATTATGATGTTTCTAAATGTCCGTTGTCGATTAATAATATGGGAATATTATTAAACTAAGACAATTCAAAATAATGACATAGCATACTTGAAAGTATATTGGTCAATTTTGTATGATATTTGATGGATCAAATATTGGACTTATCCCAACTATATGATTTTACTTTATGGATCGTTGTCATTAAGTAAATCATAAATAGTTATCCTTAGACCTGAGATACCAGAAAACTGCATTGAATGTAGTGCATTTCTGTAAGGTAACCTCACGCTAAACGTAACTGGTAGTTATAAGTGTTATTTTCAGAAGTGTTGCAAAGTTCATGTGTTTTGCTTGTAGTCAAAATAGAATTTGTTTCCTTCAAATTATTTTGAAGTATAAATACAGTTGGGCCCCTCGGGGGAGTAGTAAGATGTTTGTGTGGCCACACCCAAATGTGTTTTGGTAATCTTGCTATATCCGTAAACGAGAAACAGAATAGTTAATGAAAGGAATGACTGAGATCCATATCCTTATTAACGTTGTATATGAAATGAAATGATAATAATAATGATATAATCATTAAAAGGTTCTTTTCCAGGAGACCTTACTCGAGTTGTACTAGTGACATTGTTATTGTAACTAGACGCTAATCAATGTGATCGCGATATTCGAATTTTGTCCAAGTGGGAGCTGAAAGTTTATGGACTTAAAATCGATAGTCGTGTGATAGGATCAAACTCGAGATCACGGGATTGCATACATAACGTAAAGGGTTAATTTATTTATTAAATATATTTATTAAATCAAACCAAAGCTTAACTAACGATCGTTAATAAATAAAAGTTAAGTTTAAACGACCGTTATGGAATCAATAGAAGCAAAAAGAAGAAAAGGAAAAATTACGGGAACACCCCTGGGGGTTGTTCGACCGTCGGCCACAAGGGAGGGAGCAAAGGGGAACTTTGGTTTCCTAATTGGTTTATTACTTGGAAAAGAAGATTTGCCAAGCCTATATAAACAACCCAAGGCCTTTATAATTTTTCACCTCTTCTCTCTTTCTTTTGCTTTGATCGCCGGCCATACACACCCAACTTAGGGTTTCGTTTGGTTTTCGATTAAGTCTATTTTATCTAGTCTTAGCCCCTCTCTAGGGTTGTTGGGTAGATATTCCAAAAGCGTGGAAGCTCGGTTTGTTCGTGCTAGACTCACGATTAACTCGTCGTATTACGTGTGTACAAGATCGTGATATAGTCTTGCTTTAGACTATATCCTGGTGGTGTTCGTGATTAACCCTAGTTGCCGATTGTTCCGTCATCTTGTAAATCTTACTAGGATAAAGGTATGTAACCCTAATCTTGATTAATTATAATTGTGTTAATTATGATCTTGTTAATTTATTTCCGTTATATGTGTGCTTTGATCCATATTAGGGTTTTAAATAATTGTTATGAACTATATAAACCATCAAATGTATATGATATATCACTTGTTTTGAACACGTTAGTGTTATGACTGTTATCAAACTTTGTATGTAATCAAAATTACCCGAGACTAGATTTCAAATTACTAAGTTATAATATGAATTGGAAGATGTAGAGTACACATTTGAACTAATTAATTAACTAGATAATGGATGTGATGAAATGATAAAACTTGTAGTGACACGTAATTCGTCACGAGGTGTTGCAACAGTTCGATATATATGACTATTCTCAATAGTATTTTGATTGAAGGTTGTAACTAGTTATGAAAGGTTGTGATTTTTCGTCAAAAGTCGCTTTGTTTACTATATAAACATGGTTTTAGTTATCTACTTGTGTATTCTTTAAAATAAAAGGTTGAACATGACTTTTATCTAGAGAAAATGGTCAATGGTTCGATCCTTACTCTTTGGGGATTCTTTTTCACTTTTGGTAGAATTTACGGCCTCTCTAACTCAGATAGAAGTAAAGTTGTTTACGTCTCAACGTCCCTATACATCATAGAAGATTTCTATGATATTAAAACTCATTAGTAGTGAAAGACAATATTGAGAGAGTTGTTTTTACTTTTTATTCCTTAAACATACCAAAGCAATATGTATATACAATTTCAATGTACATGGGCTAAGCCTACACAGACTAATCAAGCCCAAGTCATAAACCAATGTAAATTTAATAAAGTCTAACAATCTTAACTAGATTTAAAACTAAAAGATGAACTAGACAATATGTGCCATCAATTTCTATATTGCACCAGACCACTAGCAAAAAGCAAAAGGCATAATGGCCCATAACTCTGACTATCTTCATTTGTAAAGCTGGCATGCTTCATGCTTATAGTGCATACTCAGAGTATGATTGCACTGCAATTTATATGAGTTTTCATTTCCACTTCTAAGTAGTTCATTTGAGGAATCTTTATTTTGAATAAGTTAATTTACATTAGCTTCCTTTAGTTAAAAAGGAACATATTGAAAGACATTGCATAATGTATCAAAATTCATTTAGTTACAAGTTTGAATTTGAAAAGTATGAAAAGCGAAGAAAGTTTAAAATTCGAAAAGAAAAAGCGTCGGGACCAGTATTTACCATACCCGAGAGAATGTGATTAACCTGAAGGTTGTGTCTGCTTTAAGGGTTTCAAAATGGTGGTCGTTACTCGACTACTCGTATCTATCTTGTTGGTGAAAGATGTGTTCTCTAAGGTAAGTAAAAGCTGAATCGCTTTATTCAAAAGCTTCCACCGAGTTAGACCATCCTCCAAGTTGCAATATCTAAAAAGGGAGTAAGGGACTAGTTCCTAGGATCCTTAACTCGGCTCGTAAGAAGATGTATTAACTCGACTCGTAAGAAGATGTATTAACTCGACACCTTTTTTTTATCTTCTCTTACGATGTCGTAATGCAAGTATGCAACTGCATCAAATACGAGCATGAAACTATAGTGTTGAACAAAATACTTGATGATATTTGACTCGGTTCATCTATATCTTTGAAAACAGTATATTTGTATCATTGAAGTTTTGGAGGTCAAGTAAATTTCATGATTTTACAGTAATGTAAATGGTTTTGTGGTAAGGTTTCGGTTTTCAAATAAGAGTTTAAGGGTTCAAACCTCTGTAAGTTTATACATTTGAGGGTGGCTCGAGAAGGTTGAAAAGAGTTCAAAGATTAATCCAATAAATCGCGTACATCTGAGTAAAAAATGATCACCCCCTTCATGAACCTCAACAAAATAAACCACATCTGGTTGTAGTAATGTAAATTAGGCCTTTGAGCACTATAGTTTTTTTACAGGTGGCTCAAAGGGTGTGCAAGTGATGCGGTTGTACCGAGCCTCCGCTTATAAAAGGACCTTATTTTTATTAGTCTTATACATAAACACGTTATATATTAAACATATATGTGTCATATAATTCAAGTTAACATGCAATTTTTCTTAAATTTACAAATGAAACGGGACTTTTTTTTTGTTATTGCCTAGGGCCTCGAAAATCATGAGACGACTTTGATTTTTTACTTAGGCTACCCACAACAAAGGTCTAGTGCCGCTTTGACACGCCAGCGTTCTCTCCTGCGACCTAGTGCGGCATATTTGCTCCAACAAGGCGACCTAGTTCAATTTTTTTTAATCATTTTTTTCTCTTTATAAATACCACATTTTCATACACAAAATTTTCACACACAACTTTCATTATTTTCCCACACAAGTGTCTGTATTTGCACACACACTTTCATTAATTAAAAAAGGCATGCTCTTTTCCGCACACTGTTGACGAAATTAAGGCTATGATCCAGAAACAAAGAATTCAACAACAGCGTCGCCAGGATGCGCTTACGATGTTAGCTGATAATTTCGATGTCGCGTACAAAGCTAATACGAAACTGCGCACAACATGTGAGAAATGCCTTGATCTTTCCCCAGAGAAACGTGATTTAATTGACACGTTTCTAAGTAATCAATCTGATAATGATTCAACATCCGAAGATCTTTGTATAGAAAGTCGGCAAAATTGGAGGCTCGAATTGAAAAAAAAAACTGAATGGCTGAATAACTTAGGTTCTTCATCCCAAACTCATATTGGTTCTTTATCCCAAACTCATATTGGTTCTTTATCCCAAACTCAAACAACTCATATCAGTTCTTCATCACAACAACACCGACGCCAAAATGTGTCTCCCGATCCACCCTTTTCAATTGTAAGAGACTCAAATGGCTTACTTACTGACAATCAGGTGTACCAACTATTCCCTAGACCAAAAAGTATTGAGAGAAACACTGGAAGAAAAAGAAAAGGCACACAGGGAGTCGGAGGCGGAAATTATGGCCGAAGAAGATTACCAAGAGACAATCCGTTGGGAGCCGGATCCGGGAACTGACTAATCGTATTATGTATTTTTATTTGATCTATCTAGTAATGTATTTCCTTTTCTATTTTATTTGAATTCCGGTATTTTCATGTTTTACGTATGGAATAAAAGTTTTAATTTTCGAATAAAAATTGTTTACGTTTTAATTTACGTTTTTAATTTAAAATTTTAAATAATTAAAATAAAAATAAAATAGGGTATGATTTGGCGGTGACTTTCTGACAACGAGTAACGATATATGTTTTAAAAATTAAAAAAATTAAAAAAATTAAAAAAAGAAATTATACTAAACACACAAACACAACACAAAAACACAGCACAAACTCGATCGTTCTGGGAGTCGAATTGGCTCGACCAAATTGGACGAATCGGTCGTCGCAACGAGTCGACCGACTGCAAATTCGGTCGCTACCAAAAAGTCATATCGCCGTTACAGGTAGCCTTAAAGACCAAGGTGAAATCTATACACATGAATTTTCTGAAAAATGAAACATGCAACTAGTTATCACTTATTATCAAATGACAAGAAATCTTAAAATGATAATAATGAGAAATAAGTATAATCGTACATTAGAAATACATAAAGTAGAATTAAACGAATCATAATATACATTTTTACAGAAAAATTAGATGCATATATTTTATTCAGCATAGCAAAACGTATTTTTGGAAATTTGTATGTTTTAAAAATCATTTTTTCAATCAGTAATAGTTTTTTAGTTAATTTTTTTAAATGATAAAAATAAATTTATTTCAAAATTTGGCTAAAAAAATATATAAAAATGTGAAAATTTTGTGGAGAAATTTAATAGAGAAAAAAATGACATAAAAGTATAATGGTTAAATTGTGAAAAACATAAACTTAAAAAAAATGTAATTAATAGAATTTTAGTGATTAAAGTTTTAATAAATTGGATGGAGTTAAGAGAAATTTATAATCTTTCATGTTTTTTAATACTTAAGAAAAATAAACAAATACTCCTTCTACGTAATCGCGGATTTCAGTAGGGGCAGGGGAGGGCTCTCACTCTTCCAAAAAAAATTTACGAGTAGTGTAAAAGTTATACCTTCCGTCTTAAAGTTATTATTAAATTTTTTTATTTTAGTATGTCTAAAATAATATGGTCCTTCCAAAATAAACGTTTAAGGTTTGTCACTGCTTCTACGTTATACTCTCTAAACTTTATATTTTAAACATATAAAATATATAGAATCTATTTAGACACTGATATTAAACATAATGACTTTTTTTTATGTTAACCATGCTATAATTATTAGTTATAGTAATATTACAATTTTAAAACATTAAACACGAAAATATTTTAATTTTAAATAAAAGTATTAAACTAATAAACCGCGTACATACACAAAATTTGAAACTAATATGTACCATTTCATCATTAGGCTTCATTCTTTGCGAATTAGGCTTCGTTTGATTTTCTTGAAAAAACTTTTTTACCTTCTTTTTATCTTTTTTGTCTACAAGCCTCTTCAAGCGCAGAGGCTTTTTGTTTGTTTTTTCAGACATAAGTGCTAAGAAAGCTCTTCTCACCTCTTCAATATTTCAAACATTACTTTTCACTTTTCTCCTCTTCACACATAATCTCCATCTATTTCTCTTCTTTTTACGTCTCACTTCTTTAAAAAACAAATGGATTTTTATCTCTTATAGATGAATACTTTAGAGATTTTAGATGTATCTTTTCTTTGCAGACATGGTTTTCAAATGAATACGTTGAAAATCAAACGAAGCTTTAAATCTACTGCTAGTACTAGCCGGGTGCCCGCGCGATGCAACGGTGGGTACCCTGTGATTGACCAATTTGAAGATAATGTCGATCAGGTATAGTTCACTTATTTTTATAATTTTCGGACGAATTTCTTCGGATGTTTTCGAACGAATTTGATTTGATATTCGAACCGGTGGCCACTCTTGTTCCTGCTTGAATCTATGGTCCAGTTTGATTTTCAAAACTATATAAATTAGCATATAATTTTATAAACTTTGTGTCTAGGGGAGAGAATCGGGTCGGGTTGTTCGGGCTCAAGTTAGTCGGGTCCAATTCGGGTCAAGGCTGAAAATAAGTAACCCAAACCTGACCCGATTTGAACTCGGGTTACAAGAGTTCGGGTCTGCTCGGGTCGGTTAATTCGGGTCAACGAAATTTGGGTAAAACAAAAACTTTTTTTTACCCTTTTTAAATATAAATTATATATAATTTAAATAAAAAAAATCTTAATCGGGTCAATCGGGTTGACCCAAACGCGAGTTACTGATAGGTGTAGAAATACGTGTTTAGGAAAACAACGTATAAATGCGGCAAGTATTAAACTCGACGATTTAGGAAAACCGACAAGTCGAATAAATGCGGGTTCGTTCTCGAAGGAGGTGTTTGGATTAATGTGCCAATTATATAAAATCAAGTTTGGATTAGTGACGTTTTGGTTTAAAGAGAGAAAAAGTAAAGACGAGCTACGACTACGATTAAACTACGACGTTGACGTAAAACGATGACGTAATTACGTAAAACGCGACAAAATTAAAAATTAAACCTAAAAATTAATTAAAAGATTAAACTAAGTCTAAAATATTATAAATAAGAATAAAAATCTAACAAATATATTTTAAAACCTTTTATTAATTAAATATTCAATTTTAAATGCTAATTAAAGCCCTAAAATTAAATATAATTAACAAAAAGTCCAAAATATTATTTTATTGAACAAATAACTCACTTATATTATTTAAAGACTAAAAAGTATTTTTCCTAAATTTTCAAAACTATTTTTCTATTTTTAAATCACTAAAAACTATTTTTAAACTAAAATAATCATAAAAAATAATAAAATAATGATAAAAATGATTTGACAATTTTGAAAATCCTAATTTATACTAATGAACAGTAGAAAATTGAAAAAGTTTGAAAAATATAAAATTTTTCACTAAAAGACAAAACAGATTAATAATTAAACCTTAATTAAACTAAATTAATTCTAAAAAATAAATAAAAAGTGAACAGTGAAATAATTTTAGACTAAAAATCTTAAAATGTTTTTTTAAATATAAGAAAAATTTTAAAACTGAAAAACATTAAATTTTACCACTAAAAGACAAAAACAGAAAGTTAAAAAGTTAATTAAAAATGTAATTTAATCTAAAAATACCAAATGAATAGTAACTGAAAAATTAAATAAACAGAAAAATCAAAAATTAAATAAGAAAAATATTGAAACAAAAATCAAAGCCTAAAACCTATTTTGAGTCACAAAAGACAAAAAATATAGTTTCTGAAAGTGACACATGAAGGACCTTTGTCTTTTTGTTGAGCAGTGCCTAGAAATACACTAGCAAGGGTAACTTTGTTCCCACTACTAGTGCAAAAAAACAGGTCTGGTGGGTTTTGAGCTTAGGAAAGCTTATTGTGGGCTTTTCTTTGGACAATAAGGCACCCCTACACTCAGTGGAGTGTAGAGAGTCTATATAAATTATAAAAACAATAAGCTCTTAACAAATATTGCACACAAATGAGCAAATTAAGTCAATGATATGGCATATGGGGTTCTGATGAACAGTAAACTGAACTAAATGGCACAAATACGAATTTTGAAGCTATCAAACTTGCACAAATCCTAACCAAATAACATGCAAACTATCTAAAACCCTAGATAAGCAGTACTTCTATCAATCATGCAAAAATTCAAGAAAATCTTACACAAAAACTGGCAGAGAAAGGGCTTACTGATTTCTATGCTATTTTAACCATTTTTTATCATGCCAACTTCTCTAAAACTCTATGATACAGAAAAACAACCATGAATTCAACCTAAATAAACCTAAGTGAGTTTATTAGACTAGTTTTTAACCCAAATACGTTGACCAATTTCAGTCAAAAACCAAATCCAAACACCCCCTTAATTTCTGAAAATGGACTTTAACAAAACAATTACACTCAAATCTTAACTGTAAAGATTGACCAATACTAAAACAAGCATAAAAATCATAAACTGATATAAATATCAACTAAAAATAACATCTACACATCAAATCCTCAAAAACCAAAAATTACAAGTCAAGCAAGCATAGAGGGTTCAAGCCTAGGGATTACCTTGTGGGACCCACATCCGGGCCCCACTATGGCTGCAATGCCATCTCCATACAAGCCCGGGCTTGTGCTGAATTTGTGGGATAACTGATGTAGAGACAAAAACCAAGGATATCTTCAAACAAGGATAAGGAAATGATGCCTTGATGGGGACTTTTGCTCCTGCTCAACACAACACTCCTTCAAGTAGCATGAGCTACAAACAAGCTTAGTGTCAACAGGCTTGTGGTAGCTTATGCTACAGTAAGTACACACAAATAATATCCAATATACTCTCTTTTTTTAACTTTGAAAAATCTGTTTAAAAACTTCCAATTGAAACCAACTCTTGAAGGAATTTGTGAACAACCAAGTAAGTGAGAAACCAGCTTAAAAAAAACAGAGATGGGCTAATGTCCAAGCTAGCTTGTCAGACTGGCTTATACAAAGCTTAGACTCTTGGATTTTTCAAAGAAAACAGATTTTACACCAAAATCATTTGACAAGAAAAATGTTGTGAATAACTTAACTAAACAAATTACACTAATGAATTTAAGACAAGGAACTCAGATATTTGCAAGCTTTAAAAGAAGGAAAACGTTAACTATTCATTCACTTAAAAAAAGTTACAAAATCTGGAACAAGAGGGTATGCACAGGTTGCATCCTCAATTTATACTACAAGAAAGAAAGCTCTAGAATATCTAAACCCTAAACAAGAAAAACCCTAAAGTGCCCTTGGTCAAAAGTTCTTGAAAATCTGGTCTTTGAGCCCATGTGATATGACAGTTGTTGTTTGGTGATCTTGGTCGTTCATTCAAGCTTTTGGAACACGAAATTCATCTCAGTTGTTAAATGGTATGCAAGATTCGTTCTTTGCCCAAAAAAATGAAGGAGGGGACATACGGGGGCCCACTTTGGGGTCACGCGAAAGGAAAATGGATGTGGGGTTGTGATTGGGATAGGTTAAATCAACATTCTGGAGTATTTGGGGTTAAACCCCTTTGATTTAGGGTTTTGATTAAGCTAGGGTTTATGGGGATTAAGGGGGAAGAACATGGTGATTAATCTGTTTGGGTAGTTAGGATTTTTAAATATTGTGTTAAGTGGGAAAAGTAAACTGATTTAGTAATCAGTTTGGTGGAATCTGATGTGGAGAGGTGAGGTGTAAGGTGAGGGTGAGGTGGCGGCTTATGAGTGGGGGTATAAGTTTTGTTGTCTGGCCAGATTTGGCCCCCCAAGTTTCTTCCTTTCTTCAAACAAAGAATGTCCCAGCATTTTCCCATTTCCCTTTATAAATAGTTTGATGCAATTACAAAATCAGTCCCTCCCTTTTATAAAGAAAGAAACAAGGACTATTTATGTAATGAGGGCTTTCTTCAAGGGCTTGCTTTGTCAATTCTTCAAACATGGAGGATTTTTCTTGCAATATATGATTTCCCCAAGGACCAATTATGACAAATCTTCCAAAATGAGGGACCAATGTTGCCAATCTTCAAAACTTCAAGGGCATTTTTGTAAATTCCATACTTGGGCCCGGTTCTTTGTGCGGCTTAGTTTCCCGTGTTCGTTTTTGCTTGATTCCTTTGATCTTTTGTTGATTTCACGATATCCGTACCTAAACTACACAATGAACAAACACAAGCATATTTTTGGGTATTTTGACGATATTTTAAGCGTTTTAAGCCCGATTTGGACGATGAGACTATGTATAATTACAGTCTCATCAGTTACACAAAAATAAATTGCTCGATACCCGTGCGATTTTTAATTCGGGTTAGTCGGGTTATCCCGATTAACCCAAAGATTTATACCCGAGTAACCCGACCCGAATATACTCAGGTTGGGTTCAGGTTGGGTCGGCTTTTTGACACCCCTATTTGTGTTTGTTATTAGTTTACATAATATGCATAACTACATGTACTTCTCATTTTATGAGTGTTTATGAAAAAAAAAATATTATTAGTTTGTTTAATGTATTAAGATGTGTTTCAAGAATAACATTAAAAAGTATGTGTTTTACATTGGTTAATTGTACATATAATATAAATATGTGTACTTTTAAATAATGAAATTGTGTAGTTTCAATTTCGAATGTATATTCTGTTAATATATTAAAAAGATGTTTCTTATGAAAAATGAAGTTTGAAAATTTTAATGCTTAAAAGTAGGGATGAGCACGGTATCGGTTCCGTCTCGAACCCGTCCCGAATTAGTGGTACCGATTTTTCCCGAGCATAAATTTATGGTACCGGTACCGTACCGAACGGGACTCGGGTATCGGTACTGGTACCGGGAAATCGAGATTTTCCCGTTTCTTTTCGGGAATTTCCCGATTTGATACCGGTCTCGTCCCAAATTAGTGGTCCCGAAATTTTTTTCACCTTATTTCGTAGTCCCGGTACCTTACCGAACGGGATTTGGGTATCGGGAGTCGGTACGGTTCCGGGAACAGTTCGGGTTCAATTCGGGATTCGGGTCGAAATGCTCATCCCTACTTAAAAGAGTTTTTATGATTTCGTATACTTGTAAAATATGTAGTTATGATTGAATATTCATATAATGGGTTGTTTTTAAATATGAGTATTAAGTATGTTTGTATGTTTAATGTTTTAGTCATGTTTGTACGCATTGTACATTATGCACATATATTTGTAAGTATGCTATTTTAATTGTGTGATTTTAATTACACGAGGATTGATGTACGCGCTCCGCAGCGGGATGTTTGTATACAACAGTTTGGCAAAAAAAAAAAGCAAACACGTTAAAAAGAAACCAATTCTTCAATACAACTAATAAGATGGAGATTGTATAGACAAAAATAAAACCATCACCAACAATGATATATATGAGAAACGAATACTGATATATATACATCAACAATTCTGTTTGCTCATGTACAATTCAGGTGATTAGAAAGGGACAACTAAGCTGTCTAAGGGAACTTATTTACCTTCTATGATACTATCTTGGACTTTAAGCGCTCTTAGAGCCATTTTCTGTATGCAAAGCAGCATGATCTAAAGTGATCGAACATGGGCAAAAATATAATCCATGCATAAAGGTCACTCGATGTACATATTTGCAGCGAGGCTAGTATTCAGGTTTCTTCTCCTTGATCTTTCACTCTTGGTAAGCTGAGTCGTGATTCAGCAGCATGTTACATTCCTGGCAGTTGTAATCAATCTAAAACAATCAGTTTCGGCATGAAAAGGCCAAAGTCACAAAACATATATCGGTATCGCAATTGCGAGTCTAAGGCCAAATACCAAAATTTAAAGAATCTGAATTTTTTAACTTGGAAGGAAAATCGCACTGTATCATCGTACCTTTGATGCAAATCGGACCGTATCATCGTACATTTTAATCCAGGTGGTTTCTTTGAATAACATTTGATGCAAATTCTTTGTTTATAAACAAAGAATTCCTAGTTTGATAGGCTCACCTAAATAAGATGTTATTCAAAGCAACCACCTGGATTAAAATGTGAGGTTTATCTATGCTCATGGTCAGTAGGATTAAAGCATATAATGGGCTTATTAGGTCCGCAGGATTTTACAAACTATATGATGGGCTTATTAGGTTGTAGAAAACTTAATAATATCATAAGCACATTCTTAATTCCTTATAAGCTTAGACACTTAAAACTAACAAGCTTAGGTAAGCAAAGCATATAATTATGACTGCAGAAGCAACACCTGCGCCTGAGTAGACACATATTACAAAGCTGCGACTCTTATGATTAGTACCTAAAGCAAATAAGAAAAAAATAAAAACTCATATATTGCGAAACAAAGACTTGAGTTTTCTTGAATTGCTGAAACAAAATTATGATGTGTTATGTGTTTTGTACCACTGATCTCGGGGAGGGTGTTTGGGAGGTCAGTTTAGTCTCATGCATACAACATAATAACTTACGAATGTGCACAATCCCGTGTGTATCACATGCATTACTACCAAAATGATGATGAAACCTATGCCATGAGAATAATATGCAATCTCAGTTAAGTGGTTTAAGTTTCACGGCATTGTAGTAATAATTGTGAACACTAAAAGTAATTTATCATATTACGACATTAGTGCAAATAATATACTATATCCACATTGATCCTAATAGTAATTCCCATGACAATTTAGTCATTATTTGAGTAAATAATTGTCATCTTTTGTACGTCACAACACAGTATCTCAAATGTTACACATATGACGGGAATGGAACACTTTTAAGGTTAGTTTCGGCTTATATGTGGGCTTATGAGCTTATCTGATTTCTACTTATATTTCATAAGCCCCAATTTACCGGCTTAGTTTTTTTAATCATATTATAAACAAATCCGATATCTTTAGCTTTTAAAACTTTCTTGCACTGACCACAGAAGTCAAATTCTACAATAATACAAAAGAGATCAGATTATTTACCTCAAAGGCGGGAACTTCATGAAGTGCAGGTGATCCGCTGACAGACTTTTTGGACTTTGATGCTGGTGGTGTTGGAGTCTGCAGAACTCGAGCCAATCTCTTCTGTCTACTACTCTATTCGCGCCCATTTGTTCCTCAAATCCCCTTGTAGCTCTATCACTACCCTCTCCTCATCAACCCACCGAAAGCTTCACATCACTAATAACACAAACCAATAACATACATTAATTAATCAAATAAAACCCCCATTTTGTAACCAAAAAACAAATTATGAATATAAAATTCAGCAATAAACCATATGAAACTAAGTCGGATTATTGCATTTTATAACTATAACAAGGGTATAAAATTATTGTATGATTGTAAAAATTAGAAATTATGCACTTGGTACTTGTTATGCTAGCCTATATACATCACACTTATGCAGCCATATATATCCTCACGTAAGGACATCATGTTCTCATGTATCATCAAGAACATAATGCAGTCTAAGAAAAACTCTAACCATAAAGATTCATATAATGTCCATGATGCCAAGTTACCACGTTTACTTAAAAAAAAAGAAACTAACCTTCTATGCATATGCATCATTCCGCTACAATTGGCTATCAAAACCCATAGTTGCAAGCTTGCAAACAAAAACATAAAAATAACGTCAGCAAAGGAAACTACCAAATAGTCAAAAAAAACTTAACTTCAAAATTTGAAGAAATTATATGAGAAAGACAACATCAGCTTTAACCGTTGTCGTCGAAATTCATCACAGCCAATAACCATTTTTTTCTCATAAAAAACAATAACTCTAATTATCTAATTAGCATAAAGTCAACATAATAAAATAAGACTCAAAATTTAATGTATACCTTCAATTTGTAGCTGAAAAAAGGGAGCTTCTTTATTTTAATATAGTGCGCAACCGACGGTTGTCCATCAAGGTGGTGGGCGTGACGTCATTGTTGTTGGATCTTGTAACCATAAATAAAAAAAGTCAGAATAAATCAATTGTAATCCTAAAAAAACGAATCAATATTCGAAATTAACAAAATAAAAAACAAACTTACTACAATTAATCTCATAATTATTACTCCTGTTGTTCCTCGAGATCGGATGGATCGGATGGCTTTGGTAAGTAGAAATCGGATAGCTTTGGTAAAGTTGGATGGATCGGATGGCTTTGAGAGATAGAGACTGATTTTGTGGTATGAGAAAGATCTATTATTTGAGAGAGAGAGAGAGAGAGAGAGAGAGAGAGAGAGAGAGAGAGAGAGAGAGAGAGAGAGAGAGAGAGAGAGAGAGAGAGAGAGAGAGAGAGAGAGAGAGAGAGAGAGAGAGAGAGAGAGAGAGAGATGAGACAAAGGGTATGGCCTAAGAACATATCTACGGTTAAAAAGGTGTTTCTAAAAAAAACTCATACTTATTTTAAACAGTGGATTTTCAACTTTTTTACATTCTCATGAATGAATAAATGGAGTAATTTGTGTTATTGTAATTATTATATTATTAATTATATTTGTAAGATGTTTTATTACTTGTATTATGTGATCTTTTAATTGTAAAATAAGGTGAGGGAGTGTCTTAACTATGGAATTTAATGCAATTAATTATAAATTTTAATGTAACATATTATAAGTTTTCTACTTTTATTATGTATGCTTGTTTTGCATTTACAAATAGTATTATATATTGTAAGTTGAAATTTCAAATATTCAAAAAATAAAAGTGTAAAATGCTTTATAAGATAGTATGAACCAGTTAATCTAGTTTGATATTAAACATTGGTCAATAATATTCTAATTTTACTTTTTTTTAATAACAACATCTTAAAAGCCGAAATTTAAGGTTTATGTAGCTTTATCTAATTGTATAGCGGAATCGATGGTGGCTCTGGTTCTTGGTTGAACCAGTTAATCTAGTTTGATATTAAAAATTGTAGATATATATGTTTTAAATTGTTTTCCAAAGCGAATATAAAATTATATATTTGAGTAATGAGGTGTATTAATTATATATTAATTGATTTAAAAAAATAAAATGTAGTGACATTTGTACAATATGTTACCACCTCCGTCTCATATTAAGTGTCCACTATGGAATATTGTAAGTCCTTGTTATCGAGCTTTGATTATAAATATTTTTATTTGTGTTGTATAATACTTGATGAAAGTTATATGAATAGATTCGGTTTTAAAAAGTATTTTCATTGGTATAATTTTTATCAAGTAATATATAATACAAATAAAAATATTTATAGTCAAATTAATATAAAAAAGACTAAAAGAAAGTCCAAGTAGACACTTGTTATGGCACGGATGAATTATTTTATTTATAAATGATGGTAATAATGTATTTTAATTATAATATTAATCTATATGTATATTTATATTTATACTATTATATAAAGAGGCTAACTCCGATATTAATTTCGATCTTAATTTCGAACCTAAAATTTTTAAACCTAACTCCAAACCAAAAATTAAGATAATAAGGTTAAATTTAAACCATTATATTATATTTTGTTAAATTGATCTCATCTATCTATCTATCTATTTTTGTAATAAACATTCAAAAAAACTTTTATTTTTAAATTGAAATATTTTTTAATTTATTTATTTATTTTATAATCTAATTTCACCTTATTTTCTAAAATTTTATGCTCTTTAATTCAACATCCATTTTGACATATTTTTATTAATTTTTTGTTTTTTTCATTTTTAGTTAATTTATTTAAGTTAATTTAATTTTTTGACTTTCGATAAAATAGTAATATAATCTTTCGGTATTTGTCGTTGCATTATGCAGGTACGATGTTAATAATATTTTAATGATAATGTGTTATATTACATAGTCATTTAATAGGTCTTTAGCTTGTTATTTACATTAATTAATTTATGATTTATTTGTAACTTAATAAAGTTTTTGCATTTATGTAAGAGAGACATACCAATAATACCAAACGGAACATCTGGAAATCAACAATGGGGAAGAAACTGATGTTTATGATTATCATAGCGATGATGATGATGATGATGTGTAGCAATTTAGTGTATAGCAAGGATTATGAATCACCAGAGTACGAAGTGATTCACACAGAATCATCATCAGAAGAATATGAAATCAGATTATACAAACACTCGGTTTGGATGACTGCTCCTGTCAAGGAAACCAACTTTCGTAGTGCTACCAACGATGGCTTCCATAGGTGTTTAAATTTTAATTCATTATATTCATTTCATTTGTCTAATTTCATTCTAATCGTTTTACGTGTTTTAACTTCAGACATTAACTAAATTGTGAGTTTTAGAGGATGTTTGGGCTTTGCTTAAAGTATAACCATATATAGCGGTTTTACTTATTATAGGCTATGTTTGCCAACACGTAACAGTAAGTAGTTGTATTAGTAGGAGCAGTAGTTGTATAAGCAGCAGCTGTTTGTTAAATAAAGTGTTTGATAAACGTAGCAGTAACTACACTATAAAATTACTTAAAATGACATGTACACATTAAAATAAATATGTTCTTTAAATAAAGAGGAAGGGGCATATATGTAATTTAAAAATCAAAACGCTAGCGGTTAGATCTAAATGCTTGTTGATAAAGCATTTTGAATAAGAGCAGTTACACACAATTCAACCGCTAGTCCCTCTTTGCCAAACAAGCAAAATATTTAAACTGCTAGTCGCTTGCTGCTAGTTGCTCCAAAATGCTCTCAAACGCTTGGTACCAAACATACCCACACTATGACTACCAAATAGTTGGCGGACGGTAATATAGTTGACGCATAGGGGGTATTTGTTTCGGCTTATATAGACGGCTTACGCCTTATTTGGTTTCGGGCTTATGTTTCATAAGCCCAATTTTTGTGGCTTATTAACAAACTCTTCGGCTTATACAAGTTTATTATGTTATAACAAACTCATATAAACCGAAAAGTTTGAAATAAGCCACAAATGTGGGTTTACGAATCATAAGCCGAAAACCAAATAAGCCATAAGCCCGCTATATAAGCCGAAACAAACACCCCTATAGTCAAAATATGGTTTTGGAGGATGGAATTTAGGGCGTCAACCTATAGGGCTTTTAACAAGCAGGGTTTGATCATTTGGGAAAATACCTCTCTTTTGGAGACAGAGGCAAGGGTTCGATCCCACTCCCTGCAAAAAATAGCTAGAGGTCCTCTCGAAGCAGGCTCTCTACCTTCAGGTAGGGGTAAGGTTGTCTACATCTCACCTCCTCCATACATCGTGGAAGACGGGATTGGGTACAGTTGATTAACCTATAGGGCTTTTAATTTTTCTAATTTTCCACGTCCAAGTGTGAAGTTTCCCTTAGAGGTGGCAAGATGGGTTATACGGGTCAAAATGTTTCATTTTAGTATTTGTTGAAATGAGTGGCCAACATTATTTCTCTAATCTGTGTTGTCAATGTGTTAATATTATAATGGAAATAATTTGTTTTAGGAAATTGCCAGCATGGTAAAATAGACGTTGGGTGACTTCCAACAAGTTCCCTAATAGCTACGTTTTTATCCATCATGTTTGAAATAGAACACAACCCATATCGACCCGTTTATAAGTAAACAGGTTGTAACTGCCACCTCTATTTCCCTTTGATTTACAAGAAGAGGCAGACTAATAATTAGTAGCGGCTGCTTATTTTTCTAAGTAGATAACCAATACGAAATCAGCAATCCCAAACAGAAATTTCAGAGTGAGACTTGATAGAAACCTGTAGGCTGTAGGTACTTGGAAATTGGAATTATCATCTGAAAATGCTCTTATTTTACCAGTTATTATGTTATTTGTGGGACAATATACCTTTATAATGCAGCTTTTTGGATAAGCAGTAGTTCGTGCTTATCTTTATATGATGGACGAGATGTTTTACTGCAATATTTAGTGAATTGCAATGTTCTAAAATTTCCTTCTTCAGTTCTACTTACATACAGTTGAATATAGGCATCGAGGTCTGGGTCTATGATTTATCTAATGTTTCGTTTACAAACAAAACTTAAGGGGGTGTTTAAGATTGCTTACTAGAAATGCTTATCTGCATACTGCTTATTTCACTCATAAGTAATCAGTTTGGATGTACAATCCCAAACACTTTGAATAATTTATCCTATTGTGTATTTTGTCTTACAGGTTGTTCCAGTATATCGAAGGAGCAAATTTGAACAATTCTCGTGTACCAATGACAGTTCCCGTCTTAACAAGCCTTGTTCCTGGAGCAGGACCTGTTGAGTCGTCTGCGTATGTTGTGTCTTTCTACCTGCCCGCAGAGTTCCAAGCCACACCTCCAGTTGGTCTTCCTGAACTAAATCTTAAACCTGATTCATGGCCCATTTCTTGTAAAGCAGTCCGCCAATTTTCAGGTTTTGCTAGAGATAAGAATGTAGCTGCAGAGGCTGAGAAGCTAGCCACGAGCTTGAGCACGTCTCAGTACTCTACTTCTTCATCTAGTAACATTACATATTCAGTTGCACAGTATAACTCTCCGTTAAAGTTCTTTCGGCGAGTAAATGAAGTTTGGATGGATGTTGATGGCTGTGAATCCGCTAAGGTGGCTGCATATTGAAATCCTGTAAACCATAGACTCGGGTTTGCCAAGCTTTTTGACGAGCTGGCTCGTGTCACCTTACACCCTTATCTTCAATGTGGTCTCTACCACATGACTTGTAACTTATGTCTGTTTCGTTTGTAATGACGGTGGAATAAACTGTTGGGCTGTTGGAGTTATAATAGTACCTAATAATGCATAGTTACTTGCAATCTGATGTTCAATAAGTTTGGTTATAGAGTACTGTGGTGGATCCATTGTTCAGTTTAGTTGATTGTGATAAAGAATGAAGATGCGATTGTGGTCCTGTTTCTTTGATTTGAGAGAAGCATAACCGTGCCCGAACTTATGCTATGAATAACAGAATTCTTTCTATCCCAAATTCCCAACCCATGACCTCTGTGTTTTAACTCAAATGGTTTAATGCCTGCAAGGCTGCAACATCCCAACTATTATCAGTGAAATTGTGTGTAGCTAAAATGTATCTATACAATAATTATCTGTTAAGACTGGCTTATTATCTATAGAAAAACAGATTTTTGTTATGGACGTAAAGTGCTTATATTAACAAAGCTATTTGGCCCTAATCAACATATTTCCATAATTGACCTGCCACCCGACCCACTATTTTGGCACCTCCATCAGTATCCAAATTCTATAAAAATGAATCAATTCTATCATTCTATAGTATACATTAATTACATGAAAGAATCAAACAAAAATAAGCCCAGACTTTAGGCAGGCCGACGTTTGGGACTGATGAAAGATGGCAAAGATGCCACCTTCCTTCCTAACATGGGCAGCTTAATCTGGCTGCGATAAACAATAAATAAAAGAAAAACAAGTAAAACAAACAGAAAATAGGGTGAGAATATCACCCTCTTGAATCTTAGATCAGAAATGAAACTCTGAGCCCGATAAGTGTCACTAAGCCACACGTCTTTTCCTTCAACCATTGCAGCTCCTAATGTCCAAGATACATCCCCCGGACCAAATATAATCTCTCTATCGCCAAGACAGAGAGTGTTATTGATGAGTGAGACTATATAT
This sequence comes from Glebionis coronaria, assembly GCA_025667525.1. Lineage (NCBI taxonomy): Eukaryota > Viridiplantae > Streptophyta > Magnoliopsida > Asterales > Asteraceae > Glebionis > Glebionis coronaria. The sequence continues at coordinate 634,113,585 of CM046875.1, read as the reverse complement.
GGAACTCTAAAACAGAGATAATCAGCATACTTTTGCTGTATTGGCGTGTTGGTCAAACCTGACAATGATCTTGAACATAACTCCTCACCTTTGTCCCATATCTTTGATAAATTATCAGACGAACTCAAGTTTAGAAAATTGTGAACAGCAAAGAATCCAGATAACGCGTGAAAACGTGCAACTGAGTGAGTGTCTCCAACCAAATTAGGTGTATTTTCACCTGCAATAAAAATGACAGTAAGGTCCTAGTTAGATATACCATTTGTAGGTCCCATGAAGAAGACGAAAAGACAAAACAGATAACACCACGAAGATTTCAACTAACCACTCATTGAGGGAACTCCTGTGCAGTGTGAATTATCCGAAACATTTGACCAGTCTGATGGACTGCTTGAGTTAATAGCGGCAGATCTTGCTAGCACCTTACATTTTTCCCAATTTGGCTCTCCGACTAAATGTACTAAAAAAGTGTTTGTTTCCCTTGTTTGCAAAGTTGAATTTCCTTTAAAGCAGTTATTGCAAGTGTAGTTTTGCATAAATTCATAACCAAGACACGGATGACGGATCTCAAAATTTCCAAACTCACGCTCTATAAAAGCTTGTGAACGACTAAGCATTACAACAGTTCTATCAAAAGCTTCATTCAATCCAAAAGCTGGTAACGACACTGCCATTATATCAGGCTCAAAAGAACCAATCTTTGCTCTGAAAACACGATCATCCACTTTGTGCTCTCTAACTTCTGCCGCTACTTGCAACGACGAACCACCAAGATCAACAAGACCCAAACTATCCAATCTCGTCGAATTCCCAAACATCCCCATATGCCAATTCAAAGCAACCCAACCATAATACGCTTCCTCTTCCCCACTCAAAACCCGAATCCAATCTTTCCTATACTTAAACCTATGTACCTTCACAAAATCCTCAACATCACTCAAAACCCTCCCAACGCTTCCCTCGTCCAATCTCCTCAACCCCGCAGTACCCAACACAAATATAGGAGTATCTTTACGCCTTTCATAAGGCACCCATTTCTCCGCCCTACGTATTAACGGCTCCAAAGCGCCCTTAACCCCAGAACCATTCCCCACAAATTTATCCAACCCGGGCTCGGTCTGCATACAATGATAAGCACAACCATCTTTCCGATTCCCCCTATTCGCTAAACCATCCGTAAAATCATGTACCAAAACAGGCAATGTAGCATTCGAACCAAAAACGCTATCTGTATACGCCCATTCATATACATTAACTCTAGTCCCACTACTTCCACAGTCTAATACAACAGTATAATACGAACCAGTTGTAACGAAAACCGGGTTACGAATAAAGTGATAGGTAGTAAGTATTAGTACTATAAGTGCTGTAACTATGATGGGTAGCTTTAAAAACTGGAAATGATGAAAGGGTCCTAAAGCTTGAAGCTTTACCTTAGATGGTGATTTGGGTTCCATTGAATCTACAGCTGGCGATCACTGCCTTTGAACAGATCCTGGAATCTGATGTCAGGCTGACACAAGCAACTCAGCTGGTGCATCAATGGGGGCTGTTACGTTTGTCACAACTCACAAGCGAGTGTTTAAGCTTATACTTTTTGAAAAATAAGCTATAAGCTTAAAGCTTTGTTCGAGAAAAAAAAGTATTAAGGCTTTCTATGGTAGTATAAATATTTTATTTATTATGATTATTCATATTTTGTAATTGTTTTTAATATTACTATCACTAAATAATGTTAATGTTTAACACACTCTTACACTAATGTTCTCGAGTTATGATCTGTTAGAAAAGAAAAAAAAGTAAAAACTAGAGAAGAGAATAAAAAGAAAAGAAGAATCATCCCAAAAGTAGGAAGAATAATTTGTAGCCAAAATTGTTTAAATATTCTTTTCTTTATATTTTTTTAAAAAAATCTTAAGAACGTAAATAAGTTTTAGTTTCTTTCCAAATCATTTATTTTCTCTACAAAATAAATCTTAGAGAACATAGTGTTAGAAAACAAAAAATTAACCCACAGGCCGTTTGATTTAGAGATATTCCAAGATATTCATATTTTGTAATTTTTTTAAATATTATGTTTAATATAACAAATAAAAAAATAAAAAATTTCTAAAAAAGGAACTTAAAATTCCTCTAAAAAAATAAAAATAAAATATTTTTTTCAAAGACACTTCATTAAAAACAAAACAAAAACAACAAAATAAAACCCTTTTGAACATGCCCCAAAAGGCAAACACCAACAAATAACCGAATCTATACAAACACCCACACCAAAGACAAAACCAAACACAAACATCATGACTCTCACGAGCTACATACACATGAGATATGAGAATGCAAGCACATGAAGAATTTTCATTTACTTGACAAATATTTTTTATAAACTTACTTCTAGCGGTTTGTTCTCGGGCTTTTACTTGTTTAAATATAGAATTTAAAAAAGTTTATATAAAAATTAGAGTAAACTGCAAAATACATCTCCGTAATTTGAACTTTCTTACACAACACATCTCTCGTTAAAAATATTGACACTATACACAACCCATTATGCAAACGTTTGTCACAATACATCCCTTAGGACAAACTATGTAATTTTTTCGTTATATTCTGACGAGGGATGTATTTTGCATTAGAAGTTTTGTTTTTTTTTTGAAAAAAAACTGAAAAATAAAATTTCAAATTTCTTGGGAAGAAAAAAGTTCTTTTTTTTTTGTTAAAATGCAAAAAACGTCTCTGAATTTTCCAAAAACCGCAAATATGCCCCTTAGTTTAAACTACAAGCAATTTTGCCCCTGAACTTTCATTTCGCCTGCATACCCTAGAACTAACTGTTGGGAATAAATCTATGCATACTTGTTACCCCTGCTAGTTGATTATCCGTACCCCTGCAAGAGTAAGTTTCCCCTGCCAAATAACAAAGGCAGGGGGATTGGTTCCCCTGCTGAAGTCAAAGGCCCTGCCGTTAGAGATAAACTTGGAATAGATTTTTACGCGTTTCTGTTACTACTCCTTAATACTTTCCAAGTTTGTTAGTAGTGATCTTGTACGTGAGTCCTTATGCCTATAAAAGGACTCACTAGGTTAGCATGCAAAGTGGGTCTTTCATAATTGTCTTCATTATCATACTTTAAGGTTTTGTAAACCCTAATATCATTTTAGGGTATTCGTATATCATTGATATACTAAAGTTCAACGTTTGCCTCAATCATATTGTTCTTGTGCTAAACATTATATTCCGCATCTTGTTTAGTTATTTTGCTTTGCAAAGTTTCTCTAGTGTTAGATTGAATACTTTCTTTCTATCACAACCCTTAAACAAGCTATAAAGGTTTAAGATCTGAGTTTGGGATCAACAAGTGGTATCAGAGAGCTTGTTGAGAAACTTTGTCTAAACAAAGAACAAAACCCTCATTTCAACCATGTCTTCAGACTCTTCCTCAAACAGCAATAACCACAATAACCTCAAATTACCCATGTTGGATCCTGAAAACTTTGAATTATGGGAATTCAGAATTCAACAATACCTCAAAATGAAACACTATGTTCTCTGGGAGATCATAGAGTTTGGTGATCAATTCAACAAAATGGTGGCAGTTGAAGAGGGCAAGGAAGAAGAGAAAGGTGAAAGTTCCAAAGGTAAGGACAAGAAGAAATCTGCTGCTCTTTGTGATAAGGAAATTATGGCCAGAAGGCATGATGTCAGGGCTCACAGCTCATTGTTGTTGGCTCTACCTGATAGACATCAACTAAGATTCAGAAATACAAAACAGCTAAGGAACTATGGGAAGCCATAGGCATAACCTTTGGAGGAAATGAAGCCACAAAGAAGAAGAAGAAAAATCAAATGCTTGATGATTTTGCTTCTTTCAAAGCAATTGGTGATGAATCAATTGGAGCTATTTACAATAGGCTTCAAGATATGGTGGCCCAGTTGGAGTTCTTTGATATTGAGGTGACAAGAGAGCAGGTGAATACCAAGTTCCTTAACAGCCTCCAGAAAGAATGGTTTGTCTACAAGGCAATTTGGCAGAATAAAGACGACTTGGATAACAAGAACATTGATGACATATACAATAACTTGAAAGTTTTTGAACCTGTTGTCAATGAGATGAAGTCAAAAGGAACGATTCCCACCAACTCAAGTGGATCTACTGATTCCCCTGCCAACATGGCATTCATATCTCAAAGCAGTGAAATCTCCAAAAGCAGTGGAATCGAAGTAGGCCCTGCTACTTATTCCCCTGCTACCAGGTCTGGATCATCTTATGATGAAGAAAGGCCTACAACATTCAGTCTTGACACTGCTTGTGCCTTCATAGCATCCCAAGGGCCACAAGGATCTATTGTGTTGCATGAGGATCTAAGTCAAATCAGTAAGCAAGGACTGGAGGAGATGGATATCAAGTGGAACATGGCTCTGCTTAGCATGAGAGCCAACGGGTTTTACAAAAAGTATGGAAAGAAGATCTCAATCAATCCCTCTGATGTGGTTGGGTTTGACAAAACAAAGGTTGAATGTTACAACTGTGGCAAGAAGGGTCATTTTGCTAGGGAATGCAGAGGACCTAAGACTGGGAACAGCTATAGGAAGGAAACCAGAGATGATGATTCTGGTGCTAAAGCCATGGTAGCCATGCAGGGGATAGATGGAGCAGGTGGATGGGATTGGATCGCCATGACAGAGAATGTGGAAAGAAATCAAGCATTGGTTGCTGAGGAAAAGGAAGAAGATTTTGCACTTATGGCCATGTCAAGTTCCAGCTCTGACAATGAGGTATATGATGATTCATATTGTACTAAAGCTTGTAGGAAAAATACTGAGTCATTGAATGATCAAATCGGAAAGGTAAAAGTTGACTATATCAATTGTGACAATGACCTTGATAATTATAGACGTGCTTTAGAACAGTTAGAGTCCACCATAAGAGAGTTTAAACAAAGAGAAAGTGATTATAGGGATCACATTGTGATTCTAGAAAGAGATGCTAAGGAGAATAATAACTCCATTAAGGAGTTGACTGCTGAACTTGAGATTTTTAAATCTAACAAAAAGATTGATGATGAAACTGTTGAAAAATTTGGAAAAGCTTCAAAAGATTTAACTAAAGCAGTTGAAATTGGTCAATCTCCTAGGGACAAAACAGGGTTTGGGATTAAAAGTGAGCATGCTACCATACCACCACCCCCTGCCAACATTCATGCACCTTTTCCTAGAAAAGACCTGTCTTGGACTGGTCTCCCTTGTTTTCAAAAACAGGATGATATTGAGTTTGACTTGGGTGCTTACATACCTAATAGTCTTGATACTGAAGAACCACTAGTGAAAACTAGTGTTATTAGGGACTTTGAAAAGGAACAGATTGCTTTAAAACAATGGAAAATTGATAACCCTGTTCTATTTTCAAGAGGAGGACTTTTTGGTAGTGATTCTAGTTCTAAGAGTAGTTCACCCAAATCTAAAACCAGATTAAAGTCCCCTAAGTCCACCATTAAATATGCTGGTATGTACAGGCCTGTCAGAGGTAATCAAAGAAATTGGAATGACCAAAAGTCTCATCAATTAGGAGAAGACTTTGTGATAAATACAAAGCCCTGCTTCACATGTGGCAGTTTTGATCACACTTATCAAGAGTGTAAGGCACCAATGGAAGTGGTGGCTGCAAATCCTTTAAAGGATATGCAACCTAAAGCCATTCTTCTAAATGCAGGGGCAAAATCCTTTTCCCCTGCCAAGTATGTTGCCCCTGCCTTGAGAAACAGGGTGACTGACAAATATGTCGTTCCTGCACTTAGAAAGGTGAATGATGTTCACACCAAGCCCAGCACTTCTGTGACCAACCCAACACCTTCTAATGCATATAGATCTGGCCCTAGACCTTACCAACACATGAATAGAGGCCAAAACAAAAGATGGGTTCCCTCTGCTAAGCATAGGGATTCCCCTGCTAAACCTGGGGTATCCCCTGCTAACAAAGTTTTGCCTTCTAGGAACATGGGTAGATGGGGAAAAGCTGTGAAAGCCTCAGCTCGTTGGGTTTGGGTACCCAAAAGGGGTACTCAGTCTAATGGTGTATCTCTTGTTTTTGATAAGTTATCCTACATTGATACACGAGGTAGATCCAAGTCGGTAATGACTTGGGTCCCCAAGAAAAACTAATTTGTTTTTCTTTTTGCAGGTGACAAAGAAGACAAGGGATGATATAGCATATTGGGATAGTGGATGCTCAAGAAGCATGACTGGACAAAAATCTTATCTGTCTAACTTTGTGCCCCTGCATGACAATGATGGTGTTTCTTTTGGAGATGGGCATGGAACAATAACAGGAAAAGGAACTATTGTCACCAATGGGATGACCTTTGATAATATCTACTTGGTGAAAGAACTCAAGTACAATCTCTTCAGTGTGTCACAGATGACTGATAACAAAAATCTTGTCTTGTTTACTGACACTAAATGTCTGGTGTTAGGAAATGAGTTTGTCTTACCACCAGACACTCCTATTGTACTCAGAACACCAAGACAAAAGAACATGTACACAATTGATCTCAAAGACATCTCTCTTCAAGATAATGAAACCTGTTTCATTGCCAAAGCCTCAGTTGATGAGTGTAAGAAATGGCATAGAAGACTTGGTCATCTTAATTTCAAGAACATGAACAAACTGGTGAAATATAATCTGGTTCATGGTCTTCCTTCCAAGTCTTTTGTCAATGATCATACTTGTGTTGCCTGTCTGAAAGGGAAGCAACATAGAGCATCTTGCAAATCAAAAACAAGTATGTCCACCACCAAGCCATTGGAACTACTACATATGGATCTTTTTGGTCCTACTTCTATGGCAAGCATAAAGAAGAAATGGTACTGCCTAGTGATTACTGATGATTTTTCAAGGTTCACATGGACATTCTTTCTATTTGAGAAGAGTGACACAGCTGACGTACTCATTGGGTTCATCAATCAGATTGAACTATCAAAAAGCATGAAGGTAGTGACCATGAGATCGGATAATGGTGGTGAGTTCAGAAATAAGAAACTGGATTCTTTCTGCATTAACAAAGGAATCAAGAGGGAATTCAGCATTGCAAGAACACCTCAACAGAATGGAGTTGCATAAAGAAGGAATAGGACACTCATTGAAGTTGCAAGAACCATGTTGTCTGATTCCAAACTTCCAGTTATCTTTTAGGCTGAGGCTGTATCCCCTGCTTGTTATGTACAAAACAGAGCCTTGGTGGTTAACGCACACAACAAGACTCCTTATCAGCTGTTTAATGGAATACCTTTGACTTCTTTAGACCCTTTGGATGTCATGTGATCATTTTGAACACTATTGACAATCTGGGCAAGTTCAGTAAAAAGGGAGATGATGGATATTTTGTGGGTTATTCATTGAACAGCAAGAGATATAGGGTCTTCAACAAGAAGACAAGCACAATCACAGAAAATCTTCATGTAGATTTTCTTGAAGACAAGCCTGAAGATGTTCAAACAGGTCCTGATTGGTTCTTTGATATAGAAGTTCTTTCAAAATCTATAAATTATGTACCTGTTGCATTGTAGAATACTAACATTTCAGGTACACAAGAACCAACTGGTGCAGAGAAGACACCACTGAGGTACATGAATGTACCCTCACTATTTCCTATTGAAGCTGTTGGTGAAGAAAATGATCCTTCTCTAGGAAAAGAACAGCCAACTTCATCCCCCTGCTATGTCACTTTCTGAAAGCAGCGGAATGGCTGAAGGCAGTGGAATCCAGGATTCCCCTGCTAGATCAATTGCTTCTCCTGCCATAAAGGATCCTGTTGCTAATGATACTAATGATGAAGAAAGAGAATCCCCACTCATTTCATCATCTACACCAATATCTGATGGTTCTATCATATCCAGCAGTGGAAGCAGAATAATTAAGAGTGGAGGTCCAAGTTACTCAGAGCTACATTCAGCTCATCAGCACCCATCTCTAGGTCATGCTGTATCTTTTGGAAGTTCTTTTAAGTACTTCTTTCCTAATCAAAATAGCCCCATCAACTCTGATTTGGAAGAAGATGAAACAGAAGTAATCATGCAGCCTACCTACAGAATCAATAAGGATCACCTTATCTCTCAAATCATTGGTGATCCTGAAGCCCCTAGACATACAAGGTATACAGCAAAGGAGCACATCTTCATTGCTAACATCACCATGAAGTTTAATCATGACAACATGCAGTGTTGTCTGTTTACTGCATTTTTGTCACAAGAAGAGCCAAATAAGATTTTTCAGGCTTTAAATGACCCAAGCTGGGTTGAAGCCATGAAAGATGAGCTCTTACAGTTTGACATACAAGAGGTTTGGATTCTAGTAGATTGTCCAAAATGGGCAAGGCCCATTGGGACAAAGTGGGTACTCAGGAACAAAAAGGATGAAAGGGGGATAGTTATCAGGAACAAAGCAAGACTGGTGGCACAGGGATATTCACAGGAAGAAGGAATTGACTTTGAGGAGGTATTTGCTCCAGTTGCCAGGATTGAAGCCATTAGATTATTCCTTGCTTATGCTTCATTTATGGATTTCACTGTTTTCCAAATGGATGTAAAAAGTGCCTTTCTTTATGGCACCATTGATGAAGAAGTCTATGTTATGCAACCTCCAGGGTTTGAAGACCCAGAACATCCAGATAAAGTTTACAAGGTGAAAAAGGCTATGTATGGACTTCACCAAGCTCCCAGGGCCTGGTATGGGACTCTCTCTAAGTATCTCTTGGATAATGGCTTTAGTAGGGGAAAGATTGATCAGACCCTGTTCACTAAGAAACAAAAGGGTGATCTTCTGCTAGTACAGGTCTATGTTGATGACATCATCTTTGGATCCACTAACTTTATGCTTAGCAAAGAGTTTGCCAAATTGATGCAGGATAAATTTCAAATGAGTGCCATGGGAGAGCTAAACTTCTTTTTGGGGTTACAAGTTCAGCAGCGGAAAGATGGGATATTTCTCTCACAAGACAAATATGTGGCTGAGATTGTGAAGAAGTTTGGCATGTCTGATGGAAATAAGGTGTCCACACCAATGGACAAGGATCATCCATGGGGTAGAGATGGTCCTGGAAAGCTTATAGATGTCAGGAACTACATGTCTATGATTGGGTCTCTCATGTATCTCACAGCTTCAAGACCTGACATCATGTTTGCAGTTTGCTTATGTGCAAGATACCAGGTGGAACCAACAGAGTGTCACTTATTTGCTGTAAAAAGAATTTTTAGGTATCTAAAGTTCCATCCAACCTTAGGACTTTGGTATCCTAAAGAGTCACCATTTGAGTTGATATCTTACTCAGATAATGACTATGCTGGTGACAACAATGATAGAAAGTCTACAACAGGGGGATGCCAATTTTTGGGAAGCAGACTTATATCTTGGCAATGTAAGAAGCAGACTATTATGGCCACATCAACAACTGAAGTTGAGTATGTGGCAGCTGCTGCATGCTGTGGTCAAGTACTTTGGGTTCAAAATCAACTGCTTGATTATGGGTATAACTTTCTTAAAACCAAGATATTTATTGACAACAACAGTACCATTTGCATTATTAAGAACCCTGTTTTTCATAGCAAAACTAAACATATTGAAATAAGACATCACTTTATCAGAGATTATTTTGAGAAAGGACTAATTGTCCCTGAGAAAATTGATACAGAACTTAATGTTTCTGATCTTTTAACAAAAGCTTTTGAAGTGGGGAGGTTTCAGTACCTGGTTGCAGGTATTGGAATGGTTACTCCCTAAAAATTGATGTTTATTATGTCATGTATATTCAGGGTTGCTTTATTGCTGTTGTTGTATAGCTGTTAGTCCATTTTTTCATCACTTTTCATTCCACTGCTTTTGAACACAGATCCCCCTGCTGGGGGTTCATTCCCCTACTAAGATAGTTTTTCTCTTTAAACTGGGTTTGTTCATTTTAAAAGTGGTTATATGTGGTTTTAGACTAACAATGCAGAATTCCATATGGTGCGTACTATTCTCATTGGTGAATCAGGTATATGCTCTATGTTTAAGGGGAGGTTAGGTCACACCTTTAGGACTCAGGGTATCCTTAGGATGCTCATATATGATCTTAGATCGTATCCATTGGTGAGTAAGGGTTCAGGGTGATGAGGACTTGCTGCAAAGCTTGTCAGAACTCTGAAACCTTGAGGCATTGTAATGGGTACTTGCACTTCTCTGTCAAAACATACAGATGTATGGTACACATTGTCAAGACTAAACTGACCATAGGTAAGGGAAAAGGTAGGGATGGTGACTAGGGTATGCATATTTTCTTGGGTTGACCAGGTGCAGGGTGACTTATGTGTTGACTTTTTGTGCTTAGACCTTTGCTGAATAGAGGACTCTTGAGTTTCTATGTGTTTATCTTGTGTATACAAGTGTGTGCATTAGAGCAGAGCTAGTTATGGTCTCTCCATGGCTGGTCTAATACCCCTAGGAAAGTTTCCCCTGCTTTCACCTTTTGCTTCCCCTGCTTTCATATCATTCCCATGTTTGACCATTGACCGACAATACCGTTACCCTGTTCATAGCCGTTGGGCCTGCTTGCACAAATTTTGGTTAGGGAATAGTTTATTGTTTTTAAAAGATATTTAAGGCGCTTTCTTTGCTGATTGGTAATCTTTACTTTATTATTTCAAATAAATTACTTTTTTATCAAGATTTATCTTTGATATTTTTGCAATTTGAAAAAATTGGTCCAATCACGGCTCTTCAATTCGCCTATAAAAACTTAATTCCCTTCACCAGCAGGTCCATCTCTCTCTCTCGACTAAATCCCACCTACCTCTCACCTTTATAAACCTTCAAAATATTTTCAAAACTTTATCATGCCTCTCAAAATTGCTGCTAATCATAATCAAATCGCTTTATTACATGATGAACCAGTAGAGTTTGTTGATGTTGTGGCATTTATAAAGTCCTCATATTTTAGAGTGGCCCTTCTCATCAACCCTAGAATTTACACCTCACACATTCAGCAGTTCTGGTCTAAATCCATGACCAAAACAGTGAATGGAGAGGTTACAATTCAAAGCACTGTAGATGCTCATCCCAAGGTAATTACACTTGCCTCCATCAGGGACAATCTTCTTCTTGATGATGAGGATGGGATAACCAACCTATCTGAGGCTGAAATCTTTGAGGGTCTTGTTAAATTGGGGTACACTCTTTCTAAAGACCAAAAATGTAAGTTTGCTAAAGGTCAGTTTGCCCCACATTGGAAGTATTTGATTCATACAATTTTGCAATGTTTGTCACCAAAAACCACTGCTTTCAATGAATTTGGTAGTGAGATGGCTTCAGCCATGATCTACTTAGCAACAGGGAGGAAGTATTGTTTTTCTCAAATGATTTTCAAATGAATAGTTAAAAATGTTTCAAGCAATTCAAAGTTTTGTATGTACCCAAGGTTTATAGAACTTCTGCTGGATATGAGTGATCATGGTCCAATCAAACACAAAAACTATTTTTCAGCAACCAAGCATACCACCAAACTATTCACCACACTTCTTGCACAATCACCACAGTTTTCTGGCAGGCCCATTCCACTCACTTCAATTATGATGACACAAATCAGACGGGAAGAAGCCAAGACAAAAACAGCTAAACACAAACCTTCTGATTCCCCTGCCAAGAACCTACACCCTGCCAGTCCTCTACCCCCTGTTGATCCACAACATGAAAGGCGATCTAAATCCAGGTTTGCCAGGTCTCCCTTGCCTGGTGAATCTTCACAAGCGGCAGAGAGGAGAGTCTTCAAGGGTTTGGAGCAAACTGAGGGTTTGGCTGCCACTACTGTCTCATCCTCAAGGGGTGAGCATGATAGTGACACCATCAGTAAGTCCTCTCCCTCACTCCATGATATCCAAAAAGGGGAGAAATCACCTTCTAGGGTTGAGAGCAACATGAAACCTATGACTAATTTAGAATTGACGAAAATGTGCATGAGTCTGAAAAGGCAGAATGCACAACTTGTACAAAATGTCAAAAAGCAAGGTCTGGTTATCAGTAACTTGGAAACCAGACTTGCTACTCTTGAGGGGAGGAGAAAGCCCAGACTTATCATATCCACAGATGAGGATGCTTCCAAAGGGGAGGAAGTTCCAAATACAGAAGAGTCTACTCAGTACTATTCATATCCTGGTGGTGTACATGGAAAGATAGCCAATGCTAAGAAAGGGATTGAGAAAGGAAGTGCTGATAAGGGAAGTGATAAGGGGAGTGCAACCAAAGAGATTGCTCAAACATTGCTAACTATGGGCAATCAAGAAGAAGCCCCTGCTTCAAAAGTTTCCCCTGTTGTTGCTGATCCCACTGCTGTAAGTCATTCCCCTGCTAAGCCTATTACTCAAACTTTTGTTAGAAAGAACAGAAAGCAACCAACTCAGAAGGGAATTACTATTAAAGAACCTGCATCTAGAGTTAAATCAGCACCAGCAGTGGATCCAAAAGACAAAGGAAAATGAATCATGATTGAACAGCCCAAGAGAAAATACAAGCATAGAACTCCTGAATAACAAAGGGCTCAAGAATCACATGATGCACAAGTAGCTCTCAGGCTACAACAAGAGGAGATGGATATGCAGAATCAGAGAATGCAGAAGATGAGGCCTAAAGATATGCTCAAGCAGGTTGAGATTATGCATAGAGAGCTGGATGACAGGGTGCCTCATGTTGGAGAATTTCTGGATCAATGGGAGAAGAAGTTAATAAATGCTCCTTTGGAAGACAGGTATGAGTTAACTTGCCTTGTTTATAAATATCAAACTGAATATCTGGAAAGAAGAGCAAATCAAATTCAGAGAGAGAAGTATTTAACTTCTGAGAAAGGGCAACTTGAACACTATAAAGTTTTGCTCAAGAGACATAAGAAGTGGAAGGATAGGGACTTCACAGATATGAGCTTTGAAGCTATAAAAAGAGCAGTCAGACCAGTCTTAAGAGAATATGATATGGAAGATTGGATGACTATGAACTCTCCTGAGGAAGCCGAGTATCTTAGGAGACAAAGTGAAATGTTACAGAAAGCTAGGGAATCCAAGAAAATAAAGGCTGAAGGAACAACTTTGGAAACTACACAAGCAGGTGCATCATCCCAAGCAGGTGCATCATCACAAGCAGGGGCATTACATCAAGCAGGTGAAAGTTTTCCAAAGATTGAGAAGTTTGTACTTAATATACAAAGAGCAGCCAAAAGACTCAAGAGAATGGAGAAGGTTGGCACAGTTACCAAGGAGTCTCAACGGCCTTCAAATGATGAAATTGATAAACAGCTAATTCTATAGGAAATGATGATATCTCACCTAGTGAACTTGGAAAGAAGTTTGCTATCATAGAGTATGATGTTTATGAACACAAAGGGAGGACTTGGTGGAAGCTTACAAGAGCTGACAATACAACACAACCGTTTCTAAGTCTAGATGTCATGTTTCAAACCTTGGATAGTGAGGACTTAGAAGATCTGTGGAAAATTTTGAAAAAGACTTTTGCTGTAAAACCTCCCACCATGGATGGTGTGGAGAAGAATTGGGTAATCTGGGAGTGCATGCATAGGATGTATGAGCATGAGTTATTTGATCCTATATTTGATGCAGTGAATAAAGGAAATTTGCTGTATTGGAAGTTGTTTACCAATTCTGGGGTCTATGAGGTAGTAATGGAAGGAGTAAGTGTGTACTTGATCAATCATCGTTATTATCCCTTCACTCAGGAGACCTTGAAGAAACTAGCACAGGCTAATTTGATTGTAGATGCTAAAACGCCTGTTGCTTATGACCTGGTAAGGATGATGCATAGTCAGATTTGGCTAGAAAGTTTGTAAGCATCCTTATCAACTAGGATTTATTCAGAAACTTGTCTTTAGGGGAAAGCACAAGTTTAGGGGAGGATTGTTGGGAATAAATCTATGCATACTTGTTACCCCTGCTAGTTGATTATCCGTACCCCTGAAAGAGTAAGTTTCCCCTGCCAAATAACAAAGGCAGGGGGATTGGTTCCCTTGCTGAAGTCAAAGGCCCTGCCGTCAGAGATAAACTTGGAATAGATTTTTACGCGTTTCTGTTACTACTCCTTAATACTTTCTAAGTTTGTTAGTAGTGATCTTGTATGTGAGTCCTTATGCCTATAAAAGGACTCACTAGGTTAGCATGCAAAGTGGGTCTTTCTCTATTGTCTTTCATTATCATACTTTAAGGTTTTGTAAACCCTAATACCATTTTAGGGTATTCGTATATCATTGATATATTAAAGTTCAACGTTTGCCTCAATCATATTGTTCTTGTGCTAAACATTATATTCCGCATCTTGTTTAGTTATTTTGCTTTGCAAAGTTTCTCTAGTATTAGATTGAATACTTTCTTTCTATCATAACCCTTAAACAAGCTATTAAGGTTTAAGATCTGAGTTTGGGATCAACACTAACTCATTCCACATCTCTTTTGCAGAGTTGCATTTGATTATGAACTTCATAATGTTCTTGGGTAGGCAAGAGACTATGATACTTTTGAGTCTCTTGTCCTGGTTAGCCAGACGTCTATCCGCTGGAGACCATTGCTTAGCAGGTTTCTTAATGGGTCTCTCAGGGGTAGAGGAAACGTCCAATGGCACATAAGGTCCATTTTCTAAGATTTCTATTAGGAAGGGTTCTAAGCCATCTAAATAAATCAGAAATTCACTTTTCCAACTTGAGAAATCTTCTTCATCAAACGCTGGAACATTGGACACATGTGACCCCCCACGAACATCAAGAAGTTGGGGAAGGTTATCATCATTATTACCAGTGCTTACAATCGGTGTAGGCATGGTAGTAGATGTGGTGGTCGGTGCGTTGGTCGAAGTGTTACCTTGACTAGTTTGACCAAAAGGTGGTGGTATAGGAGGCATAGTTTCAGTCATATTTGGATCTTGATTTTAAAAACAAGAATGGTTTATAAAAAGTTTTATAAATCAAACCGCTCTTACACCAATTGAAAGTCCCAAAATACAACAATTGTCGAAACTATAACTCGTATAAACACGAATACACAACGAAATACTTTTCAAACGAGTAATGCTTTATTAACTGTTATAAACAAAGTATTACAAAGTGCTATGAATACACCCGTTGAATGACAGTAAGAAATGAACCCTAGAACGAGTAAACTTGATTCGAGCCTCAAGTTTACAAGAGAACCTATGAGTCACTGGTAGACAGCTGAGGGCTCAGAGGTTCCAAAGGGAGAAAAAACTTAGATAATTTATCCAAGCACAAGGGTTGAATAACTCTTCTTTCTCCCTCCTATTTATAGTGGTACGAGGTTGCTTTCTTAGTGGGAGTAGTTGATACGTGTCATCTTCTGAGTGGAAGAGTACAACGTATTAAATGCATGTCTAAATCGAGACATACCTTTAAACTACTTTAGGTGAACAGTTCTGCCAACTGTTCACCTTTTGTCCCACTAGGTCGTACTAGGCTTATCTTGAATCTCTTGTTTTATCCCGCTCAAAACACTTTGTAGATTCTCCCACCTAAACTATAAAAGGATCATACAAGCTTTGCTTGCATAAGACTTCTAGGGTTCTAAGTGATCTCTGAGTATTGTCAACTCAGAGATCCTTGAACACCAGCACATTCCTTCTACATTCCAGTTATTCATAATCGCTGGTGAGTATGACTTCAGATTGTCTTCGACTTCATTGACGTTGTCTTTGACTTGAATGTTTCTGGTGTGCTAGTTGAGGCTTTGCCTTATGCTGGTCTGGTCTCTGTCGCTGGTCCTCTCAGCGACCAGTAACACTTAGTCTAATTTAAACAAATCTAGACTGAGACATAGTTAAAACTTTCGTTGGCCCAACAATCTCCCCCCATTTGTTTACAAATTATACTAAGTCTAGAATTATTGTAAAGTGAGTACACAGCTTCTTCTTACGCATAATTTTAACAAACATACCTCAGAGTTTTATTCAACATAAATAACCTAACCTATTACATAGACACCTAGTGGTGTAAAATAAAAAAAAAAAGATTCTTCAGCGATCAAGGCCTTGGTCAACAGTTCTCTGTGCTTCGACTTTATCAGCTCTGGAGTTAATGATTAGTTCAATTTCAAACTCAAAGTCACTGGCTTCTTTGCAATTCCTCAGTATGCCTTGCTTGTGTCTGATGAGTTGTATGGTTAAAGCCAAGTGCAATTCATTTTCCCTCTGGAAGCAGTATTCACAGTTACCATTCATGAAGACCATTCCTTTCTCTGGTTCGGAGTAGACTTGACCACCCACTGGCTTTGCAATCTCGTTTGGAAGTACAAGATTTCTGTACATTCCATCCACAACAACATTTTTAGTGACTAGTTTCTCTACCAGAGGCACCGTTGGGGTTTTCCGTTTCCTTTGTCCTTGTGTCTGTTGTTGTGATAATTGGGGAGGCAGAGGTAGCTTCAGCTTCTTAGCAGTGTCTCTTACCCAGTTGAGTTTGGCTTGTATATTTTTCATCATCTGGGCTGCCCAGTATTCTTTTGGGCAAGAGACAATACTTCTAACCATTCAGAGAGACCCAGATCTCTGAGTTTGAAGTCATTGCTGACTTTGTAGTTGGCTATCTCATTATTTTTGTATAGGGTCATCACCACCCTTTTATCTTTATCAGTGTAGCAGGTGTACTTGGTGATTTTCCCAGGCTTAGCTCTTTGGTTTACAATCCTCTCGTACTCTTTTTTAAGATTGTTTCTCTTTGCTTCAAGTTCTTTGAGCCTCTTAAGCTGAGCCTCCTTAACAGCTGGTGAGAGCAGTTTGTTCAGGGCCTCTTTGCTTTTTAGTTCAGTAGCTTTGATGTCAGCTAACCTTTTTTGTTCAATGGTCTGAGCCTTTGCTTGCTTTGGGGTTAGTGGTGGTTCACCTGCGCTTTTAAACTTGTTCAAATCTGAGTGTTTAGGGGTGGATCCTCTTTCCACTCGCAGTGAGTGTAAAGTTATAATTGGCACCTCAGTGGAAATACCTTTGCCCTTATCCTTTGCTACTTCAGTGGTGGGTTTAAAGGATCTAATTGGGATTGGTGAGGGAATTGGTGATATGGTGGGTTGAGTTGTAGGTTTTTGTGGTTGCTCCCCCTTGATGTAGCATCAACTTCTTCTTCAAAGGTAGAGGTAGCAGAATTCTCCCCCTCAGGCATAGCGCCAGTAGTAGCTGTGCCTGATCCTGCTTTATTGAACTTAAGAAATTCTTCATGTACAAAGAGACAGATTTCCTTAAGCTCTTCTTGTAATAATAGTTCTTGAAGAAGTTGCCTGGACGGTTTAGAAGCCTTGGCAATGGCTGCGACATTTTCCTTGACCGCTGTTGTGAGGACTGATGACATGTACTGCTGTAGACTCTGGTTTTTTACTACTGGAAGTTGAGTTTTCAAGGCATTTTCCAATAGTTGCGGAAGCAATGATGTCAGAGAGGATTCCACATATGAAGTGAGGGAGGTCTCTAAGTTGGTGGTGAGTTCTTCAACAACATGGGTGAGAGTTTTGATTTCAGATATGAGAACATCATTAGTGAGTTTAGGCTTTGTGATGCTGATGTCTCCCCTCTGAACCCATAGAGCCTCAGCGACCAATTCTTGGACATCTTTCATTCTTGGAACAGGGACTGGATTGAGGTCCTGTAAGTATTCCCAATGTTTCCTTGCCTCTAGTTCCATCACATTTGGCAAGGTGAGGAGTGGTATAGGCCGCTGTTCCATAGTTGTTTGGCAGCAAGTTCCTGAACGTTGGTCATTGATGGGAATGGAATGGGCTTCAACTCATATGTTACTTGGTCATCATCAACATCCATGTCTTCAAAATCTGAGATGGTAAGATCATCTTCAATGATAAAGACTTCATCATCGGGCATGGAGTCAATGTCTGACATGGCAGCGAGATCAACAGTGGAGGCTTCAACATTATCATCATCAGCATAGGTGAAGGCATCATTGTTCTGCTGTTCCTCATGAAGATTGAAAGCATGTTATGAAATTTGTTAGTGACCAGTGGGTGAATTAATAATGAAGTTATAGATCGCCATTCGCTGCCACTAGGAAAGTTGGGTGTGATTATCCAGCCCCCCCCCCCTTAAGGATTTCTCCTTGGGACTCTTTTATTGTGAAATAGGGTATGGTGAAGGGTCGCCATTCGTTGCCCATAAGATAGCTAGATGTGATTATCCAACTCCCCCTTAAGGATTACTCCTTGGGACTCTTTTGATTTGTGAATAAAATGAGGTGAATGGTCGTCGTTCGCTGCCCCTAGGACAGCTAGGTGTGATTATCCAGCTCCCCCTGAAGGATTGCTCCTTGAGACTCTTTTAGTTGTGAAACATGATATGGGAATGGTCGCCTTTCTCTACCCCTAGGATAGCCAGGTGTGATTATCCAGCTCCTCCTAAAGGATTGCTCCTTGGGAATCTTTTAGCTTGTGAGATATTTGAAGGTAAAGGTCGCCTTTTATCGTTGCCCCTAGGAAGACTAAGGGTGATTATCCAGTCCCCCCAAAAGAATAAATTATTTGGGACTCTTTTTGTGATGAGAGGACCCAGAGTCTGAGTGAAGTTCAACGACTCTAGGTCAAGACCTATAATGTGCTCAAGTTGGTATTGGAAAGAGCACGGTCTAGAGGGTGAAGGATCATCGGGGTACGTTATGAGCACAAATGAGTCATTTCCTAGTGCTAAGACAGAGTGTGCAGATAATCCTAAGAGATCTAGGTGCTGACACAGACACTCTATGGGTTGAGGCAGACCCTAAACTTCATCACTCTCTCCTACAAACCTTTGAGAGTGATTGCTTGTGAACCTCCAAGAAGAAAAAAAACATAAGGCAAACTAATACCTGAGAGATATCAGCGTGGAGAGGGTTCTTAATCGTCTCTGCTAACTTGGAGACACTAGACTCTGATTGTTTGTCAACTGTTGGCTCTTTTTCCACATCCACCAGAGAAGGGGATGGGTTCTTCTTGGTCTTGGTCTTCTTTAATGGATTAACAGAAGGGGCTTTAGAGGAAAGGAGGTGTCTTTCCTCTTCTTCTTTTTATCCTTCAGCACCTTGGGCCGAGAAGTAGACTGCACAGAGGTCTTGGACAGAGACTTGTAAATCTGACTTTCAGCATTCACCTTAGTGTGAGGGATCAAGGGCTCTTCTTCATCAGCAAGTAACCCAGCAACTTTCATCATATGCCTTGTCAGAGGCACTTCATCCTCTAAGGGAGTCTTCAACGATGGGTGTGATGTGATAAGGAGAGAAAAAGTGAAGTTCATCATTGGAGTAAGTTTCACTAAGAATATCCTCTATAATGAGAGAGAGATATCTTGTGTAGCAGATGGTGGCCAGTCGATTCTTCTTCCCTTTATTCTCAAGCTTGGCAATGAGGTCGGTGTAGAGTATATGAGCGATCCCTATGTCCTGCCCCCGCTGTAAACAATTGCTTGCTAAGATCCATTCAGCTGATCATGTGACCCCTGGTTTCCTCCCAGACATTTTACAGTGTAAAGCATCAGCGTCCTCCATATGGGCGAGAAGTAGTTCACCTTAATTAGGGATTTGTTTTGGAAGGCTTGAGAGGTGAAAGGTTTGTCATCATCATCATGAGGACGAAGGGTTGCCAGAGCCTTCTTCACTGTGGCACTGGCTGGCACAACGGTCATGTCTTCATTGACATTAAGTCCAATGACCCTGACAAAGGTTGTGAAATCGAAGGTGAGAGGATGAGGATGGGTGGATAGGTTGAAGGTGATGTGTGAAGATGTTTGATCAACTTCAGCAGAGAACCAGAACTCCCTCAAGTATTGCGAGTAGCAAGTAGAAGGTTCCCTAGTAATGGCTTCAGCTATAGGTGAGTTCTTGAGGAAGGATAACAATGGTGTGTATAGAGGATTGTTGTGTTTGAGAAGCGCAACACATTTATTAAGTGCAATTTTTCCCTCGGTTATGCCAAAGTAGACGTTAGAAGCGGCCAAGACGGTGAAAGAAGGGTTTGTTGCAGATGACGCCATTGTTGTTTGAGTGGAGGTTTGGAGGATTAGAGAGAGATTAACAGTATGTGTGTGTGTGAAAATATGTTGTGATGTGATAAAATGAAAATGAGTCAAGGTTTTGTGAAAAGCTTTTGTCGTTTTCCAATTAAAGCATTAAATGCAAATGTTTGTCTTTTAAGAAAAAGTGGGACCCTTGAACCTTTATGTGATTTTTTGTCCCCTTGGAAAGCGGGAAAGTTGTTGACATTGAAGGACAGTCATTTGAATTAAATACTGGAATATATTAACTCCCATTGGATTGTAACTACCTCGTTACATTCAATTCCCTTAAATGCCCAGAGACAGAGATCACTTATCAGATTTATTTACCAATATTGAGCATACCTAGCTCAGCAACCAGCCTAGTAAAACTTGGCTCAGCCAGAGGCTTGGTGAAAATATCAGCGAGCTGGTATTCAGTGGGTATAAAATGAAGCTCAATATCACCTTTTAAAATATGGTCTCTGATGAAGTGATACCTGATGTCAATATGCTTAGTTCTGAAATGAAGTACCGGATTATTGGAAATGGCTATAGCACTTGTGTTGTCATAGAATATGGGAACCTTTTCATAATTGATTCCATAATCAACCAACTGACTCTTCATCCAGAGAACTTGAGCACAGCAACCAGCGGCAGCTACATATTCTGCTTCAGATGATGACATGGCCATTGAGTTTTGTTTCTTTTCACTCCAGCATACCAACTTTCCTCCAAATATTTTACAACTCCCATAGGAGCTCTTTCTATCAAGGCAGCACCCAGCATAGTCTGAGTCAGAGTAGGCTTTGAAGTCGAAGCCTGATCCATTTGGATACTAGAGACCCAGTAAGGGAGATCCTTTTAAGTACCTGCAAATTCTTTTGATAGCTATAAGGTGGGATTCCTTGGGGTTAGCTTGGTACCTAGCACAGAGACATGTGGAGAATTGTATGTCTGGTCTACTTGTTGTGAGTTACATCAGTGACCCAATCATGCCTTTGTGTAAGGTCTCATTAACAGAGACCCCTGAGTCATCGGCTCCCAAGTTGTTGGGAGGAAGCATGGGGCATTTCACTGATGCACAATCAAACATATCATACTTCTAGAGCAAATCTCTAACATATTTTTCTTGACGAATAGAAATTCCTTTTGAATTTTGTTTGATTTGAAAACCCAAGAAAAAGGTTAGTTCCCCCATCATGCTCATTTCATACTTTTTGGTCATAAGTTTGGCAAATTGTTTGCTCAAGTTAATGTTGGTTGAACCAAAAATTATGTCATTCACATAAATCTGTACTATAATGACATCACCCTTGGACCTATAGGTGAACAAGGTTTGGTCAATGGTACCTCTAACAAATTTATTTTCAAGTAGGAATTTTGAAAGAGTTTCATACCAGGCTCTAGGCGCTTGTTTCAGCCCTTAGAGTGCTTTGTGAAGTCTGTAGACGTGATCAGGATAGTTACTATTTTCAAACCCTGAGGGTTGATAGACGTATACTTCCTCTACAAGCTTACCATTAAGAAAAACACTCTTTACATCCATCTGGTATACCATGAAACCCATGTAAGCTGCATAGGCTAGGAAGATCCTGATGGCTTCTAATCTGGACACTGGTGCAAATGTTTCATTATAATCAGTACCCTCTGATTGCTTGTAACCCAGCACCACAAGCCTAGCCTTGTTTTTAACAATCATGCCAACTTCATCCCTTTTGTTTCTATAGAACCATTTAGTTCCAACCAATTATTTTCCAGTAGGAGCTTTTACCAGAGTTCACACCTTGTTTCTCTTGATCTGATTCAATTCTTCTTGCATGGCTACAACCCAACCTTCATCAAGTAGGGCAGAGGCTACGTTCTTTGGTTCATCTTTAGAGAGAAAATCATCGAAAAGGCATTCATTTGCTGAGGCGGTTTCCAGAGATCTTAACTTTCCTCTGGTGGTGACTCCCTCAGAAGGTTCACCAAGAATATTTACTAGAAGAATATATCGGTTCCTACTCCATTTGGATTGAGGAGAAGGAGTCTCTGTAGGTTCAGGAGTCACAATAGGTTCAATGAATGCTGATGGTTCATCACGTATAATTTCTTCATCCATGATCTCTTCATCTGTTTGAGAGATTGGAGAGATAAGATCAATATTTTGTTCTATGGGTGGTGGAGTGAATGATTCAGCAATAGCAACCTCTGGAGTAATGTCAAAGATTGAGTGAGGATCAAAAGCATGAACATAGGGGAAATCCTTGTGACAAACTTGAGGTGATTTCGTGGGATTTGAGAAATCATCCTTTTGATATGATTTGACTTCATTTAAGTCAATTTCACAGTCCTTTGAGTTGGTATGAGTAATGACAACATCAGCTTCATTAAAGGTGACATGAATGGATTCTTCTAGTTCTTGCCAACGAATATTGAATACTCTAAAAGCTCTGGAGGTGGGAGAGTATACAAGGAAGAACCCATCATCTGACTTTTCATCAAATTTACCCAGTTAATCCTTGTGTTGTGAATGAAAACAGGGCAACCAAAGACATGGAAGTAGCTTACATCAGGGGCTCTCTTCCTATACACCTCATAAGCGGTCTTGCCATGTCTCTTCATAATAATGGATCTATTTTGAGTGTAACATGCTGTGTACACTGCTTCACCCTAAAATTGTTTTGGGAGTCTTGATTCGCTGAGCATTGTTCTGGCGGCCTCTATGAGAGTTCTGTTTCTTTTTTTGGCGACACCATTTTGTTCAGGGGTGCCTGGGTTTGAAAAGTTTTGTGAGATTCCTTTTTCATCACAAAAGGCTTCCATGGCATGGTTCTTGAATTCAATGCCATTATCACTTCTGATGGCCTTAACTATGCAGTCATTGAAGTTCTCTATTTCTCTGATGAAAGACATTATTCTTTCAGTTGCATCACTCTTCCTTTTGAGAAAGAATACCCATGTGAATCTAGAGAATTCATCCACAATGACTAGTGTATACTTGTTGTGATTGAGTGATTATGGTTTTACTGGTCCGAATAAGTCCATGTGAACAAGATGGAGGCACTTATTTATGTAGAATGATTGTTTGGTCTTAAATGAGGCTCTATGGTGCTTGCCTTTTTCACAGGCTGAGTAGGGTCTGTCTTTGCTGAAGGTCAGAGAGGGAAGCCCAACAACTAAATCATTCTTGGCCAGTTTATTGATGTTTTTGAAGTTGAGGTAAGAGAGTCTTCTATGTTAGAGCCAGTTTTCACTATTAGAGGCTTTGGCAAAGAGACATGTGTTGTTTCCTTCGGGACACGATGTCATGTCAATAACATACACATCCCTTCTTCTGGATGCAATAAGAACAACATCATCATTTTGATTGAAGATTGTTCCTTGGGTCTTGGTGAATATAACTTTGAAACCAGCATCGCAGAGTTGACTTATACTGATTAAGTTGTGCTCCAGTCCATTGACATAAGCGACCCTTGTGAAGGTGATTCCATTGCAATCCACTGAGCCATAACCCTCAGTAGCCCCTGAGGAGTCATCTCCAAACACTACCTTTGGACCAGACTCCTTCTAATATCTATGTTGATATTGTTTAACCCCGGTCATATGTCTGGAGCACCCACTATCCGGATACCAAACAGATTTATTCAGATATTCCTGCATAGATATAATAAAGCCAGATTAGTTTCGATGATGAACCCACTTTCCAGTGGGTCCATGTTGTCGCTGACCAGCGACATTGGGTCTTCTCTGGTTTCTATATCCCCCTCTTTGGTTACAGTCTATGGTTTAATGACGCATAATTCCACAGATATCGCATCCAGGATAGTGCTCACACTCATCGGAGTGATGGTCATAAAAGCCACAATACTTGCAGGGAGGATTTGGTCTGTGACCCTGAGGAGTGTCTCTGGGTCTGGGTTCAGGCCTCCTAGAGGACTTATAAGGAGTTTTAGAACTTAGTTGAGTTCTGGCCTTTTGAACAGCTATGGTCTCCTCATGCTCTCTGGAGGTGTGCTCAGTTGACTCGCATGCGAAACATTGAGTTTCTTAGAGCAATCCTCAGAAGAATGATTTTTGAAACCACAATGCTTGCAAGGTCTAAACAAGGCTCTCCCCTTTGAGCTACTTGATCCCTCACCAAGAGAGTTGACAGATGGATTGTTTACCCTTGATTTGTTCTTTCAAACCCTTTATTTCTTCCATCAAGGTGAGGAGAAGTTTCTTGGTGGATGATAGCTCTTCAGGGGGGAGGAGTAGGTTTGGTAGAGTCTTTGGCCACAAAAACCTTTTTATGTGCTTTATCAGCAACCTTGAGATTTGGTGTCCCAGAGGTTTTGGTGGCAGGTTTAGGGCCAAGCAAGGAATCAGAAGGATTTGCCCCAGTGAATTTGGGTAATGCTGGAACACCAGATTCCTTGTCAGATTCTTTCTCATCCATAGAGGTGGAAGTGGAGAAGGGACATTTGAGGGGAAAAAATTTACTTTGGCCACGGGTATGTGATTTTTGAACCTATCCTTACCCCCGATTGCTTGAACCACATCCCCTGAAATGGTTTCAGCAACTAACTATTCCACAGTGAATTGACCCACATTCCATTTTTTAATGGTTCTTTTGAGTTCAGTGTTTTCATCAATTAAAGATTCATTTTCAATGGAAAGTATGTTGACATCATTTTGCAATTGATTGGCAAGATTCAAAAATGGTTTGAGATTGGTTAACTCATATTGACAAGGATTTAACTTAGTTTTAAGATTGTGAAATTTGTTTAACAGGTTTTTTCTTTGTTCTTCTACAAAATAGAGGTCAACCAGAGTGTAGTCATTGACATGGTCTCTATCAGGACCTTCAGGCATGGAAAGTAATCTTTGTACCTTTTTCATGGTGATATCCACCCATTGACCAGATCTAGCCTCACTTTTTCTAACGGCTGGTTCTTCATCAGCGATGGCCATAAAGGCTCTGACAGTAGTTGTCCCTTCATCCTCTGAAGTAAGAGGTTCATCATCCCAATCAAAAGAGGCAACGATCAGACGTTTTTCAGTCTTTTTGTTGTCCTTTTTATTTACAGCGTCTTCAGCTTTTTGGTTGAGTTTCACCAGCTCAGCTTTCAATGCTTTGTACTTGACCTTGTAGTCCTTCTTTCCCTCTGAGTCAGAGAGAGAAGTTTGCTCGAAAGATGGAGAAAACTTCTTTTTGCTGCTATAGTTGCTGCTGGATGATGGAAAGCTGAGAGAGGAGGTTTTGTTTGACCAACAATCTTTCTGAAATTGACCAGTTTTTCCACAAGTGTAGCATGTCACTTTGGATTTATCAACTTTAGCAGCTCTAACTCTACCTGGTCTCTTGTAGTATCTCTTTTGATCAGCCAGAAGAGCTCTGTTATGGAACTTTGCATGCAACTCGTCAAGAAATTCTTGACTGCTTCTGGTATCCTCTTCAATGTCAGAGTCGTTGTCCTGAAACGAATGGTTAGCAACAAGAGCTTTTGAACCAGAGATGTGGGTGGTAAACCTATCAGTCTCTGATTTGTAAATAGAGTCAATCAGCCCTTCTTCATAGTTATATCTACCAAATAGTTGGGCCAAAGTATCATTCTTGATTGCATTGTTTGCTCTTAAGGTCTGGTTTAAGCTAAGCCATTTCCTAGGTAAGCTGTTAAAAAAAGTAGCATTAACCTCTGCCTTAGGTAGAACAACACCATTGTTTCCTAAATCATTCAACAAAATCTTAAGCCTAGTGTAAGTTTGAGCGACCGTTTCTGTTTCCAAAGTTTTAAAATCATTAAACTTGAGTCTTAGGGCTTGGGTTTTGGTTTCTTTTGTTTCCTCTGGACCTTCATACCATAGAACTAATTCAGTCCACATCTCTTTTGAAGAGTTTCATTTGATTATGGACTTCATAATGTTCTTGGGTAGGCAATAGACTATGATACTTTTTAATCTCTTGTCCTGGTTAGCCAGACGTCTATCCGCTGGAGACCATTGCTTAGCATGCTTCTTAATGGGTCTCTCTAGGGTAGAGGAAACGGCCAATGACACATAAGGACCATTTTCTAAGATTTCTATTAGGAAGGGTTCTAAGCGATCTAAATAAATCAGAAATTCACTTTTCTAACTTGAGAAATCTTCTTTATCAAACGCTAGAACATTGGACACATGTGACCCCCCACGAACATGAAGAAGTTGGGGAAGGTCATCATCATTATTACCAGTGCTTACAACCGGTGTAAGCATGGTAGTAGATGTGGTGGTCGGTGCGTTGGTCGAAGTGTTACCTTGACTAGTTTGACCAAAAGGTGGTGGTATAGGAGGCATAATTTCAGTCATATTTGGATCTTGATTTTAAAGACTAAAAAAGTTTATAAAAAGTCTTATAAATCAAACCGCTCTGATACCAATTGAAAGTCCCAAAATACAAATTGTCGAAACTATAACTCGTATAAACACGAATACACAACGAAATACTTTTCAAACGAGTAATGCTTTATTAACTGTTATAAACAAAGTATTACAAAGTGCTATGAATACACCCATTGAATGACAATAAGAAATGAACCCTAGAACAAGTAAACTTGATTCGAGCCTCAAGTTTACAAGTGAACCTATGAGTCGCTGGTAGACAGCTGAGGGCTCAGAGGTTCCAAAGGGAGAAAGAACATAGATAATTTATCCAAGCACAAGGGTTGAATAATTCTTCTTTTTCCCTCCTATTTATAGTGGTACGAGGTTGCTTCCTTAGTGGGAGTAGTTGATATGTGTCATCTTCTGAGTGGAAGAGTACAACGTATTAAATGCATGTCTAAATCAAGACACACCTTTAAACTACTTTAGGTGAACAATTTTGCCAACTGTTCACCTTTTGTCCCACTAGGTCGTACTAGGCTTATCTTGAATATCTTGTTTTGTCCCGCTCAAAACACTTTGTAGATTCTCTTGCCTAAACTATAAAAGGATCAGACAAGCTTTGCTTGCATAAGACTTCCAGGTAGGGGTGAGCACAAACCGCACAGCAAACCGCAAAACCGCAAAAAACTACACCACAATAACCGCACCACAACAAAAACCGGTGGATCGGTTTTAAGAAAAATGAAAAACCGCAAATGCGGTGCGGTTGCGGTTTTACCCTTAAAACCGCACCACCAAATCCGCACCACATAGTAATTATATAAAACCAAAAAATGGCATATCGGTTATTTAACGTGTGTTATAGGAGTTTTAGTGCATAATATCATTAATATTCTAAATAATGTGTGTGTTTACATTAAATATATACATTGTTATAACCGAAAATACGTACATCGTGAATCAAAAACCGCAAAAATTCGCATTAAGTATATAAATCATAAGTGGTGGTGCGGTGCAGTTATCATCCGCAAAACCCACAGAAACCGCAAAAATCGCAAAACCGAAACCGTAAAAAACCACGCAGTGCGGATTCTCACTTTTGAAAAACCGCAATTGCGGATGTGGTTTCATTTTTGTCAAAATCTGCACCGCATCGCACCATGCTCACCCCTACTTCTAGGGTTCTAAGTGATCTCTGAGTATTGTCAACTCAGAGATCCTTGAACACCAGCACATTCCTTCTACATTCCAGCTATTCATAATCGCTGGTGAGTATGAATTCAGATTGTCTTCGACTTCTCTGACGTTGTCTTGACTTGAATGTTTTTAGTGTGCCAGTTGAGGCTTTGCCTTCTGCTGGTCTGGTCTCTGTCGTTGGTCCTCTCAGCGACCAGTAACACTTAGTCTAATTTAAACAAATCTAGAGTGGGCCATAGTTAAAACTTTCGTTGGCCCAACACATAGTTCAGAAGGTGGTAATGGAAACATTGAACAATCTCGAAGAGCAAAGAATCTCGATTGAAGATAGAAGGAAGGTTCTGAAGAAACTCGAACAAGATGAAAAAAAGATCTATGCCGTTAATACCCAAACTTTGCGAGAGTTGATAATATATTGTGTACCATCACCTTTATTTTACATAAAAGTGGATTTACCCATTTTTTTTGTTATTGAAAAGCATGCTTATGTGAAAAATTACATATGTGTAAGAAACATAGTCGTACATAATTACTCACGGCATCAAGTTAACTCGACACTAGGTGTCCAGTTGTATCTTGTTTTCCACAAATTTTCTGTTTTTAATGTATTTGGCCTTTTATTATTGACTTCCTCTTTCTACATGGAAGTTCTATCATTGGGATGACAATGTCAATTATCAAATGACATATTTGCTGTTGTTTTATCTTCTCTAAATGAATGAAAATTTTCCTTTTGAGATATATGGAGGTAACCTTCTTTTATAGTTTCTTTTGCTTGTTTTTTTACTTCTACACTATTTATAAAATTAATAGATTCTCATTTACTATATAATTTTTCAATCTTCAATTCTTTAATTTTGCCAATTGCAGCTATAGTTGATAAAGAGAAGAAAACAGTTGAAAAGTTCGAGCTTAGTTCGCAGGAAATGAGTGATTTTGATACATGTGATTCAATCTGGAAGATTATAACCTGATGGTAGAAGATTGAAGTTACGTCCTGTCCTAGAAATCCTCGCTTAAATTGATTTTTCTTTTTATAGTTAAATATTCTGGTTTGTATGGTGCATTTTATTTTTGGTTGGAAATTGTGTGGCTGTGTATCGTTGTAAGTTGGTAGAAAATTCTGATAAGACGCTTGATGTAAAGAATCTTTGTTTCTTTTACCTGGTAAGATTTAAAGTTTATGACTTTATCGTGCTAATAGTTTGATGGAATCGTTGATATTCATTTGTTCATTCATGGTATAATTTCTTTTACCTAAGAAAACATCAAAATCCACAAACTTTATGTAACCTTTTCAGTGCCAAATGGGAATCACATCACCAACTATGTTGAAAGTAATTCATTCATATCTGTTAGAACTTGTTTCTATATATCCACATTGCTAGTTACATACTGCGAGTTAATACTATCGATTTTATGTTGAATTATTGGTATTTTTTTAAATCGATGTTGCTACAGTAACAATGGCGGTGGTGGTGGTGGTGTACTAGGATAATTTAAGTGGGAAAGAAGAAGAAATGGGGAAGAAAGAAGGGAAATGACGAAAATACCCTCATTTGCATGGCACATGAGGGGAGATAACGGAAAACGTTAGGAAAAATAAAAAAAAGTCGACTCAAGGGCAAAAATGCAGGCGAAATGAAAGTTCAGGGGCAAAATTGCTTATGATTTAGACTCGAGGGCATATTTGCAGATTTTAGAAAGTTCAGGGATGTTTTTTGCATTTTACCGTTTTTTTCAAAAAAAAATGCTTAGTTTTATTTCCGAATATTTAAAAAAAAGTTAAATATTTTAAAAATATATTAATGTTTTTCTTCGAATTCTTTGATTTTTTAAATCAACATATGTTTTCCTTCAAGAAATTAAAAATGTTAAAATTTTAAATTTTTAAACATTTAAGAAAAATAAACGTTATTCTTTAAAAAAAAGGAAAAAACATTTAAAATTATTTAGACAGTTAATTTAAAAATAATCGAATAAAAATATTAAATTTCCAAATGACTCAATATACTAATGTTTCTAATTTTTCAAAAAGAAATTGAAGGAAAATATTTAGTTATTATTACAAAAGGATAAAAGTTTTAAGAGTTTTTCAAACTTTTTATGTTTTCTTAAGGTAAAAATTAAAAAATTTAATCTTTTAGAAAAAATAAAATTTAAAACGTACAAATATCTAAAGTTTTTATAAATTTTTTTATCTTAATAAAAG
The DNA here is from genome assembly GCA_025667525.1 of Glebionis coronaria. Taxonomy (NCBI): domain Eukaryota; kingdom Viridiplantae; phylum Streptophyta; class Magnoliopsida; order Asterales; family Asteraceae; genus Glebionis; species Glebionis coronaria. The sequence continues at coordinate 634,083,825 of CM046875.1, read as the reverse complement.
ATGAAAATATTTAAACAATTTTTTATTTTTTATTTTTTACTTTTTTAAAAGGAAAAAGTTTAATTTTTCTTAAACTGTTTAAAAACATTTAAAAATTATAGTTTTTTATAATTTTTTGGAAAGAAAACATTTAGTTGTTTTTAATTTTTAAAAATAAACTTGATTTTTTTTAAACTTTTTTCAGAAAGAAAACAATTATTTTTCGAAAAAAAGAACTTTCTCTTCAAACAAATTATAAAAAATTATTATTTTTTAGGCAATTTACATATATATATTCTTCCAAAATTGAATATTACGTCAATTTCCTTCTCACTTTTTTAATTACATCAATATCCTTCCCAAATTTTTTTGATTATATTAGTATCATTGGCTACATTTTGTTATTACATAAACATATTTACCAAATTATTTTTGTATGTATATCCAAAAATCAACATGTTATTTTATCAACCGATATTAAAAAGTATATATGAAAAAATAAATGTATATGATATTTATATCCAAACTTTTGTAGTTACATTTGCGTGTGCTCGAAACCAATAAGTATAAAAAAATATTATTATAATCAATTTAAATAATAAAATAAGAGATAATAATAGTCTCAAGATTTAAGATCAACATAATTATGATTTAATTGATTTTTGGAATGTATGTGGGAATTTAAAATTTTGAGAAGGATATTAATGTAACTAACTAACTATAATGGTTTGAGAAAAACATTGATGTAATTACAAAAGTAACAATGATATTTATGTAAATGCAAAGGATATTTATGTAATATTCAACTTTAAGAAGGATATACATGTAAATCTCCCTTTTTTTTGTATAAAAATCAAGTCTTCTTTTCGAAAAAAACAAACTTTTTCTTTTTGCAAAATACATCTCTCGTAAGAAGATATCAAACAAAAAATTGCATTAGTCCTAAGGGATGTATTGTGTCAAACTTTTGTCTAACGAGTGGTGTATAGTGTCAACTGCTTCGATGAGAGATGTATAGTGTGAGAAAGTTCAAACCACAAAGATGTGTTTTGCAGTTTACTCTAAAAATTATTTATTCGATTTTTACTCTTTTAAAGAGAAAAAAATAAAAATTATATAAACTTTATTTATTAAATTTAAATAAAAGTGAATTTTCAATTTTTAATCGTTTAAATAAAAAATTTATAAGTTTCAAAAAGTTAATAAAAATTATTATTGGGTTTTACTCGTTTAAACAGAAAAAAATGACATAAAAAAATATATAAATTTTATATAATTTATTTTAAAAAATCTATATAAAAAAGAAAATTTTAAATTTTACTCATTTAAATAGAAAATTAAAAGATCTTGCGAAAATTTATAAAAGAATATTCATTCGATTTTACTCATAAACAAGAAAAATAAAATTGATATAAAATATTGTCATGGGTCATCAAATCAATCATCTTGCCCTCCTCCACATTGTGAAGTTGATGAAGATTGTAAAGAATATTGCTGCCCGGATAACGACCCAGGAGTATGTTACCCACCAGCATGCTTGACGGATAGTAGTAAAACATGTTGTTGTAAGGACTGATTAGTACAATAATAAATAATATAATTACCTTCATGCTACATTTTATTGATAATTTAAATTTAAGGATGCCATGTTAGAAAATTTGGTACATGTTTGTATGGATAAAAACCAAGGTTTTTAAAGTTAAACAAGACATCTAAGTGTCTTGTATACAAGATCTTATGTTCATCCGGTTGAACCAGATTAGAAAACCGACCGCGTCATTTATAGTAGTATTAATTTTAAAAGTTTTAAAAATAAAAAAACCAGTAAATCGTTGTAGTCATAAGCTACCCGTATATATTTTATCTTAAACATAACGACTTACTATATATTTATAAAGCGGCTAAAAAACAAATCAGTGCCTTAAAAAACACATAGGAATAATGTAAATATTGTTCGAAAATCGATGTTAAGGATACATTCTTTATTGAGGAATGCTACATCCACATCTTTTTTACATAAAAACTTCCACACCCTTATGTGTCAAATAATTATTGGTAGTTTATAAAAGAAAGAGAAAGTATAATACAATGTGATTGGTACAACTCACATGCCACATGTGTATCTGGAAGTTTTTATGTAAAAAGGGTGTGGATGTAGCATTCCTCTTCTTTATTTCATATCATATTTGAGTTGCAAAACCGATCACACCTCCACCTCTATCATTTCAAAATAATATATAACGTCTAAAACGATAACCGTGTTTGAAACATTAACTCTAACGACACACGCACCATAAGTTTGTCCCTTATATTTTCAAAAGAACTTAGAAAACTATTCAAAAACTCATTTTAATCAACTCACTTATTTTACAAATTCAAGATTATTAAAAATACTCTTTTTGTTGGTTAATGTCCCTCTTTAGCATTATTGTACATACATATATCTTTTATTTGATGATTTGCTAAGTTTTCAATATTTCTTCTTTTTTTGTAGGGATTTTTCTAACAAAACATGTTACGAGTAGGATTATTATTGTAAGTTTATGGACTTATATTTAATAGTCGTGTGATAGGATCGAACTCGAGATTACGGGATTGCACACAATACGTAAAGAGTTAATTTAATTAATAAATATATTTATCGTATTTATTAATTTATTTAATAAATATATTTATGTATTAATTAATTTAACCGAGCAAGCAACTATATAACTTTAACGGTAGTTAATTAATTAATTGTTAAGTATTAACGAATGTTAAATAAATATATAGTATGTTAAACAAAAGGAAAGAAGTTTGGAAGGTTCCGGAACACCCACAAGGGGGTGTCCGTCGGTCGGTTATGGGCTCCAGGGGGGGCATTTGTTGCCTTTTATTTATCTTGGGTTACAAGGGTTGAGGCCTATAAATACACCTCCATATCCCTCATAATTTACACAACAAATAATCTCGTCCCTCTCTTCTCTTTTAGTCGATCGCCGCCCCCCAATCAACAAAGGGTTTCGGTTGATTTTCTTGGTTGGTCGATTGTGTACATAATCTAGTCCTAGCCCCTCTCTAGGGTTGTTGGGTAGATTATTTACAAGCGTTGTAGCTCGGTTTTCACGTGCTAGAATCACGGTTAGCTCGTTGTATTACGTGTGTACAAGAACGTAATATAGTTTTACTTTAGACTATTTCTTGGTGTGTACGGTATTAGCACGAATTGGTGATTCGTTCTTCGTCTTGTGGAATTGCTTTAACGTAAAGGTATGTAACCCTAATTCGATTAGTTATAATTGTGTTAGTATTATGAACTTGTTAAATCGCTTCCGCTATATGTGCTTTGATCTCGTTTAGGGTTTTATATAATTGTTATGATAGTAATAAACCTGCGGTGGCATCGAGAGCCGTTTTAACATGTTATAATTATCGAAAATCTAAAGTTTTTTAACTATAAATTGTTTTGAGTTAAAACTACATGTTTTTTTAGGTTTTTTATAAAGTGAGGGTTTTGTTTTTTAAAAATTAGGGTTTTACTCTATTTTTAATAAAAAAAAGGAATTGTTTTGAAACCCTAAATTACATGTGGGATAATTTTAGATTATATTACATGATTAATTGTTATGTCATGTATGGTTTCGACCCGTAGAGATTTAATTGTTAAGATTTGTGGGGATTCCATGATTACGTGCATGTTTTCATGGATCGTAAAATTATATGTTTATATGATTTTATGTGCTACATGATTATTTGATTTAATAAGTTTAGAATTAGGCAAGACTTTTATATAGAGATATAAAGACCTAGATTTTGTGATTAATGAATAAATCGTTTGTATGTGGCTATTTGATTTATTTGTTGCACATATAAATTGTTATTATGTGTTTATGATTTATTTTTTTTACTTGTTAATATATATAATTGTTGAATTGTTGTAAACAAGGTTTTTTTTAAAAGAAATAATATGGACTAAATCATATGAAAATAATGATTTGTTAGAGATCTAAATTACATAAGATTAAGTTGATTGGTGAATTGCAATAATAATCTAACGGCCTACTCTTTTTGACAAACTATAAAGTGGGTATAACGCACCACTAGTCATGTACCCGGTTAAGGAAGGAGATGTTATGCCATTATTCGCTAACCGAATTCCCGGCTCGCCTGTACGTCAAATTGAAATTACCTACGATTATTAATTGAATTATACCTTAAGGGTGATTTATCACAAATTCACATCCGAAACAAAATGAATAAGGGTATTGCTTTGTGCGTAGCCGAGTTCTAGCAAAAGTACGTTGTGAATAGCTGTGGATAAGTTCTTTAATTGGTTTTAACCAATACCTCAACATAATTTATGAAGAAATTTAGTCTCGTGAAATTTTTTACTAAATGTTTTATTAAACTTATGCTATGGAGTTGTACGCATGCTTCTCCGTACATTGATTTTGACATCAAAATTTATACCCTTTTAAAATTTAAGTCGAATGCTCCTAATTGACGAACACTTGAAATTACTTCGTCATCAAATGAGATCTTTGGGTGATGTTGTGATAGAGAGAAAACCATTTGTAGAATGAGAATTCGTATGATGGTTTTACGTTAATCATATTAGATGACTTAATTAAGTTACTCAGTGAGATCTAAAAACTTAATGCATTCAGAAGGGATGAAACATGTTTACAATGCAAAACGTTTTTGGCAATGTAAATCCCTTAAATATCTAGAAATTGAAAATTGTTTGTCAATTGAATTGTTCGACAAGTCGCTATATTGAGTACATTCATTACTAGCAGATCAATTGATGTAATGGATTTATGTCAATGTAGTTCTAGAATTCAAGGAAAATAATATGGTTTTATACGAGGGTAATTTTATTTTCTTGAAAGTATTTTATTATCGAAAATACTAATATTTGAACTTATTTCTATAGAAATGGCTCAACCCGAAAACAATATGACTATAAGTTCTGCGTTCAAAGCTTTCTTTGATCGTCCTGAACTTACTGGCTCAAACTTCAGTGATTGGTATCGCTCACTAAGAATTGTCTTGAGAGTAGTGTTTACTATCGATATCTTGACTACTCCTTATCCAGAGGATCTTGTTGAAGGAGCATCTGATGCGGAAAGGCTTGAACACGCTGCTAATGTTAAGAAGCACTCTGAGGTGGCTGCCTCAATGTTAGGAAAAATGGCTCCTCCACTTCAACAGAAGTATGAGCTATTTTCACCTAAGCGAATGCTTGATTAGCTCAAGGCTATGTTCGAAAAGCCGCAAGTTGTGGAGATCTACGATTTGGTAGATGCTCTGCATAGTTGTAAGCAAGCTCCTGGAAAGTCTGTAAGTGCCCATTATATGGAGATGAGGGGTTATATGGAACAACTCATTGCACTAGGACAACCTTATGATCATAATATGGCTATCAACTTGATCAATAGGTCCCTTAACAAGGACTTCAATGATTTCATTCAAAACTATAATATGCATTGAACGGGGTAGACAATAAATGATTTACATGCAATGCTCATTAACTATGAAAAGGGGTTGAAAGACAAGGTATCTACCGCTACACATTCTGTACTAACCATACAAAAGGTTAGAGTGGGTAAGCCAAAACCGCAATCGAATAATAAGAAAGGCAAAGGCAAGGGTGACAAGAGCAAACAAGTTGCGACTTATTCAAAACCTAAGAAGAACTCTGTCAAGAGGAATAAATCTCAAAAAGATGAGACTTGTCACAATTGCAAGGCAAGTGGTCACTAGAAGAGGAATTGCCCTCTTTACCTCGAAGAATTGCGAGAAATAAATAAGAAGTTTGAGTAGAGCGTTGCAGCTTCAGGTACTTTATTTATGATTGAATTGTTCAATTTAACATACAAATTAAATTCCTGGGTATATGATACGGGATGTGGTATTAACATTTATAATACGCTGCAGGGGTTTAATCTGGAAAGGAAACTATCCTATAGGGAACAATTTCTGCAAGTGGGCAATGATGCACAAGCAGCAATTGAAGTTATAGGAACATTTAAACTAGTTTTACCTTCGGGTTTAGTACTGAGCTTAAATGATTGTCATTATGCATCTACAATTATTAAAAAAAGGGGTGTTATTTCCTTTTCTTGTTTGTTAAATGATGAGTTCGTTCACACGATTGATAATAATGGAATTTCTGGTTAGAAAAATGGTATTTTCTATTTTAATGCAATTTCTGTGAATGGTGTGTTTGAATTAGACATGCATGATAATGAATCCAAGAACAATAAATATGTGTTTAGCATGAGTAAGAATATAAAGTTTTACAAGAACTCTTCTTATCTTTGGCATTGTAGAGTTGCCCATATTGGGAAGACTTGTATACAAAAGCTTCAACGTGAAGGTCTTTTGTAAAGTATCAATGATGAATCATTTGATAAATGTGAGTCTTGTATCTCTGGAAAGATGACCAAGAAACCTTTTGGACTTATACATACTGATGTGTGTTGACCACTTAGACATGTGTCAAGTAAAGGTGCTAGATACTTCTTAACATTTACGAATGATTATAGCCGTTATGGTTATGTTTATTTACTTAAACATAAACATGAGGTATTTGAAACATTCAAAGTGTTTAAAGTAGAAGTAGAACTGCAATTAGGGAAGAACATTAAAGCTCTTCGTTCTAATAGAGGTGGTGAATATTTAAGTCAAGAGTTTATATATTATCTAAGTGAGAATGGAATTGTTCAACATCTTACTTCTCCCTATACTCTACAACAAAAATGGTGTATCTGAAAGGAGAAATCGTACATTATTGGATATGTTGCGATCTATGTTTAATCTTACAACTTTATCTTTATCATTTTGGGATTATGCTATAGAATCTGATGTTCGCATTTTAAATATGGTTCCCACAAAGAAGGCCGATAAGACACCATAGGGGTTGCGAGGCGTATGTGAAACGTGACTCGGGTGACAAACTCCAACAACGATCTGTAAAATGTATCTTCATAGGATACCCTAAAAAAACTATGGGTTACTACTTTTATTATCCACCTGAGAACAATGTGATTGTTGCTAAGTATGGAGACTTCATTGAATATGATCTTGTAAATCAAGAATTCAGTGGGAGAAACTATGATCTTGAGGAGAGTCATATAGATACATTACCTCCTGAAAACACTAGTGATGTAATTCCTGTAGAACCAGAAAGTATGGTGGTTCCACCGGAATTAGTTCCTCTGCGTAGATCCGCAAGGATTAAAAACGCAAATAACAATATATGTCTTAAAATAGAGGATGATGATGAGTTAGGGGATCTTGGTGAACCCGCTAATTATAAATCCGCCATACTTGATCCTGAAAAGGATAAGTGGATGGTTGCTATGGATGAGGAAATGAAATCCATGAAAGTAAATGATGTTTGGATTCTTGTAGAACCACCACCGAATGCTAAAGTAGTGAGACATAAGTGGATATATAAGAAGAAAACCGACATGGACAGAAAAGTACAATCCTATAAAGCTCGTTTAGTAGCTAAAGGTTTTACTCAAACTTTTGGCGTAGACTACGAGGATACATTTTCTCCTGTAGCATACTTAAGAGCTATTAGGATTCTCATAGCTATAACAGCATACTATGACTATGAGATATGGCAAATGGATGTTAAAACTGCCTTCTTGAACGGTCGCTTAGATGAAGACATCTATATGCAGCAACCAGAAGGGTATGTTGATCATGAGAATCCATGACATGTGTGAAAACTTCAAAGGTCCATTTATAGTTTAAAATAAGCATCACGTCAATGGAATAAACGATTTGACGAAGAAATCAAAAAGTTTGGATTTATTTAGAATCATGATGAGCCATTTGTATATCGTAAAGCTAGTGGGAATGATGTAGTATTCCTAGTCCTATATGTTGATGACATATTAATCATGAGAAGTAACATTCGAAGACTTAAAGCTATTAAGGATTATCTTGGTAAATGTTTTTCTATGAAGGATTTAGGAGAATCTGCATACATTCTGGGAATTAAGATCTATCGAGAAAGGAAAAGACGGTTAATCGGTCTAAGTCAAGATGCTTATATAGATAAGATTTTGAAGAAGTATAATATGCATGATTCCAAGAAAGGTTTTCAACCTATGGAAGTTAAGCATAATCTAAGTCATGAGATGGATGCATCAACTCCTGAAGAGGAGGCATACATGAAGAAGGTGCCTTATGCTTCGGTTGTAGGATCTATAATGTATGATGTTAGATGCACAAGGCCTGATGTGGCGTTTACTCAGAACTTGGTGAGTAGATACCAACAAAATCCAACTGTTGTCAAACATAGTCTAAAGTATTTGAGGAGTACGAAAGATATGTTTTTGGTATTTGGAGGGAAACCAAACACATAACTGAATGTTACAGGTTTCTGTGATGCGTCCTGACAATGTAACAAAGACGATACGAAGTCTCAGACGGGTTACGTTTTTGTTATCAATGGAGGAGCAGTTGACTGGAAGAGCAAGAAACAAACAACGATTGCAATGCATGCTACTCAGTCTGAGTACATGGTTGCTTCAGAAGCTGCAATGGAAGCTGTTTGGATTAGGAAATTTATTGAAGATCTTGGAGTGATGCCTTCAATAAAAGAACCTATAGATATGTATTGCGACAATTCTGCCGCAATAATATTTGCCAATGACCCTGGAGTCATGAAAGGCGCCAAACACTTTATGCGTAGACATCACTACGTCCGAGAACAAGTTGAAGCTCGGGAAATTAAATTGATAAAAGTTCACACAGATGATAACGTAGCAGATCCTTTGGCTATCGCTTTGCCTAGACCAAAGGTAGTTAAGCATGCCAAAGCGATTGGGCTGCAACTAGCTAGCGAATTCACGCAATAAATCTTTGATTAGTATTTGGATAAAGGATGTTATGACATTATTATATAATGAAATAAAGATTGTGTTTCGTTTATTTTTATTATCTAATAAGTGTATCCTATTTTACATGTTTTAATCCATGAATAAATGTTATGCTAAATGTCCGTTATAATAACATGGGAATATTATTAAATTAAGACAAATCAAAATAGCGATAGAGTATACTCGAAAGTATATTGATCGATTTTGGATGATATTCGATGAATCGAATATAGGACTTATCCCAACTATATGTTTTTACTTTATGGATCTTTGTCATCAAGTAAAACATAAATAATTATCCTTAGACTTGAGATACCAGAAAACTGTTATGAATCTAGTGCATCTTTGTGGAATACTCTAAAGCTAAACGTAACTGGTAGCTACAAGTATTATTTTCGGAAGTGTTGCAAAATTCATAAGTTTTGCTCGTAGTCAATATGGAATTTATTTCCTCCAATTTTGTTTTGGAGTTTAATACAGGTGGGCCCCTCGTGGGATTAGTAAGATGTTTGTGTGACCACACCCAAATTTGTTTTGGTAATCTTGCTGAATCTGTGAACGAGAAACATAATGGTTAATGAAAGGAATGACTAAGATCCATATCCTTATTAACGTTGTATTAAAAATAAAAGGATAATAATAACAATGCAGAATCGTTAAAAGGTTTTGTCCAGGAAACCTTACTCGAGTTGTACTAGAGGCATTGCTAGTGTAACTAGACGCTATTCAATGTAATCACGATATTCGAAATATGTCAAAGTGGGAGCTGTAAGTTTATGGACTTATATTTAATAGTCGTGTGATAGGATCAAACTCGAGATTACGGGATTGCACACAATACGTAAAAAGTTAATTTAATTAATAAATATATTTATCGTATTTATTAATTTATTTAATAAATATATTTATGTATTTATTAATTTAACCGAGCAAGCAACTATATAACTTTAACGGTCGTTAATTAATTAATAGTTAAGTATTAACGAATGTTAAATAAATATATAGTATGTTAAAAAAAGGAAAGAAGTTTGGAAGGTTCCGGAACACCCACAAGGGGGTGTCCGTCGGTCGGTTATGGGCTCCAAGGGGGGGGGGGGGGCATTTGTTGCCTTCTATTTATCTTGGGCTACAAGGGTTGAGGCTTATAAATACACCTCCATATACCTCATAATTTACACAACAATTAATCTCTTTCCTCTCTTCTCTTTTAGTCGATCGCCGCCCCCAATCAACAAAGGGTTTCGGTTGATTTTCTTGGTTGGTCGATTGTGTACATAATCTCGTCCTAGCCCCTCTTTAGGGTTGTTGGTAGATTATTTACAAGCGTTGCAGCTCGGTTTTCACGTGCTAGAATCACGGTTAGCTCGTTGTATTACGTGTGTACAAGAACGTAATATAGTCTTACTTTAGACTATTTCTTGGTGTGTACGTTATTAGCCCGAATTGGTGATTCGTTCTTCGTCTTGTGGAATTGCTTTAGCATAAAGATATGTAACCCTAATTCGATTAATTATAATTGTGTTATTATTATGATCTTGTTAAATCGCTTCCGCCATATGTGCTTTGATCTTGTTTATGGTTTTATATAATTGTTATGATAATAATAAACCTGCAATTATGACATCTGCCAGAAAATATCTATTTTTACAGTTAAAAATGCTATTTATAAATCCATCAAAATATGATTTACTTAACAGTTCTGAAAAGTGTATTAGCGATAAAAATGCAATTTTACCGCGTTTAAAGATAAAAGAGGATATAAGAGATAAGTGTCGATTGTTGCAAATGTCGACTAACAATAGCTTAGGAGTTAACGTCGAATTAGAAATATAACATAAACATAAAATGTTTAAGTTAATTGTAACTATGAACTTTATATACATCTATAAATGTTAGATACATCTTCTCTCGAGGTTCACTTTACTCATTTGAAATGTATGTCCCAAAAAATTATTTAGATGGTTTTATTGCAAAATGTACTCTTCACCTTAATGTTGATTTAAATGCTATTAATAAATTTTTTAATTTTCTAAAAATCATGTTTTTTGGTTTGAATATATTATTTAAAAATATTATGCAATTAATGGTTGTTTTATAAATAGTGATCTCTCTACACTTATTGGTTTGAAAATATAATGCAATTAATGGTTTAAATATCTATACTAAATATAAATCTTTTTAGACATTTTCTCCTCAATAAATGCACAAAGTTTAAATAATGCAATTACAACAACATGATGTACATCCGTTTAATGTGCCAACTCAAATATTATTTAAGTAATACAATTTCAAAGCCAAATGTACAACTATTTTAGCATACAATAATTACAAAGAAATAATTACCGTCACTTTTCTAAAATTAATTTTAATTAATACATGTTATAAATCATATGTTACGAAAACCCATTAATTAAATATCTTAAACACTCTAATTAATAATATTTTAAAAATACCCCTAAATTGAATAATGCATCTTATTATACAAATTGTACAACTATTAAACAAAACAAAGCTTTATATAACTTACAAGTTGATGGTACATATGATTTTAAAATTGGACCAGGTCAACGGGTTTAATCGAAAACTGGAGAAAACCAACCAAAAACCTATGCAAATAAGGGAACCAGGCCTGACTGCAATCATATTTTTACTTTTCTCCGATTAATCACAGGGTACTCGCTGCCGCATCGCGCGAGTACTCTGCTAGTATTATTAAAAACATTAGATAAGTAAGAACATAATTAATACAATATATTTTATATTTATTGGTATACAATAAATACTTGAACATTAGAGCTTAATCATGGCATGGTATGTGTGTGTATATATATCGAAGACCACCTCATAACAAAATACTCAAGCATGGAGAAAATAACTATATTTTGGTTCATTCTTTTCGCCACATTCGTGGCTTTTGCAGGTATTTTTATTTTTTTTTAAATTTTCAATTCATATATGTCATGGGAATTTTAGAACTAATTTTATGGGTTGTTAACTTTAACTATGTTTTTATAGGGGTATTTGGAGAAAGTGAGATGACGCCATTATTCAAAACTCGATCTAACGGAATTAAGTCAGGATGCCCTCCTCAATATTGTCATGGGTCATCAAATCCATTATCTTGCCCTCCTCCACATTGTGAATTTGATGAAGATTGTAAAGAATATTGCTGCCCGGATAACGATCCAGGAGTATGTTACCCACCAGCATGCTTGACGGATAGTAGTAAAACCTGTTGTTGTAGGGATTGATTAATACAATAATAAATAATATAATTATCTTCATGCTGTATTTCGTTGATAATTTTAATTTAAGGATGTCATGTTGGAAAATCTGGTACATGTTTGTATGGATAAAAACCAAGGTTTTGAAAGTTAAATAAGACATCTAAATGTTTTTAGAATACAAGATCTTACGTTCATCCGGTTGAATCGGATTAGAAAACCGACTGCGTCATTTATTGTAATATTAATTTTAAAAGTTTTAAAAAATAAAAAAAATCAATAATCATTATAGTCATAAGTTACCCTATATATTTTATCTTAAACATAACGAATTACTATATATATAAACCGGCTAAGAAACAAATAATAGTACCTTAAAAAGCAGTTAGAAATAATGTAAACGTTATTCGAAAATTGATGTTAAGGATACATTCTTTATTTCATATCATACTTGAGTTGCAAAACCCATCACACCTCCACCTCTCTCATTTCATGATAATATATAATGCCAAAATGATAATCGTGTTTGAAACATTAACTCTAACGACACATGCACCACATGTTTGTCCCCTTAATTTTCAAAATTACTTAGAATTTTAATCAACTCACTTATTTTACAAATTCAAGATTATTAAAAATACTCTTTTTGTTGGTTAATGTCACTCTTTAGCATTATTGTATATACATATATCTTTTATTTGATGATTTGCTAAGTTTTCAATATTTCTTCTTTCGTTTTATAGGAATTGTTCTAACAAAACATGTTACGAGTTGGATTATTATGACATCTGCCATAAAAATATCTATTTTACAGTTAAAAATGCTATTTATAAATCCATCAAAATATGATTTACTTAATAGTTCGGAAAAGTTTATTAGCGATAAAATGCAGTTTTACCGCGTTTAAAGATAAAAGAGGATATAAGAGATAATTGTCGATTGTTGCAAATGTCGACTAACAATAGCTTAGGAGTTAACGTCGAATTAGAAATATAACATAAACATAAAATGTTTAAATTAATTGCAACTATGAATTTCACATACATCTACAAATGTTAGATACAACTTCTCTTGAGGTTCATTTACTCATTTGAAATGTATGTCCCAAAAAATTCTTTAGATGTTTTTATTGCAAAATGTATTCTTCACCTTAATGTTGATTTAAATGCTATTAATAAATTTATTAATTTTCAAAAAATTATGCTTTTTGGTTTGAATATATTATTGAAAATATTATGCAATTAATGGTTGTTTTAAAAATAGTGATCTCTCGACACTTATTGGTTTAAAAATATTATGCAATTAATAATTTAAATATCTATACTAAATATAAATCATTTTAGACACTTTCTCCTCAATAAATGCACAAACTTTAAGTAATACAATTACAACAACATGATGTACATCCTTTTAATGCATCAACTCAAATATGATTTAAGTAATACAATTTCAAAAGCCAAATGTACAACTATTTTTGCATACAATAATTAAAAAAAAATCATTACCGTCACTTTTTTAAAATTAATTTTAATTAACACATGTTACAATTCATATGTTACAAACACACATTAATTAAATATCTTAAACACTCTAATTAATAATATTTTAAAAATATCCCTAAATTGAATAATGCATCTTAATATACATATTGTACAACTATTAAAACAAAACAAAACTTTATATAACTTACAAGTTGATGGTACATATGATTTTAAAATTGGACCAGGTCAACGGGTTTAATCGAAAACTGGAGAAATCCAACCGAAAACCTATGCAAATAAGGGAACCAGGCCTGACTGAAATCATATTTTTACTTTTCTCCGATTAATCACTGGGTACTCGCTGCCGCATCGCGCGGGTACCCTGCTAGTATTATTAAAAACACTAGATAAGTAAGAACCTAATTAATACAATATATTTTATATTTATTGCTATACAATAAATACTTGAACATTAGAGCTTAATCATGACATGGTATGTGTGTGTATATATATCGAAGACCACCTCATAACAAAATACTCAAGCATGGAGAAAATAACTATATTTTGGTTCATGCTTTTCGCCACATTCGTGGTTTTTGCAGGTATTTTTATTTTTTTTAAATTTTCAATTCATATATGTCATGGGCATTTTAGAACTAATTTTATGGGTTGTTAACTTTAACTATGTTTTTATAGGGGTATTTGGAGAAAGTGAGATGACGCCTTTATTCAAAACTCGATCTAACGGAATTAAGTCAGGATGCCCTCCTCAATATTGTCATGGGTCATCAAATCCATTATCTTGCCCTCCTCCACATTGTGAAGTTGATGAAGATTGTAAAGAATATTGCTGCCCGGATAACGATCCAGGAGTATGTTACCCACCAACATGCTTGACGGATAGTAGTAAAACCTGTTGTTGTAGGGATTGATTAATACAATAATAAATAATATAATTATCTTCATGCTGCATTTCGTTGATAATTTTAATTTATGGATGCCATGTTGGAAAATCTGGTACATGTTTGTATGGATAAAAACCAAGGTTTTGAAAGTTAAATAAGACATCTAAGTGTCTTGAATACAAGATCTTACGTTCATACGGTTGAATCGGATTAGAAAACCGACTGCGTCATTTATTGTAATATTAATTTTAAAAGTTTTAAAAAATAAAAAAAACCAATAATCATTATAGTCATAAGTTACCCTATATATTTTATCTTAAACATAACGAATTACTATATATATATAAACCGGCTAAGAAACAAATAACAGTACCTTAAAAAACAGTTAGAAATAATGTAAACGTTATTCGAAAATTGATGTTAAGGATACATTCTTTATTTCATATCATACTAGAGTTGCAAAACCCATCACACCTCCACCTCTCTCATTTCATGATAATATATAACGTCTAAAATGATAATCGTGTTTGAAACATTAACTCTAACGACACATGCACCACAGGTTTGTCCCCTGAATTTTCAAAATTACTTAGAATTTTAATCAACTCACTTATTTTACAAATTCAAGATTATTAAAATTACTCTTTTTGTTGGTTAATGTCCCTCTTTAGCATTATTGTATATACATATATCTTTTATTTGATGATTTGCTAAGTTTTCAATATTTCTTCTTTCATTTTGTAGGAATTGTTCTAACAAAACATGTTACGAGTTGGATTATTATGACATCTGCCATAAAAATATCTATTTTACATTTAAAAATGCTATTTATAAATCCATCAAAATATGATTTGCTTAATAGTTCAGAAAAGTTTATCAGCGATAAAAATGCAGTTTTACCGTGTTTAAAGATAAAAGAGGATATAAGAGATAAGTGTCGATTGTTGCAAATGTCGACTAACAATAGCTTAGGAGTTAACGTCGAATTAGAAATATAACATAAACATAAAATGTTTAAATTAATTGCAACTATGAATTTCACATACATCTACAAATGTTAGATACAACTTCTCTTGAGGTTCATTTACTCATTTGAAATGTATGTCCCAGAAAATTCTTTAGATGTTTTTATTGCAAAATGTATTCTTCACCTTAATGTTGATTTAAATGCTATTAATAAATTTATTAATTTTCAAAAAATTATGCTTTTTGGTTTGAATATATTATAGAAAATATTATGCAATTAATGGTTGTTTTAAAAATAGTGATCTATCGACACTTATTGGTTTAAAAATATTATGCAATTAATAATTTGAATATCTATACTAAATATAAATCATTTTAGACACTTTCTCCTCAATAAATGCACAAACTTTAAGTAATACAATTACACAACATGATGTACATTCTTTTAATGCATCAACTCAAATATGATTTAAGTAATACAATTTCTAAAGCCAAATGTACAACTATTTTCGCATACAATAATTAAAAAAAAATCATTACCGTCACTTTTTTTAAATTAATTTTAATTAACACATGTTACAATTCATATGTTACAAACACACATTAATTAAATATCTTAAACACTCTAATTAATAATATTTTAAAAATATCCCTAAATTGAATAATGCATCTTATTATACATATTTTACAACTATTAAAACAAAACAAAACTTTATATAACTTACAAGTTGATGGTACATATGATTTTAAAATTGGACAAGGTCAACGGGTTTAATCGAAAACAAGAGAAAACGGACCGAAAACCTATGCAAATAAGGGAACCAGGCCTGACCAAAATCATTTTTTTACTTTTCTGCGATTAATCACAGGGTATTCGCCGCTGGATCGCGCGGGTACTTGCTAGTATTAAAAAGAAGGGTGATGATATTTCCACAGATGATTTTTATACATGCATGGACATTTAGGGTAAATTTACATTTATACCCCGCAATTAAAATAATCATATTTCTCTCATTACAAGCATGGACTATATGCATTCTTCTTTTCCCATAACAACATCACATGAAACATTACAATCCAATAGCTGTTTTACGACTAATATATATGATAACTTTTAGTTTTTGCTAAATAATAGGTGAAGAAAATTCACAATTGCAAACTTATAATTTCCATTACAAAACATGTGTGTTAGCCGTGAGGTACAATCCGTTCAGTGATTGTCTTTAACCAAGTTTAACTTAATTTTAGTATGGGCTACTAACTCGTTTCGTGATTGTCTTTCAACAAGTTCATTGTATTTTTTGTCTCACTCCGGTGAGTCTTCTTGGTTGTTTTTCTTTAGGTGATTTTACCATCAATGTTAGATATAAATCGACATTACAACTGCGGGTTTTACGTTAGTGGCCATCGAATAGTGACCATCACACCTACAAGAGGTCTTTGTGTTATCAACAATGGTTTGTAATTCATGTTAGAAATGCAATGTGACGTAAAGTGTTTGCTTTAGCAAACTCCATTGCAACTATAATTGTTCTATAGATCATTAAGCTTCATGTTATTAATTGCAATGTTGTAATGCGGTGGCTGAAAAGATACCGGATTAAAAAAACGTACGTGAGTTTTGGTTCATGGTCGGGTAAGATAGGAAAGATAATAACAATAATTAATTGTGAGGGTACAATTAAAAATTGTCAATGAAATTTTGTGGATGTATAAAAAAAATCCGTAAATTTATCACTACCCAAAATAAATAATCGAAATCCCGATAACCTTGTAAAAATAGACGAAACATAACACATATCTCATCCAAAAACCAGAAATACATAACCAACTGGCTAGCTCAGTTGGCCACCAAGGGAAACCTTGGGGAGGTATTCTTGAAGAGGTCTCAGGTTTGAGTCTCACCAAGGACTTTCAGGGGCCCGAATTTAATAGAAGCAGGAATCGGTTTATCCCCTTAGAAGAAGGTTCGAGGCTCCCAATTAGATGTCACTGCAAGCTCGAATCACTGACTACTAACTCGCCGTTAAAAAAAAAAAACCAGAAATACACATGTACATATAATAATAATTAAAATAAGGAAATCCAAAACACACTCCAAAATCCAATCCAAAACACCATTATTAAAAGGCTTTTAATTAAAGATAAAGAATATAAAAAAAAGAATAGTCTTACACTAGGTGTAAGTTAATTACGTGTTAGCAACAAATAGTGTGAGGAAGGAATTTGCAATCTGGGCCTCCGAAGAGCAGCGAGCCTTTTTATTATTCCCCATTTGCTGAACCCACCCACACACTGTGTTCGATTCCCTCTTTTTTCCACCACACATAACAATAACAAAAATATAACAAACCATCGGAAACCTAACCTAACGCCGTCGTTACCGTCACCGTATATCTCTAATCGTTTTATCGGATCATAGATCGGACTTATACTCGTAGATCCGAATTTTATTTTTATTTTTACATAAGTGAGCATTTTATATCCCCTTCTTTTTTTCTTTTTTTTTTAATTTTCAATTCGGTTCGTTATTGTATTAGAGGTTCAATTTAGGGTTTGTATTAATTGATTATATATTATTGAGCTTAATTAATACTTATATTTGTTTTTTTTAATGTCTATAGAGATTATTTGTTTTTTGTTTTGTTAATTAAGTAAGTTATGCTTATTATGAAAAAATAATGTAATTAATGTAACTGAGCTGCTGTGCGCGCTTTCTTGTCTGTTGGTTAGGTTTACAAGGGATAGGTGTTTTGTTAGGGCGTGAATTTAGGGTTTCTGTTACTGACTGACTACGTCCTACCTCAATTAGGATTGGTTACGTTTGTTGGCGGTGGTTATGTGTAAGTTTTTAGTGTTTGAAGTAAGTTATTAATCTATGGAGATGTTTTATGCTTTGATGTGACATTGCTATCGTCGCGAGGGGAAACTTAGATAGATTTTCATCAATTGCGCTATAAATCTAATTCCTAGGGGCAAATTACAATTTAGGCATATATAGGGCTGGACAAAACAAACCGGAAGGTGGAAACCTGATTAAAAAACCGAGCCAAACTGGTTCTCATCAGTTCGGGTTTTCGGTTATATATATATTTACGAGTTTGGTTCGTTCGTTTTATGCTTTGATGTGACATTGCTATGGTCGGGGTGTTGGGGGGGGGGGGGGGGGGGACTTAAAGAAATTTTCATCAAATGCAATATAAATTTATTTGCTTGGGGCAAATTACAAATTAGGCATAATATAGGGCTGAGCAAAACAAACTGAAAACCGACCCGAACCGGACAAGTTGGGTTGGTCTTCCGTTTTATATTTTTACAGTTTAGTTCGGGCCAAAACCGAGAAAACATACCTAAACCGAAACCGATTGACTCACTTCGGTTTGGTTCTCGGATCATGTTTTCGGTTTGGTTTTGTTTGGTTTTGACCCGATGCTCCGCCCTAGCCATAAACGTTAGAAAGGTACAGTAATTTTTTTTCTGCCAAGGGGTGCAGGTATCCTATCTCTGCTTACATGTCATAATGATTGTCGTCCACACTGCTTGCCATCAAGTTTACTTCAAATCACGCTTTCTCTGTTTCTATCATGATGGAATGGTTAATTGTTACGTTTTGGAGGGGTTAGGGGAGTTTTACCTACCAGTTTCTAGTCTTTTCTATCCATGAGTAGCTTAACCTAAAATACTAAAAGGTAAAACCAGTAGTCCTAGATTTCCATGGATCTTCACGTACCTCCGGAATTTTGAAAATCCGTATTCAGGGTGCTTTTGGTATGTTATATGGAATCACATTGGATATAGGTTTGGTCGAAGGATGAAATCGGTCTATATATAAATGTTTCAAAAACAATGATTGGTTAGTAAATTAGCTATGAATATAACTGAAATTTTATATTAGATTTACTAGAAACTTATATTTGCATATGTAATATGTGGCGGAAAACCGGAGAGTATAACATTTGATAAAATGAATGGTAAATTAAGCAAATGGAAAATTAATTATGATTGTAGCGAAGTGTTAGGTAAACCTCCCTATAAATATGGTATGATGCTAAGGGATTGCTTTCGTAGTCTGATTTCGCTATACACACACCAAACGATGATTTGAGGACCTTTTTTATTCAAAAACCTTATACAAAACATGCCGTCACTTTCTTCCTTAGGTTATCTAGATAGTATGATGCAAATTGACATTTAGAATATATAATTCAGAAATACAATGCTCTCAAATGATAGGCTTGAATATTATATGTCATGGATTTTATCATTCTACTAGAGCAGTTGTAATTGGCGTGACACCGAACTTTTGTGTTCATACGTGAAGGTGGTCAACAACAACAGTAACAATACACAATCCCTCCGGAGTGGGGTATGGGACATACTTAAAGGCGATGTCTTGGTTTATTGCCGCATTCAGTTTGGGCTGATAGACTTAAGACAATTAGTACATGAACTATGCTGTTTTTATATTTTAGAATGCTTCTGACTTCTTTGAGAGATTTGTTTTATCAATTTCTTATATGAAACTCAAACTGTTTATAAATACTTCTTATATGGACATTAGTTGGTGAGCTATATGCATAAGGAAGTTAAATAGGTGTAAAAGCTTATGATATCTCTTGTTACATGGCTGAATTGAAGCCTCCAGCTGTTTACAGCGAGAACTAATCTAATTATTATCATCTTCAGGTCTTACAGACACTATTGGATGATCTTAGGACTGCATTCGAACAATGACATCGAGTATGATGGCTGGAGAACGAAGGTATACACTTATATGCATTACGTCTAACTTTAGTTGCATGCCATGCATATAAATTTATAAATCATGTACTGGTAGAAAGAGTATCGTTCTTTAAAGAGTTCTTTTTGAAGTCCCCCCTTGTATATCGTAAACCAAATGGAGAATAAACTAGTACATAAAATAAAGTTATGAACTAATTTTATTTACTATGCCATAAGGGCTTGGCAAAGATGTCAGAATAGGGTTGTATAGGATCTACAGTCTTGAAAGAAAATTTAAGTGTTCATTTGAAACTCGCACCAAATTAAGCAAGTGCTGGAAACAGGAAATAATATTCTTCACCAGCTTGTAGCATTTCTCAGAAGATAGTTTTGATGAATCCTCTATTGTTTTTTGTTTTAGGTGGGCCACTTCAAGAAGGGGTGGCATGACTGTCTTGGGCAAAGTTGCTGTACCTAAACCAATCAATTTACCGAGTCAGAAGTATGTTTGTTCCGCTGATTATGGAAGATCTCAATTGTTTTATATGATTTTTGTACGTAGTAATATGTTCTGATATTTTGTTTGCTGCTGTTGAAGGTTAGAGAATCATGGTTTAGACCCCACTGTGGATATTGTTCCCAAGTGAGTGTTGCTTATTTAACCATGTGCTTTCCGTTCACATGCACATTCTTCTTGCAACTTTTTCTGTCCAACTTCGCTCTTCTAGTTACGTATTCTGTTGTTTCTTTCTCTCTTGCGTGCAACTGATACCCATGCGTGTTACTAACAGGGGTAGCCTTAGCTGGGGTAGTCGACCATCTTCATCAACGTCAAATCCTTGGGGTTCAGCAGTCTCTCCAAATGCTGATGGTAGTGCTGCGTCACCACATCATCCCAGTGGCCGTCCGTCATCGGGTGGAGGTCTTAGTCGACCATCCACTGCTGGCAGCGACAGACATGAGCCTTCTGCTAGTACATGGGGCCCAAATTCTAGGCCTTCATCAGCTTCGGGGGTATTGGCCTCGAACCAGTCATCGCTAACATCACGTCCACTCAGTGCAGAGACAAGACCAGGTAGCTCAAGCTTATCCCGTTTTGCCGAACCTGCATATGATAATTCAATGGCGTGGGGTCCCAATGGTAATGCGGATAAGCTGGTAAGCTATTAAGCTGATACCTTGTTTCACATATAACTGTATTAACAGATAACAGATATGGTCATTTTTTCGGGTGCTTGTCTGTTGTTTTCATGCTCACTCACAAGTACAAGGTGAAACATAACTCATGAATATTAAACAGTCTTCCTCTTTTGTGCAGTCAATACCCTCCAAGGCTAATGATTTCTCTTTGAGTTCTGGTGATTTCCCTACGCTGGGCTCAGAAAAAGATAACAATGCTAAGGGCAGTGAACATGGTAATTTTTCTTATAACGATACAATCTTGAGCAATTTCCAAGTCTCCTATTTTTGGTGTTTGTGCATGAGTTATTGACTTGCCATAGAGAATTTGGAGTAATGTGGATCCGCTTACTGGAACAGTCATTTGGGTGCTGCTTTTATTCTTTATTTTCTTACAACCTGTTGTGTTTTACCAGAAATTTAATAGTTTTTAGGCTTTGCAATTATATATTGTAGTTCATTCTCCTGCTGCTGTAGGAAAAGGGTCAATATTTAGCATTCTACAATATGTTTTAGGCAGCATGTCGAATTATCGGTGTAGTTGGTTGCTCTAGTTTGCATGTAAAACCCATTGAATTGTGAGTTAGATGATTCATTTACCAGCATATAGCAAAAGCAACTAAAAATCCAGTCAACCCAGATATCTTGTATCAAAACAAATGAAGGCTGTGCCAACTGAACAAATAATACTTATTTTGGAAGACAGATTTTAACAGAAGTGAAGTAATATTAGAAAACGGAAAAATAGCATCTTTGACATGACCTGGACATGGCTGAGAGATAATGGAAGCTACTTTTTGTAAAAACTGGTACCATTTCTTTCTTTACTAAATAGAAGAGGAAATAGATTTTAGTTTGCGTGTTGAGTGACGTAGAAGAGATAAAAATGGGGAACTTGAGGGAAAGGAGAAAAGAGTAAGAAAACACACTAACGAGGTTAGAAGTTAGAACAAAGGTAAAGGAGCCCAAAATATTTTAGTTGAACATCTGGAACCCGTAAAGGATAATGTCACGTATGCCAATGGGGCAAATGGCACTCACCGTTTTATCTCTTTGCAGAAAGTTGCAAAGGGCACATTGCACGCCGCCATGGTGTGTATATTTGCAGTAAGGTAACTGTTTCATTTATACTAGAGTCTCAACTGTGTGAAGAAGCGTCAACCTAGCAGTTTTTCCTGTCATTGGCAAGGGTTACCTTGGTCTGAATAACTGTTTCGGGAACCAAATAATGTTATTAGGCAACCCGAAAAATTGCACTTTTTTGGTTTGTATTAAATACTTTATTTGTTATCTTAAAAATTATTGTTTACCGAGACAACCTATTGAATCAAGACTTGCACATGTGGCAGATCACGGTTCTCATGCTCATCCTGGCTCAGGCTCTGGCAGAAGCGACAGAAATGAGATGGCTCAAGCTGGTCTGTATTTTTGTTGATAGCCTTTATACTTCCATTAGTTGCTAAAGTTGATACGTCATGTCAACTAGGAAAATAAGTGTTCTGTTTTATGGAGTGCAGATCGTAAGACTGGAACTGTTGATACGTGGACAAGAGATAGCTCTCCACCTGCAGACAAGTGGCAGGGGGAACCACAACATTATCTCAATCCTAATGTACCTCACCAACATTTTGATGCCTGGAGGGGCCCACCAATGAATGCACCTCCTCTTTGGTATAGAGGACCGCCACCTGCAGGACCACAGTATCCACCTATTCCTCATGGTGGATTTCCAATGGAACCCTTCCCATATTACCGACCTCATATGCCTCCTAATTTAGCAAATCCGCAAGCAGGTCCTACAACCGGCCCTGGTCCAAGAGGCCATCATCCAAGAAATGGAGATTTTTACAGGCCACAAATGCCAGAACCTTTTATTCGTCCAGGTATGCCAATGAGACCAGGATTTTACCCTGGTCCAGTGCCCTACGATGGCTATTATGGTCCTCCAATAGGCTACAATCCCAATGACCGTGAAAGGCCATATATGGGAATGCCACCTGGACCACATGGACCACATGGACCACCTGTTTTTAATATGTATCCACCTCAAAACCATCCGGAACATAATGATGCACACTTTAGACCCGCTGGACACGGATCTTCTGGAAACATGTTTGTCTCAGAACAGATGGAATCGGTTCCGCCTGAGGAACCCCGTGGGCCGTACAAAGTTCTTAGAAAAGGTGACAGCGAAAGGGATGCTGGTATGGAAGAAGATAACTGGGAGGAGAATTTAGAAAAGAATGACCAGCCAAGACCATCATTCCACAAGAATGAGCGGGGAACAGACACCAGAAGGAACGAAGATATGCCTTCACGAAGAAACAATTTTGTTGAGAATCCATCCTCCAGGATGGTACACAACCAAGGTTATCCATCTGATTCTGCTAATGTCCTTTCATCCGAGGACACACACAAGTTTAAAGCATCCACTGACAATTGGGGAAAGAAGTTGGAAGTTGTAGCACCTTCTATTTCAGAAGTTCCTCGTGCTATTCCATCAGATTCAAGCCTGATGCAAAAAATTGAAGATTTGAATGCACAAGTACGGGCATCTGATGCTCGGGGGGATGCTGTGTCCGGTCTTACAAGGGATGAGCAAAAGAATAGGGTTTTAGTCAACCCTAAGGACAACTCTACAATTACATTTGGGAGTATTTCAGATACTGGAGATCTTGCCAATGCATCATCGTTCACAAGGTTTATGATTTGCTTTTAATGATACCATGATTTTTATGTGACAAAATAGTTTAATTACCTAATTGCTTTTTCAGGCAAGTGCATCATGGAGGGAGAAGCCGGCCAGATCAATATAATAAAGGAAGATTAAACAATCAAGATGCTCATGCTAGTACGTTCCAAGTACCAGACAATCACATGTCTGCCGAGGCTGCTGGGAACCCTGAAACTAAGAATACAGGCGATTCATTGGGTGATATTGCTGATGAACAAGCACAGGTAACTACTCACATGGAATTACGCTGGACATTCTTTTTTTATTTCTTGAAAGTTTTTTTAGTTTTTTTGTCTGCTGCCGTGGCTTACCATTTGCCATACTTTACTGTATACGTTTATATATGCATCATCAGCGTGCTAGGAGGAGGGAGTTGGCAAAACAGCGGGCAATCCAACTACAGAAGGAAGAAGAAGAAAGAATACGGGAGCAGAAAGCAAAGGCGTTTGCAAAATTGGAAGAATTGAACAGGCGTACACTTGCAGCAGATGGCACAGCAAACACAACAGATAAAATAGCAGCTGGCGTACACGAGCATCATCAGCATGATGATGCGAACGCGTTCCAGAAATCCACTGGACCACCTGTTGATGATAACAGCTCAAAGCAACCAACTGGACCAAGTTCAGGTTCGAATGTAAACACTCAAGCAGCTTCTCTGTGTAATGAAAACAGTTCACAGAGCAGTCAACAAGAGCCTGTTGTTAAACAAAGTGTTGCTAATGTTACTGATGTTGAAACCAAAGCTGACCACAAGCAGAAGCGTGTTAGTCATAAGCAAAAGCAGAGTGTACTAGTTATAGAGAGTTCGGTTGACCATTCAACTCTGAAAGCTCCTGCAGATGCAGTTACAGAAAATCCTGGAAACAACTTGACTATATCAAGTGAAGCTGTAATGAAGCAAGAGACGGTTCTGCCAAATATTGTTTCTGAACCAACACAACCCCGAAAGAGAAATAACAGGAGTAGCAAGAATAAGCATAAAGTTGATGATGCATCTGAAAGTGGAAAGCCAGAATCTCCGAAGTCTGATTTGGTGACTGATAGCAAGAACGCACCACAATCTAAAGTGGAGCAGATCTCTGCTTTACCGAGTAATGAATCACATGGCAGAGTAACTAACCAGTATAAACCTCAGCACTCCAGAAAGACACCAAGAAACCCACAAGCTAATCGATCAGCTGATAGAATTCATGGTGAGGCTGCTGTATGGGCCCCTGTACGAGCCCAGCCCAAGGAAGAGCGCTTAGATGAGAACAGTCAGGGAACTATGCAGGATGACATGCCTTTGCCCGCAAAGAGCGTTAACTCAGCCCAGACTAATCTGAAAAGTAAAAGGGCAGAAATGGAGAGATATGTTCCCAAGCCAGTGGCCAAGGAGCTGGCTCAGCAGGGAGCTTCTCTCCAATCTTCTCCTGAGAAAAGTACAATAGAAGATATGACAGACACAGAAAACTTGGGTCCTCAGCCAGCAATTCCTGAATCTTTGAGCGTGGAGTCCAAAAATGTTGATATTAAGCAAATTAAGCAGGTTAAATCTCAAGGTCCATGGAAGCAACGGGGACCCACCGAAATGCACCATGACCAGGTTCTTCACCAGAGTGCGCCTTTGACTTCGAATTCAATGAAAAGGCATCACAAGTCTAACACCCAACATGAAGTCACGCACCCTGTTGTGACTGAAACCAATGTTACTCATGAATGGGACCCTTCTGATGGCTGGTGTATGCCTGATGATCCACCTGCAGTAGTCGCACCTGTCACATCTGTTGTTAAAGACGAAGGGGGGTTTGCGGGTAAAGGAAAGAGACCAGCTTACAAGGGCCAAAAGAGCACAGTGAAGAATCATGATATTGATCACAAGGATCCAAGTGGTGCAGAATTTGACCAAACAGACAGGCCTGCTTCTTCCAAAGAGAATCGTTCGTCTCACTGGCAACCCAAATCTCAAGCATATAGGAGTGGTTGGTCAAGTGGAGGCAATAATGCCAACTCCGTGGTCAAAAGGGTTCAACCGGATGAACCTGTAGCTGAATACAAGAATGCTAGAGGACCACATGATGGGTATCAAGATAACAGGAGAGAAAGAAAGCCAGCTTCATATAGAGGTCGACCTCAGTCTCCAACTCACATGGAAGATGAAGCCCAGTTTGATCAGCAACAACAGCATGTTTCTTCAGGTTATAGGACATATGGAGGTCCAAATGTACGTTCTGGTGGGCAAGACGATAGGCGGAAGCATAATCAGCATAATAATGCAAATCTAAACCGTGAAAGACCAAGACAGAATCAGCATTACGAGTACCAACCAGTTGGATCAAACAACAATAGTAATAAATCCAATAATACCGATGCACCTGTAGACGCTTCTGGCAATGCAGGTCCAAGGTACAAAGAGAGGGGTTCAGGTCAACAATCCAGACGAGGTGGGGGCAACTTCTATGGGCGACAATAGTGGCATGTTATGAATGTTTGAAGAGAATTTTGTGGAGCTTAAATCGGTTATTGTTCGGAAATTGATCCGAGGTGTTTTCAGGTATGACTTACATAGGCAATGATGGTTATAACTTATAATTGGGTAGCTTAACATCCTCTTCTTGAATATGTGATTGATATGACAGGCGTATCGAGCAAGGATAGATTGGGCTTGTTTAGGGCAGATGGTACTATGGCAAAACGTTTTATTTACACGCGAGGACTACAAGAAAGAATTGGACGTGGCGGTTTCTTTTGTGCTTTTGTGTTGGGAAAAAAAGGTGTAATTTTTTTTTTCTGAATATTGTAATTCAGTCTAGAGCTACATTGTGGAACTTGTTGGTTGTTGAGATGCGCCCGTTCTTGTTTTGCCATATGATTGGTTAAGTTGAAAACTTTGAACTTGTTTTGCATTACATATTATTAATTCGTCGATAGATGGTATTATTGTTATTAGATGTATGTTTTTTGCAAACTTTGCCATAGTATAGATTTTTGATATTGTGTTTCGAAATTAATCAGGTGACACTGACATGTTGACATGTTATAAAATGACTAAAGGAGAAACAAGATTTCTTTTATTCGTCAAGTTTTGTTTATTGAATGCTTTTTTCAAAACTCGATCGGTTTGGTTTGAGTCGGTAAATGAACCGTTTGATTTAAACCGAATCGGTTTTAAACCGTTTTTTGGTTACATTCAACTCTTTTAGTTCCTTGCTAGCACATTAGTTTATTCAATTATACGTATGGCCAACTCTTTTGGTGTTTACGTACTTAGCTGTAGCGGCTATGAGTCGTTTTTGCCTCTTGTGCGATGTCTTTTGTCTCATTCTGTTCTTTTTGCACACTAGCACTGGTCGGTATGTCTTTATGTCGTTTTTCTCATTTGCACTTAAACTCGCTGGACGTCCCTTGTTAGGAGTCTCTTTACTCCCGGGTTTTATCCATGGGTATGATCTGTCTACATTTCACCTCACACTTGTTATTCCATTGACCCACCGTTCTTGTTAGAAAGAAATATGATTATAATCTTGCATTTAATATGGAAAGCAAAATAAGAAAAGTGGAAAACTAATTATGAAATAATAAAAAAAAAGAAAAAAAATGGCAACCAAAAATTGTGGTTGTATTTGATACTGTAGTAAGTAGCTACGTCATACATATTTAGTTCCTACATCATCATCCTCTTTTCTATCCAAAATCTTTCCATTCTGTTGTTACCTTGGAAAACACACACAAGCAAACATTTTCACTTGACATAGTACTTTCAGGTATTTTCTGTCTCTTTATTTTCTTCCATTTTTGTTAAATGTAGCTCCCTCTTTTCCTTATTATAGGGTGTTTCGCATTTCGTTTTTCGTTAATTTACTAGTCTTTTTTAACCTTTGGTAAAACCAGAAGCAACCTCACTATCTTAGGTACGGGTATGTCTGTCTACGTCTCAACCTCCCCTGTCCTAGACGGTATTAGGACCCGTATTCGGTGTTACCTTACCTTTTTTGCTAGTCTTTTATGTCTTTGGATTATAAGCTGTTTCAACTACAATTTAAACTAGCAGTTTTAGTGTAGGACTTGCCCTCCAATTAAGAAGATTGCGTATTTTTTGCTTGTGCTTATGGCTTATGACCACCTTCCCATATGTTTATTCAAAACTGCTTATATTGTTAATGTTAAACTATAAGCCAATAAGCACTTACCAATCCAATATTTTTTTTATGCCCAATTTACCTGTCAATGAGGACTTTTGCACTCAATTCCGACCACTGGCTACAGGTCACTGGAACGCTAAGTGTTCTGGTCTGTAGAGCAACTCCCGGGTGATCTTTAAACGTGCTTGGTGAGCCTGTTGATAACTTAGGCTAGGTCCTGTATCTGTATTTGTATTTGGCGGAGTTGGTGAACCGACTTGTGAAGGAAATGATCTTTACTTGGAAATGAAAGAATCTGGAGTAGTTCATGAAAAAGTTATCTCAGAATCAAACGTGACTGTGGTTTATGGTGAGTCGGCAACCATAAGGTTGCATCAGTCAAGGTCTCCCACAGGGACAGGCCAACATGGGAGCCGGCCAGCCGGGTGTGGCACGGGCCTCACCCAGTTTGGGGCTGTGAAGTGTTATTCTTTTCAGAAAGTATACTTTTTTAGTGCGTGCAACACCGATAAATATTTGTGTTGCTTCCGTTTAGCCTAAAAATTCTTTGGTGAAAATTATATTGTTTATGACAAAGAAAGTTTTGTGCAACACCCTTCGAAAAGAAATTGTGCAACACCCGATGAAAAATCCTTCCTGGCCGCAACTCTTCTCCCAGCCGATTTACAGCTTTGGAGAATGAGGCAGCAACCTCCTGAAAAGAGAGGGGTTTACCTGGTTTGAGTATGTGTGGCGGTGGTTTCAAACCCCGTGGATTAGTCGGCCAATGTGTCGGAAACCATGGTCACCAAAAAAAAATCATATACCAAACACCCTCTATGTATAAGGAGTGGGGAGCAATTGTCAATTTATATCGATTATCTAGGGAAATCGAGGAGAACTTATCTCCTAGTTTGTTAAACAGTGGCATAAACTGATTATTTTACTATAGAAACGCCAAACAGAATGTACATCCAAGCGCTATCTCCTAAGTGTCTTTTTTTAGAAATGAATATATATCATACAATCATGTTTAAACGCAATGCCAAACACCCTTGAAGTTTCATGGCTCTATGACTCTCAATTCTCAAATACTCGAAATATCTTCTTGCGTGTAACTTTTGGATTTAAATACAACAAAAGTTCTTTTTTTCAATAAATTTGGGTAGGTTCGCCTTTTGTGTGTTCTGCCTTTTTCAGTTTTTCTTGCTGTCTGGTTTGGTTTATGTTTGTATTACTTAACATTCGCAGGTGGGTACCTAATCATCTATAACGTGGTTGTGTAGATGATTGGGTATTGTTGAAGACTTGAAGGGATAATGGCATTAGTGACCCATCAGGTTCAGGTACCAGAAAATGATATTGCTTTATTAAAACTTTTTATACTCAGATATCGCGAGCTTTGGTAAATTCAGCATTTCGTATTTCCTATCGAATGCATCTAATATAATTATATACTGTAATGGGTATGGATTACTTGTAGCTGATATTCTAATAAAGTTTTTAATTTTCTTTTGTAGTGTTCATACGCTACTTCAAGACCTCCCTCTTGGAAACGAGAGATTAAGTCAAAGCAACTTTTAGCAGCGTTTCTAAAATTTAAAAAAGCAGATTTAAATTTATTGAAGCACAGTTCACGTTTATGGTAATAACTCATGTTTATTCTTTCACATTTGATCGTCCCTTTATATATTACGGTCATTCAAACAAAGTTTTTGACATATGTATTTCTAAATACAGCATAAGGTATCCACACATTCTTGGATCAAATCGGAAATCCCTAATCTTATCATCCTTAAAAGGTGGTATTCAAGAGAGTAAAGAAACCATAAATGGTGAACCAAAGGTGCAAAACATTCAACCACCGGTTACCTTAGAATCAAATGAGACCATAGCAGGGTCTGCAGCGGTGCAGAACCTGTTTAAAAGTTGGTTGACATTGTTACGAAAGCCTCCACCATGTCAAGTATCGGAAGGATTACTAGAGGGGCCATTTTTGAAAACAGTCGAACCAGAGAACAAGATCGAAATTAGTGAAAGTGGTGAGACGCCAAAAAAAGTTTGGTCAGACTTTCTGGGTTCACATGCAACAATAAAGATACCCGCTATGTGTTTGTAAGTAGCTCTGATATTACTTCTCATATCTGATTGTAATCTAAATTAGTTTGGGTTAAATTATGTGTTAGCACTTACTTTACAAACATTGGACTAAAGTACGCGCAATGGTTTATCAGAATCAGATAATCAACTGTGATGGAAAGTTGTGACTGATATGGTGTTTAGGTGTGTGGTTCTGCTTTCAGAAGTTGCCTGCTTGTCATACTTTCGATTTCTCGAGGAATAAATTGATGAAATGACCCAAGAAGGATAAATTTGTGTATAAAAAAAGACATTTTTTGAAGTGAGAAGTAAACTCGATAACTGACCTATATAAATACATTAAATTTCTTAACTGATACAAAATTGATAATCTGATCGCTAAATAATCAAAAGCATAATTTGTCTATAAGTCTATTCAAGCATTAGTACTGATTATTGCAACTTAGAGCCGCAATAATCAGATAATAAACTTCAGAATGCTAATCCAGGGACTCTTTAAGAAAACAATCATGCAAATTCTTTATGAATCTCATGCAACATGATGGTTATGCATCTTACGTCTGCTTGTTGTGGCTAATGTGTTACATTTATTTGCAGCATGCTTATGTACATAGCAGTTAATATAAAGTACGGAGGTGAAGTTGCAAAGGAGCTAACCCCCCTGTGGATTGGTGGACCTCTCATCATGGCTCTATACATGACCACGGTTCAGGTGATAACCTCACTCTATATTTTTAGCTTCCGGCAATCAGTCAAACTACTTAAGAAGTCGCCAATGGTATACCATTATGTTGCTTCTGGAAAGCTCAATGAAACGATTAGAGTTCGTTTATGGACACCCACAGTTGACTTTTGGAGCTTAGGATACATAGAAATTTCAAAACGAATTTGGAACGATTTTCTACTATGGGTGGTAGATAAATATTTGGACTATGTGGAATCAATATGGCCTTCTTATTGCAAACTCATCAGGTTCTTAAAGAGAGCCAACTTTATTTAGATTCTTGTATTCTAATTGAACGAGCCGCCGCAAGGCATGGATGATTGTAGGCTCAAATCCAGGATTTTACCTATAGTATTGAGTAATGTTGGCGGATTATATTGAGGTAGATCAGAAACCCGTGATCACCAATTTTTACCTGGTCATCGAATAAATGACATTGAATGTAAATGTACCTTAACACACTATGTTAATAAAGGACTATTCGATTATTTTTGGATTTAAATCTCTGGCGAGTTGGATGTATGTGTGCTTATTATATGTGTTAGTTCAAAAGCTTGTAACCACCAAAGTTTATACTTTTCTATAAGTTTAGACCTTATACTGCATTACTTAATGAATAGCTTTTTATACTTGATGAGTTATTTTACAGGAGTGGGTCGAAAGTTGCATATTCCAGCGTTTCTGTCAATAACTTTTAAGTCAATGTGGCTAATAATCTAAAGTCTAAACCAAACACATTTGAAAAGTAAACTTAAAGTCAAAAGTCAAACTCAGCTTAATCAGCTAGTTAAAGTCAACTGTATTTGCTAAAGTGCTTATGCAGATTGTAGTATCTCGTATTAGTTTGATCTGAAAACTTAAAAGACTTACTGCAAGAACATACACAGAAGAAGAGATTAACCGGGTCAGATTATTTTTGAATTTTGAACTAAGCTAAAACTAGAAAGGCTAAATGGGTGAATGGGTAGCCTTTGGTGGCGACCCGACAGTAAAAATACCATACTTCCAAGGCGGAGGTGGGCTATCCAAAAAGGTAGTCGCTCAATACGTACTCAAGACTTGATATCCAATCCGTTTTACCGACATTTATCTTATACATATTCATCATTTAACAATGATAATCAGAATTTGCAGTAACAAAATAATAATTGTTGTTGCAATCAATCAATTACAGTACTTAAATATATAATTTAGTCAATAACTACTCTTGGACTCTACTTGATCTTCAAGGCAAATGGACCATCACAACTTTTGTTTCATCTCCTTTGCTCTTTGACTTTCTACCATAATAGCTAAAGAAAACTATATACAACAAACCAAAAGTTAAACTATCTTTTTAGCACTTCTTTTCCTCCTCTAAATCATTAATATATGATTCCAATTATTAAGCATCCATTAATGTACTACCTTCTACCTTGGAGTTTTTCTCTTGTCTACTATTTTTTCTTTGTTTTTATTAGGGTATTATTACTATAATCCAACCATCCTCTAATTTCATTCCATATCTTCATATTAGGTAATCATCTTTTGTTGTCACACTCTTTGTTCTTACTCTTATTTTATAGGGAAAGAAATTCTTTAAGATTAGGTACGAATAAATCTCGCTCGGGTAATAGATGTGAAGGTTTTGTTTCGTAGGCCGAGTGACCGTCCGTGACACACGAATAGAGCAATAACATGGAATGGTGACTAAGATAAGTTTGGAGCTTTTTT
Organism: Glebionis coronaria; assembly: GCA_025667525.1. Taxonomy (NCBI): domain Eukaryota; kingdom Viridiplantae; phylum Streptophyta; class Magnoliopsida; order Asterales; family Asteraceae; genus Glebionis; species Glebionis coronaria. The sequence continues at coordinate 634,051,113 of CM046875.1, read as the reverse complement.
CAGTGGTAAAATGATCAAAACTAACATGTGTGTGATAAGAGATTATTAGTGCAAAAGCACTCATAGGTGATGGATGGTCCAAAGGTCCACCAAGTAAGCAAATATGGTATCCATAAATGGAGTACTTGATGGGACAAAACTTCATGGGATATAAGTCCAAAGTGGTTGCATCTTCTTTGATTACACAAACACTAAGGAAAGGTGATTATGAAAGACATAAAGCTTGCTAGCTACCCACTACACACACACACACACACATTTTGAAAAAAAAATACTAACATGTAGTAACAAATATTAAGCCAACTTCTTTGTCATTTCTTGTTTTGGTTGCGAATCCTTCTTCATTAAACTCTATATAATAGCAGAAGCTATACAACCATGAGTGCACAATGTGCAACTTAAGAATGATTCTTATCATTGAAAAGAACACATATGGTTGAGGATTAAGAGACATTTCAAATAAAACTAAATTCCCATGTGGTTGTTTTCCAATTGCGCGTTTTCTTTGTCGTAATTAAGTAGTATTAGGTGAGGATTTGGTGGAGTGATTTGAGAACTTAGTCATAGAGCTTGCTTAGGGACTAATCCCGAACAATCTGACTACTTGTCCTATTTACCATCTTAGTCTTTTAGGTTCTTCAAGCTAAACTACCTTGATTAATCGTCCGAAAGACAGGCAGAGTCAACAACAAATATGTATTCAAGAAATGATGTTTTTGGACCGAAAACAAGGTATGCATTTACATTTCAGACACAATCATGCATTTGAAACATAAAATGTCCAATCCAAATAAAAATTACAGCATATTATTACATTACATCTGCAAAATATATGACTAAAGTAACTTACTCCCGTTCCCGTTGGTACCCACTGGCCAGGAGAGGTGCCAGAGCTATACTTTATGAGGTGGACAATGACTGGTGCAAAAAATGACCCGAATTCAGGATGTTCCCGCCAATTCACACGTGGATATGACTGAAGTAACAAGTATAGATAACAACTTTCAAAACTATACCCAAATTTGACTTTTTTTCTTTCATATATTGAATTCCATTCATGAAGAGATAACAACACCTCAAATTCATCACCCTTAGGATACATGTGTCTCATTTTTCTTGAAGCTAAAATTGGGTTCATAGCCATTAAAATGTTAAAAAAAAGTAGTATCTTTGACTTCATATCTTGCAAAGTCGAAAAACCTAATCTAGTTTTGGTGATGCATCTTAAGATTCTCTTAGGATTTTTATTGGACATGAATTAAAAATTTGCAACTTATAAAATGGTCCAATCCATCTAGAGCAAGTTGGTCTCTTTTTCTTTCTCAACCATCACAATCTTATCTTCTTCTTGAATCTTCATCCTTGAAAAGCCTGCTGAGAGTTGTTTACAAGACTAGTTTACTTAAAACTAATTAATAAAGTTAATGTCTTGTCCTATAAATCATCAAATATGTTAGTTGTGACATATTGGTCTAGACTAAAAACTCATTTAGAGAAATGCACTTCAAAAAGCCGAAAATATGTACTCAGTTTCGCGGTTGATTTATAGTTGTTCTGTGTAAAAACTTGAATTGTATGACTAGTTTCTTTTTTTTTAGAACGGAAAATGTTAGTGGTTAGTGTGTCGAGTCGTGCAATGCTATTCAAGCGGCATAATGTCTTCTTTGAATCCTCACCTAGTTATGTTAAACTACTTATCCGCTTCGCCTGAGAGCTCTTGGCAGGTCAGAAAAACTCCCCAAAGAAACTACTTAGTGGAACCTTGGTGACCAACTGTGTTAAGCCAGTTGGTTGAATTGTATGACTAGTTAGATGAACTACTGTCAAAATTACTATAGAAAACACAGTTATATTACTTCAAGTTATAGTTAACTGTTGATTGGCCATGATTAACCAATTACTAACATACTTTAAAGCTAACTTTTTTGTATAAATGAATAGTCAAACTAAGATAAAAGCTTTTTTATGTACAAAGTGATTAAATTATTAAGTAAAATGAGAGAAGCATAGGCTTATATAAAGTTTTAGAAGTTAAAAGGTGCACTCACTTTCCATGCACAATCATCATAACCTTTGTTAACATGAACATTCATCTGTCCCATATCACATTGTCTTTCTGAACCCCATTATCCTTAATTCATCATTCACATCAAGATTTCATTACACTTTCGGTTTCTATTTCTTTTTGTTTTTTCATGAAGAAAGCCATGATCTTTCTGTCTTAATACGTTGAATCCAAGCTTTCGAAAATGGGCAGTTGCAGCGTCACGAATACAATCCTTTTGTTCGTAGTAGTAGGTTCTTTTTTGAAAGCTTCACTTGGAGCTACTTCAAATGAAAATGATTCATTCTGGCTGCTGAAAATTCAGTCACAGTTTAATGACTCTATGGGAGTGTTTAGCAATTGGTCGCCGAGTTCAAGTATGTGCACATGGAATGGCATACAGTGCTCAGATGATCAAACTCACGTTGTTGGTATGAATCTTTCTAACACGGGTCTGTCAGGATCAATCTCTCCTGACATCTCACGTCTTGTTTCACTTCAGAAGATTGATCTTTCAATGAATTACCTCACGGGGTTGATCCCTCCTGAGCTTGGGCAGCTGCAAGATCTTCAAGAGCTCCTTTTGTTCTCGAATTATCTCTCGGGTCACATTCCAGTAGAGTTGAGTCACTTGAAGAAGCTGCAAGTTCTTAGACTTGGAGATAATCAGTTGACTGGTGAAATGATGGAGAATATTGGGGAGTTAACTGAATTACGAGTATTAGCACTTGCTTACTGCCAACTCAATGGAAGTATTCCGTCTCAAATCGGCAACTTGAAGCAGTTGAAGTCCCTCCATTTACAGGCCAACAATTTTGGTGGCACCATTCCAAAAGAAATCAGTGGCTGTCAAGAACTTGAAGACTTTGCAGCATCAAACAACCGGCTCGAAGGTGAAGTTCCTTCTTCAATGGGGCAGCTTAAATCACTCGAAATCTTGAATTTAGCCAACAATACTCTCTCGGGGTCGATTCCATCTGATTTATCAGGTCTTTCGAATTTGAAATACTTGAACTTCCTTGGAAATCGGTTAAGTGGCGAAATTCCACTGGAAATAGTCCAACTGCCTCAGCTTCAAAATCTTGATCTTTCAAGCAACAATCTTTCCGGGAACATAAGTCTTTTGGACTTCAATGGAAACAATAACCTCGAAGCTTTAGCTTTGTCAGGTAATTCTTTTACGGGTGACTTTCCTAAGAATCTTTGTTCTCAAAACTCGAGTTTACGTATTGTTTTGCTCTTGGGAAACCATCTTTCTGGAAACTTCCCCTCAGAGTTGCTAAAATGTTCATCACTCGAAGTACTAGACATTTCAGACAACAATTTTGAAAACGAGCTACCTTCTCAGCTTGATAAAATGCAAAGCCTCACCGATCTTTTGCTGAACAATAACAGTTTTTCAGGTGGTCTACCTCCCGAAATCGGAAACCTGACTAATTTAGTCAGTCTTTATCTGTTTGACAACATGATCACAGGTGAAATCCCAACTGAGATTGGAAAGCTGCAGAAGTTAAGCGTGCTGTATCTATATGATACTCAGATGTCAGGGAACATACCAAACGAGTTGATGAACTGCTCAAGTTTAAGTGAAATTGATTTTTTTGGGAATCATTTCAGCGGCCAGATTCCTGATACGATAGGGAAGCTCAAAGATCTGGTTTTTCTTCAGTTAAGGCAAAATGATCTATCGGGTCCAATTCCAATAAGTTTGGGATACTGCAAGAAGCTTCAAACTTTATCATTAGGCGATAACAAGTTTACGGGATCACTCCCAAAGACGTTTGGGTACTTAACCGAGCTTACTCTCCTTAGCCTATACAACAATTCATTTGAAGGCCCTCTTCCAGAATCGTTGTCCCTTCTAAAGAACCTTACAATCATCAACATTTCACACAATAAGTTCTACGGTTCAATCTCTCCTGTCACAAGCTCGAGTATGCTGTCATTACTAGACTTAACCAACAACAGCTTCTCCGGCCCCATCCCTTCAGAACTAGCATTGGCCAAGAATCTTATGCGCATTAGACTTGCTCACAATCATCTGAATGGAACCATTCCTTCACAGTTGGGCCAGTTTAATGACTTAAATTTTCTCGATCTTTCATCCAACAACTTCACAGGAGAGCTACCCTTGCAGCTTTCAAACTGCAAAAAGATCAGTCATTTCTTACTCAGCAACAACCAGTTTTCGGGCATTGTTCCATCATGGTTAGGATCACTAAACGACCTTGGAGAACTCGACCTTTCAAGCAACAACTTCACTGGTGCAATACCTCAAGAACTCGGTAACTGCTCAAAACTACTCAAGCTTTCACTAAACCAGAACACACTTTCGGGTCAAATCCCCAAAGAGCTCGGAAACCTAACGGGCCTAAATGTTTTAAAGCTGCAAAGAAACAATCTCTCAGGAACAATTCCAGATACACTCGGTGGTTGCAAAAAGTTATTCGAGTTACGTCTCTCAGAAAACACATTAACCGGCTCAATCCCTTCCGATATTGGAACACTAACCGAGCTACAAGTGATCCTTGATCTCAGCACAAACAATCTCACAGGTGAAATCCCGTCCTCATTATCAAACCTTATCAAACTCGAGAGACTAAATCTATCCTACAACCAACTTGACGGTCAAGTACCAGAATCATTAGGAAGATTAACCTCTCTACACGCGCTAAACCTCACACACAATCACTTAAGTGGAAAAATCCCAACGATTTTTCAAAATTTCCCGCCAACTTCATTCAGCTACAACAACTTTACATGTGATGGGTCATCCTGTCCCATAAAAGCCCAACACGAGCTGTCAAATGCAGCTGCTGCAGGCATTGTGGTTGCTATTGTATTTAGCTCAACTGTAATATGTTTGTATCTGTTGTATTTGATGCTGAGGATATGGTGCAAGTGGAAACAAGCTTCGATTGCAGACGGTGGGAATGGTGGTGGTCTTGTGGTTGGAAAAGATGGTGATCCAAGCGACGAATATTGGGATTTTAATAAGGTTAAGAAGAAAGATGTTTCTGTGAGTATGACTAGCTGTATTTTTAATCAAGATAGTATGAGTAGAGAGAGTTCTAAAAGGATTTTGGTTTAGTTTTCTATGATTTTTGTATAATTATTTGAGAAATGTTTGTTTTCGGTTTGTGGTAATTCGTTTAATGTAAAGATGTGATTATGTGATTTTGTTGCGTTTATAGTAATCAACTTGTATATAGTTGCAACATAAGCTGTGCTTGATTCATGAACCATGAATATTCGGTAGCTTGAAGTGAAACTGAAGGGCTGCAGACAAGAAGGCCATGATTGAGGTAACAGAAGAGTGTGAACTAAAAGGCTAGGCTCTATTCGAGTCCGTGGGAGCAGTGATTCTAAGGAAGTTTGCCAATCGACTAATCTGGCTCCATACCTTCAAAATGGTAAAGATGTGAATGGATCAAGTTGCGTGTTTTTTTTTGTCTGAGAAAAAAGTAGTCAGACTTGTCAAAGGGTTTATGTTTGTGATCAGGTTCGACAAGAGGTTGGTTAATTAGTTGTAATGTATATACAGGCTCAAACGCAATAGTAAGTCATCGATATTTTTGATATCTTGGATGACCTGAGTATCTGTCTTGTGTATTCTTTCCCACTTCTGAAATGATGCAAGAAAAATTCACGAGGCGAGGCCTAATTAAAGGTTATTGACTAAGTATAAAACGACTCGTTAATAAAAAATCAGCGATCTGCCTCAACAAGGTCAAAGACATCGTCTAGGAGTCGAAGATAACTTGAAGATATACTTTTGTACGTGATGTGGAGTCATGTAGTATGCATAAGAACTAAAAGCTGAAGGACAAACACTTGTTACGGCTTATTTAACACATATAAGCTAATAAGCTTATAAGCCCATCATATAAGGTTAACCAAACACCTCCTAAATGTTATTTTTGTAACATTTAAGGAGAGTATTTACTCTCGTTTGAACGCGCTTATGTCCATGATCCCGGTCATTAGATATAGGTCATTTTTGCAACCTTTAATCGTTTCTTAAGTTTGCTTGTTCAAAGAACTTAGTTTTATTGTCATTCAAATAAGTGTTTATCTGCAAAACATTTTGCAATTCTTTGATTCGTAATAATTATACATTTTGTATAATTGCATTTAAATCTTTTTAATTTTTTTTAGCCTTAATGTGATTGGGCCAATAAGAAAGATTTGGCTCCTCTATGTGTACGTTCCTGATCAGATGTTAGATGTAGGGGTGTTAAAAAAATGGAAAAATCGAGTCGTACCGTTCGATCCGAAACTTAAAAAGCTCAAAACCAAAAAGTACCAAGAACAAAAAATTGCTTATCATGGTTCGATTTTGATTTATATATTTAAAGATTTGCGGTTAATCGGACCGAACCGTTTGTAATATTTAGGTTTTTAATTAAATATTCAAATAATAATATATTTTTCAACTAGTTTTAATGCCCGTGCACGAACGTGAATTAGACATAAAAAATAAATTAAGCAATAATTTCGTTATTGCGTTTTCATGTATATTATATATGTTTTTTAAAAATAATTAATGTTTATATGTTTGATTATATTGTTGTTTTACTGTGCACCGTGTAAATTAATAAAAATTGACCTCAATTTTTATTTTTCGAATTTTATACTATTTTTACTTTCGATATTTTTATTTTAACTAATCAGTAAGCCATTTACATCAACCTTATACATAAACGATTTATAAATTTATGATTTTATAATACTTAATATTATTCTATAAATCAATATTAAAATTTTTAATATTAAAATTTTTAATACTTAAATAGATGCTATGTTCATGGACCCGTGAGTTACATGATTTTTCATTATGTGATAAAATTATTTGATATTTTGTATAAATATTTGTTTCACAAACGATTTGACTTTGTTTAACTGAAATGTTAGTTATCATTTTCTAGACATTGTGTGTTTAGTAACACATGATGACCTTGAAAAAATATATGTTGTTGTAACATGTAGAATCCCGTCTATTTATTTTCATCTCACACCGATGTCTGAGGTCATGCATTCATTTTGATATTTATATTCGTATTAATAATAATTTACGTACATTGCATTGCTTGACTTTATTAAGTGTCAAAATATAAATAAACAAAATTTGTGTTTTCATTTGAATATTCATAATCATGTGATATGTTGTTGATTTTTTAATATAACATATATGTTGTATTTTTAAAATATAAAGTCTAGATGTTTAAACTTTAAAGGGATATTTTGTTTATTTTATAATGTTACTAAAAAATATGAAAAATTAAAAGTTCACAATTAAATACATCTAATTTATTTAAAATTCAACCATTAAAGTTTTATTAATCCCCTCCTACTTTTTAAAGTTTTTATTTTCACAAATTTAACACATATAACTTTGTGTGTTTTCATTAAATTACTCCACCAAAATTTTTAATTTTAACTAAGTTGAATTCAATTTTAATTTATTCCACCAATCACATCATTCAATTTTGCTTATGTGTCAAAATCAGGTCATATGATTGGTTCAATTGTTTTTTTTACAACCTCCAATTTTCACTCAAATTCTCAAATAATCTAATTTTATTATTATATAAAAGATTATGTTATTCCAAAACTTTTATTGTGTAACGAACTTTTTTTGTTTATAATGTAAATCTTTGTTATTGTGATCTGTAAATGTCGAATAAATATTTTTTATTAATATGTTATGTGCGCTTATATGAATGCAATTATTATGATCGAATAGCGACTTTAATTTATTTAACGTTTTTTAATTGTGCTAAAATAACAATTTAGGTTCTAAAACATGTTATTGCTTATACGTTAAATGATATGTCTATGGTAATCAAAAGGTTGATCAAACAAAAGCAAGAACACAACACAACACAATCAAGAAGACAAGTGCACGATTATGTTGCCTAACACGCATGTTTGTTTATTGAAGAAACTCACTTAAAACTTCAATTTGTTACAATGTGAACCCTTACCCTACACGGTATATATAAACTAATCTATTTGTATTAGACTATAACTAGGATTACGTTTATTCTATTCTAAATACTATAGAGTAGGTCGAGTTGGACTCCCGCTCCAACTATGACTTCTTGATTCTGGCAACACGCACTTAACCACATCCGAACTCAAGAATTCTCCAACAATTACCCTCTGAGTTTCTGGGTCGAAGAGGGGAACTCTTGCACACCAAGTAACGATCTCATCTCCTTGAACCTTATGCGCGCCAAGGCCTTCCTTAACAAGTATGCCCTTTGTTTTTTCCAACTACATGCTCAACTATTACTTGCTCACTCTCCATCACTTCCGCCAATACCTCCCTTAGCCAAATTGCTTGACGTGCAGCTTCAGTGGCAGCCATGAACTTAGCTTCACACAAAGATAACGTCGCGGTAGTTTCCTTTTGTGAGCACCATGTAATAGGTGATGTACCGAGATAGAAAACATGTCCACTAGTACTCCGTCCATCATCGATATCAACATTATAACTGCTATATCCCACCAGTCTCATGTCATCACATCGCTTGTATTTAATTTCAAACGAAATTGTACCTTTAAGATACCGTAGAATATGCTTGATAACACGGGCATGTGATTCTCTTGTGCTAATGCAAGCAATGCCTAAAAACATTATTAGTGTTAACTAATCTTTCTTAGTTTTGATCACGACAAAGTATAAAGACATTTATCGTCAAAGACAACCGAAAGACGAATTATTTAACAAAGACTATCATCAAGGTAATAATCATTTAAGTCTTACACAAACATATCTTAATCATGTTTAGTGATCATAGAAAGTGATTAACCTTAAAATTCACATTTTGACGAATGTGACAAAAGATTTAATAAACTTTATTCTTAAAAAAATATTTTATTAAAATGGAAATTGAGAATTTAAATATGCATATTCCAACTGCCATGAAATATCCTTTGAAGGTAAAATCTACCTCAGATAATATTTTCTCACTAAAAGACAAAAAGGAGCGTAATCTACTATGGGCGGTTCTCAAAATAGCTATGTGGTTTGTTATCAATAATGAACCGCACACTAATTAAAGAACCACGCTCAAAGAGCCATTGGCCCTTGTCTCTTATAAATAGTGGATCAAATCTTCTTTTTCCAAGAACATTTTTGGACATTCTTTGTAAGACCCCCAAAATCAGGCAAGGAAACACGTAGGCATCAAAGGGGTTCCACGTCATGGTACAAGAAACAATGAAATACTGTTGACATAAAGTTGACGTAATAAGAACTTATACATTACATCACAAAAGATCAGAGTTTTTAAACAAAGGTCCCAGAGTTTTATAAGCGGAAAATCTATTATTTAAACATGGTTTTGTAACATGTTGTTACAAAAAATATAGGATAAACTTCTGACAGCTTTTACCAAAATCAAACTTTAAAAAGTAACACAGAAATCTCCAAGTTGCGATAATATCCTGCGGGCTCCCATCCAAACAAAGCTAAGTAATAATACCTGAGATTAAACATGTGAAATCGTCAACATAAAGTTGAGTGATATTCATAGGTTTAGCAGTAAAGGTGTGGAACACAAGCATTCATTTGTAAAACAAGTAAATAGGGAAAATGGTTATGATCATTAACCATAGTCCGAAACCATTATTATTGCTATTTAGTTCATGAACCGAAGCTTAACTCAATGTAAGTTCCTCTAGTGAGTATTCAGCCTAAATACTCAAGTATAAACAAATGAAATGCGTCATGGTTAAACAACCGCAACATGTGACGGGGATTGTCAATCCCGATGGATCCACCCACAACATTCGCGCTTAGCAACACAAGTAAATTAACGGTTCATGATCAGGAGAGGAAACCTAAGGGCTATAACTAAAAGCAATAATAATAATGAAAATCTGTTGGAAATCATCAAGTTCTGGAAAGCATACAAGTTCTGGATAGCATACAAGTTCTAGATAGCATACAATTTTAAATGAATGTGTTCCACCATGTAAAATCTCACCCTGCGTTTAGAAACAATGTATAAGTAGTAAAAGGGGTTATGAACTCACCTTAGCGATACTGATTCAAAATAATAGTGGCGGGAGTGAAACAATGAAATAAGTTAAGCCAAGAAACCACGAGCTTTTGATGACGACCTAAAATAAAGAGGCGCGTCTTAAAAATATAAACGAAAATGTAAGAGAATAAACGACTATTGTTGAGGTTTTCTTAAAAATAATATAGTTATAAAAATTTAAATAATATGGTCGTACCAATTTTTAAAGACTATAAGATGAGAAAGGACCAAAAGTGATACATAAAAAATCTATAATACGAATTTGTATTAGCTTTAAAATCAATGACCAATAATGTTAATATACATTTGTATGGTATCATTTCATCATCTCATTTTGAATATGACGTGAAGAGTTAATATTTCATTGCTCATCATTTCATTTGAAAACATCAAGCCATACTTGTTCTTTATGTGTATTTCATTACAATATCATGCCATGCTCTTATGGTGCTAGCTTATAATTCGTAATACTTAATAATATCAAATAATACCTTAGCTTACGCCGAAATGCGAGTGAAACGTAGTCGCGAGGCACAAGTATATATACGAACGAAACACGACTACTAAATAAAGTTAAACATGTCCGACACTTGAACCAAAACACGAACTTGAACCCGCTGCTAATGAACTAGGAATTTTTTTTTTCGTTGATACCACCATAGCCAAGACCACCAGTAGTCTATTTTTATAAATTGCCGTTATCACCAAAAAGATATACTAAAATATCAAAAGTGAAACTTTGACATTTCAAGTAAATGAAACACGTTGCATGTCATGTGATGTGTTTCATTTTGTAGCTTACATACGTGTGTGGTGAGTAATGGATTCATTTTATATATTTATTCTTAATACGATAAAGCGGGTATTATCGATGCCCGATATTTTAAAAGTTACGCGATTTGAAAGTTATGCGTAGAGCACGAAAAATAAACGCTCAATACAAAATAAAAACTTCGACATTCGGAGCACGTTGATATTTTGATAAATAAATGAGGGTTTATTATTTAATAAACGTCAACGCGTCATATAAATAAATGACACTTAAAAGTTTAACATAAATTACGAAGAATGCTCATAAAATGAAAAATTAGAACAACGACAATAGAAATATTTCTATGGCATAAAAATATATTTTTGGTCGATGTTGGACATAGACTTTGCCAATAAATAATAAAAGGCACATTTTTTATACATTAAATCAATAACCTTGTTGGTTAACCAAAAATTCAATGTTATTAGTAAAATGATCATGACAAATAAAATTTGGGTAATAAATATTGGTCCGAATATTAATAATATTATTAGAACTCGGTCTAATGTTGATTTTAAATTTCAGGGTATTACAGTAAATAAATATGGAAAAATGAAAATAATATTTTTATAATTCCGAATAAAATATTATCAATGATTAAAAAAAAAGTAATTAAAATATAATTTAATTAAAATTCTCGAGATCTCAGGATTTACGTATGAAAGAGTAAAGAGGAACAAGTAAAACATTATAAAATCGAGAAGTACGAATAAAAGAACAATTTAATTACCGAAAAAAAAATACGAATTCTCACAGTCGGCCCTCCTAAAGGAACTCTGGTCCCACAGTGTTCAACTGGAGACGAAAAGAGACGGGAACAAATAAGGATACTTTTCTTTGAATTGGTCTTTAATTACGAGAGGGTAATCAGGGATACGATAAACATGATAAATGCTAAAACGGACAAGATGCACTAAAACGGATTAAGATTACTGATCGACGATGTATTGCGAATCGCGTAAATAGTAAAACACAACAATTCACTTTACTAAGAAAAAAAAAGAGGTTTTAACTATGTTATATAGTTATTAAGACGAAAATGTATATTTAATGGGTAAACAATCGCTAAGTCTTTTCTTGATTAAGATAGTGATCAAAATAGATGTAAATTAGGTTCGAGTTTTATTTTGGTCGTCTTGAGAAACCTTGGGATGATTGTATGAAATTATTGTTAAAACTTGAGTTTATGGTTACGATTAGAGAAAATCTATTTTCCAAATTATTTAAAATCCTTAATAGGAATGAAGTTTAAGACGGTAATTTCAGTAAACTGGAATTAAAATATGATAAAAAAATCAAAATAGTTGAATAGGTAATGCATGATGTCATTTTAAACATAAGTTAAATTTTTACAAAGAAAATTTATAGATCTGACATTTTAGCTTGAGACAGTTATTTTGGTAACTTAAATGTTTGGTAAAATGTGTAAAATTTTGTTACAAATTTATAATAATATATAGAAATTCATAAAGATGTTTAATGTATCAAATGGTAAACAAGGGTCATATTCGGTTTTCAAAAGATGACAAGATAGCAAACGAATATGAAGCAAATAATAGTCAACAATTAGTATGTAAGCAATGGTACAAGGGGATGAAGAGAAAGTCATACGAATTCCTCAAACGATGCGACGAAATATAGGCGTCGACGATAAGACAATAAGAAACAAAGAATTTAGCAACTCATCACTTCTTGAGTGCAGTTGGTGTCACCAACATCGGCTTATTAATTTCTCAGTAATCGATACACGATTGAAAAATAAAATCCACACAACAATTTCCGAATCAAAGAAAAATTCTTAATTAGCAACTTGTGTATGATTCAATTAAAATGAACAACATTGGCAATTAGAGAGCGAAATCAATACATGGTTTACACGAGAGAATTTCGAGGCAATAGAGTCTGACACACATCATGACGAATATACGATATCACTATTCATGTACTGTCGTAAATCGTTGGTCACGTCCTGAGACATTTCGAAGGTATACCAAAATTTACTCATAGAAAAGTTGGTCGATGAGAAAGTATAAAAACACTAGAACTTCCAAGTACGATATCAATAGTCAGTAACTAGACAAGCGGTAAATAGAATTACATCATGAGAGAAAATGAGGTAACAAGTAGAACAGATATCGTTGAGTAAAGAAACATGTACTTGCAGGCACGCAATTCGTTCAAGGAAAGATAAAGGATCATATGTGTATGTTGTGAACTAGTGTTACTCGCATAAGATGTAAAAGTTTTCAAAACTTTATTTTATCTATTTTTTTTTCAGAATCACATGTAAAACATTCTTTTATTCTTTGACAAGATATTTAACGTGACTACTATTCGGCCTTGCATGGCTCCTTCTAAATTACGCATAGGTGATCAGGCCATGCATAATTTAGGACTAGCAATGCGATGCTCAGCTTCGTCAAAACAGTAGTACAGGTCATATTATTTAAAATATGTATATAATGCCATTTGTAAAAAAATAACAAGAATCAAAATAATTTATAAAAAATTTTGCCAGTAACTAATTGGCTGGATGTTTAAATCAACCACTTTATTGTCACAAGAATTCTTTATAGGATCAAAGTAGATCCATTTGTGAAATTACATTGAAAAAAAATGACCAATGTAGAATATTTTGTAAAACGTTTTGCAAACCATACCAGTTTAAATTTGTATGGTAACATGATGATAGCTTAAAAAAATAGCGAGTGAGTTACATGAGGGTAATAAAGAGTAGTTCAAGACAACCAATGAAATGGTTACAAGGTGATAAGGTTTCGAAAAGATTTAGTCGGAATCGTCATGGGACACGTGTCAAGATGTAGCGAACGATCTGAAAATAAAAACTTCAAGCCTCGACCCAAATCAGTGGTACGATATAAGAAAAGAAAAATAAAATAAAATGACAATTAAGTCATGTATAAAATAGAGGATAAAGGAATCTGAGGAATCTGTATGCGTTCACATTGTAATTTAGTTGACATAAATATGCTTTTAAGAAAGTAAATTATCAATTCTCGAATAATACAACTAACCCGAAAAGTTTCTATTTTTAAACGTCTTTCAAACGCAATCAATGTTTGGTAGTTGTAAAATCTCATTCGTAAAAGTTTTACGAGCTCAAACGAACTCAAAAATTCTTCAAACCATATTTTTAATTTATATCAGCTTTGACTTTTGGGTCTGACCAGACCAATTGACTCACTAAATGACATTTTTAAGACTCGAAGTGTAAAGCAATTTGATGTAAAACGATATTTTGAACAACTTTATAATTTTATCCGAGACTTGAAACGGATAAAAAATGGATGAAAATGCCCTTGCATTAAATCTGTCAACAAAATGATTTTTTTTTTAAATACGCAGAATTAAGTTCTTAAAATTTTACAACTTCAAACCAGCGTAACTTGCACGTTTTTAAGATTTTCGTGTCAAATTTTATGTCCTAAACGAACACCTCAACAAGTAAAAACATATATTTTTATGTCTAAAGTTTATAAAAATATTTTCTCGACGTCGTTAAATTATATGTAACTTTTTTTTTTGCAGAAAGTATATTTATTCGACAACTTGAAATTTAAATCAACTTCATAACGACCAAGAATTTATGAATTTATGTACACACATGACTTGTAGATCTTATGAAATCGAAAAATAGATTGTATAATTAAGCATATAAAGAAAAAAATATAGCATAGAAAATGGTTTATAGATACCAACAAGAATCTAAGAAACCAAAACAGCGCATGACATCCATGTATTAGATTTCGAGATGCAAGGTAGGATGGTCTCCTTGGCGACATGATTCTCCAAAACACAAGATATATAGGGGATAAAGAATGAACCATTAAGGAGTTGCGTTCCCAAAGCGGGATGGTATGATGATAAAGTCTGATAGAAGTTTATACAAGTAAAATTGTATTCCAATCAATCGCCACATAAAAGAAGATGAATTACAAGAAGACGATGGTGTTTCCAAGGTATAAGCGAACAATACAATTCAGAGTCGAAACGTAGAATGGTCAATGAAGTAATATTTAATCGATATACGAGTGTCATGTAAGACGGTGACGTAAAGGTCAATCAAGGTTACGAAAACCCACGATATTATTCAACACGGATTTCAAGGAATGCTTCGAGACGTGTGACTCACACGATGTCCTTTAATATTTTTCGGAGACACATTGAGTTACATAATGATCGATAGACTATTTTCCAAGACATCAAATCACAAATGGTCGGAAAGCATTTTGGATATCTAAATAGATATCTTAAAGGAGTTAAACAATGAAAGCAACACGCACGGTAGTAATATGTAAATCGGAAGTTTCATCGAACACAACACTTCTTAATCCCAAACAATTGTGTCACGGAATTATGCACCACATATAATAGTAAGTCGAGGAAATAAACGGTTCAAAACGAACGAGTAAGTGAGGTCACTCATATCACGCATAAACGAAATAACAATAGTACTCAGAAAAGTGCGTATGAAAATTCGGCAGCATATGCGCTTCGAATACAAGTATGCAATGCCATAACAATTAATTTTTTTTTTGTAACAAGATCAAGTTACAAGAACAAGGATTCAAGAAATACAGTAAGGGCAGATGTAATCATAGTAATATCCAATGATAATTCATGAAACACAAAGTATTTGGAAAGATATAGTAATTATCGTCATTAGGGTAATGTAATATTTCAAAATGTAATCAAGAGATGAATTAGTACAATGATAATTAAAGGTAAATAATAAGGATTAGAGAGTTACCCGCGCAGATATCGAACAACCATGGCAGATTCTGTGTTTGACACTTTGAAACATGAAACATTTGAAATTTCGGTTATAGACTAAGTTTTGAAAAACGACTCAGTTCCCTATAACCATCGCTCTGATACCAATCTGTAAGACCCCCAAAATCAGGCAAGGAAACACGTAGGCAGCAAAGGGGTTCCACGTCATGGTACAAGAAACAATGAAATACTGTTGACATAAAGTTGACGTAATAAGAACTTATACATTACATCACAAAAGATCAGAGTTTTTAAACAAAGGTCCCAGAGTTTTATAAGCGGAAAATCTATTATTTAAACATGGTTTTGTAACATGTTGTTACCAAAAATATAGGATAAACTTCTGACAGCTTTTACCAAAACCAAACTTTAAAAAGTAACACAGAAATCTCCAAGTTGCGATAATATCCTGCGGGCTCCCATCCAAACAAAGCTAAGTAATAATACCTGAGATTAAACATGTAAAATCGTCAACATAAAGTTGAGTGATATTCATAGGTTTAGCAGTAAAGGTGTGGAACACAAGCATTCATTTGTAAAACAAGTAAATAGGGAAAATGGTTATGATCATTAACCATAGTCCGAAACCATTATTATTGCTATTTAGTTCATGAACCGAAGCTTAACTCAATATAAGTTCCTCTAGTGAGTATTCAGCCTAAATACTCAAGTATAAACAAATGAAATGCGTCATGGTTAAACAACCGCAACATGGGACGGGGATTGTCAATCCCGATGGATCCACCCACAACATTCGCGCTTAGCAACACAAGTAAATTAACGGTTCATGATCAGGAGAGGAAACCTAAGGGCTATAACTAAAAGCAATAATAATAATGAAAATCTGTTGGAAATCATCAAGTTCTGGAAAGCATACAAGTTCTGGATAGCATACAAGTTCTGGATAGCATACAGTTTTAAATGAATGTGTTCCACCATGTAAAATCTCACCCCGCGTTTAGAAACAATGTATAAGTAGTAAAAGGGGCTATGAACTCACCTTAGCGATACTGATATCAAACCATAAGAAGATCAAAATAATAGTGGCGGGAGTGAAACAATGAAATAAGTTAAGCCAAGAAACCACGAGCTTTTGATGACGACCTAAAATAAAGAGGCGCGTCTTAAAAATATAAACGAAAATGTAAGAGAATAAACGACTATTGTTGAGGTTTTCTTAAAAATAATATAGTTATAAAAATTTAAATAATATGGTCGTACCAATTTTTAAAGACTATAAGATGAGAAAGGACCAAAAGTGATACATAAAAAATCTATAATACGAATTTGTATTAGCTTTAAAATCAATGACCAATAATGTTAATATACATTTGTATGGTATCATTTCATCATCTCATTTTGAATATGACGTGAAGAGTTAATATTTCATTGCTCATCATTTCATTTGAAAACATCAAGCCATACTTGTTCTTTATGTGTATTTCATTACAATATCATGCCATGCTCTTATGGTGCTAGCTTATAATTCGTAATACTTAATAATATCAAATAATACCTTAGCTTACGCCGAAATGCGAGTGAAACGTAGTCGCGAGGCACAAGTATATATACGAACGAAACACGACTACTAAATAAAGTTAAACATGTCCGACACTTGAACCAAAACACGAACTTGAACCCGTTGCTAATGAACTAGGAATTTTTTTTTTCGTTGATACCACCATAGCCAAGATCACCAGTAGTCTATTTTTATAAATTGCCGTTATCACCAAAAAGATATACTAAAATATCAAAAGTGAAACTTTGACATTTCAAGTAAATGAAACACGTTGCATGTCATGTGATGTGTTTCATTTTGTAGCTTACATACGTGTGTGGTGAGTAATGGATTCATTTTATATATTTATTCTTAATACGATAAAGCGGGTATTATCGATGCCCGATATTTTAAAAGTTACGCGATTTGAAAGTTATGCGTAGAGCACGAAAAATAAACGCTCAATACAAAATAAAAACTTCGACATTCGGAGCACGTTGATATTTTGATAAATAAATGAGGGTTTATTATTTAATAAACGTTAACGCGTCATATAAATAAATGACACTTAAAAGTTTAACATAAATTACGAAGAATGCTCATAAAATGAAAAATTAGAACAACGACAATAGAAATATTTCTATGGCATAAAAATATATTTTTGGTCGATGTTGGACATAGACTTTGCCAATAAATAATAAAAGGCACATTTTTTATACATTAAATCAATAACCTTGTCGGTTAACCAAAAATTCAATGTTATTAGTAAAATGATCATGACAAATAAAATTTGGGTAATAAATATTGGCCCGAATATTAATAATATTATTAGAACTCGGTCTAATGTTGATTTTAAATTTCAGGGTATTACAGTAAATAAATATGGAAAAATGAAAATAATATTTTTATAATTCCGAATAAAATATTATCAATGATTAAAAAAAGTAATTAAAATATAATTTAATTAAAATTCTCGAGATCTCAGGATTTACGTATGAAAGAGTAAAGAGGAACAAGTAAAACATTATAAAATCGAGAAGTACGAATAAAAGAACAATTTAATTACCGAAAAAAAAAATACGAATTCTCACATTCTTTCTGCCTCTTATCTTCTTTCTATATCCTAATCATTAGTAAATGATCACTTAATGTGTTAAGTATGTTTACTTATGATTATCCTCTTGATCCTTTTCTTGACTTATCCAAAGAGAAGATCACTTACACATTTTTTATGTGATTAAAGATAAAGCCTTGATGAAGATCATCCTTTCTTAGATTTAGTCATGTTCATTATTTTGTTTAGTTGAGTCTTGTGTAGATCCAATGTATTTGTGTACACTTGGATTAGTTTTGTGTTAATCAAATGTATTTGTGAATACTTGTATTAGTCTTGTGTAAATCCATTGTATATGTGTATACTTGGATATGTCTTGAGTGGATCCAAGTTACATGTGTACACTTGGATATTTCTTATTGAGAATGTTAAGGATTAATCCAATGTTCAATGTTCGTGTTTGATTTTACATAATTCATATGTATTAGTCAAAGATGAAATTGGTACATTGTGAACATGATAATGTTAAGGATTAATCATTTGGTTAGTCAAGTAATTGATTAAACATATTCTTATGATTTTTATTTTTATTCATTATATAACATAAGAGTGATTGTGTACATATGTTTGTATGTTATATAGGTGCTTAATCATGCCTTCGGAATATCAACAAGACCACCACAAAACTAGTAGCTATATGCTATCTTGCTGAGTCTTGTCAATCCGTAACCCTTGGTAATACTTATCGTTTACTTCAAAAACGTTACTTGCAAGAGGGTAGAGTTTTCTATAGGGACATTGAGGGATATGATTATACTATACATATGTTTAGTGCAATTAAGTTCGATTGCTTTCTAGACACCGAGGAACTTATTTATCCTCAGTTCCTTCTAGAGTTCTTTAGCACATATTCCCTTCTATACAATGAAAATGGAATGTTTGTTAGGTTCGTCATTAATGGTCGACTCATCACCTACTCTCTCGAGGAATTTGGTAAGACACTTAATGTGCCATATAAAGGACAATGTCGGTTCACAGACTCATGGAAAATTGATTCCTTAGAATTTTGTATCGACAATCCTCCATATGACACTGAAATGCCGGACTTAGAACTCATCCTTGATACCATTACCAAAGGACGTGATCAAGCCGTTGTACGTAGTATCCATTCTAAGAAGCGTTCTTTGAAATGCCATGAGATACTCGTAAGCGACCTTAATGAGTGTATGGTCTCTTGGGCCGATATCATTAGGGAGAATGTATTTTTTTTGTGGTGGAAACCCGGATGATGTTCCGGTGTGTATGGCTCACATGATGTGTTGCATATTCACCTTCACCGAGTACAATCTTCCATACTTCATCGCTCGACGGATTATTACGTCCTCGTGAAATCAAAAGCTAACCTTCCCTATGCCATGCTCCTCACTTGCCTTATGAAAAGGGTTGATCATGACTATCCCAATCTCGGTCTCTCTAATTATGTGTCGGCTAATCGTGTAATGTATCCAATTCAAATGATTCGTCCATGAAAGCCTAGAAGTGACCGAGGGAGCATAGAGGTGATCCCTAAGAATCCGAAAATGAGGAGATTCCTCATCATCAAGTGATGGTGATGATGCGGGAACTAGTACCAACTTCGGTTCTAAGAGTGACTCCACTCCATCTTTGAATACTTTCATGGATGGGTTAGACCAAATTAATCCTCCTCCTTGTCATTCATCGAGTCATCTTCCCTAAAACTTTGGTCTTGAGGATATCTATTGGTCTAACCTTCAAACTTGAAAGGAGTTGTACGAGCATCGTACGGATTCAAGGGGTGCCTTCAAGGATATTGGGAGTATGCTTAAGAAGCTTGGCAAAAAAGGTGATGATCATTTGAAGCTATTGGTGAAGACTTTGTTTAGTTGACATGTTTGTTAACTTTGGTGTAATGTTGGATATTTTCCTTTCATTAGACTTGTTTCTTCTTTTCTTTCATTAGACTATGGTTTATTTTAACTAATACTTTGTGTTTGAATTGATTCCTATTTTAATCGTAATGTGCTTCATGCTTTCGAACTTTCGATTTGCATGACTTTGTGCCTACATATGTTAATTAGATATCTAGATTTTGGTTGGTAATCTATTTTGGCTTGTTAAAACTTTGTCTAAAATCTGGGCTTGTGAAAAATGTTGGAAGTCCCATTTTCAAGGGGTTCTGCCCGCGGTTCAACTAATCACAAGAGGTTCGTTATTGATATCGAACCGCAGGTCTATTTTGGGAAGCGCATGTGATGACTTCGAAAGAATCTCTGCTTTACACTGTTTTCTCTAAATCTTTGTAAACATAGATAAAACTTTTGCTAAAAACCAGTTTTTTTCCTAAGTAAGCCTAGCCAATTTCATTAGTCACCAAAATGATTTTTAACACATTACTAGTTTGGATCATCCCATCTTCTTCTTAAACCTCTCTTGGTTATTCTTCTTCTTCATCCTCTAAGCCTTCTTCTAAACCTTGACATACAACCATGGTGTCTACAAGATCCTCAAACTCTTCCAAACACTCAACAACCATAAGAAACCTTAAGATTAAGATTAAGCTACCTAAACAATGTGCTACATCTTTTCTTACACCCAAGAATGAGATATCTCTTCTTCACCCTCACCACCTCTTCCTCCATGCAAGAGTAGTTCAACTTATGGTGCTAACCATTCCCATGGTTCCACCTCTTCTTCATTCCAATCAAGAATGAATGAGTTGTCCTCACCTTTCACTCCTAGTCCTCTCTTGGATGTGAACCCCCAACCTCTTTAAAGCATTCCCTTTGAGAATGATATTCTTGAGCCTTTGCAAACCTCACCTTTCACCTCACCAAATTCACCCATCTTACCATTTGACATCCTAACACTCCAATTTTGGGTGTTCCCATTTCTCACTTCATGGGGCGATCCTTATTTCTTTGCTTTTCTTGAAGCTCATGGAACTAATTGTCCATGTTGCCTCTATAACAACTACCTCATTCAGAACCTAAGAATGGAGATGTTTGGATATCATAGGAGGTTGCAAGATTTCTTGTTGACCTGTTGTAACACCCCGAAAACTAGAAGGGTCCACTTAGGCATCATGGGGGTGCCACGTCTATGTTATAATGAACACTGATATATAAGTACTAAAATGTCGCAATAAAAACCTGTTATTACATCCCTAATTAAATAAAAGTGCGGAAATTTATATATAAAACGGTCTCAGTTGTTTAAAAATACAATAACAAATGAAATCATAGGCTTCTATCCAAGTCTTAGTTTTAGTGCCAACAACCCCACAGTTTACAACAACGTTTTCTGCCGACTTTACCTTTAGTGAGATTTGACCCAAAGTGACACAAAAGATGATATTAATTAGTAAAGTAAAGTTGACTGAACATGGACTGAAAATGGACTACAGAATCGTCGGCACGTCACATCCACGAGCTCCTGTCCCAGCTTAAGCATTCCTACCTGAGAAATAACACGTAAACCGTCAACAAAAATTGTTGAGCGAGTAACATAGGTGTAAGTAAAGTAGTATGGAACACAACACTCATTAAGTAGTATCAAAAGTAATCATTTCAGAAGGGCTATGGGATCAGCATACCTTTCAAATGTATTATTGCATTAGCTCATGAAACCGAAACCTTAATGATTGTAGCTTTTTTCAACCCTTTAGGAAAAGAGAGGCAAAGTAGTGGTAAGCGTTAAGTGTCGGTTTAGGAAAACCGAGCACTAATGACCAAATAAGTCCAAGTTCGTTTCCCAAGGAGGCAAGTGCGTTGTGTTAAGAGATGATATTGATTTGTGATTATATGATTGAGAAAGAAAGAAATGAGATTAGAAGAGAAAGACGGTCACGAAAACGAATTAAACTAAGACGAAAAAGGCGATCACGCAAAACCGTAAATAGTGCAAAAATTAAAATTTTAACCTAAAAATTACTAAAAATTACTAAAAATACCCAATAATATTCTAAGAGTTTACAAAAAATCCAAACTTTCTAAAACCTTTTAATTAATTAGATAATGACTTTTTAATGCTAATTAAAGCCCTAAAAATCACAATTAATTATTAAAAAGACCTAAACAAGATCTTATAGTTTGTAAACCTCAAAAATATCCTAATTAAGCTAAAAAGTATTTTTTAAAATTTTAAAACCAAATTAAACTATTTTTAAACACTTAAAAACTATTAAAATCAATTAAAACTTAAATTAATTCTAGAAAATAATTGAAAAGTCCTAAAAATATTTGGAAAGTGACAAAACTCCTAATTAAGTGTCTATAATCTAGGAAAAATGTTAAAACTTAAAAAATCAAACTTTCAATTTTTAATAATAAAATAATATTAAAAAATTCAAAAAAAATCAAAGTTCATAAAAAAATTCTAAAAAATTACAAAAAATCTAAAATATTATAACTAAGACAGAAATGCAATTAAAAGTTTCTAAAACCTATTTAATAATTTTATATTAAATTTTAAAGTTGGTTAAAAACCCTAAAATCCTATAAAATCAAAAATAAGTCTTTTTGAAAACTTTTTTAGCTGTAAACCTCAAAAATATGATTAAAAACCTAAAAACTATTTTTTCAAATTTTCAAATTACCTTTTTCTATTTTTAATTTACTTTTCAAAATTTAAACTAAAAATAATCCTAGAAAATTAATTAAATACGTGAAAAATAATCTTTTTAAACCAAAAAGTCTTAAATCCTAATAAAAACCAAGGAAAAATGCTAACTTGTAAAAATCATAAGTAAATAAGCTGGAAACAGCTTATAAATAAGCTGATTGGTTTATTAAGCTAAAAACAGATACTCCTTAAATAAATGATGGAATGATAGTTGTGCATAGAAAAGCACTTGGATCACTGGTTAACACGTATAGTCCTCCAACGAGGGGTCCCGTGTTCGAGTCCAGGCCAAGGAGCTTTTTGCTAATCTTTTTCTTCTTTTTTTTTTAACTTTAAATACCAAAAACAGTAACTACTTAAGTCTCAAAAACATAAAACAAATCCAAATTAAATAAGATTTAAACAAATAAGAACCAAAAACGTGCTCAGACAAGGTTCTTATGAACACAAAGAGAAAATATGATATCTTCACATGTGAAGACTGGATCAAGAGGACTTGATCTTGGATTTTGAGGTGTTTTTGATGGACAAAAGGGGCACCCCTATACTCAGTTGAGTATAGGGAGTCAAGACAAACTCAAAAACACAAGTTCTCTTCACACAAATTTCACACAAATGGCAAAATCAAGTTTCTGATATAACTTGCAGGTCTGGTGATCAGTCACTGGTTTTAAAAGCACAAAGGTGAATTTCAATGGCTAAATACTTGAAAAATGATCAACCAAATGATATGCAAGCAGTTCACAATCCTTAAATACCCTATAAACTAACAGACTTCCAAATTTGAGGCACAATTTCTCACCAAATCAAACACAAGGGCAGTTTACTGATTTTATGCCATTTTCTAAACTTTTTAACATGCAAACTTAACTTAAACTACTCCAAACTGAAAACCTTATACTAAAAACACCTATTAACTAACTAATGAGTGTATCTAACAGGTTTTAAACCAATATGCACTTCATTAAAGCCTAATTAATCCTTAATCCAAACACCCCTTTCTTGACTGAAAATCAAGTTTTTCAAAGCAAATCTTTTCAAAACCTAATAAAATTGACTCTAATCAATCCTAACATGCATACAACTACTAAACAATAGAATAAAACCAAAAACAATCAAGACTTAAACACTTAGCATGCAAATCACACAAAACTGAATATTTTGAAAAATGAAAAAGGGAACAAGGATGCTACCTTGTTGGGCCTACATCCAGGCCCAACTGTGACTGAAAAGTCACCTCCAATCAGGCTGGGGCCTGAGCAGAACTTTGCTGATGTGCCTATGAGGATTTGCTTGAAAAACGGATAAAAAATTGGTTCTTGTTTTGAACCTGCTAAGAGAGAAAAAGGGAGACTGTGTAAAAGCTAAGGGCATACCCCTAGCTTATGGACAAAGCTAGAAGTGAGCTTTAGCTTATAAAGAAGACTGTGATAAGCTAAAAAAATTGACCAAACAAATGGCTTATCTAAGTTTGGGTACCCACTACACCAGAACAAGCCATGGTGTCTTGGACATACACAAACTCAAACACCATCAAACTAACACATTTCATCACCATATTATCAGATTTGTATGAAAATTTAAAGTTTAAGAAAACCTTGAAATGAAACAGAAACTTTGAAAACTTAATAAACTTGCTGAAAATTAAACCAAACTTGAACAATGATCACTTAAATCAACTGAAATATAAGATGGAACTCATTTTCATCACCAACACTTAACTTAATTTCTCATTCAGAATAGAAAGATTTACAAGGTTGTGAAAAAGGAAAACAAGAACAAGTTTTTACTATGTCCTATAAGGCCTCTATATAGAGGCTTACATCAGTTCTAGAACTAATAAGAAGCTAAAACCCTAATGATACAAAATTCCTTTCTTGCCCTTGGAGATTCCAGAAAGATGCCGTTTTTTTGAATTTTGGTCAAGAACCCATATGATGATCTTGGATGTATGTGGGATGCCAGTGGTGAAAAGATGATCTTGGACGTCCATTTTTCCTTTGGGAGCACGAAAATGTTGTGAGTTGTTGATCCTGCTGTCATCTTTTTGTTTGGGAGTGAATAGTGGGGCAGGGGAGGGTGGTAGAAACATGTGAGGTGATGGTGATGGGGGTTTAAGGGTGGGTTTGGGTTTAAGTGATGGTTAATCAAGGATCTGGAGCAAATAAACAAAAACCCTTTGAAATGTGATTAATTCATCCTGGAAGATATTAGGGTTTAAGGGTGGATTAGGGGGTGGTTTAATCCGGTTTGGGGGTTAAAGTATTTAAAAAACGTGTTTGCCACCAAAATTTAAACCGGATTAGTTAAATAAATAAATGAGTGGGTGGATTCTGACGTGGGGGAATGGGTGTATGTGATTGGCTGGGAGAAATAAGTGGGGTGAGGTGGCGTGATATGAGTGGAGGGTGAGGGCTTGGTTGTCTGGCAGGATTGGCCCCTCAAGTCTTCATTTGTCTTCACTTTGTATTAAACAGCAAATAATTCCATTCCTTTGAAAAACAACTTTGGGAAGTTGGCAGTTTTGGCACAACAAGTTTTTAAACTTGTTTTAAGGACTAAAAGTGCAATTTTGGCAATCTTCAAGGGCTTTTAGTGACATGTCTTCATACTTCAAGGTGTTGACTTGTTTGTTGACTTCTTGGAGGACCAATATTAACAATTTAGTTTTGTTGAGGGACTAAATTTGCCAATTCTTCAAAGTTAAGGGTCCTTTTTGTAATTTTGACAAACTTTAGGGACCAATCTTGTAATTATGAAGATACAAGGGTATAAAGTGTCAATTCTTCCATATTGGAGGACCCTTCTTCATAATTCTTCAAATCTTCAAGGGTTTTCTTGGAAAATTCTTCATTAGGGCTTGGTTCATCGTGCGGCTTCGTTTCCCGTGTTCGTTTTTGACTGATTCTTGTGATCTTTTGTCATTTTCTCAATATCCGTACCTAAAATACACAAGCAACAAACACAAGCATATATTTGGGTATTTTGATGATATTTAATGCATTTTAAGCCCGATTTGGACGATGAGACTATGTATAAAAGCAGTCTCATCACTTAACGTAATCAATTTGCCCCTAAAGTGAGTGTTTGCTCAAACAACTCGTAATACCTCAAATGTAAATGCGTCACGTAATACAAGGACGGGGATTGTCAGTCCCGATGGATCCACCCATAACACTCGCGCTTTGCAAAGTAATGAAATAACTAACGGTTCATGATGAGGGGACTTTTGAGCACACTAAGCAATAATAGTTGTATCTAGTAATCACTGGAAGCAGCATACAAGTTCTCGAATAGCATACAAGTAAAAAAAGTAATGAGTGTGTTCCATAAATGTGTATTTCTCACCACGCGAGTAGTAAAAATATGTAATAACGAAAAAGGGCTATATACTCACCTTTAGCAAGTGATCACAAGGAAAAAGGACTGAGCAAAATGGAGTCTTCCCGGACCTATGCAATGGTGACGCGTAATAAGAAAGTGTTCAATGTAGCAAATAACGTTTTAGAAGTGACGTGACATAGTATGACCAAGTAACTTGCGTGCAATGGCGAG
This sequence comes from Glebionis coronaria, assembly GCA_025667525.1. Taxonomy (NCBI): domain Eukaryota; kingdom Viridiplantae; phylum Streptophyta; class Magnoliopsida; order Asterales; family Asteraceae; genus Glebionis; species Glebionis coronaria. Next base: position 634,024,662 of record CM046875.1, on the reverse strand, counting down.
ACCTATGATTAAGATGAAATTTGACCAAAATAATTTGAACCTACTGTAATAACATGACATTAACCTTATATGATGGTCCAAGCATTTATATGCGGGTTTCAAACACGTTTTGGGCTCGGTGCATAATGTTGAAATATTGGACTGAAATCAGTTTTCTGAAAATGGCTGTGAAGAGTTGGTCATAACTCAAAATCTATAATAGTACAGGAGGTGAGATTTTTTACATGTAAAGGTATTTCCCTTACCTTTAAAATTTGGGCAAGAACAATCCTATAAGTATTTCCAATCAACGGGAAATGCACTTTTAGTGACTGACTATCAAAACAGAAAGTTGTAAACGTCTTTCGTACCCTTCGGTAAAAAGAGCATAAATCCCAAACGGTATAGGATTTTGACACGAAACCAAAAAGAGAAGTTTTATAATGTTTGTGCCTAATGTAAAAAGTTGTAAAATCGTATATTCAACCCTTTTTACCCAAGTCGATTTACCCACGTTTTAAGCAAAAATTCAGATTTGACCTAGTTTAGTAAAACGACCATTCCGGGCTCATCCGGACACTTCTCGTTTTCATCCAATTCACCAAATGTCAAGAACATCAGTGGGCATCCATTTTTCAAATTAAAAAAATGGTCATGTGTTTAAGAAAAATTGACCATGACCTGTTTGTTTCTGTGGTGACTTCCATGTTATAAAAACATTCCAATTTAGTACCCTAAACGCGAGCACGCAACTCCTAAGCTATACTAGATCACCACGCAAGTATCCTAAGTCATAATATACCCTAAGTACTCATAATCTCAGTGGGTTTTACCCATGAGCTCAAAATCCAAGATCAATGTATATCAAAAACACTAATAACATCAAATTCAATAGACTAGTTATGATTATACCTTCACAACTCGTATGAACAATCAAACACGAAAAATCTCGATTCCTTCTTCCTTGATCATAAAAATTTCGTGGCCCTGTGATAATATAACATACTCAAATCAAAAGTTTACCCATAAAAAACACAACTTAACCATTGAAGAAGCAAAATCAAGCATAAAAACCAATAAAAAAATCATCAAATCATAGGATTTGATGATTTTTAATTACATGCAAAAGTTTAAAGTATGTTAAAATTAACACATGAGTTTGATTAGGAATTAAAAAACAAACATAGGACTAGTATTAATTTACCTCCAATCAATAAAAATCAAAGGTTTTGGTGCCCATGGGTGTTAGTCGGCTCACAGAGAGAAAAAGGGAGAGCTGTGTTTTTTTTCTTTGTTCAATTTGTTTTTTTTGTAAAAAGACTTGTGGTAAATTCCTTGTTTAAGTATATGGTCAAAAAAAGTCAAAATGGGCTCCCCAAGCTTGGGCCCAGCCGAAAATACTCCAAAATGGCCCAAAATTTTAGTGTTAAGCTCTCGAAAATTTACGGGTTAATTAACGGGCTGTTTCTGACGAAAACCGAAACTCGTTTATGTTTAAAACAAAATTTCTTTAAAATTACTCGTAAACACTTGTTTGGATTGGATTTAACTAAGTTGGATCAAGGAATCAAGAATAATTAGGAATCACATAATAATAATTTTATCGGGGCGTTCGCACCCGAAAACTCAGTTCGACAGCCGGAAAATGTAAAAATGCAAAAGTTCACCATTGCGTCCGTTATTGATCTAGATATCGATTTTCATTATTTTTGAGGCAAAGAGTCAATAATAATCCATATAAAATGTGATGAAACCTCGAAGAAATTAAAATTAAAAAGTTAGGCATTTCGCCAAATAATATCGTAAATTAGCGAAATCCATAGAATTTTATATTTAACTAAAATTTCGAGGATGACACGTAATCACTGTGAAATAAATGGAGGATATGGTAAAAGTGTGAGTAAGCACGTATAACTAGTAAAAGAAAATTACCGAGAATCCGCGTTCTCACACGAGACCTCGTAAATCATGAAATACTAAAATAATCATAATAACCAATGAGAATCGAGTGAGCTGGAATGAATAGTATAATATAATTTACCAGAAAATACGAGTTCTCACAGTCAACCCCCCTGAAGGAACTCTGGTCCCTCAGAGTTTAACTAGAGAAGAAAAAAAATGGGGATAAAATGCAATGCTGAGGAGTATCACTAGCACAATGAAGGTTACGAGTATAAGAATACTGGAATTGAGAGTAACGTACTGTAATCACATGACAAGTAGTAATAAACCAAGAAGCATTGTCTTTCCATAAATAGAAAGAAAGCATGTTCATTAACGGGGGTGTACCCAAAAGAAATAAAAATTACACCCGGCTAAATTGTATCAATACGTAGCAAAGTTTTACAGTGAAACATTGAAATAACATCTGAAATACATAAAGTATAGTACGTGAAAATAAGATGAAAATCTGAAGAAAACTAAGTAAGATGGACAAGCAGGCGAGTTACCGTCGGTCGATAAGGGTTGATACGGTCCAACGATACGCGGAGCTAATTTACCTCTTTATTATGAAAATCAAGGTTTCACTTGGTTACAATGTTAAAATATTAGAATGCCCTTAATTAATAAAATCCGATAATATGGATTTATCGAGGAGTCGGAGATTCGAAATTTAAAACATTAATTTCCAAGATAACCATGAAAATGGTAATTTGGGTAGAAAGAGTAAACATGAGTTTGAGAAGCATTCTTAGTCGCGATTTTGTCAAAAATGGGTGGTTATAACCAACTCTTTAACTTAAGAAAGTCATTTTTGATAGTTAAACGCTTTATGAACTTATTCGAAAAGTTTTCAATAGAACTTATAATCTTTTTATAGATACTCACGGTGTGCTTAATGCATTTGCGTTAGGGTTTTAACAATTTAACCACATGTTTAAGGATGTAAAACAATTGTCACCAATTGCCAGTATGTAGATAACGGTATGAGAAAATCGATTGATCATCGAGAAAACCTTTAAAGAAAAGATAAATCATCATAGCAATGATAAGACAGCAGGAAAATAAGGAATAATCAAGTTGTCGTTTCATAAGACATTCATAGTCCAAATAATTTCACATCGATCGATAAACGAACAAGAAATAAGATTCATACTACGTCTCTCGGATAAAATGAAGTAAAAGACTAGGTTAGTGCTTTGGAAAGCAAGCAACACATGGTTTGAACGTAATAACTTCGAGTCCAAAGGAAAACGAACATCATGGCGAATGGACATAATCACACATCTTCATCAGACGACGAACGTATTTGTTAAAAAAAAACACGGAGTCACATTACCGGTTTATCTTCATATCAGTCGTCTTTTTATTAAAAGAATTAATTTAATAATGCAAACTTAAAATAAAATTTTGTGAATCTTACTCAAGTCAAGAAGCATTAATGACGAAATCCGTCAAAATGTTTTGTAGAATAACATGTCAACAATATCCGTCAAAATTTATTATAAGGCCGAAACCTTTAAACAATTATGTGGTCTAACGTCGGCTTGCGAGTCGACGAAAATAAGAATTTTCAATGCCTCTTTCAATAATTTCTGAAAACACCAATTGATGACGACGAAAGAAATTTTTTTTATTTTTTTTAGTGGCGGTAAATCATACGGAAGTTATAAACAATCATGATGACTTTCGCTCGTACATTCAATACACGTCGAAAAACTCGGGTGGATAAATTCTCATTCGCTTGAAATCTCTTCATTCACATTGGAGCCGTTTCGAAGATGTAGGAACGTAACCTGAAATGGGTAGGTAAAGAAGCGATTATCGAAATGCTACAACTTCCAAATCCAGAATCTGTGCCAGAAAATTCGACGAAGAGTCGACAATATGTCCATCAAGGAGATAATCAAAGGAATTTTCGAGTGGGGTTGATAGTCAAAACGTACCCGCATATGAGGAATCTATTCAAAAGAAGATGAAAGTATATATGTGGATTCTCTCAATTTGGACTACTTTCATATGAGACAAAATTTTCGTCTTTCAAAAATTTCGAGTAAAAGTTGATCCTTATCAAGATCGTAAGGTGACTACTCATAAGCTTTGCATGGCTCCTTCTAAATTATACGTAGGTGCACAACTACGTATAATTAGGAATAGCAATGCAACGTTTAGTTCGTCAAACTAGTGTTAGGGTATCTTATATATACCTATGCACCTTTTATGTTACCTTTCTAAAAGTAGATCTCGAGATAAGTTTGAAACCATTAAATTGTGAAAATAAGGCAATTTTGCAAACGTTGTATTTTCATTATTAATATCTCGAAAATCTTTGGCGATAACAATTGTTGTATAATATTCAGATGAATCAACCCATAAAACAAGGTAAGGTCAAATTTATTAACCAGTTACAAAAAACTATTAAAATAGCAAGTGGTTTGCATGAGAGGATGGAAAAAGTGGCTTATCAATCGATCAATAAGGTGGTGACAAAATGATAGGATTTTCGAGATTTTAACCAAAATTATGGTAATGTACATGACATTAATTGCGATGAGGAATACGAAGAAAAGAAGTCTTAATTGCGGTCTAAGGAGGCGAATCACGAATAACAAAACAAGAGATAAGATATAACGGCATATACAACATGTATATAAACATATAAAAGTATTAAAGGGATCCGTAAAAGTGTACGTTTTATGTTATTTGGTGAAATCACGACTTTTACAACAATGTAACATTCTTTGTCCAAACACCACTTAATCGCGTAAGTTTCCATCTTGGTATATGAAATCGTTTTCAACGCATAAAAGAGTTAGGTGCATGTAAAGATATAGCAAGTTTTCTTTATTATATATCTTTAAATTCATAAAGAATTGAACGCATGATGAATATCGTTATAAAGTAATCTTAATTTACTACGCGTTAAAAATAGAAATCGCTCTCGCGGGCAACTTCTTAACAGATCTCGGTCAATCATTTTAAATTTGTACGAGGAGTCCTTATCAATGTTTCTCATGAAAGACGTAATTGAAATTAAGTTTATTGAAACTTTAAAGATTGGGGTCCGTATGTCATAACTTGGGGTCTTGTTTAATTATGGTTCTCGACCATACACTTAGGACGATATGATAACATATTAAGTTGCATAAGGTTAAATTAGTAAAAGTAATGAAGGGTTTTTCTTTAAGGTAACACGCTTTATAAGTTTCGGTAAGTAAAAGGTTCACTTTTAGAAGTTACCATTCTCGAAAACATTCATCACTTTGAAAACGTTTGAGTAATTTAATAGAGTTTGTCTATTACTTACAAAAGTATGTTCGTTTACTTAGTATAACATGAAGTGTGCTTACTAAATATAAGAAAAGTTTTATTTCTTAAATACTTTATAATTAATATTTTCCGTCACTCTTTACGATGTGTTAATGTTGGTTAAAATTAGGGGTGCAAACGAGCCGAGCTTTTATCGAGCTATTCGAGCTCGAGCTCAAGCTCGACTCGATCGAGCCGAGCTTTTATCGAGCCCAAGCCCGAGCTCAAGCCCAAAAATAGGGCTCGAAACATATAATGAGCCGAGCTCGAGCTTTTGATAGCACGGCTCGAGCTCTTAACGAGCTTTTCGAGCCTTAATAAAAAAATATTTTTATATAAGTAAATCAACGCTGATTTGAATATTAACCTTATTTTAAAGGATAATTCTATAAAATATTGAATAATTTATTGATTGTCGATATCATAGTTTAATAAAACATAGAATTTGTGGTGGTGTGTTAATATTAGTGATGTATTTGTTTCATATATAAAATTTCGAGCTTTTCTAGCTAAGCTCGAGCTTTGCTCGAGCCCTTATCGAACCGAGCTCAAGCCTTAACGGTTAAAGCTCGACGAGCTATCGAGCCGAGCTCGAGCCCACCTTTTATGTTTCGAGCCCGAGCCCGAGCCCTGTTAAGCTCGGGCTCAGCTCGGCTCGTTTGCACCCCTAGTTAAAATATCCGAATGATTTGGCGAGCAACTTTTGACTTTTATTTAGCTTTTCATTCGTCATTTCAAAACGTTATAATTGAATTCTTATTAGACGTTATTATGTTTTACAAAGCATTTCACAAGTTTTATACATTTTTCGTTGACTTTTGCAAGTCAATATGTCACCTGTATAATTTTACCATTTTTGTATATATATTTAGTCAAAACTAATTCGGTAAAATTGACCCGCTAAATTATATTTTCGCGTTTCGGACTCAAAGAGATTTTGTATAAAATGACATTTTTGACAACTTTTCAGTTATACCCGCTACTTTAATCTCGACGTAAAATGACCAAAATATCCTTGTAAAAAGTTGCTGAACTTTGACTTTTTATTCAAAAAAAACACAGGTTTGACTTCTAGTTTTGACCCGTTAAATCACATTTTAAGAACTTGACCTCAAAAGAGATTTTATGCAAAACGTCGATCCGAACAACTTTCGTGTTTCGCCCGAAAGCTGAAACGGACCAGAAGGCGTTCGACATTGACATTGAAAATCGGGTCAGAAGTTATATGTACGTATTTTGCTGTTTGAAAAATTCATATAAAATAAAAACTCGTTTTCGACATAACTTCTTCGTATACGCACATGGCTTATGGATTCCAAAACGACGAAAAATACACATTTCATAAGAATGAATGAAGGTAGCGGCAGAAGGGCGTTTAAAGAATACTAGTCAACAAGACTATAAACAAAAGAAACGGACAACGTTCTTGACTTAATTTTCAATATACGAAGTAAAAACTTCATAGGCGTGCTATTTCTTCCAAACTCATAATAGATACCAAAGAAAAGGCGAAATATCAATAAGTCGCGCTCCCAAGTATAGGATATTTTAAATGAGGAAGAATATTAGAAATCTATATGCGTAAAGCCGTAATCCAATCAATCGTTACGAACTAGACGTTTAGCTAAAAATGAGCATGACGTTTCCGAAACGTAAGCGAATATTATAATTCGAAGTCGAAAGAAGAATAATCAATGAAACATGAAATTTAGAGCAATGTTCAAATGTCAAGTAAAACGGTGACATAAATGAGTAGCAAAGCGAGATTTAGAAAGATCTCATAGACTAAAACGCTTAGAATATCTCAACTTGAGTTATCGCGAAAACTCACCCAAACGATAAAGGCAAGTCGTTAGAAATAGTCGGTATAGAAAAATCGGAAGAATACAAGAATAAAGTAATGAATAGTGTAGTAAATTATATAAGTCTCAGTATAGGTATGACTCAAGAAATAGTAAGGATTAGAGAGTACCCGTAGATGTTGACCGTTCCTGGCAGATTCTGTATTTGACACTACGACTCGAAAAATAAAATTGAAAACTTTGTAGTTATAGACCAAGTTTGAAAAATGACTTAGTTCCCTATAACCAAGGCTCTTTATACCAATCTGTAACACCCCGAAAACTGGAAGGGTCCACTTAGGCATCATGGGGGTGCCACGTCTATGTTATCATGAACACTGATATATAAGTACTAAAATGTCGCAATAAAAACCTGTTATTACATCCCTAATTAAATAAAAGTGCGGAAATTTATATATAAAACGGTCCCAGTTGTTTAAAAATACAATAACAAACGAAATCATAGGCTTCTATCTAAGTCTTAGTTTTAGTGCCAACAACCCCACAGTTTACAACAACGTTTTCTGCCGACTTTACCTTTAGTGAGATTTGACCCAAAGTGACACAAAAGATGATATTAATTAGTAAAGTAAAGTTGACTGAACATGGACTTAAAATGGACTACAGAATCGTCGGCACATCACATCCACGAGCTCCTGTCCCAGCTTAAGCATTCCTACCTGAGAAATAACACGTAAACCGTCAACAAAAATTGTTGAGCGAGTAACATAGGTTTAAGTAAAGTAGTATGGAACACAACACTCATTAAGTAGTATCAAAAGTAATCATTTCAGAAGGGCTATGGGATCAGCATACCTTTCAAATGTATTATTGCATTAGCTCATGAAACCGAAACCTTAACGTAATCAATTTGCCCCTAAAGTGAGTGTTTGCTCAAACAACTCGTAATACCTCAAATGTAAATGCGTCACGTAATACAAGGACGGGGATTTTCAGTCCCGATGGATCCACCCATAACACTCACGCTTTGCAAAGTAATGAAATAACTAACGGTTCATGATGAGGGGACTTTTGAGCACACTAAGCAATAATAGTTGTATCTAGTAATCACTGGAAGCAGCATACAAGTTCTCGAATAGCATACAAGTAAAAAAAGTAATGAGTGTGTTCCATAAATGTGTATTTCTCACCCCGCGAGTAGTAAAAATATGTAATAACGAAAAGGGTCTATGTACTCACCTTTAGCAAGTGATCACAAGGAAAAAGGACTGAGCAAAATGGAGTCTTCACGGACCTATGCAATGGTGACGCGTAATAAGAAAGTGTTCAATGTAGCAAATAACGTTTTAGAAGTAACGTGACATAGTATGACCAAGTAACTTGCGTGCAATGGCGAGACCTATGATTAAGATAAAATTTGACCAAAATACTTTGAACCTACTGTAATAACATGACATTAACCTTATATGATGGTCCAAGCATTTATATTCGGGTTTCAAACACGTTTTGGGCTCGGTGCATAATGTTGAAATATTGGACTGAATTCAGTTTTATGAAAATGGCAGTGAAGAGTTGGTCATAACTCAAAATCTATAATAGTACAGGATGTGAGATTTTTTTACATGTAAAGGTATTTCTCTTACCTTTAATAGTTGGGCAAGAACAATCCTAGAACTATTTCCAATCAACGGGAAATGCACTTTTAGTGACTGAGTATCAAAATAGAAAGTTATAAACGTCTTTCGTACCCTTCGGTAAAAAGAGCATAAATCTCAAACGGTATAGGATTTTGACACGAAACCAAAAAGAGAAGTTTTATTATGTTTGTTCCTACTGTAAAAAGTTATAAAATCATATATTCAACCTTTTTACCCAAGTCGATTTACTTTTAAGCAAAAATTTAGATTTGACCTAGTTTAGTAAAACGACCATTCCGGGCTCATCCGGACACTTCTCGTTTTCATCCAATTCACCAAATGTCAAGAACATCAGTGGGCATCCATTTTTCAAATAAAAAAATGGTCATGTGTTTAAGAAAAATTGACCATGACCTGTTTGTTTCTGTGGTGACTTCCATGTTATAAAAACATTCCAATTTAGTACCCTAAACGCGAGCACGCAACTCCTAAGCTATACTAGATCGCCACCCAAGTATCCTAAGTCATAATATACCCTAAGTACTCATAGTCTCAGTGGGTTTTACCCATGAGCTCAAAATCCAAGATCAATGTATATCAAAAACACTAATAACATCAAATTCAATATACTAGTTATGATTATACATTCACAACTCATATGAATCAATCAAAACACGAAAAATCTCGATTCCTTCTTCCTTGATCATAAAAATTTCGTGGCCCTATGATAATATAACATACTTAAATCAAAAATTTACCCATCAAAAACACAATTTAACCATTGAAGAAGCAAAATCAAGCATAAAAACCAATAAAAAAAACATCATCAAATCATAGGATTTGATGATTTTTAATTACATGCAAAACTTTAAAGTACGTTAAAATTAACACATGAGTTTGATTAGGAATTGAAAAACAAACATAGGACTAGTATTAATTTACCTCCAATCAAGAAAAATCAAAGGTTTTGGTGCCCATGGGTGTTAGTCGGCTCACAGAGAGAAAAAGGGAGAGCTGTGTTTTTTTTTCTTTGTTCAATTTGTTTTTTTTTTTTGTAAAAAGACTTGTGGTAAATTCCTTGTTTAAGTATATGGTCAACAAAAGTCAAAATGGGCTCCCTAAGCTTGGGCCCAGCCGAAAATACTCCAAAATGGCCCAAAATTTTAGTGTTAAGCTCTCGAAAATTTACGGTTAATTAACAGGCCGTTTCTGACGAAAACCGAAACTCGTTTATGTTTAAAACAAAATTTCTTTAAAATTACTCGTAAACACTTGTTTGGCTTGGATTTATTTAAGTTGGATCAAGGAATCAAGAATAATTAGGAATCACATAATAATGACTTTTTAATGCTAATTAAAGCCCTAAAAATCACAATTATTTATTAAAAAGCCCTAAACAAGATCTTATAGTTTGTAAACCTCAAAAATATCCTAATTAAGCTAAAAAGTATTTTTTAAAATTTTAAAACCAAATTAAACTGTTTTTAAACACTTAAAAACTATTAAAATCAATTAAAACTTAAATTAATTCTAGAAAATAATTGAAAAGTCCTAAAAATATTTGGAAAGTGACAAAACTCCTAATTAAGTGTCTATAATCTAGGAAAAATGTTAAAACTTAAAAAATCAAACTTTCAATTTTTAATAATAAAATAATATTAAAAAATTCAAAAAAATTCAAAGTTCATAAAAAAATTCTAAAAAATTATAAAAAATCTAAAATATTATAACTAAGACAGAAATGCAATTAAAAGTTTCTAAAATGTATTTAATAATTTTATATTAAATTTTAAAGTTGGTTAAAAACCCTAAAATCCTATAAAATCAAAAATAAGTCTTTTTGAAAACTTTTTTAGTTGTAAACCTCAAAAATATGATTAAAAACCTAAAAACTATTTTTTCAAATTTTCAAATTACCTTTTTCTATTTTTAAATTACTTTTCAAAATTTAAACTAAAAATAATCCTAGAAAATTAATTAAATATGTGAAAAATAATCTTTTTAAACCAAAAAGTCTTAAATCCTAATAAAAACCAAGGAAAAATGCTAACTTGTAAAAATCATAAGTAAATAAGCTGGAAACAGCTTATAAATAAGCTGATTGGTTTATTAAGCTAAAAACAGATACTCCTTAAATAAATGATGGAATGATAGTTGTGCATAGAAAAGCACTTGGATCACTGGTTAACACGTATAGTCCTCCAACGAGGGGTCCCGTGTTCGAGTCCAGGCCAATGAGCTTTTTGCTAATCTTTTTCTTCTTTTTTTTAACTTTAAATACCAAAAACAGTAACTACTTAAGTCTCAAAAACATAAAACAAATCCAAATTAACTAAGATTTAAACAAATAAGAACCAAAAACGTGCTCAGACAAGGTTCTTATAAACACAAAGAGAAAATATGATATCTTCACATGTGAAGACTGGATCAAGAGGACTTGATCTTGGATTTTGAGGTGTTTTTGATGGACAAAAGGGGCACCCCTATACTCAGTTGAGTATAGGGAGTCAAGACAAACTCAAAAACACAAGTTCTCTTCACACAAATTTCACACAAATGGCAAAATCAAGTTTCTGATATAACTTGCAGGTCTGGTGATCAGTCACTGGTTTTAAAAGCACAAAGGTGAATTTCAATGGCTAAATACTTGAAAAATGATCAACCAATGATATGCAAGCATTTCACAATCCTTAAATACCCTATAAACTAACAGACTTCCAAATTTGAGGCACAATTTCTCACCAAATCAAACACAAGGGCAGTTTACTGATTTTATGCCATTTTCTAAACTTTTTAACATGCAAACTTAACTTAAACTACTCCAAACTGAAAACCTTATACTAAAAACACCTATTAACTAACTAATGAGTGTATCTAACAGGTTTTAAACCAATATGCACTTCATTAAACCCTAATTAATCCTTAATCCAAACACCCCTTTCTTGACTGAAAATCAAGTTTTTCAAAGCAAATCTTTTCAAAACCTAATCAAATTGACTCTAATCAATCCTAACATGCATACAACTACTAAACAATAGAATAAAACCAAAAACAATCAAGACTTAAACACTTAGCATGCAAATCACACAAAACTGAATATTTTGAAAAATGAAAAAGGGAACAAGGATGCTACCTTGTTGGGCCTACATCCAGGCCCAACTGTGACTGAAAAGTCACCTCCAATCAGGCTGGGGCCTGAGCAGAACTTTGCTGATGTGCCTATGAGGATTTGCTTGAAAAATGGATAAAAAATTGGTTCTTGTTTTGAACCTGCTAAGAGAGAAAAAGGGAGACTGTGTAAAAGCTAAGGGCAGACCCCTAGCTTATGGACAAAGCTAGAAGTGAGCTTTAGCTTATAAAGAAGACTGTGATAAGCTAAAAAATTGACCAAACAAATGGCTTATCTAAGTTTAGGTACCCACTACACCAGAACAAGCCATGGTGTCTTGGACATACACAAACTCAAACACCATCAAACTAACACATTTCATCACCATATTATCAGATTTGTATGAAAATTTAAAGTTTAAAAAAACCTTGAAATGAAACAGAAACTTTGAAAACTTAATAAACTTGCTAAAAATTAAACCAAACTTGAACAATGATCACTTAAATCAACTGAAATATAAGATGGAACTCGTTTTCATCACCAACACTTAACTTAATTTCTCATTCAGAATAGAAAGATTTACAAGGTTGTGAAAAAGGAAAACAAGAACAAGTTTTTACTATGTCCTATAAGGCCTTTATATAGAGGCTTACATCAGTTCTAGAACTAATAAGAAGCTAAAACCCTAATGATACAAACTTCCTTTCTTGCCCTTGGAGATTCCAGAAAGATGCCATTTTTTTGAATTTTGGTCAAGAACCCATGTGATGATCTTGGATGTATGTGGGATGCCAGTGGTGAAAAGATGATCTTGGACGACCATTATTCCTTTGGGAGCATGAAAATGTTGTGAGTTGTTGATCCTGCTGTCATCTTTTTGTTTGGGAGTGAATAGTGGGGCAGGGGAGGGTGGTAGAAACATGTGAGGTGATGGTGATGGGGGTTTAAAGGTGGGTTTGGGTTTAAGTGATGGTTAATCAAGGATCTGGAGAAAATAAACAAAAACCCCTTTGAAATGTGATTAATTCATCCTGGAAGATATTAGGGTTTAAGGGTGGATTAGGGGGTGGTTTAATCCGGTTTGGGGGTTAAAGTATTTAAAAAACGTGTTTGCCACCAAAATTTAAACCGGATTAGTTAAATAAATAAATGAGTGGGTGGATTCTGACGTGGGGGAATGGGTGTATGTGATTGGCTGGGAGAAATAAGTGGGGTGAGGTGGCGTGATATGAGTGGAGGGTGAGGGTTTGGTTGTCTGGCAGGATTGGCCCCTCAAGTCTTCATTTGTCTTCACTTTGTATTAAACAGCAAATAATTCCATTCCTTTGAAAAACAACTTTGGGAAGTTGGCAGTTTTGGCACAACAAGTTTTTAAACTTGTTTTAAGGACTAAAAGTGCAATTTTGGCAATCTTCAAGGGCTTTTAGTGACATGTCTTCATACTTCAAGGTGTTGACTTGTTTGTTGACTTCTTGGAGGACCAATATTCAAAATTTAGTTTTGTTGATGGACTAAATTTGCCAATTCTTCAAAGTTAAGGGTCCTTTTTGTAATTTTGACAAACTTTAGGGACCAATCTTGTAAGTATGAAGATACAAGGGTATAAAGTGTCAATTCTTCCATATTGGAGGACCCTTCTTCATAATTCTTCAATTCTTCAAGGGTTTTCTTGGAAAATTCTTCATTAGGGCTTGGTTCATCGTGCGGCTTCGTTTTCCGTGTTCGTTTTTGACCGATTCTTGTGATCTTTTGTCATTTTCTCAATATCCGTACCTAAAATACACAAGCAACAAACACAAGCATATATTTGGGTATTTTGATGATATTTAATGCATTTTAAGCCCGATTTGGACGATGAGACTATGTGTAAAAGCAGTCTCATCACTCCCCCATACTAAACCATTGCCGTGCCCTCACGCAATGCTAGAATAAAGTATCTAAGCATCTCCAAAATTCATTTTTATTCACTTTATTGAATGATAAACTAGCTACACTACTATTACTACTACTTGTGTTTTAGACATAATGTATGATTTTCATCGCAAAATGGGACGTTTAGGTTCATAGAATAAGAACACGTGAATGCTTCGTTAGAAATAATTTCATCGTCCTCGATTTTCACCTTAATTCCATGCCAAGCGTGCAACGAGATCATTGTCATTATAAGTTAGTAATGCTAACACTACTCATATGCCCTAATCACGTACTTATCCTCCCATTATTCCTAAGTTGTATCTCTTATATTTTATTTTGTCTTGAATGTTTCACGAGGATACATTGTTTGACTTATGCGATAATAGAGATTTAGGTCTAAAAATAGAGTCCTAACGGTGTAACTAAGACCATCAAATCAATAACCCCTCCTAATAGACAACGATGTTAAAAAATTAAGTTGACAAGAAGAATCGATAAACACGGTTTTATAACGGTTTTGAACATGAGACTTATTACCAAGACTTTTATACGCCCCCTAACGGAAGGGCTTATTATCTTTGGTTTACCTCCATCTTTTATTCAACTTCGCGATGAAGCTTTTATTATGACTTCGGTCTTGCCTTGCCTTTTATTATCCGCCTCATCGGTGGTTTTATTAGCCAAAGACGTATATCCTCACGCTAAAGCGAATTTTGGATCTTTAAAGCTTCGAAGATTAAGGCTTGATTCACTTTCAATTTTGCATAGATTTTTCGGCCTTGTGGGGCTTCAAATTGTTTGCTAGATTTAGGTGAGCACTTGAAATCTTATTATTGGGTGAAGCTTTCGATTATTCGGGTGCCAACGCTGGCGATACCTTAATGTCTTCCCAATTTAATTACACGGAAGCTACTAGAAAAGACTAGAAACCCAACAATCCTAACTAAACCGCTAAGTCAATATTTATTAAGCAAAAAATATTTACATGCGAAGGGAGAATAAGCAAACAATGAGAACACATGAGTTTTTGAAAGAATACGAGTACTCTACGTTTAGCATAGTAACTTATAATTAACTCTATCATTTCTCGTCCTCATTTAAGAGACTTAGCCTAATGTATAGTTAAGGAATCAAAGCTAAGTGCTCAACACGCACGGTCGAGTAAAAAATTACTCTTATTCTTGCCATCGGAAAACCTACATTCGTGTCTTCAAACACTTATAAAACATGAGAAAAATTTTAAAATTTGGCCATTTTTAGCCTTATTTTGCAACAAAAACGATAACAAAAAGATAAACTTTGGAAAGCGTGAAGGTTTGGCAAGGCAAGTATCTATTCACCCCCCCATACTAAAGTTAAACATTGTCCTCAATGTTTCGAGTCTAGGGGTGCAAACACCCCCATACTAGAGACGTAGTCGAATGCCTAATCTAGCATGGAAAGGGTGTAACCAATAAATTAATAGCCGTTTATGAAGTGTGCTAAAAACCTAAGGTTAGAACAATCAAGGATATATCATGGATATTGAGAAATGTCTCCAAAGCAATGAGTGCTCCCATAAAACGAACACGAGAGGCTCCAATCGTGAAGATCATGATCTAAAAACCACAATTCACAAACAACCATGGAACAAAGGTTGGAAGGGCACAAATCCCCACACGTAAGCTACATTAGAAAGCGATAATATGTACATAGGATAAGCATGGGACTCCCCCACGAGGCACCTCGTTTTTGATTACCGAGTCATGAGCTCGACTCGATCCCCTCAATACTAATTATCATTGGGGAAGGTGACTTGGTCGAGGTAGTTCAAGGATGGAACTTCCCCGCCAAAGTAGTGCTTCAACCTATGTCCATTCACCTTGAAGTTAGGACCATCATCTTGAGCTAGCTCGATGGTCCCATACGGAAATACTTGAGTCACGGTGAATGGACCGGACCAACGGGATTTCAATTTACCGGAAAAGATTTTCAATCTTGAATTAAAAAGCAAAACTTGATCTCCAATGTTAAAAACCCGGTTTTTAATTTTAGAATCGTGCAACTTTTTAGTCTTTTCTTTATAAATCAATGAATTTTCATAAGCAATGTCCCTCAATTCATCTAATTCATTCAATTGCATTTTCCGGTGTTTTCCCGCGGTCTCCATATCATCATTACAATGCTTTAGGGCCCAATAAGCCTTGTGTTCTAACTCGATAGGCAAATGACATTTCTTTCCATACACAAGCTTATAGGGATTGCACCCAATGGGCGTCTTATGAGCGGTCCTAAAGGCCCATAAAGCATCGTCTAACTTATCCGACCATGATTGTCGGTTTTCCCCAACGGATCTTTCCAAGATCCTCTTCAACGCTTGGTTTGAAACCTCGACTTGCCCACTCGTTTGTGGGTGATAAGCCGTAGAAAGCCGATGTGTAACCCCATATTTCCTTAGAACCCTTTCAAATTGGTCGTTACAAAAATGGGTTCCACGATCGCTTATGATAGCACGAGGGGTTCCAAACCGAGAAAACAAGCTTTTCAAGAACTTAACTACCACACGAGCATCGTTGGTGGGCAAGGCCTTGGCCTCCACCCACTTAGAAAGGTAGTCAACCGCGACGAGAATGTACTTATTACCACGAGATGATGGGAACGGCCCCATAAAGTCTATACCCCAAACGTCAAAGATCTCACACACTTGGATGATATTTTGTGGCATTTCATCTTTTTGTGAGGCTTTTCCTTGTCGTTGGCATGCATCACACGACTTCACAAGATCTTGCGCATCTCGGTAAATAGTAGGCCAAAATAAGCCGGCATCAAACACCTTCTTAGCCGTGAGATTAGCACCGTGGTGACCACCCGTGGGTCCCTCATGGCAAGCTCTAAGGATGTTAGAAGCTTCGGTGCCAAATACACAACGTCGGATGATTTGATCCGCACAAGTTCGAAACAAGTAAGGGTCGTTCCAAAAGTAGAACTTGACGTCACGAAAGAATTTTCGTTTTTCTTGAGTCGTCATACCCTTAATGATGAAGTTACCCGCATGGTAATTTGCAAAATCCGCAAACCATGGGGTAGAAGAATCAAGCTTAGAATTCACTATACCAAGTGTCTCGAGCGGAAATGTTTCGGTGATTTCCTTGGGCTCGTAAACACTTTGGTGAGGATCTTCCAAACGAGAGAGATGATCGGCCGCTAGATTCTCGGCTCCTTTTTTGTCAACAATGGTGTGATCAAATTCTTGAAGGAGGAGAATCCAACGAAGTAATCTAGGCTTAGCATCTTGCTTTGCCATGAGATACTTAATAGCCGAATGGTCCGTGTACACTATGCATTTCGTCAAGACGAGATAAGGTCGAAATTTCTCAAATGCATACACCACGGCAAGGAACTCCTTTTCCGTTGTAGTGTATTTTAGTTGAGCCTCGGTCATCGTCTTGCTAGCATAGTGAATAGGCAAGAAGTGCTTATCATGACGTTGCCCCAAAACGGCCCCAATAGCGTAATCACTAGCATCACACATAAGCTCAAAGGGGAGGTTCCAATTGGGAGCAACAAGAATGGGAGCTTCGGTAAGTTTCCTCTTAAGGATCTCAAAGGCTCGTACACAATCTTCGTCAAAGACAAAACGTGCCTCTTTTTCAAGAAGATGTGTAATGGGTCGAGAAATCTTCGAAAAATCCTTGATGAATCGACGATAAAAGCCCGCGTGGCCTAGGAAACTCCTAACTCCCTTAACGGTTTTGGGATGAGGTAATTTGGCGATGACGTCTACCTTAGCTTGATCTACCTCAATCCCCGCTTTCGAGACCTTGTGCCCTAAGACGATTCCACTCTTAACCATAAAATGACACTTTTCCCAATTGAGCACAAGGTTGGTTTCCTCAAAACGTTTTAACATTATCTCTAGGTTCGACAAACACGAAGTGAACGAATTACCAAACACGGAAAAGTCATCCATGAAGACTTCCATCGTCTTCTCGATCATGTCATGAAAAATAGCCATCATGCACCTTTGAAAGGTTCCCGGTGCATTGCAAAGACCGAATGGCATTCTACGATAGGCAAACGTTCCATATGGACACGTAAACGTAGTTTTTTCTTGATCACGAGGATCGATGGGAATTTGGAAGTAACCGGAAAAACCATCTAGAAAGCAATAGAAATCGTTTCCCGCAAGACGCTCCAACATTTGGTCCATGAAGGGCAAGGGAAAATGGTCTTTTCGAGTGGCTTCATTCAACTTACAATAGTCTATGCACACTCTCCATCCGGTCACGAGTCTAGTGGGAATCAACTCGTTGGCATCGTTTGGCACAACGGTCATTCCTCCCTTTTTAGGGACACAATGAATAGGACTCACCCAAGGGCTATCGGAAATAGGGTAAATCATTCCCGCGTCAAGGAGTTTAAGGACCTCCTTTTTGATGACGTCGTGAATTTTGGGGTTCACCCTCCTTTGACTTTGGATTGTGGGCTTGAAATCCTCCTCCATTAAGATTTTGTGGGTAAAAAACTTGGGATCGATTCCCTTAATGTCGGATAACTTCCACGCAATCGCCCCTTTGTGATCCTTTAGAACATTGACAAGTGCGGTTTTTTCATCATTCGAAAGATCCTTCGCAATAATGACCGGCAACTTGTCGTCCTCCTCCAAATTGACATATTCGAGGTGAGGAGGTAAATCTTTCAACTCAAGGATAGGTGGTTCCTCAAGTGAAGATTTGGGCTCGATACTCATTACCTCCTCGGGTGGAGGAAATGGGAAATCGTTAAGAAATTCCTTGATAATCGAGAAGTCCTCATCGTTGTCGAGGTCTTCGTCACAAGTACGTGAACATTGCATTCTTCCAACGTAAAACCACCACCTTCAAATGGAGTGAAGGTTGGTGTCGAATTATCAAGAATTGGATCTAACATAGTGGGATTGCCACTAGTTTCTTCATCACCAAACCCTAAAACTTCTTGTGAGAATTCCTCGCAAACCACGTCGATCATATCAACGAGGTTTATGGTAGCAACGGAATAAACATTAGAAAGTTGAGAATTTTGAGTTGCGTTTATAACAAGTTCCTCGTCGTTGAAACGTAAGGTGATCTTTCTAGCATGCACATCAATTAAAGCCATAGACGTATCTAAAAACGAACGACCTAAAATAAGAGGAACTTGAGGATCCGTGGGGATATCGACAACGATAAAGTCTACGGGATAGTAGAACTTCCCCATTTTCACAAAAACGTCTTCCGCTAAACCACATGCACGAATTGTGGAATGGTCGGCCAACTCGATAGACATTAGTGAAGGAGTAAGATTAGGAAGATTGAGCGACTTGAAGATTGCAAGTGGCATCAAATTAATACTAGCACCAAGATCGGCCAAGGCATAGCATTCTTCCATATCTTGAATTGCACAAGGGATCAAAAATTTACCGGGATCACCGACTTTTTGAGGTACGCGATTAAGATAAACCGACGAACAACTAGACAATTGGTGCAATTTCTCCTTGTTTTTCAACATACTCTTAAAGTTAGCGGCAAATCGAGGCATCATGACCAAAGCATCGGCGAAACTCACATTAAGGTGCAACTCACGAAACAATTTCATAAAAAGCTCAAATTGGTAGTTGTCGCGCTCTTGTCGTTTCTCCTTCCTAAGTCTCGATGGGTAAGGCAAGGGTGGTGTGGGTTGGGGCATAGGCATAGCCTTTGGAATCTCGGGTTCTAATGTTGGTAAAGGGTCGACCGTAGGTGTGGCATGAGCGGTACTTTGTGGGCTTGAGATATGCTCCTTTTCGACCACCACCTCGGGTTCTTCCTCAATTTCCTCCACCGTTGGAGTAATTGGTTAGGAGTCGGTTCTTTAAGTGCTTTTCCACTTCGTGTGGTAATCACTTTCATCTCTCCCTTCGGGTTTGAAACGGTGTTACTAGGCAAACTTCCCGAAGTAGAGGCTTTGTTCCCCATGACGGCTTCTAAAATGGCATTAAGCTTAGCATCTTGACTATTACACTTTAGATCTTGACTAGCGGCTTTTTGGTCAATTCTTTGTTCAATCCTAGCATGACTTTGTTCAATCTTATTGTTTTGACCTCTAATTTGATTAGCAAAATCATTTTTCAACTCATTTCTCATATTAAGATTTTCCTTTACAAAATTAGCCAACTCCTTGGTGTTTTTAGCTGTGTCCCTAGCTTGACTAGCCAATTGCTCTTGAATGTTTTCCAAAATCTTATCATTTTCCGTGGCGTAATTCAAAAAGTCCATTGGAAGTTCTTTAGTGTAAACATTTTGAAGACCTTGACTTGTGTTTTGAAAATTACGGTTTTGATTTTGATTTTGCAATTGGCTACTACTTCCTTGATTCCCATAGTTGTTATTACCCTTGTAATTGTTCCTTTGATTGCTTTGGTAACCAACTTGATTGTTTCGATAATTGTTAGCATTTTGATTTGGTGGAAAACCCGGTGGAGTCAATTGATTAGTGCGAGGAACTTGACCGTTTTGGTTATAAGTTCCCGCGGCCGCGAAGGCACTCGAAGTGTTACCACCGTTGGTAATGCACTCGGAATAATCGTGAGCTCCACCACAATACATACAAGAAACCTCAACCGCTTTAGCCGTAGCGGGAGTGGGTTGTTCACCAACTTTAAACTCAATTAACAATCCCTTAAGCTTATCAAAAATACTGTTCTCCAAATTAGCCTCGATTTGGCAAGCATCAACGGTGTGTGACAATGAAGGCGAAGGCGAAGACGAAGTCTTACGAACACTTGACGTGCTACGAGGACTATAGACCTTAGACCTATTCTCAATGATTAACAATGCTTCCTCGACCGTCTTACACAAAAAATTACCACCCGCGGCGGCATTAAGATAATCACGCTCATGATCGTTCAAGCCATTGTAAAACGTGTCAATTTGATGCAAGTCGGAAAAACCATGATGAGGACATTCGTGCAACATTTCCTTAAACCTATTCCAAGCCGTTGAAAAACTCTCATTATACTCTTGCGAAAACTTTGAAATCTCGTTTTTCAAATGCGTAGTCTTAGAGGGCGGAAAAAATTGGTTCACGAATTTTGAAACGAGATCCTTCCACGTCAATATAGAATTGGGTGGCTCTTTCTCTAACCAATTTTTTACGGGCCCCGCTAAGGAATACGGAAAAAGCATCATCTTAATCGAGTCGTTTGAGACGTCCTTAAACTTGCAAGTGGCGGTGAGACGATTAAATTGGCGAATGTGGTTATGAGGGTTGTCCTTTTCGTCACCTCGAAACTTGTTGTTTTGAATCATGGACAACAAACCCGTCTTAACCTCAAAATTCTCCGCAAGGATAGCGGGAATCACAATCGCTTCTCCATAACCCTCGGTGGGTGCTTGAAGAAACTCCATCATAGTTCGATTAGCCATGGGTGCTTCTTTCACTACAATGGGTTCGTCAATTGGAGACTCCTCACTAGAAGGAGTGATTGATTTGTTTCTTCGTTTACGAGCACGTCTTGCTTTGGAGCGAGTTTGCATAAACGTCACGTACAACGAGAGAGTGAGCAAAGAAGATTCTTTTTGGTGTTTTTACTTTTTCAATTTTTTTGTGGTTTTTGATTGTTTTTACTTACTTTTTTGGATTTTTGGAATGTATTAGGTAGACACAAATCTACAAATCTCCTCCTTAATCAAATATCTTGATTAAAGAAGCCTCAAGGAATGAAAACGATCACGTGAAGTGAACGCCTTCGATGACTTTAGAACGATGGTGGAACACCAAATCGTTCAAGAGGGTTTAATCAATAGAAACCAAGAAAATATATATGATACTTAAGTAATACTTTGGGCGGCAAAACCCTCGATTAGCTTTCAATCTCAAAATACGCACAAGCAAGCGGAGGAAACGAGGCGGCGCGAAGCACTTAAGAGCCTTTTTCCTTTAGGTCGTGAAATACAACCGCCTTATACCCACCTTATAGTTTGTATCTCTCAAAATCGAGCTTCACGAAAGTATTTATCTATTTTTGCCTTTTTCTTTGGTTTGAGATTCGAATACAATGATTGGGTAATGACCTCCCAAGTCAAGGTTGTGATTTCTCACGTATTTGGAGTACTTGTAAATTTATTGTTCTACGTATACAATATATTAATAGTATTCACAAAAAAAACGAAAAACCGATAATACGTATTAGTAGAGTGCTACTAATACAAATACTATTATGGCTATATATAAAAACAACAATTGTTCAACCAAAACACAACACGCCTCCCCGGAAGCGGCGCCAAAATGATTGTAGCTTTTTGCAACCCTTTAGGAAAAGAGAGGCAAAGTAGTGGTAAGCGTTAAGTGTCGGTTTAGGAAAACTGAGCACTAATGACCAAATAAGTCCAAGTTTGTTTCCCAAGGAGGCAAGTGCGTTGTGTTAAGAGATGATATTGATTTGTGATTATATGATTGAGAAAGAAAGAAATGAGATTAGAAGAGAAAGACGGTCACGAAAACGAATTAAACTAAGACGAAAAAGGCGATCCCGCAAAACCGTAAATAGTGCAAAAATTAAAATTTTAACCTAAAAATTCCTAAAAATTACTAAAAATCCCCAATAATATTCTAAGAGTTTACAAAAAATCCAAACTTGCTAAAACCTTTTAATTAATTAGATAATGACTTTTTAATGCTAATTAAAGCCCTAAAAATCACAATTAATTATTAAAAAGCCCTAAACAAGATCTTATAGTTTGTAAACCTCAAAAATATCCTAATTAAGCTAAAAAGTATTTTTTAAAATTTTAAAACCAAATTAAACTATTTTTAAACACTTAAAAACTATTAAAATCAATTAAAACTTAAATTAATTCTAGAAAATAATTGAAAAGTCCTAAACATATTTGGAAAGTGTCAAAACTCCTAATTAAGTGTCTATAATCTAGGAAAAATGTTAAAACTTAAAAAATCAAACTTTTAATTTTTAATAATAAAATAATATTAAAAAATTCAAAAAAATTCAAAGTTCATAAAAAATTTCTAAAAAATTACAAAAAATCTAAAATATTATAACTAAGACAGAAATGCAATTAAAAGTTTCTAAAACCTATTTAATAATTTTATATTAAATTTTAAAGTAGGTTAAAAACCCTAAAATCCTATAAAATAAAAAATAAGTCTTTTTGAAAACTTTTTTAGCTGTAAACCTCAAAAATATGATTAAAAACCTAAAAACTATTTTTTCAAATTTTCAAATTACCTTTTTCTATTTTTAAATTACTTTTCAAAATTTAAACTAAAAATAATCCTAGAAAATTAATTAAATACGTGAAAAATAATCTTTTTAAACCAAAAAGTCTTAAATCCTAATAAAAACCAAGGAAAAATGCTAACTTGTAAAAATCATAAGT
Organism: Glebionis coronaria; assembly: GCA_025667525.1. NCBI lineage: Eukaryota > Viridiplantae > Streptophyta > Magnoliopsida > Asterales > Asteraceae > Glebionis > Glebionis coronaria. The sequence continues at coordinate 634,001,600 of CM046875.1, read as the reverse complement.
AAATAAGCTGGAAACAGCTTATTAATAAGTTGATTGGTTTATTAAGCTAAAAACAGATACTCCTTAAATAAATGATGGAATGATAGTTGTGCATAGAAAAGCACTTGGATCACTGGTTAACACGTATAGTCCTCCAACGAGGGGTCCCGTGTTCGAGTCCAGGCCAAGGAGCTTTTTGCTAATCTTTTTCTTCTTTTTTTTAACTTTAAATACCAAAAACAGTAACTACTTAAGTCTCAAAAACATAAAACAAATCCAAATTAACTAAGATTTAAACAAATAAGAACCAAAAACGTGCTCAGACAAGGTTCTTATGAACACAAAGAGAAAATATGATATCTTCACATGTGAAGACTGGATCAAGAGGACTTGATCTTGGATTTTGAGGTGTTTTTGATGGACAAAAGGGGCACCCCTATACTCAGTTGAGTATAGGGAGTCAAGACAAACTCAAAATCACAAGTTCTCTTCACAAAAATTTCACACAAATGGCAAAATCAAGTTTCTGATATAACTTGCAGGTCTGGTGATCAGTCACTGGTTTTAAAAGCACAAAGGTGAATTTCAATGGCTAAATACTTGAAAAATGATCAACCAAATGATATGCAAGCAGTTCACAATCCTTAAATACCCTATAAACTAACAGACTTCCAAATTTGAGGCACAATTTCTCACCAAATCAAACACATGGGCAGTTTACTGATTTTATGCCATTTTCTAAATTTTTAACATGCAAACTTAACTTAAACTACTCCAAACTGAAAACCTTATACTAAAAACACCTATTAACTAACTAATGAGTGTATCTAACAGGTTTTAAACCAATATGCACTTCATTAAACCCTAATTAATCCTTAATCCAAACACCCCTTTCTTGACTGAAAATTAAGTTTTTCAAAGCAAATCTTTTCAAAACCTAATCAAATTGACTCTAATCAATCCTAACATGCATACAACTACTAAACAATAGAATAAAACCAAAAACAATCAAGACTTAAACACTTAGCATGCAAATCACACAGAACTGAATATTTTGAAAAATGAAAAAGGGAACAAGGATGCTACCTTGTTGGGCCTACATCCAGGCCCAACTGTGACTGAAAAGTCACCTCCAATCAGGCTGGGGCCTGAGCAGAACTTTGCTGATGTGCATATGAGGATTTGCTTGAAAAACGGATAAAAAATTGGTTCTTGTTTTGAACCTGCTAAGAGAGAAAAAGGGAGACTGTGTAAAAGCTAAGGGCATACCCCTAGCTTATGGACAAAGCTAGAAGTGAGCTTTAGCTTATAAAGAAGACTGTGATAAGCTAAAAAAATTGACCAAACAAATGGCTTATCTAAGTTTGGGTACCCACTACACCAGAACAAGCCATGGTGTCTTGGACATACACAAACTCAAACACCATCAAACTAACACATTTCATCACCATATTATCAGATTTGTATGAAAATTTAAAGTTTAAGAAAACCTTGAAATGAAACAGAAACTTTGAAAACTTAATAAACTTGCTGAAAATTAAACCAAACTTGAACAATGATAACTTAAATCAACTGAAATATAAGATGGAACTCATTTTCATCACCAACACTTAACTTAATTTCTCATTCAGAATAGAAAGATTTACAAGGTTGTGAAAAAGGAAAACAAGAACAAGTTTTTACTATGTCCTATAAGGCCTCTATATAGAGGCTTACATCAGTTCTAGAACTAATAAGAAGCTAAAACCCTAATGATACAAACTTCCTTTCTTGCCCTTGGAGATTCCAGAAAGATGCCGTTTTTTTGAATTTTGGTCAAGAACCCATATGATGATCTTGGATGTATGTGGGATGCCAGTGGTGAAAAGATGATCTTGGACGTCCATTTTTCCTTTGGGAGCACGAAAATGTTGTGAGTTGTTGATCCTGCTGTCATCTTTTTGTTTGGGAGTGAATAGTGGGGCAGGGGAGGGTGGTAGAAACATGTGAGGTGATGGTGATGGGGGTTTAAGGGTGGGTTTGGGTTTAAGTGATGGTTAATCAAGGATCTGGAGCAAATAAACAAAAACCCTTTGAAATGTGATTAATTCATCCTGGAAGATATTAGGGTTTAAGGGTGGATTAGGGGGTGGTTTAATCCGGTTTGGGGGTTAAAGTATTTAAAAAACGTGTTTGCCACCAAAATTTAAACCGGATTAGTTAAATAAATAAATGAGTGGGTGGATTCTGACGTGGGGGAATGGGTGTATGTGATTGGCTGGGAGAAATAAGTGGGGTGAGGTGGCGTGATATGAGTGGAGGGTGAGGGCTTGGTTGTCTGGCAGGATTGGCCCCTCAAGTCTTCATTTGTCTTCACTTTGTATTAAACAGCAAATAATTCCATTCCTTTGAAAAACAACTTTGGGAAGTTGACAGTTTTGGCACAACAAGTTTTTAAACTTGTTTTAAGGACTAAAAGTGCAATTTTGGCAATCTTCAAGGGCTTTTAGTGACATGTCTTCATACTTCAAGGTGTTGACTTGTTTGTTGACTTCTTGGAGGACCAATATTGACAATTTAGTTTTTTTGAGGGACTAAATTTGCCAATTCTTCAAAGTTAAGGGTCCTTTTTTGTAATTTTGACAAACTTTAGGGACCAATCTTGTAATTATGAAGATACAAGGGTATAAAGTGTCAATTCTTCCATATTGGAGGACCCTTCTTCATAATTCTTCAAATCTTCAAGGGTTTTCTTGGAAAATTCTTCATTAGGGCTTGGTTCATCGTGCGGCTTCGTTTCCCGTGTTCGTTTTTGACTGATTCTTGTGATCTTTTGTCATTTTCTCAATATCCGTACCTAAAATACACAAGCAACAAACACAAGCATATATTTGGGTATTTTGATGATATTTAATGCATTTTAAGCCCGATTTGGACGATGAGACTATGTATAAAAGCAGTCTCATCACTTAACGTAATCAATTTGCCCCTAAAGTGAGTGTTTGCTCAAACAACTCGTAATACCTCAAATGTAAATGCGTCACGTAATACAAGGACGGGGATTGTCAGTCCCGATGGATCCACCCATAACACTCGCGCTTTGCAAAGTAATGAAATAACTAACGGTTCATGATGAGGGGACTTTTGAGCACACTAAGCAATAATAGTTGTATCTAGTAATCACTGGAAGCAGCATACAAGTTCTCGAATAGCATACAAGTAAAAAAAGTAATGAGTGTGTTCCATAAATGTGTATTTCTCACCACGCGAGTAGTAAAAATATGTAATAACGAAAAGGGGCTATATACTCACCTTTAGCAAGTGATCACAAGGAAAAAGGACTGAGCAAAATGGAGTCTTCCCGGACCTATGCAATGGTGACGCGTAATAAGAAAGTGTTCAATGTAGCAAATAACGTTTTAGAAGTGACGTGACATAGTATGACCAAGTAACTTACGTGCAATGGCGAGACCTATGATTAAGATGAAATTTAACCAAAATACTTTGAACCTACTGTAATAACATGACATTAACCTTATATGATGGTCCAAGCATTTATATGCGGGTTTCAAACACGTTTTGGGCTCGGTGCATAATGTTGAAATATTGGACTGAAATCAGTTTTCTGAAAATGGCTGTGAAGAGTTGGTCATAACTCAAAATCTATAATAGTACAGGAGGTGAGATTTTTTTACATGTAAAGATATTTCCCTTACCTTTAAAATTTGGGCAAGAACAATCCTATAAGTATTTCCAATCAACGGGAAATGCACTTTTAGTGACTGACTATCAAAACAGAAAGTTGTAAACGTCTTTCGTACCCTTCGGTAAAAAGAGCATAAATCCCAAACGGTATAGGATTTTGACACGAAACCAAAAAGAGAAGTTTTATAATGTTTGTGCCTAATGTAAAAAGTTGTAAAATCGTATATTCAACCCTTTTTACCCAAGTCGATTTACCCACGTTTTAAGCAAAAATTCAGATTTGACCTAGTTTAGTAAAACGACCATTCCGGGCTCATCCGGACACTTCTCGTTTTCATCCAATTCACCAAATGTCAAGAACATCAGTGGGCATCCATTTTTCAAATTGAAAAAATGGTCATGTGTTTAAGAAAAATTGACCATGACCTGTTTGTTTCTGTGGTGACTTCCATGTTATAAAAACATTCCAATTTAGTACCCTAAACGCGAGCACGCAACTCCTAAGCTATACTAGATCGCCACGCAAGTATCCTAAGTCATAATATACCCTAAGTACTCATAATCTCAGTGGGTTTTACCCATGAGCTCAAAATCCAAGATCAATGTATATCAAAAACACTAATAACATCAAATTCAATAGACTAGTTATGATTATACCTTCACAACTCGTATGAATCAATCAAAACACGAAAAATATCGATTCCTTCTTCCTTGATCATAAAAATTCCGTGGCCCTGTGATAATATAACATACTCAAATCAAAAGTTTACCCATAAAAAACACAACTTAACCATTGAAGAAGCAAAATCAAGCATAAAAACCAATAAAAAAATCATCAAATCATAGGATTTGATGATTTTTAATTACATGCGAAAGTTTAAAGTATGTTAAAATTAACACATGAGTTTGATTAGGAATTAAAAAACAAAAATGGGCTCCCCAAGCTTGGGCCCAGCCGAAAATACTCCAAAATGGCCCAAAATTTTAGTGTTAAGCTCTCGAAAATTTACGGGTTAATTAACGGGCTGTTTCTGACGAAAACCGAAACTCGTTTATGTTTAAAACAAAATTTCTTTAAAATTACTCGTAAACACTTGTTTGGCTTGGATTTAACTAAGTTGGATCAAGGAATCAAGAATAATTAGGAATCACATAATAATAATTTTATCGGGGCGTTCGCACCCGAAAACTCAGTCCGACAGCCGGAAAATGTAAAAATGCAAAAGTTCACCATTGCGTCCGTTATTGATCTAGATATCGATTTTCATTATTTTTTAGGCAAAGAGTCAATAATAAGCCATATAAAAAGTGATGAAACCTCGAAGAAATTAAAATTAAAAAGTTTAGGCATTTCGCCAAATAATATCGTAAATTAGCGAAATCCATAGAATTTTATATTTAACTAAAATTTCGAGGATGACACGTAATCACTGTGAAATAAATGGAGGATATGGTAAAAGTGTGAGTAAGCACGTATAACTAGTAAAAGAAAATTACCGAGAATCCGCGTTCTCACACGAGACCTCGTAAATCATGAAATACTAAAATAATCATAATAACCAATGAAAATCGAGTGAGCTGGAATGAATAGTATAAAATAATTTACCAGAAAATACGAGTTCTCACAGTCGACCCCCCTGAAGGAACTCTGGTCCCTCAGAGTTTAACTAGAGAAGAAAAAAAATGGGGATAAAATGCAATGCTGAGGAGTATCACTAGCACAATGAAGGTTACGAGTATAAGAATACTGGAATTGAGAGTAACGTACTGTAATCACATGACAAGTAGTAATAAACCAAGAAGCATTGTCTTTCCATAAATAGAAAGAAATCATGTTCATTAACGGGGGTGTACCCAAAAGAAATAAAAATTACACCCGGCTAAATTGTATCAATACGTAGCAAAGTTTTACAGTGAAACATTGAAATAACATCTGAAATACATAAAGTATAGTACGTGAAAATAAGATGAAAATCTGAAGAAAACTAAGTAAGATGGACAAGCAGGCGAGTTACCGTCGGTCGATAAGGGTTGATACGGTCCAACGATACGCGGAGCTAATTTACCTCTTTATTATGAAAATCAAGGTTTCACTTGGTTACAATGTTAAAATATTAGAATGCCCTTAATTAATAAAATCCGATAATATGGATTTATCGAGGAGTCGGAGATTCGAAATTTAAAACATTAATTTCCAAGATAACCATGAAAATGGTAATTTGGGTAGAAAGAGTAAACATGAGTTTGAGAAGCATTCTTAGTCGCGATTTTGTCAAAAATGGGTGGTTATAACCAACTCTTTAACTTAAGAAAGTCATTTTTGATAGTTAAACGCTTTATGAACTTATTCGAAAAGTTTTCAATAGAACTTATAATCTTTTTATAGATACTCACGGTGTGCTTAATGCATTCGCGTTAGGGTTTTAACAATTTAACCACATGTTTAAGGAAGTAAAACAATTGTCACCAATTGCCAGTATGTAGATAACGGTATGAGAAAATCGATTGATCATCGAGAAAACCTTTAAAGAAAAGATAAATCATCATAGCAATGATAAGACAGTAGGAAAATAAGGAATAATCAAGTTGTCGTTTCATAAGACATTCATAGTCCAAATAATTTCAAGTCGATCGATAAACGAACAAGAAATAAGATTCATACTACGTCTCTCGGATAAAATGAAGTAAAAGACTAGGTTAGTGCTTTGGAAAGCAAGCAACACATGGTTTGAACGTAATAACTTCGAGTCCAAAGGAAAACGAACATCATGGCGAATGGACATAATCACACATCTTCATCAGACGACGAACGTATTTGTTAAAAAAAACACGGAGTCACATTACCGGTTTATCTTCATATCAGTCGTCTTTTTATTAAAAGAATTAATTTAATAATGCAAACTTAAAATAAAATTTTGTGAATCTTACTCAAGTCAAGAAGCATTAATGACGAAATCCGTCAAAATGTTTTGTAGAATAACATGTCAACAATATCCATCAAAATTTATTATAAGGCCGAAACCTTTAAACAATTATGTGGTCGAACGTCGGCTTGCGAGTCGACGAAAATAAGAATTTTCAATGCCTCTTTCAATAATTTCTGAAAACACCAATTGATGACGACGAAAGAAATTTTTTTTATTTTTTTTAGTGGCGGTAAATCATACGAAAGTTATAAACAATCATGATGACTTTCGCTCGTACATTCAATACACGTCGAAAAACTCGGGTGGATAAATTCTCATTCGCTTGAAATCTCTTCATTCACATTGGAGCCGTTTCGAAGATGTAGGAACGTAACCTGAAATGGGTAGGTAAAGAAGCGATTATCGAAATGCTACAACTTCCAAATCCAGAATCTGTGCCAGAAAATTTGACGAAGAGTCGACAATATGTCCATCAAGGAGATAATCAAAGGAATTTTCGAGTGGGGTTGATAGTCAAAACGTACCCGCATATGAGGAATCTATTCAAAAGAAGATGAAAGTATACATGCGGATTCTCTCAATTTGGACTACTTGCATATGAGACAAAATTTTCGTCTTTCAAAAATTTCGAGTAAAAGTTGATCCTTATCAAGATCGTAAGGTGACTACTCATAAGCTTTGCATGGCTCCTTCTAAATTATACGTAGGTGCACAACTACGTATAATTAGGAATAGCAATGCAACGTTTAGTTCGTCAAACTAGTGTTAGGGTATCTTATATATACCTATGCACCTTTTATGTTACCTTTCTAAAAGTAGATCTCGAGATAAGTTTGAAACCATTAAATTGTGAAAATAAGGCAATTTTGCAAACGTTGTATTTTCATTATTAATATCTCGAAAATCTTTGGCGATAACAATTGTTGTATAATATTCAGATGAATCAACCCATAAAACAATGTAAGGTCAAATTTATTAACCAGTTACAAAGAACTATTAAAATAGCAAGTGGTTTGCATTTGAGGATGGAAAAAGTGGCTTATCAATCGATCAATAAGGTGGTGACAAAATGATAGGATTTTCGAGAGTTTAACCAAAATTATGGTAATGTACATGACATTAATTGCGATGAAGAATACGAAGAAAAGAAGTCTTAATTGCGGTCTAAGGAGGCGAATCACGAATAGCAAAACAAGAGATAAGATATAACGGCATATACAACATGTATATAAACATATAAAAGTATTAAAGGGATCCGTAAAAGTGTACGTTTTGTGTTATTTGGTGAAATCACGACTTTTACAACAATGTAACATTCTTTGTCCAAACACCACTTAATCGCGTAAGTTTCCATCTTGGTATATGAAATCTTTTTCAACGCATAAAAGAGTTAGGTGCATGTAAAGATATAGCAAGTTTTCTTTATTATATATCTTTAAATTCATAAAGAATTGAACGCATGATGAATATCGTTATAAAGTAATCTTAATTTACTACGCGTTAAAAAGAGAAATCGCTCTCGCGGGCAACTTCTTAACAGATCTCGGTCAATCATTTTAAATTTGTACGAGGAGTCCTTATCAATGTTTCTCATGAAAGACGTAATTGAAATTAAGTTTATTGAAACTTTAAAGATTGGGGTCCGTATGTCATAACTTGGGGTCTTGTTTAATTATGGTTCTCGACCATACACTTAGGACGATATGATAACATATTAAGTTGCATAAGGTTAAATTAGTAAAAGTAATGAAGGGTTTTTCTTTAAGGTAACACGCTTTATAAGTTTCGGTAAGTAAAAGGTTCACTTTTAGAAGTTACCATTCTCGGAAACATTCATCACTTTGAAAACGTTTGAGTAATTTAATAGAGTTTGTCTATTACTTACAAAAGTATGTTCGTTTACTTAGTATAACATGAAGTGTGCTTACTAAATATAAGAAAAGTTTTATTTCTTAAATACTTTATAATTAATATTTTCCGTCACTCTTTACGATGTGTTAATGTTGGTTAAAATATCCGAATGATTTGGCGAGCAACTTTTGACTTTTATTTAGCTTTTCATTCGTCATTTCAAAACGTTATAATTGAATTCTTATTAGACGTTATTATGTTTTACAAAGCATTTCACAAGTTTTATACATTTTTCGTTGACTTTTGCAAGTCAATATGTCACCTGTATAATTTTACCATTTTTTTATATATATTTAGTCAAAACTAATTCGGTAAAATTGACCCGCTAAATTATATTTTCGCGTTTCGGACTCAAAGAGATTTTGTATAAAATGACATTTTTGACAACTTTTCAGTTATACCCGCTACTTTAATCTCGACGTAAAATGACCAAAATATCCTTGTAAAAAGTTGCTGAACTTTGACTTTTTATTCAAAAAAAACACAGGCTTGACTTTTAGTTTTGACCCGTTAAATCACATTTTAAGAACTTGACCTCAAAAGAGATTTTATGCAAAACGTCGATCCGAACAACTTTCGTGTTTCGCCCGAAAGCTGAAACGGACCAGAAGGCGTTCGACATTGACATTGAAAATCGGGTCAGAAGTTATATGTACGTATTTTGCTGTTTGAAAAATTCATATAAAATAAAAACTCGTTTTCGACATAACTTCTTCGTATACGCACATGGCTTATGGATTCCAAAACGACGAAAAATACACATTTCATAAGAATGAATGAAGGTAGCGGCAGAAGGGCGTTTAAAGAATACTAGTCAACAAGACTATAAACAAAAGAAACGGACAACGTTCTTGACTTAATTTTCAATATACGAAGTACAAACTTCATAGGCGTGCTATTTCTTCCAAACTCATAATAGATACCAAAGAAAAGGCGAAATATCAATAAGTCGCGCTCCCAAGTATAGGATATTTTAAATGAGGAAGAATATTAGAAATCTATATGCGTAAAGCCGTAATCCAATCAATCGTTACGAACTAGACGTTTAGCTAAAAATGAGCATGACGTTTCTGAAACGTAAGCGAATATTATAATTCGAAGTCGAAAGAAGAATAATCAATGAAACATGAAATTTAGAGCAATGTTCAAATGTCAAGTAAAACGGTGACATAAATGAGTAGCAAAGCGAGATTTAGAAAGATCTCATCGACTAAAACGCTTAGAATATCTCAACTTGAGTTATCGCGAAAACTCACCCAAACGATAAAGGCAAGTCGTTAGAAATAGTCGGTATAGAAAAATCGGAAGAATACAAGAATAAAGTAATGAATAGTGTAGTAAATTATATAAGTCTCAGTATAGGTATGACTCAAGAAATAGTAAGGATTAGAGAGTACCCGTAGATGTTGACCGTTCCTGGCAGATTCTGTATTTAACACTACGACTCGAAAAATAAAATTGAAAACTTTGTAGTTATAGACCAAGTTTGAAAAATGACTTAGTTCCCTATAACCAAGGCTCTTGATACCAATCTGTAACACCCCGAAAACTGGAAGGGTCCACTTAGGCATCATGGGGTGCCACGTCTATGTTATCATGAACACTGATATATAAGTACTAAAATGTCGCAATAAAAACCTGTTATTACATCCCTAATTAAATAAAAGTGCGGAAATTTATATATAAAACGGTCCCAGTTGTTTAAAAATACAATAACAAACGAAATCATAGGCTTCTATCTAAGTCTTAGTTTTAGTGCCAACAACCCCACAGTTTACAACAACGTTTTCTGCCGACTTTACCTTTAGTGAGATTTGACCCAAAGTGACACAAAAGATGATATTAATTAGTAAAGTAAAGTTGACTGAACATGGACTTAAAATGGACTACAGAATCGTCGGCACATCACATCCACGAGCTCCTGTCCCAGCTTAAGCATTCCTACCTGAGAAATAACACGTAAACCGTCAACAAAAATTGTTGAGCGAGTAACATAGGTTTAAGTAAAGTAGTATGGAACACAACACTCATTAAGTAGTATCAAAAGTAATCATTTCAGAAGGGCTATGGGATCAGCATACCTTTCAAATGTATTATTGCATTAGCTCATGAAACCGAAACCTTAACGTAATCAATTTGCCCCTAAAGTGAGTGTTTGCTCAAACAACTCGTAATACCTCAAATGTAAATGCGTCACGTAATACAAGGACGGGGATTTTCAGTCCCGATGGATCCACCCATAACACTCGCGCTTTGCAAAGTAATGAAATAACTAACGGTTCATGATGAGGGGACTTTTGAGCACACTAAGCAATAATAGTTGTATCTAGTAATCACTGGAAGCAGCATACAAGTTCTCGAATAGCGTACAAGTAAAAAAAGTAATGAGTGTGTTCCATAAATGTGTATTTCTCACCCCGCGAGTAGTAAAAATATGTAATAACGAAAAGGGTCTATGTACTCACCTTTAGCAAGTGATCACAAGGAAAAAGGACTGAGCAAAATGGAGTCTTCACGGACCTATGCAATGGTGACGCGTAATAAGAAAGTGTTCAATGTAGCAAATAACGTTTTAGAAGTAACGTGACATAGTATGACCAAGTAACTTGCGTGCAATGGCGAGACCTATGATTAAGATAAAATTTGACCAAAATACTTTGAACCTACTGTAATAACATGACATTAACCTTATATGATGGTCCAAGCATTTATATTCGGGTTTCAAACACGTTTTGGGCTCGGTGCATAATGTTGAAATATTGGACTGAATTCAGTTTTATGAAAATGGCTGTGAAGAGTTGGTCATAACTCAAAATCTATAATAGTACAGGATGTGAGATTTTTTTACATGTAAAGGTATTTCTCTTACCTTTAATAGTTGGGCAAGAACAATCCTAGAACTATTTCCAATCAACGGGAAATGCACTTTTAGTGACTGACTATCAAAATAGAAAGTTGTAAACGTCTTTCGTACCCTTCGGTAAAAAGAGCATAAATCTCAAACGGTATAGGATTTTGACACGAAACCAAAAAGAGAAGTTTTATTATGTTTGTTCCTACTGTACAAAGTTATAAAATCATATATTCAACCTTTTTACCCAAGTCGATTTACTTTTAAGCAAAAATTTAGATTTGACCTAGTTTAGTAAAACGACCATTCCGGGCTCATCCGGACACTTCTCGTTTTCATCCAATTCACCAAATGTCAAGAACATCAGTGGGCATCCATTTTTCAAATAAAAAAATGGTCATGTGTTTAAGAAAAATTGACCATGACCTGTTTGTTTCTGTGGTGACTTCCATGTTATAAAAACATTCCAATTTAGTACCCTAAACGCGAGCACGCAACTCCTAAGCTATACTAGATCGCCACCCAAGTATCCTAAGTCATAATATACCCTAAGTACTCATAGTCTCAGTGGGTTTTACCCATGAGCTCAAAATCCAAGATCAATGTATATCAAAAACACTAATAACATCAAATTCAATATACTAGTTATGATTATACCTTCACAACTCATATGAATCAATCAAAACACGAAAAATCTCGATTCCTTCTTCCTTGATCATAAAAATTTCGTGGCCCTATGATAATATAACATACTCAAATCAAAAATTTACCCATCAAAAACACAATTTAACCATTGAAGAAGCAAAATCAAGCATAAAAACCAATAAAAAAACATCATCAAATCATAGGATTTGATGATTTTTAATTACATGCAAAAGTTTAAAGTACGTTAAAATTAACACATGAGTTTGATTAGGAATTGAAAAACAAACATAGGACTAGTATTAATTTACCTCCAATCAAGAAAAATCAAATGTTTTGGTGCCCATGGGTGTTAGTCGGCTCACAGAGAGAAAAAGGGAGAGCTGTGTTTTTTTTTCTTTGTTCAATTTGTTTTTTTTTTGTAAAAAGACTTGTGGTAAATTCCTTGTTTAAGTATATGGTCAACAAAAGTCAAAATGGGCTCCCTAAGCTTGGGCCCAGCCGAAAATACTCCAAAATGGCCCAAAATTTTAGTGTTAAGCTCTCGAAAATTTACGGTTAATTAACGGGCCGTTTCTGACGAAAACCGAAACTCGTTTTTGTTTAAAACAAAATTTCTTTAAAATTACTCGTAAACACTTGTTTGGCTTGGATTTATTTAAGTTGGATCAAGGAATCAAGAATAATTAGGAATCACATAATAATAATTTTTATCGGGGCGTTCGGACCCGAAAACTCAGTCCGATAGCCGGAAAATTTAAAAATGCAAAAGTTCACCCTTGCATCCGTTATTGATCTAGATATCGATTTTCATTATTTTTGAGGCAAAGAGTCAATAATAATCCATATAAAATGTGATGAAACCTCGAAGAAATTAAAATTATAAAGTTTAGGCATTTCGCCAAATAATACCGTAAATTAGCGAAATCCATAGAATTTTATATTTAACTAAAATTTCGAGGATGACACGTAATCACTGTGAAATAAATATAGGATATGGTAAAAGTGTGAGTAAACACGTATAACAAGTAAAAGAAAATTACTGAAAATCCGCGTTCTCACACGAGACCTTGTAAATCATGAAATACTAAAATAATCATAATAACCAATGAAAATCGAGTGAGCTAGAATGAATAGTATAAAATAATTTACCAGAAAATACGATTTCTCACACTTGTTCACCAATCCTCCTCCTCCTAGTAGATGAATGATGATATTTTCAAAAATATCTTTTCGAGAAGACAAGCCAAAGAAGATTGCTTAATCAAGAACTAGATTAGCTAGTTATTATAGTAGTTAGTTATTTTTTCTTTTCTTGTACTTGGTTTCCTTCATGAGTTTTTCATGAAGATGTTTTAATAGATTAAGCTTGTGTGTGTTTCAACCTATGTGCTCACATTAATCGACTTCAATTTTAATTAAAATTGAATCTTAATCTATCACAACCTCTAAAACTTGACTAAAATTGGATCAGATTGTTATCTAAATATTTTGTCACCCTTTGTCAAGACACTCATTGTGAGTGTCTTGCCCTTTGTGCAACCATAGCCTAATCTAATGCTATTAGAGGTAAAAATTCAAGATTTGCTTAATTTTAAAAAAATTCTAGTCTTTTCTCAAAATTTTCTAAAAATCAAATTATTAGTGTCCCCTGGTGGCGACTCATTAAATGTTGTGCGGATCAATATACATATTGAACCGCATGTTCTTTTAAGGAACCGCAGACGGCAAGCCACATTTTGGCTAATTTTTTTTCTTTCTTCTTTGACCTCGGTCTTTTTCAAGATTCTTTCTTTGCCTATTTTGGTTAAACATTCCTTGAAACCTTTTAGTTTTATTTTTATTCCTTGCCTTGTCTATTTTCTTTAAATCTTCTCATTTTAGGTGTTCTCTTTCTCATCCCTCACAATGTCTTCTTCTTCTAATCTTAACCTTGACATATCTTTGTTACAAGCTTCTTCTTCTAAACCCAAAGCTTCTTCTTCTAAGCTTTTTAAGAAATCGAAAATATTGATTCGACCCATTTGGATAAAGAAGAACAAGGATAATCATGATTCCTCTTCTCCCAAACCTTGCAAGACTTCTTCTTTCTCTCATATTGAGTATTGGAATGAGACTTTATCAATCAATCCAATTAACGGAGAAAGAGAAGCTCTTCCACCACCACCTAAACCTTGCAACATAAATCATCTCAATGACCTTTCTTCTTTCTCCAAACTCACTAGGCGTTGTGAAAACCTCTCTTATCCTCAATCTCCTTCTCATCCACCAACTTCTTATTTTGATGTTCCTCCCCCATCAAACGACTTTGTTTTGCATCATGGAAGCTCATGTACATGTTGTCGATTTCAAAAAATTGAACTTGCTCATGTTTATGACAAGTTAAATTTTCTTGAATTTCTTCTCACTCGACCTCCTCTCAAAGTATCTGTTCCCGTAAGCAAATCTTTGAATGATGCATCGTCGTCTTATTTTACCAATTAAAGCACACTTTATGTTCTAATTGTTTGAGTCAGATAAAAACCTAAGCAATCTTGGAAGACTATCTCTACTAGAAGTTTATGCTTATGGTGTTTATTTTTAATATTTGTTGTTTTAATATTCATATTTTGTGTATAAATATTTTCCTTGTATGTTCTTTCATATTTTTGTAATATGATTGATATGTGTGTTATTTCTTGTTTTGCTAATTCTTTATCACACGTATTGTTGAGAGTCGATTATGGTTTACTATTGTCTTTGGGTGATTTTAACAATTCTAAATTTTTAACCCTTTGACATATTATCATTAGAATTGGTATGGATGTTTCTTTTCTACCTTTATTCCACCAATTGTGAATTGATCTTGTCAAAACACTCTCTTTGGACATACTTAGCATATACTTACTTCTAATTTGAGATTTATTTTCTTTCTCCCTCTCAAGTTAGTTAGTAGGTAGTGACTATAGTATATACATCGGTGTCTCTTTTCTTTCTACTAACCTTTGTATGTAGCTTGTCATCTTATTTCTATCACTTGGTGCCCCAAGCTAGGGGAGTAAGCACCAAGGGGGAGCTACTAGTAAAGTCGGTTATTCTCTTCTTTAAAGACTTGTGCTAACCTTTTTGCTTCGACAAAGGGGGAGAAATGATAGTGATAAAATCGTTAATAATTAGAAAACTTTTATTTTTACATAAATGAGTTTATAGTTGGCGTAATCAAAACGGAGAAGATTGTTAATGCATGCAATGCCTAAAAACATTATTAGTGTTAACTAATCTTTCTTATTTTTTATCACGATAAAGTATAAAAACATTTATTGTCAAAGACAACCGAAAGACGAGTTATTAAGCAAACACTATCATTAAGGTAATAATCATTTAAGTCTTACACAAACATATCTTAATCATGTTTAGTGATTATAGAAAGTGATTAACCTTAATATTCACATTTTGACAAATGTGACAACAGATTTTAATAAACTTTATTTTTAAGAAAATGTTTCATTAAAAGGGAAATTAAAAATTCGAATATGGCATATTCCAAATGCCATAGGAATATCCTTTGAAGGTAAAATCTACCTCAGATAACATTTCCTCACTAAAAGACAAAAAGGAGCGTAATCTACTCTGGGCGGTTCTCAAATTAGCTATGTGGTTCGTTATCAATAATGAACCGCACACTAATTAAAGAACCGCGCCCAAAGAGCCATTGGTTTTTGTCTCCTATAAATAGTGGATCAAATCTTTATTTTCCAAGAACCTTTTTGGACATTCTTTCTGCCTCTTATCTTCTTTCTATTTTCTAATCATTAGTAAATGATCACTTAATATGTTAAGTATGTTTACTTACGATTATCCTCATTATCCTCTTCTTTACTTGTCCAAAGAGAAGATCACTCACACATTTGTGATGTGATTAAAAATGAAGCCTTGATGAAGATCATCCTTTCTTAGATCTAGTCATGTTCATCATTTTGTTTAGTTGAGTCGTGTAGATCTAATGTATTTGTGTATACTTGGATTAGGTTGTTTATTTCCTTACTCTTTACTTATGCTTTCATCCTTTCATTGCATATTCATTGTCACTAGATATTGTTAATGCATTAGAACTGAACCTAACAACTATGAAACTAGTTTTCAAGTAAAAGGTAATTTTGAACAAACCTAATTGAAATTATTTTTAATTAGGACCTTAAACAAGAGAAACTATTCAACCCCTTCTAGTTTCTACATCTTGGACTTTTCATGTATCGACTAACCATACCAACCGAATAAGCCAAATATGGACGAGTATGCAAGAGATAACGTAAGCAACCCACCATTTTTCGATATTGAGTAGCTTCAACTTTTAGTTCATCTTTTGATTTTCATAACTTGAGTCTCGGTTCCATTGGGCATACAGTTGGTTTGCAATCTTCCATACCAACTTCTTTCAAAATCTTAATTTCATATTGCTCTTGCCTTATCTTGACACACTCATTCTCTTGTGATACTGCGATACCTAAGTAGTAAGTTAACTCACCAAGATCCGACAATTCAAATTGAGACACCATTCTCTTTTTGAACTCATTTGTAAGATCTAAGCTCGTCCCAGTCACGAATAAATCATCCACGCTAACCACAACATAGATTAATTCTCCATTGGGCACCTTTCTATACACCGCATTTTCATGCATGCATTGTAGAAAACCCATCTCTTCTAAATTACCATCGATCTTCTTTCAATCACCATTTAGAATAGTCGTTTTCACATTCAAGTGATGAATCTTCCATCCTTTCCCGGTTGCGAGAGCAATCAATAGTCATATGGTCTTGATTCGAGCTACGGGCGCGAATAATTCATCTACACGTTGTTGGTCTCCATTAGTTTCATCTTCTTCCTCTATTGATTCTCGTTCTACTTCGATTGTATCTTCTTTACCAACTTTTAGTTGAGCTTTATAAAGGCGATTTGCACTACGATTAACCTTTATAAGTAAACTTCACTATCTCGCACGGTTAAGAAATCACCTCGGATCCTAATATCATAACCGGATATTGTCGCTTGTCCGAGACTTATCACATTACTTCGAAGAGCGGGAATATAATAGACATCTTTCAACAACTTTTTTTTCTTCATTTTTACCTTGGAACAAAATCGAGCCTTTTCCGTTTATGCTTACACACAAACCATCTCCGAACCTAACACTTCCAACTATATTTTCATTTAATTCAGAAAAGTAAGAGTAATTACTTGTCATGTGATTACTTGCACAGTTATCAAAATACCATACATCATCTTCCTCGGTATTTGACTCGATCTTTGGCGGAGTGTACTTTTCTTCATTTATGAAAATCGTTTCTTGAATATGGCTCATCATAAAAAAATGTACCGTCCTCATGATACACATCTTCCTCTTGTGTCTCATTTAGGTTTGATCATGGTTTTAGTTTCGTTTAGGGCATCTTGAAACGAAGTGTCCATACTCATCACAACGGTAACACTTTATATGCGATAGGTCACGTTTCACATATTGTTTACTCTTTTGCTCATTATCTTCACGTCTTTTCGAGGAGTCATGTTGACCATGGTTTTGAGCATTGCCATGCCTATTACCTAGACCACGACCACACCTTAAGAGTATGAGCCACTTCCTCTTCCTTTGCTCGAGTCGTTATTACCGTTGGAATATTCGGCCTTCACATAAAACAAATTCTTTTTAGCGTCGTTTCCTTTATCATCTTCTTTGACTAAATCTTCATACGCTTTTAATCGTCCAACCACATCCTCAAACCCCGTCGTTTTAAGGTCTAAAACTTGCTCTAGGTCTGCCACGATATGGATAAAACGTCTAGGGCTTCCACGATATGGATAACACTTCTTTACCAGCTTGTGTTCCGACATAACTTCTTTAAGCGTGGCTGACTTAGAAGCAATACCCTACAGCTTTGCGTCATATGCATTTATACTATCGTTATCTGGCATCTTCAGTTTCTCGAACTCGGTAATTAGGGTTTGAAGCCTAGCTTCCTTCACACGATCAACCCCTAAGTTACGAGTTTTTATAGCTTCCCGCATCTCCTTCCCGGTTTTCAAATTCTGGATTTGCAACACCAAATCTTCCGGAATCGATTAAAATAACAAGCCTTTAACTATATTATTTTTCTAGGCATCGTTTGAGCCCGAATCTACCACATCCCATACTCCATGAATTCCAAAAAGAACCTATATACGCATCCTCCATATTGTATAGTTTGTTTACGTTAACAACGGACTATGAAACGTCAATCTTGTTTCTTTTGCTTGTGATTGTAAAGTGTTACCCACCATCTTAGTCCGTCTTACGGATCGTGAATAGGTTTGTAAAGGGGAAAAATCCAACCCTTTAATCCACGGCTTGGATTTTTTTCTTGGTTCGTGTTGAATACGCGTAAGACTGTCAATGGTTACCCCCGAATTATCTTACTAAAATTCAACTAAAACCAAACGAGACAGTCAACAATTTTAACACTGTTTTCAACTCGTTGTATTTGAACCAAAAAATTAATGTTTAAGTGTACCTATTGCCTAGAACCAAAAAAAAAATGCAACTTAAATTTGTTATACACACTGTTCAGAATAGCCCAACTAATCCAGCCTAACTGATACACACGTTTCACTTAAATAACCCCTTTTTTCCACATGTTTTTTTCATACCCCACATAACCACTTGGAGCAAATCAACAATTGATGTTGATTTTGACCCATATATGCGGCAACAATCCTCTTAATTTACCACTTGACTCATGTACATGGCACTAACACAACTGCGATCAAGGATGATAGAAACTCCACACGTCTTAACCATAAATTCGCAGGTTAGATCCTATTGTTTTATCCGATCTTGTGAATCCCTAACCGTTGGTAACAGGTCTCTAGCTCTCTTCTCAAGCTCTTATACCAATTGTGGTAATAAGAAGGTTGAGCACACATAAGCAAGAACACAACAAAACATAATCAAGAAAATAAGAACATGATTATGCTACCTAACACGCAGGTTTGTTTACTGAAGAAACTCACTGAAAATTCCAATTTGTTACCATGTGAACCCTTACCCTATATATAGACTAATCTTTTATAACAGCCACATCCAAACTCAAGAATTCTCCAACAACGTTAGTTGATCATATCAATGTGATAACATTTGTAAATGAGTTTGTCAACTTTTATGATTTCGTTCTTTTAAGGTTTATGTGTAACACCCCATTTTGATAAATGGAATGTCACGCGTAATTATGGTGTGTCATCAAAGCATACAAGGATAAATGTCTGAAACATTACATGACCATAGGGATAACCTAAATCAAACATCGGTTCCCAAACATAAGCCCAAAACATAATAAAGTAAAAGAAATGAATGAAAGGCTAAGCAAGAATAAGTATATGAAGGCAAAAAGGAAAAGACGTCTCTAGCAGCTTCCATCCTATGCACGTCCTCCAAATGCTCGAGTCTTTCCTAGGGTACCTGCCGTTTTGGGACATGGAAAGGAAAGTAACGGCTGAGCAAAACGCTCAGTGCACGGATATAGACATAGTATGAATGACTAAGCATAAAAAGACTTAATAACAGCGGAAATGTATAAGTCCTGGAAAACCTGGAACATGTTCATAAAACTGGTTTTATAGTTTGAAAAGCCTTATGTTTATCTTATGAAAACTGTTTAACATATTTTACCATTAGCCAATATAGGTCATGAAAATCCACCGTGCATGAATACTTGGAGGGGTGACCTCATCATGCAAATTAGAGGGGTTGCCTCTAATTTAATATACTGGTTCTGGGTAGGAGGGATCAGCTCCTTGTGAAGGATGCAAGGCACACACCACATTCACCATGAAATCCTGACTGAAAACATGTAACTAGGATGCACCCATACGCCCCACATGATAAATATAATAAAAAAGGCCAAAAGCTGGAGGGACGCCACGAGCAATCACTCCGCCGTGGTGAAGTCATAACATCAGTGCCTCTAATGTTATGGTTATGGTACCTCCATAACTAGGTGAAACTGGTCATGCATGTATATGGCTATAGGTATTCTAAATTAAACATAAGCAATTCAAAGACATACTTATACTACGGGAAAACATTTGCCTGCATACGGGAAATCCTAATAGGGAAAGAATGTCCATACTGAAAGGACGGGAATCCGTACCTTATGTCTAGTGAACGAAGAAGATGAACTGAGAGGAATCCTACTTCCGTATCACTAATGCTACATAAATACATACATGAATAAGTATCTACGTAGTTGGTTTTATGTCATGTCTTAGCTTATTTTATATGTTCTTATCATGTTTTACTGTTTAAAGCCTTAAACTGTGTTTATCTTATATTCTGTTTACTCTGATTAAGTATTTCTGGTATTTCATGTATTATTATACTTACTGTGTAATAATAAGTAACTTTCCAAAAATAGCAGGTTTCCTAAAATAGAAAGTTTACAAAAATAGAAAGTTACCAAAAATAGAAAGTTTCCAAAAATAGAAAGTTTTCAAAAATAGAAAGTTTCCAAAAATAGAATTACTGCTTAAAATAGATAAGTTTCTAAAAATAGAAAGTTTCTATAAATAGATTAGCTGTCTTATTTAAATAAGTTTCCATAAATAGATTAGCTGCCTGAAATAAATAAGTTTCTAAAAATAGAACGTTTCCATAAATAGATTTGCTGCCTTATTTAAATAAGTTTCTAAAAATATAAGTTTCCATAATTAGAAATAAGCTGGTTAAATAAGCTAAGTATATAAGCCTAAGTGTTTTCATGGTTATTTCTAAGTCATAATGATACAATGTATAATTTATTAATTATTTCATGTAATTAAAATAAACTATAGGTTAAAATATTTAATTAAAGTATATCATGTTTTTAATTAAATAAAGTTAAATACTTAGATTAAAACATGTATTATTATTTATTAATAATATAACCTAAGTCATGCTAATTAATTAATTATAACCATGGTTTTTAAATAATTAATTTATTTATAAGTCTAAAAATATAAAATACTTAGGTTAATAATTTCATGATTTTAATAATTAAAATAACCTAAGTCATGTTATTAAATTAATCATGTCATGTTATTAATTTAATTTTTAACATAAGATTATAAAAAAATAATAATCTTAACATACACCGTGAACCGGATCTTGACTAAGAACCATGAACCGGACATGAAATCGACACCATACCCCGAACCAAATCAGGGTTACCCTTGTCTTGTTGCTGCCGTGGGACCCACACCAACCAACCGGGACCATATAGTCTCGGTGGTGGTCATGTAGCCAAACCGAGACCCTCTCGGGTTCGGTTTAGGCGCCGGCCAAAAACAAACACCCCTAAATCACCCTTTTTGATTTATTCCAAAACCAATTTCATGTTAGATCTATGATTTAATTAGGTTTTTAGGAAAAACATGTCATGTTCTTAATTATTTAAAAGATTAAATCAAAAGAAAAGGGTTTAAAAGAATTACCGAATACGTGGATCTAAACAATGATGAACAAACACGAACACTAGCAATAAATCCAAGATCAAAGATCAATAAACACCTCCTTTGGTGTGTTTGAAGGTGGCGGCCAAAAGAGAAAAAGAAGGAGGAGGAGAACTTTTAGGTTTTTGTGAAAATCCTCTATAAAGTGAAAATGAGTAGTGATCTTTTCCTAATTCCTTGTTTTAGTAAACATTGATGGGCTAAGCCCATCTTCCCTTCCTAATTTCGTGGTATGGGGCCAACATGGGGTAACCCATACATTTCCTGAGTCTAAATATTATAGTGTGTTCTCGTGTTCGTAATTTACTTGTTTTAATTAGTTATCGATCGTGACTTAATATATTTATTCGTGTTCGTAATAAATATATATACGTAATTAATATTAGCTCGTGATTTAATTACGTTCATGATTTCATGATCGCATGTTCGTGATTAATTATTGTTTAAATAATTATTGCGTGTTCGTGCGTAATAAATACTTATCGTGTTCTAACACGTACGTAATACGTAAAATCCTAACACGTAAACGTAATCGTACTATAAAAGGAAAGTTTTAATCTAGTACGTACGATCTTAAGGGTACTATTCATGGTAAAAGCATGCGGGTTTTACAACTCTTCCCCCCTAAAAAGAATAATTTGTCCCCGAATTATAGATAACGTAACTGAAAGAGAAACATACCCGAATCAAACTGAGAGGGTATGTAAGATTAATGAACATACAGGTGACATGGTAGATGGAACGTGGAACGTGACATGTCTTGAAAGGACATGAAACGTGACGTGACTGAAAGGACATATCTAATTGATGAGAGAAAACGGATAAAAGTCCGGATGAACTTGTCCGTTTCCAAGTGGCCTCCCTCTTGGAACGGTTCCTTCAGAAGATCTTGACACAAATGATAAATCTTGGTCCTCCTGACCTTGACTTGGAATACGAAGAAATTCTTGGTTATCAACGGAAGGTAGATCCCCTAAATTCGATCGAGGAAAATAAGAGTTAACGTGCTAGGGTAACTGAAACGTTACGATGCAAGACAATCTGACTTAACTGATAATTAGAAACGATGCGCGAGACATAAAGAAACGTAGTACGTGAAAAATTTTGAACGTGATACGTGAAAATTTTTGAACGTGCTAAGTGGAGATATGGCGAGTGTAGTATGAGTAAACATATCGTGATCCATGATACGTGTAACATATCTTGATCATGATATGAGGAACGTGGAATGAACATGACATGTGAAACATATCGTGATCATAGAATACAATGGCGGTAACGCCAAACGCTACAAGGTGAGACGTGGAATATGACGTGAAACGTCTATTTGATGATGGAGAGTTATACTAAACTTGGGTCTGGTCTCTCAAGTTCTTGCAAAACTTCCCAGAACGAAATAAACGTAAAATCGTAAGCCCATATACGATCATGAACGTGAATAGTGTCATGAACGCGAGCGCGAAAGCAAGTCGTGGAATCAGAATGAAGACGTGAAGTAATTTAGGAGTACAATTGCGAATCTTTGTCTGACCCGATAGCTGAGGGATTACCAAGTGGTCGGATGAGCCTTGGCGTGGAATGTGTCCGATAAATCTGTTGGTTCTGAAATCCGTACGGATGTAAGGATTTTGCAGACTTGATCAAACTGTTGACAATAACCCAGATAGCATCATGCTTCTTCTGAGTTTGCTGTAATCTGGTAACTAAAATCCATGGAGATCTTGTCCCTTTTTGATTCATAATTTCAGATGATGAAAACATACCAATCTGTTGGTGTCCTATCTTAGCCTGTTTGTATAACATGTATGAAGATATGAACGTAACTGTATCCTACTTCGTAGAAACTTGATACATAGAAGGTTGCGTGAATCTAGACTTCTCCTAGCGTAGGATTTTCTAGAACACCTAATGTAGTGTAGGGTTCTCTCCTTTACGCATAAGCAGAGTCAGGGTAAGATTAGCCGTAGAAACCAATGTGATTCAGCGTGTCACTGTAATCGACCAAAATTGATATTGGAAAAATTTCCAGGTAAAATTTCTCTTGTCATAGAATTTGCAACATAGAGCAGATATGGTCTCCTGTTCTTCTCTAGACTTAGAGGAATTCAGGTTATCCTCAATGAAAACACTGATGAACTTGTTTATGAGTTCATGGAAACTCTATTTATTAAGTCCATAATGTTGTTGGAGCATTTATGGGATTAAAACAGAATCCTGAATTTAGCATGACCAAGTCGTGTACGAATAGCAGTCATGGACATGTCCTACTCTTTCACTCATCACTGTTGGCATCATGATCATGAATATGATCTTGTAAAGTGCTTAACACCATACGGTTGATTGGACATGTTGTCAATACGTGGAGGAGAATAATGGTCATGAATGGTGATTTGTTTAAGCCGACGGTAGTCGACACATAATCTCATGGTACCGTCCTTCTCCTTGTAAGTTCTTCTGGAATGTATGAGAAGATTTTGGAATAATCAACTGGCTATGCGTAAAAGACTTAAGTGGTCGTGTCTTACTGGCAGCTAGAAAATTTCAGCGACCATGGCTAACAACGCACATGCTTGTAAGCATAGATAATTTGTACAGATTTTCCTGATGAAAAATCAAGCTGAATGTATTCAGAAGCCTGAACATTACTGTACATAATTATGAATCGTAGCATGGTGTGTTGTTGATAGACTATAATTAGGATAAAATTCAACTCGTGTCTGTCCGAGGAATTGCGTTAGCAGCTTGGATCTCATCATTAAGCTGAAGGAAAACCTTCGTATACGTGGGAATACGAAAGGCGTCCTTCATAGTCATGAATCATATGAAATATGGTGAAAGAAATAAAAGTGACATCAGCAACGCGACAGTTCTCACTGATGCGCCGATAATGGTATTGAAATTCTTGTGGCCTGATTAATACATGGCACAACAAAATGGGTATACCCTTGGAGGGTACCCTGAATTTCTTAGAAATGTCCCATAGTTGGACGTGAGTCATGTGTCTTGACTCGTGTCTTGGAACCATAAGCATGACATATGTCTTGACTGGTGTCTTGACATGTGTCTTCAGGAAGTATACGTGAGACATGTGTCTTTACTGATGTCTTGACATGTGTCACGAGACGTAAAACAATAGAACTACAATATTAGGTTATTATGCCAGACTTGGCGGGTC
Source organism: Glebionis coronaria (assembly GCA_025667525.1). Lineage (NCBI taxonomy): Eukaryota > Viridiplantae > Streptophyta > Magnoliopsida > Asterales > Asteraceae > Glebionis > Glebionis coronaria. The sequence continues at coordinate 633,976,938 of CM046875.1, read as the reverse complement.
GGTTGGACTACTGATCCTTTGTATGTCTGATCACATCCGCGGTCGGAGCCTCGATTGCGATTTCTAGGATAGTTGCTGTCATAGTAGTGGTTACTATCGTCATGTCTGTCAGTTCCATGATGGTCATTCTCATGACCGTGATTCATGTAACTATTTAGCTGAGTGTCCGGCTGGTACCGGTTTGCACTCATATGACTGAATTGACAGCTGAATGACGTGTGACATGTAACTAAGAATTAGGGACAATGATTGATGAAAATCGTCTGATGGTGAAGCATTTTCTCGTCCAAAAGCTTTGCTCTGACGCCTTTGTCTTCGTCTCGTAGGATCTTCAGGTTGTGAACAGCATCCGCATCTCGTAGCGTCTCCGAACATCAGTAGCATCAACCTTTAGTAACATCTCCAAGCTATGAGCGGCATCGGCAATCTTGTAGAATATCAGCAAGTGAACATACGCGTGAGATGATTTAGAATCGACTAGCGAATACTCGTGAAGTATTGCAAGTGAAATACACATGGATTTAGGTACGTGTAATACACATGGAATACGGTACATGGAGTACACATGGAATGCACATGAAATGATTGGTATTGGGGTCGATCATTTGTCATGATTTAAGGAAAGTATATCAGTTAAACGGTTAGGAAAACCATCATGATAACCTGGCAGTATTAGCATAGACATCATTTTGGTTACATCGAAAAACGTGAAAGTGTGGTTACAAAAAAATTCGACGATGATTTGCCTGAAAGCATGATCAATGAAAACCAACCATTACTATAATGAAAGCAGAATTTACATGAATTCCAACAGTGTCTTGCATGGAAGCAAAGACAGCAAGAGAGACGTAAGACACAATCACGTGAAGACCAAGTCATTATGAAGAAACGTGGAACAACTCAATGTGAAGGAGTGTATAACATAATCAGCATGAAACCGAAGTTAACCATGACAGTATGACAGCATACTTGACATAAAAAACATAATAAGTTATGAGGGGACATGAAAAAAATTTATGCCAATAAATCATGAGAAAAATTTTATGCATGAAAAACAGTGCATGAATGTATAATGTAGTTTATAAAAACCTTTATATGTGCGAGGGGACGCCTATGGGTCGGTCCCAAAACAAAAGACATGGCGAGGGGACGCCTATGGGTCGGTCCCAAAGTTAAAAGTTTCGATAAAAGCACAAGCGACTAAATAGGGCCAGTCCTGTACCAACCATTACTTAGTCATAATCCCTGCAACAATGATACATGAAACATAAATAAATGAAACTCATCTGTCAAAACTTATCAGAAAAAATTTATGTGACTAATTATGAACTACTGGGGTTCAGTCCACATAGCCACAGTTCACGAGGAACATTATGCATGAAACAATGACACATAACTAAATATGAATGACGGTTGTCCATCCATATTAGTAAAACAATATCGATGAAAACATCAAGGTTAAAACCTCAAGGTGCTGAAAACATCATGGTTAAAACAACAATGCGTTGAAAACAACAATACGTAGAATAACAAACGTTGGCTTAGGAAGCTCCTGGTGACTACCCACTAGTCACAGGTCGAGTTTTTAGAGCCTACAGGTCGAAACCAGGCTCTGATACCATAATTGTAACACCCCATTTTGATAAATGGAATGTCACGCGTAATTATAGCGTGTCATCAAAGCATACAAGGATAAATGTCTGAAACATTACATGACCGTACGGATAACAGAAATCAAACATCGGTTCCCAAACATAAGCCCAAAACATAATAAAGTAAAAGAAATGAATGAAAGGCTAAGCAAGCATAAGTATATGAAGGCAAAAAGGAAAAGAAGTCTCTAGCAGCTTCCATCCTATGCACGTCCTCCAAATGCTCGAGTCTTTCCTAGGGTACCTGCCGTTTTGGGACATGGAAAGGAAAGTAACGGCTGAGCAAAACGCTCAGTGCACGGATATAGACATAGTATGAATGACTAAGCATAAAAAGACTTAATAACAGCGGAAATGTATAAGTCCTGGAAAACCTGGAACATGTTCATAAAACTGGTTTTATAGTTTGAAAAGCCTTATATTTATCTTATGAAAAATGTTTAACATATTTTACCATTAGCCAATATAGGTCATGAAAATCCACCGTGCATGAATACTTGGAGGGGTGACCTCATCATGCAAATTAGAGGGGCTGCCTCTAATTTAATATACTGGTTCTGGGTAGGAGGGATCAGCTCCTTGTGAAGGATGCAAGGCACACACCACATTCACCATGAAATCGTGACTGAAAACATGTAACTAGGATGCACCCATACGCCCCACATGATAAATATAATAAAAATGGCCAAAAGCTGGAGGGACACCACGAGCAATCACTCCGCCGTGGTGAAGTCATAACATCAGTGCCTCTAATGTTATGGTTATGGTACCTCCATAACTAGGTGAAACTGGTCATGCATGTATATGGCTATAGGTATTCTAAATTAAACATAAGCAATTCAAACACATACTTATACTACGGGAAAACATTTGGCTGCATACGGGAAATCCTAATAAGGAAAGAATGTCCATACTGAAAGGACGGGAATCCGTACCTTATGTCTAGTGAACGAAGAAAATGAACTGAGAGGAATCCTACTTCCGTATCACTAATGCTACATAAATACATACATAAATAAGTATCTGCTTACTAATTACGTAGCTGGTTTTATGTCATGTCTTAGCTTATTTTATATGTTCTTATCATGTTTTACTATTTAAAGCCTTAAACTGTGTTTATCTTATATTTTGTTTACTCTGATTAAGTATTTCTGGTATTTCATGTATTATTATACTTACTGTGTAATAATAAGTAACTTTCCAAAAATAGCAGGTTTCCTAAAATAGAAAGTTTCCAAAAATAGAAAGTTACCAAAAACAGAAAGTTTCCAAAAATAGAAAGTTTCCAAAAATAGAAAGTTTCCAAAAATAGAATTACTGCTTAAAATAGATAAGTTTCTAAAAATAGAAAGTTTCCATAAATAGATTAGCTGCCTTATTTAAATAAGTTTCCATAAATAGATTAGCTGCCTGAAATAAATAAGTTTCTAAAAATAGAACGTTTCCATAAATAGATTAGCTGCCTTATTTAAATAAGTTTCTAAAAATAGAAGTTTCCATAATTAGAAATAAGCTGGTTAAATAAGCTAAGTATATAAACCTAAGTGTTTTCATGATTATTTCTAAGTCATAATGATACAATGTATAGTTTATTAATTATTTCATGTAATTAAAATAAACTATAGGTTAAAATATTTAATTAAAGGATATCATGTTTTTAATTATATAAAGTTAAATACTTAGGTTAAAACATGTATTATTATTTATTAATAATATAACCTAAGTCATGTTAATTAATTAATTATAACCATGGTTTTTAAATAATTAATTAATTATAAGTCTAAAAATATAAAATACTTAGGTTAATAATTTCATGATTTTAATAATTAAAATAACCTAAGTCATGTTATTAAATTAATCATGTCATGTTATTAATTTAATTTTTAACATAAGATTATAAAAAAAAATAATCTTAACATACACCGTGAACCGGATCTTGACTAAGAACCATGAACCAGACATGAAATCGACACCATACCCCGAACCAAATCGGGGTTACCCTTGTCTTGTTGCTACCGTGGGACCCACACCAACCGGGACCATATGGTCTCGGTGGTGGTCGTGTAGCCAAACCGAGACCCTCTCGGGTTCGATTTAGGCGCCGGCCAAAAACAAACACCCCTAAATCACCCTTTTTGATTTATTCCAAAACCAATTTCATGTTAGATCTATGATTTAATTAGGTTTTTAAGAAAAACATGTCATGTTTTTAATTATTTAAAAGATTAAATCAAAAGAAAAGGGTTTAAAAGAATTACCGAATGCGTGGATCTAAACAATGATGAACAAACACGAACACTAGCAATAAATCTAAGATCAAAGATCAATAAACACCTCTTTTGGTGTGTTTGAAGGTGGCGGCCAAAAGAGAAAAAGAAGGAGGAGGAGAACTTTTAGGTTTTTGTGAAAATCCTCTATAAAGTGAAAATGAGTAGTGATCTTTTCCTAATTCCTTGTTTTAGTAAAAATTGATGGGCTAAGCCCATCTTCCCTCCCTAATTTCGTGGTATGGGGCCAACATGGGGTAACCCATACATTTCATGAGTCTAAATATTATAGTGTGTTCTCGTGTTCGTAATTTACGTGTTTTAATTAGTTATCGATCGTGAGTTAATATATTTATTCGTGTTCGTAATAAATATATATACGTAATTAATATTAGCTCGTGATTTAATTACGTTCATGATTTCATGATCGCATGTTCGTGATTAATTATTGTTTAAATAATTATTGCGTGTTCGTGCGTAATAAATACTTATCGTGTTCTAATACGTACGTAATACGTAAAATCCTAACACGTAAACGTAATCGTACTATAAAAAGAAAGTTTTAATCTAGTACGTACGATCTTAAGGGTACTATTCATGGTAAAAGCATGCGGGTTTTACATTATGCTTGGGGTGTTCATCGGGTTCAGTTTTGTTCTTTTATCAGGTTATTTGGTTCAGATAATTTAGTTATGGAGTTTTTGTAAGTCAAACCAGAGCCAAAACAAAGCAAACTAAAAATTTGGTTTACGGTTCAATTCATTATGAGATGAATTAAGTCCAGTTTTGAACCAAAGCCTAATTTGTAATTTGGTCTGGTTTATATTCAGTTTCACATAAACATATAAATATATGCTTTTAAAATGTGGGTCGTTCAAAGTTAAGAAAATATCCTTTTGAGATCTTCTTATGTTCAAACTCAATTTAAATTTTGGTGTGGTTTCAATATCGTCTCATAAGGCTTAGGCTAAAAGTTTAAGAAAAGTATTTTAGATTTCAATTTAACCTGAACATAAATACGTGAAAAAATCCTTTTAACTTTTAATTGTGTGATGTTAGCCACCTTCGACACAATAAAATTTCAGTTCAAATAAACATATTTTTTAAATGTGGGCCGTTAAAAAATAAGAAAATAATGAATGCAAAGAAAACACTCACGTACATCTATCTTATATCACAAGACGGCCATCAAACACATATATAAATACAAGTATTTGGAGCAATGATATCCGCAAAGATATGGTCGCAGCGCCCACTACACGTTGCGCGCGAATGGAAGATTTGCAGGAGTACTAAAAATAGATTATTTAAAAGTTGTACCAAAGGAAATTCACCTAGTAGTTTTAAGGCTGGTGGGAGTGAGGATGATCCCACTCGTGACTACCCTCCACCCACGCGCAACCCCCACCCCACCTATCCAACCCGCGCGCGAGTCACCCACTGGCAAGCAAAAACAATAGGCAAACTCACCCAGGTGAGTTTTATGTTGGAAATTTAGTGCAGTTGTGGGATCGGGTCATACTTGTAAATGGGTTTGGAGGTACGGAGTGTACACCCATTAAGTCCCTGACCTCCCTGGACTCAATATAGTGGTTGAAAGTTCATCAGTAGGAAGCTGCTCCTGGTTAGGAAGTTGCTCCTGGTGAGGAAGTTGCTCCTGGTCAGGAAGTTGCTCCTGGTTAGGACGCTGCTCCTGGTGATGCACAAAGTCTTTGTAACCTCTTTGACTAATCAATGAGGGTTGAATATTGACTTGATGACCAGGTTTATGGTCATGTAACCACTATGGTTTCATGTAGGTAATTATGAGCTTAATTGGCCGATTAATGCTCTTAATTACCATTGACTATGAGTTACATCCTTCTAGGACTAGGATCACTATAAATAGTGATCATATTTGCATGATGAAAGATACAGAAACAAGAAACACTTACACGCACAGAGTTCTTGATTTGTGCCTAAAACAAGAACTAACTCTTGGTTTTATCCCAAGGAGGTATTCATGTTAACCCAGACATAGGGTCGAATAATCTTCTTTGGAAAGTGATTACACGACTTCAAGAGATATCCGGTAACCATTCATTGGTACGTAGTTAGGCTATTGATTATCTTCACCCTGTTGGAACGAAGTAAACCCCAACAATCAAAGAAGATTATTTTGTGATAATAAATGGCGGCGGCAATGAAGCATATGGTGGCTAACTTCTCCAAACTGGACAAGTTTGAAGGCGTTGATTTTAGGAGATGGCAGAAGAAGATGCACTTTCTTCTTTCTACCATGAACGTGGTGTACGTGCTGACCACTCCCATTCCTGATGGTGGTGATGATGCTACTTTGGAGGAACTGAGGAAAAGGAGAAAATGGGAGAATGATGATTATGTGTGTCGCGGCATAATTCTCAATGGTATGTCTGATTCTTTATTTGATATTTACCAAAATGTTGAATCTGTTAAAGAACTATGGGATTCCTTGGAAGTCAAATATATGGCTGAGGATGCATCAAGTAAGAAGTTCCTTGTGAGTGATTTTACAAATTACAAAATGACTGATTCAAGACCAGTCATGGAACAATACAATGAACTTCTTGGAATACTTGGTAGATTTACACAACATAAAATAAACATGGATGAGACCATTCAGGTCTCGTGTGTCATTGACAAACTACCTCCTTCTTGGAAAGATTTCAAGCACACCTTGAAACATAAGAAGGAGGAGTTAACTCTTGTTGAGTTGGGCAGTCATTTGCGCATTGAGGAATCCCTCAGGGTGCATGAAAGTGATAAGCCAAAGAGCAACAATGTTGCTGGTTCATCTGTTGTCAATATTGTGGAGCATAACAACTCCACCAGGTACAATGACAACAAGGGCAAACGTAAGCATCAGGATAACACCAAAGCTAATCCTAACAAGAAGTCATCAGTGGCTTGCTGGAAGTGTGGGAAACCTGGACACTTCAAAAGGGATTGCAAAGGTGTTAGCATTGGCAACCAAGCTAATGGATCAGGCACAAAAGGTCAGAATATGTTTAATGAATCTCTCCAGATTTATTATGTTACATATGTATCTGAAGCTTACTTTGTGCAGGATGATGATGTTGCGTGGTGGGTTGACTCTGGAGCAACAGTACATGTGTGTAAAGATAGATGCTGGTTTAAGACTTATGAGTCAATGAATGATGGATCTATTCTTCACATGGGAAATGAGTCAACAGCCCTAGTGCATGGACGTGGTTGTGTAGATCTTAAATTTAGTTCTGGAAAGATTGTTTCTTTGTTTAATGTTTTGCATGTTCCTAATAATAGGAAGAACTTGGTTTCTAGTAGTGTTTTGAATAATTGTGGTTATAAACAAGTGATTGAATCTAATAAATTTGTTTTATCGAAACATGGTGTGTTTATTGGTTTTGGCTATTTGAGTAATCAAATGTTCAGGCTTAATATTGATTCTAGTATAAATGTTGATTATGTCCTGCTGACTACCACTAAACTGAATGATTCATCACTATGGCATGCTAGACTAGGCCATGTCCACTATAAGAGGATGCAAGATATGTCTAAGGATGGGTTAATTCCAGCTTTTGACATGGACACTGATAAGTGTCAGACTTGTATGCTGAACAAAATTACTAAGAAACCATTTCAGGATGTAAAACGTGAGACTACAGTTTTGGAGCTAATCCATAGTGACCTATGTGATTTGCATGCTACTCCCTCATTAGGGAATAAGAAATACTTGGTAACTTTTATTGATGATGCTTCTAGGTTTTGCTATGTTTATTTGTTACATACTAAGGATGAAGCATTAGATAAATTTAAAGTATTTAAAACTGAAGTTGAATTACAACAAGGAGTCTAAATCAAAAGATTTAGGACTGATAGGGGAGCTGAGTACATGGATACTTTGTACTTTCAGTCTGTTGGAATAATCCATGAGACAACTGCTCCCTATACTCCACAACAAAATGGTATATCTGAAAGAAAAAATAGAGTACTAAAAGAGATGGTTAACTCCATGTTGTCCTACTCAGGACTGAGTCAAGGGTTTTGGGGAGAAGCTATGTTAACAGCTTGCTATTTATTAAATAGGGTTCCTAATAAAAGGAACAGGATTACCCCTTATGAACTGTGGACTAAAAGGAAACCAAACTTGAACTACCTTAAAGTTTGGGGTTTTAGGGCTGTTGTAAGACTCCCTGATCCATAGGTGAAAACCTTGGGTGAAAGAGGCATTGAATGCATCTTTGTTGGATATGCTGAGTATTCCAAGGCTTATAGGTTCTATGTTATTGAACCTAATGACTCAGTTTCAATAAACTCAATCATTGAATCAAGGGATGCTAACTTTGATGAGACTAGGTTCTCATCAGTCCCTAGACCAAGCCTTAGGACTCCTACTAGAGCTGAGGACATTGGTGTTTCAGTAGAACCTGAAAGGGTCACTCATGAGGTTGTGGTTCAGCAACCTGAGCCTAAGTTTAGAAGAAGCACAAGGCATAGGACTCCAAGGAATTTTGGGCCTGAGTTTCAACTATACTTGGTTGAAGGAACAAGGGATGAGGTCTCTGACCAGTACTACTATTGCTTTAATGTTGAGGATGATCCCAAAACATTTGATGAAGCAATTTAGTCCCAGGATGTTGCTTTCTGGAAAGAAGCAATCAATGATGAGATGGATTCCATCATGGGCAACAACACTTGGGTGTTAGTTGATCTACCTCCAGGTTGCAATCCACTTGGATGCAAATGGATCTTCAAAAGAAAGATGAAGGTAGATGGAACTATTGAAAAGTTCAAGGCAAGGTTAGTCATTCAAGGCTTTAGAAAAAAGTCAGGGATAGACTACTTTGATACTTATGCTCCTGTAGCACGCATAAGTACCATAAGAATGTTGATTGCCTTGGCAAGCATTCACAATCTGATTATTCATCAGATGGATGTGAATACAGCATTCTTGAATGGTGATTTAGATGAGGAGGTTTATATGAACCAACCTCAAGGTTTCATCATGCCTGGTCATGAAGGTAAGGTGTGTAAACTGATTAAGTCCTTATATGAACTCAAACAAGCACCTAAGCAATGGCATCAAAAGTTTGATTAAGTGGTTTTGTCTAATGGTTATTTACTTAACCAAGCTGACAAATGTGTATATAGCAAATTTGATGAATCTGGTAAAGGAGTCATCATTTGCCTATATGTTGATGACATGTTAATCTTTGGTACTGACCAAGTTCAGGTTGATTTAACCAAAGAGTTTTTGTCATCAAGGTTCTCTATGAAAGACATGGGGAAGGCTGATGTTATCCTTGGCATAAGGATTAAACATGAAAGTGATGGTATTGTAATTTCTCAGTCTCATTATATTGAGAAGGTCCTGAAGAAATTCAATCACTTTGATTGTACTCCAGTAAGTACACCTATGGATACAAATGAGAAACTAATTCCTAACAATGGTCAGGCTGTCTCCCAGCTTGAGTATTCTAGGGTGATTGGTTGCTTGATGTATGCCATGACTAGTACTAGGCCTGATATTGCTTTTGCAGTGGGTAAACTGAGTAAATACACTAGTACTCAGCATTGGCAAGCAATTCAGAGGGTACTAAAGTATTTGAAAGGAACAATAGATTATTGTTTGTCTTATACTGGATATCCTTCAGTGTTGGAAGGTTACACTGATGCAAGTTGGATCAGCAATACTAAGGATAATTCATCCACAAGTGGCTGGGTATTCCTTCTTGGTGGTGGTGCAATTTCTTGGGCATCCAAGAAGCAAACTTGCATTACTGGTTCAACAATGGAATCTGAATTTGTGACTCTAGCAGCTGCTGGTAAAGAGGCTGAATGATTGAGAAACTTGCTTCTTGAGATTCCATTGTTGGTCAAACCTATGGCACCCATATCTATCCGTTGTGATAGGGCAGCTACATTGGCTAAGGCTTATAGCCAAATGTACAATGGTAAGTCTAGACACTTAGGTGTTAGACATAGCATGATTCGTAAGCTAATCATGAATGGGGTGATATCAATAGAGTTTGTGAGGTCTCAACAAAACTTAGCTGATCACTTGACGAAGGGATTGGCTAGAGACTTGGTTATAAAGTCTGCTAAAGGGATGGGCTTAAAGTCCAAACTAGTCACTGAATGCTAGGACACCCAACTCCCTCCTGGGGAAACTTGGGAGCTGAGTTCAATGTGGAAAGCTGAACATTCAGGGGACTGAAGCACATGTATATCATCCCAAGGATGTGCTTGTACCTGCTGAAAGGAGGATGAAGTTATAAACTTCTTAATGGTTAATTTCTTTGAAAAAGTGCTTAAGCAGGAGCATGAACTAAAGAGGAACCACCTATGTAAATGTTGAGGTTTCGCCGCCTCAAGGAGCATGGACTTTGGCTCTTACAACATTTATGAATTGGATATGGACACATGGCTTGTATGGTGTCAGGAGCGTTTTAAGTGTTTGAAAACTTGTGTGTATTTTATCTTCAGGTATTCAAAGTAGTTGAAGGGTTCAATTCTTAGAACACCCTGATTCTCGAATATTTGAAGTGATGTACTAAAATGGAAATTCAATCCTCAGGACATTTTCATTTATGCACTGGTTTTGTTAAAGTTGATTTTCATGTAAAAGGAATTGTACTAAATTGGGGAGGATTGTTGGAAATTTAGTGCAATTGTGGGATCGGGTCATACTTGTAAATGGGTTTGGAGGTACGGAGTGTACACCCATTAAGTCCCTGACCTCCCTGGACTCAATATAGTGGTTGAAAGTTCATCAGTAGGAAGCTGCTCCTGGTTAGGAAGTTGCTCCTGGTGAGGAAGCTGCTCCTGGTCAGGAAGTTGCTCCTGGTTAGGACGCTGCTCGTGGTGATGCACAAAGTCTTTGTAACCTCTTTGACTAATCAATGAGGGTTGAATATTGACTTGATGACCATGTTTATGGTCATGTAACCACTATGGTTTCATGTATGTAATTATGAGCTTAATTGGCCGATTAATGCTCTTAATTACCATTGAATATGAGTTACATCCTTCTAGGACTAGGATCATTATAAATAGTGATCATATTTGCATGATGAAAGATACAGAAACAAGAAACACTTACACGCACAGAGTTCTTGATTTGTGCCTAAAACAAGAACTAACTCTTGGTTTTATCCCAATGAGGTATTCGTGTTAACCCAGGCATAGAGTCGAATAATCTTCTTTGGAAAGTGATTACACGACTTCAAGAGATATCTGGTAACCATTCATTGGTACGTAGTTAGGCTATTGATTATCTTCACCCTATTGGAACGAAGTAAACCCCAACATTTTATACATGTGGGCCCATATGTTTTTTATTTTTTTGGTTAAGTTTAATTGTGGGTGTTTTTTGTGAGTGGGGTGTATTTAAATAATAAAAAAATAGGTATAAAAAGTGAGTGTGAGTGAGTTTGGGTGAGTGTCATTACCTTCGTGGGTGAATTTGTTAAAAAACTGAGGTGGCGGTGAGTGGGTTTCACCCCACTCCCACCAGTCTAAGGCTAAAAATGGTACTCAAAAAGTCGGATTTTTAAAGAAGTAGAAAGGAAAAAATCTCAAGTGGACCAACCTACTATATAAAGTTGGAAAAAAACATGAAAACGAAACCCATAGAATATACCAAACATTTAAGTTTGTAATCCGAAAAAAAAAAACTTTATGCAATTATGTGAGAGTTAGACCTACTTTTGTAATGAGCCTTTACATGAACAAAAGGAAAAAAAATGTAAAGTGGATGTGCGAAGTTAAATATAAGGCTGAAACTATTTTTTTCTTCTATCATTGGGAGATATAAATAAAAGTAAAGGAAAAAGTGTGCATTCGGCTAAAGAGGGTGGCGAACACAAAGGTATTGTATTAGCGAACACACAACATCGTGATAAACTGATGTCGTGGCTAAAATTGGTGCTATAGCTGACACGTAAACTATGACATCATATTTTATGAGATATGGGAGAGTCGTCGAGACAAATGTGATGTCATAAGACTAAAAATTGATATAATTAGTTCACATATACCCCACTTTACTAATAAAATTAAAGAAATAAAGAAAAAATTGAAAAGGTCACAAAAAAGTGAGCTGGAAAATACAGCACGCGAGTGGTACGACGCAAACGTTTGTATGGTAAACCATTTAATTTGTGAGCTGGTAATATATGACGTGACATTATCGTACACTAGATTTAGTTAATCGCTTAGTTGGTTCAGCTTATTTAGTTCTCGAGTTTACGTAAAGACAAAATAAAACCAAAACAAATTCAAATTTAAGTTAGTTTTTAACCGAAGCCCAATTTACGGTTTTCAACCTGTAAAGCTCAAGCCATAAGCTTAAAAAATACTTTTAATTTTGATTAAGCTATAAATTCTTTCCACTGATGTTTCAGTTTCAAATAAGCGTATGTTTTCAAAAATGTGGGCCGTTAAAAGTTAAGAAAATAATGGATGCGAAGAAAACACTCGCGTCCATCTATCTTAAAAGACGGCCATCAAACACATATATAAATACAAGTATTCGTAGCAATGATATCCGCAAAGATATGGTCGCAGCGCCCACTACACGTCGCGTGCGAATGGAAGATTTGCAGTATTATTAAAAAAAACACATTTAAAAGTTGTACCAACACCTTATAAAGGCTGAAAATGGTACTAAAAAAGCCGAATTTTTAAAGAAGCGGAAAAGGAAAAGATCTCAAGTGGTCCAACTTAGTATAAAGTTTGGAAAAAAAAAACATGAAAACGAAATCCATAGAATATACCAATGTGTGGAATAAGCCTATAAATATTTAAGTTTGACATAGATCTAAAGCGGTGGCTAAATTGGTGGACTGGACGGGTATGTACAGTGGGCTAGATGAACGTTAGTCCATGGACGTGGATTAAATAGCCAATTTTTAATATTTGGACTAAATGGACATTGGATCAAATAGGCATAGATTAAATGGACAATAATAAAAGAGAAATAAATAAACTCAACATTAATTTAACCAAATGCTTTTATGTTGTCCAAATAGTCTATAATACCTATTTGTTTAACAAAATGTTTTTTTATGTTGTCCAAATAGTCCAACTAAAGAGAGATGATTCGCACACTCAAAATATTGATTGGGACACTCAATGTACAAACAGATAAAGCACAGTATGAATTCTGGTACAACTATATAATGCACATGATGGAGTGTCCCAATCAAATTCATGAGTGTGCAAATCAATTCCCAAATAGAAAGAATACCCATTTAGTCCATTAGTTAAAAAAAGTCTAAATAACCCAAATTTAATCATATATACATGATTTGCCACCTCTATATCCTAAAGTTTATGTTTTGTAATGAACATATACATTAAAAAAAATGTAATAATTTATAATAAATGTGCAAAGTTAAATAAAATCTCTCCCTCAGAAACAATATTGTAAATTCAACATAAAAGTTCAGATAAGGCTGAAACTATTTTTTCTTCTATCATTGGGAGATAAAAACTAAAAAAAATAAGGTTTTAAATAATATGTAGGCCGTTAAATAAATTTAAGAAAATAATGGATGCGAAGAATATAGTCGCATCCATCTATCTTAAAACGGCCATTAAACACATATATAAATACACATGTTCAAACAACAATAATATCCGCAAAGATATGGTCGCAGTGCCCACTACACGTCGCACGCGAATGGAAGATTTGCAGGAATATATTCCAAAACTTTTTATAAATAAAAAAAAAACAATCCTAGTACAGTAGTACCATTTCTATATATAGAAAGGCAGGACATAAAAACCAATATAAACCCTAGAAGTGGTAGAAAGACAAGAAGGTTTTTTTTTAGCTAAGAATGGAAAGAAAGTATGAAGATGTAAAAGATGGAGGCTGCGATGAAAGTGGTGGAGATGTGTCGGTATTTATAATTGGATATTAGGGCAACCATGGTGTGCAACTTGTTAGGACTCGGTGGGCCGTATTATTTTATTACCTATATTGTGTTTTGAAGTTGCATTTTTGGTCCATGTAGTCATGAAAAGAGTCACAAATAAATACTGTTCTTCCCGATTAGTTTATGAGTTTTTTTTTTTTTTTTTAACGGCGAGTTAGGACAGTTACCAAGTTAGTTATTTAATTTCACAGTACTTACCCAGAAGGTAGTCCCTGCCAACATCGAATAATAATTAGTGATCCGATTTCACAGTACTTACCCAGAAGGTAGTCCCTGTCAACCTCGAATAATAATTAGTGATCCGATTCCACAGTACTTACCCAGAAGGTAGTCCCTGTCAGCCTCGAATAATAATTAGTGATCCGATTCCACAGTACTTACCCAGAAGGTAGTCCCTGCCAACCTCGAATAATAATTAGTGATCCGATTTCACAGTACTTACCCAGAAGGTAGTCCCTGTCAAACCTCGAATAATAATTAGTGATCCGATTCCACAGTACTTACCCAGAAGGTAGTCCCTGCCAACCTCGAATAATAATTAGTGATCCGATTTCACAGTACTTACCCAGAAGGTAGTCCATGTCAACCTCGAATAATAATTAGTGATCCGATTCCACAGTACTTACCCAGAAGGTAGTCCCTGCCAACCTCGAATAATAATTAGTGATCCGATTTCACAGTACTTACCCAGAAGGTAGTCCCTGTCAACCTCGAATAATAATTAGTGATCCGATTCCACAGTACTTACCCAGAAGGTAGTCCCTGTCAGCCTCGAATCAACGCATCTACGAAACAAAACAACATCTCGCATATGATAACAACATCCCCAAAAACACCCTTGATGACCAACTGAGCTAAACCAGTTGGTTGATTAGTTTATGAGTTTGAATAAATGTTTTGAAAATCGATTTGGTCGAATGATCGGATTATCGGTTTGATTTGTGTCAATCTAGTTTTAAAAAAAAATTAGTGATTAACAACAATTATATATAAAAATTATAAAATCTTTCATATACTAAAAATATAAATTATTGTATTATGTAAAAAATAAACTTATGTCGCAAATATGCATAATATACGTACTTTATTTATAAAAAACACGAAAAAAATGAAACCCGTCAGATCTCGAGAATCGGTTGACCTGACATCCCAAACTCGTCGAGGTCTAACCCAATTTTGAAAATATAAAACCCGATTTAATATAACTCATTTTTTCGATCAATACCGAGTCAACGATTAACCCAGCTGAGTCAAACCGGTTTTCAAAACATTGATGTGAACTCGTCGTTAAACATACTCAAACTGATTAGAATATAGAAATTTTACTTTCAGAGATTGATGTGGCCAATTCAAGCTTGTATTACTTTACCAGGGGCAAAACTTGCAATTATGAATAGAAATTTATAACTTAGGCTTCATAGCTCAAATATTTTATGGGCTATGGCCTTAGATAAGCCCAAACTTCATACAATCTTTCATTCTTACAAAATAAAAGTTTTAAATATGGTGTAATTGAGTTAAGTCGAGCTCAAGTTTTATAGAGTTTGATTTTGGTTTGATAAACAACTGTAAGCTTGAGTTTGATTTGATAACTTGTCAAGCTTTAACAATCCAAGCTTGAGCTTGATTTGACAAGGTTTAATCAAAGCTTGAGCTTGCCTTGAAAAGCTTAAATGTGTAGAGGTGAGCATGGGGCGGTTTGGGACGGTTTTATGCTAAAACCATAAACCAAAAACCAAACTGCAAACTTCGGTTTTTACATATCGCAAACCATTTGATTTTAGTTTTTTCGATTTCGGTTTTTCTGTTTTTTTCGTTGTAGTGGTTCGGTTTCGGTTTTTATTTCGTTTTTTTCTCTTTTGATCTTACGCATTGGGTTTTCTATTTACAAAAAACCGGATTAATAGTCAATCACTTTCGACACGAACTAAACTCATCATAATTATAAGTTGCAACCAACAATAATAGTTTCAATCAGTTACATACGTTACAATCATAGCAATATTAGTTATCATCGAATTATATAAAACCAAAAAATGATAACAAAATAATAAAAATTCTTATATAGCATTGGCTAACTAAATTTAGGTGAAAAAAATTATAATCAATTAATTTAATATCTTATATAAATGTGTATATTTAACCAACTGTCTTAGAGCAGTTGGGCATCAACCACCGCAAAAGCATGCAATTGATCAAGTCAAACGAAAGAGCGGGGGTTCGAATCCGGGACCCAGCTTGGATCAGCCAGTGTTGCCTAGGTAATTTACTGGGATATGTCTTCCTTGTTGGGTGGGAGGCTCGGTACCAAAAAAGTACACGGACTTAAGATGGTTTTATCAAATAACATTTTTTATATAAATGTGTATATTTGAAAAAAAAAACATATTAGAAATATCACATATATAACTATTTAAAGATATAAAAACATATAAATTTTGTAGACCTAAGTGGGATGGGGTGGTTTTTTCAGTTCGGTTTTATACATTCAACCAAAAACCGCCCCGAACATTCGGTTTTCAAAAATGTGCAAACCATCCTTTCGGTTTTTCAATTGGGGCGGGTTTTTTGGTGAGGTTTTTTCGGTGTTTTGGTTTTTGTTCGGTTTTTCGATTTTATGCTCACCTCTATGAATCTGTATAAAATTAATTTTTTTATGATAAATCTAATCAATAAAAACATATGTATAAAATAAAACAAACAAAATCATAACTCAAAACCAAACTCGATTCATTTGGCATTAATAAAACTAAAAATAACATAATCGTACAATCTTGGTTTCAAAATGCGTTTTGTGATCCAATGCGATTAAGGGCTCAACGGCCATTAACGGCCATTGCGTGATGTGATTGCTAACTCAATTACGACACCTTCATATGAAAATGAGTACAAAAAATATTTATACATATTATATTTCACCAAGTACCAAGTAAATTTAATAAACTTATAAAAATAAAAAAAATATTTAAAATACGACGAGCTAAATTATAAATTTAACCAAAGTTAAAAATTCTTCTAGAATATATTATTTATTTATGAAATAAGCCTTTATATTTAAGTTAATACTCAAATTAACCATAAGTTGCTTATATGAATTCATCATAAAAATACATTTTAATAAAACTTGAAAAAATTTGATAAGAGTTATAGCTTGAGCTTGAGCTTGATATATGTTTCAAACTATTTTTTGGGTTTGAGCTTAATAAAAACTTGGCTTGATCAAATCAAACTCGAGCTCGAGTTGCTTGATAAAAGCCTTATTTGATTGCAACCCTAGTTTTAAATATTTTATGTTTGTTAGTAAAATTATAAAGAGATTGTGATTATTTTTTAAAAAAAATAAGTTAATTAAAAAATAATTGTATTGCGCATATCAATTTATTAGAAATTATAAGAATTTTTTTTTCAAAATCTTTTAAAATCAAAAATTGATTCATATAACTTTTAATAATAATTTTTTTCATAATATTCAGCACTATCTTCATCTCTAATAAATTTAATAACTTTAATTAACTTTTAAAATGTGTTTCTAATTTTATCTCATAATGTGTTTCTAATTTTATCTCTCTACCGCATAACCAAAAACAAACCTAACCCTTCTATCCACTAATTCTAATTTTATCTCTCTACGCGTTACTATGAAAGATCATAAGTAAAAGGTCATGTCCTCGGACGAGATAAACTTCTTCATCTTCTGCCTAAGTCTATCATCCCACATAAGTTTTGGTTTACCCTTTCTCCTCAAGACATCGACTAACAGAGCATCGATTCTCATAACTGGCGTTATGGTCTCCTAATGACATGTCCAAACAGATTCAACCTTCCTTCCCTCATCTTGGTGACAACGTTTCGACTTCAAGTATTGCTCTAAAAACTCTATTCGGAATCATGTCTAAGATGGTTCTGCCTGTGTACCACACGTCCCCCTTAACATTCTCAATCCCGCCACTTCACTTTTTATTTAGAGCCTTTGTAATCGCAATCCTACAAAATTTTCCTTTTAGCTTTAAGAGAACTTTTGTGTCAAGGATGCTCTCTTGAATCCCCGGTGGAAGCTCCCCAAGTATCGAGACAAAGAGGTGCAAATAAATCGGATAAAACCGGATTCGGATTTGAAAAATCCGGATTTGAAAAAACCGGATTTTCAAAAATCCGGATTCGGATCGGATCAAATTTTTCGGTTTTTTCGGATAAAAATGTTCGTATCGGATTTTTTTCGGATAAAAACTTTCCTTATCGGATTTTTTTTCGGATAAGTTTTTTCAGTTAAAAAAACTTCGGATCAGGGGATTTTCGGTTAAAAATGTTCGTTGTCAATTTTTTACGTTATCTTTTTTTTTCGAAATTTAAAACCTCGCCATTTATTAAATAAACTTGTTAATAATAATAAAACTATTTTTTTAAAGAAGCTCAAATAAATTATACACATAATGCTTTTATATTTTATAAAAAGTCCAAAAAAACCCACAAAAGCCCAAAGAAACAAAAAAAAAGCCCAGCTTTATAAAGACCGGTTCTTTTAACCGGTTTCAACCGGTTATAACCGGTCTCTATATAAAATATTAGTAATAAAAAAAAATTAAAAAAAAATTATTCAAAATTTAAAATCCGGTTAAATCCGGGTTTTTTGAAAACCTGATAAATCCAATATTTTATCCGATTTTTCAAAAATTGTAAAATCCGGTCTAACCAGTTCGGATCTAAAAAACCGGACCGGATAATAAAAAACCGTTTTTTTAAAAAACCGGTTTCAGTTTTTTTACCGGATTTTCAAAAATCCGGTTTTGTATTTGCACCTCAAGGGGTATACCGACACATTCAAGTGTGCTTTTCTTCTCTTGGCATTATCTTACTGCTATGTGCATAAATTTTGATTTCTGCAATTAAGTTCCAGCCGCTTCAACAAGAAGCTACAAACTAGGTATAATTCAAATACCAAAGAAACGAAGAACGCTAGCAAGACAAAGGTAAACACCTTGAACTCTTGAAGATGTAAAATTGGCAAGACATGCCTAGGCCTTCATTAGAAATAAATCCATGTTTGTTTACATCAGGGTTCTTACAAACATCAAAGTTACAGATAAAATGTTATCAGGTGGCGTTACGTTACCACCTTCATAACCCATGGTTCAAAGACTTAGAATCCTCCACGAATCCAAAAACAAAAAGTAAAAATCATAATGAAGGAATTTCCTAGATTATAGGCCTAATATAACAACTGATGAAAGCACATGATTTTACACCTAAGAATATCTGGTTAGAGAACAAGCACATGCTAGTTAGTAGTATTCCGCCTTCACATTCTCCAGCTCCTGCAATTCCGCCAACAAACGAGCATACTCTGTCTGTGCATCTCCCAGTACCACCTTGAGCCGCACAACCTGTTATTTATACATAACATTAGCACCAATGAAAAAAAAAAACATATATAATTAGCAGGTCAAAGGTCATGGTTATAAAACTATAATAAACATTTACTTTTAAGAGATGAAACAAACTTAATGCTTTAAATAGCTGAAGGTTAATAAATTTTTGACCCGTTTTTAGAGCAAAACCCAGATTGACCCATTCAACATAAGGAAAAGGTTAATCATGGATTTATATTGGGCATACAAAATGAAAGGCAATATGGTACCTTGTCCTTAAGTCCTTCTTCTGCCTTCTCGAGCTGCAAGCATCTGCAAAAAAGAGCAATAAAACAATTATTAAATGAAATGTCAGAACATCACCAAATTTCTTGCAGAAAATACTAGACGAATAAAGTCGACAGATACGTAAGTATATACTTACTGCATTCTAAGTTTTTTGTTTTGCTCGATCACATTTCCATTGCTTCCCGTAGCAGTCTACAGATAAATGATCATACGATATCAGAAACACATACCACAATCTTTTAAAGCATCAAAAGAAACAAACAAAAAAATGTAACATTACCATATGAGAGCCAACTTTAACCAAACTATCAGATTCGTCTCTTGATTTCCTTTTCAAATTTGAACCTATGAAATACAAACAAAAGTTTAAAACAAAACAACCCTTTTCTCTTAAGGTTATATGTTTTACTTCTTACCTTCTTTAAAACCAGGAGGACAATTTGGTATCAGTTCTACTGGTTTTATAAGCGAGGAACTTGAATAGAAAGCACCCTTGCTGTTTACATTAGCAATTAATGGTGCTTTTTTATTGTTTCCAGCATCAGAAATCAATTTTCTTGGAACGCATCGATCTACAACATGCTGATGAACAAAATTAGTTGAACCCGGTGTAAGCGATGGTGGTCGAGCTTTTTTCTTAATCATATAGCCAATTAATCCACAATGATAATCCCTGCAAAATTATATTATTTTGAAATAAAATACTTATGATAACTATAATGTTATTATTTGGTTTATTTTAAAGGATATTTCTTACCAATACTCCCATGTCATTTCTTTCAAGCGCGTAACAAGTTTTTGAAAAACAGAAGTTTTTTCAAAATCTTGTTTATTATGAGTAGGTTCAATGAAATTGGCTTCGAGAACACCTACAACACCTCTGCCTCGACTGTCGGCAAAGTTGACAACTGACCAATATGGCTGAAATAGAGACCATGTCATTGTTACACTATAATTCATAAAGTTAGAATAGATTCCACATAATAAGTGAAAAGTAATAATGGAAATCACCAGTATCAAACGATTCTTGTGGTAGATGCAAAAACCATGAACGCTCACATTTGGAGCCTCCTTTAAAAACCCTATCGTTGTTACCACTTCTTCCTGAATCAATCATTACATTCAACCGTAAGTATATACTCTAAAAAAATTAAGAAAAAGTAGTAGGTTCAACTGTATCAACCTTAGCACCTCCGTCGTTATAAGGTTTGTACATGATATACTCTGTGTGCTTCAGGTCTGTAGCAATATTATGATAGACAATCACTTTCCCTCTCAACAGCATCGAAAAAGTGTCGGGTAATTTCAAGTATAAAACGGATAAGTATTCCTGAAAAATCATAAATGTAGAAGATTTAGTATACTTGGGATTTAGAATCAAAACTATAACAATTTGATTAGAATCATAAACTTACACGAAGAGAATAACGTAGGCGATTAGCAATGTGCTGTTCACTTGCTGCCTTTTTAGAACCTTCTTTCAACTTACCATTCCCATCCCAAGTAATACAAATATCCTGAAGCAAATCATGCCATATGTATGCTTAGACCATATACATAGATATAAACAAATACCTACATTATATAATGCGTAAAAACTGGGAAAGCGTAGGAGTAGAACCTCAGGATCCGACTCAAAATCAAGCTCCATATTACCCTCCTCATCTTGCCATAAATTGTATATAACAACTCGCGTGCCATGAGAACCAACAGTTTCAAACTGCACACATCAAGAACCTTGTTATATTTCCGAAAAGGTTGTATAGTTTCTTAACAATAAAATCAAATGTTGATCAGATGGTAAATATGTACTTGATTCAGTAGCTCCTGCTCTGTTGAATACGGGGACCATTTTAACATGATGTCTAGGTTAGTACTTTGTGATTGTAAGGGATCAAAACTCCCTGTCATAAAGTTGAACGTGTAGTGAACCTGCAGTATACAGTAGCTTCACATTATACTCGTTTACAGTGAACCGAATTGATTAAGAAAAGTTCCGCTGTATTTGGGTATATATTAACAGTATACGACTGAAATCTCACCATTGGGACTACTATCCTGTCATACCCAGCTCGAGTTAAAAATGTATATGATAAAAGACCAATGCTTTGGGTCAACGTGCTGTCGACAAGAGAAACAGTATAAGTTTTAGCACTTAAATAGCAAAAATACTTAAAAGATTTATTAAGGCCGACTATATATACAAAAGCCATGCCCATACCTGTTAGTCAAGTAGCGGCTGAAAACTATGACATCTGCTCCAAGCCTCATAGTACTAGTCTTGAAGCCATTACCATCTGAACGTTTCTACAAGTCAACCAATCAAAATGAAAGGACAAAAAAAGCAGACGTAAAAAAAAAGTCGGATATCAAGAACAACATACACTTCCCGATCGCAAATTGCGACTTCTTATCTGAAAACCCGAAACTCAAACACTGACGCATTGCTTCTGGATCCATCCCACCCCCATCATCTAATATAAATAAAATAAGATAAACTTAGTATCACGTCCTCAAAAGATAAATTTGCCAAACAATGAATATTATTTTGAAATAATTGCTACCTTGAATCAGCAACGTAGTACTTCCATTTCTTGGGTTTATTGCTTTGTCTATTATAACATATGTGGCCTCCTTTTGTATCTACGAGAAGCGAAAGACGCAAAGAGATGTAAGAATAAAAATTAAAATTTATCTTAATGAAATTCACAAAAGTGATAATATGATAATAAAATCCATTACCTCATCCACAGCATTGTCAATAAGCTCTGCTATGGCTGCAGGTGCAAATTGAAAAACAATTAAACATGATAAATACTGTAATAAAAATTGAAAACATACATAACCATATATGAACATACCACCAAACGCCCATTTATGAGAAGTAGCATTCGAGTGAAGAAATTTCGGGTGTATGTGTAAATAGCTAGAACCCACTGTCATATATAAAAAAAAATTCATTAGAATAGATCCGGGAAAATATAAAAACTTGACAATAAGAAAGGTGGAATACATTTAGATCTGGACTTAGGAACAAGATCGTCATTATAGGCTCCGGCTTTCCAAAATTGTCTAACAAGCGGTGCAGCACATATTGATGATGTTGAACAAAGGTTTGCATCATCAACCGGTGATTGTTCTTGATCCAGCACACTAGTGCCACTAGAGCTCCTATTTTCTTCTAATCTTTTATACTGAGGATCATCGCTATGGTACTGTGTTTGTTGGGTTGATACCCGACCTTGATTTCTCTCCAACTTAACACCTCCTGTATCCAACTCTATATCGCCATAATCACTAAAAAACTCAGCAAGGTCCATTCCACTTATTTAATTCACTGCAAAGGCACCAAAAAAGTAAAGATTGATTAGATCCAAAGATCTTTTTAGACAAACATTCCAAAGATGACATAACATAACATATATACATATAATATAAAACCCACAAGAATTTGTACTGTATAACCGGATAAAATAATTAGGGTGCGGCGCCGTGATCATATACGGTTTTAGTATGTATCATTTACTATATATGAATATATACATGGTTCATAACGCCAAAAACCCTAATGGACATGGCCCATGCCCATCTATACAATAAGGCCAGGCCCACCTAAACTATATACACGCAATATGTATAATCGTTTTATAACGCACAAAACCCCTAATGGACATGGGCCATCTATACAATAAGGCCAAGCCCACCTATACTATATACAAGTATATGTATAAGTATTTTATAACGCACAATAGCTAAAATGGACATGGCCCATCTATACAATATGGGCAAGTCCACCTATACAAGATACTTGCATCATATTAAACAACCCTACTTATGATGTCTAATAGTGTTGACAATAGTATACACATCTTCGTAATTTATAAGATCGGCGAAATCTTATGACGACTCCTATTGTATTGACTGTAAATATGTGTTGGCATATTTAGGAAGATTAAGAAGACACGAGAATAAGAACCAGTATACCTCAAAGATTAATGAAATCTTCGTGACACTTTGTATCAGGTTGACAAGAATATATATATAATTTACATGGAAGAATTAATCTCCTAGCTATCTAGCAAAATCTCAAAACGCACATTACGCATTATCACTAAGTGGCTTAGTATCTTGCCAAAAATGGATCACCGCCCAAAAAACTAAACTTAGGAGCTAGGAAGATCCATGACAACCTCCCACCATACCAATAGAATACTCGATTATCAGTCATTTATTCTTTATACATACTAATTTAATTAGAGATTCTCAAGCCTCAAATAACTAAAAAATTATTTATAATCAATATAGAAACTAGCATAATCTTATCATGGAAACAATATATATTCCTAAGAGGGTTGATTGTTTTGTGAAAAAATCAAATAAATAATGAAGTGAATATTTACCATATTAATAAAAACTAATAGATTATGAAATTATAGCAAAAACAAATACACTTTCCTAGGTTAGTTTTAATTCCTAGTTTAGTCTCTGGAGGATCCTTATTTCTTGAATATTTGCTGTGAAACTATAAAGTAAAGAACAATAGACAAGAACAAAAGAAAGAGAGAATGGTGAATTATTGAATTCATCTTGGCGGAACAGGAAATGGAAACAAATATATGTTGGGTGTCACATCTATTACTGAATATATTCTTTTAATCGTATCTGTTACTGAGTATATGTATGATAATACATGTTACGGTATAGTGATATTGTACTTGAAAGCAAACTAAGCCATAAGGATAAAGAATAAAAACATACGCAAACAGTAAAGAACATATCATATTCAAAGACCTTTAGAGTAGACAAACAACATGTATGGTCGAATAACATGAAGTAAAGGTACTGTGTAAATTAATTGCATGTCGGATCATATATGTCAAAGAGCGAAGACGTACTAGTGCAAAACGAGAGAGAAAATAAAACCAAATTCTTAGAGTGTGTTGATAACGTGTTGTAGAACTATAAAGTAAAGAACAATAGGCAAGAAAAAAAGATGGAGAGAATGGTGAATTATTGAATTGATCATTAATTATGGAGAATACAATAAGTATTTATAAGATAAACATAATAGCTAATTGGGCCGTGGGCCTTAATAAGGACAATTAATTGTGGATGTCTTTATTAAGGCACATGGCCCAATTAGCTATTAGGTTTTACCCTAAAATTATCTTATAAATACTTATTGTATTCTCCATAGCTAATAATCAATTCAATAATTCACCATTCTCTCTATCTTTTGTTCTTGTCTATTGTTCTTTACTTTTATTTTATTCTTTAAATTTTAACCTAAAAGAAGGTGTAGTGAGTTTATACATACACCGCCTATATATACATCTCTAACGACGCCCAAAATTCCATATACAAGGAGGTATGTGAATCTCACGCACACAACTCTTTCACCATTTGTAACACCGCCTACTTGATATCTTTCGGTTCAAACCATGGCAAAAGATGTAAAAGATAGCCCACAACTTATCACTTATAACCGGCTCACTCTTTTAATATTCATGTGATACGAGTTTTTACAAACTCATCTAGGTACTTAAACAAATGACGTCCTTGCTAGGCCCAAGATATTGATACAATACAACCTAGAATCATAACGGGCTCAAACTTTTCGTATTCTACGCTTGTGTACGAGTTTTGACAATCTCTCCTTAACAAATAACGTCCTTACTTGGCCTAAACACTCAAAATCCATATAAAGTATATGTGTGAGTCTCATACTAGTTATGCCTTACAACTCTCGCACCATTCCGAGCACCACCAACCCAAAGTCCTAGGTCTACCGCATCATATTTGGGTCTCGACTAAAACCTATCGGTGAGATACGAGTAACCTACAACTTGTGACTCACAAGAGCCTCAAACTCCTTGTACTATATCCGCATCGAACAAGTTGTTACTTACAACTTAAAATTCGATGAGCGACATACAATTAGAGTTATCTTGACGATAAACTCAAAATTAACATTGAGGGGGTGTTTCTTTTTGCTATATAGTCGACTACTCGACTTATGGCTTATTTGGTTTTGGGCTTATGTCTCATAAGCTCAAACTAACATTGAGGGGGTGTTTCTTTCGGCTTATATAGTCGACTTAGGTTTATTTGGTTTTGGGCTTATGCCCTCACAAGCTCACTTTTGTGGCTTATTTTGAATTATTTTTGGCTTATACAAGTTTATTATGACATAATAAACTTACATAATCCAAAAACTTTTAAAAATAAGCCACACAAGTGAGCTTATGAGACATAAGCCCAAAACCAAATAAGCCATAAAGCCGACTTCCCCTAAGAAGTAATCTAAACCCTCCCACACTCTCATACATTTCGCTAGCCGTATCATATATGATCCATTTCGCTAGCCGTATCATATATGATCCAAAAGAGCCCGAGAAACATTAACAAACAAGTAAGCAACAAAATCACTTAGGCATAAGTTGATGCAACAATTCACATAGAGCCACTAAGAACACAAAAGGACATCATATACAAAATCTTTACAAAGATTAAAACAATCACAATAAAGATTATTATTGTATCTAATAACAAGATAACTTTTGAGGCTTCTTTTGAAAGTTTTCAGCTTATATAAGATTATTACAAACTTATACGGAGTATCTTATTTATCATCACTCATACATGTAAAAAATTCCTAATCCATTTATAGATTTAGAAACAAATTCGTGATGATGTCTTTCAATAAGGGTTGTTTGTTTTAGCTTATATAACGTAAGCCTATTTCGGCTTATATAACATAAGCCTCAATTTGGTGGCTTAGACTTATGGGCTTATCTAAGTTTGTTATGTTATAATATAAGCCCATAAGTCACCCATAAAATTATGGTTTATGAGATATAAGCCGAAATATGGTCTATTTTCGGCTTATATAACGTAAGCCCCAATTTTGTGGCTTATTTTGAGACTTAGGGGCTTATCTAAGTTTATTATCATAAACCTCTAAATAAGCCACAAAATTGGGGGTTATGTTATATAAGCCGAAATGGGCTTACATTATATAAGCCAAACCAAACACCCCCTTAGATTTCAAACGATTTTAATCTTTGCTAACAGTATTGCTAATAACTTTCAATTAGATTCTAACGTTGTAAGACAAACTTGCTGAAAAGTTTCAAAATCTGCCACACGA
This sequence comes from Glebionis coronaria, assembly GCA_025667525.1. Lineage (NCBI taxonomy): Eukaryota > Viridiplantae > Streptophyta > Magnoliopsida > Asterales > Asteraceae > Glebionis > Glebionis coronaria. The sequence continues at coordinate 633,950,271 of CM046875.1, read as the reverse complement.
ATGAGCTTATGAGACATAAGCCCAAAAAAACCAAATAAGACGTAATCTTAACCAACAAACCCTAAAACTTAACAAATCATCAAAAAAATGTAGCACATTCCTAAAAAAATCACATTTAGTATAAAAATTGAAACCCTAATTACACAATTTTTGAAAACGAATTACATGCAGATACTAATTAAACAACTCACCAGTACAATTTCCCTCTTATTGACGAAATCTTGATTGATACAATCAAGATCAAACAAAAATTAGGGTTTCAGGTCCTAATCTGTGATTATCGAGGCATGCAATTGAAGGGGTGATTGTGCTTTTGACCGGCGATTGGATGAAATATTATTTTCCGGCCAAACGACGGCGGCGAAAGGTGTGTTTGTTTGTTTTTATTGTTGGAACAGATAAAAAGTAAGATTTTCTTAAAAAAGACAGATGTGAAAGTGAAAGTCAAAGTCAAGTGTTTTCAGTTCCAAAAGATTGCCCCATGTTTGTTTTGTTTTGTATACACATGGCTAAATTAAAATTATAAAGTCAAATAAATAACAAGAATAAATAATACGAGTATGCAGCGGAATAAATAAGAAGATCATGTATAGATTAGTGATTAACATACCTTGGTTTATAATTGATGGATTGTAAAGAATAAACGATAAACTTTACGTTTTAGGGTTTAGATCTAACTTCTGAGAATACCAAGAAACTTGTAGAAATTCAAAGTATGAATCGTCTATGGTTTTGCACACACGTTTGTTAGCAATTCAATTAGAATGGCAAATCACTTGATCAAATCGAAACCCTAATATGAGGGTTTTTTCACCCACAAGATTAGCCAAATAATAAATCCTAGAATTTATTATATAGGAATAGTTACTTGGTGATGAAGCAAGCCCATACAATCCCAAGGGGCAAAAGCAAAACTTTTCTTTTCTTTAATTTATTATTTAGTCCTTTAAGTATTAACGATCATTAAATAAATTTCGTAAAGTTACTAATTAACTAACATCCGTTAGCTTATTGTTATATAATTAATTAATACAATATTCATTAATTCTATGTAAATGAATTCAAACGAATCGTGTGTGTCTTTATAGGCTCGAGACATTTTTCGGATATTTATTATTTACGTGTACATATTCTTTTTTCAACTCCTACTTAGACATGTATAATAATATAATATAATAACACTGGTTAACGTCTAGCAACATGTCAATGCTCCTATAAATCAAGATTACCAATCTAATAGAGACATATCTAAATTATCATTAGGTTTGGCCGAACATACATCTAATTAATTAAATGAGGGGCCCAGTGGCATCAATTCTTCAAACCTAGTTGAATGAACAAATTTTGTCTTGACTACAAGTGTCTCATCAAATGTTTCAAGATATCAATGATTATAATCTTTATTAGTATCTTTTTACATATAGCGTTAGAACTATGCCAAAAAGCACCATCCACATATGTAAGACCTACTTGCATCTCTAGTATAAGGATTTAGTAACGTGAATCATTTACACGTTTCACTTGATGACGATGACCCATTAAGTGATTGACTTGTTGCAGGAGATGTCCAATATGCAACTTATTGAATATTGTGTGAGTTGGAGAACCGTTCTTTAAATATTTTATTGTATTCTCATTAGCCTACAACTTCGATACTAGAACAGATAATGTTGACTTGTCAAACTTATCATTGTTACATATTTGTGCCTTTTATGTATTTGTTACTTGTGCAGGAACTCATAGTGTAATTTGCTGTTGGGAATCTAAACTTATTAGATTCCCTGATCATTGATTTAAACATAATTAGGCTGATAGATAGTCCCTTGCCTGTGCCTAGGAGGCAGGCAAGTTTCGCAAGACTCACAGAGATCCAAGTCTCTATGAGCAACCTCAGAGGAGTCCATGTCAGAGACATTGTCAGGGAAGTCGAAGAATTACCTGAAGACATACTCATTGGCTGTGATGGATAACAGCCAAGATGTATCAGGGACTCTGAGGGGTTGAGAGTTAACAGGGGTGGCAATACCTTGATAACTCTCAGCACACTTTGGACATGCCATTTGTATGTTCGAGACTATGAAGAATAAGGAAACTGTTTTTGACAACTGTTCCTTAAAGCATAATGGAAGACTACCAAGAATAGAAGGGCATCATGTGACTGATGTGGGAACTTGTAAAAGCTTGTGTAGTCGACATCAAGTACTGTTTAAGTCAAACTCGTAACACTATAAATAGGATGTGTATCCATGCATTAAGATTCAACACTTTGAGATATTAAGAACATTAGTGCATATAACTTAGTGAATCAAACAGCTACGACTGTATTCATAAGTTAGGGTTTATTGTTGTTCAAAGTGTGCACAACACATTATCATCAAATTGTGTTATCCATAACACTTGTAATTCTTTATTATACAATAATAAGATTACGTTTGAAAAGTAATACCTTGTGTTGATTAAGTTAAGATTAGGGTTTCTTGCATTGATTAGGGACTTACAATTGGTATCAGAGCGGTGTTTGATATTAAAACCTTCAAGAAACATCGTTCTCAGTTTTATAATCAATATCCACCATGCCGGAAACTTCTAGCCCACAATCACCTTCCACAAACCCATCTTCACCAAGACTTAACCCTCCAGCCAATGACGATGATCTACCCCAACTTCTTGACTCAAGAAGTGGATCACACGTAACTAGTGTACCAGTCTTTGATGAAGAAGACTTTGCCAGTTGGAAGAGTCAATTTCTTGTATACCTTGATGGACTTGAACCTTTTCTCTTAGAAATTTTAGAAAATGGTCCATATATTCCCATGGCGCTTACATCCACTGAAGAAAACCCTCTTCCCAAACCTATCAAACAATGGACTTCAGCTGATAGGAAATTAGCAAACCAAGATAAACGTCTCAAAAGCATCATAATTTCCTGTCTTCCCAAGCATATCATGAAGTCTGTCATTCAGTGTCCCACAGCTAAACAAATGTGGACAGACCTCATTCTTGGCCATGAAGGACCCTCTGAAACAAGAGAGACAAAGATTCAGGCACTCAGACTTCAGTTTAATGCCTTTAAGTCACTTGAAGGTGAAAAGGTTCAGCAAACCTATACTAGACTGAAGATTCTTCTAAATGACCTGGCTATGAATGATGTCACTATTGGTCAAGCTGAGATCAATGCTACTTTTGTCAACAGCCTTCCAAGAAAGTGGCTGAGCATGAATTAGACTCAGAGAGCTAACAACTCAAACAAAAATGATACCCTTGCTCAGCTCTATGGTAAGTACAATTATGAAGAAGGGCTGATCGATACTATCTACAAATCAGAGACTGAAAGATTTGTAGTCCAAGGAGCATCTTCCAAAGCTTTGATCTCTGCAACACATCCTCATGACAGCGATTCTGATATTGAAGAAGATACCCGTAGCAGCCAAGAGTTCTTGTCAGACCTCAATGCAGAATTCCATGAAAGAGCGTTGCTAGCCAACCAAAGAAGATACTACAAAAGATCTGGAAGAGTAGGATCAGCTAGTAAACCAACTGACAGGTCAAAAGAAACATGTTTTGCCTGTGGAAAGCTTGGACATTATCAAAAAGATTGTCCTTCTACCAAGACATCCTCACCCTCTTATCCATCATCTTCATCCAAACCCTACAAGTTCAAACAACAGAACAACTCATCTCAATCCAATTCTTCAGACACTGAGAAAAAAGATTACAAAAACAAGTATAAGGCACTTAAAGCTGAGTTAGAACAAATGAACTTGAAGATTGAAGCTCTGTCCAAAAAGAAAGGTGGTGAGAAAAAGACAGAGAAAGGGTTGGTTGCTGAAACTTATGATTGGAATGATGAACCACTGACTTCAGATGAAGAAGACACCACAAGAGTCAGGGCTTTTATGGAAATAGCTGAGGATGAACCAGCTGTTGGAAAAGGTGATGCTAGATCAGGACAATAGGTTGACATCACAATGAAAAAGGTACACAGGCTTTTATCTATGTCTGATAGTGATGAACGTAAGCATGTCCTTGATTACACCATTGTTGATTTGCACTTTGTTGAGGAACAAAGAAAGAACCTACTTGATAAGTTTCACTCTATTAAATCTGAAATGATAAATGCTAAGGCTGAATGTGAAACTCTCAGGCGGGTTAATTTAGAGAAAATATCCCTGCAAAATGAAGTAGCTAGATTAACCTTGAAAAACATAGCTTTAAATGATCAAGTCTCTGAATTGAACAAGATTATTGAAAAATGGCTGTGTGTTAGGTTTACTATTGATGAATTGCTTAGGTATGAAGTGCCTGTTGACTTAAACAGGGATATAACTGCTAAGAATAAAAAGCTGAGGATTCTCACCAAACCCAAATACATTGTCTTTAAATCTACAGAGACTATTCATATGTCAGATACCTCTTTGACTAATGACCCTGTCTCTGAAGATGTGGCTGAGCTACCACCTTTGCCCAAACTCTCTGGAGTTGAACCTAGCAGCTCTTCTAGATCTGCTAAGGACGAACTTAGGACAGATATTGAGAATCCTCCAGCCAAAGTTTTTCGTGTGCCTGCTAAACAAACTGGTAAACAAGTAGCTTTTAAGCCTGTCACTTCTAAAACTATGAATAAGGTTGACCCCACCACTAAAGATCGCCTGTTGTCTCTTATGAAAGAAGTAGAACTCTTGAAACAACACATTAAGCCTTCCGTTGAATGCTCTACTTCTCATGAACCTAAGTCAGTCCTAGGTGAACCCAAAGGGGAAAGGTTAATCAAACCTTATTGCAATGTATGTAAAAATTCTCACCATTCGACCTTAGATCATGACAGACACATGGTAGCTAAAAGAGCTCAGACACCCTCTAGGGACAGACCACAGAGTTCCAAAAGGCAACAGGGAAATTATAAATCTTATCCTCCCTGTAAATTCTGTGGGTTCACAGACCATCACTCAGACGAGTGTGGTGACTTCCCTGGGTGTGATATCTGTGGGAGTTACAACCATGAAACAATGAACTGTCCATCCCAACGCCAAAAGTTTTTCAGGAACACAAGAGTTGCTAACAAGCAATTCAGGGAACCCACTGGAAAGTGGGTTCACCATAGGAACTAATCTGTTTCTATGTATCTGTGCAGAAATATCTCAAGGAATCGGTATGGTATCTAGATAGTGGCTGTTCTAGACACATGACAGGGATTCAACAATACCTGCACAGATACTCAAAGGAGCCAGGTCCCAAAGTGGTGTTTGGAGATAACTCTTCAGGTGACACAGAAGGATATGGCTCAGTGAACTGCAATGGGATCACTTTTACCAGGGTTGCATATGTGAATGGTCTTAAACACAATCTTATTAGCATCAGCCAATTATGTGATGCTGACTATAAGGTTTTGTTTACTAAGACTCAGGGAACCATATTCAACAAAAACAATGATGTTGTGCTGATTGCACCTAGAAGGAGAGATGTTTATGTCATCAACATGGTTGTGTGCTCTGAAGACAGTTCAAATTGTTTTCTTGCCAAAGCCTCTGAAAGTGTCAACTGGTTGTGGCACAAAAGACTGTCTCACCTCAACTTCAAGAACATCAATAAGATAGCCACTCAAAACTTGGTTGCTGGTCTACCTTCAGTAATGTTTTCCAAAGACAAAACGTGTTCTGCCTGTGTCAAAGGAAAACATCACAGGTCTTCATTCAAGACTAGGCAATCATTCTCTATTGACAAGTGCTTACATCTCCTTCACATGGACTTGTTTGGGCCTGTCAAACCTCAAACCATTAATCACAACAAATACACCTTGGTCATAGTTGATGAATTTTCAAGATATACATGGGTGTTCTTCCTCAGAAGGAAAAGTGATGCAGCTGAAACCATCATGTCCTTCATCAGACAGGTTGAAAATATGAATGATGTTAGAGTCAAAGCTCTAAGAAGTGATAATGGTACAGAATTCAAGAATCATCAACTTGAATCATTTTGTGATGAAAAAGGGATTTCTCAGAACTTCTCTTCAGCTGGCACTCCTGAACAAAATGGTGTGGCTGAAAGAAGAAACAGGACTCTGATTGAAGCAGCAAGAACTATGTTAAATGGTGCAGCCTTACCAAAGCAATTTTGGGGAGAAACTGTTCACATTGCCTGCTACACTCAAAACAGATCAATCATTGTCAAAAGACATGGTAAAACCTCCTATGAAGTTTTCAGAAAAAGATCTCCAGACGTCAGCTATTTTCATGTGTTTGGATGCCCTGTGTTTATTTATAACTACAGGGATAAACTTGGAAAGTTTGATGAAAAAGCTGATGATGGTTTCTTTTTGGGATACTCTCCAACAGCCAAAGCCTTCAGAGTATTCAACATCAGAAGACAAGAAGTAGAAGAAACATTCCATGTCAGATTCAATGAAGATGATGAAGTCATACAGAGAACAGGAACAGAGGGTGATGAAGTAGATTTTAATGAAAATATTTCTTTCCCAAGTGATGAGTTCACAGAACCCAGACCTACCAGTCATCATCACTCCAACACTCTCACTCCTTATGTCTCTGCTTTTGACCCTCTGTCTACTCACAACATAGAAGTTTCTACCTCTCAGGAACTTGATGAAGAAGAACCTCAAATCTCTGATGGTTCTTCTCATGATATTGATGACTCACAAATTCTTCAAATCTCTGAAGATTCTCCTGCTGATAATGAAATAGCTTCCCTTGATATGGCTGAAGAAGACTCTGACACTGAAGTAGTCTTTGAAGAAAGCCCTCCTAGTCAGCAGGATGAGACTCAAATTGTATCAGTTGTGCTCACAAGTACCCCTGTTCTTGAATCCCCAGCTCCTCAAAATAAGTGGTCAAGAGATCAACACATTCTTCTTGTCAACATTATTGGGGAACCAAATGCAGGGGTCACAACCAGACAGCGAATCCAAGACTCAGAGTCAGCCTCAGCCAATGAATGTCTATTTGCTGAATTTCTTTCACAAATTGAACCTAAAAGAGTAGCTGAGGCTCTGGTAGAAGAAGGATGGGTAGCTGCTATGCAAGAAGAAATCAATCAGTTCAAAAGGAACAAAGTATGAACACTAGTGCCAGCTCCACCTGGAAAGAATATCACAGGCACTAGATGGATCTATAGAAATAAGATGGATGAAATTGGGAACATCATCAGGAACAAGGCAAGACTGGTAGCACAGGGGTTCTCTCAGACTGAAGGAATTGATTATGATGAAACATTTGCACCTGTTGCTAGACTTGAGGCCATCAGAATCTTCCTTGCTTATGCTGCCTATATGAACATCACTGTGTATCAGATGGATGTTAAGAGTGCCTTCCTCAATGGTGATTTGGCTGAGGAAGTGTATGTTGCACAACCTGAAGGATTTGAGAACAGCGAGTTTCCCAACCATGTGTACAGACTTCACAAGGCAATGTATGGTCTGAAACAAGCTCCAAGAGCATGGTATGAAACTCTTTCAAATTTCTTAACTGAAAATAAATTTATCAGGGGTTCTATTGATAAAACACTCTTTACCTTCAAGGACAAGAGTGATTTCATCATTGTGCAGATTTATGTGGATGATATCATCTTTGGGTCAACAAATGTCAATCTTAGTAAATGTTTTGCTAAATTAATGACCAAGAAATATGAGATGAGTATGATGGGTGAATTAACTTACTTTTTGGGCTTTCAAATTAAACAATGTCCTAAAGGAATTTCTATTTGTCAAGAAAAGTATGTTCAGGATTTACTTAAAAATATGACTTAGCTGATTGTGCATCAGTGAAATGCCCCATGCTTCCACCCAACAACTTGGGCCCTGATGAGTCAGGGGTCTCTGTCAATGAGACGTTATATAGAGGCATGATTGGGTCACTGATGTATCTAACAGCCAGTCGTCCAGATATCCAATTCTCCACATGTCTCTGTGCAAGGTACCAAGCTAACCCAAAAGAATCCCATCTAGTGGCTGCTAAGAGAATTTTCAGGTATCTTAAAGGAACACCATCCCTAGGTCTATGGTATCCAAAGGAATCAGGCTTTGATCTCAAGGCCTATTCAGATTCAGATTATGCTAGATGTTGTATTGACAGGAAAAGCACTTCAGGCAGCTGTCAAATCCTAGGAGGAAAATTGGTTGGATGGAGTGCTAAGAAGCAAAACTCTGTGGCCATGTCTTCAGCTGAAGAAGAATATGTCGCTGCAGCCAGCTGTTGTGCTCAGGTGCTCTGGATGAAAAGTCAATTGGCTGACTATGAAATCTTGTATGACAAAGTACCAATCTTTTGTGACAACACCAGCGCCATTGCCATATCCAACAACCATGTTCTTCACTCTCGTACCAAACACATTGATATCAAGTATCATTTTATCAGGGATCACATAATGAAGGGAGATATTGAGCTGCATTTTATTCCCACTGAGCTGCAACTAGCTGATATCTTTACAAAGCCTTTGGCTGAACCTTCGTTCAACAGGCTAGTTGCTGAGCTAGGGATGCTCAATATCTCAAAGCCTGTGGCTTGATATTAAATGTGTTCATTAAATGATTGATTCTATATTAAATGTTTTTCACATGAAACTAGGTAGTTACTTTCCAAGTAAATGCAAAAAACATTATCAAATATTTAATCATTTATTTTTCGGATAACGAGGAGACAAATTTTTTGAAAGGTCAAGGGGACCCACTTGAGCAGTCATTTTCGCACCTTGCATTTAATACGGTTGAATAACTGTTCACTTAAGTTTGAATATATATTGTCTTCTTTCTCTTCTCACCCACCACCATTCTAAAATCTACTTCTCTCTCTAAATTCTTATCTCTCTCAACCATCCGTCATTTTCATTCACCTTCAACCTCAAATCCATGGCGTTTTCCGTTCCAAAAGCCTCCAATGTTAACTTCGAGATCAACGAGAGCATCCTCGCCTCCAACAACGCCAATGGATGGATTAAGGCACCAAACAACACCTATTCAGATCTGGTAAATTTCATGTAGAATTGTGACCTAAATGAAGCCTTCACCAAATCTCCATCCACCTTTTACCAAGAATACCTTAGGGAATTCTGGTACTCTGCTGAAGTAGTTGAAGACACCATTACATTTAGCCTTTCATGCAATGAACATCCTTTTGCCTTCTCCCTTAAAGACTTTTCTAGTGTGGCCGGACTAAAACATGGAGATATCAATGATTATAATCTAGTTGAATGAACAAATTTTGTCTTGACTACAAGTGTCTCATCAAATGTTTCAAGATATCAATGATTATAATCTTTATTACTATCTTGTTACATATAGCGTTAGAACTATGCCAAAAAGCACCATCCACATATGTAAGACCTACTTGCATCTCTAGTATAAGGATTTAGTAACGTGAATCATTTACACATTTCACTTGATGACGATGACCCATTAAGTGATTGACTTGTTGTAGGAGATGTCCAATATGCAACTTATTGAATATTGTGTGAGTTGGAGAACCGTTCTTTAAATATTCTATTGTATTCTCATTGGCCTACAACTTCGATACTAGAACAGATAATGTTGACTTGTCAAACTTATCATTGTTACATATTTGTGCCTTTTATGTATTTGTTACTTGTGCAGGAACTCATAGTGTCATTTGCCTTTTGTCTTATTGGGTTTGGTCTTGGGTCATCCGTTGGAGCCCGTGAAGGCCCATGTTGTTTGGAGCGTCATATAACCCTAGTAGCTGCTAGGGTTCCAACTTATCACTCATATCACACACACACACAAAATATGTGTTGTTCTCTCTCCTATCAATCGTATGAGGTTTCTACAATGGGAGGATATTCATTTTATCTTCTTCTTGTTTAGATTAGGTTGAGTGTGAGTGAATATGTAGTGAGGGAGATTGGATCAACCTAGTTGGGACAATCTCACACTTTCTTTTGTATTTGTATGATTAGCATCCGTTTTGGGGACTAATTTTGTTTTGTACTTTGTTCTTGAATCCTTGATTAATAAATCACCAAGGGGAGGTTGGTTGGGTGATAATATATGGTCTCGAACTTTGATTCTCATGTTTTAACATGGTATCAATTATCTTATATGATGTTCTTGTTGTGCCTGGCTACTGTGTCAGTTTGTTATCTATTAATAAGTTAATCAAAGATAGTAAATTATTTGTGGGTTTTGATGAGGATAAATGATATATTCAGGATTTAACCAATGGGACTACTCTATGGACTGGTAGTGAGTCTGGGGGCCTCTACTTGTTTGACCTTGATAGAAACAACAAGTGTGTAGGTAATTCTAATATGATTATGTCCTTAATGTGTCCAAAGACTTGTGGTATTGCATACTTGGTCATCCTATTGACCAAGTCTTATCTGTTCTCAAGTCAGACCTCAACCTTTCTGTTGGAAATTCACTTTATGTGACGACATTTAAGAATTCTCATTAGTTATCATAGTCACACACGCTTAGACTAGACTAGGAAACCATGTATAGTTTAGGTGCGTTGTGTGACTATATATACCCCTCCAAGGCTTACAAGGAAGGATGTTGCTTGTGTTTTTCTCACTTTTTCACTTTAATTCATTTTCCTTTCTTTTACACACACAACCTTTCTCTCTTAACTCATCCATGGCTTCCAACACCTTCCACCACCCACCAAGACCACCGGATTAGTAAAAAGCAAATCCACAATTAGTATTAGAGCCATGGGATGATTGTTTGGTTTTTGTGTTTGTGTTCTTGATTTATACGGCTATTTTGATCCGAATTCACAAGTACCAAATTTTTTTTGTGTTTTTGTGGTTTAATCTTGATATACTTCATCTAGTTACTTATTCTAGTGATTTGGTATTGGTATTTTGGTTAAAAACACAAAATTTTTGGGTGTTTGATTCGTTTCTTGGCTAAATATTCCGAACTGGTTGTGTACTTTCCGAGAAAAGTGGTCCGTTTGTCTCCATCGCAAAGTTTGTCTCCATCACAAAGTAAGCAGGTTCTACATTGTGATCGCAAAACCCTAGGGTTTCTACATTGCGATCGAAGGGTATTCCGACACTTATTCCGATCATACATTGCGATAGCTCCTTGCATTGTACATTGCGATCGGGTATAAGGCAATATTGAAACGTTACTCTACCGAAATTTCATTAGCCACATTCCGACAGGTATTGCGATCAAAACATTCCGACAGGTATTGCGATCAAAACATTCCGACAGGTAACGCGATCAACACATTCCGACAGGTATTGCGATCAACACATTCCGACAGGTATTGCGATCAACACATTCCGACAGGTATTGCGATCATACATTCCGATAGGTATTGCGATCAAACATTCCGACATGTATTGTGATCAAGCATTGCGATAGGGATTCAGATAGACATTGCGACATAACTTGTTTGTGCATTCCGATAGTTATTGCGACCAAGTATTGCGATAGTTATTGCGATCAAATATTGCGACAAAACTTGTTTTGTGCATTCCGATAGAGTGACAAGATTTCCAAGATTTTTCACAAACGTGTTTTTGAAAATTTGTAGTCTTGGAATTTTTGGTTTATCGAGAACATAATTTAGGGGATTTCAACATTATTTCTCGGTTTTAACACACAACAACAAACACATTAACTTTCTCTCATTGATCGATCAACGTTTGTAAATCTTAACTTATCGACATGGAGTACACATCTCTTACGGATAAGTCCATCCTCTCGGGTACGGATAATCGTCCACCTATGTTGGAGAAGTCTATGTACGAGGATTGGACTTCCCGAATGGAACTTTACATGTTGAACAAAGAGAATGGACATCTCATTTGGGCATCGGTGCTCAATGGACCATTAGATTATGGTACAGTTATGGAAGGTACGACTACTCGTCCTCGCACAACGGGTGAATTGACTGGAGATATGAAGATTCAAGACAAATGTGATAAGTATGCTACAAACATCATTCTCCAAGCCCTTCCTCCAGATGTCTACAAACTTGTCAGCAAACATAAAGTTGCCAAAGATGTATGGGATAGAATTCGTGTTCTAATGCAAGGCACCTCGTTAACTAAACAAGAACGAGAGTGTAAGCTTTATGATACTTTTGATAAGTTTGCTTATGTGCCAGGGGAGACTCTCAATGACTACTATTTGAGATTTACCCTATTGTTGAATGAACTGAATATCTATGGCATGGCAATTCCTACGTTTCAATTGAACACCAAGTATTTGAACACTCTTCCTTCAGAATGGAAAAAGTACGTGACGGATGTTAAATTGTGTGAGACCCCCAAAATCTGACAAGGAACACGTAGGCAACATGGGGGTACCACGTCATGGTATAAGAAATAATAAAATACTGTTGACACAAGTTGACGTAATAAAAACATATACATTACATCAAAAACATCAGAGTTTTTTTTTAATACAAAGGTCCCAGAGTTTTATAAGCGGATAAATCTATTATTTATACATGGTTTTGTAATATATAGTAACCAAAAATCCAAAATAAACTTATGTGAGCTTTTACTAAAATCAAACTTTAAAAATAACACAGAACTCTCCAAGCTGCGAAAATATCATGCGGGCTCCCATCCTTAGCAAAATTAAGCATTAGTATTACCTGAGAAATAACATGTAAAAAGGTCAACATAAAGCTGAGTGAAATTCATAGGTTTAATAAGTAGTGATGTGGAATACAAACATAAATTTTATAAGAATAGCAACATGATATGATTTAGTACCGTCGTACAAAATCATTAAAGATTAATTACTGCAATAGCTCACGACACCGAAGCTTTAACATAACAGTTTTACCCCTAGTAAGTATCTAGTCAAAATACTTAGGTAGTCAAATGTAAGTGCGTCAAGGTAATCGGGACGGGGATTGTCAATCCCCATAGATCCATCCACAACATTCGCGCTTGTAAAAATGTGAATTAACGGTTCATGATGTAGGGGCTTTTTGACTAAGGTACTAATGCAATAAGTAAATGTGTAATCTGGGGAAGCATACAGTTCTCGGATAGCAAACTAAAAGTTTTAAATGATTGTATTCCACGCATGTTATTCTCATCCCGCAATTTGTAACAAAGTATATAAGAAAAGGGGCTATGAACTCACCTTAAGCCGCAAGATCACAAGATGCGATAGAAATTGACGAGAGAACCGAAAGTTTCTTAGGAACCACCTAGAAACGAATTATGCGTCTTAGGCATATGTGTAAAATGAAATGAATGCACATGATTATACTTGATTCATACAGATTAGGCATTGTACATAGGATTTTCAAAAGTCAAAAAATCAAACTTCCCAAAAATAGTAAGTTCCCGACACTTTTAAAGACTCCGCTTCAATAGTTTTACTAATTTGGCCGAAAATTTATTCGACTTGCAAAAATCATAATTCTCAAACCGTAAATCGTTAAGACTACTTCTTTACATCCTAGAATCCTAAAAGAGTCTAATTTTCTGTAACAATTACCATAAAACCATAAATCTCAGTTAAATTGGACTTATAATTTTTAATACTACAAGTCAGTCCTAAAGAAAACATGTGACTGATTTTTAAGGCTTACGGAAACGGGCGTAATTTGAAATCTACAAGTGATATCAAAGCAAACTCAGTGGGAGGTGATAGCCCACTGAGTTCTCTACATGGATCAAGAGCTCTTTTTAAAAGATTGTAGAAAAATCTTGAGTTATTACCCGTTTATCAGCAGTGTGCAAAATCAGACCCGTTTTACCACAAAAATCATAATTAAATAACCGTAACACATCTCACAATGAGCTTTCTTGATACAACAAGATAAGAACTGTATCTATGTCCATATATTTTTAACTAACTGTATAAACCCATTTAACATTTTCAAGATCAACCAAACATCACAGACCTTCAAAATTTATACCAAGATATAATCAGTCCACTAATGTTGATGTATCTCACAATCTATAAACCTTACAGTATTCAATATAATTGGAGAAGTTAGATATGAGAGTCCTCTACAAGTTATAGTTTTACATATTTGGGTGTTTATGTACAAAATTTTTGAGTTATTGGCCATATACAGCAGGTGTGCAAAATCTGCGCACCTTCACCATTTAAATCATAACTAAATCATCGGACCTCGTCTTGGATTGAACGAGCCGGAAAAACGAACCTAAGACCTGGAGCTATCTCATCCTATTTTTCTTTTAAATGGGAATCTCACGGAACATTTTTGAAACAGCCAAACAACACAGGCCTATCAAAATCAGCAATCCAATCTATCCAAACACTAGTTTTAACCCATTTTAAACTCACCCAATCTCATACAATGCCATAATTAATCGAATCAAAGTATAAACATGCATATATGTGTACAAATATAGAGGATTAATCAAAACCCATGAATGATTATATAAAGAAAATAAAAAAAAATCAAGAAATCAATAATTTCTTACAATGGATTACGAAGGATTAAGAACCACAATAGACATGAACAAGAGATTGAAACCTCCACATCCAATTAGATTATCAATCCAAGAGTATTATGAATCCGAACATCTTATTACTTCAGCCCCAAATGACCACAAATGTTGATATGAAGCTTGTTTTGATAGAAATGAATCCAAGATATTTGATAGAAACAAAAGACCTCCATTTTAGCTCAAGAATTTAGTCAAAGCAAAAAAATAAAAATAAAATGTGTTGTTTGTGTTGTTGAAGACTCTCAGTAGAGAAAAAATAGGGAACAAGTGGGTTTTTTTTTAACCTGATATAAACTAACAAGTGAAATAAGAGTTGGTGATTTATATGTCTAAATTAGATTTTTACATACAACTTATAATTTGCACTGTACACGTGTAAGAGAAATTTGAGACATAGGATGAAACATGTGTTTATTTGGTGTGAGGTAAAATAAAAGTAAATTTTGTTTTAAAATTTACAAAAGCGGATATTATTAAAGCCCGATATTTTAAAATTTACGCGCTTTGAAAGATACGCGTAAAATACGAAAATAAACTCTCAATATAAAATAAAAACATCGATAATCGGATCACGTTGATTTTGATAAATAATGGGATTTATAATATAATAAGGGTTAACGCGTCGAATAAACGAATGATGCCTAAAAGTTTAACGTAAAATTAAAAGAATGCTCGTAAAACGCGAAACTAAAACGACGACAATAAAAAAAATATTTCTGTGTCATAACGATGATATTTATGGAAACATAATTATTCTGGCTTCTTAGAGTCGAAATAGCCATCGACAACGGTTCCATCGAATCAGGTAAATTTTTTATAAAACACGTGCGAGTGCTTTTAAATCAAAACTTTTTATTTAAATAAATATAGACAAATAAAATATAACTTTAATAATTCCAAATAAATTATTTTAAATTGTTAGAAAAATAATTAAAATATAATTTAATTTAAAATTCTTGAATTCTCAGGATTTACGCATGCAAAAGTAAAACAGGTTAATCATTATAAAACTAAAGGTACGAATAAAAGAATAATTTAATTACCGAAAAAAAAATACGAGTTCTCACAGTCGGCCCCCCTAAAGGAACTCTGGTCCCTCAGAGTTCAACTGGAGACGGAAAGAGACGAGATTAAATAAGGATACTTTGCTTATCAAGGTGTTTGGTGTTTTGAAATCAAAACTATTAGTAAAGGAAAATTTTAACTATGCTACATTGGGATTAAACTGAAATTATATATTGAATGAGTAAACAATCGCGATGTCTTTTCTTTGTTAAAGATGGTGTTCAAAGTAAAAGTCAAACATTTCAAATATTATTTTGATCGTCTTAAGAAATTTTGGATGATTGCATAAAATTATTGTTAAAACTCGGGTTTATGGTTGCGATTAGAGAAAATCAAATTTCCATATTATTTAGAGTCATTAACAGAAATATAAATTACAACAGTAATTTCATTAACTTGGAAGTATGATAAAAAATTTCAAATACTTTAAAAGATAAGATATGTCGTCCTTTTAAGCACTAGTTATAAATCTAGCAAAGAGGATGTATAGATCCCACGTTTAACTTGAAACGAGTATTTTGGTAATTTCAACGCTTGGTAAAATGTGTAAAACGTTCTTAAAAAAATTTAGAATAATTTATAGAAATCCATAATGGTGTTTAATGCATCAAATAGTAAACAGGGGACATATTCAGTTTTCAAAGATGACAAGATAGCAAACGAATATGAAGCAAATAGTTGTCAGCAATTAGTATGCAAGCAATGACAAGAGGGAATAAAACAAAATTTGTACCAATTTCTTAACGAGCATGATAGAATAGAGGAATCGATGATAAAAATAATAAGAACAAAGTATTTAGCAAGATTAATTCACGAGTGTGGTTGCCGTCACCAACAACGGCTTATTAAGTTCTCGGTGACACGGTCGAAAGAGAAAAGCCACAAAACAAAGTTTCGAATCAAGGAAAGTTCTTAAGAAGTCACTTGAGAGTAATTCCAGCAAAATGAACAACATTAGCAAAGAGAGAGCGAAGTCGACACATAGTTCACACGAATGAATTTTGAGACGATAGAGTCAAAGACACATCATGACAAAATATAAGAAATCATCGTTCGCATCCAGTCATAAATCATTATTCGCGTCCAGAGACGTTTCGAAAGTCTACCAAAGTAGATAAAGAAGGTTGGTTGATGAAGATACATAAAAACATGAAACTTCCAAGTCTGGCACCAATGGTCAGTAGTTAGACGAGTGGTAACGAGAATTATATCACGAGGGAAGATGAGGTAACAAGTAAAACAAAGATTCTTAAGAAATGAAAAATGTACTCACAAGCACGTAATTCATTCAAGAAAGAAAATAAGGATCATATGTGTATGTCGCGAACGGGTGCTACTTGCATAATATGTAAAAGTTTCCAAACTTCGTTTTATCTAGCTTTTTGCGAACCCCAAGTAAGAAGTTGGTTCTTTGACAAAATATATAAGGTGACTACTATTCGGCCTCGCATGGCTCCTTCTAAATTACGCATAGGTGATCAGGCCATGCATAATTTAGGACTAGCAATGCGATGCTCAGCTTCGTCAAACTAGTATTATTTGTCATATGATTTAAAATATGTATATAATGTCATTTGTAAAGTATAATTTAAAATTATTTATGAAACTTTTCGTAAGTAAGTAATTGGCTAGATATTTAATTCAACAATTTTAAATATTACAAAACTCTTTATAAGATCAACGTAGAACAATTTATGAAAATACATCGTAAAATAATGTCAATTAATTTTATAAGGTAACATTCAAGTATTTAATAAGGCCCAAATAGAACATTTTGTAAAATGATTCGCAAACAATACCAGTTTAAGTTCATATAGTGACATGATGATAGCTTATATAATAGCGAGTGGTTTACACTAGGGTAGTAGTATGGAGTAGTTCATAAGAAAATCGATGAAATAGTTACAAGGTGATAAGGGTTCAAAAGGTTTAGCCGGAATCGTCGTGAGACACGTGTCAAAAATGATGATGCAAGATGTGAAAATGAGAACTTCAAATCTGACCCAAATCAGTGGTGCGATAGAAGAAAGAAAGATAAAATGAAATGACAAATGAGTCATGTATAAAAGAAAGGATAAAGGAATCCATATGCGTGCAGATAGAGATCCGACTGAAGAAACGCAATAGTAATACTTTAAGAATTATCCGCGATCTACAAGTGTGATCACGACCTTAGATATTTGTTTTATAAAAGTATAAAACGTTTGTATCAAAATATTTTGTAAAAATTGAGATACATAAGTAACTTGTACAAGTAACCAAGTCTAAGTGAAAACATGACCTATAAAGCTTATAATCTGTAGGAAATACATAAAATGAAAGTTAAATGTTTTAGACTAAGATTCTCAAACAATTTGGAACCTGAAAACGCCAATTATATGTTAACCGTGACCTAATACGTAAAAAGTCAAAGTATGACCCGAGTATGACTTAATAATGAAAAGTTGTAAAAATACATCTAAGTTACTGGAATACAACAAAATATGGTCATACAAACTTGTTTCATCAAGCTATATAGCTTAGAACTCATTTTTATAAGTTTTGACTAAACATATAGAAAATAGTCAACTTTTGGCTTTTCCGACTTGAGGCGAATTACTAAACATTAGACCTCAATTTCACTTCAATTATGATGTTATACATCTAGGTATCAATATCGATCATCCCAAATTCACTCCATAAAATTTAGGCTTGCTTAAGGGGCGTTTGGGTAATGAACTAGTCATTTACTCGCTTAATGAAAAAGTGTAGAAAACTCCTTTTCGCGAGGCTTACAAATCCTATATAGACTCTTGGAAAAACCCTACAAAAATTCAGAGAAGTTATATACATAATGAAGTTAATATCTTGTCAATTTTAAGAAAAGTTTTGAAGTCTAGATGCCTTTTTAAAAATAAAAACCAAAACGCATACTGCGCGAAAAAGTCAAACTTTACAGTCTGTATTTTGCATTTTTGAGGGTCAAATGCCCACTTTAAAGCTTCCGTTTCCGCATGGGTGACTAGAAACATCATTCCGGACAACTTTGTAGTTTTATCCGAAGGCTGAAAACACTTTTACGACACACTTATCCCTATGACAGCGGCGATAAAAGCATAATTTTTTTAAAAAAATTTCAAATAAGTCAACAATACCCACTTATGTGTCAAAAACTTAAAGGTAGCTAACGGACACTAAACTTTTTCATCAAAAGTCAGCATAATATGTTTCTCAAATGTTTCAAGTGATAAATCTTGGCTAAACACCCGTTAACCATACCAAGCATGCTAAACCAAACACTAGTTTAGGTCGGTTGTTCCCTATTAGACTAGTTTCTAAAATGCGTGCTATTTCTTCGTTATGAAGAGATAGATGATGAACCTATACCGTCGGAAAGGTATTTTCATACCGGACATACCTAGCTATATGAATTTATCTCAGTTTTCGAAATGGGAAAAAAATTCATCTTAGCAAAAGGTTAAAAATTTAGAAAATTAGTTATAAAATTAACGATCGCTTTTTTAGTCATAAAATTCAATTGGTGGTGGCTATTAACGCAAGCTCAGCGGCCAAGCTAAGCTTATAATGTCTACTAACTACCCAAGGCAAAACATAAGGGTTAAATAGGTCATAACTTTCTCATTTTAAAGAGTTAGAAAGCAAATTTTATACAGAAACGAACCTTGTGACATTACCTCTCAACCAAGACCTTAAAAAAAATCAGTTTAGAAAAGTTTAAATTTGCCGAAATAAGCCCCAAACCCGCTGTCCTAAAATGGTCACATCGAAACACCTCTAAACATCAATTTCAACAACATAACTTAGCTTTCTATGTATCATAATACCATCCTAACGTCATACCATAAATCACAAATCATCCAAGAACATCAAAAATAGAAAACTCATCAATAAGAATAAAGATTAAAACGAAATTGGATCAAGATAAGAAATCTTACAATCGAGATGGAAATTTACAAAGAATATTATCAAGAAAGGAATGGATTATGAACTAGTCGCACTCCTGGAGCGAGGAGGTCTAATATAGGGAATGATACAAGTTTATAGAAGTAGAATTGTATTCTAAACAATCGCCACGTATTAGAGGATATGAATTACAAGATGAAGATGGTGTTTCCAAGGTACAAACGAATGTTGTAATTCAAACTTGAAACGTAGAATGACCAATGAAATAATATTTAATCGATATACGAGTGTCGTGTAAGACGGTAGCGTAAAGGTCAATCAAGGTTACAAAAACCCACGATATATTCAACACGGATTTAAGGAATGCTTCGAGATGTGTGACTTACACGATGTCCTTTAGTCTTTTCCTGGGACACACTGGGCCAAAGGTCTATAGACTAGACATCCAATCAAGAATGGTCGGAAAACAAACTGGATATCTAAATATATATCTTAAAGAGGTTTAACGATGAAAGTAACACGTACAGTAGTAAAATGAAAATCGGAAGTTTCATCGAAAGCAACACTTACTTAATCCCAAACAACGGTATCACGAAAATACACACAACATGTAACAGTGAGTTGAGAAAACTGGCGGTTCAAAATGAACGAGTCGTATCACGCATAAACAAAATAGAAATAGTACTCAGAAAAGTGAGTATGAAAAGTCGGCAGCATATGCACCCCGAATACGAGTATGTAATGTCATAACAATATAAAATTATTGCAACAAGATCAATTCACAAAAATAAGAATCCAGGTAATGCGGTAAGGGCATATGTAATCACAGTAATATCCAATGCTAATTCATGAAACACAAAGGATTTGGAAAGAAATATTAGTTATCGTCATTAGGGTAATGTAATATTTTAAATTGTAATCAAGAAATGAAATACTACAACGATAATTTAAAAGTAAATAATAAGCATTAGAGAATTACCCGCGTAGATATCGAACAACAATGGTAGATTCTGTGTTTGACACTTAGAAACATGAAATATTTGAACTTTCAGTTATAGACTAAGTTTTGAAAACGACTTAGTTCTCTATAACTAACGCTCTGATACCAATCTGTGAGACCCCCAAAATCTGACAAGGAACACGTAGGCAACATGGGGGTACCACGTCATGGTACAAGAAATAATAAAATACTGTTGACACAAGTTGACGTAATAAAGACATATACATTACATCAAAAACATCAGAGTTTTTTTTTATACAAAGGTCCCAGAGTTTTATAAGCGGATAAATCTATTATTTATACATGGTTTTATAATATATAGTAACCAAAAATCCAAAATAAACTTATGTGAGCTTTTACTAAAATCAAACTTTAAAAATAACACAGAACTCTTCAAGCTGCGAAAATATCCTGCGGGCTCCCATCCTTAGCAAAATTAAGCATTAGTATTACCTGAGAAATAACATGTAAAAAGGTCAACATAAAGCTGAGTGAAATTCATAGGTTTAATAAGTAGTGATGTGGAATACAAACATAAATTTTATAAGAATAGCAACATGATATGATTTAGTACCGTCGTACAAAATCATTAAAGATTAATTACTGCAATAGCTCACGACACCGAAGCTTTAACATAACAGTTTTACCCCTAGTAAGTATCTAGTCAAAATACTTAGGTAGTCAAATGTAAGTGCGTCAAGGTAATCGGGACGGGGATTGTCAATCCCGATGGATCCATCCACAACATTCGCGCTTGCAAAAATGTGAATTAACGGTTCATGATGTAGGGGCTTTTTGACTAAGGTACTAATGCAATAAGTAAATGTGTAATCTGGGGAAGCATACAGTTCTCGGATAGCAAACTAAAAGTTTTAAATGATTGTATTCCACGCATGTTATTCTCACCCCGCAATTTGTAACAAAGTATATAAGAAAAGGGGCTATGAACTCACCTTAAGCCGCAAGATCAAAAGATGTGATAGAAATCGACGGGAGAACCGAAAGTTTCTTAGGAACCACCTAGAAACGAATTATGCGTCTTAGGCATATGTGTAAAATGAAATGAATGCACATGATTATACTTGATTCATACAGATTAGGCATTGTACATAGGATTTTCAAAAGTCAAAAAATCAAACTTCCCAAAAATAGTAAGTTCCCAACACTTTTAAAGACTCCGCTTCAATAGTTTTACTAATTTGGCCGAAAATTTATTCGACTTGCAAAAATCATAATTCTCAAACCGTAAATCGTTAAGACTACTTCTTTACATTCTAGAATCCTAAAAGAGTCTAATTTTCTGTAACAATTACTATAAAACCATAAATCTCAGTTAAATTGGACTTATAATTTTTAATACTACAAGTAAGTCCTAAAGAAAACATGTGACTGATTTTTAAGGCTTACGGAAACGGGCGTAATTTGAAATCTACAAGTGATATCAAAGCAAACTCAGTGGGAGGTGATAGCCCACTGAGTTCTCTACATGGATCAAGAGCTCTTTTTAAAAGAATGTAGAAAAATCTTGAGTTATTACCCGTTTATCAGCAGTGTGCAAAATCAGACCCGTTTTACCACAAAAATCATAATTAAATAACCGTAACACATCTCACAATGACCTTTCTTGATACAACAAGCTAAGAACTGTATCTATGTCCATATATTTTTAACTAACTGTATAAACCCATTTAACATTTTCAAAATCAACCAAACATCACAGACCTTCAAAATTTATACCAAAATATAATCAGTCCACTAATGTTGATGTATCTCACAATCTATAAACCCTACAGTATTCAATCTAATTGGAGAAGTTAGATATGAGAGTCCTTTACAAGTTATAGTTTTACATATTTGGGTGTTTATGTACAAAATTTTTGAGTTATTGGCCATATACAGCAGGTGTGCAAAATTTGTGCACCTTCACCATTTAAATCATAACTAAATCATCGGACCACGTCTTGGATTGAACGAGCCGGAAAAACGAACCTAAGACCTGGAGATATCTCATCCTATTTTTCTTTTAAATGGGAATCTCACGAAACATTTTTAAAACAGCCAAACAACACAGGCCTATCAAAATCAGCAATCCAATCTATCCAAACACTAGTTTTAACCCATTTCAAATTCACCCAATCTCATACAATGCCATAATTAATCGAATCAAAGTATAAACATGCATATATGTGTCCAAATATAGAGGATTAATCAAAACCCATGAATGATTATATAAAGAAAATAAAAAAAATCAAGAAATCAATAATTTCTTACAATGGATTACGAAGGATTAAGAACCACAATAGACATGAACAAGAGATTGAAACCTCCACATCCAATTAGATTATCAATCCAAGAGTATTATGAATCCGAACATCTTATTACTTCAGCCTCAAATGACCACAAATGTTGATATGAAGCTTGTTTTGATAGAAATGAATCCAAGATATTTGATAGAAACAAAAGACCTCCATTTTAGCTCAAGAATTTAGTCAAAGCAAAAAAAATAATAAAATGTGTTGTTTGTGTTGTTGAAGACTCTCAGTAGAGAAAAAAATGGGGAACAAGTGGGTTTTTTTTTTAACCTGATATAAACTAACAAGTGAAATAAGAGTTGGTGATTTATATGTCTAAATTAGATTTTTACATACAACTTATAATTTGCACTGTACACGTGTAAGAGAAATTTGAGACATAGGATGAAACATGTGTTTATTTGGTGTGAGGTAAAATAAAAGTAAATTTTGTTTTAAAATTTACAAAAGCGGATATTATTAAAGCCCGATATTTTAAAATTTACGCGCTTTGAAAGATACGCGTAAAATACGAAAATAAACTCTCAATATAAAATAAAAACATCGATAATCGGATCACGTTGATTTTGATAAATAATGGGATTTATAATATAATAAGGGTTAACGCGTCGAATAAACGAATGATGCCTAAAAGTTTAACGTAAAATTAAAAGAATGCTCGTAAAACGCGAAACTAAAACGACGACAATAAAAAAAAATCTGTGTCATAACGATGATATTTATGGAAACATAATTATTCTGGCTTCTTAGAGTCGAAATAGCCATCGACAACGGTTCCATCGAATCGGGTAAACTTTTTATAAAACACGTGCGAGTGCTTTTAAATCAAAACTTTTTATTTAAATAAATATAGACAAATAAAATATAATTTTAATAATTCCAAATAAATTATTTTAAATTGTTAGAAAAATAATTAAAATACAATTTAATTTAAAATTCTTGAATTCTCAGGATTTACGCATGCAAAAGTAAAACAGGTTAATCATTATAAAATTAAAGGTACGAATAAAAGAATAATTTAATTACCAAAAAAAAAATACGGGTTCTCACAAATTGGCTAAGGACTTGCATAACACCAATGTGGATCAACTTCAAGCTTTTCTTCAACAACATGAATGTCATGTGATCGAGGCTCGGTTGTCTAAACCTCAAGTTCTTGATCCACTTGCCATGTATGCTTCTCAACAAAACATGGCTTATACTTATTAACAACCATCATACTTGCAGCAGCCACCACCACACACCTATCAGCAACCATCTTATCAACCACCAATGATGCCACAGCAAGCATTTCAACAAAGTGTTCATCAACAATCTTTTCCACAGCAACCAACATATCAGACATCACCATCACAAGCCAACACTTCTCCAATGGGCTATACTCCTCAGCAATGATATTTTCTAATAGAAGCACAACCAGCACAAGCTTTCTACTCTAATGAACTTCCACCAATCCAAGCACCAGTCTTTACTCCAAATGATACGCCAGCTGATGTTCTAAACCATCTCACTGCCTACTTGTCAAAACTTGTTGCAACTAGAGGATTTACACCAACAAACAATCAGCTCCGCACCTCTTCAAATCCTCGACAACAAGCTACTATTCAAGATGGTCAAGTAACGTTGCAACCTATTCAGGGAAGGCAAAATTCATATGGACCTCCTACAAGGACGGTGAATGCTCAAGCTGTGAAGTCACAAGCTAATGGAAATGGAAGTCCCATTGGTCCTCAAAAGGTTGTGACTTGCTACAATTGCTGAGGACAAGGTCATATGGCTAGGCAATGCACTCAGCCGAAAAGGAGAAGGGATGAAGCGTGGTTTCGTTAGAAGATGTATTTGGTCGATGCTCAGTCTAAGGGAAAGATTTTGGATTCAGAGGAGTTAGCATTTCTTGCCGACCCAGGGGCAGCAGATACTGAAGGCATTGCAGTCGTTTCCACTTCTAATGCAGCTTATCAAGCAGATGATCTTGACGCATATGATTCGGATTGTGATGACATTCACTCTGCCCAAGCTGCTCTCGTTGCTAATCTCTCTCACTACGGTTCTGATGTCA
Source organism: Glebionis coronaria (assembly GCA_025667525.1). NCBI lineage: Eukaryota > Viridiplantae > Streptophyta > Magnoliopsida > Asterales > Asteraceae > Glebionis > Glebionis coronaria. The sequence continues at coordinate 633,925,502 of CM046875.1, read as the reverse complement.
TCAATGAGGTACCCACCACAACCAATCTTGGTAATGATGATAACCCACATCAAGTTGGGCATGAAAATGACAACCTCGAACAGCATTCGGGAACTAGTAACTCAAATGATGTAGTACCCAATCCTACACATTTGAGTGAACCTCAACCAAATGCTACGGCGGGTATGGAATCTTATGCTCAACATGATTTGGTCATGGTGCCTAAACATATTATTGATCAAATGCACATGGCTCTCAGACAATCCGTAGATATGAATTCCACCCTAACTGCTGAGCTTGCTTTGCATAAAGAAAAGGTCAAAACTTTTGAAATGGTCCCTCAAGCAGAGAAAATAACATGTTCTGAATTTGACCAATTTCGTTTTGAAAAGATTGAACACTTGAAAGAAATAGAATCATTAAAAGCAAATCTTTCCAATGAATTAAAAGCAAAAGAGTCGGTTGTCAATGATTTTAAGAAGTGACTAAGATTTATTTTGACGAGACCAAGAAAAAAAAAATTGGCGATATTTTTTTAGTGACTACGGATTTTGTGTTCGGGTATTAATTATGTGAAGTTGAAGACGGATTTTTCGAAGGCGTGTATTTATTTTATCTTTGAAAGATAAAATATCGACGTGGATATTGTTGGGTTACATTGTTGTACTCAGTGTCACGCGCATAGTCGACGTGGATAATTTCAAGAGGTGTTGTGCTTATAGACTTCTTCAGTGATGCATTGGGTACTTAGAGATTTCTCCACCGTTCCTCATTCAACAATTGTGCAAGCCTAAGTCACAAGATCGAAGGATTCTTATTCAGTTTCAAGTTTGATGTATCTGGTTCATTCTATCAGTGGTCACTTCAAATTGCCTACAAGGGGGTTGGTAAAGATGGCCATGGAGAGTTTATGAGTATAGAATTTTGATCAGCAGCTGATTCTCACAAAATATATAATTCTGCTTATTTATTATTCTCACGAGATTTCAGGTACATGTGCGTATTATTTATTGATGGTTCCGAGTTTCGAAACCATCAAGGGGGAAGAAGAAGACATATTGAACGCACAACGAGTACACGTGATGAATTTCATACCTTCTTTTGATTTGAAGACATTCCGGGAAGACATTTGTCATAACCGTAGAGAAAATCAGTGTTTTAACTCGTGGCGTTATCAATCTCTAAACGGTACACTACTGATTCGATGTTTAATTGTTTTGTTGTTGCAATTATTCATCATCATTATCCTATATGGAGAGATATGCACTTCCGGGACTTGATTGACTCTGGTGCATCTCCGGAAGAAGATATGTGCATTTCCGGGACTTAATTGACTCTGGTGTTACGATGTCAACTTCATGAATGGGATGAAGTGTTTACTTCAGTATTTGAGCTTCATACTTGGGATTGGTTTACTTTCTTCAACTATGTGGGGGAAGAAATGTCTTGATTCTTTCTAGTATGCATAACTTGAACTCTCAAGGGGAAGAAAAAATTTAGAAGAATTATTCAAGCGTGAGAAGATAAGTTGTTGATCTACTTGGTGTACCCCTTACTTTCAATCCCTCATAGCAACATTATCATGTTATATGATGGGGTTTGCTTGTTAAATTCCGTTGTGCGCTTAATCATTCTAAGCTTTATTGAAAGCTTTGAAGTTTCTTACGAGGATTGTTGATAACTTGATTTTACTCGGTTAAAAAGTTCTTTGTCGTGTGTCTCTTCGAATTGAAAAACTTGTGTTTAATGTGTGACTCAGTCTTATTTTGGTGGAACAAAGATGTGTCGTTGTAGTTTTTTGAATAAAAATGCGAAACTTTAAAGTAAAAGTGATCTTAAAGTAAATCTAAGTCTAATTAAAATAATGGTGCAAGTATTTAAAAGCGTGACTAAAATTAAAAAGCACTAAAGTAAATGACGTAAACTTAAATCTATCTAAGGCAATCTTAAAACGCGACTAAAACTTAAACTAAGGCAAAACTAAAATAAAGCTAAGACGAATAATCTTAAAGTGCAATTAAATAAAGAGGCGGGAAAAATAAATCTTAAAAATAAAAGACTGAAATTTAAAAAGAAAGACTGAAAGATTAACTTACAGAACCCTTGATTCGGAAGTTCAAGACTTCCGAATGAAGCAGCTTGACTCGGAACTTTTGGAGTTCCGAATGAAACAGTCTTGACACGGAAGTTTTGGAGTTGATCCGGAAGTTTTTCCTCCCCTTGATTCGGAACTTCGTTCGGAAGAAATTGATCCGGAACTTTTGAGACTTCCGAATGAACAACTTGATCCGGAACTTTTAAAGTTCCGAATGAACCTCTTGACCCGGAACTTTTGGAAGTTCCGAATGAATTAGCTGATCCGGAACTTTTGAGAAGTTCCGAATGAAGTGCTTGATCCGGAAGTTTTCGTTCGGAACTTTTAGAGTTCCGAATGAGTTTGCTGACCCGGAACTTTTCCTTCGTCCGGAACTTGTGGTGTTGATCCGAAACTTCTAGACTTCCGGATGAAGCCCCTTGGTTCGGAACTTTGGAGTTCCGAATGAACAACTCTTGATCCGGAACTTTGGAGTTCCGAATGAAAGCTTTCTCTTCTCTTGATTCGGAACTTTTCCTGGGAATGATCAAACACAGAAACAACTCCCCGAAGAACAAGGGATGACAGAAACAATAGATCTAAAGCAGATTAATCAGAATCAACACAACGATTAAGCTAAACAAATAACGAATCAACAGTTAACATAAACAAACAATTAAAATCAATAAAACAAACAAATTTAACCACAATAATCAAAAACCCATTTGATAAAAATAAAAGCATGAACATGAACAAAAACATAAACATAAAAATCAAAGATTTAGAAAGGTAGATGAGAGATTAACAAGATAAAGTAAAGATTGACAAGATTTAAATGGAAACTTACTTGAAATTAAATGAATTTAAGGTGCTAGACAAGGTATTTAAATTGGAAAAGAAATTAAATGACAAGATAATTAAATGGTGGAAGACTAATTGTCACTATTAGCCAACAAAAGAAAATGATTACAACTAATGACTATTTATAGGGGAGGATTAAGGAAGCTTCCTCCCCTCCTTCATTTCTTCTTAATTGCGTCATTAGGTCCCTCCTTCTTTTAATCTTCATTAATTGCATCATTAGTCCTTCTTTCTTTTAATCTTCATTAAACTTGGACTTTAAGGACTTTTGGCTTCGGGATTTCTTTGAACTCGTCTTTAAATTCTTCAATAGAATAGACTTGAATTCTTCGGCTTTTGATAAACTTCCGTCTTTTGACTTTTTCTTCGATAAATCTTCAGAATTGGTCGTGGACTTCCGTTCTTTTTGCACTCTTGACTTCTTGACTTCGTCTTTTATCTTTTTCTTCAATAAAAGTCCGTAAACGCCCGTGAATTCCCGTGTTTTCTCCACTTTTCATCTTTTTGTCCTAAATCACAACAAAAACACAAACCACGCATAATTCCGACATAAAAGACATAAAATACACGTTTTGGTCCGGTTATTATTGTAATTAAGTGGTAGAAAAGATGTGTGTTTACACACATATCAAATCCCCTACACTAATGTCCTCATGCAATGCATTAGTTACAAAGCAATATTGCACTTTTCATCATAATTAATCCACGTTGGCCTTTATTAAAGAAATAGAAAATTAAAAACATACAAAATAAAGAAATCAAAAGCATACCTTGGGTTTTGAAAATGTCATGAATAATCATCATCCTCAAGTTTTCACTTTCTCCAAACCAAGCTTAAAAACGAGATCATTGTTATTATAAGTTAGTAAACTATCACGAACTCATGTGGGCCAATTACTCACTTAGACTCCCTTATTCCTAGGTGTATCTCTTATATTTTATTATTGTCTTAAATGATCACGAGGATGCATTTTTGACTTATTTCGATAGTTATTTAGGCCGAAAATAAAGTGAACGATTTAATCAATAGTTAGCTAAAGGACAAAATCTTTTAAAACTGCTTCTCGGGACCTCATAAAGTTCATATCTTGGCATAACTCGCTTCGCGATTTGAGACCTTTCTCGGACCGATATTTGGCAGCGACTTCATACTTCAAACCTTGAGAGACGTTCATGAAATAATGGTCTTCTCTTCATTATGAAATTTCTTCACTTGAAGTTTTGAGAGATTCATACTTGGACCACGACTTCTTCATTTTTCTCCAATCTTTATTTTGGACTTTGATATACAACGATCCGCCTCCTTTTATGACTTGGATCTATTTATCCTCATACCTTGTTAGGGTCTTTTCGGATACACTTCTCCATGACTTTTGGGGAGTTTTGCTTTACGTCGTGTGTCTCGATCCTTCATATTGATTTTCGATAAATGATTCTTCACATCACTTTGGATCTTTAGCAACAAAATATAGCCCTCATGCCTTGTTAGGGCCTTTTCGGACTCGCCAATCCTCGCATCCCGCTTCAATAAGTTATGCCTTGGCTATGAACTCTAATCCATACCGAGCAACTTTTAAACGATCTTGGGCTAGAAGCTAAGTAACTTTTCAAATCGTACAACCTTATTTATTAGCAGATAAATTTATTAGCAAGCGATGGGAGAATAGGCTTATAATTAACTCACATAAATTCACGAAAGAATACCGAACTTATAATTGGCTCTATCATCTCTCGTTCTCCACAGTTTAAAATCTCAAGGAATGAGACTCGTGGATACTTAGCCTATTAAATCAAAGTTTTGGGTTTTCGAGTCGCCTATAGGATCTTGCAAATTCTTAGACTTTTTCAAGTTTAGAAATCGCATTTTAAAGTTCCCTTGATAAACGACTCTCTAGGATCAATTATAGGAACTTGCGAAAAGTTCTTGTTCTTAACCCGTGAGAGTTAAGACTTTCGCGTTTTATAGCTCCCTATATAAAAGCCTAGCAAAACTTGACTTAAACACGTTAAGGGTACTAGCTAGATTAACTTAGATAAGTAAACTCGGGTCGAGTCAAAAGATTCACAACGTTTTGAAAATTAAAACCACTTATTAAACATTTATTCTAATAAAAGAAAGAAAATAACTATACAAAGGTAAAAACTAATAGGCCAAAATAGATCAAAAATTTTGAAAAATGTCGAAAAATTAATTTTCCGGTTAAAATGAGGACAAATACAAGGAAAAGACCACTTAACTTCGATAGAAGTCCCCCTACACTTAAGATAAACATTGTCCTCAATGTTTAAACATGTGGGAGTAAACTCCCCTACACTTAGGACATTGTGCACGTTGTTTAAATCTCGCTAAGGGAAAGACAACTAAAGAGATTCCTATTTTAATATTGAGAAAATATAAAATAGTGAATCGAAAAGAGTTTAGGATAGAACCGAGATAAAGTAGAACACGGAATTACGGGTCGTCAAGAATCATCAAGAGTAGATCATTGAAGCTTGAATCCCTGATTAAGAAGTGAGGAGAGGAAATAGCAAACCAACGGGTCTCCCCTACACTTATGGTAAAGAAAGCAAAAAGATAGATGCATGGGTTGCCTCCCAAGAAGCGCTTGATTTTTGTTAACCGAGTCATTAGCCTGACTCGACCTTGATCATCAACGGAAGAAGCATGAAACATATCCACCAGGATCGAAGACATAGTTTTCGTCCATCAAATAGCACAAGCTTAAGGCGAACAAGGCAAGCCAAAGAAGAAGTGGCAAGGTTCCCTTAAGCAGCGATGGAGCACGGTGGAAGCAAGGGTGAAGTGCAAGCATGTATTCAAAATTTCCAAAGATTTTTCCTTTTATTTCATCAGGTGGATACTGAGATGGCTTAAAGACTTCAATACCGGGGTCGAACACCTTTTCCTTTAAGGGAAAATAGCACTCAGGCTCAGCCGAGTGTGAGGAAGATCCGCAAAGAAGCACAACCTCGTCCTCAGAAGGGGGACAAATAGGTGTCAAATCATATGTGCAACGGATATTGGTGTCAACCGGTTTCTTCTCCTTTGACAAAATGTTCTTCAAATCCAAAGTAGGATCAAGACGATAATCTTCAAAGTCATAAGGAGGAGCATCACTCTCATAAGGGAAGTAAGTGTTGAGAAATTCAGAGAAGTCTTCCTCAAATGAGTAATCGTCCAAAGTAGGATCAAGTGATGGCGAAGGATCTTCAGCATGTGAAGAATCGCTCGAAAGAGTATCAGCCTCATCAAAATCATCGAAAGTGGGCAGCTCGGGATACTCAGAAGTACAATCATCAAAATCATCCGAGTCTGAGCTAGAATCATCATCATCATAAGCATCAAAGACCGGTGGAGAATCATAAATGGGAGAAGCGTCCAAAGTAGGGAGAGAATCATCCACATCATCATTAAAAAGTGGATTATCAATGCAAGAGTCGAATAGAGGATTGTCGTAGACGACAAAGTCATCGAGCACATTTATCATATTCACTGATTCTCGTCCAAAAGATTTGCCTGTAAGCTTCCCCATTTTAAAAACATTTGAATCATCCCCGACTCGTAAGATTAACTCACCTTCGGCCACATCCACTAAAGCTCGTCCGGTTCTCAAGAATGGCCGACCAAGTATTAAAGGAATACGAGGGTCAATTTCATAATCAACTACGACAAAATCGACCGGGAAAGTAAATGTGCCAACTTTGATGAACACATCCTCGGCTATACCAACGGGGTAAGCGAGAGTGCGGTTTGCAAGTTCAAGAGTCATCTTTGTTGGTGTGAGGTCGGGTAATGATTGTGTTTTCCAAACACTTAGTGGCATCAAATTAATACTAGCCCCGAGATCAGCAAGGGCAGTAAATTCTTCAGTTTTGTTGAACACGCAAGGCAACACAAAACGACCGGGATCTCCAAGCTTTTCCGGTAATTCTTTAAGAATAACTGCTGAGCAATTTTCATTTAAGCGTGTGTTGGCGAGTTCAATCAGCTTCTCCTTCTTGCTAAGCAATTCCTTGAATGCTTTGACAAATTTCGGCATGTGGCAAAGTGCTTCAACAAGGCTAATGTTGATGGTCATTTGAGATAGCATATTCACATATTTCGATACTTGACAGTCATTCTTGGTTAGCTCGTTGGTCTTGCCTATGCGAGAAGGGTATGGGATTCTAGGGTTTATAGGCGGAAGGTGAAGGTGTAGTTGGTAAAGGTTGAGATGTTGAAGGGTCCTTCCGAGAGATATCGTCATTACGAGGCGGAGACGATAATGGTGTACTAACACTAGGTGTAGGAGGAGTAGGGACACATGGTGGTGGTGGAGGTGTAGATGATGGGGGCGGGATTGGTGGTCCTACGATGGTGACTCCACTACGAGTAGTAATAGCACTCACATTAGCTCGCGGATTAGTGACGGTATTTGAAGGTAGAGAACTTGAAGTAGAAGGTTGAGTGGCGGGCAAGAAACTAGCCAACAGATTCTTTAATTCAGTCGTTTGAGTGCTGAAGGAGGATTGAATATTATCACGAACTTCAGTTCTAATGTCATTACCTTGCTTCATGATATCTCCTTTCAAATTGATTATTTGGCTCTGTAGATTCTTGATTTGCTCACCTTGAGTTCTCATGACGGCTTCAACATCGGGATTAATGGGTGGGGTTTGTTGGGTGGGTGGTTGATAAGGGTTAGAAGCTCTTGGTGGGATTTGGTTGCTTCTATTATAGTTGTTGGCGGGGTTTTGGTTTTGAGGAGAAAAACCGGGTGAAAGGTAGTTGTTGGAACGATAGCTCAACAGATTTCTATCCCCTTGTTGTCTAGCTTGGTAATTTTCCGGTGAATAATTACCGTAAGCTGCATACACATTTTCCGGATTTCCTTGTGTAGAAGGACAATCGGTGTATGAGTGAGGACCGCCACATGTTTCACAAGGATTAGCAACCGCTTTAACTTGTTGTTGTTGTTGGTTTGAAGCGAGAAGCGTAATACTTTTGCTCATTTCGGTCATCATGCGGGTGAGTTCGGTCATCTCAGGGTTTGCTGAAGTAGAGGAAACATTGACTCTCGGGTTGTTCCTTGAAGAAGCAGAGGAATCCCAGTTTTTGTGGTGAGTAGTCATGTTCTCAATTAACTCTCTACACTCCTCGGGTCTCCTTTTCATGAATGTGCCACCGGCGGCTGCATTGATCGTATCACGATCTCGAAAAGTCAAAGCGTTGTAGAAAGTATCGATTAAGGTCACAGGGAGCATGTTGTGGTTTGGACATCTATCGATCAAGACATTATATCTCTCCCAAGCATCAAAAAGTGATTCATCAGGGTCTTGCATGAAACCGCTGATCTGATTGCGAAGGCTCGTGACCATGGATGGTGGAAAGTAGCGCGACAAAAAGCGTTGAGTCATGTCATCCCAAGTGTGAATAGAATTCTTCGGGAGACGATCAAACCATTTCTCGGCATGATGTAATAAGGTGTGTGGAAAGAGTTGTAGGCGAAGTTCATCCATTGTGGCACCGGCCAACTTCATGCTTTGGGTGATTGTAATGAACTTGTCGAGGTGTTTGTTGGCATCATCATCAGGCAATCCACGGAATGGGTTTGTTTGTACTTGCTGAATCATGTGGTGCTTCAACGAAAACTCAGGAGCGTTGATTTGCATCGGCGCAATCGGTCCTCCTCGTCCAAACATTGTTGGTTGACAAAGTTCCTCCATGGTCCAAAGATCGGGTTGTGGAAGAACATTGTTGTTATTATTAGGGTGCGGTGGATTATTGTTGTTTACACCTGACATAGCTAAATCTTCTTGAGGCTCGGGCTCTTGATAATTAGAAGATCTAGTACGCATGCACCTACAAAGACAAAAGAAAAAGAAACCAAACACAAAAACAATATATATACACAATAAAGATAAAATCTTTTTGAATTTTTGAAAATTTTAATTTTTATGTATTTTTTGAATTTTTTTTTTATGCAAGAAAAGTAACGCTCATGATGAGACTGTATTTATACATAGTCTCATCGTCCAAATTGGGCTTAAAATGCTTAAAATATCGTCAAAATACCCAAAATATGCCTGTGTTTGTTCATTGTGTATTTCAGGTACGGATATCGTGAATTCACCAAAAGATTACAAGAATCAAGCAAAAACGAACACGGGAAACGAAGCCGCACAAAGAACCGGACCCGAATCATGATTTTCCATTGAAGTCCTTGAAGTTTGAATAATTGGCAAGATTGGTCCCTCATCTTTTGAAGACTTGTCATATTATACACTTGAAAATCTCAATTATTGCATTTGGGTCCCTAATATTTCTAGATATTGCATTATTGGCCCTTGAAGAATTCATTTATTACAAGAAATGCCCTTGGAACAATTTTGGAAAACCTTTTGTGGCAAAAGTATGAATTTACAAAGTTTATTAACAAAGGAATGCAACTTTGGGCTATTTTATATCAAAATGACAAACAATGGGGAATCCAGGGACTGATTGTGGCCAGACAGCATACTTATCTCACCCAACCATTGGATGACACGTCACGTGGACCAGTCAAACAACCAATCACCACACCCTAATCTCCCACGTCACTTTCCACTTAAATAACTTGATAACTGGTTTTTTTTAAAACAGTTTATTAACTAAATTAAGTGGGAAACACCACTTTTAAACCTTAAACCAAATTAAACAATCCTGTTTAACCGTCCCCAACCCCTTAAACCCTAAAAACTTAATTCCCTCATAACAAAGGGGTTTTCGCTTAACTCTTCCAGAATGAAGATTAAACCCACCATAATTACAACCCCACCCTTAAACAACTCCCAACCATCCCATGTGACTCAACCCCACCACCCCTGCCCATCACTTTCGTCTCAAAAACCCAAAACCGACAAAATTAATGGTGAGATGCTCTTCCTTGGTCCCAAAGGTTCCTTATATACGGCCAAGATCAAGTTTGCTAGCTGTAAACAGTACAAGAGGTCACAAGACTCATTTTGACCAAGATTCCAGTCAAATCTTCAAGGACAGATTGGGGAATTAGCTTATTAGGGTTTCTCTTTATTGTTTTAGTTCTAGAATACTCTTTAGATGAGTATATAAGGGATGCTGGATTGTAGCATCACCTTTGTTCCAGATTTTTGTACATCTTTTTAAAGTTATTAATGAAAATGAAACCCTTGAATTGTGTACAAAACTGAGTTCCATGTTTCTGTTTTAAAGTAGCTTAATCAGTTTTTTTTAAATTACAAACTTAGTTTAAGTGTTTTGAAGCTTCATTATTTCACAAGAGATTTTTCAGAAAATCGTTTTTCATAAGTTCTTGAAAAAGTTTTTAACTTTGAATCATTTAAAAAGGATTGAAGTGAAAGTGGAGGTTCTTTTTGAGTGATTTCATAAGTTGGTTACAAGTTTTTTAGAAGTTCCAAAAAGATTTAAGAAGAAAATCAGTTTTATCATTTTTTTATTTTTCATCACTTACTGTTAAAAAAGCCATAAGATTCTAGCTTATGGTCTTTTTGAAACAAGAATTTGTTCTTTGTTGGCTTTGTTTGTGCAGGTTCAAAAGAAGGCTTATTCCATTTTATTGAAGATATTGTTCCCCTAGTTCTGTTGTTGAACTCCAACAGGGGTCTCTACACTTTCAGAAGCTCACATAAGCTCCTTTTAACCCATCTCATAAGCCCCTTGAAGCTGTCACATTTGGAGAGAAGGCATCAGTTGGGGTAAAGACTTGAACCCTCTCTTAATTTTCAGTTTTCTTGAGTGTTATATGATTTTGGTCTTATATGCTTATGCTAGTTTGGGTCATGAATATCTTGAGTAGTATAGGTTCTTATTGTATGATTGAGTGCTTTTAGATTCATGTTGTAGTGTTTAGCTTAAATTTCTTTGTTAATTTTCTAGTTCTGATTTTTAAGGGGGTGTTTGGGTCTGCTTGATAGGCTGGGGATTTGACACATATTTGGCTTGTAACCTGCCTAAACACACTCCAGTAGGGTAGTAATAGTTAATAGGTTGTTTGGTTTGAGTTTTGATAGGTTTAAAAGGCACTTGCATGCTCAAAATTTGGTATAAATAGCTAAAAAACAGTGAACATACTTTTCTGCCTATTTTAGTGTAATATTTGCCTTGATAGCTTGTTGATTGTTAGATTTAGTTATCATCTAGGGTTTTAGACCAGGTTGTAGTATTTTGGTTGGGCAATTGTGAAGATTTGGTAAGCCAAATCTCACCCTAGGTGCCAATTGCACCAGCAAAACGACCCCAGGGCACTTTTCTGTTTATCAGAAACTTTGAGCCCCAATTGTGTGTGATTCTGTGTTGTTAATTGTTTATTTTCTTGTGTTACTGACTCCCCACAACCCAACTGGTTGTGGGGGTGCCCTATTATCCAAGAAAAGCCACAAGAAAAGCCACAAGAAAAGCTTTCCTAAGCTTTTCATTTTTTTTTTGTCAGCTTATTTGCACTAGCAGTGGGAACTCACTTCCCCCTGCTAGTTTGCTGGTTTCCCCTGCTGCACTAAAAGACAGAAAACATCACATGTCACTATCAGTTTTATAAATATTTTGTCTTTTGTGCCCTTAATTAGGAGTTAAGACTTAATTCTTTTTCCATTATTTTTCTTTTTTAATTTCTGATTTTTTAGTATAATTTAATTTTCTGTTACTGTTCATTAAGCAATTTTTAGATTAAATAGCTTATTTAAATTACTTTTTAATTACTGTTTTTTTGGAATTTAGTGTAAAAAATTTTATATTTTTCACTTTTAAAATTTTTGTTAGACTTAGAAAATTAATTTAAGGTTTTTAGTTTAAAAAATAGTCACTATTCACTTTTTAATTATTTTTTATAATTAAATTAGTTTAATTAGGGTTTAATTATTAATCTGTTTTGTCTTTTAGTGCAAATTTTTACATTTTCCAAACTTTTTCAATTTTCTACTGTTCATTAGGGTAATTTAAGATTTTTAAAATTGTTAAATTAATTTTGGCATTATTTTATTATTTTTTATGATTATTTTAGTTTAAAAATAGTTTTTAGTGTTTAAAAAATAGAAAAATATTTTTAAAAATTTAGGAAAAATACTTTTTAGTCTTTAAATAATATAAGTGATTTATTAGTTCAATAAAATAATATTTTGGGCTTTTTCTTAATTATATTTAATTTTAGGGCTTTAATTAGCATTTAAAATTGAATATTTAATTAATAAAAGGTTTTAAAATATATTTGTTGGATTTTTATTCTTATTTATATTATTTTAGACTTAGTTTAATCTTTTAATTAATTTTTAGGTTTTATTTTTAATTTCGTCGCGTTTTACGTATTTACGTTCGCGTTTTACGTCAACGTTGTAGTTTACTCGTAGTCATAGCTCGTCTTTTATTTTTCTCTCTTTAAACCAAAAACGTCACTAATCCAAACATTGTTATTTTATATATATTGGCACATTAATACACACACCTCCTTCGAGAACGAACCCGCATTTATTCGGTTTTACGTTTTTCCTAAAGCGTATAACTTAATACTTGCCAATCATACGCGTTTTTCCTAAAACGTGTACGATTTACTCAACATCAATTTTTGGCGCCGCTGCCGGGGAGGTGTTTAGTGTGCCATTACTATTAGTATCGTGTTTGTGTGAGTAGTGCGTTTTTGCTTTTCATTTTTGGAAAGCGTGAATATCGTACATACTCATTTTTGTTATTTTTCATTATTATATTATAGTATCCAAATAAATCGTGTTTAATTTTCCTAAATTAAACACAAATCAATCTTTACTATATTGTAGATATATTGGTTTTCGTTTTTCTTGTGAATATATTATTACTATATTGTATCTACGTAAGAACAATAAATATACAAGTACTCCAAAAGCGTGAAAACGCAACCTTGATTCGGGATTTCATCACTCGATCATTGTATTCGAATCCAAAGCAAAAGTTTAAAGGCAAAATAGATAAATACTTTCGTGAGGCTTAATTTCAATTAACACAAACTATAAGGTGGGTATAAGGCGGTTGTATTTCACGACCTAAAGGAAAAAGGCTCTTAAGTGCTTCGCGCCGCCTCGTTTCCTCCGCTTGCTTGTGCGTGTTTTGAGAAAGAGAGCTAATCGAGGTTTTGCCGCCCAAGTATTATCTACGTATACTATATTTGCTTGTGTTCTCAAGATTAAACCCTCTTGAACGTTTTGGTGTTCCACCAACGTTCTAAAGTCATCGAGAACGTTCACTCCATGTGATCGTTGTCATTCCTTGAGGCTCCTTTAATCGAGAAAGTCGATTCGAGGGGAGATTTGTAGATTTGTGTCTACGTAATACATTCAAAAATCCAAAAAAATTAAAAACCAATCAAAAACCAAAAAAATTGAAAAAATCGAAAAACCGCAAAAAGAATCTTCTTTGCTACCACCCATTCTACGCTTAGTGCATGCGCACTCGATCGAAGGACTATTCCAATTCTAGTGAAGCTTCGAATCGACGCAATCGTAATCGAAGGAATCTACGACGTAGACGAGAATTAGAAACCGACGTTCCTAATATCGTTGTTGAAGAGACCTTAGACGAGATGGCCGACAATCGTTCTATGATGGAATTGCTCCAAGCGCCCACCGAGGGTTATGGAGACGCGATCGTAATTCCCGCTATCGAGGCGGAGAATTTTGAGATTAAGAGCGGAATGCTTTCGTTAATCCAAGCTACGAAGTTTCGAGGTCGTGAAGCCGATAATCCTCACGACCATATTCGGAATTTTGATCGTCTTTTGGCCACGAGCAAGTTTAAGAACGTCGACGCCGATGTCGTCAAGCTTATGCTTTTTCCTTACTCGCTCGATGGTGCCGCCAAGGATTGGTACGAGAAAGAGCCACCTAATTCCATAGTTACGTGGAAGGATCTCGTTTACAAGTTCGTTAATTATTTTTTCCACCGTCTAAGACAACGTTTTTCAAAAACGAGATTACAAAATTTGAGCAAAAACTGAATGAATCTTTTAGAGACGCGTGGGATCGCTTTAAGGAATTGCTTAGGCAATGTCCTCACCATGGTTTTTCCGAGTTGCACCAAATCGATACGTTTTACAACGGTCTTAATTTTCACGAGCAAGATTCGTTGAATTCCGCCGCCGGTGGCAACTTTTTGTGTAAGACTCCGAAAGATGCATTGATAATTATCGAAAACCGATCCAAAGTTTACCAACTCCGCAACGCACCGAGTGTTGCCAATGTCGCCAATGTTAGTAGTTCTAATCGCGACATTGAGAGAGTTGATGCAAAAGTCGACAAGTTAACGAATGTGTTCACGTCTTATCTCGTTGAGATGCAAAAGAAAGACGCTCCCGCTACGGTGAAAGCGGTTGAGGTTTCGTGTACGTTTTGTGGTGGACCTCATAATTATTACGAGTGTGCGGCTACGGATGGCCAAACGTCGAATGTGAGTGCGTTAAACAACAATTTTCAAAATCAAAATAACGCGGGTCCATCACAACAAGGCAACAATTTTTCAAATCAAAATCGAAACAATTTTCAAGGAAATAATCAACAAGGAAATTTTTCGAATCAAAATCAAGGTTATAATCAAGGTCGTAATATAACTTGGCAAAATCGAGACAATAATCAAAACTCGAATTTTTCAAACAACAACAATCAAGGTAACAATTTTTCAAGTGGTAATCAAGGAAATTTTCAAAGAAGTAATCAAAACCAAGGGAACTTTTATTCTAATCAAAAGAGTTCGTCAAACGATTTTCAAAATTACATGAAAACGAATGAGGCTAATATGAGACGATTAGAGGGAGAAATTGGTACTTTGAAAAACGATTTTATAAATACTTTGAAATTGCAAAACACGAAGATTGAGCAAGGGAAAATTGATATAAAAAAGATGTTTTCGGCCAAAATGAACAAAGCCTCGGGTTCGTCATCAAGTTCGTTACCTAGTGACACCGTTGCTAATCCGAAAGAACAATGTAAAGCCGCCTCGTCTCGTGAGAAAGGTCGTGTGATTACCACTAACCTTGAAGGATTCCGTGTTGTTTATCCCTCTCAACCCTCGACTTCTAAGACGTCTTCTTGTTCTAAAGTCGATGGGGTGAACGTGGCGACCAAGGAAAAGAGTGCACACCCTCGTGTACCTCAAATTCCATCCACGGTTCAAAAAGAGAGCTTTGTCGACCTTACCAAAGTAACCCTTGAAGAAACTTGTGCTTCAATCCTTCTTAAAAAACCCAAAAGGCGTATGCCGAGAAAGGAAAAGGATCCGGGCCAATTTCTACTACCTTGTGATTTTTCCGAGATTGAGGGATGTTTAGCCCTTGCCGATTTAGGTGCTAGCATCAATCTCATGCCTCATTCTCTTTGGAAATTGATGAGATTGCCTTCGCTTACCCCCACAAACATGACAATCGAGCTTGCAAATTGTACTCCACTTATACCAATTGGAATAGCCAAGGATGTCTATGTTAGGATTGGAAAGTTTGTTTTTCCCGCGGATTTCGTTATATCCGATTACGAGTGTGACCCTAAATGTCCCATTATTTTAGGCCGACCATTCTTATCGACGGCTCGAACCGTAATCGACGTTCACGAGGGGAGACTTACTATGAGGCATGGGGATGAGAAAATAGACTTTTTCGCTAGAAAATCCCAAGGATTTTATGAGAATGAAAAAACCGAGGTTTCAAAACCTAAAGATTCAAATTCTAATGATTTCAAAATGTTCACTTTAGCGGAAAGAATGAAGCTTGATGCATGTTTTGAAAGAATTAAGAAAAACGGTTTTAAAGATGATGATTTTAATGATAAAGAGTACGTGTACCTAATTCAAAAGGGTATGTGTAAATTTATGGATGAAAACTCACTTTGGGATGTTTTTAGCGAAACAAGTAAACCACCAATTCCGAAGGGCGACGTTAGTGCCATCACAACAAAGACCAATATGGGCTCGTCTTCACCACCTTCGAAGGACCATGACTTTGAGGCCTATACTTCTAAACCCATTGAAGTGCCTCCCACTCCTAGCCCCAAATCCACTAAGGCTAAGGAAGTGGCCCAACCCAATGGAATCTCACCCATCATAGAAATGTCACCTAAGCATAGTCATTCGACTTGTAAGTCCATGGTTGTGACTCTAGAGAAATCCACTCGAGAACTTGCTCACATCGACACTTTCTTTGATGACGATGGTGATTTTGCCGAGATCGAGCATATACTTGCTAATCCGCCATCCATCTTCGAGGATTTACCCTTTGATAAATCTTCAAATGAAGAGGACGATTTCATGTAGGAAATTTCTTATGATGATGAGAATGACGACACCTTCACAACGTACTCGAATTCCGTATACGAACCTATTTTTCATCATAATCCCATTTTTGATGATGAATTCGAGAACGTTGATGACCATATCATCGATCCTCCTTCGTTTCACAATTGTGATGATGAAGAATTCTTTAAGGAGGTCGATGATTTTCTTGCTATAGACACAAGTCCCATTCTCGAGGAGTTACCTTATAAACACTCCTCATTTGAGAATGACGTTTACCACATTCGTGAGGATCTAACTTATCAACGATCCCCACAAAATAATGATGGTTTCGTGCGTGATCGTGATCTTTTCGAGAGAGTTTCTAAGATACTCAAAGAGGGGAATGACAAACCATGGTTTGACAAGCCTATCTATGACGAAGAAATCGATGAGATCGACGTTCATGAAGATGACGAGTATGTAGACCCCGAGGGGGCGGTATTCTTTATTGATCGACGTTTTGAGAACTTATATAATCCACCACCCCCTCCCGCCAAAGACTTAAATGTGAGGATTTTTAGCGCGACTAATTTTCAATTTGACACGCCAAATATTTTCGACATTATTCAATCGGGTTTTCATAAAGAGCTTTTGAACGATGAAAAAGGAAAAGATTTTAAAAATGTTTTAAAAGATTTTTCTACGTTTTTAACTCCGTCATCACCGCGTTTTATGAGTGCTACCACCTCGTCTACTCCTTTTGACGACGGTTGGTGTGGTCTTAGTATGGGGGAAGCCCCAAATGTTCCCTCACACTTTACCACCGAGGACGAGATTTACGATCCCGGAATTGCTTGTAAAGGGAAATCTCAGTCTTCCACCGATGCAATAAATGGAAAATATTTTCGTTTGCTTGGTGTGAGTCTACCTCGAGTAGCTCATAAGTTTGCCTTACCCACTGCCGCACCTTTCTACTTCTTATCTCTTTTCTTCTACCCCATTGGGGTTTGTGTTGGAGTAGCGTTGTTTCGTCTTTCATCCGAAAACGAAGACGCTATCTTTGACCCCGGTATACGTTTATCGGGTTTTTAAAGTACTCCATGTACTTTTGGGCCTTGTTTATTGATAACTGGCTTTTGGCCCGTATAAAAATTAAAGTTCGTTGTGTTGTTCTCTTCGAATTGAAAAACTTGATGTTTAATGTGTGACTCAGTTGAACTTTGGTGGAACAAAGATGTGTCGTTATAGTTTTGAAAATAAAAGGATGCAAAACAATTAAAGTAATAGTGCAGTTAAAATAAATCTAAGTCTAATTAAAATAAAGTGCAAGTATTTAAAAGCAAGACTAAAATTAAAGGGCAATAAAGTAAATAACGCAAACTTAAATCTAACTAAGGCAAATAAACTTAAAGTGCGACTAAGTAAAAGGCAGGAAAATTAAAGCTCGAAGTTAAATGCTAAAATGAAAATAATAAGTCCCTATCCGGAATAAAACCCCTATTCGGAATACTGTCACTATGCGGAAAAAGGTGCCTATTCGGAATAGTTCCTTATGCGGAAAACAAAATCCTATTCGGAAAATTACTTCTATGCGGAATCTACCCCTTATTCGGAATATCACCTCCTATTCGGAATAATGCCTTACTCGGAATATCTGTCCCTATTCGGAATAAAGGTCTACTCGGAATATTTGGCCAATTCGGAAAAACCAGTCTATTCGGAAAGCTCCTATTCGGAAAGTCTCTATTCGGAAAGTTCGCCTATTCGGAATATCAAGTCTCTATGCGGAATCCCTATTCGGAATATCGAAAATTCCGCATAAGCCTTAAAGCAAAACTCTTACTCTGAATATTAAGCTTCTATTCGGAATATGGAATATTCCGAATAGTCCTCCAAACCAAAGCTTACTCGGAAAGTTTCTGGGCTCTCAGGGGAAGAACAGTAACCATAAAACGAAGAATAAGGAAAGTAAAAACATACGGATCTAATCAAAACTAAGCTAAATCAAACGCAAGATCAAATCAAACAAACAAATAAACAACTATTAAGCATAAACAATCAATCCAATTTAATCAAACTCACAAAACTAAAACAAAATAATCAAAACCCACTTAAATAAATCAACAAAATCAAGATCATAAACATAAACAATAACAATCAAAGAATAAGAAAGGAAGAATGAGAATAACAAGATAAAGATAAAGCTTGACAAGAATTAAAAAGAAAAACTTACTTGAATTAAATGGTAATTAAGGTGCAAGACAAGGTAATTAAATGGACAAGTATTTAAATGTGCATAAAATAAAGATGGAAGAGCTAATTTGTCAAGTTAGCCAACAAGAGTAAAATAATAACAATCCTAATCTATTTATAGGGGAGGATTAAGGAAGCTTCCTCCCCTCCTTCCTTTCTTGTTAATTGCAAGATTAAGTCCCTCCTTTATTTAATCTTCATTAATTGCGTCATTAGTCCTTTTCTTCTAATCTTTCTTTTAAATTTGGACTTTAAGGACTTGTGGCTCGGGATATCTTTTGAACTCGTCTTTAATTTCTTCAATAAAATAGACTTTGAGTTTCTCGACTTTTGATAAACTTCCGTCTTTTGACTTTTTCTTCGATAAATCTTTAGAATTGGTCTTGGACTTCCGTTCTTTTTCCACTTTTGACTTCTCGACTCCGTCTTTCATCTTTTTCTTCAATAAAAGCCGTAAATGCCCGTGAATTCTCGTGTTTTCTCCACTTTTCACAATTTCGTCCTAAATCACAACAAAAACACAAACTACGCATAATTCTGCCATAAAAGACATAAAATACACGTTTTGGTCCGGTTATTATTGTAAGTAAGTGGTAGAAAAGATGGGTGTTTACACACCTATCAAATCCCCTACACTTGACCATTGCAATGTCCTCATGCAATGCATTAGTTACAAAGCATGTTTATACTTTTCATCATAATCAATCCACATTGGCATTTATTAAAGAGATAGAAAATTATAAAAATGCAAAGCAAGGAAATTAAAAGCATACCTTGGGTTTTGAAAATGTCATAAATAATCATCATCCTCAACTTTTCACTTTCTCCAAACCAAGCTTAAAAACGAGATCATTGTTATTATAAGTTAGTAAACTATCACGAACTCATGTGGGCCAATTACTCACTTAGACTCCCTTATTCCTATGGGTATCTCTTATTTTTTATTATTTGTCTTGAATGATCACGAAGATGCATTGTTTGACTTATTTCGATAATTATTAAGTCTAAAAATAAAGTGCACGATTTAATCAATAGTTAGCTAAAGGACCAAATCTTTTAAAACTGCTTCTCGGGATATCAAAAAGTTCATATCTTGGCATAACTTGGTTCGCGATTTGAGACCTTTCTCGGGCCGATATTTGGCAGCGACTTCATACTTCAAATCTTGAGAGACGTTCATGAAATAATGGTCTTCTCTTCATAAATGGAATTTCTTCACTTGGAATTTTTGAGAGATTCTTCATATATGGACCACGACTTCTTCATTTTTCTCCAATCTTTATTTTGGATTTTGATATACAACGATCCGCCTCCTTTATTGACTTGGATCTATTTATCCTCATACCTTGTTAGGGTCTTTTTGGATACACTTCTCCATGAGTTTTTGGGAGTTTTTACTTTTCGTCGTGTGTCTCGATCCTTCATATTGATTTTCGATAAATGATTCTTCACATCACTTTTGGATCTTTAGCAACAAAACATAGCCCTCATGCCTTGTTAGGGCCTTTTCGGACTCGCCAATCTTCGCGCCCCGCTTCATAAGTTATGCCTTGGCTATGAACTCTCGTCATTACCGAGCAACTTTTAAACGATCTGGGGCTAGAAGCTAAGTAACTTTTCAAATCGTACAACCTTATTTATTAGCAGATAAATTTATTAGCAAGCGATGGGTGAATAGGCTTATAATTAACTCACATAAATTCACGAAAGAATACCGAACTTATAATTGGCTCTATCATCTCTCGTTCTCCACAGTTTAAAATCTCAAGTAATGAGACTCGTGGATACTTAGCCTATTAAATCAAAGTTTTGGGTTTTCGAGTCGCCTATAGGATCTTGCAAATTCTTAGACCTTTTCAAGTTTAGAAATCGCATTTTAAAGTTCCCTTGATAAACGACTCTCTAGGATCATTTATAGGAACTTGCGAAAAGTTCTTGTTCTTAACCCGTGAAAGTTAAGACTTTCGCGTTTTATAGCTCCCTATATAAAAGCCTAGCAAAACTTGACTTAAACACGTTAAGGATACTAGCTAGAGTAAACTCGGATTGAGTCAAAAGATTCACAACGTTTGAAAATTAAAACCACTTATTAAACATTTATTCAAATAAGGAAAGAAAATAACTATACAAAGATAACAACTAATAGGCCAAAATAGATCAAAAATTTTGAAAAATGTCGAAAAATTGATTTTCCGGTTAAAATGAGGACAAATACAAGGAAAAGACCACTTAACTTCGATAAAAGTCCCCCCTACACTTAAGATAAACATTGCCCTCAATGTTTAAGCATGTGGGAGTAAACTCCCCTACACTTAGGACATTGTGCACGTTGTTTAAATCTCGCTAAGGAAAAGACAACTAAAGAGATTCCTATTTTAATATTGAGAAAATATAAAAATAGTGAATCGAAAAGAGGTTAGGATTGAACCGGGAAGAAGTAGAACACGGAATCACGAATCGTCAAGAATCATCAAGAGTGGATCATTGAAGCTCGAATCCCTGATTAAGAAGTGAGGAGAGGAAATAGCAATCCAAAGGGTCCCCCCCTACACTTATGGTAAAGAAAGCGGAAAGATAGATACATGGGTTGCCTCCCAAGAAGCGCTTGGTTTTTGTTTACCGAGTCGTTAGCCTGACTCGACCTTGATCATCAACGGAAGTAGCATGAAAGAAATCCACCAGGATCAAAGACATAGTTTTCATCCATCAATAAGCAAGAGCTTAAGGTGAACAAGGCAAGCCAAAAGAGAAATGGCAGGGTTCCCTTAAGCAGTGATGGAGCACAGTAGGAGCAAGGATGAAGTGGTGCAAGCATGTCTTCAAAATTTCCAAAGATTTTTCCTTTTATTTCATCAGGTGGATACTGAGATGGCTTAAAGACTTCAATACCGGGGTCGAACACCTTTTCCTTCAGGGGAAAATAGCACTCCGGCTCAGCCGAGTGTGAAGAAGATCCGCAAAGAAGTACAACCTCATCCTCAGAAGTGGGACAAAGAGGTGTCAAATCATAAGTGCAACGGATTTCGGTGTCAACCGGTTTCTTCTCCTTGAACAAAATGCTCTTCAAATCCAAAGTAGGATCAAGACGATAATCTTCAAAGTCCAAAGGAGGTGCATCACTCTCATGAGGGAAGTATGTGTTGAGAAATTCAGAGAAATCTTCCTCGAATGAGTAATCGTCCAAAGTAGGATCGAGTGATAGCGGAGGATCTTCATCATGTGAAGAATCGCTCGAGAGAGTATCAGCCTCATCAAAATCATCGAATGTGGGCAGCTCGGGATACTCAGAAGTACAATCAAAATCATCCGAGTCTGAGCTAGAATCATCATCATCATAAGCATCAAAGACCGGTGGCGAATCATAAATGGGAGAAGCGTCCAAAGTAGGGGGAGAATCATCCACATTATCTTCAAAGAGTGGATTATCAGTGGAAGACTCGAATAGAGGATTGTCATAGACGGTAAAGTCATCGAGCACATTTATCATATTCACTGATTCTCGGCCTCCAAAGGATTTGCCTGTAAGCTTCCCCATTTTAAAAACTTTAGAATCATCCCCGACTCGTAAGATTAACTCACCTTCGGCCACATCTATTAAAGCACGTCCGGTTCTCAAGAATGGCCGACCAAGTATTAAAGGAATACGAGGGTCCATTTCATAATCAACGACAACAAAATCGACCGGGAAAGTAAATGTGCCAACTTTAAGAAACACATCTTCGGCTATACCAACGGGGTAAGCGAGAGTGCGGTTTGCAAGTTCGAGAGTCATCTTTGTTGGAATGAGGTCGGGCAATGATAGTGTTTTCCAAACACTGAGTGGCATCAAATTAATACTAGCCCCGAGATCAGCAAGGGCAGTAAATTCTTCAGTTTTGTTGAACACGCAAGGCAACACAAAACGACCGGGATCTCCAAGCTTTTCCAGAAGTTCTCGAAGAAGGACTGCAGAGCAGTTTTCATTTAAGCATGTGTTGGCGAGTTCAATCAGCTTCTCCTTCTTGCTAAGCAATTCCTTGAATGCTTTGACAAATTTCGGCATGTGGCAAAGTGCTTCAACAAGGCTAATGTTGATGGTCATTTTAGATAGCATATCCACATATTTCGATACTTGGCAGTCATTCTTGGTTAGATCGTTGGTCTTGCCTATGCGAGAAGGGTATGGGATTCTGGGTTGATAAGGGTTAGGTGAAGGTGTAGTTGGTGAAGGTTGTGATGTTGAAGGGTCCTTCCGAGATACATCGTCATGACGAGGCGGAGACGGTAATGGTGTACTATCACTAAGTGTAAGAGGAGTAGGGATACATGGTGGTGGAGGAGGTGTAGATGATGGTGGTGAGTCAGGTGGATTGACAATGGTAATTCCACTACGCGTAGTTATAGCACTCACATTAGCTCGCGGATTGGTGACGGTGTTTGAAGGTAGAGAACCCGAAGAAGAAGAAGGTTGGGCTTCAGGCAAGAAACTAGCCAACAGATTCTTCAATTCAGTTGTTTGAGTGATGAAAGAGGATTGAAGATTATCACGAACCTCGGTTCTGATGTCGTTACCTTGCTTCAAGATATCTCCTTTCAAATTGATTATTTGGCTCTGTAGATTCTTGATTTGCTCACCTTGAGTTCTCATGATTGTGTCAACATTGGGATTAATGGGTGGGTGGTTGATAAGGGTTAGAAGCACGAGGTGGGATTTGGTGGCTTCTATTGTAGTTGTTGGCGGGATTTTGGTTTTGAGGAGAAAAACCGGGTGAAAGGTAGTTGTTGGAACGGTAGCTCAGCAGATTTCTATCCCCTTGTTGTCTAGCTTGGTAATTTTCCGGTGAATAATTACCGTAAGCTGCATACACATTTTCCGGATTTCCTTGTGTCGAAGGAAAATCGGTGTATGAGTGAGGACCGCCACATGTTTCACAAGGATTAGCAACTGCTTTAACTTGTTGTTGTTGTTGGTTTGAAGCGAGAAGCGTAATACTTTTACTCATTTCAGCCATCATGCGGGTGAGTTCGGTCATCTCAGGGTTTGCTGAGGTAGAAGAAACATTGACTCTCGTGTTGTTTCTAGAAGAAGCAGAGGAATCCCAGTTCTTATGATGAGTAGTCATGTTTTCAGTTAACTCTCTACACTCCTCGGGTCTCCTTTTCATGAATGTGCCACCGGCGGCTGCATTGATCGTATCACGATCTCGAAAAGTCAATCCGTTGTAGAAAGTATCGATCAAGGTGACCGGAAGCATGTTATGGTTTGGACAACGGTCGATCAAGACATTATATCTCTCCCATGCATCAAAAAGAGATTCATCGGGATCTTGCATGAAACCGCTGATCTGATTGCGAAGGCTTGTGACCATGGATGGTGGAAAGTAGCGCGACAAAAAGCGTTGAGTCATGTCATCCCAAGTGTGAATAGAATTCTTCGGGAGACGATCAAACCATTTCTCGGCATGATGTAATAGAGTGTGTGGAAAGAGTTGTAGGCGAAGCTCATCCATAGTGGCACCAGCCAACTTTATGCTCTGGGTGATTGTAATGAACTTGTCGAGGTGTTTGTTGGCATCATCATCAGGCAATCCTCTAAATGGGTTTGTTTGGACTTGCTGAATCATGTGGTGCTTCAACAAAAACTCAGGAGCGTTGATTTGCATCGGCGCAATCGGTCCTCCTCGTCCAAACATTGTTGGTTGACAAAGTTCCTCCATGGTCCGAAGATCAGGCTGTGGAAGAGCATTGTTGTTATTATTATTATTATTGAGGTGCGGTGGCATGTTGTTGTTGTTGACACCTGCCATATCTAAATCTTCTTGAGGCTCGGGCTCTTGATAATTAGAAGATCTAGTACGCATACACCTGAAAATGCAAAAGAAAACAAAACCAAACACAAAGACAATATATATACACAAGAAAGATAAAATCTTTTTGGATTTTTGAAATTTTTAATTTTTATGGTTTTTTATCAATTTTTAATTTTTTATGATTTTTTGAATTTTTTATGCAAGAAAAATAACGCTCACAAGTGAACGGATCCCAAAAAACAACGTGTCTCTCACAAAAAACTGTTGATCTTTACGAAAAGAGCCGGCAGCGGCGCCATTTGATAACTGGCTTTTGGCCCGTATAAAAATTAAAGTTCGTTGTGTTGTTCTCTTCGAATTGAAAAACTTGATGTTTAATGTGTGACTCAGTTGAACTTTGGTGGAACAAAGATGTGTCGTTATAGTTTTGAAAATAAAAGGATGCAAAACAATTAAAGTAATAGTGCAGTTAAAATAAATCTAAGTCTAATTAAAATAAAGTGCAAGTATTTAAAAGCAAGACTAAAATTAAAGGGCAATAAAGTAAATAACGCAAACTTAAATCTAACTAAGGCAAATAAACTTAAAGTGCGACTAAGTAAAAGGCAGGAAAATTAAAGCTCGAAGTTAAATGCTAAAATGAAAATAATAAGTCCCTATCCGGAATAAAACCCCTATTCGGAATACTGTCACTATGCGGAAAAAGGTGCCTATTCGGAATAGTTCCTTATGCGGAAAACAAAATCCTATTCGGAAATATACTTCTATGCGGAATCTACCCCTTATTCGGAATATCACCTCCTATTCGGAATAATGCCTTACTCGGAATATCTGTCCCTATTCGGAATAAAGGTCTACTCGGAATATTTGGCCAATTCGGAAAAACCAGTCTATTCGGAAAGCTCCTATTCGGAAAGTCTCTATTCGGAAAGTTCGCCTATTCGGAATATCAAGTCTCTATGCGGAATCCCTATTCGGAATATCGAAAATTCCGCATAAGCCTTAAAGCAAAACTCTTACTCTGAATATTAAGCTTCTATTCGGAATATGAAATATTCCGAATAGTCCTCCAAACCAAAGCTTACTCGGAAAGTTTCTGGGCTCTTAGGGGAAGAACAGTAACCATAAAACGAAGAATAAGGAAAGTAAAAACATACGGATCTAATCAAAACTAAGCTAAATCAAACGCAAGATCAAATCAAACAAACAAATAAACAACTATTAAGCATAAACAATCAATCCAATTTAATCAAACTCACAAAACTAAAACAAAATAATCAAAACCCACTTAAATAAATCAACAAAATCAAGATCATAAACATAAACAATAACAATCAAAGAATAAGAAAGGAAGAATGAGAATAACAAGATAAAGATAAAGCTTGACAAGAATTAAAAAGAAAAACTTACTTGAATTAAATGGTAATTAAGGTGCAAGACAAGGTAATTAAATGGACAAGTATTTAAATGTGCATAAAATAAAGATGGAAGAGCTAATTTGTCAAGTTAGCCAACAAGAGTAAAATAATAACAATCCTAATCTATTTATAGGGGAGGATTAAGGAAGCTTCCTCCCCTCCTTCCTTTCTTGTTAATTGCAAGATTAAGTCCCTCCTTCATTTAATCTTCATTAATTGCGTCATTAGTCCTTTTCTTCTAATCTTTCTTTTAAATTTGGACTTTAAGGACTTGTGACTCGGGATATCTTTTGAACTCGTCTTTAATTTCTTCAATAAAATAGACTTTGAGTTTCTCGACTTTTGATAAACTTCCGTCTTTTGACTTTTTCTTCGATAAATCTTTAGAATTGGTCTTGGACTTCCGTTCTTTTTCCACTTTTGACTTCTCGACTCCGTCTTTCATCTTTTTCTTCAATAAAAGCCGTAAATGCCCGTGAATTCTCGTGTTTTCTCCACTTTTCACAATTTCGTCCTAAATCACAACAAAAACACAAACTACGCATAATTCCGCCATAAAAGACATAAAATACACGTTTTGGTCCGGTTATTATTGTAATTAAGTGGTAGAAAAGATGGGTGTTTACACACCTATCATTTATCATGTAAGTCCCACTAAAAATGACCATACCAAGATTATCCCTAAATGATCACATTTATGGGGATTCGAGTCGAGCTTTTGACTCGGTTATCAAAAACAAGGTGCCTCGTGGGGGATTCTCATGCTTATCCTTGTACATATTATCGCTTTCTTAGTTAACGTAACGAGGGGACTTGTGCTCTTCCAACCTTTGTTTCGTGGTTGTTTGTGATTGTGATTTATTAGGTTCATCATCATCATTGAAGCCTCTCGTGTTCGTTTTACGGATCACCCGAGCTTTGATCGTTGCCTTTGGAGATTCCGATATTCGATGATATCCTTTTATGTTCTAACGTTTATCTTATTAGCCTAATTCATAAACGGCTTTTAGGTTATTCGTTTTACCCTTTCCATGCTCGAGATTAAGCATTCGACTTCGTCTCTAGTATGGGGGTGTTTACACCCCTAGACTCGAAACATTGAGGACAATGTTTAGTTTTAGTATGGGGGTGAGTAGATACTTCACCTTGCTTACGTCAACACGCAATTCAATATTCATCTTTTTGTTATCGTTTTGTTGCAAATAAGGCTAAAAATGGCCAAATTTTAAAATATTTCTAGTTTTTCATAAGTGTTTAAGACACGAATGTAGGTTTTCCGATGTTGAGAACGAGAGTAATTTTTGACTCGACCGTGTGTGTTGAGAACTTAGCTTCGATTCCTTAACTTTTTAGGCTAAGTCTCTTAAATGAGGACGAGAAATGATAGAGTTATTTATAAGTCTCGTAATCGTCACGATCTTATGTGTAGTAATTATTAGCTTATTCTCCCAACGCTTTTGCATAATAAATTGTTAATAAATATTGATTTGGCGGTTTAGTCACTATTGTTGGGTTTCTAATTTGTTTTGGTAGCTTCCATGTAATTAAATTGGGAAAACATTAAGGTATCGCCAGCGTCACGGTTTTGAAGTATTGGCACCCGAATAATCGAAAGCTTCACCTAATAATAAGATTTCAAGTGCTCACCTAAATTAAGCAAAAATTTGAAGCTCACAAGGCCGAAAAATCTATGCCCAAATTGAAAGTGAATCAAGCCTTAATCTTCGAAGCTTTAAAGATCCAAAATTCGCTTTAGCGTGAGGATATACGTCTTTGGCTAATAAAACCACCGATGAGGCGGATAATAAAAGGCAAGACAAGACCGAAGTCATAATAAAAGCTTCATGGCGAAGTTGAATAAAAGATGGAGGTAAACCAAAGATAATAAGGCCCTTCCGTTAGGGGGCGTATAAAAGTCTTGGTAATAAGTCTCATGTTCAAAACCGTTATAAAACCGTGTTTATCGATCCTTCTTGTTGACTTAATTTTTTGACATCGTTGTCTATTGGGATGAATTATTAATTTAATGATTTTGGTTACACCGTTAGAACTCTATTTTTAGACTTAATCTCTATTCACGCATAAGTCAATGATGTATCCTCGTGATCATTAAGACAAAATAAAATATAAGAGATACCAAGTAGGAATAAGGGAGTTTAGGTTCGTAATTAACACTCATGAGAAGTGATCGTGTTGCTAACTTATAATAACAATGATCTCGTTACACGCTTAGCATGGAATTGGGTGAAAATCGAGGACGACGAAATTATTTCTAACGAAGCATTCACGTGTTCTTGTTCTATGATCCTAAAAGTCACATTCTCGTGATGAAAACAATACATTATGTCTAAAACGCGTGTAGTAGTTTATTTAAATTTATGTCTTGAATAAAAGTCATCATAAAATGAATTTTGGAAGTGCTATGATACTTAATTCTAGCATTGCGTGGGGACACGGCAATGGTTTAGTATGGGGGAGTGATGAGACTGTATTTATACATAGTCTCATCGTCCAAATTGGGCTTAAAATGCTTAAAATATCGTCAAAATACCCAAAATATGCCTGTGTTTGTTCATTGTGTATTTCAGGTACGGATATCGTGAATTCACCAAAAGATTACAAGAATCAAGCAAAAACGAACACGGGAAACGAAGCCGCAGAAAGAACCGGACCCGAATCATGATTTTCCATTGAAGTCCTTGAAGTTTGAAGAATTGGCAAGATTGGTCCCTCATCTTTTGAAGACTTGTCATATTATACCCTTGCAAATCTCAATTATTGCATTTGGGTCCCTAATATTTCAAGATATTGCATTATTGGCCCTTGAAGAATTCATTTATTACAAGAAATGCCCTTGGAACAATTTTGGAAAACCTTTTGTGGCAAAAGTATGAATTTACAAAGTTTATTAACAAAGGAATGCAACTTTGGGCTATTTTATATCAAAATGACAAACAATGGGGAATCCAGGGACTGATTGTGGCCAGACAGCATACTTATCTCACCCAACCATTGGATGACACGTCACGTGGACCAGTCAAACAACCAATCACCACACCCTAATCTCCCACGTCACTTTCCACTTAAATAACTTGATAACTGATTTTTTTTAAAACAGTTTATTAACTAAATTAAGTGGGAAACACCACTTTTAAACCTTAAACCAAATCAAACAATCCTGTTTAACCGTCCCCAACCCCTTAAACCCTAAAAACTTAATTCCCTCATAACAAAGGGGTTTTCGCTTAACTCTTCTAGAATGAAGATTAAACCCACCATAATTACAACCCCACCCTTAAACAACTCCCAACCATCCCATGTGACTCAACCCCACCACCCCTGCCCATCACTTTCGTCTCAAAAACCCAAAACCGACAAAATTAATGGTGAGATGCTCTTCCTTGGTCCCAAAGGTTCCTTATATACGGCCAAGATCAAGTTTGCTAGCTGTAAACTGTTGGAAATACGTTTTACGTATTAGGAAGGATCGATCACTCCAACATTAGTTCGTGTAATAGCTCGTAGTTTAGTCATTTGCATTTACTTAAACAAAGCCCAAAACCGAGCCCATGAAATGTATGGGCCGGCGGCCAAAAGTGTAAGCCCAAGCCCATTACAAGGCTTGGGTATATAAACCCTCTCCTTTGATGGAGAGGGTGTGGTTTTCATTATTTTACACATAGTTGTTCTTAACTTTCTCTCTCTAGAAGTGTGAAATCCACCATCTTTCTATCTCTTTCTCTCTCTAAAAACATAAGCATAGATTTACAAATCTACAAATGGTATCAAGAGCTTGGGATGAAATATAGGTTTGTGTTTGTGTTGCGTATTGTTTTCTAAACAATTCGTATAGTATAAGTGTGTTTTGCCGAAATCTTCAAAATTTTTTGCTTTGATCGTAGTATCAAGTAGTGCTACATAGGATTTTGTGCTTAAAAGTGTTCTTGGTATCTTGGTTTTTCATTAAAACATCAATTTTTTGGATCAAAAGTGCAAAAAGGTTGTGTTCTATCATTCCGAAATTTAAGCAGAAACATCCATCGGAAAGTACAAATAGTACTTGGGCTTCCATCGCAATAACCTTCCATCGGAAAGGGTTTGGTTTCTACATTGCGATCGTGGGATTTTTATCACTTATTCCGATCTGAATCATTCCGATAGCTATTGCGATCTGAGATTCCGACGGGTATAAGGAAGTATTTTAAGTCGTTACTCTGCTCGAATTTTGTCAGCCACTTTGCGATCTGAACATTCCGATAGGGCTTTGCGATCTGAATATTCCGATACCAACAACATTTCGACAGGGCTATATTCCGATCTGGTATTACGATCTGACATTCCGATCTGGTGTTACGATCTGACATTCCGATCTGGTTTTACGATCTGACATTCCGATCTAGTATTACGATCTGACATTCCGATCTGGCATTCCGATAATCACAATTTTTTTCCATAAAAAATTTCGAATCGTGTGTAATTTTGACTTGGAATTTTTGGTTTATCGAGAACATATTTTAGGGGATTTTAACATTGTTTCTCGGTTTTAACTCACAACAACACAAAAATACTTAACCTTATTTCATTGTTCGATCAACTTTGTAAATCTTAACTTATTGAAATGGAGTATACATCTCTTACGGATAAGTCCATCCTCTCGTGTACGGATAATCGTCCACCAATGTTGGTGAAGACTATGTATGAGGAATGGGCTTCCCGAATGGAACTTTATATGTTGAACAAGGAGAATGGACATCTAATTTGGGCATCGGTGCTCAATGGACCATTAGATTATGGTACTGTGACGGAAGGTACGACCACTCGTCCTCGCACAACGGGTGAGTTGACTGGAGATATGAAGATTCAAGATAAATGTGATAAGTATGCTACAAACATCATTCTTCAAGCCCTTCCTCCAGATGTCTACAAACTCGTCAGCAAACATAAAGTTGCCAAAGAGTTATGGGATAGAATTCGGGTTCTAATGCAAGGCACCTCGTTAACTAAACAAGAACGAGAGTGTAAGCTTTATGATACTTTTGATAAGTTTGCCTATGTGCCAGGGGAGACTCTCAATGACTACTATCTGAGATTTACCCTATTGTTGAATGAGCTAAATATCTATGGCATGGCAATTCCTACCTTTCAATTGAACACCAAGTATTTGAACACTCTTCCTCCAGAATGGAAAAAATACGTGACGGATGTTAAATTGGCTAAGGACTTGCATAACACCAATGTGGATCAACTTCAAGCTTTTCTTCAACAACACGAATGCCATGTGATCGAGGCTCGGTTGTCTACACCTCAAGTTCATGATCCACTTGCAATGTATGCTTCTCAACAAAACATGGCTTATACTTATCAACAACCATCATACTTGCAGCAGCCACCACCACACATCTATCAGCAACCACAGCAACCATCTTATCAACCACCAATGATGCCACAACAAGAATATCAACAAAGTGTTCATCAACAATCTTTTCAACAGCAACCACCATATCAAACATCACCATCACAAACCAACACTTCTCCATTGGGCTATACTCCTCAGCAAGGATATTTTCCAATTGAAGCACAACCAGTACAGGCTTTTTACTCTAATGAACTTCCACCAATCCAAGCACCAGTCTTTACTCCAAATGATACGCCAGCTGATGTTCTAAACCATCTCACTGCTTACTTGTCAAAACTTGTTGCTACTAGAGGATTTCCACCAACAAACAATCAGCTCCGCACTTCTTCAAATCCTCGACAACAAGCCACTGTTCAAGATGGTCAAGTAACGGTGCAACCTATTCAGGGAAGGCAAAATTCATATGGACCTCCTACAAGGACTGGGAACAATCAAGTTGTGAATGCTCAAGCTAGTGCAAATGGGAGCCCTATTGGTCCTAAGAAGGTTGTGACTTGCTACAATTGCCGAGGACAAGGTCATATGGCTAGGGAATGCACTCAACCGAAAAGGAGGAGGGATGATACATGGTTTCGTGAGAAGATGTATTTGGTTGATGCTCAGTCTAAGGGGAAGATTTTGGATTCAGAGGAGTTGGCATTTCTGGCAGACCCAGGGGCAGCAGATACTGAAGGCATTGCAGTTGTTTCCACTTCTAATGCAGCTTATCAAGCGGACGATCTTGATGCATACGATTCAGATTGTGATGACATTCACTCTGCCCAAGCTGCTCTTGTTGCTAATCTCTCTCACTACGGTTCTGATGTCATCAGTGAGGTACCAACCACATCTAATAATATTGATGATAACCAACATCAAGTTGGGCATGAAAATGACAACCTCGAACAACATTCGGGAACTAGTAACTCAAATGCTGTGGTATCCAATTCTACACATTTGAGTGAACCTCAACCAAATGCTACGACGGGTATGGAATCTTATGCTCAACATGATTTGGTCATGGTGCCTAAACATATTATTGATCAAATGCATATGGCCCTCAGACAATCCGTAGATACGAATTCCACCCTAACTGCTGAGCTTGCGTTGCATAAAGAAAAGGTCAAAACTTTTGAAATGGTCCCTCAAGAAGAGAAAATAACATGTTCTGAATTTGACCAATTTCGTTTTGAAAAGATTGAACACTTGAAAGAAATAGAATCATTAAAAGCTAATCTTTCCAATGAATTAAAAGAAAAAGAGTCGGTTGTCAATGATTTTCAGAAACTTAAAATGGATTTCGAAACTCTCGAGTCTAAAAAGGTTGAATCGGAAATTAATGCTACCAAACTTCTTAAATTCAAAGAACAACAGCTTTTAAAACAATACGCTTCCACAGAAAAGGTTCATCTTTTAACTAAATCATTTAAAGAATTCGAACTTAAGCGTCTTCAAGATTTACCACCTAATCCCGGTTATGCAAAACAAGCTCAGGAATATATTCCCGGCCTTTATGACATGACCATAATTGGCAAATCGAAAAAAGCACCTTTTGTTCGTAGTACTGAGGAGACACAATCACTTGGGGATGAAACTCATTCTAAAATGCTTTCAAAATTCCATACAATTGATTATGATCAACATAACAAAGATCAATTTTCGAAAAAGACACGCATTCGCTTACAAAAGGAATTAGCAGAATTAACAGTTCTTGTACCCCAAAGTTTGTCAAGTGAAAACCTTCCTAGTACGTCTCCTACACTCGTCAAAAAGGATTTAACGAAGTTAATTCCACCGGTAAGTAAGGCGTCCGTTAACTTAAATACGGTTCACCAACACTTAGCCAATTTTGACAAGGTCATTTTGGAACGTACGACGGCCACGGCCATAACGGAAGGTGAATGGAACTTTGAGCACACTAGAGCTGCATTTCGAGATGAAATTGTTCCGTTTGTAAACAATGTTAAAGCTTGTCTTCGTAATATTGATCAAGATTTGTTTTTGGAAATAGAAGAAGTTAGACGTGTTTTCAATGAAATGGAAGATGCTTATGAAAACAGTTTACTTGAAATAGAACGAGTTTCACGCCATAATGATCTGCTTCTGAATCAAGTGATGTCTCATGATATAGTTTCTGTCTGTGTGAATACAAGTGTTGATAATGATTCTATTGTGCATAATGTTGAATCTGTGGATAATGTGGTAGATAGTACTTGTCACGAATCTGACGCTGAATTTTTAAAGCTTCAAGATTCATATTCTTCGCTTTCAAAACGTTTTGATGAGATTCAAACACATTGTATTTCGCTTGAATGCAAGCAACAATTTATTCAAGAAATCTTTGAAACGTCATTCGAAGGTGTTAATATCGATGATGCAAACTTTGAAAAGAATTTTCGATTGAATTTACAATCAAAACAGCGTCAGCCAAGTGACAAAGTTGCTAACTCTTTGCCGATAGAAATAGAGAAATCTAAGGAGCTTAACTGTGTGAACGTACTTGAGGCTGCTGAGAATTTTAAACTTGATCTAGATAATCGAGTTTCCAAGATTTTGTCCAAAGTTGATAACTTAAAACAGAAAAATACACGACTCTTCGATTCAGTACAGCCCGCATGTGTTGATACCACTGCACAGAATCAATCCTTGATTGAACAATTGAATCGAAAGTCGATGGAAATATCTGATTTGAGGGAACAAATTTGCGATAAGAATCTGGTCTTGGCTGAGTTAAAAGAAACACTTCGTACTCTCAAAGGTAAGAATGTTGTGGATAACGCAGCCACTATCTCAGCATCGTCCTCTAGTGCAATCAAAAAAACCCTTATAGCCGTCACACCACTTAACAAGGGCCCTAGGACTAAACCATCTCAAACTTTGGTCACTAAAGATAAGGCGGAATCAAAACCAGCTTCTAATATTCCCGTGTTGCCTTCTACAGGAGTAAGCACCACTACTAAGGCTCAAAGATCTAAGCTTAAAAGAAACAAGAAGAATGATAGGATCTTGCCCCCATCTAGTAGTCAAGTGAAGAAGAACGTAGAAGCCCATCCTAGGAATGTTATTTCTGTTTTGAATAAAAAGAATCATGTAGCTAAACCTAAAGGCTCTGCGGTTGTGCAGTGTTCTAAGCCTACTGTGAATTCTAATTTGAAATGTTGGAATTGCAATGAATGTATGTTTTCTAGTCGTCATGATTCTTGCCTTATTGACCATGTGAATGAGATGTATCCCCGAAAAAATAAATTAGAATGGAAACCGACTGGGAAAGTGTTAACCCAAGTTGGTTGGATGTGGCGCCCCACTGGTAGAACTTTCACTATAGTAGGAAATATGTGCCCTTTAACTAGGATCACCCCCACTGAAGTGAAGAAAGCGTGCCCTTTAACTAGGAGTACCAAGGCTACCAAAACACACGCGTGTCCTTTAATTAGGAACACTGACACTACTGTAGGAACCAAGTGCCCTTTAAATAGGTCTACTCCCACTGTAGTGCCCGCTAATACTCCAAAACCTCAGAAAATTGGAACAGTAAAACCTGTAAATTCTAAAACTCACATTAGAAAATGCAGGAAATCTAAGGATAACAAAAATGTTAGCAATTCTGATAATAACATATCTGTATCTACTAACACTCCAGAACCAATAGTTTCCAATGCATTGTCTACTGTTGTGATTGAAAACAGGTGGTCCAAATTGTTCTCTGGTATTTGGACTCTGGTTGCTCCAAGCATATGACCGGAGATCGCTCTCAGCTCAGAAATTTCGTCAGCAAGTTTCTTGGTACGGTTCGATTTGGAAATGATCATATTGCAAAGATAATGGGTTATGGTGAATATCATATTGGGAATGTTATAATTTCAAGAGTGTATTATGTGGAAGGTCTCGGTCACAACTTATTTTCTGTGGGACAATTTTGTGATGCAAACCTAGAAGTTGCTTTTCGAGAGCATACCTGCTTCATTCGTAATTTGGAAGGGGTTGATTTATTGAAAGGTACTCGAGGGAATAATTTGTATACTTTGTCTCTACAAGACATGATGGCCGCTTCTCCCGTATGTCTTCTCTCCAAAGCATCGAAGACTAAGTCATGGTTATGGCATCGACGGTTATCTCATCTTAACTTTGACGCTATTAATCACTTGGCGAAAAACGAACTTGTTCGTGGTCTTCCTAAACTATCATTTCACAAGGATCATTTATGTTCCGCGTGTATAATGGGGAAAAGCACTAAGAAATCCTACAAACCCAAGATGGAAGACACCAACCAAGAGAAACTTTATCTGTTGCATATGGATCTTTGTGGGCCAATGCGTGTTGAAAGTCTTAGTGGCAAAAAGTACATCCTCGTTATTGTGGATGATTACTCTCGGTTTACATGGGTGAAATTTCTTAAAGCAAAAAATGAGGCACCTAAATTCATCATCAGATTTCTCAAGATGATTCAAGTGCGACTCAACACTACTGTCCGACGCATTCGTACAGATAATGGAACCGAATTTGTGAATCAAATTTTGCGTGATTATTATGAAGAAGTTGGCATTTCTCATGAAACATCCGTTGCTCGCACTCCACAGCAAAACGGTGTCGTTGAAAGGCGAAATCGCACACTTATGGAAGCTGCTCGAACGATGTTAATTTACGCAAAGGCTCCATTGTTTTTATGGGCAGAAGCAGTATCTACAGCAGTGTACACCCAAAACCGGTCACTAATTCGTAAACGCCATGGTAAAACACCTTATGAGCTTCTCCATGGAAAAGTACCAGATTTATCATATCTTCATGTATTTGGTTCTCTTTGCTATCCAAACAATGATGGTGACAATTTGGGAAAACTTCAACCAAAGGCTGATATTGGTATTTTCATTGGTTACGCACCCGCAAAGAAGGCATTCCGAATCTACAACCGTAACTCTCGCAAAATCCTTGAAACTATGAATGTTGATTTTGATGAGCTGACAGCAATGGCTTCTGAGCAAAGCAGCTCTGAACCCGCACTTCATGAAATGGGACCCAGTAACATTAGTTCTGGTCTTGTCCCAAACAACCCTACTTCATCATTTATACCACCTACTAGGACTGAATGGGATACGTTGTTTCAACCGTTCTTTGATGAATTCTTTACTCCTCCAACTATTGTTGCTCCAGAACCTGAGGTAATAGCTCCGGTAAACGAAGTTGTCGCTCCAACAACCGAAGCACAATCAGATACATATGCACCAACAATTGGTCAAGATATACCAACAACGAGTAATTCTCAACCAACACAAGTAACAACTACCCATGTCATGCCTATTGATGATGAAGAGGATGACGATGATCACGATTTGGAATTCGCTCAAATGCGTGAACTTCCATTCTTTGGTATACCAATTCCCGACCCTAATCAAGCCGGGTCGTCCACCTCAGAGGAAGCTCCTTCTACAGTTTACTCCAATCCACGGATTCGTGAACATGACAGCAAGTGGACAAAGGATCATCCTATAGATTCTATTATTGGTGACCCTAATCGTCCGATATCCACACGAAGTCAGTTACAAGAAAGTGCAATGTTTTGTCACTTTGATGCTTTTCTCACTGAAGTTGAACCTAAGACATGGAAAGAAGCTTTTACTCAATCCTGTTGGATAGAAGCTATGCAAGAAGAACTTAATGAGTTTATACGTCTTGATGTATGGGAACTTGTCCCATGCCCGGATCAAGTGCAGTTACTCACTTTGAAATGGGTTTACAAGGTGAAACTCGATGAGTTAGGCGGAATATTGAAAAACAAAGCTCGACTAGTAGCTCGTGGATACAAGCAATTATTGGGCGTCGACTTTATGGAATCCTTTGCACCTGTTGCCCGTTTGGAAGCTATTAGACTATTCCTCGCTTATGCAGCCCATATGAATATGATCGTCTATCAGATGGATGTGAAGACGGCATTTCTTAATGGAGAAATCAAGGAAGAAGTCTATGTTCAACAGCCGGATGGTTTTGTGAATCCTAATTATCCTAATCATGTGTACAAGCTTAAGAAGGCTCTCTATGGGTTGAATCAAGCTCCACGCGCATGGTATGATCTATTGTCACAATTCCTCATTACTCAAGGCTTCGCAAAAGGCAAGGTGGATCCCACGCTGTTCATTCAGAAACGAGGTAAAGATATGATTATGGTACAAATATATGTTGATGATATTATATTTGCAGCCTCGACCCAAACCTTATCAGCTGAGTTTGGGACACTCATGTCTTCCAAGTTTAAGATGTCAATGATGGGCAAGGTATCATTCTTCTTAGGTCTTCAGATATCTCAGAGTCCCAGAGGCATCTTTATCAATCAATCCAAGTATGCCCTTGAATCGCTTAAGAAATATAAGATGGAATCTTGCGACCCCGTGGACACTCCAATGGTGGAGAAAACCAAGCTTGATGCAGATCCACATGGAGTTGCCGTTGATCCGACACTTTATCGTGGAATGATCGGTACTCTTCTGTATATCACAGCCAGTCGCCCTGATCTTCAGTTTGCTATATGTATGTGTGCCAGGTATCAAACTAGGCCTACTGAGTTACACTTAGCTACTGTTAAAAGGATCTTTCGATATCTTAAAGGAACCATTAATCGGGGACTTTGGTATTCGAAGGACTCTTCTATTGCACTAATGGCATATGCAGATGCGGATCACGCGGGTTGTCAAGATACAAGGCGTAGCACGAGTGGAACTTTGCAACTACTAGGAGATCGACTAATCAGTTGGGCATCGAAAAGGCAGAAAAGCGCTGCAATTTCAAGTACGGAAGCATAATACATAGCTATGTCCGGTTGCTGTGCTCAAATTCTTTGGATGAGATCGCAATTAACCGACTATGGTCTAGGTTTCAACAAGATTCCGATGTACTGTGACAACAAGAGTGCAATTGCCTTATGCTGCAACAACGTTCAATTCTCCCGGTCGAAGCATATTGACATTCGCTACCATTTCATCAAGGAGCAAGTGGAAAATGGAGTGATCGAGCTTTACTTTGTCCGATCTGAGTATCAATTGGCGGATATTTTCACGAAGGCTTTAGATCGCGCTCGAATTGAATTTTTGGCCGACAAGCTAGGAATGAGAACCTTCTCGCCTGAGACTCTTAAGGAGCTAGCAGATGAAGCGAAAGAATAGTGGTGGTAAAACTATTCTCCGTATCCTTGGTGATCATTTGTATATATTGTTTATATTTTTATACTCAAAAGCAAAATACAAAAATATAAAACCATATAAAAACCATAAAAATTGAAAAATCTAGAAAAATCCAAAAATATTTTTACTTTATTTTTTCAAAGGCATGTCTTTT
Organism: Glebionis coronaria; assembly: GCA_025667525.1. NCBI lineage: Eukaryota > Viridiplantae > Streptophyta > Magnoliopsida > Asterales > Asteraceae > Glebionis > Glebionis coronaria. The sequence goes on along the minus strand of CM046875.1, from coordinate 633,887,176 downwards.
GGTACGATAATATTTACGGCCTTAGAAATGTTGATTAATATCGACACGGCGCCATAAATAGAGTTCGTACAAAAGTTGTAAATATTTCATAAAACATGCCTATATGGCTTGTAGTTATTTCTGACTGCAACCCGGTTTTCACATTAAAGTCAAGTATTTCTTATGAAAGCTTTGGCTCACAACGGGAATTAATTTTCTCGGGCAAGGTTTACTTTAAAACCTTGTAAGGGATCAAGTTTACTTTATAACTTGGTCTAACACAAATATATGTACGTTTCAGTGCATTTATTTGTTAAAACAAGAGAAGTCTTGTTTTTATGAAGCTATCATCTCTACAACCATAGCAATCTACAATTGGTATCTACATACTCGACGATACGACTACTCAACCGACGACTACAGCTCTTTCAATAGAACACGGGTCAACAATTGAGGGGGAGCAATTGTCAAGCATTCAGAATCTTCGATGCCGAACGTGCCAAGTTCACAAGTTGGTGTCAAGACAACAATACCAATCGTACGTGTGGTGTCCAGAGATGACTTCAGATGTGACGAGGCGACCAACATATGCTGCCAAGAACCATTTGATCTTATCATATGATGTTCTCATCTATCAGGTCCAACCTTGTCAATTCTTTTCTAATATGGTGAATATGTGATCATGTTACAAATAGATGTCATAAAGATAAAACGGACTCGAATTTTTCTTCCCAAAACCTTTGTTAAAACTTCATTAAATCAATTGATATTAAAAACATCGATTGGGTTAATATTTTTAATATGGGGGAGAAAATGTGATTTAATATGGGATATTATCACAAATGGTTTGACTTAATGTGTTGGCTCATCCCGACATGTGCGAAATGTTTTCGAATATCGTGGCATATGTTAAGGGGGAGTAAAACGGATTTGCATATCAAAATGGATTTTCATGGTGACATATACTTACCCAAAACCCATTTATTTCACGACGATGAAGATTGTGGTGACATAAGGATGGTAGGATAGGTTAAGTCCTATGATTCTTCCAGAACCGAAGGAATCTTCCCAAGGACATTCCATAGCTAGAAATAGTAGTCCTTAGGAAAGTTGGAGAAAGATTGTGAACGTAGCTGAATGCCGACCAAGTACTTAAGTTAGCACTGGAACAATCACAACAAGGTGCTAGTGATGACGTATTGGTAAGCATTGAAGGGGTTGAAGAATGAAAAAGAATTGTAAAGATAAAGGGTGTAAAGAAAGAAGCCCTCCTTACAACTTAGGCAGAAACCGGGTCAATACATATGCTATTGAGATCATTTTAATGATTCTTGATATTGAAGACAGACATCATGGACCCAGTGATGCAATGCACAACCCATCCCAGCTAACTCAGATATCTCTCAAAAGGTATTTGTTTTAATCACACGGAGACAACACGTTATCTATCGATTTATTCACTCCGAATAAATTGGTATTGAAATGGTGGCACTCCTCTCCAGCCTCCGATCACAAAAATCCAAAATGCACGATCGAGTCTAGAGCCATTTGAGATCATCAAATATCTCATTAGGATACACTTTTATATTTCCTTGCTTCTTCACACACTGTGAAAAGTAAGAAAGATTTCAAGAGTCCTACGCAAAATCTTCATGATCTTGCCTGAACATCCGAGTAATACGAAAGTATTTACAATGAAGATGGAAATCCTTCTTGAGCGAATATCAAAAAGCTCATGGTAGGTGACTTGTGCGATTCTTTATGAATCAAACTTGTGATAACTGGAAAGCAACAGCTGTTTAATTCTTAACTGAATTTAAACACGTTCCAGGCCTCTACGCAAAATCTCAGTGATCTTGCCAGAACACTCAGAGTGATACCTTAGTGTTCACGGTGATGAGTGGAAATCCTTCTAGTGTTAACCTCAAACAGCACTTGGTAGGTAACTTGCAAGATTCTATACGAATCAAGCTTGTGACAACTGGAAAGCAACGATGGTGCGGTTCTTAATTGAATTTCACTTGTTCCAGGAACATGAATTGACGGCTTCAAATCATGCGGATATTATTATCCAAATGATTCACTCTTTATGTTCGCAGTCAGCTTTGGACGGTCGAATAAAGAGAACGGGTTTACCCGCGAAATCCTGTCAGGAAGTTACTTAATTGAAACTATCCGTCACGGGTACGATATCTAATATCGTCCAACGGTCTTCACCGACCGGAGGTAAAATGCTACCGAATTAGAATGAAATGTTCAAAGCCATTTCGTTCGTGTCTACTTATGTTGCGGCATTTGAAGACGGTGGCGTTGCGGGATCCAAGAAGAAGTCGTCCCCGCATGCTTATACTTTATGCACTTAATACCTCATCTAATTCAAGAAAGCCTAAAAGTGAAGTCTTCCGCTGTATCAAACTCTGAAGCTTTCAAGAATTACAAAGGTATAAGTATGTGGGACGTGAGGTCACGAAGAGGCGAAGATCACAAGTGATGGATGCACAAGATCAAGGCAAGAGATTAATGCTCAAGATTGATATCAAAGACCATATCAGCATGTTCACCAGAAAAGAAAAAGAAAAAGAAAGACGAAGACTACGAGCTCAAGACAAGCATAGTATGCTAGGTTTATTTTATTATTGTAACTTGGGTAACGCCCTTGTTTGGAGTGACCTCCCTTAGGGGGAGATTGTTGGAAATACGTTTTACGTATTAAGAAGGATCGGTCACTCCAACGATAGTCCATGTAATAGCTCGTAGTTTAGTTACATGTCTTTACTTAACAAACAACACCAAGCCTAGCCTACAACATGTGTAGGCCGGCCCAAAATGTAAGCCCAAGCCCATGACAAGGGCTTGGGTATATAAACCCTCTCCTTTGATGGAGAGGGTGTGGTTTTTCATTATTTTACACATAGTGGTTCTTAACTTTCTCTCTCTAGAAGTGTGAAATCCACCATCTTTCTATCTCTTTCTCTCTCTAGAAACATAAGCAAGATTTACAAATCTACATAAACAGTACAAGAGGTCACAAGACTCATTTTGACCAAGATTCCAGTCAAATCTTCAAGGGCAGATTGGGGAATTAGCTTATTAGGGTTTCTCTTTATTGTTTTAGTTCTAGAATACTCTTTAGATGAGTATATAAGGGATGCTGGATTGTAGCATCACCTTTGTTCCAGATTTTTGTACATCTTTTTAAAGTTATTAATGAAAATGAAACCCTTGAATTGTGTACAAAACTGAGTTCCATGTTTCTGTTTTAAAGTAGCTTAATCAGTTTTTTTTAAAATTACAAACTTAGTTTAAGTGTTTTGAAGCTTCATTATTTCACCAGAGATTTTTCAGAAAATCGTTTTTCATAAGTTCTTGAAAAAGTTTTTAACTTTGAATCATTTAAAAAGGATTGAAGTGAAAGTGGAGGTTCTTTTTGAGTGATTTCATAAGTTGGTTACAAGTTTTTTAGAAGTTCCAAAAAGATTTAAGAAGAAAATCAGTTTTATCATTTTTTTTATTTTTCATCACTTACTGTTAAAAAAGCCATAAGCTTCTAGCTTATGGTCTTTTTGAAACAAGAATTTGTTCTTTGTTGGCTTTGTTTGTGCAGGTTCAAAAGAAGGCTTATTCCATTTTATTGAAGATATTGTTCCCCTAGTTCTGTTGTTGAACTCCAACAGGGGTCTCTACACTTTCAGAAGCTCACATAAGCTCCTTTTAACCCATCTCATAAGCCCCTTGAAGCTGTCACATTTGGAGAGAAGGCATCAGTTGGGGTAAAGACTTGAACCCTCTCTTAATTTTCAGTTTTCTTGAGTGTTATATGATTTTGGTCTTATATGCTTATGCTAGTTTGGGTCATGAATATCTTGAGTAGTATAGGTTCTTATTGTATGATTGAGTGCTTTTAGATTCATGTTGTAGTGTTTAGCTTAAATTTCTTTGTTAATTTTCTAGTTCTGATTTTTAAGGGGGTGTTTGGGTCTGCTTGATAGGCTGGGGATTTGACACATATTTGGCTTGTAACCTGCCTAAACACACTCCAGTAGGGTAGTAATAGTTAATAGGTTGTTTGGTTTGAGTTTTGATAGGTTTAAAAGGCACTTGCATGCTCAAATTTGGTATAAATAGCTAAAAAACAGTGAACATACTTTTCTGCCTATTTTAGTGTAATATTTGCCTTGATAGCTTGTTGATTGTTAGATTTAGTTATCATCTAGGGTTTTAGACCAGGTTGTAGTATTTTGGTTGGGCAATTGTGAAGATTTGGTAAGCCAAATCTCACCCTAGGTGCCGATTGCACCAGCAAAACGACCCCAGGGCACTTTTCTGTTTATCAGAAACTTTGAGCCCCAATTGTGTGTGATTCTGTGTTGTTAATTGTTTATTTTCTTGTGTTACTGACTCCCCACAACCCAACTGGTTGTGGGGGTGCCCTATTATCCAAGAAAAGCCACAAGAAAAGCTTTCCTAAGCTTTTCATTTTATTTTTTTGTCAGCTTATTTGCACTAGCAGTGGGAACTCACTTCCCCCCTGCTAGTTTGCTGGTTTCCCCTACTGCACTAAAAGACAGAAAACATCACATGTCACTATCAATTTTATAAATTTTTTGTCTTTTGTGCCCTTAATTAGGAGTTAAGACTTAATTCTTTTTCCATTATTTTTCTTTTTTAATTTCTGATTTTTTAGTATAATTTAATTTTCTGTTACTGTTCATTAAGCAATTTTTAGATTAAATAGCTTATTTAAATTACTTTTTAATTACTGTTTTTTTGGAATTTAGTGTAAAAAAATTTATATTTTTCACTTTTAAAATTTTTGTTAGACTTAGAAAATTAATTTAAGGTTTTTAGTTTAAAAAAATAGTCACTGTTCACTTTTTAATTATTTTTTATAATTAAATTAGTTTAATTAGGGTTTAATTATTAATCTGTTTTGTCTTTTAGTGCAAATCTTTACATTTTCCAAACTTTTTCAATTTTCTACTGTTCATTAGGGTAATTTAAGATTTTTAAAATTGTTAAATTAATTTTGGCATTATTTTATTATTTTTTATGATTATTTTAGTTTAAAAATAGTTTTTAGTGTTTAAAAAATAGAAAAATAGTTTTGAAAATTTAGGAAAAATACTTTTTAGTCTTTAAATAATATAAGTGATTTATTAGTTCCATAAAATAATATTTTGGGCTTTTTCTTAATTATATCTAATTTTAGGGTTTTAATTAGCATTTAAAATTGAATATTTAATTAATAAAAGGTTTTAAAATATATTTGTTGGATTTTTATTCTTATTTATATTATTTTAGACTTAGTTTAATCTTTTAATTAATTTTTAGGTTTTATTTTTAATTTCGTCGCGTTTTACGTATTTACGTTCGCGTTTTACGTCAACGTCGTAGTTTACTCGTAGTCATAGCTCGTCTTTTATTTTTCTCTCTTTAAACCAAAAATGTCACTAATCCAAACATTGTTATTATATATATATTGGCACATTAATAAACACACCTCCTTCGAGAACGAACCCGCATTTATTCGGTTTTACGTTTTTCCTAAAGCGTATAACTTAATACTTGCCAATCATACGCGTTTTTCCTAAAACGTGTACGATTTACTCAACATCAGCTCACAAGTGAACGGATCCCAAAAAGCAACGCGTCTCTCACAGAAAACCGTTAATCTTTACGAAAAGAGCCGGCAGCGGCGCCATTTGATAACTTGATTTTACTCGGTTAAAAAAAAGTTCTTTGTCGTGTGTCTCTTCGAATTGAAAAACTTGTGTTTAATGTGTGACTCAGTCTTATTTTGGTGGAACAAAGATGTGTCGTTATAGTTTTTTGAATAAAAATGCGAAACTTTAAAGTAAAAGTGCTCTTAAAGTAAATCTAAGTCTAATTAAAATAATGGTGCAAGTATTTAAAAGCGTGACTAAAATTAAAAAGCACTAAAGTAAATGACATAAACTTAAATCTATCTAAGGCAATCTTAAAACGCGACTAAAACTCAAACTAAGGCAAAACTAAAATAAAGCTAAGACGAATAATCTTAAAGTGCAATTAAATAAAGAGGCGGGAAAAATAAAGCTTAAAAATAAAAGATTGAAATTTAAAAAGAAAGACTGAAAAATTAACTTACAGAACCCTTGATTCGGAAGTTCAAGACTTCCGAATGAAGCAGCTTGACTCGGAACTTTTGGAGTTCCGAATGAAACAGTCTTAACACGGAAGTTTTGGAGTTGATCCGGAAGTTTTTCCTCCCCTTGATTCGGAACTTCGTTCGGAAGAAATTGATCCGGAACTTTTGAGACTTCCGAATGAACAACTTGATCCGGAACTTTTAAAGTTCCGAATGAACCTCTTGACCCGGAACTTTTGGAAGTTCCGAATGAATTAGCTGATCCGGAACTTTTGAGAAGTTCCGAATGAAGTGCTTGATCCGGAAGTTTTCGTTCGGAACTTTTAGAGTTCCGAATGAGTTTGCTGACCCGGAACTTTTCCTTCGTCCGGAACTTGTGGTGTTGATCCGGAACTTCTAGACTTCCGGATGAAGCCCCTTGGTTCGGAACTTTGGAGTTCCGAATGAACAACTCTTGATCCGGAACTTTGGAGTTCCGAATGAAAGCTTTCTCTTCTCTTGATTCGGAACTTTTCCTGGGAATGATCAAACACATAAACAACTCCCCGAAGAACAAGGGATGACAGAAACAATAGATCTAAAGCAGATTAATCAGAATCAACACAACGATTAAGCTAAACAAATAACGAATCAACAGTTAACATAAACAAACAATTAAAATCAATAAAACAAACAAATTTAACCACAATAATCAAAAACCCATTTGATCAAAATAAAAGCATGAACATGAACAAAAACATAAACATAAAAATCAAAGATTTAGAAAGGTAGATGAGAGATTAACAAGATAAAGTAAAGATTGACAAGATTTAAATGGAAACTTACTTGAAATTAAATGAATTTAAGGTGCAAGACAAGGTATTTAAATTGGAAAAGAAATTAAATGACAAGATAATTAAATGGTGGAAGACTAATTGTCACTATTAGCCAACAAAAGAAAATGATTACAACTAATGACTATTTATAGGGGAGGATTAAGGAAGCTTCCTCCCCTCCTTCATTTCTTCTTAATTGCGTCATTAGGTCCCTCCTTCTTTTAATCTTCATTAATTGCATCATTAGTCCTTCTTTCTTTTAATTTTCATTAAACTTGGACTTTAAGGACTTTGGGCTTCGGGATTTCTTTGAACTCGTCTTTAAATTCTTCAATAGAATAGACTTGAATTCTTCGGCTTTTGATAAACTTCCGTGTTTTGACTTTTTCTTCGATAAATCTTCAGAATTGGTCGTGGACTTCCGTTCTTTTTGCACTCTTGACTTCTTGACTTCGTCTTTCATCTTTTTCTTCAATAAAAGTCCGTAAATGCCCGTGAATTCCCGTGTTTTCTCCACTTTTCATCTTTTCGTCCTAAATCACAACAAAAACACAAACCACGCATAATTCCGACATAAAAGACATAAAATACACGTTTTGGTCCGGTTATTATTGTAATTAAGTGGTAGAAAAGATGTGTGTTTACACACATATCAATTGTCGGTTTAGGGGGAAGCTATTTAAAAGCTTCTACATCAAGTTTATGTGGCATGAATTAGGGGGAAGTTAATTCAGAAGCTTCTCCTTAACCAGAAGTATATGGATTACTTAGCTCGTGCCGTTACATTATTTCTACTACAAGTTACTTTAAAGATGAGTCGTTTTGAAGTGAAGACTTAAAGTCAAAGACCTCAGAAGATTTCATCAGCTAGGGATGAGCATTTGGACCCGAATCCCGAAACCGAACTGAAACCGTACCGGAACCGTACCGATTCTCGGTACCCGAATCCCGTTCGGTACGGTACCGGTACCACGAAATAAGGTGAAAAAAATAATTCGGTACTACTAATTCGGTACGGGACCGGTACCAAATCGGGATTTCCTGAAAAAAAAAACGGGAAAATCCCGATTTCCCCGGTACCGGTACCGATACCGATATCCGAATCCCGTTCGGTACGGTACCGGTACCCTTAATTTATGCTCGGGAAAAATTCGGTACCATCAATTCGGTACCGGTTCGGTACGGTACTGGCACCGTGTTCATCCCTATCATCAGCATTGGACACTTCATGGAAGCTTTTGTTCTTAATCATTATGTACTTGTTAGGAAAAATATTGTAAGGAATTCTACACGTCGTCCCATGGGGGAAGATTGTTGTAAATTCACTTTATGTGACGACATTTAAGAATTCCCATTAGTTATCATAGTCACACACGCTTAGACTAGACTAGGAAACCATGTATAGTTTAGGTGCGTTGTGTGACTATATATACCCTCCAAGGCTTCCAAGGAGGGGTGTTGCTTGTGTTTTTCTCACTTTTCACTTTAATTCATTTTCCTTTCTTTTACACACACAACCTTTCTCTCTCAACTCATCCATGGATTCCAACACCTTCCACCACCCACCAAGACCACCGGATTAGTAAAAAGCAAATCCACACTTTCCAAAAACACTTGTGTCTCTATTTGTGAAGTTTGCCATATGGCCAAACAGACAAGAGAACATTTCCCCTTGAGTGATCACAAGTCTACTCATCTGGTAACCTTGTTCACCTTGACTTGTGGGGTCCCTACAGGATCTCTAGCAAAGAGGGATACATGTATTTATTGACCATTGTTAATGCCTATTCTAGGGCTGTTTAGACTTATCTTTTAAAATCTAAAGATGAAGTATTTGACACCTTCGCTAATTACATTAAACTGATCAAAAATTAATTTAATAAGTGTATCAAAGTTGTCATATCTGACAATGGTACTGAATTTGTCAACAATAAAATGATTTCTTTGTTCTCTGATCTTGGAATAGTTCATCAAACCTCTTGCACTTACACCCCTCAACAAAATGGCATTGCTAAAAGGAAACATAAGCACTTGCTGAATGTTACAAGGAGCCTTATGTTTCAGGGGGGATTCCTCTTGTTTTTTGTTCTGATTGCATTCTAACTGATGTATACTTAATTAACAGGCTTCCCTCGTCTGTCCTCAAAGGTAAATCACCATATGAAATGGTTTATAACAAAAAACCAAATCTCTCTCACATTAGGTGTTTTGGGTGTAACGCCCCATTTGGAAAAATGTACCGTTACGTAATAATTATGGTGTGTCATCAAAGCATGCAAGGTAAATGTCTAAAATATTAAATGACCATAAAGAATCCGAAAACAAACATCAGATCCAACATAAGCTCCACACACGAAAATGCATAAGTATATAATGTAAAGGAAAGGACTAACAATGCCCAACAAAGCAAAGTATGTAAATGCAATAAAGAAAGAAAGAAGACTGCCGCCTCATTCCATGCACATACTCTTGAATCCTAGCTTTGCCCTTCAGGTGACATAGAAAGAGAAATACGGCTGAGCAATACGCTCAGTGTGCCGATATATAACATAGAATGTAAATCATAAACATAAGCAAGTAATGAAATGAAATGAATGGCAGCTGAATAAATGTAAGTCCTGGAAAACCTAGTTTAAGTTCATAAGACTAGTTTATATTTCTGAAAAGACTTATGTTTAGTTTAATGCCCGGAGCCCATATAGGTCATGTTATATCAGCGTGTATGAATACTTAGAGGGGTGACCTCATCATGCGATTAGAAGGGTTGCCTCTAATTAATATATAAAATGAGTTGAGGGATCATCTCTTGTAACGGATGCAAGGTACACACCGCAGTTACCATGAAATCATACTAACTTGTCCTATGATGCACCCATTAGCCCCACATGATAATAGTAACATAGTCCAAATAACGTAAAGGGACATTGCGAGCAATCACTCTCACCGCAGAAGAGTCATAACACCGGTGCCTCAAGTGCTATGGTTATAGAACCCCCATAACTAGGTGAAACTGGCATGCATGTATATAACTCAGGCAATCTAAAATCATCATAACATATACTGATGTAATTAATACATTTAAACTACTAGGGAAAACAGATGGCTGCAAACAAGGAAATCCTAACTATAGGAAGGAATGTCCTTACTGAAGGACAGAATGTTTGTACCTTATGTCCAGTAAATGAAGACGAAAACGAACGTAGAAGATCACTCCGACTTCACGATAGCTACATAATAAAGGGACATGAATAAGAGTCGGTTTTACTTATACATACTTATTATTTAGTTTACTTGACGTGTTCATACTTATTATACTTGTTCTTGTCTTGTCTAATTATTTCATGTCTTAATAATGTGTTTCTTATAGTTTCATGTGTTTTAGATTCATGTATTTCATGTTTTATGTGCTACTGTACTTGTTATAACATAATTAGTAACTTTCTAAAAATAGTAGGTTTCTATATATATTAACTTTCCAAAAGTAGAAGGTTTCCATATATAGTAACTTTCTAAAAATAATAAGTTTCCTTAAATATTAAGTTTCTAATAGAAATTTTCCATAATTAGTAAGTTTCCAAAATAGAAAGTTTCCATATTTAGTATGTTTCTATAAATAGCATGTTAACATATCTAGTTTATTTCTATATTTATCATGTTGCCATAATTATTATAATTCTATAATAAACATGTTTCCATAACTAATGTATGCTTATAATATATCAAGTATTATATTATAAAGTTTAATAAATAATAATTACTTAGGCTTAACTTTTATTATTATTAATTAATAATGTCATGTCATGTTATCATAAGTTAATATTAATTAATAATATTATATATTTCATGTTATTAAACTTTATCTTAAAAGATATTAATTAATTAACCTAAGTTTTACTTAATTAAATCAATGTACATGAATAATTAATTATTAATTATTTTAACATAAGTTTATCTAAATAAATGTACATATAAATTATATCATGATTTTACTTAAATAAACATAACCTAAGTTTTAACTTTAATTAAACCATAATTAATTAATAAAATTAATTAATTAAATCATAAAATAAAATATTTTTACATGTCGGTTTAATTACGTGCTCTTGAAAAGTGTCAAGTTTTCGAGCCCAATACCCGAGACCCGACAACCGAGCACCACAACCCGAAGGCTGCGGCCTCGCTGCCGTGACTCGTCCGAGACAAACAACACCACACCGAGATCCAAGGGCTCTCGGCTTGCTGATGCACCCGAACAAACACCCCCTGCTGCGACAACCTTGCCATCGAGCCCCCTAGTGGGCCTCGGTTCCCACTGTTGGGCCAAGTTCCCCACTGCGGGGTTCTTAGTCCTTGCGGCTGACAGCACAACACCACCTCCGTCAACCAATGGTTACGGCTGGTGGTTCAAACCCAACACCGACCCCATGGTGGTTGTGGCTGCTCGACAAACGACACCACCGAGACCCTAAGTGGTCTCGGTTGGGCTTCGATCGGACAAAACCAAACCCCTAAACCTTTACTTGTTAAATTCTTGGTTGATCTATGTTTAATTACATGTTCTTGATTTGTTTTTATTTATTCTAGATCATCACATAAATAACTAAAAGAAAAGATTAGAGGATACCAATCACGTGATTGAAAGAATGAACACGAACCAATACCGTTGTTACAAACAAAGATCAAAACAAAAATCGTCCTTGTGTTCTTGTCGTTGCTGCGGCCAGAAAAGAAAAAGGGAAGGAGAAAGTGTTTTAGGGTTTTGTAAATCTCTGTATTTTTATGTTTATAAATCCTTATTAGATGTAAATAAGGATTATTATTGGATTGGGCTTTTGGGCTGTTGGGAATCTAAACTTGTTAGATTCCCTGATCATTGATATAAACATAATTAGGCTGTTAGATAGTCCCTTGCCTGTGCCTAGGAGGCAGGCAAGTTTCGCAAGACTCACAGAGATCCAAGTCTCTGTGAGCAACCTTAGAGGAGTCCATGTCAGAGACATTGTCAGGGAAGTCGAAGAATTACCTGAAGACATACTCATTGGCTGTGATGGATAACAGCCAAGATGTATCAGGGACTCTGAGGGGTTGAGAGTTAACAGGGGTGGCAATACCCTGATAACTCTCAGCAGACTTTGGACATGCCATTTGTGTGTTCGAGACTATGAAGAAAAAGGAAACTGGTTTGACAACTGTTTCCTTAAAGCATAATGGAAGACTACCAAGAATAGAAGGACATCATGTGACTGATGTGGGAACTTGTAAAAGCTTGTGTAGTCGCCATCAAGTACTGTTTAGGTCAAACTCGTAACACTATAAATAGGATGTGTATCCATGCATTAATGTTTAAACTTTGAGATATTAAGAACATTATTGCATATAACTTAGTGAATCAAACAGCTACGACTGTATTCATAAGTTAGGGTTTATTGTTGTTCAAAGTGTGCACAACACATTGTCATCAAACTGTGTTATCCATAACACTTGTAATTCTTTATTATACAATAATAAGATTACGTTTGAAAAGTAATACCTTGTGTTGAGTAAGTTAAGATTAGGGTTTCTTTCATAGATTAGGGACTTTCAATTGGTATCAGAGCGGTGTTTGATATTAAAACCTTCAAGAAACATCGTTCTCAGTTTTATAATCAAGATCCACCATGCCAGAAACATCTAACCCACCACAATCACCTTCCACAAACCCATCTTCACCAAGACTCAACCCTCCTGCTAATGACGATGATCTACCCCAACTTCTTGACTCAAGAGGTGGATCACACGTCACAAGTGTACCAGTCTTTGATGAAGAAGATTTTGCCAGTTGGAAGAGTCAATTTCTTGTATATCTTGATGGGCTTGAACCTTTTCTTTTAGAAATTTTAGAAAATGGTCCATATATTCCCATGGCGCTTACATCCACTGAAGAAAACCCTCTTCCCAAACCTCTCAAACAATGGACTCCAGCTGATAGGAAATTGGCAAACCAAGATAAACGTCTCAAAAGCATCATAATATCCTGCCTTCCCAAGCATATCATGAAGTCTGTCATTCAGTGTCCCACAGCTAAACAAATGTGGACAGACCTCATTCTTGGCCATGAAGGACCCTCTGAAACAAGAGAGACAAAGATTCAGGCACTCAGACTTCAGTTTAATGCCTTTAAGTCACTTGAAGGTGAAAAGGTTCAACAAACCTATACTAGGCTGAAGATTCTTCTAAATGACCTAGCTATGAATGATGTCACTATTGGTCAAGCTGAGATCAACGCTACTTTTGTCAACAGCCTTCCAAGAAAGTGGCTGAGCATGAATCAGACTCAGAGAGCTAACAACTCAATCAAAAATGATACCCTTGCTCAGCTCTATGGTAAGTACAATTATGAAGAAGGGCTGATCGATACTATTTACAAATCAGAGACTGAAAGATTTGTAGTCCAAGGAGCATCTTCCAAAGCTTTGATCTCTGCAACACATCCTCATGACAGCGATTCTGATGTTGAAGAAGATACCCGTACAGCCAAGAGTTCTTGACAGACCTCAATGCATAGTTCCATGAAAGAGCCTTGCTAGCCAACCAAAGAAGATACTTCAAAAGATCAGGAAGAGTAGGATCAGCTAGTAAACCAACTGACAGGTCAAAAGAAACTTGTTTTGCCTGTGGAAAGCTTGGACATTATCAAAAAGACTGTCCTTCCACCAAGACATCATCACCCTCTTATCCATCATCTTCATCCAAATCCTACAAGTTCAAACAACATAACAACTCATCTCAATCCAATTCTTCAGACACCGAGAAGAAAGATTACAAAAATAAGTACAAGGCACTTAAAGCTGAGTTAGAACAAATGAACTTGAAGATTGAAGCTCTGTCTAAAAAGAAGGGTGGTGAGAAAAAGACAGAGAAAGGGTTGGTTGCTGAAACTTATGATTGGAATGATGAGCCACTGACTTCAGATGAAGAAGACACCACCAGAGTCAGGGCTTTTATGGCGATAGCTGAGGATGAACCAACTGTTGGAAAAGGTGATGCAAGATCAGGACAATGGGTTGACATCACAATGAAAAAGGTACACAGGCTTTTATCCATGTCTGATAGTGATGAACGTAAGCATGTCCTTGATTACACCATTGTTGATTTACACTTTGTTGAGGAACAAAGAAAGAACCTACTTGATAAGTTTCACTCTGTTAAATCTGAAATGATAAATGCTAAGGCTGAATGTGAAACTCTCAGGCGGGTTAATTTAGAGAAAATATCCCTGCAAAATGAAGTAGCTAGATTAACCTGAAAAACATTGCTTTAAATGATCAAGTCTCTGAGTTGAACAAGATTATTGAAAAATGGTTGTTTGCTAGGTTTACTATTGATGAATTGCTTATGGATGAAGTGCCTGCTGACTTAAAAAGGGATATATCTGCTAAGAAAAATAAGCTGAGAATTCTCACCAAACCCAAAGACATTGTCTTTAAATCTACAGAGACTATTCATATGTCAGATACCACTTTGACAAATGACCCTGTCTCTGAAGATGTGGCTGAGCTACCACCCTTGCCCAAACTCTCTGGAGTTGAACCCAGCAGTTCTTCTAGATCTGCTAAGGATGAACTTAGAACAGATATTGAGAATCCTCCAGCTAAAGTTTTTCATGTTCCTGCTAAACAAACTGGCAAACAAGTAGCTTTTAAGCCTGTTACTACTAAAGCTGTGAATAAGGTTGAACCTACCACTGAAGATCGCCTGTTGTCTCTTATGAAAGAAGTAGAACTCTTGAAACAACACATTAAGCCTTCCGTTGAATGCTCTACTTCTCATGAACCTAAGTCTGTCCTAGGTGAACCCAAAGGGGAAAGGTTAATCAAACCTTATTGCAATATATGTAAAAATTCTCATCATTCGACCTTAGATCATGACAGACACATGGCAGCTAAAAGAGCTCAGACACCCTCTAGGGACAGACCACAGAGTTCCAAAAGGCAACAGGGAAATTACAAACCTTATCCTCCCTGTAAATTCTGTGGGTTCACAGACCATCACTCAGACGAGTGTGGTGACTTCCCTGGGTGTGATATCTGTGGGAGTTATAACCATGAAACAATGAACTGTCCATCCCAACTCCAAAAGTTTTTCAGGAACACAAGAGTTGCTAATAAGCAATTCAGGGAACCCACTGGAAAGTGGGTTCACCATAGGAACTAATCTGTTTCTATGTATCTGTGCAGAAATATCTCAAGGAATCGGTATGGTATCTAGATAGTGGCTATTCTAGACACATGACAGGGATTTAACAATACCTGCACAGATACTCAAAGGAGCCAGGTCCTAAAGTGGTGTTTGGAGATAACTCTTCAGGTGACACAGAAGGATATGGCTCAGTGAACTGCAATGGGATTACTTTTACCAGGGTTGCATATGTGAATGGTCTTAAACACAATCTTATTAGCATCAGCCAATTGTGTGATGCTGACTATAAGGTTTTGTTTACTAAGACTCAGGGAACCATATTCAACAAAAACAATGATGTTGTGCTGATTGCACCTAGAAGGAGAGATGTTTATGTCATCAACATGGCTGTGTGCTCTGAAGACAGCTCAAATTGTTTTCTTGCTAAAGCCTCTAAAAGTGTCAATTGGTTGTGGCACAAAAGACTGTCTCATCTCAACTTCAAGAACATCAATAAGATAGCCACTCAAAATTTGGTTGCTGGTCTACCTTCAGTAATGTTTTCCAAAGACAAAACTTGTTCTGCCTGTGTCAAAGGAAAGCATCACAGGTCTTCATTCAAGACTAGGCAATCATTCTCTATTGACAAGTGCTTACATCTCCTTCACATGGATTTGTTTGGGCCTGTCAAACCTCAGACCATTAATCACAACAAATACACCTTGGTCATAGTTGATGAATTTTCAAGATACACATGGGTGTTCTTCCTCAGAAAGAAAAGTGAAGCAGCTGAAACCATCATGTCCTTCATCAGACATGTTGAAAATATGAATGATGTTAGAGTCAAAGCTCTAAGAAGTGATAATGGTACTGAATTCAAGAATCATCAACTTGAATCTTTTTGTGATGAAAAAGGGATTTCACAGAACTTCTCTTCAACTGGCACCCCTGAACAAAATGGTGTGGCTGAAAGAAGAAACAGGACTTTGATTGAAGCAGCAAGAACCATGTTAAATGGTGCAGCCCTACCAAAGCAATTTTGGGGAGAAGTTGTTCACACTGCTTGCTACACACAAAACAGATCAATCATTGTCAAAAGACATGGTAAAACCTCCTATGAAGTTTTCCGAAAAAGATCTCTAGACGTCAGCTATTTTCATGTGTTTGGGTGCCCTGTGTTTATTTATAACTACAGGGATAAACTTGGAAAGTTTGATGAAAAAGATGATGATGGTTTCTTTTTGGGATACTCTCCAACAGCCAAAGCCTTCAAAGTATTCAACATCAGAAGACAAGAAGTAGAAGAAACATTCCATGTCAGATTCAATGAAGATGATGAAGTCATACAGAGAACAGGAACAGAGGGTGATGAAATAGATTTTAATGAAAATATATCCTTCCCAAGTGATGAGTTCATTGAACCCAGACCTACCAGTCATCATCACTCCAACACTCTCACCCGTTATGTCCCTGCCTTTGACCCTCTGTCTACTCACAACATAGAAGTTTCTACCTATCAGGAACTTGTTGAAGAAGAACCTCACATCTCTGATGGTCCTTCTCAAACTATTGATGACTCACCAATTCTTTAAATCCCTGAAAACTCTCCTGCTGATAATGAAGTAGCACCTCTTGATATGGCTGAAGAAGACTCTGACACTGAAGTAGTCTTTGAAGAAAACCCTCCTAGTCAGCAGGATGAAACTCAAATTGTACCAGCTGTGCCCACAAGTGTTCCTGTCCTTGAGTCCCCAGCTCCTCCAAATAAGTGGTCAAGAGATCAACACATTCTTCTTGTCAATATTATTGGGGAACCAAATGCAGGGGTCACAACTAGACAGCGAATCCAAGACTCAGAGTCAGCCTCAGCCAATGAATGTATCTTTGCTGAATTTCTCTCACAAATTGAACCTAAAAGAGTAGCTGAGGCTCTGGTAGAAGAAGGATGGGTAGCTGCTATGCAAGAAGAAATCAATCAGTTCAAAAGGAAAAAAGTATGGACACTAGTGCCAGCTCCACCTGGAAAGAATATCACAGGCACTAGATGGATCTATAGAAATAAGATGGATGAAATTGGGAACATCATCAGGAACAAGGCCAGACTGGTAGCACAGGGGTTCTCTCAGACTGAAGGAATTAATTATGATGAAACTTTTGCACTTGTTGCTAGACTTGAAGCCATCAGAATCTTCCTTGCTTATGCTGCCTATATGAACATCACTGTGTATCAGATGGATGTTAAGAGTGCTTTCCTTAATGGTGATTTGGCTGAGGAAGTGTATGTTGTACAACCTGAAGGATTTGAGAACAGCGAGTTTCCCAACCATGTGTACAGACTTCACAAGGCAATGTATGGTCTGAAACAAGCTCCAAGAGCATGGTATGAAACTCTTTCCAATTTCTTAACTGAAAATAAATTTGTCAGGGGTTCTATTGATAAAACACTCTTTACCTTCAAGGATAAGAGTGATTTCATCATTGTGCAGATTTATGTGGATGATATCATCTTTGGGTCAACAAATGTAAATCTTAGTAAACGTTTTGCTAAATTAATGACCAAGAAATATGAGATGAGTATGATGGGAGAATTAACTTACTTTTTGGGATTTCAAATTAAACAATGTCCTAAGGGAATCTCAATTTGTCAAGAAAAGTATGTTAAGGATTTACTTAAAAAATATGACTTAGCTGATTGTGCATCAGTGAAATGCCCCATGCTTCCACCCAACAACTTGGGCCCTGATGAGTCAGGGGTCTCTGTCAATGAGACTTTATATAGAGGCATGATTGGGTCACTCATGTATTTAACAGCTAGTCGTCCAGATATCCAATTCTCCATATGTCTCTGTGCAAGGTACCAAGCTAACCCAAAAGAATCCCATCTAGTGGCTGTTAAGAGAATTTTCAGGTATCTCAAAGGAACACCATCCCTAGGCCTATGGTATCCAAAAGAATCAGGCTTTGATCTCAAGGCTTATTCAGATTCAGACTATGCTGGATGCTGTATTGACAGAAAGAGCACTTCAGGCAGCTGTCAAATCCTAGGAGGAAAATTGGTTGGATGGAGTGCTAAAAAGCAAAACTCTATGGCTATGTCTTCAGCTGAAGCAGAATATGTCGCTGCAGCCAGCTGTTGTGCTCAGGTGCTCTGGATGAAAAGTCAATTGGATGACTATGAAATCTTGTATGACAAAGTGCCAATCTTTTGTGACAACACCAGCGCTATTGCCATATCCAACAACCCTGTTCTTCACTCTCGTACCAAACACATTGATATCAGGTATCATTTTATCAGGGATCATATAATGAAGGGAGATATTGAGCTGCATTTTGTTCCCACAGAGCTGCAACTAGCTGATATCTTTACAAAGCCTTTGGCTGAACCTTCGTTCAACAGGCTAGTTGCTGAGCTAGGGATGCTCAATATCTCAAAGCCTGTGGCTTGATATTAAATGTGTTCATTAAATGATTGATTCTATATTAAATGTTTTTCACATGAAACTAGGTAGTTACTTTCCAAGTAAATGCAAAAAACATTCTCAAATATTTAATCATTTATTTTTCGGATAACGAGGAGACAAACTATTTTGAAAGGTCAAGGGGACCCACTTGAACAGTCATTTTCGCTCCTTGCATTTAATACGGTTGAATAACTGTTCACTTAGTTTGAATATATATTGTCTCTTCTCTCTTCTCACCCACCACCACTCTCATTTCTCAAATCTACTTCTCTCTCTAAGTTCTTATCTCTCTTAACCTATCCACCATTTTCTTTCACCTTCAACCTCAAATCCATGGCGTTTTCAGTTCCCAAAGCTTCAAATGTTAACTTCGAGATCAACGAGATCATCCTCGCCTCCAACAACGCCATTGGATGGATTAAGGCACCAAACAGCACCTATTCAGATCTGGTCAATTTCATGCAGAATTGTGACCTAAGTGAAGCCTTCACCAAATCCCCATCCACCTTTTACCAAGAATACCTAAGGGAATTCTGGTATTCTGCTGAAGTGGTAGAAGACACCATAACATTTAGCCTTTCATGCAATGAACACCCTTTTGCCTTCTCCCTTAAAGACTTTTCAAGTGTGGCCGGATTGAAGCATGGAGATGAATGCCTGAAGGTAGTTGATAAAAAGGCTCTCAAAGAAGCCCTGGCCACACTCAACCCTTGCCATAACGTTAACCCTGCCCTTACACCAGCTGAGGTCCTCGCCAAATCTTCTTTGAAGATTAAGTATTTCACTCCCATGTGGCGTGCCCTCTTCACCCACATTGTTAAATCCCTGGGAGGAATGCAGGGATCACAGGATCAGATGTCTTTCAACCATCAGGCTATTGCTTATGGATTAATCTGGGGAGCTGATGTTGACGTTGGAAGCATTCTCTTCTCCAACCTTGTAGAACAGCTGAAGGGAAGAAATCAGGTCAGGGAAAAGAATATCTGCTATGTGCGCTTCCTGTCTCTGATCTTCGAAAGCCTGCTGGGAGATAACTACCACAACAAGGCCTTGACTGCTCTTAAGCCTTACCGCATCACAGGTGCCATCTACAAAGAAATAGGAGCTGAAGATGTACCTGTCACTGCCCATATGATGAATGTGGCCAACCAAGTACCAAACGCTGAGAAGCCCTTGCTCCCTTCCTCTGAGAAGGTGAATACTTCTAGTGTTGCTGGAAAGTCTAAGTCTTTGACCTCTGGGCAGCACACTACTAAGTCCAAGGCTTCATCTGGCCAAAAGCCTAAGAAGAAGAAAATCCCCTCTTCTTCTCACTCCAAAGCTGTTTCTAAGGCCAAGGTAATGAAGACTGACACCTCCTCTGGTCCAGATACTCATGTGGATTCAGTTTCATTGGCTGACAAACAACATGAGTCTAGTGTCTCAAAGTCAGCTGAGACGACAGGAAACCAGCCTGATCAAGCTGATATCTCACAAGTAATCAGTGTACATTTTTAGAGGTTCACAAGCAGCCACTCTCATTTGTCTGTAGGAGAGAGCGGTGAAGTTAGGGCAATCCTCGACCCATAGAAGTCTGTCAATACACTTAGAATCCTTTAAGACTTCTGTACACCCTGTCTTTGCACCAGGGAATGATTCATTTGTGTTTATAAAGCACCCCGATGACCCTACACCCTCTAGACAGTATTCAGGCTAACAACAACCTGAATACACTAATGTCTCAACCTTGATCAGCTGTACTTCACACAGCCTCTTGGTTCCCTCCTTAAAAGAGTCCCAAAGGATTTATCCTTTCAGGGGGAGCTGAATCATCACCCTCAGCTTTCCTAGGGGCAGCGTAACAGGCGACCTTTAACCACATATGTTTCACTCTTAAAAGAGTCCCAAAGGTTTTAACCTTTTGGGGGGGCTGAATAATCACACTCAACTTTCCTAGGGGCAGCGAATGGCGATCATTAACCTTACTTTTTCACACTTAAAAGAATCCCAAGGATTTATCCTTTGGAGTGGCTGAGTAATCACCCTCAGCCTCTCTGGGACAGCGAAATGGCGACCATTCCCCTTATATTTTTCCCTGTTACTAATTACAACAAATTTGCAGGCTGAAATTGTACAGCCAGTCATCGAGTCTCAGGTACAACAAGAAAAGGAGGCTGATACAATGACTCAAGACAAACCCAATGATGAAGAGCCTTTGTTAAATGCTGATGAAGAAATGCTATCATTGGAAGATTATGTCTCTGATATTGAGTCTATGCCTGAGGATGAATTCCCTGAAGGAATGTTCGATGAAAAGGATGAAGAAGATGAGGAAGACCAGCTGTCTGTCTCTCCTCCAAAAGAAATAGTTGTGTCTACACCAGCTGGTGATAAGACTTCTCCTCCCAAGGATGCTGTTGATACTCCCAATTCTGCTACATCCACAACAACAGTTTTCCAATCTCCAGCCTATGATCCAACAGCGGAGTTTCTCTTGTTTGATCATCCTGCCCAGACGAACTTTGATATTCTACCAAGGGGGGATGACTATGCTCAGCAAAGCCTCAATATCAAGAATCTTCAGCCTGTTCATCATCAATCAGATATTGAGCGCTTATCAAGAAAGTTGGATGTAATCAAGTCTGAAATGCACAACTTCACTGTGACATTTCTAGACATCATCAAAAAGGCTGTGACTGAGGCGGTCACTGAGCCAATTCAGGATGGTGCAAGAAGAGGTGTAGCCCAAGGACTCAGTCACCTGTCAACAGAATAAAAGATGCCATTGACTCAGCAGTCCCTGCCATGTTCCATGAACATGAACTCACCATGCACAGGCAATTTAATGTTGTTCGCACCAGGCAATACCGTCATGCTAACTTCATTGTCAGGCGTGTTCAGGCCAATACCAATGCAAATGGCAACCTCCTGCTAAAGATTGCCAGGGATTCAAGAAAAAGACAACGTGCTATGGCTGCCTCTGTGGATCAGATTGCAAGACGTTTTCAAGCACGTTCATCCAAACATCTGCGAAGTCAGGATAAACGTGAGGGGGAGAAGAATACAACACTTAGCCTTGCATCTGCTGAACAAGGCTCATCATCAGCTAACCCCACCATCACACCTGTTCCTCTCCAAGTCATCACACCTATTGTAATACCTAATGATGAGGATAATACTCAGGGGGAGCAACAAACTCAAGATGGAGCTGACTCATCAAAGTCTCTGGTTTTGGTTAACACCAGCAAGCCTGAGAATGATGATGAACCAGCTGCCAAGAAATTAAAATTCACTGTTAGCTCTCTCCCCAAAGCTATTCAAACTCAGGCTCAGACAGCATTTATCAAAAGAGCTGATGTTTTGAAAAACATAAGTGTGGAGTCCTCTGTCTCGAAGAAAGGAAAGGAGATAGTTTTGGTTGACACAGATACCAAACTTAAGAAGATAGCTGCGATGCTAGAGACAGGAGGATCCACCACAGACCTTTCCCAATTCTCAACCTTTACACCTTCCGATGAGATTCCTTTAACCCCTGAAGAAATAGAGCAACATGCTGAAGAATTCAAAAGATTAAATGAACTCAAGACAGCCAAAGAATTGAATGAAGCTACTCTGAGGAAGATGACACCATCTGAAAGGGAAAAACAAAAACAAAGGTTGAGGGAAATGGAAGCAAAACGCGCTGAGGCTTTAAGAAAAGTCAAAGCTGACTATGATGCCTGCGTGAACAACAGATATGCTTCTGGCAAGATAACCAAGTTCAAATACACCATTCATAAATCCACAAACATCCCACAGATGATCTTATGGAGGGAAAACCAACAGAGAAATATGGATGTGTTTGACAACTTCAGGTTAAAGACACTTGGGTTATCAGAATGGTTCGAACTTGAAGCCTTAGCTGCCAAAAAGACTGGACAGGCTAATTTTCTTCTGCTTAAGACTCTTAAGGCCAAGTTTAACTGGATCAAGGAAACAACAGCCAAACTTAAGATTGATCCCCCACCACAGCTTTTTGAACAAGAACCCCCAAAGACAGGCAACAAAAGGAGAAGGATTTCACAAATTGTTAATGAAACTTTTGTTACTGAAGATGTTCAAGTGGATGGCATGCACAGGGATTTGATCCTCCCCAATGGTATTGTTGGCCCTATTGATGGTCAGACATACACAGAGCCTGAAAGAGGAATGGCATTCATGAACAGGGCTTGCCAGTATGCTTTTCAAAGGGAAGATGAGTTGTGCTTAGCTTCAGCTATTCAGCTACTCTGTCACAAGAAGTCTCTCAAGATCAACACTAAGTATTCCAAGAAGTTTGCAAAGACCTTGTAGGATGAAATTGATAACAGATTGGACTTGGCTGAAGCTGAAGAAAGAATTAAAAATAATGACTATTGAAGATGTTCACAGCCCTTTTTACCTTCATCTTTTATTTTGCTTATGTAATGCACTTGTAATTTTCTTTAAGTTTTAATAAAATCATGAGGTATGTTTGTTTAGATCTGTTATGTGTAAGAAGAAGCTGTTAAACTCACTTACCTTAACTTAGTTAGATCTAGCATTATTTTTGTTTAAATAGGGGGAGATTGTTGGGAATCTAAACTTGTTAGATTCCCTGATCATTGATTTAAACATAATTAGGCTGTTAGATAGTCCCTTGCCTGTGCCTAGGAGGCAGGCAAGTTTCGCAAGACTCACAGAGATCCAAGTCTCTGTGAGCAACCTCAGAGGAGTCCATGTCAGAGACATTGTCACGGAAGTCGAAGAATTACTTGAAGACATACTCATTGGCTGTGATGGATAACAGCCAAGATGTATCAGGGACTCTGAGGGGTTGAGAGTTAACAGGGGTGGCAATACCCTGATAACTCTCAGCAGACTTTGGACATGCCATTTGTGTGTTCGAGACTATGAAGAAAAAGGAAACTGGTTTGACAACTGTTTCCTTAAAGCATAATGGAAGACTACCAAGAATAGAAGGACATCATGTGACTGATGTGGGAACTTGTAAAAGCTTGTGTAGTCGCCATCAAGTACTGTTTAGGTCAAACTCGTAACACTATAAATAGGATGTGTATCCATGCATTAATGTTTAACACTTTGAGATATTAAGAACATTATTGCATATAACTTAGTGAATCAAACAGCTACGACTGTATTCATAAGTTAGGGTTTATTGTTGTTCAAAGTGTGCACAACACATTGTCATCAAACTGTGTTATCCATAACACTTGTAATTCTTTATTATACAATAATAAGATTACGTTTGAAAAGTAATACCTTGTGTTGAGTAAGTTAAGATTAGGGTTTCTTGCATAGATTAGGGACTTTCATGGGCCCTTCTTTTCCCCTTGTTTGGACGCGGACACACACACACACACACATACTTACACATTCTTCATTTTTCGTGACTTAAATTATTAGCGTGTGTGTACGTTTAATGTTCGTGTTTTATATCTTGTATGTATTAAGTATTATACGTGAATACTTATCATGCATTTATATTCGTGTTTACATACGTAATACTTATGTAAATTAATTAATATACATACCTTTCGTATTAAATATTCATGATTCTTGTCGTACATTAATTAATTACGAAGTTTAAATTTAACCGTAAATTTGTGCATTTAATGATCTTAGGGTTTTTAAAGCGGGTTTTACAACTCTTCGCCTCTAAAAGAAAAATTCGTCCTTGAATTAGAGATACGATAAGCTGATTAGATAATAAACGCTGAAATGACATATAAGCTCGAAAGACATGTAAGCTGAAAATGACATACCTGAATCAGAACTGGAAATGAGTGTAAGAAGTCCGAATAGACTCCTCCGTTTCCCAAGTGTCTTCCTGCTCGGAATGATCCCTCCAACGGATTTTGACGAATGGGATCGTCTTTCTCCTCATTACTCAATCTTGACGGTCGAGAACTTCCTCGGGTTCCTCAATATATGATAGATCCTCTCGAATCTGCTCGAATTGATACGAAACTTTATGCAATGGATGGTAATTGTAGCCTTTGAGTAAGGATACATGAAACACATCATGCACATGAGATAGCTGAGGAGGTAAAGCTAGACGATATGACACTTCACCGACACGTTCAAGGATTTCAAACGATCCGATGAAACGAGGACTGAGCTTGCCCTTGAGTCCAAAATACTTGACACCACGTGTTGGTGATACCTTAAGGAAAACATGGTCGCCAATATTAAACGTAGATCTCTATGATGTTTATTAGCGTAGCTCTTCTATCGAGCACGAGCTTCCTGTAGCTTCTCCTTGACGATGGCAACCTTCTCATTGGTCACCTCTATCATTTTTGGTCCTTCAAGGATTCGTTCTCCAACTTGATCCTAACAGATTAGAGGACGACACTTTCTGACATAAAGCATCTCGAAAGGTGCACACTTAATACTTGCATGCAGTTGTTGTTGTAGGCAAACTAAACCAAACAAATGTAGTCGTCCAACTTCCTAACCATTCCAATGCACAAGCCCGCAGCATGTCTTCTAGGGTCTGAATGGTACGCTCTGACTAACCATCGGTCTGAGGATGAAAGGCAGTGCTAAGATTAAGTTTAGTGCCCCAAGCTTTCTGCATACCTTTCCAAAATTTTGACGTGAAACGAGGATCTCGGTCTAATATGATGTCTGAAGGAGTTCCATGTAGTCATATGATGTCCTTAAGGAATATATCTGCCAATTTGCTAACTGAGAAGTCCCTACGAATTGGGAGAAAATGAGCTGACTTGGTTAAACGATCAACTATGACCCATATAGCATCATGTTTGCTCTGAGTAAGCGGAAGTCCGGTGACAAAATCCATGGAGATTTTATCCTACTTCCATATGGGAATCTCTAACGGTTGAAGTAAACCACTAGCCCGTTGATGATCGATCTTAACTTGTTGGCAGGTTAGACACTTGGATACGAAAGTAGCAACATCATGCTTCATGCCACTCCACCAGAAATGTTGTTTAATGTCATGATACATCTTGGTGGATCCTGGATAAATAGAGAATGGAGAGCTGTGAGCTTCAGTTAATAAAGCTTCTCAGAGTGTTTGATCATCCGGAACACATAGGTTAGTTCCTTGACATAAGATGCCTTCTTCGTCTTCACGAAATTCTGTCTGTCGATCAAGATTCTAAATAATAGCCCAAATCTCACCATCATCTTTTTGAGTTGTCTTGATCCGAGAAATTAAGTTTGAATCAATTCTCAAATTAGCCCAGTACCCATGTTGTCCACGTACTAAGATTTCCATATCTAGTCTCTCTAAGTCACGTATGATTTCTTCCTGTATTTTGATGCCATTAATCATACCCGACTTTCTGCTAAGAGCATCTGTCACTACATTCGCCTTGCCGGGATGATACTGAAGATTGATGTCGTAGTCCTTGAGTAGTTCCAACCATATTCTCGGCCTCATATTAAGCTCTCTCTGATTGAAAATGTATTTGAGACTCTTGTGATCAGTGAAGATATCACATGATTCACCATATAGATAGTGTCTCCAGATTTTAAGTGCAAAGACTACTGCTGCTAGCTCCAAGTCATGGGTAGGATAATTCTCCTCATAAGGCTTTAGCTGACGTGATGCATATGCAATCACTTTCCTATGTTGCATGAGTACACAGCCTAACCCTTTACCGAAGCATCGCTGTAGATCTGAAATCCACCTGTGCCATATGGGAGAGTAAGAATAGGTGCAGATACTAACCGTTTCTTGAGTTCTTCGAAGCTCTTCTCTCGCTCATCAGTCCAAACGAATTTCTCTCCTTTCTGCGTCAACTTGGTCAAAGGTAAGGCTAGTCTTGAAAATTCGCCACGAATCTGCGATAATAACCAGCTAAGCCTAGGAAACTACAAACCTTAGTTGCAGACGTCGGTCTTGACCATTTAGTGATAGCTTCAACTTTCACAGGATCTATAGTAATCCCTTCTGTGGAGACAATATGGCCTAAGAATGCCACCTTGTTTAGCTAAAATTCACACTTATAAAATTTGGCATACAATTGTTTCTGACGAAGAATCTGTAGCATAATACGTAGATGTTCTTCATGTTCTTCCTTGGATTTCGAGAAGATGAGGATTGTTAGGACCATTGGAATAGTTATTTGTAATAGGTAGACTAGGAGGTATGTAGTTCCTCCTAGTCATAGTAGTATTAGGAGCAAGTCGTGCTCCTGGTCTTATAGAAAGTCAAACTTTATTATTTAGATATTATTCTGTTAGGATATGCATGAGATATGTTAGGAAGGATATGCATATCAGTTTTACACGTTTTGGTTAATGATGTATTAGGGTTTCCTTGTAGTATAAAAGGAACCTTAGGCAGAAAGGTTTTACACACATTCATGATAGATAATTCTAGTTCATATTAATATTAGAAATTCTTAGAAAAGGATCAAGTCGTTATAGTTATTGTGTTCTTCTTGTTCATAGTATTTGTATTCCGCACTTATACTGTGTGATTTATATAGAGTCTCTCTGTGAATAGACTTGTGATTACAAAAGTCGTTCACCGTTCCTAAAAGGCTGTAAGATCCACATCTAGTGGACCCAACAAGTGGTATCAGAGCCTGAGAGAGTCTCTGTACAAGAAGAATCATTTTTCTCATTACTAACATTTTTGTTTAATTATGTCTGCCTCAGGTTCTACTCAAACAGGAGAAGATAGTACCCCTAAAACACAGCAACCTCAGCAGATCATTGCAACGGTTTCCAACACAAATGGTAAGTTTCCTATTCTAAAAAAGGACGAGTATGATAGCTGGGCAATGAAGATGGAATGTTGGATCACCAACACTGATCAAGATCTATGGAAGATTATTCTGAATGGAAACAACAGGAAGCTGACTGGAAGAGACAAGAATGGAAGTATTATTCTTCTTGACCCTAAAACTCATGAAGAAATCACAGCTGTTCAGAAGGAGATCAAAGCAAAAACTATTTTGCTTCAGTCTCTTTCTGATGATCACATGGGTGACTTTTATCATCTGGACGATGCTAGAGAAATCTGGAATGGAAGAAAAGCAAGGTTTGGTGGGAATGAGGAGTAAAAGAAAATGCGAAGATCCATGCTGAGAGATGAATTCACAGACTTCAAGATCTCAGAAACTGAAGGTATCCATCAAGGGTATGACAGGTTCCAAAAGATACTGAGCCAGTTGAATCAACTGCGGTCGAAACCTGACAATGGTGATATCAATGCAAGGTTTCTTAGAGCCTTACCCTACTCATGGAATCAGGTGGTAATCTCTCTCAAAGCAAAAGGTGGGCTTGACTATCTTAATTTTGATGATTTGTTTCATAAGCTCAAAACCTTTGAGCCTCATGTGAGGGGATACTCAAGTGATTCTTTTCCTACTCCTGCTAACTCTGCATTTGTGAGTTCTATGGGATCTAGTCCCATGTATTATGCTAGTAGCCCAAGCAATACTGTGTCTTCTCAGCATACTTTTCAGCATACGTCTACTCTTGAACCAAAAGCCAAGTCTGGTAGCATGGTAGAAGCTGTTCTTCACTCTTTTGTTGCTGACGTTGATGCTCAACAACAACTTGCTTTTGATGACTTCAAACAAGTTGATAAACTTGACCTGGATGAAATGGATCTCAAATGGCAGATGGCCATGCTCACTCTTAGGGTTCACAAGTTTGAGAAGAAAGCCGGACGAAAATTTAATTATAACCCAAGAGAGCCAGCAAGGTTTGACAGAAGCAAGGTTAGATGCTATAACTGCCAGATTCAGATATTCAGCTTTCAGCTTTCAAGATTCAGCTTTCAAGATTCAGGAGGTAAAGGATGACAAGAAGGCGTTGGTGTCTGTTGACTCTATGGTCAACTGGAATGATCATCAGAATGTTACCCTGGAAACAGCTGAACCTTCTACTAACGTGTTTGCAATGATTGCTGGGAATCTGTCTGATGCCGAGGAACCAGAAGAATTTGCTCTTATGGGCATCTCACCTCAGGTACAATATTGTCCTCTTGGCTGTCATGATAAATATTCAGAATTGTTGTCTCAATATAATGACTTAAATGATCAGAATGATAAGTATTTTTTAGAGGTTCAAGCATATAAGGCTTCTTTAAAAACTTTGGAACAACAAAAGAGGTGGCTCCAAGATACTCAACGAGAGTATGAGGATAAGATTAGAATTCTGAACATTGATTTAGAAAACACAACAAATATGCTTAAATACACTGAGAAGGTAAAATATGACAGTATCAAAGATAAACAAGACATGCAGGAAAAATTAGATGCTACACTTTTAAGATTTGAAAAATGGCAAAAGGCACCTAATAATCTTTCAAAATTGATAGATAGTAGTATGTCTGGTAGGACTAAAAAAGGGCTAGGATTTGATAAATATATTGATTCAGAAGATGTGTTTGATTTATCTTTTTCAAGTGTCTTTGATCCTGACAAGGAGGAAGAGGGAACACCCAACTACAATAGGTTTAAACCAGCAGCAGAAATGTACGCTGTCCCTCCACCTCTTACAGGAACTTTCATGCCCAATACTAGGCATAATGACTTGGATGGATCACAGATGCATGAGTCCCCAAAAAGTTCTACTAATACTAATGACTTTGTCTCGTGTACTTTCAGTGATAAAGCCAGTGACTCTGCATCATGTGGTTCAAGTGAAGAGTCGATACCTGCAAGCTCCAAGTCAAATGACCATGCTGCTACTAGTGCTAGGAAGAGTGAAGAGAGAGTTGCTTTCACTTCATCTGTGTCTAGTCCTGGTTTATTGAGTCCTAGGAAGAATGTTTCTCCTAGAATTGTGTGTAATAAACTTAGCAGTATGAAACAATGTCATTCTAATAAAAGGTCGTTTAAAACATGTTTTGTTTGTGGGAGTGAATTTCATTTGATTAAGGATTGTGATTTTTATGACAAACATTCTTCTGTTTATCAAGCATTTCCTGCTCCTGGTCCACCAGGAGTTGTTCCATATTCTTCTAGAAGACTAAACCCATGTGCCCAATCTTTTTCTTCCTCTAGAAGGACCTCTCCATTAGCTTCTGATCATTGGAGAAACACTGGATTACTACAAAATAGACCAACCAGCAACTATTTTCAGACTTTTAATCCAAATTATGCATTTAATTTAGACCACATGTATTTTGGGTTGGGAAATTTGGAAACTACTGTTAAGCCCTCAGCAGGTTGTTCTTGGTCAAACAATAACACCCGTATGATGAATAGGCAACCTAAGAACAACGGTGGATCTCATCAATCTTCTTGGCTATCTACTAAAGATCTACAAGGCAGGCTCAAACCTGAAAAGGTTTGGGTCCCCTTAAGACACTAACTTTTGCATATATCTTTTCTTGTTGTTATAGGTTACTCCTTACCAAGATCATACTCTAGGAATTGTTGATAGTGGATGCTCTAGGAGCATGACATGAAATAAAAGTCTTCTATCTAACTTTGTACCATTTCAAGGCGGAAAGGTCTATTTTGGAGGAGGTGAAGGAAGGATCACTGACAAAGGAACGTGTTAGGACCATTGTAATAGTTATATGTAATAGGTAGACTAGGAGGTATGTAGTTCCTCCTGGTCCTAGTAGTAGTAGGAGCAAGTCCTGCTCCTGGTCCTAGTCGAAGTCAAACTTTATTATTTACTTAATATTCTGTTAGGATATGCATGAGATATGTTAGGAAAGGATATGCATATCAGTTTTACATGTTTTCTTTAATGATGTATTAGGGTTTCCTTGTAGTATAAAAGGAACCTTAGGCAGAAGGGTTAGACACACCTTCACAAAACGTAGTTCTAGTCATTATCAATATTAGAATGCAGCAGAAGGCCTCGTCTGATCATCATGCTCTTGTGGGCTATATTGAGGATCAAAAGCGTAATAATCATACGGACTTTCAGCACTGTTTGTTTGCTTGTTTTCTTTCACAGGTGGAACCTAGGTCTGTTTCTCATGCACTTGAGGATCAAAGTTGGGTGGAGGCTATGTAGGAGGAAATGCAGCAATTCTTGTTTCAGAATGTTTGGGTTCTGGTTGACTTACCAGATGGAAAGACAGCTATCAATACCAAATGGATTCTCAAGAACAAGCAGGATGCACGGGGAATTGTCGTAAGGAATAAAGCTAGGCTTGTCGCACAAGGACACACTCAAATAGAGGGCATTGACTATACTGAAGTCTTTGCACCAGTTGCACAGATCGAGGCCATTCGTCTGTTCTTGGCCTTTGCTTCTTATGTTGGCTTTACGGTGTTCCAGATGGATGTCAAGAGTGCATTTCTCTATGGCAAAATTGACGAGGAAGTGTATGTTACTCAACCTAAGGGGTTTGTGGATCCACTTCATCCCAAGAAAGTCTACAAGGTGGTCAAGGCTCTTTATGGGTTACATCAGGCTCCTAGAGCTTGGTATGAGCGTCTTTCAACTTTCTTGTTAAAGAATGGCTATAGAAGAGGTACTATTGACAAAACACTATTTCTTCGGCGGAATTCCAAGGATATTATCCTTGTTCAGGTTTATGTGGACGACATTATCTTTGGTTCTACAAGGAAGGAGTGGTGTGATGAGTTTGAACACTTGATGAAAGGCAAATTTCAGATGAGTGCAATGGGAGAACTATCATTCTTCCTTGGTATTCAGGTAAAGCAACAATCGGATGGGATTTTCATCAGTCAAGATAAATATGTCCATGAGATTCTTCAGAAGTTTGACATGGATCCTCTTAGACCAGCAGCAACTCCTTATGAAGTTGCTAAAATCAAACTTAAGAATGAGCCAGACCCCCCGGTAAATGTTCACATGTACAGGTCTATGATTGGCTCTCTCATGTATTTGACTGCATCACGTCCGGACATTATGTTTGCCGTAAGTGCTTGTTCTAGACACCAGGTGACTCCAACGGTTTTGAACTTAAATGCAGTGAAGAAGATTTTCAAGTATATCAAGGCTCAACCTAAATTGGGTCTATGGTATCCTAGAGAATCTCCTTTTGTTCTAGAAGCCTATAGTGATAGTGACTATGCTGGTGCTAATAATGATAGGAAGTCTACTACTGGTGGTTGTCAATTTTTGGGTCGTCGACTTATTTCATGGCAATGCAAGAAACAGACAATCGTAGCTACTTCTTCAACAGAAGCTGAATACGTTGCGGCTGCTAGTTGTTGTGGACAAGATTTGTGGATCCAAAATCAGATGTTGGATTATGGTTTCAATTTTATGAATACCAAAATTTTTATTGACAATCAAAGCACTATTTGCATTGTGAAGAATCCTGTTTTTCATCAGCGGACGAAGCATATTGAGATTCGGCATCATTTTATACGGGATGCCAATGAGAAGAAGCTGATACAGGTTCTTAAAGTTCATACTGATGACAATGTTGCTGATTTTCTGACTAAAGCTTTTGATGGTCCTCGGTTTAACCACTTGGTGGTTCATATTGAGATGGTCAATCCTTGAGGTCTAGGATTGAGGGGAGGCAAAGCCTAAGGGGAGGCTTTGTGTACATATTAGGTTAGACTAACGTATTAATAGTATGTAACAACATAGTTTCTTGGTTATGATGGTGTGTGGTGCTTATGATGGAGGATTTTTTGCTCTCTTCTGGTGGATATGGCCTTACATGACTGGCTTCTGGTCCTCTTTGGTCAGCTTCTAGTTATAATTGGTTGGCTTCTGGTGGTTTAAAATCCTTCCATGTCAAGTGGTGTTTGGCTCCTGGTACTGGTCTGGCATACTGTTCATTCCTTTTGTCCTTTGTTAATCACGTTTTGCTCCTGGTCTGACCATTGTGTGCTTTGACTTTTGGTCAACGTTCCCATTCCTGGTATTTACAAGTTTGAATTCCGCATGTTAATTGGGAGTTGGTTATTATGTTAAAAAGGACAAGTGGTTACTATGCAATTATGGTTTAATTTGAAAGGGCAACCCCCCATTAATAGGGGTCAATGAACAGTTACCACTTTCTTTATATATAGTCAACATACACCCTTGACTCACTCATTACAATTAACACACACACAAAACCGCTTCTACTCTTTACACCCTAATCCCAATCCTTCTTCCATCAATTCATCAAGATCCATGGCTGCTCTTGCTTACCAACCTGCTCACAACCGTGTTGCTTATCTGGGTGATGGTCCAAATCGTGAACATTTTGCTGACATCTTGGATTTCATTGAAGCTTCTAACTTAAGGTTTGCATTTACTGTCTGTCCCACCATATATGATAGTGTGATTCGTCAATTTTGGGCGTCTGCTCAACTTGTGAATGTGACTGGTTGTCCACGTGCACTCCATGCTACCATAGATGGACGTGCATATGTGGTGACTGAAGCTTCTATTCGCTCTTCTCTTCATCTTCAGGATGAGGGGGGTGTTGAATCAATCCCCAATTCGGAAGTATTGGAGGGGATGGCTGCTATAGGTTATGAACATGAGGGGAAGTTTAACTTCCAGAAAAATAGGTTTTCCCCCCAATGGAAGCTTCTGGTTCACCTTTTAATCCATTGTATGAGTCCCAAGTCTGGGAGTTGGGATGCTTTCCCTACTCCTTTGGCTACTGGTCTTATTTGTTTAGCCCAGGGTAGAGTGTTTAATTTTTCTCATTATCTATTTGAGGGGATGGCTAGTAATTTGTCTACTGCTGGTTCGAGGAAGAAATTTCTTATGTACCTTAGGTTTCTTCAACAAATCCTTGTTTGCATTCCACGTGATAGGACTGAGCATGTGCCATCTAAACTTACAGCTAAAGTGTATTACAATATGATGAATGGGTTTACTGGGGATTGGAGGCCCCTGACTGAAGCCATGTTAGGGTTGGCTCAGGGTCCTATGGGTGAGGAGGAGGAGGCTCCTGAGTTTGTTGTGATAGATGATGACCCCATGGAGGAGGAGGCTCCT
The DNA here is from genome assembly GCA_025667525.1 of Glebionis coronaria. Lineage (NCBI taxonomy): Eukaryota > Viridiplantae > Streptophyta > Magnoliopsida > Asterales > Asteraceae > Glebionis > Glebionis coronaria. The sequence goes on along the minus strand of CM046875.1, from coordinate 633,853,760 downwards.
ACTGTTGGTGCCACTCCTGTGGTAGAGGAGGAGCTAGTTGAGGAAGTGGTGGTTGAAAAACCATCTCCTACCAAGGCTGGTCCTTCCTCAGTCCCACAACGGTCTCCATTTGTGGAAACTCCACCTCCTAGTCCTGTCCCACACTCGACTGATAAACCGTTTGATGCTAGTTCTCCACAGGTTGACCCACATGTTGCTTCGGGCTCCAATGATACTTTCCCTGATCCAAGTTCTCTTGGTGGGCAGGCAGAGGAGCCTACTACACTGATATCTTTGCTTGATCTTATGCGCAGGTACCATGAGCGAATGATTTGTTTGGAAGCTGATTTAAACCAACATCGGAAGCTTACAAGGGAGTTTGTTCTTCCTCTGGCTGATCGCATCAAGGCGTTGGAGACTCAACAACGTCGTCGCAAGAAGCATGTGGTCCATTCAGATTCTGATGACGAGGGTGCGGAGACTGTTGAGGATGGCTTGACGTTGTTGGCAAAGGCTGCCTTTGCTGATAAAGTTTATGATGATTTGCCGGTTCCTCCAACGTCCTCCAATGTTCCTTCTCCTGGTGCTATTCCCCCTTCTATGGGTGGTGATTCTGATCCTGCTGATGGTCCTCATGCTGGTCCCTCTCCTGATTTGAAGGGCAAGGCCCCAATGACTGATGCTCCATCCCCATCTCGCAAGCGTACCCGTCGCCAGATTGAAGAGGAAAGACTTGGTGAGGAGGCTGCTCGTCGGGTTCAAGCTGAGATTGATGAAGCTGATAGGGCTGCTGAGGAAGAGCTTCGAGAGCGCAGGCGTGCACAAATTCAGCATGATGCCATGCATTGGAGTGATGGTGAATGGATGCAAGTGTTGACTGTTCTCACTCGGGATTATGCTCAGTTTAAAGATCTATTGGGTGATGATGTTGATGAACACAATTGTATTCCGCGTGCTATGGTAATGATGCGTAAGCACCAGTTGGCTCTTGCTGCAGAACTTAAGAAACAGAGAAGGAACAGACCTTTATCTCGGGCTGAGGAGCGCCAGCAGATGCAGCGTTATGTGAAATTTCAGTCTGCTGCTCATTTTAATGCTCCTTGGACTTGGGCTCGGGTGCGGGCTTTGACTTTTGATGAGCTCAAGGCCCTTTATGAAAAGATGGTGAAGCGTCAGAGTCAACCTATTCCGGAACGATTTATTTACCATCCTCGTGGTGTGACTGCTTCTATGCCTGCTGATTCTACTGGTCCTTCGTCTGCACCCACTCCTGGTTCTGCTGGTAGTCCTTCTGGTTTTGTTGCTACTTCTGTTGGTCCTTCTACTACACCTTTGGTTGCTCTTATGGGTTCTACTGCTGGTCCTGCTACTACCATTTTTGCTACTACCACCACCACTCATGCTTCCACCACCACACCTGTTACTACCACCACCACACATGTTCCTGCAAGCACCTTTGTTGATACCACCATACCTACTGCTACTACATCTGATGTGCCATCTCCATCCCCACCAGTTCCTGGAACTCAACCTCATCTTACTTCTGATGCAGCTCCTAGTGGTCCATTGGGTGGACACATTCATGAGTCTACTTCTACTGCTTCCCCTGCTACTGCTGAGGTTAAGGTAAAGGTTGAATCAACACCTTCTGCTCCCACACCTAGACGTTCCATTCGCCAGAAACAAGCTCGTCGTATTCGCCGTGGTAAGACAGTTCCTTTTGAGAAGCGTGATCTTGAGAATTTAATTGATGCAGCTTCTGACAGCGATTCTGACTTACCCTTGGGCAATGGGAGCATTACGGGTTATATGGTTGAGCGTTCTACCACACTTCCTGGTGGCGTATCCCATCGGATTACTTTGAGTGATGAGTCTGTGCGATTGGCAACGGGTTTGCAGGGTGTGTTATCTTGGGCTGACCGTATGGATCTTATGGCGTTGTTTGGACTTGTTGATTCTAGTATGCCGTTTGACCCCATGGCTGTGTCTTCATGGCCTGGTATGCGAATCTGGGCTGATCTCAAGCTGATGTTGGATCCTCCTCCAAATGCTCCTGTTTCGGGCATATGGAAGGATCAAATGCAATGGGAGATTCTGCGCTGGAAGCTATATGCTGGATGTGGAGTTCATATGTTGGAATTAGAATCTAGTCATATGGTGTTTATGCTGACGGATGTGGAGTATCCTTTGACTATTTCTTCCATGGAGGCGATGTTGGCGAGTCACTTGCAAATTTCTACTGCTCCTTCTAGAAATGAGTCAAGTATGGCCACGGCATTGGTAGAAGGTATTCAGGCGCGGTTGCTAGCAGATAAAAAGGCTGCTTCTGGTATGTAAGGTGATTGGGTTGTAAGTGTTTATGCTTTGTATTTTTGTTCATTTGTTCTTCTTTTTATTCTTTTCACCAATATGTACAGTGATTGGTGAACTTCATTCTTTATAGTTAAAAAAAAAAAAAAAACACAACACATTTTATAAAAAAAAAATAAAAAAATATATATATACTTTTTATATAATATCTACTTATACTTTAAACACAGTTTAGATTATATACGTGTACATAATATCCCTTGGCTGCTTCACACTGTGGTTCCTGATTTGCGCTTGTCCTAGTACTTGGTTTCACTTGGTGTTGGACGTGGTCCACACAACAAATGGTTCTCAACTTACCATGTCTAATCGACAAGAAAAAGTTGATTCACCTTGAGGGTACGGCTCCTGGTGCGATTCTCAAATCCGTTGATGGTTGCCAGGTTACCCAAAACTGGATGGTTTTCACTTGCCATAGTCTTGGACTGAAAAGTGGCTAATCCAAGGGGGTACGGCTCTTGGTAAAGATCTTATCAAATCCGTTGATAGCTGTAATAGCTTGCTTAAAGCTATAGGGTGTTCAACTCACCGATGCTTCATTGCTAAGAGTTGGCGAGTCCAGAGGGGTACGGCTTCTGGTAAAGACGCATCAAATCCGTTGACGGCTGTGATGATTTGCCTAAAATCATCAGGGTACTCCCACTCACCATTGATTCACGTTCTAAGAGTTTGGCTGGGTTCTAGTCTCCCAGGGTGATGCTTATTCCACCAGAATGACTAGCTAGCCCAAGAGCGAGCAGCTACTTGGTAAAGGCTCATCAAATCTGCTCATGTTGCTGAAAAGATTCAACACGATGCTGATTTGTTACAAGCTTTGGAGAAGCTTCTAGTGTTTCATGTTGCGGCTGTTACTCTGATTCTTATCTTGTTGATGCTGTTATTTGTTTTGATGATACAATCCTCGGGCTTTCTTTGCACGTTTTCCAGGAAACTTGAACTCAACAGGTCAAATTCAAGTTTAGGGGAGGATTGTTAGGACCATTGTAATAGTTATATGTAATAGGTAGACTAGGAGGTATGTAGTTCCTCCTGGTCCTAGTAGTAGTAGGAGCAAGTCCTGCTCCTGGTCCTCGTCGAAGTCAAACTTTATTATTTACTTAATATTCTGTTAGGATATGCATGAGATATGTTAGGAAAGGATATGCATATCAGTTTTACACGTTTTCTTTAATGATGTATTAGGGTTTCCTTGTAGTATAAAAGGAACCTTAGGCAGAAGGGTTAGACACACCTTCACAAAACGTAGTTCTAGTCATTATCAATATTATAAATCCTTAGAAAGGATCAAGTCTTTATAGTTATTCTGTTCTTCTTAATTATATTTATATTCTACATTCATATTGTGTATAGAGTCTCTTTGTGATTTGACTTGTGATTACAGAAGTCATTCACCGGTCCTGACAGGCTGCAAGATCTACATCTAGTAGACCCAACAGAATGATTCAGACGCCTAATCTTAACTTTGAGCAGGTCTACTATGTGGAAGCACTTCAACACTTCAACTTGATATCTGTCTCTCAGATTTGTGACAAGAAGCAGTTTGTCCTCTTTACGGATACTGATGCACTAGTGTTATCCAAAGACTTTAAACTCCCGGATGACTCACAGGTTCTGCTCAGAATCTATAGAAGACACAACCTCTATAGTATCAAGCTGAATGAAGTCAATCCTACTGGTCAACTAGCATGTTTGGTTGCTAAAGCCTCAGAAGATGAAGCCACTAAATGGCACAGAAGGATGGGACATGTAAACTTCAAGACCATTCACAAATTAGCAAATCTGAACTTGGTCTCTGGTTTACCTCCCAAAACTTTCAGAAATGATATCAATTGCCTTGCATGCAGCAAAGGCAAACAACATAAAGCATCCTTCAAGGCCATTACTGCTCTCAGCCTTATAACTGAACCATTGCAGCTACTACACATGGATTTATTTGGTCCTACCTCTATTAGGAGCATTGACCACAAACAATTCTGCCTTGTGGTAACTGATGGGTATAGCAGGTTCACGTGGGTTTTCTTCATGGCTGCCAAGAGTGAGACCTACTCAATTCTCAAGGACTTTATTACACTTATTGAGAATCAGTTGTCCAAGAAGGTTAAAGGTATTCGATGTGATAATGGAACGGAATTCAAAAATGCAGACCTCATAGCACTTTGTAATTCTAAAGGCATCAAAAGAGATTATAGTGCAGCAAGAACTCCTCAACAGAATGGCGTGGCAGAAAGAAAGAACAGGACTCTAATAGAAGCTGCGAGAACAATGCTTGCCGGTTCCAAGCTTCCAACCATGTTCTGAACAGAAGGTGTCAATACTGCAAGTTATGTTTTGAATAGAGTTTCTATTACTAATCCTCACAAGAAGACTCCCTATGAGCTACTCACAGCTAAAGTACCAAACATTGCTCATTTGAAGCCATTTGGGTGTCCTGTCACCATTCTGAATAATAGTGACTATTTGGGAAAATTTGATGGCAAGGCAGATGAAGGATACATTGTGGGCTATTCAGCTCACTCTCGGGCTTATCGTGTCTACAATCTCCAAGCCAAGCGAGTAATTGAAACTATAAATCTTAGGTATTTTGAGGAGAAATCAAAAATACAAGGCAAGGGTCCTGAATGGTATTTTGATCTTGATTATCTTAGTGATTCATTGGGATATTATCGTTTCAAAACTAACCATGATGCAGGTCCACAAGTGTTTGAAACTTCTAGTGCAGGTGCTCATTCTAGTCTTTCAGACTCAGATGACGAGGATGATATTTTTGTTGTTCCATCCTATTCCACCACAGTCTCTCCTACTACTCCTAGTGATGCTACTCCATCAAATATTTTGGACTCACGAGGAGCTCTTGACACATTGCTCAAGCAACAACTAAAGGCTACTACAACAGCTGCTCAAGGTGGCTTTGAGTTTCCTTTGAATACTTCTGCTGACAAAGCTACTCCTAGTACTCCAACTGTTACTCCTAGTGCTAGTTTAACACCTATTGGTAGTCTGGCTAGTGATTCCACTTCCTCTACTAGATTCTCTAGTCCTTCTGACTTGGGAAACTATCAAAAGAAGTCTTCTACCAAGCTGGATGATATTCATAAGAAACCAATAGATATCATTTTCGACTCTGCTTCATATGATGATGACTTTGTTGGGGATCTTAATAACTTGGCACCAGAAGTGGAAGTAGATTCTAATCCAGTTTTGTAGTCACACAAAGACCATCCTACTACTCAAATAATTGGAGATCCTGGTTCTACTGTCAAGACTCGCAAAATGCATAAGAAATCAACGTCTGATCATCATGCTCTTGTGAGCTATATTGAGGACCAAAAGCATAATAATCATACGGACTTTAAACATTGTTTTTTTGCTTGTTTTCTTTCACAGGTGGAACCTAGATCAGTCTCTCATGCTCTTGAGGATCAAAGTTGGGTGGAGGCTATGCAGGAGGAGATGCATCAGTTCTTGTTTCAGAATGTTTTAATCCTAGTTGACTTGCCAGATGGAAAGACAACAATTGGTACCAAATGGATTCTCAAAAACAAGAAAGATGCAAGAGGTATTGTGGTGAGAAATAAGGCAAGGTTGGTTGCACAAGGTCATACACAACTTGAAGGAATTGACTACACTGAAGTTTTTGCTCTTGTTGCTAGAATTGAGGCCATTCGTCTGTTTTTGGCTTTTGCTTCTTATGTGGGCTTTACAGTTTTTCAGATGGATGTCAAGAGTGCATTTCTCTATGGCAAGATTGATGAGGAAGTTTATGTCACTCAACCTAAGGGCTTTGTCGATCCACTTCATCCCAAGAAAGTTTACAAGGTGGTCAAAGCTCTCTATGGACTTCATCAGGCTCCTAGAGCTTGGTATGAGCGTCTTTCCACTTTCTTGTTGAAATATGGCTATAGAAGAGGCACAATTGACAAAACACTATTTCTTAAGAGGAATACCAAGGACATTATCCTTGTTCAGGTTTATGTAGACGATATTATCTTTGGTTCTACTAAAAAGGAATGGTGTGATGAGTTTGAACAACTGATGAAGGGCGAATTTCAGATGAGTGCTATGGGAGAGCTTACATTTTTCCTTGGTCTTCAAGTCAAGCAACAGTCGGGTGGAATCTTCAAAAGTCAAGATAAATATGTTCATGAGATCTTTTAGAAGTTTGATATGGATCCTCTTAGACCAGCAGCAACACCTTATGAAGTTTCTAAAGTCAAACTCAAGAATGAGCCAGATCCTCTGGTAAATGTTCACATGTACAGATCAATGATTGGCTCACTCATGTATTTGACTGCATCACGTCCGCATATTATGTTTGCCGTAAGTACTTGCTCTAGACATCAGGTGGCTCCAACGGTTTCTAACTTGAATGCAGTCAAGAAGATTTTCAAGTACATCAAGGCTCAACCCAAGTTAGGCTTGTGGTATCCTAGAGAATCACTTTTTGTTCTTGAAGCATATAGTGATAGTGACTATGCAGTTGCTAATAATGACAGAAAATCTACTCCTGGTGGTTGTCAGTTTTTGGGTCGACGGCTTATCTCATGGCAATGTAAGAAACAGACGATAGTAGCTACTTCTTCAACAGAAGCTGAATACGTAGTTGCTGCTAGTTGTTGTGGACAAGTTTTGTGGATACAAAATCAGATGCTTGATTATGGGTTCAACTTTATGAACACCAAAATTTTCATTGACAACCAATGCACTATCTGCATTGTGAAGAATCCTGTTTTTCATCAACGTACAAAACATATTGAAATTAGGCACCACTTTATCAGGGATGCCAATGAGAAGAAGTTGATACAGGTTCTTAAAGTTCATACGAACGATAATGTTGCTGATCTATTGACTAAAGCCTTTGATGGTCCTCGGTTCAACCACTTGGTGGTTCATATTGGAATGGTCAATCCTTGAGACCTAGGATTGAGGGGAGGCTAAGCCTAAGGGGAGGCTTAGTGTACATATTTACTTGCACAGATTAAAATTTTGGTAGTTTTTAACAACAGATTGTATGGGTACTTGCGGTGTGTGCTACTTCTAGTGGAGGATTTTGGTCACTTCTGGTGGTAGTCTTCATTATCATTTATGGTTGGCTTCTAGTCTTGGTTTGGGTCACTGTTCACTTCGTTGACTTCTGTTGACCACATTGTGCTTCTAGTGTTGACCCTTGTGCGTTTTGACTTTTAGTCAACGCAAGTTACTTATGGTATATATCATATTATTTAACTTTGGTAACTTGGGTTTGCAAATAAAGTTATAAGGGGCAAGTGGTTACTTTTGCATTAACTGCCTAATTTGAAAGGGCAACCCACATTATCAGGGGTCAATGAACAGTTACAAGACCATTATTTATGATCAATTACCCCCTTTACTCATTCATCACAACCATAACACACACACACACTCCTACTCTCTCAATACCTAATCAATCACCTTCCATCACTTCCAATCATCATCAATGGCTGCTCTGTTCTACAAACCCGATCACAATAAGGTGGCGTATCTGGGAGATGGTCCTAGAGGTGACGAATTCACAGACATACTTGAGTTTATTGAAGCTTCTAACCTCAGGTATGCTTTTACTGTTTGCCTGATTGTCTATGATAGTGTAATTCGCCAGTTTTGGGCCACTGCCAAGCTTGTGGATGTTTTGGGTCGCCCACTTGAACTCCATGCTACCATTGATGGACGTTCTTATGCGATTTCTGAAGCTTCTATTAGAAGTTCCCTTCATCTTCAAGATGAAGGTGGTGTTGTTTCCATCCCCAATGCTGAGGTTTTGGAGGGGATGGCTGATATTGGTTATAACCATGGGGGGAAGTTTAACTTCCAAAAGAATATGTTTTCCCCCCAGTGGAAGCTTCTAGTGCACTTCTTGATTCAATGCTTAAGCCCCAAGTCTGGGAGTTTGGATGCATTTCCCATTCCTTTGGCTACTGATTTGATCTGTATAGCACAGGGTCGAGTGTTTAATTTTTTGCGCTACTTGTTTGATGGGATGGTGTGCAATCTGAGTAGTACTGGATCTAAGAAGAAATTTTTAATGTATCCTAGGTTTTTGCAACAGATACTTGTGTGTATCCCTCGTAATATGGAAGAGTATGAGACCCCCAAGCTTAGTTTTAAAGTTTACTCCAATATGGCTCTTAGGTTTAAGGGGGATTGGAGGCCCCTTACTGTAGCTATGCTGGGTCTTGCCCAAGGTCCTCCTAATGTTGTTCCTCCGGCTGCTGAAGCCGAGGAGGAACTTCCATTAGGAGATGATCCTATGTAGAAGGAGCATCCTGCTGGTGGTGCGCCTCATGTGGCGGTGGAAGAGCCAGCTGCGGAAGTGGTGGTTGAAAGGTCATCAACTTCCAAGGTTGCCACCTCTTCTATGCCACATCAGTCCCTATTTATGGATACCCCCCTTCTAGTCCAGCACATCACACTGCTGAGAAGCCCTCTAGTTCTCGTGCTCATAGTGATGATCCCTTTATTGCTTCTGATTCCAATGAAGCTTTCCCTGATCCAAGTCCTCTTGGTGGGGAAGCGAAGGAACCTGCTACACTGACTTCTTTGCTTGATCTCATGCACAGGTACCATGAAATGATTATTTCTTTGGAAGCAGATATGAATCAGCATCGCAAGCTTACCAGGGAATTTGTTCTTCCAATGGCGGACCGAATTAAAGCTTTGGAGACACAGCAGAGGAGGAGGAAGAAGCATGTTGTTCAGTCTGATTCTGATGAGGATGTTGAGGATCTTGTGGAGGATGGCTTGACTTTGCTGGCGAAGGCTGCATTTACTGATAAGTCGTATGCTGATTTGCCTATTCATCCTAGTTCATCAAGCATCCCTCCTACTACTGCTACTCCTAAACCAAAGGAGGATATTGCTGGTTCTTCTGCTGGTGCTACTGCTGGTCCAACTACTGGGCCGTCTGATGATCCTAAGGGGAAAGCCTCTATGACTGATGCAACCTCACCCCCTAGAAAGCGTACTTACAGACAACTTGAGGAAGACAGGTTGGGTGAGGAGGCTGCACAACAAATGCAGGCGGAGATTGATCAAGCTGCTAGGGCTGAAGAAGAAGCTCTTCAGAAGCAAAAGCGTGAACAGTTGCAGCATGATGCTATGCATTGGGATGATAATGATTGGATGCGGGTGCTTACTATTCTGACATCTTATTATTCGCAGTTTACTGATCTCTTGGGTGCTGATGTGAATGAGCAGAATTGTATCCCTCGTGCAATGGCATTAATGCGCAACAACAATTATCTTTGGCTGCTCAACTGCGTGAAAAGCGTCGGAACCGACCTTTGACAAGAACTGAGGAGAGAAAGTTAATGCAGAGGTATGTCAAATATCAATTGGGTGCTCACTTTACTGTTGGTTGGACATGGGATCGGGTTCGGGCATTGTCTTTTGATGAGCTGAAGGATCTATATCAACGGATAATAAGGCGTCAGAACACACCGGTTCCGGAGCGCTTCATCTATCGTCCTCCTCCACGAGTGGTTCCAACTTCTCAACCTACTGTTGCTCCTGGTTCTTCATCTGGTGTTCCTCTTGGTTATACTGGTATCCCGTCTGTTGTTGATGTTTCTACTGCTGGTACCACACCCACACCTTCGGTTGCTCATCCTGTTTCATCTTCGGGTCCTACCACCACCACCTATGCTACCACTACCACCACTGCTACTCCTGTTATGGAACAAACTTCACCACCAGTGACTGACCCTCAACCTACCCCTTCTCCTGGTGTAACTACCTTTGATCCTTTGGTTGGTCAAGGTGTTGATTTTACTTCTGTTGATCCTAGTGCTGCTACAAAGGTAAAGGTTGAAACCTCTTCTGGTGTTCCAACTCCTCGTCGTTCCATTCGCAAGAAGATGGCTAGACGTGGTAAGTCTGTTCCTTATGAGAAGCGTGCTCCTGAGAACCTTATTGATGCAGCTTCTGACAGTGACACAAAATTGCCAATGGGTACGGGTTTTATTACTGCTTGGACGGTTAAGCCATCCACAAGTATTCCTGGTACTTTCACCCATAGGATTTCCATCAGTGATGGCTATGTTCGTTATGCTTCGGGTTTGCAAGGTGTTTTGACTTGGGTGGATCGTAGGGATCTTATGTCGTTGTATGGGTTTGTGGATGCTGGTATGCCTACTCATCCTAGTGAGGTGGCCAACTGGCATGGTCTGACAATGTGGGCTGACTTGAAGATGATGCTTGACTCTCCTCCACATGCTCCACATTCTGGTGTCTGGAAAGACCAGCCACGCTGGGTAATCAAGAGATGGAAGCTGTATGCTGGCTGTGGAGTGCATATCTTGGAGTTGGAGTCTGGTGCCATGGTATTCATGCTTATGGATATGGACTATCTGTTAACTATTGCTACTATGGAGGCCATGCTCGCATGTCATTTGCAAATCTCCAATGCCCTTCAGGGAATGAGACTTCCATAGCTACTACTCTAGTGGAAGGGATACAAGCTCGGTTACAAGCTGAAAAGGTGGCAGCGTCTGGTATGTGATGGGTATGTTTTTTATGTTTTTGTGTTTATACTGACATTCTTTTCACCAATATGTACAGTGATTGGTGACTTATATTGTTATAGTTAAAAAAAAAGAGCAAAAAAAAGAAAAACTTTTTATATAATATCTGCTTATAATTTAACCAAATGATGGATTTTACACTTGTGCATAATATAATATCTGCTTATACTTTTCCAAACATTGGGTTTCATTTGACTGTTTCACACTTGTGCTGGTTTGGAGTTTCATCTGGTGTTGGACCTAGTCCACACAACAAATGGTGCTCAACTCACCATGTCTCACAGACAAGAAAGAGTTGATTCACCATGAGGGTACGGCTCTGGTGTGACAGTCAAATCCGTTGATGGTTGCCAGGTTACCCAAAACTGGATGGTTTTCACTTGCCATGGTCCTATACTAAAAAGTGGCTAATCCAAGGGGGTACGGCTCTTGGTAAAGATTTTATCAAATCCGTTGATAGCTGTAACAGCTTGCTTAAAGCTATAGGGTTTTCAACTCACCGATGCTTCATTGCTAAGAGTTGGCGAGTCCAGAAGGGTACGACTTCTGGTAAAGACATATCAAATCCGTTGACGGCTGTGATGGTTTGCCTAAAATCATCAGGGTACCCCCACTCACCATTGATTCACGTTCTAAGAGTTGGGCTGGGTTCTGGTCTCCCAGGGTGATGCTTATTCCACCATAAAGACTGGCTAGCCCAAGAGCGAGCAGCTACTTGGTAAAGGCTCATAAAATCTTCTCATGTTGCTGTAAAGATTCAACACGATGCAGATTTTTTTCAAGCTTTCAAGAAGCTTCTAGGTGTTCATTGTTGCAGCGGTCTTTATGTTCTTTATGGTTATGATGTTGTTGTTTCTTTTGCTATTCTAATCCTCAAGCTATGATTGCACGATTTACCAAGAAACTTGAACTCAACAGGTCAAATTCAAGTTTAGGGGAGGATTGTTAGGACCATTGGAATAGTTATTTGTAATAGGTAGACTAGGAGGTATGTAGTTCCTCTTGGTCATAGTAGTAGTAGGAGCAAGTCGTGCTCCTGATCTTATAGAAAGTCAAACTTTATTATTTAGATATTATTCTGTTAGGATATGCATGAGATATGTTAAGAAAGGATATGCATATCAGTTTTACACGTTTTGGTTAATGATGTATTAGGGTTTCCTTGTAGTATAAAAGGAACCTTAGGCAGAAGAGTTTTACACACCTTCATGATAGATAATTCTAGTTCATATTAATATTAGAAATCCTTAGAAAAGGATCAAGTCGTTATAGTTATTGTGTTCTTCTTGTTCATAGTATTTGTATTCCGCACTTATACTGTGTGATTTATATAGAGTCTCTCTGTGAATAGACTTGTGATTACAGAAGTCGTTCACCGTTCCTAAAAGCCTGTAAGATCCACATCTAGTGGACCCAACAAGGACGTCATTGATGAACACGATAACAAATTTGTCTAAGTACTCGTGGAAGACGCGGTTCATAAGGTCCATGAATACCGCAGGAGCATTAGTGAGTCCGAAAGGCATGACTACGAACTCATAATGGCCATATCTTGTGCGAAAAGCAGTCTTGAGAATATCATGTTCTTTCACTCATAGCTGATGATAACCGGATCTTAGATCAATCTTGGAGAAATGCTTGGCACCTTGCAGTTGGTCAAACCGATCATCGATTCGCGATAATAGATAATGGTTCCTAATCTTGATCTTATTCAGCTCACGATAGTCAATGCATAAACGCATGTTGCCATCATTCTTCTTGACGAAAAGTACCGGTGCACCCCATGGTGATACACTCGGACGGATGAAACCTCGCTCTAGTAATTCCTGCAGCTGATCTTTTAACTCATTTAGCTCTATAGGAGCCATGCGATAAGGAGCCTTAGAGATTGGTTGAGCTCTTGGGATGAGTTCAATGTTAAATTCTACTTCACGAATAGGTGGTATACCCGGAAGTTCTTCTGGAAAAACATCGGGGAATTCAGAAACAACTGGCCGATCTTGGATTAACGGAACTTCGGCGGTAATATCCTGAATTGAAGCTAAGAAGCCCTCGCAACCATGAGATAGTAACGCATGAGCTTCTAACGTAAAGATGATTTGTACAGACTTTCCTAGTATAAAACCATTGTGAATGTACTCTGGTGCTTGAACATCACCGAAGATAACCCGATAGGTATGACAGTCGATAGTAGCATGATGCTTGGATAACCAATCCATGCCTAAGATGAGATCAAACTCGCACATATCCAAAGGAAGTGCGTCTACTGGGTGAATCGTATCATCGAATGCTAGTGGAAGATCTCTGTACACTTGGGTAATACGTACAGAGTCTCGCATAGGCGTAGATATACTTAATATATTCTATAATGGCATAGGGATTTTATTAATACTAGTGGCATACGTAGTGGATATGAGTGAATGAGTAGCACCAGTATCGAATAAAACGCAAGCAACATGACTGTTCATAAAGAGTATGCCAGTGATTGTACTTGAAGACTTATTAGCTTGGTCCCTTATGGTAGTGTAGACACGTCCCGAAGCTGGTGGCTTAGGAAGAGCAACACTAGAAGTACCATCAGTATCTCCCTTCTTGCAATCTTACAACATGTGTCATGGTAGTCCACACTTGAAACAGACGCCGGTAGACTTACGGCATGGTCCGGGATGTCTACGACTACAAGTCGTGCAGATGGGGTAGGTGTAACCTCCTGGAGGTACCCTTGCTACCTAAGAGCCTGTTTAAGAAATATGCGTGAGACAAGATTATTTGACATAAACATGACTACACTGAAGTTTAAGCGATAGTTTACCAGGTGAAGACGAGTTGTTGGACTGTTGACCCTTAGCATTTTGGTCGCGTCCACTCGCAGAGTTCCTTTTTATGATGATGACATGTTAGTATGTAAAAACATACAACTTAACATAGAAAAGTTTGAGAATTTAGGGACCTGTTGTTGTTGGACTGACTGTTGTTGTTACGGTAATTGTCATTATCGTTCCTCTTGTCAGATCCATAGCGGTCGTTAGATTGACCGTGCCCCTTGTTGGCATTCTGCTGAATGGCCGGTTGGGACCGGTCTTCACCCTTCTGCCTGAAGATACAATTGGATAGGAAAAGGTATAAATGAACGTAAAGATTGAAATGAAATTATAACGCTTGATGACTGAAATTTATACCTCTTCTCAGGACGAACTTGTTCCTCGTAGTGATCACGCTCATGTAGCATTTCCAAGCTATGTTCTGCCTCATTAAGTTGTGCCACATTGGTGTAAGTAGCACTAAGTAAACCATCTGTTGTAGAGGCGTGTAGAGCCCAGCGAAAGTGCTTAGCTTGTTCTTCCGCATTACCCGCAGTAGCGCCTAGAAATCCAGCCAACCTAAGAAAACTCTGCATAAACTCAGTGCTAGTCTCTCTAGTTCTCTGACGAATGGAGTGATAGTCCATCTTGACTCCCTTCTGCTCAGATGTCGAAAAGAACTGCCCATAAAACAGAGTCTTGAACTGTTCCCAAGTCAACGCAGCTAGCTAAACATCACCTCCATTTGCTAACTTGTATGCCCTCCACCAATGCAATGCATCTCCTACAAACTTATGGCAAGCCAACCTTGCCTTGTAGACACCATCACATCCCATAATATCAAAAAATTTCTCCATATGCGAAATCTATTTTTCCGCATCAGATGATATCTCAGCTTTCTCAAAAGATCTTGGTTTCTTCTTGTTAAACCTCTCAAGCCAAGTGTGTAAAGTAACCGGTGGAGGAGGAAGAGGATTGTTCTGATTGGGAATGTTCTGGTATTCATTCTGAATCTGGTTCTTGATTTGAGGAAGCATTTCCTGCAGAGTTGCTTGGACAGTTGCTGCTCGCTCCTGTTCGCGTGTCATGACCATCTGACAGTTTAAAAGAACACGAATGATTAATCTGATTAGAACATATGATAAACATAAGAAATGCATGAAAAGTTTATGAAGGCATAACCAACGAAAATGACATGAGTTTGGATGAACGCCTATGGGTCGGTTCACCAAACAAAATTGACATGACGAGGATGAACGCCTATGGGTCGGTTCATCAAAACGAAATGACATAAGCTAATGTGAACGCCTATGGGTCGGTTCACCAAGCAAAATAATTTGAATAAAAACACATGCGACTAAATATGGCAAGTCCTAAACCAACCATTATTTAGTCAAAATTTCTGCAACAATGATACATGAAATAAATGCATGAAAAGCAATTGTCAGTTTTAGGAAGACGCTGATGACTACCCACTAGTCACAGGTCAATTTTAAGAGCCTACCGGTCGAAATCTTGGCTCTGATACCATAATTGTAACACCTCATTTGGAAAAATAGACCGTTACGTAATAATTATCGCGTGTCATCAAAGCATCAAGGTAAATGTCTAAAATATTAAATGACCATAAAGAATCCAGAAACAAACATCGGATCCAACATAAGCTCCACACACGAAAACGCATAAGTATAAAATGTAAAGGAAAGGACTAAACAATGCCTAACAAAGCAAAGTATGTAAATGCAATAAAGAAGGAAAGAAGACTGGCGCCTCATTCCATGCACGTACTCTTGAATCATAGCTTTGCCATTTAGTACCTGCCGTATTGGGACATGGAAAGAGAAATACGGCTGAGCAATATGCTCAGTTTACGGATATATAACATAGAATGTAAAGCATAAACATAAGAAAGTAATGAAATGAAATGAATAGCAGCGGAATAAATGTAAGTCTTGGAAAACATGGTTTAAGTTCATAAGACTAGTTTATATTTCTGAAAAGACTTATGTTTAGTTTATCTTGAAAATTTGTATTTTAAATATGCCCGGTGCTCATATAGGTCATGTTATATCAACGTGCATGAATACTTAGAGGGTAACCTCATCATGCAATTAGAGGAGTTGCCTCTAATTAATATATAAAATGAGTGGAGGGATCAGCTCCTGTAACGGATGCAAGGCACACATCATAGTTATCGTGAAATCATACTAACTTGTCATAGGATTCACCCATTCGCCCCATATGATAATAGTAACATAGGCCAAATAACGTAAAGGGACGTTGCGAGCAAGCACTCTCACCACAGAAGAGTCATAACACCGGTGCCTCCAGTGCTATGGTTTTAGAATCTCCATAACTAGGTGAAACTGGCATGCATATATATAGCTTAGGCAATCTAAAATAATCATAACATATACTGATGTGTTTAAGACACTTAAACTACTAGAGAAAACAGATGGCTGCAAACGAGGAAATCCTAAGATATGGAGGAATGTCCTTACTGAAGGACGGAATATCCGTACCTTATCCCTAGTAAATGAAGACGAAAACGAACGTTGAATATCACTCTGACTTCATGATAGCTACATAATGAAGGGACATGAATGAGAGTCGGTTTTACTTATACATATTTGTTATTTAGTTATTTGACATGTTCATACTTATTATACTTGTTCTTGTCTTGTCTTATTATTTCATGTCTTAATCATGTGTTTCTTATAGTTTCATGTGTTTTAGATTCATGTATTTCATGTTTTATGTGTTACAGTACTTGTTATAACATAATGAGTAACTTTCTAAAAATGGCAGGTTTCTATATATAGCAACTTTAAAAAAAACAGGTTTCCATGTATAGTAACTTTCTAAAAATAGTAAGTTTCCTTAAATAGTAAGTTTTTAAAAATAGAAAGTTTCCATAATTAGTAAGTTTCCAAAAATAGAAAGTTTCCATATTTAGCATGTTTCTATAAATAGCATGTTACCATATTTAGTGTATTTCCATATTTATCATGTTGCCGTAATTATTATAATTCCATAATTAACATGTTTTCATAATTAATGTATGCTTATAATATATCAAGTATAATTATATTATAAAGTTTAATAAATAATAATTACTTAGGCTTAACTTATTATTATTAATTAATAATGTCATGTCATGTTACCATAAGTTAATATTAATTAATAATATTATATATTTCATGTTACTAAACTTTACCTTAAAAGATATTAATTAACCTAAGTTTTAATTAATTAAATCAATGTACATTAATAATTAAATTATTAATTATTTTAACATAAGTTTATTTAAATAAATATACATACAAATTATATCATGATTTTATTTAAATAAACATAACCTAAGTTTTAACTTTATTTAAACCATAATTAATTAATAAAATTAATTAATTAAATCATAACATAAAATATTTTTACATGTCGGTTTAATTACGTGCTCTTGAAAAAGTGTCAAGTTCCCGAGCCCAAAACCCGAGACCCGACAACCGAGCACCATAACTCGAAGGCTGCGGCCTCGCTGCCGTGACTCATCAGAGCCAAACAACACCACACCGAGAGCTAAGGGCTCTCGGCTTGCTGCTGCGGGGTTATTGGTCCTTGCGGCTGAGAGCACAACACCACCACCGTCAACTAATGGTTGCGACTGGTTGTTCAAACCCAACGCTGACCCCATGGGGGTTGCGGCTGTTAGACAAACGACACCACTGAGACCCTAAGTGGTCTCGGTTGGGCTGCAATCGAACAAAACCAAACCCGCAAACCTTTACTTGTCAAATTCTTGGTTGATCTATTCTTTTTTCTTAGAACGGCAAATGTTAGTGGTTAGTGGGTCATGTCGTGCAATGACATCCAAGCGGTAGAATGTCTTCTTCGACCCTCGCCTAGTTATGTTAGACTCCTTATCCGCTTCACCTGAAAGGGCCCTTGGCAGGTCTTGAACCCAAGACCTCCAGAAACCTCCCCCAAAGAAACCACTTAGTGGAACTTTGGTGGCCAACTGAGCTTTGGTTGATCTATTCTTAATTGCATGTTCTTGATTTATTTTTATTTATTCTAGATCATCACATAAATAACTAAAAAAATGATTAGAGGATACCAATCACGTGATTGAAAGAATGAACACGAACCAATACCATTGTTACAAACATATATCAAAACAAAAATCGTCCTTGTGTTCTTGTTGTTGCCGCGGCCAAGAAAGAAAAAGGGAAGGAGAAAGTGTTTTAGGGTTTCGTAGATTTGTGTGTTTTTATGTTTATGAATCCTTATTAGATGTAAATAAGGATTATTATTGGATTGGGCTTTTGGGCCCTTCTTTTCCTCTTGTTTGGACGCGGACACACGCACACATACTTACACATTCTTCATTTTTCGTGACTTAAATTATTAGTGTGTGTGTACGTTTAATGTTCGTGTTTTATATCTTGTATCTATTAAGTATTATACGTGAATACTTATCATGCATTTATATTCGTGTTACATACGTAATACTTATGTAAGTTAATTAATATACATGCTGTTCGTATTAAATATTCATGATTCTTGTCGTATATTAATTAATTAAAAAGTTTAAATTTAACCGTAAATTCGTGCATTTAATGATCTTAGGGTTTTTAAAGCGGGTTTTACATTGGGTGTCTTTGTTTTTCTACTAATTAAAAAAACAGTGATAAGCTCACTCCTAGGTCTAAAAAATGTGTTTTGATTGGGTACTCTTCTGGTAAAAAGGCTTATAAGCTTTTAAGTTTGGATACTAGATGTGTCTTGTTTTCTAGGAATGTGAGATTTTATGAAACTAATTTAACCTTTAAAATGAAAAATAATAAAAAAGGGAATTTGGCTGATGTTGAGACAAATGATGTTGAACACCTTTCTTTCTTTGATACTCGTACTCATATAAGACCCAATGATGAAGAGAGAGCAACATCTATAAAGGAAGGTAGAAACCCTTCAAGTGTTGAGCCTGATTCTCAGCAAACACTTGGAGTGGATTCTGCAACTCAAATAGATGATAACAATCTATATGAGGGCAATGTTTTAAATACTTTGCCTAATTCTGCTGAACCAATTCTTAATATTGAGGAACCTTTGACTGATGAGGTGATTGTTCCTACTAGGAAGTCTGTTACAAGCATTAAGTTGCCTGCTAAGTTGAATGATTATGTTATTGATAGCAAACTTAAATATGAGATTGAAAAACATGTCAATTACTCTAGACTTAACTCTATGAATCTTTGTTTTGCTACCACTCTTAACAAGTCTGTGGAACCTTGTACCTTTAATGATGATATCAATGACCCTAATTGGATTGAGGCCATGAATAATGAAATTGAGGCCCTCATCAGAAACAACACTTGGACCATTACTGATCTTCCTTTAGGAAGAAAGGCTCTTTGTTGCAAGTGGTTGTACAAGATCAAGTATGGGGCTTATGGGTTAATAGATAAGTATAAGGCCAGGGTTGTGGCCAAAGGGTATTGGGCTTATGGGTTAATAGATAAGTATAACGAGACTAAATCAAGTATAACACGTAGAGAAACTTTGTGTATTCAACAATCTAAGTGTTATGCGGAATTAACACTTAGAACAAGAACAAAGCAAAACAATATAACCCAAACTTTCACTTTGATTAATGATAAAACTTGTGTACAATGAAAGTGAAAAACTTGTTAAAACTTATATTACTTAAGAACCCTACGACCTCCTTTTATAACATAAGGAGTCATGTAAAATGGTCTACCTATCAACTATTCTTGGTAAAGATAAACATAGAAAATACAATATTAAATATATCTTTACTAGAATTACAAAACGTGTAGACTAAGTATTCTATCAGTGGTTGAACTTTCCTTTGTCAGCGCTCAAATATGCTTTGTCAGTGTTCACTTGTCAGCGCCTCTTTTACTCTTGTCAGCGTCCCAGTGACTTAGTTAATTTTATTCCCAACAATCCTCCCCTAAACTTGATATCTACTCTAGTAATCAAGTTTCTGAATAAAAACTAAATACAAGGAGGATTCTTACAAATACAAACTAATTCTGAATTTGAGAATAAATAGATCTAACAAAATCCTTACTAACATCATTTGTATAGTCAACCTCTAACTTTGTGGATACCATCATCTTCAAAACATCTTGAGACATAGGATATGCAACATCAACCAAAAGATATTCTATAAAATTTGAAGTACTAAGATAGTATACACCAACAGCTAAAAACAAACGCCACTTCAACCCACTGAGGTCATCCAAATCCAACCATATTGGATCAGCTTCATCTGGAAAAATCATTCTCTTGAATGTGGTCCAGATCTTTATTCCATTTACTGAAGAAGGCTCTTCAGCTTCATACTTAGCTTTCATCAAATCCCACAAAACTACCAAATCCTCTCTATCCATACTTGCAAACAAAGAAATCAAAGAAGTGAATGTATGTACCTTGTCACCAGCTCTGGTGACCACCCAGAAACCACTTGCATCTTCCTCATACTTGACTATGGGGTTTTTGAAGTCCAAAGGTAACACTTCTACATAATCCGAAGCTTCCAATGGCGAGAGCTTCATAGTCTTTCTTATCACAGCTTCACTTGGATTTAATTGATCAAGTATTGGAAATACAATCTTCAATCCCTTCCTCACTGGCCTTGGAACCACAGATGCTTTCTTCATTCTCGTTTATTCCTCCATTTCCTCTTGCCTTTCCTTGGAAAGTAGCCCAAAAGTCCTGTCTTTACACAAGAAATCCCAAATTGGATAAGCCAAATGCTCAAAATGGTCAAAAGTGAGCTGTTTGAGCTTTGTGTAGGTCCACCCAGTCTGGTGACACCTTAACATCATGTAATATAACTATCTCCTTGTTGTCTTATTCTGTTGAAGAATGTTGCAAGCTCTATTTTTCTCAAATACCTTAATATCTCTCTACAACCTCAAAAATCCTTCTAAACACCAAATCTTCTCAAACAAAGAAATATTTGGATCATTCAAGACTTACTCTTCATACTTAAGATAAAGCTCAGCAATCTTAAGTATGTCAAAATCAAACTGCATCTTCAGCTCCCTAAGCTTCTCCCTTACCAAATCATCCTCCCCATACTCTAACCTCTCTGGCTCTTCAAGTATCATCACACTAGACCTAGAGCCCTCATCTTCAGATAATGATGAAGTCACAATTTGTGACTCAATTACAGTCTTAGCAGCCTTATTCCTTCTTGCTCTTGAAGTTATGCAGCCAAAATAGAATCAAATTGCACCTGAGCTACATCCTTAGGTACCTGTCCTTCTACCATAACCCTTTACCCTTATCCAATGCTCCAATAGTTGGTAAAGTTGTTGATGGTGCCTGTGTAGAAACATCCTTGATAATAGCTAATGGTTGGGATACACCAGCCATACCTGCAAGTCTGTCAGCGTCTGATTTATTAATGTCAACGCTCAAAACCTGAGTGTCAGCGGCTGACTCTGTAACTTGCCTCATCATCTCTATAAATGATAGCTGCTTAGGAGTGTCAAAGAAGTATCAAACCTGTGAATACTTCAGCTATCTCCACATCTTTGTTTCCATAAGAAACACCTTCTTGTGAGCCCTTGTCACTCAAATTAATAGGCTCTGTAGCCGCATCCTCCTCCCCTTTGTAAGAATCCTCCCATGAAGAAAGGACTCTAAACTGCCTAGTATGGGCAGTCTCCAAAATAACCAACCTCTCCTTCAAAGATTTGAGTTCAAGGCCTTGACCTATGACAATCTATACAAGATCTGCATTTTGCTTTTCCAAGCGTATGTAGATCGCCGTCAATTCCATAGCTGATAAAGGTTCCATTCTGCCCTCCTCTATCATGGGGATTTGACCCCCCAAGAGAGATTCATTGGGCATGGGTGTGGTCTTAATGATGTTATGACTCTCTTGACCTACTTCTAAGCGAGTGCCAATAGTCCCATCCCCACCCATGGCACCAACCACACTTGTGGTGGTGGTTCCCTATGCTACATGGCTAGGACCGAGGAGAACACTCCAGTAGTCCTTTGGCGTTTCTCAAACCTAAAATCTGGTTGTTCAGAAAAAGAAGTGGAATGTGGTCATTTTGGGTGTGAGGGGCAATGGTGTCAGCGTCTGGGTTGGCTGTGTCAGCGCCCACATTTTGAATGTCAACGTTTGAGGGTTGTGGGTCAATGTTCATGTGTTGTGGTGATGGAGGTTGTTCTGGGATAGGGTCTGGTTGTGGTTCAGGGTTTGCAGCTGCCTGAATGACAGCTTGTATGGTTGGTGTGAGAGGAAGGTCTCTAAATGAAGGGGTGTTCATGTTACCAAAAATAGTTTTCTTTTGAGTAGGGACCTCATAAAAGTCGTCATGGTCCCTACGACAATATTGTTGTGCATAAAAAACCATTTGCAAAAACCTTGGGTAAGCAAGAGTCATCTTGTTACCCTTGTTGTGATGCATGCCATCAAAAATCGGTTTCGAAAAGTTATATTTTTGCCCATTTGTAAGACAAACAAGAGCACAACCAATGGACCGATTGATTTCATTGAAAGACGAGCATTTGGGACTCAAACATTGTAGGATGACATGTATTAGGTACTTCCAGGCTAGGGGAAATTGTTGTTTAGAATATTTGTTTATATGCCCAACTGGGGGCAATTCATATCCCAAGCCTCGAAGCCCTTACTCTAGCTCTGCTAAGGGAAGGATAGTTATACCTTCAACGTCGTCAAGATGTAAAGCTTGATGAACTAAAGCTTCAGTAACTACCCATCTAGCCCCATGAACAGTGCCAACTAATGTAATCACTCCATCAATTGTTTCAGAACGTACAATGTTCCAAAACTGATGTGTGTGATAGGGACAAGTGGAGTATGATAAAGAGCATACCTTAGAGGATAATACTCTACACCCCTAAAGAAATGGACGATGGTATCTTCTTTAGTCAATCTAAGTACGCTAAAGAAATGCTAAAGAAATTTGGATTAGAAGAATCTAGACCAATGAAGACCCCTATGGCCTCAGATACTAAACTCACCGTAGATGATGATTGTGAGTCGGTAGACAACACCAAATATAGAGGTATGATTGGTAGTTTGTTATACCTAACGGCAAGTCGACCGGATATCATGTTTAGTGTTTGCCTTTGTGCTCGCTTCCAAGAGGCTCCCAAAACCTCTCACCTTGAAGCGGTTAAGCGTATCTTCCGATACATTAAAGGCACTATACATTTAGGATTATGGTATCCTAAAGGGACCGGCGTAGAAACCATTGTCTACGCGGACTCGGATCATGCGGGAGACTATATGGACCGGAAAAGCACTAGTGGAGTTTGTACCTTCATGGGTTGTTGTTTAACTTCTTGGTTCTCCAAGAAACAAACCGCTCTTGCGATATCCACCACGGAAGCCAAGTATGTGAGTGCCAGAAAAGCATGCCAACAAGATCTATGGATGAAGCAAGCGCTTGTTGATTACGGGATTTCTCTTGATGATGTTCCCATCATGTGCGATAATAAAGGCGCTATAGACCTAAGCAAGAATCCCGTGCAACATTCGCGAACCAAACACATAGAAATTAGACACCATTTCCTTAGGGATAATGTTCAAAAGGGGAACATTTCTATTGAAAAGGTGCCCTCCGAGGACAACTTAGCCGATATCTTCACTAAGCCACTTAAGAGGGAACCTTTTAATTACTTGCGTCTAGGTCTAGGATTAATGGAACATCTTCCTTAAATTCTTTTCTTCTTGTGTGTTTTCTTTTACCACTTTGAGTCTTTGAGTCTTTTAAACTCCTTTTGAAAAATCTTCTCCTCTCCTTTTCAAAATTCTCAAAGTCTCTTTTGAAAATGATTGAGAAATTCGTTTGACATTGTTAATTCAATCTAAAAACGATTTTTCATAGATTCTCGCTATTAATCTAGAGCTTACATAATTCATATGTATGATTCTCTCAAACATAGCAAGAACAAGATAGAATCATGGAGGATCATTGTGCCATGACTTAAGGTCTTGTCTTACACACCTCCTACATCGTTTTTTAATCCATGTATTTTGGTCAAATCTCTATTTGGTAAGTTTGCATATGTTTTCTTTGTCTATCTTTGCTTTTAAGCATATCCCTATGATAAGTTAGACTAGAAAAATAAGATTTACTGAAAAATCTTCCTTCAAACACCAAACCCTGCCTCTGCAGGCGGTTCCATATGTGAACCGCGGTACCTTATTGATAAGGTACCGCCACCCTAGATAAGGAACCGCCTACAGTGCCTTCCTTTTTCGGGTTTTTGTCTAAAACTCCAGATTTGCTCCAACATTTTTGAGAATCTTTGTTTCAAACCCTTTGACCACCCCAAAAATACCCTAAGCCTTCCCTATTTAAACCATAAGCATTTTGCATTACTTCACATCTAAAATGTCTTATTCTCCCAATGAAAGCCTTGAATCTCCTCCATTTTCTCCAATTGCTTTCAATCCAAACCCACCCAAGAACACTCTTAATCACATGTCTCCTACCAAGAATGTTGATTGTGGAACATCTTTTCTTCCACCACCACCCCTTAGTGTTCTTCCTCCTTCTCATGATAATGTCATGCATCATGGAACATATTGTCAATGTTGTCAATATCAACACTTTGCTATGGCACACATCTATGAGGAGTTGAGCTACATCAAGAGTCTCTTAATCAAGCCTTCTCTTCACTTTGATTATGAGATCTCCAACAAGCCACCACCACCACCCTCCGCTATTACCTTGTCTTTCATATAAGCATTGGTTGCTTATCCACAAGACACCAAATTCAAGCAAATCTTAGAATTCTAGAATAACTAGGATAAGATTTATGCTTTTGGCTTGTTCCTTTTTCCATACTTCTTTGTATGATGTCCTTTTAGTAACCTATCTTGGATCTTTGTCTTTGCGTTTTCTTCTCTTTTATTTTTTTATGTGACCTATTGCTATATATTGTTGGTTGTTTCTTTTGTTCAACTAACCCTTCTATGTAGCTTGTCACCATATCTCGAATCCTCGGTGCCCCAAGCTAGGGGGAGTAAGCACCAAGGGGGAGTCTTTGCGAAGTCCGTTTCTTCAAACACCGACTTGTGCAACCTTTTTGCTTCGACAAAGGGGGAGAAATGAATAAACTCGTCTTCGAAAATCTTGTTTTTGTGTGATTGAGTTTATGTATTGTCGGAATCAAAAAGGGGGAGATTGTTAATGCAATAATTGCCTAAAAACGTCACTTGCATTTTTCGGTCTCGCCTTGTTTTGATTACGACAATATGTAAAAACAAGCATTTACGAAAACAACGAAAAACGAATTCTTGAGTTCAAGTATTTTTCATTTTACCCATTTTCACTTAAGGTATGGATAAACAAGTACTAACCTTAATCAAGTGATCAAGTGATTTAATCTTTTCTTAAAACTCACTTTTTATTAAGTGTGACAAGTTTTTATTAAACTTTCTTTTTAAGAAAATGTTTTATTAAATTAATTATTTGAAATTTGAAAATGGCATATTCTTATTTGGTTAAGAATATCCTTTCAGGATATTTTTATATCCAGATAAGACCTCCACCACTAAAGGACAAAAAGGAGTGGAGTCTAGTCCGGCGGTACCTTAGCACCTAGGCGGTACCTTATCGATAAGGTACCGCGGGCTAAGATAAGGTACCGCGGGCAGAACTAGCCGTTGGCTCCTTTGTCCTATAAATAGTGGACCATTCTCAGCTTTTTATTTCACCTCTTTTGCAACATTTATTTCCAGATTCAAACCCCTTCTTTAATCACTCAAATCTTTGATCATTTGTTTGATTATTACTTGTTTAAGAAGTGAATCTTGTTCTTCCATCCCTTCCTCTCCAAGTGCAAAGAGAAGAACACTATCCTTGTGAAGTGTTGAGTCCACCACCAAAGATCCATTGAAGATCTAATTTTATACATTTGTAGTTGTGTCATAGTTGTGAAGATCCAAGTAGTTGTGTCTATTTGGAAGTTGTGTATGTACTAAGTATAGTTGTGTAGATTGGTCTTAGCTACGATTAGGGCTCGACTTTTAGCTTAGAGTCGGAAATTGGTTAAGCGACGTGTACGGTTTTCTCCGCCATAAGGAGCTTGTTGTGTAGTGAACTCTCGAGTAAGGAGTACTCGAGGAGTGGAGTAGGAACGAGGAGTGAGCTTCGTTGCCGAACCACTATAAATCCTTGGTGTTCGGTTTGATCTTTCTTTACCCTTAACTCTTTACATTCTTTATTCTTTATGCATATACATGTGTTAGTATTAGATTAGTTACACTATCATTCTTTATTCTTTGTGGATATATTTCTGTTAGTATTAGTTTAGTTACACTATCATTGTTCATATTGTGCATAAGAAGATTTCACATATTTCCTCAAGCCTAAGTTTTTGAAAAAGGATTTTTGGAAACCACATTTTAACAAGTAAATATAAGAAACTATTCAACCTCCCCTTCTAGTTTCTACAAAACTTTTGACATATTCCCAGTAAGCTTAAAAGATCCATAAGCAACTCTGTATCCAATTTTACAATGCTCACAATGCCTGTAGGATTAGATGAAATACCACAAAAACTAACATGTTGCTGTCAGCGGCCAATTTTACACTTGTCAGCGTCAAAATAACCTCTGTCAGCGTTAGAAAAAAAAGTGGAAAATCTAATACTTTACAAAGACAAATAACAGTGCACATCCTGTACATACTATATAATGATTTCAAAAACACATTTAGGTGAGATTGATCATTTCAATACTTGTTACCAAGTACTATAACCTCCATACATCAAAAGGTTTAGTTAAAAGATCAGCCACATTCTCTTTTGTGTCTACCCTATCTGGATGTATTAAACCTTTTTCAAAACAATCTCTTATAAAATGATGCATAATCTATATGTGTTTAGTTTTAGAATGATGTACAGGATTCATAATGATGCACAATGTAATGTCATTATCTACAAAAATCTTGGTATGCATAAAATTATACCCATAATCAAACAGCCGGTTTTGAATCCATAAAACTTGTCCACAACATGCAGCTGCAGCCACATACTCAACTTCAGTTGTAGAATTTGCCACCACTGTTTGTTTCTTGCATTGCCAAGATATAAGTCTGCTCCTAAGAAATTGACATCCACCAGTTGTGGATTTCCTATCAAACTTATCACCTCCATAGTCACTATCGGAATAGCCAATAAGCTCCATTGGAGAATCTTTAGGATACCATAATCCCAAAGTGGGATAGCACCTAAGGTATCTAAAGATCCTTTTAACAGCAGGAAGATGGCATTCCTTGGGAGTCACTTGATGATGTGCACATGCACACACAACAAACATGATGTCAGGTCTAGAGGTTGTAAGATACATCAATGATCCAATCATTGATCTATAATGCCTAACATCAACATCTTTTCCATCTCCAGTCTTTCCCTAAGGGTGTTCCCTATCCATGGGTGTGCTAGCTCGTTTTTCATGAGGAAAAAAACCAAATTTCTTCAAGATCTCAGCCACATATTTGTCTTGAGAGATAAAGATACCATCTTCTTTCTGTTGTACTTGTAAACCTAGAAAGATTTTCATCTCTCTCATAGCACTCATCTTGAATTTGTCTGTCATGAGCTTGGAAAAGTCTTCACTCATCTTTGGATTTGATGATCCAAAAATAATATCATCCATATAGGGCTGTACAAGAAGAAAATCCTTACCAATCTTCTTGGTAAATAGGGTTTGGTCTATGATGCCCCTCTTGAATCCATTTTCCACAAGGTAAGTGGATAATATACCATACCATGCTCTAGGGGCTTGATGAAGTCCATACATTGCTTTCTTGACTCTATACACCTTATCTGGATGCTCTGAATCTTCAAAACCTGGAGGTTGCATAACATACACTTCCTCCTTAATTGTGCCGTATAAGAAATCACTTTTCACATCCATTTGATAAACTGTGAAATCCATGCAGGAAACATAGACTAGGAAAATCCTTATTGCTTAAATCCTTGCAACAGGTACAAAAACCTCTTCATAGTCTATCCCTTCTTCTTGTGTATATCCCTGAGCAACTAAACGTGCCTTATTTCTGACCACAATTCCTCTTTCATCCTCTTTGTTTCTTAGAACCCAACATGTTTCAATAGGTCTGACATGATTCGGACAGTCCACAAGCTCCCAAACATCTTGAATTGTAAACTGATGAAGCTCATCTTGCATTGCTTCAACCCAACTTGGTTTTTTAAGCGCTTAAAAAATCTTCTTAGGTTCCTTTTGTGACAGAAAACAGACAAATAAACATGCTTGTACAAGAGGGGTATCTTTCTTCTTGTGGATGTTTGCAATGAATCCTTCTTTGGAATTCTTCAACTTTTGTCTTCTGGTTTGAACTGGGGAAGTAATAGGTCCAATTATTTGAGAGAGAGGATAAGTTTTTGCCAATTGAGTAGAAGTTCCCTCTCCAAATAATGTAGGATGTGGAGCAGTAGAGTCAAGAAGTCCATTGTCCCACTCATCATTGCTATCATCCCCATTAGATCTAGGAGAATCATTGTCAGCGTCTTAATTGATAACGCTGACACCTTCATTGGGTGTGATATCATCACCTTGTTCAAATCCTTCTTTGGAAGAGGATGAAAGCAAGCTGTCAACGGTTGATTTATTCCTATCAGCGTCTGGTATAGACATTGTTAGAAATACGTTTTTACGTATATTAGAAGTATCGGTCACTCCACAATATTATTAATGTTGTAATAGCTCGTAGTTAATAGTTACTTATTTAGTTAAGTAAGAACCGGTCCATGGGCTTGTCATGGGCCGGCCCAAGTCCACATAAGGCTTGGAAGTATAAATACCCCTTTCCTCCTTGGAAAGGGGTTGGTTGTTGAACATTTCTTGTTTCCATTTGAACAAAATAACACATAGTTTTCTCTCACTTTCTCTCTCTAGTTTCTCTCTCTAGAAATCATCAACCCCTTCTGTTTACCCAGACAAAGTTCCGAACCAAAACATCCGGATCAACAAAAGTTCCGAACCAAAAGTTCCGAACGAAAAGTTCCGGATTAACAAAAAGTTCCGGATCAAGGAAGTTCTGAACCAAAAGTTCCGGATCAAGGAAAGTTCCGGATCAAGGAAGTTCCGAACCAAAAGTTCCGGATCAAGGAAAGTTCCGGATCAAGGAAGTTCCGAACCAAAAGTTCCGGATCAAGGAAAGTTCCGGATCAAGGAGAAAGTTTCGGATCAAGGAAAGTTCCGGATCAAGGGAAAAGTTCCGGATCAAGGGAAAGTTCCGGATCAAGACTTCTGAACCAAAAGTTCCGAATCAAGGTATTCCAAGCCAAATCTTCCGAATCAAACTTCCGAATCAACAAAAAGTTCCGAATCAAGGGTTATTTTACTTGTTTTTTCGACGATTTTTTAGAGGATTTAATCTTGGTTTCTTACAACAAAAACTCAACACAATTCACAAGCTTTACTTCACTGCTCGATCAACCGATAATCTTTGTCTCTTTGAAGTGAACAAAATGAATCCGAATTCAGTAATGCCTCAGATTACATCACTTACGGATATTTCCGTCATTACGGGAACAGATAATCGCCCGCCAATGCTCATCAAAGAAGTTTTTGAAGCATGGCAAGGCCGGATGATGTCTTACCTTAAGGGAAACCCGGTATATGGTAGGCTTATGGTCAAGTCAATTTTAAATGGTCCACTTGACTATGGTACCATCGTGGTTAACAATGTGACTCGACCAAGAGAATTTGAAGAACTCACACCAGCTCAACAACTTGTTGCAGATGCAGACGAAAAGGCTCTTCAAACCATTCTCCAAGCTCTTCCACATGACATCTATCGGATGGTAAGTCAGTATACGGTGGTAAAGGATTTATGGGAACGTCTTAAGGTGTTGCTACAAGGTACGTCTCTTACCAAACAGGAAAGGGAATGTCAGTTGTATGATCTGTTTGATAGATTCACGTACAACCCAGGGGAAACGCTTCACGATTATTACTTCAGATTCACCACTCTCATGAATGATCTGAATATATACAATCTCGTGATTGCTCCATTCCAGGTTAACACCAAATTCTTGAATACTTTACCTCAAGCTGAATGGGGTGAGTATATTACCGATGTTAAGTTAACCAGGGATTTGCATAAGTGCAATTTGGATCAACTTTATGCTTTCCTTCAGCAGCATGAGAAACATGTGATCATGCACCGTTCGCCTCGAGGTATGTACCCTGATTCCTTAGCTTTGATGGCGAATCAACCAAGCTTGTCTCACAACAACACTCCTTATATCTTGGGACATCAAGCCTATCATCCATCACCTTACATGACACCAACCTTCCCCCGATACTCGATTCTACCGCAACCACCCACCTCACATCAGCAACAATATCGGTTCAATGCACCTTCACCACACTATGCTTCACAACATCACCCAGCAAGTATTGCACCTTATGCTCAATCTTCATATTCGTCTTATCAAGAGAATGCAACATATCCAACAAGCTATCCTGATCAAATGAGTATTCCTTCTAGTGATTATGCAGCTCAACATGACCAAGCAATGTATTGTGATGATGATGATGAAGTCCCCATTCCTGTGTTCAAACAAGGAACTGACCCAGTTGAAGTGTTAACCACTATGTCTGCTTATCTCACAAGGACTTCAAGCAAACGAGGATTTAGGGGATCAGCTCCGACTAACAATCAGTTGAGGAATTCATCCAATTCTCGCCAACAAGCTACTATTAAGAATGGCATGGTAATGGTTCAACCTATTCAACCTTATCAGGGGAGACCTACTACATCAACCACCAATGCTCGCACGGTCAATCCTGCTCCAATGGTCAACAATCCTCCACGGGCTAATTCCACAGGCAAGTTGAGAATGATTACATGCTACAACTGCAAGGAAGAAGGACACATGTCCAGGGATTGCAAGAAACCCAAGAGAAGAAGGGATGGTCAATGGTTTGCAGAGAAGATCTATCTGGTGAATGCTCAGGCACAAGGAAGGGAACTTGATGAAGAGGAGCTTGCATTTCTTGCTGATCCAGGGATTGCTGAACAAGACACTGTCACCACACAGAATGCAGCATACCAAGCAGATGATCTTGATGCGTATGACTCAGACTGTGATGAATTTCAATCTGCAAAGGCTGCTCTCATGGCAACAATCTCCAGCTTAGGGCCAGAAAAGAGATCTGAGGTACTTATTAATACCACTGATAATACCACTGATGCTAGTATTCAACCACATCAAGTTGTGCAAGAGAGTGCTGATTCGAATGAGTCTTCGGTGGTGAGTCTTTCAAATGAGGAGACAACCAATGATAGTAATATCAATGTGAGTCCCCAGACTTTGAGTGAATCACAACCGGGAGCCATTTCGAATACGCATACTCCTGCTCAACAAGATTTGGTCATGGTTCCTGCTACATTACTTAGCCAAATGAATGCTGCACTTTTAGAAACCCTAGCTAAGAATAAGAATTTGTCTGATGAGCTTGCCTTAAGCAACGAGAAAGTTCAAACTTTGGAATTAGTGCCTTCGTCTAGTGTTCTAACAAATCCCGAATATGATCACTTTCGAAACAAACAAATGGGTCACTTGCAAGAAATTGAAAACGTAAGAGCAAATCTTTCTAATGAACTTAAAGAAAAAGAGTTAGTGGTCACTAATTTTCAAAAACTTCAAACGGATTTTGAATTACTCGAGTCTAAGAAGAATGAAATGGAGATTAATGCTGCTAATAAGATTAGAAGTCTAGATTATTTGCTTTTAAGACAATACGCTGCTTCTCAACTAGTGCACTTATTTGATGCTTCGTTTAGAGAATTTAACTTATCACGTCAAAAAGGCCTTCCCCCTAACCCACGGTATGCAAAACAAGCTTTAAGACATAGTCCTAGACTTTATAATGCAACCCAATTAGGATTGGTCTTAGACCCGATTGTTATTTTTGATGATCGCACAAGTAAGGATCTAGTTGATGAGGATCGGTCATACAATTCTGCAAAATATCCCGATTGTGATTATTTTAAAATGAATCAGGAGCTTGCTAAAACGGATTTTAGAATTCGCTTCCATATGGACAAAGATCTCATTACAGCACCAACCTACATGTTGAATGAAGAAAACCCTAGTACATTTCCTACACTTGTCAACATGGAAGGTCCTAAGGAAATTCCAAAGGATCTTCCACCTGTTAGCACTGTATGGTTAAACTTGCAAGAGATTAATCAATACTTTACTAATTTTGACAAGGTCATTTTGGAATGTACGACTTCAAATGGCCTAAACGCCGGAGAATGGGCTTTCGAACACATGAACGAGGTGTTTAAAAATGAGATCAATCCATTTGTCGAAAGTCTAAAAGGAAGTTTTGCATCTCTTAAGGAAAATCTTGAATTTGAAATTGGAGAAGTTCAAAAAGTGTTTTATGAAATGGACACCGCTTACGAACTACAACTAATTGAAAAGGAAAAGATTTATCCGAATATGACCGATTCTTGTCCGAAGTAATCTCGTGTGATGTGCTTACTACTGTAAATGTTAATTATTCGAATGAGCTTACATCCGCTATGATTAACTGTGATGCTGTACATAGATGTGATGATGTTTGTGATCTCTCTGTAAATGTTGTTGATTCTGTAAATGAGGTAGATAATCATTCTTGTCACGAATCTAACGCTGAGTTTTTAAAGCTACAAGATTCTTACAATTTACTTTCAAAACGATTTAATCAACTAGAACAACATTGTATATCTTTAGAATTAAAACAACAAACTCAAAATGAGGATCTTTTGATATCAAATAGTTGTGAAAACGGTGTTGAGACGAGTGACAAGATGATTGCAATTGTTAAGGCATTAGAGGAAGAGATTATGAGATTGAAGAGAGATGTGTCATCAAATGAAACATTAAAATTGGAACTAGAGGCTGCAGAGTCAAAAAACCAGGACTTAGAAATTAGACTTTCGTCTATTCTAGGGGAGATGGATCGTGCAAGACAGGGAATGTCCCAACTTTATGGTTCACTAGAAGAACGCTTCGCTTTTAATGCGGCACAGCAACAATCTTATGTTTAACAATTGAACAAAAAATGTGAGGAAATCTCTGACTTAAACATCATGCTCATTGACAAAAATATGGTTTTGGCCGAGTTAAAGGAGACACTTCTTCTCACCCGACAAGAAGTTGTTGATAACTCAGCTACCGACTCTGCACCGTCCACTAGTGCTCCAACAACCAAGTCAGTAGTGCTCTATAAGAACCCGCTCCATAAGAAAAACCCGGTTACCTACGATGATTATATGAGGAACGCAATTAAGCATGTAGATCTTGTTAGGGATATTTTAGACGATCTTTATGCCTTAGATCCCTCAAGTAGCTACTATTATTCAGCCCATGAATATATTAAGCGTGTTCAATATTGCTTAGCCTACTTGCAATACATAGGTAAACCAGGTTCTGCACTACTCACTAATCGACCCATTGCTGTAACTCCATTCAATAAGACTCCAGGAGCAAAACCGTCACTGGCACCATCAAGTAAGGCACCTTTAAATCTGTTGCTAATGTTCCCACTTTGCCTTCTACAGGAGTAAAAGAGTCTACTAAGGCTAAAGGATCGCCACTCAAGAAAGATAAGATCAAGCCCTCCACTAGTAGTGCCAAAAAGAAGAAAGTAGAAGCTCACCATAGGAATGTTAGTTCAGTTTTAAATAAAAAGAATCATGTTAAGACTTAAAGCTATGCGCCTGTGCAGAAGCCTAAACCATTCGTGAATTCTAATTTGAATTGTTGGAATTGTAATGAATGTATGTTTTCCCAACGTCATGATTTGTGTCTTATTGATCATGTGAATGAAATGAATGCCATTAGGAATGGTCTTGAATGGAAGCCAACGGGTAGAACTCGTGCCCAGGTTGGCTGGCAATGGCGTCCCACTGGTAGGACCTTTACATTAGATGGAAAAATGTGCCCTTTAACTAGGAATGCATCCATTGAGGTTAGGTCTGAGCGTCCTTTAGTTAGGCACACTAGCACTCAAATATGGAAACAGCGCCCTTTAATTAGGTCAGCTCCCACTATAGTGTCTATCAGTGAAGAAATACCACAGGATTTAAGCCAACTAGAATCTACACCACCAACTAGGAAGAAGAAGGCTAGGAAATCTAAGAAACCTAAAGTTAGCAAATCTAAGATTATTAAATCTGTACCTGCTAATAACAAGGAACATTCAGATTCTGATACCTCTACATTGTCTTCGTGTGGTGATATTTTCAGGTGGTCCAAATCATCCTCTGGTATTTGGACTCCGGTTGTTCAAAGCATATGACCGGAGATCGCTCGATGCTCTGAAATTTCGTCAGCAAGTTTCTTGGTACGGTTAAATTCGGGAATGATCATATAGCAAAGATAATGGGGTATGGTGAATACCAGATTGGAAACGTTACGATTTCAAGGGTGTACTATGTAGAAGGTCTTAGTCATAACTTATTTTCAGTAGGACAGTTTTGTGATTCCAACCTAGGTTGCTTTTCGACAACATACTTGTTTCATCCGCAACTTGGAAGGAAAAGACTTGTTGAAGGGTTCTCGTGGTGCAAATCTTTATACGTTGTCGCTACAAGACATGATGGCCGCCTCTCCAGTATGTCTTCTCTCTAAAGCATCTAAGACCAAGTCATGGTTATGGCATCGCAGATTATCTCATCTCAACTTTGATGCTATTAATCATCTGGCTAAAAACGAATTAGTTCGTGGTCTTCCAAAGCTTAAATTTCACAAGGATCATTTATGTTCCGCGTGTTCAAGGGGGAAAAGTACCAAGAAATCATACAAGCCCAAAGCTGAAGACACCAATCAAGAAAAACTTCATCTTTTGCATATGGATCTTTGTGGGCCTATGAGAACTGAAAGTGTGAGCGGTAAGAAATTCATTCTCGTTATTGTGGATGATTTCTCCAGGTTTACATGGGTAAGATTTTTACGTACAAAGGATGAAGCACCGAAGGCTATCATCACTTTTCTGAAATTCATTCAGGTACGTTTGAATACTACTGTCCGCCGTATTCGTACAGACAATGGAACAGAGTTCGTCAACCAGACTCTTCGTGATTACTATGAAGGAGTTGGTATCTCACATGAAACATCCGCTGCACGCACTCCACAACAAAACGGTGTCGTTGAAAGACGAAATCGTACGCTTATGGAAGCTGCTAGGACTATGCTTATCTATGCGAACGCTCCATTGTTCTTGTGGGCAGAAGCTATATCTACTGCATGTTTCACCCAAAACCGTTCTATCATTCGGAAACGCCATGGAAAAACACCTTACGAGCTTCTACATGACCGTAAACCCGATGTTTCATTCTTTCATGTGTTTGGTGCTCTTTGTTATCCAAACATTAATAGTGAGAACTTGGGCAAGCTTCAACCGAAAGCCGATATAGGTATTTTCATTGGTTACTCACCCTCCAAGAAAGCATACCGAATTTACAACCGTCGTCTTGGTAAGATTGTAGAAACTATGGACGCAGATTTCGATGAGCTGACAGCGATGGCTTCTGAGCAACGCAGCTCTGAAACCGCGCTTCATGAGATGGGAACTGGTGCTATTAGTTCCGGATTAGTTCCCAATAATCCTACTTCTACATCATTTTTACCACCTACAATGCCCGAGTGGGATAAACTGTTTCAACCGTTGTTTGATGAATTCTTTGATCCCCCGAATGATGAAGTTCCAGCTCCCGTAGTGATAGCTCCAATCCCTGAAGTTGTTGCTCCAGCTAATGAAGCTTTATCAAATGCATCTTCAATTAACATTGAACCGGATGCACCTTTACCAAGTGATTCTCAAACTACACCTGAATCGTCACCCCTACTTGTGCCTAATGATGTGGAAGAGGATTCTACTGATCACGATTTGGAATATGCTCACCTGCAAGAGCTTCCTTTCTTTGGTATACCGTTCCCTGAAAACCCTTCAGCCGCGTCTACCTCAGAAGAAGCTCCTTCTATTGTTCACTCCAGACCACCTAGGATTGAAAATCATAGCA
The DNA here is from genome assembly GCA_025667525.1 of Glebionis coronaria. Lineage (NCBI taxonomy): Eukaryota > Viridiplantae > Streptophyta > Magnoliopsida > Asterales > Asteraceae > Glebionis > Glebionis coronaria. The sequence continues at coordinate 633,817,994 of CM046875.1, read as the reverse complement.
CCAAATGGACAAAAGATCACCCAATTAGGAATGTCATTGGAGATCTAGATCGACCAGTCTCTACACGCCATCAATTACAAGAGAGTGCACTTTATTGCTACTTTGATGCATTTCTCTCTGAAGTTGAACCTAAAAATTGGCAGCAGGCTATGACTCAATCATCTTGGATTGAAGCCATGCAGGAGGAACTAAATGAATTCCAAAGACTTGAAGTATGGGAATTAGTTCCTCTCCCTGATAAGGTTAACATCCTTACTTTGTTGTGGGTTTATAAGGTTAAACTTGATGAGATGGGTGCAGTATTGAAGAATAAGGCTAGATTGGTCGCTAGAGGATATAAACAAGCCTTGGGTATAGACTTTGAAGAATCTTTTACTCCTGTTGCAAGATTGGAGGCCATTAGACTATTCCTTGCGTATGCTGCTCATATGAACATGATCGTCTATCAAATGGATGTGAAGACGGCATTTTTGAACGGTGAACTAAGGGAAGAGGTCTATGTTAGTCAGCCGGATGGGTTCGTTAGCACGGAGTTTCCTAATCATGTGTACAAGCTTAAGAAGGCTCTTTATGGGTTGAAACAAGCTCCACGCGCGTGGTATGATCTCCTTTAAACATATCTCATTTCGGAAGGCTTCTCCAAAGGCAAGGTGGACCCCACTCTATTCACTCTCAAGGAGGACAACGACATGATTCTGGTACAAATTTATGTTGATGATATAATATTTGCTGCCACTAACATAGAATTGTCAAATCGCTTTGAGAAGATAATGTCCACACGCTTTCAGATGTCGATGATGGGAAAAATTTCATTTTTCTTAGGATTACAAATTTCTCAGAATCCCAGAGGCATCTTTATTAATCAATCCAAATATGCTCTAGAATCTCTTAAGAAATATAACTTTGAAAATTGTGACCCCGTGGACACTCCAATGGTGGAGAAATCCAAGTTAGATGAAGATAGGAATGGGATACCGTGGGATGATCGGCACCCTTCTATATCTGACTGCTAGCAGGCCTGATTTGCAATTTGCTGTATGCATGTGTGCCCGGTATCAGGCTCGGCCTACCGAAAAGCACCTACATGTTGTTAAAAGGATCTTTCGGTATCTAAAAGGAACACTTCATCGTGGTCTATGGTATCCGAAAGATTCCTCTATTGCTTTAATATCATACGCAGATGCCGATCATGCTGGGTGTCAAGACACGAGGCGTAGCACTTCTGGATCTGTGCAACTCCTTGGAGATAGATTGATCAGTTAGTCTTCAAAAAGGCAGAAAAGCGCTGCAATTTCTAGCACGGAGGCTGAATACATCGCCATGTCCGGTTGTTGTGCTCAAGTCCTTTGGATGAGATCACAATTAACTGACTACGGTTTGGGTTTCAACAAAATCCCGATGTATTGTGACAACAAGAGCGCCATTGCCCTTTGCTGCAACTATGTTCAACACTCCCGGGCCAAGCACATAGACATTCGCTACCATTTCATTAAAGAGCAGGTGGAGAACGGAGTGATCGAGCTGTATTTTGTCACTACTGAGTATCAGCTGACGGATATGTTCACCAAAGCCTTAGATCGAGGACGAATCGAGTTTTTGATCGACAAGCTTGGCATGAAATCATTCACTCCAGCGACTCTCAAAGAGTTGGCAGAAGAATCAGCTGAATAGTGGTGGTAAACTATTCAGAGTATCCTTTGTTCGTGATCATGTATATTATAGTAAATATATAAACCACAAAAGAAAAATTCAAAAATATAAAACCAACAAAAACCATAAAAAATATAAAACCAACAAAAACCATAAAAAATATAAAACCTATAAAAACCATAAAAATTATAAAATCAAGAAAAACCAAAAATATTTTTTCGTTTTTAAAAAACTGGCATGTCTTTTAGTACGGTAATATTTACGGCCTTAGAAATGTCGATCAATATCGACACGGTGCCATAAATAGAGTCCGTATAAAAGTTGTATATTTTTAAAACATGCCCATTATGGCTTGTAGTTATTTCAGACTGCAACCCGGTTTTCATATTAAAGTCACGTATTTCCTTGGAAAACGTTGGCTCATAACGGGAATTAATTTTCTCGGGCATGATTTACAAGCCAAATCATGCAAAGGGATCAAGTTTACTTTATAACTTGGTCTTACACGAATTGGTGTACGTCTCAGTGCATTAATTTGTTAAAATAAGAGAAATCTTATTGACACCACGAATCAATCTTTTTCAAGACATTAATTGGAAATGTTTTCATCAATATTTGACTCTTTAAACAATGACTACAGCTCTTTAAATAGAAAACGGGTCATCGTTTAAGGGGGAGAAAATATTAAATCATCTTCGTCATTAAATTGATTTTCAAAAGTGATTGTGGAAAATTAATGGCTAAATGGTAAATGAGTGGTATTGCTTTAGAAAACGACTTGTGCTCGTTCAAGGTGATAGGACTTGCTTTAGATTTTGGAGATTTGCAAATAGGTTGCGATTGCTAAGTTGTGTGAAAGTTAATAGTGGCTAAGCTTAACAATGGTTAGGAAAAATGAAAAGTAATAAACCAAAAAGGAAAAGGAGTGAAAATCTAGGGTTAAAAGTGACAAGTTGAGAAAGTTGCAAATTTTTTTTTGACCTAGTCAACCAAAACCCCCCTTGCGTTTATTTTCTTCTTCACTGTTTCATTCTCACTTTGCCGCCATTGAAATACACATACACAAGCTCTGAAAACTCTTGTTTTTAATCATCCAACCGGTTCATTCGATTTAAAAAGGTAATAAACATCAATCCTTTGAGTCTTAATTCACTTAATTCATGTAAACTCACTTAATTAATTCGTTTGAATCAAATCAATCTAATTAGGGTTCGTTTGCTCAAATTAGGGTTAATTAATTAGGGATTTTGGTGGGTTTTGCTCGGAATAGCATTAGAAGATGTTGTATTGCCTTAGATTGCCTTAGAACTCACTATAGCACTTAGATTAATCATTTATAGGGTGCGTTTGTAAAGTTCCGAATGAACATGATGAACAAACTTCCGGATGAACAAAGCTTGAAAACTTCCGAATGAAGGAATGTTCCGAACGAACTTCCGAATGAAGGAAGTTCCGAATGAAGGACTTCCGAATGAAGGAAGTTCCGAATGAAGGACTTCCGAATGAAAGAAGTTCCGAATGAAGGACTTCCGAATGAAAGAAGTTCCGAATGAAGAACTTCCGAATGAAGAAGTTCCGAATGAAGAACTTCCGAATGAAGAAGTTCTGAATGAAGGACTTCCGAATGAAGAAGTTCCGAATGAAGGACTTCCGAATGAAGAAGTTCCGAATGAAGGACTTCCGAATGAAGAAGTTCCGAATGAAGGACTTCCGAATGAAGAAGTTCCGAATGAAGAACTTCCGAATGAAGAAGTTCCGAATAAAGAACTTCCGAATGAAGAAGTTCCGAATGAAGGACTTCCGAATGAAGAAGTTCCGAATGAAGGACTTCCGAATGAAGAAGTTCCGAATGAAGAACTTCCGAATGAAGAAGTTCCGAATAAAGGACTTCCGGATGAAGAAGTTCCGAATGAAGGAAAGTTCCGGATGAAGAGTTGTTTGATTGATAGTTGTTTGCATGTTCTAAGTACTTGTTGAAATATGTTATGCTTAGAAATAAGAATGATACATATCTATATATTTTTGTGCATCAACCTTTCATGTCTTATCTTAAGCAGATACAATGACTAATCCAACAGTACAAGCTATCCAAGACTCTAGAGCAGCAGCTATTGCTGAAGCACGAACCCTCAAGTTCATACCAAACAATTACCGGCTGAAGCAAGTATCAAAATCCACTCACCATGGTTTCAAAGTCGCCATAGCAATTCTTGATCAATCTCATTTCAAGAATGCTTTAAGGAGTACTGCCTCGGTGCCTTATGATTATATGTATGAGTTATGGGCTACCAAGGAAATCACTTCAAACAAGATCACCTTCACTCTCGACAACAAGCAGCAGACACTTAAGGTTTCAGACTTCCGTAAGATATTTGACATTCAGGATACACCCAAAGGTATGTCATTTTCGAAGGATCCTACCAAAGATGAACTCATGGAGCTGTTCGATGCTCTTGGATGTCCTGACATACGAGTTGCGTCTGAGTTTACCACTGCTAAAGTAGGACAACCTTGGAGAGAAATGTTGGGTATTCTCAGTAGATGTCTTACACCGAAAACAAGTGGGCATGATGCTTTGCGCAGTCCTATTATGAACATCTTCTATGGAATGTATAAAGGCGCAAATGCAGATTATGCTTTGTTGTTATGGGAAGAGTTCACCTTTCAACTCTTCCAAAACAAGAAGCTGAAGACTAATTTCTTTGCTTACCCTCGGTTTATCAAGCTTATCATCAGTTATTATATGAAGAATGATGTTACTATTGATAGGCGTGCAGCAAGTCGTCATCACACCGAAGAAGCTGATCATACGGTAGATCTAAGGCATGAAGGACCATCTGGTGGTGTGATTCCTGGTCCTATTCCCGACTATCTTCTGACGGATAAAATCAAAGGTTCTCCTGATTACAAGCTACTGCTGCTAGAAATCAAGAAGCTAAAAGCAAACCTTCAGACTGGAGAAGACTCGTCTACTACGGTCAAGAGTAAAGGTAAACGCAAGCAACCAGCTGCTTTACCTGAACCCGAAACCAAGAAGAAGAAGACTGAGGTTAAGAAGGGAAAGGGTAAGGCTGATGAGTTAGTTCTACGTGACGAAGAAGATGTTGTTGATCCTACTCTTGACAAGACGGAGAGAAAAATGATGAAGATAGCTATTGAAAGGAGTAGGAAAGATACGGGCGGTAGTGGTTCAGGTGCAAGGATAAATATTGAAGAAGAATATGAGGAGCCAGAGGATATTGATGAGTTTGGGTCACCTGAGCGGTATTCTACTTCGAAGGAGACATCAATCCCTGTTTCAGCAAGTGTTGAAAAAGAGTCTGGTGCTCCTACAATCATGGTGTCTACTCAACCGTTAGTAACTCAACCTTTAGCAACTCAACCTCCACCAATACAACCCTTACCAACCAGACCGGCTTCAACACCATTCCTTCCACCTCCAATAACTCCCATCCTTAGTACCGTGGTCACAACCGAGCCTCTTCAATCAACCCAGAGCAGCTCTGCAACGTCTACAATGGCTGCATTGGTGATGGCCGAAATGTTGGATAAACATACGGATAATCACAAAAGAGAGATGGATGAACTTCGCCAAGAGCTACATAGACGAGTTCAAAGTGAAGAAGCATCTAAGAAAGCACAAGAAGAGATGCTTGCTAAGTTCGCTGCAGAGATGGAGTTGACTCGAAAAGCACATGCAGAAGAACTAGCTCAGGTTAAGCAGGCTGAGGCTGATAAGCATGCTGCACGTATCACTAGACTTCAAGCGATGAGGGATAAATACAAGGAGCAGAAAGAAGCACTTGAAGCTTCTGTTGAAGAGAGAGTAAAAGAATCCGTTGAATCTATTATGCCAAAACTGCGTGATGAGTTGAAGACACTCGCGGCTGATAACCTGATGATCAAGTTATCCAATCCTTCTGAATCCGCCTACAAAATTGCCTATGATTTGACGGATTTTGAATTGAAGAAGATCCTCAAAGCTCATATGAGGGAACTTGGATCTTTTGATAAATCTAGGATTCAACGGGCTCTTTACAAATCCCTGAATGACGCTATCATGGAGGATGATAGGTTATTTAAAACGTTTGGAAGTGTGGTACCATATCACATTCTGCCTGAGGAAGAAAGGGAAGAAAGTGAAGAAGAAGAGGGTACTGGTGAAGAAGAAGGTGAAGAAGAAGAAGAAGAAGAAAAGGATGATGACGATGACGATGATGGTGATGATGATGAGGATGATGATGATGATGATGATGATGATGATGATGGCGATGATGATGGTGATGGTAATGAGGAGAGTGCTAGGGGGAGTGATACACGCATTTTCAATGGGTTCTAATTTCTCTCGATATCCTCTCGAATTGATCTAGGTCTTAAGTGGAATGATTGTTCTTGGTTACTAAATAAAGGGGTTGGGTTTTCTAGTCTAATAAAAAGTGGAAATGAAAGTTTAAATCAAAGGAAATTACTTTAATTATGATTAACAAAAACTTGGTTTAAAATTTAAAGTTCAAATTAAAATTAAAGTTAAAATGTAAATTGTGAAATATGAGTAAAGAAACAGTAAATCAACAACAGTAAAACAGTAACTTTAAAATACCAAAAAATAACTGATTCAGAACTTTAAACCTTGATTCGGAACTATCTGATTCGGAAGGTACTATTCACTCATCCGGAACTTTCCCATCCGGAACTTACTCATCCGGAACTTAATGGTTGATTCGGAACCTTCCGGATGAAGGTGCTTGGTTCGGAAGTCTGAGCTTGATCCGGAACTTTTGCTTCGTCCGGAAGTCACTGGTTCGGAAGATTTTGAAACTTCCGAATGAAGGGCTTGGTTCGGAACCTTGAAACTTCCGAATGAAGGAGTTTGGGTCGGAACTGTTTGATTCGGAAATAACTGACTCGGAAGACACTGATCCGGAACTTAATGCTTGGTTCGGAAGATTCCGAATGAATGCTTCATTCGGAACTTTTTGCTTGGTTCGCAAGATTTTGAAACCCAGATACAGTAGCAGTTTACGAAGAACACGGAACACAAACTTTAATCAAAATCAAACCAAATACTTAAAAAGGATTTACCAAATTAAACACAAATCATTTAGACAATATAAGCAACGAATCCCACTAATAAAAACACAAATCCAAACAACTTTTGAAGATCAAATCAAGAAAATAAAACTTAAGAACTTGAAGATAAAGATGATGATGAACAAGATGAAAATGGAAGATTAAACAAGAACTTAGTATTGAATGATTGATGTTTTGACAAGATGAAACAAAGATTAAAATTACAAGATTAAAGAACTAAAGATAAAAATCACCAATCACCCTAGTGGTGATGGTGTTCTACGAACCAGGAGAAAGAGTGGGGAGGAAGAAAGAAAAAACTAGTCTAAAATGTGTGAGGGAAAGGCTATTTATAGTCTTGTCCTTTGGTTGGTGAGTGGGCTTTCTCCCGTTCTTTGTGTCTTTTCGTCTTTTCAGAAAAGTTTCCGTTTTCGATTCTGATTCGGGATTTGTTGTCGATTAAATTCAACTCGTCTTTTAATTTCTTCGTTTAATAGACTTGAGTTTCTTCGACTTATATAAATCTTCCATCTTTGGTCCTTTTCTTCGATAAATCTTCGAATAGGCCCAGCGACTTCAAATCTTTTGCATCTCTTGGACAATAGACTTTATCTTGAGTCTTTTTCTTCAGTAAAAACCCGTGCAATCCCATGTTTTCTTCAATATTCATCCGGTTGACTCTGAAAACACAATAAACACAAAAACCACGCATAATTCCAAACAAATGATATTAAATACGTGTTTTGGTTTCGTTTTAGCCCGAATTAAGTGGTAAAAGGGTGGGTGTTTACACACTTATCAGGGAGCAACGAGGATAACGATGAGGATGATGATGGGGGTAAACAGCCTAAAGAGGGGGATAAGGTTACCAGCTCAAAGAAACCTGCTAAGTCTGGAACCAAGTCCAAGAAAGATGCAGCGCAGAAGGAAAAATCAACATCAACGGAATCAAGACGATCTAAGTGGCGCCACGATGTGAATGCTACTACAGCGTCATCGATTCCCGGTACTTCTATTGCTGTATCTATACCTGTTACCACTAACCCTGTTAGTCCTGTTGTTGTTGCTCCTGTGATTGCAGAATCAGTAACTGAACCTGAAGCTGCACAACACTCACCCGTTCATGACACCACCGAAATGCCTGAATCAGAACCAGCAGATTTTCGCGTTTCTACTCCTCTACAACAAGAACAACAATCTACTGTTCCTGAGTCAAGCACACGGGACTGGGCAGACACGTTGGAAATTGACGAGACTGCACCACCACAAGCTTGGATCACGGCGACGGCTCAATATGATCCAATCACGGACGCTGACAGAGATGTTCTATATCTCCGTATCCGCAGCCCGATTGACTTATGTGCATTTCTGGCTCATGAGTATAAGACTACGGTTACTCCGTCTTTGGTGAAGAGAGCGCTAAAGGATAAGAGACTTCGCGCCAAAACCAGGCTAACCCGAATGGAGTTCGAGTATTATGCTGATGAGATCCTGAAAGCTCTGAATACCGTTCAACGGCCAGGCCTCCATGATTCAGAAAGAGCTCCACCTCCACTTGATCCTACTCAAGATAATCAGATTGCTCTTGACTTCTTCGTCACCTATGATCTTGAGTATCTTCTGAAGGGTTCATCAAAGTACGCAACCTCATTGACCTTGCTGAAAGCTGCCAACTGGGGGACAATACCCTGGATCAAGGAAAAGGTAAACCGACTCTGGGTCCCAAGGGTAACTCGTAATTATGATATGTATGCTGTTATAGGTGCATCTCATTGGGACGAACGAGTCCGAAGGGCGTACAGGGGTTGCTGCCTAGTAAATTTAGGAAGCAACGTTAGATCCGATATCCGCATCTCCAGTATTTTAGGGCTGAAAACTGAAGCCAAGAATGGCTATTATCATGTGACGGAGATTCGTTTGAAAAGGGAGGATGACAGAGAATACAAAATCCAGCAGGGAGATTTTTCTATCATTCGCCTTGAGGATATCGAAGATATGTTGCTTCTGATGACCCGTGATCAACTCACACATATTCCTCGTGAAGACCTCATTGCCTTGAATACAGCACTTCGTATGTTCACACGAAGTGTTGTTATCAAGAAACGAGTTGAAGATCTTCAGTTGGGAGTCGAAAGTTACCAAAGGAAGCTTAACCTAACCCGTCCAGTGAATCAAGTGTTACCTCAACATGTCAACAGATGTCCCTATACCGGCATTTCTGTTCCGAATTGTGGGATTTTCTACTTGAACAGTCGATGGTTAATGAAGTTTATGAGGGTGGGTGAGCTTTATAAGTACAGTGATGGGACTCTCATCTACGTCAGAGGAAAGTTGGATCATCTCAATTCGGGTGGGACTTTGCCAGAGATGACTGAGGATTGGTATCAGGGTTATCGGCAGATGGCGAAGTATGTGATCAAGAAGATTGATCAAAAGCTCCGTGAACGTAGATTGATGAGGAGCTTGGAAAGATTCGTTGGTGGTAGACCATATTTAGTGCACCACAAGCTACTGCAACGATCCATCTAATGGGTCGTACATTTCAGGTCCACTTTATATTGGTTTTCAATTGTGAATATGTAAATTTGTGAATATTGTGCTTTAATGGCTTGATGAAGTGTTAAGGTATGATAATTTTTCAAGAATTTCTCACGAGATTCTAAATCTTTCAAAATATATCATACTAAAGCACTACAACTATCCCTTATTAAATTAAGGGGGAGCATTAACATGTTCTATGGCCAAAGATCGATTTCATTTTTACCCAAAGACCGGTTAATCCATTCAATATCCCAAATATTAATGGTTATCATTTTGGATAAGGGGAGAAAATGGGATTAAGGAGACATAAATGATACTTGGCTAAAAGATGAAAAAGAATTAACGATAATCCAACTTAATATGTGTAAAGCACGTGTTAAGGGGGAGCGTTTTTTATGATCAAAACACCTAAGGTACAAAACTTTTGATTTCAATATCACAAGTACCTTATGTGATTTTCAATGATTTTTCATGGTGGCTATAATTTCCCAAAACACGCTTAATTCACGACGATGTGGTGACAAAAGGGTGGTAGGAATAGGTTTAGTCCATTGATTCATCAGAGCCGATGGAATCTTCCCAAGGACAATTCCCTAGATAGAATTAGAAGTCCTAGGAAAGATGGAGAAAGAATGTGAACGTAGCTGAATGCCGACCAAGTACTTAAGCTAGCACTGGAACAATCACAACAAGGTGCTAGTTATGACGTATTGGTAAGCATTGAAGGGGTTGAAGAATGAAAAATAATTGTAAAGATAAAGGGTGTAAAGAAAGAAGCCCTCCTTACAACTTTAGGCAGAAACCGGGTCAATACATATGCTATTGAGATTATTTTTGTTAATGATTCTCGATATTGAAGAAAGACGTCATGGACCCAGTGATGCAATGCACAACCCTTCCCAGCTAACTCAAATATCTCTCAAAAGATATTTGTTTTAATCACACGGAGATCAACACGTTATCTATTGGTTTATTCACTCCGAATAGACTGGTACTGAAAAGGTGGCACTCCTCTCCAGCCATCGCTCACTAAATCAAAACGCACAATCGAGTCTAGAGCCAAGAGATCATCAAAAGTCTCATTAGGACACTTTCCATTTATTCCTTGCTTTCTCACACACTGTGAAAAGTAAGAGATTTTCATGAGTCCTACGCAGTATTCCTATAATATTGCCAGAACATCCGAGTAATACGCAAGTATTACAATGAAGATGGAAATCCTGCTTGAGCCAACATCAAACAAGCTCATGGTAGGTTACACGTGCGGTTCTTTTAGAACCAATCTTGTGAAAAACTGGAAAGAAACAGTGGTTTAATTCTTAATTGAACTTAAACTCGTTCCAGGCCTCTACGCATTATCATATGATCTTGCCAGAACACTCAGAGTGATTCTTTATTGATCACAGTGACGAGTGGAAATCCTTCTAGTGTTAACATCAAACAGCACTTGGTAGGTGACGTGCAAGATTCTTTATGAATTGAGCTCGTGACAACTGGAAAGCAACGATGGTGAAAATCTTAATTGAAATTCACTTGTTCCAGGTTCCATGAATTGACGGCTTCAAATCACAAGGATAATTTATCCAAGTGATTCACTCTTTATGTTCGCAGTCAGCTTTGGACGGTCGAATAAAGAGAACGGGTTTACCCGCGAAATCCTGTCAGGAAGTTACTTAATTGAAACTATCCGTCACGGGTACGATATCTAATATCGTCCAACGGTCTTCACCGACCGGAGGTAAAATGCTACCGAATTAGAATAAAATGTTCAAAGCCATTTTATTCGTGTCGTTGCTGTGTACCTGTTAAAGACGGTGGCGTTGCTGTGTACCTGTTGAAGACGGTGGCGTTGCTATGTACCAGTGAAGACGGTGGTGTTGCGGTGTACCTGTAGAAGTCGTTCCCACATGCTTATGTTTTTCTGCATCAAAGTTTAGCAAAAATTCAAGAAAGTACAAGATAAAGTCTTCCGCTGTACCAAACTCTGAAGCTTTCGAGAAGTCAACAAAAAGACATAAGCGTGTGGAACATGGAGTCACGAGGAGGCAAGTTTAACAAGAAGGCAAAGATCGCACGTGAAAGGCCAAAAGAACAATGCTCTCAAGCCAAAGCCTAAAAGATCAAACCAACATATTCACAACAAAAGAAAGAAAAGAAGAAAAGACTACGAGCTAAAGAACGAAGACTTAGTATAGTATGCTAGGTTTAGAACTTTGTAACGTGGAGTGACCTCCCTCAGGGGGAGATTGTTAGAAATACGTTTTTACGTATATTAGAAGTATCGGTCACTCCACAATATTATTAATGTTGTAATAGCTCGTAGTTAATAGTTACTTATTTAGTTAAGTAAGAACCGGTCCATGGGCTTGTCATGGGCCGGCCCAAGTCCACATAAGGCTTGGAAGTATAAATACCCCTTTCCTCCTTGGAAAGGGGTTGGTTGTTGAACATTTCTTGTTTCCATTTGAACAAAATAACACATAGTTTTCTCTCACTTTCTCTCTCTAGTTTCTCTCTCTAGAAATCATCAACCCCTTCATAGATTCATAGGTTATCAAGATTCTACAGACCTGTTAGCGTCCTTATCTGGGTTGTCAGCGTCTGGTTCTGGTTTATCAGTGTCTTTGCTTTCACTAACTTGCTTTTCTTGGAGCTTTCTCTCCTCTTCTCTTGCAATAGCAGATGCTTGGATGAACTCTTCACTCCATATTGGTACGGTTATATAGTTAAATAAGGGAGTAGGTGCATCCTCTTGTGATCCTTGCACATCTTTGACTTGTGTACCTGTATGTTCAATAGCGGATTCTTCCAAAACATTTGGATCCTTTTCCACAATGTCTGGATTAATGACAAGCATATAATTCAAGGTCCTAGATAATAGTTCCAAATCAAATAACCAATCTGGTCCATTTTTAGGATCACTAGGCTTACTTTCTAAGAATATAACATTTACTTTTTCAATAATACGTTTTTCCTTCTTGTTGTAAACCCTGTACCCTTTGCTACTCATAGAGTAACCCACAAAATATCCCTCATCACCTTTTGAACTGAACTTACCTATGTTATCACTAGTGTCTAATATCACTACATGACATCCAAAAGGTCTAAGAAAGTCTATATTAGGCTTCCTTTTCCAAAATAGCTCATAAGGTGTCTTATTGTAGATTTTGTTGACCAAGGATCTATTTTGAACATAGCAAGATGTGTTCACAGCCTCAGCCTAAAAAGCAATGGAAACTTAACATCTGCCAACACGGTCCTAGCTGCTTCTATGAGTGTTCTATTTCTTCTTTCAGCTAGACCATTTTGTTGTGGAGTTCTAGCAATACTAAACTCCCTATAAATTCCTTTATCAACACAAAAGGTATCTAATAGGGTATTTATAAACTCACCACCATTATCACTTCTAAATATATTAAATGTGTACCCTGATTTCTTCTCTATTTGGGTAATAAAGTTAATCAAAACCTTGGCAATGTCACTTTTCAAAGCTAAAAAGAAAGTCCAAGTAAACCTAGAATAATCATCAGTGATGACTAAGCAAAAAGATTTACTATTAAACTTTCTATATTAGTAGGACCAAACAGGTTCATGTGTAGCAATTGAAGTGGTTTAGAACTATAATGCACACTTTTAGACTTAAAAGAGACCTTATGTTGTTTGCCTTTAAGGCATGCAACACAAGAATGATCAATGTGGAAAGCTTTTGAAGACAAACCACTGACAAGATCATGTCTCACAAGTCTATTAATGTTCTTAAAGTTAATGTGCCCTAACCTTCTGTGTCATAAATTACTCTCATCTACTGAAGCTTTAGCATAAAGACATGACAGATTTTTGTTCATCTTAATTCCTTTTAGATTAACACTATAAATGTCCTTATGCCTAGGTGTTCTATACTCAATAAACTTCTCATCAGGAACCTTAAAATCCTTACTTAACACCAAGCATTCAATATCAGTAAAAAGAACTTTATTTTTGTTGTCACAAACTTATGACACACTAAACAAGTTATAGTCAAGTTCTTTTTCCAGGAAGACTTCATCAAACCGTAGGTTGTTGGTGATGAGAGTGCCTTTTCCAGAGATGGTTCCAAAACTTTCTCCAAAATACACCTTATCACCATTCTTGATAGGAATGAAATCAGTAAGATAGTCTTCCTTCCCAGTCATGTGCATTGAGCATCCATTGTCCCAATATCCTTTATCATTGACCTGCTTGTGAATACCATGCACATGAAGAAAACAAATTAGTTTTCTTTGGGAATCCAAGCCTTAGTAGACTTGGATTCATCTGGTTGTTCAACAAGAATTGACTTATTCCTTGTAAAAACCCCCTTTCATCCCTTTATGCCCTAAACACCCAATTTACCCCAATAGGTTTAGTGATGACCTTTGTAAGAAAATTAAATCTATTACAGGTCATAGAAAGTCCATCTGAATTAGGGTTTTGGTCTTGTTTAGGTCTCCATGTTAAACTCGATGAAGCTTTAGACCTTGGTCCCTTAGGTTTTAGATACCTATTACTTGGTTTAACATAAGGTCTAACAGAAGCCAATTGTGGCATTTTCATACCAAACCCAGATCTGTCAGCGGCTGATTTTGTCTCGTCAACGGATAATTTGTTCCTGTCAGCGTCTAAATTAGGGTTTGCTACAGGAACCCATTGTCTTTTAGACCAAGTGTTGGTCTTTTGAAAGGGTCTTTGCCCATGAGTATTAGTCCCTCTAGAAAAGAAAGGAGCTGGTCTAGTGGCCTGGGGACTTATTTGGACAAAAGGTCTAGGTTTGACCATGGTTGACCTATTGTCAGCGGTGGATTTAGAGCCGCTGACACATTTATAAGCCAAGTGAGAAAAACTCCCACATGTGTAACAAGCCTTTCTAGACATAACCTTAGGTCTAGAATGAAAGAACCCTGTCCCATTAACACTTGCTTGACTCTGAGGTGATAGTTTTTAGTTGTGGAGCCAAGGTCAATAGTTTTTCTAGTGGTAGGGTTAGTGATGACTATCGGTTTAACTTTAGTTTCTTCATCACTAAGAAGCCCCTCTTAACAAATAACATAGGGTTGGCTTTCTTCCACTGTTCAAGGTCAGTTACTTTCTGCTTATATTCTTCTACTGGGGTAAGAACTCTAGGTGGAGGAATAAATTCCTTTTCTTGGAGTTCTAGAATACCAGTCCAAGAGAGATCCTTTTTCAGGACACCATAGAAGTCTCCAGCAGGTGGTGGAATAGCATCATACTCTTTCATCCCAATCTCAGACATGTCCCTAGGGTTTCTTTGTTCACTTACACACTTTTTTAGGGTTTGGCTGGCTTTATCAAACTTTTCAATTTTAAGCACCATATTTTCTTTATCCTTAAATGGCTTCACTTAACTGAAGTTGTAAGTCAGCTCTACATTTCATTAAAGACTCTCTAGCTTCATTACTGACTTTCAAATCTCTATTTAAAACATTAATTTGATCTTTTAGGTCAAATTCCATTTTCTTATATTCCTCTACCATTCCATCAGATTATGCAAGCCCTCTTTGATAGTTTGCAAGTCTAATTTCTACATCAAAAACATCTGATTTTAACTTTAAAATTTCTTTGTTAAGCTTCACAGTGTTTAACCTGCAACCTTTACTACAAAAGGCATCATCATATACCTCATTATCTGATGAAGAAGAGGAGTTGGCCATGAGTGCAAAGTGAACGTTCTTTTCTTCTTCCTGTTCAGCCACCAAAGCTTGATTCTCTACCACTTTTCTGCCATAAAGCTCCAGTCCCATCCAATGCCATCAATACCTTGCATGGCAACCATAGCTTTTGGCTCAGCATCCCTAACAGTGACAATTTGTCTTGACTTCTTTCCAGCATCATCATTCCATGGAGATCTACACTCTCTCATGAAGTGTCCCATCCTATGACAATTATAGCATTCAACCTTGGATTTATCAAATCCAGCTGTGTCTTTACCATTAAAATTCATATTTCTACCAAATCGCATGTTCCATCTATTAGCCCTTATGCTTGCAAGTGCCATATTCCACTTGATATCCATCCCTTCTAGGTCAGCATCACTGATTTGCTCAAGATCCTCATAGGTAACTAAAGAAACATTGGGTAATGCAGCAATGTATGCACATACTGTATCCAAATCAATACCAACAGGTTTAAGACTTGGTGAGCCAACATTGTATGTGTCTTTGTCAAAATTTGAACCGCTGACAAAAGTTGATCCACCGCTGACAAAAGTTGATCCAATAACAGGATGTACACTCAATCCATTAACATATGAGTCTTTGTCAATGGTTTGAGATTCACTGTGTGAGATGAAGGCCATGTTTCCAGTATTAGTGGATAAATATGGTCCGACATGGGGGTTTCATCATTCTAACATCTAAATGTTGACTTCTTCCCATATTCAAGTAAGGTCTCATTCTCCATAATCTTTAGCTTATTGTAGATATCATCAAAAGAAGCACTCTTCTGGGCATTAGCAACAACAATTGATTTGGCTTCAATTTTCCATGCATCACCAAGACCTCCAAGGAATGTAGCAATGATATCAGCATCTTCAAGTTCTGTTCCCATAAAAGCTAACTTGCTAGTGATGTCTTGAAGCCTACTTCTTACCTCACTTAGCTTCTCATTGGGATGAGCCTTAAACACAACATATTCACTCAGCAGTTGCTTCGTCCTTTCTTTGGCCGTATCTTCATTACCACCATAGGTAACTTGAAGGGCTGCCCAAAGATCTTTAGCAGATTCAAAGCTTCTGTATTTGTGTTGGTTCTTTGGACCCAAGGAGAGTTTAAGAATGTTCAAAGTCTTCATGTAATTCTTTCTCAAGTCTATCTCAGCGACTGAGACCGCTCTTCCATCTTTAGGTCTTTCATTAAGAGCAGCATCAGATTGCCCAGCAGTTCTTCGTGCTCCAATAACAGCCTGAATCCTTAGTTGCTTTATCGAATTGATTGCCATATTTAATGACTTCCCAAAGAGCATAGTCACTGACTTGAAAATACTGTTCAAAATTGAACTTCCATTGTTCAAAGTTGTCAGGGTCAAGCATAGGAACTTTGAGGTTGTGATTTGATGAGGATGAAGATTCTATGGTAGACATCTTGTTTAGTTTTTAGGGTTTTTCAACGATTAAGGGTTTTTAGGGTTTACTGTTCTTTAGATCAAAGTTCCTCAACAAGCTCTGATACCACTTGTTGATCCCAAACTTAGATCGATTTATCTTTGTGTTAACGAGATTGAATCAAATATAACACGTAGAGAAACTTTGTGTATTCAACAATCTAAGTGTTATGCGGAATTAACACTTAGAACAAAGAACAAAGCAAAACAATATAACATAAACTTTCACTTTGATTAATGATGAAACTTGTGTACAATGAAAGTGAAAATCTTGTTAAAACTTATATTACTTAAGAACCCTATAACCTCCTTTTACAACATAAAGAGTCGTGTACAATGGTCTACCTATCAACTATTCTTGGTAAAGATAAACATAGAAAACACAATATTGAATATATCTTTACTAGAATTACAAAACGTGTAGACTAAGTATTCTATCAGTGGTTGAACTTTCCTTTGTCAACGCTCAAATATGCTTTGTCAGTGTTCACCTGTCAGCGCCTCTTTTACTCTTGTCAGCGTCCAAGTTCTTCTTGTCAGCGTCCCAGCGACTTAGTTAATTTTATTCCCAACAACTGACTTTGATTAAACTTTCAGTCCTGTAGTTAAGATGTTCAATATTAGGTGTATTATGTGTCTTACTATGTCCAATGATTGGCCCTTGTTTCAACTGGATGTGAACAATGCCTTCTTATATGGGGATCTGGATGAGGATGTATATATGTCCTTACCACCAGGGTTTGATGACCCAAATCCTTCTAAGGTATGCAAGCTTAACAAATCTCTTTATGGTTTTAAGCAAGACCCAAGGCAGTGGAATGCCAAACTCACTACTGGCTTGGCTGAGCATGGCTTTGTCCAAAGCAAAATTGATTACTCCTTTACATCAAGGATACTGGGACTACCTTCATTATTATTCTTGTGTATGTTGATGATCTTGTTGTCGATGGGAATGATTTATCTTAAATTGAGAAGTTCAAGTGCTTTCTTAAGAATAAATTTATGATCAAAGATCTTGGTCTTATGAAGTATTTCCTTGGTATTGATGTTTTACACAACAACTCTAGTGTGTGTATGACTCAAAGGAAGTATTGTCTTGATTTTATTCATGAGTTTGGTCTTCTTGCTGCCAAACCTGTTACCACACCCTTACCTGAGAATGTGTCATTGCTGTGGATGAGAGTGACTCTGATAAGTTCCTTATTAATGTTTTTAATTATCAAAAACTTATTGGAAAGCTCATCTATTTGACCCACACTAGACCTAACATCTCTTATGCTGTCGAATGTCTAAGCCAGCACATGCATGTCCCTTTGCAATCTCACATTAAGATTGCTTTAAGGGTCATCAGATACATAAAAGTATCTCCTGGTACTGGTATTCAAATTTACAAGGATAAACAGCTTAACTTGTCTTGCTTTACCGATTCTGATTAGGCTAACTGTTTGAAGACCAGAAGGTCTGTTTCTAGCTATTCTGTGTTTCTGGGTAACACACTTGTCTCTTGGAAAAGAAAAAAACAGCATACTGTATCTAGGTCTTCTGCTGAAGCAGAGTATAGATGCATGGCTAGTGCTACTTGTGAAGTTATTTGGATTTCCAACTTGCTTAACAATTTGAACATCCCTTGTGTGTTCCCTCTGAACATGTATAGTGATAGCTCTTCAGCTATTCAAATTGCTGCCAATCCTGTCTTCCATGAAAGGACTAAGCACTTTGAAGTTGATGTCCATCTTATAAGGGAAAAGGTGTAGAGTGGCATTATCAAAACCATTAAAGTTGCTTCTGCTGATCAAACATCATATTTGTTTACCAAAGGGCATGGCTCTTACCAATATTCTAAATTGTGTAAACAATTAGGAATGGTGGATATGTTCAAAAGATAACTCAGCAAACTTGATAAGTTTGTGGGAGGATGTTGACTTGTAGAACTTATCATTGTTACATATTTGTGCCTTTTATGTATTTGTTACTTGTGCAGGGACTCATAGTGTCATTTGCCTTTTGTCTTATTGGGTTTGGTCTTGGGTCATCCGTTGGAGCCCACGAAGGCCCATGTTTCTTGGAGCGTCATATAACCCTAGCAGATGCTAGGGTTCCAACTTATCACTCATATCACACACACAAAAAGTGTGTGTTGCTCCCTCTCTTATCAGTCATCAAAGGTTTCTACCATGAGAGGATATTCATCTTATCTTCTTTTTGTTTAGATTAGGTTGAGTGTGAGTGAATATGTAGTGAAGGAGATTGGATCAACCTAGTTGGGACAATCTCACACTTTCTTTTGTATTTGTATGATTAGCATCCATTTTGGGGACTAATCTTGTTTTGTACTTTGTTCTTGAATCTTTGATTAACAAATCACCAAGGGGAGGTTGGTTGGGTGATAATATCTGGCCTCGAACTTTGATTCTCATGTTTTAACAGATAACCTCGAAGTCGAACAAGTATAAAGACGTCACAACAAGATGTTATTGATTGTAAGTATAAGCACACGCGTTATACCCAAACGATTACCCATTTATTAATCAACCGTTTGTATGAAAAGAATGATGACAACCCCTCTCCCCTCGCCTATTTTGTAGATACGACAGGGAAGAAAACAAGACCTATATAGTCTTGGTGATCGTTGCTACAAGAAGGAAAAGTACAACGAATACCTCTGACATAAGAATTTTATGCATTTATAATGCATGGAACCGACTTCTAACTCCTACTTTGACTAAAACAATAGCTAAAGTAAAACTAAGCCCCCTCTAGATCGGTTAATGTCTATACTAATCATTACAATTTCCACCTTAGTATCATCATTAGTCAATACTGATACACAACATCATCAACCTGTGTTGGAACCTCGGACCAGGAACCACCTTTGACAAGGCACTTGTATCAATACATGTTACTGTATTTAGATCGAATCTTGACTCTATAAATGGGTCTCTTTAGTCAAATAACCTCCTTTTCAGCATCCATAGGTGTCATATACTCGGCTTCAGTTCTTGACAAAGCCATCGTGTGCAACATCATATCTTTTTAGCTTCCTGCACATCCATGTATCATGAACTCATATCGTATGATTGATCTACCCATGACAATGATCGATCTACATATGGTGTAGTCAAAATCCACAAAAACATGTACGTTCATCTGTAATCCACGATCAAACCCATCCAACATACCCACATCGATCGATGTTATGTTAGGTCTCGTGCAGACCATCTAATACTCTTGGCTTTCAACTGAATATATACATATGACCACTCATCATTCTTTTCCACATCATTGTCCTTGATAGATTACCCTCTAAAGATAATATGGAGTGCCCCTTCAACAAATTTTGTACCAACTTTCTGTTGTAAAACCCGGATTGTGACACCCTTAGAGTATTACCACTCTGGTTCCATATGATCTTAACACAAAGTATATTTCCTTTTTCTTTAACCAGCAAACCCTTGGTAACCCAGATCACCCTTGCGTCTAGGTATAAGTTTAATGGAACATATACCTTAATTGCGCATTTTCATAATCGAGTCTTTTCTTTCTTTGAGTTATTCAGTCTCGTAAACTCTTTTTGAAAATTCCTCTTCTCTTTTTCAAATATCTCAAAGTTCTTTAAAAAATGGTCGAGAAATGTTTTTGAATTGTTAATTTAATCTAAAAACATTTTTCATGGCTTCTTGCTATTGATATCGAGCATACATAATTAATATGTACGAGTCTCTCAAATATAGGAAGAACAAAACTAAACTATGGAGGATCATTGTGTCATGACTATGTGTCTAGATTAACATACCTCCAACATCGATTTTATTTTAAATCCAGTATTTTGGTCAAATTCGTGTTTGTTGAGATCTTATGTGTTTCTTAGTCTACTATTTCTTTTAAGCATGTCTCTATGATTAGTTAGGCTATAAAATTAGGATTTGTTGAATTGGAAAATTCTCCTATCCCCCCAAAACCACCTTCTGTGGGCGGTTCTCTAATTATCTCGCTGTTCATTATCTTTAAGGAACCGCATGTAGAGGTAAGGAACCGCATGCAACAACCTACGAATTTGAGTTTTCTGTAACACCAAATTTGCTCCAACACTTTTTGGAATCTTTATTTCAAACCTTTGACCACCCCAAAATTATCTTGTGCTTTCTCTACTTAACCCTAAGCATTTTGCATCCTTTTCTCAAATCAAAATGTGTTATTCACCAAATGAAAGCCTTGATTCTCCTCCATTTTTCTTAATCTTTTTCAATCTAAATTCACCCAAGAACACTCAAAATCATAGTTGTTCTTCTTCTAAGAATATTGATTGTGGAACCTCTTCTTTTCCACCACCACCCTTTTATGTTCTTTCTCCCTCACATGATAATGTCATGCATCATGGGACATATTGCCATTGTTGTCAATATCAACATCTTGCTATGACTCATATCTATAAGGAGTTTATCTACATCAAGAGTTCTAGTTAAGCCTCCTTTTCACTATGACTATGAGACTATTACCAAGCCACCACCTCCTTCTACTACCACCTTTTCTTTCATTTAAGCATGTGGCTTTCTTACTACCAAGACATCTAATTCAAGCAAATCTTAGAGTTCTAGTTTAACTAGGATTAGATTTATGCTTTTCTTTTGGCTTGTTTTTCATACATCTTTGTATGACTTGTTTACTTGTATCTTTTTAATGTTTCTTTTTAACATGACTTCTTATGGATATTGGTTCTCTTTCTTCTCTTCTTATTTCTCTTAGTGTGCGATCATTGCTATATCTTGTTGGGTGTTTCTTTTCTTATTCTAACCCTTCTATGTAGCTTGTCACAATAGCTCGTTTCCTTGGTGCCCCAAGCGAGGGGGGGGGGGGGAAGCACCAAGGGGAGCATTTGCAAAGTCCGATTATTCTCTTCTATAAAGACTTTTGCAACCTTTTTGCTTCGACAAATGGGGAGAAATGAAATAAACTCGTCTTTGAAAATCTTGTTTTTCATGTGATTGAGTTTATGTATTGTCGGAATCAAAAAAGGGGAGACTGTTAATGCAATGATGCCTAAAAACGTTAATTGCACTTTTCGGTCTCGCTTTGTTTGATTACGACAATATATAAAAACAAGCATTTACGAAAACAACAAAAATCGAATTCTTGAGTTCAAGTAGTTTTCATTTCATCCATTATCACTTAACGTATGCACAAACAAGTTTTCAACCTTAATAAGTGATCAAGGATTTAGTTTTTTTTTAAAACTCACCTTTTATTAAATGTGACAAAAGTTTTTATTAAACTTTATTTTTAAGAAAATCTTTATTAAATTAGAAATTTGAAAATTTGAAAATCGCATATTCCATATGGTTTAGGAATATCCTTTGAGGATAAATATTCCACCAGATGTGATTGCACCACTAAAAGATAAAAGGGAGCGGAGTCTACTTCGACAGTTCCTTAAATAGGTTTGCGATTCTTTATTGATAATGAACCGCGGGCACCTTTAAGGAACCACACCCGGTTATAGCCGTTGGAGGTTTGTCTTATAAATAGTGGACTATTCTCAGATTTTCTCTTCACCTCTTTTGCACACAAGTTTTTAATCCACGTTCTTAAATCATTCAAATCATTGGTTATTTGGTTGATTACTACTTATTTAGAAGTGAATTTTTCTCCTCCCATCTCTTCCTCTCAAGTGCAAAAAGAAGAACACTTTCATCCTTGAAGTGTTGTGTCTACCTCAAAGATCCATTGAAGATCAAACACTTATTTTCATTCTTGTGTTGTTGTGAAGATCCAAGTAGTTATATCTATTTGGAAGTTGTGTATTTATATTGGTTAATACTTAGGCCTTAAAGTATATTGGTGTAGATTGGTCCTAGCTAAGATTATGGCTCGACTTTTAGCTTAGAGTCATAAATTGGTCAAGCGACGTGTACGATTTCTCCACCTTAAGGAGCTTGTTGATTAGTGAACTCTCGAGTAAGGAGTAATCGAGGAGTGGAGTAGGAACGAGGATTGAGCTTCGTTG
Organism: Glebionis coronaria; assembly: GCA_025667525.1. Classification (NCBI taxonomy): domain Eukaryota; kingdom Viridiplantae; phylum Streptophyta; class Magnoliopsida; order Asterales; family Asteraceae; genus Glebionis; species Glebionis coronaria. The sequence continues at coordinate 633,795,598 of CM046875.1, read as the reverse complement.
TCGAACCACTATAAATCCTTGGTGTTTGGTTTGATCTTTCTTTTCCTTATCTCTTTACATTCTTTATTCATTACTTGCATATACTTGTGATTATTAGTTTAGTTGCACTATCCATTGTCCATATTGTGTATAAGAAGATTTAACATATTTGCTTAAGTCTAAGTTTTTGAAAAGGATTTTTGAAAACCCTTATTTAACAAGTATATTTAAGAAACTATTCAAACCCCCCCATCTTGTTTCTACAGGTTATGTTTTTATCAATTTCGATGGGTCTTCTCCGGTTCGTCTTCTAACGGTTTTTATTGGCTAGTTGAACCGACTGTGACTTCAGTTTTCGGTTTCCAGTTGAACCTCATCATTTTAGGTAGACAATATGTACGATCTTATAGATATATTATTTTAGTTGTTGTACAATGTGAATATATATTAGTATTTCTAAATAATGAGGTGTATTAATTGTTTTTAAGTGTATATTAATTATTATGTATTAATTAGTTTTAATACGAGTATTAAATTATAAATTAATTAGTTTTAATATTATGTATTGATTAGTTTTAATAACGAGTATTAAATGATATTTATTATTTTTATTTTTAATTTTAAAGCTATGTTAATTTGTACATGAAACATTACAAAAAGTAGGTTGACTTTGTAACATTTCTATAAATAGAAGGATTTTTCCTTTACAGTAATATATAATAGAGATGTATTAATTAATATGTATTAAATAGTTTTAATATGAATATTAAATTATGTATTAATCAGTTTTAATATTATGTATTAATTAGTTTTAATATGTATTAAATGATATTTATTATTTCTATTTTTAATTTTGAAGTTATGTTGATTTGTACATGAAACATTAAAAAGAGTAAGTTGATTTTGTAACATTTTTATAAATAAAAAAAAAAGGTTTTTTTTTAATATATACGGAGTATCAGAGATAGAAATTACAGGTTAAAAGTAAACCGATAAAAGAGCATATAAGCCTGTTTAAGGGAGCCCAATTTACTAGTCCAAACAAAGGCCCATATTCAGCCCTTCAGCTTGATTTTCCATATACACATAATAAAAAAACCCTTGCTAATTGGCGCCATTTTGATATCTTTTTAATCAGTTAATTCAACGGTACACCTGTTAAATTTCAACTGTATTTTTGGCGCCTTAATTTATAACATTATATATACATATCCCATTTTCCAGAAACAAAAATCACTCTTAAACAAATTTTTTAAATATTTTTTTCGTCCCGCGCACAAGGTGTTCGATGAAACGCCTCAACGAAAAAAAGAAAACCAACTTTATTTATACTCGTGTATTGTGCTTATTAAGTTTTTATGGTTTTGTTTAGGTTATGGACGTGGGACATTGCTACTTGGATGGAAATGCGGACGTTGTTGAGTTTTGTCCTCATGATTCGTTCCATCATGTCTTGGCTGCTTCGACTTACACGCTGCAAGAGGGTGATCGGCCTAGTAGGTCAGGGAGTGTTTCTCTTTTTGATGTGGATATGGGTCGAGTTGATTTGTTTTTTAGGTTGAAGACGGCGGGTATCTTTGATATGAAGTGGAATCCGGTTGGAGGGAGTGTGATGCGTCCGTTGCTTGCTCAAGCTGATGCGGATGGGTGTTTGAAGGTTCATCATTTACAAATTTCTGTTGATGGTAAGTTAAGATGAAAAATCGATATTCTGAATATGTATCTGTGGTGATTATGCATTAGATGATTTTGAATTAGGTTTGTTTTCTTCTGAGAAAAAAATATCGAGTAGAAATTCCGATCTTGAAGTCTATTAGATTTTTTTTTTTTTTTTTTTGAATGATAATCCAAATGGAAGGATAGGTGTTAGTAATGTCATTATTATCTCTTCGTAAGTTTTCATTGCGGGGTCTTTTGTTCAAGCATAATTGAATAATGGATATGATGTAGGGGATGCTCTGAAAGAGGTATATAGCGAGAAAGTCAGCTCCTCTATGTGCCTATGCTTAGACTGGAACCCTTCGGCTACATCAATTTCAGTGGGTCTTTCAGATGGTTCGGTCTCGTTAATCTCTCTTGAGGAGTCCAAAACAAGCATACTACAAGAATGGAACGCGCATGACTTTGAGGTTTGGGCTACTTCTTTTGACCCAGACCAACCACATCTAGTCTACACCGGGTCAGATGACTGCAAATTCAAGGGCTGGGACTTACGAAGCGATCCATCTGAAATGGCATTTCAAAATTCAAAAGCCCATCAGATGGGTGTTTGTTGTATTGCAAAATCTCCTCATAATCCGCACACTCTGTATACCGGAAGCTATGATGAACACTTAAGGATATGGGACGTGAGATCAATTTCAAGGCCTGTTAATGAAACATCAATAAATTTAGGTGGTGGTGTTTGGAGAATCAAGACCCATTCCGAAGTGCCTGGATTGATTCTTGCTGCGTGTATGCACAACGGCTTTTCTATTGTTAAGGTCAATGAAAATGAAGCCAAAGTGGTGGAAACATACAACAAACATGAATCACTTGCTTATGGAGCAGATTGGTATAGAGGCCGTATATGCCAGGAAGATGGAAAGGAGAAAACTATCGTTGCTACATGCTCGTTCTATGATAAGCTCCTTCGAGTTTGGGTGCCCGAAAGTGATATAATTTAATAAATGATCACAACCTCAAGGCAATCTTACTAAAGTTCTGTAAGTCTTTATTTACATTATGTATTCATCAATGTTAAGACCTATATGTATTGCATATTCGAGTGTTTGAGCTTCAGTTAACTTTTTTTTAAGAATTTACATGATTTGTAGCTCTGTACGTTTCTTGTGTTGATGATAATGGGAACTTGTTGAAACTGGTGTCATAATCTGATCAAACTGAAAATGATAGATGGGGTGGAGAAAATTTTGAGCTTTCATAAATGACTGAGGGTGGCTAAAGTGGTTTTGATATTTTGTGGTTATAAGTTTATAACCTATCGTTTTGGGATAATATATATGTAAGGGGCTACAAGAAAAAAATGTGGGGTAGATACTTGGAAGCATTCAGAATTTTCTCTTAGGTGGCTCATCAAACTCACAATCATCGCTCCGTAGGACTAGCCATTGATTTGGAAGTATTCATAAATTCTTTAAAGTTGTCTTTCATAAAATGAGAAGTCCCCATTAGCCTTTAAGCAACTAATAAGGTTACTTATATTGTTATATGATTATAATGTCACATATACAATTGTTGCAAAATGGAAGTTTATAATGGCGTTAGAGACTTAGTATTCTAATTCCTATGAAAACATATTGGTGCCCCAAGGTGACCTTATAGCGGTCCCTAGTGACTTCATGAACATAAATATGAAAAGTAAGATGATTTTTCTTAGGTGCAGGTTAAGTAAAGATGGTTACTACTCATCAGTAAATGGTGTAGGGACCTCGGACTTGTATTTTTTTTCTTTCTTTTGCATGCTGGAAGTTTGCTATGGTTTTGAAAATGATGGATTGATCTTTCTATTTTGGCCTCATAAATGTTATCACTTCAGTTGTTGTCTTGCAACCCCTCACCTCACCCCACCCCACTCACACACAAAGACAGAGAGATTCCATCAAGGATTGTTGCCAAGCAGAAACATATCGGAAAATTTCAAAATACATGTGGTGTAAAAGTTGAAATTACCATGGGAGGTGGCCCGTGCCCAAGAATGGGCAAAAGTTGTGATACCACTGTCCTTATTTTTCTATTTTTAATTTCAATCCAAAAATGTTCTGTTAAGCTGTTGGAATCTGATCAATAGTTCCAACTTTGGACTTCTGATAATTATATTCAAAAGATGAGTAGAATTCATATCAGATAGGATAATAAACTTTATTTTTCTACCAGCAACCTCTAATTAGTCATTTGACATAGTGAAATGATTTAGAATGAGATAGAAACTCAAAGCTACCCGTCCTTATTCTGACCAATCATTTGAGGAAAATGATATGAACTGGATCGATTATAGAGATAAAAGGATAGATAGGCTATAATAATGGGATAACCCGACCCTCCGATGGCTTATATTAGTGAGATAAACCGACTCCCCAATTAACTAAGAAAACAATAAACCAAAATAAAACATAATCATATTTCTCTGCCTAATAACATTACAGACCTATATCTCTATATATAATAGAAGATAAACTTTTCATCAAGAAATAATAAAAGGAAAGTAAATAAGCTAATAAAATAAATAATAGTTGGAGTGGCTGCGACTTCAAGTCCGTTATAGAGTAACAAATATTTGGCCTAGCGGCATCTAAGGTGTAATGGCTGCGGGTCCAAGTCCCAAGGCACGTTGCCAGAGGCGGAGATAGGCAGGGGTTAAGGGGGTCGGCCGACCTCCCGAGCGAAAAAATTGTAGTGTAAATTTTCGAAAATATTCGGGTTTTTTCGAGAATTTGACCCCCTAAAAACCATTTTTTTTAGTGTAGTTTATAAACATATCAAAGTTTGACCCCTCGAGCAAAATTTTCTGGCTCTGCCCCTGCACGTTGCAGGATGTATGAGAGTTTGCTGTAAAATAAAACAGTAAAATCTGATATGGGGGCCCTTATATTGCTGATTCCAGTCTAGATTATCTTTAAAGTTTCATGTCGATAGTTCTATATTCACTCCATTATAAATTTATTCTTTCAAAGCATATTTATGGTACTGATTTGAAATAAAAAGTTTACTTTTGTTTACTGTAGAGAAGAAAAAACTATGTTGGTCTGTGAGTCTGTCCTTGCTGCTATTTGCTGTCTAAGCATGTTATGGCTTTCATTTTTGTCTTCGCAACCAACATGTGTGCCAATGAATATTTTATAGAATCCTGTGAGTTTGTTTTTGCCCAAAAATCCATATCAAATAATAATTGCATAATTATTAGCTTTATTGGTTCATGAGTTTCAAATTAATTGTTCTACAAATCTCTCTTTAGCAGAGTAACACATATTTTGCTTCAAAGTTTGCATAATGACCTTTTCTTTTCCTTTCAGAATCATGCATTTTGCATACGATTTCATAACAAATAAACGCAAGCAATCTAGGCCTAAATAACGTGCCGACGGATCTAAGTACATCTTTGAATATACCAGAAGACCAAATATCAAAATATTCTCAAATAAGCTTATACCAGCAACATGAATAGATAACATCACTTTGTAATGGAAGTTTTCTTTAGTTTATCTACTGGCGGTGCATCACAAAGCTTCACCGTTGGAGCGAAAAAACCTCGTACGACTGAGGAGATAGACTTAAGATCCGGGTTAAATTCGTTCCATATTCAACATGTATGGTTAACTTCTTACGTATCAGACACATAATCGTAAAACTTCAAGATTTCGAAAGACAAGGGTCCTCCCAGGAGAGGCCTGTCTATGGCCAAATCATATGTACTGCATTCCTCTTACTTAACATTTAGTACATTTGACATTTACTCAGTCTTTAGAATCTATAACTCTCTCTCACACACTCTCACACACACACTTATCTACACAAAATCTCACACTTGGTTATAGAGTGTCAGTTTCACATGCTACCTCCTCCACAAAACCTCCTATATTTCATCTCTAATATCACACACACAGACTACACAGCCATGCATTTGTTTCTTTACTCATGACCTCAAACTAATGTACTGTCCAATGGCTGCTCTACGCAAACTTCACCCTCCAAGGCGAACAAACAAAGCTGGTTTGATCACATGCTCATGGGCTGTTTGGTTATTCATTGTTGGCTTATTGTGTATACAAGTTGAGTCTGCTAGTTTAAAGGACTCTATCAAGCTACTCAAGAAACCTGAACTAATCTCTAACATCCACTCGCCTACATTTTCATTTCAAGTTGGTGATGCTGAATCTTCTTGCACCAATTGTACTTCCAGCTGCAAGGTTTGTGCTTTATATGCTATGTTCTATGTTATGTTTCTTGAGCTGTAAATCGAAAAAAGATTTGAAGATTGTTCGTATAACAGATTGCAGACGATTTAAGAATTAGACTTGGATTATCAAACTTGCATGCAATTAGCTTGGAGAAAAAGTTATAACTTAAATTTTTTTGACCCAATTCATGAAAAATGACTAAATGAGATCTTAGTTCAAAGCCTCTAGAATTTCAAATCTTGTAAGCCATGCAGTATTGCATATGCTGTTCTTGCATGGCTTGGGACTGGCTCGGTTCTCAGTTTAGAGACTTGTGGTCAAACACGCAATTATTAAATCCAGAAAGAGTTTATTCTGATATAGAGCTTAAATTATTTTGTTTTTGGTTGTGACTTTATATGATATAATAGATGTAAACAAATATGTATCAATTTGGATTCTTGCTTCAGTATGTTTGACCAAAAAAAGTCAAAAGTTAGCTCTAATTTTGAAGTTGAAAAAAAAAAAAAACAGTTGGATTCACACATTTGATTTTGGCCTTCAGAATAGCAGGATCAAAAATTAACAATTTTTGCTTGTGAATCATAATTAAGGCATTAGTTATACATAACTAATTTAAAAACTAGACAAAAAAATATTTTCAAGTGAACCGAACCAATCGAACCATTTCAACCCGAACCAGTTTAGATATTACAATATACTGTTAACCACACCGTCCGTATTACCACCTTCACAAGCACGGATACATATCCAACATGCATAAATATGTTCTTTTGTTTGCGTGCAGCTGGATGATCTCCGGCCTTTAAACTGTTCATCCGGAGAGATTTCTTACACTAAATTGCAAGATGGAAACCATACATTCGAGCTGTGCATCAACGGGTCTCATCCAATCCATTGTGTTACATACAACTGGACCATTGGTACTTAACTATCCTTCCTCCTAATAGTCTTTACTCAAAGTCAAAATACATATTTTTTTTTCTGAAATGCTGCATTATATCCAATGTAACTAATAGTTACTAATTGCTCCTGCAGACACTGTTCCACCAACAGCAACCGTTACAGCTTCGACACCTTTTACAAATGGTTCAAGTGTTTCTGTGTATGTTTCTTTTAGTGAACCCTGTGGTGGTGGAATTAGATGCTTATCTGTAAATGACTGCAGCGTAAGTAGGTTGTTCCTAGAACTTCCGTTATATATATGATGGTCTATAAGTTTTCAGTTATATAAATAAATATAAAAATTCACTTGCAGCTTCTAGCTTATGGTCCTGGCAATGTTATACCAAGCACACTAAAGATTATCAAGCCAAATCGTGAATTTTCTATTTCACTAAATATGTCAACCAGCGTTGAGTATGGAAGAGTTGTCTTAGTAACAGATAAAGGTTTCTGTAAAGATGCTGCTGGGAATCAAATTACAAGAACAAAGGCTTCCTGGTTCTTCGTTCATTTAGGTGAGAATAATTTCTTTCAATATAGGTCCTCAAAAATGTCAAAGGGTACTGATAACTTGTTCGATGGTCTTTACTCTTTACAGACAGAAGGGATGTGTATGTTGATCTGAGGACTCGTGTACCCGAACAACTACTTCCACTCGATAACAATGTTAGATTGGTTCAAGCGACTAACAAACCAAAAAACCTGAAGTTGTACCTATATTTCACCCAACCAATAGTCAACACATCGGCTGAAGTGTTAAAGTCGATCACAGTTAGTCAAGGGTCACTTATATCAGCCACTAGCAATAATGATACCCTTGGAAACAGACGATTTGGTTATCAGTTTGTAGATATAGCAAACGTTGCTATTGTTACTGCGGGGCTAGATTCAGGGTTACTCCTAACCAGACAAGGCACTCCGGTTTCCCCCATTGCACCGGTTACTTTTCTTTTTGGTACATCTGAGACTTGATTTCAATAAATAGGAGTTGTGACTTTAAAAGGTCAATGTGTAGCTTGTTCCTAATTAACTAATGTTCATTTTTGGAACATTTACAGATTCTCAACGGCCAGATGTGAGGTTAAGCACGACGAGCCGTATGAAGACACAACAGGAGCACATCCCGGTGACGATAAAATTCATGAAACCTGTTTTTGGGTTCAATATGTCTCATTTATCAATTTCCGGAGGACAGATTCAAGGGTTAGTCATAATCAGTTTTTGATCTTTAGATAAATAGATTATGAATATTTAGAGGCTATATATTACTGATTATCACTGGCTCTCTCAACCATATATAAGACCTTTTTCCATCTCATAATGCCTATCATCCGATCATTATTGTTCCGCTTGGTTTGTTGCAGATTTCGTGAAATAAGTAAGAGTATCTACTCAGTCACTGTTCAACCAACTGAAGATACGATACTCTTGCACGTTCCCGAAAATGTAACAATAGATGTAGCTGGAAACACAAACCTACAATCAAATATCCTACGGCTATTTCACTGTATAACGCTTATCTTGATATCTTTTTTTTTTTTTTAATTTTCAATTCACACGACTCATATAAATGCCTTATTACAGATTCTGTACCTGCCGCGTCCATGGCCCTTTCTTGCTCAGCCACAGCTGCTTTCGTTTTGACTGCGGTGGTTGCAACCCTGCTCACCATTTCCACTGCTTCCCTTCAGAACTATGGAGCATTTTTAACACCGTCACCATTGTTGACTTCAAGTCCAGCTAGAACTTTGTTTGTAAGATAATTTCCTAAATCTTAATTACCATAAACCTTGGGTTCCAATAAATGACCAACTGATCATTTTTGTTTCATGAAAACAGCGGATTGTATGCCACATTCAAATCTTTGCATTATCTGGATGGTTAGCGGCTCCTTTGCCTATCGAGTATAGTGAATTTGCCAAGGGTTTAAGATGGAGTATCCCATACTTTAGACTCCCATGGGAAACTGGTTATGTAAAGCCTGTTTGGCCTATGAATCCACATTCATATGGTTCTAGAATCGATGATTCTGGACCTGATAATCACAAGCAAGTCAAAGTCACAAGTCTAGACAACGCTGACCCAGTAATATACGGATTGCCACTCACTGCAATGGAGTACAGGTCATTTTTTGAGGTCAGTAGTCTGCAATCAGTTTTTAGTGTTTGGTTATAATGAAATAATTCTATCTTATTGTTCAAGTGTCATTTTGCAATCAAACAACTTTTTTCTAACTATGGCAATTTACTTTCGAAATACAATGCCAAACACCCTGCCTGTCGTGTTTTATTTTCTTCTTGATTTCTGATGGCGGTTTGTTTACACAGAGCCAAAATGCAATACCTGAGGCCGAATATATCACAGATTTTAAGGATTCTCACGGGTGAGTTTTAGTATATTGCTGACAAGTATATTTCCGATTATTTATAACTACTTTTGGAATCATGATTCAGGTGGAGGGATTTCAACCGGAGCATGTTTTGGCTGGCGGTCATTTGCGGTGGCTTAATCATTCTGCATATATTGTTCATTTTAATACTTAAACTTCGAAAGAAAAAAGAAAAAGAGAGCACCACTGTCTCTGTCGTTTTCCCACGATTCGAAGTATTTCTAGTAATTCTTGCAGTTCCTTGTGTTTCTGCAGCTTCAGCATCTCTACTCAAAGGTAACTTTTTTTTTTTTACTATAAGCTATAACGTCAAGTCTATTAGTATCCAAATCCAAAATTTACATAGATTTCATTAGTAGTTGACAGTTACTCCTGATTTTAGAACATTTTGAAATGTTTAAGTAAAAAGATTAGCTTTTTGGACTTTAAAGTCAATATTTTGTTCTGTTTTTATAGGTGGGTCGGCTTCAGGGATAGCAGTCGGCGTTTTACTATTAGGAACCGTAATTTTCTTAATACTTGCATTGTTTATGTTCCTTTCAATTGGAATATCATCCGGGAAGCTACTCCTATACAAAGAAATTCACCACGAAGATCAAAAAATGCATTGGTATCAAACACTTATTAAAGTAACATTAGGTCCAGGAAAACAAGGTCAATGGACATGGATCAACACCTCAAATTCCAAATGGTTAACCATTTTAGGTCCCCTTTTCGAAGACCTAAGAGGCCCACCAAAGTACATGCTTTCCCAGATCACCGGAGGTTTGGGATATAACACCAACAGAGGCAGTATAATCGCATCAGATGATGAAAACGAAGATTCAGAAGCACCCTTTGTTCAAAGAGTATTCGGGATCCTTAGAATCTACTACATTTTCCTCGAATCAATCAAACGGGTCATTTTAGGAATCTTGGTGGGTACATTTTCAAGAAACGGACATTCTGAAACACCCACGAAAACATTAATATGTGTTACTTCATTTCAGCTGTTCTTCATGGTACTCAAGAAGCCATTTATCAAGAAAAAGGTTCAGTTAGTGGAGATCATATCAGTTTCAAGTCAACTTGCAATCTTTGCAACATGTTTGGTTCTTTTAAGAAAGAATCTTTCAACCGATGATCAAACCAAGGTTGGGATCGCAATGCTTTGCATGTTCTTGGCTGCATTCATTGCTCAAATCTTGAACGAGTGGAACTCTTTGATATGTCAGATAAAACAGCTAGATCCTGATAACAAGTCTTTATGCATGGGATTAAAGATAGCATCATGGGGTATACTACTACTTTTTGTTCCTATCAGGTTGATGAAAAGTATCGAGAGTCAATTCCCATTAAAAGGTCGTATGCGTGAGGATACTCTAGGAGCAGCGTCAGTTGGAAGATTTAGAAGCTCGAGTACACCAGATCGAACATGGATGAAGCAACTGAGGGATCTAGCAAAGTCTAGTTTTGGTAGAGAAAGTAATGGTAACGGCACCACACCCACTGATCCGTCGAGTAGTAATACGAAAGGGAGCGGGTTTTGGGGGAAGAGGAGTAGCAGTTCGTCGCAGACGACATCTATGGATTCAAAGTCGAAACCAAAAGGGATGTATAAAGATTTTGAAGCTATTTTTGGGCCAAAATAAGTGATTTTTATGCATGATTAATAAGCTTTGAGAGCTGTGTCTCCGAGGTTAATTAGCTTGTAAATATGACTATTGATGAATGAGTACTTACTGAGCATGTAGAAGTTATATGAATTTGTCACGAAGCATTCAATTTTGGTTATATTTTCAAGCATAACATATATACTTTGTTTTGGTGGACTAATTTGATCGGTTGCGTGTTGAGTACTTGACAAGAAGGATGCGGGAAAGCGCACATGGCGGGAACACCAGTACCCTCCCCAACCCGCATTAACCCCTACTTTTACTGATGCTCCCCATTATGTGTTTTCTAGCACTCCTCCCTTCAGGCCTTCACCCTTCGCATGAAAAAGTCTTCTCGCGCTATTTTTCCCCACTGATACTCCCTTTGCTTTAACCGGTAGAACCTCTTACGGTACATACAAATCTTAAATGTATCCAATTTTTCTCTAAGACTTATATATATCACATGTTTTCTACCAAATGAAAAGGTTAAACACTCTTTCTTCCTTTTTTTTTTTTGCCACCAGCATGTAGAAATCGCTATAAAAGACTTGTTGCCCGGTAGAAGAGCCTACAATGCTTCCCAACCTATTAAGGGTGCGTTTGGTTTATAGGGTTGGGGTTAGGGTGGGGTCACTGGGGTGTGTCCTCTCGGCTCTCACAGTATTTGTGTTAATTTTATGACCAAATGAGGTTTACATAGTTGGTTAATACATTTGACTCCTATGTTCAAAAAAATAAAAAAAAAACATTTGACTCTTTAACTAAAAGTTTCGGGTTCGAATCTTGAGAATAGAAAAAATTTAATTAGGAGGGATACTATCCATCGAAATATCGAGCAAACTCTCGTCGAAGATTAGTCCACTCGTTTTAATAGCGGTGAGAACTCCTCGTCGTAGATTAAAAAAAAAAATTAAAAAAAATATATATTCAGTTTATTTTTTTATGTTATTTGTTTGTTAGAAAAAAAATTATTAACTTGGCCTTTTTAAAATACAAAATGTTTTTTCTTTGACTCCTATGATAAAAGTTCTAACTCCGCTACTAGTCCGACCATACTATTAAGTAACGGTTTAATCGAGTTTTTCGCTCAAAACAAATGTTTAATCATTTAACCGCGTCATGATTCAACTAGTTCAACGAGCCGAACCAACTTGAGCTTCAAAACACTTAAGATATAATATTCATGTATTAAAATATGGCATCTTCTAGTCCTAAGAAAAAAACTTAAGTCGTAGGAAATGATGTAATAAAGTTTAATTTTAAAATTTAAAATTTGTTTATTTAAATAATTAATTATAAATTTTCTCTCTCGTACAAATAAAAATCATAACTAAAATCTAAATTCTAATCCCAAACATATCTATAAACAAAACAAGGCCTAACTATGAATTCAAGTCCGCATAAGAACACTTATCAAAGATATTTGTATCGTAAATACTACTTCCCTCCTTCCAAAATTATTGTCACCTTTCTCTTTTACTTTTTACAGAAAAACAATTTTACTTTTAATCAATTAGTTCAAAACCTTTATAGTGTTTGTAATTATGATTTCAATTAAGTGTAATCTAGTAATACGATCTAAAATTCTTATCTATTTTTAGAAGTTTTAAAAGTAAACAATTAATTTCGAATAACACGAAAAGAAAACATGGATTATAATTGGGTAAACGCTATAAAATACCATCTTACTTATTGATTTATGCCGACTTTAAACATTTACTAATTAATCTCGTGACTTTATCATTCTACTTTCAAATTTGTTCCAAAGTTACCAATATGGTAACTTGTTACCTAGGCACGGTAATATCCACGTAATTATTTTTATTTTTTTAATTTATTCACGTCTGATTATCATTAGTATATGAACGTTACTATTAAAAATTTAACTTTATATGAAAATGGGTCACCACTAACCCTGCAACCCCACACAGTCACTGTCTTCTCATTATTCCTCCATCAAACCCTCCACCAAAATGAAGACTTGGTTCTGAATCTCATTAGCGATTAGTGGGTGCCCTCTAGATATCGTTACTTTCAATGTTATTCTTCAAGAAAAGATTGAAACTGAGAGCAAACATACATATATTTTTTCTTTAATTCGTGTTTAGTGACGATAGGATTAGACATGAGTCGGGTTTGTATTCTTTTTCACCATCATCATCGTCCTTTTTAAGAATACTAGGTTTCCTTTTTCTTGTTTTCTTTATAATACTAGAATCCAAATCATCGTCGTTGTTGACAACAACGCAAGTTGTCCTCTTTCTTGTTGCCTTTTTAGTACTAAAATCATAATCATTGTTGAGTATCTTTTTCTTTTGCTTTCTGTTAGACCTTCTTTCTGAGTTTGTTTCTTCTTCTTGTTCTGTATTGATTGTATCGTCTTCATCTTTAACAGTCGCCATTAATGGTTTCTGGGTTTGCACAAAGAAAGAAGGTGGATAGATCACGGAGGTGGAGGGGGTTTCTTTTTACTGTGGGTTTATTTGGGTTTGTGTGAGTTTATTCGATTTGTTTGGAGGTTGAGAGATGTTATAGATGTTGTATGTATCTGTTCTTATCTTGTTGTAGTCAAACTTTCTGTTGTGGATCTAGTGTTTACCTTAAAATGCAGCCTAAAATATCCACGTCACATATATGAGTCGTTTTTTTATTTTTAAAGAGTAAACTGCAAAATACATCCTTGTGGTTTGAACTTTTTTACACAATACATCCCTTGCTGAAAGTATTGGCACTATACATCACCCGTTAGACAAACGTTTGCCACAACACATCCCTAGGGACTAACGATGCAAATATTGTTCGTTATCTTCTGACGAGGGAAGTATTTTGCAAAAAAAGTTTAATTTTTTCGAAATAAAAGTTTTTTTTTTCGTTTTAATTTTTTTCGAAAAAGAGTTTTATTCTTCATAAAAAGAAAATAAGTTTAAATTTATTTTCGAAAAAAGTTTTAAATATTATTTAAACATTTAAATTTATAATTTATAGTAATTTTTTACACATTTTTTTAGAAAAATAAATGTTTTTCTTTTTAAAAAGTAAAAAAAAAATTAAAATTGTATAATTTTTTTATCTTTAAAGATAAAAGTAACTTTTTTTTAAGATAAAATTTTTAAAATATTTGTATGTTTTAAATATTATTTTATTTTAATAGTTAAAAGTTTTATCTTATCTTAGATATAGATAAAGATATTTAAATAATTTTAAATATTTTTTTTTTTTTTAAATATTAACGTCTAATTTTTCAAAAAATAATTTAATTTTTAAGATAAAATAAAATTTTACTTTTATCTTAAGAAAAGATAAATTATAAACATTTTCTTTTTTTTTTGAAAAGATAAACACTTATTTTGCTAAAAAATGTTTAAAAAAATTTAAAAATTTTAAATTTAAATGTTTAAACAATTTTAAAACTTTTTTAGAAAAGAAATTTAAACTCAACTTTTAATATAAAACTTTTTTTTCAAAAAATAATTAAAACAAAAAAAAATAAAACTTTCTTTCAAAAACTTAAACTTTTTTTGCAAAACACATCTCTCGTCAGAAGATAACGAAAAATATTTGCATCGTTAGTGCTGAGGGATGTATTTTGACAAACGTTTGTCTAACAAGTGATGTATAGTGCCAATACTTTCAGCGAGGGGTATTATGTGAAAAAGTTCTATTGTGTGAAAAAGTTCAAACCACAAGGATATATTTTGCACACTCATTTTTAAAATAAATACTCAAGATTATATTTTATACCTTTTATCTATTATAATTTTATAAGACGGAAGGAGTAGTACTTGTTAAAATTTCTTTTAATCGGTCAAAATGCAGGAAACATAGATTAATTTCAAATTTTAGTTGTCGGTGTGAATTACTATGTAAGAAGTCAACGATGTACACGCGTCAAAGACATAACAAAAGGACTAAAGATGTAAAGTTGTAAAATTCTGGATGGATGGATGATGGGCTAAGTAGGCTGTGTATGAAAAGCCACTAATCTAAAGCCGGCATAATACACGTAGTCCATCTTGTTTGCTAGCTAGCTTCAACAACAAGCTAATAATAGATTCAGTATTCTATAAAATGGGAAGCGTGTGGAGTGGAAACCAATTATCACAACAAGATATCCAAATGGCTCTTTCAAACGTTAAGCAAATCGTTTCTGCTAATCCCGTTGTTGTTTTCAGGTTTGCTTTTGCTTTTTTTTTCTTTTACAATTGTTTTGATTATTATTAGTTTTCAAATGTTTTTTTGGTTTTTAGCTATTGATTGATCATCTATTTTTAAATATATCAATCTCAATTGTTGCAAATTAGTAAGTAATATTAGCTAGCTACACCTAGATATATATGATCCACAAATTTTTTTACAGAAGAATTTATTTTTGCAATCAGAAACGGCTAGCGACGTAGCTTGTTGTTTGTTTGCCTTTTGACTTGACTTAAAGTCTAATTCTAATGAAATTAAGTAAGAATTGTTTGTTATCAATAACTAATTTTAAGGTAAATAGTAAAAATCAACCGGTAACAAAGATTAGGTTATGCCTTATGGTGTGTCACTAGTGTTTGGATAGGTCATGGAAACAATTGAAATAAACTGATAAGTTAATTAGGCTACAACCTTATGTCAGCTTATTAGAGGTTTAAAAAGCTTTTCAAAATAAGCTAACTTATTTAATAAGTCAAACCTCTCCTCTGGAGGCAGAGGTCAAGAGGTCAAGGGTTCGATCATTGGTAGAACCGGAACCAGCCTCTCTACCTTTGTCTACGTCTCAACCTCCCTATTAGGACGATCCGAATTGGGTGTTACCTTTTTTTTTATCAAGTCCCAACAAGTTTAAGGAATCCTTATAAGCTAGTACTACTATTGTTTTTCATATTCTCAAGCTAATGGAAATGAGCTTTTAGAAACGATTGAAACTTGTATTTACTTCAATGACATACGGGAATTTAAATTTTGGAATAAGGAATCCGAAACACCATCTCAGCCTAGAATAAGCTTTCAAGAGTTTCTGGCAAGTGTTTGGGATAGAATCCTTGTGTTTAGTAATACAATAAGTTGCAACTACCACAGGTTTGAATAGTTTTATTGTGATTATTTAGGGTGTTGGATATTATTTTATCATTATTTGAGAAAATTAAGCAGTTTAATTGTTTGGATAATTTTATTGTGATTATGAAAAAAAGCCATCACAAACTCCCCTTGACTAGAATTAGCAAGCATTTTTAAACCCATGATCACTAGTTCTAGATACAGGAACTGCTAGGCGGAAATAAGAAACTTACTTGTTTTTCGCAGCAAAACTTACTGTGGATATTGTAAGAGGGTGAAACAACTCTTCTCAGAGCTTAACGTAGCTTACAAGCTCCTCGAGTTAGATGAAGAAAGTAAGTTGTTTTATTCATTCCATCATTTTATCCATTTATGCATTTCTTCATAAAGAACAAAAACCAACTTTTTTTCATGAATTTTGAAGGTAATGGTGATGAAATTCAATCGGCTCTTAAGGAGTGGACTGGTCAGAGTACCGTTCCTAATGTGTTCATAGCTGGGAAGCACATTGGTGGTTGTGATGGTGAGTGCCTTTCTTAAGCCCCGTTTTGTTGGTTTTTGAGTTCTATTACTGGTCTGAAATTAAGTTAATATGTGGGTTTTGGTTGCAGCTGTTATGGAAAAGCATCGAGCTGGTAAGCTGGTGCCGATGCTCACAGAAGCAGGCGCCATTGGTAATAACTCAGCTCAGCTCTCCAGCATATGAATTTACAAGTTTAGTGTCGAATAATAAGATGGATAGAGTTCCATTATGGTTGTTGATGTATATTCACTTTACTGAATCTGAACAAATGACATCTTTATAATACTATGGATCTTTGTCTATTTTGATACTGTAGTTGTTACTCGGTATGTATATTCTCGCTTTCTTGTCTTTACATTATTTGATACTGTAGTTGTTACTCGGTATGTATATTCTCGCTTTCTTGTCTTGACATTATTTGATCATGCTACGCCTAATCGATTGGAGCTGGGTGATTCATCCAACATTTTCACTATGACAAAACATGTATTTCGACATTATTTTAGCCTATGAGCAATTATCAAGTGCAGTTGGCAGCTATATACATGTATCTAAATATCTTTGTAAAATTCTGTTGCCAAAAGATTTGTGATCAAAAGGACCTAACCAAAACTTGTGCGGAAAATCCTGGCTCTGTTGTTGTACGTTTCGATAACGGGGCAAATCAGGAACACCACGTATGAGAAAGAGAAGCAATGTAACGACCACCACCCAAACTAACTTGGAACCACTCTTCTTCTTCATGACCAGGGTGCCACTTTGCCCAAAGACGTGTTCATTTGTGGCTGCTAACCGACCTTCTTTAGCATAAGTATACATTTTTTTTTTGTTTTAAAATGGATATTATAGTAATTTCTGTTATTGATGTTACTTGTTTCAGGAAACATTCATTCAAAAAAGCGATTAACAACATACTTTTGTGCACGGTGAGTAAGTTAAGCAACTCAAAGCACTGCACAATTTTTTTGCACAATTTTTTTGTGTAGTGATGTAGTTTGAGTTGCTTAACATCTCACATTGCTTTTTTTTCTTCCAAAAAGGTTTACAAAAACAAGTAATTTTAATAAAAGGAATTAATTTAATATCTATTTTTAAACAAAAAAAATTATACTTATGATAAAAATGTGATAAACTTCACAGTCATCCCATACCTGCATAAAAAACAATCATACTCATTAACAATCCGCATACAACATTTATACATTTTACTCAAACTTTGAAGGAAAATGCGAAACACAAAAAGATATAGGCCGCGTTTAGTTGGAAAACATTTTCTATCATTTTCTATATTTTGTTTTGTAGAAAAAGAGAAGGGATTTTCATCTCCACAAAACACTTGAAAATTTACAAAACGCGTTTAGTTAGAGAAATATGTGTTTGTGTTTTCTATTTATCAAAACTAGAAAACATGTTCAAGTGTTTTTGTTTTAGGTTTTCGTCAGTGAATTTACGTTTTCTTCGGTAAATTCACGTTTTCGTCATTAAATTTACGTTTTCGTCAGTAATTTTACGTTTTCATCAGTAATATTACGTTTTCGTCAGCAATTTTACGTTCTCGACAGTAAATTTACATTTTCGTCAGTAAATTCACGTTTGGGTCAGAAAATTTTGGTTTTCGTCAGTATTTTTACGTTTTCGTCAGTAAATTTACGTTTTTGTCAGTAAATTTACGTTTTCGTCAGTAAATTTACGTTTTCATTATTTTAACGTTTACCTCAGTAAATTTAATTTTCGTCAGTAAATTTACATTTTCGTCAGTGAATTTACGTTTTCGTAAGTAAATTTACGTTTTCGTCAGTAAACTTTACGTTTCGTCAGAAATTTTACGTTTTTGTCAGTAAATTTACGCTTTCGTCAGTAAATTTATGTTTTCGCCAGTACTTTTACGTTTTCGTCAGTAAATTTACGTTTTCGTTAGTAAATTTACGTTTTTGTCACTAAATTTAAGTTTGCATCAGTAAATTTACGTTTTCGTCAGTGAATTTGCGTTTCCGTTTGCAATTTTACGTTTTCGTTTGCAAACGTAAAAATTTTATTGACGAAAAAGTAAATGTACCGACAAAAAGGTAAATTTGCTGACGAAAACGTAAATTTACTGACGTAAACGTTAAAATAATGACAAAAACGTAAATTTACTGACGAGAACATAGATTTATTGACGAAAACGTAAAAATACCGACAAAAACGTAAATTTACTGACGAAAACGTAAATTTACTGATGTAAACGTTAAAATAATGACAAAACCGTAAATTTACTGACGAAAACCTAAATTTACTGACAAAAACGTAAAATTTCTGACGAAAACGTAAAATTTACTGTCGAAAACGTTAAAATAATGACAAAAACGTAAATTTACTGACGAAAACTTATGTTTACTGATGAAAACGTAAATTTTCTGACATAAACATTAAAATAATTATAAAAACGTAAATTTACTGACAAAAACGTAAATTACTTACGAAAACGTAATTTTACTAACGAAAATGTAAAATATTTGCGAAAATGTAAAATATTTGCGAAAATGTAAAATATTTGCGAAAACGTAAAATACTGATGAAAAAGCAAAATTTTCAATGCAAACGTAAAAATAAAGAGAAAATTAGATATTTTGTGTTAAAAGGAAAACATGGAAAACAAAAAAAATTTGTTTTCTTGTTTTGTGTATAAAAGGGGAAAATAGGAATTTTGTGTTTTGTAGAGATATTTTCTGGAAAATGATATAATTTGAACGCGTTTTCTATTTTCCTTGTTTTCTAGAAAACATTTTATGGAAAACAAGGTGTTTTCCATCCAACTAAACGCACCCATAATATCCCCACTTTATTAATAACTAGTTGAGACTACAAGTTCGCATACCTCTCCATTCTTACCAGCTATAGCATTCTCCATTGACTTCTTATCAACCATTGTAACTAAGCCGATTCTGCCTTCTTCACTTGCAATGGTTGCATACAATACTTCCGCGTAAACGCTCACTTTTTTGCTCAAATTATCAACCGTCGTAAATATTGGCACATTTACAACCACCTTATACCAACGAACAAAGGGACGTTTATCTAATGGTGATGGGAGCCGCGGTCCACATCAGACGCAGACGCCTCTGTTAATATGTAAATAAATTGAGTGCAAATGTCTTTTATAAGTATTGCATGAATACACTCTTATTGTTAGATTAGTAAGCACACACCTTCACACAAGGAAACAATGCCTTGTAGTGTGTAAAAACCAATCATCGAATAAATAACTTAAGAAAACATGTTACGTTTTTTGATTTCATGCCCGTAGCAGCAATCTCGTTTAGTTAGTATCAAATAAACAAAACTTTGTTTTCTTTTTTCCTATTTATGCTACTAAAACACAAATTTATTCGTAAAAGTATAAAACTAGAAAAACTATAACAAATTTACACTACATTACTTAACCATAGCCCATAGGAATTATTAACAACAAATAAGTAAGGAGAATGTTATAATATTGAATATTTGGTAGTTAAAGGAGTAAAATGAGACTTATACCCAATGTATCTAAAAGATTCCAAGAACACCTATTTCAATAATGAAGATACAATAACGTAATGGCCATGGTACATGCCACACCCATCTTTCTTGGCCAAAACCCATGAGTTGGAACATTGATTATGAAGAAGTAGAAGTAGGTTTGGTTTTTTTGTCATGGGATTAATCAATACTGAAATTTATAAGCGGATAGTGAGTGAGGTTGTTGCGGAATTTATTGCTAGGGTAAATGTTAAGCGTACTTGGGTAGGTGAAAAAAATAAGTTCAATATTTCAACATCTTTTTAGTCAACATTAAGTCATCAACACACCTGCAGGCTTCATCTTCTTCTGCAAATCTTTATGGTTGTTTAGAAGTTAATTTTTTTTTTAACCTGATGTGGGCTCGAGTGAAATATGTCGATGGAAAAATTTGTGTATTTCACTATGGAATGGAGTCTCATTTGTTGGGCCTCATTAGAATGACTCGGAAAAAAAAATCTGGCACAATCAGTGGCGGACGCAGGATATTGGGTGGTGGGGGGTAAATTTTTTTTTTGACAATAGCAAGGTAAAAAAATTAAAATTCGAATAAAAAATCCAGTATTTTAACTTAAAAATGGAAGATTTCACGTTTTTAGAGTGTTAAATGTCGAAATTCAATATGTGAGTGGGGGCAATTTGCGTTTTTAGTGAGGGGAATTCAAAAAAATGTCGAAAAATTACACTGTAATCTCGTCTTTTTGGTCGAGCTATGGGGGCAACGCCACCCCATACCCAATACATGCATCCGCCCCTGCGCACAACATGAATTATTACTACTGTAAACCACAAGCTATCTAAAGCTTCTAAACATTGTTTAAATGTTGTTTACACGCTACAAAGGGTCAGAATTCATGTGTTTTGTACAGTGGCGGACCTAGAAGAAAATATAAGGTAGTTCCTTTCATATATGAAAAAAGCCAAAAAGTTAACGGGTTGATAAGTCGGATAGTCACATGATCGGGTTATGTTAATGCTTTTTTTTTCAAAATTAATAAAACTTATCATAATCAACCATTTTAAAAAAAACTCACTTCCCATCATTTTTTTAAAAATTAAATATCTCACAAACGGTAAATCGTCAAACGAAAAAAAATACACAATTGTGACGATAATTAAATCATCTATCTATCGAGGGGCACATGTATATACTTTCGACGAACTTTTTTTTCGACTTTTTTCTTAAGTCACGTCTGAAAAGAATCATATATAATTCGTCACGAATCATATATGATTTTTAGAAAATCATATATGACTCGTGATATGAATCATATATGATTTACTGAGAATCATGTATGTTTCGTGACGAATCATATATGATTCTCTCCAGACGTGACTTAAGAAAAAAAGTCGAAAAAAAGTTCGTCGAAAGTATATACATATGACCCTCGATAGATAGATGATTTAATTCTCGTCGCGATGATATGTTTTGTTTTACGTAACAATGAACGGTTTGTGAGATATTTAATTTTTAAAAAATAAATTTTTTGTTACATAATAAAAATAGATGATTGTTATTGGTTGATTGAGTCTATGTTAAACTAAGGGTGTATATGGATTTTTTCCTAAAACCGCTTACAATGTTTTTTAAGTGACCTTGAACAACAATATATATATATTGTAACTAAAGTATTAACTTTATTATCATCTAATAGAAGATGTATCCGTTACGATAAAATTAAAGATAAATTTGCATCTTTTATAATTACGCAGTGGCGGAGAGAGGGGTCACAAAATTGTAGTGTAAACAGCAGTGTAAATTCTATAAAATATTTGATTTTTTTTATAATTTGTTTCTTCTAAAAAAACATTTTGTAGTGTATTTATAAAAAATATTAACGTGTGCAGCAGAATTTTTTGTCTCCCCGTCAGGGGCGGAACTACTTGGGAAGTGCGGGGAGCAGCGCCCCCATGGCTCGACAAAAATAATCAAATTTTAGTGTAAATTTTTTTTAAGACCATTTTATTAAAGTGCACTCCATCGTAAATTCGAACTGCCTCCTACTCGGAAACAAAACAATTTAAAAACCTTCAAATTACTCTCGAAAAGAAAAAAATAATGTAAAAACCTTATATTTGTATCTTTATTCGGTGTATACAACGACTATCGTCAAAAAAAAAAATTGACCCCACTCCTCAAATTTTTTGGTTCCGCCACTGATCCCCGTAATTACAGATAACAAAATCCTTAACGATTAATTGAAAATAATAACGTTATAATAGTTCATTTAGGCTGCTTGTATTACTACATTATGAGTTCATTTTGAATATCCCAGTGGCGGACGCAGGATATTCGATAGTGGGGGGCAAACTTTTTTTTTTGACAATAGTAAGGCAAAAAAAATTAAAACCCGAATAAAAATCGAGTATTTTAACTTAAAAATGAAAATTTTCTATGTTTTACAGTGTTAAATGTCGAATTTTAATGTGTGAGTGGGGGGCAATTTGCGTTTTTAGTGGGGGCATTAAAAAAACTGTCAAAATTAAAAAAAAATTACATTATAATCTCGTCTTTTTGGTCGAGCTATGGGGGGCGCCGACACCCCATACATAACACATGCGTCCGCCCCTGACTCCCGGTGTGATCTTTATTAAATTTTATTCAATTTTAGTGTTTGTGATGCCCCTTTTATGCATATAAACTGTGAAACTAGACACACTTTGACTTTATAGGTCAAACAAGCACCTTTCGACTTCTGTTTTGATATGATTTTTTTTCTAAATTATTGCAAAAAACTTTTAACTTTCATAAACAGAGAATACAAATCACCACTGTTGGTGTTAAATCTGTTGACAGTCTTGTTTGACCTTGAAAGTCAAAGCGTATAATATGTGTTCGTATGTCTGTTTTCTTTCTTCAGGGCAACGATAGTTCATTGGATGATTGCGTATCCCATCTCATTTGCCCCTGTTGCACCTTGGCTCAGGTTTGTCCCCTGCTTATATATTCTTTTTGGATCCTATACTATCGCATCTTTGGTCTAAACAGTGTTAAATATGTGCAGGAGTCAAGGACATTGGAAATGAACAACGTTCATGACGGTACATGGCATGGTCGAGGTGACACAATGTGTATAGGAACGTATGTTGAAGGTGTCAAGGCCTTTGAGCTAATCCCACCCTCCATGGCTTCAATCAACTCTCCAAAACCTTGTTTGCCCTTATAATATCCGCAATCAGAGATCAACATTGTTCATGATGTGGTTCAAGAACATTGCCATTGCCCGCCACCTGTTTAAAAAATGCAGGGAAAATGTATATGATGAATTGTACAGTTTGCAATGTTATGAGGAGAGAATTAATAAGAAATATATGCGGAAAAAAAAAGGCTGAAAGTTAACAAGATGTTTGTTCATGACATGGGATACTCGGCATGTTTTTGTTCATGACATGACATGGGATACGGATATGTAAACGGTTGCACCACTTATACCAATCTGACCCTATTGTCACATCTTTGGTCTTGCAAGTAATTATATCTTTCACATCAGATAATAGACTGCTAGAAAGCAAAACGTTGGTAAAGGGAGATAATGTAAAATACTGAGTGCACTTGCACGTTAAGCTCGATAATAATACTTCAAAAGTTGAAGTGTCACTTGCACGTTATGACAATTTATAGTGGTCTGGTGGTTTTTTGTGGCCGGCTAACGAGGTTGGTTATATATGGTGTAAGAGCAACTCCCGTTGGAAATAGAAGAATGCCCTCTTCTTATGCAAAAAAGCCATTCAATAGCAATTCACCAATGACATGAGTGTTTGTTCTCTCAAACCAAATAGTATTGAGTTGTCTAAAACGCGTATGTATTGTTTTGAAACCGGACAGTTCAACTCGTTCCAATCAAAACAGCGGGTCAAATTAAACCGCATTTTTTTTCCGATAGGTTTATCATATCGAAACCCAAACACCTACACTTAAAAAATGGAAATGATTGAGATAAAACACTTTACTTTTATATCTTTTCAAATTTTTTAATGAACAATTTGCATTTACCTATTAAATTTATTTATTTTGTTATAATATTTTTCAACTCAAGAATACAAAAAAATATGTTATCTTTTTTAGTCTCTTTAGTTTAAAAAAAAAAATTCAGTCGTTTCTTATGTGACTCGACTCTTCATCTTTTTATATACATCGTTTTCTTTCATCATTAAATTTAGGGAAAATAAAAAAAATACTTAATTTTTCAACCTTTTCCCACAAAATACCCATTTATTTTCCTTAAAATGCCAAAATACCCCAAAACATAAAAGAACTAGACACCCTTACAAAATAGATAAAAATATCGAAAATTTTAGATTTTTTGAAAAAAAATCAAAATTTTTTGATTTTTCTTCAAAAAATCTAAAATTTTGATATTTTTTAAGAGTCGAAAATTTTAGATATTATGCAGAAAAATCGATTTTTTTTATATTTCTTCAATATATCTAAATTTTTTTATATTTTCCAGATATCAAAAAATTTAGATATTATGAAGAAATATAAAAAAAATCGATGTTTTAAAAAAAACTTTCGAATTTTTTTCAGTTGCGTAACTCCTAACTGTATGATATATCAAATCTAGTAGTGCTCTCATATCTACACGTTATGGGACAATAAATACTAACCACGCGCAGGCTGAGATCATTATATAGCAGACAATATGCTATTTAGCGTGCAGCTTGTGGCATCGAATACTTACCCAAGTCTTGTACTACATCGACTAAAAAAACGTAAACCAAAGTTAAGGATATACAGTAGAAAACTAAAAATTAGAATATTAATTTCTAAAAGGGTGTATTTAAAAACCATTAACCAATGGGTACAATAGTTACCAAAAGTTATACCCCTATAAAGTTGCTATGACCAAAAGTAAAACAATTTGACTCAATTACAGTCGTCATCTTCTTCATAAACTCCGGCAGTATCATTCAACTCCCGATCGATATACTATTTTCTGTTCCATTTTTCTTCCCTCTTTTTAAATATTGAAACCAAGGTGGTTCCCGAATAGTTTCTAAGATAGGTCCCAAAAAATATTCTATATCGCTTCTAAAAGATTTTTCCGGTCAAGGTGGTTCCCGGGCACCACTAGAACACACGTAGGTCCGCCCCTAGTTTTGTACTTTTGTTCAAGGATAAACTAGAACATAAAAGGTTGTTATGAATTTATTTTAGGCAGGTGTGTTTGACACCCTTTGAATGACATATTGGCTGGTTTGTTTGCTAGCAAAGTTACTGAATGGTCCAATTGGTTTACCACACATTTTCGATTAAATGTGCCAAAAGTTGGCAAGTAGGTGACTTTTACGATTTATTATTGTGACAAACAAATCTCCAAACTAGTTCGAGTATGTTATAATTTGGCAGGCTATCTAAGATTGTCATATAACAAAAAGAAGAGATTTCACCTTACGTGTCTAATTTCGAGGAAATTCGTTTCAATGCGTCAAAAGCTTTTAAAATGATAAAAAATCATTTACAACTTGAATAAGAGCATTTACAACGCATTAAATCTTTAAAAACTTGATACATTTAATACACTAGACGAGTACCCGCGCATAGCGGCGGAAATTGTCTAGCAACAGATAATTAACACGATGTGATATTGTGGTAAGTGTTTCGGTGACGTTCAAAATATAAACTCAAAAGATTAAACTTTTATTGCAAAGCGTTGTAACATGTTATAATTTAAAATATCTTATAAGTAAGTTTATATCTTTTTTAATGAATAAGATTTGCATGTAGTAGTTTTTAGTGGGACCCACATTCAACATTTTCAACTTTTAACCAAAAGGATACACCCTTTATAATATAGTATAGATATAGATTAGTGGGACCCACATTTTTCAACCATTCAACATTTTCAACTTTCAACCAAATGGATACACCCTTTATAATGTAGTATAAATATAGATTAGTGGGACCCACATTTTTCAACCATTCAATATTTTCAACTTTCAACCAAAGGGATACACCCTTTATAATGTAGTATAGATATAGATTAGTGGGACCCACATTTTTCAACCATTCAATATTTTCAACTTTCAACCAAAAGGATACACCCTTTATAATGTAGTATAGATATAGATTAGTGGGACCTACATTTTTCAACCATTCAACATTTTCAACTTTCAACCAAAGGGATACTCCCTTTATAATGTAGTATAGATATAGATTAGTGGGACCCACATTTTTCAACCATTCAACATTTTCAACTTTCAACCAAAGAGATACACCCTTTATAATGTAGTATAGATATAGATTAGTGGGACCCACATTTTTCAACCATTCAATATTTTCAACTTTCAACCAAAGGGATACACCCTTTATAATGTAGTGTAGATATAAATTAGTGGGACCCACATTTTTCAACCATTCAACATTTTCAACTTTCAACCAAAGGGATACACCCTTTATAATGTAGTATTGATATAGATTAGTGGGACCCATATTTTTCAACCATTCAATATTTTCAACTTTCAACCAAAGGGATACACCCTTTATAATGTAGTATAGATATAGATTAGTGGGACCCACATTTTTCAACCATTCAATATTTTCAACTTTCAACCAAAGGGATACACCCTTTATAATGTAGTATAGATATTGATTAGTGCGACCCACATTTTTCAACCATTCAACATTTTCAACTTTCAACCAAAGGGATACACCCTTTATAATGTAGTATAGATATAGATTAGGGGGACCCACATTTTTCAACCATTCAACATTTTCAACTTTCAACCAAAGGGATACACCCTTTATAATGCAGTATAGATATATATTAGTGAGACCCACATTTTTCAACCATTCAATATTTTCAACTTTCAACCAAAGGGATACACCCTTTATAATGTAGTATAGATATAAATTAGTGGGACCCACATTTTTCAACCATTCAACATTTTCAACTTTCAACCAAAGGGATACACCCTTTATAATGTAGTATAGATATAGATTAGTGGGACCTACATTTTTCAACCATTCAACATTTTCAACTTTCAACCAAAGGGATACACCCTTTATAATGTAGTATAGATATAGATTAGTGGGACCCACATTTTTCAGCCATTCAATATTTTCAACTTTCAACCAAAGGGATACACCCTTTATAATGTAGTATAGATATAAATTAGTGGGACCCACATTTTTCAACCATTCAACATTTTCAACTTTCAACCAAAGGGATACACCCTTTATAATGTAGTATTGATATAGATTAGTGGGACCCATATTTTTCAACCATTCAATATTTTCAACTTTCAACCAAAGGGATACACCCTTAATAATGTAGTATAGGTATTGATTAGTGGGACCCACATTTTTCAACCATTCAACATTTTCAACTTTCAACCAAAGGGATACACCCTTTATAATATAGTATAGATATAGATTAGGGGGACCCACATTTTTCAACCATTCAACATTTTCAACTTTCAACCAAAGGGATACACCCTTTATAATGCAATATAGATATAGATTAATGGGACCCACATTTTTTAACCATTCAATATTTTCAACTTTCAACCAATGGGATACACCCTTTATAATGTAGTATAGATATAAATTAGTGGGACCCACATTTTTCAACCATTCAACATTTTCAACTTTCAACCAAAGGGATACACCCTTTATAATGTAGTATAGATATAGATTAGTGGGACCCACATTTTTCAACCATTCAACATTTTCAACTTTCAACCAAAGGGATACACCCTTTATAATGTAGTATAGATATAGATTAGTGGGACCCACATTTTTCAACCATTCAATATTTTCAACTTTCAACCAAAGGGATACACCCTTTATAATGTAGTATAGATATAAATATACATTAGTGGGACCCACATTTTTCAACATTCAACATTTTCATCTTTCAACCAAAGGATACACCCTTAATAATGTAGTATAGATATAGATTAGTGGGACCCACATTTTTCAACCATTCAACATTTTCAACTTTCAACCAAAGGGATACACCCTTTATAATGTAGTATAGATATAGATATAGATTAGTGGGACCCATATTTTTCAACTATTCAACATTTTCAACTTTCAACCAAAGGGATACACCCTTTATAATATAGTATAGATATAGCTATAGATTAGTGGGACCCACATTTTTCAACCATTCAATATTTTCAACTTTCAACCAAAGGGATACACCCTTTATAATGTAGTATATATATTGATTAGTGCGACCTACATTTTTCAACCATTCAACATTTTCAACTTTCAACCAAAGGGATACACCCTTTATAATGTAGTATAGATATAGATTAGGGGGACCCACATTTTTCAACCATTCAACATTTTCAACTTTCAACCAAAGGGATACACCCTTTATAATGCAGTATAGATATAGATTAGTGGGACCCACATTTTTCAACCATTCAATATTTTCAACTTTCAACCAAAGGGATACACCCTTTATAATGTAGTATAGATATAAATTAGTGGGACCCACATTTTTCAACCATTCAACATTTTCAACTTTCAACCAAAGGGATACACCCTTTATAATGTAGTATAGATATAGATTAGTGGGACCCACATTTTTCAACCATTCAACATTTTCAACTTTCAACCAAAAGGATACACCCTTTATAATGTAGTATAAATATAGATTAGTGGGACCCACATTTTTCAACCATTCAATATTTTCAACTTTCAACCAAAGGGATACACCCTTTATAATGTAGTATAGATATAGATTAGTGGGACCCACATTTTTCAACCATTCAACATTTTCAACTTTCAACCAAAGGGATACACCCTTTATAATATAGTATAGATATAGATTAGTGGGACCCATATTTTTCAACTATTCAATATTTTCAACTTTCAACCAAAGGGATACACCCTTAATAATGTAGTATAGGTATTGATTAGTGGGACCCACATTTTTCAACCATTCAACATTTTCAACTTTCAACCAAAGGGATACACCCTTTATAATATAGTATAGATATAGATTAGGGGGACCCACATTTTTCAACCATTCAACATTTTCAACTTTCAACCAAAGGGATACACCCTTTATAATGCAATATAGATATAGATTAGTGGGACCCACATTTTTTAACCATTCAATATTTTCAACTTTCAACCAATGGGATACACCCTTTATAATGTAGTATAGATATAAATTAGTGGGACCCACATTTTTCAACCATTCAACATTTTCAACTTTCAACCAAAGGGATACACCCTTTATAATGTAGTATAGATATAGATTAGTGGGACCCACATTTTTCAACCATTCAACATTTTCAACTTTCAACCAAAGGGATACACCCTTTATAATGTAGTATAGATATAGATTAGTGGGACCCACATTTTTCAACCATTCAATATTTTCAACTTTCAACCAAAGGGATACACCCTTTATAATGTAGTATAGATATAAATATACATTAGTGGGACCCACATTTTTCAACATTCAACATTTTCATCTTTCAACCAAAGGATACACCCTTAATAATGTAGTATAGATATAGATTAGTGGGACCCACATTTTTCAACCATTCAACATTTTCAACTTTCAACCAAAGGGATACACCCTTTATAATGTAGTATAGATATAGATATAGATTAGTGGGACCCATATTTTTCAACTATTCAACATTTTCAACTTTCAACCAAAGGGATACACCCTTTATAATATAGTATAGATATAGCTATAGATTAGTGGGACCCACATTTTTCAACCATTCAATATTTTCAACTTTCAACCAAAGGGATACACCCTTTATAATGTAGTATATATATTGATTAGTGCGACCTACATTTTTCAACCATTCAACATTTTCAACTTTCAACCAAAGGGATACACCCTTTATAATGTAGTATAGATTTAATGTGAAAGCAAGTGAATGTGGATGACTTGAGGTTTATCAAGTCATTTTAAGAGCATCTCCCATGAGTAAACCCACTAATAGCTTTTTACTATTTTATAAAGTCTTTTTAGAAGGTTTTTGTGTATTAGGGTGTGTTTAGTTACACTAGCAGTTAGCAGGAGTAGTAATAGTTAGCTGTAGCAGTAAGTAGTAGCAGTTAGCAGTACCAGTTAGCAATAACAGATAATTTATAAAAGTGTTTGGTAAATTAGCAGTAGCTGTAGTTTAAATATGTGAAAAGACATAAAGGACATAAAGATACTCTTTTAAATTAAATGTGTTCTATTGATGAGGATATTTAAGTAATTTATTAAGTTAAAAGCTCTTCATTAAAAATGCTCATCTAAAAATGCTCTTTGAAAGAGCATAAGAAAAAAGAGCATTTTTATCAAAAACGCTAATGCTCATTGTCTTACCAAACAAGTTTTTTTTAACAATAATGCTAAATGCTAATGCTATTGGTAAAAATGCTCTTAAAAAAGCTGTTACCAAACACAGCCTTAGAGTAAAAGCTTTTTACAAAGCTTTTTCAAAAGACTTTGAGTTCACAAAGTCTTTCATCAAACTCTTGCTTATTAAATGGATGGCGCATTCAGTGCATTCAATGCAAAAAGATATGAAGCTTTATGAAAAGTTATTAATGCGATGGTGAAAACCATCTCCAAACACTTGTTGAAATAGTTAATGTCTTTTGTTAGAGCCAAGGCTGTCAAGATCGCGATCCCACCTGAGATCGTTTTTATCTTTGCAAGATCGAGATCGTAAGATCCTACCAATTTATCATGTTATACAAGCAAATTTATAAACGAGTCAAACTTTTTTATTTCTACTCATTATCAAAGATAAATTTATATAATATCCGCTTGAAAATGTTAAAGTTCAAATTTAGAATACCAAAGTAAAGTAAAGCACAAAAATGTCAAGTCTTAGTCTTCACATTCATGAGTATATAACATGCGTATATACGTCTCAAAACAAATTAAATTACTAGTATCACTGTGAATAATGTATCTAAATTAATACTTAAAGGTTGATAGTTAAAACTATGAAAAGGGTAAAAAAAATTACCTACAAGAAACTTTTTATTTTAGGCAACAGGATCATGAGAAGAACCTTAATTTGTTTAATGTAATTTGGATTTACAGAAAGCAAATATCTATGTTTACTGATTAAAAAATAAGGAAATTAAACGTTAATACTTGTTACTGAGATCAGCGGACTCGTACTAATCTTTTTTTTAGCCTAAAAAGTAATGGGTTAGTAAGTATGTAAGTGAGTAAGTTAGTAACTTGGTAATTTGGTAAGTGAGTAAGTGAGTAAGTTAGTAACTTGGTAATTTGGTAAACTCGTATCGACACGCGATCTTACGATCTTACCTGCGATCCTACACCGATCTTACGATCCTACCTCTGATGCGATCCTACACCGATCTTACACGATTCTATCAGGTGGGAACGTACGATCTTACGTGTAAACTCGCGATCTTGACAGCCTTGGTTAGAGCATCTCTAATCGGGTGTTAATGAAAAGCTTTTTACTATTTGAAAAAGCTTTTGAAAAGCTTTTTACCATTGTGTGAGAAGACTTTTAAAAAGTTTGTAACAGCATTTATAATGCATCAAGTCATAAAAACTTGATGCATTTAATGTCTTAAATGCCAAATCCGTTCAATTACTTAAGCTTTTGTAACAGACTTGGTATTCACCAAGTCATTGTAAAAAACTAGCTCAAAAAGATTTTACTACAATGTTGAAAACCACTTAAAATAGCTTTGTGAAATAGTACCAAGTTTTTAAAGACTTTTACCATTACATATGCTCTAAGAAAGACTTAGGGGGCGTTTTTCCACTAAATTGCATGAGTGGGAAAAGAAGTAGGGTCAAACATTATTTTAATATTAAATATTAAATCTTCCATATGTACAAGGCAAATAAAGTTTTCCTCTCCCCATTATGATGTTCTAATGGATGTGCAGTCCACCTTCCATATGAACAAGGAGAAAAAGAAACATACCCTAATGTGCCAAGTCTTTGAAAACAATAGCTTTTCAATTGCATTAATAGTAATGAATGTATCAACTCATTTCAAGTTTAGCATTTTAAATGCTCCAAACCATTGAAGACTTAGAGCATTGAGAATGCTCTTAGTTTAGCTATTGTGGATGCTTTAACATGAATACTATAAATAACTTGTGTTTTAATAATATTTGTGAGAAATAACCCGACAAATTTTGAGTCATTTACTAATGAGGCCCAATAAACGAGACAACAATCTATAGTCATTGACGTGTTTCACTCGAGTCCCACATCATCATAGGGTTGAGCATTGGGCTCGGACCGGATCAAAGACCGAAATGGTCCGAAACCTTAGACCGAGACGGGACCAAAATAGTTTGGTCCGGGTCGGCTTGGTCCGGTTCGATCCTTGGTTGGGCCAATTAGGCATAATCAACGAGATTTTTGTTAAGACCGAACCGGACCGACCAAACCGAGGACTAAAATGTTCCAAAACTTCGGATCGGACCAAAAATGTTGGGTCCGGTTCGGGCTGATCCGTCCGATTCAATTTCCTGGTCCAGGTCTATTTGAGTCTGCCATGCTCAGCCCTACATCATCATGTGAAAAACTTAAACTTCTAAGCACACAAAGGGTTTAGATTTCAAAAGATACAATTGTGTTGATGACTATGTTGACCTAAAAGAAATTGAAACTTTGAAGTTTGACTTCACATACCCAACTACTCAGGTACACTTTTCATTACTACTTCAATAAATTCACAACAACATTTATGGTGATGTTAATCCTGCCATCTGAGCTTTTTAGCATAAGTACACAAGTTTGTTTTGTTTTAAAAC
Organism: Glebionis coronaria; assembly: GCA_025667525.1. Lineage (NCBI taxonomy): Eukaryota > Viridiplantae > Streptophyta > Magnoliopsida > Asterales > Asteraceae > Glebionis > Glebionis coronaria. Next base: position 633,762,918 of record CM046875.1, on the reverse strand, counting down.
GAATATTATGGTAATTTATTTTATTGAAGTTATTTGTTTCGGGTAAACTTTCATTCAAAAAAGCAATAAACAACATACTTTGAGCACGATGAGTATGTTAAGCAACTCAAAGTACGTCACTGCACAGATTGTTTGTGTAGTGATGTTGCTTGAGTTGCTTAACATACTCACCGTGATCTTTTTTACAAAAACGGTTTACAAAAAACAAATAATTTTTATGAAAAAATTAATATAATATCTCTTGTGAAACAATTCTTTTTTATAATTATATTATAAAACATTTGGGACCTTCCAGAAATAGCTAGGCGGAATTTTCAGCAAATTTACTTACTAAATATAATAGCGAACATTAAAATGAAGTTAGAAAAGACAAGCGGTAGAACCTCTTTTACACCTCATTTATTGAGTTCTATAGCAAATGATGGGTACATGGCTTTAACGACTCACTATGTTGATGAAACATGGATATTAAGGAAGAAAATGTTCAACTTTAGTGTTATACTGCCTCCTCATACCAGTAAAATCTTAACACATGTTTTGATTAGTTTTTTTTTATCAGAACGAGGGATTAAAAACAAAGTTTTTACCATCACACTAGACAATGCTAAATATAATGATGGTTTAGTAGAAACTTTAAGAGGTCATCTAGGTTTGAATAATGGGTTAGTTTGTAATGGTAAATTTATATTTTTCACAACGCACATGTATACATTACCATGACAAACTAACCCGTTATTCAAATGTAGATGACTTCTTAAAGTTTATACTAAACCATCATTATTTTTGGGATTATGTAGTGTGATGGTAAAACTTTGTTTTTAATCCTCCATTCTAATAAGAAAATAATCAAAACATGTGCTAGGATTATACCGGTATGAGGAGGTGGTACAACACTTAGAGTTTAACCACTTTCTTCCTTAATACCCATGTTTCATCAACAAACTCAATCATTAAAGCCATGTACCCATAATTTGTAATAGAACTCCATAAATCATCTGTAAAAGAGACTCTAACGCTTACCTTTTCTAACTTCAGTTTCAAGTTTTTTCTCTATCGTAAATAGCTAACACATCCTTCTTTACGGAATTTCTACGAATTAGAGCCTAAATTGATGTAAAAATTGGTGCAATTATCTCATCGCCTCATGCTCAACATGCTAAATGCGTATTATGCTTAATTATCGCAATTGCCATTTTCCATATACATATTCTGGTCCAAAGGGGGACATTTGTGTGATGGCTCGCCTTCTTCAATCTTTAACATTTATACATGTGTCGCCTCAAATTTTTGTTCCAGATGTCGGATTCACACAATACATCTTGCCACAATTATTAAAAGTTTTCTTTCTATCGGCAAGGATTTCTCTTTCCATCTTCTCGAACAAACTCCATACCAAAGAAGGTTGTCTCTTTAAAATCATTTAAGAACCCTCATCTTTATCATCTCTTTTCGTACTTTGCCTCGAATTTGCCTCGACATGTTCAGAAATACTTCTTATAACCGAAAAAACCACACAAATTGATCGGTATATTTAATTCCGAATTAATTTTTAATTAAGCAATTAAAAACGTCCCAAGCAACCCATTGTATGTAAATATAAATTAAAAAAGTATTAAACACTCTTCTAATTTACCTATTAACACATTTTTAAACACCCCTTTGATTCGACTATTAAAATTTAAAACAAAATATACATATTAAATCGTTAACCTAAATTAAAAATTATAAGAATGTATTTGACAACTATCAACAAGCATCTCGTATATGAAAAAAATCTAGATTTGAAAATTATTTAACTAAAAACATATTATATATATTAAAATTAAAAAATAGTTGAGTAATGATTTGTAGATTTGTGTCTGAGTTTCATTTGATAAGAAAATAGAAACCTGCAAAGTGAAGCTGGAAAAATTGCCAAGCAAAAAAGAAAACCATATATGTTACTAGATCACCCATTAACCCTCTCACTTAAAAAGTGGTGTCAAAAAGAGGCCGTTCACTTGAAAAATGATGCCAATAAGCGCCCCTCCTCACTTTTGAGTTCTATTAATGGTCTGGAATTAAATTAATATGTGGGTTTTGGTTGCAGCTGTTATGGAAAACATCGAACTGGTAAGCTGATGCCGATGCTCACAAAAGCAGACGCCATTGGAAATAACTCAGCTCAGCTCTCCAGCATATGAGTTTACAAGTTTAGTTTCGAATAATAAGATGGATAGAGTTCCATTATGGTTGTTGATGTATATTTACTTTACTGAATCTGAACAAATGACATCTTTATAATACTATGGATCTTTGCCTTTTACTATTTTGATAGTGTCACTTTCTTAGTTTCTTGTTTTGACATGATTTGATCTTGCCACGAGTCTCTTTATCCTATGCCTAATCGATTGGAGCTGCGTGACTCATCTGTCGACTTTTTCACTATGGCAAAACATGTACTTGGACATTTTAGCCTATGAGCAACTATCAATTGCAGTTAGCAACTATATACATGTATCTAAATATATTTTGCTGCCAAAAGATTTGTGATCGAAGAGACCTAATTAAAACCTGTGAGTAAAATCCTGGCCTCGTCATTGTATGTTTTGATAACGGGGCAAATCTCTAATACAAGCAGAGCTACATAACGACCACCACCTAAACTAACTTGGAACCACTCTTCTTCATGCCTGTTGTCTTCTACAGAGTGCCACTTGGAACCACTATTTTTGGTGATGGTAAAGCCTGCCAACTGACCTTTTTGAGCATATAGTATACAAGTTTTTTTGTTTAAAAACTGATATTGTAGTAATTTCTTTTAATAGAGTTATTTGTTTCGGGAAAACTTTTATTCAAAAAAGCAAACAACATACTTTGAGTATGTTAAACAACTCAAAGTACGTCACTGCACAATTTTTTGTGTAGTGATGTAGTTTGAGTTGCTTAACATACTCACCGTGCTCTAGGTTTACAAAAAACAAGTAATTTTGATAAAAGAAATTAATAGAATATCTCTTTAAAAAATGTTTACTTATGATAAAAATGTGATAAACTTCGTAGTCATCCCATCCCATACCTGGATATAAAACATATCAGACTCATTAACAATCGGCATACAACATTTATACATTTTACTCAAAACTTTAAAGGAAAATGGGAAACACATAAATGATGTCCCACTTTATTAATAACTAGTTGAGATTACAAGCTCGCATACCTCTCCATTCATACCAGCTATAGCATTCTCCATTCATTCTTTATCAGCAATTGTAACCAAGCCGATTCCGCCTGGTAATCCTTCTTCACTTGCAATGGTTGCATACAATACTTTCCCGTAAACGCCAACTTTTTTGCTCAAATCATCACCCGTCATAGGTATTGGTACATTTACAACAAATACCTCATACCAGCCAACATAGGGACGTTTGTCTAATGCTGATGGGGAGTCGCGATCCACATTTGATCCCTCTATTTATATGTAAAGAAATTGAGTTCAAATGTCTTTTGTAGTTTTTAAATAAATAGATCGTTAGTGTTGATTAGTAAGCAACTAAGCATACACCTTCATGAGGAAACAATGCGTTATAGTGTGCATAAAACCGATCAATGATTAATTAACTTAAGAAAACATCTACATAACCAAAATGTTTCGTTTGAAAGGAAAAAAGTCACATAATGCTATAACCCATAGAATTTATGTTACGTTTTTTGGATTTCATGCCCGTAGAAGCAATCTCGTTGGATCAAAATCCTCTCAAGTTGAAAACAATTTGATAAGTCATGGTATAAAAAGTTTTTTTAGTGAAATTTAGGTGACCCATTTGTATTTATATTTATTGTGATTGGTCTTTACCTATCAAGTTAGCTCTAACTTAAGAGGATCCTCCTCCAATCTCGTCTAGTTAGTATCAAATAAACGGAACTTCGTTTTTATTCCTATTTATGCTACTAAAACACAAATTTATTCGTAAAAGTATAAAACTAAAAAACTGCAACAAACTTGACAAATTTACACTACAATAAGCAGTTAATAACAACAAATAAGAAAGGTGAATGTTATAATATGTAAATTTGGTAGTTAAAGGACTAACACTAGACTTTTACCCTAATGTATCTAAAAGATTCCAAAAACACCTATTTCAATAATGAAAACACGGCAACATAATCGCCATGGTACATGCCACACCCATCTTTCTTGGCCAAAATCCATGAATCGGAAGTCTAATTCAAACACTCCAGCTATGAAGAAGTAGAACTGTAGAAGTGGGTTTGGTTTTTATAGATGGGATTAATCAATGGTGAAATTTATAAGCTGATAGTGAGGCAGGTTGTTGTGAAATTTATTACAAGGATAAATGTTAAGCGTACTTGGGTATGTGAAAAAATAAATTCAATATTTCTAACATCTGTTTAGTCAACATCAAGTCATCAATACACATGCAGGGCTGCATGTTCTTCTGAAAATCTTTATGGTTGCTTAGAAGTTTAAAGACGTTTTACTTATTGAATGACTAAAAACAAAAAAAAAAAAACTAAAACTGGCACAACATGATATATTACTACTGTAAAACACAAGCTTACCTAAAGCTTCTAAACAATGTTTAAATGTTGTATACACAGCTACAAAGGTTCAAAAATCATGTGTTATGTACTTTTGTTCAAGGATAAACTAGAACATAAAAGGTTGTTATGAATTTATTTTAGGCACGTGTGTTTGACAACCTTTGATTGAGGTGATTAAGAGGGCATGTTCATATATATATATATATATAGATTTACATCGATCTTAAAATAAAAATAATAAAAATCAATGAAAAAGTGACAAGTGTAACATGTGAAGTTAATTATATTTTTAATTATAAAATTCATAAAAGGGCGATTTTGAAAATTGGCATTTTCACATTTAAGTATTCATTTAAGCCACTTTACATCTCATTTAAAGTTTTATTATGCCTACTCTTTTAATTACACGTTCAAAAAAAATATTTAAGTACTCCCCTTTTTATATCTCTCGTATGAAATATTATGATGGTCAGTTGGTCACACTAATATTAAACTCTTTTTACATACTAATGAACTCATGCTAATTTTGTCTCATGGCACGATCGTCGAAGTATGCAATTTTTTATTAACTTGATGTAATAAATTATGTATCAAGGTTTTTACTAATTTGTTAATAGAAATATGTTTATCCTATAAATTATGTATCAAAATTTCTAACCGAAAAATGTTAGTTAACTCTTAAGTATTTTACGAACCAAGTTTTAATTAGAGGTGGCAAATCTTGCCCATTTTGATACATATGGGCACTTTTTGCCTATTTTCAAAAAAGGATGGGGCACTTTTTGCCCATTCTTTATAATGAATGGGCTAAACGGGCGCATATGTAAGAAACTAAATGGGCTTAACGGGCGCACTTGTAAAATACAAATTAGTATACTCGACGAATTTTTTTTTTAAATTTTTTATCCCGGCTTACAAACAAGTATTTTAATTTTTTATTTGTGGGTTTTTATATGTTTTTTTTCCTTTTTTAGCTTGTGCCCGTTTAGTCCGCCCGTTTCGCCCGCCCGTTTCGCCCGTGCCCGTTTAGCCCGTGCCCGTTTAGCCCGCCGCCCGTTTAGCCCGTTGCCCGTTTAGCCCGCCGCCCGTGCCCGCCCGCCCGCCCATTTTACCACCTCTAGTTTTAATATAAGTGTGTTAAGAAAATTTTTCTACAAAAACTAAGTGTGCTACTAAATATGTGTCACAAGATTTTGTGTGTGACTAAAAATATAGTGTGAAAATGTGTCACAAGTTTTTATGTGTGACTAACAATATAGTGTGAAAATATGTCAAAGATTTAGTTTTTCACTAAGAAAGTGTAACTAAATGAATGTGTGTCTATAAATGTATAAAATAATTTAGTGTGTCACTAACTAAATATGTATCAAGAAAATCAATGTGTGTCACTATAAAAAAAAAAAATAATTTGTTACAAATGTGCTAAAGTATAACACTATATATTATGTAAGATTTTATGTGTCACTTTCACTAAATTATGTATGACAGTACAGATGTGTCAAAATAGTTTTATGTGTCACTGTATATTCATTACTCTCTCCGTCACATATTAGTAGTCCACTAATACAAAGCACGCAGTTTAATAAAATTATCACTTTTCAGCTTTTTCTCTTTTACTTTTTACACAATGACAATTTTACCTTTAACAAATAAATTTATAACTTTTTATTGTTTGTAATAATACCTTCAAGTGAGGGTGATATGGTAAATTTAATATATATTTCTTATTTATTTTTGGACTGGACAATTAATTTGGGACGTCAAAAAATAATAACATGAACTATTAATATGAAACGGAAAAAGTAAAAATTAGTTGTGTCGGAGTATATTTATAGTAAGTCACATTATATTACTCCATAAAAAAGAATGTGCTACAATAAAAATATTAGTAAAACATGTTACGAAGAACAATAAAATTTCAATATAATAATACGATGCGTTAATGTTTGAAAAGTAGGTGCACGTTACAATCTTGCAAATATGTGGTTAAAAGATTTGCTATGTATTTTAAAACAATTACAAAATTGCCATTCATTTTGTTTTAATCAAGTAAAATCATATTTGGTACATCTAACGGTTTATATTGGTTCTTACTGTTTTTATTTTAAGAGTGATATTCACAATAACAGCACTCTCTCTCTCTCTCTATATATATATATATATATATATATATATATATATATATATATATATATATATATATATATATATATATATATATACATTTGTTTTTTTTTGAACGGTAGTTTGGTGCAGCGGAATATATTGCGTGCCACCGAGGCACCAAGTCTCTCGACCCGAGTTTGAATCATCTCACGAAGAAAATATCAACCTCATGCTATCCATCCAGACGACATGTTCATATTGGCTGGTTTGTTTGCTAGCAAAGTTACTGAATGCTCCCATTGGTTACGACACATTTTTGATTAAATGTGCCAAAAGTTGGCAAGTAAGTGACTTTTACGATTTATTATTGTGATAAACAAATATACAAACTAGTTCGAGTATGTTATAAGTTGGAAAGCTATCTAAGATTGTCATATAACAAAAAAAAAGAGATTTCACCTTAGATGTCTGTCAAATTTCGAGGAAATTCGTTTCAATAATGAACAAACGACGACATAATCGTTTTGGTATATGCTACACATCTTTCTGGCTAATGTGTGTTAAATCAGTTTTTGAGGAGTGTCAAGGCTTCTAGGGAAATAGGGGGATTGGAATTTTAATTACAAATGATAATTTTGAAAAAAGCACATCCTAACTGCTTACTCAAATTTGCTTATTTTATACGCTGAGATAAGCAAATACGTGGGAGCAACTTGGATTATTAGAAATATTACAAACTGCTTATTTGCGTAAAATAACTGATAAGCATAAACAAGCAAGCTAGTATAAGTAATCTCATACACCTCATTTAAATTTTGTCAACCTAAAATTGCTTTATCAGTTAAATAAGCAACCCAACTACCGCCTTAATAAGCACTCCCAAATATCTCACGACCTGAAGATACATGTATATGCAGTTTCAACCCCGAGATAACTAGTTGTAGTGCTCAAATACCAGTAGTCAGAAAATAAGAATTCGTTGTTGGTTTGGCAGCAAAACGTACTGTGTATATTAGAAGATGATGAAACAACTCTTTTCCGAGCTTAATGTGGCTTACAAGCTTCTCAAGTTAGATGAAGAAGGTAATTAGTTATTTCGCCTATCCCATCATTTCCACATTTCTTCATCAAGAACAAAAACTAACTTCAAGTAAATGAATTTGGAAGGTAATGTGTTCATAGTTGGGAAGCACATTGCTGGTTTTGATGGTGACTGTCTTTCTTAAGCCCTTTTTTATTGGTTTTTTAGTTTTGTTAAGGGTCTGGAAAATGTTTTGGTTTTGCTTGCAGCTGTTATGGATAAGTATCGAGTTGGTAAGCTGGTGTCAATGCTCACAGAATTAAGCAGGTGTCATTGGTAATAACTCAGCTCTCAGCTCTCTAGCATATGAATTTACAAGTTTAGTCTCGAATAATAAGATGAATACAGTTCCATTATGGTTGTTGATGTCTTTTAGTACTATTTACTAAGTATGTATATTCTCGCTTTCTTGTCTCGACATTATTTGATCTTGTCGTGCGTCTCTTCATCCTTGTTAAACCGGCACGCTATGCTTAATCGATTGGAGCTGGGTGACTTATCTGTCAACTTTTTCACTATAACCTATACTTGGACATTTTAGCCTATGAGTAACTATCAAGTGTGGTTAGCAACTATATACATGTATCTAAATATCTTACGGTATATAATTTGTAAAATTCTGTTTCCAAAAGATTTGTGATCAAACGGACCTAATCAAAACTTGTGAGGAAAATTTTAGGCTCCGTTATTGTGCTTTTTGATAACGGGGCTAATCAGGAATACCATGTATGAGAAACATAAGCAAAGCTACAGAACGACCACCACCTAAAATAACTTGGAACCACTCTTCTTCATGCTTATCTTCTACAGAGTGTCACTTTGCCCAAAGATGTGTTGATGGTAAAGTATTGAATATAGTTTCCTATCTAGTTAGCTTATCGATTAGGGTAACTTTCCTAGTAAGGTTGTAATTGAGCTGGGTGGTTCTGAGCCCAATCCCTAGTCGTTAAGACTAGGGAACCGACCCCCTCACCCTATAAAAGGAGGTGAGGGGGTGATGCTCAAATCACACTTGCATATTTTATTCTTTCATGTAAACCGATCGATTGGTATAATAAAGTAAATAGTTTGGTTTCCTTTGTGTTGTGTCGTTCGTCTGGGCTTTGTTCATTGCAGCTCTGCGATCTTCTTTAAGGGATCTAGGGTTCCGCGTTTCGATCTTCAGGTTTGTTGGTGTCGATTCCAACAAGTGGTATCAGATCCGTGGGTTTTGTGGTATTTGTAGATCGGTGCTAGATCAAGAAGAGTTCGTGGAAGAAAAAGGGATTCGGGTTTCATCGGATCAGTTTTCTTCGAGTTGCAGGTTTTATCGGAGAAGAGAAGATGAAGAAGACAATAAACTAAGGAGTTTTGTTTGTGTTTTGTTTGCATCTGGTTAGTGGTGCAAGTTGACTTAAACAAAGCATTATTATAAGATTAACAAAACGTTATTGGGCTTTATTTTTCACTTTAATTTATAAAAAGTGTAATGTGGGCTACTGTCAGTACTACTATAGTTCGTTTGTTTTAAAGAATACATTTGGTAGTACATATATAGTTATTGTCAAAGGTTTCGAAGGTTACTTGTTGCGGGATTCTTGTGGTTCAAGTGTGATCGTGGTTTGCTTGGGTTTTCAAGTTTGAGATCGGTTTTGCTTGTACGAGATCAAGGTTTATGGTTATTCTAATTAATTCGATTTGCAAGAAGGGATTTTTTACGCAACAAGGGTGAAAGAATATGTCGTCGATAGCGAAGTTTGACGTCGAAACATTCGACGGGTCTAATGACTTCGGGTTGTGGCGTGTGAAGATGTGGTGTCTATTAATTCAACATGGTTGGGAGGCTGTGTTAGATCCATTCACCGATACCATGACGGACGCTCAAAAGACTGCGGCATTGAAGATGGAAGTCTATAAAAAATCACACAGTGCCTTACTCTTGTGCTTGGATAACAAGGTGTTGAGGGAAGTCAACAAAGAAAATTCTGCTGCGGGTGTTTGGTCAAAGTTAGAAACTTTTTATATGACAAAGTCTTTAGCCAACAAGTTGTACTTGAAGAAGAAGCTGTTCACTTTCTACATGCATTCAGGTAAGAAATTATCTGAACATATAGAGGAGTTTAATAAGTTGATCGGTGACTTGGCGAACATAGACGTTGAAATTGATGACGAAGATCAGGCACTCATGTTACATACATCATTACCATCCTGGTATGATAACGTTGTGGAGACATTGCTTTATGGAAGGGAGTCGCTCACTTTGGAAGATGTCTTGTCTACCCTCAATTCACGGGAGCTGAAGAAGAGGACAGATGCAAAGGATGATGGTGATGGGTTATTTGTAAGGGGGAGGCCGGAGCATCAGGGTAATCAAGGACGTGGTAGTTCGCGATCAAAGTCAAAGGGTAAAGGAACTTATAAACAGAAGTGTTACATATGTTATTCCAGGGATCACCTTAAAAAGACTGTCCAAAATGGAACAAGAAGAACTCAACTGGCTTTGTCAACAAGAATGCAAAACAGGACGCTGGTTCGTATTCTAAGGGTTATGACAATGGTGATTTGTTGATGACGGTGAGTGAGCAAAAGTTCCTAGAGTGGATCATGGACTCTGGTGGTTCCTATCACATGACGCCTAGGATGGACTTCTTGTTTTTTAAGGAGCTTGATGGTGGTATGGTTTTGATCAGTGATAATAGAGCATGTGCCATCAAGAGGATAGGAAAGGTGAGAGTACAAATGAAAGATGGTTCAAGTTTTGTGATTGATAATGTGCGTTACATTCCCGAGTTGAAAAGAAATTTGTTATCTTTGGGCACTCTGGATCGAGAGGGCTATACCGTGAAGTTGTAGAATGGAAAAGTAAAGGTGATCAAGGGTTCTTTGATGGTTTTGTCAGGAACTTTGAAGGAAAATTGTGTGAACTCCTTGGATGGTTGGGCTGAATCAAGTGAAGCTAGTGTCTTTATAGGAGAAATAGAAAGTCTTGTGTAGGTGTGGCATAAACGCCTGGGTCACATTAGTGAAGCAGGCTTGAATGAACTCAAAAGAAGAGAGGTGCTGGGGAAGGAAGGTCTAGGTAAGCTCGAATTTTATGAAAATTATGTTCTTGAAAAATCGACCAGGGTGAGTTTTGGTCGAGGTCAACACACAACAGAGGGAGTTGTAGACTATGTCCATGCGGATCTCTAGGGTCCTTCTCGGGTGGAATCGATGAGTGGTTGTCGGTACTTCTTATCGATTGTTGATGATTATTCGAGGAGGTTTGGGTGTATTTTATTAGACACAAAAGCGAGGCATTCAGCAAGTTCAAGGAGTGGAAGCAGTTGGTAGAAAACCAGACAGGTAGAAGACTGAAGAAACTAAGAACGGATAATGGTTTGGAGTTTTATAATCAGGACTTTAATAACTTGTGTAGGGAGAACGGGATAGCAAGACATTTGACGTTTGCTGGAACTCCGCAACAGAATGGTTTAGCTGAACGAATGAACATGACTCTCTTGGACAAGGTTATGTGTTTACTAATTCAGTCTGGTTTGCCAGAATCATTCTAGGTTGAAGAAACGGTGACGACAACATATCTGATCAATAGGTCTCAATCTACAGCATTGGAGAAGAAGACACATATGGATTTATGGTCAGGACATCTGGAAAATTACGAGATGTTGAGGATATTTGGATGCATTGCTTATTCACATGTGAATCAGGGGAAGCTCAAGCCTAGAGCTATAAAATGCATATTTCTAGAGTATCCTGAAGGTGTGAAGGGATACAGATTATGGAGGTTGGATGATGTTAAACCGAAAATAATCATAAGCATGGATGTGGTCTTTAATGAGATCTTTATGTATAAGGATACTCTCAAGGGTGTTGGTGCTGCAGATTCTAGGAAGGAAATTGAGTTTGAGGTGGAACTTCAAGGCAGTCGGGTCGAACTAACTGTGGATCCTTATAGTGGGGTAAATCCAGGGAATGAATATGAGGATCAAGATGAAGATGTAGTAGATGCAATGCCTTAACAACAGAATTTGGACAACTATGTTATGGTGCGTGATAGAGCTAAGAGAACAATTACTGTACCCGCGAGGTATAGGAATGAATGTAATGTATCATTGTCTAGATCATCAGGGTCTAGGGAAGATGATGATATTACGGCTTATGCGTTTGCTATTGCTGAGGAAGAGGATACACATGAACCAATCACATTTCAGGAGGCAATTATTTCATCTGAAAAGGATGAGTGGGTTCGTGCTATGGAGGAAGAGATGAGTTCTTCAAAGAAGAATCATACTTGGGAGCTGGTCGATCAACCACATGGTCAGAAGCTGGTAAGCTGCAAGTGGTTGTATAAGATTAAAGAAGGGGATTGAGGGCTTTCAGAAACCAAGGTACAAAGCAAGGCTGGTAGCTCGGGGGTTTACACAACGAGCAGGGATTGACTACAATGAGGTATTTTCACCTGTGGTTCAACATACATCTATTAGGGTGATTTTCTCATTAACTGCTTGTGAAAATTACGAGTTGGAACAACTTGATGTGAAGACGGCGTTTTTGCATGGTAATCTTGAAGAAACCATTTATATGAGGCAGTCGCTTAGTTTTGAAGAAGGAACGGGCAACAAGGTATGTTTGTTGAAGAAATCTCTTTATGGTCTTAAGTAGTCTCTAAGGCAGTGGTACAAACGGTTTGATGTGTATATGGTCAACAATGGGTTCAACCATAGCAGCTATGATAGCTGTGTTTACTTCAAGGAGTTTGCACCAGGTATGTACATATATCTACTGCTGTATGTAGATGATATGTTGATTGCTTGTAAAAGCAAGTCTGAGATCGAATATACCAAGGGACTGTTGCGGAAAGAGATTGATATGAAGGAACTTGGTCTAGCTAGGAAGATACTTGGTATGGAGATTGTCAGGGATAGGGGTAACCGAACCCTGAAGGTGACTCAGTCGGGATATGTGCAGAAAATTCTTAATGACTACAGATTGGATAATGGCAAGTCGGTTGATGTGTCGAGATATGTATAGTGATAATTTGGATACGTTATAGGGTAAATTAGAAAATTACCTTTAGAAAAAAGTAATAGACTAAACTTACCAATGACGAATTCAATTAAACACGTGATGAACCAAGTTCGTTGTACACGAAGATCGAGTGAATTTGAGACGTTTTGCTTTGATTTGGACAATCGATTTGAACTGGTTTTCGGTTTTTAAACTACAAATTAAATCTACCAATTTTAAACTATTTAAACTTAACCTAAAGTGCATGAATCGTAAACACGAATTAATTTAATCTAAAACAATTATTACTTAAAAATTAAAGCTATTTTACATCTCATTAAAAACTTATCTATTAAAGTTACTTTTACTCTATTTTAAAAAATCTAATAAAAACTAGTTAACTTCTAAAAATTTAAATTTAATTTATCTAAAAACTAACTTTATTAAAATCTATTTATTTTTAAACTATTTTTAAGCTATTTAAAAAAATTACTTTTACAAAATCTATTTTTAAACTAAATCTTATTTAAAAAACTTAATTAATAAAATCTAAGTCATCTAAATTCTAATTTTTAAAACTAATTAAATCTCTAAAAAAAATGATAAAACATTTTTTCATGTTTTTTTTTTTTAGAATTTGTAAACCTTATAAAAGTATATAAAATGATTTAACTTGAAATAAAGTAAAAACAATTTATTTAAAATGCTATTAAAAACTGGCAGCTTAAATGACTGACACTATATAAATAATTAATCTACTAATTAACTCAAAAGGGAATCTAGGTGAGATGGTAAACATGCTTTAGTGACTTTATGGATAGATTTATTTATAGACTGATTAATCAATATCCCCAAACCACACGTGACAGATTAAAAATAATATTCAGAAACAAGATAATGAGTTAACCAAACAATTCAGTAACATTAATATTATAAACTAAAAATAGCAAATACAGAAAATATAACAGCAAATCATAAAAGGGAATACAACAGTAAATTAACATTCACTAAATTCAGCATCTACTAAAATTATTAAAACAATATTATACTTGTTGCTTCAAATCAAACGGTACAGCATTAGACAGTTCTAAACTTTCTCGAAAACAGATTTCCAACCTTAGTTTAACCGATTTTCAGAATCTATATTAAACTTATGACAAATTAAAATTCTACAAATAATTAAGTTCTAACAGTTAAATGTTACTGCCTTGCTTAACTATGACAGCTTAAACAAATTCAACATCAATCTAGGATTCCCACTGCGCAAGCATCAGCAGGTCGACACAACTAGGACTTGTCGACAGCAGCCAAAAAGAAATAACCAACATCACTTGACCGTATCTCTATTACGGCAGCGAAGGTTATGACTACAAACACTTGGGCAGAAACTAACTCTAATAGCCACACCTCATGTTAACGAGTTAGTTAACTCGTCTTAAATCTAATAATGACAGATTATCCAAAATCCTCTATTTAACTCAATTTACAAGACAGAACCATTATAGACTGTTTAAATCAACATGAGTAACCTTTAAGAACTATGTTTGACTACTTGCGGACAGAATCTACCTAAACAAAGCATTCATCAACGATGAAATAGACATATGCATCATAACAATAAAGAAATAAGACATCCAATTAAATCTAAGCAGTTCGATTAAACTAAATCAGCTCAAACTACTCCCATCAAGAACTGAAAAACAGACTTACTTCATCACATTAAGAAAATTCAGCAAATCAAATACAATATGTAGCTTAACAGATAACTATTAAATCAAACAGATACATGCTCATGTACATAACATTCAAGTAAATAACAAATAACTGTTTAATCAACTAATAAGCAGACAACTAAAATTAATCAAAAATCTTCCAAATAATAACTTTACTCTAATATTTCATAAAAACTAACAGTGCTTAACCATTACTTTGAAGGTAACCGTTGGGCAAAAATCGCGCGTTGAGCGGATTTTTCTAAATCGTCCCCAATAGACCACCATTTAAACAAATACCACTCCAACTCAAACCAAAAACACCTCGAACCAGTAACTTCAAACGATTCCCGCATATTTTTTCTTTTGCATTTATTCAGTGGGAATAAATACTAATATCCCTACCTCTTATCATTCCAATAAGTTATTGAACAACTTATTCTAATGAATCGCAGTTATGTTGATAATTATAAAAAACAGATTTGCAAACCAAATGTAAAAATCATAAAACACAAAATGGCAAGAAATTGAACCGAAAGATTAACTTTTCATTTAACCAAATTAAAGATTACAATATTAAAAAGAAAAATACAAATCCTAATTTAAAACTATCATTATAACACTACTTAAAAGAAAGGGATGATCATTACAAATTTCGAGAGGGGTTTTTATAGGCTAGGTAAGAGGGTGTGGGGTGAGGGTTTGTTGGTGAAGATCGATCTTGAACCGTTTGATGGGTATCTCGCATCATCTCTCTTGTTTGTTATGATCCAAGGGTGTGGATTCGCCCAACTTCACTCGGATTGCCAGGGTGGCAAATCCTGTGCTTCTTGTGCTACTTCCAAGATGAGGTGGCAAGCCCTGATTGGTGAAATAGGAGTGATGCGTTGTCATAGCCAGTATTAAGATGCCACGTCGCAATCTCTACCACTCCTGCCTTCCGAAAACATGGGGGATTTAATTCCCCCATGTGTGAATCACACGTGGGAATAAAACCCCTAAATTAATTGAGTAATTCCCCCATGTGTGAATCACACGTGGGAATAAAACCCCTAAATTAATTGAGTGAATTAATAAGTTAGGGTTTTAAACAGTAAATTCTGTTGCAGGTTATTTGGGTGTGAAAAAATGAGAGAGAAAGGTTCTTTGGGAGTATCGAAAAGTAGATATGTGAGTAAATGGAGAGTTGTTTTACTGGAAAGAAATAAAACGTGTGATATTTAACAAAGTTTATCACGTTTTCAACTGTCCCATAACACTCCACGTCTGTTTTATTTTTTCTTTGTTTTGATTGACTTTTTGACCAAAAACATAAATACTCCTTCCGTTTATTTTATTAGCCTTGATGGGCTTGTTGGATTAACCTTGGCCCAATTTGGTTTATTACTTCCATCCGTTTATTTTAGCTAAATGGGCTTTCAATTGGGCTTTTATCCAATTAAGCATATAAAACAACTTTCCAAATGGGCTTTTGAGCCCATTTGCCCAAATGTGGGACCCACAAGCCCTTTAAACTTTATAAAACTTGAATCCTCGAAAAACGAACTTGACTTTTGGCTTCTTGATATTTCTTCAAATCTCGTGTTTTTTATGCCGGTTTTCGTGAACTTGGTACCTACACACATCAAACAAGAAACAAGCGAATACAAGGCATTTTCTACTGATTTTGTGCAATTATTGTTTGTTTCTAGATACAAATGATATGAGTAATTTAACTCATATCATCGGTCTCTGTGCCATTGGGAGCACACTTCAAGGTATATTTGAAGGACTGTTCGTCGAATGACTGGGATGTGGAAAAAATGAGTAAGGTCCCATATGCGAATGTTGTAGGTAGTTTAATGTACTTGATGGTTTGAACTAGACCAGATATTACGTACGCTGTTAGCATTGTGAGCAGGTATTTGGCGAATCCAGGTAAAAATCACTGGGAAGCGGTGAAGTGGATTTTGAAGTACTTGAAGGGCACTACTGATGTAGGTCTGGTGTATGGTAGAGATCAAGGGAAGCACGTAGATGTTTACGGTTTCGTGGATAGCGATTATGCTAAAGACCCTGACAAGGGTTGGTCGATAACCGGGTACGTGTTTATGGTACATGGCTGGGTTGTGAGTTGGAAAGCAACTCTTCTGCATGTTGTTGCATTGTCTACTACAGAGGCGGAGTATATGGCGCTTACGGAAGCTGTTAAGGAAAGCATTTGGCTTAAAGTTCTACTAATCGAGCTGGGAATAAACCTAAGGTCAGTAGTTGTGAATTATGATAATCAAGGTGCAATTCATCTCTCAAGAAATGCAATGTTTCATGAGAGGACGAAGCATATCAAAGTGAGGTATCACTTCATCAGGGAGATCGTGGAATATAAAGAGATCGAAGTGGCAAAGATAGGCATGGAGGATAATGCAGCTCATGTGTTTACAAAGGTGGTTCTAGGTCCGAAGTTCAAGTATTGCATGGAGATACTTGGTGTCGGGGCTAACTAGTCTTGTCACTAAGGTAGAAATTGTTGAATATAGTTTCCTATCTAGTTAGCTTATCGATTAGGGTAACTTTCCTAATAAGGTTGTAATTGAGCCGGGTGGTTCTAAGCCCAATCCCTAGTCGTTAAGACTAGGGAACCGACCCCCTCACCCTATAAAAGGAGGTGAGGGGGTGATGCTCAAATCACACTCGCATCTTTTATTCTTTCATGTAAACCGATCGATTGGTATAATAAAGTAAATCATTTGGTTACCTTTGTGTTGTGTCGTTCGTCTGGGTTTTGTTCACTGCATCTCTACGATCTTCATAAGGGATCTAGGGTATCGCGTTTCGATCTTCAGGTTTGTTGGTGTCGATTCCAACATAAAGCCTGCCAACCGACCTTTTTTTACCATAAGTATGCAAGTTTTTTTTTTGTTTAAAATGCATATTATAGTAATTTTTTTTAAAGTTACTTATTTCGGGAAAAATTTCATTTAAAATTGATAAACAACATACTATGAGCACGGTGAATATGTTAAGCAACTCAAAGTACGTCATCGCACAATTTTTTTTTGTGCGGTAATGTAGAGTTGCTTTACATACTCACCGTGCTCTTTTTTCAAAAAAGGTTTACGAAAAACAAGTAATTTTGATAAAAAGGAATTAATATAATATCTATTTTTAAACAAAGAAAATGTATACTTATGATAAAAATGTGATGAACTTGAGTCACAGGGGACTTTCCCCTTTCCTTCCTGCATTATGACTATCATCTCGCATCACTATCATCTCGCATACCTCTCCATTCATACATACCAGCTATTGCATTCTCAACTTATCCTTATCATCCATTGTAACTAAGCCGATTATGCCCGGTAATCCTTATACACTTGGAATTGTTGCATACAATACTTCCTTGTAAACGCTCGTGGAGAGCCGCGGTTTGCTACAGACACCCCTGTGGATATGTAAATTAATTGAGTGCAAATATGTTTTATGATTTTTGTGTAAATAGATTCTTACTGTTAGATTTGTAAACACACCCCTTCACATAGGGAATCAATGTGTTATAGTGTGTGTAAAACCAATCAACGAATAAATAACTTAGGAAAACATGTGCATAACCAAAATGTTTCGTTTGAAAGGAATATAATCCATAGAATTTATGTTACGTTTTTTGGATTTCATACCCATAGGAGCAATCTCGTTTATTGAGTATCTAGTAAACGAAACTTTGTTTTTTTCCCTATTTATGCTACTAAAACACAAATTTATTCGTAAATGTATAAAACTAGAAAAACTGCAATAAATTTGACAAATTTACACTACATTATAAGCAGTTAATAACAACAAATAAGTAAGGAGAATGTTATAATATTCGAAATTTGGTAGTTAAAAAGTAACATGAGACTTTTACCCGATGTATCTAAAAGATTCCAAAAACACCTATTTCAATAATGAAGACACGACAACAAAATCGCCATGGTACATGCCACATCCAGCTTTCTTGCCCAAAATCCATGAGTTGGAAGACTGATTCAAACACTCTAGCCATGAAGAAGTAGAAGTGGGTTTGGTTTTTTCTTGATGGTACTCATCAATGGTGAAACTTATAAGCTGATAGTGAGGTTGTTGTGAAATTTATTGCAAGAGTAAATGTTAAGCGTACTTGGTAGGTGAAGAAAATAAATTCAAAATTCTAACATTTGTTTAGTCCACATCAAGTCTCAATACACCTGCAGCATTTTCTTCTGAAATCTTTATGGTGGTTGAGAGTTTATTGCAGTGGTAATGAATGGACCCATTGGTTACGACACATTTGATTAAAGGTGCCAAAAAATTCGGATTTTCCTGCTCGTGAAGCAGTGATCTCTCCAAGTGGTTCGGTTCCCAAGGTCTGCCTGTTGGATGGTTTAACTTTGGGGTTGGCTTTCAAGTGTCGTGTCATTCTAAAAGAAATGTGTAGTAAGTTGGCTAGAAGTCATTTCTACGATTTCTTGATGCTACAAACAAATCTCCAAACTAGTTCGAGTGTGTTATAAGTTGGCAAGCTATCTAAGATTGTCATATAACAAAAAGAAGAGATTTCACCTTAGGTGTCTAATTTCGAGGAAATTCGTTTTAATAATGAACACACGACGACATAATCGTTTTGGTACATGCTACACACATCTTTCTGGCTAATGTCTGATTTTCTTAAATCAGTTTTTGAGGAGTTTCAAGGGTTCTAGGTAAATAGGGGGATTGGAATTTTTATTACAAATGAGAGTTTTAAAAAAGGCACATCCCAACTGCTTACTCAAATTTGTTTATTTTATACGCTGAGATAAGCAAATACGTGGGAGCAACTTGGATTATTAGAAATATTACCAACTGCTTATTTGTCTAAAAAACACTGATAAGCATAAACAAGCTAGTATGAGTAATTAACCCCAAACACCTCATTCAGATTTTATCAACCTAAAATTGCTTTATCACTTAAATAAGCAACCCAACTATCGCCTTAATAAGAACTCCCAAATACCTCACGACCTGAAGATACATCTATATGCAGTTTCAACCCCGTGATCACTAGTTGTAGTGCTCAAATACCAGTAGTCAAAAAATATGAATTTGTTGTTGGTTTGGCAGCAAAACGTACTGTGGATATTAGAATAGGATGAAACAACTCTTTTCCGAGCTTAATGTGGCTTACAAGCTTCTCAAGTTAGATGAAGAAGGTAATTAGTTATTTCGCCCATTCCATCATTTCTACATTTCCTCATAAAGAACAAAAACTAACTTCAAGTAAATGAATTTGGAAGGTAATGTGTTCATAGCTGGGAAGCACATTGCTGGTTGTGGTGGTGACTGTCTTTCTTAAGCCCTTTTTTAATTGGTTTTTTAGTTTTTTTAAGGGTCTGGAAAATGTGTTGGTTTTGCTTGCAACTATTATGGATAAGTATCGAGTTGGTAAGCTGGTGTCGATGCTCACAGAATTAAGCAGGTGCCATTGGTAATAAGTCAGCTCTCAGCTCTCCAGCATATGAATTTACAAGTTTAGTCTCGAATAATAAGATGAATAGAGCTCCATTATGGTTGCTGATGTATATTCACTTTACTGAATCTCAACAAAATAGCATCTTTATAATACTACGGATCTTTGTCTTTTACTATTTACTAAGTATGTATATTCTCGCTTTCTTGTCTCGTCATTATTTGGTCTTGCCATGAGTCTCTTTATCCTTGTTAAACCGGCACGCTATGCCTAATCGATTGGAGCTGGGTGACTTATCTGTCAACTTTTTCACTATAACATGTACTTGGACATTTTAGCCTATGAGTAACTATCAAGTGCGGTTAGCAACTATATACATGTATCTAAATATCTTACGGTATATAATTTGTAAAATTCTGTTTCTAAAAGATTTGTGATCAAACGGACCTAATCAAAACTTGTGAGGAAAATTCCAGGCTTAGTTATTGTATGTTTTGATAACGGGGCTAATCAGGAATACCTTGTATGAGAAACAGAAGCAGAGCTACAGAACGACCACCACCTAAACTAACTTGGAACCACTCTTCTTCATGCTTGTCTTCTACAGAGTGCCACTTTGCCCAAAGTTGTGTTCATTTGTGATGATGGTAAAGCCTGTTAGTCGACCTTTTTAGCTTAAGTATACAAGTTTTTTTGTTTAAAACGGATATCATAGTAATTTCTTTTACTAAAGTTACTTGTTTTGGGAAAACTTTCATTCAAAAAAGCAATTAACAGCATACTTTGAGCACGGTGAGTATGTTAAGCCACTCAAAGTACGTCACCGAACGATCTTTTTAGTGGTAATGTAGTTTTAGTTGCTTAACATAGTCACCGTGCTCTTTTTAACAAAAAAGGTTTACAATAAACAAGTTGTAGAAACTAGAGGGGGGGGGGGGGGGGGTTGAATAGTTTCTCTTCGATTGGTGACCAAATAAAAATTACTTTCAATTTGGTTTATATCAAAAGTATCTTTTACTTAAAGCTAAGTTGCATAATGATTAGGTTCAATTGAAATGCACTAGCAAGAATAATAAGCAAGTATAATGATAATGAAATAAGTAAAGAGCAAGGAAGGAAACGACCTAGTGGGAAGACACCAAGATTTATAGTGGTTCGACAACGAGGCTCTATACTCGTTTCTACTCCACTCCTCGAGTACACCTACTCGAGATTTCCACTATATCCACAAGCTCCCTTCTCGGCGGAGAAAACCTTACATCGTTGCTTACATTATTTTCCGACACTAAGCTAAATGTCGAGACCTAATCTTTAGCTAGGACCAATCTACACGACGTTGCCTACTTCACAATTTAACGACACAAGGCTAGATGTCGAGTTCTAATTCTTAAGGTAGAACCAATCTTCACGACGTTGCCTACTTCACCATTTTACGACACAAGGCTAGATGTCGAGTTCTAATCGAAAGCTAGAACCAATCTTCACGACTCTTCACTTTGAAGCTAAGTGAGAACTTCACACAACACAACTACTAATCACTTTAAAGTTTAGTGAGAACTCACAAGACACAACCACATCACTTTATAGTTTAGTGAGAACTCCTAATCAAATTTATTACAACTCAACTAGACTTATCCAAGTACACACATGTAGCTTGGATTTACACAACACAAATCCAAGCAAACACATATGCAATGGATGTACACAACAAATCCAAGTATCCACAAATAACTTGGATGAACACAACTAGTCCAAGTATTCATAAATACATTGGATTGACCTAAAACAAAAAGGTATAATGATGAATATGACTAGCTCATAAATTCATCTTTATCACTACACTAGTGAGTGAGTGATCTTCTCATTGGACATGGTAAAGGAGGGGATCAAGAGGATAATCATATGTAAACATCCTTAACAAATTAAGTGATCATTTACTAATGATTATGCTATAGAAAATAGAAAAGGGGCTGAGAAAATCGTCCAAGAGGCTTACTGGAAAATGAGATTTGACCCACTATTTAAAGGAGACAAAGTATAACGGATCTATAACGGTTATCTGTGCGCGGTACCATATCTCACCCCGCGGTACCATATCGCTAAGGTACCGCGTAGGTACTTAAGGTACCGCCACTAGACTCCGCTCCATTTTTTGTCTTTTAGTGGGGTGGGAATATCTGGGGTATTTGAACCCTTCAAAGGATATTCTAACTGTTGGGAATAAATCTATGCTTATTTGTTTCCCCTGCTAGTTGATTATTCATACCCCTGCTAGAGTAAGTTCCCCCTGCTAAATAACAAAGGCAGGGGGATCCGTTCCCCTGCTGAAGTCAAAGGCCCTGCTGTCAAGATAAACATGGAATAGATATTTACGCGTTTCAGTTATTATTCCTTAATACTTTCCATAGTTTGTTAGTAGTGATCTTGTACGTGGGTCCTTGCATCTATAAAAGGACTCACTAGGTTAGCATGCAAAGTGTGTCTTTCTCATTTCGTTTTTCATTATTATTACTTTAAGGTTTTGTAAACCCTAATACCACTTTGGGTATTCGTATATCTTTGATATATTAAAGTGCAACGTTTGAATCTCATTTGTTCTTGTGCTAAACATTACATTCCGCATCTTGTTTAGTTACTTTGCTTTGCAAAGTTTCTCTAGTGTTAGATTGAATTCTTTCTCTCTATCACAACCCTTAAACAAGCTATTAAGGTTTAAGATCTGACTTTGGGATCAACAAGTGGTATCAGAGCTTGTTGAGAAACTTTGTCTAAATCAAGAACAAAATCCTCATAGCAAACATGTCTTCAGATTCATCCACAAACAGCAACAACCACAATGCCCTCAAATTACCCATGTTGGATCCTGAAAACTTTGAATTATGGGAATTCAGAATCCAACAATACCTGAAAATGGAACACTATGTTCTCTGGGAGATCATAGAGTTTGGTGATCAATTCAACAAAATGGTGGCAGTTGAAGAAGGCAAGGATGAAGGTGAAAGTTCCAAAGGTAAGGACAAGAAGAAATCTGCTGCCTTATGTGATAAGGAAATACTGGCTAGAAGGCATGATGTCAGGGCTCATAGCTCATTGCTGTTGGCCCTACCTGATAGACATCAACTCAGATTCAGGAAATACAAAACAGCTAAGGAACTATGGGAAGCCATAGGCACAACCTTTGGAGGAAATGAAGCCACAAAGAAGAAGAAGAAGAACCAAATGCTGGATGATTTTGCTTCTTTTAAAGCAATTGGTGATGAATCAATTGGAGCTATTTACAATAGGCTTCAAGACATGGTGGCCCACTTGGAGTTCTTTGATATTGAGGTGTCAAAAGAACAGGTGAATACCAGGTTTCTTAACAGCCTCCAGAAAGAATGGTTTGTCTATAAGGCAATCTGGCAGAATAAGGATGACCTGGACAACAAGAATATTGATGATATATACAATAACCTAAAAGTTTTTGAACCTATTGTCAATGAAATGAAGTCAAAAGGGACAATTCCCACCAACTCAAGTGGAATCGCTGATTCCCCTGCTAACATGGCATTCATATCACAAAGCAGTGGAATCTCCAAGAACAGTGGAATAGAAGTAGCCCCTGCTACTTATTCCCCTGCTACCAGGTCTGGACCTTCCTATGATGAAGAAAGACCAGCTACATTCAGCCTTGATACTGCGTGTGCCTTCATAGCATCTCAAGGTCCACAAGGATCTACAGTGCTACATGAAGATCTGAATCAAATCAGTAAGCAAGCATTAGAAGAATTGGATATCAAGTGGAATATGGCTTTGCTAAGCATGAGAGCCAACAGGTTCCACAAGAAGTATGGCAAGAAGCACAATTAATCCATCTGATGTGGCTGGGTTTGATAAAGGAAAAGTTGAATGCTACAATTGTGGCAAGAAGGGTCATTTTGCCAGGGAATGCAGAGGACCTAAGTCTGGAAATAGCCATAGAAAGGATGAGGATTCTGGTGCCAAAGCTATGGTAGCAATGCAGGGGATATATGGAGCTAATGGATGGGACTGGAGTGCTATGACAGAAAGTGTGGAAAGAAACCAAGCTTTGGTGGCTGAGGAAAAGGAAGAAGACTTTGCACTTATGGCCATGTCAAGTTCTAGCTCTGACAATGAGGTATATGATGACTCATACTGTACTAAAGCTTGTAGGAAAAACACTGAATCTTTGAATGATCAAATCAGAAAGGTAAAAGCTGACTATATAAATTGTGATAATGATCTTGATAACTACAAACGTGCTTTAGAACAACTAGAGTCCACCATAAGAGAGTATAGGCAAAGGGAAAGTGAATATAGGGATCACATTGTGATTCTAGAAAGAGATGCCAAGGAGAATAACCAATCTATAAATGTTTTAACTGCTGAACTTGAAATTTTTAAAGCTAACCAAAAGATAGATGAGGAAACTGTTGAAAAATTTGGAAAAGCTTCAAAAGATTTAACCAAGGCATTTGAAATTGGTCAATCTCCTAAGGACAAAACAGGGTTTGGAATTAAGAACATGAATGCTACTATACCCCCACCCCCTGCTAACATCCATGCTCCCTATCCTAGAAAAGACTTGTCATGGACTGGTCTCCCTTGTTTTGAAAAACAGGATGACATTGAGTTTGACTTGAGTGCTTATATACCTAATAAT
This sequence comes from Glebionis coronaria, assembly GCA_025667525.1. Taxonomy (NCBI): domain Eukaryota; kingdom Viridiplantae; phylum Streptophyta; class Magnoliopsida; order Asterales; family Asteraceae; genus Glebionis; species Glebionis coronaria. The sequence goes on along the minus strand of CM046875.1, from coordinate 633,738,385 downwards.
CCTGATACAGAAGAGTCTCTAGTTAAAACTAGTGTCATTAGGGATATTAAACAGGAACAGGTTGGCTTAAAGCAAATTGACAACCCTGTTAAATTTTCAAAAGAAGGAAGTTCTAGCAGCAATCCAAACTCTAAGAGCAGAGCTAGACCACAGTCTCCTAAACCTATCATTAAATATGCTGGTATGTACAGGAACGTCAGAGGTAATCAAAGGAATTGGAATGACCAAAAGTCTCACCAATTAGGAAAAGACTTTGTGATCAATACCAAGCCCTGCTTCACATGTGGCAGTTTTGAACACACTTATCAAGAGTGTAAGGCACCAATGGAGATGGTGGCTGCAAATCCCTTAAAGGATATGCAACCTAGAGCCATTCTTCTAAATGCAGGGGCAAAATCCTTTTCCCCTGCCAAGTATGTTGCCCCTGCCTTGAGAAATAGAGTAGCTGAGAAATATGTTGCTCCAGCCCTTAGAAAGGAAAATGATGTTCACCCAAAGCCCAACACTTCTGTGACTACCCCAACACCTTATACTGCATATAAAACTGGCCCAAGACCTTACCAACACAAGAATAGAGGCCAAAACAAAAGGTGGGTTCCCTCTGCCAAGCATAAGGATTCCCCTGCTAAAACTAGGGTATCCCCTGCTAGAAGAGGTGTGCATTCTAGGAACATGGGAAGATGGGGAAAAGCTGTGAAAGCCTCAGCTCGTTGGGTTTGGGCACCCAAAAGGGGTACTCAATCTAATGGTGTATCTCTAGTCTTTGATAAGCTATCTTACATTGATACACGAGGTAGATCCAAGTCTGTAATGGCTTGGGTCCCCAAGAAAAACTAATTTGTTTTTCCTTTTGCAGGTAACAAAGAAGACAAGGGATGATAGAGCATACTGGGACAGTGGATGCTCAAGAAGTATGACTGGACACAAAGCTTACTTGTCTAACTTTGTACCCCTGCATGACAATGATGGTGTTTCTTTTGGAGATGGACATGGAACTATAACAGGAAAAGGAACTATTGTCACCAATGGGATGACTTTTGACAATGTGTATTTGGTGAAGGAGCTCAAGTATAATCTCTTCAGTGTGTCACAGATGACTGATAACAAGAATTTTGTCTTGTTTACTGACACTGAATGCTTGGTATTAGGAAAGGAGTTTGTTTTGCCACAAGACACTCCAATTGTTCTCAGAACACCAAGACAGAAGAACATGTACACAATTGATCTCAAGGACATCTCTCTCCAAGACAATGAAACATGTTTCATTGCCAAAGCTTCAGCAGATGAATGTAAGAAATGGCATAGAATACTTGGTCATCTCAATTTCAAGAACATGAACAAACTGGTAAAGCATAATCTGGTTCATGGTCTTCCTTCCAAGTCTTTTGCCACTGAACATACTTGTGCAGCATGTCTGAAAGGGAAGCAACACAGAGCATCTTGCAAGTCAAAAACAAGTATGTCCACCACCAAGCCATTGGAACTATTACATATGGATATTTTTGGTCCTACTTCTGTGGCAAGTATAATGAAGAAATGGTACTGCTTAGTGATTACTGATGACTTTTCAAGATTTACATGGACATTCTTTCTATTTGAAAAGAGTGACACTACTGATGTACTCATTGGGTTCATCAATCAAATTGAACTGTCAAAAAGCATGAAGGTAGTTACCATAAGATCAGACAATGGTGGTGAGTTTAGAAATCACAAGCTGGATTCTTTCTGTATAAACAAAGGCATCAAGAGGCAATTTAGCATTGCTAGAACACCTCAACAGAATGGAGTGGCAGAAAGAAGGAATAGGACACTCATTGAAGCTGCAAGAACTATGCTGTCTGATTCCAAACTTCCAGTTATTTTTTGGGCTGAAGCTGTATCCACTGCTTGCTATGTGCAAAACAGGGCCTTGGTGGTCAAGGCACACAACAAGACCCCTTATCAGCTGTTTAATGGAAGACCTCCCTTAATTGACTTTTTCAGACCTTTTGGGTGTCATGTTATCATCTTGAACACCATTGACAATCTTGGTAAGTTTAGTGAAAAGGGTGATGATGGATATTTTGTGGGTTATTCTTTAAACAGCAAGGGATATAGGGTCTTCAACAAGAAGACAAGCAAAATCACAGAAAATCTTCATGTGAACTTTCTTGAAGACAAACCTGAAGATGTTCAAACAGGTCCTGATTGGTTCTTTGATATAGATGTACTTTCTAAGTCCATGAATTATGTACCTGTTGTCTTGCAGAACACTAACATTTCAAGTACTCAAGAAACAATTGCTACTGAGAAGTCACCTCTAAGGTACATGAATGTACCCTCATTGTTTCCTAGTGAAGCTGATAAACAAGAAGATAACTCTGCTTCAGGAAAAGAACAGCCAATCTCATCCCCTGCTATGTCTGAAAGCAGTGGAATGGCTGAAAGCAGTGGAATCCTGGATTCCCCTGCTAGAGGAATTGATTCCTCTCTCATAAAGGACCATGATGCTAATGAGACTTCTGATGCAGAAAGAGAATCCCCACTCATCTCATCATCTACACCCATAAATGATGGTCCTATCATATCCAGCAGTGGAAGCAGAATCATCAGGAGTGGAGGTCCTAGTTATTCAGAGCTTCATTCTGCTCACAAGCACCCATCTTTAGGTCATGCTGTCACATTTGGAAGTTCCTTTGAGGACTTCTTTCCTAATCAAAACAGCCCCATCAATTCTGATTTGGAAGAAGATGAAACAGAAGTTATCATGCAGCCTACCTATAGAATTAATAAAGATCATCCTATCTCACAGATTATTGGTGATCCTGAAGCTCCAAGACATACAAGGTATACAGCAAAAGAGCACAGCTTCATTGCTAACATCACCATGAAGTTCAATCATGACAACATGCAATGTTGTCTGTTTACTGCATTTTTGTCACAAGAAGAGCCAAAGAAGATTTTTCAAGCTTTAAATGACCCAAGCTGGGTTGAAGCTATGCAAGAGGAGCTCTTACAATTTGACACACAAGAGGTTTGGATTCTGGTTGATTGTCCCAAATGGGCAAGGCCTATTGGGACCAAGTGGGTGCTCAGGAACAAAAAGGATGAAAGGGGAATAGTTGTCAGGAACAAGGCAAGGTTAGTAGCACAAGGGTATACTCAGGAAGAAGGGATTGATTATGAAGAGGTGTTTGCTCCAGTAGCAAGGATTGAAGCTATTAGATTATTCCTTGCTTATGCCTCATTCATGGACTTCACTGTTTTTCAGATGGATGTGAAAAGTGCATTCTTATATGGAACCATTGATGAAGAAGTCTATGTCATGCAACCACCAGGGTTTGAAGATCCAGAACATCCTGACAAAGTATACAAGGTGAAAAAGGCCATGTATGGTCTTCACCAAGCTCCCAGAGCCTGGTATGGTACTCTTTCCAAATATATCCTAGACAATGGATTCAGCAGGGGAAAGATTGATCAGACCCTGTTCACAAAGAAACAAAAGGGTGACCTTTTGCTAGTACAAGTCTATGTGGATGACATCATTTTTGGATCAACTCCATGCTTAGCAAAGAATTTGCCAAATTGATGCAGGATAAGTTTCAAATGAGTGCTATGGGAGAACTAAACTTCTTTTTGGGGTTACAAGTTCAGCAACGGAAAGATGGGATATTTATCTCACAAGACAAATATGTAGCTGAGATTGTAAAGAAGTTTGGCATGTCTGATGGGAAGAAGGTGTCCACTCCCATGGACAAGGATCATCCATGGGGCAAGGATGGTCCTGGCAAGCCCATTGATGTCAGGAATTACAGGTCTATGATTGGGTCTCTTATGTATCTCACTGCTTCCAGACCTGACATCATGTTTGCAGTCTGCTTATGTGCAAGATACCAAGTGTCACCAACAGAGTGTCACTTATTTGCTGTGAAAAGGATCTTTAGGTATCTCAAATGTCATCCCACCCTAGGACTCTGGTATCCAAAGGAGTCACCATTTGAGCTGATAGCTTATTCAGATAGTGATTATGTTGGTGACAACAATGATAGGAAGTCTACAACAGGGGGATGCCAATTTTTGGGGAGCAGGCTTATATCTTGGCAATGTAAGAAGCAGACCATCATGGCAACATCCACAACTGAAGCTGAGTATGTAGCAGCTGCTGCATGCTGTGGTCAAGTTCTTTGGGTGCAAAATCAATTACTTGATTATGGGTACAACTTTCTTAAAACCAAGATATTTATTGACAACAACAGCACTATTTGCATTATAAAGAACCCTGTTTTTCATAGCAAAACCAAACATATTGAAATTAGACATCACTTTATCAGAGATTGTTTTGAAAAAGGACTGATTGTCCCTGAGAAAATTGATACAGAACTTAATGTTTCTGATCTTTTAACAAAAGCTTTTGAGGTAGGGAGGTTTCAGTATCTGGTTGCAGGTATTGGAATGGTTACTCCTTAAAATCTGATGTCTATTTTTGTCATATGTAATCAGGGTTACTTCCTTGCTGTTGTATAATTGTTAGTCACTTTTACCATTTATTTCATTCCACTGCTTTTTAACACTGATTCCCCTGCTTGGGGTTTATTCCCCTGCCAAGAGAATTTTTCTCTTAAGCAGGGTGTGTTCTGTTTACAAAAGTGGTTTTATGTGGTTTTAGACTAACAATGCAGAGGTTCCTATTGGTGCATACTACTCTCCTTGGTGGAGCAGGTATATACTCTATGGTTCAGGGGAGGTTAGGTCAAACCTTTAGGATTCAGGGTATTCTTAGAATGCTCATATATGATCTTAGATCATATCCATTGGTGAGTGGGGGTTCAGAGTAATGATGACTTGCTGCACAGCTTGTCTAAACTCTGAAACCTTGAGGCACTGTGGTGTGTGTTTGCATTTCTTTATTTAAGCAGCTTGCTGTTCAAAATACAGATGTGTGGCACACATTGCCAAGACTAACTGACCATAGGTAAGGGACAAGGTTGGGATGGTGACTGGGGTATACATGATTTCTTGGGATTACTTGGTGTAGGGGGACTTATGTATTAACTTTTTGTATTGGGACCATTGCTGAAAAGAGGACTCTTGAGATTTTATGTATCTATCTTGTGTATACAAGTGTGTGCATTAGAGCAGAGCTAGTTAGCATTAGTCCCTTCATGACTAGTTTAATACCCCTAGGAAAGTTTCCCCTGCTTTTATTTTTTATTCCCCTGCCTTCACAACATTCCCCTGTTTGACCATTGACCGACAATACCGTTACCCTGTTCATAGCCGTTGGGCCTGCTTGCTTAAAATTTTGGTTAGGGAATATTTTATTCTTTTTAAAAGATATTTAAGGCGCTTTCTTCGCTGATTGGTAATCTTTTCCTTTTATTTCAAATATATTAATTTTTTATCAAGATTTATTCCTGATATTTTTGCAATTTGAAAATTTTGGTCCAATCACAGCTCTTCAATTCGCCTATATAAACTTAATTCCCTTTACCAGCAGGTCCACAAATCACTTTCGACCTAATCCCACTTACCTCCCATCTCTATAAACCTTTAAACTATTTTTCAAATTCATCATGACTCTTAAAATTGCTCCTAATCATAACCAAATTGCTTTGCTTCATGATGAACCAGCCGAGTTTGCTGAGGCTGTGGCCTTTCTAAAGTCCTCGTACTTCAAAGTGGCCCTTCTCATCAATCCTCGCATTTATACCTCACACATTCAACAGTTCTGGTCTAAAGCCATGACCAAAACAGTGAATGGAGAGGTCATAATACAAAGCACAGTTGATGGTCATTCCAAGGTAATCTCACTTGCCTCCATTAGGGAGAATCTTCTCCTTGATGATGAGGATGGAATAACCAACTTTTCTGAGGCTGAAATTTTTGAAGGTCTTGAAAAATTGGGGTATAAACTTTCTGAAAAACAAAAATTAAAATTTGCTAAAGGCCAGTTTGCCCCTCATTGGAAACTTTTGATTCATACTCTTATGCAATGTTTGTCACCCAAAACCACTGCTTTTAATGAAGTTGGTAGTGAGATAGCTTCTGCCCTGATCTGCTTTGCAATAGGAAGGAAGTATTGTTTTTCTCAAATGATTTTTAAAGGCATGGTGAAAAATGTTTCAAGCACCTCAAAGTTTTGTATGTATCCAAGGTTTATAGAAGTTTTGCTGAATATGAGTGATCATGGTCCCATTACACACAGAAACTATTTTTCAGCAACCAAACACACAACCAAACTTTTCACCACATTACTTGCCCCATCACCTTTGTTCTCTGGCAGAAATATTCCATTTACTTCAATCATGCTAGACCAAATCAGACGGGAAGAAGCCAAACATCAAACAGCCATCAATCCACCTGCTGAATCCCCTGCCAAGAACCTACCACCTGCTGATCCACACCAAGAAAGGCGTTCCAAATCCAGGTTTGCCAGGTCTCCCTTGCCTGGTGAATCTTCACAAGCAGCAGAGAGGAGAGTCTCCAAGAGTTTGGAGCAACCTGGGGGTTTGGCTGCCACTACTGTCTCATCCCAAGGGGTGAGCAGGATAGTGACACCATCAATAAGTCCTCTCCCCCACTCCATGATATCCAACAAGGGGAGAAATTCCCTTCTAGGATTGAGAGCAGTATGAAACCTTTGACAAACTTGGAATTGACGAAAATGTGCATGAGCCTGAAAAGGCAGAATGCACAACTTGTACAAGATGTCAAAAAGCAAGGTCTGGTTATCTCTCATTTGGAAACCAGACTTGCTACTCTTGAGGGGAGGAGAAAGCCCAGACTGATTCTTTCCACATATGAGGATGCTTCCAAAGGGGAGGAAATTCCAACCAAAGAAGGATCTACTGAGTATTATTCATATCCTGGTATGGAGCATGGAAAGATAAAAAGTGCTAAGGAAGGAATGGAGAAAGAAAGTGCTGATAAAGGAAGTGACAAGGGGAGTGCAACCAAAGACATTGCTCAAACATTGCTCACTATGGGCAATCAAGAAGAAGCCCCTGCTTCCAAAGTTTCCCCTGCCATTGCTGATCCCACTGCTGTAAGTTTATCCCCTGCTAAAAACATAACTCAAACATTTGTTAGGAAGAACAGAAAGCAACCAGCTCAGAAGGGGATAACAATCAAAGAACCTGCAACTAAAGCAAAACCAGCACCAGCAGTGGATCCAAAAGACAAAGGAAAAGGAATCATGGTGCAACAGCCCAAGAGAAAATTCAAGTATCTGACTCCTGAACAGCAAAAGATCCAAGAAGCTCATGATGCACAAGTAGCTCTCAAGCTACAACAAGAGGAAATGGATATGCAGGATCAAAGGATGGAGAAGATGAGGCCCAAAGATATGCTCAAGCAGGTTGAGATTATGCATAGGGAACTAGATGAGAGGGTACCTCATGTTGAAGAATTTCTTGATCAATGGGAGAAGGAGTTGAAAAATGATCCTTTAGAAGAAAGGTATGAGTTGACTTGCCTTGTTTACAAATATCAAACTGAATATCTGGATAGAAGGGCAATGCAAATTCAGAGTGAGAAGTATAGAACTTCAGAGAAAGGGCAGCTTGATCACTACAAACTTCTGCTTAAAAGGCACAGAAAGTGGAAGGATGGTGACTTCACAGATATGAGCTTTGAAGCCATAAAGAGAGCAGTCAGACCAGTTCTAAAGTTGTATGATGTGGAGGATTGGATGACTATCAACACTCCTGAGGAAGCTGAGTATCTTAGGAGACAAAGTGAAGTGCTACAGAAAGCTAGAGCAACAAAGAAAAGAAAAGCTGGAGAGACTACACAAGCAGGTGCATCATCCCCAGCAGGGGAATCACACCAAGCAGGTGAAAGTCTTCCAGAAGTACTTGAGAAGTCAGTACTTAATGCACAAAGAGCAGCAAAGAGACTCAAGAGAATGGAGCAAGTGGGCATAATCACTAAAGAGTCTCAAGGGCCATCAAATGATGAAATTGACAAACAGCTGATTTTACAGGAAAATGATGAAATCTCACCTAGTGAACTTGGAAAGAAGTTTGCTATCATAGAGTATGCTGTTTATGAACACAGAGGGAGAACTTGGTGGAAGCTTACAAGGGCTGACAATACAGCACAGACTTTTCTAAGCCTAGATGTCATGTTTCAAATTTTGGATAGTGAAGACTTAGAAGATCTATGGAAAATATTGAAGAAGACGTTTGCTGCAAAACCTCCTACCATAGATGGTGTTGAGAAGGATTGGGTAATCTGGGAGTGCATGCATAGAATGTATGAGCATGAATTATTTGATCCTCTATTTGATGCAGTGAATAAAGGAGATTTGGTGTATTGGAAGCTGTTTACCAATTCTGGGGTTTATGAGGTAGTAATGGAAGGTGTGAGTGTTTATTTACTCAATCACAGGTATTATCCTTTCTCTCAGGAAACCTTGAAGAAGTTAGCACAGGCTAAGTTAATTGTTGATGCCAAAAAGCCTGTTGCTTATGATCTGGTAAGAATGGTTCATAGTCAGATTTGGCCAGAGAGTTTGTAAGCATCCTCATCAACTAGCATTTATTCAGAAACTTGTCTTTAGGGGAAAGCACAAGTTTAGGGGAGGATTGTTGGGAATAAATCTATGCTTATTTGTTTCCCCTGCTAGTTGATTATTCATACCCCTGCTAGAGTAAGTTCCCCCTGCTAAATAACAAAGGCAGGGGGATCCGTTCCCCTGCTGAAGTCAAAGGCCCTGCTGTCAAGATAAACATGGAATAGATATTTACGCGTTTCAGTTATTATTCCTTAATACTTTCCATAGTTTGTTAGTAGTGATCTTGTACGTGGGTCCTTGCATCTATAAAAGGACTCACTAGGTTAGCATGCAAAGTGTGTCTTTCTCATTTCGTTTTTCATTATTATTACTTTAAGGTTTTGTAAACCCTAATACCACTTTGGTTATTCGTATATCTTTGATATATTAAAGTGCAACGTTTGAATCTCATTTGTTCTTGTGCTAAACATTACATTCCGCATCTTGTTTAGTTACTTTGCTTTGCAAAGTTTCTCTAGTGTTAGATTGAATTCTTTCTCTCTATCACAACCCTTAAACAAGCTATTAAGGTTTAAGATCTGACTTTGGGATCAACACTAACAGCATTTGGAATATGCCATTTTCAAATTTTCATTTTCCATTTTAATAAAACATTTTCTAAAAAAGAAAGTTTATTAAAAAGTCTTTTGTCTTATTAGCAAAAGTGAGTTTTAAGGATAATCATTTTGGTGATCACTAAGTATGATTAAGAAAGGTTAGTGATATGATTATTACCTTGATGATAGTGTTAGTTAAATAATTCATTTTGTGTTTCTACACTAAATGTGTTGTATGGTTTGTTGTGATCAAAACTAAGAAAGATTATTTAACACTAATAATGTTTTTAGGCATTACTTGCATTAACAATCTCCCCCTTTTTGATTACGACAAACGATAAACTCATTTACGTATAAACATAAACTATGGAATTATTAACTAGTTTATAACTATCATTTCTCCCCCTTTGTCGTAGCAAAAAGGTTAGCATAAGTCTTTGAAGTGCATCGAACTTTGATAGTAGCTCCCCCTTGGTGGTTGCTCCCCCTTGCTCGGGGCACCAAGTTTGTGAGCTAAGGTGACATGCTACACAAAGGTTAGTAGAAAGGAAAGAAACACCAATGTATATATGATCACTACCTACTAAGTAACTTGAGAGGGAGAAAGAGAAGAAATCTCAAATTAGAAGCAAGTATTTTGCTAAGTATGTCCAAAGAGGTAATTGACAAAATCAAACTTCAAAAAAGTGAAGATGATAAGCTTGTCAATGGGTTAAAGCTTTAGAATTGATGGAATCACCCATAAGCAATTATAAAAATTTAACCAAGATCAACTCAAAAATAGAACTAATTAGATAGCACACAAATAACACACAAGTATACACATAGTATGAGTATCTAAATGCAATAAATATGGAAAATAAACCACTAAGCACAAGCTAGTCTAATAGTGATATTTTCCAAGATTGCTAAAAATAAAATAAAGCTAAAAAGACGACGATGCATCATTCGAAGTTTTGTCCACCGGAATGAAAACTTGAATAGGAGGTCGAGTGAGGAGGAATTCAAGAAAATTTAACTTCTCATACACATGAGCAAGTTCAATTTGTTGAAATCGGCAACAATCACACGAGGATCCATGATGCAACACAAAATCGTTTGATGTGGGTATGGCATCAAACTTAGGGTTTGGTGGTGGTGGGGTAAAGGGTTTGGGAGTGTTTTCACAATGCCTTGTGAGGTTTGGGAAGGTGGAAAGGTCATTGAGTTGGGGGGTAGTGAAGGATTGTGGTGGTGGTGGAACATGTTCTTTTGATCCGGTGATGGGGTTTATGGTGTAAGTCTCATTCCAATACTTGATTGGAGAGAAGGTAGGGTTTTTGGGTGGTTTGGACGAAGATGGTTCATTCTTCTTAAACCAAACGGGTCGAACCGAGATTTTCGGTTTCTTTGAAAGCTTGGATGAGCAAGCTTTGGGTGAGTGGGGTTGTGACAAAGAAATGTCAAGGTTAGGAATGTAGGAGTTAGGCATTGTGAGAGTGTGAGAATGATAACTCAAGGTAATGTGAGAATGAATTCTCAAGGTTGGGAAGGTGTGAGATTGAAATCTCAAGGTTGGGGTATAAGTAAAATGTAATCAAGGTAAGAATTTGAATACAAAATGTGTATTGTCAAGGAATGTTTAGTCAATTTGAGTAAACAAGGAATCTTGACTGGGAATAGGGTTTAAAGGTTTTGACCAAAAATTCGTCAAAAGCCACATTCTGGCCGCGGTACCTTATGTGGACCGGCGGTTCCATATCGCTAAGGAACCGCGGGTCCTTAAGGAACCGCGTCCAGAGGACTTTAAACCATGTTTTTTCTGGGTTTTGGGTAAAACAAGACTTTTTCAAAAAATTGCAAATCTTGGATTTTTACCTCTGTTAGAACCAAAATATGCTAGAGTTGCATAAAGCAATACATTCACAAAGAATGTCTTTACAAAGGGTGACAAAATAATTTAGATATCATTTTGAACCAATTTTAGTCAAGTTTAGGGGTTGTGATAGATTTAGGTTCAATTTTAATTTCAAATTAAAGTTGATTAGTGTGCACAAAAGGATAGAATCACACAAAGCTAAATCCATAACACAACAACATGATACATTCATTAATGAGGAAACAAGTACAAAGATAAATAAAACTAACTAATACATAGCTAGCTTATCATAAAATCTAGATAGGTGGTTTTCTTTGGCTTGTTGTTGAAAACTCTTATTATGAAATGACTCCATCATTCATCTCCTAGGAGGAGGCATGGAGAACAAAGTAAGCAAGAAATCTTGCAAACCCCTATGTAGTCCATACATATCCATCCTTAGGTTTTGGATGAGGAAGTGGTTGTAGAGACAACATGGACATCTAAGACCATGAGTTTGTTGAAACCCAAAGTAAGGATCACCCAAGAGGAGGGAAAGAGGGACACCCAAAATTGGGATGTTTGAGTTGGGTGGAGGTGTAGGAGGCAAGTTCTCCAAGGGTGATATGGGTGAAAGTGGATGCATGTTCCCCAACGGGGAAATGGGTGAGTGTGGAGGTAAATCCTCCAAGGTTGGTGAAATGGGTGATTTGTGAGGGGTAAATGGTGAAGTCACCAAAACGTCATCAAAGTCATTCCCAAAAGGAATGCTTTGGATTGGTTGAGGTTGAGTAGTCACTTCCAAGGGTGCACTTGGAGTGAAGGGTGAAGAAAGATCATTCATTCTAGAATTGAATGAAGAGGAGGTAGAACCAATGGAGTGGTTAGTACCATGGGTGGAGGAGGTCTTGCATGGTGCAAGAGGTGGAGAAGGTGATGAAGAAATGAGGATAGGAGCATTCTCATTCTTAGGTGTATGGAAAGGTAAAGAGTTAGGCTTAGCTACCTTAACCCTTATTTTGAGTGTTTTTCTTGGGGTGGAGGTCTTGGAAGTGTTTGAGGTTTTGGTACACACCATGGTTGATTAGGGTGGTTAAAGGTTTAGGGAAGTATGTTTGTATGTGTGAAGAACATGCAAACAAGGTGGGTTTAAATGGTTGAGGGGATGATCCAAACTAGTAATGGGTTAAAATCATTTTAGGTGAATAATGAATTTAGATACCCTAGTTTAGGAAATGTGTAGTTTATTACTGAAAATCATGCAAGGTTTACACAAAATTAAGAAAACAGTGTAAAGCAAAGATGCTGTCGTGCACAGTGACCGGCGGTTCCTTATCTAGGACCGGCGGTACCTTATCGATAAGGGACCGCGGGTCGATATGGAACCGCGACCAGAAGGTTTTCAAAAATTTCCCATTTTAGTTTTTGATAAACCCAGATTTTTCCCAAAGGTTTTACAAGCCAAAGTTAACTACAGATCATAATCTAATAAGCTAACTATCATATGGCATGCACAAAGCTATGTAAAACACAAATATAATTGCAAGAGCAACATTTAGGATCAAAATAAGTAATAATCCAAACATACAGCATAAGTAAATAAACAACTAAACCAAAGTGTTTAATAAGCAAATGTTTAAGCTGCAAAAGATAACCAAACTTTGACATAACTCAAAGTCTTCACCTCCTTTTCTTGCCTAAATCCTTGATCATTTTTCCCAGATACTTGATTCCCTTTCTTGACTCAATCCGGTGATCATGCAAATCACCTCGGGTTCGAAGATTTTGACGGTAAAGTTCCTCCAAGTTGAGATTATTAGGAACTTCACTAGAGGAATGGTGGGGAGGGGAAGCAATGTCATCTAAACCATCCACGAATGAGTTTGTGGAGTGGTGAGAAGAACTCGAAGAGTCAATGGGAGCACTTGTGCCAATGCCATCACCATCACTTGTTGGCATGTCCATGTCCTCATCACTGAAGTCTTGTTGATCGGATTTGCGGTCAGATCTTGTCTTTCTCTTATACACCTCTCGAATAGGTAGCATGACCCGTTTGACCGGATGAAATTGAGAAAGATTAAGATTTGGAAAATCACGGCCAACCCTTTTAAAAAGGCGAGTGAGAAGCATTGCGTAAGGGAGGTTTGTTTTAGGCTTATGAATAGCATAATTGATCCGTTGAGCGATAAAATATGCCAAATTGTAATTGGTGTTGGCAAAGATGCAATATAACATATGCACTAAACACGCCGGAACATGATCCCGGTTTCTACCAAGACAAAACACATTTTCCCTAAGGATATTGGTCAATTGAACCATATTATCATTAAGGTCGCTCAAGAGAACCTCATGACGTTTCACCGAACGTACCTTAGTATGAAGGCTTCTCTTAACGGGTCAATTACGCTTTTTGGAGACAACGTCGACAATGAAGTCAAGATCAATTTCCTCATGATCATTTGGAGGACAATTGTCGGTTTCAAGGAGAGCATTAAGCTTCCATTTATACGTGAAGCGACAAGTGCCCACAAATGGTTCATCAAGAATTTGACCAAACACTTCGAGAGAGTATTGAATGAGTTGATCTTTCAAGATGAACCTAACAAATATTTCATCATTGTTTTCAATGACAGAGTATGTGCTAAAGAACTCCAAAAGGAATCAAGGATAGATGTCTTCCTTAATGTTCAACAAACAATCAAATCCAATGTGTTCAAACATGGACTTGATGTAGACATAATTCTTGATATCCTCTTGAACAACTCTACCCTCATGAAAGCAACAGGATTGGAGAGAGGAAAAAGTATGGGCAAGGTGAGTTGAGTGACAAAAGTCGGATAGGTTTGGCATATACTTTTTGGTGAGTTGATGATCCTTTTGGTATTGTGAAGGCATGATTAGTACCTAATTATAAACACAAGACAATATTTCTCCAATCACTCATATGAAAAATAAAAAGGAAAACTAAAAATGAAAATGTGTTATATCATTTTCTTGACAAACATAGGATTGAATCCATATCATTTTCATGTTCACAATGTGTCTATTCCATCATTGACCAAGAACACATGATCTATGTTAGATCAACAATGGATTAGAACATTGGTTTTTCAAAACAAGGTTTTTAGGTAAGCATTAACAATGTCGTTACCTACTTGTTCATGGGTTCATCTCAAATCCATAATTCAACCAAAATCATTTAGCCTAAATTCAGATTTGTTCTATAAGTGGGTTTTGGTGAAATCTTAATGAATATGAACCTAAGGAATCATAGTAAAATAACTATGTCAACCCACATTCCTATTAAGGTTTTAATTCAATTTCAATTTTAAAAATCCCCAATTATGAAAGGATGAACCCTAGAACAAAATAGATGAAATTGAAAGAAAATACTTACAATTAATTGATGCTAGATGATGGATGAGTGAAACCCACAACTTGGAATCAATTAATTTGAGAGATTGAAGGTTTTGGAAGCTTCAACAATTGTGGAAAAGGTAAAACTCGTCGGCTGTGTGTTTTTGGGAGAGAGAGAGTTTGGTTTGAAAAAGAATAAAAAACACAAACTGGCGCTCTGACAAAAGTTTCTGCCCGCGGTACCTTATCGATAAGGTACCGCGGATTTTGAGCCGCGGAGATAAGGAACCGCCTACAGAGGCAGGTTTCTATCTCTGAAAAACGCGAAATTTTGAAAATCCAGTTTTTCTAAAATACTTAAAACTAAATCATGAGCCTTTTAGAATATCATTGGATCATCATAACACTAAGCAATATGCCTTAATGAAGGATTACGAGTTGAATCAAGATCGAAAAGAACCGAAACGGACAAACGACTACTCGTAGCAAAACGACTAAGTGGAGAGAAGTTAAGAGAAGTGAATCAAGACTAGGATCAATGCTCAAGGGATTAATGACTATCTTCAAGTAGTAGAAACGAAGAGCTTGTGTCATATATAGTGGTTTAAGACGTGCCTTTCCGGCGAAACGATAAACGGCTTTGGTAATGAATAAGCACAAAGCAATTATTCAAGTCTAAACTAAGATCACTTTCAATAATAGTCTTAGTCTAAACTAAAATGTGAGCAAAGTGTTAATTCACTTTCTCTCCCACAAAGGGCCTACTAACCGTATGGGTGCAAACCATGGAAATCATGCTTGATACTTTAAGCTTCTACTAACTCACTCTACATCACCATAGTGAGTCAAGTATCCAAGCAATGAAGGTTTGAGAGGATAAAAGAAAAGAAACACAAACCACAAATAAATGTCAAGGCAAGGATGCCAAGAACAAGCACATAGTCAAGTAATGATCAAAAGAATGATCAAAGGGCGTGTGGAAGAACGAGAGCGTACCTTGGCCACAAAGAGCAATCCATGAAGGAATAAGTGCTATGCTCAATCAATGACTATGATGAGTACTAAGTCTTCAAGGACTAGTATCATTCCAAATCATCTTGGTATCATTATTCAAAGATGTTAAAGATCAATGAAAATGATTCTTCTACAAGTGCAAGTAACTCAATCCATAACCAATAAATTGATTGATCTTCATGAGTACCTACACAAAGCAAGATGCAAACTAGTAGATACATTTCAAGAGTATATCTAAAATGCATAAAGGCTACTAATCTTAAGTGGGATGCAATATTTTTAATTAAAAGACCTATTTTTCAAAGAAAACATAGTTTTGACCAAAGAGAAACTTTAGTACAACTAGACCTTCTAATTTGAGGAGACAATGGATCGATCCAAGTTTTAAAGTACAATATACTTCAAAGATCTTGAGTGACCATCGCTCTGATGCCAATTGTAGAACTAGAAGGGGGGGGGGGTTGAATAGTTTCTCTTCGATTGGTGACCAAATTAAAATTACTTTCAATTTGGTTTATATCAAAACTATCTTTTACTTAAAGCTAAGTTGCATAATGATTAGGTTCAATTGAAATGCACTAGCAAGAATAATAAGCAAGTATAATGATAATGAAATAAGTAAAGAGCAAGGAAGGAAACGACCTAGTGGGAAGACACCAAGATTTATAGTGGTTCGACAACGAGGCTCTATCCTCGTTTCTACTCCACTCCTCGAGTACACCTACTCGAGATTTCCACTATATCCACAAGCTCCCTTCTCGGCGGAGAAAACCTTACATCGTTGCTTACATTATTTTCCGACACTAAGCTAAATGTCGAGACCTAATCTTTAGCTAGGACCAATCTACACGACGTTGCCTACTTCACAATTTAACGACACAAGGCTAGATGTCGAGTTCTATTTCTTAAGGTAGAACCAATCTTCACGACGTTGCCTACTTCACCATTTTACGACACAAGGCTAGATGTCGAGTTCTAATCGAAAGCTAGAACCAATCTTCACGACTCTTCACTTTGAAGCTAAGTGAGAACTTCACACAACACAACTACTAATCACTTTAAAGTTTAGTGAGAACTCACAAGACACAACCACATCACTTTATAGTTTAGTGAGAACTCTTAATCAAATTTATTACAACTCAACTAGACTTATCCAAGTACACACATGTAGCTTGGATTTACACAACACAAATCCAAGCAAACACATATGCAATGGATGTACACAACAAATCCAAGTATCCACAAATAACTTGGATGAACACAACTAGTCCAAGTATTCATAAATACATTGGATTGACCTAAAACAAAAAGGTATAATGATGAATATGACTAGCTCATAAATTCATCTTTATCACTACACTAGTGAGTGAGTGATCTTCTCATTGGACATGGTAAAGGAGGGGATCAAGAGGATAATCATATGTAAACATCCTTAACAAATTAAGTGATCATTTACTAATGATTATGTTATAGAAAATAGAAAAGGGGCTGAGAAAATCGTCCAAGAGGCTTACTGGAAAATGAGATTTGACCCACTATTTAAAGGAGACAAAGTATAACGGATCTATAACGGTTATCTGTGCGCGGTACCATATCTCACCCCGCGGTACCATATCGTTAAGGTACCGCGTAGGTACTTAAGGTACCGCCACTAGACTCCGCACTGTTTTTTGTCTTTTAGTGGGGTGTGAATATCTGGGGTATTTGAACCCTTCAAAGGATATTCTAACAGCATTTGGAATATGCCATTTTCAAATTTTCATTTTCCATTTTAATAAAATATTTTCTAAAAAAGAAAGTTTATTAAAAAGTCTTTTGTCTTATTAGCAAAAGTGAGTTTTAAGGATAATCATTTTGGTGATCACTAAGTATGATTAAGAAAGGTTAGTGATATGATTATTACCTTGATGATAGTGTTAGTTAAATAATTCATTTTGTGTTTCTACACTAAATGTGTTGTATGGTTTGTTGTGATCAAAACTAAGAAAGATTAGTTAACACTAATAATGTTTTTAGGCATTACTTGCATTAACACAAGTAATTTTGATAAAAGGAATTAATATAATATCTATTTTTAAACAAAGAAAATACATACATATGATAAAAATGTAATGAACTTGAGTCATAGGGGACTTGCCCCTTTCCTTCCTGCATCATGACTATCATCTCGCATACCTCTCCATTCATACATACCAACTATTGCATCCTCAACCGATTCTTATCATCTATTGTAACTAAGCCGATTATGCCCGGTAATCCTTCTTCACTTGGAATGGTTGCATACAATACTTTCTTGTAAACCCTTGCGGAGAGCTGCGGTTTGCTACAGATACCCCTGTGGATATGTAAATTAATTGAGTGCAAATATGTTTTATATTTTTTGCGTAAATAGATTATGACTGTTAGATTTGTAAGCACACTTCTTCACCCCAGGAATCAATGTGTTATAGTATAAAATCAATCAACGAATAAATACCTTAAGAAAACACGTGCATAACCAAAATGTTTCGTTTGAAAGGAAAAAGTGAGATATATATACTATAACCCATAGAATTTATGCTACGTTTTCTGGATTTCATGCCCGTAGGAGCAATCTCGTTTATTGAGTATCAAATAAACGAAACCTTGTTTTTTTTCCTATTTATGCTACTAAAACGCAAATTTATTCGTACAAGTATAAAACTAGAAAAACTACAACTAATTTGACAAATTTACACTACACTACTTAACCATTAGCAGCTAATAACAACAAATAAGTAAAGAGAATGTTATAATAATACTGAAAATTTTGTAGTTAAACGAGTAATTATTTGTTGTTATTAACTGCTTATGGTTAAGTAATGTAGTGTAAATTTGTCAAATTAGTTGCAGTTTTTCTTGTTTTATACGAATAAATTTGGGTTTTAGTAGCATAAATAGGAAGAAAAAAACAAAGTTTCGTTTCTGGATACTCAATAAACGATATTGCCCCTACAGGTATGAAATCCAAAAAATGTAACTTAAATTCTACTGGTTATAGTGTATATCGACTTTTTTCTTTCAAACTAAACATTTTGGTTATGCACATGTTTTCTTAAGTTATTTATTCGTTGATTGGTTTTAACACACTATAACACATTGATTCCTTGTGTGAAAAGCTCTATAGGTTTGATAATAAGCAAAGTTATCTTTTCTTAAATTAAAAGCGCTATGTAGAAAAAACTCCATGGAGATTTTCGGGTATAAGAAGAGACTCTGCATCCCAAAAGACAAAAAGATAGGCGTAACCACGCAAAATACGAGTTTCTGCAACTGGAAAAGACCAGATAGTTTGAAGATGTTAAGACAGACTTTTGGAACCAGCTAGGTGCCGGAAACCATTTCCAAATTTAAAATTTTCCCATCTGAAATTGATTGAGGCTGCTCGTCGCATCAGAGGTGAAATACCCTGGCTTTGGTGGATCAACACAAACTTGAATCCAAGTCCCATGATTGCTTTAATCGCGACATAAAAATCTAAATCATTTGAAGCCAACATCATTATGTCTTGGCACGACCTGCCAAGTAGACGGTCGAACATCGAACATATGATGACCCGATCTGATGCATCTTGTGATTCATCACGAACTACAACAGTTCTAATATTTTCCTGTCTGCAACGGTCATGTTGAATTCGTATTGCATATGTTGACGCATTTCCATAAACTTTAGTAGACCTTCGAAACTGGGGGAATTCTTGGGCTAATGTTCGAACGAGAGTTTTGTATGTTTGGTCACTTCCAGAGATGTTCTCAAGATCTATAAGTACGTTAACAGTCTGCAAAAACAAGACAATTGATTAATTAATAACGTTGTGAACCACAATAGGGCATCTGTAATGATGAATTTGTATGGACTGGTGTGGTTCACAACGTCATTAATTAATCAGTTGTCTTGTTTTTGCAGACTGTTAACGTACTTAAGATCTTGAGAACATCTCTGGAAGTGAACAAACATACAAAACTCTCGTCCGAACTTTAGCCCAAGAATTCCTCCAGTTTCGAAGGTTTACTAAAGCTTATGGAAATGCGTCAACAGATGCAATGCGAATTCAACATGACCGCTGCAAACAAGAAAAAAAAATAGAACTTTTGTAGTTCGTGATGAATCACAAGATTCATCATATCGGGTCATCATGTGTTCGATGTTCGACCGTCCACTTGGCAGGCCGTGCCAAGACATAATGATGTTGGCTTCGAATGATTTAGTTTTGTATGTCGTGATTAAAGCGATCATGGGACTTGGATTCAGGTTTGTGTTGTTCCAACAAAGCGAGTATTTCACCGCTGATGCGACGAGCAGCCTCAATCAATTTTAGATGGGAAAATTTTATATTTGGAAATGGTTTCCGGCACCTAGCTGGGTCCAAAAGTCCGTCTCAGCATCTTCAAACTATCTAGTAGTTTCTGGTTGCAAAACTCGTCTTTTGCGTGGTTACGCCTATTTTTTTGTCTTTTGGGATGCAGAGTCTCTTCCTATACCCCGAACATCTCCATGGATTTTTTTTTCTGCATAGCTTTTTTAATTTAAGAAAATAGAACTTTGCTTATTATCAAACCTATAGAGCTTTTCACACAAAGAATCATTATAGTGTGTATAAAACCAATCAACGAATAAATAATTTAAGAAAACATGTGTATAACCAAAATGTTTCGTTTGAAAGAAAAAGTCAGATATACACTATAACCCGTAGAATTTAAGTTACATTTTTTGGATTTCATACCCGTAGGAGCAATATCGTTTATTGAGTATCCAGTAAGCGAAAATTTGTTTTTTTCTTCCTATTTATGCTACTAAAACACAAATTAATTCACAAAAGTATAAAACTAGAAAAAGTGCAACTAATTTGACAAATTTACACTACATTACTTAACCATAAGCAGTTAATAACAACAAATAAGTAAAGAGAATGTTATAATAATATCGAAAATTTGGTAGTTAAAGGAGTAACATGAGACTTTTACCCCGTGTATCTGAAATATTCCAAGAACACCTATTTCAATAATGAAAACCTGACAACATAATCGCCATGGTATATGCCACGCCCATATTTTTTGGCTAAACTCCATAAGTTGGAAGACTAAATCAAACACTACAGGTATGAAGAAATAGAAATGGGTTCGTATTTTTGTAATAGGATTAAACATAATGAAATTTATAAGCTCATAGTGAGTGAGGTTGTTGTGAAACTTATTACAAGAGTAAATGTTAAACGTCCTTGGGTAGATGAAAAAAATAAATTCAAATTTTCAAAATCTTAACTTTAGTCAACATCAAGTCATCAATACAGCTGCAGGGCTGCATCTTCTTTTGAAAATCTTTATGGTGCAGGGCTCGAGAAAACATGGATGAACAAGTTTAAAGAAGTTTTTAACCTAGTGTAGGGCTTGAGATAACGTGGATGGACAAATTGGTGTACTACTTCACTATGGAATGATTTTACATTTATTGGGCCTCATTAGAATGCCTAAAAAAATTTCGCACAACATGATATATAGTATTGTAAAACACAAGCTACCTAAACCTTCTACACATTGTTTAAATGTTGTTTACACGCTATAAAGGTTCAAAAATCATGTGTTATGTACTTTGTTCAAGGATAAACTAGAACATAAAAGTTGTTGTGGATTTATTGCAGCGTCAATGAAAAGTGTAGTTAAGAGGGCATGTTCATATTGACCGGTTTGTTTCTAGGGCGGAGCTAGCGGTTTCTGGAGATGTACGGGAATTCGATAAAAATTTGTCCCGCAGTATATATATATGTTAAAAATATCTATTTTTTCAAAATGAAATCGGTCCCAAAATTATGTACAATATAAATACTCATATTAAAAATTTTGTACATCTGATAAATTTATACTTTAGCTCCGCCCTTTTGTTTGCTAGCAAAGTTACCGAATGATACCATTGGTTACGAACTGACGATTAAGTGTGCCCAAAGTTGTAAGTGACTTTTATGATTTATTATTGTAACAAACAAATCACCGTGCTCTATTTTACAAAAAAAAAGGTTTACAAAAGCAAGCAATTTTAATAAAAGGAATTAATATAATATCTCATTTTAAATAAAAAAATGTATACTTAATAAAAATGTGATAAACTTCGTAGTCATCCTATCCCATACCTGCATAAAAACACATCAGACTCATTAACAATCTGCATACAACAAAATTTATACATGTTACAACAAATAAGTGAGGAGAATGGTATAATATTGAAATTATGGTACTTAAAAGTAGAGTGACAAATTTTGTCCGAATTCTAACTTCGAATTGGTCTCTGGCACCTTATTTAATAGTACAATATCCGTGCGTTGCTCGGGTATAACGATTTAATAAAAAAATTATAAACTCATTTTTTGTACTTTTATAAAAAAACATTAATATCACAAACATCTTAAAGTGCATAATCACTGTTATGCAATGAAGATATTAAATGTAAAATATACCAAAGTACTAAAGAAAGTTTAAAAGAACTACACGTGATGCAAATGGTTCATGGAAAAAAAGCAACTAATAGTGAATTCTTAAAGACGCACAGATAGTAGAACCAGTTACGGGATTATACCCTATCATATCCTATATACAAACTTGGATGTTATGAATATGGGTAGGAGTTGGGCCAGATCCATAAAAATGGGTTGAATGTCAATTGTGTACGTAACAACAGAAAATATAGAACTGATGTAAAACACTGCGCTCGTTCATTTAGTCGCCAACCTGCAACAACATGGATATGTTTCTCTTCAGTGTCTTGACTAAAAATTTGCATCCATGATTGAGCTAGTTACCTTCATTAGGGCAGTAGACACCTACAAACAGGTTAAACATGAACATGTAAACGTAAATAGACTAATCAGACAGTATAGTACAATAGGACATATCAAAAGGAAAACAAAAGTCATTAATAAAAAGGCGTGTGCAGGTACCTTTTTGTGATTATGTTGAATCATGGCAATCATAGTTGACAATTGTGCATGAATAAGTGCAGATGTATATATCATCGCAATAGGTATGTTGCTTATTCTTCTTGTTTTTTTCCCTACAATGACCCGTTCTCATTTGTTTCTCAGCAAAGACAAAGTCAGGCAAGATCTTTGTTGTGCCAAAATGAACTATCTGAATTCTTGATCATATGCAAGGTTTATGTCGGGAAAAATGAGCATCCACTAAAAGCGTCACATAAAACTTGTTTCCAAACTATATCACATATTTCGTAATTATGATGCATCCAAATTTTCTTTTTACTTTTAAAGTGATACTACAAATTTCTTCTACTATATGGCTAAAAAGATATAGAATTATAATCCTACGTAACTTTAACATACCTCATCCAACCTTACATCCACCCTCCTACAGTTTCTTTACAACTCATTTTTAATCCAATTCTATAATAATTATACTTTTATCTAATGCTCTATTATGATAAATCATTTCTCGAAAAGCAAGACTATATATTAAAAAGAGGAACACCCTCAAATCAAAGGGAATCAGCAACTACAAAGCTTCCAAGCAGGAAGCAAACGAAAGGGAGAGTAAAATCAAAGGGAATCAGCAAACTGACAACACCAAGGGAGAGTAAAACTGACCCATGACAAAACCCAAAAAATGCGAGACGGGCCACTTGCAGACATCATTATCAACTCAACTTTAATAGGATCACTTTGAGCCGAGCCTCATGGACTGGATTCAAATCGGCGTACCTCGTTTGGATCTGACAATGGACGAAGAAAAATTATTTGATTCATACCTGCCTTTTGGTTAAAATGTAACTGTGGTCAATAACTTTTCTTCAAGACTTCATCCACTTTTATCTCTATATCTGTGGTTAAATGTGTGGCTACGCATATGATAACAAACTATTTCATGCGCTGCTAGTTTTTCAGCTCATAACTATACAAATGGTTAAAAAAATAGAAAAGTGAAATTGATACAAAACAATCAGATATATAAAGATACAAGAAAGATTGAGCGAGTTCCAGTTGCCATGTCTTGGTCTCTCAAAACCTTTATAACAAAGAATCACAACCAACAGCTACACACTACAAAATTTAAAGAGCAAAATAAAACCATGAAGTAACAAATATAAGCAAGTAGAAAACTGGATGATCAAAATCAGATCTAAAAAAAGATGTGAAAAACATACCTATGTATTAAGGAGTAGTCGGAGCAGCCATAGCAACATCCACCCTTTATATTATGTAGAGTATAACCGTGTTTAAGGGGTTAGAAAAAGTCACCACTTTGACTCAAAGTTTGTTAGTTATAAATAATCCAATATAATATCATTTCTAACCACTTTTTTCTAAAGTTTGTTAGCAAAAGATACATCATACATTAATTCCGAATATAATAGTCAAATCCAAATTTAGAAGCAAGATACACGAGATCTTTTGTATGCCGATAACTATGGTATCAGTTGTTGACTAATATCTTTGAGTCAGGTTTTTTTATCTTACTGTAAACAAACTTTGCGTTTTTAACGGTGGAATTAGAACGGCCAGGATCAAAAGTAAATCTAATTTGAACGGATGTGATTAACTTAAAAAATAAAACGACCGGCGGCAATATATAGATAATGTGAGGGCCATTTTTAGGCAACATTTTTTTAAGAGAGGAAGGTATTACGACATGGGTACTTTCAAAATTTTGCCTAATCAGCTGCTAATTGAGCGTTACATCACACTAATACAACTCAAAAAATACCCCTCACTCACAACACACCCAACACAACTCATTAAAAACAAGAAATGAAGAAAAAAAGGAAGCAACGAGAGGGGTACCACAACGTGCTCGTCGTTCAGATTTCGGTTTTCCGAAATCTTGACGGCGACGTGGGGGGTTCGGTGTGACGACGAGGGACGAAGAGAGGTGACGAGAATGCCACGTCGTCACGACGAGGCATGCCATGTCGTGACACCCTCCTCTCTAGGTGAACTGTGGCTTTTTGGCACCACTTTTTAAGTGACGTGGCGTTTACGGGAATAAAACAGAACTTAAAAAACATAACGGGCTAATGGGCGGTTAAATAACATATATGGTTCTCTTTTTTGTCCGATCACTTTTCCAACGTCACTTTGTAGGTTTCTATTTTCTTATCGATTGAATATCACACACAAATTCACAAATCACTAATTCACTCGGTTCTGGCTTATATAGGTATTTTTGTAATTTTTTTATTTTTTATTTATTTCGTAATGAATAATTACCAATTTATTTTTTATTTTTAATATATAAAATATGTTTTTATTTGAATAATTTTCACATTTATCAATTATTTCATAAACTAGATGCTTGTTGCCAAATTCATTATTATAATTTTTCATTAGGTTACAAGTTTAATATGTATTTTTTTTTTAAATTTTAATGTCGAATTCAAGGGTGTTTGGAAATATGTTTATACGTAAATTAAAGGAGTGTTTAAGACTATAAATTTATATTTATACAATAGATTTTTTAGGACGTTTTTAATTGCTTGATTAAAGATCAATTTAGGATTGAATTAACCTATCAATTTGTGTAGTTTTTTCGATTATAAGGATAATTTATGAATGTCGAGGCAAAGTTCGAGGCAAGGTACGGAATAAGATGAGAAAGATGAGGTTTCTTCAACGAATATAAAGAGTAAACGTTTTTTGGTATGGATTTGTTTCGAGAAGATAGAGCGGAGAAACCTTTTTTTATAGAAAGACAACTTGAAATAATTGTGGTAAGGTGTATTGTGCGAACCCAACATTTAGAACAAGAAATTTGAGGCGACACATGTATAAATGTTTCAAGAGTGAAGGAGGCGAGCCACCACAAAAACATGCACCTTTGGATAAGGATATGTATAAGGATAAAATGGAAATTGCGATAATTAAACATAATTATCTATTTAGCTATGTTGAGCATGAGGCGATAAGACAATTGCACCAATTTTTACATCGAAATGCGGCTCCAGTTCGTAGAAATCCAGCAAAGAATGATATGTTAGCTATATATAAGAGAGAAAAGCGAACATTAAAATGAAGTTATAAAAGATAAGCGGTAGAACCTCTTTTACACCTCATTTATTGAGTTCTATTGCAAATGATGGGTACATGTCTTTAACGACTCACTATGTTGATGAAACATGGGTATTATGGAAGAAAATGTTCAACTTTAGTGTTGTACCGCCTCCTCATGCCAGTAAAATCTTAACACATGTTTTGATTAGTTTTTTTTTTATTAGAATAGGGGATTAAAAACAAAGTTTTTACCATCACACTAGACAATGCTAAACATAATGATGGTTTAGTAGAAACTTTAAGAGGACATCTAGGTTTGAATAACGGGTTAGTTTGTGATGGTAAATTTATAGTTTTCACATTGCACATGTATAAATTACCATGACAAACTAATTCGTTATTCAAATGTAGATGACTACTTAGAGTTTATACTAAACCATTATTATTATTAGCATTATCTAGTGTGATGGTAAAAAACTCTATTTTTAATCCTCCCTTCTAATAAAAAAAATCAAAACATGTGCTAGGATTATATTGGTATAAGGAGGTGGTACAACACTAGAGTTTAACCACTTTCTTCCTTAATACCCATGTTTCATCAACAAACTCAGTCGTTAAATCCATGTACCCATAATTTGTAATAGAACTCCATAAATCATCCGTAAAAGAGACTCTAACGCTTATCTTTTCTAACTTCAGTTTCAAGTTCACTTTTTCTCTATCGTAAATAGCTAACACATCCTTCTTTGCTGAATTTCTATGAACTAGAGCCTTAAATTGATGTAATAATTGGTGCAATTGTCTCGTCGCCTCATGCTCAACATAGCTAAATGCGTTTATGCTTAATTATCACAATTGTCATTTTCCCTATACATATCCTCGTCCAAAGGGGAGCATTTTTGTGATGGCTCGACTTCTTCAATCATTAACATTTATACATGTGTCGCCTCAAATTTTTGTTCCAGATGCCGGATTCACACAATACATCTTGCCACAATTATTACAAGTTGTCTTTCTATCAGCAATGATTTCTCCTTCCATCTTCTCGAAGAAACTCCATACCAAAGAACGTTGTCTCTTTAAATTCATTTAAAAACCCTCATCTTTATCATCTCTTTTCGTAGTTTGCCTCGAATTTTCCTCGACATGTTCAGAAATTCTTTTTATAACCGAAAAAACTACACAAATTGATAGGTATATTTAATTCCGAATTGATTTTTAATCAAGTTATGGGTTTGCTATAAAATATGATCCAGTGGTCTAGTTGGTTGGTAAATGGTGGTAGCCATGGTTAGAGAGAGAGAGGTGGATGTAGGTGTTAAAGAGAAAAGAAGACAAGTTGAATAAAAATGAAAAGATAAAACACCAAACAACAACCCCTCCTTGAAAGCCTTGGAGGGGTATTTATAGTCACACACGTATAACTATATATAGTTGTCTAATCTAGTTTATGCGTGTGTTATTATGATAACTTATGAGAATTCTTAAATGTCATTCCAACACAAACAATTAAAAACGTCCCAAACAACCCATTGTATGTAAATATAAATAAGAAAAAAGTCTTAAACACTCTTCTAATTTACCTATTAACACATTTTAAAACACCCCTTTCATTCGGCTATTAAAATTTAAAACAAAATATACATATTAAATTATTAACCTAAATTAAAAATTATAAGAATGTATTTAGCAACTATCAACAATCATCTCGTCTATGAATAAAATTCTAGATGTGAAAATTATTCAATTGAAAACATATTCTATATATTAAAATTAAGAAATAGATGAGTATTATTAATTATGAAATAAAAAAAACAAATATACATA
Source organism: Glebionis coronaria (assembly GCA_025667525.1). Taxonomy (NCBI): domain Eukaryota; kingdom Viridiplantae; phylum Streptophyta; class Magnoliopsida; order Asterales; family Asteraceae; genus Glebionis; species Glebionis coronaria. The sequence goes on along the minus strand of CM046875.1, from coordinate 633,711,251 downwards.
AATTAAAAAATACCTAGAAACGAGTAAATTAATAATTTGTGAATTCGTGTATGAGTTTCAATTGATAAGAAAATAGAAACCTCCAAAGGGAAGCTGGAAAAATTACCAAGCAAAAAAGAAAACCATATATGTTACTAGACCCATTAACCCTTTATGTTTTCTAACTTTTATTTTTTCCCATAAACACCCTCTCACTTAAAAAGTGGTGTGAAAAAAAGTCCGTTCACATGAAAAATGATGCTAAAAAGCGCCCCCTCACTTTGAAAAAGATGCAAAAAACGCCGAGAAGTTAGAATTCGGGCATAATTTGCCACGTCTAATTTAATAGTAAATACATGGTAACATAATCTCCATGGTACATGCCATACCCATCTATGAAGAAGTAAATGAATTTAGTTTTTTTTTGATGTGATGTGATTGATCAATGGCAAAATTTATAATGTGCCAGTGAGTTTGTTGTGCAATTATTACAAGGGTAAATGTCAAGCACTTGGGTAGGTGAAGAAAAAATTTCAAATGAATACTTTTTAGTCAAAATCAAGTCATTAACACAATATTTTAAAATCTTGTTGGTTGCTTAAATGTTTATGTAAGTTTTTCAAGGTATTTCTATTTCACAATTGACTGTTATCTCACTTACTCCTCATTATGAAATGATAGGGGTGTTAAAAAAAAACGAGAAATCGACGAACCGAACCGAACCGCTCAATCCGAAACCGAAAAAACCCGAAACCGAAAAAACCGAAATCGAAAAAACCCGCTTATAATGGTTCGGTTACGGTTTTTATTTTTAGATATCCGTGGTTAACCAAACCGAACCGCACATATTATACTTGAAATTTTTTAACTAAATATTCAAATTATAGTACATGTATTAATTGTATTAGTACCCTACTTTTATTATACATGAAATTTTTTAACTAAATATTCAAATTATAGTACATGTATTAAACATGTATGTGTAAATTTAATTAATGTGATCGTAATTTATAAATATCGAATAAATATTTTTAGTTAATATGTTATTTATGAATATTCTAATGCATTTTTTTGTAACGAAATAATTTTTATATGATTTTTATCTATTTAATATCGTTGAATTATACGAAAACGACATTCTATGTTCTAAACCATGTTATTATTTATAAACTAAAACTTTATGAAATTTATATAATGGTTAACCGTGACCCGAACCGTGGGTAACCGCTCATTTCGGGTAACCGTATGTCCGGTTAACCGCCTTGTACGGTTCGGTTACGGATAGTAAAATTAACTAACCGAACCGCGATGGATAGTCAAAATCGTCTAACTAACCGAACCGAACCGACCCGTGAACACCCCTATGAAATGACTCACAATTTGTTGACTTATTTCTCGCACAACATGATATATTATAAAGGGTTAGGTTTATAAAATAGAAACGAATTTTTCATTTTTTACAATTATAGTAAACGAACTTTTATATATTACCAATATAACCATTATAACTTTTAAATTTCGAACTTTATAGTAAACTTTCTTGCTAGCACCCTCTTACAACCGGTCACATAAACCGACATGTCATCTTTATTAAAATATACTTGTAATTTTTTTTACTGACTTAAAACTTTATATATTACTACCAATATAACCATTATAACTTTCAAATTTTGAACTTTATAGCAAACTTTATTAAAAAACAAATTTGCTGACAACCATTATAATTTTTAAAGTTTTACATCGTTAGTCCTTTAACTGACGCTCGTTTTCCCCAAAAAAATCAACTTAAAAAAAATTGTAATTCTTAAAAAAATTTATAAAACAAATCTTTTTTCAAAAAGTTTTTAATAAAATTAGAATAAAAGTTTTTTCGAAAACTTTTTTAAAAAAAATTTTCGAAAAGTTTTTTCGAAAAAATATTTACAAACATTCTTCGAAAAAATTTAAAAAAATCCAAATATGTTTTTAAAAAGTTTATTTATTTTTTTAAAAAAGTTTATTTTAATTTATTTTTTAAAAAAAGTTTATTTCAATTTATTTTTATTTTCGAAAAAAAATTTTGAAAAGTTTTTTAGAAAATTATTTACAAACATTCTTCGAAAAAGTTTTAAAAAAATCCAAATATGTTTTAAAAAAGTTTATTTAGTTTTTTAAAAAAGTTTATTTCAATTTATTTTTTAAAAAAAAAAGTTTATTTCAATTATTTTAAAAAAATTGATTTCAGTTTATTTTTTAAAAAAGTTTATTTATTTTCGTAAATATCAAATATTTTCAAATTTTTGTTTTTGGTCGTGAAATTGTTTTTTTTAAAAATTTTTTATTTTCTTAAAACAAACTTTTTTTTTCAAAAATAAAGTGAAACAAGATTTTAACTTTTTTTTTGAAAAATTTATAAAATTTAAATTAAGGTAAAAACTTTTTTTTTTAGAAAAAAAAAACGATCGTAGTAAAGGACTAACGCTGCAAACCGAGGATATTCAGCCGGTAACATTAGTGTATTTAACCCAAAACAATAAGTTACAATAGTTATATTGATAATATATAAAATTCATTTACTATAACTGTAAAAAATAGAAAGTTCGTTTCTATTTAATAGACTTAACCCTATTATAAAACACAAGATACATACATCTTTTAAACACTGTTTAAAAGTTGTTTTGTTTTAACGCTACGATAGTTCAATGACAGTGTCAATAAGATCGGTTAAGTTTATAAAGTCGAACATAAAGGTTGTTGTGAATTTGTTGCAGTATTAATAAAAAGTTTACTTGGGTCGGTGTGTTTGAGGTGATGACAACACTATAGTTTATATATTTGTCCCTCGATAGAAAGATGGTTTAATTCTTTTCACGATGGTAAATATTGTTTTGCATAACGATTAACAGTTTGTAAGATGTTTTTTTAAATAATGAAAGCGAGTTTTTTTGTTAGATTAAAAAAATAGATGGTTAAAAACTTAAGATTATCTGTTTGAGTTAATGCTAAAAAAAGATTTTACTTTGAACTTTTGTTAGATGAAAAAGGTTGGTCAAAGGCTGATTTGTTTGCTAGCATATGTTATAAGTTTGCAAATTAGTTTTAGGACACTCATTTGAATAATGAAGACATGAAAACATAATCGTTCCTAGATGTGCCACAGTCGTTGTTCTTGACTAATTTTGTATGGTTTGTTTGCTAGCATAAGTTATAAGTTTGCAAACTAGTTTGAGAACACTTATTTCAATAATGGAGACACGAAAACATAGTCGTTGTGATTGATATTCCACAATTGTCTTTCTTGGCTAATTTAGGATTTTCTCAAATCGATTTTGAGGAGTTTAAGTGGTTTCAAGTGGAGGAAGAAGAGGGGGATTGGAATTTTTATTTAAAATAAGAGTTTTGAGATAAGCAGATTCTAACTGGTTACTCAAATTTGCTTATTTTATCCGCCAAATAAAGCAAATAAATGGGAGCAACTTGGATTATTAGGATACCATAAACTGCTTATTTGTGTAATTATAATCTGACAACCAGAAACAAGTTTAAGCAATCCCAAACACCCCATTTAAATTTGGGGAAAGTCTGAATTTATGTAACTAACTTATCCATATTAACCAATCTACGCAACCTACTAAATTTATTACCAAAATACGCAATTTATATTCAAAATTTCCCTATCTACGTAATATGACCGACTATCAAAAGGTTTTTTTCAGCGTGGATTTTTTATTTTTCTTAATAAAATCCACTTGGACAATCCGCTTGACCCAGCCATTGACCCACCCGTTTTTAACCTATATAAACTTGATTTATCCCATTTTCATCACAAGAACCCTAATAACTAAGATCCCCAATTAATCAAAATGTCATCATCTTCTTCTAGCCGTGCCCGTACTTTACCTACTCGTTGCAATTGTGGCCTTCGATTGGCAAAACGTGTTTCTTGGACTGAGAGAAACCCCTGCCGTCGTTTTTTGGTGTGTCCAAAACCATCGGTATGTTTCAATATAGTGTATTAATACAAAGCTTTAATACAATTGTTTCAGTAATTGAAATAGCTTTATTTTGCAGTTTTGTGTTGATAAATGTGATGCTTTCTACTAGATTGATTGTGAGTTACAATCCCATTGGTATAAAAATTCCATGTTTGAGATGTATTTGAGTATGAATGGTAAACAGAGAGATGTGTTTGTACAAGAGATTAACAGACATGAATTGGGGATGTTAGCTCAAGAAAGACTTGCTTATGTTGAAGCAGATTTTGAGAGTTACAAGGCCAGGATGATGATTGAACTAAAAAGGGAAAAATATGCAGTGTGGAGGAGGATCACTGGTTTCATGATATGCTTGATGACTGTGATGTTTGTTTTGTTGTTGATTGTTATTTAGGGGTATGATGCAAGTCTAATTGTAGTATGAAGTAGCAATTGTAAGGCTAGGTTAATGTAAGTGTAGTCTGAAGAATATGTAAGATAATGTAAGTGTAGTATGAAGAATATGTAAGTATCAAATGTATGTTTTCACAACAAGTTTTGTATCAATGAAAGTTGTGTTAATATACTATGTTGTTTGTTTTATATCAGTTAAACATGAAGAATATTTTGACTGAAACAGGAACAATATATTGACTGCATATATTAGTGGTCCATGTTATCAGACATGTGCAAAGTTTACAAAAGATGTGCCATCTTGGTTACATATATCTAGCAGCCTAAATAGTTAAATGTTTACAGGCATTGATAGTGTTACAAAAGGTGTGCCATGGATGGACACATAATACAACACAGATTTTGCCCAACATACAAAATGTTGACTATTCTAAGTCAACAAGTCTTCCTCAACAGCTAAATGGCTTGGATGGAAGACTATCAGAACCATTTGATGAGAATGCCAACTTCCTTCTCTTGGCAATTCTTGCAGACCTATCTCTTGGTATGATTGGCTTCCTTTGTCTTGGATTAAAAGGTGGTGCTTGACTTTCTTGTGTTGCAGCTGGTCCAATGCTTGGTGTGGAAACAACTTTGTTTGTGTTTGGCTTTGGTTGGATATCCACTGTTGCTTGCCCAGATTGTGAACCAGTTGCAGATAGAGATGGTATTTCAGCATTGTGTTGGACATGAGCTTCTTCAAGAGATTGAATTTCACTGTAAGTAGCAGGTCTGTCCAATTCATTTTCTGAGAACCTTCCCCATTCCATGTCCTGCCAATACTGGGCATCCCTTTGTTCTTCTTCCATAGCTTGCCTTATCCTCTCTTCATCTTCCCTCTACTGTTGCATAACTTCTCTAAGTGCTTCCTCATCTCTCGTAAGCTCATATTCCTGTGTAAGATAGCACAACATACATTTTATATATACCTTTGTGTTCATAAGCTAATGTAACTAATATATGCTTGTAGTTTAACATAAAAACATACCTTTGTGTTCGTAGTTGGATTTGCACTCTTTGATCTTGCATGCACACTTTAGGAGCTACACTCTTGGATTTAGCAGGCCCTTTCTTTGAGTTAGTAGGCCCACTCTTTGAGTTAGGAGGCCCACTCTTTGAGTTAGCAGGCCCACTCTTTGAGTTAGCAGGCCCTTTCTTTGAGGTAGTAGGCCCACTCATTGAGTTAGCAGGACTTTTCTTTGAGTTAGTATTTGTAGCCCTAGTTGCACCCTCCCTACTTGACTCACCAACAGTATTGGGTGCATTTGTATCCCTAGCTGCACCCTGCCTACTTGACTCACCCACAATATTGGGTGCATTTGCAGTATTAGCTGCACCCTGTCTACTTGACTCACCAACAGCCTTCTTAGCATTAGCACCCCTAGCCCTTGGTGGTTTCATAGCAACATTCTTTGCTTTTGTTACTTTAGGGTTCTTACAACTAGCTTTATTATGTCCAGTTTGGTGACAATTCTGGCATGTGATAAGTCTGCCAATCCTGGTAACATAGTGTCTATTATTATCTTCAGTAGGGTGAGGGATTCTGTTCTTTTGAGGCCTTCCATGCATCCTTTTCACTTTAGGAGGCAATGGTGGTGGGTTTGAAGTTGGCTTCCACATCTTAGAACCAGGAACTGGTTTGATACCAAACTGATATGTGTCATACCAGTTGGATTGACTATACCAGCTACTCATACCATCTTCTGGATTCATCTCACAATACAAAAAGGCTGCCATTGCATGTACACAGGGTACCCCACTAATATCCCACAACCTACAGTCACATGTCCTAGCTATGAGATTAAATCCAAAAGATTCATCTCTTCTCCTAACCTCAACAACCTGATATCCACTAGGTACAACTTTCCACTTTCTCTGTTTTTCCCTTAAAAAATCAAGGTGTTTTTTAATGGAAGGAGTTATGTTGTGATCCCATTTAGCAGCTACTTTACTCATATGCTAATACATTTGCATAATATAAACTCTTATTTCCTCTAACATAGTGATTATAGGCTTACCTCTAGCTCCAAGAATCTGAGAGTTAAAGCTCTCTGATATTCCATTCTCAAATGATGCACAACTTATGTCTCTTTCAAAGAAAGCTTTACACCATTTAGCGATAGTGTCTGATCTCCTCCATCCTTCTTGTGAAATATTGTTCAATTGTTGAAGCAGCTGCACTCCAAAACAACCTTTTGTAAAACAAACCAGACCACTTCCTCTTGAAATTTGCATATATATGTCGTGTGCAGTGTCTGTGTTCAGCTTGTGGTACCCAAGCCCTAACTGCCTCAATTAGACCCTACAAAGTATCAAAACATATAAACAGTTAGTTATATAAACATAGTGATATATATAAAAAGTATAAAATTGTATCAAAACATACCTTGTGAGAGTCTGATATCATTGTCACACCAAGTCCTTCTTGCAAGTCTAGATCATCAGCCAAAAGAGATAAAAACCAACACCAATTGTTTTTGTTCTCGACATCTACAACTGCCCAGGCTATTGGGTACATTTGGTTATTCGCATCTCGACCCATTGCAGTCAATATCTCACCCTTGCATGTATGTGTGATAAAACATCCATCAAGCCCTATGACCTTCCTACACCCTGCAATCCATCCATCTTTCACACCCTTGAAGCAAACATAAATCCTCTTAAACATGGATGCACGATTGTCTAGGACTTCAACATCCAATTGACAAGTAGAACCAGTGTTAGATTCTAGCAGGGCTTGTCTATACTCCCAGAGTCTCCCAAAATGTTCTTTAAGCCCCCCCTCATGCTCAAACAAAGCAAACTGTTTGGCCCTTTTACACTGAACTTGACTCACATCAATCATGAACCTTTCCCTAATTGTGTCCCTCATAAACCTATTAGTCATTGATGGGTTCATGAAAATCTCATTGACAAAATGCCTTGCTATCCATTTGAATGTCACCAATGAGCCCATGTTGTAGTTTCTAGTGCATCTATGGTCTGGGTATAAGGTTTTGATTTGGAAGGACCTCTCACTAGACATCCAAGAAGCCCAAAGTTTAAATGGACAGGAATGGCCTTTATGTTCCTGAACCCTCATTCTAGTCCATTTGGTATTAGGGGATTGGGTTGGTTTTTGAACATCTACATTTTTTCCATTATTTTTCTTCTTAAGTATCCTTCTGCCTGCACACCTACCCAAATCCACATTTCTACCACAATACACAAGGAGACTTTGAGTATCACTTCTGTAATACCACAGTTGATAACCATTTGCAACCCCATAATCTGCCAAAGCAAGTTTCAATTGTTGGGGGCTCTCAAACTTCATTCCTAAGATAGGTACAAAGTCTTTCCCATTTGATTCAGGGTTGTAGCTAGGATATTGAACACCCTGCTGTGTCTTAAACTTAGGGTCTATAAGATGAGCATCAGGGTCATCCTCTTCCACATGATACTGACCAATTAGAGGTGGAATAGGATTAACTCTTGTTCCTATATAGTTACCCTTACCAACCATCTTAGTTAAAAAGGGATCATCTAATGTCAACTTTTCTAACACAACATTCTCTTCCCCCTATGTGTGAAAGTCCACATTTTCAGGGTCAGTTTCTTTCTCAATAGCAGTTTCATCTATATCCCCTTCCCCTCCCATTTCTTCTAAATTGTCATCCTCACTAAACAAGTTATCATCTAAGGTATATGCCATTACATCGTAATCAGTGTATTCATGATACAAATCAACCTTAAAACCATTCTCAAATCCTACTTTCACAAAAGCAACCATGTCCTCATCACTAGTAATTTCCCTAATCCCACGAGTAAGTGTCGTATCAGGTACAACATAATACAATCTTTTAGGGGGATTAACTACTAACCTTTCAATAACTTCAAACAACTCACTTACAGGCATCTCTTCAAACTGAATATCATTAATGACCTGGGTAACCCCCAACACATACTTTAGTGGATTGGGAACGAAAACCCCATCATGATGTAGGGTGACTGTTAAAAGGGACATCTTCAACTACTCAAATACCTGAAATAAAAAGAGATTCAGTTTAAATTAGGTTTATGAAAATATACATATTCAATTAAAGATAACAATTAGGGTAAAATTAACATTTAGGGTTTCAATTAAAATTAGGGTTTCAATTAAAAATTAGGGTTTCGATTAAATATTAACAATTAAGGTTTTAATTAACAATTAGGGTTTCGACTAAATATAAGATATGCAGGTTCAATTAAAGATTACAATTACTGTTTTGATTAAAGATTAACAATTAGGGTAAATATAAGAAATTGGGTTTTAATTAAAGATAACAAATGCAGATTCGATAAAGGATAAGAAATAGATAATATACCTAATCGTATATGCCAGATGATCAAGATGGAATTAGGGTTCTTGTTTTAAGAGAGAGAAGGTGTGCGTTTTTTTTTTTGGGGGGGGGGGGAGTTATGAGAACTTTGGTCAACGAACATGGTATAAAACCTAGCTGAGTTGGCAATTTTAATGACGTGGACTTTACACGTAATATGTCAAAATATATAAAACTTGCTAAAATATTAACAAAACCGGTGAAACCTGTGATAGTCGGTCATGTTACGTAGATAGGATAATTTTTGAATATATATTGCGTATTTTCGTAATAAATTTAGTAGATTGCGTACATTGGTTAAAATGAATAAGTTAGTTACATAAATTCAGACTTTCCCCTTTAAATTTCATCAACCTAAAATTGTTGTATCGCTTGAATAAGCAACCCATGTACCACCTTAATAAGCCCTCTCCCAGACACCTGCCGACCACAATATATATATATATATATATATATATATATATATATATATATATATATATATATATATATATATGTAATTTTAAACTCGTGATCACTGCTTGTAAACTTGTAGTGACCAAATACCACTAGTCGTAAAATAAGAATTCAAATAGTAAAAAATCCACTCGTATGGATGGACAAGATTACACACACTCCGAGCCACACTAACTCTCTCTTTGTATTCTATCCGCAATTATCTCATAACACGCATACTTATCCTCATGCCAGAGATGGTCTTGGATTCAAACCTCGAAACGAGCTAATGGTGTTCTCCCTTATTTTCGGCTATAGTGTGAACGAGCTACCTCCTAACTTCCTAAGAACGAGATCATCTTTAAGTTCGAAGCATATATGCCAAACCCAAGCGGCCAACGTAAATTTGCATCAAAAGTTTCACGAAGCAAATGTGACTCTAGGATAGAGGGTATTCAAGTGTCAATTTTCTGAGACTTATCGGCTTGTATAAGTTTATTATGATATGGTAAACTTATTTAAGCTCATAAGTCTCAAAATATGCTAGTAAATTAATGTTTATGAAATAAGAGAAATGCTAAAACCATAAACAAATTTATACAAAAAAAGTTCACAAAATGTTTAGTTAATAGAATTCTCAAAGTTGATTTTTATTTATCTCTCTTACATGCATCCATAAGTTTTATGACACCTCATTTTGTAACTCTTTTAAAAAAATCATTTGTGGTTCTAACATTCCTCATGAAATAAAAGCTGAAATTCTTTTGATTCGATTTATTTTTTATAAGCCCAAATTTTTTGGCTCAGAGTCTTATAAGCTTATACAAGTTTATCTTATTCTAATAAACTTGTAAATGCCTAGAAATCTCAAAATAAACCGAAAAATTAAGATTTATGAAGTATAAGCCCAAATGACCTTATGCGTCATAAGCCGAAACAAACACCCCAAAACCACCTGAAACAAACCACATATTTATATACGCCACAAATGAGAGTAGAAAAAAGAGAGTTTTTTTAGTTCATACTAATTAAATAGAGATTGCTCCCACGACATAAAATCCAAAAAAAAGTAACAGAAGTTCTTTGAGATATAGGTATGTATGTGATTTTTTCCTTACAAACAAAACATTTTGGTTATACAAATGTTTTCTTAAGCTATCTATTGGTAGATCAGTTTTATGCGCACTATAACGTGTTCTTTCGTCGTGAAGGTGTGTGCTTACTAAAGTAAGAATCTATTTATTCAAAAACTGTAAAAGACGTTTGCACTTAATTTATTTACATATTAACAGAGGTACCTACGGTCTTAGACACACGTGCCTTTGTTCGTTGATATAAGGTATTTCTTGTAAATGTACCTAGAGGAATATATCAATGGAGAATGATATAGGTGGTATAAATGTAGAGGTATGCAAACTTATAGTCTCGACAAATTATTAAGAGAGTGTGACATTATTTTTTGTTTTGCATCTTTTTTTAAGCTCGAGTAAAATGTATAAATGTTGTATGCCGATTTTTAATAAGTGTGATTCGTTTGTGATGCACTATGAGATGGGACGATAGTCACATTGCACGAACGTGAAGAGAGAAGTCCACTATGAAGTTTATAAGTTATCTATATTGTTTATGTAATGCAATGTCAATAGACGGCATGTGACTAGAAATATTTTATTTTAATTTATGTAATTTCAAATGACATGTAATTTTGACCTACGTTTTAAAGAGATGATTGAATAACCCAAAATATGTCTAATTTAATGCATTGACATGTTATCAATATGTTAAGATATGGGTTATTAACAACTTGCTAACACGTCAAATTACATGGGACATTTGAGTCATTCAATCATTTCAAAATAGATATTAAGACAAGTGTCAAATTACATGTCGTTTGGCGTAACAAAAATTCAAAGAAAATATATATGTCACACTATATTAATAACTAGTCAAGACTATAAGTTTGCATACCTCCACATTCATACCACCTATAGCATCCTCCATTGATTCCTTATATCTCGGTACATTTTCAACAAACGCCTTATAAACAACGACCAAAGGCACATATATCGGGGTGATGGGACTGCAAGTACGTATGTTAATATGTAAATAAATGGAGTGCAAATATATTTTATAGTTTTTGTATAAACAAATTCTTACTTTTGATTAGTAAGCACATACTTTCTCAAGAAACAACGTGTTATAGTGTGTATAAAACCAATCAATAAATGGATAACTTAAGAAAACATATGCATAACAAAAATATTTCGTTTGTAAGTAAAAGTCACATAGGTAATATCCCATAGAATTTTTGTTACATTTTTTTGGATTTCATATCCGTATGAGCAATCTCTGTTTAGTATCCACTAAACAAAACTCTTGTTTTTTTTCCTACTTATGCTACTAAAATACAAATTTGTCCACAAAAATATAAAACTACAAAAATTGAAGCAAATGTGACAACTTTACACTACATTTCTTAGTCATAAGCAGTTAATATCAAGAAATAAGTAAAGAAAATGTTAAGAGATCCAAAACTTTGTAGTTAAATGAGTAACGTGAAACTTTACCTTAAGTATATAATTTAAATTTCAAGAACACCTATTTCAATCATGAAGAAAGAATGAAACATAATCGTCATGGTACATGACACATCCGTCTTTCTTTCTCAAAATTCATGAGTTGGAAAATCTATTCAAACACTCTAAACTATGAAGAAAAAGAAAAGGTGGTTGTGTGTTTACATTAAATATATGCATTGTTATAACAAAGATACGTACATCGTGAATCAAAACCGCAAAAATCCGCATTAAGTATATAAATCATAAGCGGTGGTGCGGTACGGTTAACATCCGCAAAACCCACGAAAACCGCAAAAATCCGCAAAACCGAAACCGCAAAAAACCGCGGTGCGGATTCTCACTTTTGAAAAAACCGCAATTGCGGATGCGGTTTCATTTTTGCCAAAATCCGCACCGCACCGCACCATGCTCACCCCTACAGTTTAGCATTCATATTCAAAAATTAGGGGCCAGTTTGGAATACGATTTTGAATGGGTTTAGGCTCATAGACTAGTTAAATAAATTGTTTGGTTTGTTGTTTTTTTACTGTTAAATGCATGCACTTCTAAACTTGAATCCATACTAGTAGGGTGACTTTTACACAATCTATCTAATAAAAACTCATTTAATCTTACCTCTAGTCACATATTTTTCCACTATAAAGATTTCATTTTTTATTTTTAATTAAAAACAATGCATAAATTATTTATTTAACCATATATAATAAATACAATTTCTCTCTCTTAAACCCACCTCAAATCCACATCTTATACAAAGCTCAAATTTAAATCTAATCCCACTTATGAACCAAACAGGCCCTAAGTTTTTCACATGATGATGCGGGGCACTGGGGCTTGAGTGAAACACGTCAAGGAAAATTTTATATTTTACTGTGGATTGTTGTCTCATTTATTGGGCCTCATTATTGAATAACTCAAAATTTGTTGGGTTATTTCTCGCAAATATTATTAAAACACAAGCTACCTAAAGCATTCATGTTAGTTCAAGTTGTAAATGACTTTTTTTACCATTTTAGAAAGTTTTTAACATATGTTTTTTGCTTTGTAACAATAATTTGTTAGAAAAATTTTCTTCATAATTCTTTTAATTCGTAAACTAAAAACGTAAACGTAAACACTTTTATTAGAAAATTAAAAACGATACAACGTAAATTAAAAACGAAAATAAAGCTCGCCGAAAATTTAAAAACGATACATGAATAAATAAAACCTAAAATGGTAAATTATATTTCGCCTTAATTTTAGCTCGTTGCCAATCCACAACAGCCATGCAGCCCCAATAAATTGTTCGTATTCCTGCACATAAAAGTTGATGTCCTCGTTGCTTGGTTTTTGTAATTTCCATCTCTTCAACACGAAGTGCGCCATCTCTTTTTCTTTCATCGCTTGGAAAGTTGTCGTTCTTCTTTTTGCAATATAATGACACGCTCAGTTTGCAACCCTTACTCGGATACCATCAACCTATCCAAAGCATCGTCGATTGTGCAGTTAGACGATGTCAATATTTTTTCCTTTCCTCGCTCTGTCATTCCCCATTGGTCGAGGAAGTTCCTCCACTTCTTCGTCATCGTCATCAGCAACAGTCCGATTAATACTAGCATCCCCAGACTCTGCATTTAACGAACCAAACCCGGAAGACTTGTATCTTTTAGCCTTCGTTGCTTGCCTTGCTTAGAAAGCTGGGATTTCAACATCCCTCCATTTCGGGTTGTCTATCAAAATCTCCCAACAATGACGATATTTGAACTTAGTACCAACTTTAGCTTCATAGTTAAGAAGGGCCTTGTTAATGTAATCTTAATCTCCGGCTCCACTTTCTTGCGCCCTACGCATAACATTATTGTACGCTCTCGAGAAACGGACTACCGGTGGACGAATCGACTTCTTTTTCCCGTTAATAGAGTCGTACGTTCGCTTACCGGTAACACCGGGTTTGCTCTCAAAGTATGTTAAGATAGCATACCAATAGCTGTCTTCATTCCTGTTGTTTCCCAGTTCGTTGTTCTTGGAAATAAACACCCACGCTTTACACAAAGCAATTTCTTTCCCGTTGGTCCATGGCGACTACCGGCAGCGTCTGTAGGCAACTTCTTTTGGCGGGTTCTACTCGGCTTCGATTTCGGCTTTGGACGTGGGGCAGTAACCTCCTCAAAGTTTTCTTGAAACGAACCGGTTTGTTGGAAAGATTCGGTTCGTTGAAAAGAACTGGAGAACTCGAGTGAATACAACTCTTCGTTTGGAAATTGATTCACGGGAGACATGGCCGGTTGTGACGAAGAACCACCACCAACGTCGGGGTTCGTAAACGGAAAGGATCCCGAGTTCGCTGCCATTTCGTGAAACACGTTTTGTGAGTACTGAGTAAAAGGGAACGGGTTTGGTTGGGGTTGACGGTAACCCTAGTGTTGATATATATACTGTGTCGGATTACGGTACGGTGGGTTTTGGTAAGGGTTGTGCGCATAGAACGCTTGTGGACGCAAAAGGTTCACGTTCAGAGATGGGTTCTCAAGATTAAACGTTCCCTCAGGTGTTGCCGGGGAATTAGGGTTGCGGGTTCGTTGACGACGTTTTGTGTTTGAGGTGTTCTTTAAGACATGATTTGAAGGAAATGAAAGAATAGTAGAGGTTTTATAATTGAATGTGTGAGAAAAATGATAAGTAGATGTACGAATTTATAGAAAAAAATTTAAATTAAAAAAGTTTGTGTTAAATACTCGACCGTTTAACGGTCGAATGAAAATATATACACACATTTTGATAACTCGCCTAGGTGAATACTTGACAATAGCAACTCAAACCCACGCGTGAGTTTTTAGAGGGGGTGGTAACTCGCGCGTGAGTTACTCACCCACCTATCAAACCCACTGCCACTACGTTTAGCCTAAGAGGCGAGCTTATGATGGAGAAGCAATATTTCTCTATTTTATTCACACTATTGTCACATCAGCGTCATATCTCCATAAAACAACTAACCAAAACACATTTTTGTATTGGCACACACTTCCTTCCCCACTTTGGCCCATCACTATTTTTATTTTTTATTTTTTATTTCAATACAAATTTTAATTCATTTCATTAAATTAAAAATACAAATACATAAATATACATACACTACGAAAATGAAAATACAATCCTAAACTAAAAACATTTTAAAAAATTATAAAAATCAAAAAATTTAAACCAAAATATAATAAACATCAAACCATAAGGGTAAAAAATTGTAAATATATTTTTTAAAATAAAAAATCACACATTATCTCGTACCCTTTCTTCTTCTTCGATACACAATCATACATTGTAAACACACACCCAAGACCTCCTTCTCCTTCTCATTCATCACCGAGAAACACACACGGTGTAAACATAAAAACACACACTTATTAAAATAATCAAGAAAAAAGGAAAAAAAAAATTGACTATCTTCTCGTCGTTGTTTCCCCGTCTGGGTGACGAGGTCGCAACGAGTTAAGGGGTGGGTGTCGAGACGAGCACCGACGAGGTACGGCGAGTCCACTACCTCAGCTCGGCGAGCTCTTATGCTCCACCACACCCTCGCCTCTAAAAGATACAATCTACATTTTGAATTAAAGTGGATAGAATCCTTTCATCTTTGTAAGAGCTCGGGTACGCTAGAATAAAAAGGCGTCATAGTGAAATTGTCACCCGAAAACGCCAGTCTTTGTATTCAGTGTGTGGCGTTTTCATGTTTGGCGAGACATCGTATCGTAGTTGGTGTTTACGTATTCTCGTATCGTCGTGTATTTTAGAAAAAAAATTGGGCTCAGTATTACACTAAAAATTGTGTTGTTAACCAATGAGTGGGTGACTGCTTTAGACCGTACCCTGTGTTCTAGTGGATTGAGAATAATGTAAACCCTCTTTTTATTATAAACCACATCAACCAATTACATTCATTTAAATCAATTTTTAACCTTTTTCTTAAAAAAAATAAATTTCTCACAAATGGTAAATCATTAAGTGACAAAATTACACCATTACAACGAGAATTAAATCATCTTTTTATGAGGGGCATGCGTATATACTTTTGACGAACTTTTTTCTGAGAAAATTATATATGATTCGTATCATGCATCATATATGTTTCGTCTGAAGAAAAAAAATATTCGTTGAAAGTATATACATGCGCCCTTCGACAGAAAGATGATTTAATTTTCGTTACGCTGTTATGTTTCGTTTTACGTAACAATTAACGGTTTGTGAGATATTTAATTTTTAAAAAAATAAAAAAAAATTTCCAATAATGAAAATGGTTAAGGATAAAATGTTGGTATTAAGTGAGAGAAAAGTTGGGCTAGTTAAACCAAGGCCCACTAAACTGGTTTCGATAACTATGTGCAACGGGTCTTCTTTCTGTTCATGCAGCATTTTTTGCTTTTTAATATACCTTTTTTGTTCAACGTTTACTGTGAAACAGAATATATGAATTGATTGAGTTGTAAGTGTATATAATTTTCATAGTATTATACAACACAAATAAATGTATTTAAAATAAAACTTTTTAAAAGTTAAATTGAACACTTAGTTAAAAACGGAGGAAATAATATTTTATAAAATAAAAAATTTTAAAACACCTTTCACAGCCATCTATACTATTTATAAAACAAATTGGTAGTATTTCTCTTTTCAATAAATGAAAAAATTAAGTAGTCTAACAAATAAAACATAATGTACAACTTATTAATACAAATAACAAATTAAGAATTGAGTAAAACAACATATTAATACTTATGTACAACCATAACAAATATAAAAACTTTTATAACACATTACATTTAAAACTATCATTAAAATGTAGTAGTTAATATTATAATAAAACATCTCATTACCACAATTTACAAATAAAACAACTAGATGTGGCAAAATGGGCGGGCGGGCCGGCACGGGCGGCGGGCTACACGGGCAACGGGCTAAACGGGCGGCGGGCTAAACGGGCGCGGGCGAAACGGGCGCGGGCGAAACGGGCGGGCTAAGCGGGCGCATGCTAAAAAAAGGAAAAAAAACATATAAAAACCCACAAATAAAAAATAAAAATACTTGTTTGAAAGCCGGGATAAAAAATTTAATAAAAAATATTCGTCGAGTATACTAATTTGTATTTTACAAGTGCGCCCGTTAAGCCCATTTAGTTTGTTACATATGCGCCCGTTTAGCCCATTCATTATAAAGAATGGGCAAAAAGTGTGTCATCCTTTTTTAAAAATGGGCAAAAAGTGCCTATATGTATGAATATGGGCAAGATTTGTCACCTCTAAAAACAACATATTGTACAAATGTCATTATATCTTATTTTTTTTATTAATCAATTAATGAATAATTAATAAACCCCGTTACTCAAATATACAATTTTATATTCACCTTACATAACAATTTAAAACATATATATTTACAATTTTCAATATCAAGCCAGATTAACTCGTTCAACCGAAAACCAGAGCCACCATCGATTCGGCTAGACAATTAGATAAAGCTACATAAATCTTAAATTTCGCTTTTTGAGATGTTAAAAAACGTAAAGTTAAAATATTGTTGATCGGAATTATGTTACATGGTACCCGCAGCCGCATCACGCGGATACTCAGCTAGTACCATGTTATAGATACACATGGGTCTCAGTTTTATCACGAAAAAACTCGCTGCACATTGGTTCGAGTTTTACCAAGAAAAAACTCCCTCCAATTAAATCGCTTTACACTAAAAACCCAGATAACCTGCGTTACCAGCATAACGGAAGGACCTATAACATATCTATAACACCACCACCAACGGTGCAGTTGGCGGTGTTATAGCTCGCAGAATGCCAACATCCTCACCTAGCACTGTTATATGTATACTCTTGGAGTTGATTTTCCTTTCACGTAGAAAAATCAATTTCCAAAATTCAGAAGAATTATATTGGAATGATTATCGATTTGCATTTGGACATAGATGCAACAAAAATGACCAGAAACATACATCTAATCAGCTTGTTTATAACTCACTCAGGTCAACTTTTAAATTCAACATTTTGAAACCAAAGAGCTCGAGAAATGAATCGACAGTTAATTCTTTGTCGAAGTATTAAACCAAAAGATATTTTATACTAAGTACTAACCATCTCATATTTTAGGGAAAATGACAAAAATGGCCAAAACTCGAACTGCATTCACAGAAGATAACTCTCCCGGTTGCTAGATATCATGCGAGTAAACTTAAACGCAAATGGTTGGATTGGAAAAATTATCAATTTATATTTGAATATAAATAAATTAACACTAGGGGGATGGAAATAAAATTATGTGTACCCGAATAATACACTCATCTTCTTCACCTCTATAATATTTAGAACAAAACTTTTCTAACTGGATGAAAGGTTAAACCAACGCCATCATTTGCTTTTCCAGTTTTCTACACGCACACTAAAAGCCATTGGAGATCCTTTAGTGGTCCTTGAAGATACTAGGCCCATGGCAATTATTGGCCTTGAAAGTCATGATTCTTCCATTCCTGAAATCAGTATTAGAAAAAAGTGAGGCCACAGAAATTTGCATGAACCAATGTAGGTTAGATAGAGGGTATGTGATCCTCACCATCATCAGCTATCTTTGTGCTTGCGCGTGGCTTCTTTGCTATCTTGTTCGCATACTCGGCTGTAATCACGATTCAAAGTAAAACTAAATGAGATAAAACTAGGAAGGTGAAACTAGTTGTTGCAAATCCATTTATTTATGAAAAGGGCCAGTTGAGCTACGTTTTGTTTTATTCTTAAGCAGTCAAACGGGTAAAATGAAAAAGAAACACGGAGAAGCTAGAATAAACACGCCCCCACATGGGTCAAACAGGTCAAAGGTTTCCCAACGTGTGGTCTTAATTGCATACAATTTACTAAAGCATCCAGTTTATACATAAGCAAGTTTTAAACATTACTAGTCAAAACTGGACAATATGTTGTTTTGGGTCAACCCGTCCACTTTTGACATTTTTCCCAACCGACCTATTAAGCTACTTCTAGTGTCAACATAATATAATACAATCATTTATATCTATCAAGTATCAAGTGTAGAAGATTCACTACGGCTTTGAAGATTGCATTTATTTCCTTCTTCAAAAGGAATACAAACTAAAATCACGGATCACCTATTTGCCCATGATCATCATTATGAATATTTTGGTATTAACCTACGCTCACCGGGTACGAACTTTCGAATATGTGTTCATCGAAATATGTGAAGAGACTACTTGAAAGATGAATACATGGTATTCCTGATTTGCCCGGTTATTGATTAATCATATCAATCGAACAGGCAACAAAAACGAGCATTCAATTCATGTTACTCATGATAAGGGTACCTTTAAATTTTCTTTTCTTGCTAGCTCTCCTTCTCTTTCTATCTGCCTGTGTTAGTTCTGCTTCTTCTTTGAAGTCCCCTTTGCCAGAAAATACTTCCTCAGGAGCCAGCATAGCTGCATCCGACACCGCCAGAGGTGCAATCTACATCCAGAGAAAGAAATATCATATATGCGGCCAACAAAAACATCAAAAGCCAGTACCAACCACACATGAATCAAAAGTTCGATGAGATGCAAAATAAGTGAGTACCTCTTCCATTGCCAGGGCAGGAACGTTTGTTTGAATTGACATGTCCTCAATTATCTGGTCAAGTCATCACATTCAAAAATCAATACAAAAAAATTAAAGAACAGATACCAAGCTTCAAAAAGATATGGATGCATACTGGTTTTGGAGTGAAGTGGAAATGCGAGAGCGCGTCCAACTTCAGACACAATTTCTTGAAAAGAACACTTGCCTAACAACATAAAAAAGAGCTATCCGTAAGAAATATGGTATAAAGCTCAAATTCAAAGAGGGAAATACAAAACAATGACTACCTCCTTCTTTTGCTCATCTGAGAAAGTCAACGCTTGTGAAACCAGACCAGTCTTCTGTGCATACTCATCCTGCAGAAGAATAAGAAGTAAAATTAGACCATCTGCTGCTAACAAAGTACTATTGATGCCACATATAATAAGGTTTGTAACACAACATTGAGAAGCAGAAGATACTAACCGCATATATTTCACCAAGACCTTTCTTGCTCTGATTCTCATCCTGCAAAATTAACATTACACGTTTATTACACGAAAATATATAAAAAATGAAGAAACAATTAGACATGACAATATAATAATTTACCAGTTCCTTCATTTCCCTAGGTGCTTTAGATGGTAAACTAGAAGCCCTCTCTGCATCGTCAAATTGGCCTTCAGATATCCGTTTCTTGATAAGTTCCTCAATAGACATTGAAAACTCTTCTGTGATTACTGGTGGCGGGTTTGCATTTCGCTCCCAATCTAAATCAACTTCTAAAGCACTATTCTTAGGTCTTTTCGTTGCAGTGATCTGCCACCATTAATCCAAGTAAACAAGTAAGTCTATATAGCCTATAATTACTAATACATGTCACAAAGCTTTAATAATTTCAAATAAGATTACGCACCTCGCCCTGCATGGTCCACGACTTTGCTTCTAAGTTCTCTTTCTCCACTTGCTCTATTCTGGCCCGTTGTTCCATCATCTGCTTTTCATGAGTAGAAAGATTGCCTTTTTTCGTCTAATAAGATTAAGAAGAAATTTATAGTAATCGAAAGTTAGTATGCGCATTTTTAAAAGTGTAATATTAATATGTATTT
The DNA here is from genome assembly GCA_025667525.1 of Glebionis coronaria. Classification (NCBI taxonomy): domain Eukaryota; kingdom Viridiplantae; phylum Streptophyta; class Magnoliopsida; order Asterales; family Asteraceae; genus Glebionis; species Glebionis coronaria. The sequence continues at coordinate 633,690,800 of CM046875.1, read as the reverse complement.
GAAACATGTAAACGCTACCTCATCGTCAGATTCCATGTCCTCGTCCTCGTCATCCTCATCACCTGTTTCTGAATCCGCATTTTCTTCTTCTTTCTCTTCTTCTTCCGCTTCTTCACTCATCTCTATATCCTCAACTTCCTTGTTCACTTTAGGTTTCTTATTTTGGTCAACCTTCTTTTTGGATTCAAAGAAGTCCTCGTATCTACCAAAAAAACATTTTTAGTAACCACAAGCTACCAAGTATGCTTAAGCAAACAGTAGTTCTTAGGAAAAATACAAAAAATACATTTTTTAAGGAACACATTCAGAATCTAGGATAACAAAAAAAAACGTCTTCCATATAAGACTAAGCAACCAATACAAACATTACTTCTCTAACAGCAACAAAATATCAAACTATTACCATCTCATATACAACAGAAACGATACCCAATCCAACTACCATTCAAAGTACGAGAGCAATATGATGCACATAGTTGTTGACTTGTTTCAGAAATACATCCGGTTAATAAAAATGCAGCACTAGAAAATGTCGCTAAGGTACTATAAGAAATTAAGAATATAATAGATGGTGATAATAATCTGAATCAAAAGTCTCTGTTGAACGAAGTATCGTAAACATAGTAAGGATTAAAAAAAATACCTAATCTCTTCAGCGTCCGAATCATCTTCGTCCCCGTCAAGTCCAAACACTCCAAGCTGCAACAACCAAAATGATAATATTAAGCTAAACAAATTCCACCACCCAAATAAATCAGCTAATTTACACAATAAACCAGAAACTACTAAACTTAAATTCTATAACTTTAGTTAGAATGTGATACCAAATAATTCCCAATTATATGAACAAGTTCAAACAATAGTAAACTTAGAGTATGCGGATGTCTGGAAGGAGCTTTTAGAAGTGTTTAGAATTAAAAACTTGCCCGTTTGGCATTTCGCTTTGTCAAAAAAAGCCACTTTCCGGATGCTACTTAAAGACTCGTTTAGGTTTAACATAAATTTATACATTACCAAACACTTCTCTAAAATATAAACAGTTGCCACTAATTTCTAAAAGCTAAACGCTTCTATAAACTAAACACACTTTTACACCAACACTTTCACACAAGCGTTTGGTAACATAGTTTTGGGTGTATCATAAAACCTAAACACTCCTTCATTACCGTTCCTAAACACTCATTGCCAAAACAACCATTCTAACACTAAAACGCTCCTCAAATACAAACATTAAACCAAACCATAAACTTAGTTTATAGGTATGTTTGGCAAGGAGCTTTTAAAAGCGTTTAGAAATAAAAACTCGTTGGGCAAGGTTCTTTTAGCGTTTTTGGAAAGAAAAAAAAAACTACTTTTTGAGTGCTAATTGAAGAATCGTTCGTCTTTTACAACGTTTTATACTTTAGAACAAAGCTATATGTCGTTAATTTCTAAAAGATAAACGCTTGTTTAAACTAAACACATTTTTACACCGACAAACCTTTATAAAAGCGTCACATTTGGGTGTATCATAAAACCTAAACACTCCCTTCATTAGGGTTCCTAAACACCCATTGCCAAAACAATGATAATATCACATCCTAAACGCTAAAACGCTCGTCAAATACAAACATTAAACGAAACCAAATACTAATATCCTCACCTCATCTTCTTCATCGTCATCATCTTCTTCATCGTCCTCATCACCAAACACATTCCCAAAACCTTTACTCTTCTTCTCTGCCTTCTTCTTCTTAACCTCGTCCTCATCGTCTAACCCGTACTCCCTCGCCTCGTCGTCCTCCATAAACTTCTTCATCTCCTTTATATTCAAAAACTTATCCTCCACTCCACCATCACCTCCCCCCTTACCCCTCTCCACCACCTCCTCCTCTTCACTCTCTTCCTCGTCCTCGTCACTTTCCTCCACGTCATCTGCCACGTCATCATTCACGTCATCCTCCTCAAACACTACCTTTTTCTCCTCTTTCTCCATCTTTTCCTCATTGCTTGTGAAAATCTTAGGTGGGTTTTGTGCAAAAGTGGTGACGTGGCGTTTAAGGGAAGAGATCAAAGGGTGAGACTGAAGGTCAATCTGCTGCCAGATTTGCTCAGCGTCAAAATGGGAGTCGACTAAAAGACGGTCAAAGGGAGATGATTTGGGAGTGTAGGGTTTAAGGGAGGTGAATAAGTGTTGGGAGGCGATACGAGCTGTGGCTGAAAGTTCGGGTGATGGGGTTAGGTAGGATGGTGGTTCGGTGGCTTTTAGACGGTGGAGTGCTTCAACTCCGGTTGTGGTGGTGGTGGTTGACGGTGGTTCTGTAGCCGCCATTTTTGTTGGGTTTAAGGTTTTAGGGTTTGTGACACAAAGGGCTTATGTTTTTATTTCTTCTTTGTGTTTTCGTTTTTGGTCATTTTGTTTTTTTAGTCAAAGACTTTCCTTCAATATTTTTCATTTTATTTTTTCTTTTTAAGCTTATGAATGAGGCTTATGTATATCGCAATGTAATGAGCCTCCCAATGTTATATAAGCCATTTATAGCTTATATATAATAAGCTTAGAATCGTTTTTTAAGTGTTTGTTTTAGCTTATATAGCCATAAATTATTGGCTTATCAAACTTTTTTTATATAAGCTTATAAGCCCACTTATATAAATTTAACCAAACATTTGGTTTCGGCTTATCAGCTTATATAAGCTAATAAGCTTATAAGCTCACTATATAAGCTAAAACAAACACCCTCTAAATGATTATAAAAGTTATATAATACCAACCTACTTTTATTTTTATTTTTGTCCCATATTTAACCTCCTACTTTTTTATTACTATATACAACCTTGTAACTTGTTTGCATGTTACAAAATAACCATTTAACCGGTTTGTGTACATGTCAGCAACACGTAGACAGTTTTGTACGCATAAGTTGGTTATTATCATCCAACATGGGTTTTTTAACCTAAAAATATACCCATATTCAACTTTTGGATCCATCCCTGAAACAGTAAACCCCGTCTCATTTACCCCCTTTATATTTAACCCTCACAAATCAACCGCCCCCATTTATCAAAGGATCGTTTATCAAAAACCTTAATCTTCAACAAAAATGGGATCCTCTTCTTCCCATCAATCAAATCGTATCTCAGTGATACCCGATACATGCAAATGTGACCTTCCTCTTATGACACTTGTATCATGGACCCCGTCTAATCCTGCTTGAAGATTTTTTGTTTGTCCAAACCGATATGTAAGTTTTTTGATCTTTAATCTTTTTAACCATAGTATTGTATTTTGATTATGTAATTTTATTTGTTCAAGAAAACTCGAATTAGGAAATGTAAGAAATGGTATTGGAAAAATAATGAGTTGGAGAGTGATTAGTATAGTTCATATGCGTGAGATGTATTGTATTCTAAATCCTAATGAAAGAGAGGAGTTTGAAGCTGAAATGTAGAGCAAGGATGAATTAGCTAGAACTGAAGCTGAGTATGCCAATTACATGACTGAGATGGAGGCTAAGATGCTAGAAATGAAGACTCACTAGCTATAAAAAGGAAAAAAACATCTCTTTCTTGAAAGCAACTGTGGTTGTGTTAATGGTGGCATTTGGAGTTGTAATAGGGCTCAAGTAGTTTATGTTTGTATGATGTGATCTAGGCTATCAGTTGTAATCGTTTTGTGTTGTAATGCTTAGCTTATTAACTAAGGGTATGTATATCTAAAAATTGAATAGTTATGTTATGAATGTTATGTATGCAGTTGATGGTAATTCCCCATATTATCTGTTAAATTCACATGCTTTTGTGCAATTGCACATGCCAAAAACTAGTAACCCATATGTTTGTTGGATAAGAAACAAAACATGCCATAAGATTGACCCATTCAAAACACCTTTTTTAGATTTTCAATGTGGTCAAACCCATTTTTAATTGACAATGCTGCAATTTTTGCAAATGCACATGAAAATATCATTTCCCTATGTTTTTTACCCATTTCACATGTGTTTTTGTCAGGTTAGATGCTAAGTGTTTTGCAATACCACATGACAAGAACAATTATAAAAGAACATATTACTAGAACAACATAACATAATTTCACCATTCATCTAAGGCAGTTGAATCATTGTTTACAAAGCACAAAAAGAACCACAATATGTGCTTCTCAGTCACATGAATCATGAAATTTAAAGTTTTAAATCCTAGAAATTCAGTTACAGACATTTAAGGAGAACAATCAACTGACAATTCAGGTATAGATCCAGTTCCCTTGTCATCAAACTTGAAGAGCTTCTTTTGGTTAACAATCATATCTGATCTACCACTATTTCTCACATAGCTTCTCTCAGCAAGTGGAGGTGCTTTATCTTTATTTTGATTTCTTGTTGGTGGTGTAATTTCATCAACCTACAAATCTAGTTTGTTTGGCCTTTTACCAATCTTTTTTGTGGAACTTGCAATTGCTTCATCCATCTGAATATCTTGAACATATCCTGTAATTGGGCTAAGCTCCACACTTTCTTGAATTTGAGGACCAACAGATTGTTGTGTTACTTTTCCTTCAATAATATATTGTTGTATAGGCTGGGTAGGATTGTTAGATGCTTCAGTTGACATTGCTTCCTCATCTGACTGTCAATGAGAAGGATGCATCCAACCCATTTCAGCTTTATATGCTTGCTTTTCCAAGTATTGTTTTAGGTATGCAGCTTCTTCTTTAACTTCTTCCTCTAAAAACTCCCTAATAGCTTCTTCATGATGCCTAAGGTAGTATTCATAGAAAAAAAATTGGGTTAGATAATGATTTTGGTAATACAAAATAAGTTTTTAAATCACCAAAGAGTAATATACCTGCTCGTCATTCAAAGGGCCACTAGAACTTCCACCAGTATGATTGACATTTGATGGTCTAACAGAACTTCCACCTCTGTTACCTCTTCCTATCCCCCTTCTACCACCTCACTACCTCTTTCTCTACCACCAACTCTAGTGCCTCTTCCACTACCACCACCTTTAGTACTACCTGCTTCAACGTCTTCATTCACGTTTCCAGCTTCAACTTTTTCATTCACATGACTTGTTTCACCTCTTTTACCCATCCTACCACCCCTACTGCCTATAACACCACCCCTGCTTGCACATTGTGGTCTCATAAATTGTCTATTTCTACTAGATGGACTTACAACCCTTGCTGGTTTTGGCCTTGTGGCATTCTTGCAGCCTGCTTTTTTATGCTCCGCTTCTGGTAACCAATCAGCAACAACATCTAGAAGACCCTGTAATAGCAAAACAATTAAATAAAAATGTTATACCAATTCGTTTGACTAATATAAATCAATTATTACCAAAATAGCTGAATAAAATTGTTACCTTGTAAGAATCATAGATGATTGTTATTCCACTGCCATTATTCAATAATAGATCATCTTGAAAGAGGGATAAAAAACAAGACCAGTTTTCAAAAGTTTATATTCTCACCACGGCCCATGCAATAGGATACATCTGGTTGTTCGCATCTCTCCCTATTGCAGTCAATAATTCCCCATACATGTGTGCTTCAAAAAGCAACCATCAAGTCCTAATACCTTTCTACAACCAGCTAACCAACCATCTTTAACACCCTTGAAACAAATGTACATTCTTTTAAACCAACCCTTAGCAAAACCTGTTTCTTTAATATTTAACCTGACTGTTGAACCAGGGTTTGAATCAAGTAGTGCCTGTTTGTACTCCCATAACTTCTAACAGTGGTTAACGAGTCCCCTTCATGATCATATAAGGCAGTCTGTTTATCTCTTTTGCATTGACCAAGGCTAACATCAATCATGAATTTCTTCCTAATGTCCTCTTTCATTCTCCTTAAAGGGGTAAAAGGATCATTGATTATCTAATTTAAGCAGGGGTTTCATCTTATCCCAAGGTGTGTCAGGGTTAAAAGCAGGGTAAACTATACATCTCTTAACCTTAAACTAAGTATCAATAGTACTAGCATTTGGGTCATCCTTTGGGATATTACGTAAACTAGAACTAGAAGAATTATGTACACCACCTCTAAACAAACCACCACTAGTACAAATCCTATTAAGGTAATCCTCATGGGTAGTCAAGTTTGTTATGGTTACATATTCTTCACTAGTAGTATAAAATCAATGTTTTCTATCACCTCACCATCATCACTAAAATTACCATTATCTTCTTCTAAATTTTCATAATTTAGGTAATCAGTTACATCATACCCAAAGTGTTCTACATATAAATCAACCATTTTCCCATTCTCATAACCAAGCCTTAAAAATTAAGCAACATCAACATCATTTTTTAACTCTTTAATATTTAACTCTAATTCCCTACTAGTCCTGCAATACATATTACATATGATGCATCCATACGTCCCTTGCAAAATAGATCATGCATATATACTAGCTCATGACTAGCATACACACACACATATAATATAACAAAATGACCATCGGAAGGGAACGCTAAGGACTAATTGTTGCGAGCTTGTGCTTTAGAATGGATATGAAGTTGGGACGACTATATCTGCTTAGTTGAGTTTGCATACAACAACAGTTGGCACGCCAGTATCAAGTGTGTACCATTTGAGATGTTGTATGGCAGGAAGTGTCGCGCCCCAATCTGCTGGGATCAGGTTGGTGAGAAAATTCTCGAGGGTCCGGAGATGATAGAGGTGACCAATGAGAAGGTTGTCGTCGCCAAGGCAAAACTGCAGTAAGCTCGTGCACGTCAAAAGAGCTATACCGACAAGCACCGTAGAGATTTGTACTTCAACGTGGGTGATCATGTTTTTCTCATCCCACCGTTTGATATTCTCGAACGTGTCGGTGAGGTATCCTATCATCTTGCGTTACCTCCGCAGCTATCTCACGTCTACATCGTATTCCATGTGTCCTTACCCAGAGGGTACAATTATCATCCCCTACATATGGTTCAGTATCCACTCGACCAGATTCGTGAGGATATTTCTTATGTCGAGGAACCCGAACGAGTTCTTGATCGTCAAGAGAGAGTCATGAGGAAGAAGACGATTTCATTCGTCAAAATCCTTTGGAGGGACCATCGTGAGCGGGAAGCCACTTGGGAGACGGAGGAGTCTATCCGGACTTCTTACCCTCATTTCTAGTTTTGATTTGGGTATGTTTCCTTTCAGTTATGTTATCTATAGTTCAGGGACGAATTATTCTTTTTAGAGGGAAATAGATGTAAAACCCGCATAAAATACCATGAACAGTACACTATATAAAAACACGACTAAATTAAAACTTTACATTTATAATATACGACACGTGTCACGAACATTAAATTACAAGAACTACGTATATTATTAATACACGTTAAATATTATGTATAATATTTAATTCATGACACCTAAAAGACGAATGCATACAAATATTATTTTAACACGAAAAACTAAATGATGTGGTGTTGGGCTTGGTGTTGGGTCACGGCAAAGAACAAAGGAAAGGGAGAGGTCCTATTGGCCTGGCCTATTTAAAATTCATGTGTACCATCTACTTCCCATGGAAATTCATTATACATTTTTTACAAAAAACAAAAGGAACCCTAGCCCCTTTTTCTCTTTGAGCCGCGACAACCACCACACAAATAAGGACGATTTTTGTGATTTGATTTGGTTTACTACGTGTACGTGATTCGATTTCCTTTTCATCCATGCAATCGGTATAAACAAAAAACATAATCTTTTCATTCTTTTATTTTAATTATGAACACATGTAACCAACTGAGCTAGCTTAGTTGGCCACCAAGGGTAACCTTGGGGAGGTTTTCTTGGAGAGGTCTCGAGTTCGAGTCTCACCAAGAACCTTCAGGGCCCCGAATTAAGAAGCAGGAGTGGGGTTTATCCCCTAAGGAGAAGGTTCGAGGCTTGCATGCTGTCCAATTGGATGTCACTGTAAGCTCGAATCACTAACTACTAACTCGCCGTTCAAAAAAAATTATGAACACATGTGTTTGAATCTTTTAAATCATAATTAAAAACATGTTTATGTTAGGAAAATAATCAAGAAAAAGGGGTGTTTGGTTTTTGGTTTTGGTTCAGCACACACACCAAGAGCTAAAGCTCTCGGTGGGCTTTTTCCACCACCAGTCGAGACCCCCACATGGGGCTCGGTGGTGTCTTTGGTTCGGGCAGCATCAACCAAGGCCCCATAGTGGGTACCTTGGTGCGGCAGTGGGTATGCAAGCACGACAGGGGGAACGCCGGCTTCAGCCGGTGTGAACTGTTGTCCACCAGTGGCAACCGACGGTTGGCCAAGGCCACAACCGCCGACCACCACCATCAACCGCCGGCTGTGTGGTGGTGTTTTAGTGCTTGGTTTTGTCTCAGGTTCGGGGCTCGGGATTACTAAAAAGTATTATGTTTAATTAGTTAATTTAGTTAATTTGATTCATGTATAATTAAATTAACTTTTAACTTAGGTTATATTATTAAAATTAATAATACATGTTATAACCTAAGTATTTATTTAGACTTAATCAGATTAAACCATGACTTAATTAAATTAAATTATATAAGGTAAAGTTTATTTAAATTAACAATGATATATTATTAATTAATAAACCATGCATTTTCATTATTAATTAATAATCACTTTAACCTACGTATTTAATTAATACACTTTACTAATAATTTATCATGACTTATAACTTATGATTTATAAGCACTAACTTATATTTTTAGACTTACTAATCCAACTTATTTCTATTACTGAAAACTTTCTATTTTAGGAAACTTACTATTTTTGGAAACTTTCTATTTTTAGAAACTTACTATTTTTGGAAACTTTCTATTTTTGGAAACCTGCTATTTTTAGAAAGTTACTTAGTATGACACTACAAGTATAGTAATACAAGAATACATGAAATACATAATCAGAATACATGTAAAACATGAATAAATACAAGACAACATTTAAAACAGTAAAACATGACAAGAACACATAAAATAAGTTAAGAACGCACAAAACCAATAACACACTCATTAGTCAGACAACTCATACACGTCCCTTATTTATGTAGTATCCGCGAAGTCGGAGTAGATCGTTCAGCTTTCCTTCTAGCTTCACTACTTGACATAAGGTACGGATATTTCGTCCTTCAATATGGACATTTCTTCGTATGTATGATTAGGATTCCCCGTTTGCAGCCATCAGTTTTCCCCAGTCATTTTATATGTTTTGAATGCTTATGTTTTATTTTAAATGCCTGAGCTATATATACATGCATGTCAATTCATCTAGTTATGGAGGTACCATAACCATAACACTAGAGGCACCAGTGTTATGACTTCCCCACGACGTAGTGATTGCTCGTGGCGTCCCCTTCAGTTTTGGCCATTTATTTATATTATCATATGGGGCGTATGGGTGCATACTAGTTACATGTTTTTCAGGATTTTCATGGTGAATGTGGTGTGTGCCTTGCATCCTTCACAAGGAGTTGATCCCTCCTACCCAAACCAGTATAATTAGAGGCAACCCCTCTAATTGCATGATGAGGTCACCCCTCTAAGTATTCATGCAGTTTGACACCTCATGGCCTATATGGGCTCTTGGCTAAATTTAAAATACAGTTTTCATAAGTTAATCATAAGCTTTTCAATCTATAAAACCAGTTTTATAAACATGTTCTAGGTTTTCCAAGACTTATACATTTCCGCTGCTACTTAGTCTTTATTATGCTTATGTCATTCATACTATGTTATATATACGTTCATTGGGCATTTTGCTCAACCATTTCCTTTCTATGTTCCCAAACGGCAGGTACTCAGGGACACACTTAGGACCTTGAGAGTATGTGCATCTGGACGGAAGCTATCCAGTCTTCTTTACCTTATGCATTTCCATACATTATTTCTTTTGGACATTGTTTAGTCCTTTCTTTTCAGTACTTATATTTCATGTGTGTGAGCTTATGTTGGACTACCAATGTTTGATTCTGGTATTTTCCTTTATAGTCATTTAATATTTTTAAGACATTTACCTTGAATGCTTTGATGACACGCCATAATTATCCTGTGATATTCCATTTATAAAAATGAGGTGTTACAATTATAATATATAAAAAAGTGTACACATATAAACTACGAAAATTTTATACATTTAAACACTATATAATATTCTGACGAATGCTACAGAGATTAACAAATACCTTTTACGATTAACCATTACAATTTCGTAATACTATTTTTATATGAAACGGTTTATTATTGCTTAGAGTTATTCCAACTTAAAACTATTATCATTATTTGTAAAATTATTATTGAAAAATACGTATACTCATAAAATATTATGCTTGTGAAATTTTAGTTTCATGGTACCCCATAACCGCAACGCGCCCTGCTATATGTCTTAAACATTTTTCAAAACCTCATCCTTCAAAATGTCATCCTTGATATTTATTAAGTACAAAAAGCAAAATTTATTGCAATTAAGGGTGTTATCGGGTCGAGTTATAGGGTTATCGGGTCTTATCGGGTCGGGTTATAGGGTTATCGGGTCTTATCGGGTCGGGTTATAGGGTTATCGGGTCTTATCGGGTCAGGTTAAGTCGGGTTTTGGTTTTTAAAAACTCACCCGCAACCCGATCCGATAACAAATCAGGTTGTCGGGTTCGAGTGATAAACGGGCGGGTTATGACGGGTTAGGTGAGTCGGGTTATCGGGTTTCAATGAGTATCCGAGTTTAGTCTACTTCACCCATATAGCTTAAAGTATTTGTACTTAACCTTTGAAAAATATCATATATGAAAAAAAAATTGCTAACAATATGATCTGGGATTCACATGTAATAGCAAGGTCTATTAGTTTACCACATACTATATCTTGACAGTACCAAATCATCTTGACAATACCGAATATATACTGAAGACCTATTCAGTAAAAAAAACATAATTTTTAGACCTATTCATGCAATATACTACCAACATTTCTCTAATAAACCAACAGATTCATGAAGTAGCATAGTAATTTAGTAAAAACTTTACTTATAAAAAATATAAAATTGATTTTCGGGTTGACCCGCTAACCCGCTAAAAAAATTAATCCAACCCTAACCCGACCCGCTAATACTATCGAGTTATCGGTTCGGGTCAAAAAAGCAACCCGAGAAGAGTTTTAACCCGATTACACTGGCCCGATTAGTCTTATCGGATTCGAATTCGAGTTCGGGTAACATAACAATTCTTTCATTGTTTTGATGGAGTTGCTTTGAAATCAAATAAATTGATACTATGAATTAAACCAAGTACTTAATTAAGTTTTTTTACATATTTACGTGAATGACTTATGTATTTAGATCCAACATAAATTTCATACTTGGGTATTTTATCTTCAAAACATTTTAGCAACATGCATCTTTATCATCTTTTGCAACGAACGAAGATTAGCATGGCCTAATCTAAAATGTCATAAAAAAGGATCAATCATTTACACATAAGCGATGTTGGTGCTCGCGTAATTATTATTGATAACATGTGATCATTTACAACACTTAATTTGAAGAGTCTTTTGTCGAGTTAACCTTCTCCAACATAAAAGTGATTATAAATTTGTTCGATTCAAATACAAGTTTAAATCCCTTATTACTAAGAATAGGACCAGAAGTTGGTGATGTTTGGCACATGCAACACTTTTGAGAGTGTAAGTGCAAACATTACGATGTTTTGTAGATATAATCTCTTCGTGTTTTATTGATGACAAACGAATTAATTGCAACACATTATGTAAAATGTTAAGGTACTCGTAATCACTCAAGAATACATTTGTATACTTCTCTCGACATCTCCAAGATCGCATTCGGCATGAATCACTCAAGGTATGAATAAACATGTCATTAACCTAACTAAGTGATTGATCGATGTCGAAGTACCGGTCAAAAATAAACCTAATTACCTTATATTAGATAGGGTAAATGGGTATCGATCCACGAGGACTATGTGGTTTTAGTTTAAGTTTTGAGGTGATCACTGATCAATAAAGGTTTTGGTTTTGAAATCTGACAACTAAAATACTTTTGATAATAAAAATGCTGATTAAAAATTAAAATAATTATTAAACTAATAGTAAAGCTAGAAAAATAAAATAAGATGTAAACAATTAAAAGAAAAATGCAATCCCTTCCAGCTCCTAATATTTATGGTTGATCACACTCATGGATTATGGAAACTTTTTAGAACCGATTACAAAGATTACTTTGACTTAATATGAATGAATTAATGTCGGCATTTATTATGTTTATCAACGACTTGCAATAATAAATCTTATATTAATCCAACCAATAATTATGTTTTAATAATTTATTTAGGTACAACTTATGTTTATTATACGACCATTTTTTTAACTAAATAAAATAAGTATGAATCGTTAACTAATAATAAATTGTCTCGCACAAATAATTAAACATAAGATTAAGTCAATAAAAATAACTTATAAATAAATCATAAATCAATGTAATAAAAATATGATAACCCAAAAGTAATGATCAAACCATAAATAAAGTTACCGGAAGGACTTACAACAAAATTAGCCGGACATCGCGATATACCCGAGCCACTTGTTATCAACCATCACACTCTTTTTTTTTATACTTTTCGGTGCCTCACTTTATGTCAACAAAGTCTCCTTTTTTCCCAATATTGCTCTTTGTCGTCTTTTGTTTATTTTCTGTCTCCCTGCGTCCAAGCCCCACCAATAGCAACTTTTTTTTTCTTTTGATTTATATGATGTGTCGACCCCCTGTCCAAGTGACACCTCCTTCAATATATAGATTCCTTTTGAGTCGGTTTGTTGCTTTTCCACCGGCCCATCAACATTTTTTTTTTTAATTTTATTTTGAGTTAATAGTATTGTTTTGGCCCACTTAAAAATAGCCGAACATCGAAAATTGCTCGAACGAACCCGGACAAATAAAAGATGACCGAAAATATTGCGACGCGCTCAAATCTTTTTCTTCAATATTTTTTCTTCATTTATCGGCGCTCACAATGTCTTTTCTCCAAAAAATTAATTAAAGCGGCCATTTTATTCCATTTCACTCGTAACCTACATAATCACAAAACACACTCAAAGTACATATATAACGACTAAAAAAATGTACAATTATACTAGATTAACATGCTATGAAGTGTATGCAAAATACACCGATTAACTCCCCTCAACTTAACTTTTACCGTCTCGTGTAAAAATAAAATAAAAATATACAAGCATGTTAATTTCATAATTTTTAATCATACTATTGAAATTTAATCAAAAAGATCACATTCAACCTAATACACTAATAACCATCCTACATGACAAATAATCCAAAATGATTACCAATATTTTTGTCCTTCTTAAACACTTAGCATAACCATTCCCATTGATTCCATTTACTTTATGTCTCTTATAATTAACCATGTGTCCAACGTACCTAATACACACCTATAATCAATCTAAACATTAATCTAAAACAAGATGTGAAAATATCGTACACCTTTTATAACGTTGGAGTTTTTATACCATAAGAGCACATCATAAGCCATCATACTTTAGCTTATATACTTCTACTTCCTTTCTTTTCTTTTTTTTTTCTATTTTTTTTCATTCACAAATTTTTCATTTTTTTTTTCTTTTTTTTTCACTTTTTTTTTATCACACATAAGCTCTTCTTTTCAGCCATTCGGGACCGTTTCTTATACAAGTCATCCCAAACGCTTTATACACTCCATTTAAGGTTGATATAAAGACCAATTATTCAGAAAAATGAATATCTATCCTATAGGTGCATACTAAGACACATTGGCACATGAGAACCGGTTAATTAAGTCTGTTTATTTAAATGGGAACAGTTATACTTCGTGCCTACTGGTACATCACATGATGGAGTTACCTACCACATAGTATAATTATACAATGCACTAAATTAAACTAATCTTCCTAATTTCATTACAACAATACAAGGATTGGGTTATTTCACATAAAATTGTCTCAGCTAAGTGCAATGCTATCCATCATAAAAATTGGCGTCTGACCCATGCTAACAACTAAAGTATCACCTTGCGCGGGTGACGAATCAGATAGGCAAGCCCAGCATATGACTACCACCAATAATTATGACAGTTCTCCAACTCTTTTCGAAGGCCACCGTGCGCGGGTGGCGAGCCGAATAAGATCAATTCTAAATGTCCTAACCCAACTATTACATTATTATATTTCATATTATTTATTCAAACTTTTTACTCGATCTAAGCAAAGGTAAATAGAGGGAATTCAACCGGCGTGGTTTGATCATCTAATTATACATATGCCTAACTACATGCAAACAATCAAATCAATTTAATAACCAAATTATACAATGGAATCGAGTGCACCTGATAAATATGGCCAAATCTTCTAGCTTGCTCCAATAAATCATCCACAAACTAATCTTTAGAATCTGCAAACACTCAACAAACATATATGTAGAAGAAACTTCCACATCTAATTAGCACAAGACTCTTATAATGTGATTTAAAATTTTCAATTTTTCCCAAAAATCACATTTTAACCCATTTTGACCAAAATTTCACACAGAAACATGTAACACATGTGCCACCCCCCCTCAACTTAAAGCATTGCATTGTCCCTAATGCAAAAACTTTAAATTGAAATTTTGGTTAAAAATCAATTTGACAACCTCACACAAAAAAACAAAAACATAACTCACTTTCGTAGGAATCACGGTTGCATTTAGCATATGCAACAAGCCTTTAAACCACTCGGTAGCCCGACTGGACGAGTTTTGTCTCGTGAGGGTTTGTAGTGAACACACCCACAAAGTTCCACAAACCACGGGTTGCCTCCCGCGAAGCGCTAAGTTTACCGTCTTCAGCCAGACATAACTCAAATGAGCTATTGAGACGGTTGGATTGGTTCCAAGTAAACCACATCCACCGTTTCCACCTGATCACTCTCTAACTCAACATACGGCTTTAAACAGTGTCCATTAACTTTAAAAGGCTCTCCACCCACCATATTTTTTATTTCAATGGCTCCGTATGGAGAGACTTTAGTCACAACGTATGGACCCGTCCATTTACTTCTCAATTTTCCAGGAAAAAGCTTAAGTCTAGCATTGAATAACCAAACTTTTTGACCAACCAAGAAGGACTTCTTGGTGATGTGTCGATCATGAAAAGCTTTGGTTTTCTCCTTATAAATCCTAGAACTTTCATAAGCATCACGTCTAATCTCATCTAGTTCAGATAATTGAAGTTTCCTAGAACTACCCGCTTTCTCTAAATCCAGATTAACAGTCTTAATCGCCCATTCAGCCCTATGCTCTATCTCAACTGGTAAATGACACGCCTTGCCATATACCAACTTATACGGTGACATACCAATAGGAGTCTTAAAAGCCGTCCTATATACCCACAAAGCATCATCTAACCTCAAGGACCAATCTTTCCTATCACTACGAACGGTCTTTTCCAAAATTCGCTTAATCTCCCTATTAGATACTTCCACCTGTCCCCTAGTCTGTGGGTGATAAGGGGTAGCTATCCTATGATTAACTCCATAGTGTTTCAGTAATTTCCCAAATTTAAAGTTCTTAAAATGAGAACCCCCATCACTAATGATAGCCTTAGGAATTCCATGCCTAGCAAAGATATTCTTCTCTACAAACTTAAGGACTACACTATGGTCATTTGTTCTAGTAGCCTCAGCCTCTACCCACTTAGACACATAATCAACTGCCACTAAAATGTACACACTGCCATGGGAGGTGGGAAATGGTCCTATAAAGTCAATACCCCACACGTCAAAGATCTCAACAACAAGTATAGGATTCATAGGTATTTGATCACGCCTTGAAATCCCACCAACTTGTTGGCAACGAATACATGCTTTCACAAAAGACTGGGCATCCTTGAAGATAGTCGGCCAAAAGAAACCGCTTTGCAGGATCTTATGCCCAGTTTTCGTAGCACCAAAGTGACCACCACATGCATAAGAATGGCAATGAGCCAATATGTCCATATGCTCATGGTCGGGAACACATCTCCTAACAACTTGGTCAGCACACACTTTATAGAGTTCCGGATCCTCCCAAAAATAATGCTTCAACTGGGAGAAGAAGTATTTTCTTTGTTGCTTAGACCAAAACTCCGGAAGCTTTTTAACTGCTAGGTAATTAACTATATTTGCGTACCAAGGAACCTTAGAAACCTCAAATAAACTTTCATCCGGAAAGCTTTCCATAATCACATCAGAAGGGTTGAACGGCGGAGGGATAATTCTAGACAAATGGTCAGCAACTACATTTTCTGACCCCTTTTTATCCCGAATTTCTAGATTAAATTCCTGTAAAAGCAAAATCCACCTAAGCAACCTCGGTTTTGTCTCTTTCTTAGTCAACAAATGTCTTAAGGCACTATGATCTGAAAATACTATCACCTTAGAATGCCCCCAAATATATGACCTAAACTTATCAAGAGCAAAAACCACAGCTAACAACTCTTTTTCAGTAGTGGTGTAATTCATTTGAGCTTCTGAAAAAGTCTTACTAGCATAAAAGATCACAACGGGTTTCTTATCGACCCGCTGTCCTAGAACCGCCCCAGCGGCATAATCACTCGCATCACACATGATCTCGAAAGGCTTCGACCAATCAGGTGATTGCAGAATAGGGGCTTCTACAAGCTTTTGCTTAAGCATGTTGAATGCTTGAAGACATGATTCATTAAAGTCAAAGCGTGCATCTTTTAAGAGTAGATTACAAAGAGGCTTTGATATAGCACTAAAATCTTTAATAAATCGCCTATAGAACCCGGCATGACCAAGAAAAGAACGTACACCTTTGATGGTAGTGGGAGGAGGAAGGGTTGAAATTACTTGAACTTTGGCACGGTCAACCTCAAATCCTTTTTCAGACACAACATGCCCTAATACAATTCCCTCTCGAACCAAGAAATGGCTATTCTCCCAACTAAGCACCAAATTAGTTTCGGTGCATCTTTTTAACACACTTTCAAGCTGATCAAGGCAACTTTCAAAAGATTGACCAAAGATGGAGAAATCATCCATAAATATCTCTACAGATTCTCCAACCATGTCAGAAAAGATACTCATCATACACCGCTGAAAGGTAGCAGGTGCATTACACAGGCCAAAAGGCATTCTTCGAAATGCAAACGTCCCATATGGACACGTAAACGTAGTTTTGGCCTGGTCATCAGGATGGATGGGTATTTGATTATAACCGGAGTACCCATCAAAGAAGCAATAGAACTTTTTACCCGAAAGCTTCTCAACTATTTGATCAATGAAAGGTAGTGGGAAGTGATCTTTAGATGTGGCATTATTCAGCTTACGGTAATCTATACACACTCTCCACCCAGTAACTGGTCGGGTTGTGAGTTTTTCCAAATTCTCGGTTTCAACAACGGTGATTCTGGCCTTTTTAGGCACCGTTTGAGTAGGACTTACCCATTTACTATCCGAGATGGGATAGATGATACCAGCATCTAACCATTTAAGAACTTCCGTCTTCACCACCTCTTTCATATTAGGATTCAGTCGCCTTTGCGCATCTCTTGCTGGCTTAATATCTGGGTCCGTAACAATTCGATGCATACATAATGAAGGGCTGATCCCTTTCAAGTCTGCAATCGTCCATCCCACTGCTGCTTTGTACTTGGAAAGCACCTTTAGAAGTGCTTACTCTTGTGATTCAAAAAGATCAGAAGCAACAATAACGGGTAACGTATTGTTAGGACCTAGAAAAGCATATTTGAGATTAGATGGCAAAGGTTTTAACTCAAGAGTTGGAGGCACCTCCAAAGACGGCTTCGTAGTCGTGTCAAAAGTAGAAGGCAAGGGCTCCACTTTATAAGACCAAGGTGGTTTTTGATGGTCCAAAGAATTGACCAACCACTCTTGAATCTCTAGAACTTCAGCAACATCAAGAATCTCCTCGTTATCACCAGTTAAATATAATTCCAAAGGATCATTCTTAAGCATACGGGATGCATACTTTTGAACTTCCTCATCAATCACATCTACTTGGTAACATTCATTCATCGTAGGAGAATTCATAGAATTAAACACATTCAATCTTATCTTCTTATTACCGAAGGCAATATCCATGGCGCCAGTCCGACAATTAATCCTAGCATCTATCGTGGCTAAAAATGGGCGCCCAAGGATAATAGTTGGTTGAACATCTTTGTATTCTGACTCGGTGTCCATAACAAAGAAGTCAACTGGGTAATAGAAATCATCAACTTTCACAATTACATCCTCTAAGATACCTCTAGGAATTTTGGTAGATCGATCGGCTAAGGAAATAATGGTGTCTGTCTTACGAAGAGTTCCTAAGTCATACTTATCAACCAAACTAGCAGGAAGGATGTTGATACTGGCACCAAGATCAAGGAGCGCCTTCTTAATGGCAATATTTCCGACCACCACTGAAATCAACGGTGCTCCAGGATCTTTGAATTTAGGAGGAAGAGAGCTAGATAAGACTGCACTAACATGCTCAGTTAGGTCAATCTTTTTAGGCAAAGACGCCTTCAGCTTCCCCTTCTGAGTACACAAGTCCTTTAAAAACTTGGCATAAGCAGGAATTTGCTTGATAGCATCAATAAGTGGGAGATTGATTTTAACTTGCTTGAAAGTCTCCCACATATCCTCAGCGTGAGGACCCTTTTTAGCTAACTTTGCAGATGTCGATTTCTCCAAAGCCGTAGGGTAAGGTGTGCTGGACACACCACCCTTCCCAACTTCGGGAGATTCAGTAGCTTTAGGATTCGGTGTTGTTGGTTCAGGAAAATCATTTAACAAATCATTTACCAACTCAAAACCGGACTTAACATTATCAGAATTTTTACCTTCAACAATAATTTCGTCATCGGTAACGAAATCCTCGACATCAGGAGAATTAGGAATTCCCTTGTCATTGTTGTAGATTTTACCGTTTCGAAGAGATGTCACCATATTCACATGCTCATTTCCATTTTTCTTGTGTGCGGGATTCATGGTGGGGTAGCTCGGTAGCCTTCCCTCGTCTCTTTTGCTTAATTGATCCGCCAATTGACCAACTTGTCTCTCAAGAGCTGCAATAGATTTAGTAGTGGTCTCGTGTCTTTGATTAGTGACCTCAAATTTTCTATTAATCTCTTGATTGTTGGTAGACAATGAATCCATAAGCCTATCAAACTTTCGGTCAAGGTTCAAGAGACGGTTGTCATCTTGGCCTTGGCCATGATTTGGATATTGTTGTTGTGGCCTATGATTGTAAGAATTTTGTTGGAAGTTAGATGAATCGCCACCCTCATACCTTGGTTTGTAACCATAATGTTGTTGTTGGGTATTATTAGGGCGACTGTCTTCATCTTTCCAACGGAAATTGGGGTGATTGCGCCATCCAGGATTGTAACTTTCAGAGAATGGGTCATTTCGTGGACGACCACCATAGACTCCATTTACCTCCTCATTTGGTGGCGCCCCCCAACTTTGACAATTATCCACAGAGTGACTTGGATCACCACACATTGAACACCCACTATGCGACACATTGGACACATTTGGCACACCTTTTCCTATATTTCTCAACAAAAGATCAACTTTCTTACTTAACTCGCTAATTTCAGAATTTGTGCCACGTTGGTTAGACCCAAAATTGGCGGAAGATTGGTGGTTGTTTCGATCCACTGAAGCTTGGGTCTTAGAACCTTTGCTTAGTTTTTCAAAAAACTCCCATTCTTCCTCCATAGGTCGCGAGAAAACATTCCCCCACTAGTGGCCATCACAAATTGTTGGTTGTTATAATCCAACCCATCATAGAAGACTTTGACAAGCTCCCATTTTGGAACATCGTGATGAGGGCATGTTCTTAATAACTCCTTAAGTCTATTAAATGCTTCATGAAACTGCTCGCCTGGGATTTGACGAAAGGATTTAATCTTATTCCTAATGGCAGCAGTCTTACTTATAGAATAAAATTCCTCAAGAAAAGCAGATTGCATTTCAGACCATGAGTTAATACTACCTGGCTCAAGAGATGAGAACCAGTCCTTAGCTTGATCTTTAAGAGAAAAAGGAAAAAGGCGAAGTCTTACCTCATCCTTGGTAATGTTATTAACCTGATGTGTGTCAGCAATTGAGAAGAATTCTCGTAGATGTGCGTATGGCTCCTCACGACCTCTAAACACTGGCAAGATTGCTATGAGGTTCGGCTGGATCTTGAAGTTACTTGTAACCCCTTTAACCGGATCCGGATAAACGATAGGCGAGGGATCCTCGAAGATCCCCGGCCTGTAATAAGAATCAACACCCCGTGGTGGAGATTCTTCTCTGCTACTACTGCCGCTAGCACTTCCGCCACCATCTTCGTCACCTGGCATTTCAGCGAAAAGCTCTGCTAAACCTGAAAAATCAAGATTAGTAGAAAACTGTCGAAACGTCTTCCTTCTTAACCTTGCACTTTTCTCAACCTCAGGATCGTAAGCTAACGGTGATGTCCGTCCCGATCTACGTGTGCGCATGCACTAACCTGCACACTCACAAGAAACAAAACAACCGAACAAAACAAAACAAAACAAAACAAGAAAAATAAAATCTTTTTGTATTTTTGTATTTTATTAAAGAAAAATATTAACAAAAACTTAAACAAAAAGCTCACTGAGTCCCCGGCAGCGGCGCCAAATTTTTGATCGATGTCGAAGTACCGGTCAAAAATAAACCTAATTACCTTATATTAGATAGGGTAAATGGGTATCGATCCACGAGGACTATGTGGTTTTAGTTTAAGTTTTGAGGTGATCACTGATCAATAAAGGTTTTGGTTTTGAAATCTGACAACTAAAATACTTTTGATAATAAAAATGCTGATTAAAAATTAAAATAATTATTAAACTAATAGTAAAGCTAGAAAAATAAAATAATATGTAAACAATTAAAAGAAAAATGCAATCCCTTCCAGCTCCTAATATTTATGGTTGATCACACTCATGGATTATTGAAACTTTTTAGAACCGATTACAAAGATTACTTTGACTTAATATGAATGAATTAATGTCGGCATTTATTATGTTTATCAACGACTTGCAATAATAAATCTTATATTAATCCAACCAATAATTATGTTTTAATAATTTATTTAGGTACAACTTATGTTTATTATACGACCATTTTTTTTAACTAAATAAAATAAGTATGAATCGTTAACTAATAATAAATTGTCTCGCACAAATAATTAAACATAAGATTAAGTCAATAAAAATAACTTATAAATAAATCATAAATCAATGTAATAAAAATATGATAACCCAAAAGTAATGATCAAACCATAAATAAAGTTACCGGAAGGAATTACAACAAAATTAGCCGGACATCGCGATATACCCGAGCCACTTGTTATCAACCATCACACTCTTTTTTTTTTATACTTTTCGGTGCCTCACTTTATGTCAACAAAGTCTCCTTTTTTCCCAATATTGCTCTTTGTCGTCTTTTGTTTATTTTCCGTCTCCCTGCGTCTAAGCCCCACCAATAGCAACTTTTTTTTTCTTTTGATTTATATGATGTGTCGACCCCCTGTCCAAGTGACCCCTCCTTCAATATATAGATTCCTTTTGAGTCGGTTTGTTGCTTTTCCACCGGCCCATCAACATTTTTTTTTTTAATTTTATTTTGAGTTAATAGTATTGTTTTGGCCCACTTAAAAATAGCCGAACATCGAAAATTGCTCGAACGAACCCGGACAAATAAAAGATGACCGAAAATATTGCGACGCGCTCAAATCTTTTTCTTCAATATTTTTTCTTCATTTATCGGCGCTCACAATGTCTTTTCTCCAAAAAATTAATTAAAGCGGCCATTTTATTCCATTTCACTCGTAACCTACATAATCACAAAACACACTCAAAGTACATATATAACGACTAAAAAATGTACAATTATACTAGATTAACATGCTATGAAGTGTATGCAAAATACACCGATTAGTGATCAAGAATTAATATTTTTTTAAAACTCACATTTAATAAAATGTGACAAAAGATTTTAATAAACTTTATTTTTAAGAAAATGTTTTATTAAAAAGAAAATGGAAATTTAATTTGGAATATTCCAAAGAATATTCCCTAAGGCATATTCCAAAGAATATTCTTTAATTTGAATTTGGCATATTCCATATGCCAAAGGAATATCCTTTGAAGGTATAAACTACCCCAGATGGCATATCCCCACTAAAGGACAAAAATGTACGGTCTCCAAGCAGGATGTTCCTTATTGATAAGGAACCGCGGGTGTTTTTGACCGTTGCACTCTTGCCCTATAAATAGTGGATCATTTCCAGTTTTTTTTTCAACCCTTTTTGCACAGTCTCTTCAAAAACATCTTTAAACTCCTTGATTAGTTAGTTTAGATTAATCTTGTTTAAGATGTGATTCTCTCCTTCAATCCACTATCCTCTCAAGTGCAAAAGAGAAGAACACTTTCATTATCATGAAGTGTTGGGTTCATAACATGATGAAGATCTCTCCTTCTAGATCAAGTCATTGTTTTCCTACTATGTATATGTAGAAGATCCAAGTGTTGGGTTCACTTGGATGTGTTTGTAAGGGTAGAAGATCTAAGTGATGGGTATCCTTGGATTAGGTGTTACTTGTGTAGATCCAAGTTGTGTAAACTTAGATATTGTGTTAGAGTAATAGATCTAAGTGTTGTATGCTTAGATCTACATGGTTTATGTGTTTAGGCCATAAAACACAAGGTTTGTTATGTTGGGCCATAAAACATAACTAGTGTGAAGATTGGTGTAGATGGGTGTAGATTGGTCCTACCTACGATTAGGACTCGACATCTAGCCTTGTGACGAAAATGGTGAAGTAGGCGACGTGTGTAGATTGGTCCTACCTAAGATTAGGACTCGACTCTTAGCTTAGAGTCGGAAATTGAATAAACGACGTTGTGTGTGGTTTCCCCACCTTAAGGAGTTTGTTGACTAGTGAAGTAACTCTCGAGTAAGGTGTACTCGAGGAGTGGAGTAGGGCGAATAGGAGCTTCGTGACCGAACCACTATAAATCATCGTGTCGGTACTTTCCTTTACATTTATGTCTTTACTCTTATTGATGCATTTATATGTTGTGTGTTGTGAGCATCTCATAATCTAAACATCTAAGTTGCGGAAAAGTTAAGGCTTAGTACGTGTGTGCTTCATGTTTAGATTATGGTCAAGTGTACATCACTTAGTTTAAACATCTTAGTTGCGGAAAAGCTTATGCTTAGTACGTGTGTGCTTAGTGTTTAGACTATTGCTTGATGTACTCTTGATTTGATGTGTTTGTGTGTTTTCTTACTTGTAGTATTTATCTTTCAATCAAACACATCTCATATATAGTCAGCTTGATCAGGAATTTGATACAAAGGATTGTTAAAGATTAACATGTAATAAATAGCCTAGTTCACTATCGACGGTTCCTTAAAGGGACACGCGGTTCTTTATTGATAAAGAACCGCGGGTACAATAAAGAACCGCGCACAGTGATTAAGCCGAAATGTTTTAAAAATGAACTAGAAACTATTCAACCCCCCCCTTCTAGTTTCTACAATTGGTATCAGAGCGTGGTTATTCAAGATCTTTGAAGTATATTGTACTTTAAAGTTTGGATCTATCTTTGCTCTCTTTTTCAAAACAAATGGTTTTTAAAAATAAAAACGGTTTTTAAAAATAATAGACGATCTTTGTATCAAATTGTTCATGAAGAGTGATTACTTATTAAATGTGTTTTGTTTTTTTATTCGTACAAGTTTTGGTGTTAAATAAACTTTTCATAATAGCTTGATAATAAATCTTTTCATGCTTGGAAGTATAAAAATCTTTTGTGTCATAATTAACTCTAAAATACGAGTTCTATGTGTCTATAATGATTTTTTAGAGTCATAAGTCCTTCCAAAAAGTTAACAAATGATTTTGGCCAAAAGATCAATTTTTGCCTACTGATTGCGGTTCTTTATCTGTTCTCCGAGGTTCCTTATCAATAAGGAACCGCAGTCAGTCCGACTCAGATTTTTGAAATCTTTGAAAAATCATATAAAATCAACCGTAAGTCCGCAGAAGTCGTGCCACCCGTCGTTTTGAACGTAATTGAATTTACTTTCTATTAGAAATGCTTCAAACCTTTGTTCAAACAATAAATTTTGGATGTTTTCTAAGTTTTATACTTTGTCCAAAGTATTGAGCGTCAGTTTGTCGTAAAACTTGTGTTTTACTCTTTTATATTAAGTTGGACATCTCTTGTAGATATATCTTTG
Organism: Glebionis coronaria; assembly: GCA_025667525.1. Taxonomy (NCBI): domain Eukaryota; kingdom Viridiplantae; phylum Streptophyta; class Magnoliopsida; order Asterales; family Asteraceae; genus Glebionis; species Glebionis coronaria. Next base: position 633,666,507 of record CM046875.1, on the reverse strand, counting down.
TAAATTGATATATTTATAAAGTGTTGAACTTAATTAAATTTTGAAATGGGTCGAAAACTATTTTTTAATAAAATCAAGCTATGTATAATTTGGTGTATCTAACACTCAAAACAAAGACGAATGCTTTTGTGCTTTCTTCTTTTGTTTTTGGAAATTCTTAAGTGATCATTACTATTGGTAGTAGTGTTACTTAGTTGTCTACTTATGTGTGCATTGCATATAGGATTAACATATGTTGGTTTCCAATTGTTACATAAACATTTTGTACACCTTGGTATGTTCTTTAACACTTTTAGGTTTGAAAGCTTTGGGAGCTTGTCAAATCTATTGATGTGGGTCGTCTTACTCGACCATTGTGTTATTAGTTCAAGTAGATTAATGTCTCACTGTGAAACATGAAACACCCTTTGAAAATCTTAGCTATTTTCTCTTAAAGGAGTGTTTGTGGGAATCAAGAAAGATTTTGATTAAATAACAATTCATTATTCAAACTATGATTGGTATCATTATCGAATCTAATTGACATGTTTTTAAGTGTAGACATAAATATGGTTTATTAATAATATACATCGGGTCATAACTCACACTTGTGTTGATGATGGTATATTGAATCTACTTGTTCAAAGTATTAGACATATTTGTTTAATAATTGCTTATAATGCACAATGGAGTCGGTTTGACAACTTGGATGTTTCATCTGAATAACTCAAGTAATTTACACTGCAATGCAATTTGTAAATGTTTCATTTCCGAAAGACCAATCAAGAGTGTTCCTTTGTTTTGTGTAAACGTTGTTTATACACTTCAGAGTTATTGGCCTCAAGTTTTACTAAGGTAAATAACCTTAACTAGACTTGTTTGACAAGATATGCAATGGTGCATTCTTTACCCTTATTAGGTTGTGCATTGTGTCGTCATACACTTTTCATCCTTGCTACACTCTATTAGACAAATGTAGGAAATACATTTTGTCTAACTTGAGAATGACTACTAGAGAATTTATGCACTAGAATCTTAATTTGACCTAACGGTTGAATTACTTCCATGTAGGAAGATAGGTTATTATATAACTCATAAAACCGGTCGTGCTTAGCCTTAATAGAGCACCTCTAGTGATAGTCTCATACTCATTCTCTAAATTGGCTAAATGGCTCTTCCTAAATTTGACTAATGATAGTTTACTTTGATGAACTTTGTATGTCAATAGGAGTCTTTTTCATTTGTAGCCATTAGGTTTTTCTTAGCTTTCCTCCTTCATGCTAATTGAACCTATGTGTTTTTCCTTTGTGTGTATTCTAGTTTTTATTGCTCTTTAGCATAACTTTATGATAAGTTAGACTAGAACATTAGGATTTGCCGAATTGGAAAAAATCCCTTATCCTCCAAAACACACCCTCTGTGGGCGGTTCTTTATAGAGACCGCGGCTCCATATCGATATGGAACCACTGGTGGAGAAAAGGAACCGCGGACAGGTACTTTCAAAAACGGGTTTTTGAAAACTTCCCAATTGTTCCAACACCCTTTAGAATATTTGTTTAAAACCTTTGATCACTCCCAAAATATCTTGTGCTTTCTTTTTTTAACCCAAAGCATTTTGGCATCTCTTTCACACCATAGCAAAATATATATTTTCACAAATGAAAGCCTTGATTATCCACTATTTTTTAAAATCTCTCTCAATCCAAATTCACCAAAGAACACACCAAATTAAATCGCCTCTCCTTCTAAGGAAATTGATTTTGGAAACTCTCTTTTTCCACCACTTCCCTTTTGTATTCTTACTCCATCACATGTGCTTGTCCCTAGTAATTCGTTATTACTTATTAACTTAAGTAATAACTCTTACTACGACTCAAGAGAGTTGTTTTAACAATAGATAAGAACTATGAAAGATTAAAACAACAATACCACTATACTTTTCAACGTATAGACTTTTATTAGAATCAAATAAAGAATCTATAACCCACTTTGTTTACGGAATAACAAAGTGGTTGAATGACAATGGGGTTTGATCTCCTCTACTTAAACGTCTAACCAAAGTTAAAGTTTAAGCTCCAATCTAAACGTTCATATGCATCTTGGCTATATGGTTTAGTTGGTATGGAGAGAGAAAGGTTTTCCAGAGTTTAAGCTCTTGTATTGGTTAACCCTTTCTCTCCCAATGTACACTCCTTATATAGGCAGTGTGAATTAGGGTTTGCATTTTGCATGTACCAATGCATGGGTTTAACCAGTGGGTGGTTGATGCCTATTGTGGATAAACAATACAAAGTACATATTAAACTATTATAGAAAAGATAAAGGTTGTACTTATATCTAAGTATACAAGCAACCTACTTTGACTTAAAGTTATCTTTTCCCGCCTAATGCAAACCATCAGAATACTGAAGAGTCTTCAGTATCCTAGAGGAGATCGACATCATTCAGTTTGGTATTGTCAAGCCAAACTGAACTGAAAGCCCTTCTTCAGTCCTTGTTCTTCAGCAACTAGACCGCCTAGTATTTGAAGCGAAGACTCCTTTGTCTTCTAAGTTCACTGGAAGGGGAGTGCTGAACTTTCTTCAGCTATAAAGTTTTCAGTAAGAACTTTGTTCCTCTGGTCATCCTTTAGCAGACTGGCCTTACTGATGAGCATGAAACACTTAGGGGGATTTTATATTAAAATACTAGAGTTGCTTCAAGGTCAGTAAATACTGACCCAACAATCTCCCCCTAATTGGATATACAAATAGCCTAAGTCTAATGTCAGTAGTAAGTGAGCATGATAACTTCTTCTTACTTGCACTGAACAATTAATAACTTATAAACATCAGATAATATTTATTCAAAAGCATTACAAATTACAACAAAAATATTACAAATGATTATTCAGTTCCCCTTAGGCCTAAGTTCTTCAATGACAGGGGTATGTACTGATGGATCAGAGTTTCTGATGTCCAGTATTGATAGTAAGCATATGCTGAAGGTTCTTGCAGCTTTAGTGAGTCCTGGACCACCATGGTGCGCAAAGAAGATTTTCTGAATGTTTCCAAGAAATTCATTGTTTAGATCATCAAGATCACTAATACCCACAAAGTCTTGTCGTTCACGATGGTTGAACATAATCATTCCCAATTCTGGTTCTTCTAACACATGTCCAGGGAGATTATTTTCGAACTGAACAAGATCTTTGTATTTCTTGGTGGTGACAAAGATATCACCCACACCAGGTTGAACCAGATTGGCTCTCTTGTTCAATTCCAGAATTGGATCTTGATCCTCCAGTGAGATTTGGTTGCTGATGTTCAGATGCTGACCAAGCCTTTCATGATTTCTCACAAAGTGTTCAATTCTTGTGCGAACTTCTACCCATCTCCTGGATGTTTTCTTTTCAATGATTCTGCTCATCTCTAGCCATTCAGTATAGGAGAGCTCCTTCCCTTGGAAGTCATCTATGATCTCATAAGACCCATCAACCCTATAGAACTTCATATTGATATCTCCCTTGTAAGTCATCATGTCAACGTTTGTGATTCCTGATAGACATCTTCTATTTAACCTTGCTATACAAAACTTTTCGTATAGCATCTTTTTCTTGAAGAGACCTTCAACCTCAGATTTTCCAATTCTTTCATATAAGCTCATCTTCAGATCTCTGAGCTTTTCTTCATTTTGAAGCTTGTGAATTTTATCAAGTTCTTCTTGAGTGGCCAGCCCAGACTTGATAATTATTTCATCTAATGTGAATTCACCTTTGCTTTTGGGTTTGATGGGAGGTGACCCATTTTCAGATGATTCAGTGCTGGTGGTAAGGCCATCAATGTGAGTGTCCTTTGCTGAAGACTCCCCCTTAGGCTTAGCTGGACTGTCTTCACTGAAGGGAGATACATACACAAAAGGTTGTTTTGGGCCTTCTTCTGTGCATGTTTTTTAAAGAGCTGCTAAATAGTGACTTTCTCCCCCTCAACAGAAGATTTCCCTGCAACTTCTGATGAACCCCCAGCAGGTAAACATACACATAGAGAGTCTAAGGTGGATGATACCTTGGTCAACATCACTGGAACACTAGCAAGAGCATTCAGTTTCTGCTGAACTTCATCAGATAAGTTCAACTTTTGTTGTTCCAGCAGACCCACCCTATCCTTGATCTTTGATACTGAATCACATAGCTCATTAAGCTGAGTAGGAATCGGCTTGAATTCAACATGTAGCTCAAATGATGCAGTATTAATGGAATCCATGAGGGAAATAATCTCTTGCTTGATAGTAGTGGTAGTGGCCACATCCTTCACTAATGGCTTCAGTGCAGTGAGAATTACATCTCTGATTTGTTCAGCAGTGGGAGGAAATGGCCTTGCTTTAAGAGTAACAAGTTCAGCATCAGCAATAGCCTTTTCCTCCTTGAGCTTGGTCACCTGTGATTGTAGAACCAACACCTGATTTGTCAGTTCATTTACCTTAACGGTTCTGGGGGATAGAGGCTTGGGAGTTTGATCAGCAATGTCATCTTTAGATTCACTATCATCCAGGTTTACTGGAGCTCTTTAACTTAGTCCCAACTCTTTTTCTAAGTCATCAGCAGACATGCTGAATATAAATGTAGGCAAGTGTCCCCCCTTGGCGCCAGTGGAGAGAGGCACTTCCTTCATTGACTGGTGATTGCCACCTTTAGTGTGCTGGTCAGTTTCAAGTCCTTCACCACCAGGGTTGGTTTTACCTGATGGATCCTGAGAAAGTGTCCCTGATGAGTTAAGATCAATGATAATGTTTTTGGTTTCTTCAATAAGACCCTGTTGTGAGGGAAATATATCATGAGAAACAGAAGACCCAGGGTCAGCATCAGCTGTTGTATTTGCTGACGCATCATGCCCTGATGCAGAATCAGAGTGACAAATGATAGAGATTGGTAATGAAATTTGAGATGCATTCAGATTTAAATTGCTTACCGATGTTGACTCCACTCTATTGAGCTGAGGGTGCGCTTTATCTTCACCCTTCTCTCCTAAAGAGGTTGAGAGATGGGTTGCCTTCAGGGCCTCTTGATGCATGCCACCTTCAGCATAGACTGATGGTGGCGACTGGCTTGGGTTCTGGTCCTTGGCCGAGGACTTTTGTTTCTTTAAAGCTTGGCCTTTGGGATCATCATAATGCTTCTTTGATGAAGATTTTGTGGGGTGCCTCCTTTTCTTAGACCTACGTCTACACTTAAGAGTATTCACAGACGTGCTCTTTTGACGTGGTCCAGAAGAAGCTCCAGACTTTGTGCCTGTTAGATCCCCTTCTCCAGTTGGAGGAGTTTCTTGTGGAGCTTTAAACACTACTGGAGCATTTGTTGAGCAAATGTCCAGCATGGCCTGTGTGAAAGGAGATTCAGTTGTGCTGACTGGAATGTTCCAACGATTGGTGTCAAAGATTTGAAAGACTAGTTTAACTCCTTCATTCTTAGAATACTCTACACCAAATTTGTCAGCAAAAATGAGGGATAAAAATCTTGTGTAGACCACATTCTTTTCCCTAGTTTTCTTCTCCATTTTTCCATGGAGATCTTCAAAGATTAATTTTCTAATATCAGGTTTTATGCCCTTTGCCAGACAATACAAAATTAGGGCATCCTTTTGGTTGATTTGATCAAGCCCACCAGTTTTCCCACCCAGACACTCAATTAAGATGGACATCAAAAGTTTCCACTTAGGTGGTAAACAGCTTCTCTTCAACTCCCATTTATCACCAATCTCTTCAGTGTATCCAATATCTCTAAAAAATGATTTGACAGCAGAGAGATCATTGGGAACAGCCGCGTATTTACTAGAATCCTCCAAATGGTTTAACCCTAAAACCCTTCTAAACAACTTTAAATTTATTTTCCCATGAATACCCAAAGTTGTAGACACAAACTCAATAGATTTCTTGTTGTCCCTTATATTTAGATAATATAATACGAATTTAAAGAAAGAAAGGTAGATATGAGATGTATTTTAGAGAGAGAAAGTAGTGAGAGAAAGTAGAGAGAATGGTTGGAGAAACTTGTGAAATATTAGATTGAGAAGTGTGAATAAAAATGAACCAACACCCTTCCTAACATGCTAGGAAGGGTTTATATAGCCTTTGCTTACACGTAGCTTAATGGGCTATATGATCATGGGTCGGGATTTCCTTTTGGGCTTTGGTTACTTATGAATGAACCTTAGCTTAAAGTTAAGCCCGTAGTACACGACTAATCTACTACCTATTACAACGTTCTAATTTACGATACATAAGAAACATATGACCGAGCATTCTTTTTTGACTCGATATTCTGAGGCTAACAATCTCCCCCAATGAGAGGTCATAAACCTTGGTCATTTAGGAAATTTGTAGAGATTACTAATCTCGCCATAAATGAGTCTTGAACGTGTAATTGTAGTCTTGTTTCTTCATGCTGTGATCTTTGAGCCTTTGTCGTTGTCTTTCGACTTTGTCTTTTTTGATCTTGAGATCTTCAAATCATCCTTGACTTGTCTTTGCCATCTTGCAATCATGTGTCTTCAGCCACATGCTCACACTATTAATTGTTGAATATGTCTTTAGGCATGAGTATGTGGTTTTGAATCTTTGACTTTGCTGAGTACACCGTGACGCCACCTTCTCGAAACAAAACATAGACACGGACTGAATGGCTTTGACATTCGTCCTAAATCGATAGCGTTTTACCTACGGTCGGTGAAGACTGTTATACGATATTAAATATCGTACCTGTGATTAGATAGATTCAATTAAGAATCTCCTTGACAGGGTTTCGCGGCTGTACTAGCCGTTCTCTTTACTCGATCGTCTCAAAGCAAGACTGCGAACATAAAGAGTGAATCAATTGGATAGATATCCGCTTGAATAAAGACGTCAATTCAAATTCCTGGAACAAGTTTGATTCATTAAGAATCTTACCATTGTTGCTTTCCAGTTGACACAAGTTTGATTCATAAGAATCTCACAAGTCACCTACCGTATCGCTGTTTGATGTTGACGCTAGAAGGATTTCCATTCGTCACTGTGAATATTAATGAATATCACTCTGAATGTTCTGGCAAGACCATAAAGATATTGCGTAGAAACCTGAAATGAGTTTGAATCAATTTAGAATTAAACCACTGTTGCTTTTCAGTTTTACATGTTCAATTCATAAAGAATCTTACATATGACATACCGCAGTGCTGTTTGATGTTAACACTATAAGGATTTCCACTCATCATTGTGAATATTAAGTAGTATCACTCTGAGTGTTCTAGCAATATCACTAGGATATAGCGTAGGACTCTCTTGATCTTCATCTGTGTGTCCTAACGAGATTTGATTGATCTCTTGGCTCTAGACTCTATTTGTGCACTTTTAGTGGTCGGAGGCTGGAGCAGATGCCACTTATTCAATACCAACTATCTCGGAGTGAGAAAGTCAATAGAAATCGTGTTGATCTCCGTGACAATACAACAAACTTCTTTTGAGAGAAGTCTGAGTAGCTAGGAAAGGGTTCTGCTTCACATCACTGGGTCCATGATGAGTTTGTCTTCATGATGAGTTGGCCCGGTTTCAGCCTAAATTGTATGGAGGGCTTCTTTGTTTACACCCTTTATCCTTACATTTCTTTTTCATTCTTCAACCCCTTCAATGCTTACCAAGACATCATTACTAGTACCTTGTTGTGATTGTTCAATTGCTAGCATCAGTACTTAGTCGGCATTCAGCTACATTCACATTCTACTCCATCTTTCCTAAGGACTTCTAATAATCTATTGGATTGTCCCTGGGAAGATCCATCCGGTTCTGGTTGGATCATAGGACTTAAACCTAACCACCCTTTTGACACCAATAACGTCGTGAATTAAAGATGTTGTGGGTATTTGATCGTCACCATAAAAACCACTTTAAATTCTAACAAAGTGTTTGAAAAACATTTAACACCTTTCTAGTTTTGTCGTTTCAGAAATGCTCCCCCTTCACATGTGCATCGATAATCGAAAGTGTTTCACACATGTAGGTAAGAGTTAAAGTGCTTGAGTCTTATTTAAGATCACATTTTAATCACATTTTCTCCCCTATCTCTAATATATAAAATCTTTTGATATTAGAGATACCAAATTTGATTAAAATATATTTTGAAAAATAGTCTTGAAAATCTCCGGGAGAAAGATGTGTTAATCTTTTGCATGAAGTTAAAATTCTCCCCCTCAAAAATTGATCCAATTGAATTGTCATTGTGAGGATATGATCCACATTTCGCTTTTTGAGGATGGGAGTTGTTGAACACACAATTTTTGAAATATTTTGAATAATCATTGAGAAATTCTTGAAAAAATTGTGTTCAACGCTTTTTGAAAAATCCTATTTCTTTTTGGCGAAGTGGTTTTTCTAAAGCATAAACTTGAGTTCATAGACTTTGAATGTCTTGACGAATCCACTCAAGTGTAAGAAGATTTCTCTTCTTTTGCTGAGGGTAAGGGCACTAAATCGTACACTCCCCCGTGAATATGAATCCGGGTTGCAATCTGAAAGTGATTACAAGCCATTGTGTTGAGCTCAAAACGTTGAATGTTTTGTGACAAGATCAACCCGTGATAGATTGCTCCACCCGTTTGTTAGGATAAGTTATATTTAAAGATACACTTTCCTTTATTTAAAGTCCGAGTTACAGTCTGACATTCAACTGGAAGTCGTTTACATGAGCTTAAAAACTTTGAATGTTTTTATTGATAGCTCATGACCGAGAAATTTAAGTTTCCCGTTGTTGAGGATAAGTAATCATCGTGATCAACTTTCCTTTCTTTGAAGTACGAGTCACAATCTGAGGTAATTATAAATCATTGAAATGACATGTTTTGAAAAATATTTACAAATTTCATTAGAGCTTTATGTACACACCCGTGTCGTTATTGAGCGACATTTCTAGGTACGTCCATATTATCGATACTGAAAGACATGTCGAGAAGAATATTTTTGGTATTTTGAATGTTTTTACATTTTTTATTTTGTTTTTCTAAAGTTTTTCGAAAATAATCCAAAATAGATTTTTGTACAACAGAAGAAGGTGATATAGAATGTGCAGAAGTGGAACCCTTTGAAGAAGGAGAAGTGGGTTTAGAATCCGTTGTTGTACCTGCAATCACAGAAGAAGAGTTTGCGCAAATACTAGAATTAGGAGTAACAAATTCCTTTTCAGCTTGTAGAACAGTAACATTAGTTTTGGTGCAGGTGTCATCACTCTTCTCTATTGGAATCCATTTAAGACCAACTTCCGTGAAGATCCGACCCGTTGGTTTCCACTGAAGACTAGATTTAGGAGTAGTTTTCTCTTGCACAGCGGAAGACTTCTTTAGAGAGAAACTATGTCCTTTTTTAATCCATGTTTTAGATTTGTTGTTGTGGCTTTTCTTTGCGACGGGTTTGTATCTCCTTGTTGTCTTATGGGATTCAGTATTTGATCTTCGTTCAAAGGAACGAGATTTGACCTCATAGAGGTATTGCAGAATGCAATGATCATGATTTCCATTGTGAGTGCCCTTTTTGCAAGTGGGGCATATGGGAAATTTAGGATTCACTAAAGTACTTGTATTCCTTTGTTTTCTAAATCGTTCAGGCGTAGTGTTTGAAACACGACTATTCATGGATGGTTTCCAATTCCTAGATTGCTGGTGAGTGATCCTAGGTTTTGGTTGACTACCATTTGGAGTGTGTTGAACTCTAGCGAGATTTGGTGAACTAGGTTTTGAATACATGGGTTTGTCTTTCTGAATCTTCCTTTTTCGTTTCGCATCCTCTAGGTTGTGGGTATGAACGAGGTCATTTGAACCTACAGATTCCTTTGTGGACGTGAATGTCACACGTTTTGGAGGAGTCCTAGAAGTGCCAAGTGCATTCACATGGTTGGGTGTAGCAACAGTGTGCTTTCTAAATGGAGGAACATAGGGTGTTATGGATGGTTTTGGAACACTTGGTTGCACATCAGTCTTAGGGGGTAACCTAGATTTCATATGAGAAGAATTGGAGAACGGAGTCGGTTTTCCTAAGATAGACGACTTTGGATCCTTGTAGGCATTGGGTTGTCGAACAACAGGTTTCACAACTTTAGGTTCCACAACTTTCCCACCCATCTTAGCAACGAGTTTCTGCAACTCTGCTATCGCTCTTTCCCTGTCTTGTAACTGAGCTTTCAACCCTTTAATTTCCAAATTCTGTTCACTCATTTCTCAAAATGTTTGGGAAAGTTTTTCTTGCAATTTATTATTATGTGGAAAACTACCAACGTCTTTTTGCAAAGCAAGTTCAAGAGAATGACAATGTTTTTGAAGGAAATCAGTTTTATGTTGAAGTAACTCAAAAGCCTTTTTATCAACATTTCTTTACGTTTCGAAAGCTCAATTTCAAGACGCTCACATTATTTGGTCTTATCAAGATATTTGCATGCAACATCAGAATATTCATCAATATCAGCACAAGATGTAAAATAAGCACACATAACATCTTTGGAGAGACATTCTTCTAAGAGTAAATCATATTCATCAGAAAAAACGGACTTGTCCATTTGAAGATCGTCAATTTCTTTCTCAATAGACTCAACATATTTTAAATCATCAAACATTTCAGACCGAATTAATCTTTCAAATTCAAGCATATTTTCTTTTAATGTGGTCGTGTTCGGTATTAAGATTTGTTTGATAAGCACAGTTATATCTTGAGGAATTGGTTTCTTCCACTCGTCATTTTCTCGTTGTTTCCATTTATTGTCAACAATGGATTTAATATTATCAATGTAATGTTGTAGAAACCCAAATGTCTGCCTACTCTTGCTTTTAGAAGCATCAAGAGGCAAGTAGTTGATGAACTTAGAAACGTTTGTTTTCTTAGTAGCAAAAGCTTTCTTCCATTGAATTCTTCTTTGTTTGCATTCTAAAAACAATTCCTCACGAGACTTTTGTTTTGTGTAGTGAAAAGACCATATAGACTATTCTCATAAGCATAATTGTATGGTTTCACAAACTCTTTATTGACCGGTGATCTACTCTCCTCATCCCAAAGGGATGTCTCATCATAACCAAGAGGATACTCAGGATCGGTCCATTCGGACTCATCCATATAAATGCGCGGGTTCGCAGCTTGAGCTTGGGCAAGATATCAGGACTTGCAAAGCTAGCTTGACCCTTAAACATGGACGGAGGTGCTAACATTCTTACGGTTTAAATAGAGTCATGCGTTTTATAAACAACTTTCTTCAAAAATTCGACTTGTTTTTCTAGTTCCGTTACTTTTTCATTATCTTTTTCATGTCGACTTTTGAAATCTTGTTTTAACGTTTCAACCTCTTGTTTCTTAACATCAAGAATTTTAGCAGACTCGGTGTTATCCATTGAAAGTCGTTGTTCAAGTTCGTTAACTTTGGTGGTAGCAAGGTACGTTTTTTTACGTTCATCCATTAACAAAACATTAAATTGACGTTTCTCTTTGGTTAATAACTCAAGAGTTTTGTTATATTTCTTTTCAAGATCGTCCTTTTGACTTTTTAATGCACTACCCTTGTACCCCTCAAGTCCTTTGGTTTTCTAAAGAAGCTCATCTTTATAGTGTCAATGGTCTCACTAGATGTAATTAGTGTGGCTTTGCATTCTTCAAAATTTTGAGTGAGCGCTACATTTGCCTTCTTTAATTGCTTTTGACCTTTTCTAGTTTCATTGACATCTTTTTGTAAACTGGCAATTAGATTAGCAAGCGCCACACGCTTCTCATCATCATACTCATTTGCATGTTGATCATCCTCAAACTCATTATTGCACATGTCTGATAAATCGGGTGTGGTATTGCTATTAACCTTTTCCGTCATACATGTGTCATTAATGGCATTGGGTAGCTCACTATGCTAATGAGTATCACCAAACACATTATATTCATCAGTGGTGTGTACCTTATCAAGTGGCTCAGTGTCAAAGATAGGTCCATTGTCATCTTCAGTGACGTTGAGAACTTCGTCAACCTTTGCCATGTACGAGTAATGTGCTTCTAATTCTTGGTCGGAGGCTTCATCATCAGTATCATCAAGCATTGCTCCTTCCTCAGCCGACAATTTGACCCCTGCTTCCATCTTCCTGCATAACAACATCTTCTCTTTATGATAGCTAGAGTCCCTAACCCGTTTCAACTTTCTGCATTCCTTTGCCATATGCCCATAACCTTGGCAATTATAACACTGAATCCCACTTTGTTGAACCACTTGCGTTTCAACAGTTTCCCTATTCCCAGTAGCAGCAGCAATCCTTTGAGTATCATACTTGGCAGTTTGTCGATCATACCTTGCAGAACCCTCAACATGTGTTGGATTATGTCGATCATACCTAGAAGGACTTTCACCACGTCGACGTGTGTCATACCTTGAAGGGTTCTCAACATATTGGTTCTTTGTGTTGGATGATGTTCGAAGATTATTGTTGGTGGGTTTGAAGATTTTCTTGTAAGTCTTCATAATGAAAGCAATTTGTTGTCTCATTTCCCGATTCTTTTGAGCTTGATCTTCATCACTATCCTCTTCAGATGATGATTCAGATGGTGGTGATGGTGATCTTGGTTCTTTGCTGCGTGATCTTGTGGATAATGAAGACTTGGATGACGTGGAATATCGTGGGGAGGATGATTGAATGGAATATGACTTTGGATTACGAGATCGATGATCTTGAGTGGTAGACACTAGAGCAAGTGGATTAGCCGTCTTTGCAATTCGTTCAGCACGAATTTCATTTGCCTCATGCTGAAATTGTTTCAAGATATCAAAGAGAGTGTGATAGTTTACCTTGTTAACTACTTCTGTTGTTTCACCAGAGTAACAAAACGTGTCCACTCTGGTTGAAGTTGCTGAAGAAATTGCACATTGACTTGCATGGTGGAGACCTCCAGGTTGTTTCTTGTCATGTCGTTCATCATCTTGTAGAATCGTGAATAATAAGACTCAATTGATTCTCCATCCAATGGAGTAAACTTACCAAAATTCCAAAACAAGTTTGTTTTAACATCTTGGTTGTTGAGTGATTCTCGTTGTTGCAAGCGTTCAATAGCCGTCCACATTTCTTGTGCCGTAGGACATGCATCAAACGTGGAATAAATATCATCTCAAATTCCACTTAGAATCATATAGATCGCTTCTTTTTCTGCATCATACCAAGCACGCTTCTCTGGTGTAAGATCAGATAACGTTTCTTTTCTTGTGGTTGCGGGTACTTCTGTGGTAGTGTCAGTGGCTGGTGTATGAGGAACATTGATATCGGAGAAAACATATGGTCCATTGTCAATACATTGCCTCAATGCATCACCATTAGGTCTTGTATCAAGATAACGAAGAAAACGTGATTACCATTGAGCATATCGACCGACCACAAGCATTGGTGGTCTCTCTTTGTTACCCGCCACCATTATGTTGTTGTTCGTCACACGATATTCTGTAGTAGAATCCATCTCAAAATTCCGAAAAATGCTATTTTTTCTCAGTCCGACAATAAATTCCTCAGTCCGACAAAACGGTAGACCAAAAAATTTTGTCTTACCAAATTTTGAAATCAAGTCCGAAATAGCCAAAAACTAATAGGGAAAAATTTTGAAAAGTGAAAAATTTTGACAAAAATAAAACCTAAAAATTTGAATTTTGGTCCGAAAATTTAAATTTTTGGTCGAAATTTTTTTCGCATTGCCAAAATTTGAAATCGAAGCTTAAATGGCCTAAAATTGGTCTAGAAAAAAATAAATTTTAAAATGGTTTTCCCGCCAAAAAACTCTTTTTTTTTATCTTCGTGTAAACGATATTCCGAAACTAGTTTAGATGGTGGCTAAGTCTAAAAAATACTCAAACAAAATTTAGCTAACACATGTCATCGGAATGTCCATCGGAATGTGCCATCAGAATTTCCATCGGAATGTTGGCTGTCGGAATGCTTAGATCGCAATGCACTGTCGGAATGTTTAGATCGGAATATGGCTTAGATCGCAATGCATTGTCGGAATGTTTAGATCGGAATGTCCTTCTGTCTGAATGCTTAGATCGCAATGTATACCTGTCGGAATCCCATATCGCAATGTACCGTCGGAATGTTCAGATCGGAATATGGCTGAAACAAATTTGGCAGAGTAACGACTCAAAATTCCTTAAAAACCGTCGGAATCCCAGATCGCAATGCACGATCGGAATGTCGCGTCAGAATAAGGTATTGTAATCCAGTGATCGCAAAGTAGAACCAAAAGGTTATTGCGATCAAACCTCAAACACTTGTACTTTCTGAGGGATACCTTTGCTAGAATTTCGGAATGATGAAAAACCAAGAATTTTTAAACGTTTGATCCAAGAAAGTTTGTGTTTTTAACCAAAACCAAGATACCAAAATCACTACAACACTATTGAAGAAGGTATACGACTTGAAATCACAAACAAACACAAAAATTTTTGAATTCGTGGAAGAAATAAGGATCAAATCAAATAAATCAAGTGAAAACACAACAACCAATCACAAAACTACCCCATTACAACATGATGGTCTAAAAAAAACCCTAAAAACACCTATGGCGGCAGAAAATCGCTTCTTCTCTACGATTCAATTCTGGTAGTTTAAATCATGCAATCATATAATAACTCGTGTGTTTATACACGTTTTTTTATGTGACCAAGTGGTTGATAACTGTTAGTGGTCTCGTTTTTTATAATTCTTGTCGTCATGCTGTCTTTACTTTTTCATTCCTAGTTGCGTATTGATAACTGGTTTTGCATTCATTGCTTGTTCGGGGTTTCGTTTTGGTTGGGTCGTTTTTAGGTTATTCTATTCGTTAGTATTGATTATAGTATCGTGTGTTTAGGTGTTGGTGGACCTTGAATTCATTATGTCGGTTGCCATTGTTTATTTAAATTGTGACGGCTGACATTCATCAAGTGGTCGGCTTACATTATGTCTGGGTAGCATTAATTGGTGATTCGATTGGTTGTGCTATTTAGGTTAATCGTCTTTTGTCTTTTTCTGGTGGGTTTTTTGGTCGGTTGACATTGTATTGAAGGTATCACGTGTTATTATTATTTAGGTTATTTTAATCGATTTTAGGGTATGGAATCAAACGATTACTCTAAGATGGATTTGGGAGAAAAGGCTGCGTTACTCAACAGTATGCAGTCTTGTAACATGGATGTGATTAGGAAGGTGTTTGGGGTGCAACTGGAAACTGCTAGCGAAGTGCATGAGTTTATGCGCAGCTTGAAGATGAATGAATATGACTTTTGGTCCTTGGTGTCTAGTGCTCGATCCCAATAAGTATTTAATATGCTGTGCACTTATGAATTCGGTTTTCTTGCGAAGGAGGGGATTGATCATAGGGTTTCCTCAAACACGCAACCGGTTAGGGTTTCATACCCATCATTCGATGTACAGCAAGATGAGGTTGTTACTATGTCTTCTCCTATGGTTTTTCAATTGGGTTTGCATGAGCGTGAGGGATCATCGTTTGCTGGTGAGGGCTTTGTGGTTCGAAAGGAGCATGTTGGGCTAGGTTCGCAGCAAAAAGATGAGTTTGTTAATATGTCTGTGTCTCTATCTAGTGAAGAAGGTGTCAGTGTAAGTAAGATTGTCCTGTCGAAGGTTGATGATGTGCCTACTGGTCTGGATGGTACAAGTATACAGTCGATTGAGGATATTACCGCTGATTTTTCTAATAAAATGGATACGCTTGCTTCTACTTGCAGTCATGATACTAGTGCAAAAGAAAAGGAGCAGTCCGAAGATACTGGTAGTTTCCGTCACTTGGTGTCAGAAGATGTTTTTGAAGGTGTAAATGTCTCTATTCCTTGTAAAGTGGTTCAGAAGGTCAGTAATCGTCTTGAACATACTCTATATGGTTACTTTATTGGAAAGAGAATGGCTTTCCCCGTGGTGGATTATTTTGTTAGAAACAACTGGGTGAAACATGGGTTGACACGGATCATGATGAATTCTAAGGGTTTTTTCCTTTTCAAATTCAAGTCACTTGCTAGGTTGGAAGCTGTGTTAGAAGAGGGACCGTGGTTGATTCGTAAATCTCCGATCATTCTCAAAAAATGGTCGATTGATACTAGGTTGATCAAAGAAGAATTGACTCGTATTCCTGTTTGGGTAAAATTACATGATGTGCCTATTCAAGTGTTTGAAGAAGATGGAATTAGTTTGATTGCTTCTTTCATTGGTAAACCTGTAATGCTAGATTCCTATACTAGTTCTATGTGTAAGGAGTCATGGGGTCGGAGTAGTTTTGCCAGATGCTTAATTGAGGTTAATGCTGAGGCTGATTTTGTGGATGTTGTAACAATTGGTGTCCCTTCTCTTTCGGGGGAGGGTTTTACAAAGGAAACTATCCGTATTGAATATGAATGGAGACCTCCTAGATATGCTGAGTGTCAGACTTTTGGTCACTCTCTTGATAAATGCTCTAATAAGGTGATTGTTTCTCCTATAGTTCCTACTGCTAGTACTGGTCCATCTACTTCTGTTGCTATTCCTGTTGTTGAGAATAATGATGGTTTCCAAACGGTGACCAAAAGAAAGAAAAAAACGAATATGCCGAATTCTATTAAGGGTGGTAAGTTTACTGGTCCATCGGTTCAACCGAATGTAAAATTTGTGCCTAAAGCTACAATTAGTAACCCGAAGAAGGGGGTGACTAGTGCGAAGACTGGTTCTTTGCCCAAGTTGAAGTCTATTGTTACGTCATCATCCGGTGATGGTTTATCTACATCAAATTCTTACTCTGTTTTGGATCATGATGATGAAGATGACGAGGTTGAAGTGGTATATGATGAAACAACCAATTTATTCTCTAAAACAAATGCAGGTGGAAACTCATTCACGGCAGCTATTAGCTAGTTTGGTTTGTTTCGTTGTGTACTAGGTGTTTGCAAGTGTTTATGGCCTGTCATAAGCACTAGATTTGGATGTTTATTCAAGCTGTTGTAGCTTGAAGGTTAATGTGGTAGTTTAGCCACATTTTTGTACGTCACTGTTTTTTTGGTTAATCTATTTACCGGGGAAACCCATTACAAAAAAAAAACTACTCCATGGCGATTGATACCAATTGTTATCCCTTATATTTAGATAATATAATACGAATTTAAAGAAAGAAAGGTAGATATGAGATGTATTTTAGAGAGAGAAAGTAGTGAGAGAAAGTAGAGAGAATGGTTGGAGAAACTTGTGAAATATTAGATTGAGAAGTGAGAATAAAAATGAACCAACACCCTTCCTAACATGGGCTAGGAAGGGTTTATATAGCCTTTGCTTACATGTAGCTTAATGGGCTATATGATCATGGGTCGGGCTTTCCTTTTGGGCTTTGGTTACTTATGAATGAACCTTAGCTTAAAGTTAAGCCCGTAGTACACGACTAATCTACTACCTATTACAACGTTCTAATTTACGATACATAAGAAACATATGACCGAGCATTCTTGTTTGACTCAATATTTTGAGGCTAACGTTTCTTGTTCTTTGACTCTTGTGTTGTGAACCAGAATTCTTTTAACACATTTTCAAACATAACCCCTGGATCCTTGAACAAGGCATCACGAATCACACATTTGGATAAAAAGTTTAGTACCTGCTTTCCAGGTTCAGATGTTAGGGTTTCTGGTTTGATCAAGGTGATGTTGTTGGGTTTAAAGAATATGTCCTCAATGGGATAGTTAACATAGATGGAAGGACTGAGGGTGATCTCAATCTCTTGTGGTTGTGAAGAGGATTCAACAGCCATTGATGTTTGTTGTGTGTGTTTTCTTGTGAAAGAGAGAGAGTTGTGTGTGTTTTTTTTAAAGCTTTTGCAAATGATATGAATTTTCAATCTTTAAAAGATATATGTAAACACTTTCTAAACTGATTTGTCAAAGTTTGTAAAATATTTAAAAAGATAATGAAACTTTTAGGGTTTCTTTTGAACAAATGGCACAAACTCTCTTATTAATGTTCTGAAAAAGGTGATGATTTTCTGTTGCTTTAAACAGTGAAACGCCTCATTGTGTCAGAAAGTTGTTGACTGTGATATGGACACTTGATATTTCCTATATAAACAATTGACACCTTTTGAAAGAATGTTTTGTATTTATTCTCAAGAAATTTAATGCCATTTACTCCATTGAGTCACATGATTGATTTGTTTTAAAAGCTGTTGCTCAGATATGCTGAAGCTGATGGCAATACATGTGAGCTTCAGTGCGTCAGATGAGGCGACAAAACCCCATATACATGTTCACATAAGTGAACAAGACATATGACATTGCATGTCCTCTACTCAGTTGTATTAAAAACTTGTTCAGCATTGCTGAAGGAACCTTTTGATTTGTTCAGCTTCAGTGAATTAGATAAGACGACAAAACATCATATACACAATCACATAATGTGAAACAGACACATGACATTGCACACTCCTTTACTCAGACAATGCTACTTAACATTAATCAAAATCTTTTGTGAAATGCTGAACCTTCAAGCTTCTCCAGTGAATGCTGAAGGTTCAGGTTTTGTATTATCAATGTTCATCATACCAAGCTCCATTATCAATCTTTTAAAATTTGGTTCATCCAATGGTTTGGTGAAGATATCCGCCAATTGGTATTGAGTGTGGATGAAATGTAATTCAGTGTCCCCTTTCACAATGTGATCTCTAATGAAGTGATATCTGATTTCAATGTGTTTTGTTCTTGAGTGGAGGACTGGATAGTTGGATATTGAAATAGCACTAGTGTTATCACAAAATATTGGTACCTTTTCATATTCTATGTCATAATCAGCCAGTTGGATTTTCATCTAAAGAACATTGGCACAACATCCAGCATCTGCCACATATTCAGCTTCTGTTGAAGACATGGCAACTGTTTGTTTCTTTTTAGCACTCCAACACACAAGTTTGCCACCTAGCAATTGGCAGGCACCAGAAGTGCTTTTTCTGTCCAAATTGCATCCAGCATAGTCAAAATCTGAATACCCCTTTAGATCAAATCCTGAGGATTTGGGGTACCAAAGACCTAGACTTGGTTTACCTTTTAGGTATCTGAAGATTCTGTTTACAACAGTAAGGTGTGATTCCTTTGGATCTGCTTGGTATTTTGCACAAAGGCATGTAGATAATTGAATGTCAGGCTTGCTTGTAGTTAAGTACATGAGTGACCCAATCATACCTCTAATCCTCTATACTGAGTCTCATTGACTGATTGCCCAGTGAGATCAGGTCCTAAGTTGTTAGAGGTACCATTGTAGTCTTTACCGAAGCACAATTGGTATCATACTTCTTCAGCAGATCATTGACATATTTTTCTTAATTTATGGAGATGCCTTGGTCAGATTGTTTAATCTGAAGACCAAGGAAGTATGTGAGTTCTCCCATCATACTCATCTCAAACTTGCTGGTCATAAGCTTGGTAAATTGTTTTCAAAGTTTCAAACTTGTAGAACCAAA
Organism: Glebionis coronaria; assembly: GCA_025667525.1. Classification (NCBI taxonomy): domain Eukaryota; kingdom Viridiplantae; phylum Streptophyta; class Magnoliopsida; order Asterales; family Asteraceae; genus Glebionis; species Glebionis coronaria. The sequence goes on along the minus strand of CM046875.1, from coordinate 633,647,072 downwards.
GATTATGTCATCCACATAAATTTGTACCAGAATGGTGTCAGTTTTAGATTTATAGATAAACAAGGTGCTATCTATTTTTCCTCTAACAAATTTATGTTCAATGAGAAAAGTTGAGAGAGTTTCATACCATGCTCTTGGAGCTTGCTTCAGTCCATACAAAGCTTTGTAAAGCTTTTAGACATGATTTGGATATTTACTACTCTCAAAGCCAGGAGGCTGAGTAACATAAACTTCTTCTTTTAGGTCACCATTTAGGAATGCACTTTTGACATCCATTTGGTAGATGATGAAGTTCATGTAAGTGGCATATGCAAGGAAGATTCGTATGGTTTCCATACGTGCAACTAGAGCAAAGGTTTGATCAAAATCAACACCAGACTCTTGATTGAATCCTTGGGCCACCAGCCTAGCTTTATTTTTGGTTACTACATTGGTTTCATCTCTTTTGAGCTTGTAAACCCATTTGGTGCCAGTGGTTGATTTACCATATGGAAGAGGAACCAATTTCCAGACTTTGTTTCTTTCAAATTAATTGAATTCCTCTTGCATGGCATCCACCCATCCAGGGTGTGTGAGTGCTTCAGAAACCTTTGTAGGTTCAATTTCTGAGAGAAAATTTGCATTGAGGAATTCTCCAGATGAATCAGCACTCAGTTTCTTTACCATAGATCTAGTGACTCTACCTTCACCAGGATTACCTATTATGTTCACCAGCTGTATGTGACTATTTTGAGTCCAAGATTTTTGTGGAACTGGAGAATAGTTACTGGTATCATGATTAGAGCTATAGCTTGGAAGTCCATGACATGGAATTGGACTTGGAATGTCTCTAGTGTCTACTGAAGGATATTCAATGGACAAGGGTTCAATCATTGGAGGGCTTCCTTCTTGGTCAAAAGTAGCATATCCAAGACCTAATTCCCTAGAGATGATAGGAGAGCTTTGAGCAAGGGGCTCAGATTGTTCTTCCGCAGCTGCATATGATTGATCATTTTGATCATGTGTGTCAGCATGCTGATTGTTTTAAGGCTGACCATTTTGGTCATTGTGTTTCCTTGCTGATCATTTAGATCATTTTGAGATTGGTCATTATTTGATTGACGGCCATCACTATGTGATACTGAAGGATTTCCTTTTGTAGGACTTGTCATATCTTCAAATGGATCAATATGAGGAACTAAGTTCCTTGTTGATATTTTTAGAAGGCTCATAGTGATGAAATTCATCAGATGGATAATTTTGAGATTCATGTATATGAAGTTCATCATCTGATGGATTTGTAAAAGTGAAAGCTTCAGAACTTTCATTGAATGTGATGTGATAGGTTTCTTCAATACATTGTCTTCTTGTGTTGAAGACTCTATATGCTTTAGATACTAGGGAGTATCCAAGAAAGTAACCATCATCAGATTTTTCATCAAACTTTCCAAGGTGATCCTTGTGCACTACAAGAAAATGGGGTTTTTAGGACGAGATTTTTTGGAACGGCAAAAAAACCGTGCCAAATACTTGTATTTGGGACAATTTTGATAACCGTACCAAAAAGATCCACATTTGAGACCACAAATAAAAAGATGTCCTAAAAGATTATGTATTTGAGACGATGTTAAAAATGGTGCCAAATAAATACTTATTTGAAACAATTTTGTTTGCTCATGCCAAATACTGATGTATTTGGAACCACTATTATAATTATTTTAAATACAACTTGTTTGAGACGAATAAAAAACGTGTCAAAATATCTAAATATGAAACGTTATGTAAAAACTTTGAAAAATATCCACGTATTTAAAACCACCATCAATATGATTTCAAATACTTTTGATTTTTTAGACAAATTTTTATAATAGTGCCATATGTCAATGTCGAAGGCATTTATATTTTAATTTCTTTCGAATATTGTGTTTGATATAACCAACGAATATATTTAAATTTTCGAATTATCAAAATCAAAGATATTAGATTTACTCTAAAAAGTTAAGAATTTTAATTTACTTAAAAATTATTTTTTATAAACTTTTTTCTAATCGTTTTTATTCGGGGTTTTATGTTTATATAAAAAGTTTTAAAATTTTAAAAGTTTATATAAAATTTATTTTTTTTGGTTTTAACTCTTTTAAATAGTAAAAAAATTATATAAAAAAATATATAAAATTTATATAATTTTTTTTATGAAATTTATGTCAAAAGTGAAAATTCGAATTTTACTCGTTTAAATAAAAAGTTATATAATATTTATTCGTGTTAAACGAATCGATCCAAAACAAAAATTTCAATATATTATGAATTTTTACCGACCAAACATGCGTAGCAATTTTAAATTTTGAAATTTGTAATTCTCAAAATTTTAAATTTACTAACATTTAAAATTATATAATTTCAAAATAGTAAACCAGTATTTTAATTTAATATTATCTTTTTTAACGTCCCGCCCATTATTTTAAATCTCCCACTCATTTTTTCCACCCAAAATCAAAAGCCCACTTTCATAGTTTCAAACATCCTCTTATCTTAACCTAGCACAAACAAATACGCCTCCATTATCTTTTCAACTACAGTTTTGAAAAAAGGAAAAAAGTATCAAACGGATGTTCTTATTTTTTCATCAAGGAATTCATATAAACCCACCACTAGTAAAGATCTGTAAGCATGATATCGATGTCCCCTTTTATTCTCATTAACTAGAAGTCTATTTACTTTGTATAGATATTTGTTATATTTGTTATCGAGATCAAGCAAAATGAATTTTAATTCATGGCTTATTGGTTAAATATAAACAATTTATGTTATTATATATTTTTTTGCTGATGATATTATGATTCTTTTTTAGGTTCCTCATAATTGCATCGGGCAAGATCTGAAATACTCCAGCGGTAATCGGAAACTGATTGTTTGGTTAGTACTAAATAAATGATGAAGTTGTAATTTTAAATAGTTTCCATTTTATTTTTGAAGATGCAGGATTCTATAATCTTATACTCTATAATAATATGAAGAAATGTTTTACCTGACAAAAAACACGACCCGTTAGAGGTATATATGAGTTCGTGTTATGATTTGGGTTTGTATATTTGTTTTGAAACAGATAATTATGTGTGGTAATTTTTTTCTGTTTAGATGTACAGAATAGATGAGGATGAGTAGCTAGTAGTCGAAGCAAGCAACTCATCTTTTTGCTCAGAACTGCTTTTTCATCAATAACTAGTACTAGTTTATTTCTTGGTTTAGTTATTGATGTCGTAAATAGATTTCTAGATTTATTTGAAAGCAACCAAATTGAGTTTATGCAGATTTTTTTTCAGGCTGAATCGTTCTTAAAGAATTAAAATAAATCAATGCAAGAACACTCATGATTTCGAGAGGCCACTTTGTGATAGATAATTATACATGGGGATCTGTCAACAGCTTGTGGAGGGCTAACACAACTGGACATTCACCAAGCTTAACACCCCCAATCCCTTATAATGATGGTTTTTCAAAGCCTTTAATAATGTTTAGTCCAGATGGTCGCATACCTTTCACATCTCCATTAAATCAATTGGTGAGTGTGACTTCTGTTTATATGTAAATCTCGTTCATTTTCTTTTATAGTTCTCATATTAATACAAATCTACAGCGTGACATGGATCATTTTGTGGAGGATTGATCTCTTGATGATAATGTGGAGTCTTTTTTAACCCATGGTGACACGGATATGAGGGATAATCATGGTATGGATGTTAGGAAAGGTGAGATTTCAGTTTTTACACTCAACATCTAACCATTAAGATTCTCACTGGCCATATGCTCCTTTTCTTGTCAGTGTTACTGTTAGGACCATTGTAATAGTTATTGTAATAGGTAGACTAGGAGGTATGTAGTTCCTCCTAGTCCTAGTAGTAGTAGGAGCAAGTCGTGCTCCTGGTCCTAGTCAAAGTCAAACTTTATTATTTATTTATTATTCTGTTAGGATATGCATGAGATATGTTAGGAAAGGATATGCATATCAGTTTTACACGTTTTGTTTAATGCTGTATTAGGGTTTCCTTGTAGTATAAAAGGAACCTTAGGCAGAAGGGTTAGACATACCTTCATCAAACGTAGTTCTAGTCATTATCAATATTAGAAATCCTTAGAAAGGATCAAGTATTTATAGTTATTCTATTCTTCTTTATTTTATTTGTATTCTACATTCATATTGTGTATAGAGTCTCTCTGTGGATTGACTTGTGATTACAGAAGTCATTCACCGTTCCTGACAGGCTGCAAGATCTACATCTAGTAGATCCAACAAGTGGTATCAGAGCCTGGGAGGGTCTCTATACAAGAAGAATCAAGTTTTCTTTTTACTGACATTTTTGTTTAATCATGTCTGCCTCAACTTCTACTCAAACAGGAGAAGACAACACTCCTAAAATTGTGCAACCTCAGCAGATCGTTGCTACGGTTTCTAACACTAATGGTAAATTCCCTCTTCTGAAAAAGGACGAATATGATAGTTGGGCAATGAAGATGGAATGGTGGATCACCAATACTGATCAAGACCTTTGGAAGGTTATTCTGAATGGGAACAACAGGAAGCTATCTGGAAGAGACAAGAATGGTAATATTACTCTTCTTGACCCTAAATCTCATGAAGAAATCATAGCTATTCAGAAGGAGGTCAAAGCAAAAACTATTTTGCTTCAATCTCTTCCTGATGATCACATGGGTGACTTCTACCATTTGGATGATGCCAGAGAGATCTGGAATGGTATAAAAGCAAGGTTTGGTGGGAATGAGGAGTCAAAGAAAATGCGAAGATCCATGCTGAGAGATGAATTCACAGAATTCAAAATCTCAGAAACTGAAGGTTTACATCAAGGGTATGACAGGTTCCAAAAGATATTGAGCCAATTGAATCAACTTCGTTCAAAGCCTGACGATGCGGATATTAATGCAAGGTTTCTTAGAGCCATACCCTACTCATAGAATCATGTGGTAATCTCTCTCAAAGCAAAAGGTGGGCTTGACTATCTCAATTTTGATGATCTATTTCATAAGCTCAAAACTTTTGAACCTCATGTGAGAGGATATTCAAGTGATTCTTTTCCCACTCCTGCTAATTCTGCCTTTGTGAGTTCTATGGCATCGAGTCCCATGTCATATGCTAGCAGCCCAAGCAATATTGTGTCTTCCCAACATACTGTTCAGCATACTTCTGCTCCTGATTCTACTGCCAAGTCTGGTAGTATGGTAGAAGCCGTTCTTCATTCTTTTGTGCCTGATGTTGATGCTCAACAACAACTTGCTTTTGATGACTTCAAACAGGTCGATAAACTTGACCTGGATGAAATGGATCTTAAATGGCAGATGGCCATGCTCACTCTTAGGGTTCACAAGTTTGAGAAGAAAGCAGGTCGAAAATTTAATTACAACCCACGGGAGCCAACAAGATTCGACAGGAGCAAGGTTCGATGCTATAACTGTCAGCAACAAGGTCACTTTGCAAGGGAATGCCCTAGCAAGAATGACCAGGAGAAGAGCAGGTACTCAGCTTTCTAGGTTCAGGAGGTGAAAGATGACAAGAAGGCATTGGTATCTGTTGACTCTATGGTCAACTGGAATGATCATCAGGCTTCCACTCTGGAATCAGCTGAATCCTCGACTGACGTATTTGCAATGATTGCTGGGAATCTATCTGACGCAGAAGAAGCGGACGAATTTGCTCTTATGGGCATCTCACCTCAGGTACAACATTGTCCTCTTGGTTGTCATGATAAATACTCAGAATTGCTGTCCCAATTTAATGAAGTAAATGATCAGAATGATAAATATTTTTTAGAGGTTCAAGCCTATAAGGCTTCATTAAACATATTGGAACAACAAAAGAGGTGGCTACAAGATACTCAACGTGAGTATGAGGATAAAATTAGGATACTGAGCATTGATTTAGAAAACACAACTAATATGCTTAAATATACAGAAAAGGTAAAAGATAACAGTATAGAAAAAAACAGGAGATGCAAGAAAGATTAGATGCTACAATGCTGAGATTTGAAAAATGGCAAAAGGCACCTAAAAATCTTTCAAAGTTAATTGATAGTAGCATGTCTGGTAGGACTAAAATAGGGTTAGGATTTGATAAATATATTGATTCAGAAGATGTGTTTGATTTATCTTTTTCGAGTGTCTTTGATGCCGACAAAGAGGAAGAGGGAGAACCTAGGTACAATAGGTTTAAACCAGCAGCAGAAATGCATGCTGACCCTCCTCCTCTTACTGGAACTTTCATGCCCACTTCTAGGCATACTGACTTGGATGGATCACAGATGCATGAGTCCCCAAAAAGTTCTACTAATTCTAATGACTTTGTCTCGTGTACTTTCAGTGACAAAGCCAGTGACTCTGCATCAAGTGGTTCAAGTGAAGAGTCAATACCTACAAGTTCCAAGTCGAATGATCATGCTGCTACTGGTGCTAGGATGTGTGAAGAAAGAGTTGCTTTTAAGTCAAGTGTGTCTAGTCCTAGTTTATTGAGTCCTAGGAAGAATGTTTCTCCTAGAATTGTGTGTAATAAAGTTAGCAGTATGAAACAAAGTCATTCTAATAAAAGGTCTATTAAAACATGTTTTGTTTGTGGAAGTGCATTTCATTTGATTAAAGATTGTGATTTTTATGACACACATGCTTATGTTAATCAAGCATTTCTTGCTCCTGGTCCACCAGGAGCTGCCACATATACTTCTAGAAGACTCAATCCTAGTGCTAAATCGTTTTCTTCTTCTAGAAGGTCCTCTCCATTACCTTCTGATCATTGGAGAAACATTGGATTAACAACAAATAGATCCACTAGTAACTATTTTCAAAATTTTAATCCAATTTATCCACATAATTTTGACCACTTGTATTTTGGTTTAGGAAGTTTGGGAACTGCTGTTAAGCCCTCAGCAGGTTGTTCTTGGTCAAACAATAATACCCATATGATGCATAGGAAACCAAGGAACAACGGTGGATCTCATCAATCTTCTTGGCTCTCTACTAAAGATCCACAAGGCAGGCTCAAACCTGAAAAGGTTTGGATCCCCTTAAGACACTAACTTTTGCATTGTTCTTATCGTGTTGTTGTAGGTTACTCCATACCAAGATCCTTGTTTAGGCATTGTTGATAGTGGTTGCTCCAGGAGCATGACAGGAAATAAAAGTCTTCTTTCTAACTTTGTACCATTTCAAGGGGGCAAGGTCTATTTTGGTGGAGGTGAAGGCATGATCACTGGCAAAGGAACAATTAAGACGCCTAATCTAAATTTTGAGCAAGTCTATTATGTGGAAGCACTTCAACACTTCAACTTGATATATGTCTCTCAGATTTGTGACAAGAAGCAGTTTGTTCTCTTCACGAATACTGATGCACTTGTGCTCTCCAAAGACTTTCAACTTCCGGATGACTCACAGGTTCTGCTCAGAATCCCTAGAAGACACAATCTATATAGCATCAAGCTGAATGAAGTCAACCCTACTGGTCAACTAGCATGTCTGGTTGCTAAAGCCTCAGAAGATGAAGCCACTCAATGGCATAGAAGGATGGGGCATGTGAACTTCAAGACCATTCACAAACTTGCAAATCTGAATCTGGTCTCTGGTTTACCTCCCAAATCGTTTAGAAATGATATAAATTGTATTGCTTGCAGCAAAGGCAAACAACATAAAGCATCCTTCAAGGCCATTACTGCTCTTAGTCTTATTACTGAACCATTACAGCTACTACACATGGATTTATTTTGTCCTACTTCCATTAGGAGCATTGACCACAAACAATTCTGTCTGGTGGTAACTGATGGATATAACAGGTTTACGTGGGTGTTCTTCATGGCTTCCAAGAGTGAGACCTACTCAATTCTTAGAGATTTTCTTACCCTTATAGAGAACCAGTTGACCAAGAAGGTTAAAGGTATTCGTTGCGACAATGGAACCGAGTTCAAAAATAAAGACCTCATAGCACTTTGTAATGCTAAGGGCATCAAAAGAGATTATAGTGCAACAAGGACTCCTCAACAGAATGGCGTGGCAGAAAGAAAGAACAGGACACTAATAGAAGCAGCTAGAACAATGCTTGCCGATTCCAAGCTTCCAACCATGTTCTGGACAGAATATGTTAATACTGCAAGTTATGTCTTGAATAGGGTTTCTATTACCAATCCTCACAAGAAGACCCCTTATGAGCTTCTAACGGCCAAAGTTCCAAATATTGCTCATTTGAAGCCTTTTGGGTGTCCTGTCACCATTCTGAATACTAGTGACTATTTGGGGAAGTTTGATGGCAAGGCAGATGAAGGATATATTGTGGGATATTCAGCTCACTCTCGGGCTTATCGTGTCTACAATCTTCAAACCAAGCGAGTCATTGAAACTATAAATCTCAGGTATTTTGAAGAGAAGTCAAACATCCAAGGCAAGGGTCCTGAATGGTATTTTGATCTTGATTATCTTAGTGATTCGTTAGGATATTTTTGTTTCAAAACTAACCATGATGCAAGTCCACAAGTGTTTGCAACTTCTAGTACAGGTGTCCCTTCTAGTCTTTCTGATTCAGATGATGAGGATGATATTTTTGTGGTTCCATCCTACTCCACCATAGTCTCTCCTACTCCTCCTAGTGATGCAACTCCATTGGATGTACTGGATTCCCAAGTAGCTCTTGACACTCTACTCAAACAACAACAAGAAGCTACTACAACAGCTGCTCAAGGTGGTTTTGAGTTTCCCTTGAATACGCCTACTAACAAAGCTGCTCCTGGTACCCCAGCTTCTGCTCCTAGTGCTAGCTTATCACCTATTGGTACTCCAGCTAGTGAGTCTGCTTCAAATACTCGTTTCTCCAGTCCTTCTGATTTGGGAAACCATCAAAAGAAGTCTTCTACCAAGCTGGATGATATACATAAACAACCAGTATATGGGATTTTCAACGCTGCTTCATATGATGCTGACTTTGTTGGTGATCTCAATAACTTGGCACCGGAAGTGGAGGTAGCTTCCAATCCAGTCTTGCAATCACACAAAGATCACCCTACCACCCAAATCATTGGAGATCCTGGTTCTACTGTCAAGACACGCAGAATGCAGAAGAAGGCCTCGTCTGATCATCATGCTCTTGTGAGCTATATTGAAGATCAAAAATGTAATAATCATACGGACTTTCAACACTGTTTGTTTGCTTGTTTTCTTTCACAGGTGGAACCTCGGTCAGTCTCTCATGCTCTTGAGGATCAAAGTTGGGTGGAGGCTATGCAGGAGGAAATGCAGCAATTCTTGTTTCAGAATGTTTGGGTTCTGGTTGACTTACCAGATGGAAAGACAGCAATCAATACCAACTGGATTATCAAGAACAAGAAGGATGCACGGGGAATTGTCGTAAGGAATAAAGCTAGGCTTGTTGCACATGGCCACACTCAAATTGAGGGCATTGACTACACTGAAGTTTTTGCTCCGGTTGCAAGGATTGAGGCCATTCGTCTGTTTTTGGCTTTTTTGCTTCTTATGTGGGCTTTACGGTGTTTTAGATGGATGTCAAGAGTGCATTTCTCTATGGCAAAATTGATGAGGTGTATGTCACTCAACCTAAGGGCTTTGTGGATCCACTTCATCCCAAGAAAGTTTACAAGGTGGTCAAGGCTCTTTATGGATTACATCAGGCTCCTAGAGCTTGGTATGAGCGTCTTTCAACTTTCTTGTTAAAGAATGGCTATAGAAGAGGTACTATTGACAAAACACTATTTCTTAGGAGGAATACCAAGGACATTATCCTTGTTCAGGTTTATGTGGACGACATTATCTTTGGTTCTACTAGGAAGGAATGGTGTGATGAGTTTGAACACTTGATGAAAGGCGAATTTCAGATGAGTGCGATGGGAGAGCTTTCTTTCTTCTTTGGTCTTCAAGTCAAGCAACAGTCGGATGGGATCTTCATCAGTCAAGATAAATATGTTCATGAGATCCTTCAGAAGTTTGACATGGATCCTCTTAGACCAGCAGCAACTCCTTATGAAGTTGCTAAAGTCAAACTCAAGAATGAGCCAGACCCCCCGGTCAATGTTCACATGTACAGGTCTATGATTGGCTCACTCATGTATTTGACTGCATCACGTCCGGATATCATGTTTGCAGTAAGTGCTTGTTCTAGACATCAGGTGACTCCAACGGTTTCGAACTTGAATGCAGTGAAGAAGATTTTCAAGTATATCAAGGCTCAACCTAAACTGGGCTTATGGTATCCTAGAGAATTACCTTTTGTTCTAGAAGCATATAGTGATAGTGACTATGCAGGTGCTAATAATGACAGAAAGTCTACTACTGGTGGTTGTCAATTTTTGGGTCGCCGACTTATTTCATGGCAATGCAAGAAACAGACAATAGTAGCTACTTCTTCAACAGAAGGTGAATACGTTGTTGCTGCTAGTTGTTGTGGACAGGTTTTGTGGATCCAAAATCAAATGTTGGATTATGGTTTCAATTTTATGAACACCAAAATTTTTATTGACAATCAAAGTACTATCTGCATTGTGAAGAATCCTGTTTTTCATTAGCGAACAAAGCATATTGAAATTAGGCACCATTTTATACGGGATGCTAATGAGAAGAAGTTGATACAGGTTCTTAAAGTTCATACGGATGATAATGTTGCTGATTTGCTGACAAAAGCATTTGATGGTCCTCGGTTCAACCACTTAGTGGTTCACATTGGGATGGTCAATCCTTGAGGCCTAGGATTGAGGGGAGGCTAAGCCTAAGGGGAGGCTTCGTGTACATATTACTTTGCACAGACTAACATATTGGTAGATTTTAACAACATATTGCATTGGTTCTGGTGGTGTGTGTTACTCCTGGTGGAGGATTTTGCTCACTTCTGGTGGTTATATTCTTTCATGACTGGCTTCTAGTCCTCATTGGTTAGCTTCTAGTCATTATTAGTTGGCTTCTGGTGGTTAAATATCCTTCTTTGTCAAGTGATGATTGGCTTATGGTACTGGTCTGGGACACTGTTCATGCTTATTGGCTTTTGTTGACCACATTTTGCTTCTAGTACTGACCGTTGTGCGCTTTGACTTTTAGTCAACGCTTCCAATTCTGGTATTTACACTCTTAGTTACCTTTGGTAAGTTGGAATTTGGAAATTATGTTAAAAGGGGCAAGTGGTTACTATGTAATAATTGTCTAATTTGAAAGGGCAACCCCCCATTAATAGGGGTCAATGAACAGTTACTACCTTCATTATTTATGGTCAATTAACCCCCCTTGACTCATTCATTCCACTCATAACACACACAAAACCGATCCTACTCTCTCAACCCTAACCAAAATCATCTTCCATTTAATTAATCAAGATCCATGGTTGCCCTAGTATACCAACCTGCTCACAACAAGGTCGCCTATCTAGGAGATGGTCCACATCGTGATGATTTTACTGACATTCTGGACTTCATTGAGGCTTCAAACCTAAGGTATGCTTTTACTGTATGTCCCACTATTTATGATAGTGTCATTCGTCAGTTTTGGGCATCTGCTCGTCTTGTGGTTGTGGTTGGTCGTCCACGTGAACTCCATGCTACCATAGATGGACGTTCATACGTGGTGTCTGAGGCTTTTATTCGATCTTCCCTTCATCTTCAAGATGAGGGTGGTGTTGAGTCCATCCCCAATTCGGAGGTGTTGGCGGGGATGGCTGCTATAGGGTACAATCATGGGGGGAAGTTTAACTTCCAGAAAAATCGGTTTTCCCCCCAATGGAAGCTTCTGGTGCATTTTCTGATTCATTGTTTAAGTCCCAAGTCTGGGAGTTGGGATGCTTTCCCTACTCCTTTGGCTACTGGTCTCATTTTCTTAGCCCAGGGTAGGGTCTTTAATTTCTCTCGTTATTTGTTTGAGGGGATGGTTAGTAATCTATCGAGTGCTGGTTCTAGGAAGAAGTTTCTTATGTATCCTAGGTTTTTACAACAAATACTTGTTTGCATTCCTCGTGATAGGACTGAGCATGTGCCTTCTAAGCTTACTGCCAAGGTGTATTATAATATGGTCCATGGGTTTAGCGGGGAGTGGAGGCCCCTTTCTGAGGCCATGTTGGGGCTGGCTCAGGGTCCTCCTGATGTTGTTGTTCCTCCGGTTGAACAAGCCGAGGAGGAACCTCAACTTGATGATGACCCTATGGAGGAGGAGGCTCCTGCTGGTGGTGCTTCTCATGTGGTTGAGGAGGAGCTGGTTGAGGAGGTGGTGGTTGACAGACCATTCACTTCCAAGGCTGGTCCTTCTTCAGTACCACATCAGTCTCCATTTGTGGAGACTCCACCTCCTAGTCTTGCTCCACACTCTTCTGATAAGCCTTTTGGTGCCAGTACTCCTAATGTTGACCCATCTATTGCTTCGGGCTCCAATGACGCCTTCCCTGACCCAAGTCCTCTTGGTGGGCAGGCGGAGGAGCCTATTACACTTATTTCGTTACTTGATCTTATGCACAAGTATCATGCGCGGATTCTTTCCTTGGAAGCTGATTTGAATCAACACCGGAAGCTTACTAGGGAGTTTGTTCTTCCTATGGCTGATCGCATCAAAGCTTTGGAGACTCAACAAAGACGCCGAAAGAAGCATGTGGTTCACTCAGATTCTGATGAGGAAGTTAAGGATCGTGTTGAGGATGGTTTGACTTTGTTGGCAAAGGCTGCCTTTGCTGATAAATTGTATGATGATTTGCCGGTTCCTCCGACTTCCTCCAGTGTTCCTTCTTCTGCTGATATTCCCACTCCTATGGATGGTGCTTCTGGTCCTACTGCTGGTCCATCCCATGATCCAAAGGGGAAGGCCCCAGTGACTGATGCTCCCTCTCCACCTCGCAAGCGTACACGCAGACAGCTTGAGGAGGATAGGCTGGGTGAGGAGGCTGCTCAACGGATGCAAGCCGAAATTGATGAAGCTGCCCGGGCTGAGGAGGAAGCGCTTCAACAGCAGAGACGAGAACAAGTGCAGCATGATGCAATGCATTGGAATGAAAGTGATTGGATGCAGGTGTTGACTATTCTTACCAGGGATTATTCCCAGTTCACTGATCTTCTGGGTGCGGATGTGGATGAGCATAACTGTATTCCAAGAGCCATGGTCTTAATGCGCAAGCAACAATTGGCACTTGCTGCACAGCTTCGTGAGAAGCGGAAGAACATACCTTTGTCGAGAACTGAGGAGCGAAAGTAGATGCAGCGATATGTGAAGTATCAGTCGGCTGCTTATTTCCAAGCTGGTTGGAAGTGGGACAGGGTTCGTGCTTTGTCTTTTGATGAACTTAAAGCACTATATGAAAGAATGGTCAAGCATCAAAGCACCCCAATTCTGGAGCGATTTGTCTATTGTCCTTCTCCTCGTGTGGTGACCACTTCTTCACCTGCTGTTACTACTGGTCCTACATCTGATCCTACTCCTGGCTCTGCTGCTATTCCCTCGGTTTTTGTTGCTTCTACAGTTGGTACTACCACTACTCCTTTGGTTGCTCCTATGGGTTCTTCTTCTGGTCCTACTACCACCACCACACATGCTACCACAACCACCACAACTGCTACACCTGATATGGCATCACCATCACCACCAGTTCCTGGTTCTCAACCTATTCCTTCATCTAGTGCAGCTCCTGTTGATCCTGTTGATCCCTTAGGTGGGCAAACTCTTGAGTCTACTTCTCCTGCTCCCACTGCTGCTGCTCAGGTAAAGGTAAAGGTTGAACCCTCTCCTAGTAATCCCACACCTCGACGTTCGCTTCGCCAGAAATCGGCTCGACGTGTTAGACGTGGCAAGACGGTCCCCTATGAGAAGCGTGATCCTGAAAATTTGATTGATGCAGCTTCTGAAAATGATTCTGATTTGCCTTTGGGAAATGGTTATATTACTGGTTGGACGGTTGCGCGTTCCACGACTCTTCCTGGTACGGTATCTCATCGAATTACTCTTAGTGATGGGTCTGTGCGGTTAGCTTCGGGTCTGCAGGGAATTTTGTCTTGGGCTGATCGTAAGGATCTTATGGCTTTATATGGGTTTGTGGATACCGGCATGCCTGTTGATCCCATGGCTGTGTCTTCCTGGCCTGATCTGCGAGTATGGGCTGATCTTAAGATGATGATTGATGCACCTCCTCATGCTCCTGTTTCTGGTGTGTGGAAGGATCAGATGCAATGGGTTATTCAGCGATGGAAGTTATATGCGGGATGTGGTGTGCATATGTTGGAGTTGGAATCTGGTCATATGGTCTTCATGCTCACAGACGTGGATTATCCGTTGACGATTGCATCGATGGGGCTATGTTGGCTAGTCACTTGCAGATTTCAAATGCTCCTTCAGGGAATGAGTCCTCTATGGCAACTGCGTTGGTGGAAGGAATCCATGCTCGTTTGAAAGCTGATAAGAAGGCTGCTTCTGGTCTCTGATTTGGTTGGTTTGTAAGTGTTTATGTTTTGTGTTTTTGATCATTTGTTCATATTATCATTCTTTTCACCATTATGTAAAGTAATTGGTGAATTTCATTCTTTATAGTTAAAAAAAAAACATACTTTTTATATAATATCTGCTTATACTTTAAACTCATCATAGATTTTATACTTGTGAATATGATACCATTTGCTGTTTCACACTCTGGGTTCTGGTTGCTGAATGGTCCTTGTGCTGGTTACTGGTTTCATCTGGTGTTGGACTTGGTCCTCACAACAAATGGTTCTCAACTCACCATGTCTAATCGACAAGAAATAGTTGATTCACCTTGAGGGTACGGCTCCTGGTGCGATTCTCAAATCCGTTGATGGTTGCCAGGTTACCCAAAACTGGATGGTTTTCACTTGCCATGGTCCTAGACTGAAAAGTGGCTAATCCAAGGGGGCACGGCTCTTGGTAAAGATTTTATCAAATTCGTTGATAGTTGTAATAGCTTGCTTAAAGCTATAGGGTTTTCAACTCACCGATGCTTCATTGCTAAGAGTTGGCGAGTCCAGAGGGGTACGGCTTCTGGTAAAGACATATCAAATCCGTTGACGGCTGTGATGGTTTGCCTAAAATCATCAGGGTACTCCTACTCACCATTGATTCACGTTCTAAGAGTTGGGCTGGGTTCTAGTCTCCCAGGGTGATGCTTATTCCACCAGAAAGACTGGCTAGCCCAAGAGCGAGCAACTACTTGGTAAAGGCTCATCAAATCTGCTCATGTTGCTGTAAAGATTCAACACGATGCTGATTTGTTTCAAGCTTTGGAGAAGCTTCTAGTGTTCCATGTTGCGGCGGTTCTTCTGGTTCTTATCTTGCTGATGCTGCTATTAGTTTTGCTGATTCAATCCTCGAGCTTTATTGCACGTTTTACCAAGAAACTTGAACTCAACAGGTCAAATTCAAGTTTAGGGGAGGATTGTTAGGACCATTGTAATAGTTATTGTAATAGGTAGACTAGGAGGTATGTAGTTCCTCCTGGTCCTAGTAGTAGTAGGAGCAAGTCGTGCTCCTGGTCCTAGTCAAAGTCAAACTTTATTATTTATTTATTATTCTGTTAGGATATGCATGAGATATGTTAGGAAAGGATATGCATATCAGTTTTACACGTTTTGTTTAATGCTGTATTAGGGTTTCCTTGTAGTATAAAAGGAACCTTAGGCAGAACGGTTAGACACACCTTCATCAAACGTAGTTCTAGTCATTATCAATATTAGAAATCCTTAGAAAGGATCAAGTCTTTATAGTTATTCTGTTCTTCTTTATTATATTTGTATTCTGCATTCATATTGTGTATAGAGTCTCTCTGTGGATTGACTTGTGATTACAGAAGTCATTCACCGTTCCTGACAGGCTGCAAGATCTACATCTAGTAGATCCAACAGTTACATTTCAACAATGTAGGATCTAGTCACAGGAAGGTTGTTTGTTGCCATTTCTCTTCAGATGGTAAACTATTCTTGTTATACATTGAAAGCTCTTATATTACACTAACTTGTTAACCTTGCAACATTTTCTTTATATGTGAGAACGACAGGTTATTACAGAGTACTACTCAAGATGTAAGTTCAAGGACAACCCACTAGATGCTGGAGATAAATAAGACTTGTTTATATTTCTTAACAAAAGGTTCATGGTTTAGAATGGTGAAAACCATAACTAACATTGATATATATGTTGTACTTGGTGTGTTTATAGATTTATTAGGTTCTAAAGATTACACAAGATTCAAGTTGTAAATAGGTGATTAATAGAATTTGATTTTTTTTTGCTTGCGAATTGTAACTGATCTACATATTATTATTGTAATGGAATATTACCTTCTCTGAATTATTAGTAAAGTTGTGACAAATGTTTATATTAAAACGACATAGAAGAGTCTGAATACTTTCGGAGCATGAACAATAGTCTACCAAGTAATTTTAACAATATGGTATCGTGCCAATTGTATCGGGCAAGGCTGAAAAAAGTGCCAAATGTTTTAGCACGTGTAATGGGAAGGTCTTGAATATTTTTAGCACCAAAAGTGAGACCTTACCAAATAAACATTTGTTACAGGGATGAAAAGGTGCCAAATGCGCATTTAGAATGCTAGAATACATCTCGTGCCAAATACCTAACACATGGCACACAAAAGCCAAACCGTTCCAAAGCCCGTGCCAAATACTATTAGGCACTTTTTTGCCCCGAACCAAATGTATTTGGCACCTTCATATTTAGGACAGAGTCAAAAGCGTGCCAAAGCCGACCCAAATAGCATTTGGCACGGTTTTTTGAGCATTTGGAACGGTTTTCCACCCTCCCAAATACTTGTTTTTCTTGTAGTGGTGATTGTGAAAGAATACTAGACACCCAAACACATGTAAGAATGAAATGTTTGGAATTCCCCCCTGAAGACTTCATAGGGAGTCTTCATGTGTCTCTTCACAATGATGGATCTATTTTAAGTGTAGCAAGCAGTGGCTACAACATCAGTCCAAAAATGCTTAGAGAGAGCAGATCCAGCAAGCATTGTCCTTGCTGCTTCAATCAAAGTTCTGTTCCTTCTTTTAGCCACATCATTTTGTTCAGGTGTGTAAGGAGATGAGAAATTTTCAGAAATTCCCTTGTCATCACATAATTTGATCAGTGAGTGATTTCTGAATTCAGTGTAATTGTCAGTTCTGAGTTGTTTGACATGGGTGTCATTTTGATTTTCAACTCTTTTGATGAATGACATAATGGCATCTGGTGCATGGCTTTTCTTTGTCAGAAAATATACGTAGGTGTACCTAGAGTAGTCATCAACAATGACAAGTGTATATTTTTCATGACAAATAGCCCTAGGTGATACTAGGCCAAATAAGTCCATATGAAGCAAACGAAGACTTTCTTTGATTGAGAAAGTTTGCTTTGTTTCGAAACTGGCCCTATGGTGCTTCCTTTTTTCACATGCTGAGCATGCTTTGTCCTTGGAATAGATAAGTGAGGGAAGACCAATAAGAAGATTTTGTTTTGCTAGCAGAGTTATTGTTTTGCAATTGAGATGTGACTTATGCTAAAGCCAATTGGTAATATTTGAGGCTTTAGCAAAGAAGCATGCATCCTGAGTAGAGTTCATGTTTATGACATAAACATCTTTGACTCTTGGAGCAATCATCACAATTTCATGATTAGAGTTGAAGATTGTACCTTTTTTGTCATCAAACAACACAAGATACTTTGCATCACAAAGTTGACTTATGCTGATGAGGTTGTGCTTCAATCCATTTATATATGCTACCTTTAAGAAAACTATACCATTGCATTTTACTGAACCAAATCCTTTAGTAGTAGCTGATGAGTTATCACCAAAAACAACTTTAGGACCTTGTTCCTCCTTATACTTGTGCAGATAACTTTTGGTGCCAGTCATATGCCTTGAGCAACCACTATCTAGGTACCAAATAGGCTTCTTGAGATCACACTGCATAAGTTAAGGAAATGATCAGTTTTGTTTTGAAACCCACCTTTGCTGGGTGGGGGTTTTAGATCTAGAAGGTGTTCTAGATCTGAAGGGTCCTCTTGTTGAGGGTATGTGTGATTGCTCATAAGAAGAAGAGGTCTGAATAGCTTTTGCTTTCTTAGCCTGGAGGGCTTCACCTCTTCTGAACCACTCTATATGGTTGTGATCATATGTAGTGTGGATATTGCTTCCACAAGTCTCACAACATTTGGTAATAGAGTTTGGGTTTCTTGGTTTAATACCTCTTCTGAGTGGGATGATTCGATTATGTCCATGAGTGTCATGGTCATAACTTCTACAAATACTACAAACAGGGTAGTAGTGGCAGTCATCCAAGTGATGATTGCCCATACCACAATGAATGAATGGTGGGAAAGGCACATTTCGCCTGGAATGAGATGCTTCAGATTTGTGAGCATCAACACTTGTTTTGGCCAGCATATACTGAGTGTGTTCACAAGTGCGAGTCAGTCCTTTCACATTTGGTACAATAAATCACTTTTAGGCAAGTTTTAGTAAGATGGTTATTTAGATCACAAGCCCTTTTAAATTGTGTCTTGTACTTGAGATGAGGAGAGTCTGAAGGTTCATCTCTGAATCGTGTTGGTGTTGGCTGCTGCCTGAGTTGCAATTTAAGATCACTGATCTCTTGTATGACAAGAGACATTCTCTCATCTTCCTTAGATCTAGCATTCTTTAGTTTATTTGTTGAAACTGAAGAGGTAGTTCCCATATATGAACCTTCAGTAGGAGCTGAAGAGTTCTTTAAAGTGTCAATTTTGACATGTTTGGAAGAACTACCTTTGTGTGTGGTGTGTGACTTGATGATAGACTGGATAGTATTGGGTCCAATAGAGGGTTCAACACCAGCCAGTTTCTCCAAAGGAGGAAGTGGGGGTACTTACTTTATTCTCTATATCATTATCTGAGTCATACTTAGTAACCGAGGACTCAACTGGTGCTGAAGTGTCAACACTTGCTTGAAACTCAGGAAGAAGGATTCGTCCAGTGTCATGATTTGGTAAATTCTCTTCATCTGACCTTTCAATGTCAGGGATCAAGCTACCATCCTCCTTTGAGGCTTTGACAAAGACAATAGATTTGGTGCTGGAGGATCCTTCAGCACCAAGCATTTTCCTCTTTTGAGCAGGTATTTGTTCACTTATGCATTGATTTACCCTATCAGAGTTTCTAAGCCAAGATTTAACAATATCTTTTGCTTCTTTTAGTTCCACTCTAAGGGAGTTATTTTCTTCCAAAATTTCTTTGTTCAATTATTGAAAAGTAAGAATATCAAGTTTAACTTCTTTTAGCTCTATTTGCTTACTTTCAAAATCTTTAAGTTTTAGAACAAGTTTATGAAATTTTTCGAGCAAATTGTTTCTTTGCTCTTCAACAAATTTTAGATCAATGCACAAGTAATCAAAGACAAATTTAATGTCATCTTTATCTTCTAATTCAAGAAGAGTTTGTAACTTTTTGATTGTGACATTTACCCATTCACCATTCCTGGCACTTTCTCTGGTTACAACATTTGAATTGGCCCCTTCATCATCAGCAAGTGCCATCAGTACTTTCACATTCACCATTTCATCATCATCTGAAGAAACATCTTCTTCATCCAATTCATAGGCTTCAGCAACAAGTCCTTTGTTCTTGTCTTACTTGGGAGTCTTAGATGAGGAGCTTTCAGTACTCATTAAGGCTAATCTTGCCTTAATTTCTCTATATTTGGCCTCAAAGTCTTTTTTTGGTCTAAGTTTAACCCTGCTTTGCTGAAATGGAGTAGAAGCAATTTGTTTTGGTTGAAATGATGATTGACCAGATGGTCTTGATTGAGCTGGTGAGGAATATGAAGGGAGAGATGTTTTTGAATAACAATCCCTAGCATAGTGACCAGTTTTCCCACATTTGTAGCAATCAGTGTCAACTGAAGCTTTTGTGGAGCTAGAGAACTTGCCTCATTTCTTAAAGAACCTTCTAGACTTGGCCAGAAGTGCTCTTTCATGAAATTCCTCTTTGAGGTCATTCAGATATTCCTCATTAGATCTAGTATCTTCCTCATCATCAGGACTATCTTAGTAGTCTTGAATGACAACCTCACTAAAGAAGGCTGTGGATAAGGGTGTAGCAATGGTTAATGATTTACTCTGGCTTGAGCTTTCATAAATCCTATCAACTAGATTTTCTTCATATTTAAGTTTCCCAAAAAGAGAGGCTAGATCACAATCATTAATGTGATTTGCATTTCTCAAGCTTTGGCAGAAACCGAGCCACTTTTTTGGCAATGCATTAACAAAAGCTTTGTTGATTTCAAGTTTTGAAAGCTCAACACCATCATTCACGAGTTCATTCATCAGTGCTTTGTATCTGGTGAATGTATGTGTGAGGGTTTCCCCTTCTTTGTGCTTGAAGGTGTTGTATTTAAGCTTTAAATCCATGATTCTGGTTTCTTTTACATCAGAGGGTCCCTCATGGTAAAGAATAAGGTCCTCCCATGTTGCTTTGGCTGTTTTACAATTTACAACAGAATTCATTTGGTCATCTGGGAGCACAGACATGATGAGACTTTTGAGACGCTGATCTAGGTTAGCAACTTTTCTCTCATCAGCAGTCCATTGTGCTTCAGGTTTTTTATTGTCCCCAACCATAGGAACAAAAGGACCATTTTCAATGATTCCATGAAATTGAGTTTCAATTCCAACCATGTGGACAAGAAACCTCTTCTTCCAATTTGTAAAGTTGGCTACCTCTAGTACAAGAGCAACATTGAGTTGGCCACCCCTATATTCTAGGGTTTGTGGTATAACTTGAGCCATTTTGGATCTTGATTTGAAAACTTTTAAATGAGCAGTTTAATAAAATAAGAGTTTAACTAATCAAACTGCTCTGATACCACTTGTTGGTCCCTAGTAATTCGTCATTACTTATTAACTTAAGTAATAACTCTAACTTCGACTCAAGTGAGTTGTTTTAACAATAGATAATAACTATGAAAGATTAAAACAACATACTTTTCAACGTATAGACTTTTATTAGAATCAAATAAAGAATCTATAACCCACTTTGTTTGCGGAATAACAAAGTGGTTGAATGACAATGGGGTTTGATCTCCTCTACTTAAACGTCTAACCAAAGTTAAAGTCTAAGCTCCAATCTAAACGTTCATATGCATCTTGGCTATATGGTTTAGTTGGTATCGAGAGAGAAAGGTTTTCCAGAGTTTAAGCTCTTGTATTGGTTAACCCTTTCTCTCCCAATGTACACTCCTTATATAGGCAGCGTGAATTAGGGTTTGTATTTTGCATGTACCAATGCATGGGTTTAACCAGTGGGTGGTTGATGCCCATGCTGGATAAACAGTACAAAGTACATATTAAACTATTCTAGAAAAGATAAAGGTTGTACTTATATCTAAGTATACAAGCAACCTACTTTGACTTAAAGTTATCTTTTCCCGCCTAATGCAAACCATCAGAATACTGAAGAGTCTTCAGTATCCTAGAGGAGATCGACATCATTCAGTTTGGTATTGTCAAGCCAAACTGAACTGAAAGCCCTTCTTCAGTCCTTGTTCTTTAGCAACTAGACCACCTAGTATTTGAAGTGAAGACTCCTTTGTCTTCTAAGTTCACTGGAAGGGGAGTGCTGAACTTTCTTCAGCTATAAAGTCTTCAGTAGGAACTTTGTTCCTCTGGTCATCCTTCAGCAGACTGGCCTTACTGCTGAGCATGAAACACTTAGGGGGATTTTATATTTAAATCCTAGAGTTGCTTTAAGGTCAGTAAATACTGATCAACAACATGATTATGTCATGCATCATGGAACATATTGTCATTGTTGTCAATAAAAACATCTTGTCATGTCTTATATCTATGATGAGTTGTATTACAAGATTATCACCAAGCCTTCTCCACCAAATTCCGCCACCACCTTGTCTTTCATTTAAGCATGTGGATTGCTTATTGCTAAGACATCTAATTTAAGCAAGTCTTAGAATTCTAGTGTAACTATGATTAAAATTATGCTTAAGTTTTAGGCTTATGTTTCATACATCTTTGTATGATCTTTATTTTCTTGTATTTCCTTTCATGTTTTTCAACATGATTTGTCTTTGGGTCTTGGATCTCGTTTTCCTTGTGATCTTCATTTTCTTCTTTATTTTCTCACTTGGTTGTAAAGGAATGTTAGATTTTAATCTAATTCCTCTCCTAGTAAGATTAACAACTTAAATATTTCTTTCGAAATATTCAAGTAATTTTAACTTGCAAGTACAATTGTTAAAAGTCATATCTGAAGCATTTCCTTTCAAGCCATTTAGCATCTTATGTTAAATTG
Organism: Glebionis coronaria; assembly: GCA_025667525.1. Taxonomy (NCBI): domain Eukaryota; kingdom Viridiplantae; phylum Streptophyta; class Magnoliopsida; order Asterales; family Asteraceae; genus Glebionis; species Glebionis coronaria. The sequence goes on along the minus strand of CM046875.1, from coordinate 633,624,790 downwards.
TTTGACCAAGTGATTTTTTTTTGAGTCGATAATCGGTTTTGGACACCTATTGTCCACGGTTCCTCAAATACCCTAGCGGCTCATTATTGACAATGAACCGTGAACCTATTTAACGAACCGCGACCAGTGAGTCCCTTTGTTCGTTTTTGGTCTATCTCTATCTTTGACGAGTTTTCTTGAAGATTCCTTCTTTTATTCTCTTTTGAGTTTCTTCTCTCGTTTTCCTTCAAGACTTCACTATCACCTAATAAGGTATAGTATTCTTGAATTAATTTGTGAAGTTATCCTTAACTTCTTTGTTGAGTATCTTTCGATTTATTTTAATCATGCCTCTCTAAGTTGAGTCTTTCGCTTCTATCCTTTCTAAACTAAGTCGAGTCGAGCCTCACCCTTTCCTCGTCATGTAATTGTTCTTTGAACATTCACAGTGATTGAGAAGAGCTACGGAACTTTGATCATGTCGTTTATCGTAGGCTAAACACCATCCATCTTGGTTTTTCTTTTCTTTGGCTTATTTGATCTCTTTCTCTATATCATCGAGTCATCTTTTTGGTGTCAACATTCATAAGCATCCTTGCCTATAATGTCTTATATCTAGTATTTTTCTTAAGCGTCGATTTATCCTTGCTTTTGGTTTCTCTTTATTTTTGTACCTTGATTCCGACTTAAAGCTTTTGGAGCTTTCTAAAGGAATTATTTTTAAGGTTAAAAATGTCTTTGATTTGAGATTTTTTTTGTCTCTCTCGTTGTTGAGAGTTGATTGTGGTTAAAATTTACAATTGGATTGGGTGATTCCAACAATTCTAAGTTTTCAACCTTTTGAGAGGATTTTGGTTAAATCTTGAATTTTCTTGGGTGATTCCAAAAATTCTAAACTTTTTACCTTTTGACATATTATCATTACAATTGGTATGGATGTTTCTTCTCTACCTCTATTCCAACAATTGTGAATTGATCTTGTGAAGATCTTCTCCTTTGACTTGTCTTTGGATTGATAGCATCCCATGCACTCTTCTTTCTTCAATGCGTGTCATTGTTTGTTCAAACGACTTGTTTATCATCCTCGTTTTCCTTTCCATCATAGTCATTCTTCCTCTCTTTTCGACTATGTGGAATTCTTTTATTGTCCATGTCATACTCTCTTTAGTTTGGTATTTTTTCCATGATATTAAAGTGGAGTATGTCCTCTCGACAATATTTTTCTTTCAAATCGGACATTCTTTTCTTTCTTAGTCCTCTTTAATTATTTGTTGATGTCACCAAAATAAGTTGGGTTCTCTTTTCTATCTAATAGCCCTCTTTTTTTTCTTAACTTGTCATATTTTTTAGGGAAAATAGACAAATAAGTTACTAAAGTTTGCTTAAATGTTCACCTAAGTTACTAAAGTATTTTTGGTTACAAAAAGGTTACTCAAGTATACGGGTTAATTATATGAGTTACTGAAGTTTTAAAAAGTTACAATTAGGTTACTCCGAGGGTGGGCAACCTGTTGGTAACCTGTTGTTATGGCCACGTCACCACTTTGTGGGTCCCACCTCAAAGAAGAATGTTGATGACTCCTCAATGTTCTTTCATCAATCAACCGCCACCATCACTAGTTCTCACCACCACCGGATCTATAGAAAAAAAACGCTACCACCGAAAAAAGATTGATGTCACTCTCGCCAACCACCACAACCTCCGGCCATCGTAACCGATCCACAATGACAAACACGTCACCCATTCATCCGGTACACACTCACCCTTCTACCGCCGTCAACCCAATCGAGAAAGTTACTCATCATGTCTTAGTGAAAATGTAAAATGAAATAATTTGAAGATAGCTTAGGAACAAATTGTTTGCTACAATCATTTTTTTATCATGCATTATTAGGATACACATAATTTAAAAATAAAAGATAATTTACTATTTAAACAAAAAAAAGTAATTTCACATCGGCACTTACCTAGTACCAAGGTTAAAACATAAAGGGTAACTTATTTAACATGTTGCCTTAACTTTAGTAACCTATTTGTAACGAAAACAAACTTTAGTAACGTAGATAAATATTTTAGCAAACTTTGGTAACATTTTTGTGTTTTAACCCATTAATATTATATGCCACGTCACTTAGTTACCGGTAACAAACGGTTGCAACCAACATAGTAACTTATATAACAGGTAACCCAAACATAAGTAACCGATTTGTAACCAAAAATACTTTAGTAACTTAGGTGAACATTTAACCAAACTTTAGTAACTTATTTGTCTATTTTCCCTATTTTTTACACTTCTAAAAGTTAAGATTGTTTTATCTTTCTCTTGAGTCCCTCTCTTTGTACTCGAGATGTTTAAAGCTAATTTCGCTTGGGTGACATTGCTTTACATATATGCTCTTGTCCACTAACTTTGTTTTGTAGGACTTTTCTAACCCTTCTTTGTAGCTTGTTACTATCCTTGCTTCATTGGTGCCTCAAGCAAGGGGGAGCTCATATCAAGGGGGAGCATTTGCAAGATTTCTAGTCATTACATTTGCGATCGTTGACTCACTTAATTTGCATTAATCAAACATCTTGCAAGTAATGATTTATAGAATCTCGAAGATAAGCATTTTATTATGCATGGAGTTGGTTAACCTATGTTGATTGAAGACTTCACTAGGATGACGCAAGCTCAATATCTTTAGATGATAGGTCTACAGTTTGGATTCTCGCTTCTCAACCGACAACCACAATGGATGATTAGCCTTTTTTATGCATGTTCTCTCGAAGTCGATCCTTCTCTTCTATAAATGAAGACTACCTTTCGGATGTAATCTCTCGTGACGTCAATTCTTCTCTTCTTCAAATGACGTGTTATCGATGATTACCACTTTGGATGTGTGATCTCTCGACGTTGATTCTTCTCTTCTTCAAAGGCGCTGACTACCTTTTTGATTCGACAAAAGGGGGAGAAGTAAGTGTAAACGAGTAACTTATACATTTTAATATGTGTTATGGTTTACTTGTTTGTCATCATAAAAAAGGGGGAGATTGTTAATGCAAACATTACGATATTTTTTAGATATAATCTCTTCGTGTTTTGTTGATGACAAACGAATAAATTGCAACACATTATGTAAAATGTTAAGGTACTCGTAATCACTCAAGAATACATTTGTATACTTCTCTCTACATCTCTAAGATCGCATTCGGCATGGATCACTCAAGGTATGAATAAACATGTCATTAACCTAACTAAGTGATCAAGGATTAATATTTTCTTAAAACTCACATTTTAATCAAATGTGACAAAAGATTTTAATAAACTTTATTTTTAAGAAAATGTTTTATTAAAAAGAAAATGGAAATTTGAATTTGGAATATTCCAAAAAATATTCCCTAAGGCATATTCCAAAGAATATTCTTTAGTTTGAATTTGGCATATTCCATATGCCAAAGGAATATCCTTTGAAGGTATAAACTACCCCAGATGGCATATCCCCACTAAAGGACAAAAATACACGGTCTCCAAGCAGGAGCGGTTCCTTATTGATAAGGAACCGCGAGTGTTTTTGACCGTTGCACTCTTACCCTATAAATAGTGGATCATTTCCAGCTTTTCTTTCAATCCTTTTTGCACAATTTCTTCAAAAACATCTTTAAAATCCTTGATTAGTTAGTTTAGATTAATTGTTTAAGATGTGATTCTCTCCTTCAATCCTCTCATCCTCTCAAGTGCAAAGAGAAGAACACTTTCATGATCATGAAGTGTTGGGTTCATAACATGATGAAGATTTCTCCTTCTAGATCAAGTCATTGTTTTCCTATTATGTATATGTAGAAGATCCAGGTGTTGGGTTCACTTGGATGTGTTTGTAAGGGTAGAAGATCCAAGTGATAGGTATCCTTGGATTAGGTGTTAGTTGTGTAGATCCAAGTTATGTAAAACTTGGATATAGTGTTAGAGTAATAGATCTAAGTGTTGTGTGCTTAGATCTATATGGTTTATGTGTTTAGGACATAAAACACAAGGTTTGTTATATTGGGCCATAAAACATAACTAGTGTGAAGATTGGTGTAGATGGGTGTAGATTGGTCCTACCTAAGATTAGGACTTGACATCTAGCCTTGTGTCGGAAAATGGTGAAGTAGGTGACGTGTGTAGATTGATCCTACCTAAGACTAGGACCCGAATTTTAGCTTAGAGTCGGAAATTGGATAAGCGACGTTGTGTATGGTTTCTCCACCTTAAGGAGTTTGTTGACTAGTGAAGTAACTCTCGAGTAAGGTGTACTCGAGGAGTGGAGTAGGGCGAAGAGGAGCTTCTTGACCGAACCACTATAAATCATCGTGTCGATACTTTCCTTTATATTTATGTCTTTACTCTTATTGATGCATTTATATGTTGTTGTGTGTTGTGAGCATCTCATAATCTAAACATCTAAGTTGCAGAAAAGTTAAGGCTTAGTACGTGTGTGCTTCATGTTTAGATTATGGTCAAGTGTACATCACTTAGTTTAAACATCTTAGTTGCAGAAAAGCTTACGCTTAGTATGTGTGTGCTTAGTGTTTAGACTATTGCTTGATGTACTCTTGATTTGATGTGTTTGTGTGTTTTCTAACTTGTAGTATTTATCTTTCAATCAAACACATCTCATATCTAGTCAAGCTTGATCAGGAATATGATACAAAGGATTGTTAAAGCTTAACATATAATAAATAGCCTAGTTCACTGTCGGCGGTTCCTTAAAGGGACACACGGTTCTTTATTGATAAAGAACCGCGGGTACAATAAAGAACCGCGCACAGTGATTAAGCCGAAATGTTTTAAAAATGAACTAGAAACTATTCAACCCATCTTCTAGTTTCTACAAAGAGTACAAGATCTTTCAAGAAGTTAGTGTTAGTATGACTTTCTCTTTTCTTTTAGGTTATGTTTGGCGCGTGAATTTATCAGAGCTTATCGTAGCATGAGCTTATTATTTTTCAAAAAATAAGCTACTATTAAAAATAAGCTTCGTTTGGCTGACAGAGCTTGAAGGAGCTTGTTAAAAAATTAAGCTCATAAATGACATACTGTAATAGTTAAAATAGCATGTAAAAATAAGCTCAAGCTATATGCTCTAGCATCTAGCTCTAGCAACCTACTCTAACTCTTAAATGCCAAACATACCCTTAATCTTTTAAGCGGTTCCATTCTCTATGAACATTGGCAGGTACAAACATCCTTCTTAAATTGTACATGTTCTTTTTCAGTAATTGTATCAAATGAAATCAACAACATGAGTGGTTAAAAATGATTCAATTACTCTAACAAACATCCTTCTTGAAATTGATACATACATAGACCACTTTAAGAAGACTATTTGTGCTAGTGCACATCGAGGGCTGCAACCAATTGACATCTATGTTGACACATATGTGGTACTGGTAGATAACCACTTTCAACTACTTTTGTATAGAAAGCATATCATAGTTACGAATTCTAGTGTGTTTTAGTCCCTAGTGTGTCCATGCTATACTAAAAACGTATTCATCAAACATAGAAATCGTATAAAACTCAATTTCAAAACATTTGTTAGAGTAGCTTTGGTCATTTTTGTTTAGACGGTAATTTTAGAGAAAAATTGTTGGGGAGTTCTGGTAGATATATGACTAATTTTATGACTCGTGTCGGTATTATTCGATGCAACATATTATAAACCAAGTTAATCTTATATTCTCCTCACCCTTTATCAACTTTTATATTGTATCTACCCTTATTATCAATTTACAACATTTCTATTTATTTACCCTTTTCATCTTTACGTGCATTTTGCTTTTGAAATTGTAGGAGTTGAGAGAGAAAGTTGCTCATTGCTATATTAGGGATGACAATCGAGTCGTGTTTGTGTCGATTTGTTCGGATTCATGAGTTGACGTGTTATTATAAACTTAACTAAAACACGATTTATTTATTAATCGTGACAAAATTTTTAACTCTAACCCAAACCTGGATAACACGTGTTACTTGTTTTTGACCCGTTTAATCTGTTTAAGTATATATGTCAAACGGTTAATAAGGCTGATTTTTTTGTCAATCTAACTAATTTATATGAAAAAAATAATAAAAAATATAAAAAATTTTAAACACAACATACGAATAATTATACGCCAGTTTCAATGGTATATAAATTATAATGGTAATTCACTCCTATTAACTACATAATATAATATAATTAATCCAAATCTACCAAAGAATTAAAGTTATATAATTTTTTTAGAGGTTTATATATACTTAAACGGGTTCAAGTGTTAACAACATGTTTAATACTTACAAAACTCAAACACGATCCAATTATTAAACCGGTTATACGGATTAACCTGTTTTTGACCCAAACCTGTTTATCCTCGACTAAAACCTGTTTAACTTCGTGTCAGTTCGTGTTGTTTATTGTGTCGTGTCAAAAATTGACACCCCTACTATATATATCCTTGTTTTAAAAATGTAGGAGTTAAGAGATTAACTATTTAAACCGAACTCATTTTTCCAATTTTACCTTTTACCTGCCTAAGTACGTAGCTAGTGCCCAACCCACTAAGTTTTTGCAGTCTATAATTGGCACGACGCGCTCAGCAAAGAGGCCCCAAGCCCTGAACCAAAAGTCTAATGCCGGGACGTATAAAGAAGCAATCGCTATCATGTGGACACACTAGTCCTACACCGTGAGGCCAATCGATCTATAACTACGAACCCGAACAAATTGGTAAAAGACTTTTATTAGTCGTTATTAGTGTATATGCTCACAAACACTAAAACGCGCCCACTTTAAGAAGATCCTGCCTCATCTTCGTTGCATTATCGCTTATTCACTTTCCGCAATTGGCGTCCCATTGAGCTTAAATAGTTTTCTGCCATTAGCTTTTCCCAATTCAACTTATGAAACAATGATGATCAGGTTGAATTCAAAAGCTCTGATATAGTGGAGTTCTTTAACTACTGTATTTGAATGTGATATTGGCTCAAAAATAAATGGATCACAGAATATAAAGTGTAAAGCTAACAACAATTCTGGGTCGATATATCTTTTTGACTCATTAACAACCTATAAATTTGCAATGTAGTTGATCAAAAAGTGAGTCTTGTAACTTGTGATGTTATTACGAAACTTTTTGCATGTGTTTATATCACACAATGTAAATATGTCATAGATTTTAATATCGTCTAGAACAATGTATAGGCATGGATAGAGCTAGGGGTGTCTCGTGGGTATTCGTGACATTTATAAAATTTCTCGATATAGAGTTAATTTTCGAAAAAAATATTGTTTTTTCAAAAATGCATTTTGAATACATTCGGTCTATCGAAATGTGTTTCTAACATTGTTTAGTTAGTATATTTACAAATTTAAAATTTAATAAAAATCTTGATATAACAATGTAAATTAAAGGAAAAAAACACTAAAATTTATATTTATACATCTTAAAGCCCCAAAATCAATCGACCCTTTATTACACGGAGTTTATTATAATCCTAGAGGTTTTGCTAACTTATATAGTATTGCCGAACTCGTTACAAAGACGGTGAATAATAAAAAACTTGCATCTCATCGTATGGTTTATGGGTTATTGAAGTGGTTTTAATCTTGCATGTTGCTACTGCTAAAGTTATGAAGCTCATTAAAACTAATTTGTGTAATCGAATGGATGATAATAAATTTAACAACACTTTAACTTGTAGTAATATAGAGCAAGAAGAAATTAATAATATTAAGATGAGGATGTAAGTAAGCATTTTTCGCTAAAGGAGATCGTAGGAAGGTTAATGTGTTAATTCATTTATTGTTTTATCAAAATTTCCGTTTTGATTCATTTTACCTCTATTATATTACACTTCAAAAATATTGGTGCACTAATCCTGGCTTTATCCTTTTGTATGGGAGAAGTTTGAGACGTAGACAACGCTACCCTTAACTAACGAGGTTGAGAGGTTAGTCACCAAAGGTAAAGATGATAAAGCAGATAACATTATTACTTACTAAAGGAGTTTTGCTCCAATGGTATCACTCCTCCACCACAAACGTCCAATTGACCGGTTTAGGTCAATGGAACAGATACTCATTGCCTGGGGCTTGGTCTTTGGAGAAGGGTCAGTCGGCACCCAAAAGGATGCACGGGGTCAGGTTTCCCCGCCGATATAAACCTTTTGAGATAACATTATTACTTGGTACAACAAGGAAAAGGATCTAAGAAACATGCCTTTATAAAGCTTCAAATTAACTTGTATAAAACGTATAATTACATCAAACAGTTACATGCCAAATTTTCTACGAATGCTATCGACATTCTAACACTTTTATAAGTCTCACAAGAAAATCTCAGTGTTTTAATCAATCTCTATGGTACGTCGCCATTCGTCTTTAGAATAAGCCTTTCCTTTTATGGAAAGATCTATATATGCTGGCAACCCCGGTTAAGATTCAAACGTATCATAGAACATATCGGTTAGAATCAGGGAACCATTTCGATAAGAGAAAATGCTTCAGTTTTATCACTAGAACAAAAATTCCGTAACATGGTATGTGCAACAATGCCACTAGTAAGTACCTGCATACATATTTATCGAAGGTTTAGAAAGCGAATGAAAACAAAAACAATACATTCACCATGTGTTCTTGTAAGAGATCATACCACAATGGAGAGAATGAGGATTTGAGATCAAGGAAAGGATAAGGCCACCTGTAAATTTACGACGTTAGTGATAAATATACACAAACAACACCTTCACGGTGTGGTCCTGCTGATTGTCTGTGATTCTCTAGATATACGAAAAGTGATGGCTTACCAAAGATATATGCACGCGTGAACGATCCATTGAAAAACAACAAAAACGCAAGTCCAAAGACTAAAGTATGCATATCGAAACCATGGAAATCGCTGAATTTTTAGAAGCTTATTAGTGTCATATTACGATAAGAAATGGGGATGAATAATTATCTTAAGAAAATGAGAACTTACCAAGCTATTTAGCGCAGTATCACCAAGTAAAAATACAGCATTGATCAAATGCATATTTATAATGAACTGCACAGAGTAATGCCGAACAAATTAAGACTGCAAACAACATAATTGTTTTCAAAGTGAAGAAATAAAGAGATCGACTTACAAAATTTATGTTATAATCTTTAATGGCAAGAAACGGAAATAGGATGAACCAGAAAACGCAGTCTGTAAGCACAACCGCGCCTGCTTGCATCTGAAACATGATTTGAAAAACATAACCCCAGAATCCAGCGACTTGGCGAGGGTGGCTTCGATCCTTAGGGGCTACATATTTCGCACCATTTGGCAAATGCGTAATTTCACCTCGTGCAGCTTGCTCTTCGTCCAATTCCTCACTTCTGTCGCCACCAACTTTGTTGTGATACTTGTAGCATCCTTTAATCGACAACAAAGATCCAATCTGTACATACAAAGTTACAAACACAAAGACACAAGATACATAAATGCATGAAAATACATACAAAAAAGAGAGAAAAAACACAACTTTAATAAAGAAAAATAAAGGGAAAGAGTGTCTAAGAATCAGATTATGGTGATGCATGGAACTTACCCCAAAATATATAGTTATCAATGTGAAAGTCCACCTGTAATCACCACAAAGTAATTATCAGAATCAAAATGTTAAAAACCATAGGTTTAAAAAATGCTTAGAAGTGAAGAATCAGAATAAAGGCATTCTGATATTTAGCTTTCAAAAAGCTATCAAATCTTATAAAACAATTACTATAATCTATTCGAAATTTAAAAAGATGCTGAACGGTGATAAGAATGATCATATCACCATTCAGCATCAACGCGTAAACAAATTTCTTAAAAATCATGGTAAAAAACCAAGATCAGTGTCATGATTATGAATGCATGTTAAGAAAATACAGTAGAAATTAAAACTTACTGTGTGTAGTAGTAAAAAATGCTGCCACCATCAACAACAGCATTTAAGATAATAAGAATCAAAAGCACAAAAAAGCCAAATATTCTGAAAGTCATCAACCAAGCTGGATGTATTCCTTTCAAACATGGCTTCCAAAGTTCATCATCATACACCACTCCTCCATAATCATCATCATCCTCCTCATTTTCATCTCGCTTTCTAAATTTTCGCCTCAAGGGTGTTTCGTATTTCGTTATGAGATACGAAGCCACCCCCATTGATGTCAAGATCCATACACTACATAATAACACTCTCCAATTCAACCAGTAACTTGAAGTGGTTGTATCAGCCCCCATCACTGGCTGCCACCTATTCTTAGACCCTCCTGTTAAGAAATCCATTTTTCCTTTTTTGTTACAATGTGTTAAGTAATTCTCAGCTTCTAAAGACTATCAGCGCAGCTTGTTGCCCGTTTGACTTCTCCTACTATGTAAATTATAACTATTGAATAAAAATGATAAAGTTTGGATTATTTTTTGAGTTTCATAAGAATTAAACTAGAGGGAAAGTGAGAACTTTTAACAAAAGATTATGATGATCATGTTATATATAGGAAAGAATGAAGGGGTTGCAATTGCATGAAAGACAAAAACTCATCCATTTTCAACCTCATTAATGGCTGAAAATCTGAAAATGAAGCATAACACAAATATTCCAAACTTTAGGAATGAATTTCTTTCCACTAAAAGATGTATGAATTAAATATAAGAAAACTATTTCAAGAGGATGGAAAAGATGTCAAGTAGTTAATTGCAAGCAAAGGAAAGATGAGATACTACTACTTACAGGAAGCTAAGAGGAGTTGTGCAAGAACAAAGAACAAATAGATGCTTTGCTTTGCTTTGCTTCTTTGGTTTTAGATAAATTTTTTGTATTTATATAAATTCTAAAAAGAGTGCAAGGTACTCTCTTCTAGATTTTATAAAAAAATAAGCTTGTGCTTGTGCTTGGAGCATAAGCTTTTCTGCTTTCAAGGTGTTTTATATGAGAAGTTTTTTTATGTCACTATCTTATTTTAAAATATGCTTTTTTTTCCCATGCAATTATTTTATTCTTTTTCATGGAAGGGTGTTTGTCATCTGAGTTTTTCCATAGTATTGTGAGGGGTCCATCATAACAATATGCTTTTGAATGTGGATTTTGTGTTGGATTTTGCAAAGTTGGATGTATCCCATTGCATATCTTGATTTTGTACATAACTAACTACTTTTTGCTAATAATGTAGAGCTTTTTAATGTTTAGTCCCATATCTAATCTTAAATTAATTATTTTAGGTTGGTTGTCTATCTCAAATATTACTACCCTATCTATAGTTAGCAAAAGAGATGCAAACCAAAATGTATAAAAATTAAATGCTTCTTTAATGAAGTTCAAAAATTTATAATTTCATAATACTAAAATATAAACATATTAGTTGATGAGCACTCATATATGAAACCAGATATTTTCGTAGGTGTTCGAGAACTCTATAAATTATTTTGATATATATAATATTAATATTTAAGAAAAATATTAATTTTTTTAAATGTATGTTAAATACACTCGACCCATCAAAATATGTTTTTAATAATACCGTTCAAAATTTTCTGTACACCCGACGATATTTGGTAATGATTGTGTCTCTGCATATACCACTAGTTAAATAGTTTGTTCATTGCTTAAATATAAACATATTATGGTAGTTGAAATCATAAAATTCATAGTTGAATACCTAAATGAGTAATAGAACATTATTTGGTTGTTGTGTGCATTTTTGTATAGTTAAGATGAAATTTCTAACACTCACATAGTTGGTTACATATTTAATGATAAAAACTATTTTGTTGTTAAAATCATAAAACTCATTGTTAAAAGCCACAACAAAAATCAAAGTTGTTAAATCCATAAATATAACACTATATGGTTGTCGTTTTGCACTTGCATGCCCTCAATATAAATTTGAACTATCTGCATGTAACATAAAATATATTTTTGCCCATCATAATTCATAACTTTAAGTTAACTTTTTAATTGATTTGAAAATACAAACCACCTAACTTGACATGTTTTACTTTTACCAAGTTTTTACTTCAATGGAAGTACTTTTACCTAGTTTTTACTGTATAAAAAACATCAACACTATCATGGTCAACAAAGTGGGAAAACGTTAAACATAATTACCCGATAATGCATGGGATGCTTTGAAAGTTATCTACCCGAATGCAATTAAATCTATACTAATTATAATGAAAAAACTAACTTGTTCAAAAATTAGTCACATAAACAAATATAAAAATCTTTTATTTATCAAATTGTAAATATATTTATATGATAAATATGGGAAAATTTAAATGCATATTTGAAAGATATCGGGTCACGGATTCGACCAACAATAACAAGTTCGATCATCGCGTCACGAGTTCAACCATAGAGTCACAAGTTCGACGTTTGGGTTACAGGTTCGACTGTTGAGTCAACTTGATCGAGTAACAGGGTTTTTGTTTCGACCACCAAATCTCGTCACTATACACGGATACTCGTTAACTTGTGCTCATATTATGAAATTATGCAAATAAATCATTTCAAAAAAGCAAAACATATAAAAAAAGAGAAATGCTTGAACCATATAATTTATACATAAAAATTTTCACACAATGATGTGGCAAATGATTTAGACCAATTATAATCTTTTATCTCCACCAACTCTTAATTTTATATCAAATCATTATATTACACATCATGATGTGAAAGTTTTTGTGTATAAATTATGTGGTTCTAACATTTCTCATTAAAAAAATATTATATTATAGAAAGTCCCCAAAGTTTTGTGGTATAATAAATATTCTCATACCAATATAAACACGCAAAGTATTTCCCACACTGCTCTCTTTTCTCAACCAAAATTAATAACCCCAAAACATCCAAAAAGACAACACATTATAGATTATCTTAAACCGTTTAAATTTCGGATATGTTTTTGGTATTATAATAAGGTTAATATGATAATTAGTTTGGTTATATCATACACCTTTTAAGCCAAAATTAACAGAAAATTACTATGCTTTTAACATAAAAAAAAAGTAAATGGTATGTTCAAAACTTAGGGAGCAAGAGTCAGGAAATTATAAAGAAAATGTGGTCAAACTAGCTGCCTATGATAGACTGATAACTGCATTTATAATGGTACCAATACATATGTTTTACAGTATTTCAAGGGCAAAATAGACACGTGGAGTACCATTCAAGCAAGGGTCGCCATCTAAATAATTTGAAATATTATAGTTATCACAAGAAAAACTATATTAATGAGATTTGATTATACTAGGCAAGCGTTTTTTGACTCCAGAGCTTAATATGCCTATTTTTCGGGTTTATCTCCGTAATAAATTTTTACTGATAAAAAAGTGACGGGAAAAAATGGCCTTATAATCATTCTAGTCGGGCGTAGAAAATTGAATAATGAAAGGTAAAAAATTTATTTTGACAATAATAAGATGAAAAATTAAAATCCAAATAAAAAATCGAGTATTGCAATTTGAAAAGGTTTTTAATTGTTAAATATTAGACTTTAGTATGTGAGTGGAAGACAATTTGAGTTTCGAATAGAGAGTATTACAAAAAAACGCTCGAAATTAAAGAAAATTTACATTATAATCTTGTCGTTTTAATTTAATCACGGAAGATGCCGCCCTCCGAACCTATGCTATAGGTCCGCTCCGACTCCGGTATTGTTATTTTAAAATTAGTTTATAATTTTATTAAGAGATTTAATTATATTTATTATATAATGAAAAACATTTCATGATTAGATGACATGAAATAGTTTAGAGTTATAAGAAGAGAGTTAGGATTAAATAAGAAGAAACCTTAAAATAAGAAGAAATCATAATCACATATTCGAGATGCATGAACTTAAAGTAGATGCATATTTATAATCTTAGATGCATTATAATGCATCATAACATGTTTTATAGCTTTTAATTAGATGCATATACGTATTAGATGCATTTCACGATTTATCTATATTTTTGTTCATTTACACGTGCCAAAATCATGAATATCAATTTGTACCATCTACACATCAAATTAACTTTCAAAACTCAAGATATCTACATGAATAAAAATGCATATAATGCAAGTCGTTGTATCTTAAATGTGTGGTTTTATTCTCTTCTCACCACTTCTTATTTTAAATTTCTTCTCATTGGATCCTTACTCTATAAGAAGATCCAAAATATTGTTTGAGTTTTATTCATAGCGAAAATAAACTTATAATATAAAATATTGTATAAATTAACAGCATTGAAAATAATTTTATAAACTTTTTAATAAATTTATCTTAGTAAAAATAAATCTAAACAAACACCCTCTAGTAAATTGTAGCTATTAAGTGTCCGATATCTATATACAGTACCCTCTTCGTTCCAAAATTATAGTCCTCTATACTATTTTGAGACGTCCTAAAATTATAGTCCCTTTCAAAAAATAGATGTAAGTAATGTAATAAGTTTACCGTATTGCACCTTGTGATACTAGAAATTACGAATTATATATAAAGTTTTAATTAATTACATAAAGGTGAGAGTGTCTTTTAAAAAAAAGTAAGAGAGAAAATGCAGTGATAGTGATGTTTTCTAAAACAATGTGTTTTTTTCGGGGACTATTAATTAGTTATTTGAGTTTATTGTTAACATCATTTCATCATTAACTTGTAAGAGAATTTAGTATCAAATTATCAACATCATAAACATGAAACTACTTACATTATTCAGACATATACCATCAAAACATTAATAAAACCAACACAAACAAAATTAGCATATGCATGTACTAGTATTCAAAAGTTCAGTATCTTGCCCCATAGATTTTGTCCGTGATTAGAGTAAGCGAATTGTAGCTTATTAACAGGTAGTCACGGATCATTCACTTAAATAATATTGGGCATGTTACCTCTACTTCTAGTCCTTTAAGCAATTCGAGAATAATCACACCCCCTCACATGAACATATTACAGAAGAAAAAAACATCCATACACATGAAATTAGTGCAACATTTTATAAACTGATCATACTTATTTTCCTGCATGGGTTGTGAGAGGTCACATGAAATCAGTTAATCGTCTCATTTGCATGCAAACGGTGTGATCGATCAGCATATGAAGCATGAAGCTAGCTAAAACGTTTATGACAACACAAGTTCAGAAACCGTGAAGCCTTTTTCTATCTACTGTCACTCACATCTCGTTTTTGTTCATGTTATTTCCATACCAGGTCCTTTTTCTTACGACCTTAACTCGTTTCTGCACGACGTGACCCAGTATCCCTATTGGTCATATAGTCCTAACTAAACCAATTCAATCAAAGACGTGACAACTGTTTATTCTTAATTGTTTTTTTGGTAAACTGCAAATTTCGTTCTTGTATTTTGCGAAAATGACAATTTTGTGACTGAGAGCAAACTTCAATCAATTGCGAAAATGACAATTTTAGAAAGATAGAAACTCTAACGGATCAAAGCCCGCTTGAGCCATTACGGTCTAATAATATGAACATGATTTCATGAAATTCTTTTGTCAATCCTTAACAGTAAATTTTGCCTCCAAAAATTCTTTTCTTTTTCCTTCTTCTAGCAACACATTTTCTTTTTCCCATTGATTAAAGTTCATCAGAATTTCTTAGTAATTTCCCATGGAATTTTACTTTGACTTGTAATTTCCTTGAGAGTACGTTCTAATTTCATTTTCTAGTGGTTTCCTACCAAATTGCGCTGCGTTTCTAACACTGTTTCAATGACAAAAAATTCTTATAAACTTATTAGGAAAACGCACGCTTTGACAAAATCATTTAACAAAAGATTGTTGATAACTCGTACTCCTTTTGGCGAATCACTAGGAGAAAAAGTTAAATAATTTCTAAAGATTTAACCAACCCTGCATTTAACATTTTACACAAGAAAAAAAAAATTCACAGATCTATATAACCCGAGCAAATATGGTGGTGGTGTGTGTTGTGTCGTCGCCGTATGTCTCTACCACCAAAACCGCCTTGTTTGCTTCGCAAAAGGGACTTTTATTTGAATTTGTCATGGTATATATAGTATCGAATTGTTGAGTATGTATATCACTATATCAGCATATGTGTAATGAGTAAACTCTTTGAAAGGCAAAAGTATGAATGCGTGGAAGGGGAGAGCGATATGAGAAATATTTATTGAATATTCTAGTAACAACGGCTGCGTGTGGTATTAGTGGATGGCGGCAGCGGTGATGGTGGTGTTCTAAGTAAATTTAAGTGGTTGGTTTGAGGGGAGGAAAACGGCTAAAAGTAAAAAAAAAAGTTAACTCGGTGGCAAAATTGCACGATATTTTCAAGTATAGTGGCAAAATTGATTGAATTTTGCTCTGAGTAGCAAATTTACCATATTCGTAAAATACATGGACGAAATTTACAGTTTACCCTTGTTTTTTATATTGTTAACCAAAGAAGGTTTAGAAAATGAGATAACTAACTCATGTAGTATGCATGAGCTTCAACGACCCTCTCCTACGTCTGTGTCCCAAAAAGCATCTCACTAAAAACTAACAGAATGCGTAGCATAGATTTGAAAATTACAGAAGAACTATGAATGTTAAGCATCATTTAAAGCATACATGGTTAAAAACATAAACTGTTGATGAGATGGGGACATACCTTCCATTTTCCCAGTGGACGAAATGAATGCCGCTAATCAAAGAGCAGACGAACACAGACAGAGAGATCTCTGCAAATGGGCACGATTTCCTTACAACTTCTCAAGGAGTGACTAAATACTGAATGTTATATACTAATCACATTGTTATAAGAGTCCCGACACTTTGATGAGTACGATAATTACCCTGTTGAGGAAACATAATAAGACCAACTTTTGTTACCGATTGGTTTGTTTGTGTTATATCAGCAAGCTAAATTCCCAAAAAGTGGAGTAAATGGATGGAGCAATACACATGGGATGAATACTGAATGGCTCAATCAAGTGTGTATTGTAACTTTGTAAGATAGACAAATGGGTAGGTAATCAGCTCATATGTTTTGTGCAGTGTACCAGATTAGCTACGCAAGTACTTAACGTAAAATACTAAAATTATGATAACAATAATAAATCTTTCGATGCCCCTGCTTAAGAGAATCCGTACCTAAATGCTAACTAAACCAAACTTTCACCTTATGAAAATGAATACTGTAAAAATGATCAGCAGAAACAGTGAAACCGAAGTAAAATTAACTTTGATGGACGATGCAGAAGCTTATTTACCTTAGTTAAGTATGAAGTTTCTTCTGTCAATTTTAGGTATCACATGCTTATAAGCTTTTGGCATAAAAAAACTTCATCTTTATTCTTCACACTATAAAGCCACCACTTCGATAGTTGTATCTGAAAGCTGAGAAGTTGAATATAATTATAGGTTTAAACTTCTACCAACAAATGAATAATATGGCATCAAACCTTAAAGCTTACTTTCCTCCAAAAGTGCCTCAAAAACACAAAAAAGCAAAAGCTTAAGCTGATGCATTCTGCAAGAGATGTTCTTAAATCAGCAAGGAAAACAAGTTCCAAGTGATAAATAATAGAACCTGTCCACAATAAACACATGACGAGCAGCCAAGGAGGTACCGCGTATGATATCTTACGCGGCTAACCTAGCCGGTGTAACATTTGTACTACTATTAAAGGTCTGTTTCTGTAGGTTAGCGTGAAGATCCTCAAGGCTTGGAACAAACTGATTGAAATATTTCATAAATTGCCAATAGCAGAATGGCCTAAACAGCTTCATCAAGCTGTTGGGCTCTCTGCGAGATAAACTAATGATCATGAGTTTAAAGCTAACAAATTTGTATTACCTAATAAGCTATAGCTAGATATATGATCCATTTAGACTGGAAAATTATATAAGTAATAAATTCAAATATATATCATAACGATATTCACTACTACACAAACAAGCTAATGCTACTGAAATTTGCTACGGTAAATGGATGGAGAAGGGCAACTTCTTTGTGCATACAGTCATTCAGATGTTCATGGGTGAAAACATGATGCACGTAAGTCATGTGATCAACCTAAAAATAAGCTTCTAGAAACGCGTTCAACTGAATTGGCCATGTGACGAAATTATTCTATGACTATTAAATTACCTGTTCAAAAAACAGCCAGAACATAAGTTAGAGGTTCCTTCATCAACCAAAAACATAAAACAGGTTCTTAGTGTTGAAAGAAGATTGGCAGATTCTAATCGTGTATCCCTATGAATAACCACTTTGATACAGCTCATCAGCAATTCGCTACCCGTATTTCATTAATTTTTCTCATTGTTCGTCTTTCATAAGTGTAACACAGTCAACTAGTATATGATACGATATTATATAGGATCGTTTTGGTGTGCAGTAAAATACCATCTATTCTCTCCAAATATTATGATTGTATCCTCGTTAGTTTATACCCTGTATTGTAGTTTAATTATCCGAACCATATAATCCACCTTGAACATTCAATAATCTAAACGATTATACTTTCATTTTCACTACTTAATTGAAACAGATCATAGTTGTACACAATCTAGTAGCTCGTATGAATAAAAATAACCAGAACAAATAAATAAACAAAATAGCAAGTTCAACACGATGTGTCACTAAACATATCAGAATTAAAAGTTATAAAAAAGGTTACTAACACGAACTCGCACTCTGAAAATTTTGACCTTCAGCTTCACTGGCATAGCGTCCGGTGCCAGCTTAGTGTGCCAGAATCGTGTAATCATTCTACAGTTTGATTGATGATTCCGTCAAATTCTACTCATCACCATTTTTCCTAATTTCAAATCCTAACCTAAATTTCCCACCTTTTTCTTTTGTATTGTGTTTAATTTCCTCTTCCTCCTAAAAACTCATTAGGAACACAAATTTTTCTTGTTACCAGCTCAAAACTTTCTCTTTCTCTTCAAAATTAAACGAGAACAAAATATTAATAATGACCCTTTTTTGCATCTTTGAAGGGATAAATGTGCGAACATATATAAAATGAGTAGTAATAAGTGTGTAAACACTTATCCTTTTGCCACTAAAATCAAGGAAAAACAAGACCTAATTATGTGTTTAGTATCGTAAAAGTCGGAATTACGCGTGATTTTGTGTTTTTGTGTGAAATAGGTACAAATGATCAAAAGGAAAGAAAACACGGGATTACACGGTCAAATGTTGAAGAAAGTCCAAGAAAGAGACGAAGACAAAGTCAAAGAACCAAAAGTGTGCCAAAGATCACGAAAACCGGCAAAATCAACACGGGTTTGAAGAAAAGATCAAGAAAGCCAAAGTCAAGTTCGTTTTTAGCGGATTTAATATTTATGGAGTTAATCGGGCTTGTGGGTCCCACATTTGGGTAAATGGGCTTAAAAGCCCATTTGAAGATCATGTTTTATGGTTAAATGGCTAAAGGCCCATCATGGCCCAACTTGCATAATATAAAGGGACGGATAAGAATTTTATAAAGGGCCCAAGTCCAATTTATCCCAACAAAAGCCCAAGTTTATTTACAAAGCCCATTTGAGGGACGGTTAAAAGTGAAAAGATTTCACTTTCTTGGTCAAACTTCCAAACGAAAACATCACATTTACTCAACCACACGTTTATTAAAACGTTTTACCCACCCACACACAAATAACTTATTTTTTCGTTACATCCTATGCGTTTCACTCTCCTTCTCTCCCAACACAACGCAACTTTCATTTTTTTATTGTTACCCAAAAACCTAAATCACAAATATACATCAAAGAATTTGGGGCTTTTGCTTAGATCGTGTGATTCACACGATTGGGAATTAAATCCCCAAGTTTATCGGAAGCAACATGATGTGGTCCTTAATCCTGACGTGGCTCCTTCCCCTGATTTAATTGGCTGTGACAGCTAATATTCCCCAATCCACCAATCATGAGAGCCCAAGTCAGCTCTAAACAAACACAAATAGCACAAATCGTGCCATGATGGCGATCCGTGTGACCCCTGAATAATTATCAGTCGTAGATGAAGAAAAAAGAGAGAGAAAAGAAGAATTGAAAGGCCAAGATCACTTTCCGTGCTCACCAAGATTCATCAAGAAGGTTTTTAGGGTTTCCCTATAAAAAACCCCCTCATTATGTAATGTGGTGTCCCAATTTTTATTTTTAATTTTATTATGCAAAAAATAGTTTAGATTAATTGTAATTTCTTTTTCAAAAGTATTGTAATGAATTTCTATTATTAATAAAATTTTATTTACAGTTTAATCTTGTCTCATTTATTTGTTTAAGTTTATTGCAATTTAATCTTTAATCTATTTTTAATTAATAAAAGTGGATGTTAAATCTTCCCTACTGGAAGTTAATAAAAAAAAGGTTCGAATAGAGTATTGGTTCGTTTGGGTGAATGTTCATGGTTCGAATGATGATGATGATGATATTTGGGTAAGGTGTTTTTGATTCGGTTCATAAAGGGGGTTCAGCGCCTTCCTTCGTCGCAAAGGTTATCGTCATCAGGTTTGATCTCTTTTTATTATACCAGTTTTAGTTTATTTGTTATAATTTGTTATCTGCTTAATGTTTAGTTGGTTTCACTGGTTGAATTGATTTGATGTTTAGAACTGCTTAGTTATTTTTTTTTATTTTAAGTTTTAATCTGATTTCTGGTTTAAATAGTTGCTGATATTAGTTTATTTATTTACTGAGTTCGAGTTTGATTTGCTGATATGCGATTTAGTTTTGGATCGAGTCGGCTTACGTTTTGCTAATATCTGCTTATCTAGTTTGCGTACTGTTTGGGTTGCTGATTTTTAAGATTAGTAGTATTATTAGTTTATTTGATTTTGTTAAGTCTAGTTTGCTTATTTAGATTATTTAGGACTAGTTGCTTGTTTGTTTTGGATTTTGAGTTAGTACTGATTTTTTAGATCTTATATGTGTTAGCTTTGGCTTATTATTTGCCTATTGTTAAATTAGATTTCCTTAATTTTAGTTTAATTTATTTGCTGATTATTTAAGACTGATTGCTTATTTCTCAATTTTATTTGCTTATTTTCAATTTAATATCTATTAGCTTATTATTTGTGTTTAGCTGCTTATTTTTCTGTTTAACTGTTGTGCTTATTTGGGGTTTTGTTAAGTTTCTGATTTTAGCTGCTTAAAACCTCAGACCCAATTGGTCTGAGAGTTCTATATTCCAAAAAATTAATCATTCCAAAAAGGTCACTCCAGGGACTCGAACCCTTGACCTTCAGTTTAACTGCCATACGTTATAACCAACTCCTCTAGTGCTTCTTTTTAGTTTAACTTCAGTCTTTCTAATTAATATAGGTACTAAAATAATTGTGAGTTTTAATTATTATAGTTTAAATACAAGTTTTAGTTAGTTTTAATTAAAAGTTTTTAAATATTCACTTTTATAAAGTTTAAAAAAATAAAAAAAAATAAAAATATTTTAATTACTTTTAGAAATTTAAATTGTTTTTAAAATTAGTTTTCAATTAATTTAGTTTTATTTAAAAATAGTTTTTAATAGATTTCATTTAAATTAAAAGTTTTAGTTAAAAAATTAATTAGAGTAAATTAGATTTAAATTAGACTTAAATTTAAAATAGTTTTTAAATAGTTTAATTAGTTTTAATTAAGTATTTTTAATTAAAGATTTTCCTTTTAATTAGTTTTTAATTAAATAGTTTTTCTTGAAAGTTTTTAAAATACCAAAAAGAGTTTAATTTACCAAGAACAATTAATCCACGTTAAAATTGGAAATCAATTCGAGTGAGTCGAGGAAACGAACTTAATTGATAAAAATCACTACATTAAATTGGCGCCGCTGCCGCTTCGCTCGTTACGATTGACGATTTCGTGAGACGATTTGAATTTTGGGATCCATTTCAATTTTCGTTATTTTTATTGTTAAAAAATCAAAAACATAAAAAAATCAAAAACTTAAAAATACAAAAAAATAAAAAATCATCAAAAGAAAACTCTTTCCTAAGATTTGCACCAAAAAAATTAAAATATCCAAAAGTAATACTTTTCCTAAATTATAACACCAAAAATATTACGTATTATTGTTATTTTTCTTATTTCAATTTCGTTCGTTTTTTATTGTGAATATATATTTTTCTAAAAAAATATAAAAAGATTTTTCTTTTACTATATTATATTACGTAGCACAATTAATTTACCTACTCTCAAATAAGACCTTAGTTGGGATTTCATCACCTAGCAATTGCATTCGAATCCCAAACGAGAAAAAAAGGGCAAAATAGATAAATACTAGTAAGAAGTTTGAACTCGATATATACAAACTATAAGGTGGGTATAAGGCGACGCGCTATAAAAGGCCGTCTAATGAAAAAAGTTTTTATGTGCTTTGTGCCACCTCGTTTCCCCGCTTGCTTGTGCGTATATTGAGAGGGACGAACGATTATTTGTTTGCCAACTCAAGTAGTATTAAGTATATATTTTTTGTAGCTTTTTAATATTGAACCTCGAGAGGATAATCCATTTCCTCTCAAAGTCGACCGAGGTCTCCTACCTCATTCCTCAAGTTTTAATTGTATGCGCACTCGCGCGCGTACATACATACCGATTGGTGTACCAAATACTTCTAATTCTTCCAAAAAGAAGAAGAAGAAAAATAAAAGACCATCAATCAAACCGATCCCGAGAATCGAGCTTTGAACAACACGATGGCAACGGATAATCGACCAATGATTGAGATTCTACAATCTCACGTTGAAGGAAACGATGACGCGATTGTGGTGTCGGATATTGGAGCGAATAATTTTGAACTTAAAACGTGTTTTATTCAAATGGTTTCCGCTACACCATTTTTAGGCCGTACTAATGATGACCCACACGCTCGTATCAAACGTTTCATACAATTGGCAAACACCGTCAAATACAATGGGGTGCCACAAGAGGCTATTCGTTTACAACTCTTTCCTTTTTCCCTCGAGGGACAAGCACAGATTTGGCTTGATAAGGAACCACCCCAAAGTATCACTACATGGATTGATTTAGAGACCAAGTTCATTAACTACTTTTTCTCACCATCACGGACCACTTCTTTAAGGAATGACATTATTACCTTTGAACAACAATATGGGGAAACGTTTAGTGAGTCTTGGGATCGTTTTAAGGAGCTTTTAAGAAAATGTCCACAACATAGTTTCACTAAAGTGCATCAAATTAATACGTTTTACAATGGTTTAACTCTTAATGACCAAGACTCACTTAATAGTGCCGCGGGGGACAATATTCTTGTGAAATACATGAACGAGGCTTGGGCAATAATTGAAAATAACGCAAAAGTGCAAACCAAGAGTGTTAGGGTTATTATGGCAAGTGCTAGTTCTAGTGAGAGCGAAAAGAGAATTGATAAGCTTACTTCGCTTGTTGAATCAATTGCTCTACAAACCGCTAACAATACCAAAGTCATCAATGTGCAAGTCAATGCCTTAAAAGAAACTTGTGAAACTTGTGAGACTTGTGGTGGACCACATTCATACTATAATTGTGACAAGGTTTACAATCAACAACAAGAAGTGTATGCTTATAACAACAATGAAAATGAGCGGGTTCATTTCAAACCAAATGTTGATGTTAACCATTTATCTTATAAGTCTACTAACTATTTGGCTCCCCCGGGTTTTGTAGCTCCACAAAGACCACCCCCACCCGCCCAAAATAGGAACCAAGGTCCACAACGGGGTAATTTTCAAGGAAATTCTAATACACGGGGTTTTAATCAAAATCAAGGGAATTTTCAAGGGCAAAACCAAGGGTTCAATAATCAAAATCAAGGATTTAATTACCAAGTTTTTCAAAATCAAGGATTTAATCAAGGTTATAATCAATATCAAAACCAAGGTTTTCCTAATCAAAGTTTTCCTAATCAAGGGTATAATCAAATGAACATGCATAATCCTCAAATGGACTTGGTTCTACAAAAATTAACCGAACATGAGCGAATTATGAGAGAGATGCAAGAATCGACCGATAAGAAATTTTTGCAAATGATTCAAACCCTTCGTCCCAAGGTGCCCTCCCTTCGAACACCGTGACCAATCCTAGGGCTAACGTTAATGCCATCACTACTAGGAGCGATAAGACCGCCGTAGAACCTTCTTATACCCCACCTAAACAAGGACCCGAGATTCCTTCTTCTTCTACCCACCCTCCTTCACCTTCTACTTTTGACATACCACCCGTTATGCCTTCGTCTACACCTTATGTTCCACTGAAACCTAAATCTTATACCACACCTTCGGTTCCCAAACCGATCCCTTCACCTTCCATTTCTACCCCTTTTCCACCCAATGATGTGAGTGAGCAATCCACTCTAAAGCCTTCATCTCAACCCAATATACCTTACCCCTCAAGGTTGAGGAAAGAGAAATTGAAGAATAAGGATAATATTCAAGTTTCGAACTTCCTAAAAATGTTCAAACAATTGAATTTTAATATCACCTTTGCCGAGGCTCTCGCTCACATGCCTAAGTATGCTAAGATGTTTAAGGACCTTTTAAGTGATAAAGAAAAATTGCTCGATATTGCCAATACCCAATTGAATGAGAATTGTTCCGCGGTTCTTTTGAGAAAATTACCGGTTAAGTTAGGAGATCCCGGTCGATTCCTTATTCCTTGCAATTTTCTAGGTGTTGAGAATTGTATGGCCTTGGCGGATCTCGGAGCGAGTATCAATCTTATGCCATTGTCCGTGTGGAAACAATTATCTTTACCCGAGCTAGTCCCCACTCGTATGACCTTGGAATTAGCTAACCGTACGGTTGCTTATCCGGTGGGGATAGTCGAGGATGTTTTTGTAGGAGTCGAAAAATTCACTTTTCCTGCCAATTTCGTTGTAGTCGACTATGAGATGGATCCCCGTGTTCCCTTAATTGTGGGACGACCCTTCTTGAGAACCGGGCGTACATTGATTGATGTAGCCGCGGGTGAACTTATCATGAGGGTAGGGGATGATAAAATCGTCTTTAACATTGGTAAAATTTCCAAACTTCCCGATGAGCCCGAATCTGTGAATTACATCGATGTGCTCGACGAAGCATGTGAAGAACATTTTCACGAGGCTTGTAAGAGCGGGATTTCTCATTTACCTCATGTTGAGACCGTAGCTTCTATTGCTCCTTCATTGACTCCATTTGGAGAAAGTGATTTTCTTTTACAAGAATTTGAAGCAAGTTTAGGGGACGTGGATTTAAAATATGACGATTCTCCCACCGATTGGGAAGAAGACATTCGTACCATTGAGAGACTTCTCAATGAGGACCATATTTCTCCACCTACTCCTAAGGAAGTTACAAACGATGATCCAAATTTGACTAAGCCTTCCATTGACAATCCACCGGATTTAGAGCTTAAGGATTTACCGTCTCATTTAGAGTACGTTTTCTTAGAAGAGGATAATAAGTTACCCGTCATTATTGCTAAGGACTTAAAAGAAGATGAAAAATCTTGACTTATCAAAGTGCTTAAGAATCATAAGAAAGCAATTGCTTGGAAAATCTCCGACATCCGCGGAATTGATCCTAATTTTTGCACTCATAAAATTCTCATGGAAGATGACTTTAAACCCGCAATCCAAAATCAAAGAAGGGTTAATCCAAAAATTCATGAAGTCATTAAGAAAGAGATTATCAAACTTCTAGATGCCGGAATGATTTACCCTATCTCGGATTCGCCATGAGTTAGTCCCGTCCATTGTGTGCCTAAGAAAGGCGGAATAACCGTTGTTCCCAATGAAAACAACGAGTTGATTCCTACTCGACTCGTAACGGGTTGGCGAGTTTGCATAGACTATCGTAAGCTCAATGATGCCACTCGTAAGGATCATTTCCCTCTTCCTTTCATGGATCAAATGCTCGAGCGTTTAGCGGGTAATGATTACTATTGCTTCTTAGATGGTTTTTCTGGATATTTTCAAATCCCTATCGATCCAAAAGACCAAGAGAAAACCACATTCACTTGTCCTTATGGAACATTTGCTTACAAAAGAATGTCTTTAGGCTTATGCAATGCTCCTGGGACTTTCCAAAGGTGTATGATGGCAATATTTCATGACATGGTTGAAGAAACTATGAAAGTCTTTATGGACGATTTCTCGATCTATGGTGATTCTTTCTCTTCTTGCCTTGCCAATTTAGAACGTATGCTTAAACGGTGTGAAGACACTCGTCTCGTTCTTAATTGCGAAAAATGCCATTTCATGGTAAAAGAAGGCATCATCCTCGGTCATAAAATTTCCAAAGCCGGTATCGAAGTCGACCGTGCTAAAGTTGATGTTATTGCTAAGTTACCTCCACCTACCACCGTCAAAGGAGTTAGAAGTTTTTTAGGCCATGCGGGATTTTATCAACGTTTCATCCAAAATTTCTCTAAAATAGCTCGTCCAATGACTCATCACTTAGAGAAAGATGCTCCTTTCATCTTTTCTCAAGATTGTCTCGACTCTTTCGAACTTCTTAAAGGTAAATTAACTAAGGCACCGGTCTTAGTCTCTCCAAATTAGGAGTTACCTTTCGAGCTCATGTGCGATGCTAGTGATTTCGCGGTAGGAGCGGTTTTAGGTCAACGAGTGAACAAACATTTCCAACCCATTCATTATGCTAGTAAGACAATGACGGGGGCTCAATTGCATTATACCACTACCGAAAAAGAGCTTTTAGCCGTAGTGTATGCTTTTGAGAAATTCCGCCCCTATCTTGTGCTTTCCACCACCATCGTTTACACCGACCATTCCGCCTTGAAATACTTGTTGACCAAGCAAGATGCTAAACCGAGACTCCTTCGTTGGGTTTTGCTCCTACAAGAATTTAAAATCGAAATTCGTGATAAAAAGGGAGCGGAAAACCTAGCCGCGGATCATCTTAGTAGACTTGAGGATCCTTATCAAGGGGAACTTCCAAATCAAGAGATTAATGAATCTTTTCCCCTTGAGACCTTAATGTCTATTAATTCCAATCTTGATGATACCCCATGGTTTGTGGACATTGCAAACTATTTGGCGGGTGGTGTTCTTATCGAAGGGTTAACGTCTCAACAAAAGAAAAAATTCTTTAAAGACGTAAAAACGTACTATTGGGACGACCCTTATCTTTTCAAGCAATGTGCGGACTTAATCATTCGTAGGTGTGTTGATGGGCCGACGACTTTACAAATCCTTGAAGCTTGCCACAAAGGACCCACCGGTGGTCACTTTGGTCCTAACTATACCGCTAAAAAAGTTTTCGACTCCGGATTCTATTGGCCCACCATTTATCATGACACTCATGAAATGGTTAAGCATTTTGATGCTTGTCAAAGACAAGGCAAGATCACACATAAAGATAAGATGCCTCAAAATTTCATCCAAGAGTGTGAAATCTTTGACGTATGGGGCATCGACTTTACGGGGCCATTTTCATCATCCAAAGGGAACAAGTACATCCTCGTAGCCGTTGGCTACGTATCAAAATGGGTTGAAGCAAAGGCTTTACCTACTAACTATGCGAGGGTGGTTGTTAACTTCTTGAAACAATTGTTTGCTCGATTCGGTGTGCCTCGTGCTATTATTAGTGATCGCGGGACTCATTTTTGCAATGATCAATTCGCACGAGTCATGGCTAAGTATGGTGTCAATCAACGACTTTCCACCGCGTATCATCCACAAACTAATGGTCAAGCCGAGGTTTCCAACCGTGGAATTAAGCGAATCTTAGAGCGTACCGTGGGAGAGCATCGTTACTCATGGGCCGATAAATTAGATGATGCTTTGTGGGCTTTCCGTACCGCTTATAAGACACCTATAGGTTGTACTCCTTATCGCCTTGTGTACGGAAAGGCATGCCACCTCCCCATTGAGTTGGAGCATAAGGCTTATTGGGCCTTGAAATGGGCTAATTTTGACATAAACAAAGCCGGTGATCATAGGAAAATCCAACTCAATGAACTCAATGAACTTAGGAATGAGGCTTATGAGAATTCATTAATCTACAAGGAGAAGACTAAGCTCATTCATGATTCCAAGATTAAGAACCGAGAGTTCCACGTTGGTGATCAAGTTTTACTCTTTAACTCTCGGTTGAAAATCTTTTCGGGTAAACTTAAGAGCCGTTGGTCCGGTCCATTCACCGTGGCCCAAATCTTCCCTTATGGCACCATTGAGTTATCCCAACTAAATGGGCCCAACTTTAAGGTGAATGGCCAACGGGTTAAGTTGTACTTTGGAGAGGACATCTCTCATGAGATGATTCCATCCCTCTCCACATTTCCCTTGAATTAATTCGGGAAATCGAGTCGAGCTAGAGACTCGTGATAAATAAATCAAGCATCGTATAACTAGGTTAGATTTTTACCTTTTCCATCCTTTCCACCCTTTTTCACCTTCATCCATTTCCACCAATAAGTGTAGGGGAGCCAAGTAGGTTGTTTGTGTGTTGTGATGTTGTGCAGGGACATGTGCTTCAATGATCCACTTTTTGTGTTTTTGACGCGACCCGTGATCCCGTGTTCCCGTGTACCCGGTTCTATCAAAACTATTGTGATTCATACATGTATATAAATAAGATGAATAAATGTAATCACTTTAGTTGTCTCTTCCTTAGCTCGATTTAAACAACGTACTCAATGTCCTAAGTGTAGGGGAGTTTATTCTCCCACATGCTTAAACATTGAGGACAATATTTATATTAAGTGTAGGGGGACTTCTATCAAATTTTAGTGGGCTTTTCTATGAATTTGACCTCATTTAACCGGAAAATTAAAATTTTTCAACGTTTTTCAAATTTTTGATCTATTTTGGCCTATTAATATTTCCATTAATTTTCTTTCTTTTTGTCATCGCATCATATTTATATTTTCCATTTCAAGAATAAATTAAAAAAATATATATATACAAAATGGTTTTAACAAGTTAAGATATCTTTGATATATTAGGCCCGTCGTGAATATTTTGACTCAACCCGATTTTACTTATCCAAGTTTACTCTAGCTAGTATCCTTAACCATATGGACCTTAATTGATTTATTAGGCTAAGCATCCACGAGTCTCATTCTTTGAGATTTTAAATTGTGGAGAACGAGAGATGATAAAGTTGATAATAAGTTTAAGGGTTAATTCTTGCTTATATAAGTTTTTGTGGCTCTTTCTTCCCGCTTGTATATTTAATTGCTTAATAAATGAGGTTTTTTGCGGTGTAGATTCGATATCTTAGCTCTTAGCCAAATCTTTTATCTCCTTGTAATTAAAGCATGAACACATTGAGGGTGCCAGCGTTGTGGACTTCAGACTAAGGTGGCTCATAACTACTAAGTAGGAGGTATTCAGACCATGGGACCGCGGAATTTGGCCTAATATATATATCATAAATAAATAAATAATAGGATTAAAACATGACCTTAAGGAGCCTTAGGGTGTGAGGCATGTAGCACGAACCTTGTCATTAGAGCCTTAGGGTGTATGGCATGGTAAGTGTTGAATAAAAATTGATCAAAAAATCAATTCCCTTGTTTATCGTTCAAGGAGCCTTAGGGTGTGGACAATAGATGAGGAGCATTTTTACATCTTAAGGAGCCTAAGGGTATATGATGTGAATTTGCTAAACTCCACATAAAGTCAACATGACTTTGGAGGAATAATTAATAAGTAGTACTATTGGCCAAATTTTGGGTCCGGGAATTTATTTCATCCTTGATGTGGGCTTACTTTAGTGACAACGCTTTTGAGGACGAGGTTAGGTTTTGAGTGTCGGGTTTGCACCGTTTTGCCTTTATTTTTGGACTAATAATTATCAAATAAGTCAAATGAGCCTACGGGTGAATGACAATCCTTAAAAGCCAGAGATACAACTTAGGAATTGGAGAAAGAGTATTACACAATTGTCTTATATAAGTGGTTTTAACCTAAGAACTTATGGTAAACAATGATCTTGTTTTTTATGCTTGGTATGGGGAACGTGAAACTTGAGGGTGATTAATATTCATGACACCAAAGCCCTAATTTAAGTCTTAGATTTCTTTACGATCCATCAAATAATTTCGAAGTTAATAAATTGTTATAATTTTTGTTTCCTTTAAAGTTTTTATCTCTTCATCGTAGTAGTAATAGTATATCTTAATAAAGGCCGAAATGAATTAATTATGAGAAAAATGTAACTTTATGCTTTAAAATTATGCATTGCATGGGGTCATTGCAATGGTCAAGTGTAGGAGATTTAATAAGTGTGTAAACACTTATCCTTTTGCCACTAAAATCAAGGAAAAACAAGACCTAATCATGTGTTTAGTATCGTAAAAGTCGGAATTACGCGTGGTTTTGTGTTTTTGTGCGAAATAGGTACAAATGATCAAAAGGAAAGAAAACACGGGATTTCACGGTCAAATGTTGAAGAAAAGTCCAAGAAAGAGACGAAGACAAAGTCAAAGAACCAAAAGTGTGTCGAAGATCACGAAAACCGGCAAAATCAACACGGGTTTGAAGAAAAGATCAAGAAAGCCGAAGTCAAGTTCGTTTTTAGCGGATTTAATATTTATGGAGTTAATCGGGCTTGTGGGTCCTACATTTGGGTAAATGGGCCTAAAAGCCCATTTGAAGATCATGTTTTATGGTTAAATGGCTAAAGGCCCATCATGGCTCAACTTGCATAATATAAAGGAACGGATAAGAATTTTATAAAGGGCCCAAGTCCAATTTATCCCAACAAAAGCCCAAGTTTATTTACAAAGCCCATTTGAGGGACGGTTAAAAGTGAAAAGATTTCACTTTCTTGGTCAAACCTCCAAACGAAAACATCACATTTACTCAACCACACGTTTATTAAAACGTTTTACCCACCCACACACAAATAACTTATTTTTTTTCGTTACACCCTATGCGTTTCACTCTCCTTCTCTCCCAACACAACGCAGCTTTCATTTTTTACTGTTACCCAAAAACCTAAATCACAAATATACATCAAAGAATTTGGGGCTTTTGCTTAAATCGTGTGATTCACACGATTGGAATTAAATCCCCAAGTTTATCGGAAGCAACATGATGTGGTCCTTAATCCTGACGTGGCTCCTTCCACTGATTTAATTGGCCGTGACAGCCAATATTCCCCAATCCACCAATCATGAGAGCCCAAGTCAGCTCTAAACAAACACAACTAGCACAAATCGTGCCATGATGGCGATCCGTGTGACCCCTGAATAATTATCAGCCGTAGATGAAGAAAAAAGAGAGAGAAAAGAAGAATTGAAAAGCCAAGATCACTTTCCGTGCTCACCAAGATTCATCAAGAAGGTTTTTAGTGTTTCCCTATAAAAACCCCCTCATTATGTAATGTGGTGCCCCAATTTTTATTTTTAATTTTATTATGCAAAAAATAGTTTAGATTAATTGTAATTTCTTTTTCAAAAGTATTGTAATGAATTTCTATTATTAATAAAATTTTATTTACAGTTTAATCTTGTCTCATTTATTTGTTTAACTTTATTGCAATTTAATCTTTAATCTGTTTTTAATTAATAAAAGGGGATGTTAAATCTTCCCTACTGGAAGTTAATAAAAAAAAGGTTCGAATAGAGTATTGGTTCGTTTGGGTTAATGTTCATGGTTCGAATGATGATGATGATGATATTTGGGTAAGGTGTTTTTGATTCGGTTCATAAAGGGGGTTCAGCGCCTTCCTTCGTCGCAAAGGTTATCGTCATCAGGTTTGATCTCTTTTTATTTTACCAGTATTAGTTTATTTGTTATAATTTGTTATGTGCTTAATGTTTAGTTGGTTTCACTGGTTGAATTGATTTGATGTTTAGAACTGCTTAGTTATTTTTTTTATTTTAAGTTTTAATCTGATTTCTGGTTTAAATAGTTGCTGATATTAGTTTATTTATTTACTGAGTTCGAGTTTGATTTGCTGATATGCGATTTAGTTTTGGATCGAGTCTGCTTACGTTTTGCTAATATCTGCTTATCTAGTTTGCGTACTGTTTGGGTTGCTGATTTTTAAGATTAGTAGTATTATTAGTTTATTTGATTTTGTTAAGTCTAGTTTGCTTATTTAGATTATTTAGGACTAGTTGCTTGTTTGTTTTGGATTTTGAGTTAGTACTGATTTTTTAGATCTTATATGTGTTAGCTTTGGCTTATTGTCTGCTTATTATTTGCCTATTGTTAAATTCGATTTGCTTAATTTTAGTTTAATTTATTTGCTGATTATTTAAGACTGATTGCTTATTTCTCAAATTTATTTGCTTATTTTCAGTTTAATATCTATTAGCTTATTATTTGTGTTTAGCGGCTTATTTTTCTCTTTAAAAAAAATTAATCATTCCAAAAAGGTCACTCCAGGGACTCGAACCCTTGACCTTCAGTTTAACTGCCATATGTCATAACCAACTCCTCTAGTGCTTCTTTTTAGTTTAACTTCAGTCTTTCTAATTAATATAGGTATTAAAATAACTGTCAGTTTTAATTGTTATAGTTTAAATACAAGTTTTAGTTAGTTTTAATTAAAAGTTTTTAAATATTCACTTTTATAAAGTGTAAAAAAAATAAAAAAATATAAAAATATTTTAATTACTTTTAGAAATTTAAATTGTTTTTAAAGTTAGTTTTTTTTAAAATTAGTTTTCAATTAATTTAGTTTTATTTAAAAATAGTTTTCAATAGATTTCATTTAAATTAAAAGTTTTAGTTAAAAAATTAATTAGAGTAAATTAGATTTAAATCAGACTTAAATTTAAAATAGTTTTTAAATAGTTTAATTAGTTTTAATTAAGTATTTTTATTTAAAGATTTTCCTTTTAATTAGATTAATTAGTTTTTAATTAAATAGTTTTTCTTGACAGTTTTTTAAAATACCAAAAAGAGTTTAATTTACTAAGAACAATTAATCCACGTTAAAATTGGAAATCAATTCGAGTGAGTCGAGGAAACGAACTTAATTGATAAATTTAAGTAGCAAGAAGCTAGTAATCACAACGACAACCAACATTAAATTATCCTTATAACGAAACGTGCACGAATAATATACGTCTCTAAGTAACACTTGCCACGACTCCATATGACACTTCCAATACATCAATCAAAGCAACCTTAAAAGTTCACCAACGTTAAATTTACAATCGATTAAAATGTATGCTCACATAACAAGTGTGGTCTGTTAACACTTAACAGTGTACATTGGCCCAATTCCAAGTTTGTAACTATGTATTAAAAATTTTGCTTACCTATAGGGCCTAATTTATCATGCTTATGTATTGGGCCGAGTCAGACCAAGCCCATAAATTAGATCTTAAAAGTTAAAACCATAGCAACACAGGATATATAATCAAAATAAAAAATCGCTTTTGCTTTGGAAGTGTGTTTTTGAATGGTATATGGCATAAAAAAAAGATTAGTATCTGCAAAATTAAAAATTTATCATATAAGTTAATTAAACATTTCAGTCAACTTTTTTCTATTTTAAGTATTACATATTAAATACCTGATGATACAAATATTTAATACACTCTTAAACTTAATTTTAACTAATACATATTACAAAGCATATATTACAAGTATACACTAATTAAAGTATTAAGCACCTTAATTAATGTTAACATGAAAAACACACGTTATTATACATATTTTTACAAATTAATAAAACTCACAAAAAAACTACATACAAAATACAATTTTACCTTTCAAAATTTGAAAAAAGTAATGGTAAAATGGTTTAAAAAAACACACAATATCAAGAATTCAAAAGTTAGATCAATTGTATATGGGAATTTAATTGAATTAAGACATGTTTGAGTGATGATAATATTCATAAAATATTTAAGAATGACTCATCAACTCACACAATATTCAAAATTTACATATTGGATACCTCCTGCTAACAAGTCAATCACATTATGAATCGTTATCTTTAAGTGAAACTTGTAAATGATTTACATAATTAAATTCTTTGACTTGACATGCAAGCAGGTCTTATATATATGAATGATACTTTTTGTTATAATTCTAACGTTGTCCTTAACAAGATAGTAATAAAATTTATAATCATTTATATCTTGAAGCATGTGTGAGGACGCGTATAAAAATAGAATTTGTTCTTTCAACTATGTTTCAGGAATGATGCTACTGGGTTCTTCGTTTAAGTAGTCGAATGTGTGTACGACTGTATCCAATGATAATCTAAATTTATCTCGATTAAATTGGTAATACTGATTTAATTATGTAATACGAGAACCAGAATAGTTCAAATGAAATGACGTTGATCCATATCCATTATTAACATATTATTTGAGAAACAAAAGGATTATAAATGATTAAGTCATTTGAATATATTTTTTGAGACTCTACACTTATTGATATGTCGCTAGACGCTAATGAAGATTATTATATTATATTATTGTGCATATTCAAGTGGGAGTTGAAGGAATATGTACATGAAATAATACATGTCTGAAAGTCATCCCGAACCTAAAGAGACACACACGTAATTCGTTAAACAATAAATAATTAATTTATCAACTATTTGTTAAACCAAATTAAACAAGAAAAGAAAAGTCGAAAAAAAAACAAAGCCCAAAGCTCACCTCTTTAAAAGGGATTACTTACCTTAATTATTGAGAAAGTTGGGATATATATATATATAGAGTTTTTCATTACTATGAGTAATTTCATAATAAACCTAAACCTGAATTCTCTCTCCCTCTCTCCGTTGTTAGATCGACCGAAACCCTTAAGAGTTGTTTTGCTTTGTGCGATTGACCAAATATCTGAAGGTATTGGGTGGTGGTGTTCGACCGAGAAGAAAAGAAACCAAAAGGTTTCTTTGATTGTTGATAGATTCAATTGGTTGGTTGATAGTTTAACAAAACGTACTAGCATATTTATTGCTTGTATAAATATTTTGTGTGTATATATTTAAAGAGATTGTTATTTAATCTTAAGTGAGTTTTAATTAATTGATTATTTGATAAAGAGGTTTTAATATATCACTTAAACATACGGTTTTTTTATGTTTTGTTAATCAATTAATTATATTTGATCTAGTATTTATTTTACTGTATAATCATAATTATTAACATGTTATTACGATTAATGTTTTATGAATTCAAACATTTATCACATGTTTAATTAAGGTTTTCGGTCACATAGATCACACACCCCAAAGAAACAATTATCAAACTAAACTATAATACTAGTCTGTTTACAAGAATAAATCAAAATATTTTCTTTTACAAAAACAGACTAAGAGCACTTTAAACAATGCACGCATTACAAAATTTATAACATTTACTTACTAAATTAAATATGAAAGAGTAAGTAATAGAAGGGAGTACTAAAAGTTTATAGTTACTCAATATTGAGTAAGCACAAGTATTTTCTATTAATTTTCACTAAAAAAAGTTATCAAAAGTTAATTTTTATCAACTCCTACTCTTAAGAAAAAAAGTAAGTAATAGAGAGGAGCACTAAAGATCATTACTTACTCAATATTGAGTAAGCAAAAGTGTAAAACTTTTAATGACTCTTTTTTTAGTATGAAAATAGTAAGCAAATGTTTTTGCTTACTTTTATATGCATTGTGTTTTAGTATTATAGTGACTTAAATGATTATAAATTTTATTAGTAAAAAAAACTTTGAGTAAGTAAATGTCATTTATTTTGTAGTGATAGCCTCACTTAACTCTCGCCTTCCATCTCCTTTTCACCAGGCGCACCTTAAAACAATTCTCCCGTCACTTTTCCCATGTATCATAAACAAAAATAGTGAATTGGGCATTTATAAGAGAATTAGAAAAGCACTTATGTTTAAGAAGCACTTTTTTTGCGTCTTATTATAGATAAATGACATGAAAATAAAGTGCAAAAATCATCTCTGTTGTTTGTCAAAAGTTTGAATTACATCCCTCGTTAATATTTCGCGCAACATACATCATTGTGGTTGTAAAATAGTACACCATACATCACTGAGGACGGATGGTGCAAATATTTTTCCGTTAAGGGTTAAAAGTGTTTGTTATCTTAGGGGTATTTTAGTCCTTTTACAACCTAGGGATGATTTTTGCACCAAACTTTTCAAAAAAAAAAAATTTCCAAAAAAAATTTCAAAATTTTTTTAAAAAAGTTTCGAAAAATGTTTTCTTTTTTCGAAAAATGTTTTTTTTTAAGTTTCGAAAATATATTTGAAAAAAGTTTTTTTCAAAAAAAATTCAATTTTTTTTTAAAAAAGTTTTGAAAAATGTTTTTTTTAATGTTTCGAAAAATGTTTTGTTTTTTAAATGTTTTGTTTTTTAAAATAAGTTTCAAAAAAAATTTGAAATTTTTTTTTTCGAAAAAATTCAAATTTTTTTTTTAAATTTTCGAAAAAAGTTTTTTTTTCAAAAGTTTTTTTTTTAAATGTTTTTCGAAATTTTTTTTTTTTTTAAAAAAGCTTTTCTAAAAAACTTTTTTTTCAAATTAATTCAAAATTTTTTTTAATCTTCGAAAAAAAAAAATTTCAAAAGTTTTTTTTATAAAAGTTATTTTTTAAAATGTTTTTCGAAAAAAAAAAACTTTTTTTAAAAAAAGCTTTTTTTAAAAAACTTTTTTTAAAAAAAACTTTTGAAAAAAAAACTTTTTTCGAAAATTTTTAAAAAAAATTGAAACTTTTTGAAAAAAAAAATTTCAAAACTTTTTAAAAAAAAAATTGAATTTTTTCAGAAAAAAACTTTTTTCAAATATATTTTCGAAACTTAAAAAAAAACATTAAAAAAAACATTTTTCGAAAAAAGAAAACATTTTTTGAAACTTTTTTAAAAAAAATTTGAAATTTTTTTGAAATTTTTTTTGGAAATTTTTTTTTTGAAAAGTTTGGTGCAAAAATCATCCCTAGGTTGTAAAAGGACTAAAATACCCCTAAGATAACAAACACTTTTAACCCTTAACGGAAAAATATTTGCACCATCCGTCCTCAGGGATGTATGGTGTACTATTTTACAACCACAATGATTTATGTTGCGCGAAGTATTAACGAGGGATGTAATTCAAACTTTTGACAAACCACAGGGATGATTTTTGCACTTTACTATAAAATTAATTAAAACATATTTATATGACGAATTAGGTATGTCGAACATGAAGCGCACAAAATAAGGAGAGCACTTGGACGTTTAGAGTGCTCCTCAACAATTTATATGAAAAAATCAATTGTTGGATAATTGGTTTAAAGTGTTGTCGTTTTTCTTTATATGAGGCGTAAAATAGAGTGGAGCACTTTGTCATTTCGAGCATTTACAATGCTCAAGTCTTTCAAATACTTGAGACATTTATAGCATTCAATGCATTGCACATAATAGTCAAAAGTTTTGAGGAAAAGTGTAAAGAACATGAATAACAGAAAAAAGAGACTATATCTTATCACTCAACCATCCACCCTTTAGTGATTTATTTTTAACAAGATTCAAGTACAAAACAGAACAAGAAAAGATTAGTCCCCATACAGATGCTAATCAAACAATACAAAATAAATGGTGAGATTGTCCCAACTAGGTTGATCCAATCTCCCTCACTACAGATTCACTCACACTCAACCTAATCTAAACAATGAGAAGATAAGATGAAGATCCTCCCTTGATATGAGCCTTCACGACGGATTAAACGAGAGAGCTAACACACATAAGTGTGTGTGTGTTAATATGAGTGAATGAATGAAACCCTAGCACCAGTTGGGGTCATATAACACAAAGAGTTGGGCCAACCGTTGCAAGCCCAAGACAAGTCCACCAAGAGAATATAAGATAGCCACAAAAGGTCCCTGCACAATACAACAATACATAAAGGGCACAAATATATATAACAAGATAAGTCTGATAAACCAACATCCTCCCTCAAACTTATCAACCAAGGAGAGTTACCAGTTGAACATGTCCACCATTCCCAACTGCTTACACAGTTTGGAATGTTGATAGGTGCCATGACCTTTAGTAAACAAGTCTGTTGTTTGATCAGCAGAAGCCACTTTGATAGTTTTAATAATGCCACACTGAACCTTTTTTCTTATCAAATAAACATCCACTTCAAAGTGCTTAGTCCTTTCATGAAAGACAGGATTGGCAGCAATTTGAATAGCAGAAGAGTTGTCACTATACATGTTTACAGGGAATACCCTTGGAATATTAAGATCATTAAGCAAGTTGGAAATCCAAATTACCTCACAAGTGGCACTAGCCATGCACCTATACTCTGCTTCAGCAGAGGATCTAGACACAGTTGGCTGCTTCTTACTTTTCCAAGAAACAAGGGTGTTGCCCAAAAACACACAATAACCAGAGACAGACTTTCTGGTTTTCAAACACTTAGCCCAATCAGAATCTGTATAACAAGACAAATTAAGCTTTTTATCCTTATGAATTTGGATACCAGTTCCTGGAGCACCTTTCAGGTACCTGATGACCCTTAAGGCAATCTTAAGGTGAGATTGAAGTGGGGCATGCATATGCTGACTCAAACATTGAACAACATAGGAGATGTCAGGCCTAGTGTGGGTCAAATAAATGAGCTTGATAATAAGTTTTTGATAGTTAAACACATTAATAAGAAGCTTATCATAGTCACTTTCATTCACAGCTAAGACACAATTCTCAGGTAGGGGTGTGGTGACAGGTTTAGTGGCCAACAACACAAACTCATGAATCAAATCAAGAAAATACTTCCTTTGAGTCATACACACACCAGAACTATTGTGTAAAACCTCAATGCCAAGGAAATACTTCATAGGACCAAGGTCTTTAATCATAAACTTGGTTTTAAGAAACCTCTTAAACATCTCAATTTCAGACATATCATTCCCAGGTGACCACCAGGTCATCAACATACACAAGAATGACAATGAAAATATTGCTAGTATGTTTAATATAGAGGGAATAGTCAAATTTGCTTTGAACAAAGCCATGCTCAGCAAGAGCAGTGGAAAGTTTAGCATTCCATTGCCTTGGGGCTTGCTTAAGTCCATAAAGGGACTTGTTCAACTTGCAAACCTTGGAAGGATTGGGGTTATCAAATCCTGGAGGTAAAGTCATGTAGACATCCTCCTCCAAGTCACCATAAAGAAAAGAATTGTTCACATCCATTTGACACAAGGGTTGGTCATTGGAAATAGCAAGGCACATAATGCTTCTAACAGTAACCATCTTAACCACACGGCTAAAGGTTTCATCAAAGTCAATACCTTCCTTTTGCCCATACCCTTTAACAACAACTCTAGCCTTATACTTATCAATTATCCCAGAAGCCCCATACTTGATCTTATACAACCATTTGCAGCCAAGGGCCTTTCTTCCCAAGGGTATGTTAGTAATGGTCCAAGTGTTGTTTCTAATGAGGGCCTCTATTTCATTGTTCATGGCCTCAATCCAGTTAGGGTCATTCTTAGCATCATTAAAAGAGCAAGGTTCAACAAATTTGTTAAGGGTAGTAGCAAAGTACAAGTTAACAGAGTTAAGTTTGGAGTAATTGACATGTTTTTCAATGCCATACCTAAGTTTGTTGTCAACAACATAATCATTCAATTTAGCAGGCAACTTAGTATTCCTACCAGACTTTCTTATAGGGACGGACACCTCATCAGTCACAGGATTATCATTATTAGGAACTGGTTCAGAAGCAATGGGTAAAGCATTTAAACATTTCCCTCAGATATATTGTTATCATCTATTTGGGTTGCAGAATCCACTTCAAGTGCTTGCTCAGTGTTAGACTCATCACTTGAAGGGTTTCTACCATCCTCAGTAGATGTTGCTCTCTCCTCATCATTGGGTCTTATAGGAGTAGGATTATCAAAGAAAGAAAGATGTTCAGCATCACTTGTATCAACATTAGCCAAATCACAATCCTTATTGTTTTTTATTTTAAAAGAAAACATAGTTTCATAAAATCTCACATCCCTAGAAAATAGGACACCCTAGTATCCAAGCTTAAAATCTTATAAGCCTTTTTACCAGAAGAGTACCCAATCAAAACACATTTTTCAAACCCAGGGGTAAGCTTGCCACTGTTGTTTAAATTAGTAGAAAAACAAAGACACGCAAAACATCTAATGTGAGAGAGATTTGGTTTTTTGTTATAAACCAGTTCATATGGTGATTTTCCTTTGAGAATAGATGAAGGAAGCCTGTTGATTAAGTAAACAGCAGTTAGAATGCAATCAGACCAAAACACAAGAGGAATCCCCCCTTGAAACATAAGGCTCCTTGCAACAATCAGCAAGTGCCTATGTTTCCTTTTAGCTATCCCATTTTGTTGAGGGGTGTAAGTGCAAGAGGTTTGATGAACGATTCCAAGATCAGAAAACAAAGAAGTCATTTTCTTGTTGATAAATTCAGTCCCATTGTCAGATCTGACAACTTTGATACTCATGTTAAATTGATTTTTGATCATTTTAATGTAGTTAACAAAGGTGTCAAACACTTCTTCTTTGGTTTTTAAAAGGTAAGTCCACACAACCATAGAATAGTCATCAACAATGGTCAGGAAATACTTGTATCCCTCTCTACTAGAGACCCTATAGGGACCCCACAAGTCAAGGTGAACAAGTTCACCTAGATGGGTGGACTTATAATCACTTATGGGAAAGGGCTCTCTTGTTTGTTTGGCCTTATGACAAACTTCACAAACAGAGATATAAGTATTTTTGGTGAGGTTGAGGTCAGTTTTAAGGACAGATAGAACTTGGTCAGTAGGATGACCAAGACTACAATGCCATAAGTCTTTGGACACATTAAAAGCCATGATCATATTAGACTTACCTACACACTTGTTGGTTTTATCAAGGTCAAACAAGTAGAGGCCCCCAGACTCACTACCAGACCCCAAAGTGGTCCCCTTGGTCAAATCATGAATGTAACATTTATCCTCATCAAAACCAACAAATAATTTACTATCTTTTATTAATTTATTAACAGACAACAGACTGACACAGTAACCAGGGACAACAAGAACATCATATAAGACAACATTGTTGGACAATCTCAAGTGACCCACATGGCTTATGGTGGCACTGGTCCCATTAAGATGCCCCACAGTAAGGTTGAGATTGCCAACATCAATAACATTAAACATACCCATAGTGGAAACAGTCAAGTGTTGGTTACACCCTGAGTCTATAATCCACCCAAGGGTGATAGTAGTAACCATCCTTTTCAAGTTACCATAGAAGTATCTAGAAAAATTAATATTGAACAAGACATTAAAGTTATAAAAAGAGCATCTACCTGCCATGTTGGCATGAATGTTCCCAGCAGAAGAGTCATTGATCAAATGTAGAAGTTTCTTCATTTGATCAGAAGTGAAGGATGAGGGGACATCACAGCCAGAGGATTTCTCAATTAACTTAGCATCATTTAACTTGGTATCACAATTAGCATTGAAATTCGGTTTAGACAAATAAGTTTAGCATTAGAGGGCCATTTATAACCAGGAGGATACCCAATGATCTCATAACATCTATCCACTGTGTGACCAATTGATAGGAGTGAAAACACCCATCCTTTTACCACTTAACTATAATAATAACCAAGCCAAAACGTGTATTTTATGTCATAAATGTCGGAATTATGCGTGGTTTGTGTTTTTATTGTGTTTTAGGACCAAAATGTGAAAAGGGAAGAAAACGTGGGCTTTCACGGGCTTTTATCGAAGAAAAAGACAAAAGACGAAGTCAAAAGATCAAGAGTGCAAAAAGAACGGAAGTCCTAGGCCTATTCTGAAGATTTATCGAAGAAAAAGTCTAAAGACGGAAGTTTAATGAGGTCGAAGAACTCAAGTCTAATAAATGAAGAAAATTATAAGACGAGTTAAATTTATATCGACAAATCCCGAGACAAAGTCGAAAAAGTCGAAGAATTTAGAAGACGAAAAGACGTGAAGAAGAAGAAAGGAACAACACATGCTAACCTCCCTATAAATACCCTCCTAATGTCACATTAGGAGGTGTTGGCTATTTGACACATAGTTCTTCCATCTTTAATTATATGCACTTTCATATTGTGTTTTACTTAATTGTCATTTAAATTCTTGCCTTTAATTTCAAGTAAGTTTTAATTTTGTGTTGTTTAATCTTTTATCTTCAAGCTTTTTAATCATCTTATTATTTCTTTCTTGTTTGTTTAATCTTAATCTTTTCATAATCTTTGTTTGTTTTGATTTAGTGTTCTTAAGCTTAATCTTTTTCGTCCACTTTTTACATAAAGTTTACATCTTTTTACATTTCTTTGTTCGTCTTTAAAGTTTTTATAAGTTTTATCTTTAATCTAGGATTTTTAGTTAGCTTATTGGTGTTTTTCTTGGCTTATTGTCCTTTAAAACTTGAGTTTTTAGTGCTTATTTTCGTCCTTTTTCGATTTCCTATTTTTTAGGAAATCTGATTCGATTTTGCAATTATTGCGACATTGTGCCTTAATTTTGCAATTATTGCGAAATCTTCAATTTCGCAATTATTGTGACATTGTGCCTTAATTTTGCAATTATTGTGACATTGTGCCTTAATTTTGCAATTATTGCGAAATTGAATCACAACAACATTGTGAAATCTTTACCTTCATATTGCGAAATTATTGCATGATTTTGCAATTATTACGGAATTGTGTTCAACTTTTAGGAATTGCGAAATATTTGTTTTTTATTGCAAAATTAATTCTAGTTTTTTTATATATTGCGAAATTAGTTGTTTTTATTTAAATTTAATTTTCAAATTTATGTTTCCCGCCATTTTTACTTAGCTTTATTTTAATTGTTTTGTCTTATTTTTACTTAGCTTTATTTTTACTTATTTGTCTTAGTTTAATTTTTTAAAGTATTTTATTTTAAAGTTTTTAAATTTACGTTTTGTCAAGTTTTAATTTCTCGTCATTTAATTAATTTACTTTTAAAGTCTTAATTTTTCGCCATTTACGTTTTAATTACTTTTAGCTTTATTTACCGTGTCATTTACTTTTAAGTTTTGCAATTTAATTTTACTACAACGACCAATCTATTTCTTTTCCACCAAAAGACGACTGAGTCGCACATTTAACCAGTAATCAATTCGAAAAGACTGGAACAACGAATCTTTTTCATACGAGAAAATCCCTTGTATTAAATGGCGCCGCTGCCGGCTCTTTTCGTGAATATTAACGGTTTTCTGTGAGAGACGCGTTGAATTTTGGGATCCGTTCACTCGTGAACGTTATTTTTCGTGTCAAAAAATTTCAAAAATCCATAAAAATTAAAAAATTTCAAAAATCCAAAAACATTAAATAACTTATAAAAAACATTTCTTTTTCAAAGGTTTGCACCAAAAAGATTTTATTTTTTACAAGTACATATATATTCTCTATTTCTTTGGTATCTTTTTCTTTTTCTTTTGCAGGTGTATGCGTACTAGATCTTCATCTTATTCTGAGCTCGAGACTCGTGAAGATTTAGATATGGCTGGTGTGCACAACAATAATAACCCACCTCACCTCAACATGAATAACAACAACAATGTTCCTCAACCATACCTTCGGACGATGGAGGAGCTTTGTCAACCAACGATGAATGGACGCGGAGGACCGATTGCGCCGATGCAAATCACGGCTCCAGAATTTTCATTGAAGCATCACATGATCCAACAAGTTCAAAACACTTGTCCGTTTCGCGGATTACTGGATGATGCTGCCAACAAACATCTCGACAAATTCATTACTGTTACTCAAAGCATGAAGTTGCCCGGTGTTACCATGGATTTTCTTCGCCTTCACCTATTTCCACACACCTTATCCCACCATGCCGAAAAATGGTTTGATCGTCTTCCGAAGAATTCAATTCATACTTGGGACAAGATGACTCAACGATTTTTGTCGCGCTACTTTCCACCATCCATGGTCACGAGCCTTCGGAATCAAATCAGTGGATTTACACAAGAACCTGATGAATAAATTTTTGGTGCTTGGGAGCGATATAATGTTTTGATCGATCGATGTCCAAACCACAACATGCTCCCCGTCACCTTAATTGATACTTTCTACAACGGTTTAACTTTTCGTGATCGTGATACGATTAATGCAGCCACCGGTGGCACATTTATGAAAAGAAGACGCGGGGAGTGTAGAGAGCTTATCGAGAACATGACTACTCATCACAAAAATTGGGATTCATCCGCATCTTCAAGGAATAACCCGAGAGTCAATGTTTCTTCTACTTTATCACACCGAGATGACCGAATTCACCCGCATG
This sequence comes from Glebionis coronaria, assembly GCA_025667525.1. Lineage (NCBI taxonomy): Eukaryota > Viridiplantae > Streptophyta > Magnoliopsida > Asterales > Asteraceae > Glebionis > Glebionis coronaria. The sequence continues at coordinate 633,580,629 of CM046875.1, read as the reverse complement.
ATGGCTGAAATGAACAAATGTATCCAACTCTTAGCTACCAATCAACAACAACAAGTTAAAGTTGTAGCACTTTCTTGTGAGATCTGCGGAGGTCCTCATTCATACACTGATTGTCCTTCTACTCATGACAATCCGGAAAACGTGTATGCGACTCATGGTAACTATTCAACGGAAAGCTATCAAGCCCAACCTCAAGGTGATCGTAACTTGCTAAGTTACCGTTCTAACAACTTTCTTTCACCCGGTTTTTCTCCTCAAAACCACAACCCCAACAACTACAATAGAAGCAATCCAAACCCACCTCGAGCTTCTAATCCTTATCACCCACCCGCTCAACAAGCACCACACATTAATCATGATGTTGAAGCTTTCATGAGGACCCAAGGAGAGCTAGTTAAGAATCTGCAAAGCCAAATCATCAACTTGAAAGGAGATATCACTAAGCAAGGGAATGATATTAGAACCGAGCTTCGACATGATATGCAAACCTCTTTTAGCAATCAAACAAATGATTTGAAGAATATGTTGGCTAGTTTCTTCCCAAGTACTCAACCCTCTACTTCGGGCTCTCTTCCCTCAAATACCGTCACCAACCCAAGAGTGAATGTGAGTGCTATTACTACACGCAGTGGAGCAACGCTAGTAGGACCATCTATCCCTCCCCCAGTTACTTCATCTACACCTCCTCCACCACCATTTATCCCGCCTACTTCCACACCTAGTATTAGTTCTCCATTACCGTCTCCACCTCTACAAGCAGAAGTACCCAAGAAACAACCTTCCCCAACCCTACATTCCACCTTTAAACCTAACATCCCTTATCCTTATCGGTTAGACAAGAGCAAATTGCTTACTAAAGAGGATGCTCAAATCACTTCTTTTTTGAAGATGATATCACAAATGACCTTCAACATTAGCCTCGTTGAAGCACTTGTCCAAATACCGAAATTCGTCAAAGCATTCAAGGAATTGCTTAACAAGAAAGAAAAGATGGCTGAGTTTGTCAACACACGCTTAAATGAAAACTGTTATGCAGTCATTCTTAAAGAACTTCCGGAAAAACTTGGAGATCTCGGTCGTTTTGTGTTGCCTTGCATTTTTAAAAAAAACCGAAGAATTTACTGCCTTACCTGATCTCGGGGCAAGTATAAATTTGATGCCTTTAAGTGTTTGGAAAACACTATCATTACCCGATCTTGCACCAACAAAGATGAATCTTGAGCTAGCAAATCGTACTCTCGCTTACCCCGTTGGTATTGCTGAAGATGTATTTATTAAAGTTGGTACCTTACTTTTCCGGTCGACTTTGTTGTTGTTGATTATGAAATGGACCCTCATATTCCGTTAATACTTGGTCGGCCATTCTTGAGAACCAGAAAAGCATTAGTCGATTTTGCCAAAGGTGAGCTAATCTTAAGGGTCGGGAATGATGCTCAAGTGTTTAAAATAGGGAAGATCACAACCAAACCCAATGGAAAAGAATCAGCGAGTATGATTAATGTGCTTGATGATTTTGTCGTCTACAACAATCCTCTTTTCGATTCTTGCTATGATAATCCACTTTTCCAAGATTATGTGGATGATTCTCTCTCCAATTTAGATCCTCCACCAATTTATGATTCTCCACCGATCTATGATGATTATGATGATGATTCTAGTTCTGATAGGGATGATTATGCTGCTTTTGTTTCAGAGTATAAAGACATACCAACATATGATGATTTTGATGATGTTGATACTCTCTCGAGTGATTCTTCACATGATGACCTTGCTCCTACTTTTGATGAAGATCCTCCACCAAACACTCTTGATACTTTGGATAATTACTCATTTGAGGAAGATTTTGCCACTTTCCTTAATACATACTTTCCCAATAAGAATGATTCTCCTCCTTTGGACTTTGATTATGGTCTTTATCCTCCTTCGGATATGAAGAAACCCATTCCAAAGGAGAAGAAACCGGAAGACACCACCATCCGTAGTACTTATGTTTTGACACCTCTCTATCCACCTTCTAAGGATGAAATTGTGCGATTTATGAGCGGATCTTCTTCAAGGTCTACTGATCCTGAGTGTTATTTTCCCCTAAAGGAAAAGGTGTTCGATCCCGGTATTGCAATTTTTAAGCCATCTCAGTATCCATCTGATGAAATAAAAGGAAAGATTTTTGGAACTTGTGGAGATATGTTTGCACTTCATCATACTTTCTACCACCGTGCTCAATCTTTGCTTAAGGGAACCTTGCCTACTCTTCTTTGGCTTGCCTTGTTCGCCTTAAGCTTGTGCTATTTGATGGACGAAAACCATGTATTTGATTTCGGTGGATGTTCTTCACGCTTCCTACCATGCAAATCAAGGTCGAGTCAGGCTCACGACTCGGTGAACAAAAACAAGCGCTTACCGGGAGGCAACCCGAGTATCTATCCTTTTTCTTTTGTTTTTATAATAAGTGTAGGGGGAGACCCTAGTATGTGTTTGTTGTTTTCTTTCTTACCATGTGCAGGGATTCGAGCTTTCAAATATACATTCTTGATGACTTTTGACGACCCGTGATTCCGTGTACCCGTCTTCCTGGTTATATCCTAAACTCTTTTGATTCACTATTTTATATTCTTCAATATTAAAATAGGAATCACTTTAGTTGTCTCTTCCTTAGCAAGATTTAAACAAAGTGCACAATGTCCTAAGTGTAGGGGAGTTTACTTCTATATACTTAAACATTGAGGACAATGTTTATATTAAGTGTAGGGGGGGACTTTTATCAAAGTTAAGTGGGATTTTCCTTGTATTTGTCCTCATCTTAACCGAAAAATTTGATTTTTCGACATTTTTCAAAAATTTTGATCTATTTTGGCCTAGTTGTATTTACCTTTGTTATGGTTATTTTCTTTCTTTGTTACAATAAAATTTTCAATAAAGTGGTTTTAATTTTTAAACGTTGTGAATTTTTTGACTCAACCCGAGTTTACTTATCTAAGTTTACTCTAGCTAGTATCCTTAACGTGTTTAAGTCAAGTTTTCTAGGTTTTTATATAGGGAACTTTAAAACGCGAAAGTCTTAACTCTCACGGGTTAAGAACAAGAACTTTTCACAAGTTCCTATAATTGATTCTAGAAAGTTGTTTATCAAGGGAACTTTAAAATGTGAGTTCCAAACTTGAAAAAGTCTAAGAAGTTGCAAGATCCTATAGATGACTTGAAAACCCAAAACTTTGAGTTAATTGGCTAAGCATCCACGAGTCTCATTCCTTGAGATTTTAAATTGTGGAGAACGAGAGATGATAGAATCAATTATAAGTTTGGTATTCTTTCATGAATTTATGTGAGTTAATTATGAGCTTTTTCTCCCATCGCTTGTTAATAAATATAATTGCAATAAATAAGGTCGTACGATTTGAAAAGTTACTTAGCTTCTAGCACAAGATCGTTTAAAAGTTGCTCGGTATTAATTAGAGTTCATAGCCAAGGCATAACTTATTGAAGCGGGATGCGAAGATTGGCGAGTCCGAAAAAGCACTAACAAGGCATGAGGGCTACATTTTGTTGCTAAAGATCCAAAGTGATGTGAAGAATCATTTATCAAAAATCAATATGAAGGATCGAGACACACGACGAAAAGCAAATACTCCCCTAAAGATCATGGAGAAGTCTATCCAAAAAGACCCTAGCAAGGTATGAGGATAAATAGATCCAAGTCCTAAAAGGAGGCGGATCGTTGTATATCAAAATCCCAAATAAAGATTGGAGAAAAATGAAGAAGTCGTGGTCTAAATATAAAGAATCTCTCAAAAAGTTCAAGTGAAGAAATTCCTATTATGAAGAAAAGACCATTATTTCATGAACGTTTCTCAAGATTTGAAGTATGAAGTCAATGCCAAATATCGATCCAAGAAAGGTCTCAAATCGTGAAGCGAGTTATGCCAAGATATGAACTTTATGAGGTCCCGAGAAGCAGTTTTAAAAGATTTTGTCCTTTAGCTAACTATTGATTAAATCGTCCTACTTTATTTTTAGCCTAAATAACTATCGAAATAAGTCAACAATGCATCCTCGTGATCATTCAAGACAACAATAAAATATAAGAGATACACCTAGGAATAAGGGAGTCTAAGTAAGTAATTGAGCCACATATATTTGTGTTAGTTTGCTAACTTATAATAACAATGATCTCGTTTTTAAGCTTGGTATGGAGAACGTGAAACTTGAGGGTGATAAACATTCATGACATTCCAAAACCCTAAGGTAAGTCTTTGATCTTTTTACTTGTTTTCTTCCTTTGAATATTTTATGTCTTGTGTTTAATAAAGGCCAATGTGGATTGATTATGATGGAAAATGTTAAACTTGCTTTGTAATTAATGCATTGCATGAGGGCATTGCAATGGTCAAGTGTAGGGGATTTGATATGTGTGAAAACACCCATCCTTTTACCACTTAACTATAATAATAACCAAGCCAAAACGTGTATTTTATGTCGTAAATGTCGGAATTATGTGTGGTTTGTGTTTTTATTGTGTTTTAGGAGCAAAATATGAAAAGGGAAGAAAACGTGGGCTTTCACGGGCTTTTATCGAAGAAAAAAACAAAAGACGAAGTCAAAAGATCAAGAGTGCAAAAAGAACGGAAGTCCTAGGCCTATTCTGAAGATTTATCGAAGAAAAAGTCTAAAGACGGAAGTTTAATGAGGTCGAAGACCTCAAGTCTAATAAATGAAGAAAACTATAAGACGAGTTAAATTTATATTGACAAATCCCGAGACAAAGTCGAAAAAGTCGAAGAATTTAGAAAATGAAAAGACGTGAAGAAGAAGAAAGGAAAAACACATGTTAACCTCCCTATAAATACCCTCCTAATGTCACATTAGGAAGTGTTGGCTATTTGACACATAGTTCTTCCATCTTTAATTACATGCACTTTCATATTGTCTTTTACTTAATTGTCATTTAAATTTTTGCATTTAATTTCAAGTAAGTTTTAATTTTATGTTGTTTAATCTTTTATCTTCAAGCTTTTTAATCATCTTATTCTTCCTTTCTTGTTTGTTTAATCTTAATATTTTCATAATCTTTGTTTGTTTTGATTTAGTGTTCTTAAGCTTAATCTTTTTCGTCCACTTTTTACAAATAGTTTACATCTTTTTACATTTTTTGTTCGTCTTTAAAGTTTTTATAAGTTTTACCTTTAATCTAGGATTTTTATTTAGCTTATTGGTGTTTTTCTTGGCTTATTGTCCTTTAAAACTTGAGTTTTTAGTGCTTATTTTCGTCCTTTTTCGATTTCCTATTTTTTAGCAAATCTGATTCGATTTTGCAATTATTGCGACAATGTGCCTTAATTTTGCAATTATTGCGAAATCTTCAATTTCGCAATTATTGCGACATTGTGCCTTAATTTTGCAATCATTGCGACAGTGTGCCTTAATTTTACAATTATTGCGATATTGTGCCTTAATTTTGCAATTATTGCGAAATTGAATCACAACAACATTGCGAAATCTTTACCTTCATATTGCGGAATTATTGCATGATTTTGCAAATATTGCGAAATTGTGTTCAACTTTTAGGAATTACGAAATCTTTGTTTTTTATTGCGAAATTAATTCTAGTTTTTTTATATATTGCGAAATTAATTGTTTTTATTTAAATTTAATTTTCAAATTTATTTTTCCCGCCATTTTTACTTAGCTTTATTTTAATTGTTTTGTCTTATTTTTACTTAGCTTTACTTTTACTTATTTGTCTTAGTTTAATTTTTTCAAGTATTTTATTTTAAAGTTTTTAAATTTACTTTTTGTCAAGGTTTAATTTCTCGTCATATAATTAATTTACTTTTAAAGTCTTAATTTTTCGCCATTTATGTTTTAATTACTTTTAGCTTTATTTACCGTGTCATTTACTTTTAAGTTTTATAATTTAATTTTACTACAACGACCAATCTATTTCGTTTCCACCAAAAGACGAATGAGACGCACGTTTAACCAGTAATCAATTCGAAAAGACTGGAACAACGAATCTTTTTCGTACGATAAAATCCCTTGTATTACCAATCATCCCACAGTTGGTGCCGTTAAGATTAGGATTGGGACCCCTATAAGATTGATTTCCACCTTTGAAATTGTTCTTGTTGGAATTAGAACCATTTCCTTTCTTTTGCTGACCAAAGGTCTTGGCAGCAAAGGAGGTGGCATTAAGCTTGGAATCAGTCACACCAGAGGGTTCAGGGATACCCCTATGCGACTCCTCCCTAGAAACCATCACATAAGCATCCTTCACATCAGGGAGAGGATCCCTAGTGAGAAGGGAAGTTCTAACAAGTTGATAACAATCATCAAGACCCATTAAGAACTACATAAGATTCATTAGCTGCTGATGTAAAGTAGTTTCAGTGCTAGCAGGTCAAGAGCATTTAATGGGGCAAACACATTTAGGCAATTTGGTCAAAGCATCAAAGTCTCTCCATAAAGAGTTAAGTCTGTGATAGTATTCAGCAACAGATGTGCCTTCTTGCTTCACAGAGTTAATCTTTTGAAGAAGATAATAAACAACAGACCCATCAACCTTTTCATAAGTTTCAGACAATTCATTTCAAACTGCATAAGCATTTTTAGAGTAAACCACCCCCATATAAACATCTTGAGACACAAAATTCATAATCCAAGTCAAAACCATAGCATTACATCTATCCCATTGAGCAGACAACACACTACTATGAGCGTAAGTATCCTTTAAACAAGTACCATTAATGAAACCAATTTTATTTCTAGCTTGAAGTGCAAGTTTCATGGCATTGTTCCACATTCTATAATTAGCAGTACCAAGCAATTTAAAAGGAATTAAAGCAGAAGTGCTACTATCACTGTTTTTGAACATGTAAAGGGTCACCAGCATCAAGACTACTAATCAAAATAGGTTCAGTCACACCACCACCACCACCTGTGTTAACAGGGGGGTCAGTAGCACCACCAACACTCATGATAAAGCAAAAGAGAGCAAAGCAGACAAACAACAGTAAAAAAAGGTATAAACCAACCAAGTAACAAACCAAGAAGCAAAAACAAGAATGAAGAATCAAATAACCACATGTATGATAAGCAAAAAAACACTCAGAAACTGAGTTACCAGAAATGCCAGTTGTGGACTGGGATTGGCCAGAGCAGGTATCCACACCAGTCAAGGCTGGAGGGTCAAGGTGTTAACCAATCCGTTTGCACCCACAGAGCAAGCAACAGTAACCCAAAAAATAGCCAACAAAGAAGAGAGTATAATGGAAGAACAAGAAGGACTTACAACGCTATACAACATCCAGCAAAAAGGACCCAATCTCTAGATTCACTTAGTCTAGAGGATGGGTGAGTCACGACCAAAGAACCCCCAAAAAACAAATTAGGGTTTCAAAACCCTAAATTTGTTCAACCTTGGAAAACATAAATAAGGCAATGGCACCACCAGATTGATCAACGACAGCACCTATAACAGCTTCCAGAACCCCAAAGAACACGGATCCCCAAAAAATAAAATTAGGGTTTCACGAAACCCTAACTCTGTTTAGCAAAGGAAGTAACGACACCATCAGGAAGATCAACGGCAACACATAGGGAAGCCTCTAGAGACCAAAGAATCAAGAATCCCCAAAAAATAAATTAGGGTTTCAAGAAACCCTAACTTTTGTCGAGAAAAATAAAAAATAACCACGAGAGAGCAAGATTGGTGATACGATCTAAGTTCTTACAGTCTCTGATACCATGTAAAGAACATGAATAACAAAAAAGAGACTATATCTTATCACCCAACCATCCACCCCTTGGTGATTTATTATTAACAATATTCAAGTACAAAACAGAACAAGAAAATATTAGTCCCCAAACGGATGCTAATCAAACAATACAAGATAAATGGTGAGATTGTCCCAACTAGGTTGATCCAATCTCACTCACTACAGATTCACTCACACTCAATCTAATCTAAACAATGATAAGATAAGATGAAGATCCTCCCTTGATGTGAGCCTTCACGGCGGATTAAACGAGATAGCTAACACACATAAGTGTGTGTGTTAATATGAGTGAATGAATGAAACCCTAGCACCAGCTGGGGTCATTTAACACAAAGAGTTGGGCCAACCGTTGCAAGCCCAAAACCAGTCCACCAAGAGAATATAAGATAACCACAAAAGGTCCCTGCACAATACAACAAGACATAAAGGGCACAAATATATATAACAAGATAAGTTTGATAAACTAACAAAAAGCTTGAAGTTTAACAAGTCTTATGAAAAAGCTTTGTAAAAAACTTTTCTTGCAATGCCAAAAAACACTTCCAAAGACTTGCTAAAAGAGTGAAAAGCTTTTGTCCATTTGAGCCATTGCACATGCTCTTAGAGTGCTCCTCAACATTTGATTTTATAATTTTTGTGTTTATGTGAGGCGTACTCAAAATAAGGGAGCACTTGATCTATGAGGCACACTAGAAAGGAGAGAGCACATAATTCCAGTTGTCTTCTTGTGAGACGCACAATAAAAATCGGGAGCACTTGGTACTATAGAGTACTCCTGTTTTTCTTTACTTGAGCCGCACAAGAAATGAGGGGAGCACTTGTTCATTTAAAGTGCTGATGAACAAAAACTCAAGCGTACCTAAATGAGAATTATAAACGCGCCCGACTAATAATCATCCATTCTGACACGGGCTTTACATCTAACAACTAGTTGAACAAAAGTTTATTTTGATAAATTTGTTGTATTCCATCCGTTTTGGTAAAGCACCATCATAAAGAGTCTATATTAGAAATTTTCTCCATCCCAAATGTGTTTTGTAACATTATTTGATAAAGTAGAAAATATAAAATTATTGGTTTTGTAGAGTTTATTCAGAAGGACTCCAATTTGAATGCACTTTCCGTCTTTTTTACAATTTTCTTCGTCTACTCGTTTTGTGAATTTGTGCCATAAAAGATCCAACTACAATTATAAGGAAATTTCACATCGACATTTAATCAACATATATACATGACTTATTGACTTATACACATCTTTACTACATTATAAAGCATTTATCCTTTTGGTTGAAAATTGCTATATTTAGAAATGTTGAAACATTATGATGGTTGAAAATGACTATATTTAGAAATGTTGAACAATTAAATGGCACAACCGTACCCAATATCTCTCTCTCGGTCGCCTCGCTCTCTAAACAAAAACCCTACCCCTTTTAATATTGCAACCGCCACCAAAACTCTCCACCATACCACCACCAAATACCACCCTCTACCAAAATCCTCCGCCAAACCCCACACCTTTGTCGAAATCCTAACCACCACAAAACCACGACCATCAAAAAATTTCAACCAACTTCTTATGTAAGTTTCATTCTAATCCAGTTCTCATGTAAGACAAGAACTGAAATCTGAAACTATCCATGGAAACTATTGAACAAAATAATGTTGCGTTCAACAATGTTAACACACACAAAAACATTATTCTTTCTATAAACCCTAAAGCACACAAAAGAATATTGCCGCCACCATAATCGTATAACCACCGGATCTGCCGAATCCGCCACTATTTCTTGATGGTTTAGGTGGTTTCAAGGTAGTTTAGGTTGGTGGTATGGTTGTTGGTTTGGGTGGATTTGTTTCATTTTAATCTAATCTAATATCTAATAGTTTTTATTTTCGCTTTCCCCATTTTTGGATTCTAATGTTTGATGTATCTGTTTTTTTGATGAATATGAAGGTGATTTGGTGAAGATGTTGTGGTTCATGGCTGGACGGATTTTGCCTATCATGTGTTTGATGAAACTCCTCACAGAATTTGCCTTGAGGTATGTTTTCAATTTTTGTTTCCTTTCAATTCAAATCGACTCTTAAACTCAGGTTTGTTTGAAACGACAAAGTAGGGTATATGTGAACTCAGGTTTGTTTCAAATCGACTCGATGCTTGGGTATATGTGAACTACTTTAAATTACAAGGCATGTGAAAAGTAGATTTTATTCCATTTTTTGGTTTTAGCTTTTGTGTAGCTTATGTGTAGTTATGGGCTTTTGGTGTTTTGATTTAGGCTTAAATGTGACCGCATTAATCCGAGCTTGTTATAATAAGTCCACACCAAACCGACACATTGCCCCTGTCTTTTTCTCTCCCAAGCAAACAAACACATCACTAATCAGACTAGATCTGTTTTAAAAGATGATGGATTTTTGTGGATTTTGATTACAGACTTTAGGTCGTTGGATGGGAGTTGATGATAATAAGTATCTGTCACTCATCAATATCAACACTATGTTTTATCTACAAGAAAGGATTGTTGTGGCAGTCATAGTAAAAACAAAGTGGCCTTAAAGGATACGCACTTCCTCCCACGAGTGGCCTGAATGGGTAACATTATAAGTCAAAAACTGATAATTATACAATAAATGTTTTATTATATAACATTTATAGGATTAGAGTTTTCAGACTAACCCAAGTAGAATTAGCGTTTTCAGACTAACCCAAATAGCAGTCAGAAATGCCGATATCAACCATTTATCTCGGAAAGGTGGTTGAAAAAAGTAAGCTTTTTTCTTGACGTTTCTATGTTCTTATTCTCATGGGATGATTATGATTGAGGTGTTTTGGCGTTTTGATCAACGTGTACTTGTTTATTGAGTCGTTGACTTACACATAATATAACAAATTTCCTATATGGTCTATATGGCATAGCCATTGTATCTTATTGCTCCTGATCAACTTTATCTCTAACAACGTAATATGGGTCATATTGTTTGGGTTACTTAATTTGTTCATGAACTCATATTGTTTGGGTCATTGTTATTGCTTTCTATAGGAAAAAGATGTAGCAGATGATGGTTAGCAAATTGACATTGTGTTCTTCATCTCTATGCATCTGGTATGTTCGTTTAATTAGTTAATCAGGAACAGTTATTGTTTGTTAGTATACTAATTTTTGTTTTTAAGTTATTCCTTTATGAGTGATTATTTTGTTTTCCGTGCTAATTAGGAACCACTTTTGTGAGGATGGAAAAGAGAGAGAAATGGAACATGGTGTTTCATGATGTCAAACGGCCGCTGAGTTTGAAGAATGCGCTGCTATGGTTTGTAGAGCTGACAGTTCTACAAAGAAGAAAAGGTTGTGCCATGATTGCAAATAGATTGATGTGTGTTTTCTTGTTTCTGAGAAAATAAAGTGAAAGAAAAATACCCTGGTCATATGAACCACATAACTACTCTCCTTTCTGATTGGATGTGCATAATATGTGGCTGTCTCAATTTTGCAAAGAGTACAGCCTGCTTTCAGGTGTTCTTTTGTACCTTAAAATATCTTAATCTTGATATGATATTTTAATATGGTTGATATTGATACCATCCTTTTCTGGTTTTTGTATTAGTGTAACAAACCTAAGACTGACGATGCTCCGCTACCAACGAATACTACCAATACTCAAGTAAATCCAAAGGTAATATTGTGTCTTGCTTGCTTGCTCATGTTGATAAGAATGTAGTTATCTATCATTCAAAAATGGAAGGATATTTTTACGAGTATTTACATTATCGGAGATGTTGCACGCTAACGACATAATGAAGTGTTTTTATTAATGCAGAACTTATACTGCGCGAACATACTTTGGCATTTGAGAAGGTTGGTCTAGCAAAAACAAGTTGATTCTTAAAGAGCTAGATATATCTCATTACAACGTTAAATTCCGTAGAGGCATCATGTCCTGTCTTTCTACGAAAAGGAATAAAGAGAGTTACTAAGTATTAATCAAGGTTTTAGATAGAAAAATTATTCAGCTTGGCAAAAAGATAATTTTAAAGGTACGCTCATTATGTTTTATTTTATTCCTATATTTCCAAAGGAGAAAAGACTTGAGCTTTAAGGATGAGTTTATAGTATACTTTGTTGCTGAAGCGAGATATGAAATTTGAGAGCCCATAGACGATTTTTCATATTTATGAATAAAAAATGTTTAAATGAACACATCTAATAAGAATGTAACAGTTTCATTTTCTATCAACAAAGTTTTATGCATCAGATTTTGTTTCTCATAATATTAAACTGCCCCCAATTAGTGATGGAGCACCAGATGGGAGCACCAGACATAGATAAGTTAACAATACTACAAGCTGATTTAGTTGGACTTGATCTTAGAAGGTAAGTCATTTGATAAATTTTGTGTTTTTAGGTAAAAACAAAATTCATGTTTGGATACAATTAATGTAGTAAACCCGGTGCGTTTTGGATACGGCACATATTTGATCAAAAACTGCTATATTTTAAATAAAAATGACGCATACTAATGATGCTGAATTCGCTTAACGCATGCTAATTACCTATGCGATAGTGGTTTAGAGTTTAAACGGCCCGCAATCATGATTTGAAGATAAAGTGAGAAAGGAATAAGTGGTGTACCTGGTATGAGGAGTTCCCTTCACCATCTTCTGGCCGTACTTCCTCCATCAGTAACCATCTGCTGATATTTCTATATCAGCAGCTGCCTGTACACTAAACTTGGTTTTTTGGATGTTTTGGGACGTAGGCTTTGGTTATCAGTCAAAAGGTATGTATTAAAAATCATATACAACTTAAGAGTAACAATGTAACAATACCATGAAGCATGAAATCATGTACTACATTACTTACCTCGGCTTTACTTGCGAGTCATCAATATGCTCAATTTGAATTGGAGCACAGCCACGTGATTGATTTTCCTTTAAACCAGATGTTGAAGTTGTTTTTTGTTTTAACGATTCTGGAGTTGATAAAATCTCATCTCCCTTTGGAATTACTTTCTTAGGTGAATCATGTTTGTGTTGACCTTTATAAACTATTTTTGTGACGGAGTTGAATTGATCATAGGACTCGAACTTTTTAGCATCACATGCACCATATGAGCATCTAAAATAACCTCTAGAACTTCCAGGACTCTTCACTTGTTTCTGACCATATTTTCTCCAATTGTAACTGTCGTCAGGTGTCTTAACAGCTGGCAAAGATTTAGGATCAGTGGTCTCGTTCTGGTTTGCATCTGCCACATGAGTTTCTATCTGTGAATATGAATGATTAGGACTAAGAATGACTGGCATTACTGATAATCCTGTGGATGAAGATTTGATCTGACTCTCGGATTGAGCCTGAGCTATAATAGTTGCTAAGGATTCTTGATGATTCCCTTGAAGACGATTCTGATGGAAAAAAGGTAAATAATAACTGGGTGATATACAAATAGTTGTATTGAATTCGCATCTGTATGCATAACAGTAACTGCAAGTATGCAACAACGACATGTCACAACTTATGCGCTAACAAAATCAACTTCGAATACAGTGAGTTTTTCATATATTATTAGGCATTATAACAATACATATACTGTTCAGATGGACCAAATATCATGATCATGTTCATGACACATAATGTGTTGACAAACTCGAATGTGCTCAAACACCTAAACATATCAGAAGTCATTTTGCAGTGGATACCTACCGAAAAAAAAGCTAACAAAAGAATTTCTCCTTCCCCTTTGTAATAACAGCAACCAGGTATATAAGTTTGCAACAAAGCCTCATCTTATAAACTCCTATGCGCGCTAAAACAAAGTGATTAAGCTGGCAAAAGGAAACACTTAGGCGCCTTCATTAACGGAAAATTTATTTAAGCCTAAAGACGCAGACAATACAACACTTCAAGCCAGTAGGATGTATTTTATTAACTTCTCATAGCATAAATGTGAGAGAATTGCGTAACAATTGGCAATGATGGTCCTTAGGATCTTGAGATGAATAATCAGTCTTGTTATCTAACTTGTTACCTAACAGATGATATGCCCTTTTATGAGGCGGTAAAGTGTTTACATCTCATGTTCTGTTATCGCATAAGTGAATACATCTCATGTTCAATGTGCACTGGATATGCGTACGGCCTTACAAGTTTGTTTTAATAGGCACCTCTACTAATAAATTATTCTTCTTGAATGAAACGATCATCATTTTATGTTAAACGGGATGAAAATATGAAAGGACAATGAATTTCTTCTTTGTGCTTACATATAAACTCATGATATTTGATTCATAGTTTAATTTCATATACTGTTTTCTTTGTTACCATTAGTACAGTTTTCGCTAATATCATAAAAACTTATTGTTAACCATTTTTAATGATTTTGTTGCTAGGTGGTCTACCAACTATTTCCACCACACATGGTACCATGGGAGCAGGACTTTAAAATTTTGATGCAAATGTCATAAAGAGTATCAATGCTCAGGAAAAACATGCTTCCGCTTTTATAAATTTGTAAAAGAGACTGACGACGTGTATGAAATACATATATTTGAATACTTTCATAAGTAATATACATGTGTAGTAGAGTATCGTCGACGTTTATTTAGTATGTTTTGTGCAAGTTCATATGAACTGACAATTTGTTCATGTATGTTAAATATTCATACAATGCAAGTTTGTATGTTGTTTTTAACACTTATGCTTTTAGATGTTATGTTTTTCCGAAGAGTGTTGATATATATGCTTACAAATAATACCTAAAATCATGCTTACTCCATACATCTTTTGCCAAGTGTTATACACATTTTATCTCTCATCACTCTCTACAAATCAATTTTTTTAAATCCACCAATCACATCTTTATGTTTAATAGTAGGTCCAAGTTTTAGGCATACAATTTATTTTCCTTACCTCTGAGTCTATGACTGTTATGTTGTTGACATGAAATAATAATATAATATTATTGTTGTGTGGTGCTTTTAATACTTATATGCTTTGTTATATTTGAATGAATGAAGATAAATCGTTTTTAGGAATAGAACTTTTTTTGTTTGATTCGTTTATATTTTGATTTTAAGGGGCATAGACTGAATTTAAACAACTAATACAAAAACAAATTGAGTGTATGGTTAATAAAGATTCGGATTATCCTATCAAAGTGAATGCAAAGTGTGAGAACACTAGCTTGAAGGAAGAAAATATTCACCATGTTAAAATGACCCATCAATTCATTTACATCAAGAATTTTGATAGTTTTACATTTTATTTTGAGTTGTTACACGAACCACTTACCACGATAGCGTATATCGTTAATTATCCGCCGTTTGGTAAATTCTGTTATTTGATAAATTCCGCCGCTATGCGCGAATACTTGTCTAGTTTCTATAAAGGCATACATTGTGGGATTGAATATGTGTACAAGAAACATATATTGGATTTAAATAGATACATACACACAATCACACATGAGTGCTTCCTCTGCAGCATGGGGCTTGCAATTACATTATGCATTTGGTTAAAGGAAGAGCATGCATGTGCATATGTTCGAAAAGATTAATTATCTAGTACAACTTTCTTAATTAAAATTACAACAATCACACATATCTACGAAACTTTTGTAATGATCTAAAACGTGATCCTGCCATCCTGGAGTTAAAGAATAGCAATCAAAATGCTTAAAAGTGTTCGTATTTTATTTTGTATTCTCCATCAACTATGCATAAATGTTTAGACTAGCTTATGAATGAAGCTTATTGCAGAAGCCAAAAAGAAAACCGGAGCTTATTTGAGACTAATTAAGTGTCGTGAGAGCATATCTGAGACGTCTAACACCACTTTAACGTGTCTATCGTTATTAATCTCACTTTAGATAATACGTCTTGAACCGATGTTTTCGTACAATTCGGTCAGTCACACAACTAATTTTTCTTTTCTTTGAGTATACTTGTGGGCTATATTTGTGTTTACGTGAATATATCCCACTACCAACATCACCATCAAAACATAATTCACTAAAACATAATGTACGCAGTCGGTCACACGGCCAACTTTTCTTTTCTTTGAGTCCTAGTCCTCGACAATGGCACGTTTGATGCACTTTACGGGTACGCACTAGCAGACCTAGAGTTCACGGAGCATAACATCCGTTATTGTGAGGATTTCATAAAAGTTTTCAATCATCTTAACGCAAAGTTATGCTATGAAACTTGATAAGTTAGCTCATTTACAATCCATAAAACAAGTAATCAAGCACCTTAAATCATGTGTGATAGGTGGCAACAATTATTTAAAAAGTGAGTACCAAACATATCTTATTCATTTGAAAAGATTCTTGGAAATAATAAAATGCAGAACATGTGAAAGAAATAGTCCAAATTTTATGAGCATGTGAATACGCAAATGAGGTTAAAAGAGTACACACATTGACAATAGCGTGAGAAATGGGCCGAGTAAAACGTAAACGTGACACCCACGATCGCGGGAGACAAGGCGAAGGCAGGGCCTGGGTCATAGCCAGTGGGTCAGCGTCAGGGCCATATTATGGACCCACTAAAGAAAGATGCATAGAGTGTAGTGGTGGTCAAACACTTTCACCCAACCAACAACTGTTGTAATGTAATTAAAGCCTGACACAATGACACACAACACTCTTACCTCTTCTTGTATTGCATTGCATTGCTTCACACCTATTCAATGTCTTTTACTACTGTACTTGATAACAAATCTTTCTTGTGAATAACAAAAGAGACAAGAAGTATGCTCATCTTTTTATTTCTCTACCTTTGTTGAGAATCAATTGGTACTTTACTTGTGGAAGTATCAAAATATGGGTGCTTAACCTTATTTGGTTGTAGATATAACTATTTGATAGTATTGAATAATTGTGAAAGAGAATTAGGGTATGTTTGTCATTTTCAGGAATTGAAGTGAATTACTGGAGTGGGTTGATAAGTTGGATTTTAAAGAATATAGTTTGAGCTTATTTTTATATGATATTTTAACTAGTAGGTTATTTAAAAACTTATTTTTTTAATAAGTTCTTTCAAATTCTGTCAGTCAAACAAGACTTATTTTTAATAACAACTTTTTTAAAAAACATTAAACTCATGTTATGATAAACTCACGTGTTAAAAATAGCGTTAGAGTTATACATATAAACAAGTTGAATGAGATTGTAATTGAACATGTCTTGGTGGGAGAACGTGTGATAAGAGTGTTTGTTACTTTGTTCATTTGAGTGTGAGTTGTTGCATAACATTTTTTTTAGAGGCAAACTCACACACTTGAACAACATTATATAATCCCATTAGTCACGTTAATCTCATAATCTGTCTTTAGAACTTAAACCAAACGTTAGTTTCACAAAGATATTGCCAAGCCAAATATCAATTTGAAAAAAACATGATAGAGTATTTAACATGCTAGACGTGTACTCACGCATTGTTACATAAACTGCTTAGCAAAAAGTTGTTAACGATATACTAATTAGTTTGATAGTCAAACCAATGACTTTTTTGAGTTATCCTGGTGGTCGGATCAGTGAACCGATCACTCGATCAGGTTGATCTGGTCCGACGATCGAACCCGTAACCCGGTGACTTAACTGGGTTGACCAAGTGGTTGATCCCGTGACCCCGGTGACCAGACGAGTTGACCCGATGGCCGAACCCGTGAGCCGGTAAAATTGTGTAAAAATACAATGTTTACAATTTATAATATGAAATGTTGAAATCTCGACTTTTATGAAATGAGGTTACATTCTTTTTATATGTAGTATAAATATAGATATACTATAACACGTTTGTGTTTCGTTGGTTTTATGGTGGCTAACAAAATTTAGTGGTTATTTCCCATCACATCCCATCTCATCGCAGGATTTTCACCTCCACTCGTGCTACATACCCGTCAAATTTAATTCCCAGTCAATTCATTTCCATGTCAATTTTTTTCCTTTATTTCACATTTTCAAAGTATTTATTTACCTTTCTTTAAATGTAGTTGTGTGGGTGATTATTTCCTTTTTTATCTGATATGTAATGTAAAAGTTAATTAACGAGAAGTCACTTGCTGACTTTCCTTAATTTCTTTCACTTATAGTTATTAGTCCATTGCTACCCTAGGTTTTGGCAGAATTAGGAGATGGTCTTGGAAGCTGATTTGAAAGCTCGTGGTGTGTCTATAACAAGATCTCCAAGTTGAATTTGCCAAACAAAATATTTGAGAGATAAATTACGCATCTAAGAAGGAACGTTGTTCTTAAGTCCTTTGTTCGTGCTGATCTCGGATCTAATTACTAAGTTGTTGTCTATCATAAAGTGCTTTTGAGTAAATTAGTCGTTAATTAATTGAGAAAAAACTAATGTGACGAGCTAAGTTATGAGTAGGGTTGAGCGTCAACTCAAAATCAAAATGAACGATCTGAAAAAAATCGAACCGAACAGAAAATCGATTTTGAGGAAAACGTAAACCGAAAACCGAAACCTAACCGAGAAAAACCGAATCGAATATATAGTTTAGGCATATTTATGTTAGTTTTAACTCGAAACCAAAATGAACCGAGCAAAACCAAAATGAATATGAAAAATCGAAAATGGTCGGTTCGGTTAGTTATGTTTGCTCAATCGTATAATACATATATATTTTTGAGAGAATTGCAAAAATCGTCTTTGTAGTTTGATCAAATTGCACATTTAATCCGTCAAATTTCGAAATTGCAAAAATCGTTTGTGAACCAAACATTGAGTTGCACTTTTGGTCCATTTACGATTTGAAATTACTAAAATACCATTGCTCATACAAAAAACTTAAGAATAAAAACGAGGATATTTTATTCATTTCATGTTAAAAAAGGATCAAACGTACAATTTGACTAAACTACACGAACAACTTTTATAATTTTGAAATTTAACGGACCAAACATGCAATTTAACAAACCACAAAAACGATTTTTGCAATTAATGTATAGTAAAATGATTAGTAGACCTAACTACTAGACCTAATGATAGACCTACAAATGTGATTGGTGGAAATAAAAAGTTGATTGGTGGTTAATGATGAGAGAGAATTAGTATATTATATTTGTTAAATAATAAATGAAATAAGACTATCTATAGGTATTTATCATTACTCCTATAGTAACTAATGTATATTTTGTTTTTCCAAAAAGGAAAGCGGAACGGCACCGCTTAACCCAATAATAAATAAATAAGAAACGTAACATCCACATCAAAAGAGGGAGAGGGAGAGAAATACTACTAGTAGGAAAGAATCAAAGGAAAGTTAGTTGGGGACGTGTGATGAATAAATAAAAAGAAAGAAAAAAAACCACAAAAAACAAGGAAGGAAGTTCAAAAAACCAGTCAAAATAAATATAAATCCGCTCCCACGTCGGTAACGGCAACCAAACCAAGAATAGTCAGTCATTAAAATTGAAGGAGTGGGAATACGTAAACAAAGCCTTTGTTGTCTTTTTGATGCCTGCCTGCCCTGCAATGAAGGAAGGAGGACAAGAAATTTTCCTTTCTTCTTCTTTATTTTTAGTATTATTTCATCAACCATAATCACACCAACCACTACTACTCAACCCATTTCTCACCCACTACTTTTTCACCCATCATTCATATTTGTTGTAATCTTTAAGGTACTATTTCCTATGATCTTCTAACATTTTGTTTTTTTTTTATATGGGATTTTACTGAATATTGTTTTGGTTTTGGGAATATACAGTGTAACAACATGTTTGGTGGTTCTGGATATAATCATCATGATCATGAGGCACAACAACACTATGATATGACTTCTTCCTTGCCTCATCTTCAGCTTTTTGGAAAATGTAAGTTTTTTTTTCTTTCTCTAGGATCCTTTTTCTAAGATGTGAGCACCCAACAAGGTTTGAACCCAGGTTTCTTGTGAGACTTTGGGGACAACTTACCATGTGACACCCTAGCCTAGCCAAATCACACATTGGAGCTTGGCCAGGAGAGATCCTTGGCTTATAAAATAACATTTGCCTTACAATGACAGCAACATGTGAAAGTAGTACCGGCTTGGGTGACCTGCCGGGAAGTCATCACATGAGGGCCACAAAGCAAAGCCGTGAGCCTGCGGGCAAAGCGGACAATATTGTGGTCTGAGTAGCAACATGTGAGTAGTACTGGCTTGGGTGACCTGACTGGAAGTTTTCACATGAGGGTCACAGAGCAAAGCCGTGAGCCTGCGGGCAAAACGGAAAATATTGTGGTGGGGTGTTACATACCACTAGGCTGCCTTGGAGATGGTTACGTAATTTATTCTTATTAGTCTTTTTGGTGTATTCAAAATCATTTTTGTTATTTACAAGTCATAATACATGATATTCCTAAATGATTAGGATTTGTCTGATCATCACAAACTTGAAAGAACTAACACTGTTTTTCTAAAAACCCGTCATTTTCGACTATGAAGATGGCATATTCGCAATGAAATGTCAAAAACCTTTTAATATACTACCAAAGTACTTGTAGCCTAGCCATACCCGTGAGATGCTCCCACCACAGTGATTGTGGGTTCAAGTCCCATCTGGGATGTTTGCGTGATTATTTTTGTAAACATTGTGATGCATTACATTATGATGTTAAGTAATTACTGATCATCTACTATGATTATCTTATATCACGTTGTCCTTTTCTATAATGCAATGTCAAACACCCTCTACAACCCACTTTGTAACAAATGATGATCTGTTTCGGATTATTTAATACTATCACATTATCATGTTTACAAGGCAATGTCGATAAGAATATACACTTTATATATTTGCAAGTTATGTGTTTTGCTTATTTGTAGCAACTTAACTTTATATAATGCAGGTCCGGTTGGTTACACACTAGATAACTTAAACTTTGTGGGAAACGAGCATACCATGGCTTCAAGTCGCCCGATCAAGAGGGCACGTGAGCAAGGACCCATGTCTGCACAACAGAAGAGTCACATGTCGTTAAACAACAACTTCTGTCATGAAACAATGAATCCAAATCCTGTATCGACTGGCCTGAAACTATCTTATGAAGAAGATCAAGGCAACTCTTCTGTCACTTCCATTAGTGAAAACATGAAAGTTCTTCAGCCCGTCAATCGTTTGCTCGCTGATAGCATTAAACTTGAAATGGGTCGTCAAAAGCAAGTCATTGATCACTACGTTAAAGTTCAGGTAAAACTTTCGTAAAGGGGAACTTGTTAAATGGGTCAAAAAAGTCAAATAAAACGGGTTGAAAAGCAACGTAAGTCTTTTTTTGATACCTACATTGTTATCAAAGAGTATTATCAGTAAAGGAATAATATTTAAAAAATGAACCATACAAATTAGACCACTTTTGTTGTTTCAGTTAAATTGTTTCTTAGCTAGGAGGGGAACGTGTTAAATGGGTAAAAAAAGTCAAATAAAATGGGTTGGAAATTTAGCTCGAGTCTCTTTTAAGTACCTACGTGGCTACATTGTTTTCAAAGATTATTAGATTATTAATGCAATAACAATGACCTATACAAAATTAGATCACTTCGACCCTAACTCGTTTACCCATTACCGATTTTGCCACCACTAGTTTATGAACTTTGTTGAAATTCATAGCCTTTTTATTGTTGCTAATCGAACCAAGATTTCATTGTTTTCAGGAAGAAAATATCATCAAGGGTATTAGAGAGTTGAACCAGAAGCATACCATGTCCTTACTAAACACATTGGAAAAAGAAGTAACAAAGAAATTGAACGAGAAAGATATGGAAATCGTCAATATGAACCGAAGAAACATGGAATTGGGCTTGAAAATAAAACAAGTTGCAATGGAAGCTCAGTCTTGGCATTACAGAGCGAAATACAACGAGTCAGTAGTAAACGCCCTTAAAAGCAATCTTCAAGAAGTCATTGCGCAGAAGCCTGTACAAGAAGGATATGGTGATAGTGAGGTAGATGACGCCGCTTCTTATACAAATGTGAATGCTTTGGGGAACCCTTACCAAACTTATTCTGCAAAGTCGTTACTCTGCAAAGCATGCAGTGGTAAAGAGGTTTGCGTTTTGTTGCTTCCTTGTAGGCACTTGTGTCTATGTAAAGAGTGTGAAGTGGTGACAGAAAATTGTCCTATTTGTCAGGCTACGAGAACTGAAAGTGTACAGGTTTTCTTGTCGTGATATGAGCGGGAAACTGATATGTTTTGTCGGGTTGTCTTGAGTGGTTACGCCAATTATGCGTAAAGATTGAATCTTGGTCGTTAAAATGAAGTAAGATTTGCGTTTGCGTTTGTTATGATGTTGGATCACATGATTAGGCTTTACCTTAATTAGCTGGCAGAATTATTTTGTTTGTCATGCTGCTCATGAGTATCACAATTAGATTATTGAGCACATCAACTATGTTATTTAACAAATTCTGATCCAAAAGTGTCCCAGAAAACTATTTTAGCTTGAATTTGCAAAAGAAGATTGTCCCGGAAAACAACTTTAGGGTCTTTGTAACAACTCGCAACAAGCTAGGATGTAGCCTTAAAAGTTTTGGCTAAAACTACTGTCAAAATACTACGACCCTTACGACACTACACAACCCTGAAAAAATACAACCCTCAAAGGCTCAAACTACTGTGATCCTTAGAATTACAGTTGTGATAATCCAACAATCAATATAGCATCATACACATGATTAATCATTTAATATAATTTTAAACCTGTTCAGTAGTACTCAGTTTTATTGGTTAATGGCCTGAAAAATCATTCAGAAATTCATGAGGTTATTATGGGCTTTATTATATATTTATCAAGGGTATGGTCCAACTCCAAGTCCAAACAAAAAGCTGATCTTTGTAGTTGAATCATGGGTTTGTCCTGATTCCTAAAACATGTTACTACTAGCTTTTTAACCAAAACTCATCTACCAACCCATCTACAATTTTGTATTGTGCTACTTGACATGAAAACTTGTTTCAAACTTTTTGATACCAAGTCAATACTTCTTTACCACTATAGTTTATGATTGTGTGTGTAGGATGATAAGTAGGAATAGCAAAGCTCTTTCGGGCATGTAGGTTCGAATCTAGTAACAAAAGGTTTTCATAAGATAGTCTCAACTAGTTGAACAAACCCAACAGAAGAGGTTCCATTCTACTCATGTATACGCCCGTGTCATATCTTCAGTTTCTCGAAAACTATATGCAAGACAATATTACATGAACCGATGAATGACACAGATTTTTAACTTCTTCTACTGTAACACAAATGGTAAATTAGAGGGACAAAATAGAGAAGGGTCCAAAAAAGGTGCTTATCAAATGGTCACTAAAGATATGATTCACAAAAAAGAAGGCACAAAAAATTTAAAATAAACATGGAGGTACAAGTTGAGCCAGTTGATTAAGCTGTAGTGGAATGAATCCTTTGTATTCCACTAAGAAATGTACCCTCTCAAGCATCAAATCATTTAACTAACACTTGGTGGGGATTGAATTCTAATTTTCACTATGATGAAAAAGGGGTTCAGACAAAGGTGAATCATAGTACAGTGTCACATTCAGATAACATGATCTATAGCTAGTGTTAAAGCAAGATAACAACACTTTTCATCGTCATCCGAAGCCACTAAAGATCACTTCCAAGTCCCTTCAAGTTCATCGCTCCGCTTTAACAATGTGATGATGCTAGATTATGCATCTTTTTGTTAGGTTTGTGGTGACATGAAAGCACACATGTGATGATGCAGATTACTCATTTGAGTCATTGTCGGCGAAGGAAGTAAACCACTACCGGAAATACATAAAAACTGTATGCGATGTGGAATCATTTAAGATAATGTTGCGTGTTTCCTTAGTCTATTTGCTGTCAATTGTTAAACTTTGCAGCTTGGTTATGAGGTTGCTGTCATACTCTTGAGGCTAAAATAACAGCACTCACTAAAAATAACCCATCTGTTATTTTGTATACCTTGAAATGAAAAATTAGTGTTCTTTACGTTCAAGATCATAACATGAACATTGATCCAAATACTTCAATACGAAGAGCGTAGAAAACTACAAGGCAACCCCTTTAACAATTTGCGCAGTAATTGTATAGGAAAGTTTTATTCCACTATAAATCTGATAATATGTGTTCTGCCCAACCTATGCATACATACTAGATAGATAATAGACCATGAAGAGACAATGTACACTCGTTCCACAAAGTACATACGTGACAAGCCAACATAGCACCTACAAAACCATGATTTAAACACAAGCTCTTGAGCACCATTTAGCAAGGAGATGAACCATTACTGGTCTGACCAAGGATAGATGGGCGTGGACTGGGAGTTCTCTTGAATCCTAGCCCTTCTCCAGGAGATTTAGGGATTGTGTCCACCATTAAACCATTCAAACGTTCATTGTGAACCCGGTGTGAGAGACGGGGACTGTACATAGGCTTCATATCTTCCTTTGGAGTTTGGTTTAAACTTGTTACTTTTGGACTAGTGTGGCGAATCTCTCCTCTGCTTCTAGTTACAATCCCGTCAAGAACTTCTGCACTATCGAGTTGTGGGGTTCTTAAATGTGCGTTGTCATCCTGCAAGAATAATACAAATTTTACTTTATACTTACTTTTCTATTGAGAAGTGAAGACTGAAGAAAACAAGTTGACTTACACCAAAGGCCATGTTGTAGTGTGTTGCTGAGGCTTCTTCATATTCGGCTGCATCCAAATCTTGAAGATGTGCCCCTTTAAAAAAATTAGGAAGTAAATATTGCCTTGCAGGAACAAGAAGCATGATCAGAAGAGGGAAAAGAACACCGGCTATTGGAATCCATGTTATGCCAAAACACGCGAGCAAATAAGCTGTTTGAAACAATGTGAAAGCAGCAACTGTTTTGAAAGGTACAGTTTCCACAAACGTCGCATGATTTTCTTCCAATACCCTGATCAATAATTTCCAGAATTTCATTACCAACAATCATAACATTAAAAATTTGTGAGAAAAGTTATAATTTTACTTGTATCTTCGACTTGGAGCAGTGAAAAGTAACAAGATTCGTTCCCAAAACTGATTTCCAGGTAAACTTTCAATGGCCATAAAAGCAAAGTAACCCCAAAGAACCGAAGTTGGGATCTTTTTTAGTAGTGGCATAGCAGCGAGACACCCGGCAACCATTAACGCTTGTAGGACATTGCTAAGCCGTTGCTCCTTTACTTCAACATGTAAAAGATCATCAACATCCTTTTCGACATCAAAGATGGTTTCGTCAACTGGTGCATTCAGGTAACCAGTGCTAGACAGTTGTTGGATTGTCGAGTCTTTTAACTCTTTTAACCCCTGTTTATAGGGTAATATATAAGTGGAGGATATGGGATACTAACGTAATAGTATTGCATTAAAGTGAGGGTTATTTACCAGACTTGATGGATTTTGATAAACAAGCGGAGTCTGCATTCCGTTATATGCCTGTTGCATGTCCTCGTATAGCTCACTCAAGTTTGAATTGTTTTTTATACTTTTTCGAGCTGTGTCCACAAGTTTACGCCGTAGAAGCTGTTGTATGGGACAGAAGTATAACTTTAACCCGAATCACGTAGCAAAAGACTTGAAATTTGATTGATAATACGTACCTGATGTTTTAGAGTCGCTAAGCTCTTTGTGTGCATTGGAGATTGTGGAATAACCCCATTGGCTGGAGGAATGCCTAGTAGCCCACATAGTAATGTCTGACCACAAAAAAATAGTAATAAATATGAATGTAGCAGCTTGTTTATATAATTTGGGTCGATTCATGCATAAACATATATTTACCAGGAAGCCCAAAAGGAGGAGATCATAATGATATGAAGAAGGTTTCTTTAAATTGAACTCTTGTTGTTGCGCAAGTTGAGATGCAACACTATGATCGAAATAGTAAAGCACCGCAATCATAGTTGCTGGAATAAACGCTCCAATAATATACACAAGAGGCACATTCAACATTTCCTGCACGTCTTTCAAGTATAAGAACTATATGTGCGACTAAAAATAATCATAACATTAATGTGGTGTAGGGGCCACCTTTGCAACAGTCCAGTTTGTATATGCACCAGGAGACCATGGGTTGGGACTGAAAAGCCGCCTTGGTATCCCTTTTGGCACGTCGTTAACTGGAATATATGAAACAGCGGTCCAAACAACCACCATAACAGGAACACCATAATCCGCAATGAATCCCCTTAACCACCCTTTAAAAGAACAAAATATTAACAAAATGAATTTAAAACGGGTATAGTTATTATTAATTTATCTAAACAGAGTCCAAAGGTGAAACACTAACCAGTTCCATAACGCCAAGACCTTGCTTTACGGCTCTTCAAACCTGTAATAAGAAGGCCAAATGACAACACGAGTGCAAACATTCCATTGCCAAAACGCCACGAAGGTTGAAAAGCAGGTTGATTGGGATCTTCACTTTTTGGAATACCAAACTCCTCCACAACTCCCTATTAAATTATTGTAGTGCATCATTAGAAAATTTATTGGTATAGAATTAACTTGAATATACAAGTCTTAGTTGCTTAGCCATCCTAATCACCAACAGTTTAGAAAGTATATTTGAGGTCAAATGGAAGAACTCACTTTAATAGCTTGCTGCATGAAGAGCATTGCGATAAGAAGACCAAACAATTCCCCAGCCACCCGTGTGAATCTATTGATAAGTGAGCAGGCGCCAAGAACAGATAGCAAAATCAGCAAAAGGGCCGTCCAAACGCAAACCCTGTTCTCAGTGAGATTACACAACTTATTTAACATGTCTTTTCATTGATTATAAAAGGTTATGCTAGTATTGGCCACATGAGCAGCTAGAAATTACCATCCGGACCACGCTAGAAAAAGGGGCTGTCCTAAATCTTTCTGATCTTTTGCAAACTTGAACATAAACGTGTACATTAACACCGTCGGTTCAGCCACACCTAGTATAAGCAGTGGCTGTCCCCCAACTATCGAATGGATGATGCCACATAGCGCTGTCGATGCTAGAGTTTGAACTGCAGTCAAACTCCCCTCTGCAGCCAAATAAACATCATAAAGATTCATACTACCAACATAACATTTTTTAACACTTATAAAAGTATCTAACCGGTATCTCTTTCTAGTTGTTCTCCGAATGATATAACTGGAATTGCTGAAGCAAAGAATATATATGTTGTTGGAGCTAGAATCCTGATCACAAAAAGGCAACACGGTCATTTAAAGTCAAAAAATCATATGCACAAGGAATCATTTCTTAAGGAATATAATTTCCATAAAGAATCACGAACCTGATACCCGCACGGATGCCACCAGCCCAATCTTGCTTATAGCACAATAATCTCCCTCTAAGATCCTTCTTAATTCCACGAAACGGAACAAAGGTCTCTTCCATGACTTTTTACTATATTCTTTCCGTTTTATTTTTCAAAACAAACGATACAAATTCGTACAAACACTATATATATTTAGGAATGGGCAGAACCACAATGAACTCTACTTCATTGCGACAATCAAAATCTTTCGTTAAATCAGTAAACTTTTCGTATAAAACTATAACAACCCCTGGTGAAGCTCATGATAGTAATAAAATCTATATACACTTGTTACATGATCACATCTAAGGGGTATGTATATCAATTATCAAAGAATGACTATACTCAAATTTATTTCTAAATTCTAAACCAATTCGCAAAGAATCCGAACTAACAATCTAACTAACGAAACGCACTCATTTCGCCGAGAAAAAACCTTAAACTCTTCCTCTTAAGCAATTCATCAAACACTTAAAAAATGCAATAAATATAAAAATCCCCCAACAATTACATGATTCTAAAACCAACCCACTTAATATTTCACCCTCCAAACACCTTCTAAACCTCAAGAACCCCAAAAAAACACAAATTTAACGAGTACCCATTATATAAAAATGATTAATAAATGGTTTTTAAAGGTTTTGAGCAAATGGGTGTTGGTTAAAGTGATAAAAATTTGATTTTTAAGTGAAATTAAGGAGAACCCATGATGATTTTATATGATATGAAATGAGTTGGGTTGATCTTACATTATAGTTATGAGCATTTAGAAAAAAGTAGTAGAATGAAATTTGTGTGAATTTGAAATGTGGATTTGGTTATAAAATTAGAGAGGGTTTTATTTATGGCATACAAATGGTGTGTGGTGAGTAAGCATTAATAAATGTTTGAACAAGATATATACTACTACTTGGTACTAAAAAAAATGAAAGTGACACTAGAAAAAGGTTAAAAAGATACAGAGTATATATTTTGTGTCTTTACTTTTTAGAATAGAGGAGTGGTGTAAAACTCACTCATTTTTATGTCAGTGTCTCATTGGCTTTTAACAAACTTACTACAACTCATTCACGAAAATAATGATCATCGCTCAAACTCACTTTCACTTACCTTTCATATCTATTTTTTTATTATTTAAACACATTTCATTAAAAAAATACTCAAAAATAAATCTAACCCAAAAAATAAAACACGCTAGGCCCACATGTATGAAACTCACGCCGGTGAGTTTGGGGTAGAATTTTGGCTAAAGTGAGTAAGTCGTGCGTGAGTAGATATATGGAGGAATGGAAGTGGCGCGTGAGTTTAAGGAAGTAGCTCGTGAATTTGCCCCCACTTCTTCGGCCTTAAAAAAAAAAACTTTATAGACATGGGGACTAGTTGGTAGGAGCAATGTTTTGAAACTCGGTTTTGAACCGACTCGGTTGATTTTATATTTGTAAAAATTTAAAAAAACAAAAATACATATATATATATATATATATATATAAATCATGAAATCGTTCATATATTAAACATATAAACTATTTATTAATAAATATAATATGTGTAAAAATAAAATTACGTCGAAATACACATAATTTACATGTTTTACTTGCAAACAAAAATGAAAAAATCGAAACCTAGACGGTCTCGAGAACCGAGTTGACCCGGGTCACTCCAAACCCAACGAGTCTAATCGGGTTTCGAAAATATGAAAACAGGTTTAAAATTACCCGTTTTGTCGGTCGAAACTGGGTCAACCAGTTGACCCGGCCGGGTCCATATTGGGTAAGAGGACTGGTGGATAATGAGCTATTGCTAATCAACGCATATTATTTACTACTACTTTCGTCTCAAAATTATTTTTTACTTTTTTATTTTAGGTTGTCTCAAAATAATTCTTCACTTTAGGCTACCCGCAACAGCGACCTAATGCGACCTTCATTTTTCTATCACATCAACTTTCTCTCTCCGGCGACCTACATTGACCTATTTGCCCTAACAAGGCAACCTAGTACGACCTATTTCAAAAAAAAAAATTATTCAAAAAATAAAAACATTACATAATAATTAAAATAAAAAACATTACAATAAACATTACAATAAAAGAAAACATTACAATAATAATTAAAATATAATACTAGTAATTTAAATTGTAAGTTTAAATGATTTTGTCTTTTATTTATTGCAAAGCTTATTGGTGGGCTAGAGGCAAATTGAGGTTGATTTCGTTGTTGTAAAACAATAAGTCTTTATCCCGTTTCTTTTTTTCAGCAAGTTCAATTGCTCGACGATGTAATTCGAGCTTTTCTCTTTTCAAGTCCGTAGCTCTCTCCTGTAAATCCAACTCACGTTGCTTGATAGTAAAGTATTCATCTTGTTGTTGTTTCTTTTTTCCCCAACCAGTGTCTTTCATTTTCTCCCATTTGTTGGTTACAACATCAACAAATGAAGACTTCCCTGTTGAAGACGATGTTGATGACTTCTTTTTAGCTTGATCGCGACCAATTGGCCGGTGTTCTTGAGTCTCTTCCTCGTCATCTTTTGATTCATCGCTCAAATTCACGTAACCAGCGTGCCCAGAATCAGAGGTGGTTTCAAAATTCTTGGATTTTTTGTTACTTTTCCTTTTAAACTTTGGCATCTAATATCTTGCCAGCTTGGATAATTTATTAGCACGCTTCACGCTGCTTGGTACGTAAAATGATGTTTGTAAGTCACTTTGTATTCAGCATAACCTTTTTGGTACGAGGTGAGATCATTGACACCACTTTCATGAATAAGCTCAATGTTATTTATGATACCATAAAAAGCACCAACTCTGGGACGCAACCTATTTTTCCATTTGCTCACAACCACGTCGTACCCTCTAGTTGAACCCGTCTCGGCTTTAAAATACTTCAATACATCTTCCCAAAAACCCTTTGTTCTTTGATTGTTTCCGTGCTTGCTATTCTCGGAAACATGACACCAACCTTTGCACAAGGCAACCTCTTCCTCAGTTGTCCATTCTTTGGCGGCTCATCCGACTCAACCTGCTTGTCTTTTAAAGCACGTTTAGAGGGCTTCTTAGGTTTGACCGGTGACATCTCTTCCTCGTCTCCGTCAAGGTTAACCGCATCGTGATAGGACACGTGTGCCGAACCTTAGCCCACAGGCTGATCTTAACTTAGACAATGACCTGAACCTTGACCCGCACCTTGATCGCCAAAGTATTCTTGATTATACATCATTTCATCAAAATCAACATCAACATCAAAACAATTAATCAGAGAATACGATAGATTAAATTGCGAAGAAGTGGAAGAATTCATAGTAGGACGATACAAACCCGTTGAAGATTCATAGAAAGGTTGTTGGTTGTTATCACGTTGTGGAGGGTGGAACGGACGGTTTGAATAGTTTGGGTGATATGGTTGTGGTGAAGGATATTCAAATCCGGCGGGTCTAAACTGGAAGTTAGGTGACACGCCGGATAATCGAAAAGCCTCGTCCGGCATCACATGGGGAACGGTTTGTTGAAGAACTCGGGATTTTGGGGTTTTGGTTTTGGGGGTTCTCTTGCTAGACATGTTAGATAGTTATTGTTTTGATTTAGAAGTTTGAATTTGAATGTGTGAAAAAATAGGTATAAATGGTTGAGTATTTATAAGGGTAAAAGGTTAAATTTAAAATTTAAAAAAATTCAAACCAAACGGCTAGAAAACATTTACTTTTTTCCCTTTTCTTCATTTCCAAAACGGTCGTGTATAGGATCGAATAGGGGGGATCGAATTCGGCGATTTGGTCGTAGCAACGGGGACGACCTAGTGCGACTCGGTCGCCCGTGATCGACCGAGACAACGTTGCCACCAGCCTAAAAAAATAGATACAAAATTAATTCGAGTTTATCATATTACCCTCACTTTATGTTATTATTACAAATATTAAAGAAATTTTAAATTAATTACTTAAGGGTAAAACCGTCAGTCTCAAAAAAAATATGAGAGAGAAATCTGTAATAATAATTTTTTTTAACTGCGTGTTTCTTGTCTATGAACAATAATATTGGGACGAATGGAGTATATTATAAGCCGTTTTTAATCAATTTTTAAATTAAACCCCGTCATCACTATGACTTTTGGTCTTAAATATGTTTGCCCCCCTTAACTAACAATCATAGTTCTGCCTCTGTTTATATGCGCATCATTTATACAAGCTATACAACGCACTTTACAATTGTAAATGCCAGACCCTCAAAATATCACAGTATAATGATATCCAAGGACGTGTGACTTCAAGAATATCATACACTTGGAATATAAAGACGACCTCTGCGTGAGTCGTTTTGAAAAATACCTCGTTGATTTGATTCACGTTAAAGAAAGATTACATAGTTTCATAAGTATTCAATAAGAGTGCTACGAAAGCAATAAATTTTCATACAACAAGGTAATAGTGTTCAATGCATAATTATATGAAGATAAAATCACGATGCATGCAGACTCCAATGCACTTTATATAGTCAAGCAACTTAAACACCTGAGATAAAACATTATTAAAGTATCAACATAAAGTTGATGAGTTCATAGGTTTAAGTAAATTGATAAGTCAAAACAAAAGAATTTGAGTCATACATATGATCTCTTTATAAATGATATAATGATACATGTAAAACTAATACTATTGATGTAGTAAGCTCATGACATCGAGACTTTAACATCAATCGACATGTTCGAGAACATGGGTATGCCCTAGTTTTCATTATTTTCATTGTTTCAGAACTTCAAATAAATCCAATGGCCATATGACCCGCTAATCCCGGATGTGGACGTTACCCCAAATAGATCGATCCACCTTCATTCATGCTTACCTCGAGTAACTAACAGATCATGATTAATGGCCATAGTTTTATGGGTTTCCTTTGTTTTCGCTACTTAGACATACATCAATAGTTAAGTTTTGTTTATGTTTTCACTTGTGTTTGAAAGTTTAAAACAACAACGTATCTCACCCCAAGATTCATAAAACCTCATTAATAAGTTAAAGTGATGCTATAAACTCACATAAAAGTTATAGCAAAGTAATAGCGTATAAGTGTGGGCACGTAAAAAAGATGCAAACACTCTATCCACGACCTATGTGAAAAATAGTACATATTTAACTACATATGCAATGAACATAAAATGTATGCAGTTCCGTTCTTAGTATGTGTTTGATTTTTTTATAAGTGTTTACGCTTGTAAAGAATGTAATTTTTCATAAAAAGTAATAAACATTAACGAGTCATAACTTTCTAAATATAAACACGTGAATTACGCAAGTCGGACATTCTGAAAACCAGATTATATGATCATTAATAAGCTCAACTAGGTCATTCGGTGGTTTGGTTTTTAGGTATGTCAAATAATTAACTAAAGTAGTAGTATTGTAAATATCTTTAAAGTGTTACGAAAAAATAGGAGTTTACAAACATGTGAATCTTAAAGTTTTACAAATTAAATACGTGTTTGTTAGTTGCTCATATTACAAACTAAAAATAGTTTAGAATCTTGGCCAAGTCTACTTTAATTATATAAGTTTCGTGTTTCAAAAACGCTTTTGAGGTTAAAAATGGGTCGAAAGAGGTGGTGGTCGCGATGGTTTGTAAACAAGAAATGAAATAACTTGCACACCAATTGTTCGTTGGAATGTCAAGACCACACAACATACGACCAACTTTAGACTCGAATTATGAATTCATCATTAGTTTAAAATTAGTGATTCATCCTCCTAATTGAAGTTTACTTAGAAGACAATAGCTAGCAACAAATTGTTTGCATATATCTTTAAGTATCGAGGTCATAATAATTCAAGGAAAGTACTAGTTTTGAGTTGTTGCTAAAATGGTACAATAAGAAGATTCTTCTAAGTTTTATAAGGCTATAGTTATTTCGTTACCTAACCATTTTAAGTGATTCAACTTGTGAATTAAACTACACCATGTCCACTTTAGGGGACATGTAATATTCGAATTTATGGCCAAGTTAAAACAGTTTCCCAACTCACTTATATGATACGTTCTATAACACGCATATTATACTTGTTTTATTTTTAATACTCGACATGCAAATCTTTGTTACAACATTCTGGTATTAGTAGAGCTATTACACGTTTCATTATTACTTGTTCCCAAGAATTAAATTATTTATGACCCTTATAACCTAAAGTCTTGATCACGTTTTACCCGAAAAGGAAAGAAATAAAAAAGAGACGCGTTTTATCAACTTAGCTTATAAAACATGATTTTCTTACTCTAGCACGACTACTAGTGAACATGTATGCATAACTAGCTGAAGGGAAAAAGGAGTGATTACTCACAATGACTTAAAAACTTGTGTATGCAATTCAAACACTACAAAAACCCTAATTCTCTCAAAGCTTCCAAATAAGAATTGCTTCTACCTTGAATACCCTCTAATAGTGCCTTGTGATCACCAACTCGTAAAGAGATTAAAAACTTGGTGGATTGTTTGCTTGAACTTGTCGACTAAAAGAAAAGCAAATGACGATTAAGGTTTTCTTTTTTATTACCATTTTAGTATATTATGTAAAACCCGCATGCTTTTACCATGAATAGTACCCTTACGATCGTACGTACATGATTAGAACTTTCCTTTTATAGCATGTTTACGTTTCACGAACAAGATTTTCAAGTATTACGTACGTGCTATAACACGATAAGTATTTATTACGTATTAAGACACGATAATTATTTAAATAATAATTTAATCATGAACATACGAACATGAAATCATGAACGTAAATAATCGCGAGCTTAGTATTACGTATTTATGTATATTTATTACAATCATGAATAAATATAATAATACACGAACGATAACTATTTTAATCACGTAAAACACGAACACGAGAACACACTAAATATTAGACACGGAAAAACATTTGGGTTACCCCATGTGGGCCCCTTACCCACGGACAAGACAAGAAAAAGGGCCAAGCCCATGCAATTTTACTAAAACAAGAATTTGGGAAAAGATTATTTTCATAATAACAAAATATTAAAAAACAAGAAAACCCTAAAATCTTTTTCTCTTCTCTTGTTCCTCTTTGGCCGCAGGGTACAAGCACACACAAGGGTGTGTTGGTTGATTTTTGGTGATTGATTTATTGCAAGGGTGTTAGTGTGTTCGTTCTCCTTTGATTCACGTAATCGGTAAACCCTAAAACCCTTTTCTTTTATTGTTTTGATTAATTGATCACATGAAATCAAGAGTTATTTAATAACAAGTTAATAATCATGTAATTAAACATGGGAGGTAAGATAAATCATGGTTAAGGGGTGTTTGTTTTGGCCGACGCAAGAAACCGAGCCCCAAGGGGGGTCTCGGCTTGTTTTGATTCGCACCAACCGAGACCTCAAGGTCTCGGTGTGGTGTCTTGTGTCTCGGCAGCATGAGAAAAAAGGAACCCTAACCTCGGTCGGGGTATGTTTTGGCTCGGGTAGGTATCGGCTCGAACAAGAACCACCACCGGCTTATGCCGGTGGCTAAATAAGGAAAGCAGGGGGAACCCCTAGCCGCGGCACCAAGGGGAACCACCGGCTAGCCGGTGGGAACTTTTGCTAGCCGACGGCTAGACTTGACCAAGGGTGCGTTTGTGACCGGTTCACGGGTCTGGTTCACGGGGTTCATAAATACGGTTCACGACATGTTTAGATTAAAACACGGGTTCGGTTCATGGGTTGTTTTTACAAGGTTAATTATTTTTTTACAAGTTTATTTATACAAGAATTAAATTAAATTAATTAAAACATGTACATGATTAATTTAATTTATACATGACTTAGGTTATTAATATTAGTATTAATACATGACCTAAGTAATTATCATTCTAATTAGACTATATAATTAATTAATTATTAAAATCATGACTTATAATTAATTAATTTACATGACTTAGGTTATATTATTAATAGATAATAATACATGTTTTAACCTAAGTATTTTTACCTTTATTTAATTAAATCATGTTATATTTAATTAAATACTTTAACCTATAGTTTATTTAATTCACATGAAATAATTAATAAACTATACTATTTAATTACATGACTTAGTATATTAATCAGTAAACACTTAAGCTTATATAATTAGCTTAATAATCCAGCTTATATCTAATTATGGAAACTTTCTATTTTTAAAAACTTATTTAATTAAGGCAGCTAATCTATTTATAGAAACTTTCTATTTTTAGAAACTTATCTATTTTAAGCAGTGAATCTATTTTTGGAAACTTTCTATTTTTTGGAAACTTTCTATTTTTGGAAACTTTCTATTTTTTGAAACTTTCTATTTAAAGGAAACTTTCTATTTTTGGAAACTTTCTATTTTTTGAAACTTTCTATTTTTGGAAACTTTCTATTTCAGGAAACCTGTTATTTTTAGAAAGTTACTTATTATTACACAACATGTATAATAATACATGAAATACAAGAAATACTTAAGCAAAATAGACAGAATACATGATAAACATAGTATAAAGCCTTAGTCAGTAAAATATGACATGAACATATAAAACAAGTTAAGACATGATATAAAACCAGTTACGTACTCAGTAATCAGATACTTATACACGTATGTATTTATGTAGCATTAGTGATACCGAAGTAGGACTCTCTTCCGTTCGTCTTCTTCATTCACCGGACACAAGGTACGGATTCTCCGTCCTTTCAGTATGGACATTCTTCCTTATTAGGATTTCCCCGTACGCAGCCAACTGTTTTCCCCAGTATATGTTTTATATGTTTTTGAATTGCTTATGTTTATTTAGAATACCTAAAGCCATATACATGCATGACCAGTTTCACCTAGTTATGGAGGTACCATAACCATAACATTGGAGGCACCAGTGTTATGACTCCACCACGACGGAGTGATAGCTCGTGGCGTCCCTTCAGCTTTTGGACATATTATTATTATCAGGTGGGGCGTATGGGTGCATCCTAGTTTACATGTTTTCAGCATATTGTTCAGGTGAATGTGGTGTGTGCCTTGCATCCTTCACAAAGAGCTGATCCCTCCTACCTAAACCAGTATATTAAATTAGAGGCAGCCCCTCTAATTTGCATGCCAAGGTCACCCCTCCAAGTATTCATGCACGTGGATAATTCATGACCTATATTGGCTAATGGTAAATATGTTAAACAGTTTTTACAAGATAAACATAAGGCTTTTCAAACTATAAAACCAGTTTTACTAAGATATAACCAGGTTATCCGGACTTAGTCTTTTCCACTGCTTCATGCTTATATGCTTATATGATTCATGCTTTACTTGTATATCCGTGCACTGAGCGTTATGCTAAGCCGTTTTCCTTTTCATGTTCCCAAAACGGCAGGTACTCAGGGACGCTCGTAGACTTTAAGCGTACGTGCATATGGATTGGAAGCTTCCTAGTCTTCTTTAGTTTATGCATTTCTTTATACTTTGATACTCATTTCCAGGACATTGTTTAGTCCTTTCATTTACAGTACTTATGTTTGTGTGCGATGAGTTCTACTTTTGGGGTACCGATGTTTGATTCCGGTATTTCCTTTATTGTCATGTAATGTTTTATACATTTATCCTTGTATGCTTTGATGACACGCCATAATCACGCGTGACATTCCATTTATCAAAATGGTGTGTTACATACTAGGTTTACGGTTTTAGATAGTCATGGTATTTGATGAATAATAAAGATGATGATGTTTAGTCTACCGTTTATTCGAAACCAGATAACACATGAAGGAAAAGTAAATGTAAAGTTGGAGTTATGATGTTTGTGTTACTATAAATGCAAGGAGAGGGATAGGATTTTTATGAAGGCTTTTGTGGTATGTATAGTTAGTCAAAGAAATACTTGTAACCCTTAATATGGAAATGAATCATTCGAGCCAAGTAATTTTCTTGTGACAGTCTTGTACAAGAGATTAAAGGCGAAAGTGGTCTCATTTGGGAAGATTTTATTCGTAGGGGATGTTTGTAGTTGGAGGAGGGGTGTAATTGTTGGGCAATAAGGTTTATCTTAGGTTTAATATGGTATCTCTTTATATGGGCTTGAAAGGCACAATTGTGAAGGAAAAGAGGATAAGCGTCAAATGTTTTGGTTAAGGTTTAAGTTAGGTGGTAAATGTGTATTTGGTGTTTACAAGTATGATATTAAAAAGACCGTGTTAATTGTAACACCCCAAAACCGTCTTTTAGGTACTATATTACGAGAATGCCGTTAGATAGTTTGAATATAATTTTTATGTATATGAAGACATTACGTGATTAGTTAGTCAAACCCGGTAGTCAGACTATAAGTATAAATAATATGTAAATGGTTTTAAAAAGTTAGGGTGCCACATTTATAAAAGAATATGACTTAAAGGGACTAACGTTGTCATGTGATAAATTAGTTATATAAGTAAATGTAGTCAACTTATGAAAAATAGTTCTTGAGAGACCTAAGTTTCCAAAGTAGCAACATTTCACCCAACATATGTATGGATATTTCCTAGACGTTTGATATGTTTCTAGTAGTGTGTGGTGTGTTTGTGTTGAATGAACCTTGAGCAAGAAGAATGAGGGAAACAAGATCTTTAATGTGTTGGTTATGCGTAATTCATAGTTAGTATTTTATACGGTCGAGAGTACGTGTGTCTAAGTGGTCGCATACTGAGACATCGACATCATCTTTTATTAAGATATATGATATAATATGACTATATTTGTTGTATAATCTTAGTTTGATAAAAGTGTATACTTAACAGTAATTAACTAATAAGTTAAAACATTTA
This sequence comes from Glebionis coronaria, assembly GCA_025667525.1. Taxonomy (NCBI): domain Eukaryota; kingdom Viridiplantae; phylum Streptophyta; class Magnoliopsida; order Asterales; family Asteraceae; genus Glebionis; species Glebionis coronaria. The sequence goes on along the minus strand of CM046875.1, from coordinate 633,542,776 downwards.
ACAAGGATTAACTAATAAGAATTAAGACATTAGGGTAATTAATGTAATTACTAATAGATTAATCTAAAAAGTCAAAAAGTCAATGCAAGGGGTGTTTTGTTTGTTTCGTCCGACTATCACAAGGAGAAAGAAGGAGAAGTTTTCTAGAAGTCTAATAACTTGTTAAGAAAGATTTGATCTTTACCATAATTAGTCTAAGACTTCTAGTATGTAAACAAATAGATGGTGATCACTTTTTCATAACTTGAAAGTCAAAAATCTCTCTCTCCCTTCTCTCTTGGTGGTCGACGAACACAATAAACCCACACATGGGTTGTTGTGTCTTGGTTATTGTTAAGTATTTTGCTTGTTCAAGATCTAGCAATCAAAGGTGATTGATTGAGGTGTTGTGTAGAATATCTTAGAGATGATCTAACTTGATCTTTTGGGTTTATAAGGTGAATCGGAACAGGTATTGGTTAAGGGGTTTTCTTGGTTGGTGCTTTAGGGGTTCTTGATCATCGTTATTACAAGAAAAGGTATGCATTCTTTATCTTTAGGTTAATTACATTATGTGCATATGTGGTTTATCCTATCTGTTGCATTTTACTCTTGATGCATGTTTATTAGATACATTAGGTTGTTAATTCCAATATAATGATCTTTGTTAAAAAAGTTAAGGTTTTAATTCTTAAGTGGAGCCCTAGTAATCCTTCCTCAAGCTAGTAACTAAATTGAGTTTTTTTGAGAAATTATATTTTTAAAGCAAGAATTAAGGTGTTTATAAGTATGGTTAAGGTTATTTAATAAATTGAATGAATTGGTGAGATTGAGTATGATCATGATATGATCATAAGATGATGATGGGTACGTTTATGAGTTATGTAAACCTTTGTTATTAATATTATTTTATGTGGAAATAGGTTTTGATGATGATTTGGTTTGGACTCAAGTGGTGATGATAATGATGATGTTTTGGTAAAATATAGCTTGGAAGTGAGGTAAGTAAATTGGCTATAACAATATGTTATATTAAGTTTACCATGTTTTGTATTATGTATATGTGTTATATACGATGGTTTATGTTAAGGTTATAAAGGATTAGGGCTTATATGCTTGGTTTAAGATTAAGATGAGGCTAGTGGTTAAATAACTATTTTATGTTTTGCATAATCGATATGATAGTGAAGGTATGTAAAGTTTATGTGTTTATTGATGAATGATGGATTAAGCATTTGTGATGAAAATGTGTTAAATAATGTATAATAGCTTGTTGTGTCATTTACTTACCAAGCGTAATGCTTATGGTGTAAATGTTTAATGTTTTGTAGGTTCAAAGGAAGAAGGTAAAGCAAGTGGTAATGGTTAAGATGTGGAAGTAAAGGATAGAAGTGTGTATCTTGTACATTAGGAGCTTAATAATTGTATATCGATCTTAAATGAAGGTTCGACCCCAAGTTGATGTTTAAGTATAGAAAACGATTATAAATGTTATTGTCAAGTGTCCAAGTCCAAGTATTGGTCATTGAATAAGTTGTCACGTGTATTGTGTAGTAATATGTATGTAAATTGGGTCAAAACATGTGTTTGACAAGCCCCTTAAAGTATGTGTTCACGGGTCACTTATACCGCAAATGTGTATGAAAATGAGGTTATATGTTATTTGAATAAGTTATGTAAGTTATGGTGTCGTTTTGAGTTAGAAGTTGTTTTCTAGAAAATTATGTTAATGTTCAATTCATAAAATGTGCAGATCAGGACCATACGATCGTATGGTATTTTTCATACAGCCGTATGCTTCAAAAGGAAATGGACAAAAGGTTTTTAAAGGACCATACAACTGTATGCATAAGTATGCCTTTTGTCATGACCATACAACTGTATGCTTTTTAAGCATACAACCATATGGTGTAAAGTAAGTGGGCAGAAGGTTTTGTAGTAATTATACGGCCGTTAGCATACACCGTGCTCTGAGAAGGATCATACAGCTGCATGGTTGGTTACCATACAACCGTATGGTACCTTTTTCAGATTTTTGTTATTTTGTTTATGGTGTATAAAATCAACCGTAAGGGATTAGAAGTCGAATATTATATCGAATCGAAAGCAATTGAGTCTAGTTTTATTTAAAAATATTTACAAGGTCTGAAAGGTAATTGATTTTAGTCAGTAGATTAAAGAGTGGTAGAATGTGACTTTCGGTCATGTTTTTGACGAATTTTTTATTTTATTTTGGTCATATGTTAGAGTTGGGAAAGAGACGTTTCATTGATGCCATGTAGAGTAGGACACAAAATTAGAGAAAATACATGCCTAAATTGGGTAGAGTGTCGTTGTACAAGTGTAGATAGGTTGTTAGTTGTAGGCTTGAGTAGTAAGTAGTGTAACAACATAACTTGGGTGATCTAAAAGGTTTGTGAAGAAAAAAAAATGATAAATACATTTGACATAGTTTTAGGTTTAGTTGTGATCACAAAGACATAAAAACACCTTAATGCAATTTATGACCTAAATATACAAAGTAAAGTGACCTATAATGTTCTTGCAAACTTTTTATGAGGTTAGTATGATGAAATAAACACATATAGTCATACAGACTAAACATATTCTAATACACAAAGTATTGTGTAGTAGTTTGTAGTAGTAGTATGAACTAAAGAGTAATAGTTAACAAAAGTAGTAAACAATAAGAAATGACAGTTGGCAGAACTATTTATTATTTAAAATTGTTTGGTTTATATTATATTTGTAATTAGTAATGGAAAAATGACATACATAGTAACGTAGACATGTGAACAATACTAATTAATTAATATAGAGAAATGTTATATCCACAAAGAATTTACAAAAATATGCCGACAAAATGACTTGTTATGTGAAGTGGTTCAATAAATTTACGTCATACTTTCTCTTTTTTAACTTTTATCCTTGAAATTGTTTGACAACTCGTATACTATTAATATTAGAGGGGAATCATGTTCCCCGATGAACATTAAATTATCTCACAAACTAATATTAAGTTATATCTCTCTCTTTCACACTCCTCTCTTACATCCCTTTATCACAACATAAAAGAAATAGATGTCACTCTTTCTCTCTCTCTAAACAAGATCTAAATATCTCTCTCAAAGACGATCTGATCTATCTAATTGGTTTTATAGGCGTGATTTCTTGTATGGATATAATTTTGTAAATCTTTTGTGGATGTATCATTATATACTAGGATTTAAGCCTGGGCTTCGCCCCGGGTTGTTATACAAAGCGTTTTACTATAAAGTTCAACAACCGAAGTTCATTTCCCTTTGTGGCCGCCATATCATGAAATAACATAAATTAAGTGAAATTCAATTTCACGTGTTTATACACTTATACATACATATCTGCTATTCTAGTTCAGGAAGGATAATCAAAAGGGACATTTAAGTATAATTGTCATTTGTCTAAATATGGCTATTTTACTACTCTATAAAAGTTTATAAGGAGCACCCATAATATTTGCTAGAGTGATCGAATATTTTTGGTTTTACAACGCACATACTCGTTCATTTGTCTAACTAAACCTAGATAGAACCAACAAACCTTCCATCCTGGTTGTTCACATCCCTAACTTTTCCAGAAGTTGCCTAAAATGCTTACAGGGGGCAATACCAAGAGAAAACTTATATCGATTATCTTTGAATAACTTTCACTGTCTCCACTAATCTATTGTATACAATACTTGATCCAAACCTGTAACTTACCAATTCCAGTTGACTATCTATCTACATCAAAAGTGGGTTAGAAACACCAGAAATACAGTTATTTATATATGTACATTTGATTCGACCAACTTCACAATGCAAAGGGGCTGAAAGGAACGTTAACAATCAACATCTTCGACATGGTTATGTTCCCAGTAGCAACACTCGGTGCCACAATATCCTCTACTATAACAGGGTCAACTTGTAGTATTGGCTCCGGCACAATGTTCTGTCCATCAACCTTGGCCAATACCTCATAATGCGTTTTAATATTTTCAGGCTTCGTTCTCCACTCTAGATATCCCTCCCAAAATGATTCGTTGCCCGTTAACTTCTTCTCCACACCAAACCCGATCTTCAGAGACGTCTGAGCTGATACGTCTGCTTTCAACACTTTAAAGGACGCACTATTGCTTGACACTGAGTCCAAAACTGCAGAAAGTACTTTCTCTAAACCACGCAGGTTATCGTTTAACCCATTGATGGATGTCACGGTCCAGAATGTGTTCAAATGGTCTAGATCTTTTCACCGGTTTCTACTGGGCAACAGTGGAGATTCCTTTTTAAGACGGGTCGACTATTTCAGCAACGTTGTTGGAACTGGCTTCTCTTAGAGTCCCTTTCACCTGCATCTGCTGGCCAACAATGGGGTTTTCTTTGCAAGACGGCCCAACTGTTCCAACAACTTTGGTTGTAGTGGCTTCCTTTGGAGTCCCTATAAACGATAATATGAAATTAGCTATAGTTCTGCATATGTGTTGGTCCCCAAAAGAAAATAAAAAAAGATGTATACATGTTATTTTTTTTAAAGTTGTGTAGGTTTACCTTTGTGTAAGTACTATTTCCAAGTTGTGTAGGTTTACCTCTGCATCTTGTGACCCTGCACGATGAGACGGAAATCATGAGTGGCGGCGGGCGTTGTAGAATAGCCACCTTGTCAAACTGTCTAGCAAGTTCGTCCCAGAGTGTTAGCTGCACGGTTTGTCCGCTGCACAAATTACACGCGTGTGTCAAATGAGACACCGAACATCTGAAAACGTGTGCAATAAAAGAAAGAGGCTTACTCTATGTTTAGGATGTGTATCTTCCTAGTTATAGGCCCACCGGCTTGTTCTTCAGGGAGATCGCTGATGGTTCTGATGCAGCTGGGTAGTCTAAGAAGGCAAGCGTTAGGTATTGTATATCAAAGAGAATACGTAACCCTATTGTATAGCAAACCTAACATAAATAATGCAATCAACTAACACATACATCCACGTGTCGTCCATATCCATCCTTAACACTATAGAAAGAAGGCAAATAAGGTCGGATGCAACATATCTATAAAATGTGGATGCATATTTCTTAACAATATTTGCAAATAACATACGGAACAAAACAAACATAAGGAGCACATAACATAGTTTTAAAATAGAGTTATCAAACCACACGCAACGCATCTATGCAACTGTAAGCAGTCAAAATAAGATGGACAACATATAATAGCTAACAACAAACCAATCAAAAGTTTAGCTCATAGAAAATGGATTTTAGCTAAGATGGAAAATAACTAAACAACAAACCAATCAAAAGATTCAACTCATAGAAAATGGGTTTTACCTACTGTTAACAATGGAGGTATGGATGAAAGTAACAATGGAAGAAAATGAACCAACTAAATTATTTCAACAAAGTTGATCTAAATTATTTCAGCGACATATAGTACACAGACCATTCCTATGGCATGGTGTGTTGGACACATGGCACCTTTTTATTGAGGGCAATCAAAGATCTATGGCTAAAAACGATATAACAAATTACCTAACACATAAACCAAACGTTTGAAATTTGTGAATCTTGATGGACGGCTGGAATCGGCTGTACTCCATGAATCTACGGCCAAGAAATCCTTTTCCTCTTTACTCCATGAATTAACAACACCACACACTAACGACGGTAATGAAGAGATCGGGGCAACAAAAGGTTCCATCTCCTCAAGCCTTCAATTATTATACACGTTGTGTAGGTATAAAAGGAGGCTCAGATAAAAAGTAATTGAATAAAGAGGATCCATCCGCTATGGCTGCAACCGTAAGGCTACCACGCCAAAATACGGGTAATCTCAGCTTTACCATCCATTTAGAATCATCACATCCTCGAATAGAGAAAACCACGAAACCAACAATTATAAAGGCAGCAAACATGTATACAGGGACGAAGCCAGGATGAAATATGACCGGGTGCACAAATTTTTTTGAACCATAATATAACATATATAAAAGGTGAATTAAAACGAAAGGTAGAAACACGTTCCGATTGACTGGGTGCATTCATGATAAATTTAGAAAAAATCGATATTTTCTTCACAAATTAACACTACACATAAAAAATCTATAGGGGTCACGGGCACCCGCGGGAACCCCCTAGCTCCGTCCCTGCATGTATAGCTGCAAAATGTATGAGGCTCATATTCGCTAATGTGGGAAACATACAAAACACATATGGCTGCAACCACGATGTAGTTGTGGCTGCCCCGCCAAAATACATGTGTTTGTAAACTGTGGCTCACAAAAACACAATAGTGTAATGGTATCATCGTCGCCTTTTTTACACCATAGTGTCCATAGAAAATCAAAAAAAGTGTACAAAAGCAAAGGAACCATTACACGAAATAGACCATGGACCCGTCATGGCTGCAACAACCTTAAAACGATGCCATGCCACACGGGTGGTTACATTATCCGAAAACCACAACATAGTTATTTAAGTTCTAAAACATTATCCGAAAACCAGTTAAGCCGTGAGACGGCTATGTAAACGGAAACCAACCAAGTGAATTTGAGCATCAGATAATCAAAAACCAACCAGGCTTGTATTAAAGGTGCAAAGTCAGCCGTCATATTTTTTAGCCAATAAACCTACGACCATCGTCACCCAACCAGCGTATCGTCGCACGCCATGGATAGCGGCAACGAAAAGCGTAGTGGCATCTAGGGGTGTCGAAAAAGTTGACCCGACCCGAACCCGACCCGAACCCGACCCGAACCCGAACCCGAATAATCATATTCGGGTCGGGTCACTCGGGTCAAAAAGTGTATTCGGGTCAATTCGGGTCAACCCGAGTTGACCCGAGTTCTAATTAGGCTCGGGTTCGGGTTATATATTTTTTACCCTTGACCCGACTTGACCCGACCCGACTTGACCCGAACCCGACCAACCCGACTTGACCCGAGTTTTTAACACATTTTACCTTCTAAATTTATTTAAATAAGCCAATTTTTAATTTTTTTACATATACCCGGGTTGACCCGAACCCGAGTTGACCCGACCCGAATTGACCCGACCCGAATTGACCCGAACCCGACTGACCCGAGTTCTAATTAGGCTCGGGTTCGGGTATGATTTTTTTGAGTCTTGACCCGACTTGACCCGACCCAACTTGACCCGAACCCGGCTGACCCGACCCGATTCCCACCCCTAGTGGCATCGAAGGAGCATAAGGCGAAAGTTCTAACATAGGTCAGTAACTTCACGACACAATAATTGGGGCAACGAAGGCCTCCAACAATCGCTAGAATATAAAATCAAAACCTCAACGACCGAGACAATCAACAACCCGCTGCAGCCACACAATAAATCGGCCATAGATCAAATTTCATTTCCCTTTTTTTCCTACAGTCCGAGAAACTAATTAGCAGAAACCCGAACAAAAAACATGGTTGTAATAAACGCAAGCAAAAATGATAAACTTTAAACCACCAATTAACGAAACCAAAAAACCCTAACCCTAATACATCATATTTAATCTAATTAAGTGAAAAAAAACATGTATTATACCTTGTATAAGGTTGTTTCCGTCATTATCGTCAAACTCCCATCAAGAATATAAGTGATCAGCGGCATCAATAGGTTAGAATAGTAGATGTAACAAAAACAATATCAGATTTATAAGAATATGAATACGAATATTAATATTAAATTATATTATACAAAAAAGCATACCTTGTATATATTAAAGAACTTGTGGAATCTCATTTTTTTCTCCATCCTCGTCAACTAAAAAAAGCTCAAAATCAAACCTATGATAATATCAAATTATGGTGTTATTTATAGATATGCCATTGATGTTACCTTTAACTGACAATAAAGATATGAGAGAGAGATCAGAGATAGATCTAATTGTGTGTAAGTGGGGAGAGGGTGAGGAGAGATACACAATAAGAGGCGGGTAGGATCATCCCTAACAAATCAACGTTGGAAAAGGGGATTTGGAAAAACCCCATACCAGTGAACATGTATTCAAAGTAACACACGATTGAGATGGGGATTTGATTGACCAAGCCATACCAGTGAACAGAGATTTTGTAATATCTAACGGCTGAAAAGTGGTTGAAAAGTGTTTCCCTCCCAACATTTATATTATATTTTAATAAGGTATTTTCACATTTCCCTTATTATATTAAGGGGAAAATTAATAAATGGAGCAATATAGTAATTTTATTCATCTATGTTAACTTAACATTCTCAAAACTAATATGAAAAGCATATAAAAAAAGTACTTTGACTAAATTTTAAAGGAAAAATTACTAAAAAGGTCTGTTGCCCAATATTATCTCTCAAGAAAATACCAATTTTTTTTTTTCCGAAATGGACTATTTTTTTGGGGCAATAGGGCAATTGGGTGTAGAATGCGCCACGTGTCCTATTTTTTGGGGCAATCTATCAGAGTTGCCCTATTCTTTAGACACTTGTCAAAATCTGAACGGTTGCTGTCCTATATTCTTTGTTGCCCTGAACCGTATCAGAAAAAACATGTTTTTTAGACTCAATCACGAGTTGCTCAAAATTGAAGAACTCTTTTGATAATTATCCCAATTTTAAAAAGTAAATGTTTTTTTCTAAACAAACGTTAAAATATTTATGTTAAATACTTAATGATAAATGCTTACAAAGTATTGTTACAAGATGTTGATAAGCCCAAAAAAGTGCCTACAATCGTGATCAAATCTTTGTGATGCAATCAAGGTTACTTTTCCATGGCTAGTTATCTTGGTAAGATTTGTTCTTGGAAAAAGATATGCAGGATACAGAATATCCCAACTTTTAAGACTTCATTTACCATTAATTTTGCTAAAGATATTCGTCCAAGTTACTGAAAATAGACATGTAGATAAAAACATAAAGCTAAAAGTAGATCATTTTTATAAGCTATATAAAATAGTATTTAATTTTAAAAGTTATACAACATTATTTTTTGAAAATCTTTAATAAGTTATCTTTGTGAGACAAAATTTACATTTTATGTGACATACGTAGTTTTTTTTCAACAATAATCATAATCTTCTCAAAAGTTAATATGGCAAACATACTCTTAAACCCTACCCACTAACCTTTGGATTTTCGAAATATTTAATTTCCCTGATATTATATTTTCCCTTTCTTTTACACATAAAGAAAATACACAATTTTTCAAAAAAGGAACCACTAAAAACAATAGTAATTTAAAACTCACTGTAAAAAAAATAAAAATCAATTGTGACTACTGCTTAATTACCCATGTATTATGCTGCATTGTTAAACATAAAAATATTTTCTATACATGCATATACATTACTTAAATTTAAAGTATTCAATATTTAAGTAATGATGATTAATTATAATACTTTTACAGAAAAATTTTAAATGAAAAGTTTTAGTACTTATAATTAATTTAGTTCAAATGACCTACCTTTAAACTACTCTTGATTAAAAATAATAAGAAAATTTACTATTAAATTAATAGTTTTAAATATTTGTTTAAGTTTTTAACTTTTATTATTTTTCGTTTACAATATATAATCTTTTTCTTGCAATAACTAAAAATTAAGCTCGTAAGTGTTGCACCAATTTCATTAGTAGTTTGAGAAATCACAAGGATTTTCTCAAAAATATTTAATATGAAGATATTCCATTGAAAAGTAAGTAAATTTAAAGGTGATATATTGTCCAATGATAAATTAGAGTTTATTAAAGTATCTAAAAATGAAAAGTGGTACCACCAAACTTATACTAACAAGTGACAAATAACCCTCAAAAAGTGTAAAGTTGAATTTCTAAAAAGGGCATGGATAGTTCATTTTCAAATTAAAAAAAAAAATATTGTACTAGAGATTTTGATACCTAACTTATTTGTGGCCATCAAATTATCGACACAATACAAGACTGGTTATTTTCATTATCTTACTAGATCGATTTGAAATCAGATATCTTAATTTAAAGTGTGATAGGTTACGTAACACGACTAAGTAACACACATAATATAAGAATATAAAGTAAGATAATATCATCGAGGATCTTTAGCCAATGGTTTCTCATGTATGTTCGTTCAAACCCACATGTTCGGTTTTCATCTTTTTGTCTAATAATCATATAACACGTTGCAAATGAACACTTGCATATATAGAAACATTAAATAACTTTGGGAAGTTATTTTTGGAACGAAACAAAATAAAAACATGAGCGAAGTTTAATTTATCTTTTAAAAAGAAATGTTCAAGACTTGCGCACTGCTCAATTTGATGTTGCTCTAAACTCGAATTACTACTACTACTAACTTTAACTATTACTAACTTGACGTTAAAAAAACATTAAATTAATTGCCGTACAATGATACAATAGATTATATAAGAGTTTATAAAACTAAAAAGTGGTTAAAATATAAATATTGAAAGAGATAGTTGCATGACCTAACTATATATTACTGGTAAGAAAACATAGATGGGTCAAAATGATATTATTATATATTTCAAGGACCACACCTTTAGCTGTTAAAATATTACTACTACTACTGAATAAAAATAGCCCTAGGGGTAAATATGTCTTCTATGATATCCTTTAACACAGGCTATGAGGCTAGTGTCTTAAGGGTCGTGGTTTTTAGTAAAATTCGTCAGTCGAAGGTCATAGAAAGAAGTTTAAACTTGGCAGTCCTCCAATATTTGGTGATTTCTCCAGCGAACATATACTTATGTTTCGATGTGCTATCACGTGTTTAGTTAAAGCATGGAAACATATGAAACACAATAACAATTGTTTCAATTGTTTTTATGTTTTACATGTACATTAGTGGGTTAATACTTAATATGCTAAAAATCATGGTCAAGTACAAAAAGAGAAAATATAACCTGATCTTGCGATATTTCGTTGATTTTAGAAGACGGTGTTTTTCATCGCTTAATCTTTGACTTATCATACTTGTAATTTTTAAATGGTTGCTTAGCTTCTTGTTAATTCTGTTTATGTATATCGCGTTAAAAAATGTTCAATTATGTTAAAGTAAATTATCTATAGTTAATCTGTGGGTTAGGTACCGCAAACTATTTAGCGATCATTTGATTGCTTTTGGGTGGGTAAATTTTTTGGTATCTTATCTATTTACAAGTTACGAATGGACAGAATATTTTATAAAATTACCTAACTTTTGCATAAAATTACCTAATTTTAGTATGCGTGTGACTTAAGGGTTCGCTAGTGAGTTTCAAAAATCTCAAGTTTAAATCGGCAAAATACTATAATTTTGTGCATGTTGTACGAAACCGACAACAACCTGAAGATCGATATCACGGAACCGCTAGATCGCGAATTGTATCGAGCACAAGCAGCGAACACGAGAGACTACAAAGAACCGACAAACATATATGCACATGGAATACCCTCAACTACCTCTTTATTAATAACCCTAATAAAGACTACATTGAGGAAGAAGAATTCAATGAACTAGGATCCCCCCTCATCCCTATTTATAGAGATGAGGGGGTAGGCACCGTCTTAAGTTAAATAGGAAACTTCCTATAAACCAACTTAAGGAGGTTAACCTAAAAACTTCCTAATACTAGTCTATTCCTAATCTATATTACAAAGTACACTTAAGTCCCTAAACTATATTTAAGTTTACTACTAATATTCCAACAATTTCCACCTTAGGAGTAACACTTAAACATAACCGATACTCAACACTTTTTACCGGTGTTGGAACCTCGGACCCGGGACCACCTTGTTAACCAGGCATTGTACTTCTGTAGTTTTCCTAGATTAGCTTCCATAAACTCTTTCACGTTCTTCTTCTCAGCAACATTACCCTCCGCACCCTCTTGACCAGGTACTCCGGTTACCGTAATGTTTGCCCCCACCTTTATACCAAGGTGTACCTCTTCCTGCTAATTTACCAAGCAGCCCGTGTTTGTCTTTTCTTCAGGTTGTTTGTCCTCTAACCGTTTTTTAGCCACTGCAGCATGATCGTTACTAACATGAAAAACCTCAGCTTCACGACCCTCTTGAGCTCCATGCAGTTCCACCTCAAACCGTATTTGAGCCACTGCAACATGATCGTTACTATCCTGAAAAACCTCAGCTTCACGATCCCCCTGAGCTCCCAGCAGTTCCACCTCAAACCAAACACGTTTATAAACATGTACTCTATGGACTCCTGTTTTAACACCAGGACCAAGTTGTTTGAACCCAACTTGTTTATGACCTCCATGCTTTCGTACAATAAACCCATCGAAAATTTCGATGTTAAACCTAGTTATAGAACTAGCCATTCTTCTTTATCCCTTTGTTGATTTGTTAAACCTTGTGAAAAACCTCACAATCATAAATCGACAAAGTCCCTTCGATAATTCACTAAACCTTGTGATATATTAAATCTCACAATCACGAATACGAAGTCCCCGTTTATAAAGAAAAACCCTTGCTTTATCGATATAACCCTAAGAGAAACCTTCTTAGAAATCGATCAAACCAAGTAACCCTTCAAAAGAACACCCTTTCTTACTCAAATATCGATTGAGCCTTGGAAATTAACCTATCCAACAAATCGACAACCCTTGAATCAAGAAAGTACCCGACTCCTTTTGAAGTAACCCTTGTCGTACTTTTAATTTTGCAAAAACCGATCTCTAATAACCTAAGAGATCTTGCAACCTCGACAAGTCTTGAATCTTCTTTAACCTTGCTACAAACCTTGTCAAGTTGTTTCTTAACCAACTTTACCGACAAGCCTCACAAGTCGTGTGCAATATACCCGTTGTTGCTAAAACATTTTCTTACAAATCGAATTTATTAGAAAACTGTCACACTCCCAAAATATCAGAGTATAATGGCGACAAGGGAGTGGTGACGTCATGATTATCATACACACACAGTCACAAAGAACGACCTCTAAATGGGACGTTCGGAAAATAGATCACTTGTAATTAATAAAATAAATAGTTTTAACCAAGTGCGGAAGCATAAAACTGGATACAGTTACAAAACATAGTTTTCTCAAATAGTACAAATGATCTTGGTTTCAAAGAAATGACGGCAATGCATGAGACCTCACTTAGCATCTTCCTTCTTAATACCTGAGAAAAACATTGCTAAAGTGTCAACATAAAGTTGGTGAGTTCATAGGTTTAGTTAATTTGAAATGTTTAATGAACCACAAGATTTTCCCAAAAGTGATGACAATATAACAGATACAAAGTCATCCCAAAAGTATTTATTACAGTCTAAGCTCGTGACACCGAAGCGTTAACAACACCGGCAGTATAATCATATAAATGTAGCCCAAACTAGATGCCTAAACCCACGACATCCTATCTCAGACTCAGATGAAACTGTGTCCGCTTGTCCCCTTGTTGGACAAGACAGACAGGGACGTCAATCCCGATAGATCTATCCATAACATTCGCGCTTACACAAAGTAATTAACGGTTCACGATTCACGGGCCAAAGCAACTGGGTTTTTAGTGGGACTTAGACTAATATATAAATCAGTAAATGCACTTGTGTTCATACGTTAAAATCAAGCAATGTCTCACCCCAAAAAGCAATGAAAATAGTTAAGTATGGGGCTATAAACTCACCTCGCAATTCAGCAAAAAGGACGAAGATTAAGGTAGCTCGAGGGTACAGTTACGCTAGCCGCGACCTATTTAATTATAAGGATCGGGTTACGATATAAAAAGTTATACTAATAAAAGACACGACACCCTAGTTGTGCTTGACAAAACCTTACGTTTACGGAAAAATACGACAAATAAAAGTCGGTTATTAAACGGTCGGGTTTTACGGGTTAAATTATACCCTTAAGTTACAAAATTCGTTCATGGGCTTTAAATAAACTCAAAACATACACTTGGCCCAAAATGAGTCCAATATCCCCACTCACAAACCGGCCCAAGGGTCATATGACCCGGCCCGGTCCAGGCGATACAAACAAGGAACCCAGGGGAGTAAATACGCGTGTTTTCACACACACAACTCAAAAACAGAGAGTTTACTCTCTCTCTCTCTTCTCTTGAAATACACCCACCGCCCCACTCTTATCTCTCTTTCTAATCTGGATCGGTTCATCTCCTTCCATGGCTATCATGTTTTCAGTTTGAATATAACAATCATATATGGGGTGGTTTGTGGTGTTTAGATCGCGTGAGATGTGGGGTTTCATCCCCACATCAAACCGATTGGGTTTCTGATGGTGTTCATCCTCATGGTTAAGATGATTCGTCTCCAAAACAAAGATAAGTTATTCATCCTTATTTTCTTTTAATAAAAGTTAATTGATTTTCGATTTATAAAAGATCAGTGGGTTTAAATAACTTGTATAAACTTGTTGAGAATCATATGGCTCTCGGATTTGAAATAAATAAATTAGGGTTTCGAAATATTTGGGGGTTTCTCTAAATCTTGGGTTTAAATACGATTAATTAATGTTTTCTTGTATAAAATCATGTTAATTTTAACATATAATCGGTTTTATAAAATTTAGGGTTTCGGTCAATTGGGGGTTTTTGCATAACTCGTTTTCAGTCAAATTAACTATTGGATTCGGGTTTAGATTGTGTTTAATTAGAGTTTTAATTAATAAAAATCAAATTAGGGTTTATACAAAATTGGGGTTTTTATATTCGGTTGATAAATCATGATTAAGTGGCGTTTTTGGAATATAGACAATATTAATTTCATGTTAAAAAGGTTTTTAATTTCTAGGGTTTCGATTTGAAAAGGGGGTTTTTATACCCGCGACATAATTGGGGGTTTTTATGATGTTTCTGTAAAATAAAAATGGTTAAGACATTTGGATTATGTGACATTGATTGATGATGGTTTCGGCAGAAAACAAGCAACTTGGTTGGCTTGGTTTGGTTCTCGGTTTGGCCTCAGTTTGGGTCTCGGTTTGGTTTGGTTTGGGTCTCGGTTTGGTTCTCGGTTTAGTGTTGGTTGGGGTCTCGGATTGGTCTTGATTGGGGTCTCGGGTTGAGTCTCGGTTTGGTCTTGGTCGGGGTCTCGGTTTGATTGACAAAATAGGACATGGTCATGTTCAAGTAATAATACTATGTTTTATCCTTTTCAGTTTTTAATTAAAATAAGACCGTGACGAATACTAACACATTCGTTTGATTTTTCGCAAGTTTGTCAAAGACGAGCACAACTAAGATTTCATTCAGAAAATAAGAGATGGTTTAAAAGACTCACAAATGGATGTTCGAGTTTCGGTTTGCAGGTGTGGACGAGATGGATGGCTTGACTCTTTCGGTTTTACAGGTGTGGACGAGATGTATGGGTCGGCTGGACACTTCCTTCACTTTACCCAGGAATTTGTATTGGGAAGACTTGTACAGGATTTGTAATTGTAATATTGGACTGTGAAAAACTTTGTGTGTTGTGTTTGGACATTGGATAAACTTTGGATTTGTATTTAATCATGTATTATTAGTCTAGGGTTAGATTCAAGCTGAAATTGGTAACTTGTGATATACCCAATTTGGGCAAACTAGGCATGTGTGCTGTCTTGTAGTGCTTAGTGGGTAATAAACTATAGGATTAAATTGTAACTGAAAATGTGACTCTTGTTAAGCAAGTTTTTGAAGTAAAAGTGAGTAATGGTTTATACTTAAATGTTTGTACATGATGTATCAGTTGTACTACTCGACTCGGGTTCGACGGGTATTTAAGTTTTAGACGCGAAACTGAATAAACACGACTCTATAACAGTTTGACACACGATCCAAAACAAAGGCAATTATGCGAGACTTCACGTGATTTAGTAAGTACATCAAATAAACATACGGCAAACATAATACGCCCACCAATTTCGTGTATTGCATTCAACTTAATAGTCGCGAAAAACTCGAGATGTTACATATGCTCTCCCTAAAAAGGGCTTTGTCCGCAAAGAAAAATAATTAACACATTCATGTCGACAACTCGTCGGTAAATAATTAAAGTACTCATACTATATGAATAATTTAAGATGGAAATTTGACGGATGTCACAGTATTCCCATGTTTTAGAGATTTCGTCACGAAATCAAGACGTTGTTGTAGTAGGATGGTTAGCGAAAAGATGAGGATACTTGCTCTTGAATTGATCTTCACGTTCCCACGTGTATTCTGGACCTCTACGCGCGTTCCAACGGATCTTTACAATAGGTATACGGCTTTGCTTGAGTTGTTTGACTTGACGGTCCATAACTTCTACTGGTTCTTCTACAAAATTGAGTTTGTCGTCGAGTTGAATCTCTTCCAAAGGAATAACGAGTGTCTCGTCGGCTAAACATTTCTTCAAATTGCAAATGTGGAACACATTATGCACTCGGCTAAGTTCTTGGGGTAATTCCAAACGATAGGCTACGGGGCCAATCCTCTCTATAATCTTGAAGGGTCCAATGTAACGAGGATTCAACTTTCCACGCTTTCCAAAGCGAATCACACCCTTCCAAGGTGAGACCTTCAACATGACTCTATCACCAACCTCAAACTCAAGGGGTTTGCGTCTCATGTCAGCATAACTCTTTTGTCGATCTCTTGCGGCTTGCATACGACTCTTAATCTTAAAGATCTTCTCAGTAGTCTCGTGTATGATCTCGGGTCCAGTGAGTTGTGCTTCACCAACCTCTGCCCAACACACGGGTGAACGACACTTCCTACCATACAGTGCTTCGAACGGCGCTGCCTTAATGCTAGTGTGATAACTATTGTTGTATGAGAACTCCACCAGAGGTAGGTGTCTATCCCATCTATTTCCAAAGTCAATCACACAAGCTCTCAGCATATCTTCTAAGGTTTGAATGGTCCTTTCACTTTGACCGTCAGTTTGGGGATGGTACGCAGTGCTCATATCCAACTGCGTTCCCATTGCCTTCTGCAGTGACTTCCAAAACTGCGAAGTAAATCGGCTGTCTCGGTCGGAGATTATAGACACAGGCACACCGTGCTTCGTGACTACTTCCTCCAAGTACGTTCTTGCTAACTTATCCATTCCATCAGTCTCCTTGATGGGTAGGAAATGAGCCGATTTGGTAAGTCGGTCGACGATTACCCAAATCGTGTCGAATCCGGCTGCGGTTTTTGGTAGCTTGGTAATGAAATCCATAGTGATCCTTTCCCACTTCCATTCTGGCAGTTTGGGTTGGACCAATAATCCTGATGGTTTCATATGTTCGGCTTTGACTTTGGCACAAGTCAAGCACTTGCTAACGTATGTAGCAATATCCGCCTTCATGTTCGGCCACCAATACAACATCTTCAGATCATGATACATTTTGTCAGATCCCGGATGTATGGAGTATTTTGACTTATGCGACTCATGCATAATCAAAGATCGTAGGTCACCATGGCATGGTAACCAACTCCTATTATCAAGGCATAACGTTCCATCCGAGCGTGCTTCTAACTTCTTTATCATTCCTTCAACATCTTCAGTCTTGAGAATTTCTTCCTCGACTGCCTCTTTCTGAGCCTTGAGAATTAAGGATGGAAGGTCTAAGTCAATGGTTGATAGGTGTGTAAACACCCATCCTTTTACCACTTAATTCTGGCTAAAACAAGACCAAAACACGTATTTAATATCATTTGTTTGGAATTATGCGTGGTTTTTGTGTTTATTGTATTTTCAGAGCTAACTGGATAAATGTTAAAGAAAACATGGGATTGCACGGGATTTATCAAGGAAAAAGACTCAAGATAAAGTCTATTGTCCAAGAGATGCAAAAGATTTGAAGTCACTGGGCCTATTCGAAGATTTATTGAAGAAAAGGACTAAAGACGGAAGATTTTCATAAGTCGAAGAAACTCGAGTCTATTTAACGAAGAAATTAAAAGACGAGTTGGATTTAATCGACGACAAATCCCGAATCAGAATCGAAAACGTCAACTTTTCTGAAAAGACGAGAAAACAAGAAGAAAGGGAGAAAGCCCACTCACCAACCAACCACTAGGAGTATAAAATAGTTTTTCCCTTCACACATGAGGGAGTTAGTTCATTTTTTTCTTTTTTTCCCAGGCTTTTGTTCGTTCCATCACCAACTCCATTAGGGAGTTTGGTGATTTTCATCTTTTTCTTTTAATCTTGTAATCCTTAATCATTAACCTTGTTACTTTTACATTAATCAATCTATTACATCTTTTCATTCATCTTGTTCTTCATCATCATCTATTGCAAGTTCTTAAGTTTTTATTTGATTCTAGTTTGATCTTAAAAAGTTGTTGATTTAGTGTTTTTATTGGTGGGATTTGTTTCTTATGGTATGTTAATGATTATTGGTTAGTTTGGTAAAACCTTTTTAAGTTTTGGAGTTGATTGTGGATTAAACGATCTCCTTGTTCTTCGCATTTCATCAGACCTGAGTTTCCCAGATTCCGAATAGGAATTTTGGAGTTGCCTCTATTCGGAATATTCCAATTATTCCGAGTAGAGGTTGTTTTTCTCTTTTATTCGGAATTTCACAGACATTCCGAATAGACCTTATTTTCCGCATAGAGCTCAACTTTCCGAATAGAGCTGTCTTTCCGAATGGTCAAACTTTCCGCATAAGGCTTATATTCCGCATAGGCTTTACTTTCCGATTGGCCCATATTTTCCGCATAGATCCCTTTTATTCCGCATGGCACAAAATGTTCCGAATAGGCAATGTTTTTCCGCATAACAAGTTTTCCGCATAAGCCTTGATATTCCGCATAGAGCTCAACTTTCCGAATAGAGCTGTCTTTCCGAATGGTCAAACTTTCCGCATAAGGCTTATATTCCGCATAGGGTATTTTTCTGTAAGGGTATTTTTCCAAGTATTGATTCAAGTTTTGCTTTTTATTTGTTTGTTGCCTGTTTTAAGTTTATTTCATTACCATTTTATTCATTTATCTGTTTAGTAGAATAGAAAACCAAATCCACTTTTTGTCACCAAGAACAAATTATTCCACTTTTAACTGAGATCAATTCGAGAGGATTCCGAGAAATATTTTGAACCCACAATGAAAAACCTTATATCAAATGGCGCCGCTGCCGGCTCTTCTCGTTAAGATCAAAAGTTTTTTGTGAGAACTTGGATTTTGGGATCCGTTCCCCGTGAACGTTCTTTTTCACAAAAATTTTCAAAAATCCTAAAAATTAAAAAACAATAAAAACCAAAAATATTTTTGCTTTGTTTTTCTTTGTTCGTTCTTTTGCAGGTGTATGCGCACTCGATCCACGTCTTATCAAGAGCCCGAGCCTCTCGATAACTTAGACATGGCTGGTGTACAAAACAACAATAACATACCACCTCCGAACAACAATAATAACAACAACAATCCGCCTTTCAACAACATGAACAATAACAACAACAATGAGCACCTTCCGAATAATCGCCCAATGATTGAATTGCTGCAAGCTCATGTCGATGGCAATACGGATCCAATTGTTATACCACCAATTGCCGCCAACAATTTCGAGCTAAAGTCAGGCTTTATCCAGATGGTATCCGCTCAACCGTTCTTGGGACGCACCATTGATGACCCACACGACCATATCAAGAGATTTCTACAACTCACCAACACGGTCAAGTTCAATGGAGTTCCACAGGAGGTTATCAGGTTACAACTTTTTCCCTTTTCTTTAGAGGGACAAGCCCGGCATTGGCTTGCTAAGGAACCGCCACAGAGTATTCTCTCGTGGACGGATTTGGAGACTAAGTTTATCAATTACTTTTTCCCACCCTCTCGTACTACCGCTTTGCGGAATGAGATTATAAACTTTGAACAAAAGTACGATGAGTCGTTCAGTGAATCTTGGGATCGTTTTAAAGATCTTTTAAGAAAATGCCCACAACATGGTTTTACCAAAGTACATCAAATTAATACTTTTTACAATCGTTTAAACATGAGTGATCAAGATTCACTGAATAGTGCCTCGGGGGGTAATCTATTGGCTAAGACCTCCAATGCTTCTTGGGACATCATTGAGAACAAGTCTCGTGTGCAAACCAAGAGCATTCGGACCAATGTTGCTAGTGCTAGCACTAATGACAGCGACAAGCGATTGGACAAAATCACTACGCTTCTTGAATCGCTTGTCACCCACACCGTCAGCAACAACAACAGCAACAACGCTAAGAACGCACAAGTCAACGCTGTCAGCCAACCTTGTGAGATATGCGGTGGTCCTCATTCTTACACAACTTGCACTGCCACCCAAGACTACCCTGCTGAGAATGTAAATGCGGCATATGGCACCTACCAACAACCTGCTTATCAAGCGAGACCCCAAGGTGACCGTAATTTGCTTAGCTACCGCAGCAACAACTATCTTTCACCACCTGGTTTCCCTCCTACCAACTCAAACCAACAACAAAACCTTAATCGCCCTCCTCAACAACAACAACAACCTCGACAACCATACATTCCACCTCACAAGCAGCAACAACCACCACAAAGAACCAATCAAGTCTACCAACAACCTGCTTACCAACCACCTGCATACAATGCTCCTCCCAACCAAACCACCACTGCATTACACCAAGAGGTTGCAACCTACATGAGAACCAATGATGTGATAGTGGGAAATCTCCAAGAGGAAGTGCGCAATTTAAAAGCAGACTTGGTCAAGCAAGGAAACGATTTGAGAGCCGATATGCGGAACACGTTGGATAGTCAGACGAATGACTTGAGGAACATGATGGCTAGTTTCTCCAAGGTAATCAACCCTCTTCTTCGGGTACTCTTCCGAGTAACACCGTTGCGAACCCAAGAGGGGAGATGAAAGCAATCACCACTCGAAGTGGCAAAGGTACCAAGGAACCCGAGCTTCCTATACCTCCACCGGTGGTTGTGACTAAGGAGAACGAGTCGCCTGCTCCTATTCCTCCACCTCTTCCTTCTACCCCTCCTCCACCCGTGGTTGTGAGTGATCCTATACTCCCAAAGCCTTCCTCTTCTTCCAATATACCTTATCCTTCAAGGTTGAGGAAAGAGAAGCAAAAGAGCAAGGATGATATTCAGGTTTCGAATTTCCTTAAAATGTTCAAACAACTGAATTTCAATATCTCCTTCGCTGAGGCTCTCGCTCACATGCCCAAATATGCCAAAATGTTTAAAGATCTTCTGAGCGACAAGGAAAAGCTCCTCGATATTGCCAACACCCAACTTAATGAGAACTGCTCCGCAGTGCTCTTAAGGAAATTGCCAACCAAGCTTGGTGATCCGGGTCGTTTTCTTATCCCTTGCAATTTCCCGGGAGTAGAGAATTGCATGGCCCTAGCAGATCTAGGTGCCAGTATTAATCTCATGCCTCTAAGTGTTTGGAAGCAATTATCTCTCCCAGAGCTAGTCCCCACCAAAATGACTTTGGAATTAGCCAACCGTACGGTTGCTTATCCAGTGGGGATAGCCGAAGATGTAATTGTAGGAGTCGACAAATTCACATTCCCTGCCGATTTTGTTGTCGTCGACTACGAGATGGACCCCCGTGTGCCACTTATTGTTGGTCGTCCATTCCTTAGGACCGGTCGCACTCTTATTGATGTTGAAGCCGGAGAGCTTATCATGAGAGTGGGTGACGACAAAGTCGTCTTCAACATGGGAAAGTTGTCTAAACAGCCTTATTCATATGAGAGCGTTAATTGTATTGACGTTCTTGATGAGGCTTGTGAAGAACACTTTAATGATGCTTGCAAAAGTATTCCTACCTCTCTTCCCAATGTTGAGACCGTGTCCTCTATTGATTCATCGTTGTCTCTATTTGGAGATAGTGATTTATTCTGGACCAATCTTGAATCTACCATGGGAGATGCGAATTTAGCTACTAATGATTCTCCCACCGAGGGGGATGAAGACATGAATTTCTTTGACAATCTTCTCACCGAAGACAATCCTTCGCCTCCATCTCCCACGGTCATTGCTATCGATGCCACGACTTTGCAAACGCCTCCCGTCGAAAATCTTCCGGATTTGGAACTTAAGGAGTTGCCGCCACATCTCGAGTACGTGTTCCTTGACGACAACAAAAAGTCGCCCGTCATTATTGCGAAGGATTTGAAAGATGAAGAGAAGACTCGCCTCGTCGCTGTGTTGAAAGATCATAAGAAGGCTATTGCTTGGAAGATTTCCGATATTCGTGGAATTGATCCTCACTTCTGCACACACAAAATTCTCATGGAGGACGACTTTAAGCCCACTATTCAAAGCCAACGAAGGGTGAATCCAAAAATCCATGAAGTCATCAAAACAGAGGTTCTCAAACTTCTTGATGCGGGTATGATTTACCCTATTTCGGATTCACCATGGGTTAGTCCAATCCATTGTGTGCCCAAGAAGGGCGGAATAACCGTTGTTCCCAACGAACACAACGAGTTAATTCCCACTCGTCTCGTTACTGGGTGGAGAGTTTGTATAGACTACCGCAAACTCAATGATGCCACGAGAAAGGATCATTTCCCTCTACCTTTTATGGACCAAATGCTTGAACGCTTAGCGGGTAATGAATATTACTGCTTTCTTGATGGTTTCTCGGGTTATTTTCAAATACCCATCGATCCCCAAGATCAAGAGAAGACTACATTCACTTGTCCCTATGGCACTTTTGCTTACAAAAGAATGCCTTTTGGCTTATGTAATGCGCCCGGGACTTTCCAAAGGTGTATGTTAGCTATCTTCCATGACATGGTTGAACAAACCATGGAAGTCTTCATGGATGATTTCTCGGTCTTCGGGGATTCTTTCTCTTCTTGCCTTGCCAATTTGGAACGTATGCTAAAGAGGTGCGAAGACACTCGCCTTGTTCTGAATTGGGAAAAATGCCATTTCATGGTAAAAGAAGGCGTCGTGCTTGGACATAAGATCTCGAAAGCCGGTCTTGAAGTTGACCGTGCTAAAGTCGATGTTATCGCAAAGTTGCCTCCACCTTCAACTGTGAAGGGTGTGAGAAGTTTCCTGGGTCATGCGGGCTTTTATCGACGATTCATCAAAGATTTTTCTCAAATCGCTCGCCCGATGACCCACCTCTTGGAAAAAGATACTCCTTTTATCTTCTCCAAAGAGTGCCTTGACGCCTTCAACTCGCTTAAGGATAAGCTAACTAAGGCACCCGTCTTGGTTACCCCTAATTGGGAGCTTCCCTTCGAGTTGATGTGCGATGCTAGTGATTTTGCTATTGGAGCGGTTCTTGGACAAAGAGTGAACAAACACTTCCAACCGATCCATTACGCTAGCAAGACAATGACTGGGGCACAATTGCATTATACGACAACCGAAAAAGAGCTTTTAGCTGTTGTCTATGCTTTTGAAAAATTTCGCCCCTATCTTGTCCTTTCCACCACAATCGTGTATACCGATCATTCCGCGCTGAAGTACTTGTTGACAAAGCAAGATTCCAAACCAAGACTTCTTCGCTGGGTTTTGCTGCTCCAGGAATTTAAAATCGAAATTCGCGATAAAAAAGGAGCAGAAAACCTAGCCGCGGATCATCTCAGCAGACTTGAGGATCCTTACCAAGGGGATCATCCGAATAAAGAAATCAATGATTCTTTTCCCTTGGAGACCTTAATGTCTATAAACTCGAAGTCGAATGAAACCCCGTGGTTTGCGGACTTTGCAAACTACTTGGCGGGTGGAATTCTCAAGGAAGGGTTGACGTCCCAGCAAAAGAAGAAGTTCTTCACCGACATTAAGACTTACTTTTGGGACGACCCTTACCTATTCAAACAATGTGCCGACTTGATTATCCGCCGATGTGTTGATGGACCGGCAGCGTCTGAAATCCTTGATGCTTGCCACAAAGGACCCACCGGTGGTCACTTTGGTCCCAACTACACCGCAAAGAAAGTGTTTGATTCGGGATTTTATTGGCCCTCCATATATCGTGATGCTCACAATATGGTTAAACGATGTGATGTTTGCCAAAAGCAAGGCAAAATCACACATAAAGACGAGATGCCTCAGAATTTCATACAAGAATGTGAAATCTTTGATGTTTGGGGTATCGACTTTATGGGGCCATTCCCTTCATCTAAAGGAAACAAATACATCCTTGTAGCCGTTGACTACGTTTCAAAGTGGGTTGAAGCCAAAGCTTTGCCTACTAATGACGCAAGGGTGGTTTGTAACTTTTTGAAAGCTCTTTTCGCTAGATTCGGTGTGCCTCGAGCCATTATTAGTGATCGTGGGACTCATTTCTGCAATGACCAATTTGCTAGAGTCATGGCTAAGTACGGTGTCAATCATCGTCTTTCCACAGCCTACCACCCACAAACTAATGGCCAGGCTGAAATATCAAACCGAGGGCTGAAGCGAATTTTGGAAAGAACCGTGGGAGAGCGTCGTGCCGCATGGGCTGATAAACTTGATGATGCTTTGTGGGCTTTCCGTACTGCTTACAAGACCCCGATCGGCTGTACGCCCTATCGTCTTGTGTACGGGAAAGCGTGCCACCTCCCCATTGAGTTGGAGCACAAGGCCTATTGGGCCTTGAAGTGGGCTAATTTTGATATAAACAAAGCCGGTGACCTACGCAAGATCCAACTCAATGAGCTGAATGAACTCCGTAATGAGGCTTATGAAAATTCTTTGATCTATAAGGAAAGAACTAAGCTCATTCACGACTCCAAGATCAAAAACCGAGAGTTCCATGTTGGAGACAAAGTCTTACTTTTTAACTCTCGGTTGAAAATCTTTTCGGGCAAGCTCAAATCTCGTTGGTCCGGCCCATTCACCATCGCCCAAATTTTTCCATATGGTACTCTTGAGCTCGCTCAACCTAATGGACCAAATTTTAAGGTGAATGGCCAACGAGTGAAGTTGTACTTTGGTGAGGACACCTCTCAGGAGGTGATTCCATCCCTCACCACGTTCCCCATGAACTGAATTTGGGTCGAGTCAGGCTCGTGACTCGGTTATCAAAAACAAGCGCTCCTCGGGAGGCAGCCCGAGTATCTATCCCTTTAACCCCCTAAGTGTAGGGGAGGACCTATTTTGGTCGTTTGTGTTTGTGTGATGATGTGCTTACAGGGATAACTGCAATCTTGGAAATATTTGAAGAACCGTGCTCCCGTGTTATCCGAAATCCGGTTCTATCTCTCAACTATCGTGATTCAATTTTCTTCATACTCACATTCGAAATTGATCACTTTAGTCGTCTCTTCCTTAACTCGAGTTAACCAACGTGCACAATGTCATAAGTGTAGGGGAGACTTTTCCCACATGCTTAAACATTGAGGACAATGTTTATCTTAAGTGTAGGGGAGACTTCTATCGAAGTTTTAAGTGGACTTTTCCATGAAAATGCCTTCATTTAACCGGAAAATCCTATTTTTCAACATTTTTCAAATCTTTTATTAACTTTGGCCATTTAGTCGTAATTTTTAAATTTTTATCGTTGCTTTCATATGTATATATCCCGCAATTAAGTCAAAATTTTAATAAAGTGTTGTAGCTAGTTTAGATATCTTTGACATATTAGGCCCGTTGCGTTTATTTTGACTCAACCCGAATAGACTTATCCAAGTTTATTCTAGCTAGTATCCTTAACCATGTAGACCTTAATTGGTTTATTAGGCTAAGTGTCCACGAGTCTCATTACTTGAGATTTTAAATTGTGGAGGACGAGAAATGATAGAGTCAATTATAAGTCGGTATTCTTGCGCAAACTCACTTGGTGTAATTATTTGCCTATTCTCCCATCACTTGCTAATAATTTATCTGCAATAAGTAAGGTCTTACGATTTGAAAAGTTACTTAGCTTCTAGCCCAAGATCGTTTAAAAGTTGCTCGGTAATGATAAGAGTTCATAGCCAAGGCATAACTTATGAAGCGGGGCGCGAAGATTGGCGAGTCCGAAAAGGCCCTAACAAGGCATGAGGATTCAATTTTATTGCTGAAGATCCAAAGTGATGTGAAAAGCATTATTCCTAAAGTCTATATGAAGGATCAAGACTCACGACGAAAAGCAATCAACTCCCATAAAGATCATGGAGAAGTCTATCCGAAAAGACCCTAACAAGGTATGAGGATAAATAGATCCAAGTCCGAAAAGGAGGCGGATCGTTGTATCTCAAAATCCCAAATAGAGATTGAAGAAATAATCATGAAGTCGTGGTCAACAAAGTTGGAGAACCTCTCAAAAGTCTCCAAGTGAAGAAACTCTATTATGATGAGAAGACCATTATCTCAAGAACGTCTCTCGAAGATATGAAGTATGAAGTACATGCCAAATATCGGCCCGAGAAAGGTCTCAAATCGTGAACCAAGTTATGCCAAGATATGAACTTTTTGATATCCCGAGAAGCAGTTTTAAGAGATTTTGTCCTTTAGCTAACTATTGATCAAATCGTCCTACTTTGCTTTCAGCCTAAATAAACTATCGAAATAAGTCCAAAAATGCATCTTCATGATCATTCTAAGACAAAAATAAAATATAAGAGATACACCTAGGAATAAGGGAGTTTAAGCATTTAATTAAGCCATGTGTGTAAGTGTTTGATTTACTAACTTATAATAACAATGATCTCGTTTTTAAGCTTAGTTTGGGGAACGTGAAACTTGAGGGTGATAAATCTTCGCAACACCAAAGCCCTAATGTAAGTCCTTGATTTCTTTACAAGTTATTTCCATCCTTTTGTTTATTTTAAAGTTTTAAGTTCTCTTAGTATTTTAATTGTTGTTTAGTAGAATTTAAATAAGGCCAAGGTTGATTGATTATGAGAAAAATGTAAAATTGCTTTATCACTAAGCATTGCATGAGGGCATGGCAATGGTTAAGTGTAGGGGATTTGATAGGTGTGTAAACACCCATCCTTTTACCACTTAATTCTGGCTAAAACAAGACCAAAACACGTATTTAATATCATTTGTTTGGAATTATGCGTGGTTTTTGTGTTTATTGTGTTTTCAGAGCTAACTGGATAAATGTTAAAGAAAACATGGGATTGCACGGGATTTATCAAGGAAAAAGACTCAAGATAAAGTCTATTGTCCAAGAGATGCAAAAGATTTGAAGTCACTGGGCCTATTCGAAGATTTATTGAAGAAAAGGACTAAAGACGGAAGATTTTCATAAGTCGAAGAAACTCGAGTCTATTTAACGAAGAAATTAAAAGACGAGTTGGATTTAATCGACGACAAATCCCGAATCAGAATCGAAAACGTCAACTTTTCGAAAAGACGAGAAGACAAGAAGAAAGGGAGAAAGCCCACTCACCAACCAACCACTAGGAGTATAAAATAGTTTTTCCCTTCACACATGAGGGAGTTAGTTCATTTTTTTCTTTTTTCCCAGGCTTTTGTTCGTTCCATCACCAACTCCATTAGGGAGTTTGGTGATTTTCATCTTTTTCTTTTAATCTTGTAATCCTTAATCATTAACCTTGTTACTTTTACATTAATCAATCTATTACATCTTTTCATTCATCTTGTTCTTCATCATCATCTATTGCAAGTTCTTAAGTTTTTATTTGATTCTAGTTTGATCTTAAAAAGTTGTTGATTTAGTGTTTTTATTGGTGGGATTTGTTTCTTATGGTATGTTAATGATTATTGGTTAGTTTGGTAAAACCTTTTTAAGTTTTGGAGTTGATTGTGGATTAAACGATCTCCTTGTTCTTCGCATTTCATCAGACCTGAGTTTCCCAGATTCCGAATAGGAATTTTGGAGTTGCCTCTATTCGGAATATTCCAATTATTCCGAGTAGAGGTTGTTTTTCTCTTTTATTCGGAATTTCACAGACATTCCGAATAGACCTTATTTTCCGCATAGAGCTCAACTTTCCGAATAGAGCTGTCTTTCCGAATGGTCAAACTTTCCGCATAAGGCTTATATTCCGCATAGGCTTTACTTTCCGATTGGCCCATATTTTCCGCATAGATCCCTTTTATTCCGCATGGCACAAAATGTTCCGAATAGGCAATGTTTTTCCGCATAACAAGTTTTCCGCATAAGCCTTGATATTCCGCATAGAGCTCAACTTTCCGAATAGAGCTGTCTTTCCGAATGGTCAAACTTTCCGCATAAGGCTTATATTCCGCATAGGGTATTTTTCTGTAAGGGTATTTTTCCAAGTATTGATTCAAGTTTTGCTTTTTATTTGTTTGTTGCCTGTTTTAAGTTTATTTCATTACCATTTTATTCATTTATCTGTTTAGTAGAATAGAAAACCAAATCCACTTTTTGTCACCAAGAACAAATTATTCCACTTTTAACTGAGATCAATTCGAGAGGATTCCGAGAAATATTTTGAACCCACAATGAAAAACCTTATATCAATGGTCATCACCAAAGCCTTTACCCTAAGAACTCTCTCCTTTCGACTCAAAGCGTCGGCCACGACATTTGCCTTGCCCGGGTGATAACGGATCTCGCAATCGTAATCACTGAGCAACTCTAGCCAACGTCGTTGTCTCATGTTGAGTTCCTTTTGATTCAAAATATGTTGTAGACTCTTATGATCAGTGAATACAACACACTTAGTACCATAAAGGTAGTGTCTCCAAATCTTCAAGGCAAACACCACTGCTCCCAACTCTAGGTCATGAGTTGTGTAGTTCTTCTCGTGCACTTTTAGTTGTCTTGATGCGTAAGCTATGACCTTAGTCCTTTGCATCAGTACTGCACCTAACCCTTTTATGGATGCATCACAATACACCACAAAGTCTTCATTACCCTCGGGTAGGGCTAGTATAGGTGCTTCACATAACATCTGCTTCAATGTCTGGAATGCCAAATCTTGATCCTCTTTCCACTCAAACTTCTTGTCCTTTTGAGTCAATTCCGTCATTGGTTTAGCTATCTTGGAGAAACCTTCAATGAATCTCCTATAGTAACCAGCAAGACCTAAAAATTGGCGGATCTCCGTGGGTGTTGTTGGAGTCGCCCAATCCTTCACGGCCTCGATCTTAGCAGGATCAACGTGAATACCACTGCTGTCGATTACATGCCCAAGGAATTACACTGTGTTTATCCAAAACTCACATTTGGAAAACTTTGCATACAACTTCTCCTTCCTTAGCAGCTCTAGTATGGTCTTCAAATGTTCCTTGTGTTCTTCTTTATTACGAGAATAGATGAGAATATCATCGATAAATACAATCACAAACTTGTCCAAGTATGGTTTGCAAACTCGGTTCATGAGATCCATGAATACCGCAGGCGCGTTTGTCAAACCGAAAGGCATAACTTGGAACTCGTAGTGTCCGTACCGGGTTCTAAAAGCCGTCTTATGAACGTCTTCCTCTCTAACCCTTAGTTGATGATATCCTGACCTCAAATCGATCTTCGAGTATATGCTAGATCCTTGCAATTGGTCGAAAAGATCGTCAATTCTTGGCAATGGGTAACGGTTCTTTATCGTCAGCTTATTCAATTCTCGGTAATCGATACACATTCTAAAGGATCCATCTTTCTTTTTGACAAATAAGACCGGCGCTCCCCAAGGTGAGGAACTTGGTCTAATGAAACCTTTGTCAGAAAGTTCCTTTATCTGTTCAGCTAACTCTGTCATCTCGGCCGGTGCTAGACGGTATGGGGCTCTAGCAACAGGCGCGGCTCCTGGTGTAAGCTCGATGTGAAATTCCACTTGCCGTGCTGGTGGTAGTCCTGGTAAGTCTTCTGGGAATACGTCCGGAAAGTCTCTAACGATCGGTACATCTTCCACCTTCTTCTCGTGATCTTCTTCTCCTTCCTTTTGTGTTATTTGAACCAAGAATACTGGACATCCCTTCTCAATGTATCTTTGGGTCCTAATACATGAGATGACTTCCAGTCTTGATCCATTCTTCACTCCACTCCTTTCGCCTTGTATGATTAGTACATCGTTTCCATAAGGAACACGGACGCACTTCTCATGACATACAATCTCCGCGTGATGCTTCGACATCCAATCCATTCCAATGATGACGTCGAAACTTCCCAATTCTATAGGGAGTAGGTCGATACTAAACGAACGACCTTGTAACCTTACACTACATCCTTTCAGGATAACGTCGGTGGTTACTGACTTCCCATCGGCTAATTCTACATTATACTTAACGTCTAACGTAGTAGGGGTAACATTTAGGCGTTCACTAAATATAGACGACACAAAACTCCTATCCGCACCAGAATCAAATAGTACTGAAGCATAGTTGTTATTGACTAGAAACGTACCAGTCACAACATTGTTGTCTTGCACTGCAGCTTCAGCACAGAGATGATACACTTTGCTAGGTGCCGTGAATCCTCCAGGAGTACTAGTTGTGGCTCGGTTATTCCCTCCTCGGTTCCCTTGGTTCTGCCTCTGGTTCCCTTGGTTGTGATTCTGATTCCCTCGAATCTGGTTACCACGACCTTGGTTCCCACTGCTTGGACACTTGTTCTTGTAGTGACCTTTCTCTCCACATCCAAAGCAAGTGACATTTGCTCCTTGGCCACCTTGCGTTCCAGGTCCTCTTTGGTTAGTAGGACGAGGTGGTGCTCGACATTCCTTCGCCTTATGTCCGGCCTTCCCACAATTGTAGCACGTAGGGGGACATGCTCCTTCGTGGTGTCGGCCACATTTTCCGCAAAAAGGAAGTCTTCCAGCGTAGTTTCCAGTATTACCTTGTCCAGCAGTAAACACCCTTGCTACTTCTTGTCGCTTGTTCTGGTTGTAGTTGTTTGGGTTGTTGCTGTTGTTGGTATTGTTGGTATTGTTGTTGTAGTGGTTGCCAGACCACTTCCTTTTATCCCCAGTATTTTCTCCCAACTCTTGTACCACTTGGTACATCAGACTTTGAGCCATGTCGATTGACTCGTGCAAATCAGTTGGCTTGGATGAAGTCACATTCCCTTTGATGCTCAAAGGTAGTCCTTCAATGTATCGCTCCAACAGTCGGTCGTCGTTGGGCACCATTTCAGGACATAACAAGATCAGCTCTTGAAAGCGCTGATTGTAAGCAGTAAGAGCAGTACCCTTGACCTTCAGGTTCCACAGCTCAACTTCCATCTGCTTGACTTCATTTCGTGGGCAGTATTTTCTCACAAACATGGCTTTAAATTCACTCCAGGGCGTCGCTTGGGCAACGTCAATGGTTACTGCACGAGCATAGACGTTCCACCAAGTCAAAGCACCATCCACTAACGTGCTTGACGCAAACTTCACCTTATCAGCTTCAGCAACATTGCTAATCCCAAATTGGGATTCTAGCTTCTCAAACCATCTGGTTAATCCTACTGCTCCTTCAGTACCGCGGAAACTTACTTGCGTAACTGCACGAAATTCCTTGTAGGTACAAGTCCGTGCAATAGCATTAGTAGCTCCTTGGTTGGTCTCCTCCTGTGTGCTAGCTGTACGATTTGCTTCAGCTGTTGCGAGTGCCTCGGCCACTCGTTCGGCTATCATTTGACTTAGCATGACGGTGTCAATTCCACCGGTAGCGGCTGGCGGATTTTGCGTTTCGGATCTTCTAACTGGCGCCATAATCTAAAAAGTAATAGGACAATGAGTTTTGCCAGACATAACATGCATGGCACGCACAATACAATTATGAAATGCTCCAGGGTATAATACACAATATATAATGATATCACAATTTTTGTAACCCATAATATCATTCATAGAATCGTTTGGTAGTACATCATAGTTTGTCATACATAACATAATAAAAGAAAATAAAATACCAACTAGCTAAGATAAACTTCAAAGCTTAGTGGTCATACAAGGATAAGTCGATGGTACAAGATAAATCTAACTAGTGCCCTCACGACGCTGATGAAGCTCTCTCTCCAACTCTGCTAACCTCCTCTCAACCACGATCTCACGAGCCTGGGAATCTCTAAGTCTAACATCGGTATCATAACAAGCGGCTCTAAACCTCTTATCCAAGTCTGCAACAGGGTCCTCCACTAGTGCCTCTAGTCCGCCTGTCTCCACCAATGGCTCTACTCCCCAACGGGTCATCAGGCTCTCGATCTCCTCAAGACGAGCATTTGGCATGGATTCCATCTGATCAAGAACAGTATGAAGCTGTCCTCGTAGACGGGTCACACATACCGTCAACACTGTCTCATCCCTAACTGGACTCTTCTTTGCCAGTGCCTCCAACTTATCCTGCACTTCATTATACTCTTCACCTAAAGCCTCTACAGCATCCTCCAACCTGTTTAATCGTGTCGTCACACATCCATCTGCTGCACCAAGCATCACCACCGTCGATGTAGCTCTCTTAGGAAGAGGAGTCGTAGATCTCGGCCCAGTAGAGATGCCAGCATCAGTAAGCATCTCCTGGTACACAGTAGGTACAGTCTCTGGTGGTGGTAGTAGTGGTATCTCTGGGACAGGACTGGCAGGTGTGCGGGCTGCATGCCTGTCAGTGGCAGTGAAAGGTATGAGAGGTCGGTAAGGTGAAAGTGGTGGTCGAGCAGCTCTCCCCCGAAGACGTCGTCTCACATAGTAGAAAGGTAGAGTACCAGGTGCTGGAGCAGGAATAGCAGTCCTCTCTCCTTCGTCTTCAGATGAAGATGAGGAGATGTGTGCTAGGGAAACCTCAGGAGTAGCAGCATATGCAGTAGGAGGGTCCTCAGTGTCTGTGACCTCCATGGGCTCTCCTTCCCCATCTGTGAACTCCATCTCATCATCCTCTGTCTCCTCTACCGTCTCATCTCTAGTAACTGATGTCTGACCTGGTGACTGCACCACGTCAGTGTCTAAGTCATCCTCTCCTCCGCCTTCTAGGCTGAGTACGTCGTCAGCTGGTGCATCAGGAATGCGGATCGGTGAACGACGAACCTCCTCAGTCTCTCTCTCTGTATCATTATCTGAAACCATCCGGTACCACGGATATCCTGATGGTGATCCTCTAGGTAGTCCTACTGATGAACTGATAGTCGACTGTGAACTACGGTTGTAGTACGCTCCTGTAGACGTGGAATCATCAGAAGAAGATATCGCTGTAATCATAAACAAAATAAATGTGTGTAAATATCTTATAAAATTAGTCCGTAAAAAGGACATTAACATAACATAACAATCATTGTTGAATCCACATGTATCCCATATAACATAATTCAGATTTTGTTGTTGCACATGTAACCCATGTAAATATACCTCGTAATTGTTAAATCACATGTATCCCATTTATTACTTATCTATGTTCATGTATCTACATATACTTAATACTTACAATCCGTATGATAATCGATTAATCATATAGCAGTTATAGTCTAGAGTTACTAAATGCAACCTAGTTCTCTATAACCATGGCTCTGATACCAATCTGTCACACTCCCAAAATATCAGAGTATAATGGCGACAAGGGAGTGGTGACGTCATGATTATCATACACACACAGTCACAAAGAACGACATCTAAATGGGACGTTCGGAAAATAGATCACTTGTAATTAATAAAATAAATAGTTTTAACCAAGTGCGGAAGCATAAAACTGGATACAGTTACAAAACATAGTTTTCTCAAATAGTACAAATGATCTTGGTTTCAAAGAAATGACGGCAATGCATGAGACCTCACTTGGCATCTTCCTTCTTAATACCTAAGAAAAACATTGCTAAAGTGTCAACATAAAGTTGGTGAGTTCATAGGTTTAGTTAATTTGAAATGTTTAATGAACCACAAGATTTTCCCAAAAGTGATGACAATATAACAGATACAAAGTCATCCCAAAAGTATTTATTACAGTCTAAGCTCGTGACACCGAAGCGTTAACAACACCGGCAGTATAATCATATAAATGTAGCCCAAACTAGATGCCTAAACCCACGACATCCTATCTCAGACTCAAATGAAACTGTGTCCGCTTGTCCCCTTGTTGGACAAGACAGACAGGGACGTCAATCCCGATAGATCTATCCATAACATTCGCGCTTACACAAAGTAATTAACGGTTCACGATTCACGGGCCAAAGCAACTGGGTTTTTAGTGGGACTTAGACTAATATATAAATCAGTAAATGCACTTGTGTTCATACGTTAAAATCAAGCAATGTCTCACCCCAAAAAGCAATGAAAATAGTTAAGTATGGGGCTATAAACTCACCTCGCAATTCAGCAAAAAGGACGAAGATAAAGGTAGCTCGAGGGTACAGTTACGCTAGCCGCGACCTATTTAATTATAAGGATCGGGTTACGATATAAAAAGTTATACTAATAAAAGACACGACACCCTAGTTGTGCTTGACAAAACCTTACGTTTACGGAAAAATACGACAAATAAAAGTCGGTTATTAAACGGTCGGGTTTTACGGGTTAAATTATACCCTTAAGTTACAAAATTCGTTCATGGGCTTTAAATAAACTCAAAACATACACTTGGCCCAAAATGAGTCCAATATCCCCACTCACAAACCGGCCCAAGGGTCATATGACCCGGCCCGGTCCAGGCGATACAAACAAGGAACCCAGGGGAGTAAATACGCGTGTTTTCACACACACAACTCAAAAATAGAGAGTTTACTCTCTCTCTCTTCTCTCGAAATACACCCACCGCCCCACTCTTATCTCTCTTTCTAATCTGGATCGGTTCATCTCCTTCCATGGCTATCATGTTTTCAGTTTGAATATAACAATCATATATGGGGTGGTTTGTGGTGTTTAGATCGCGTGAGATGTGGGGTTTCATCCCCACATCAAACCGATTGGGTTTCTGATGGTGTTCATCCTCATGGTTAAGATGATTCGTCTCCAAAACAAAGATAAGTTATTCATCCTTATTTTCTTTTAATAAAAGTTAATTGATTTTCGATTTATAAAAGATCAGTGGGTTTAAATAACTTGTATAAACTTGTTGAGAATCATATGGCTCTCGGATTTGAAATAAATAAATTAGGGTTTCGAAATATTTGGGGGTTTCTCTAAATCTTGGGTTTAAATACGATTAATTAATGTTTTCTTGTATAAAATCATGTTAATTCTAACATATAATCGGTTTTATAAAATTTAGGGTTTCAGTCAATTGGGGGTTTTTGCATAACTCGTTTTCAGTCAAATTAACTATTGGATTCGGGTTTAGATTGTGTTTAATTAGAGTTTTAATTAATAAAAATCAAATTAGGGTTTATACAAAATTGGGGTTTTTATATTCGGTTGATAAATCATGATTAAGTGGCGTTTTTGGAATATAGACAATATTAATTTCATGTTAAAAAGGTTTTTAATTTCTAGGGTTTCGATTTGAAAAGGGGGTTTTTATACCCGCGACATAATTGGGGGTTTTTATGATGTTTCTGTAAAATAAAAATGGTTAAGACATTTGGATTATGTGACATTGATTGATGATGGTTTCGGCAGAAAACAAGCAACTTGGTTGGCTTGGTTTGGTTCTCGGTTTGGCCTCGGTTTGGGTCTCGGTTTGGTTTGGTTTGGGTCTCGGTTTGGTTCTCGGTTTAGTCTTGGTTGGGGTCTCGGATTGGTCTTGATTGGGGTCTCGGGTTGAGTCTCGGTTTGGTCTTGGTCGGGGTCTCGGTTTGATTGACAAAAATGGTCATGGTCATGTTCAAGTAATAATACTATGTTTTATCCTTTTCAATTTTTAATTAAAATAAGACCGTGACGAATACTAACACATTCGTTTGATTTTTCGCAGGTTTGTCAAAGACGAGCACAACTAAGATTTCATTCAGAAAATAAGAGATGGTTTAAAAGACTCACAAATGGATGTTCGAGTTTCGGTTTGCAGGTGTGGACGAGATGGATGGCTTGACTCTTTCGGTTTTGCAGGTGTGGACGAGATTTATGGGTCGGCTGGACACTTCCTTCACTTTACCCAGGAATTTGTATTGGGAAGACTTGTACAGGATTTGTAATTGTAATATTGGACTGTGAAAAACTTTGTGTGTTGTGTTTGGACATTGGATAAACTTTGGATTTGTATTTAATCATGTATTATTAGTCTAGGGTTAGATTCAAGCTGAAATTGGTAACTTGTGATATACCCAATTTGGGCAAACTAGGCATGTGTGCTGTCTTGTAGTGCTTAGTGGGTAATAAACTATAGGATTAAATTGTAACTGAAAATGTGACTCTTGTTAAGCAAGTTTTTGAAGTAAAAGTGAGTAATGGTTTATACTTAAATGTTTGTACATGATGTATCAGTTGTACTACTCGACTCGGGTTCGACGGGTATTTAAGTTTTAGACGCGAAACTGAATAAACACGACTCTATAACAGTTTGACACACGATCCAAAACAAAGGCAATTATGCGAGACTTCACGTGATTTAGTAAGTACATCAAATAAACATACGGCAAACATAATACGCCCACCAATTTCGTGTATTGCATTCAACTTAATAGTCGCGAAAAACTCGAGATGTTACATATGCTCTCCCTAAAAAGGGCTTTGTCCGCAAAGCAAAATAATTAACACATTCATGTCGACAACTCGTCGGTAAATAATTAAAATACTCATACTATATGAATAATTTAAGATGGAAATTTGACGGATGTCACAAAAACCTCTAAACCCTCGATCACGAACAAGCAACCCGATCGTAAACTTGAATACCTAAGCGAACCACGATCAAACTTGAACCACAAGAAAAACCCTTCTTGCAAATCGAATTTATTAGAGAACCCTAAACCCTCGATTCCGAACAAGCAAACCCGACCGCTAACTTGAAACCCAAGCAAACCACGATCAAAACTTGAACCACAAGAAAGTACCTTTCTTACAAATCGAATTAATTAGTATAACCCTAAAACCTCGATTCCGAACAAGTAACCCCGATCGTCAACTTAATAACCAAGTATACCACGATCGAAACTTGAACCGCAAAAATACCCGCAACAACAAAAACTACCTTCAGCTTTTATCGAAGTAGAATATCGAATCCACTGGAATCCGTTTTAAAAGTCAAAACTTAGATAGAATAATAATCTATCAACTTTGTAGTATTCTTTACCTACGTGAACAATTGCAAAACAAAAACGAATTACCGAAATCGTTTTATAATCAAAATACACATGATGATATTTTGAATAAGACAAACACAAGATAACGTAATTGTTTCTCTATTTACTTCACGTGGTCAAATCTTAACGATCGATCATTCAAAGTCGATCGCCTTCCTCTCGTCGAACTGCCACTTCAATCGATCGCACCAAAGACGACTTTGAAACCGTAACCTCGATATATTAACTAACTCGTACCTTCGATCTAACACTCGATCTTCGAAGACCACAATAACCTATAGCTCTGATACCACTTGTTGTACGAAACCGACAACAACCCGAAGATCGATATCGCGGAACCGCTAGATCGCGAGTTGTATCGAGCACAAGCAGCGAACACGAGAGACTACAAAGAACCGACAAACATATATGCACACGGAATACCCTCAACTACCTCTTTATTAATAACCCTAATAAAGACTACATTGAGGAAGAAGAATTCAATGAACTAGGATCCCCCCTCATCCCTATTTATAGAGATGAGGGGGTAGGCACCGTCTTAAGTTAAATAGGAAACTTCCTATAAACCAACTTAAGGAGGTTAACCTAAAAACTTCCTAATACTAGTCTATTCCTAATCTATATTACAAAGTACACTTAAATCCCTAAACTATATTTAAGTTTACTACTAATATTCCAACAGTGCACCTTGTCGAGTGACGAACTGACGATGGTCGTCACAACTCAAACGACCTTTAAGATAGAGCGCGAATCAAATCTAAATTACTTATTCGTATTGAGTTGGTTTATTATGGAAACTTGTATTTATCTAGAAACTAAGGGACTGATCTACACCGTTGAAAAGTTAAGACCAGATCTTAGAATAAAAAGGCGGAGGGACTAATATTGATAATATGCTAAAGATAATGGAAGGACTAATATTGAAAATATATAAAAACACACCGTCTTCCCCAATTTTTACTAAAAACACACACACCATACACATTCCCTCAACCTCAAACCCTAACAAAAAAAACTACACCAATTAACCGTAGAAATCACTAATTAAACATAAAAATACAACATAAAACTAATCAATCGATCTTGAAAAAAAATCCGATTCAAAACGATCTGATTCATCCTGATGTTTCTCAAGGTACTACAATACCTTTGAGAGAGAAATGGGTGTATTTGGACTTCGTACCTACGATTCGATTAACTTTGAATGGAAAGGTTTGCGTGGTTATTTTATAACAGATCTGTAAAGCCGTGCAAATGGTTATTTTATAACAGATCTGTAAAACCGAAATTGAAAATTCAAAAGAAAAAGAAGGGAGATGACAGATGTATACTTGTATTGGCTATTCTTTACATTTGATATATAACTTATTATGAATCTATGGAGTAGAAGCTGAATTGGTTTCTAAATGTATGGAGCTGATATCAAATACAGAGAAGAAGAAGGATGATTTGTGCATCCGCTTTCAGAGCTTTTAGAAGGTGGATCTACATGTTTCGCTTGAATAAGGTATACAAGAAAGTATGCGCTTCACCAATATCGAAGGTCTTGTTTGATGATCAAGCAGAAGCTGTTGTGTCAACATCAAACTGTTGATTCGAAGACAACAGAGCCCAAACAACCAATTAAGTCTTCATTGCTTGAAGTAGTTATCCTAGTGGAGAACCGCTAGATTTTGCCTTGTAAGCTTTTTTTAGGAGATAATATGATCTATATATCAATCAACTCCAATTGTTGTAATCTATTATTCATATGGTCGAAGAAAAAATGATACGAGTTCTGAAACAATCAGAGAATGCAAATTGATCTTGACTTTTACTAGTAGCTATAAACTAGGTAGCTATTTGTTTTTTTAATGCTCTTTATATAGTTTCGATGTTTGGCATTTTAAGATTTTCACTGTCTTTAAAATCATGTTTAGATCTATATAAAAACAAAAAGATTAAAAGTTTGTACAACGATAAATTTATTTTTTGTTTTTTTTAACATCGACGTTGTCATGCGGAGAAAAGGAAAGAAAAAAGAAGGCAAACTTGTCGTGGAAAAAGAAAAAAAAACAAAGCACTAAAAATATTCATAAAGCTTTTATGAATATTGTGTAGATAGAAAAACTTTGAGCTGCTTTATATCTAGATATAAATCATAATTTATTGCTGAGTTACTTAATATTTACATATAAAAGGAAATTTGGAAATTTTGATTTACTTTATATATAGATAAATATCACAATTTGAAAAAACATGGTTACTTTATATCTAGATATATACACAGTATATCTGGGTATATAAAATGTATATCTAGATATATAAAAAATATATCTGGATATATATAAAGTATATCTAGATATACCTTTTAAACTTTTTTAATGTCACTTTATATCCAGATATAAGGGTCAATTTAATAATTATGATCAGATATATATAAAGTATATCTGGATATATACAAAGTATATCTAGATATATAAAAAGTATATCTATATATATATATATAAAGTATATCTAGATATATATAAAATATATCTAGATATACCTTTTTAACTTTTTTAATGTTACTTTATATCTAGATATAAAGTCAATTTAATAATTATGATCAGATATATATAAAGTATATCAAGATATATACAAAGTATATCTGGATATATAAAATGTATATCTAGATATATATAAACTATATCTGGATATATATAAAGTATATCTAGATTTAAGGTCAATATAATAATTATGATCAGATAATATTTCGGTGGTAACTGTGTATTTCCTTCTTTTTTTTGCCGCTCGAAAAGTTTTTTATTTTTTTTCCGTTCGAAAAAAAAATTGCCAAAATATTTTTTTTCTTTCCGCTCGAAAAAAATATATATATAGTTTATATTTCAAGTATATCTAGATAGATCAATATATTTCAAGTATCAATATCTGTTTTAGATCTAGTTATTTTATATCCAGATATACGTGTTTTATATCTAGTTATAAACAAGTAATGTAAACTTTGTGTTTATTAAAAATCTAAATTTCCTTCTTTTATATCTAAATATTTTTGTTTTATATCTAGATATACTTGTTTTATATCAAGATATAAACAAGACTATTTGTTTTATATCAAGATATAAAACACCTATTTATTTTATATTTGGATATAAACAAGTAAGGTATTTTGTTTTTATATCTAGATATACTTGTTTTATATCTGGATATATTTTTTTATATCTGGATATACTTTTTTATATCTGGATATAAACAGACTATTTGTTTTATATCTCTAAATATAAAATAAGTCAGATCTTTAAATTTTTATTTATGTTTAGGTATAAAATAATTCGACGTTTTATACTATTATTTATATATAGATATACAAAAGGCTATTAATACAAAGCTAAAAACAAGTATTTATATGCTTTTATATCTAGATATAATACAAAAAAGTGAGGTTGAATTTTCAAATAATATTAATAGTGTGTTTATATCTAGATATAAAACAAAAAGAATAACATTTTGTACAATGATAAGTGTAGGTGCAGGATGGTAATTAGCCGGAGGGGGGCCCACTGCATACTCCATGGACTGGGACCAGGACCAGGTAAAACCCAATTCGGTGGTGCAGGGTAGAATGGCATAGGATATCCCGGTTGGCAGAAAGCGGGACCCATTTGAGGCGTCCACGGGTATGGCCATGGTGCACCAGGAGGAAAACAGGGCATCTGAGGGGAGAAACCGTGGCAATTTTGGATCTCTGTGACTGATGGTCCATTTGTGTTATCATCACTACTTGAAGGAACATGAGTTATCAACTCTTCAGGCTTACGAAAACTATCTTGCCTCTTAGTTTTGTCTGCAATGTTTAAAACAGAAGTCATCGACTCGCACAAAGGTGTGTCCGAACCAAATGTAAGGACAGTGCCATTGGGTTTAAGGACGGTGTGACCTAGCTCACAAGGAAGAGCTTCCGTGACCGTTATTTGATGATATTGAGAGGCTGAAGTTTTATTATTGCGGCGTCCAGCACCTACAGGAACATTCCTCATAGTCCCACCAGCTGTCCAGTATCTTTGACAGTTCTTGCAAAAGTGACGAGGCTGATTAACATTGTAATTGTTGTAGTAACAAAACTTGGTATCATTCAGATATAACTTGGTTCTGTGTTCACAGAGCCAAAGTTGTCTGGAACCGAACTTCGTGAGATCTCCTCCAACCAAACATGTAACTAAAGAGAGACTTTGCAACTTTAATCCTGAAATAAGTCACAGATGGATTTTTTATTTGTCAATAAGTTATACCCGAACATCAAATTCTAACAATTATATATAAGGTGCCAATTTACGACCCATTGGTTAAACATGGGTCAATCTGGGTAAATATTTATTAGGTGATGAGTTTTTTGGGTCTCGCTAAATTTTCTAGATGGGTCTAACTGGGTACTCGATGTAAAGTCTAATTGTGTAACAATTACCCAACGGGTATAAAATAATTTTTATTTATATTTAGATATAAAATAATTTAGAATTTTTAAATTGTTATATCTAGATATAAATTGTTATTTATATCTAGATATAAAATAAGCTAGAGTTTTTTGAATTGTTATATCTAGACATAAGTTTTTATTTATATCCAGATATACGTTGTTATATCCGGATATACATTGTTATATCCGGATATACGTTTTTATTTATATCCGGATATACGTTTTATTTATATCCGGATATACGTTGTTATATCCGGGTATACGTTGTTATATCCGGGTATACGTTTTACTTCTTGTAATAGCATTTGGTTATAAAATTTAAAAGCTATAATAAGTTTTTGCGCAACCCAACCTGACGCATACAAAAAACTTCCCAATTTGACACATTACCAAACCCGCACACTTTGCCGACTTTACACTTTAAAAGACAATATTTTGTCACTATACCAGTTAGCGTAGGGTGGTGCTCTCATAATCTCAAAATTTTCATGATATTCAATTTTGTGTCTAAAAGTTACTAGTAATATATAAACGTTACCTACATCCATGAGGCGTCTTTAACATGTTCTAGAGATGTTTCCGGTGACTGAAGCAGAGATGGCAATGGATGAATCAACTTTGGAACAATAACTAGTCCTCTACCAATCACTAGTAAAGCTCCAGCATTGTTTGCCGTCCCTGGATGACCGGTTGGCACAGTTAAAATACGTCTCATTACAAGTTAAAACAGTTCAGGAAAATATGATGATCTATAGTTAGTTTTAAAACTTGACAGACAGATATATCTCTTCATAATTTCATATTCATTTAATTAGATGAATTCTCTTAGCATATAAAATCAACGCACCTTATTTGTTTGTAGTGTATTAGTTTATTGTACAAATATTTATACATCCAAGTCACTAACAAAATGGCTTTGTGTGAATTGTGTCTCGTTTATGTCATCTCATTACAAAACTTGTAACAAAAAAAATCCTAAAAAACTGTATCAAACATGATAAACTATACTGTATATGAAACTGTTAAATTTATGTATTAGGGTGGTATATTCATAAAAATGCAAAACTTATATGATTTATATCTGAGATTACGGACACAGTAGTTATAAATTTTGTAGGATGAAGGGGATAACATGTAAAGGTAAGGCTTACCACAATAGTTGGTGGCACAGAAAAGGGTGATCAACTGGCCTTGGGAAAATCTTTCGAACCCATCCATTACACATTCATGAGCTACAAGAACTAATTACTAGAGCTGAAATTAAAGACATCTCATTATATTGGCTTGAAACTCAACCTGTATTATCACCTTCAAATATAGACTAATAATATTTGAGACAGAGGGACTACAAAAAATTATACGCAAAAGTAAAAGGGTCCTGACTTCCTAAAGGATCTTGACTATCCTCAAAGTCAAAGGTGGCATGCATGGTAAGTTGACAAGTTTCAGATATTTTCCCCAACTTTTTCCCATACTTACTTCCGTTCTTTAAGCTACTTGAGGCACCACTGGTTACTTGCCTGTGAACTTAACGGTATATGTACCGTCAAAATAAAGACCCATAAGGGGTCCTGCCTGAAGCAATTAGTAAGTGGATCAGTCGAGGGAGTAACAATAGCAACCGTACTAACAGCACCAACAACCACATACCTCCATATCGACAACATCTGATTTCCCGACAGCAAACCAACTTGTCCTAGTAGCAGAACCTGTAAAGACAATCCTGTACTGAACATAGGCACAAGTACAAATTCAAAGCATTGATCAATTGAACACAACGATTCCACAACCCCTTCTGTATATTTGATGCCTTCTGTTGTGCTATGAAAAAAAACTGATGCTAATATACAACCCGATAACCCGACTTATCGGAAAACAATATAAGCCATAAGCCTGATATATAAGCCAAAATAAAGTTCATAAATAAAGTTCACGGGGTGCAGGTGCCATGGATTATGAATCAACAAATAAAGGTATTGTAGTACCTTGAGAAACATCAGGATGAATCAGATCGTTTTGAATCGGATTTTTTTTCAAGATCGATTGATTAGTTTTATGTTGTATTTTTATGTTTAATTAGTGATTTCTACGGTTAATTGGTGTAGTTTTTTTTGTTAGGGTTTGAGGTTGAGGGAATGTGTATGGTGTGTGTGTTTTTAGTAAAAATTGGGGAAGACGGTGTGTTTTTATATATTTTCAATATTAGTCCTTCCATTATCTTTAGCATATTATCAATATTAGTCCCTCCGCCTTTTTATTCTAAGATCTGGTCTTAACTTTTCAACGGTGTAGATCAGTCCCTTAGTTTCTAGATAAATACAAGTTTCCATAATAAACCAACTCAAAAGTTATTTTAGAAACTTGTTTTTTCTAAGAAACTAAGGGACTAATCCAAGCCTTCTATTTAATTTTGATCTAAAGGCTCAGATTAATCTAAGATTTAATTTGTAAAAATCTATTTTCTTGTCAG
The DNA here is from genome assembly GCA_025667525.1 of Glebionis coronaria. Lineage (NCBI taxonomy): Eukaryota > Viridiplantae > Streptophyta > Magnoliopsida > Asterales > Asteraceae > Glebionis > Glebionis coronaria. The sequence goes on along the minus strand of CM046875.1, from coordinate 633,499,011 downwards.
GTTTCTTTTACTTTAAACACACACCTGTGTAAAAAACAAATACATCCTCTCGGTGCACCGATTAGAGAAAACTACATTGCCAACACAACCACCGATCACCGGCGTTCAAACCACCAACTATAGTACAAACTGCCATTGAAGGACCAATCGTCGCCATTGCCATAACATCACCTTTCTGTCACTAATTTAAAGGTTATTATGTTAAATTTGGCTCGTTCAATTTTACACTTTCATCATTCACATATTAGTAATCGGCGTTCAGATCGAATATTGCTTCTAAAAATTGTTTAGTTAATAGTTTTATCACTGTCATTTATTATGCTTATCAGCAGTTTGATGAAATGCCCGAACCAAATTATGTGCAAGGTCTGTGAACTTTATTTGTTGATTCATAATCCATGGCACCTGCACCCCGTGAACTTTATTTATGAACTTTATTTTGGCTTATATATCAGGCTTATGGCTTATATTGTTTTCCGATAAGTCGGGTTATCGGGTTGTATATTAGCATCAGTTTTTTTTCATAGCACAACAGAAGGCATCAAATATACAGAAGGGGTTGTGGAATCGTTGTGTTCAATTGATCAATGCTTTGAATTTGTACTTGTGCCTATGTTCAGTACAGGATTGTCTTTACAGGTTCTGCTACTAGGACAAGTTGGTTTGCTGTCGGGAAATCAGATGTTGTCGATATGGAGGTATGTGGTTGTTGGTGCTGTTAGTACGGTTGCTATTGTTACTCCCTCGACTGATCCACTTACTAATTGCTTCAGGCAGGACCCCTTATGGGTCTTTATTTTGACGGTACATATACCGTTAAGTTCACAGGCAAGTAACCAGTGGTGCCTCAAGTAGCTTAAAGAACGGAAGTAAGTATGGGAAAAAGTTGGGGAAAATATCTGAAACTTGTCAACTTACCATGCATGCCACCTTTGACTTTGAGGATAGTCAAGATCCTTTAGGAAGTCAGGACCCTTTTACTTTTGCGTATAATTTTTTGTAGTCCCTCTGTCTCAAATATTATTAGTCTATATTTGAAGGTGATAATACAGGTTGAGTTTCAAGCCAATATAATGAGATGTCTTTAATTTCAGCTCTAGTAATTAGTTCTTGTAGCTCATGAATGTGTAATGGATGGGTTCGAAAGATTTTCCCAAGGCCAGTTGATCACCCTTTTCTGTGCCACCAACTATTGTGGTAAGCCTTACCTTTACATGTTATCCCCTTCATCCTACAAAATTTATAACTACTGTGTCCGTAATCTCAGATATAAATCATATAAGTTTTGCATTTTTATGAATATACCACCCTAATACATAAATTTAACAGTTTCATATACAGTATAGTTTATCATGTTTGATACAGTTTTTTAGGATTTTTTTTGTTACAAGTTTTGTAATGAGATGACATAAACGAGACACAATTCACACAAAGCCATTTTGTTAGTGACTTGGATGTATAAATATTTGTACAATAAACTAATACACTACAAACAAATAAGGTGCGTTGATTTTATATGCTAAGAGAATTCATCTAATTAAATGAATATGAAATTATGAAGAGATATATCTGTCTGTCAAGTTTTAAAACTAACTATAGATCATCATATTTTCCTGAACTGTTTTAACTTGTAATGAGACGTATTTTAACTGTGCCAACCGGTCATCCAGGGACGGCAAACAATGCTGGAGCTTTACTAGTGATTGGTAGAGGACTAGTTATTGTTCCAAAGTTGATTCATCCATTGCCATCTCTGCTTCAGTCACCGGAAACATCTCTAGAACATGTTAAAGACGCCTCATGGATGTAGGTAACGTTTATATATTACTAGTAACTTTTAGACACAAAATTGAATATCATGAAAATTTTGAGATTATGAGAGCACCACCCTACGCTAACTGGTATAGTGACAAAATATTGTCTTTTAAAGTGTAAAGTCGGCAAAGTGTGCGGGTTTGGTAATGTGTCAAATTGGGAAGTTTTTTGTATGCGTCAGGTTGGGTTGCGCAAAAACTTATTATAGCTTTTAAATTTTATAACCAAATGCTATTACAAGAAGTAAAACGTATACCCGGATATAACAACGTATACCCGGATATAACAACGTATATCCGGATATAAATAAAACGTATATCCGGATATAAATAAAAACGTATATCCGGATATAACAATGTATATCCGGATATAACAACGTATATCTGGATATAAATAAAAACTTATGTCTAGATATAACAATTCAAAAAACTCTAGCTTATTTTATATCTAGATATAAATAACAATTTATATCTAGATATAACAATTTAAAAATTCTAAATTATTTTATATCTAAATATAAATAAAAATTATTTTATACCCGTTGGGTAATTGTTACACAATTAGACTTTACATCGAGTACCCAGTTAGACCCATCTAGAAAATTTAGCGAGACCCAAAAAACTCATCACCTAATAAATATTTACCCAGATTGACCCATGTTTAACCAATGGGTCGTAAATTGGCACCTTATATATAATTGTTAGAATTTGATGTTCGGGTATAACTTATTGACAAATAAAAAATCCATCTGTGACTTATTTCAGGATTAAAGTTGCAAAGTCTCTCTTTAGTTACATGTTTGGTTGGAGGAGATCTCACGAAGTTCGGTTCCAGACAACTTTGGCTCTGTGAACACAGAACCAAGTTATATCTGAATGATACCAAGTTTTGTTACTACAACAATTACAATGTTAATCAGCCTCGTCACTTTTGCAAGAACTGTCAAAGATACTGGACAGCTGGTGGGACTATGAGGAATGTTCCTGTAGGTGCTGGACGCCGCAATAATAAAACTTCAGCCTCTCAATATCATCAAATAACGGTCACGGAAGCTCTTCCTTGTGAGCTAGGTCACACCGTCCTTAAACCCAATGGCACTGTCCTTACATTTGGTTCGGACACACCTTTGTGCGAGTCGATGACTTCTGTTTTAAACATTGCAGACAAAACTAAGAGGCAAGATAGTTTTCGTAAGCCTGAAGAGTTGATAACTCATGTTCCTTCAAGTAGTGATGATAACACAAATGGACCATCAGTCACAGAGATCCAAAATTGCCACGGTTTCTCCCCTCAGATGCCCTGTTTTCCTCCTGGTGCACCATGGCCATACCCGTGGACGCCTCAAATGGGTCCCGCTTTCTGCCAACCGGGATATCCTATGCCATTCTACCCTGCACCACCGAATTGGGTTTTACCTGGTCCTGGTCCCAGTCCATGGAGTATGCAGTGGGCCCCCCTCCGGCTAATTACCATCCTGCACCTGCACTTATCATTGTACAAAATGTTATTCTTTTTGTTTTATATCTAGATATAAACACACTATTAATATTATTTGAAAATTCAACCTTACTTTTTTGTATTATATCTAGATATAAAAGCATATAAATACTTGTTTTTAGCTTTGTATTAATAGCCTTTTGTATATCTATATATAAATAATAGTATAAAACGTCGAATTATTTTATACCTAAACATAAATAAAAATTTAAAGATCTGACTTATTTTATATTTAGAGATATAAAACAAATAGTCTGTTTATATCCAGATATAAAAAAGTATATCCAGATATAAAAAAATATATCCAGATATAAAACAAGTATATCTAGATATAAAAACAAAATACCTTACTTGTTTATATCCAAATATAAAATAAATAGGTGTTTTATATCTTGATATAAAACAAATAGTCTTGTTTATATCTTGATATAAAACAAGTATATCTAGATATAAAACAAAAATATTTAGATATAAAAGAAGGAAATTTAGATTTTTAATAAACACAAAGTTTACATTACTTGTTTATAACTAGATATAAAACACGTATATCTGGATATAAAATAACTAGATCTAAAACAGATATTGATACTTGAAATATATTGATCTATCTAGATATACTTGAAATATAAACTATATATATATTTTTTTCGAGCGGAAAGAAAAAAAATATTTTGGCAATTTTTTTTTCGAACGGAAAAAAAATAAAAAACTTTTCGAGCGGCAAAAAAAAGAAGGAAATACACAGTTACCACCGAAATATTATCTGATCATAATTATTATATTGACCTTAAATCTAGATATACTTTATATATATCCAAATATAGTTTATATATATCTAGATATACATTTTATATATCCAGATATACTTTGTATATATCTTGATATACTTTATATATATCTGATCATAATTATTAAATTGACTTTATATCTAGATATAAAGTAACATTAAAAAAGTTAAAAAGGTATATCTAGATATATTTTATATATATCTAGATATACTTTATATATATATATATAGATATACTTTTTATATATCTAGATATACTTTGTATATATCCAGATATACTTTATATATATCTGATCATAATTATTAAATTGACCCTTATATCTGGATATAAAGTGACATTAAAAAAGTTTAAAAGGTATATCTAGATATACTTTATATATATCCAGATATATTTTTTATATATCTAGATATACATTTTATATACCCAGATATACTGTGTATATATCTAGATATAAAGTAACCATGTTTTTTCAAATTGTGATATTTATCTATATATAAAGTAAATCAAAATTTCCAAATTTCCTTTTATATGTAAATATTAAGTAACTCAGCAATAAATTATGATTTATATCTAGATATAAAGCAGCTCAAAGTTTTTCTATCTACACAATATTCATAAAAGCTTTATGAATATTTTTAGTGCTTTGTTTTTTTTTCTTTTTCCACGACAAGTTTGCCTTCTTTTTTCTTTCCTTTTCTCCGCATGACAACGTCGATGTTAAAAAAAACAAAAAATAAATTTATCGTTGTACAAACTTTTAATCTTTTTGTTTTTATATAGATCTAAACATGATTTTAAAGACAGTGAAAATCTTAAAATGCCAAACATCGAAACTATATAAAGAGCATTAAAAAAACAAATAGCTACCTAGTTTATAGCTACTAGTAAAAGTCAAGATCAATTTGCATTCTCTGATTGTTTCAGAACTCGTATCATTTTTTCTTCGACCATATGAATAATAGATTACAACAATTGGAGTTGATTGATATATAGATCATATTATCTCCTAAAAAAAGCTTACAAGGCAAAATCTAGCGGTTCTCCACTAGGATAACTACTTCAAGCAATGAAGACTTAATTGGTTGTTTGGGCTCTGTTGTCTTCGAATCAACAGTTTGATGTTGACACAACAGCTTCTGCTTGATCATCAAACAAGACCTTCGATATTGGTGAAGCGCATACTTTCTTGTATACCTTATTCAAGCGAAACATGTAGATCCACCTTCTAAAAGCTCTGAAAGCGGATGCACAAATCATCCTTCTTCTTCTCTGTATTTAATATCAGCTCCATACATTTAGAAACCAATTCAGCTTCTACTCCATAGATTCATAATAAGTTATATATCAAATGTAAAGAATAGCCAATACAAGTATACATCTGTCATCTCCCTTCTTTTTCTTTTGAATTTTCAATTTCGGTTTTACAGATCTGTTATAAAATAACCATTTGCACGGCTTTACAGATCTGTTATAAAATAACCACGCAAACCTTTCCATTCAAAGTTAATCGAATCGTAGGTACGAAGTCCAAATACACCCATTTCTCTCTCAAAGGTATTTGTTCATAGGTCCAAGTGAAGATAAACTTATCATCTTGATGGAACGACTTTAAGCATATCGACAATTTCATTAGTTAGGAGCTTACGTGTTCCACTTTCTAATTTTAGTAACCCTAATGGTGCTCAACTGCTCATTATGAATTGAAGGATACAATGAACCCTCGAAGCTTTTAATTTTATATACTTTCCTAAAACAGCAAGTTGACGTGTGAAACTCATCTAATATACCTACGCCTTTCTAACACTATGGGTTAAAACCATTTTTAAACAAATATGATGTCAAAAGATAACGCAAATTGTGTTTAATAATTTGAGTTAAACGATGATGGTTGCCTTTTTGTTTCAAGCAATTACTCGTATACAAAAGTATGAACGTGGATTTTTAAAAAGCATTCGAAATAAAAGAAAACAAATGTCTAATCAAACAACTATGCGGTATTGTGACAACTTATAAATTTATAATGTACGAAAAAAATAAATCGTTTAGCTATCGAGAATATATACCACATATTTTAAGATAAACTTATCATCTTGATGGTGATTTTTATCTTCGTAAACCAAACGATTATGTTACTCTCAAAATTCGCAAGACGGGAACCACTAGTCACCTAGCATACACAAGAATTAGTGGCGTATCATTAGGCTTTAGATCGAAAAGAATAAATCAGATGATTGAAATCATGACTTAAAGTACAACAAAACCGAAAGATAACATATACGTAATCGCAAAAAGGATATTCCATTTTCTTTATACATGCAAATGGTTTTTCAAGGGGGACAAGAATGAAATTCAAACCATATCAGAAAGTTATACGAACATAGGAAAAGACATCAATATGTCCAAAGAAAAAAAGGGCACTTAATGGAAAACATATTTATTCATTATGAACGTGGAAGTGAAAAGATAATAGACCAGAGAAGACAAACCAATTGCATGCCCAAACTAGCTTTTCATATGCCAAATTATTGGGGCTGCCCGTTGTGGTATCGATCGAGCACCTTGGTCGACCTCGATTGGTGTCGGCCGAGCCATAGCGACGACCGTGAAACTCTGTCGAGAAATGGGGTATTTGGTCGAGGTTGAGAACGAATGGGAAATCCACAAAACAAAATAAAAGTATCGTTTGATGAGTTTTTTTTTTATCCCTTTAAAGTTTAAATTTATAATTTTATAAAAATTTAACTCATTTATCATTTTATTCACACATTCAAACAATAACTCAAAATAAATTATTTGTTTAACAAGAAAACTCTCAAATCAGAAACCTCAAAATTCTGAATTCATCTAGAAAATGTTCTGCATGTAACACTCGGTCCCAATTTCCGATTATCAAGTCACTCACGGTGACTCACCACCCATTTGCTTTGAACCCGCAAGTTTTAAATATGATTCACAATTACCATAACCACCACAAAATCCTAACATGTTTAATCAAAATTGTCTATATCATCATCCACATAAACAAGTTGGTTTGATTGGGTTTAAGGCTCTTCAAGGATCGAGTTTGGTTTTTAAAGTTTGTATCTAAGCTCTTATCCAAATTTTTCATCAATTCTTTCATCCTTGCATTCTTTTTAGCAGAATCCTTCACGTCATACTTGACTACAAGGGTAGGCCACTACTAGAAAATCTGACATTAACAACGAACATTTTCATCTTTATTCCGCCAGTAAAGCCCTTCAAGGACGGAATACTAAGAAATAAATACCATCGCAAAAAAGGGCCTCGCAAATTTTTTGAGACAAACTTAGCGACAAAAGTGTTTGAGCTCAGCGACGGATTTTCGGTCTCCAACCCCTCGCTAGTGCCTTTATAAAGTTGCTTAGAGAAAATTTGATTCGACCATAAATTGACGGCTTAGTGACAACATATCTGTCGCTAAGAGTAACAACGAAGCAATCGCTAATCCATTTCTAAGTAATCGGCCAACCATTTTATCGTTATCACGTCACTACCTGAGAGAGCTACATTTATCGCTAATCCCCAATAAAAGTTTTGTCTCAAAACTGTTAGTAATTATTTATTTTTTAATCAACATGATTGCCTAGCATATTCGAGCAAACCCATCTCTAATTTGTCGCTATTTAAAAATCTTTTGCGGATAAAATATGTAGCCAATCCTCGGTAAATGATGCTATTATTTCCCATATGTTCAGAATGTCACACAAACAAATACGTCGCTTATGATAGTCACGAAATCCATACCCAGCTAAAATTACATACATATCCAAATCAAAGAACAAGCATATTGAAAAGCAAACTAACATTTGATATTCGGTAACATATAAAGAAATGTAAACCAAAGAATTACATAAAAGTGAGAACCTAAATAGATTCAAATCTCTTCATAAACTGTAATGATTGATGTTGCGACTAGCATTACCATGCTTTATTTTTGCTTGCAGGTTACACGACTCATGATACCATGATCGACAAGAATATCTTGAATTTCTACACACATTTCATCCTTGAGCTGTTCACGTATTTCTTATTTTACCTCTCCGCGCATTTCTTCCTTCAGCAACCAAACACACATTCCAGACCCTATTTCAATGGCCAAACCGACCTCAATCGCATGTAAATTACCATCTGCAATAAAACGGAAAAAAGTCTTTAAGGGGCCAAAAAATTAAAAATAGTATACACGTACTATAAATGTTAAATGATTTGTAGCCCAATTTGTCCACGGACCTAAAAAAGAATAAACATGTGTTGTCTAGACTACCAATAATTATCTATGCTAGTAAATGTCAATGCAATTTGGTGTAATGATGGGAACTTGTTTATGTATAAAATGGTTTATAACATGTTTTCGTGAAAAAAAATATTTTTTTAGCTGTTTGGATTTTTTATCAGTGTTTTAGCCATGAATGCGAGAAACTTGTATTTCAAAGTGACCCATTTTGACTTAAACACAATGTAATCAACATTTCAATAATATGATAGTTGCTTGTTTCCCCTGCTTATAATAAAGATTTATAAGCTACAACTCTTAATATAAAACTTACACTTCTTAATAATTATACCGACTACTCTACAACTCTTATGCGCATCTAGTCGGTATGAATACACATCTAATCAATATTTCATTGCATATTGAAAAATTATCAAACAATGTTCTTTATTGATAATGTATGGTGTGTAAAACCATGACACATGTAAACCTGTAAGATATTGTCTAGAATTCTTCGGCACCGTCTATTACTTTTTGAGAACAACAAATAGATGTTGTTTTTGTATAATAAATGAAAAATCCTTAATTATTTCAAAGTAGCAAATAACTGAACTATCTATATGACTCTAAAGAGACGTGAATTAACAACCTATGTATACACATTGTTTTATTAAATTGACCTAGAAGCTTTGAAAATAATTATGTGTGCATTAAATACAGTATACAACACATACCTTTTGATGTCTTTCACAACCTTATTTTGTCTTTGTGAGGAGCAAATGTGGTAATGTGCATATCACCCATCCCGAACCTGCACAATCACCTTCTACATTCATCTTACCAATTAACTTTTCTAAAAAACCAAAGTTGTTGTCAATAGCCATGTTCAATGAGCCATGTGGTGGTTGATCGCTTGACTTTCAGTTTTGGTCAAGTCATACTGCACAGAGTTATCACTCACGTTAAACAAAGTTACGTGAAGTGATAAATGATGACACTACACACACACGCATACAATCAATCAACCCTTACCCAAAAAATAGTTAGTAACTTTGCATAAAAACTTCTTTTCGATACACTATTGACCGATTTTCTATCCTTTATATTCTTTTCATGGATATGAAAACTGAAATTTTGGGTTTCAGGTTATAAAATGCCACTATGCATTCATACCTGCACATTCTGATTTGGCTCCAATCTAGTGAAACTCTTCCAAAAGCAAGGTAGCCGATGAGTCATCGGAGATTTCAAATTGCTCACTAAGTGTAGCCTGGAATCGCCAAACCTGAAGGAATTATAAGAAACTTAAACTAAGCTTTACTTGATTACCGTTGCAGGAAAACCAAATATATATAAAGGATGTACCGTGGCAAAATTTATAGAATAAAGTATCTTGTGTAGTGTTTGAATTGATCATAAGCCAGAAATCGGATAGCAACATCAATACTCCCAGTAAATGAAGGAAAGTGTCCACTATAAGCAACACGAATTGGTCAAAATAGCGAAAAAGATGTCATTTTGAAAGGGAAATGTTTTATCTGCTATTTGCATCGTAGTGAGAGAGTCGCTTAAATTACCTAGATCCGCAAAGCAAAAAACCAAATAAATAATGAGCTCTAGCAGCCTATAGAAGTATCTCCCGTCCTAGTACATAGTAAAATAATGACTATTTCCACACATTAGATGTGGAAATAAGTACAATGCTTGTACTAAAAATATAGGAGCAAAAACAACTAGAAAAATGGATCAATCTACCTGTAGTTAGTTTTCCTTGGAACTCACAACTGTTGGGAATATAAATAGCTAAGTCACTATGCCGCTGACAAAGGGATTTTGGACACTGACAAGAGTAATTGAGGCGCTAACAGATTGGACACTGACAAGATAAATTAAGGCGCTGACAAAAGAAATCCTAGTTACAAGACAACTACTTAGTCAACACGTTTTGTATATTTAGGAAAGATATGTTCAACATTGTATTCTCTATGTTTATCTTCTCCTATAATAGTTGATAGATTGATTATTGTTCAATACTCCTTATGTTATAAAAGGAGGTCTTAGGTTTCATTATTGATATACGTTCTTAACACTTTCATTGTACCTCATCATTTATCAATACAAGTGAAAGTTTAGTACACATTGTGTTTTGATTTGTTCTTAGCTCTAAGTGTTAATTCCGCATAACACTTAGATTGTCATAAACACAAAGTTTTTCTACGTGTTATACTTGATTTAATCTCATTAACACAAAGCTAAATCGATCTAAGTTAGGGATCATAAAGTGGTATCAGAGCTTGTTGAGAAACTTTGATCATAAGAACACCAAAACCCTAATTTTTCAAAACCCTAAAATCATCATGTCGACCTTAACATCAGAAACTCAAACTTCAGGATCATCTAATCATAACCTCAAAATACCCATGCTTAACTCTGATAAATTTGAACTATGGAAGTTCAATTTTGAGCAATATCTCCAAGTGGATAATTATATCCTTTAGGAGGTAGTTGAGCTTGGAAACAAGTTCAATCAGGCACCAAAGATCTTGGACTCCATTGAAAAAAGGAGAACAACCGATGCTAAGGCTGAAGATTTGCTTCCTAGACCTAAAGATGGAAGAGCCACCTCAGCTACATAGGTAGCTGACAGAAGGCTTGATAAAAGGCTTTGAGTATTCTCAAACTCCCTTGGAATAAAAAACCAATACAAATTCAAAAAGTATGAATCTGTTAGAGAGCTTTAGGAAGCCCTTGAGATCACCTATGGTGGTAATGAGGACACCCTCAAACAAAGGAGGAAGCAGTTGGTTATGGAGTTTACTCTCTTCAAAGCTCGACCTAATGAAAAGCTAAGTGAGATAAGAAGCCTTCTTCAAGACATCACTAGAAAGCTGGCATTCACGGAGACTGAACATTAATGCTGCTTACCTTGGAGCTCTTGGAGATGGGTGGGAAATTCATGCCAAATCAATGATTGCCACTCAAGCCTACAAGAACATGACTTTTGATGACATCTATAATCAATTGAAAGTCATGGAATCTGAAGTCTTGCTCAAACAAGGAAGTAAAACATCTTCTGGAAGCATGGCCTTTATCTCTCACAATGATTCCTCAAACACTGACAACTCTTGCTCTGTCAGCGGACAAACTTCTCATGACAGCAGCTCAACACACACTGACACATACAACTATGTCTCACCAAATCTTAAACCAGCAGGAATTGATTTGGATAATGTATGTGCCTATATTGCTTCTTTTCCCAATGGATCATCAATTTTTTTTGAAGATCTTCAGCAGATTAGTGATATTGATCTTGAGGAGATGGATATCAAGTGGAATATAGCTCTTAGCAGTATAAGAGCCAGTAGGTGGAACAAGAGATTTGGAAGGAAGATGACATTCAATAGCAAAGAAACTGCTGGATTTGATAAATCCAAAGTTGAGTGTTTCAATTGCCATAGAATGAGACACTTTGCTAGAGAATGTAGATCTCCCAAGAGGAATGATGGAGGACAAAATCCTAGACAGACCATCAAGGTTGAAGATGCTGAACCTAAAGCCATGGTAGCTACGCAAGGGATTGATGGCGTTGGATTTGACTAGAGCTTTCTAGACAAGAATGAGGTGGAGAATCAAGCTTTGGTTGCTGAAAAGGATGAAGAGCATGTTCAATATGCTCTCATGGCCAGATCTTCTACTTCATCAGACAATGAGGTATATGATGATGCTTTTTGTAGTAAGGGTTGTAGACTTAACACTGATAAACTTAACAAAAAAGTTTTAAAGTTACAATCTGATATTCTTGGGTTAAATATCACTATTTCAAACTACAAAAGGGGACTTACACAATCAGATGGCATGGTGCAAGAATATAAGGACATGGAATTTAATCTAAAAGATCAAATAACTGCTCTAAAAAGGGATCTAGCACTTACTTATGAGGCCAAGTCTTATTACATAAAAGCTAACACTAAATTGAAACTTAAGCTAGATGAGGTCATTCAAGCTAAAGAGAATGTATTTTAAAATTGAAAAGTTTGAAAAAGCTAGTCAAACCGTAGAAAAGGTTATAAGTGAACAAAGAAACCCTAAAGACATGTCTAGGATTGGGATGCAAGCAAAGGAGTATGCTGCTGTTCCACCCCCAGCATGTGACTTCTATGGGGTTTCTAAGAAAGACTTGTCATGGACTGGTATTCCAGAGTTCCAAGTGGAGGAATTTACTCCTCCACCACGTGTATTCACACCAGTTGAGGAATACAAGCAAAGGGTGACCGACCTTGACCTATGGAAGATAGCCAACCCTACTATCTTTGTTAAGGGAGGTCTTCTTAGTGATGAACAATCTAACCCTAAACCCGTTGTTATCACTAACCCTACTACTGGCAAACCTGTTAATCTTGGCTGACAACCTAAAAGGAAATCTAGTGTTAAGTATGATGAAATGTATAGAAAACCTAGATCACCAAAGAGTCAAGCTATTGTTAATGGGATTGGATTTTATGAACCTAGACCTAAGGTTATGTCTAGAAAGAAATGTTATTCATGTGGGAGCTTCTCACATTTGGCCTATAAGTGTGTAAGCGGATATAAACCAGCCGCCGACAATAGGTCAACTCTGGTCAACCCTAAGCCTTATGTTCATACTAGACCTCAAGCCACTAGACCAGATCCTTACTTCACTAAGGCAGCTAATACCCAAGGCCAAAGACCCTTTCAAAAGACCAACACTTAGCCTAACAAACAATGGGTTCCTGTAGCAAACCCTAATTCACCCGCTGACAGGAATAATTCATCCGCTAACAAGGTAAAACCAGCCGCTGACAGAATTAGGTTTGGTATGAAAATGCCAGAACTAGTAGCTGTCAAACCTATTGTTAGACCAGTAATAATAAATATTTACAACCTAAGGGACATAGGTCTAAGGAATCATCCAACTTAACATGGAGACCAAAACAAGAACAGTCATCAACTTTTAATGGTGTCTCCATGACTTGTAATAGGTTTAAATATCTTGAAAGTGTGTTGGGACAAACTGGGTGTTTAATGTTAGAAGGGATGAACAAGGGGTTGTTACAAGAAACAAGTCCATTCTTGTTGAATAACCAATTAGATCCAAGTCTACTAAGGCTTGGGTTCCCAAAGAAAATAGGTTTATTTTCTTTATGTGCAGGGCATTCCAAAGCAGGTTAATGACCATGAATATTGGGATAGTGGATGCTCAAGGCACATGACTGGAAAGGAATATTATTTGACAAACTTTACTCCTATTCCATATGGTGGTAAAGTGTACCTTGGAGGAGGATTTAGGAAAATATCAGGCAAAGGAACTCTTATCACTAACAACTTGAGGTTTGATGATGTTTTTCTGGTAAAAGAACTTGACTATAACTTGTTTAGTGTGTCACAAGTGTGTGACAACAAAAATAAAGTTCTTTTTACCGATACTGAATGCTTAGTTTTGAGTAAAGACTATGTGTTACCTGCTGACAAGTTCATTGAATTTAGAACACCTAAACATAAGGACATTTATACTGCCAATCTACAAGGGATTAAAATGAGTAATAACTTGTCATGTCTATATGCTAAAGCTTCAGCAGATGAGAGTATCTTATGGCATAGAAGGTTAGGGCACATGAACAAGAATAGACTTGTGAGGCATGATCTTGTTAGAGGATTTCCTTCAAAAGCATTCCACAATGATCATAATTGTGTTGCATGCCTTAAGGGAAAACAACACAAGTCCTCATTTAAGTCTACGAGTGTTCATTCTAGTTCTAAACCCCTACACTTGCTTCACATGGACTTATTTGGACCTACTAATATAGAGAGTTTAAATGGTAAATCTTATTGCTCTGTGGTCACTGGTGACCACTCTAGGTTTACATGGACTTTCTTTTTAGTCAAGAAGAGTGATACTACCAAAACCTTAATAAATTTTATTAATCAAATGGAAAGAAATCAGGGTTTACAATTAACATTCTTAGAAGTGATAATGGTGGTGAGTTTGGAAATGACCTATTAGATGCCTTCTGTGTTGATAAGGGGATTACTAGGGAGTTTAGCATAGCTAGAACTCCACAGCAAAATGGTGTAGCTGAGAGGAGAAATAGAACCCTTATTGAAGCAGCTAGAAACATGTTAGCAGATGCTAAGTTACCCATTGCTTTTTGGGCTGAGGTTGTGAATACTGCATGCTATGTTCAGAATAGAGCCTTGGTCAACAAGATTCACAATAAGACCCCCTATGAGCTCTTTTGGAATAAAAAACCTAATATAGATTTTCTTAGACCCTTTGGATGTCATGAAGTGATTCTTAATACTAGTGACAACCTAGGTAAGTTTAATTCAAAAGGTGATGAGGGATATATTGTGGGTTATTCAATGAATAACAAAGGGTATAGGGTTTACCACAAGAGGGATAAGGTCATAACAGAAAATGTGCATGTTGACTTTTTGGAGGGTAAACCTAGTGATCCTGCTAATGGACTAGATTGGCTTTTTGATTTAGAGCCATTATCTAGATCCATGAATTATTTTCCTGTTACTAATCCTGTTGTCTTGGAGAACTCTCCAAAGACTGTGGAAGAATCTATTGTTGATAATGCAGGTACACAAGCTACAAAGGTGACATGATCACAAGCCGATGAGTTCACTCCCACGTTTTCCTTTGTGGACTTACCCATTTGGAGTGAAGAATTCATCAAAGCATCTGCTGCTGAAAGAGAAGTGGAGAGAAAGCAACAAGAAGAGCAAGTCAGTGAAAGTATTCCATCAACTGACAAAAGTAGTTCAGCCACTGACACACCCGATCCAGCCGCTGACAGCTTGCTTTCATCCGCTGACAGCTTGCTTTCATCCGCTGACAAGGAAGTACTTGAACTTGCTGAAGATTCCATACCCAATGAAGGTGTCAGCGTTATCAATCCAGATGTTGAAAACATGTTTTCTAGTTCAAGTGGGTATGGAAATCATAATGATGGGGATTATGACACCTTGGAGTCTACAGTGCATGAAAACACATTGTTTGGGAGAGGAATTGTCACTAAAGTATCCAAATGTCATCCTCCCACTCAAATCATTGGTCCCATCAATTCACCAGTTCAAACAAAAAGAAAGAAGAATCCACAAGGAGGATTCATTACCAACATTCACAAAAAGGATGATACCCCTTTAGTTCAAGAATGTTTATTGCCTGCTTTCTATCATAGAATGAGCCCAAGAATATTTTTGATGCTCTTCAAGAACCAATCTGGGTTGAAGCAATGCAAGATGAGCTTTATCAGTTTGTAATTCAGGATGTTTAGGAGCTTGTAGACTGTCCTAATCATGTGAGACCAATAGGAGCACGTTGGGTTCTAAGGAACAAGAGAGATGAGAGGTATTGTGATCAGAAACAAGGCAAGACTGGTTGCTCAAGGTTACACACAAGAAGAATGCATTGACTATGAAGAGGTTTTTGCACCTGTTGCTAGGATTGAAGCAATACGGATTTTCTTAGCCTATGCTTCTTGAATGGGTTTCACAGTCTATCAGATGGATGTCAAGAGTGCTTTCTTGTATGGCACAATTCAAGAGGAAGTATATGTTATGCAACCTTCTGGGTTTGAAGATTCAGAGCATCCAGACAAGGTTTATAGAGTTAAAAAAAGGTAATGTATGGCCTTCATCAAGCCCCTAGAGCATGGTATGGTACTTTATCCACTTATCTTGTGGAAAATGGTTTCAAGAGGGGCATCATAGACCAAACTCTCTTTACCAAGCAGAATGGAAAAGATTTTCTGCTTGTCCAGGTCTATGTTGATGATATCATTTTTGGATCTTTAAATCCAAAGATGAGTGACGATTTCTCCAAGCTTATGACTGACAAATTTCAAATGAGTGCAATAGGAGAGATGAACTTCTCTCTAGGTCTACAAGTTTAACATAAAGAAAATGATATCTTCATATCTCAAGACAAGTATGTAGAAGAAATTTTGAAGAAATTTGGCTTTTACCCTCATGAAAAATAGGCTAGCACCCCCATGGACAGGGAACACTCCTGGGGAAAGATTGGAGATGGAAAGGATGTTGATGTCAGGCATTATAGGTCAATGATTGGCTCATTGATGTATCTTATTGCTTCTAGATCTGACATCATGTTTGCTGTGTGTGCATGTGTACATCATCAATTGACTCCCAAAGAGTGTCATCTTCATGCTTTCAAAAGGATCTTTAGGTATCTTAGGTGATATCCTACTCTAATATTATGGTATCCTAAAGATTCTCCATTGGAGCTTGTGGGCTATTCAGATAGTGACTATAGAGGTGATAACAATGATAGGAAATCCACAACTGGTGGATGTCAATTTCTTGGGAGCAGACTTATTTCTTGGCAATGAAAGAAACAAATAGTGGTGGCCAATTCAACAACTAAGACTGAGTATGTAGCTGCTGATGCATGTTGTGGGCAAGTGCTATGGATTCAAAATCAGTTTTTGGATTATGGGTACAATTTTATTCATACCAAGATTTTTATAGATAATAACAATACACTTTGCATTATTAAAAATCCTATACATCATTCTAAAACTAAACACATAGAAATTAGGCATTATTTAATAAGGGATTGTTTTAAAAAAGGTTTAATACATCCAGATAGAGTAGACACAGAAGACAATGTGGCTGATCTTTTGACTAAACCTTTTGATGTTGGGAGATTCTAGTACTTGGTAACAAGTATTGGAATGATCAATCCATAAAATATGTGTTTTTGAATTTAATGTATAGTATGTACATGATGTGCACTTTTATTATTACTTGTAAAATGTGTTGGGAATTATTTGTTAAGTGTCAAGTACCGTTAGTATATTCCAAGTACTGTTAGTGTTATGTAAGTACCGTTAGTGTTAACGCGGTACATAGTAAGTATTTCTACTTATAAAGTAAGTACTGCTATGATGATTAGGACGAATATATCTTTGTATAAGATATGTCATAGTTATAGTTAGAGTATATCTTATGTGATATACCTAAATAGTTAGAATATTGATAATATATCGTCTGTGATATAGTTATCTTTATAGAATATTCTAAGGTTTCTAGGGTTCCTTACTCTATAAAAGGAACATAGGTACAATGTCTTTTATGTACCTCATTCAAGTCGATTAATAAGAGAATCGAATAGTTAAAAGTAATTATGTTCTTCTGTGCTTTATAAGTTAGATTCCACATAACTTATTTAGTGTTAGTAAGAGTGCTCAAAGTGTTTTAGTTTGATTACAAACTATTATACTAATTCTTAACAGAATATAGATCCAACCAAAGGGATCAACAAGTGGTATCAGAGCCAGGTTGAGAAACTCTGAAAAAGAAGAACACGACCCCATACACTCCATGCATACCAAATCTCAATGTCTCAACCAGATGGTGATAATGCTCACTTGGATGATGCTCAGATCCCTGATCCTATTCCACAGGGACAACCACAAGTTGTGCATCCTGCACCAGCACAAGGTGCTCAAGTCGTGAATGTTGTAGCTACCTCTACACCAACACCTTCTCATACTTTGTCTGCTGTTAAACTCCTAGTTCTCAAAGGTGACAATTATGAGACTTGGGATATGCAGATGGAACATTACTTGAATCACACAGATCATACTGTGTGGCAAGTTATCAAGAATGGGAACACACCAAAGAAGCTACACTGGTTGCCAGACGGTACATGCTATGCTCTACCTACTGTGACTGCTGAGCAGATACAAGCAGAGATCAGAGAAAGAAAAGCCATAACTGCTTTGGCTATGGCTCTTTCTGAGGACATTCTACCAAGCTTTCATCATTATAAAGATGCCAAAGCTATGTGGGATGCTATAAAACTTAGATTTGGAGGCAATGACAAATCTAAGAAAATTAAGAAGATTGTTCTTAAACAAGAATTTGATAACTTCTCAATTACCAGTATAGAGGGAATACATGGTGGATATGGAAGGTTCAACAAGTTGCTTATTCAGTTAGCAGTTTATGGACAAGTAATTCCTAATGAAGAAGCTAATCTAAAATTCTTAAGAAGTGTTCCACCAGAATGGAAAGCAATGGCTATGCACTTCATCACAAGATATGATTTGGAAACAATTCTGTTTGATCATCTCTACAACAATCTTAGAGCATATGAGATGGATGTGAAAGGCACCAAAGTAAAATAGCAACTGCTTCAAAGTCTAATTTGGCTTTTGTATCAGATGGGAACAGCGGTACTTACTTTCAAAATACCGCTAATGGATCTAGCAGCGGTACATACTTCACAAATACCGCTGGAGGACTTACAAGCAGTACTTACCCACAAAGTATTGAAAGCAGTCCAATGGTCTCTCAAAATCCACATGGAATGTCTTCACCATTGTTTAGTGACAATGATGCCTTCTCATTCTTTGCTGGACAAGACAACAGGCCAAGATTAACTCTCAATGACTTGTTCCAAATGGATGATGCTAATGTTAAAGAGATGGATCTTAAATGGCAAGCTACTATGGTGTCAGTAAGATCTAATAGGTTCTTCAAGAAGACTGGAAGAAAAATGACTGTTGATCCTAATGAGCCATTAGGATATGACAAGTCTAAAGTTGAATGCTATAACTGTGGAAGGAATGGACACTTTGCAAGAGAATGCTCTAGAGATAAAGCTGAAACTAGCAATCTGAAGTCCAAGAACAGCTATAGAACCAGTCCAAGAATAACTGAAAGCTTTCCAAAAGGAAACAACAGGAGTCCTAAAGGAACCAAAGCATTGGTTACTGTAGATGGAGTGGTAAATTAGGCAGAAGAAGAAGAAGAAGAGATTGGATTAATGGCTCTCTCACATGAAGATACTGAGGTACATCCTTGTTCTAAAGATTGTATTCTTAAATTTAATAGTCTAAAAGTAGAACTAGAGGAACAGTATCAAAAGGTTAACACATGCACTGTAGAAGTAGAGGCTTTCAAACAGGGTGTTGTTAAATTAGAAGAAAATATAGTTTTGTACAAAAAGGCTCAACAAAACTATGAAGATAAAATAAGGATTTTGACTCTTCAAATGAGGGAAGACGATGTGGAAATAAAAGCTTTTGAAAGACAAGTTTTAAAAATAAATTCAGAAAATATAGCTTTAAAAACCAGTCTTTGTAATGAGAGGAAAGTGATTAGTCATTGGCAACAATCCTCTAAGGGATTAGGAAAATTGATTAATTCACAAATGGGGTATTATGATAAAACAGGCCTATGATATATTGAGGATCAACCTGAGATAACCTTAACTAACAAAGACTTATCAAAAGGGATTTTTGATAGTTCTAGTGAGGTAGATGATACACCTGAAAATGATAGATAT
Source organism: Glebionis coronaria (assembly GCA_025667525.1). Taxonomy (NCBI): domain Eukaryota; kingdom Viridiplantae; phylum Streptophyta; class Magnoliopsida; order Asterales; family Asteraceae; genus Glebionis; species Glebionis coronaria. The sequence goes on along the minus strand of CM046875.1, from coordinate 633,479,333 downwards.
GCTGAAGGAATGAAGGCAGTTCCTCCACCAGTATCACGAATTTTCATGCCCTCTTGTAATGATACTAGCATAGAGTCAGAAGAATCTAGGATTAATAATGTCTTTAACTCTAGTACTGTGTCTCAAGAAAAGACTGATGTGACCAAGAATATTGTTTATCCACCTTTAATGAACAACTTTGTTTCCGAGGAATCTAAGACTAGTTCTGCTCCCAAGCAAGTAAAAAATCCTAGCAAGATATTGGAAAAAAATGAACAACATACTAAAACCAAAAGGGGTGGGCTAGGTTTTGAAAAAGTAAAGTCAAAACAACCTTTTGGGTCTTCTTTAAGAAGAAAAGGATGTTATGTTTGTGGTAGTCTAAGTCATTTTATCAAAGACTGTTAATGTAAGAATTTTATGCAATGCAAATTCTTTTTAGCATTTAATGTTCGTTTTCCTCGACTCACTCGAATTGATCTTAAATTAAACGTAGGACTTATTTGTTTTTGGTGAATAAAACTCTTTTGGTATTTTAAACTAATTAAAAACTATCTAATAAAAAACTATTTAATTAACTTATTTAAAGAAATTTGAAAACTAATTTTAAAAATAAAACTTAAACCTAAATTTAAATCTAATTAATTTTAAACTAAAAACTTTAAATGACATCTATTTTTAAATAAAACTAATTTAAAATTATAAAAGTAATTAAAATAAAATATTTTTAATCTTTTTATTTTTATAAAACTTTATAAAAGAAATAAAAACTTTTTAATAAAAATTAATAACACTAAACTTGTATTAAACAAATTTAATAAAACTGCCAGTTACCAATTACCTACATTAATTAAGAGACTAGTAAATAAACACAAGATATGTCCTAGACTAACTGGTAAGGGCGTTTGGTTGCTGAATAGGAGGTCCAGGGTTCGAGTCCCAGTAGGGACGAATTTTTGGCTAATAATATTTTTTTTTTATTTTTTTTATTTGGGACTTTAAAAGTAAACAGATAAATTGTATCTGTTTCCTGAGCAGTAACAATCAGCAAAACTACAAACCAAATAAGCGTAACAAACCAAATCAACTAATAAGCAGAAACAAAATGAGCAGTTAAGCAAATATTCAGAAAAAACTAACATAAAATAAGCTAAAATAAATGAATAAGCAATAAATAAATCTAAATGAGCAACTAGCAGATAATCTAAAAACGAAAATAAAGCAGATAAAAAAAAAGAACTTAACAGGCAAAAATTGTAGAATCTTGTTTTCTTAGAATTGTTGATGTGTTTGTTTATCTAATGAAAAGATGGAAGAAAGGAAGAACTAGAGAGAGAAAGGTAGAGAATGAGAAGAAAGATGAAATGTGATTAATGAATGTGTAAGTAAACCAACAACCCCTCCTAACATGCTAGGAGGGGGGTTTATATAGCCCACCCTACATGTGGGCTATATGGGCCATATTGGATCACGAGCCCAATATCATTGGAGTGACCGATCCTTTCTAAATACGTAAAAAGCGTATTTCCAACAATCTCCCCCAAAGGGAGGTCACTCCAAGTTACAATGTCCTAAATAGTCTAAAGCTCGTGATCTATGCTAATAATGATGTGACCGAGACTTTCCTTGGAAAAACGTATTTCCAACAATCTCCCCCAAAGGGAGGTCACACCATTTTACAAAATCTTAAACCTAGCATACTATGCTTGAGTCTTCGATCTTGTTCTTGTGAATATGCTGATGAGATCTTTGACTTTAGTCTTGAGCATGTTCTCTTTCCTTAACCTTGTGCATTTATCACTTGTGATATTCGCCTCTTCGTGACTTCATGTTCCACACACTTATACCTTTATAATTCTTGAAAGCTTCAGAGTTTGATACAGCGGAAGACTTGACCTTCAGACTTTCTTGAATTCGTTGAAGTACTGAGTGTATGCAGTATAAGCATGTGGGGACGACTTCTTCTTGGATTCCGCAACGCCACCGTCTTCAAATGCCGCAACATAAGTAGACACGAAAGAAATGGCTTTGAACATTTCATTCTAAATCGGTAGCATTTTACCTCCGGTCGGTGAATACCGTTGGACGATATTAGATATCGTACCCGTGACGGATAGTTTCAATTAAGTAACTTCCTGACAGGATTTCGCGGGTAAACCCGTTCTCTTTATTCGACCGTCCAAATCTGACTGCGAACATAAAGAGTGAATCATTTGGATAATAATATCCGCATGATTTGAAGCCATCAATTCATGTTCCTGGAACAAGTGAAATTCAATTAAGAACCGCACCATCGTTGCTTTCCAGTTGTCACGAGCTTGATTCGTATAGAATCTTGCAAGTTACCTACCAAGTGCTGTTTGAGGTTAACACTAGAAGGATTTCCACTCATCACCGTGAACACAAAGGTATCACTCTGAGTGTTCTGGCAAGATCACTGAGATATTGCGTAGAGGCCTGGAACGTGTTTAAATTCAGTTAAGAATTAAACAGCCGTTGCTTTCCAGTTATCACAAGTTTGATTCATAAAGAATCGCACAAGTCACCTACCATGAGCTTTTTGATATTCGCTCAAGAAGGATTTCCATCTTCATTGTAAATACTTTCGTATTACTCGGATGTTCAGGCAAGATCATGAAGATTTTGCGTAGGACTCTTAAGATCTTTCTTTACTTTTCACAGTGTATGAAGAAGCAAGGAATTATGAAAGTGTGTCCTAATGAGATATTTAATGATCTCAAATGGCTCTAGACTCGATCGTGCACTTTGGATTTTAGTGATCGGAGGCTGGAGAGGAGTGCCACCTTTTCAATACCAATTTATTCGGAGTGAATAAATCAATAGATAACGTGTTGTCTCCGTGTGATTAAAACAAATATCTTTTAAGAGATATCTGAGTTAGCTGGGATGGGTTGTGCTTTGCATCACTGGGTCCATGATGTCTATCTTCAATATCAAGAATCATTAAACAATGATCTTAATAGCATATGTATTGACCCGGTTTCTGCCTAAGTTGTAAGGAGGGCTTCTTTCTTTACACCCTTTATCTTTACAATTCTTTTTCATTCTTCAACCCCTTCAATGCTTACCAATACGTCATCACTAACACCTTGTTGTGATTGTTCCAGTGCTAACTTAAGTACTTGGTCGGCATTCAGCTACGTTCACAATCTTTCTCCATCTTTCCTAAGGACTACTATTTCTAGCTATGGAATGTCCTTGGGAAGATTCCTCCGGTTCAAGAGGAATCATTGGACTTTAACCTATCCTACCATCCTTATGTCACCACAATCTTCACCGTCGTGAATAGAGATGTTTTGGGTAAGTGTATATCACCATGAAATCCATTTTGATAGTGCAAATCTATTTTGCTCCCCCTTAACATATGCCACGATATCCGAAAACATTTCGCACATGTCGGGATGAGCTAGCACATTAAGTCAAACCATTTGTGATTAATCATTTCCCATATTAAATCACATTTTCTCCCCCATATTAAAAATATTAACGCAATCGATGTTTTTAATATCAATTGATTTAATAGCATTTTAAGAAAATTTGGGAAGAAAAATGCAAATCTAGTTATCTTCATGATTTTAACAAGCTCCCCCTCAAATTAATGAGGGTGTACTTGAAACGTAAATAAAATACCTTTTAAACACAAGTGTAAGGTATTTATCACGTGCAAAGATCAAATATGATAATGAATTCACAATATTAGCAATTTACGAGGTTGGACCTGAATGATGGAGAACATCATATGAAAGAAGCACATGGTTCTTGTTCACGAATGTTGGTCTTCCTCGTAACTTCTGAAGTTATCTCTTGACTCCATGTATATGATTGATATCTTTGTCTTAACACCAATATGTGAACTTGGCACTCTCGGCATCAAGGATTCTGAATGCTGGACAATTGCTCCCCCTCAATTGTTGACCCGTGTTCTATTGAAAGAGCTGTAGTCACCGTTTGAGTAGTCGCAGCGTCGAGTATGTAGATATCAATTGCAACGAACTTTGGATTGTGGAGTTGATAACTTCGGATTCTGAAGTCAAAGCTTTCCGGTGAAATGCTGGACTTCAATGTGAAAAGCGGGTTACTATCGGAAATAATAGCAAACCATATGGAGCATGTTTTAAAACTTTTAAACTTCTGTTCGAACTTTATTTACAACCCCGTGTCATTATTGAATGACATTTCTAGGTTCGTAAATATTATCGATTCCAGAAGACATGCTCGTTTTATCAAAACGTTTTTGAACACACAATTTTTAAAGATTTAGAAAACCTTTTGAGAAATTCTTGAAAAATTGTGTTCAAAGTTTTGAAAACCAATTACTTGAGCTTAAGATTTGGAATATCTTGGGAAAGCTCAAGTCCGAGAAGTTGTAAACTTCTCGTTGTTAAGGAAAAGTTTATCATCGGCGATAAACTTTCCTTTTATCTGAAGAACGAGTCCTAAGCTGACATTTACTTAGAAGTCGTGTTCATGAGCTTGAAAACTTTGACTGTTTTAATGGAAAGCTCATGACCGAGAAAGGTTAATTTCTCGTTACGAGGAAAAGTTCTCTTATTTAAAAGATACACTTTCCTTTCTGAGCTTAAAACTTCGAATGTTTTAATACAAGCTCATGACCGAGAAATGTTAATTTCTCGTTATGAGGATAAGTTATCATAAAAGATAATCTTTCCTTTATTTGAAGTTCGAGTTACAGTCTGACATTTAACTGTAAGTCATAATGCATGAGCTTAAAAACTTGGAATGTTTTTGATATAAGCTCATGGCTGAGAAAATTTAATTTCTCGTTGTTAGGATAAGTTTACCATCAGCGATAAACTTTCCTTTCTTTGAAGATCGAGTTATAGTCTGTGATGTGACTATAAGTCCTTTGTACACTGTAAGCTTAACTACAAATCCCCTGAGACACTTGTTTCGTAGATATCAGCTTCTTCAGCAACCAAACTCTGAGAGTGTCCTTAATTTAATGGTATACAATGACTGGACCGCTTCGTTCTTTTGGAACATCCTCTTTGGTACCTGCATTCTCATTAGGAATTTGCATGCTTTGATATGGGTTAGCGATATCTATCTTAGAAGCAAGTGGGGGTTCACAGTTTTCTTTTCTTGTGCTAGAGGTGTTCTGAGGAGATGATTCACTTGTCTTAGCTGGTAAACATTTCCTTTTATAGAAAACCTTAAGTTCAGGCTTAGGTGATGCATCCTCCTTTTCAATTTCCTCCCTAGTAGTCTTAATAGAATCGGAGACTATCCTAGTTAAAGGGCACTCGTTTTCTACAAGGGTGAAAGTTCTACCAGTGGGGCGACACATTTTACCAATGGGTTTGATTTTGGCAACCCACTGGGATTTAAGTCTAGCACGGGAGTTCACCTCATTAAGTAGTTTCTTGATACAAGAATCATGATTTGCCGTAAAGACACATTTTCTACATGTTTTACAAGTAGCATATTTAATGTCCGAGTAAGATCTAGAATTCCTAGATGATTGATTGATGCTCCTAGGATGTGACATGCTACGGTTAGCAGTGTTGGATAAACTAGAAGGCATCTGACTAGGTCTGAAATTCCTATCTCTTACTTGTGTCTTTTGCTTAGCTTCCCTTAGACCAAAAGTATGGCGAACGTCATTTGAACTAGTTCCAGACGTATTCTTTGGACTATGTCTAGGGAAATTAGAGGCAATCATGTGATTAGGTCTTGCAAAAGCTGTTTTAGTCACATTGGGCCTAGATGGTGGAGTGACTGTTCTAGAAAGATGAACCATATCAACTTGGGAGGCAAACCGCGGTCTCGAGGATTGTGATCGCTCGGATCTAAATGCAGTAGGTTGTCTGACAGTCGGTTGTCTGACGAACTGATTTATAGGCGGTTTCCCCAAGATTGATGGTTTTTCAAGCTTAGTTTCCTCACTAGGTCCTTTAGTTTTTCGCAAATCATTTTTCAATGCAGCTATAGCAAAGACCTTTTCCTATACTTGAGCCTTTAAGGTCTCATTTTCTTTGAACAATTCATCTTGGGATGCCAACTTAGATTCAAGCCACTTAATTTGTTTCAAAAGGTTATCCTTTTCAGCTTTAGAATCTAGAACTGTTTGATCCAATTTTCGTTCAAGAACAACGTTTGACTTTTCAAGTTTTTCAAAACATGTTTCAAATTTCTCCGTTTTCTTCGAAAATTCAATTTTGGCATCCTCAAGTTCTTTTGACTGCTGAGCTAACATCATTTCAAGCTCTTTAATCCTAGAAGCAGAATTGGTTAACGTAGCAGTCATAAAGCACTTATCATGATGTTTAGCATTTTGAACACTTTCTCCCCCATTATGACTCACATCAGATGAATCAGAAGTGGTATTTCTATCACTCTTTTCCATCCCATGTTTGTCATAGTTAGGTTCAGAATGCTCAATATGCGGTATTTCATCAGCATATACATCATCAACATTACATTGTACCATGTCCGAAGGCTCTTCGTCATTAACGGGTAAGGTTTCATGTTGTCCTCCTGATTCCGTGCTCTTGCCATCGTTATGCTCCAAGTTGTCAACCGTATTACCATTCTCCTCTTGTATCTGCATCATAGATTCTTGCACTCCATTATCATACTCTTGGTGAAGTCTGGATCTTCCATAAATCGAAGACGAAACTGATGTCATAAATTTCAACAGTTTATCACGGAAATCTTTAACATCGTTCTGTGTGTATTGAAAAAATGACCGGCATATCTCTGAATTGTCAGACTTGATGATATTGAATTGGAGGAAAGGCGTGAGTTGTGTCACAAGAGCCTGATATGCAGTTTCTGATGCAGAGTGATTAAAGTCTTCTTTGTGAAGTTGCTCAGCTAGGTGGTTCATGTTGAGACATAGTGAATCGATGAATGTATAATGATGTTGACCAAAGAGTGTCACAAATTCGCTTCCTCCTTGAACCCATGCAATAGTCCTAAGATGTGACTGAAGTAGTCGACATGAAATTATACCATTTTCTCTAGCTGTGTTTTGCATGTGATGCAAGTCTCCCTCTTGAAATTTCGAATTCAAAGACTCCATTGAATTATGATGAAAAATGATCGCGATTAATTGTCAAAAGACCAATGCTATATTTGACAGATCGTGGAGACACCAAGAAAAATGAGATTCGCGGGATTTGACAGAACCAACGAAAGATATGTAATCCTCGATAGTTGAAGTAACTCTCTTCTTGGTTCAAATATTGTTGACGGTTCAAACGATGGAGTCCAATTCAACCGCGGCCTACTCGAAAGAGAAAGTCCGTAAACTAATAAAACCAAGCTATGGTAAATATAATGATCGGCCCGATAAATATTTTTCCACGTTAATACTTTCAAAATACCCGCCTCAACATGATGTACCAAAAACTAATAATACAAAATTAACTTTACTTAAAAAAAATTAACTTTAAAAGTTTTAAATTAAAAAAGTTTTAGCTTAATAAAAATAATGAAATTAAAAAATAGAAATAAAAGAAAAAAATATTGAAAGAAATGCTAACAAAATCTTTTGAAATTAAATGTAACACGAATATTTAACATTTAAGCCACGTCTTAATATTCCACATAAAAACGTAGGTTATAAGCCCACCGAACATGTCTCTTCATAAAAACTCGGCCCAAAGAGAATGAAGGTTAGACCCGGTCCAAAAGGAAAATAAGTGGGATATAGAAGACCACTCAAACCCTAATCTTCAGGTCATAAGCAAACCCTACACCTAATCTTATTTCTCCTCCGCCTCTTTTCTTCCAAAGAAAAAATGGATCTTCCTTTATTTACCCAATCATCAATCAATTAAACATTCAAGTCCTTAAAGCTAATGCATTTCTCATTATAAAATGATCTTTAATTACTGATACGAAACCCACATCCTCTTCTCACACAACGTGAATCTGAAACCCATCTATTTCAATCTTTTTGAACCAGTTAAACAAGTCTTCAAGATCGATAGAGGTCTCGGGTAAGGGTGCATGTGTTTGATCGATGATGGAGTGGACGGAGATCTTTTTGTTTTTGTGGTTCGAGTCTAGACTAAGTTGATAAGAGTCTTGTGTGTAGAGTCGTTTTGTTTGAGTCTGTGGATGGAGTTTGTGTGTCTGGGGTCTAGGCTCTAGGCTGTTTGAGGAGTCAGTTGGTTTTGGGTTTGAGTCGAGAGTGGATTTATTTTGTTGGTTTGAGAGTCTGATGGGTTGAGTCAAGAGTCGAAGTCTGAGTCGTGAGAGGTGTGGATGAGTCGAGTGTTTGTTAGGTCGAGGTTGAGGTCCAGGGTCGAGAGTGTTTTGTCGAGTGTGTTAGTCCGAGTCTTTGTTGAGTCTAGGGGTCTAGTCGAGTCTGGATGTATCGTGTGTAAGTGTTGGGTCTAGTCTTTGTTGAGTCTGGATGTAAAGATGATACATTGCAAAAAGGACAAGAAAAGGCACACCATCGCAATAAAGAACAAAAAAATCATGCCATCGCAATATGACAAAAAATGACCATCGCAATATGAAAAATAATCTGTCGCAATGCCAAAATTCAAACTTGTCGCAATGTCTCAGAAGTAAATATGTCGCAATGTAAGAAAAAAAAGAATCTGTCGCAATCACTTATACAAGATCTGTCGCAATATCACTAAGAACAACCTGTCGCAATATGTGTAAACCCTGTCGCAATGTTACAAAAAACTGTCGCAATATGCTCCAAATCTGTCGCAATAACATAAATTCTGTCGCAATAACTCAAAAACTGTCGCAATATGCGTCGCAAAATGCGTCGCAATATGCGTCGCAATATGCGTCGCAATATGTAAACCCTAGGTTATTGCGACGAGAAAAGTGTCGCAATAGTACAGAATTATCCCAATTTCCACTTTTTTCACTTTGTTTCGGATAGAACCCAACCAATTCGATATTTGAAGCCAAAAAATGATCTAAAGACCCAAAATTTTGTGTTTTTAACCAAAGTAACAATACCAAATCACTACCACAACTATATAGATGATTTGTATCAAGATTAAACCATAAAAAACACAAAAAAATAAAAAAAATAAAAAATTTGGATCGAATGATTTTAAATCAAAACCCACCAAAATTAATGATGAACAAACACAAGAACAAACTAATCAACCATGGCTCTTGATACCAATTGTAGAATCTTGTTTTCTTAGAATTGTTGATGTGTTTGTTTATCTAATGAAAAGATGGAAGAAAGGAAGAACTAGAGAGAGAAAGGTAGAGAATGAGAAGAAAGATGAAATGTGATTAATGAATGTGTAAGTGAACCAACAACCCCTCCTAACATGCTAGGAGGGGGGTTTATATAGCCCACCCTACATGTGGGCTATATGGGCCATATTGGATCACGAGCCCAATATCATTGGAGTGACCGATCCTTTCTAAATACGTAAAAAGCGTATTTCCAACAATCTCCCCCAAAGGGAGGTCACTCCAAGTTACAATGTCCTAAATAGTCTAAAGCTCGTGATCTATGCTAATAATGATGTGACCGAGACTTTCCTTGGAAAAACGTATTTCCAACAAAAATCAAATTCAATATTAATCTAAATAAGCAAACTTAAACAAAATGTTAAACAGAAATAAGCAGTAACAAAAAAAACTCAATCAGTAACTAATAAAAGTAAGCAGATCTAATCAGACTCGAAACCAAACAGAAACTAAACTTCAAACAAAACTTATCAGCAACAAATATTTAAACATAAGCTAATCACAAAAAGAAGATAACTAATAAGCATAAGCAGATAACTGAGCAGACTCATCAAATACTAGCAGATCCAACAAAACCTACAAACTTAATCTCAAACAAGCAAAACTTAAACAAGCAGATTCAAAAAAACTTATAAAAAGAAAAAGAACATAAACCTTGTGTCGAGACCGTTGGGACGAAGAGCAGCGCTGAGCCGTCTTTTAGAACCGAATCAAACTCCTCCTTCGTCACCATCACAAATCAACACCAACCATGAACAGTGCCAAATTGAACCAATATTTTTAACTTCCCAGTAGGGGAAGTTATTTCTACCTTTTTTTACTTTAATATTTATTTAATTAAAACAGAAATTAGATCTAAATTGCAATAATAATTAAAGAGACAAAAATTTAATAGAATAAAAATGTTATTAATATTTAGAAATCGATTACAATACTTTAAAAAAAAGAAAATTACATTAATCCTAATATCTATTTTGCAGAAATAAAAATTAAGATAAAAATTAAGGCACCTCCATTATAGATTTGTGGGGGTATTTATAGCCAACCCCCAAGGCTTCTTCATGAAGCTTTGTGAGGAAGAAATCAAATCTGAGCCGTTAAACACGTCATTTCTTCTTTCTCTCTCTTCTCTTCTTCAATCTATGGCTGAAAATCGTCCTTGCATCACACGGATCAACAGCATGGCGTGATGTGTGTTTGTTGTGCTTGTTCTATGCTGAGTTGGAGGATCTTTATTGGTGGATTGGTGTTGTGGTGTTGTCACAGCCAATCAAAGGAAAGGGGAATGCCACGTATGATTTGAGGACCACCAGTTATTTTTCTCCGAAATCTTGGGGGTTTTATTCCAAATCGTGTGAATCACACGATTTTGGTAAAAGCCCTAATTTTTGGTGGGTAAATTTGGTGTTTAAGGGTGAATTAGGGTTTGGGTAAAACTTGTTGCTGCGTTTGGAGAGAGAGATAAAAGTGGAAGTGAAAAGGTGACTGTTTTTTTCTTGTTTGTATCGTCCAAATGGGAGTGGGGCGAGGTAAAGTAAAACACGTGTGAGTTTGACCAGGGTTTGCAACGTGTGTGTGTGAGTCAAAATGAAACAAGTGAATAATCTTTTTACTTAAAAATCGTCCATTGAGTAGATAATCAAATGGGCTTGGCCCAATTAAAACATTTCCATCCGTTTCAATTGTATGCATTGGGCTTTTTACCAAGTGTAGATATTTTTAAATCCTTAAATGGGTTTTTGAGCCCATTAACCCAAATGTGGGACCCACTTGGCCCGATTATCTTCGTAAATGATTAAATCCACTAAAACGAGCTCGATTTCGGCTTTCTTGTTCATTTCTTCAAAACCGTGTCGAATTGCCGGTTTTCGTGATCTTTGGCACACTTTTGGTCTTTGACTTTGTCTTCGTCTCTTTCTTGGACTTTTCTTCAACATTTGACCGTGAAATCCCGTGTTTTATTTTCTTTGATCTTTTGTACCTATTTTAAACAAAAACACAAAACCACGCGTAATTCTGACTTTTACGATATTAAACACATGATTAGGTCTTGTTTTTCCTTGATTTTAGTGGCAAAAGGATTAGTGGTTACACACTTATTAAATCCCCTACACTTGACCATTGCAATGACCCCATGCAATGCATAATTTCAAAGCATAAAGTTACATTTTTCTCATAATTAATCCATTTTGGCCTTTATTAAGATATACTATTACTACTACGATGAAAAGATAAAAATTTAAAAGGTGACAAAAGTTATAACAATTTATTAACTTGGAAATTATTCGATGGAAGAAACTTGTAAAGAAATCTAAGACTTAAATTAGGGCTTTGGTGTCATGAATATTAATCACCCTCAAGTTTCACGTTCCCCATACCAAGCTTAAAAAACGAGATCATTGTTTACCATAAGTTCTCAAGTTAAAACCACTTATATAAGATAATTGTGTGATACTCTTTCTCCAATTCCTACGTTGTATCTCTAGATTTTATTGATTGTCATTCACCCGTAGGCTCATTTGACTTATTCGATAAATATTAGTCCAAAAATTGAAGGCAAAACGGTGCAAACCCGACACTCAAAACCTAACCCCGTCCTAAAAAACGTTGTCACTAAAGTAAGCCCACATCAAGGATGATTTAACACGATTTGGGGAATAAATTCCCGGACCCAAAATTTGGCCAATAGTACTACTTATTAATTATTCCTCCAAAGTCATGTAGTCTTTATGTGGAGTTTAGCAAGTTCACATCATATACCCTTAGGCTCTTTAAGATGTAAAAATGCTCCTCATCTATTGTCCACACCCTAAGGCTCCTTGAACGATAAACGAGGGAATTGATTTTTTTGATCAATTTTTATTCAACACTTACCATGCCATACACCCTAAGGCTCTAATGACAAGGTTCGTGCTACATGCCCCACACCCTAAGGCTCCTTGAGGTCATGTTTTAATCTTATTCTTTACTTATTTATGATATATATAGCAGGCCAAATTCTGCGGTCCCATGGTCTGAATACCTCCTACTTAGTGGTTATGAGCCACCTTAGTCGAAAGTCCACAACGCTGGCACCCTCAATGTGTTCATGCTTTAATTACAAGGAGAATAAAGATTTGGCTAAGAGTTAAGATATCGAATCTACACCGAAAAAATCCTCATTTATTAAGCAATTAAATATACAAGCGGGAAGAAAGAGCCACAAAAACTCATATAAATAAGAATTAACCCTTAAACTTATTATCAACTCTATCATCTCTCGTTCTCCACAATTTAAAATCTCAAGGAATGAGACTCGTGGATGCTTAGCCTAATAAACCAATTAAGGTCCATATGGTTAAGGATACTAGCTAGAGTAAACTTGGATAAGTAAACTCAGGTTGAGTCAAAATATTCACGACGGGCCTAATATATAAAAGATATCTAAACTTGTTAAAACCATTTTATTCATTTATTTATTTTTGACTTTATTCTTGAAATGAAAAATATAAATACGATGCGACGACAAAAGAAAATAAATGGAAATACTACTAGGCCAAAATAGATCAAAAATTTGAAAAACGTTGAAATTTTTTTAAATTTTCCGGTTAAATGGGGTCAAATTCATGGAAAAGCCCACTAAAATTTTGATAGAAATCCCCCTACACTTAATATAAACATTGTCCTTAATGTTTAAGCATGTGGGAGAATAAACTACCCTACACTTAGGACATTGAGTACGTTGTTTAAGTCGAGCTAAGGAAGAGATAACTAAAGTGATTACATTTATTTGCGTTTTATTTATATACAAGATTGAATCACAATAGCAAAAACTTATCAGAGGAACCGGGTATACGGGAAACACGGGATCACGGGTCGCATCAAAAATACCAAAAGTGGATCATTAAAGCACAAGTCCCTGCACATTCACAACACACAAACAACCTACTCGGCTCCCCTACACTTATTGGTGGAAATGGGTGAAGGTAAAAAGGGTGGAAAGGGTAAAAATCTAACCTAGTTATACGATGCTTGATTTATTTATCACGAGTCTCTAGCTCGACTCGAATTCCCAAATGTCATCATTCAAATGGGAAAATCATGGAAAAACCGAGATTTCCAAGGGAGGAAAATCTCTCCATGATAAAGGGGTAAAACAAAGTCATATAAGGCATACCCCATGAAAATCCACCCGGGTCAAACACATAATTTCCATCACAAAAGGAAATAAACCCCGAGGTGGTACAATCACATAAGGCAAAGTAAAGTGGGGTATCCTTAGGCAAAAATTTCTTACGAGGACAAGTGTTATGGTGATATGGCAATGAAAGCACAAAAGTCTTTATTCTGGGATCAAACACCGATTCCTTAACGGGAAAATAGCAAGAGGTGTTGACATTTAAGCTCAAAATGTCATTTTGATCAAAAGTGGGGGAGTCGTCCTCTTCCAAACTTGATGTGAAAACATAAGTATCGTCAGAGTCATAGGAAAAATCTTCCTCATGAGGAAAATAGGTATTTAGAAAGGTATCTAAATCCTCCTCAAATGGAATAACCTCTAAAGTAGGAATGATCTCTAAGAGTGGAGGATCTCCTCAAAAGTCATGACTTCTAAAATTGGAGTATAAAAGTCAAAAGGAGTCTCCATGGAAGAATCACTCATAGAGATATGAGGTGCATTAAGATCATGGGGTGGGTCATCAAAAATAATGAGATCACTTAAAGAAGTGTCATCATAGTAAGTATCAAAGATTGGGGTATCAAAAATGGGTGGGTCAAAAGTGGGTGGGTCAAAAGACGGGTCGTCTAAACCGAAGATAGTGTGATCACTTGAAGAAGTGTCATCACTATAGGTGTCATAAATAGGAGTATCAAAAATTTGAGGCTCTAAGGGAAGGAATGAATTTATCACAAAATCATTTTGATTAGACTTTTCAATTCCAAAAGGATTAATAAAAATCTCGTCATTATCATAATTAAGAACATCAGTCATATTGACCGACTCTTTTCCATTTGATTTTGTTGTGATTTTTCCCATTTTAAAAACTTGTTGTTCATCCCGAACCCTAAGAATTAACTCCCCTTCGGCCACATCAACTAAGGCTCTTCCGGATCGTAAGAATGGTCATCGAAGTATTAACGGAATACGAGGATCCATCTCATAGTCGACGACGACTAAGTCCACGGGAAAAGTGAATGTACCAACTCGAACAAAAACATCTTCGGCAATACCAACGGGGTATGCGAGAGTTCTATCAGCTAATTCGAGAGTCATGCGAGTTGGTACAAGGTCGGGTAATGATAATTGTTTCCATACCGAAAGTGGCATAAGATTGATGCTAGCGCCGAGATCCGCTAAAGCCATACAATCATCAATTTGAGGAAACGAGCAAGGTAACATGAATCGTCCGGGATCTCCTAGATTTTCAGGAAGCTCTTTGAGAAGAATCGCGGAACAGTTCTCATTTAAACGAGTGGTCACGAGCTCAACCAATTTTTCTTTCTTATTAAGCAAATCTTTAAACATTTTCACAAATTTTGGCATTTAAGCAAGTGCTTCAATAAGGCTAATGTTAACATTGACGTTGGAAATCATTTTCAAAAAGTTGGAGACATGAACGTCATCTTTGGTGAGCACTTTAGCCTTGTCTAACCTAGAAGGATAAGGGATATTGGGTTTAGACTTTGAAGGTTGAGAAGGAGAAGGACTCGCTTCTTGAACAACCTTATGGTTGGGCTCATTAGGAAATGGAGCACTAGTACTAGGAGTGGTAGTGGGAGGAATCACCGGAGGGGGAGTAGGATTACTCATTATGACCTCCGGGCCTTGTCTCTCCTTTATGGGTGAAGAGATGGAAGGTCCCACTAAAGTGGCTCCACTTTGAGTAGTGATAGCACTCACATTAGCACGAGGGTTAATCTCGGTATTAGAAGGTAAGGATCCTTGGGGTCTAAGGGCTTGAATCATTGTCAAAAATTTCTTATCGGTCGATTCTTGCATCTCTCTCATAATTTGCTCATGGTCGGTTAATTTTTGTAGAACCAAGTCCATTTGAGTATTATGCATGTTCATTTGATTATACCCTTTATTAGGAAAACCTTGATTAGAAAAACCTTGGTTTTGATATTGAGTTTGAAAACCGTTGTTATTATGAAAACCTTGGTTATTATTTTGAAAACCTTGATTTTGACCATTAAAATTCCCTTGATTTGCATTCCCTTGAAAATTACCCATTTGAGGACCTTGGTTCCTATTTTGGTTTTGGGTATTTTGGGCGGGTGGGGTGGTCTTTGTGGAGCTAAAAAACCCGGGGGAGCCAAATAATTAGTACTCTTATAAGACAAATGGTTAACATCAACATTTGGTTTGAATTGAACTCTCTCATTGTCATTGGTGTTATAAGCACAAACTTGTTGTTGATTGTAAACCTTGTCACAATTAAAATATGAATGAAGTCCACCACAAGTCTCACACGTTTCACTAGTTTCTTTCAAGGCATTAACTTGACCATTAAGGGCTTGGGTTTTTAGAGCAATTGATTCAACAAGCGACGTAAGCTTATCAGTTCTCTTATCATTCTCACTAGAACTAGCACTTGCCATAGTATCCCTAACACTCTTGGTTTGTACTTTTGCCTTGTTTTCAATTATGGCCCAAACATCGTTCATTGATTTCACAAGAATATTGCCCCCCGCGGCACTATTAAGTGAGTCTTGGTTATTTAGAGTTAAACAATTGTAAAACGTATTGATTTGATGCACTTTAGTGAAACCGTGATGTGGACATTTTTTAAAAGCTCTTTAAATCGATCCCAAGACTCACTAAACGTTTCCCCGTATTGTTGTTCAAAAGTAATGATTTCATTCCTCAAAGAGGTGGTCCATGATGGTGGAAAAAAGTAGTTAATGAACTTGGTCTCTAAATCAATCCATGTTGTAATAATTTGGGGTGGTTCCTTATCAAGCCAAATCCGGGCTTGTCCCTCGAGGGAAAAAGGAAAGAGTTGTAAACGAATGGCCTCTTGTGGCACCCCATTGTATTTGACGGTGTTTGCCAATTGTATGAAACGTTTGATATGAGCGTGTGGATCATCATTAGTACGGCCTAAAAATGGTGTAGCGGACACCATTTGAATAAAACCCGTTTTAAGTTCAAAATGATTTGCTCCAATATCCGGCAACACAATCGCGTCATCGTTTCCTTCAACGTGAGATTGGAGGATCTCAATCATTGGTCGGTTATCCGTTGCCATCGTATTGTCGAAAGCTCGATTCTCGGGATCGGCTTGAATGACGGTCTTTTTGTTTTTCTTCTTCTTCTTCTTTTTGGAAGAATTAGAAGTGTTTGGTACACCAATCAGTATGTATGTATGCGCGCGAGTGCGCATCCAATTAAAACTTGGAATGAGGTAGGTGACCTCGGTCGACTTTGAGAGGAAAGGGATTATCCCTCTCGAGGTGCAATATTAAAAAGCTACAAAAAATATATACTTAATACTAATTGAGTTGGCAAACCAATAATCGGTCGTCCCTCTCAATATACGCACAAGCAAGCGGGGAAACGAGGTGGCACAAAGCACTTAAAAACCTTTTTCCTTAGACGGCCTTTTATTGCGCGTCGCCTTATACCCACCTTATAGTTTGTATATATCGAGTTTAAACGTCTTACTAGTATTTATCTATTTTGCCTTTTTATTTCGTTTAGGATGCGAATACAATAGTTAGGTGATGAAATCCCAACTAAGGCCTTATTTGAAAAGTAGGTAAATTAATGTTCTACGTAATATAATATAGTAAAAGAAAAATCTTTTTGTATTTTTTAGAAAAATATATATTCACAATAAAAATCGAAAGAAATCGAAATAAGAAAAATACAATAATACTAATATTTTTGGTGTAATACTTTTAGGAAAAAGTATTACTTTTTGATTTTTTAATTTTTTTTGGTGCAAATCCTAGGAAAGAATTTGCTTTTGTGATTTTTAATTTTTTTTGTATTTTTAAGTTTTTGATTTTTTGTGTTTTTGATTTTTTTTTGCAAGAAAATTAACGTTCAAAAAGAACGGATCCCAAAATCCAAACGTCTCACGAATCTTCAATCATAACGAGCGAAGCGGCAGCGGCGCCAGTTTAATGTAAGAATTTTATGTAATGCAAATTCTTTTTAGCATTTAATGTTCGTTTTCCCCGACTCACTCGAATTAATCTTAAATTAAACGTAGGACTTATTTGTTTTTGGTGAATAAAAACTCTTTTGGTATTTTAAACTAATTAAAAACTATCTAATTAAAAACTATTTAATTAACTTATTTAAAGAAATTTGAAAACTAATTTTAAAAATAAAACTTAAACCTAAATTTAAATCTAATTAATTTTAAACTAAAAACTTTAAATGAAATCTATTTTTAAATAAAACTAATTTAAAATTATAAAAGTGAATAAAATAAAATATTTTTTAATCTTTTTATTTTTATAAAACTTTATAAAAGAAATAAAAACTTTTTAATAAAAATTAATAACACTAAACTTGTATTAAACAAATTTAATAAAAACTGCCAGTTACCAATTACCTACATTAATTAAGAGACTAGTAAATAAACACAAGAGATGTCCTAGACTAACTGGTAAGGGCGTTTGGTTGCTGAACAGGAGGTCCAGGGTTCGTGTCACAGTAGGGACGAATTTTTGGCTAATAATATTTTTTATTATTTTTTTTTGGACTTTAAAAGTAAACAGATAAATGTATCTGTTTCCTGAGCAGTAACAATCATAAAACTACAAACCAAATAAGCGCAACAAACCAAACCAACTAATAAGCAGAAACAAAATGAGCAGTTAAGCAAATATTCAAAAAAAAACTAACATAAAATAAGCTAAAATAAATGAATAAGCAATAAATAAATCTTAATGAGAAACTAGCAGGTAATCTAAAAACGAAAATAAAGCAGATAAAAAAAAGAACTTAACAGGCAGAAATCAAATTCAATATTAATCTAAATAAGCAAACTAAAACAAAATATTAAACAGAAATAAGCATTAACCAAAAAAACTCAATCAGTAACTAATAAAAGTAAGCAAATCTAATCAGACTCGAAACCAAACAGAAACTAAACTTCAAACAAAACTTATCAGCAACAAATATTTAAACATAAGCTAATCAGAAAAAGCAGATAACTAATAAGCATAAGCAGATAACTGAGAAGACTCATCAAATACTAGCAGATCCAACAAAACCTACAAACTTAATCTCAAACAAGCAAAACTTAAACAAGCAGATTCAAAAAAACTTATAAAAAGAAAAAGAACATGAACCTTGTGTCGAGACCGTTGGGACGAAGAGCGGCGCTGAGCCGTCTTTTAGAACCGAATCAAACTCCTCCTTCGTCACCATCACAAATCAACACCAACCATGAACAGTACCAAATCGAACCAATATTTTTAACTTCCCAGTAGGGGAAGTTATTTCTACCTTTTTTTTTTACTTTAATATTTATTTAATTAAAACAGAAATTAGATCTAAATTGCAATAATAATTAAAGAGATAAAAATTTAACAGAATAAAAATTTCATTAATATTTTGAAATCGATTACAATACTATTAAAAAAAAGAAAATTACATTAATCCTAATATCTATTTTACAGGAATAAAAATTAAGATAAAAATTAAGGCATCTCCATTACAGATTTGTGGGGGTATTTATAGCCAACCCCCAAGGCTTCTTCATGAAGCTTTGTGAGGAAGAAATCAAATCTAAGCCGTTAAACACGTCATTTCTTCTTTCTCTCTCTTCTCTTCTTCAATCTATGGCTGAAAATCATCCTTGCATCACATGGATCAACAGCATGGCGTGATTTGTGTTTGTTGTGCTTGTTCTATGCTGAGGTGGAGGATCTTTATTGGTGGATTGGTGTTGTGGTGTTGTCACATCCAATCAAAGGAAAGGGGAATGCCACGTATGATTTGAGGACCACCAGTTATTTTTCTCTGAAATCTTGGGGGTTTTATTCCAAATCGTGTGAATCACACGATTTTGGTAAAAGCCCTAATTTTTGGTGGGTAAATTTGGTGTTTAAGGGTGAATTAGGGTTTGGGTAAAACTTGTTGCTGCGTTTGGAGAGAGAGATAAAAGTGGAAGTGAAAAGGTGACTGTTTTTTTCTTGTTTGTATCGTCCAAATGGGAGTGGGGTGAGGTAAAGTAAAACACGTGTGAGTTTGACCAGGGTTTGCAACGTGTGTGTGTGAGTCAAAATGAAACAAGTGAATAATCTTTTTACTTAAAAATCGTCCATTGAGTACATAATCAAATGGGCTTGGCCCAATTAAAACATTTCCATCCGTATCAATTGTATGCATTGGGCTTTTTACCAAGAGTAGATATTTTTAAATCCTTAAATGGGCTTTTGAGCCCATTAACCCAAATGTGGGACCCACTTGGCCCGATTATCTTCGTAAATGATTAAATCCACTAAAACGAGCTCGATTTCGGCTTTCATGTTCATTTCTTCAAAACCGTGTCGAATTGCCGGTTTTCGTGATCTTTGGTACACTTTTGGTCTTTGACTTTGTCTTCGTCTCTTTCTTGGACTTTCTTCAACATTTGACCGTGAAATCCCGTGTTTTCTTTCTTTTGATCTTTTGTACCTATTTTAAACAAAAACACAAAACCACGCGTAATTCTGACTTTTACGATATTAAACACATGATTAGGTCTTGTTTTTCCTTGATTTTAGTGGCAAAAGGATAAGTGTTTACACACTTATTAACTGTACATTACATGAAGATAAAATTGTGAAACAGAAGGCTACACAAAGGGTCATGAAAAATAGTAATGGGAAAAATGCACAGGTTTATAGGAAGCAGAAACTTAAAGATGACAAACCTAAGTTTGATCACACAAGGGTAGTTAAACAGGTTAAAAATTATCCTACCAAAAGTTTTGTTCCTAGGGCAGTACTTATGAAGCAAGGACTTGTATCCTTAAAGTTTGGTAAACCAAGTACCAGCAAGCCTAAACCTACAAGTACTGCTAGACCAAACTCAAGTACTGTTGGTTTAAAGTCTGTAAAACCAATGTTCTCCAAGACTTCTAAGAAAGTTTTTGAAAAAGTTAAACAACATAGAGCCTCTTGTAAGACCAAGACTGTAAACACTGTGACAAAACCTTTGCATCTCTTGCATATGGATTTATTTGGTCCAGTTTCTATCAGAAGCATTAGTCATAAGACCTTTTGTCTAGTCATAACTGATGATTATAGTAGATTCAGTTGGGTTTTCTTTTTAGCCCTTAAAAGTGAGACAAGTGAATTACTAAAGGATTTTATCACTTTAGTTGAAAAACAGTTCACTAAACAGGTTTTAATTATTAGGACTGATAATGGAACAAAATTTAAGAATGCTGATTTTGATGAATTCTGTAGGTCTAAAGGAATTAAGAGACAATTTAGTAATCCTAGAACTCCACAACAGAATGGAGTAGCTGAAAGGAAGAATAGGACATTAATTGAGGCTGCTAGTATTATGTTGGCTGATTCACTTTTGCCAAATACCTTTTGGGCAGAAGCAATCAATACTGCATGTTATGTGTTAAATAGAGTCCTAGTAACTAAGCCTCAAAACAAAACATCTTATGAACTCTTGACTAATGTAAAGCCAAACATAAGTCATTTAAAACCTTTTGGGTGTCATGTGTCCATACTAAATACTCTTGATTATTTGGGAAAGTTTGATGGAAAGTCTGATCCAGGATATCTTGTAGGATATTCATTGCAAAGTAAAGCATATAGGGTTTACAATTTGGTAACTAAGAAAGTTGAAGAAAATGCTCATGTCAATTTCTTAGAAAATAAACCCAATGTTCCAGGAATAAGTTATGCTTGGATGTTTGATTTAGATTATCTAACTAACTCCATGGATTACTACTCTTTGTAAAAGGATTTTCAAACTAACAATGCAGGTGAGGAGTCAAGTGCAACTAATGCAGGTACTCAAGAAGATGTTTCTTCATCAGATGATGATATTCATATCTATGTGCCAAACATGCCTACTGTTACTTCCATGTCTGTAACTCTCAAGAAGCAAACCATGCCATCAAATGATGATCAAGCCTCTTAGGAGCTTCAGAGGCTTCAAGATCAAGAAAATAATGTCACATCTGCTAATAAACATTTAGGAGAAGAGTCTTTTGAGTCACAACACTCAACAATACATACTATACCTAGCGATACTTCATCTGCAAGTACTGCTAAGTCAAAATCTGCTAAATCTGTTGACTCACTAGAAGAGATTTTGCAAGCATTGGACGATAAAGACTTATATGCCAGTCTAGCTGAAGGAATCTTCTCCAAAGCTTCCTATGATGAGCAGGGTGCAGTAACTGATTTCAATAATTTGGAAACAGATTTTCCAGTCAGTTCTATTCCCACTCATAAAGTCAACAACAACCATCCTGCTACACAGATTATTGGTGATCCAAAATCTGCTGTACAAACCAGAAGACAACTGCAAACCAATATTAAAACTCATGCACTAGTGAGTTATGTCAAACAACAGCAGAGAACAAATCATAAAGATACTCAACATTGTTTGTTTGCTTGTTTCTTATCTCAAGTAGAGCCAAAAAACATCTCTCAGGCTCTTGATGAAGAAAGTTGGGTAGATGCCATGCAAGAAGAATGAACACAATTTGAGCTACAAAAGGTTTGGATTCTTGTGGATCTTCCCTCAGGTAAAAGAGTAATTGGTACTAGATGGGTCTTCAGGAACAAGAAGGATGAAAGAGGGGTTGTTGTGAGAAATAAGGCAAGACTTGTTGCTGAAGGCTATAGATAGGAAGAAGGGATAGACTATGATGAGGTTTTTGCACCAGTGGCAAGGATAGAAGCCATTAGGTTATTTTTGTCCTTTTCATCATATATGGGATTTATAGTCTATCAAATGGATGTGAAAAGTGCCTTTCTATATGGTACTATTTCAGAGGAGGTATATGTCTCACAACCTCCAGGTTTTGTAGATCCTAAATTCCCCAATAGAGTCTACAAAGTTATCAAAGCACTTTATGGTCTGCATCAAGCTCCAAGGGCATGGTATGCAACTTTATCCAACTTTCTACTAGAACATGGATATAGGAGAGGAACCATTGACAAAACTCTGTTCATCAAGAAAAATGCCAAAGACATCATTCTAGTTCAAGTCTATGTTGATGACATCATTTTTGGTTCTACCAAGAAGACATGGTGTGAAGAGTTTGAAGCTTTGATGAAAGGAAGATTTCAAATGAGTTCTATGGGAGAACTAACTTTCTTTTTGGGACTACAAGTCAAACAAAGGAAAGATGGAATATTTATCAGCCAAGATAAATATGTTGTTGAAATCTTAAAGAAATTTTCATGTATGGATACAAGGAGTACAAGCACACCTTTTGAAGCCAAGAAATCTTTATCAAAAGATGAACATGGAGAAAATGTTGACATTCATCTCTATAGGTCAATGATTGGTTCATTGATGTATCTTACTGCTTTAAGACCAGATATAATGTTTGCTGTGTGTGCCTGTTCAAGATTCCAAGTTCATCCAAAGGTGTCACATCTATATGCTGTGAAGAAGATTTTTAAATATCTTAAAGGTCAAGCTAATTTAGGATTATGGTATCCTAGAGATTCCACCTTTGAATTGGAAGCTTACTCAGATAGTGATTATGCTGGAGCAAATCATGATAGGAAATCCACAACATGAGGTTGTCAATTCCTAGGCAGAAGACTCATATCATGGCAGTGTAAGAAGCAAACCATTGTTGCTACTTCTACAACTGAAGCTGAATATGTAGCTGCTGCTCATTGCTGTGGATAAGTACTTTGGATTCAAAATCAATTGTTGTACTATGGGTTTAACTTCATGAACACCAAGATTTACATTGATAATGAAAGTACTATATGCATTGTCAAGAATCCAGTATTTCATTCCAAGACTAAGCATATTGAAATAAGACATCACTTTATAAGAGATGCTTATGACAAAAAGCTTATTCAAGTCTCGAAGATTCATACAGACAACAATGTAGCTGATTTGTTGACCAAGGCATTTGATGCAAAGAGATTCGAATTCTTGGTGACACACATTGGTATGCTCAACCAATAACATGCTGCATATGTTGAGGGGAGGTAATAGCTGTACAAGTTTTATATAATTTTTATTGTATAGTCTATGTTTTGTGTTTTTGATGTTATTGCAGGTTTATAAAAAAAGATAAAAGAGGTTACATGTCTAGTGGAAAGTGTTGGGAATAAATTAAGGCCAGATCACTTGAACGCTGACAAGAACAACTCAAGCGTTGACAAGAGCAAAGTGAGCGCTGATAGCATAAGCGTTGACAAGTTAAAGTCAAGCGTTGACAGATTGAAGACAAGCACTGATGGAAGATGTGAGCTACACGTTTATTATATTCTAGAATACTTCTAGTAAGGATAGAGACGACAATGTATTTTCTATGTTTATCTTTACCTAGAATAGTTGATTCGTAGCTTATTGTACAAGACTTCTTAATCTATAAAAGAAGGTCTTTTAGGTTAAAGTTAATAATCAGTTTTCATAAGTTTTCGCAAGTTAAACCTCTTTCATTGTAATCAAGTTCGATCATTCTAATACAAGTGAGAGTTTGTTTAACATCTTTGTGTTTTAGATTAAGTGTTAATTCTGCATAACACTTAGTTACTTTATTCATAAGCAAAGGTTTCTCTACGTGTATTACTTGATCTAATCTCGTATACACAAAGCTTAATCGATCTAAGTTTGGGATCAACAAGTGGTATCAGAGCTTGTTGAGAAACTTTTGATCTTTAAGTAACGCAAGAACCCTAAAACACCAAAAACCCTAAAAACCCTAAATTTCTCAAAACCCTAAAAACATCATGTCTGGCACAGATCAACCTGCTGCTTTGCTACAAAACAACTCCACAAATCCTAGTATCAGAATTCCTATGTTTGATGCCAGGAACTTCGAGCTTTGGAAGTCCAATTTTGAGCAATATATAGCTATTCATGACTACACTCTTTGGGAGATTGTTGAATATGGGAACACATTCAACAAAGCTCAAAAGATTGCTGCTGCTATTGCCGCAAGGATATCTCTTCCTAATTGTCCTGAAGCTGATAAGAAGGAAAAGCCTGAAGATGGAAGAGCTGTATCTGTTGAAGATATAGCCAAGAAAAGGGTGGACATGAAAATCTTGAACATCATGAAACACGCCTTAGGTCATGAGAATCAGCACAAGTACAAACGCTTTGAGTCTGCAAAAGAGCTTTGGGAAGCTCTTGAAGTAGCACATGGTGGCAATGCTGACACAAAAGAAGAAAAGAAGAAGCAACTCTTGCATGAGTATGCTGTCTTTAAGGCTCAACCCAATGAGAATCTCAGCAGTGTGAGAAGTAGACTGCTTGACATCACAAGTCAACTTTCCTTCATGGGAACACAGATTGATGACCCTGACTTGAATGCTACTTTTCTCAAAAGCCTTGGTGATGTATGGAAGATTGAGACAAGATCCATTCTTGTCAATAACACCCACAAGACTTCCAGGTTTGATGACATCTTCAACAAACTAAGACTGTTGGAGAATGAATGGCTTTTGGAGAGTGATAATAAATATTCCAGCAGCAACATGGCCTTCTTCTCACAAAGTGAAGGCCAATTTGATTCCATGAACTCCTATGGACATCCAGTCACTGGATCTCAATGTGTCAACGCTAGATCACAGCCTGTCAGCGCTGGATCATATCCTGTCAACGCTTTATACTCAAGCGCTGACACTCACAACTTTGGCGCTGATAGAATTAAACCTGCTGGTTTAGATCTAGATACTGTGTGTGCATTCATTGCTTCTTTGCCCAGTGATTCAAGGATTACATATGAAGATCTTGAGCAGATAAGTGATGAGCAATTGGAAGAAATGGACATCAAGTGGACTATGGCTCTTGTAAGTTTAAGAGCAAACAGGTTTAATAAAAGGTTCAAGAAGAAGATGACCTTTAATGCTAAGGATGTTGCTGGATTTGACAAATCAAAGGTTGAGTGCTACAATTGTCATAGGATGGGGCACTTTATGAGGGAATGTAGATCTCCAAGAAGATCTGATGCTGGTAAGCCTTCAAGCCAAATGGTTAAGAGCCAAGATCCCAAGGCCATGGTTGCTGTTCAACAAATTGATGGCGTTGGAGGATGGGACTGGAGCTGGAACTTTATGGCTAAGGATGAGGAAGAGGACAAAGCTTTGGTTGCTGAAGTTAAAGAAGAGCATGTTGAATATGCTCTCATGGCACACTCCTCCTCTTCATCAGATAATGAGGTATATGATGATGCTTTCTGTTCTAAGGGTTGTCGTTTAAATACTGAAAAACTAAATCAAGAGATAGTAAAATTATTAGATGAGGCAAGTACTGAAAGATGCAAAGTATCTAATTATCAAATTGCTCTTACCCAAACAGAAAAGACAGTAGCTGAGTATAAGAAAATGGAGTTTGATTTAAAGGATAAAATAAATATCTTAAAACATGAGTTACATCAAAGTAAAGATATTCAAGATATAGTAAACAGGGTTAATCTTGATTTGATAGCTCAGTTAGAGGAGGCTAACAAAAATAAAGATAATGTGAGTCTTAAAATCCAGAGATTTGATAAGGCCACACAATCCCTAGGAGAGTGTGTTAGTAAACAAAGAGACTCTAAGGACATGAGTGGGATTGGGATGAAAAATTATACTGGTGTTCCACCACCAGCTGGGGATTTCTATGGTGTCCAATCAAAGGACTTATCTTGGACTGGCTTGCCAAAACTTCAAGAGAAGGAATTCATTCCTCCACCTAGAGTGACTTCCCCAGTTGAAGAATACAAACAAAAACTGACTGACCTAGATGAGTGGAAGAAAGCTAACCACACTTTGTTTGTTAAGGGAGGGTTGTTGTGTGAAAGTCCAAATGAGCCCACACCAATCACGAGCCATAATATTGTGGAGTCCAATGATCCTACACCTATCAAAATCACACATCCTACCACTGGCAAAGCTGTTGACCTTGGCCCACAAACTGTTAGAAAACCTAGTGTTAAGTATGCAGAGATGTATAGGAATACTAGGTCACCAAAAAGCCAAGTTAGTAACCATGGAACAGGCTTCTTTGCTTCTAGACCTAAGACTATGTCTAGAAAAGCTTGTTACTCATGTGGTAGCTTTTCACATTTGGCATACAAATGTGTCAACGCTTCCAATGTCAACGTTGATAGGAACCATTTCAGCGCTGACAAAAGTCAACATAGGTCAAACACTGTCAGACCCAATACCTTTGTGAACAAAAGTTCACAAGTTGTTAGACCAGCCCCATTCTTTTCTAGAGGGTCTAACACACAAGGCCTAAGACCTTTTCAAAAGTCAAACACTTGGTCCAATAGGCAATGGGTTCCTGTAGCAAACCCTAGGTTCAACGCTGATAAAGGCAATCGGGGCGCTGACAAGAACAATTTCAGCGCTGACAGACACACTGCCAAACCTAGGTATTTGCAACCACAGGGAAATAGGTCTAAAGCTTCTACTAGCTTAACATGGAGACCAAAACAAGACCAAAACCCTAATTCTACTGGTGTTTCTATGACATGCAACAGGTTTCATTATATTTCAAAAGCCATGTCAACACCAATTGGGGTTAACTGGGAATTTCATTCAAAAAGGGATGAAAATGGGGTTGTTATGAGAACCAAGTCTGTTCTTGTTGAACAACCTGAATCCAAGTCTTCCAAGGCTTGGGTTCCCAAAGAAAACTAATGTGTTTTCTTTATGTGCAGGGCATTCAGAAGAAGATCAATGATTATGGATATTGGGATAGTGGATGCTCAAGGCACATGACAGGAAAGGAAGACTATCTGACGAACTTCACTCCTATTCAAGATGGTGATAAGGTATACTTTGGAGGGGTCTATGGCACCATCACAGGAAAAGGAACCCTTGTCACCAACAATCTACGGTTTGAGAATGTCTTCCTGGTAAAAGAACTGGATTATAATTTGTTTAGTGTATCACAAGTGTGTGATAACAAAAATAAGGTTCTTTTCACTGATACTGAGTGCTTGGTGTTAAGCAAAGATTACAAGCTCCCCGAGGATAAATACATAGAATTTAGAACACCAAGGCATAAAGACATATATAATGTGAATCTTAATGGAATTAAGATAAATAATAAAATGATGTCATGTCTTTATGCTAAAGCCTCAGTAGATGAAAGTAATCTTTGGCACATGAGATTAGGGCACATAAACTTTAAAAATATCAATAGACTTGTGAGGCTTGGTTTAGTTGATGGTTTGCCTGAAAAGGCTTTCCACAATGACCACTCTTGTGTTGCATGTCTTAAGGGCAAGCAGCACAAGGTCTCATTCAAATCTAAACAGGTGCATTCTAGTTCTAAACCACTTTACTTATTGCATATGGACCTCTTTGGTCCAACTAATATAGAAAGTTTAAAGGGTAAATCATATTGTTTTGTCATCACTAATGATTTTTCCAGGTTTACATGGACTTTCTTTTTAGCCAAGAAAAGTGAAACTGCCCAAAGTCTGATTAATTTCATTACCCAGATTGAGAAGAAGAATGGTAATGAGGTCAAAATTATTAGAAGTGACAATGGGGGTGAGTTTAGAAATCAGTTGTTAGATGATTTTTGTGCCAAGAAAGGGATTACTAGGCAGTTTAGCATAGCTAGAACCCCATAGCAAAATGGGGTTGCTGAAAGGAAGAATAGAACCCTAATTGAAGCAGCCAGAACCATGTTGGCTGATGCCCACTTTCCTATTGCCTTTTGGGCTGAAGCTGTTAACACAGCTTGTTATGTTCAAAATAGGGCATTGGTCAACAAAATACATAATAAGACACCTTATGAGTTACTTTGGGGAAGGAAGCCAAATATTGGCTTTCTCAAGCCTTTTGGTTGTCATGTAGTTGTTTTAGAAACTAGTGATGCCCTAGGTAAATTTGATTCAAAAGGTGATGAAGGCTACTTCATGGGTTATTCAGTGCAGAGCAAAGGATATAGGGTTTACATTAAAAAGGAAAAACGTATACTTGAAAAAGTACATGTTAGGTTTTTAGAGAGTAAACCTAGTGATCCTGAAAGTGGTCCAAATTGGTTGTTTGACTTGGAACCTTTATCTAGAGCTTTAAATTATATGCCTGTTACTGATCCAGACATTGTGAAGGCAACTTCAAGTGTTTTGGAAAAGAGAATTGGTAATGTTTCAGGTATACAGGTTGCTAAGAAGGATGGACCACCAACAGTTGAGTCATCTCCCACACAAGAATATGTTACACTTCCTATTTGGACAGATGAATATTATGCTGCTGCTGTTGCTGCTAGAAAAGATAATGGTGGTTTCCAAATACCACCAAATACAAACATGCATGGTTCTTCAGGCGCTGACAAAGGGAAATCAAGCGCTGACAAGACTAATTCAGACGCTGATGGATCAGACGCTGAGACCAACAGTTCAAGCGTTGTTAGCCCAAGCGCTGACAAACAAGGTTCAGACTTTGACAACACCTTTGCACATCTTTTCTCTTCCCATTTTGAACAAGGTGGACCTTCCAATGTCCATGAAGATATTTCTGTTGATCAATAAGAGTCTGATGAAGAAGATATTGGCAACATGGAGCGTGAAGTTGAGGACACCAGACTTTTTGAAGGAGGAGTTCTCACTTCCACAGCAAAGGATCACCCCTCATCTCAGATCATTGGTGATGTTATGGCTCCAGTTCAGACAAGAAGATCCCATCAAAATCTTGGTGGATTTATTGCCAATATACACAAGAAGGTTGATACCCCTCTTGTACAAGCATGTTTGTTTGCATGTTTTCTGTCACAAGAAGAACCCAAGAAGATTTTTGATGCTCTCAAAGAACCTAGTTGGGTGGAAGCAATGCAGGATGAGCTTCACCAATTTGCTATACAGGATGTTTGGGAGCTGGTTGATTGTCCTAGATATGTGAGACCAATTGGGACAAGATGGGTTCTAAGGAACAAGAAAGATGAAAGAGGTATTGTGGTCAGAAACAAGGCACGTTTGGTAGCTCAGGGATATACACAAGAGGAAGGCATAGATTATGAAGAAGTTTTTGCTCCAGTTGCAAGAATTGAAGCTATCAGAATTTTCCTAGCTTATGCCTCTTGCATGAACTTCACTGTTTATCAAATGGATGTGAAGAGTGCTTTCCTCTATGGAACAATTGTTGAGGAGGTATATGTAATGCAACCTCCTGGTTTTGAAGATCCTGAGAATCCAGACAAGGTTTATAGAGTGAAGAAAGCTATGTATGGACTTCATCAAGCCCCTAGAGCATGGTATGGTACCTTGTCTACATATTTGGTGGACAATGGATTCAAGAGGGGCACCATAGATCAGACATTGTTCACAAAGAAGAAAGGTAAGGATGTCTTACTTGTCCAGGTCTATGTTGATGATATCATCTTTGGATCAACTAATCCAAAGATGAGTGAAGACTTTTCCAAGCTTATGACAGACAAATTCAAGATGAGTGCAATGGGTGAGATGAACTTCTTTCTCGGTTTACAAGTTCAGCAGAAAGAAGATGGTATCTTCATCTCCCAAGACAAGTATGTAGCTGAAATCTTGAAGAAATATGGTTTTTCTCCACATGAAAAGGATGCTTCCACTCCTATGGATAGGGAACACCCTTGGGGAAAAATTGGAGCTGGAAAGGATGTGGATGTTAGGCACTATAGATCAATGATTGGCTCATTGATGTATCTTACAGCCTCAAGACCTGACATCATGTTTGCTGTGTGTGCTTGTGCACGCCATCAAGTGACTCCCAAAGAATGTCACCTTTTTGCTGTGAAAAGAATTTTTAGGTACCTAAGATGTTATCCAGATCTTGGCTTGTGGTACCCAAAAGATTCTCCATTGGAGCTTATTGCATATTCAGACAGTGACTATGGTGGTGACAAGTTTGATAGAAAATCCACAACTGGTGGATGTCAATTCCTTGGGAGTAGATTAATATCTTGGCAATGCAAGAAACAAACAGTGGTGGCAAACTCTACAACTGAAGCAGAATATGTTGCTGCAGCTGCTTGTTGTGGACAAGTCTTATAGATTCAGAACCAGCTGTTGGATTATGGGTATAATTTCATGCATACCAAGATTTTTGTAGACAATAACAGTACTTTATGCATTATTAAAAATCCTGTACATCATTCTAAAACCAAACACATAGAAATTAGACATCATTTTATAAGAGATTGCTTTGAGAAAGGTTTAATACAACCAGATAGGGTAGCCACAGAAGATAATGTGGCTGATTTATTAACTAAACCTTTTGATGCTGGAAGATTTCAATATTTGGTAACAAATATTGGAATGGTTAATCTCACTTAATATGTGTTTTGGAACCTTTTTGTAAAAGTATGTACAGGATAATGCATTGTTATTGGTCTTTGTGATGATTTAGATTTTCCACTTTATTTTTCTAACACTGACAAAGGTAAATGTAACGCTGTCAAGTGTTATTTTGCCGTTGTTAGAGATATTATTGTCTAACGCTGACAAGAGTTCCTTCAACACTGATAAGTGTTGTCGGGGCGCTGTCAGCAACAAATGTTAGTTTTGTGGTTTTCAATCTAAATGTGTAGGTGGTGGTAGCTTTATGCCATTGGATACAGAGTTGCTTATGGATCTTTGAAGAGCTATTTGGACATGTTTTTGTTTATGGATGATGGTTGGAATATTTATATTCCTATCTTGACATAAATTTTTAATGTTCATATATATTTTGAGAAACTCATGTATCATAGTTTAAGGGGAGGTTTTAGGAACCTTTAGGATTTTTTTTTGGGTATCCATATGATACTCTTATCACAATTCTAGATTGTGTCCACAGGTGAGTATGGGTTAGTTTTACTAAACCATGAGGCACTGTAGCATGCATAGTATATCAACTTTGCATGCTGCCAAGACATTTTTGGCCTAGAATTGGTTGTGGTCTGTTGGGAGACTTGGGAATCATTTTGATATGGGTTTTACCTGGGAGTAACAAGGATTTTATAAGGTAACTTGGTTGTTAAGAATTTTGGTTAGCAAGGGACACTAGAGGACTGTTATGTCTATCTTGCTTATGCAAGTGTGCATAACTGGACAGTGCTTACCGCCCTATGATAATTATCAGCTTTTGGTTATCTTCTCTAGGATAAATTACTTGTTAAGGTCATTTTTCACTTTTTAAAACAATTTTATTTTTGGATGCTGACAAGATTTTTCCAAGCGTTGTTGTGACCAAATTGGACGCTGACATGGCTTTAGGCGAACGTTGACAAGATTATAGCCGTTGGGCGTTGATGGGTTATATTTGACCGTTGACAATCAATGGGACTTACCCAGTTGTTACTTTTTGACATATTTTCAAGCCGTAATTTTAGGAGTTGTTACTTTCATTAAATGCATGAGATAACTTATAAATTTGGCTCCTATTTTTAAACAGGGTATCTATAATTCTTGTCTAACACTTTTTATCAACCTTCATCTTTTATACTTCAAATTCACAGCTTTCATCAATGGCACCAAGATTTAACTCAGCAGAATTGGATTTGGAGTTCAAGTCTCAACACAACATGATTGCTTATCTTGTTGCTGATAATACTTTGTTCCCTCAATACACACAAATGGTGGAGTATTTGAACGCATCCCCATTAAGGTATGCTCTTTCTCATGCACCACTCATTCCAATCACACACATTAAACAGTTTTGGAACACTTTTAGTTCCTCAACAGTTAATGGAGTGACCACATTAACTTCTATTGTTCATGGGAGATCTTGGGTGGTTACTGAGGCCTTGGTACGCCAGGCCTTGCATCTTAATGATGCTGATGGTATAACCATTCTTCCCATATCTGAAATAGAACAAGGGCTTAGGGCTTTGGGATACCCTATTCCTGATGAAGGTACTCTTAATAAGTACCATAAACAGGAATTTCCCCCAGCCTGGAAGTACCTCATTCACATTCTCCTTTAATGTTTGAGTCCCAAATGTACTGCACACAATGAGATCAATAGATCCATTGCAACTGCTATTGTGTGTATTGCAACAGGGCAAAAATATAACTGGTCTAAAATGATTTTTGAAGGAATGTGTAAAAACAAGGGGACAAAAATGACTTTAGCTTATCCCCGTTTTCTGCAAATGATTTTTGATGCTCAAAGATATTGTTCAAGGGATCACAATGATTTTTATAAAATCCCTGAACAAAAGAAAGCTATTTTTACCAAGATGAATTCACCACCTCATAGAGACCTACCTTTAACCCCAGCCATGCTTGCTGTTATTGCAGCAGCACAACCCCAACCAGACCCCCAACCTCATATTGACCCTCACCCACAACTTGAACCTATCCCTGAACCTTTACCGTCACCTGACCAAATGCAAATAGACCAAAATCCCTTTGACGCTGACATATTTAATGTGGGCGTTGATGTGCCTATTTCCAACACTGACACCCAACCATCACAATCCCAAACACCCCTTAACCAACCCACATCTACACCTTCTTCCACACCATCTTCCACACCACCTGAATATAGGTTGTTTAAACGCCAAAGGACTGCTGGAGTGTTCTCCTCTGGTGGTCCTAGCCATGAAGCAGAGAGAACCACCACCACAAGTGTGGCTGGTGACCTGGATGAGGCTGGGACTATTGGTTCTGGCTTAGAGGCTGGCCAAGGCAGTCCCACCATCATTAAGTCCTCATCCATGCCCAATGAACCTGACTTGGGAGGTCAAATCCCCATTTCAGAAGAGGGCAGCTTGGAACCAATGACTCTTTTGGAATTGACGGCTGTCTGCATTAGCTTGCAAAAGCAGAATGCAGACTTGGTACAAATTGTCAGTAACCAAGGCCTTGAACTCAAGGAATTGAGGGAGAGGATTGTTGTTTTGGATAGTGCTCATGCAAAGGGAGGTATGGAGGAGTCTTCCAAAGGGGAGGATGATCAAAGAAATCTGAGTGATAAGAGCAGTCAAGATGGTCAATCATTGGATGTTGCTGAAGCTCTTACTACTTTGAAGGAACAAACAGGTTTTGATACGTCCTTGATCTCTCCAACCAATTTAAATTTATCATTTACAGATATGTTGAGAGAGGTTACACAAGGCGCTGAGGGAAAATATTTGAGCGTTGACAAGACAAGTTTGGACGCTGATAGAAGTATTTTGGCCGCTGATAGAGGAAATTTGGGCGTTGACAGATCTGTATATGGAGGTGATGTATTCCAGTCATCATCTATCATCAAGGATGTTTCTACTCAGGCATTACCATCTACCTTACCAACAATTGCACCATCAGATAAGGGTAAGGGTAAGTTGGTAGAAGAAATTGTTCCAAAGAATGCAGCTCAGGTTGAATTTGATAGAAGATTGGCTGAGCAAATGATGGAACAAGGTGAAAAGGAAAAGTCACCATTTGTTGTGACTTCTGAAGAAGAAAGTGATGGAGCTAGCTCAGATTCAAGTGTGATGATTGTTGAACCAGAAAGACTTGAGTATGGTGATGAGCTTGCTAGGGAAAAGCTGAGAGATTTAAAGTTGCAGATTGATTTTGATATGCCAGAGGTGGTTCAGATGTACAATTCTTGGGAAGAAAGCTGTATGGATAATCCAGACTTGACCATTTCAGATCAGATATGGGGTTTGGAAATTCTTCTTAGAGTTCAGAAGGATTGTAAGGTGATTTTGAAGCACAAGGCAAGCAACATTCTCTCTGAGTTGAAAAGGGATAGAAGGAAGCTCTACTTTATGTTGCTCAAATGTCATGGAGTTGGATGGACACATCAGAAGTTGAAGGCTTTGACATTTGATGAGTTGGAACATAGGGCTTATCCTATTTGGGTGAAAGTGCAGGAAGAAAACACTTTCAGACTTCTTTCAGATGAAAGAAAGGAGCAACTTGCAGAAGAGATGGAAATCAAGAAAGCTATGATAGTTCCCAGACCAGTGAAGAAGGGATTTACACTTGAGTTTCCAAAAGATATGAATCAACTATATCCAAGTGAAGCAGTTATTAGAAAGAGTCTTAAGCTCTCCCCATTAGAAGCTTCAGATATGGTGCATGTGTTACCACTAGATTCCAGGAATCCAATTGTGAGTTATGATGAAGATGAATGTGGATTCTGGAAAATTGGAAGATTTGGCAAGGAGGTACACACTTTTACCACTCTCATATCTTTATTTGCAAGTTGTGATAGAGAAGACTTGGTGGACCTTTGGAGGTTGCTAGAGACCAAGTATGAGGCTGAAGCACCAACTTCAGTCAATGGAATAAAACTTTGGACCACATTCAAAAGAATGTGTGGGACAAAAGAAGAAGATCCTGAAATATGGAAGGATCTTGAAGATGACCTCAGTGGTCTTCAATGGAGGTTATATTCAGCTGCTGGTGTATACCATTTGAGTTCTACAAAGTTTGCTGAGTATTTACTTGTAGATGCTCAGTATTTCATATCCAAGGCTGTTTTGGAAAAGATGAAGGACACCAAGTTGGAGATAGACTATACAAGTGACGTGGCAAAGAATTTGATCAGATTTATTTATTACCAATATGATAAGGTTTGTCAGACTCCTCCAAGTTCTTAATGTTTATTCAGAAACTTGATCATAAGAGTGGATATCAAGTTTAGGGGAGGATTGTTGGGAATAAATTAAGGCCAGATCACTTGAACGCTGACAAGAACAACTCAAGCGTTGACAAGAGCAAAGTGAGCGCTGATAGCATAAGCGTTGACAAGTTAAAGTCAAGCGTTGACAGATTGAAGACAAGCACTGATGGAAGATGTGAGCTACACGTTTATTATATTCTAGAATACTTCTAGTAAGGATAGAGACGACAATGTATTTTCTATGTTTATCTTTACCTAGAATAGTTGATTCGTAGCTTATTGTACAAGACTTCTTAATCTATAAAAGAAGGTCTTTTAGGTTAAAGTTAATAATCAGTTTTCATAAGTTTTCGCAAGTTAAACCTCTTTCATTGTAATCAAGTTCGATCATTCTAATACAAGTGAGAGTTTGTTTAACATCTTTGTGTTTTAGATTAAGTGTTAATTCCGCATAACACTTAGTTACTTTATTCATAAGCAAAGGTTTCTCTACGTGTATTACTTGATCTAATCTCGTATACACAAAGCTTAATCGATCTAAGTTTGGGATCAACAGAAAGCATGAACTGGTAAAATTGTGAGGTACAGTTGTTACTCCAAGTACCGCTAGCACAAAACCAAGTACCGCTTATGTTCCATGTACCGCTACATGTCCGTTGTACTGTTAAGGGTCTCTTTTGTAAATTTGGCGGTTTCTTCGCGCTTGGGTTTGTTATTTACTTAAATACTTACCCCAATTATACAATTGATTCACCTAATCTTTTATTTTTATCTCTTGATTCTATAACCTTCTCTATAATCTTTCGATCATCAAAAATACTAATGGCTGCTTTACAAGTAATCTCTAAGCATAATTTGGTTGCGAATCTTGCTACGAATGATGACTCTCTTGGTTTCCATGAGATGCTTGGTTTCCTATCTCGAAGTCATGTTCGTTTCGCACTCACTGTAATTCCAGTTGTCTCTATACCCATTGTTGAACAATTTTGGGATACTGCTGTGTTAGGTACTCGTTTTGATCAACCTTCCATTAAGGCTAGGGTGAATCATAGGAATATATATGTCACTGAGGTACTGATACGAGCAAGTTTGATACTTAATGACAAAAATGGACTTAGTATGCTTAATAATACAGAGATTCATGATGGCCTTGCAGCCATGGGCTATGGGGGTGGTAGGGAAAGTCTTACTTTCTTTAAAGCATTATTTTCACCTCAATGGAAATTGATTTTTTATGCTATTATTCACTGTTTAAGTTCAAAAAGTACATATTTTGATCAAATACCTGCTGCATTGGCATCTGCTGGTATTTGTCTAGCAAATAACAGGGTTTTTAATTTTTCAAAATTAATTTTTGAAGGCATGACTAGGAATTTGGAAGGGACTAAGAAGTTTTTAATGTATCCTAGATTCATTCAGACTTTAGTTAGTGACCAAATACCTAACCTACCAGTATTAACTGATACATGAGATGTTCCTTCATTCACAAAGAGAACTTTCTCTTTCTTGACCAAACAAGACAATGCCTTTACAGGAACAGTAACACCATTGTTTGCTCATATGTTAGCCCAACCTGCCAATCAAGAAGGTGAGGAACCTAGCAATGCTAGTGCTTCTCAGCAAACTCCTTCTCACCAGAGCTCCCACTCTCTTGAAGATTCACAATCTTCTTCTCATAATGTTTGTGTTCCACCAAACACTGATGAGATGATCCACACACCTGCTGCTTCTATTGCTGCTAGTGGTTCACCACAAGCACAAGCACCAGAGGTGGTGGATGTTGCAAATTTAACTGCTTTGTGTACAAGTTTGTCCCAACAGGTACAAGTATTGCAGAAAGAAAAGCTTGTTCAAGACAAGAAAATTGCTAAATTGGAAGCTAGCCTACTCAAGTTAAGGAACAAAGTGTCATCTTGGATGAGGCAATATAGATCTGTTCAGAAAACTGCAATCAAGAAGCAAAGATTCAGGAACCACAAGAAAAGGCAACTGAATGCAACCAAACAGGGGAGGAATAATGAAGAACAGGGAAGGAATAATGAAGAACAACCACCTTCTTCTGATAATCAAACAAGGATCTCTGGAAATGACATCAATTTTGAATTGGATGAAGATGTCATGGGGACTTATAAAGATGGAACTGGTTTAGAGACTGGTATGGATGGACCTTCAAATATGGAGATTCAACAGCAAGAACCACAACCTACTCCAGAGGAACCACAAGTTCAAGAAATGTTGGTAACTCAGCTAGAGGAACCACAAGTTCAAGAAAATTTGGTAAATCAACCAGAGGAGACACAAGTTGCAGAAACATTGGCAACTCAGCCAGAAACATCAGTTCAATCACCACTTCAAGATAATTGGAGTGCTTTCTATGAGAAGTTGGAGGAAATTTCTATTCAGTTTCCTGCTCCTTCACCACAAAGAAATAACGTAGATAAGACTGAAGAAGTGCAAGTTGATATGATGGCTTCTATGGAAGATAAAGTATCTAGGGATACACAAGTGATTGAAGAAACAAGTGTGTCTAATACTGGTGAAGTCAACATTGTTGAAGATCTCAGTACTGCTAAGCCAACTAAGCCGACTGCAAGTACTGCTGACATTGTTGAAGACCCAAGTACTGCTAAGCCAACTAAGCCGATTGCAAGTACCGCTGGTGATCATCCTTCACTAGAAAGTCAAACTTCTTTTGGAGAAAATGAGACTTTAGCCCAATTGCTGCTTGATTTAAAGAAGAATTTAGTTGAGAAGACTAAGCAAGCAGATGTGGAGAAAAAGACACAACAAGAAGTTCTTGCCACAAAGGATCAAATTCAAGGTAAGAAAGTTCAAGCTTCACACCCTACAAAAGGTATAGTCATTCAACAGTTAGCTAATGAAGAAGTAGCTGCCAAGCCGAACAAGAAGCTACCTAAGATAAATCCAAAGGATAAGGGGAAGAAGCAATTATTGTCAGAATCTGAAGATGAAAGTGACTCAGATGATGATATAAACAAAGTCATGTACAGATTTAATCAAATAGACCATGATGAGGAAGTTTCTTATAGAATGCAAGCACAAATTCGTGAAAATGAATTGCAGGAAGAACTTGCAGCAAAGCAAGATTTGCTAGAAGCTAAAAGGATACAGCAAGAATGGAACATACAAGAGTATGACAGGATTCGAGCTGAGATACATGCTAGTGAGCTTCTTGCAGACTCATTGATAGCTGAAGAGAGAGATGCATATGATGAAGAAGAGAAATCAAAATTGATTGATGATCTGGTAAGGGAGCAACAAAGATTATTTGCTGAAAAGAGAAGGAAAGAAAAGATTAAGCCTCCAACTACTATGCAGATTAGAAATCAGATGATGAACTTTCTAAAGAAAGTAAAAGGATTTACTCATATTCAGCTGGTCAAGAAGAATTTTGAAGAAATCAAGACTTTGTATGAGCAAAGTAAGAGGACTGAATTGAATTTTGCTGAGATTGGATCTGAAGTAGACAAGAAATCTGTTGAAGAAATCAAGAAACATCTGCAACAACAAAGACAATTTGGTAGTACTCCTAGAATTCAGCCAAGTACTGCTGAACCTACAAGTACATCTCCACCTATCAAGACCACTTATGTGAGGAAGAATAGAAAGGAGAAAGTAAGTTCAAGGGAGGAAGAGACTGCTCAAATAATGAATACAGGAGTTGAAACTCAAGGTATTGCTCAGACTGAAAATGTACAAGCAGTACATACACAGTCAACAGTACATACAACAGTACATACCGAGGAAACGGTACATACAAGCTTGGAATAGGGTTCAACAGAACTTGAGGGAATTTCCAAGAGTGTTAAAAGGAAAAGGTCAACAAAGCTAAAGAAGAAAGCTAAGAGAGCTAAAACAACAGCAGAAGATAGTGATGATGATGAGAGCTTAAGGAAGTACTTAAAGATTGTGAAATTTGAAGATCAATGTATTGATACAGAGATTTTTGGAAAAAGAGCATCCATTGTTAAGTGGATTTACTCTATAGATCAAGGACTTGAAGCTCATGGAATTCAGAGAACTGATGGCACAACAAGAATATTCAGACTTTTGGAAGATATTCTTCATATTATTGACAAACAAGATATTCAAGATCTTTTAAGGTTAGTTTAAGAAGCCAGTGCAGGTAAAACTGAAGTATCACTATTATATAGGGAATTTCTCTTTATGTATGAGCCACACAACTGTGATCAAGAAATGTTGAAGGTATTAGAGGATCAAGTTCCTAGTTACTGGAGATATTATAGGTCATGTGGATTGCATATTTTGGATGTAGATGATGTTACATACTATATGCTGCAAGAGAAAACTTACCCCTTCAAAAGAAAATTGTTGGAAAGGATGTTAGAACAACAATTAGAAGTTACAGAAGAGTCTGCTGATGCTTTGGAGTTGATCAGAATGGTTAAACAACAAATCAAGGATTTGAAAGATGAGGAAGAAGCTGAGAAAGAATCTTAAGTGTTTGACTTTTAGTCACACTTCATAAATGGTTCTCAGTTCACCATGTCTAACACACATAAGAACTGGCTAGTCCATAAGCAAACGGTTTGTGGTAAAGACTTATCAAATCCGTTGAAAGCTGATAGTTTGCTAAAAACTATATGGTTCTAACTCACCTTGTTTCGAGACAAAGAGTTGGCTAGTCCTAGATAAACGGTACTAGGTAAGGACTTCATCAAATCCGTTGATGGTTGACAATTTACCAAAAATTGTAAGGTTTTCATTACACCTTATTCTTTGTGAATAAAGTATTGGCTATTCCAGAGTGTACGGCTAACTGGTAAAGAATTTATCAAATATGTTGATAGCTGGTGATTTGCTAAAAATCATGAAGCCAATATAGATTGGTGTTTGTTGTTAACTGTTTTATTTCAGGTATGAAGATTGTAGGCAAAGAAGTATTAAAAAATATATAATACTTAGAAGGTTTTGTTATCATCAAATCAAGAGAAAGATTTATGATCAATAGTTAAAGGACTAAACTTAAGAAGACAATAACTAATGCTGCAAAGATGAATGAATGTTTAGAAGACACAAGAAGATCATAGTTTGAAGACAAAGATGATGCTCATAATGTTTGAAGATTATCTTATCAGAAGAAGATCTACATTTGAAGTGTTTGGCTACATTCAGTTGGATACAAATACAAATTACTAAGTTCAATCCAAGGATGAAGGAAAGACTAAAGACATGTATTTTTAATACATCCAGTACAAGAGAAACAAGAAGACAACAAGTTATCATTTCTTGTTTAGGGGAGGATTGTTGGGAATTATTTGTTAAGTGTCAAGTACCGTTAGTATATTCCAAGTACTGTTAGTGTTATGTAAGTACCGTTAGTGTTAACACGGTACATAGTAAGTACTGCTACTTATAAAGTAAGTACTGCTATGATGATTAGGACGAGTATATCTTTGTATAAGATATGTCATAGTTATAGTTAGAGTATATCTCATGTGATATACCTAAAGAGTTAGAATATTGATAATATATCGTCTGTGATATAGTTATCTTTATAGAATATTCTATGGTTTCTAGGGTTCCTTACTCTATAAAAGGAACATAGGTACAATGTCTTTTATGTACCTCATTCAAGTCGATTAATAAGAGAATCGAATAGTTAAAAGTAATTTTGTTCTTCTGTGCTTTATAAGTTAGATTCCGCA
The DNA here is from genome assembly GCA_025667525.1 of Glebionis coronaria. Taxonomy (NCBI): domain Eukaryota; kingdom Viridiplantae; phylum Streptophyta; class Magnoliopsida; order Asterales; family Asteraceae; genus Glebionis; species Glebionis coronaria. The sequence goes on along the minus strand of CM046875.1, from coordinate 633,438,759 downwards.
TAACTTATTTAGTGTTAGTAAGAGTGCTCAAAGTGTTTAAGTTTGGTTACAAACTATTATACTAATTCTTAACAGAATATAGATCCAACCAAATGGATCAACAAAATGTGTTAGATTTTCCACTATATTTTCTAACCATTGACAAAGGCATTCTATCCGCTGGCAAGTGTAAAGAAGTCGTTGACAACATATGTTAGTTTTTGTGGTTTTTCATCTAATCATGCAGGCTTGTTGAGCATTGTGCAATAAGATACAGAGTTGCTTATGGACTTCCAAGATATGAAAAGTATTTATTTATGATGGTTGGAATGTTTACATTCTTATCTTGAGATAAATATTTATCATGTTTATTTATTTTGAAAACTGTGTAAGTTTAATGGGAGTTTTAGGAAACCTTTAGGTTTTTTGGTACTCTTAGAGTGCTTTTATCACAAGTTTAGATTGTGTCCACTGGTGAGTGGGGGTTAGGAACAATGAAGACCTTTCTTTTTAAGAATTGTTGGAATTTCTAAACCTTGAGGCACTATAGCATGCAAAGTTGATATAACTATGCATGTTGCCAAGACTGTTTTACCTAGAATTGGGATTGGTCGGTTGGGAGATTTTGTGTAAATAAAAATGGGCTTACCTGAGAGTTACAAAGTGTTTATATGAGATAACTTCACTCCAAAGGACTTACTTTAGCAAGGTTCACTTGAGGACAGTTATGTCTATCTTGCTTATGCAAGTGTGTATAATTGGACAGAGAATGCTAATTTCAGTCTGTGTCAGAGGAAGAGTTATCTTCATTAGGGTAAACCTATTTGTTAAGGTCTTTTTATTTTATTACTTTTTATTTTTGGCCGTTGACACAAAAGTGGTTTAGACGCTGACAAGCACGTTTTTAGACGCTGACATGGCAAAATTTACACGCTGAAAAATATAGCCGTTACCCGCTGACAAATTCTTTGACCGTTGAAGGAAACTGGGACCCACCTAGTTGTTACTTTTGTGATATTTTGGGCCGTAATTTTATGGGATTTGGTAATTTCTTTTAAAGCAAAGAGATAAGTTATTGTTTTTCAAGATCATAATCATTAATTTTTGAATAACTTACCTCTTTTTCAACCAATAGTAACCTAGTTTACCTCCTATATATATGAATCATTCTGTTTAAATAGGGTAACTTGCTTGTTTGTCTAAATTTGTCCATAACCAAAATTCTACTTTTTCCTTCATCTTAAAGATTTCATCAAACAGTTTTCATAGCTCCATTGTTTAAACTTGTTGCTGCTAGATTGGGATTCATGGATCAGCATAATATGATTGCATATCTTAAGGCTGATCATGATAATCATCCCCAATACACTAGAATGATTGAGTATCTCTTGGCGTCCAATCTAAGGTATGCTTTGACTCATGCTCCTCTCATTCTTATCACACACATCAAGCAGTTTTGGAACACTACAAGTTCTGAAACACTTGATGGAGTGATTACATTATCTAGGACTGTTCATGGGACAAAATGGGTGGTCACTGAAGCACTTATTCGTCAAGCTTTACAACTTGATGATGTTGATGGTGTGACTACCCTTCCCATTGAACAGATAGAGGAAGGCCTTCGAGGCTTGGGATATGATTTTCCCCCAGAAGGGCGTATTCATAAATATTCCAAACAACAATTTCCCCCAGTCTGGAAGTTCTTAATACATGTCCTCCTACAATGTCTTAGTCCCAAGTGTATATTTTTCAATTAAATAAACCGTTCATTTGGGAGTGCTCTTGTTTGTATGGCCACTGGGCAAAAATATAATTTTTCAAACATGATTTTTGAGGGCATGTTACACAATAAGGGTAGCAATATGACTCTTGCTTACCCTAGGTTTTTACAACTGGTTTTTGATCTACAAAGATACTGTTGTAGGGATCATTACAACTTTTATAAGATCCCTACTCAAAGGTCAAAAATCTTTTTGTCCATGAACACTTCACCATTCAGGGATCTACCTTTGACCCCTCCTATGCTGGATGTTATTGAGGCAACCTTACACCCTTCCCCACCATAACAACAACCACCCATTGAACAACCTCTCTACCTCACCCTTCACAAATTCCACATTCCACCTCATCTTCTGAACCATTTGATTTTAGACTGGAGAAACGCCAAAGGACTACTGGAGTGTTCTCCTCTAGTGGTCCTAGCTATGAAGCAGAGAGAACTTTGCCTGATGAATCCACATTGAGGAGTCAAATCCCAATTCTGGAGGAGGTCAGTCTACAACCACTAACCATTTTGGAATTAACGGCTATCTGCATTGGCTTGCAAAAGTCTAATGCAGAACTTGTACATAAAGTCACAGAGCAAGGCCTTAAACTCAATCAGTTGAAGGAGAGGATAGTAGTCTTGGAGAATGCTGGTTCTAAGAAGAGGAAGGCTATGGTGATGTCCTCAGAATATGATTCTTACAAAAGGGATGATGCACCTACTGAACCAACAAATGTAAGTGATAAAGGGTCCCAAGAAGGTTCATATGGGATAAAGGAGGTAGTTGAGGCATTGACAGGTTTGAAGGAACAACAACCTTTCAATCCTTTTGAGGTTACTCCTATAAAGCAGTCTTAAACATAGATGTTGATGCAAGTGAGTGGGAGTTCAGCCGCTGACCAAGGTACTTCACACGCTGACACACACATTTCAGCCGCTGACAAAGGTATGATTGGTTTATCCCAACAACCTTTCATGATCAAAGAGATCTCCACTCAGGTAACAACTACTTTACCCTCATTGGATCCATTGGATAAGGGTAAATCCATATTGGTAGAGGAACATGTTAATGCAATGATGCCTAAAAACGTTACTTGCATATTTTAGTTTTGCTTTATTTTGATTACGACAATATGTAAAAACAAGCATTTACGAAAACAACAAAAAATGAATTCTTGAATTCAAGTATTTTTCATTTCAACCATTATCAATTATGGTAAACAAGTACTTATCCTAATTAAGTGATCAAGGATTTAATCTTTTCTTAAAACTCATTTTTTATTAAGTGTGACAGTTTTTTTATTAAACTTACTTTTTAAGAAAATGTTTTATTAAATTAATTATTTGAAAATTTGAAATTTGAAAATGGCATATTCTATCTTGGTTTGGAATATCCTTCCAGGATATTTTTATCCCCAGATTCGAACCAATACACTAAAAGACAAAAAGGAGTGGAGTCTATGCAGGCGGTTCCTTAGCATCTATAGCGGTTCCTTATCGATATGGAACCGCGGGCTCCAATAAGGAACCGTGTGAAGATATATCCGTTGGATGTTTGTCTTATAAATAGTGGACCATTATCAGACTTTCAAACCACCACTTTATACATACATTTCTAGATTCTTTCATGCTTCTTAAATCACTCAAATCCTTGATCATTTGTTTGATTACTACTTGTTTAGAAGTGAATCTTTCTCCTCTCATCTTTTCCTCTCAAAGTGCAAAGAGAAGAACACTATCATTCTTGAAGTGTTGTGTCTACCTCAAAGATCCATTGAAGATCCAAACTTATTCATTCATTGTTGTGAAGATCCAAGTAGTTGTGTCTATTTGGAAGTTGGGTATGTATTAAGGTTAATACTTAGTCCTTAAAGTATATTGGTATAGATTGGTCCTAGCTAAGATTAGGGCTCGACTTTTAGCATAGAGTCGAAAATTGGTTAAGCGATGCTGTGTACGGTTTCTCCACCTTAAGGAGCTTGTTGATTAGTGAACTCTCGAGTAAGGTGTACTTGAGGAGTGGAGTAGGAACGAGGAGTGAGCTTCGTTGCCGAACCACTATAAATCCTTGGTGTTTGGTTTGATCTTTCTTTCCCTTATCTCTTTACATTCATTATTCTTTATACTTGTAATTATTAGTTTAGTTGCACTATACCTTGTTCATATTGTGTATAAGAAGGTTTCACATAAATACTCAAGCTTAAGTTTTTGAAAAATGATTTTTATAAATCAATTTTTAACAAGTAATTTTAAGAAACTATTCAACCCCCACCCTTCTAGTTTCTACAATTGGTATCAGACCGTGGTTGCTCAAGACTTTTTAAAATATATTGTATTTTAAAACTTGAATCGATATATGGATTCCAACAAGTATCTAGAAGGGCAATCCATGCAAAGACCACCTCTTTTTGAAACCGATAGTTTTTTTTATTGGAAAAATAGGTTTGAGACTTATGTGAAATCAAAAGATTTAGATATTTGGCATGTTATTACCAATGGTGATTTTTTACCATTCCAATATAATGAAGTTTCTAAAAGTAAAGAGTTAGTCACTTTTGACAAAGCTAATGATGATACTAAAAGGAAACTTGCTAAAAATAATGAGGCTAAAATGGTAATTTATAATTTTTTACCAAAGAAAGAGTACGAAAGGATTTTTATGTATTAAATCACTAAAGACATCTGGAACACTCTTTTAGTAACCCACCAAGGTAATAGCCAAGTCAAAGAAAGTAAAATCGATCTTCTTGTTCAACAATATGAACAATTTGTCATCTTAGAAGATGAAATTATTAATAGTGCATTTGCTAGATTTAACACTATTATTACTAGTCTAAAAGCACTTGATGAAGGTTTTTCTAGCAAGACCAATGTAAGGAAGTTTCTTAGGGCGTTGCATCCCAAATGGAGAGCTAAAGTCATGGCGATTAAAGAATCAAAGGATTTCACCAAATTATCACTCGATGAACTCATTGGTAACTTGAAGGTTCATGAGATGATAATTTTGAAGGACACGGAAATGGTGAAAACTAAGAGTGAAAGAAAGTCTCTTACACTCAAAGCCAAGAAGGCACAAAGTGACCATGAAAGCTCCTCAGATAGTGATGATGAGGAATATGCTTTGGCGGTTAGAGACTTTAAGAAGTTCTTCAAAAGACGAGGCCAATACGTGAGGCAACCAAACAACGACAAGAAATCATTCTCCAAAAACCGATTTGCTAAAGATGATAAAGGTGATAGGAAATGTTTTAGATGTGGTGATTCGAATCATTTCATCGGTGATTGTCCTAAGCCTTCACGCGACAAGAACCACACGGTGTTTGTTGGAGGTTCATGAGCGATAGCGGTGAAGATGTTGATGACAACCCCAAAGATGAGAAATGTCTCATGGATCACACTTCTAAAGAGGTACATTCCGAAACCGATTATTATAGCAATAATAGTTCTTCTCAAGATGATAGTGAATTAGAAGGCCAATATAATAACTCGCATAAGCTTAGTCTTAAATTCATTGAAAAGAACAAAGTGCTAAAATCAACTAGAACTAAGCTTGAGAATGAGATTAGTGAGCTAAAAGAGAAATTAGATAGGCTTGAGAAAAACAAAAAAGTAGATCTAGGATTCTTAAAATGTGAAAATCTTAGACAAGAAAATGAAAACCTCAAGAGCACCTCCATTAGACTTGAAAAGTTTATGAGAGGTACTACTGCTCTTGATAATATGTTAAACAAACAAATTCAGTCTAAGGAAAGGATTGGGCTAGGATATGACACTAATGAAGCATCAACTAGTGAACCAAAACAAGTTAGGTTTTCAGAAAAACGCACCCCTGTACGCGGTTCCCCAGCATATGGGGCGGTTCCTTATTGCTATGGAACCGCGGGTGAAGCTAAAGAACCGTAGCCAGAAGAAGGTTTGTGTGAAAATCCTGAACTTTCTGAAAAATCTATTTTAGGTGAAGGACCAAAACATATTCTTATTAACAAGGTCAAAGTACCTATAATTGAAAAGCCTACTCTAGATAAATTCTACAAGCCCTTGAGTAAACCTCTAATGGGAACTAGAAACTTATCTAGACAAACATCTACTCCTCCAAGAGTACGAAACAAATCTAAACCTAGAAGTAGAACACCTACGCCGAAAAGAGATGATCAAGCTAAATCACGACCTAGAAGTAAAACTCCAACACCTAGAAGGAATAACAATAATTCTAGATCAAGATCAAAGACACCTAAGAGAAACTATGGACATCAAAATGGCCATATGAATTGGAATAACTTTCAACAACAATACTTTTCCCCATGGGGAATGTCTCCTTCGTTCATGCATCCCAATCAAATGAAAGGGATGTTTGGAACTAACAATTTTGGACCCATGAGATATTGGGGAGCAAATGTTTGATCTTGTGTGTTGTTACCTAGATATGCTTGGGAATCAATTTAGATCCTGACGAGTGGATTAAGGATAGTGGTTGTTCTAAACACATGACGGGTTAATCGAAGTTTATTCTCGCACTACAAAGCATATGATGGAGGTAACGTTACATTCGCAAGTAATCGACGAGGTAATATCATTGGCAAAGGTACGGTCTCTCTTGACTCTATGACTATAAAAAACGTAGAGCACGTAGATAACTTAGGTTTTAACCTTCTAAGTATAGGTCAAATTTGTTACAATAAGTGTAAGGTCATCTTTTCGAAATATGACAGTGAAATCGTAAAAGATGGAAAAGTCATTGGAAAAGGTGTTAGAAAGCATGGGCTTTATGTCATGAAGGTCAATAGGAAGTCAAAGGACAACTTATGTCTAGCGACTTTAGATGATAGTTCTACTCTTTGGCATAGGAGATTAGGTCACGCTAATATGCGTTTAATTCAATCTTTATTCTCTAAGGAGTTGGTAAGACGTCTCCCCAAGATGAAGTTTTGTTGTTCCCATTCAATCCATAACACAAGATTTAGAAGAGATATTTAGAGAGAGAGAGAGAAGAAAGTAGAGAGAGAAACAAGAGAGATTTGGAAGGTTAAACACTTTTAGAGAGAGAAATAAAATGGTAACCAACACCCTCTTCCACACAAGGAAGAGGGTTTATATACCCTTGGCCTTTTGGGCCGTGGGCTTTGTTTCCTTGGGCCGGGCTTGGCTTTGCTTTGGGCTTACGCCCCTAACTTATACAATATTAGCTTAAAGTCCAAGCCCGGTTTTCCCGACTAACCTATTACAATACAAGACCTTTTAACGACTAAGATGACCTATTACATTCTTATTCGGCTATATAAAATATAGGGCTAACAATCTCCCCAATGTATCGGTCATCTTAAAAAGCTTAAAAAGCATAAGATGATTGAGTGAATACATTCTTGTAGAGGAGATCTTCCTGCTTTGGTCTTGTATCTTGGTCTTGATCTTGTTTGTAACAGCTTTGTTCCTTCATGCTTTCGTGATCTTTATCTTGAGCCTTTGTCATTTGACTTTGAGTGCTTGAGATCTTCATCTGTACTCCTTGTGACTAAGATGACCTATTACATTCTTACATTCTTAGGTATCTTGATTATCGCCATCTTGTGCTCTTGTGACTTCTGAATCGACATCGGTTGTACAGCTACGCCACCTTCTTGATATGCAGCAACAGATATAGACACGGATGAAATGGCTTTGAACATTTCACCCTAACTCGGTAGCGTTTTACCTCCAGTCGGTGAAGACCGTTAAACGGTATTAAATACCGTACCTGTGATCAGGTAGATTCGATTAAAAACCTCCTTGACAGGGTTTCCCGGCGGTAGAAGCCAGTTCTCTTTACTCGACCGTCTCAAAGCAGACTGCGAACGTAAAGAGTGAATCATAAGGATAAATTATCCGTCTGATTAGAGTCGTCAATTCAGATTTCCTGGAACAAGTTTGATTCTAAAAGAATCGCACCATTGTTGCTTTCCAGTTTGTCACAAGCTTGATTCATAGAGAATCTTGCGAGTTACCTACCGCAGTGCTGTTTGATGTTGACACTGGAAGGATTTCCATTCGTCACTGTGAACACTAATGAGTGTCACTCTGAATGTTCTGGCAAGATCACATGGATTTTGCGAAGAAACCTGGAATCAAGTTTGAATCAATTAAGAATCCAAACTTAGTTGCTTTCCAGTTCTCACAAGTTTGATTCGTGTAGAATCACACAAGTTACCTACCATGAGCTTGTTTGATGCTGGCTCAAGCAGGATTTCCATCTTCATTGTGAATCGTATCACTCAGATGTTCTGGCAATATCACAAGGATAATGCGTAGGACTCGATTGTGTCCTAATGAGATGATAAATGGATCTCTTTTGGCTCTAGACTCAATAAGTGCATTTTGGTAATCGGAGGCTGGAGCAGACTGCCACCTTTTCAATATTAACTAACTCGGAGTGAGAAAGTCAATAGATACGTGTTGATCTCCGTGACAATGAGACAAGTTTCTTTTGAGAGAAACTCGAATGGCTGGGAAGGGTTGTGCATTGCATCACTGGGTCCATGATGACTTGTCTTCAATAGATGTATTGACCCGGTTTTTGCCTAAGTTGCATAGAATATTCAACTCCTTCAATGCTTACCAATACGTCATCATTAGCACCTTGTTGTGATTGTTCTAGTGCTAAGTTAAGTAATTGGTACGCATTCAGCTTCATTCAACTCCATCTTTCCTAAGGACAACTATTTCTAGCTATGGAATGTCCTTGGGTAGATCCCTCCGGTTCTGGTTGGATCATAGGACTTAGTTTCCTATCCTAAACCACCTTTTGACTCCATCGTTCCGTCGTGGATAGTAGGTTGTTTTGGGTAAAGATCGTAACCATAAAACCATTGAAAACCATTCAAAGTGCTTGATAAAAATCAAAACTTTTAACACTTGAAAGTTTTACATTTCCGAAAAGCTCCCCCTACACACATGCATCGATATAAGAAATAGTTTGGCATGTGAAGGAAAGAGTTGCACTTGAGTCTTTAAGATCACATGTTGCGATATATTACATTTTAATCACATTTTCTCCCCCTATCTCTAATATAAAAACATCATATTAGAGATACTAATTGATTAAAATATGACAATTTCTGAAAACCGATTGGGAGAGAAACATGTGTGCACGCATGAATCATGGAACTTTTTCAGTCGGGACGCTCCCCCTCAACAATATATGTGTGTCTTGAAACAAAATTTGACAAAATTTTAGAAAAACGACACCACAAAATATGTTGAGGTACGGAGTTGAGATGCCTTTTCTGATATAATATATTACATTTGACAATTTCATATCGTTTTCGGAATGTGTTGGATACATAAAATATGACAATTTTAGAGATGTACCCAACAACATTAAAAGGCTTGATTTTAAAACGCTCCCCCTCAAAAATTGATCAAAATAACATATGACAATTTTGAGATATAAAAACCACTTATGAGGAAGGGAGTGTTGAACACACAATTTTGAAAGATTTAGAAAAACCTTTTGAGAAATGCTTGAAAAATTATGTTCAACGGTTTTAAAATAATCAGGATAGAAGACTTCTCTTCTATTGGTTAGGGAAAGCGCACTGAAACGTACACTCCCCTTTCGGGTCCGTTTTTCATGAGCTCAAAACTTTGATTGTTTTGTGACTAGCTCATGACCGAGAACAATAAATTTCCCGTTGTGAAGGATAAGTTATCATCCGTGAAAACTTTCCTTAAGTTGAAGTTCGAGTTCTAACTGACATTTACTTAGAAATCGTTTTTCATGAACTTAAAAACTATGAATGTTTTTATGAGAAGCTCATGACCGAGAAATGTGATTTTCTTGTTAAGAAGGATAAGTTATCGTCCGAGATAAACTTTCCTTAGTTGAGGTCCGAGTCCTAAGCTGTGATGCGCTTAAAAGTCATTTACATGAGCTTAAAACTTTTGAATAGTTTTAATGTAAGCTCGTGTCCGAGAAAAATCGAATTTCTCATTTTGAGGATTAGTCATACTCGGGATGAACTTTCCTATTTTTGAAGTACGAGTTACAGTCTGACATGTGACTGTAAGTTTGTGTACATGAGCTTAAAAACGTTGAATGTTTTTACAGATAGCTCATGTCCGAGAAAACTTAATTTCTCGTTCTGAGGATAAGTCATCATCGGGATGAACTTTCCTGTCTTGTGAGCCCGGGTTACAGTCTGTAATTTGACTATAAGCCATGTACACGAGCTAAAAACTTTTGAATAGTTTTAAGAGTAGCTCGTGTCCGAGAAATATTAATTTCTCGTTTTGAGGGTAACTTATCGTTGAAGAGATAAAGTTCCCTTTCTTTGACGTTCGAGTTATAGCCTGATATGTGATTGTAAGTCTTTGTTGAAGCTTAATTGTGAAACCCCTGAGACGCTTGCTTCTCTGATATCTGCTTCTTCAGCAACCAAACTCTGAGAGTGTCTTTTGTTGAACGGTATGTATATGGAAAACCGTTGTGTTCTTGTTGAAACTTTACTTTATTACCTGCACTTACATCAGTAGTTTGTATGCTTGCATGTGGGTTAGCGATATCTTGATGAGAACCATGTGGGGGTTCACTATGAACCTTTGTCGAGCTAGAGGGAAATATATTTCCAGTAGGAACCCACCTAAGACCAACTGTTTTAAAGGTTCTACCCGTTGGTATCCACCTAAGACAAGGTCTAGGAGACATAGGTTTCTCATGCACAGCGGAAGACTTAGTTGGAGAAAACCTATTTCCTTTAGGGTTCCGTCTTTGAGGTGCTCTAGCTTTTTGGTTCACCTTGTTCAGGACTTTAGTGATACAATCATCATGAATGGCATTAAACACGCATTTGTTACAATTCGTGCAAACAAAGTGCTTAGCATCTGAGAAGGCTCTTGATTTCCTAGGGTTGGCAGAGTTGTGCACATCATAGAAGGGTCTAGAATTCCTAGATGTGTGAATAACTCTCCTAGGTTGTGGTTTGGTCCGATCTCTTGCTTGTGTATTTTTCTGAGCATCCTCTAGATAGCTTTTATGACCCGTGTTATTTGATCTACGCTTATGCATGTTCTTGTAGCTAGATCTAGAGTTGCTTGAAGCATTCATGTGATCGGGTTTTGCAGATGCAGTCTGGCTTAAGGAGTGTCTAGTTTGTGGAGTGACTGGTTTAGGCAACTTGCTATGCACGTCAACTTGGGATGCAAACCTCGGATTCGACGTTTTGGGTCGTTCAGATTTAAACGCATTCGGTTGTCTAGCAATTGAGCGATTTCTGAATGATTGAGAAGGAGGTTTCCCCAAGACTGACTGTTTTGGTAACTTAGTATCCACACTATTTCCTTTTATCTTCCTTAATTCGTTTTTCACCGCTGTCAATGCAAAAACCTTTTCCTGAATCTGAGCCTTTAATTGCTCATTTTGTAGAAGTAATTGAGCAACACGTTGTTCTAACTTAATGTTCATATTATCAAATATGGCATTATCAGCATTCGCATCATTACTTTCTACAGTGTCGATAGGTTGCACAACTAATTCAGTTAATGAAGTAGTCGGAGGACTTGGATTTTGAGAAGCTAACTTTGATTCTAACAAATTTATCTGGTTCACAAAATGTTCTTTTTGCGCGTTGAAATCTTGAATCATACGATCCAATTTTTGTTCAAGAACAACATTTGCTTTTTCAAGTTTTTCAAAATAAGCTTCAAATTTGTCATTTTTCTTTGAAAATTCGAGTTTGGCATCCTCAAAATCTTTTGTCTTCTGAGCTAACAGACTTTCAAGTTCGTGAATCTTAGAATTAACATCCTGAGAAGTCTCTCCACCATTAGTACGCATATCTGATGAATCAGGTGTGGTGTTGCTATCAACCTTTTCCACTAGATACGTGTCAAGAATGGGTTCAGATTGCTCAGTATGTTGAGGAATATTGTATTCAACATTTAAATGTACCATAGCCATTGGCTGATCATCATAAATGGGTCTGATATCCGCATCATTGGTTGTTTGATCATTCCCTGAGCTGGTACTGATATGCTGCGTTTCTGATTCTGTCCCGCTGCTCTCTGTATCAACCGAAGAAGCATCCAATGCTTGATCTATATCGACAGTGCTCTCTTTCGTCTGCATCAGTCTTTGATTCACCCTTCTTTGAAAGTGCCTTTGATGGCGTGTTCTTTCAACAATTGACTTCTTTATATTGCTCATATGTTGAAGAAGTGTCTCTTTGAACGCTTGAAGATCTACGAGAGTATATTTGGTAAAGTATGTGCTTGTGAACTCTCGATCGTTTTTGGATAAGCCACTTGAGTCAATGAATTGCTGGAACTGATTGTTGAGAGCTAAAAGGACCTCCATGGATATATTCTCGTGAAAATCGTCTCTGTCAAGTTCTTGTTGAAGATGGTCCACATTAAGTAGCATCGTTCTGATGAATGTCTCAACATCTTGACCAGATAGTAAAAAGAATACCCGTTTGAATCCAATTTCAAGACGAGTGCCTTTTAGGTCTTCTCTTGAAAGAACCTGAAGGTGTGACTGAAGCAACTTTATGTGTTCCATGCATCTTTCTTTTGCTTTCGACATCTTGTATTTGATTGCATGAAAGGTTTTTGTGGAAGAATCCTTTTTAGAAGGTTTACTGACATGAGTCTCAGTATTTGTCTTAACCTCTGGATTCCGCATCTTCTCTTTATTCATCTCAGTCATGGACGTTGTTGGTGTGAATCCACGAAGATGTCCGTAGAACGGATGTCTCGAAGAGGATATGATGTGTATGGATTACGGATCTTAGTGAATGTGTTGTGATTTGATTGTGGTTGAAATTCCGAAAAATCTGATTTTTTTTCAGTCCGACAATAAATTCCTCAGTCCGACAAAACGGTAAGCCGAAAAATTTTGAATCACCAAATTTTGAAATCGAGTTAGAAATAGCCAAAAACTAGTAGGGAAAAAATTTGAAAAATGAAAAATTTTGACAAAAAATAAAACCTAAAATGGCCTAAAAATTTGAATTTTGGTCCGAAAATTCGAATTTTTGGTCGAAAAATTTTTCGCATCGCCAAAATTTGAAATTGAAGCTTAAATGGCCTGAAAATGGTCTAGGAAAAAATAAATTTTTCTATGGTTTTCCCGCCAAAAAACTTTTTTTTTTTTTTTTTTTTTTTTTTTTTTTGGAAACAATGTTCCGAAACTAGTCTAGATAGTGGCTAAGTCTAGAAATTACTCAAACAAAATATCCATCGGAATAACCTTGTCGGAATAGACCTAATCGGAATGTCCAATCGGAATGTCCAATCGGAATGACCAAATCGGAATGACCAAATCGGAATGTCCAATCGGAATGACCAAATCGGAATGTCCAGTCGGAATGACCAATCGGAATGTCCAATCGGAATGACCAAATCGGAATGTCCAATCGGAATGACCAATCGGAATGTCCAATCGGAATGACCAAATCGGAATGTCCAATCGGAATGACCAAATCGGAATGACCAATCGGAATGTCCAATCGGAATGACCAAATCGGAATGTCTAAACCCTATTCCGATTACACTGATCGGAATAACTGTAAACCCTTTTCTGATGACCTGATCGGAATAAATCCCACTTTTCTCGGACAAAACTCAACCAATTCGTGATTTTAAGCCAAAAAATGATCAAAACACCCAAAATTTTTGTGTTTTTAGCCAAAGTAACTATACCAAATCTCTACCACAACTATGTAGAAGATTTGTATCAAGAAAAACCATAAAAAACACAAGAAATTTTTTTTGGAACGTGATATATAGATCAAAATGACCACGAAAAATCAAGAACACACCACACGAATCTTCAATCACCTATCCACTATAGGCTCTTGATACCAAATGTTGTTCCCATTTAATCCATAACACAAGATTTAGAAGAGATATTTAGAGAGAGAAAGAGAAGAAAGTAGAGAGAGAAACAAGAGAGATTTGGAAGGTTAAACACTTTTAGAGAGAGAAATAAAATGGTAACCAACACCCTCTTCCACACAAGGAAGAGGGTTTATATACCCTTGGCCTTTTGGGCCGTGGGCTTTGTTTCCTTGGGCAGGGCTTGGCTTTGCTTTGGGCTTACGCCCCTAACTTATACAATATTAGCTTAAAGTCCAAGCCCGGTTTTCCCGAGTAACCTATTACAATACAAGACCTTTTAACGACTAAGATGACCTATTACATTCTTGTAAAACCCGTATTTTAAATCGAGAAATGTAAATACGCGGTTTATCATTTAAAACATTTACGTAGAATTTATCGATGAAAACAACATAAGAAATTTTACAAGAATTATTATTATGCAAGTGTTATTATTATACAAGTTTTTTTTTTTTTTAAAAAAAATGTGAAAATAAATAAATGAAAGAGAAGGGCCGGATATATAAAAAAAAGGGAGATAATGGGCTTTAGCCCATTTTGTTTGCACAAAAGAAACCAAACGGGAGTTACTTGTTTTTCCCATAATCAGTACAAAAAATAAATAAATAAGGAATTAGGGTTCTTTGTTTGGCCGCCGGTAGAAGACAAGAAAAAAAAAAAGGGGGCCGAGCCTTATTTTGATCTAGTAACCTGTGTTTCCTTTCCGTCATCAAATCATACGGTAATCACTCTCGGTTTCCTTCTTCTTGGTCATCATGTTTTAATTTGATTCTAGGGTTTTACTAAACAAAAATTATGAAAAGTCTTAAACATGATTAAGGGGGGGGGGGGGGGGGGTGTCGGGTTGGATGACCATACACAAAGCCGAGACATCAATGTCTCGGTGGTGGCCTGGAGTCTACAGCCGAGACTTTTAATGTCTCGGTGGTTTGGTTTTACAGCCGCAGCAAACCGATTCACCATCAGGGGGTGTTTGGTTCGTGAAGCAGGGGTGGTCAGATTCGTTAGCCTCACGAAAACCGAGACCTAATGTCTCGGTGACTTCAGCCTTGCTCAGCCGTGACCCACACAGGGGCGGCTAGGGCAAGATTCGACCAAAGAGGAGTGCGTTTGGGGGCTGCAAAAATATAAGGGTGCGTTTGGCTAGTATAAACAGTGGGAAAATAGAACCTAGCAGTGGGAACCATGGGTAAGAACAGTGGGAAAAGAATGGGACAGAAAAACATTATTTTACATCACATTAGCGACAGTTTTTGCGACAGTTTTTCTGTCGCAAAACTGTTAGGGTTTATGCAGTTTAAAGGAGTAGTTTTTAGCGACAGTTTTTGGTGACATAAAAATTTCTGTCACTAACTCTTGGACAGATTTTGTATTGTATGTTAATTCGGGTAGTGCGACCGAGATAGGCTCGGTAGGCTCGGGACATGTTTATAAATAATAAAAAAATGTTTTTATATTATACCTTTTTAAATTAAATTGTTTTATAAATATTTAATATATATTTCAAGTGTATTAAATTAAATAAATTCTTAAATATTTAAAAGGGTATATTTTTAGAAAACGAATTAAACAATTTAAGAACTTTCTAAATTAAGGAACTTCTATTTTTAGCGAAATACTTATTATAGAAATATTTATCGTCAGAAATGCGTTGTACGTAGCTATTAGTAGAACGTTAATACATTAAAATGAATTATTTTAAGATCGAATTTAGCCGTGATTGTATGTATGGAATATCTAAAATAAATAAATAAGAAACCAATAAGATCAGTAAAATTTAATAGCGGATATCAGTTAACTTATTCGCGTCCTTTATTTATGTAGCACGCGTGAAGCCCGAGTAGTATTCGTTCAGTCTTCCATTCAGTCAGTTACTGGACTAGAGGTACGGATTTCCGTCCTTTCAGTAAGGACTTCCTTTCTATGCATGATTAGGATTTCCCGTTTTCAGCCGAATGTTTTTCCCCAGTATATGTTTAAGTTTATCAGTAATCATGTTAATAATTAAATAAATTGCCTGAGCATTATATACAAGCATGATTAGTTTATGTACTAGTTATGGAGGTACCGTAACCACGACACTAGAGGCACCGGTGTCGTGACTCACATGCAGGAGAGTGATATCCTGCATCGTCCCACTCAGCTCAGCTTGGCCATTTTATCAGTATTATTAGTGGGGCGTATGGATGCATCCTAGGCTACAGTTTACAGTTTAGCAGGTGAATGTGGTGTGTGCTCTACATCCTTCACATTGGAGCTGATCCCTCCACCCAGCATAGTTATTTAGAGGTCACCCCTCTACAGCATGACGAGGACACCCCTCTATGTATTCATGCAACAGTTGTTACAGTTCATGACCTATATAAGCTCCTGGCAAATTAAAATACAGAAAATATATGTTTTCAGAATTAATAATTTATATTTCAGTTTCAGTACTTATGAACCAGGTTTATCAGATTTTATGCAGAGCTTTACCACATGTCATATCAGTCTTATAGCATCATTGTTGTCTTCTACTTTTAGTACTTCCTCTTCATGCTATATCCGTCCACTGAGCGTCATGCTCAGCCGTAGTTCCTTTCATGTTTTCAAACGGCAGGTACACAGGGACGATCTTAGGACTTCTAAGAGAGTACGTGCATTTGGATGGGAGCTATCCAGACTCCTATATTTTTTATGCATACATTACGTTACTTTACTTTGGTTGTTTGGATACTGTTTCGTCCTTTTCCTTTTAGTACTTAATCTTTATATTTTGGGCTTATGTTGGACTACCGATGTTTGATTCCGGTATTTCCGTTTGGTCAGTTAATGTTTAATACATTGCCTTGCATGCTTTGATGAAACGCCATAAATACACGTAACGGTCCATTTATCCAAGTGGGGTGTTACAATTATGGTATCAGAGCGCAAGGTTCGACCTGTAGGCTCTAAAACTTGACCTGTGACTAGTGGGTAGTCATCAGGAACTCCCTGTATTTTGGCGTCGTTATCTTCCATGCTACTTATGTATTTTATCAGTCGGATTTTCAAAATTTTGATTAAGTAAACGGTTGGTACAGGACTGGCCATACTTAATCGCATGAGATTTCAACGAAATTTTCATTTTGGTGAACTGACCATAGGCGTTCACCCTTTCCGTTTCCATTTTGTATAGATGAACTGACCTTAGGCGTTCATCCTTACTCATGTCAGATTTATGTTTCAGAAATTGTCATTTTGTGAACTGACCCTAGGCGTTCACCAGTATTCATGTCATATTTTGCTAGCTATACCTTCATGAATTACACTAAGCATATTCAGAGTTATTACCTCAGGTTCTCACAGTTTTATCAACTTATCCTCTTTTATTTCAGATGCCACCCAGACGCGAAACCGAGAATGATCCTAACGCAGCTGCCATTGCCGCTGCTGTTCAGGCTGCTATACAGGCCATGTTACCCCAAATTCGTGATGAGATCCGAGCTGAATATCAAAATGGACCTCAGCAGAATAACAACCCTCCTGCTCCACCACCTGCCACTTTACCCGCTTGGCTGGATCTGTTTAACAAGCAGAAACCCCGACTGTTTGAGCAGACTGTAGCTCCAACTGACGCTGAAGACTGGATCTACCATATAGAGAAAATTTTTGGAGCTATGGGTTGTGGTGATGTTTTCAAAGTTAGGCTTGCAGTTTACAAGCTGGAGGGTCCTGCTCTACATTGGTGGAGGTCTCAGAAACTGTCCAATGGAGGAGATGCTTGGGAGCTTGCATTGACCTAGGCACGTTTCAAGACGATGTTCTATGACCAGTTTTTCCCGCATGCGGAGCAAGCTAAGATGAAGAGGGACTTCCACGTTATTCGTCAGAATAATGGCGAGAACAGTATAGAGTTCTTGCACCGATACCTCAGGATGGTTGGATTCTTAGGGGAGGCTGCGGGTACTGTAGAGGAGCAAGCGAAGCAATTTCGCTGGGCTCTTCACTCTAGGACTGCAGATAGACTGATGAGTGCCACATTCACTAATGTGTCACAAGTAGCTAATGCAGCTCGGGATGTCGAGATGCTTTTCGAGAGAGATGAGCTCGAGAATGTAGAGCGTCCGGAGAAGAGGTACATCTCACCCAACAGACTTAAACAATTTAGTCCCATTATTGCTTGTCAACTTATATGTATTGACTTATCCAATTATAATCTTACAGACACAGAGGAGGAGACCGATCCCAATCGCCTACTCCGCATCAGAACTACAGGAACCACGGTCAGTCATATGACCGTAATCGGTCAGATAAGAGGAACGGCGGTGATAATTACCGCGGCAGCTCCAACTCATCTGGCAGCTACAGGTGAGTCTTTAAGCTCCAGAAATACTAAACTATCGTGTAAAATAGATCTTAAATTTATTTGTAAATTCCAACAGAGATGCTGGACAGTGGCGTGACCAAAACAACAGGGGTCAGCAGGTTGCCCGACCGGCAAATTCTGGTAATTTTAGTTTCAGTCAGACAGCCTTATTTCAGGTTAAGATACCAGAATCGTGACACGTGTTTTCATCGTAAATCAGGTTCTCAGCAAACCAGGGCTGCTTCTACCGTGTATACTTATCCCACTTGCGTCACATGTGGAAAGAAGCACACGGGACCGTGCCGTCGTGGTACGAGTGGTTGCTTCCAGTGTGGCCAGCCGGGCCATCTGAAGAGGGATTGCAAGAGCGGGAATGCTGCTGGTACCTCAGGCCAGACACCTCAGATGTTACCTCCGCCACCACCACTACCACCAACCACTGGTCGTGTCTACACTACTACCCGTGAGCAAGCAAATAAGACTGCAGGTACCATTACTGGCATTTTGTTTATACACGGATAGTCTGCATGCGTGCTTTTCGATACAGGCGCCACGCACTCGGTTATATCTACTTCATATGCTGTTAGAATAAACATGACCCCTACGCCACTAGACAGTGCACTTAGTATATCTACCCCCATGCGAGACTCTGTACTCATTACCCAGGTGTATAAGGATCTCCCTCTTGAGTTTGATGATAAAATCCGTCCAGTCAGTGCTCTTCCTTTAGATATGTGTGAATTCGATGTTATTCTGGGTATGGATTGGTTGTCGGTTCATCATGCCACCATAGACTGTCATGCTCACCGGGTTATCTTTGGTGATGTCCAGACACCAGAGTTTATTCACCACGGTTTCCTACCAGGAAAACATATTCAGATCATTTCAGCTTTATAGGCTCGTACCTTACTATATCATGGTTGTGAGGGTTTCTTAGCTACAGTTCATGACACGACTTCGGAGACACCTTCAATTCATGATCAGCCAGTTGTGTTAGACTTTCCAGATGTCTTTCCCGAGGAACTTCCAGGTTTACCTCCCATGCGAGAGGTAGAATTTGGCATCAATCTCATTCCAGGTGCAGAACCAGTATCTAAAGCTCCTTACCGTATGGCTCCTGTAGAGCTTAAGGAACTGAAAGATCAACTTCAGGAACTTCTCGAAAGGGGTTTCATTCGTCCAAGCGTGTCACCATGGGGCGCTCCAGTTTTGTTTGTCAAGAAGAAGGATGGTAGTATACGTTTGTGTATTGACTACCATGAGTTGAATAAGCTCACTATTCGTAACCGGTATCCACTTCCTCGTATTGACGATTTATTCGATCAGCTTCAGGGTGCCAAGCACTTCTCAAAAATCGATCTACGATCAGGTTACCATCAGCTGCGTGTAAAAGAGCAGGATATAACCAAAACTGCTTTTCGCACGAGGTACGGTCATTACGAGTTTGTTGTTATGCCATTCGGTCTCACGAATGCGCCTGCAGTATTTATGGACTTGATGAACAGAGTCTTCCACGAATTCTTAGACAAGTTTGTGATTGTATTCATCGATGATATCCTTATTTTCTCCAAATCTAAAGAGGAACATGAGGATCATCTCCGTACAGTGTTACAGATTCTCAGACGAGAAAGGTTATATGCTAAATTTTCTAAGTGCGAGTTTTGGCTGAATACAGTGGCATTTCTAGGCCATATTGTTTCCGCAGAAGGAATAACTATGGATCCTGCAAAGGTGGAGGCTATCACCAAATAGCCAAGACCGACATCTGTCACAGAGATACGTAGTTTTCTTGGGTTGGCGGGTTATTACCGCAGGTTTGTGGAAAACTTCTCACGTTTGGCGTTACCATTGACCCAACTTATGCGAAAAGGTGAGAAGTTTATATGGATCGAGGAGAGAGAAAAGAGTTTTGAGGAACTCAAGCATCGATTGATCTCAGCACCGATACTTACTCTTCCATCCGGTACAGGCGGTTATCAGATTTACAGTGACGCATCAGGAAAGGGCTTAGGTTGTGTTCTTATGCAGCATGGGAAAGTTATTGCTTATGCTTCGCGTCAACTGAAGCTGTATGAGAAAAATTACCCTACTCATGATCTGGAGCTCGCAACAGTCGTTTTCGCCCTTAAAATCTGGAGGCATTATTTATACGGTGAGTCGTGTGATATCTTCACCGATCACAAAAGTCTCAAGTATATATTTACACAACGAGAGCTGAACATGAGACAGAGGCGATGGTTAGAACTGCTGAAAGACTATGACACTAATATCCAGTATCACCCAGGTAAAGCAAATGTAGTGGCAGATGCCCTTAGCAGAAAGTCAGGTATGGTAAATGGCATCAAAGTTCAGGAAGAAATTATTCAGGACTTAGAGCGTTATGATATTGAGCTCTTAGTACGCGGACAAAGGGGATACTGGGCTAGTTTGAGGGTAGAACCAGATTTACTCTCTAGGATTAAAGCCGCACAAAAGGATGATGGTGAAATCTGGGCGATTGTCCAGAACATTGACCGGCAGACCGAATTTCGCATCGATGACGATGGTATTGTATGGCAGGGTACCAAACTCTGCGTTCCAGAAGATCCTGCTCTCAGAGAAGCCTTAATGACTGAGGCTCACAGCTCTCTGTTCTCTATCCACCCGGGCTCCACAAAAATGTACCACGACCTTAAGCAGCATTTCTGGTGGAGCGGCATGAAGCAGGATGTCGCAACATTTGTGTCTAAATACTTAACCTGTCAGCAGGTTAAGATAGAGCACCAGCGTTCCAGTGGTCTTCTCCAGCCATTAGATATTCCAATGTGGAAATGGGACAAGATCTCTATGAATTTTGTCACCGGACTACCACAGACTCAGCGGAGACATGATGCAATCTGGGTAGTTGTCGATCGTTTGACCAAGTCAGCACATTTCATTCCTATTCGTAAAGATTTCGCAGTCAGTAAATTAGCGAAACTATTCACCGAGGAGATCGTACGATTACACGGTACGCCTTCTGAAATTATATCAGATAGGGATCCCCGTTTCACTTCTCATTTCTGGGGAGGTTTGCATAAAGCTTGGGGAACTAGGCTCAAGCTCAGCACAACTTTCCATCCACAGACGGACGGTCAGTCAGAGCGTACCATCCAGACCTTAGAGGACATGCTACGCGCCTGTGCATTAGAATGGACAGGACACTGGGATGACTATATTTGCTTGGTCGAGTTTGCCTACAACAACAGTTGGCATGCTAGTATCAAGCGTGCTCCATTCGAGATGTTATACGGCAGGAAATACCGTGCTCCTATTTGTTGGGATCAGGAGGGTGAACGCTTGATTGAAGGACCAGAATTGATAGAAATGACCAATGAAAAGGTCGCCATCGCTAGGGCAAAACTGCAAGAAGCGCGTACTCGCCAGAAGAGCTACGCCGACAAGCATCGCAGGGACCTATCATTTCAGATTGGGGATCGTGTGTTCCTCAAAGTATCACCCGCACGCGGTGTCAGACGTTTTGGCCTCAAAGGCAAACTTAGCCCTCATTACATCAGACCGTTCGAAATCCTTGAACGTATTGGTGAAGTATCATATCGATTGGTGTTACCGCCTCAACTTTCACACGTTCACAACGTGTTTCATGTATCATTACTCAGGGGGTACAACTATCATGAGCTTCACAAAGTAAATTATCCACTCGATCAGATTCGGGAGGATTTATCTTATATTGAGGAACCCGAAGCAATTTTAGATCGCCAGGATCGAGTTATGAGAAGGAAGACCATTCCTTTCGTTAAAATCCTGTGGAGGAACCACACCGAGCGGGAGGCCACTTGGGAAACAGAGGAGTCTATACAGACTTCTTATCCTCACTTTCAGTTTTGATTCGGGTATGTCTTTTCAGCTTTTATGTCTTCCAGCTTATAGCATTTTCGACTTTTACCAGTCAGCTTAAATACCCTATAATTCGGGGACGAATTATTTCTTTTAGAGGGGAAGAATTGTAAAACCCAGTACGACCGCATCTTTAATTCGGGGACGAATTATTTCTTTTAGAGGGGAAGAATTGTAAAACCCGTATTTTAAATCGAGAAATGTAAATACGCGGTTTATCATTTAAATCATTTACGTAGAATTTATCGACGAAAACAACATAAGAAATTTTACAAGAATTATTATTATGCAAGTGTTATTATTATACAAGTTTTTTTTTTTTTAAATGTGAAAATAAATAAATGAAAGAGAAGGGCCGGATATATAAAAAAAAGGGAGATAATGGGCTTTAGCCCATTTTGTTTGCACAAAAGAAACCAAACGGGAGTTACTTGTTTTTCCCATAATCAGTACAAAAAAATAAAATAAGGAATTAGGGTTCTTTGTTTGGCCGCCGGTAGAAGACAAGAAAAAAAAAAAAAAGGGGGGCCAAGCCTTATTTTGATCTAGTAACCTGTGTTTCCTTTCCGTCATCAAATCATACGGTAATCACTCTCGGTTTCCTTCTTCTTGGTCATCATGTTTTACTTTGATTCTAGGGTTTTACTAAACAAAAATTATGAAAAGTCTTAAACATGATTAAGGGGGGGGGGGGGGGGGGGTGTCGGGTTGGATGACCATACACAAAGCCGAGACATCAATGTCTCGGTGGTGGCCTGGAGTCTACAGCCGAGACTTTTAATGTCTCGGTGGTTTGGTTTTACAGCCGCAGCAAACCGATTCACCATCAGGGGGTGTTTGGTTCGTGAAGCAGGGGTGGTCAGATTCGTTAGCCTCACGAAAACCGAGACCTAATGTCTCGGTGACTTCAGCCTTGCTCAGCCGTGACCCACACAGGGGCGGCTAGGGCAAGATTCGACCAAAGAGGAGTGCGTTTGGGGGCTGCAAAAATATAAGGGTGCGTTTGGCTAGTATAAACAGTGGGAAAATAGAACCTAGCAGTGGGAACCATGGGTAAGAACAGTGGGAAAAGAATGGGACAGAAAAACATTATTTTACATCACATTAGCGACAGTTTTTGCGACAGTTTTTCTGTCGCAAAACTGTTAGGGTTTATGCAGTTTAAAGGAGTAGTTTTTAGCGACAGTTTTTGGTGACATAAAAATTTCTGTCACTAACTCTTGGACAGATTTTGTATTGTATGTTAATTCGGGTAGTGCGACCGAGATAGGCTCGGTAGGCTCGGGACATGTTTATAAATAATAAAAAAATGTTTTTATATTATACCTTTTTAAATTAAATTGTTTTATAAATATTTAATATATATTTCAAGTGTATTAAATTAAATAAATTCTTAAATATTTAAAAGGGTATATTTTTAGAAAACGAATTAAACAATTTAAGAACTTTCTAAATTAAGGAACTTCTATTTTTAGCGAAATACTTATTATAGAAATATTTATCGTCAGAAATGCGTTGTACGTAGCTATTAGTAGAACGTTAATACATTAAAATGAATTATTTTAAGATCGAATTTAGCCGTGATTGTATGTATGGAATATCTAAAATAAATAAATAAGAAACCAATAAGATCAGTAAAATTTAATAGCGGATATCAGTTAACTTATTCGCGTCCTTTATTTATGTAGCACGCGTGAAGCCCGAGTAGTATTCGTTCAGTCTTCCATTCAGTCAGTTACTGGACTAGAGGTACGGATTTTCGTCCTTTCAGTAAGGACTTCCTTTCTATGCATGATTAGGATTTCCCGTTTTCAGCCAAATGTTTTTCCCCAGTATATGTTTAAGTTTATCAGTAATCATGTTAATAAGTAAATAAATTGCCTGAGCATTATATACAAGCATGATTAGTTTATGTACTAGTTACGGAGGTACCGTAACCACGGCACTAGAGGCACCGGTGTCGTGACTCACATGCAGGAGAGTGATATCCTGCATCGTCCCACTCAGCTCAGCTTGGCCATTTTATCGGTATTATTAGTGGGGCGTATGGATGCATCCTAGGCTACAGTTTACAGTTTAGCAGGTGAATGTGGTGTGTGCTCTACATCCTTCACATTGGAGCTGATCCCTCCACCCAGCACAGTTATTTAGAGGTCACCCCTCTACAGCATGACGAGGACACCCCTCTATGTATTCATGCAACAGTTGTTACAGTTCATGACCTATATAAGCTCCTGGCAAATTAAAATACAGAAAATATATGTTTTCAGAATTAATAATTTATATTTCAGTTTCAGTACTTATGAACTAGGTTTATCAGATTTTATGCAGAGCTTTACCACATGTCATATCAGTCTTATAGCATCATTGTTGTCTTCTACTTTTAGTACTTCCTGTTCATGCTATATCCGTCCACTGAGCGTCATGCTCAGCCGTAGTTCCTTTCATGTTTTCAAACGGCAGGTACACAGGGACGATCTTAGGACTTCTAAGAGAGTACGTGCATTTGGATGGGAGCTATCTAGACTCCTATATTTTTTATGCATACATTACGTTACTTTACTTTGGTTGTTTGGACACTGTTTCGTCCTTTTCCTTTCAGTACTTAATCTTTATATTTTGGGCTTATGTTGGACTACCGATGTTTGATTCTGGTATTTCCGTTTGGTCAGTTAATGTTTAATACATTGCCTTGCATGCTTTGATGACACGCCATAAATACACGTAACGGTCCATTTATCCAAGTGGGGTGTTACAATTCTTGTTCGGCTATATAAAATATAGGGCTAATAAGTTTGATAGTCACTTTTGTGATGCTTGCAAAATTGGGAGCAAGTTCATTCAAGTCACAAAGCCAAGAATTTGGTTTCGACCTCTCGGTGCTTAGAGCTCCTACATATGGATCTCTTTGGACCTTCCGCATACGGAGTTATGGAGGTAACCTTTATACCCTAGTCATAGTTGACGACTACTCTAGATTCACTTGGACTAGATTTTTTGTCTAAGAATGAAGCTTTCGATCACTTCGAAACCTTTAGTCGAAGAACTCAAAATCAACTAGGATGTTCAATTGTATCTATTAGGACAGATCATGGTAGGGAATTTGATAATGAAGTGCAATTTGATGCCTTTTGTGAAGCTCATGGTATTACCCGTAACTTCTCGGCTCCTCGCACTCCACAATCTAATGGGGTAGTTGAAAGGAAGAATAGGACCATCCAATAGGTGAGTAGGACGATGTTAAATGATCAATCTTTGCCTCAAAAATTTTGGTGCAATGCCGTGGACACATCGACCTACATTCTTAACCGAATTCTTATTCGACCTTTTCTAGGAACGACCCCCTATGAGATTCTTAAAGGTAAGAAGCCCTAATTGGAATACTTTAGGGTGTTTGGAAGAGAGTGCTTCATTCTCAACACCAAAGATTACCTTACTAAGTTTGACCCAAAGTCTTACGAAGGTATATTTTTAGGTTATTCTCAAACTAGCAAAGCCTACATAGTCCTCAATAGAACCTCAGATGTAATTGAAGAATCACTTAACGTGATATTTGATGAAACCCCTCCTTCATCTAAGACACCACCTTTGGTAGATGATGACTTAGATGAAATAGACATAGTTAATGCCAAAGATGTTAGAAACATTGGAATTGAAGACCTTAGTGTTGAAAAGGGAGTAAACATCAAGGAGTCTAAGGATCATGCTCCCATAATGTCATAGGCGAATTAAATCAAAGGACCCTAAGATCTCAAGTCCAAAATCGAAGTAACTTCTTTTGTTTTATCTCCTTGATTGAACCAAAGAATGTTAAAGAAGCTTTGATGGACGAGAGTTGCGTCATCGCTATGCAAGAAGAATTGAATCAATTCATTGCTAATGATGTTTGGGAACTTGTTCCTCCACCTATAAATTCGACCATCATAGGAACCAAATGGGTATATAGGAATAAATTAGACGAGAATGATGTTGTGTCTCGTAACAAGGCTCGACTTGTAGCTCAAGGATATAATCAACAAGAAGGTATTGATTATGACGAGACATACGCACCCGTAGCTAGATTAGAATCCATTAGAATCCTTTTAGCTTACGCTTGTGCTTTAGACTTTAAGCTTCAACAAATGCATGTAAAGAGTGCATTTCTTAACAGTTTGATCAATGAGGAGGTATATGTGGCTCAACCTCTCGGCTTCATTGATTTTGAGAAACCAGATCATGTTTACAAGCTAAAGAAAGCTCTTTATGGTATTAAACAAGCACCCAAAGCTTGGTATGATAGACTTAAAGCGTTTCTTGTAAAACATGAGTATACCAAGGGTATGGTAGACAATACGCTCTTTACAAAGAAGAAAGGTTCTCACCTCATTATCGTACAAATATATGTCGATGACATAATATTTGGTTCAACTTGTCAATCATTGTGTGATGACTTTGCCAAAATCATGCATGAAGAGTTTGAAATGAGTATGATGGGAGAACTTAACTTCTTTTTAGGACTCCATATTAAAAAAATGGACGATGGTATTTTCTTTAATCAATCCAAGTATGTTAAATAAATGCCAAAGAAATTTGGATTAGAAGACTCTAGACCTACCCCTATGGCCTCGGATACTAAACTCACCGTAGATGATGATTGTGAGTCGGTAGACAACACCAAATATAGAGGTATGATTGGTAGTTTGTTGTACCTAACGGCAAGTCGACCGGATATCATGTTTAGTGTTTGCCTTTGTGCTCGCTTCCAAGAGGATCCCAAAACCTCTCACCTTGAAGCGGTTAAGCGTATATTTCGATACATTAAGGGCACTATACATTTAGGATTATGGTATCCTAAAGGGACAGACGTAGTAACCATTTTCTACGTGGATTCAGATCATGCGGGAGACTATGTGGACAGGAAAAGCACTAGTGGAGTTTGTACCTTCATGGGTTGTTGTTTAACTTCTTGGTTCTCCAAGAAACAAACCGCTCTTGCTATATCCACCACGGAAGCTGAGTATGTGAGTGCCGGTAAAGCTTGTCAACAAGCTCTATGGATGAAGCAAGCACTTGTTTATTACGGGATTTCCCTTAATGATGTTCCCATCATCTGCGACAACAAGGGTGCAATAGACCTTAGCAAGAATCTCGTACAACATTCGCGAACTAAGCACATAGAGATTCGCCACCATTTTCTTAGGGATAATGTTCAAAAGGGGAACATTTCGATTGAGAAGGCACCCTCGGTAGAAAACTTAGCCGACATCTTCACTAAGCCACTTAAGAGGGAACCTTTTAATTACTTGCGTCTAGGTCTAGGTTTAATGGAACATATTCCTTAATTATGCATTTTAATTAATCGAGTCTTTTCTCTTTTGAGTCTTTTCTTTCTTTGAGCTTTTGAATATCGTAAACTCTTTTTGGAAAACTTCTCTTCCATTTTTCAAAATTCTCAAAGTTCTTTCGAAAATGGTCGAGAAATGTTTTTGCATTGTTAATTCAATCTAAAAACGTTATTCATAGATTCTTGCTATTCATAATGAGCTTACATAATTCATATGTATAGGTCTCTCAAATATATCAAGAACAAAAGGAAATTATGGAGGGTCATTGTGTCATGACTTTGTGTCTAGTTCTACACACCTCCTACATCGATTTTATTAAAAATCCATGTATTTTAGGTCAAAACCTTGTTTGATGAGCTCTTGTGTGTTTTCTTTATCTATCTTTGCTTCTTAGACTAGAAAAATAGGATTTGCTGAATTGGAAAATCCTCCCTCATCACCAAATTTAACCCACTGTGGGCGGTTCTTTATTGATACCGCGGTTCCCCAGTGATAAGGAACCGCCGGCTGAGGTAAGGAACCGCGCCCAATACTTTCTTTTTCGGGTATTCCTGAAACTCCAAATTTGTTCCAACACTTTTTGGAATCTTTGTTTCAACCCTTTGACCACCCCCAAATTATCTTGGGCTTTCTTTATTTAACCTTAAGCATTTTGCATCCTTTCTCAAATCAAAATGTCTTATTCCCCAAATGAAAGCTTTGATTCTCCTCCATTATCTCCAATTGCTTTCAATCCCAATTCACCCAAGAACAATCAAAATCACATCTCTTCTCCTTCTAAGAATGTTGATTGAGGAACTTATTATCCTCCACCACTAGCCTTTAGTGTTCTACCTCCTTCACATGATAATGTCATGCATCATGAAATATATTGTCATTGTTGTCAATATCAACATCTTGCTATAGCTCATATCTATGAAGGGTTTAATTACATCAAGAGTCTCTTAGTCAAACCTCCTCTTCACTATAACTATGAGATCTCTACCAAGCCACCACCACCTCCTTTTGCCACTACCTTGTCTTTTATCTAAGCATTAGTTGCTTATCTTCAAGACATCTAGTTCAAGCAAATCTTAGGTTTATAGTTTAACTATGATAAGATTTGTGCTTTTCTTTTGGCTTATTTTATTTCTCATGCATCTTTGTATGTTTTATTTCCTTGTATCTTTTATCATGTTTTCTTTTAACATGACTTATCTTGGATCTTTGTCTCTTCTAATTTTTTTTGTGACCTTTGCTATATATATTGTTGGGTGTCTCTTCTCTACTACTAAACCTTCTATGTAGCTTGTCACCTTATATCGATTCCTTGGTGCCCCAATCAAGGGGGAGTAAGACCAAGGGGGAGCATTTGCAAAGTCCGGTTCTTTTCTTCTTCAAAGACTTTTGCAACCTTTTTAATTCGACAAAGGGGGAGAAATGATAAACTCGTCTTCGAAAATCTTGTTTTATTAGATGATTGAGTTTATGTATTGTCGGAATGAAAAAGGGGGAGATTGTTAATGCAATGATGCCTAATAACGTTACTTGTATTTTTCGGTCTCGCTTTATTTTGATTACGACAATATGTAAAAACATACATTTACGAAAACAACGAAAAACGAATTCTTGAGTTCAAGTATTTTTCATTTTAACCATTATCACTTAAGGTATGAACAAACAAGTACTTATCCTAATTAAGTGATCAAGGATTTAATCTTTTCTTAAAACTCATTTTTTATTAAGTGTGACAATTTTTTTTATTGAACTTTCTTTTTAAGAAAATGTTTTATTAAATTAATTATTTGAAAATTTGAAATTTGAAAATGGCATATTCTATCTTGGTTTGGAATATCCTTTCAGGATATTTTATCCCTAGATTCGAACCAATCCACTAAAAGACAAAAAGGAGCAAAGTCTATGCAGGCGGTTCCTTAGCACCTATAGCGGTTCCTTATCGATATGGAACCGCGGGCTCCAATAAGGAACCGCATGCAGATATAGCCGTTGGATGTTTGTCTTATAAATAGTGGACCATTCTCAGACTTTCAAACCACCTCTTTTGCACATACATTTCCAGATTTTTTCATACTTCTTAAATCACTCAAATCCTTGATCATTTGTTTGATTACTACTTGTTTAGAAGTGAATCTTTCTCCTCTCATCTTTTCCTCTCAAAGTGCAAAGAGAAGAACACTATCATTCTTGAAGTGTTGTGTCTACCTCAAAGATCCATTAAAGATCCAAACTTATTCATTCATTGTTGTGTCATTGTTGTGAAGATCCAAGGAGTTGTGTCTATTTGGAAGTTGTGTATGTATTAAGGTTAATACTTAGTCCTTAAAGTATATTCGTATAGATTGGTCCTAGATAAGATTAGGGCTCGACTTTTAGCTTAGAGTCGTAAATTGGTTAAGCGACGTTGTGTACGATTTCTCCACTTTAAGGAGCTTGTTGATCAGTGAACTCTCGGTTAAGGTGTACTCGAGGAGTGGAGTAGGAACGAGGAGTGAGCTTCGTTGCCGAACCACTATAAATCCTTGGTGTTTGGTTTGATCTTTCCTTCCTTTATCTCTTTACATTCATTATTCTTTATACTTGTGATTATTAGTTTAGTTGCAATATGCCTTGTTCATATTGTGTATAAGAAGGTTTCACATAAATACTCAAACTTAAGTTTTTGAAAAAGGATTTTTTATAAATCAGTTTTTAACAAGTAATTTTAAGAAACTTTTCAACCCCCCTCCCCTTCTAGTTTCTACAGAACAAGTTCCAAAGGATGCAGTCCAAATTAAGTATGATACTATGGTTTCTCATCAGCTACATGAGCAAGAAAAGAAGGGGCTTGAAAAGGGAAGCATTGAAGCTCAGATTCTTTCATCAGAATCTGAGAGTGATGAAATTGGTAATGATGATGAAAGTTCACACAGCTCAACTGTTGATATGAGCAATCTGGTGGACTTGGAAAAGTTGGAGTATGAAGATGATGAGCTAGCAAGGGAAAACTCAAGGAATTGAAGAAACCTGTTGATTTTGACATACCTCATGTTTCTGATATGTATTTTAGATGGGAGGAAGTCTGTGTAGAAAATCTAGACATGACTTTGACAGGACAAATTTGGGGTTTGGAGATTCTATTGAGAGTTCAGAGTGACTGCAAGGTTAGTTTGAAGCACAGGGGTAAATAGAGTACTTTCTGAGAACAAGACAACAAGAAGGGAGCTCTATTATATGCTTCTTAGGTGCCATCAAACATGGTGGACTTATGCAAAGTTGCGGAAGCTTTCCTTTGATCAATTGAAGTACTTTGCTTATCCTATTTGGGAGTCTGTATGTGAAGCAAACACATTTAGGATGTTGTCTGCAGAAAGGAAAGAAGAAATTAAGGAAGAGCTAAAGATCAAGAAGGCTTTGGTTATGCCTAAGCCAGTGAATAAAGGGTTCAAGTTGCAGTTTCCAGAACTTGACCAAGTGCACCCATCTGATGCAATTTTGAAGAAAAATATGGTGTTTTCTCCATTGATGGATTCTGATTTAGCTGTTGTTGTACCTTTGGATTTCAAGAATCCTATCATCAAATATGAAGAAGATTTTGTGGGATTTTGGAAGATTACCAGGGCTGGTGATAAGGTACATACATTTACTTCTTTGGTATCCTTGATGAGGGAGATGTATGAGGCTGAAGCTCCTACATCTATGAATGAAAATAAAGATCTGGACAACATTTAGAAGAATGTTTGTTCATGATGTTGTTGATCCAGTTTGGTTGGATCTGGTTGACTTAAGTGAGTTGAAGTAGCAATTGTATTCAGCTGCTGGTGTTTACCATCTCAGTACTAGAAAGTTTTCAGAATACTTGTTGATAGATCATGAATATCCTCTATCACAATAATTGTTGAAGAAATTTGTCTGCACCAGGCTTGAAGTTGACTACACCAGTAACATTAGCAAGGACTTTCTAAGGTTTATATATGCTCAGATTATGGAGTAGGTTTTAATTGAAAGAATCCTCTCTTGCATTTTGTTTTTATTCAGAAACTTGAATATTAGTATAAGTATAAACTTTAGGTGAGGATTGTTGGGAATAAAAATAGCTAAGTCACTATGCCGCTGACAAAGGGATTTTGGACGCTGACAAGAGTAATTGAGGCGCTGACAGATTGGACACTGACAAGACAAATCAAGGCTGATGACGTATAGTTTCTAGTTGGGCTGGATAGCCCGACCTACGGGTACTACCCGCATCCATCAGGGATGGACTAAAGGCTTGTGCGATGTGCGCACGTGAACCCAGTGGGCCCGGTAAGCCGCTATCGCACATAATGTTAATTACTTAACCAGGTCCTTGACGCAACGCGATAGGATCAGACAGGAGTATAATCTATCATATAGATATATTCGCCTAGAGTGAAGAGATATACACTTGCCTTGGTTATACGATAAAGATCAAGCTAATTTAGGTCATTATCTCTTCCTTTGGCCGCAAGAGTAGGAGAGCCCAGCCAGGACTCTCTCGGGTATAAAAGGAACCCCATGGGTTCCACAAAGGTACGATACACACAATACCCTAAACACTACATACTCAAATCGATTACTTACTCTCACGCTAGAGTCTAATCATGGGACACAAACCCACGGTAAGCCTAACGGTGTCTGTTTAGTGCGCAGGGTCCTCAAAGCAAGTTTCACTTGGTGCAAGAGCCGGAGTCCACGAGACCCTAAATTAAGCCTAATTTGGGTCAAGCTCGGCCCACTCCCACTTTTGTTTAACAAGTTGGCGCCATCTGTAGGACCCAGACTACGCTCTAGCTAATGATGAAAAGTGGCACAAACCCACCCCCACCAAAGGGGGACCCAAGAAGACAACAGGTCCCTACTCAAGCCTTAAACCCAATAACCCAAGTCATGAAGGGAAAGGACTGTAAGTATCTTTCTCTACGCTAGTCACTCCGACCCCACAGGCGTTTGGAACCGCATCGTCCTCTCAGGGAGATCCCTAATCAAGTCTGCAAGGAGGCCCTGGACGCAAGGGCTGTGATAGACCCGCAGGCGGAAACAGAAATTCCCCCCTCGACGAAGCAAAGTATGAGCGACTATGTCGCAGAAAACTATGAGGCGTTAATCCCACTCATGAGGGCGCAGATGAGGGCGAATCCAAGAAGAGATCTTCAAATCAGTTTAGACTTTGATAAAGAATTCAAGTCCAGGGAGGGACAAGATCTGGTAAGGAAGCTAGAAAGGAGAAGAGAAGGAAGCAAAGAGCGACTGAGATCCCAGCATCCCCTTCGGATGCGCCTCTCATTGAAGACGCATCATCCTCAGACAGCTCTAGGGACTCAAAAGAAGAGGATGGTTTCATGATACCAGTCAATGACCACCAGCGCGCAAGCGAGAAGGACAGACTTGGGCCTAACCCTACTAGTAGACAAAGCGCCCTTAAAAGGCTAGGCCCCTTAGAAGGAGATGAATCTCAGGATCTACGAGTTCACAAAGGAGTAAGAGCACTAAAAGGAGGCGCAAGAGGGACTCTTCAAGCGAAGGTTCCTCGGACTCTAATCATAGTGACCGCCACCCCCGCCATAAAAGGGTCTCTCCTTTATCCACTGAGGACTCTGACTCCTCTGACTACGACAGAAAACACCCCAGGGCACCAAAAAGACCAAGGATACAAGGTGAAGATCAATAGACCTTGCCATGGTGTCGAGAGAAAGTAAGCGCGTCTTCAGAATGCATAACTACTTTCAGGGATAATAAAAAAAGACGCATGCTGTCCAATGTCAAGACCTACGACGGCACGACGGATCCAGGTGATCACCTAAAAGTGTTCGAATCTCAGGCAGGGATAGAGCAATGGCCAAAAGCCGTGTGGTGTCATATGTTCAACTCGACGCTCATGGGGAACTCTCGGACATGGTTCGACCGTCTCCCGTGAAGGAGCATTCATGGGTTTGAAAAACTTCGAAGAGCGTTCCGCCGGAACTTTGTGCAGCAGAAGAAGTATGACAAAAGCCTGGTTTCACTTGCGAGAGTGAAGCAGAGGCATAACGAAAGCCTAGAAGACTTCATGGAACGCTTTAAATCTGAATGTAACCAGATTAAGGATTTCCCGGAAATTCAAAAGTTTTCTGGATTCCTCGCAGGCATCACATATCCAGACCTAATAAAAAAGTTGAACGACAGAACCCTGACAACATTTGACGGGGTAATGAAAAAGGTCCGAGCATTTATTCAAGGAGAAACTGCAGCAGCAGATAGCCGACAGATGGCATCGGGCTACAAGTACCAAGACAGGCCCAAGAAACAATCATATGGGCAAAATATCAGTCACACGTTGGACTTTCAAGGAGCGACAAAGCAAGGGCGCAACAACAACAACAACAGCAAGTTCACCCCCGCTGTAAAAAACCTCCAGAGAGATATTCCTATCAGAAGGAGCAAGTTTTCCAAAGCCTAGCCCAATGTTGGGACCAGTAGATAAACGGGATAACACAAAGCACTGCGAGTACCATGATGATAAAGGGCACGCTACTTATGAGTGTATTCAGTTGAAAAGGCACATTGAGAGCCTTGTAAAAGCCGGGAAGCTGAACCACCTGATAAGATATTGGAGAAAGAACGCGGATGCGAAGAAGGTTGAAGTGAAAAAATAGAAGGATAAACCTATAACCATATACATGGTAGAGAGGGAAAAATCTTTCATGCAAAGAAGGGTGGTCGAGAATTTTCGTACGTTAAAGAAATAGCATTCCTTATTTTTTTAAATATGGACTACAGAGTCGGGTCGTTGACAGTTGACATAGCCCTCGGCGACCACACTATAGAAGGCATGTGCTTCGACGGAGGGTCTGCAGCGAACATATTAAACGAACATTGTTTCGCACGGCTGCCATGGGAAATAAGGAAGGAGCTAGAAGAGACAGCACAGATCGTCACAGGGTTTAGCGGTGATAAGACTCGACCACTGGGGCATCTCTGCACACAGGTGACCATTGGAAATGCGGAACACTCGACGACGGAGTGGATGGACTTCATGGTTGTGCGGTCTCAATCCTCGTACAACGGGATAATTGGACAACCGGCACTAAAGACGTTGTGTGCAGTACCTTCCATGGCGCATGGTATGTTCAAATTCCCAGTGCAAAATGGAGTAGTTACCATCCGTAACATAGACACAATCGAAGGGGTAACAGTACTTCTAGCACCAACACTAAAAGGAAGCAGGCGGACAGGTGTCGACACGATAGGGAGCCCAGTCCACAGATAAACAGAAGGAGGCGTATCTCAGAGGAATCCCATGCGCCGAGCATATCTATGCGCGAGGACTCGCTGTCAGAGCTCCCGTGGGTCCTCTTCTCGACAGGATTCGCAGGAAAAGGAGGACCAGATGCAGGGTTCATCCTCACGAATCAGGGCGATATAAAAATCACGTACGCATTGCTGTTTGAGTTCCCTACCACTAGCATGGAAGCAGATTTCGAGGCCCTCATAGCAGGTCTTAGATTGGCGCTAAGAATGGGCATGAAGCGCCTAGTAGACTACACATACAACCCTCTGGTGGCAAGTAGAGTCAACGGGTCATGCGAGCCACGAGGGCAGGTGCTAATCCAGTATACGGAAAAGGTACGGGACATGACGACACGATTCGCAGAATTTGCTATGCAAAGGGTTGTTGAAGAGGAGGACGAAATCTCGGTGGATATGGACCAACTTTTAACTGTAAACATGGATAAGCCTCCTGGTCACGTTCTAGTCGATTTTATCTTGCACAAAAATTTGAGTGCGGACTTGGAGTCACCAACATGGATGAAACCCATTCGAAAGTTCTTGTCACATAACAAATTGCCAAGCAGCAGAAGGAAGGCTAGGCAGATACAGGTGCGAGCTAGGCACTTTAAAATTGTCAAAGGAACGTTGTACAAACAAACAGGTAAAGGTCGGATGTTGCAATGCTTAGCACCAGATCAAACGCGGGCAGTGGTGGAAGCCGCGCACAGAAGAGTGTGTCCTCGCGGTCCGGTAGCTATGGTTGAGGAAGTCACTCATTTGGGGTACTTTTGGCCATTTGTACATAAGGATGCGCTTAAAAGAATGGCGCGTTGTCAAAAATGCCAAGCGGACTCAAGACGTCGGACGAATTCTAACATGATTACTAGCCCACTCTCAACCAAAGGCGCAGAGGAAGGAGGACTAATCTCAAAGCTGGGGCATACTCTGGGATCCCTAGAAACGTCAATTGGAAAGATGTCACGACACGTAGTAACGCTGCTCCCGTCCAAAGGTAGCCACCAACAGCAGCGCAGGGGAGAAGTCGTCCCTGCAACCAGGATAACTCCACATACCACGCGGCAGCGGTATCGTATGGGCGTACTACCATCAGCATGAAGCACAAAACGACGCGGTCAGGCAAGCAAAGGATCCTCACAGACTAGGATGAGTGCGCATGCCTATGCGGAATCGCTATCCAGCCCCACAAGAAGTGAGTTGAGAGGCAGCCAGAATTATGGACGATATTCTCCCTGAGATATTACATAGTTAGCATGGACCATTCCATTGGCTACTACTAGCCCTAATAAGGATCCATGCATTTTTTCTTTATTTTCGTTTCTTTTTAGGGTTTCCTTTTTTGTTATTTCAACATTGGCAAAAATATGAATAAAATGTTGCAGTTCCTAGCTAGCTCCGCAACCCAAATAATCTTTTTTTTATCTTTTATGCATAAGGGTGTTGTTTCTTCTCTGAAATATATATATGTTTGGCCTTCTGGTGTACATGTACAATAATGTTCCCTGTGAAATAAAAGGACTAAGTTTACCCTACTAATTAAACATTTCGTGTAAGAGGGATGCACCCCCAACGACGCCGGATCATGTATCCTTTGTTAGGCAGCTTCCCATAAGACGTTGTGGTAAGTGTAGCAGTCCGCATAATTTATGACGGATATGCACAAGACACAGTGTGCACGCCTAACAAACTTGTCATTCTCTATGACATTACTTATGGTAGTAGTGGCAGGACCACACGTAATGACTTTTGACTCACCCATAAGTTTAGAGTCGCACTCCCTTGAGTGTACTCACAAACAGGCATTCTGTCTCACACAGACGTGAATACAGACACCTGGACCCACGTATATATCAAAGAACGTGCACATAGCGCAGGACGCTATGTATTGGCAAACAAGTAGGTTGTCATAAATAATATACAAATTCTTTAACTTACAAAGTTATTGTGGGTAATTGGTACAAGACAAATAGTAAAGAAAGGTGCCCCCTATAGAAGGTCAATCGCTGAAAGCGACCTCTTCAACCTGTGGTGCGCGGGGTTTAATGACGCGGAGTGCTGTGCCCATGCCTCCTTCATACATTGCAGCACGCGAGTCTGGTACACGTCGATGGAAGGCAGGCTAACTGGTACACCATCGGATCGACTAGGATGTGCCAAACCTAAGCTAATAGCGACACCTTTAGTTGAAGTCCGGTTCTTCTTTGCAACACGTCTCACGTGCTGTTTTAACTTGACTTCCAGCGAGATCATTATTTGTGCACCAGAGATGTAGACAGGGACCTGTAGTTGCGAAACATCCGGTTTAGCTAGGGCAGGGGACCTTCTTCTGTTCTCTGTGCACGATGACTTGCTAAAGTAAAGCCGGCCATGGTCACACTTATAGGAAAATCTTGGTCTTTCTCAAGGCAGTCTATGATGAGCAGCGAGAGGCCTTCTAATCTATGGAATGAAGCATCAAAGAGTTCTTGCGTACCTGGAGTAAATTTCACCACCCTCTAGGGGTCTGGTCAGTAGCTTTTCCTCCAGGGCGCGCTCCATGGCGAGGCTTTGTCCTAGTAGTTGTGCAACATCGAATATATCCCTGATCACTTTATGGAGGTAGGGCTGCTCCATGGAACTTTTCGCAGCCAATGGCAAGCCATGCTTTATTAACCAATGATTCTCCGCGCGCGCACGACGGTAAGGTGTGGATAAAGCTCTTCATCAAAATCGGTGCTCATATACTTCAGGATCTCGGATTTCTTAGCCATATCTTTTTGGCAATTGGCAACAAAATTGTTACAATTTAAAGTAAGGGCACTCATACCCTCTTCCAGCTTCGCATAGCCCAACGATTTCATCCTCTTGCCTCACACACACAAGCAGCGCTCGTGTTCTATAAGTTCCGATAATGTTGTCTTTTCATCCTACAAATATTGGATGGATTCGGTATATATGCTGGATGTAGCACGCAAACCTGCAAGTTCGCACTTGGCAATGGCGAGTTCACGATCTTTTTGTTCTGCTGCCTGGTGAACCTTTAGATTTGCCTGTGCCACTTGCTCTGATAGATGGGATACCTTCTTTTTTAAATGCGCAACTAGAGTTATTTCTTGTGAAGTAATTGTATCCAACTCTCTCATTAGTGTTGTGGCGGGCATTTCCTGCAAGTGTTGTGCACGACTAGGGGGAGTCAGGTGGTGGCAAAAATCCTCGCATGCAGTTGCGCAGTCCAGAACGCATGACTGGGTGCACTTCCAGGAGGGAACGAATTTGGTAGACTTCGAGGTACTTGTACCAGCTTTGGTCGTTGCGACTTGGGAGCTACACATTTAATACCCTACGAGTGTTAGGAAAGTGCACTCATTATTTGATTTGAATAAAGGATAGGGAGTGGTATGGTGATGTACCTGGGCAAATGTGTCTTTCCCCATGGCCTTGAGAGTATTCCCCACGAAGTCACGTCGGCGCGATGTCTGGTCTACAGTATTCTTCCCCTTTTGGTAATTTGCTGTGTGGGGGAACACGGTAACTGTTTGTAACTTGGAACCGGTATGATCTCTTCTGCTGGGCCTGTGCAGGAATCCCCTCCAAGGACATGGTCTTCTTCCACTCCCAGGTTCGTTTCTTTCGACGAAGACTCAATGGTACATGGCACACTTCGGATGGGAGTAGCGTTTACTGTGGTTATCCTCTCAGCGCGTAATCCAGGTGTTGGAGAAGGGAACTCTAGGGCTACGGTACGTTGCCCAACATGCCATCCATGAGATAGCTCGAAGGGTGTGAAAGGCCGATGGCGCATTGTCACCGCGCATGGATTCTTGCGCTTCAAAAGTTGTGTATAAGTTAGTTCTGCAGAAATATGGGGCATATGTGAGTATGTGCGCATAAGTTGTTTGCATTTGTTGATTTTTTGATTACAAGGTCCTTACCATGGTCGAATTCGTCGAAATATTGGGGGAGGTGGTTTGCAGGAAGGTTCGATGTATGGCTCAGTCCTAGGGTGTATAGAATGGCCTCTGGGTATTCCTGCATTGGTATCCGGTCTATGGTAATTACCTGGGCGTCTGCTTCATTGTATGAGCCAGCAATAGGGTTGTCATCTTTCATCATTGTCTCAGGATTGATGAAATCATAATCAAATGGAACTACAACTTTATCTACCCAAAAGAACTTATCATTCCACTTTTTCAATGAATCTAGCTTTTCCGAGTAACATTGTAACTGACCAGGGCGTTTTGTAAATGATATCCAACCGTTTATCCATGAGGGACGGTAGAAGGCGCAAAAAAGGTTTATTGTGGGGTCAACATTCTTCAGCAAGCAGTTTATTTCAAAATTTGAGATTTTGGCGACACCTAACAATGCAGCTACGAAAGGTGTATGCTGTAGTAGCTCAGTATGTCCATCAGAAAGCGACTTAGGGGTATGAGATTGTTGGAGAACTCGATGAATCTGGTGTATATACCAATTTTTCCATCCGGGAAACTTCCAATATGTTCTTGTGGATCGGGTACAGGAGGGTGGAGATCTGAAGATGTGTGGTATTTCGTGATGAATCAGGAGAGTTCTTGTTCTGTTATGCGGGACGTCACATCAAACAGTTGTGCTACCATTTTGTCTTTGTAGATATTTTGACATGGGTGTAGAATTGGTGTTCGACGTTTTTTCCTGCTATTTTCAACAATGTTGGGAAGGTTTTTTTGGATAGGCAAAGAAGAAGGTTGGATGTCTGTTAGACTGCATTTATATACACTATAGCCGCATGGGATCTTGCGACACGTGTCCCAAATGCTTTGTTCATCCTACGGTGTTGGCTAGTTGGTTCCTCTGACATGGTTAGTGTCTTTCCCAGTTCCCAATGCAGGGTTGTGATAGTGGAATCTACCATGTATAGTTATTCAAAATCATTTCATGTGGACTGTGCGGGGTATTCGTTTTTTTTGCGCAGAGGCATGACTGGTTTATAATCTAGTAGCCGCGGTTGGAACCTGCGACCACTAGACTGGGGGGACATGATGATGTATAGTCCCTAGTTGGTCTGGATAGCCCGACCCACGGGTACTACCCGCATCCATCAGGGATGGACTAAAGGCTTGTGCGATGTGTGCACGTGAGCCCAGTGGGCCCGGTAAGACGTTGTCGCACATAAGGTTAATTACTTAAGTAGGTCCTTGATGCAGCGCGATAGGATCAGACAAGAGTATAATCTATCATATAGATATATTCCCTAGAGTGAAGAGATATACACTTGCCTTAGTTATACGATAAAGATCAAGCTAATTTAGGTCATTATCTCTTCCTTTGGCCGCAAGAGTAGGAGAGCCCAGCCAGGACTCTCTCGGGTATAAAAGGAACCCCATGGGTGTCACAAAGGTACGATATGCACAATACCCTAAACACTACATACTAAAATCGATTACTTACTCTCACGCTGGAGTCTAATCGTGGGTCACAAACCTACGGTAAGCCTAACGGTGTCTGTTTAGTGCGCATGGTCCTCAAAGCAAGTTTCACTTTG
This sequence comes from Glebionis coronaria, assembly GCA_025667525.1. Lineage (NCBI taxonomy): Eukaryota > Viridiplantae > Streptophyta > Magnoliopsida > Asterales > Asteraceae > Glebionis > Glebionis coronaria. The sequence continues at coordinate 633,398,857 of CM046875.1, read as the reverse complement.
TGCAAGAGTCGGAGTCCACGAGACCCCAAGATAAGCCTAATTTGGGTCAAGCTCGGCCCACTCCAACTTTTGTATCATCAAAGGCGCTGACAAAGGAAATCCTAGTTACAAGACAATTACTTAGTCAACACGTTTTGTATATTTAGGAAAGATATGTTCAACATTGTATTCTCTATGTTTATATTTTCCTAGAATAGTTGATAGCTTGATTATTGTTCAAGACTCCTTATGTTATAAAAGGAGGTCTTAGGTTTCATTATCGATATGCGTTCTTAACACTTTCATTGTACCTCATCGTTTATCAATACAAGTGAAAGTTTAGTATACATTGTGTTTTGCTTTGTTCTTTGCTCTAAGTGTTAATTCCGCATAACACTTAGATTGTCATAAACAAAAAGTTTCTCTACGTGTTATACTTGATTTAATCTCGTTAACACAAAGCTAAATCGATCTAAGTTAGGGATCATCAATGGTGACAAATCAACTTAGAAGATAATGATTATTTAAAATTTATATTTAGAGTACCTTCTATGTCTTCTATACCACACATCCAATATTTGGAGATGTCATCGGTAGACGATTCTGTTAATCCCATTCAATCCATAACACAAGATTTAGAGAGAGAAATAGTAGAAAAGTAGAGAGAGAGAGAGTAGAGAGAGAAGTGGAAGGTTTACACTAAAACTAGGTGTTTTATGAAATGAACCAACACCCTCTTCCACATGTGGAATAGGGTTATATATGCCACAGCTCTAAGGCCTTTGTGGGCTTCATCTTGGGCCGGGCTTGGCTTTCACTTGGGCATATAGCCCATTACAAAGACAATATTAGCTTAAATTCCAAGCCCGCTTTTCCCGACTAACCTATTACTATACAAGACCAATAACGACTAAGATGACCTATTACATTCTTGTTCGACTATATAAAATATAGGGCTAACAATCTCCCCCAATGTATAGGTCATCTTAAAAAGCTTAAAAAGTATAAGATGATTGAGTGAATACATTCTTGTAGAGGAGATCTTCCTGCTTTGGTCATGTATCTTGGTCTTGATCTTGTTTGTAACGGCTTTGTTCCTTCATGCCTTGTGATCCTTATCTTGAGCCTTTGCCTTTTGACTTAGAGTGCTTGAGATCTTCAATCTATCCTTGATAGTGTTAATCTTGTGCTCTTGTGGCAAGATGACCTATTACATTCTTACATTCTTAAATATCTTGATTATCGCCATCTTGTTCTCTTGTGACTTCTGAATCGACATTGGTTACACAGCTACGCCACCTTCTTGATATGCAGCAACATATATAGACACAGATGAAATGGCTTTAAACATTTCACCCTAACTCGGTAGCGTTTTACCTCCGGTCGGTGAAGACCGTTAAACGGTATTAAATACCATACCTGTGATCAGGTAGATTCGATTAAGAACCTCCTTGACAGGGTTTCCCAGCGGTAGTAGCCAGTTCTCTTTACTCGACCGTCTCAAAGCAGACTTCGAACGTAAAGAGTGAATCATAAGGATAAATTATCCGTCTGATTAGAGTCGTCAATTCAGATTTCCTGGAACAAGTTTGATTCTAAAAGAATCGCACCATTGTTGCTTTCCAGTTTGTCACAAGCTTGATTCATAGAGAATCTTGCGAGTTACCTACCGTAGTGCTGTTTGATGTTGACACTGGAAGGATTTCCATTCGTCACTGTGAACACTAATGAGTGTCACTCTGAATGTTCTAGCAAGATCACATGGATTTTGCGAAGAAACCTGGAATCAAGTTTGAATCAAATAAGAATCGAAACTTAGTTGCTTTCCAGTTCTCACAAGTTTGATTCGTGTAGAATCACATAAGTTACCTACCATGAGCTTGTTTAATGCTGGCTCAAGCAGGATTTTCATCTTCATTGTGAATCGTATCTCTCAGATGTTCTGGCAATATCACAAGGATAATGCGTAGGACTCGATTGTGTCCTAATGAGATGATAGATAGATCTCGATTGGCTCTAGACTCAATAAGTGCATTTTGGTAATCGGAGGCTGGAGCAGACTGCCACCTTTTCAATATTAACTGACTCGGAGTAAGAAAGTCAATAGATACGTGTTGATCTCAGTGACAATGAGACAAGTTTCTTTTGAGAGAAACTCGAATGGCTGGGGAAGGGTTGTGCATCGCATCACTGGGTCCATGACACTTGTCTTCAAAAGATGTGTTAACCCGGTTTCTACCTAAGTTGCATAGAATATTCAACTCCTTCAATGCTTACCAATACGTCATCATTAGCACCTTGTTGTGATTGTTCTAGTGCTAACTTAAGTAATTGGTCCGCATTCAGCTTCATTCCACTCCATCTTTCCTAAGGACAACTATTTCTAGCTATAGAATGTCCTTGGGTAGATCCCTCCGGTTCTGGTAGGATCATAGGACTTAGTTTCCTATCCTAAACCACCTTTTGACTCCATCGTTCCGTCGTGGATAGTAGGTTGTTTTGGGTATAGATCGTAACCATTAAACCATTGAAAACCATTCAAAGTGTTTGATAAAAATCAAAACTTTTAACACTTGAAAGTTTTACATTTCCGAAAAGCTCCCCCTGTTGGGTCAAAAAGTTGATGTGGCAGAAACTCAAAAACGAAGAAAACATGAAGATTTTGTCCAAGCGTTGTCAAGAGCAATTTAGGCGTTGACAAGAACAAATACATCGTTGTTGGCTCAAGAGTTGTCATGTACAATCTAAGCATTGTTACATGCAATTCAAGCATTGACAAAACATAGACAAAGAAGCTTATGGAAGCTTCTATTTAGATAAACATGCAAAGATATTCTGCATAAGTTTATTTAAATAGAAGATTTACATGTTTATTCATTCTTATCTATTGTAAAACCCTAATCCTTACACTATAAAAGGAACCAAGGGTTATTAGGTTTTTCATATAATTCATTCACAATGTAAACCTAAACGTGTGTGCACACTAGACGTGGGATTCAATGTATACACGTCTAGTGGATGTTTGTTATTAATATAATGAACATCCCTATTGTTTTAATTCATGTTATTCGTGCCTAAACACCTTGTTAATGTGTCGTGTTCTAATTCCTCTTTGATTGTATAATCATATGAACATGATGTATTCCTAGTTGCTTAAAAGATCCGGAAACCAAGGTTTCCACACCCCCTACACACATGCATCGATATATGAAATAGTTTGGCATGTGAAGGAAAGAGTTGCACTTGAGTCTTTAAGATCACATGTTGCGATATATTACATTTTAATCACATTTTCTCCCCTATCTCTAATATAATATTAGAGATACCAATTGATTAAAATATGACATTTTCCAAAAAATCGACGGGAGAGAAACATGTGTGCACGCATGAATCAATGAACATTTTCAGTCGGGTCGCTCCCCCTCAACAATATATGTGTGTCTTGAGACAAAAATTGACAAAATTTTAGAAAAACGACACCACAAAATATGTTGAGGTACGGAGTTGAGATGCCTTTACCGATAATATATGACAGATTTAATATCATTTTCAGAATGTGTTGGATACATAAAATATGACAATTTTAGATATGTACCCAACAACATTAAAGGCTTGATTTTAAAACGCTCCCCCTCAAAAATTGATCAAAATAACATATGACATTTTTAGATATAAAAACCTATTATGAGGAAGGGAGTGTTGAACACACAATTTTGAAAGATTTAGAAAAACCTTTTGAGAAATTCTTGAAAAATTGTGTTCAACGGTTTTAAAATAATCAGGATAGAAGACTTCTCTTCTATTGCTTAGGGAAAGCGCACTGAAACGTACACTCCCCTTTCGGGTCCGTTTTTCATGAGCTCAAAACTTTGATTGTTTTGTGACTAGCTCATGATTGAGAAAAATAAATTTCCCGTTATGAAGGATAAGTTATCATCCGTGATAAACTTTCCTTAAGTTGAAGTTCGAGTTCTAAGCTGACATTTACTTAGAAATCGTTTTTCATGAACTTAAAAACTTTGAATGTTTTTATGAGAAGCTCATGACCGAGAAATATGAATTTCTCGTTGAGAAGGATAAGTTATCGTCCGAGATAAACTTTCCTTAGTTGAGGTCCGAGTTCTAAGCTGTGATGCGCCTAGAAGTCATTATGAGAGAATATCAAGCAACTTCATTTGCCAAAACCTCCAAGTCTTCTGGAGTCATATACTTCATACCAAGACGGCCAACGAGATACGCAAACCTATCTTTTGATAGAGCTTTTGTAAACAAGTCTGCCAGCTAGTACTCAGTTCTGACAAAGTATAATTCCACGATGCCGCGTTCCACTTGTTCCTTGATGAAGTGATATCTGACATCTATGTGCTTGGTGCGGGAGTGCTGAACCGGATTGCAAGATATGGCTATGGCCGACTTTCAGTCACAATACATAGGTATTTTATCAAAGTGGAAGCCATAATCCGTGAGTTGAGTTCTCATCCAGAGGACTTGAGCACAACACGCGGATAGAGCCACATATTCTGCTTCAGCTGATGAGAGCGAAGTGCAATCCTGCTTCTTTGACGACCAGCTGACAAGCTTGTCTTCCCCTAGAAACTGTATGCTACCAGAAGTGCTTTTTCGACTATCAATACAACCTGCGTGATCAGAATCTGAAAAAGCTGTTAGATGAAAACCGGTTTCCCTCGGATACCAGAGTCACATGTGAATGGTATTCTTAAGGTACCGAAAGATCCGTTTAACCTCTTTGAGGTGCTTTTGAGTAGGTCTGGCTTGATATCGTGCACAATAGCATGTGGCATGATGAATATCAGGCCTGCTGGCTGTAAGGTACATAAGTGACCCGATCATATTGCAATATCGCGTTTGATCTACGGGATATGAGTACAAGTCAGCGTCTAGGGATGTGGTCGACAATGGTGTACCAACGCGAGCACATGAGGTCATACCATGCTTTTTAAGTATCTCTTGAGCATACTTAGCTTGGTTAATGAAGATACCACGTGGGGATTGATGAATTTGGAGGCCTAAAAAGAATTTTAGCTCCCCCATCATTGACATTTCAAATCTGATGTGCATTAATTTTTCAAAATGTTTTGAAAGTTTTGGGTTCGTAGAACCAAAAATAATGTCATCAACATAAACTTACACCAGCATTATGTCATCCCCATATTTATTAGTAAAGAGAGTAGGATCAATAGAACCTTTGGAGAATCCTTTGGACACCAAGAAGTTTGAAAGTTCTTCGTACCATGCCCTTGGAGCTTGTTTAAGTCCATATACAGCCTTCTTGAGACGATAGACTTTGTCAGGATGATGAGGATCGATGAATCCTTCCGGCTGATTCACATACACTTCTTCCTTCAAATGACCGTTGAGAAAAGCAGTTTTAACGTCCATCTGAAAAACCGTGAAGCCCTTATGTGCAGCATAAGCAAGAAATATCCAGACTGCTTCCAAACGAGCGACTGGAGCGAATGATTCATCGTAGTCTATTCCTTCTTGTTGACGGTATTCCTTAACCACAAGACGAGATTTGTTTTTGATGATGGTTTGTTCTTCATCCAGTTTGTTTTTCCAGATCCATTTGAAATCTAAAATTGACATTCCATAGGGTCGGTCAACAAGTTTCCAAACATTTAGGCGTTCAAACTGATGAATTTCGTCTTGCATTGATTCAATCCACGCATGATCAGTCATGGCTTGTTTGATGTTTGTAGGTACAGTTGAACTCACGGTGAGTGCATACATACACACATCGCCATCGGTTTCGAGTTGTCTGCGTGTTCAAACCGGTTTTGAAGGATTTCCAATGACTTGCTCCAATGGATGATCACGTGTCCAATGGTGAGTGGATGGATATGGTTGGTAGAATGTATGCATGTTGGACGGATCAACATGTTGAGTAGAAGACTCTCCGACTTCGTGTACCGGTGTACCGAACGGATTGATAAATTCTTCATCGTCAGGTTGTGCATCGACTGCTTGATTGTTGTTTTCTCCTTCAGCATTGACGGTTGGTGATGTTGGTTGTATGACAGTTTCTTGAGTTTGTTGAGTATCCACTGGAATTGTCTCTTGAGCAACGGTTGCTGAAGTAGATGCAGTTGTGTCTTGTTGACTTTGTGCGGGTGCATCAGCAGTATTGACAGCGGAAGGCTTTGACACAACTTGATTGTTTCCATAGTAATATTCATCAAACATTGGATCATATAAATCAACCAACTCATTAATTTGTGTCGTATTCGTCGAGTCTGCTGTAGGAGTATTTTCTTGACATTCTTGCATGGGACGTACACTATTGTATGTAGGTGCTATTGTTGGACATCGAGGAGCGGGACTTGAGCTGTTGTGATCAAGTACCATTTGTGGAAATTCGTCAAAGTTCACATGAATTGTTTCGACAATAATCTTTGTTCTCTTGTTATAGACCCGATATCCTTTCGACAATGTCGCATACCCCACAAAAATACATGCATCACCTTTTTCCTTCATCTTGTCGAGATTCTCACCGTCTTTAAGAATGTAGCATAAAGATCCAAATACGTGAAAGAATTTGACAGTAGGTTTCCTGCCATTGATGATGTGGTAAGGTGTCTTTTCATGTCTAGGGATAACGAGAGAACGATTCTGAGTATAACAGGCAGTTGCAATTGCTTCAGCCCAGAAGAATAGCGGTAATTTTGAAGCAGAAAGCATTGTTCGAGCAGCCTCAACCAAAGTACGGTTCCGCCTTTCAACAACTCCGTTTTGTTCAGGAGTTCGAGCAATAGACGTTTGATGTTCGATGCCTTCTTCTTGAAAGTAAGATTGCAAGTTCTTGTGCAAAAATTCAGTACCCCTATCCGTTCTTACGGTTAAGACTTGAGCTTGAAGATTGCGTTGTATCATCTTGAGAAAGTTTTTGAGAACCTCTGGTGTTTCATCTTTGGACCTTAAGAAGAAAGTCCATGTGTATCTAGAGTAATCATCAACAATCACGAGAATATACTTTTTCCTGTTAATACTCTCTACACGCATGGGACCACATAAATCCATGTGTAGAAGTTCCAATCGTCCTTTTGAGCTTGGGGTAGTCTTTGATTTGAAAGACTTCCGTTTTGCTTTCCCCAACTCACAAGAAGAACAAAGATGGTCTTTGACGAATTTTAACTTTGGGAGACGGGTCACAATATCATTTTTCGAAAGCAAGTTGATGATGTCAAAGTTGAGATGTGACAATCGTTGATGCCATAACCATGCTTGAGATGATGAAGCTTTAGCCATTAAGCAAATTGGATTTGTTGAAGATGTGTCTTGAAAAGTTACTGTGTAGAGATCAGAACCACGAGAACCTGTAAGAAGGTCATTCCCATCGTAGTCTCTAACATAGCAAGTAGATTTTCGAAAAGCCACTTCCAAATCCGCATCACAAAATTGACCAACCGAGAATAAATTGTGATTCAGTCCCTCGACGTAATAAACCCGTTTTATAGTGATATTCCCTTGAACCAAGTCTCCATATCCGAGTATCGGTGCAAATTGATCATTTCCAAACCGTACCGTACCCAGAAAATTCTCCACGAAGTTAATGAGAAGCTTGAGATTTCCTGTCATGTGCTTTGTGCACCCGGAGTCCATTATGAATAGGATGATTTCGACGAGCTGCATAAGAATTAGAATACAATGTAGCATTTAACAAATGGGAGCCCTTGATAGAAACGGGTTCCAAAATAGTGGTGGACCTAGATTCTAAAGGCAAGCTAACATTCATAGACCCAATTAGAATATGGGTTGTCTTAGGTACCCATTTGTATCCGGGTGGTGTAAATCTTGAATACCCCCGTGTACATCTCTCAATCATGTTCTCATAAAACTTCTTTAACCTGCTTTGTTTACGTAGAGTAGTGGATTCTAACGCACTTAGTTTCTTAAGTGGTTGATCAGTGGATTGGTTCAAAGTTCTTGTGGGTTCTCTAGTACTAGTGGGCACACGAATAGGCTTCCTAGTTCTAGTATTCACGCCATTATGATTAAGAGCGCAAGCATCATGATTGAAAGTACGAACACATTTTCTACATTCAACACAAACAAATTCAACATTCGAGGTCTTAGCATTTAAACTGTCATTACATGCAGTTACAGACGTTTTATTCTTAGAAAACTTAAAATTCCTACGGTGGTCTTCTACATCCAAATTCTTTCCTTGACTATTGTTAGGCATGACCTTATCTTGCATTCTATTGCTATTAAGTTGTGGTCCGCTAACGCTAGTAGTGGGGATTACTCCTGTAGAAGAAGACACACGTTGATTAGTTTTCCTAATATTCTCAGGTAACCGCGATGTTCCAGTTTGAGTGGGCTTAGTGTTCATCTTATACATTCCATGTGCTATCACATTGGTACTCTTATCATTTCCTATCTTAGGCAAAGTCTGTGGGGATTGTCCCAAAATAGATGATTTAGGGCATTTAACCGCATTCGGTTGACGAACGGCGGAAGGTTTACCCAAAACAGACTTTCCTTTCATTTTCTCAATGAGTTTCTGTAACTCACTAATGGCTATGTCCCAAACCTATAATACATTAACCAATCAAGATTCAATTTAGGGTGATGATATGTACACTGATGGATTTTTTTACACACAATAAAAAACAAAAGTATATGACTTTTATGCTCTTGCCTAGTTTGACTTCATTACTCTTTCCCTTCACCCTAACTTGACTTCATCTCTCTAAATCCTTAAATAGTTTGGTAAGTTCATTATTGGCCCCTTTTACAGCCAAAATGTTACTATAATAATCAGTAAATAGAGCTACCGGAAATTATTAGAGTGTTAATTTCATATTATATTTTTGCCTTTGTTCTTTTGTTGCACATCAATGAAATAAGTAGTGCCAAACTATAGAAAAAATGAGTACGTTGTTATTGATTGTAATCTTCACTTGTACTTGTTCCAACCTCAAACGCTGTATTTCACATTCGAAATTTCGAGATAAATTTGTTTTTTTAATGATAAATATCATTCATGATTTGCTTATTTTAAGGACAGGGTAAGGAACACTTTGAATTGTAGCTTTCAAGTCTTTCAATGATGTTCATTCTTTATCGATGGACACATACGTAAATAGGAAGAACACACCATGAAAGTATCAAGAAACAAGCACAGACTCACATCTCTATAGTTTGTTATTCTTAATATTTGATTAATGATCGAATACTAGTAAAAATTCTTTTATGAGTAGATTGAGCAAACAATGACAAGGAATTGATTTTAGTTTATTGGTGTTTTTAAGGAGGAATCATTTATAAAAACAAAATAGAATGGGCAAAATAAACGAAGGGTATAAAAATTATTTAAAACTAATTTTTCGTGTGCAAATAAAATAGCCCGTGTACTTATCAATTTCCTTCAATTTAAGCATTGATTTTTTTAAACATTTCACTTTTCAAGATTTTAAAAGAACAAAACTTATCATGATTTAGATTTGGTAAATCATTTGCTAATTTTCTTGAAAATAATGCATTATACAAAAAATAAAAAATAATACAAGAAAATCTTACCGGGCCGGGGACAAGTGTGAAGATATGTCGACATAACACCATGTTTTGACATTGACATTGGAAAGACCCTTCTTAGTTTTACGTTCTCATCCATCATAGCAGTGACTTCTATAATTGCATTTTGAACTGTTGTTTCTCTGCTCAATTTAGGATGGTCAAAATTGATCTTCAAATTCTGCACATATTATCCCTCTATACCAGTCAGGCAATAAGAAAACAAAAACTTACTAATCATGGCGCAACACATAAGCAAGCAGTAAAGACCTTGCCGAGTCTAAAGTTGGAAGATTTGGGAACTCAAATTGGGATTTAGGTTTGTCATTTTTTGTTGATATGGTATAAACCTACTTTTTCATATGTGTTCTGTGATTAGTTAAGATGTAGTATCATATGAAAAAAAATCCATTTTTCGGTATTATGATGTAGTCTTTTTGCACACGTTTTAGGATAAACGAGTAACTACGGTAAGTATTAGGTAAATACGTTAGGAAACGTATAAACCGACAATCGAGTTCGCTCTCGGTGTAGGTATAGTGTTTATGCCAAATAAATATACGATATTGAATGAGTATTACGTCTTTGGAAAGAAGGAAAGAAAGGAAAACGGAAACGGATTACGCTCAAAACGGACGAAAACGCGTACGAACGTTAAAAAGCGACGAAACAAAAAATTTCAGCTAAAAAATTATTAAAAATTCCTAAAAATCTCTAAAAATTCTAATTACAAAGAAAATGTGAACCAAAAAATTTGAAAGTATTTAAATTAATTTATATTTATTTTTAAAGTTAAATAAAAAACCTAAAAATAAAAGTAACCAAGAAAAGTTCAAAATCCAAAATTTTCTTTTCGTAAAGCTAATATATATTTATCTAAAACTAAAATGATTTTTTGAATTTCTTTATAAATCTTTTTCTATTTTTTAAATAATTTCTAAAATTAAAAATGAAAATAATCCTAATAAATAATATATAAAAGTGAAAAATAAATTTTTTACACAAAAAAAGTCTTAAACTATGATGAAAACGGGAGGAAAATGGAATGATGCAAACACAAGATCAAAATAAGCTGTAAACAGCTTATTTAGTCTCGAAATGTTTCTAATAAGCAAAGTCTAACACCCCTTAAATATCAAATTAGGGAAAGGTTTAACATTAAAGTCCCTTGGGCAGTTGGTCTGGAGTGTGGATGTTGAGGCGTTCATCTTGTTGAGGTCGGAGGTTCGAGGTGTGCAACCCCCAAATTTTTTTTCTTTTTTTTCTTGTCTACTCTAGGATTAACAGTACCTTAATACACACTCGACAATACAAACATAATCCAAAAACCAAATCGAGCCATGAATCAATAGATTCACGCTTATGAACACACTCACGAACAACCACACCAGCATGCCACTTTTTGTTGGTTATCTTTTGGGTTAGTTTGGTAAGCTGTTGGTTGCTGTAGGGAATGAAGGCACGATCACAGACACAACACAAACACTACAGTTACTCAACACAACACAAAACACTAAATCATTAACAGCTTATGCAACAAATTTTACTTATGAACACAACTACACAACAGGCCTCTAAACTTTTATACTTTGTTTGGTTTCTTGATGCACTTGTTGGTTTTGGAATTTGATAGTTGTTGGTATTGGGACAAAGGGCACCCTCACTTGCGTTTTGCAAGTGAGGAGTCTAATATAAGATGTAAACTAACTCACCCACTCATAATCAACAGATTTATCACAAAGGATAAACAACCAATGTCAACGTTGTATGCCAAAATATGATCACAGCTCAAGCAAGCAGGCTCCTTGTTTTTACTCTTTTTCTTTTACTTGTTATCTTTCTGGTTTTGCTGTTTGGTTGAACACAAGGCACCTTCACTTGCGTTTTGCAAGTGAGGAGTCAATTACAAGCACACATGTATACCTAACAAGCCACAGATTTCAATAATCCCACACTCTTCTACAAAAAACACACAAAACAACACCCTCTTATCTAATGCAAATGGGCAGAAAATGAACACAACATGCAAATTTAGATACTTACACTAGAACTGTCGAACAACACTTAGATGGCAACTTAACTGACCCTAGGAGTATGCACAGTCAGCGAACTCAACACTAAACACAAACACACTCAACCACAATTTCCACTCTATGATGTTCACAGTTAGAATCCAAATGCAATAGAAGGCACTCTTACACTTTCTGGTTTCTTTTTGGTTCTACTTGGAGTATTTGTTTGCTTTGTTGGATACAAGAGGGAACTCAAAACAAACACAGTACACAAATACGCAATTCAAACATATACAATTATCCACAAACCTAACTAACCTAATGTCGACTAATAAAAGAAAGAATGCAGATAGTGGTGGTGATGGTATCTATTTGGTATCACAGTAGCTTCCACAGCAACCAAAACTACCTCAAGGCTACCACGAAATCAAGCCAAACTGTCAGCACCCCAAAACTAAGCACTAAACTAACATATGATAAGTTTGCATAAGCTAAAACACCAAACATCTAGCCTTAAGCCTACTGTTGCTACAGAACACAGGAAACTGTTGATCCCAAACTTAGATCGATTAGATTTGTGTAAACGAGATTAAATCAAGTTAAACACATAAAGAAACTTTGTTGTATATAAATAATCTAAGTTATGCGGAATTAATACTTAAACAAGAACACACAAACAGGATAAACCAAACTTTCACTTTGATTGATTAATCGAACTTGCGTACAATGAAAGTGTAAAACATATATATTGAACTAAACCTAAAGGCCTCCTTTTAAAGATTAAGGAACCTTGTACAAGAGTCTACGTATCAACTATTTTAGGTAAAGATTAACATAAGAAATACATTGTCGAACATATCTTTACTAGAAACATAAAACGTGTAGACTAAGTATCCTATCAGTGCTTGACTTCTTCTTATCAATGCTTGACTTCTTCCTGTTAACGCTTGACTTCACAACGCTTGATTCTTCCTATCAACGTCCAATTTCCTCTTGTCAGCGTCTAAGTGTATTGGCTTCATTTTATTCCCAACAATCCTCCCCTAAACTTGATATCTACTCTAGTAATCAAGAATCTGAATAAAAACTAAGTACAAAGAGAATTCTTAGAAATACAAATTACTTATTAAGTTGGAAATAAATAAACCTAATCAAATCTTTGCCAACATCACTTGTGTAATCCATCTCCAGCTGTGTTGACACCATTTTCTTCAAAACTTCTTTGGACATAGGATATTCAGCATCCACAAGAAGATACTCATAAAACTTTTTAGTACTCAAATGATACACACCAACTGCTGAATATAGACGCCATTGAAGTCCACTAACATCATCAAGATCCTTCCATACTGGATCCTCATCATTTGGCTCACACATCCTCTTGAATGTTGACTAAATCTTTATTCCATTGACTGAAGTAGGTGCTTTAGTCTCATACTTGGCCTGCATCAACCTCCAAAGGTCTGCCAAGTCTTCCCTATCCAGGCTTGCAAACAAAGACATAAGATTAGTAAAAGTATGTACCTCTTTCCCATATCTGCCAATCATCCAAAACCCACTTGCATCTTCCTCATAGTGAAATATAGGGTTTCTGGAATCATGAGGTAACACCTCTACCAAATGTGAAGCTTCCAAGGGTGAGAGCTTAATACTCCTTCTAATAACAGCTTCACTAGGATTCACTCTATCCATTTTATCTAGGAACTCAAGTGGAACTCCCTTCTTCAATGGTCTTGGTGTAACCAAAGCCTGTTGGATCTGCATCTCTTCTACAAGTTCTTCTTTTCTTTCATCTAAAAGAAGCCTGATAGTGTTCTACTCTTGAACACTTGCCCATATAGGATAAGCTTTATATTCCAACTCATCAAAAGACAATCCTTGCAACTTCTTAAAAGTCCAACCTCCTTGATGACATCTAAGCAACATGTAGTAGAGCTCCCTTCTATCCATCTTAGTCTGTGTAAGAACTTTGCTAGATTTATACTTCAGAATTACCTTGCAATCCCTTTGAACTATTAGTAGAATCTCCAAACCCCAAATTTGATCTGATAAAGTCATGTCTGGATTTTCCATTACCTTATTCTCCCATGCAAAGTACATCTGAGCAACTTCAGGCATCTCATAATCCACCTGATTTTTCAACTTTGCAATCTTTTCCTTTACCAACTCATCACCATATTCAAGTCTCTCTGGTTCTTCAATAATCATTACACTTGAATCTGTACTCTCATCATCACTGCCTTCCTTACTCTCAATAATAGTTTCCTTCATCCTCTCCTCTTTCTCAAGTTGTGCAGCCAACATGGAATCAAACTTTACTTGGGCTGCATCCTTGGGAACTACTGTTTCTACCATAATCCCATTACCTTTATCTAATATATCAATGGTGGGTAAAGATGATGATGGTACATGTGTAGACACATCCTTGATGATAGCTGATGACTGGGATACATCAACCATACCTGCAGGTCTATCAACGTCCAAAACCTGTGTGTCAACGCCTAACTTACTCCTATCAGCACTTAGCTTGTCAGCGTCAAAAACCTGCTTGTCAATGCTCAACTTACTTTTGTTAGTGCTTGGCTTAGAAACCTGTTCCAGCATCTCTATAAATGATATCTTTGTTGGAGTTGCCAGTGAAACATCAATAACTGGCCTCTCCTTCAAGCTGGTCAAAGCTTCAGCCATCTCCAAACCAATAGAACCACCTGAGCCTTTGTTACTTAAATTAAATGGCTCAGTAGCAGCTTCCTCCCCTTTGTAAGAATCCTCCCCTGATGAAAGGACTCTTGTCTGCCTTCTCCTAGTCTTAGCAGCTTCCAAAACAACAATCCTCTCCCTCAATTGCTTGAGTTCAAGGCCTTGTGTAGAGACAGTATGTACAAGGTCTGCATTTTGATTTTGCAAGCTAATGCAGACAGTCATCAATTCCAACAATGTGTAAGGTTCCAATCTGCCCTCCTCTAGAATGGTAATTTGACTTCCCAAAGTAGAGTCATGGAGCATGGATGGGGTCTTAATGATGTTAGGACTGGCTTGGCCTGCATCTAAGCTAGTACCAATAGTCCTAGCCCTACCCATGTCACCAACCACACTTGTGGTGGTGGTTCTCTCTACAACATGGCTAGGACCACCAGAGGAGAACACTCCAGTAGTCCTTTGGCGTTTTCCATCCTAAAGTCTGGGGGTGTAGAAGATGATGTGGATTGGGTGCCTGTTTGAAGGTTAAGGGGTGTCTGGGTTTGTTGTAAAAGGGTGTCATCATTTAGATTTGGAGTGTCAACGCTAACATTTAACGTGTCAGCGTTGAAGGATTCTTGGTCATGTCCATATGCTGGGGTGATGGTGGTTGTTCAGGTAATGGGTCTGGTTGTGGTAGGAGGTATGGTTGAGGTTGTGCTGCTACAATAACAGCAAGCATGGCTTGGGTAAGGGGTAAGTCTCGATGAGGTGGTGTATTCATCTTTCCAAAATTTGCTTTCTTTTAAACAGGGATCTTATAAAAATCATTGTGATCCCTAGTGCAATATCTTTGTTCATCAAATACCATTTGTAAAAACCTTGGGTAAGCAAGGGTCATCTTGCTACCCTTGTTATGACACATGCCATCAAAAATAATTTTAGAAAAGTTATATTTTTGCCCAGTAGCAATACACACAATGACACTCCTAATTGAATGGTTAATTTCATTGTGTGCAGTACATTTGGGACTCAAACATTGAAGAATGACATGTACAAGTACTTCCAAGCTGAGGGAAATTCATGTTTTGAATATTTCTTTAAAGTGCCCTCTTCTGGCAAAGGATAAGCCAAAGCTTGAAGTCCTTGTTCTAGCTCACCAATGGGTAGGGTGGTTATACCATCTACATCATTAAGATGCAAAGCTTGGCGAAACAAAGCTTCAGTAACCACCCATGGAAGCCCATGGACTGTAGCAGTCAATGTAGTCACATTATTAACTGTTGAGGAAGTGACAGTATTCCAAAACTGTTTAATATGAGTGACAGGGATAAGAGGAGCATGAGAAAGTGCATACCTGATTGGGGATGCATTTAAATACTCCACCATCTGAGTATATTGGGGAAACAGAGTATTGTCAGCCTCTAAATAAGCAACCATGTTGTGCTGACTTCTGAACCCCAATTCCAAATCACTTGGTTTAAACTTAGGCGCCATTGATGTAGAAAGCTGTGATAAATGTTATGAAAGATGAATGTGTGTGAAAATTTAGTTAGACAAGAATAATCAGTTACCTTGTTTCAAAAGAATGAGCCAAATATATAGGATATGTGAAAACATGTGATTGGTCAAAGATGAGGCAGTTATTTTCAAAATATAATGATTAAAATCTTGAAAATATATAACTTATCTTGTGCATTAATAAAAAGTTACCAACTCCTAAAATTACGGCCCAAATTTCGTCAAAAATAACAACTAGGTAGGACCTAATGTTTATCAACGGTCAAAAATAACTTATCAACGCCCAACGGCTATATTCTTGTCAACGTTGGATTTTGCCATGTCAACGTCAAAATTAGTCCTAACAACGTTTGGAAATAAAACTGTCAGCGTCCAAAAACAAAAATAATAAAAAAGAAAAAGGACCTTAACAAATTAAATTATCCTAGTGAAGATAACCTATAGACTGAAAATTACCATAGGGTGGCAAGCACTGTCCAATCATGCACACTTGCTTAAGCAAGATAGACATAATTGTCCTCAAATGTCCCTTGCTAACCAAAGTTCTTAACAATGAAGTTATCTTATAAAATCCTTTGTAACTTCCCAGGTAAGCCCAATAAAAATCATACCCAAGTCTCCCAACAGACCACATCTAATTCTAGGTCAAAAAGTCTTGGCAGCGTGCAAAGTACATCAACTTTGCATGCTACAGTGCCTCACGATTTAGTAAACTAACTCGTACTCACCAGTGGACACAATCTAGAATTGTGATAAGAGTATTATATGAATACCCAAAAATTACTAAAGGTTTCCTAAACCTCCCCTTAAAATAAGATATACAAGTTGCCAAATAAAATACATGCAATAAAAATTTATGTCAAGATAGGAATATAAATATTCCAACCATCATCCATAAACTTGAACATGCTTCAAGTAAGCTCGAAGGATCCATAAGCAACTCTATATCCATTTGTACAATGCTAACAATGCCTCCATAATTAGATCAAAAACCACAAAACTAACATATTGCTCTCAACGTCATTTTAACACTTATTAGCGTTAAAATAACCTTTGTCAGCGTTAGATAAATAAAGTGGAAAACCTAATTTTGTACAAAGACCAATAACAATGCATATCCTGTACATACTTATACAAAAAGTTTCAAAAACACATATTAGGTAAGATTGATCATTCTAATACTTGTTACCAAGTATTAAAATCTCCCAGTATCAAAAGGTTTAGTTAATAAATTTGCCACATTTTCTTATGTGTCAACCCTATCTGGTTGTATTAAACCTTTTACAAAAAAATCTCTTATAAAATGATGTCCAATTTCTATGTGTTTTGTTTTAGAATGATGTACAGGATTTTTAATAATGCATAAAGTACTGTTAATGTCTACAAAAATCTTAGTATGCATAAAATTATACCCATAATCCAACAGTTGGTTCTGAATCCATAAGACTTGTCCACAACAAGCAACTGCGGCTACATATTCTGCTTCAGTTGTAGAGTTGGACACCACTGTTTGTTTCTTTCATTGCCAAGATATCAAACTACTCCCAAGAAATTGGCATCCACCAGTTGTGGATTTTCTATCAAACTTGTCACCCCCATAATCACTGTCTAAATAAGCAATAAGCTCTAATGGATAATCCTTTGGATACCATAATCCCAAGGTGGGATAGCACCTAAGGTATCTAAAAATCCTCTTGACAGCATGAAGATGACACTATTTGGGAGTCACTTGATGGCATACACATGCACACACAGCAAACATAATGTCAGGTCTAGAAGCTATAAGATACATTAATGACCCAATCATTGACCTATAATGCCTGACATCCACCTCTTTTCCATCTCCAACCATTTACCCAAGGGTGTTCCCTATCCATGGGTGTGCTAGCCCGTTTTTCATGTGGAGAAAAGCCAAACTTCTTCAAGATATCTGCTACATATTTTTCTTGAGAGATGAATATACCATCTTCTTTCTGCTGAACTTGTATCCCTAGAAAGAAGTTCATCTCTCCCATTGCACTCATCTTGAACTTGTCTGTCATGAGCTTGGAAAAGTCTTCACTCATCTTTGGACTGGAAGAGCCAAAGATGATATCATCCACGTAGACCTGAACAAGTAAAAAGTCCTTACCAATCTTCTTTGTAAACAAAGTCTGATCTATAGTGTCCCTTTTGAATCCATTGTCCACCAGATAGGTGGAAAAGGTACCATACCATGCTCTTGGGGCTTGATGAAGTCCATACATTTCTTTCTTCACTCTATACACCTTGTCTGGATGTTCAGAATCTTCAAAACCAAGAGGTTGCATAACATAAACCTCCTCTGCAATTGTGCCATAAAGAAAAGCACTCTTCACATCCATTTGATAAACTGTGAAGCCCATGCAAGAAGCATAGGCTAGGAAAATTCTTATTGCTTCAATCCTTGCAACAGGTGCAAAAACCTCCTTATAATCTATCCCTTCCTCTTGTGTATAGCCTTGAGCAACTAAACGTTCCTTGTTTCTGACCACAATTCCTCTCTCATCCTTTTTGTTTCTTAGAACACATCTTGTCCCTATAGGTCTGACATATTTGGGACAATCAACTAACTCCCAAACATCTTGAAAAGCAAATTGGTGAAGCTCATCTTGTATTGCTTCCACCCAACTTGGTTCTTTGAGAGAATTAAATATCTTCTTGGGTTCCTGTTGTGACAGAAAACAAGCAAACAAACATGCCTGAACAAGAGGGGTATCAACCTTCTTATGAATATTGGCAATAAATCCTCCATGATTCTAATGAGACCTTTTAGTTTGTACTGGAGACATCGCATCACCATTAATCAGAGAAGAATGGTGATTCTTGATAGTAGATGTAAGCACTCCTCCTTCAATAATTGTGTTGTCTTCAATTTTAGTCTCCAAGTTGCCAATATCATCTTCAAATTCTTCTTCATCATCACCTGAATGAACCTCTCCATGTATGTTGGAAGGGTCACCTTGTTCAAAAACACTAGAAGAGAATAAATGGTCAAAAGATTTGTCAATGCCTGAATTAGGGTTGTCAACGTTTGAGCCATCAACGCCTGAATTTGGCATGTCAGCGCCAGATTTTCCTTTGTCAGCGCTTGAAGATTCCTGCATGTTTTCATCAACTGGTGTTTCTTGTGGACCACCTTTTTCCTTTCCAGCAGCAGCAGCAGCAAATGCATCTGTCCATATAGGAATGGTAACATACTCAAGTATGGGAGCTAATTTGTCTGCATGTGATCCTACCTCCTTATCAACTTGTATACCTGAAATTTCAACAACTGGTTCTTCCAAAATATTTGAATTCACCTTTATAATGACTGGATTAGTAACAGGCATATAATTCAAGGTTCTAGATAAAGGTTCCAAATCAAATAACCTATTTGGTCCACTCTCAGGATCACTAGGTTTACTTTCTAAAAACCTAACATGTACCTTTTCAAGTATACGTTTTTCTTTCTTAAGGTAAACCCTATATCCTCTACTCTGCACTGAATAGCCCATAAAATAGCCTTCATCGCCTTTAGCACTAAACTTTCCTAAGGCATCACTAGTATCTAATACAACTACATGACAGCCAAAGGGTTTAAGAAAACCAATATTAGGTTTCCTACTCTAAAATAGCTCATAAGGTGTCTGATTGTGGATTTTGTTGACCAATGCACTATTCTGAACATAACAGGCTGTATTCACAGCCTCAGCCCAAAATGCAATGGGAAAGTGAGCATCAGCCAACATTGTCCTAGCTGTTTCTATGAGTGTTCTATTCTTCCTTTCAGCCACCCCATTTTGTTGTGGGGTTCTAGCTACACTAAACTGCCTAGTGATCCCTTTCTTGGCACAAAAGTCATCTAAAAGCTTATTTCTAAACTCACCACCATTATCACTTCTAAGGATTTTAACCTCATTCCCAGTTTTCTTTTCAATTTTGGTAATAAAGTTAATCAAAACATCAGCAGTTTCACTTTTCAAAGCCAAAAAGAAAGTCCAAGTAAATCTAGAAAAATCATTAGTTATGACAAAACAAAAAGATTTACCATTTAAACTTTCTATATTAGTTGGACCAAATAAGTCCATATGCAGCAGGTGAAGTAGTTTAGAACTAGAGTGCACAAGTTTAGACTTGAAAGAGACTTTGTGCTGTTTGCCTTTAAGGCATACAACACAAGAGTGATCATTGTGGAAAGCCTTTTCAGGCAAACCATCAACTAAACCATGTCTCACAAGTCTATTTATGTTCTTAAAATTTATGTGCCCTAACCTTCTGTGCCAAAGATTACTCTCATCAACTGAAGCCTTAACATATAGACATGATAGATTATTATTCATCCTAATTCCATTAAGATTCACATTATAAATGTCCTTATGCCTAGGTGTTCTATAATCAATGAATTTCTCATCAGGTAATTCAAAATCCTTGCTTAACACCAAGCATTCAATATCAGTGAAAAGAACCTTATTTTTGTTATCACAAACTTGTGATACACTAAACAGATTATAATCAACTTCATTTACCATAAATACATTTTCAAAACGCAAATTGTTGGTGATAAGAGTGCCTTTGCCAGTAATGGTTCCATATCCTCCTCCAAAGCACACTTTGTCACCATCCTTAATGGGGGTAAAGTTGGTCAAATAGTCTTCCTTCCCCGTCATGTGCCTAGAGCATCCACTATCCCAATAGCCATGATCATTAACCTGCTTTTGAATGCCCTGAACATAAAGAAAACAAATTAGTTTTCTTTGGGAACCCAAGCCTGAGCAGACTTGGATTCATTTGGTTGTTCAACAAGAACAGATTTAGTCCTTATAACAACCCTTTGTTCATCCCTTTTTGGATTAAACACCCAGTTAACCCCAATTGGTTTAGTTATGACCTTTGAAATATAATGAAATCTGTTACAGGTCATAGAAATCCCATCTAAATTAGGGTTGTTGTCTTGTTTGGGTCTCTAAGTTAAGCTAGAAGAAGCTTTAGACCCCTTTCCCTTTGGTTGCATGTATTTGTTATTACTTGGTCTAACAGTGTTGGAAACATTCCTGTCAGCGTTAAAATTGTTGTTGACAATGATGCGATTGCTTTTGTCAGCGTCAAAACTAGGTTTTGATACAAGAACCCATTGTCTGTTAGACCATGTATTTGTCTTTTCAAAAGGTCTTTGTCCATAAGTATTCGACCCTTTAGTAAAGAATGCAGCTGGTCTAATGACTTGTGGACTTTTCTGGACAAAAGGTTTGGGTTTGACCATGGTTGACTTTCTATTAGCGTTGACAATTGAAGCATTGACACACTTATAAGCCAAATGTGAAAAGCTCCTACAAGTATAACAGGCTTTTCTAGACATAACTCTAGGTCTAGATGAAAAGAAACCTGTCCCATTATCACTAACTTGACTTTTTGGTGACCTAGGTTTTCTATACATTTCTGCATATTTAATACTAGGTTTTCTATAAACGTTTAAGCCGAGTTCAACAGTCTTTCCAGTAGTAGGGTTGGTCACTTTTATGGGTGATGACTCATTTGGGCTTTCACTAAGCATGCCACCTTTAACAAACAAAGTAGGATTGGGTTTCTTCCATTGGTCCAAATTTGTCAATTTCTGCTTATATTCCTCTACTGGAGTAAGAACTCTTGGTGGAGGAATAAATTCCTTTTCTTGGAGTTCTGGAATACCAGTCCAAGACAAATCCTTTCTAAGGACACCATAGAAGTTCCCAGCAGGTGGTGGAACACCAGCATACTCTTTCATCCTAATCCCAGTCATATCCCTAGAATCCCTTTGTTCACTAACACATTTTTCTAGGGTTTGAGAAGCTTTATCAAATCTTTGAATTTTAAGCCCTACATTATCTTTGTTTTTAATAGCCTCATCCAAATCAGCTTGTATAACACCTTTGGATCTCTTCAAGATGTCCCTAATCTCAATACTAGCATTTAGGTCATGAGTCAAAACATTGATTTG
This sequence comes from Glebionis coronaria, assembly GCA_025667525.1. Lineage (NCBI taxonomy): Eukaryota > Viridiplantae > Streptophyta > Magnoliopsida > Asterales > Asteraceae > Glebionis > Glebionis coronaria. Next base: position 633,377,155 of record CM046875.1, on the reverse strand, counting down.
ATCTTTTAGGTCAAGCTCCATTTTCTTATATTCAGCCACAGTCTTTTCAGTTTGAACAAGTGCAAGTTGATAGTTAAACGACAACCTTTACTACAAAATACATCATCATATACCTCATTGTCTGATGAAGATGAAGAATGTGCCATGAGAGCATAGTGAACATGCTCCTCTTCCTTCTTTTCTACAACCAAGGCTTTGTTCTCTTCCACATCTTTGGCCAAAAAGCTATAGTCCCAGCCAACACCATCAATCTCTTGCATGCCTACCATAGCTTTTGTATCTTCAACCTTGATGATTTGGCTTGAAGGCTTTCCAACATCAGATCTTCTTGGAGATCTACATTCTCTCATGAAGTGACCCATTCTATGACAGTTGTAACACTCAACCTTGGATTTATCAAACCCAACATTTTCTTTAGCATTAAAGGTCATCTTCTTCCTGAATCTCCTATTCCATCTATTGGACCTTATGCTTGCAAGTGCCATATTCCACTTTATGTCCATCTCCTCCAAATGCTCATCACTAATTTGCTCAAGGTCCTCATATGTAATCACTGAACCATTGGGCAATGAAGCAATGTATGCACACACTGTATCTAGATCAATACCAGCAGGCTTAACTCTTGGTGAATCAACATTGTATGTGTCAGCGTCTGAATGTGGGGCGCTAACAAAGCTTGATCTAACGTTGACACAAGGTGATCCAGTAACGGGGTGCATGTATGACTCCCTTTGATCAAATTGACCTTCACTATGTGAGAAGAAGGCCATATTTCCATTGGTAGATTTGCTTCCTTGATCCAAAAGGATCTCACTCTCTACAATCCTCAGTTTATTGTTGACATCATCAAAAGTGTAACTTTTGTGAGCATTATTAGCAATCATAGACCTTGCTTCAATCTTCCATGCATCACCATGACTTTTAAGGAAAGTGGTGATGATATCAGCATCATCATGCACTGTTCCCATAAATGACAATTTGCTTGTGATGTCAAGAAGTCTGCTTCTCACCCCACTTAGCTTTTCATTGGGAAGAGCTTTGAACACAACATACTCATGCAAGAGTTGCTTCTTTTTCTCTGAGGCAGTATCATCATTACCACCATAAGTGACTTGAAGGGCTGCCCAAAGCTCTTTAGCAGACTCATAACCTCTATACTTGTGCTGATTAGCTGGCCCCAAAGAAAGTTTAAGGATGCTTAGAGTTTTCATGTCATTCCTTCTCTTTGTAATGTCCTAAGCTGAGACAGCTCTCCCATCTGCAGGTTGTTCTTTTCGATCAGCTTCACTTGATCCTGGAGTTGATCTTAAAGTAATAGCAGCTTGAATCTTGGCAGCCTTATCGAATGTGTTTCCAAATTCAATAATTTCCCATAGGGTGTGGTCATGGATTTGAAGGTACTGCTCAAAATTGAACTTCCATAGCTCAAAGTTGTCAGGGTCTAGCATGGGGATTTTTAAGTTATGACTTGAGGAGGAGGTCAACTCTGGAGTAGACATGTTGTCTGGTTTTTAGGGTGTCTTGAAAAATTAGGGTTTTTGGCAATTTAGGGTTTTTAGGGTTTTGTGTTCTTTAGATCAAAGTTCCTCGACAAGCTCTGATACCAGTTGTTGATCCCAAACTTAGATCGATTAGCTTTGTGTAAACGAGATTAAATCAAATTAAACAGTTAGAGAAACTTTTTTGTATATAAAACAATCTAAGTATTATGCGGAATTAATACTTAAACAAGAACACACAAACAGGATAAACCAAACTTTCACTTTGATTGATTAATCGAACTTGCGTACAATGAAAGTGTAAAACATATATATTGAACTAAACCTAAAGGACTCTTTTTATAGATTAAGGAACCTTGTACAAGAGTCTTCGTATCAGCTATTTTAGGTAAAGATAAACATAAGAAATACATTGTCGAACATATCTTTACTAGAAACATAAAACGTGTAGACTAAGTATCCTATCAGTGCTTGACTTCTTCTTATCAACGCTTGACTTCTTCCTGTCAACGCTTGACTTGACAACGCTTGATTTCTTCCGATCAATGTCCAATTTCCTCTTGTCAGCGTCTAAGTGTCTTGGCTTTATTTTATTCCTGACAGAAACAACGTGTTTGCTGGTACGTTGGCCACGACAGAGAGTTCAAAATAAGTTTCGGCTACCCAAATCCTTAATTGACCCAACACTTAACCTATGACACATCTTACACAGCCTGACTCAAAGCAATGGTCATAATTTGCCAGAAAACTCACATTCATCAACTTTAGACGGATTTGCTAACGAACTTAGAAAACAAGATTTTGGAGTTAAAATACAAAAACTTTCTACCAAAATCAACTCACCCAAACCCTATACGGCAGTGCAGAGCTAAGATAGGGGCTATGTGGTTAAATCCACCCAAGACCCTACTCTCCCAAACACCCCTTTAAAATAGGTTGTCCAACTTTTTTCAAAGGTTTTGTTTCAAAACTCTTCACACATTCAAGCTTATCACTGAATATCAACTAAAGACTCCTAAACAAACATGTATAAGCAAGTAAATCACAACACAATCACTTGTACACAAGATTCATGGCAGAAACCAAATTCACATGAACACTTAATATTTTAGACAGATAAATGAAGAGAAAAAGAGAGGGATAACACACCTCTAGAGTGCACTTCCACACTCTAATGCTTTGAGCTTATGTGCTAGCAGTTAGCATAAGCTTCCAAACATGTAAACACAAAGCAACAAACATGACCAAAAACAATACTTTTGACAATCTGATTTTATACTTTTCTTACTTAAAACTTTTTGAAAAACTTTATAAGAACTTGAAACTATGAAGCAATCTTAAACAAAATCTTAAAAACATGAACTTTTAAAACACCACAAGATTAACAACCTAACTTATACCAACTTGTTTAAGAATTTATGAAAAAAGGAATTATAAAGTGAGGTTTACACTTGAAACGTTGGAACTCAGTTTTTCTTTTCTGTAACTACCAACCTAAACAATAAAAAGGAATTATATGTTAATAAACAACACAAACTTTTATAGATTAAAAAGGAATTACATTAGGCAGAAAAACAAGAATCTGGAACAAGATGAAAAGTAAAACCCTATTGCCTTATATATTGGCTACAAGATGGTTCTAGAATCATAAAAAATGCTAACTCTAATCTGGACGAATTTCCATGAGTATCCTTCTCTTTTGAATTTGGTCAAGAGGTCAAATAAGCATCTTGTGATCTTGCCAGGCACCCATGTGATGTTACACCGGTGAAGCTTCATCTATGCCCTTGGTTGATAACTTTCAGAAAAAGAAATCATCATGAGCTGTTGGATGGCTGCTTGCTTTTTTCTTCATGTTGCAGGGGAAGGACAAAGGGGACCATTGGGTGAGAGTGATGGGTTTCTTGGGGTTGGGGTAGGTTTAGAAGATGGGTAATTGTTGATCTAGAAGAGATGGGGGGTGTTAATCAAGGATTAAAGATAAATGAGAATTAGGGTTCATAGCTTCTATAGTGGGTCTGTTTGATTAGGGAAAGGGGATAAAGTTTGTTTACCGGGTAAATAATTAGTAAAATAATAAAAATGTTTAGCGGTGGGGTGGGTACGTGGCATTGGGTACCGGGTTTGTGGGTTTATTTAAATGGGTTGTTAGGTTTTAACTTGGGTTTTGGTTAAATGGTTCCTTTTCCCTTTTCACAGTTAGTCCCTTAGCAATTGCACCGTTAGTCCTTTTGGATAACTTTTGGCTTTAAGGACTAATGGTGTGATTTTCTTCAAACTTTGAGGGCTTAATTTGTTAATTATTCAAACTTTAGGGATATTTATTATACACATTGATTCTTGGAGGGCCAAAGTTGACAATTCATCAAACTTGAAGGACAAAACTTGTCATTTCTTCAAAGTTGAAGGGCATTTTGGAAAATCATCATTCGGGTCCGGTTCATTTTGCGGCTTCGTTTCTCGTGTTCGTTTTTTATTGATTCTTGTGTTGATCCCAAACTTAGATCGATTTAGCTTTATGTAAACGAGATTAGATCAAGTTATACACGTAGAGAAACCTTTGTATATGTATATGATAATCTAAGTGTTATGCGGAATTAACACTTAAACAAGAACACACAAAGATGTAAACAAACTTTCACTTGATTAATGATAACAAACTTGCTTACAATGAAAGTGTTTAACGTATGAAAACTTATATTGAACAATAACCTAAAGGTCTTCTTTTATAGATATAAGAAGCCTTGTACAAGAGTCTAAGTATCAACTATTCTAGGTAAAGATAATTATAGAAAATACAATGTTGAACTTATCCTTACTAGAAACAAACTAGAAACAATATACGCGTAGACTAAATCTTTCCATCAGTGCTTGTCTTCAATGTATCAACGCTTGACTTCTTCTTGTCAACGCTTGATCTGTCAACTTTTGTTTTCTTCCTATCAACGCTTGTTTTACTCTTGTCAGCGCTCAAGTAGACTGGCTATATTTTATTCCCAACAATCCTCCCCTAAACTTGATATCTACTCTAGCAATCAAGTTTCTGAATAAACATTAAGAACTAGGAGGAATCTTACAACACTTATCATATTGGTAATAAATATGTCTGGTCAAATCTTTGGCCACGTCACTTGAATAATCAATTTCCAGCTGTGTAGTCTTAATCTTCTCCAAGACTTCCTTGGACATGGAATACTGACCATCTACAAGTAGATACTCAGCAAACTTTGTAGAGCTCAAATAATATACACCAGCAGCTGAATACAAACGCCATTGAAGACCACTGAGGTCATCTTCAAGATCCTTCCAAACAGCAGGATCTTCATCTCTTGGTCCACACATTCTCTTGAATGTTGACCACAGTTTTATTCCATTGACTGAAGTAGGAGCTTCAGTCACATACTTGGCCTCTAATAACCTCCAAAGGTCTACCAAGTCTTCACTATCAAAACTTGTAAACAAAGATATAAGAGTGGTAAAAGTGTGAACCTCTTTCCCATACCTGCCACTCTTCCAAAACCCACATTCATCTTCTTCATAGCTTATAATAGGGTTTCTGGAATCAAGAGGTAATACTTGTACCATATCTGAAGCTTCCAATGGTGAGAGCTTGAGACTCCTTCTTATAACAGCTTCACTTGGATGCAACCTATCCATATCTTTGGGAAACTCAAGAGGGACTCCCTTCTTCACAGGTCTGGGAACAATCATTGCTTTCTTAAGCTCCATCTCTTCTGCAAGTTCTTTCTTCCTTTCATCAGAAAGAAGTCTTAGAGTGTTTTCTTCCTGCACTCTTACCCAAATGGGATAATCTTTGAACTCCAACTCTTCAAATTTCAAACCAATCAATTTCTTATAAGTCCATCCTGTTCCATGACATCTGAGTAGCATGTAGTACAACTCCCTTCTATCCTTTTTCAACATTGAAAGAATATTTCTAGCTTTGTGTTTCAGAATGACCTTGCAATCCTTTTGTACTCTAAGAAGAATCTCCAAACCCCATATCTGATCTGAAATAGTCAAATGTGGATTCCCCATACACCTATCTTCCCAAGCATGGTACATCTGAACAACATCTGGCATGTCAAAATCTACTTGCAACTTCAACTCATTCAACTTCTCTCTTGCCAACTCATCACCATACTCAAGTCTTTCTGGTTGTTCTATAATCATTACACTTGAGTCTGAACTGGCTTCATCAGTTCCTTCTTGTTCTTCTAAAGTGACAACAAAAGGTGATTCACCCACCTTCTTTCTTTCTTGTTCCACAATTTGTGTAGCCAACCTTCTATCAAACTTAATCTACGCTGCATTATTTGGAACATCTACTTCTACCATAATACCCTTACCCTTATCTAATGGATCAATGGTAGGTAAGGAAGATGGCAATACCTGTGAAGAAACTTCTTTGATGATGGATGATGACTGGAATACATCAACCTCATCTGCAGGTCTGTCAACGCTCAAATTTTCTTTGTCAGCGCCCAATTTACTCATGTCAGTGTTCAAATCTTGCTTGTCAATGCCCAAGTTACCTGTCTCAGTGCCTCTTGTAATTTCTTCCAACATGGCTGTAAAAGACAAGTTTAAGTTTGTAGGAGTAACTAGAGACGTATCAAAACCTGGTTGTTTCGTCAAATTAGTTAGGGCCTCAGCAACACCCAAAGATTCACCATCATGTGAGCCCTTATCACTCACATTAATCTGCTCATCCTCCCCTTTGGAAGATTCCTCCATCTCACGCCTTGTGCTAGCATTTTCCAAAAGAACAATCCTCTCCCTCAATTGCTTGAGTTCAAGGCCTTGTGTACTGACAATTTGTACCAAGTCTGCATTTTGCTTTTGCAAGCTGGTGCAGACAGCCGTCAATTCTATTAATGTCATTGGTTCCAATCTGCCCTCCTCTAAAATGGGTATTTGACCTCCCAAGTCAGACTCATGGGGCATGGATGAGGTCTTAAAGATGGTAGGACTGTCTTGGCCAGCTTCTAAACCAGAACCAATAGTCCCAGCCTCATCCATAGCACCAACCACACTTGTGGAGGTGGTTCTCTCTGCTACATGGCTAGGACCACTAGAGGAGAACACTCCAGTAGTCCTTTAACGTTTTTGCAACCTATATTGTGTTGGGGGAGAAGATGATGTGGATTGGGTGGATGTGGGTTGGTTAAGGGGTGTTTGGGTCTGTGAAGGATTGGTGTCAACGTTTAGAATAGTCATGTCAACGCCAACATTTAAGGTGTCAGTGTGGAAGGGTTCTTGGTCAATTTGCATGTGTTGTGGTGAAGGTAAAGGTTAAGGTATTGGGTCAAGATGGGGTTGTGGGTCTGGTTGGGGTTGTGCTGCTTCAATGACAGCAATCATAGCTGGGGTGAGGGGTAAGTCATGATGTGGGGGTGAGTTCATCTTTGTGAAAATAGCTTTCTTTTGCACAGGGATCTCATAAAAATCATCATGATCCCTTGTGCAGTAATTTTGGACATCAAAAACCATTTGTAAAAATCTGGGATAAGCTAAAGTCATTTTATTCCCTTTCTTTTTACACATGCCCTCAAAAATCATTTTAGAATAATTAAACTTTTGCCCAGTAGCAATGCACATAATAGCACTAGCAATAGATCTATTGATCTCATTGTGTGTAGTACACTTGGGACTCAAACATTGCAATAGGACATGTATTAGGTACTTCCAGGCTGGGGGAAACTCCTGTTTATGATATTTGTTTAAAGTTCCCTCATCAAGGAAAGGATAACCCAAAGCTCTTAGTCCTTGTTCTATTTCATGAATGGGGAGGGTGGTTATACCATCTGCATCATCAAGATGCAAAGCTTGGCGAACCAAAGCTTCAGTAACCACCCATGTGCGCCCATGAACAATAGATGATAATGTAGTCACTCTATTAACTGTTGAGGAACTAACATTGTTCCAAAACTGCTTAATATGTGTGACAGGAATGAGTGGAGCATGAGAAAGAGCATACCTAATTGGGGATGTATTCAAATACGCCACCATTTGTGTATATTGGGAAAACAGAGTATCATCAGCGTCCAAATATGCTATCATGTTGTGTTGAATCTTGAATCCCAATTCCAAATAACTTGGTTTAAATTTTGGTGCCATTGTTGAAAGCTGTTTGAATGATTGATAAAGATGAAGTATAGGAGAAAATATTGTTAGACAAGAATGATAGGTACCATGTTTAAAAATAGGAGCCAAATATATAGGAGAGAAATATGCATGTGATTGGTAAAAAATTAGGCAACTATTTTCAAAATACAATCATGAAAATATTGAAAAGAAATAAGTTTATCTCATGCATTAATTGAAAGTTATCTGCTCCCAAAATTACGGCCCAAAAATTCGTCAAAAAGTAACAACTGGGTAGGTCCCATTGAGTGTCAACAATCAAAAATAACCCATCAATGCCCAACGGCTATATTCTTGTCAACGTTTACCAAAGCCATGTAGCATCTAAATTGGTCACAACAACGCTTGGAAAAATACTTGTCAGCGTCCAAAAATTAAAATTTATAAAAATGAAAAATGACCTTAACAAAGTAATTTATCCTAGAGAAGATAACCTATAAGTTGATAATTATTATAGGGCGGCAAGCACTGTCCAGTTATGCACACTTGCTTATACAAGATAGACATAACAGTCCTCTAGTGTCCCTTGCTAACCAAAACTCTTAACAACTAAGTTACCTCATAAAAATCCTTGTTACTCCCAGGTAAAACCCATGATAAAATCATTCCCAAGTCTCCCAACAGACCACAACCAATTCTAGGCCAAAAATGTCTTGGCAGCATGCATAGTATATCAACTTTGCATGCTACAGTGCCTCATGATTTAGTAAAACTAACTCATACTCACCTGTGGACACAATCTAGAATTGTGATAAGAGTATCATAAGGATACCCAAAAGTCCTAAAGGTTCCTAAAACCTCCCCTTAAACTGTGATACAAATGTTACCAAAAATATGCATGAACATAAAAAATTTATGTCAAGATAGGAATAGAAAATTCCAACCATCATCCATAAATAAAAACATGCTCAAATGATTCTCCAAGGATCCATAAGCAACTCTGTATCCAATGGTATAATGCTAACACCACCTACACATTTAAATTGAAAACCACAAAACTAACATTGTTGCTGACAACGCCCCGATAACACTTGTCATCGTTAAGGAAACATTTGTCAGCGTTAGACAAATATATTGCTGACAACGTCACAATAACACTTATCAGCGTTAAAGTAACCTTTGTCAGTGTTAGAAAAATATAGTGGAAAATCTAAATCCTCAAAAAGACCAATAACAATGCATTATCCTGTACACACTTTTACAAAAAGACCCCAAAACACATATTATGTGAGATTGATACTTGTTACCAAGTATTGAAATCTTCCAGCATCAAAAGGTTTAGTTAGTAAATCAGACACATTTTCTTCTGTGTCAACCCTATCTGGTTGTATTAAACCCTTTTCAAAACAATCTCTTATAAAATGGTGTCTAATTTCTATGTGTTTAGTTTTAGAATGATGAACATGATTCTTAATGATGCATAAAGTGCTGTTATTATCAACAAATATCTTGGTATGCATGAATTATACCCATAATCCAACAACTGGTTCTGAATCCATAAAACTTGTCCACAACAAGCAGCTACAGCAACGTACTCTGCTTCAGTTGTAGAATTAGCCACCACTGTTTGTTTCTTGCATTGCCAAGATATCAACCTGCTCCCAAGAAACTGACATCCACTAGTTGTGGATTTTCTATCAAACTTATCACCTCCATAGTTACTGTCTGAATATGCAATAAGCTCCAAAGGTGAATCTTTTGGGTACCACAAGCCAAGATTTGGACATCTTAGGTACCTAAAGATTCTCTTGACAGCATAAAGGTGACATTATTTGGGAGTCACTTGATGGCGTGCACATGCACACACAGCAAACATGATGTCAGGTCTAGAGGCTATGAGATACATCAATGAACCAATCATTGATCTATAGTGCCTGACATCCACATCCTTTCCATCTCCAATCTTTCCCCAAGGGTGTTCTCTATCCATAGGAGTAGTAGCCCTCTTTTCATGTGGAGAAAAGCCAAACTTCTTCAAGATCTCTGCTACATACTTATCCTGGGAGATGAAGATACCATCTTCTTTCTGCTGAACTTGTAATCCTAGAAAGAAGTTCATCTCCCCCATTGCACTCATCTTGAATTTGTCTGTCATAAGCTTGGAGAAATCTTCACTCATCTTTGGATTTGTAGATCCAAAAATGATATCATCAACATAAACCTGAACAAGTAAGACATCCTTACCATCCTTCTTTGTAAATAATGTCTGGTCTATGGTGCCCCTTTTGAATCCATTTTCCACCAAATAAGTGGACAATGTACCATACCATGCTCTTGGGGCTTGATGAAGTCCATACACAGCCTTCTTGACTCTATACACCTTGTCTGGATTCTCTGGATCTTCAAAACCAGGAGGCTGCATCACATACATCTCCTCAACAATTGTTCCATAGAGTAAGGCACTCTTCACATCCATTTGATAGACAGTGAAGCCCATGCAGGAAGCATAGGCTAGAAATATTCTTATAGCTTCAATCCTTGCAACTGGTGCAAAGACCTCCTCATAGTCTATCCCTTCCTCTTGTGTATATCCCTGAGCCACTAAACGTACCTTGTTTCTGACCGCAATGCCTCTTTCATCTCTTTTGTTTCTTAGAACCCATCTTGTCCCTATAGGTCTGACATATCTGGGACAATCAACCAGCTCCCAAACATCCTGAATTGCAAATTGGTGAAGCTCATCCTGCATTGCTTCCATCCAACTTGGTTCTTTGAGAGCATCAAATATCTTCTTGGGTTCCTGTTGTGACAGAAAACAGGCAAACAAGCATGATTGAACAAGAGGGGTATCTACCTTCTTGTGTATATTGGCAATGAATCCACCAAGATTCTAATGAGATCTTCTAGTCTAAACAGGAGTCATAATATCACCAATGATTTGAGAAGTAGGGTGATTCTTCATAGTAGAAGTGATAACTCCTCCTTCAAAAAGTCTGTTGTCTTCAATCTCATTATCCAATTTGCCAATATCTTCTTCTTCAGACTCTCTTTCATCAATATTAGGATGAACCTCTTCATATAAGTTGGAAGGTTCACCTTGTTCAAAATTAGAAGAGAAAAGATGCTCAAGAGTGTTGTCAACGCCTGAACCTTGGTTGTCAGCGTTTGGGTTATCAACGCCTGAAATGTTGTTGTCAACGTTTGAGCCATCAACGTCTGAATTTGTCCTGTTAGTGCTAGATTTGCCTTTGTCAGCGCCTGAAGGACCATGCATGTTGTGATCTGGTGGTACTTGGGGACCACCATTATCCTTTTCCAGCAACAGCAACAACAAAAGCATCTGTCCATATGGGAATTGTGACATACTCTTGTATGGGGGATGTCTTTTCCGCTGGTGATTCAACCTCTTCATTAACCTGTGTACCTAAAACATTAACAACTTGTTCTTCCACAACATTTGAAGTTACCTTCACAATGTCTGGATTAGTGACAGGCATATAATTTAAAGTCCTAGATAGAGGTTCCAAGTCAAACAACCAATTTGGATCACTTTCAGGATCACTAGGTTTACTCTCTATAAACCTAACATGTACTCTTTCAAGTATACGTTTTTCCTTTTTAAGATAAACCCTATATCCATTGCTCTGCACTGAATACCCATGAAATAGCCTTCATCACCTTTTACACTAAATTTACCTAAGGCATCACTAGTATCAAGAACAACTACATGACAACCAAAAGGTTTAAGAAAACCAATATTAGGTTTCCTTCCCCAAAGTAATTCATAAGGTGTTTTGTTCTGTATCTTGTTGACCAATGCTCTATTTTGAACATAGCATGTTGTATTCACAGCCTCAGCCCAAAAAGCTATGGGAAAGTGAGCATCAGCCAACATAGTTCTGGCTGCTTCAATTAGGGTTCTATTCTTTCTCTCAGCAACCCCATTTTGCTGTGGGGTTCTGGAAACACTAAACTGCCTAGTAATCCCTTTCTTGGCACAAAAATCATCCAATAGTTTATTTCTAAACTCGTCGCCATTATCACTCCTATGCATTTTAACTTCATTACCAGTTTTCTTTTCTATCTGAGTGATAAAATCAATTAAAGTATCAGCAGTGTCACTTTTCATAGCTAAAAAGAAAGTCCATGTAAACCTAGAAAAGTCATCTGTGATGACAAAGCAGTATGATTTACCATTCAAACTCTATATATTAGTTGGACCAAACAGGTCCATATGCAGCAAGTGAAGTGGTCTAGTACTAGAGTGCACCTGTTTAGACTTGAATGAGACCTTGTGTTGCTTGCCTTTAAGACATGCAACACAAGAGTGGTCATTGTGGAAAGCCTTTTCAGGCAAACCATCAACCAAGCCAAGTCTCACAAGCCTGTTTATATTCTTAAAGTTTATGTGCCCTAGTCTCCTGTGCCATAGATTACTCTCATCTACTGAAGCTTTAGCATAAAAACATGACATATTGTTATTCATCCTAATCCCATTCAGATTCACATTATAGATGTCTTTATGTCTAGGTGTTTTATAGTCAATATATTTCTCATTTGGGATTTTATAATCCTTGCTTAACACCAAGCATTCAGTATCAGTAAACAAAACTTTATTTTTGTTATCACAAACTTGTGATACACTAAAAAGATTGTAATCAAGTTCCTTTACCAGAAATACATTCTCAAAACGCAAGTTCTTGGTGAGAAGTGTTCATTTGCCTGTGATAGTTCCATATCCGCCTCCAAAGTAAAACTTATCACCATCCTTAATGGGAGTGAATTTAGTAAGATAATCTTCTTTCCCTGTCATGTGCCTGGAGCATCCACTGACCCAATATCCGTAATCATTGACCTGTTTTTGAATGCCCTGCACATAAAGAAAACAAATTAGTTTTCTTTGGAAACCTAAGCCTTAGCAGACTTGGATTCATCTGGTTGTTCAACAAGAACATACTTAGTTCTCATAACAACCCCTTGTTCATCCCTCTTTGGATGAAATACCCAGTTAACCCCAATAGGTTTTGTAATGACCTTTGAAATATAACTAAATCTGTTGCAGGTCATAGAAATCCCATTATCATTAGGGTTTTGATCTTGCTTAGGTCTCCATGTCAAGCTTGAAGAAGCTTTAGACCCCTTACCCTGTGGTTGCAAATATTTAGGTCTGGTCACGTTTCTGTCAGCGTTGGATTTGGTCTTGTCAACGCTGAAATTACCCTTGTCAGCGTTGAACCTAGGGTTTGCTACAGAAACCCATTGCCTATTAGACCAAGTACTTGTCTTTTGAAATGGTCTTTGTCCATGAGTGTTAGACCCTCTAGTGAAGAATGGGGCTGGTCTAACAACTTGTGGACTTTTCTCTACAAAAGTTTTGGATCTGACAACGTTTGACTTTTTAACAGCGTTGACCTTGGAAGCGTTGACACACTTATATGCTAAATGTGAAAAGCTACCACAAGTGTAACATGCTTTTCTAGACACAACCCTAGGTCTAGAAGAGAAGAAGCATGTTCCATCATTACTAACTTGGCTTTTAGGTGACCTAGTATTCCTATACATTTCTGCATACTTGATGCTAGGTTTTCTAACAGTGTTTGAGCCAAGGTCAATAGTCTTGCCAGTGATTGGGTTTGTTACCTTAATAGGGGTTGACTCATTTGGACTTTCACATAACAAGCCACCCTTAACAAACAAGGTAGGGTTGGATTTCTTCCATTCATTCAAGTCAGTCAACTTCTGTTGATACTCTTCAACTAGGGTAATGACTCTTGGTGGAGGAATAAATTCCTCCTCTTGGAGTTCTGGTAGACCAGTCCAAGATAGGTCCTTTCTTTGGACACCATAGAAGTCCCCAGCTGGTGGTGGAACCACAGTATAGTCTTTCATCCCAATCCCAGTCATGTCCTTAGGATCCCTTTGTTTATTAACACATTCTCCTAGGGTTTGTGTGGCCTTATCAAATCTATGAATTTTAAGGTCAACATTATCCTTATTCTTAATGGCCTCATCTAACTTAGCCTGTAACTCACTATTAACCTTTTCCATGATGTTCCTAACATCATTACTAGCATTTAACTCGTGTTTTAAGATATTTATTTTATCTTTTAAGTCAAATTCCATTTTCTTGTACTCAAAAACTGTCTTCTCAGTTTGAGTGAGAGCAATTTGATAGTTAGACAGTTTGCATCTCTCAGTACTCACATCATCTAACAATCTTAACACCTCTTTGTTAAGTTTCTCAGTATTTAACCTACAACCCTTACTACAAAAATCATCATCGTATACCTCATTATCTGATGAAGAGGAGGAGTGTGCCATAAGAGCATACTGAACATGCTCTTCTTCTTCTATCTCAGCAACCAAAGCTTTATCCTCTTCCCCATCCTTAGCCAAGTAGCTCCAGTCCCATCCCATACCATCAATTTCTTGCACTGCAACCATGGCTTTAGGATCCTGAGCCTTAACGATTTGGCTTAAGGGTTTGCCAGCATCAGATCTTCTTGGAGATCTGCATTCCGTCATGAAGTGCCCCATACGATGACAATTGTAGCACTCAACCTTGGATTTATCAAATCCAGCAGTGTCCTTTGCATTAAAGGTCATCTTCTTCTTAAACCTTTTATTCCACCTGTTTGCTCTTATACTAGCAAGAGCCATGTTCCACTTAATATCCATCTCCTCCAAGTGCTCATCACTTATTTGCTCAAGGTCCTCATATTAATCACTGAACCATTGGGCAAAGAAGCAATGTAAGCACATACAGTATCTAGATCCAAACCAGCAGGTTTAACTCTTGGTGAGTCACTTTTGTATGTGTCAGCGTCTGAATATGAGGCGTTGACAGGACATGTTCCAGCGTTGACACATGTTAATCCAGTAACTGGGTGCATATAAGAATCCTTCTGATCAAATTTACCTTCACTACCTGAGAAGAAGGCCATGTTACTATTGGTAGACTTACTTCCATGCTCCAAAAGAGTTTCATTCTCCAACAGCCTTAGTTTGTTGTAGATATCATCAAAAGTGGAACTTTTGTGAGTGTTATTGGCAAGTATAGATCTTGACTCAATCTTCCACGCATCACCAAGACTTTTAATAAAAGTGGCATTAATGTCAACATCACCAAGTTGTGTCCCCATGAAGGACAACTTGCTTGTAATGTCCAGCAGTCTGCTTCTCACACTGCTAAGCTTCTCATTAGGTTGAGCCTTAAAAACATCATACTCATGCATGAGTTGCTTCTTCTTCTCTTACCTAGTATCATCATTGCCACCATATGCAACTTCAAGAGCTGTCCAAAGGTCTTTTGCAGAATCATAACCTCTGTATTTATGCTGGTTCTCTTGTCCCAAAGAGAGTTTCAGAATGTTTAGGGTTTTCATATCAACCCTTCTCTTTGCTATGTCTTCAGCAGACACAGCTCTACCATCACCAAGTTTTTCTTTCTTATCTGCTTCTGGACATCCAGCAACAGCAGTTCTTGTAGCAATGGCAGCAGCAACCTTTTCAGCTTTATTGTATGTGTTTTCATATTCAATTATCTCCCAGAGAGTGTAGTCATAGATCCCCAGATATTGCTCAAAGTTGAATTTCCACAACTCGAAGTTGGTTGCATCAAGCATGGGAATCTTGATGTTTGGTAAAGGTGAGGAGGAGGAGGTTACTTCTGATTTGACATGATGTTTTTAGGGTTTTGTGAAAATTAGGGTTTTGGTGATTTTAGGGTTCTTGTGTTCTTTAGGATCAAAAGTTTCTCAACAAGCTCTGATACCACTTGTTGATCCCAAACTTAGATCGATTTAGCTTTATGTAAACGAGATTAGATCAAGTTATACACGTAGAGAAACCTTTGTATATGTATATGATAATCTAAGTGTTATGCGGAATTAACACTTAAACAAGAACACACAAAGATGTAAACAAACTTTCACTTGATTAATGATAACAAACTTGCTTACAATGAAAGTGTTTAACATATGAAAACTTATATTGAACAATAACCTAAAGGTCTTCTTTTATAGATATAAGAAGCCTTGTACAAGAGTCTACGTATCAACTATTCTAGGTAAAGATAATTATAGAAAATACAATGTTGAACTTATCCTTACTAGAAACAAACTAGAAACAATATACGCGTAGACTAAATCTTTCCATCAGTGCTTGTCTTCAATGTATCAACGCTTGACTTCTTCTTGTCAACGCTTGATCTGTCAACGTTTGTTTTCTTCCTATCAACGCTTGTTTTACTCTTGTCAGCGCTCAAGTAGACTGGCTATATTTTATTCCCAACATCTTGTGATCTTTTTGTCTTTTTCTCGATATCCATACCTTAAGCATACAACAAACGAATAAAAGTATATTTTCCGGTATTTTATGATATATCTAAGCGTTTTAAGCCCGATTTAGATGATGAGACTATGTATAAATGCAGTCGCATCACTCCCCCATACTAAACCATTGTCGTGCCCTCACGAAATGCTAGAATAAAGTATCATAGCATCTCTAAAATTATCGACTTTTATCAAAACGTAAACTTACTAAGCTACTACTACGTGTGTTATATACATAATGTAGGATTTTCATTGCAAAATAGGATTTTTAGGTTCATAGAATAAGAATATTTGAGTGCCTCATAGAGATAAATAGGTCGTCCTTGATTTTCACCCAATTCCATGCTAAGCGTGAAACGAGATCATTGTTATTACAAGTTAGTAATGCTAACACTACTCATATGCTCTAATCATGTACTTAGACTGCCTTAATCCTAAATGGTATCTCTTATATTTTATATTTGTCTTGAATGATCATGATGATATATTTTTTACTTTTGCGTGAATAAAGATTAAGTCCAAAAATAGAGTCTACACGATGTAACCAAAATCATCGAATTAATATCTTTCCTAATAGACAACGATGTCAAAAAATTAAGTCAACAAGTGAGATTTCGATAAACACAGTTTTATAACAGTTTTGAACATGAGACTTATTACCAAGACTTTTATACGCCCCCTAATGGATGGGCCTTATTATCATAGGTTTACCTCCGCTTTTTAGGGCTTCGGTCTTGCCTTGCCTTTTATTTAACCTCGCCATGAGGTGTTTATTATGGCCAAAGACGTATATCCTCAACGTAAACGTATTTTTGGATTTGTAAAGCTTCAAAGTTTATGGCTTTCACTTTCAATTTTTCATAAAATTTTCGGCCTTGTGAGCTTAAAATTTTTGCTTGATTTAGGTGACTGAGCACTTAAAATTATTATTGGGTGAAGCTTTTGATTATTTAGGGTGCCAGTACTTCAAAACCGTGACGCTGGCGATTCCCAAACATTTTCCCAATTTATTTATATGGAAGCTACTAGAATCAATTAGAAACCAAAAATTAAGACTAAACCGCTAAGTCAATATTTATTAACTATTCAATCGAGGGGAGATAAGCAAACAAGTAGGACACATGAGTTTTTGAAAGAATATAAATACTCTACGTTTAGCATAGTAACTTATAGTTAACTCTATCATTTCTCGTTCTCATTTAAGACACTTAGCCTAAAAAGTTAAGGAATCGAAGCTAAGTGCTCAACACGCACAGTCGAGTCAAACATTACTTTTATTCTCGCCATCAAAAAATCGACATTCGTGTCTTAAACACTTATGAAAACATGAGAATTTTTTTAAATTTTGGCCACTATTAGCCTTATTTGCAACAAAATGATAAACAAAAAGATAAACTTTGGAAAGCGTAAAGGTTTAGCAAGGTCGAGTATCTATTCACCCCCCCCCCCCCCTCCATACTAAAGTTAAACATTGTCCTCACTGTTTGGAGTCTAAGGGTAAAATACCCTCATACTAGAGACGAAAAGTCGAATGCTTAGGATCTAGCAAGGAAAGGGTATAACAATTGAATCTATATCCGTTTATGAAGTGTGCTAAAAGACCTATTGTTAGAACAATAAAGGATATATCATTGGATATCTGAAAATCATCATAACAAACCATCGAAGCTCGAGTAAAACGAACACGAGATGCTTCAATCATGATGATAATGACCTAGATTACACAATCACAACAACCACAAAAACTATAGTTGGAAGGGGACAAATCCCCTCATTAGGTTAATTAAAAAGAAAAAATATTTACAAGGATAAGCATGAAAATTCCCCCAGGAGGCACCTTGTTTTTTATAACTGAGTCAAAAGCTCGACTCGAATCCCCACAAATGTGATCATTTAGGGATTATCATGGTTCAGTCATTTTTGGTTGGACTTACATATAATCAAGGCCCAAAAGCAACCGATCATAAAGGCAAAGCCTTTATACCGAGATCAAAGATCGTGTCTTCGTTTTCGGATGATAAACAAAACAACACGACTTCAAGCATCGTCGTCCCAAAGGGACACAAGAAAATAGAATGAGAAGAGAAGGGTCAGACATTGGGTGGGCAAAACAATTGAGTTACTCGAGGTAAACTCGTACCGTAAGTGTAGAAGGATCTTCTAGTGACTACTTCAGTGAAAGACCGAGATTTTATCTTAAACGTGATACTGGGGTCAAAAATCTCGTCCTCGGTGGAGAAGTGTGAGGAAACAGCTCCACACAAAACATCGTCAAAAAAAGTAGACGCGTTTTTAGCAAGTTCAATTAAACGAGGTGATGACAGAGCTAACTTTGGAAACTCTTTAAAATTAATTTTAAAATCATTCCCTTTTTCATTTTTTAACTCTTTGTTACGAAAACCCAAGTTGATTAAATTGAAAATATTTGGTGTTTCCAAAATAATTCTAGGCACACTTAAAATTTTCACATTTATCTCGAAGGCGAGAGGGGGATTTGAATTTTTAAAACGTGAATCGATTCATAAAATACCCCCCCCCCCCCCCCCCCCCCCCGGGCTAACGCAACGGTCCTCATTAAACTCGAAAATTGAAGGCGGATCATCAAGATTACGTTTGATCTCGGAAAATCACCGTCGGGATCAAAAACGTCTTCTCTTCCTCGTGGAAGAGGTTGGGAAATTAAGTCGTCGATAGTCGAGTCGCTAGCTTCAACCGTCTGAAACTAGGGATAGAAGGCTCTTCGATTGAATATTTTGCCTTTGTCGTTTCGACCTCGACATCTGTTAACCTCAAAATATTGAGTCAAACAAGAATGTTCGAAATAAGTTTTTATTGTAACATTTATTAGAACGTTGTAATAGTTAGTTATATAGTCGTGACAATATGGGCTTGATGGCTAGCTTAAAAGTCCTCTTTTAAGGTACTGAGCATTTATTCAAGCCCGGTCCAAATAATATAGTCCATAAACAAGCCCACATTCCTAGCATGTTAAGAAGGGTGTTGGTTGTTCATTATTCTTAATCTAATACTCTCTAAGTTTCACCATTCTCTCTCTACTTTCTCTCTCTAGAATTCATCTACTTTTATCTAAATTCTTCTTTATTTCTTGTTTAATCATCATAAAATATAGGACAGCATTAGGTATCAATCACCACAGGTATCTTAGTGATTGGTTGTTTGGTTTTAAATTTGATTCGTGTGATTTGATCTAAAAATTATCTCGAATTAATTTTTTTGTGCTTTTTATCTCTATATCTTCATATAAATCGCCTACATAGTTGTGGTAGGGATTTGGGTACTTTGGATGGGTTAAAATCACGAATTTTCTTTGCAAAAATCTCATCTTTACTTCACAAAACTCGAAACAATATTTTTATTGCGAAATCTGGACCTTCATTACCATCGCAATACATGAGGGTTTTCATATTGTGACAACTATTGCGAAGATACATTGCGACAAGTATTGCGGAAAGTATTGCGAAGTTTTTCCTTTGACATTGCGAATATTATTCTTGCATATTGCGAAGATTACAACATTTTGGATATTGCGAAGATCGCATGTGCTTATTGCGAAGACATTGCGAAGGTTGGGATTTGAGAACATTGCGAAGTTTGACAATATTGCGAAGATTCATTTTTGTTTGAGTATTGTGAAGACTATTGTTTGAACATTGCGAAGATTCATTTTTTTGACATTGCGAAGATAGGAGGATTTTTGAAGATTCTAAAAATACACTTAAAAATTTTCGTGTGTTTTTTTGTTCTTGGAGAATTTTTTGGTTTTTTGAAAATATTTTTTAAGGGATTTCAACTACTTTTCTCTACAACAACAATCACTACCACATCTACTTAAGATCCATATTCATTTCAAAATTCAAATCTTATCAAAATGGATTCTACTATAGAGTATCGTGTGACGAACAACAACATCATGGTGGCGGGTAACAAAGAGAGACCACCAATGCTTGTGTCTGGTCGATATGCACAATGGCAATCATGTTTTATTCGATATCTTGATACTAAACCAAATGGTGATGTTCTACACCGTTGTATCAAAGAAGGACCCTATACTCTCACTACAATAACCATTCCTGCTACTCCAGCAACCGACTCGACGCCCGGTTCTGATGAGCAAACAATTGAGGAAACGTATGAGAACACTACGAACAAGAAACGTGCTTGGATTGATGTAGAGAAGGAAGCAATCTACTTGATTCTAAGTAGGATTGGGGATGATATTTACTCAACGGTTTATGCTTTCTATACTGCAAAATAAATGTGGTTTGCCATTGAACGCTTGCAACAAGGAGAATTACTTAACAAGCAAGATGTCAAAACAAACTTGTTATGGAACTTTGGAAAGTTTTACTTCATTGGATGGATAATCGATTGATTCATATTACTCCAGATTCTACAAGATGATGAATGACATGACACGAAATAACTTGGAAGTCTCCACCATGCAAGTCAATGTGCAATTTCTACAGCAACTTCAACCAGAGTGGACACGATTTGTAACGTTGGTGAAACAACAAAATAAGTTAGACGAGGTCAACTATCACGCGATCTTTGACATTTTGAAACAATTTTAGAATGAGGCAAATGAACTTCGAGCTGAACGGGTAGCAAAGACTGCTAATCCACTTGCTTCGGTGTCTACTACTCAACATTATCCAAATCAACGTTCTCGTACTCCAAAGTCATACTCTACTCAATCATCATCACCAAGATAATCCACTGCATCCAAGACATCTGCTCCCACAAGATCAAGAGGTAAAGAGCCTAAAGCACCATCACCAAAATCTGAGCATTCATCCGAAGAAGATAGTGATGAAGAACAAGCTCAGAAGGATAGGGAAATGGCACAACAAATAGCTTTCATAATGAAGTCTTACAAGAAGATTTACAAACCCACCACCAACAACCTCCGAACTTCATCTAACACGCGCAACCGATATGTTGAAAGCCCTCCAAGGTTTGATACACGTAGGCGTGGGGAGAGTCCTTCAAGGTATGATCGACGTAAACTAACGCATGTTGAGGGTTCTGCACGTTATGATCGACAACCTGCTGCATATGATAATCAGAGAGCTGGAACTGTTACTGGGAATAGGGAAACAGTTAGTACTCAAGTGGTTTAGCAAAGTGGGATTCAGTGCTATAATTTTAACACCCCCAAATTACCTTGTGCAACGGAAATACACATTTGGGTGCTAAATACAAACATCGTTATACAAGACGCTTTGAACAGTTTCAAAACGATACATTTGAAATATAAAAGGTTATAATTTAACCATTGTCTAAAACTTTCAATCCCAAGTAAAACAATTTTAGAAATATCAGAGTAACATTTAGGTCCCCCAAATACTTTATCAAATCAACAAACAATTTACCAAAGTACATGACCGTACATTAATATTTTTATGACAAAAGGGAAAGAAATATGTTTTACACCAATCACCACAAAAGCAATCCGCAATCCTTCTCCAGCAAGCTCCATCAGCAATCCACTTCAATCACCTGAAATACATGCTTAAAATCATCAACACAACGGTTGAGCGAGTCTATAGGTTTTCTAAATCATCATTTGAACACAAGAGAAAAATCAATCAAGATCATTTAATAGACTAGTCGTGCACACAATCTATTAGTCAGGCATTCTGGTATATAGCAATAGCTATTGAATTGTATTAAGCTCATGACACCGACCCCTTAACTTAGTCACCCACGCCTAAATCCGGCATGACTAGATGAAATTCCAGTGCCCCTACTAGGATATCATTTGCAAGAATACCAATTCTCATTCTCGTAAAATTATCCTTCCCAGCGGGTTACTCGGCGTAAAGCCCTGGTCTCAGATAGGGTTGTCAGCCCAATAGTACTATTATTAGAATAAGCGGCTATTCCCAACTCACAACATCAAGTCAGAAGATAGTTAACGGCTCATGAATTTAGGGACTTTTGCAAATTAGGTACTTATACAATTAAAATCAACAAAGGCAAGAAAGGCAACATTCGGGTCCAAACAATCAATCATGACTTGTGTTCATTTTACTTTCAAATAGCATGTATCCCCCTCGCGGGTTTTAAAATCATTCAAAACAATTACAAAAGCGAGGCTATAGACTCACTTGGAGTAATAGCAGTAGCAAGACGACCTTCGACGATAGTTGATGCTCGATAAACACAAAAACCGCAACCTATCAAATAAGGCGCGTTCATCAATAATAAACTCGAGTAAAATTCATACTTAGTAATATCAAACTCAAAATCTTAAAATCACACCCAACCCAAAATGAAAATAATTCAAGTGACCTTTTACTTCATTCTATATGTTATTTTATTAGTTAATTCTTTCGATAAAAAATATGCCGGTACACACCAAATGTACGAGCTCATTTACCCCACTTAAACACATCAAATACTTAAGATACTAATCAGAAATCTCACTTACTATATATAGAAAGACCTGTTAAAAGCCCATCAAAAGATTTTACTTTTAAAGTTCCCTGGCCGACACATCTTTGAACTACATAAACCGGACAGTTTTACGTCAACAACTCATATAGTCTTTTTAACTTATCTATTTTACTCCGTTTACAAAACCGACACTCGACTTTGAAAATAAACTCAACATCCTCATACTTAACACTTAACATCAGTCCATGACACATTTCAAAATCCTTTTTATAGTCGCCGAGATTCGATCCAAATATCGACAACAATCATATATCGTGTCGATACTCGTCTCCTGCTACAGAATAATCAAACTAACGTAACTTCGCGCTCGTTTGGTGCTAGAAGCTCTATCTTATATCAAATCGAAGCTAAAAGAATTTTCTACAACAATATCTAGTTAGTTCATCTCAAACTCAAACTCATATTTTCAGAAAATTAAGTTTAATAGTCTTTTTAAAAATATACATTTAAAAATCATTCAAAATTAATTTTTCACCACATTTTAACCCCATTTTTACCACTATAATCATCCTACTATCATTAGCAACATATCATCTAACCCATAACACCCTTGAATGATCATACAAAATTTACCCACTTAAAATTTCAAACATGCAATAATTAATATATACATAAAACAACACTAACAACAATATAACATCATAAAAATAGATCAAACCTTCATGGATCATCATCAAAAAAATGAAAGTTCTTGTATGTTGTTAAAACTTACACCATTAGAATCACCATCAAATTTGCAACATGGGATATTAATTAGTTTCTTTTGATTCAAACTAAATTTTGAAAATCAAATGAATTTAGAAGAGGGGGGGGGGGGTGGACGGCTAAACAAGAGAGAGAGGGAAGAGAGATGAGATTTTGCATGTATGTGTTTTGTTAGGTGAGAAATCATCTTTTATATGGTGGTGGAGGGGCTAGTTTTGCCAATTTGTGATAGTTTTGGTCCAAAATGCAATTAAATAGTTGTAAGTGTGAAAAATGTAAATTGTTAATTTTGAAAATATTTACGAGGCTCGGGTTTCGTAAAAATACTTTTCAAAAGTTAAAACGCACTCAAAATATGATGATAATATGATCCCGGTTTGACTTAATACGAACTTGAAATAAAAACGTCAAAAATATAAACATTGAGACAACAAATGATAAAAACATAAAATCCCGGGCATCCGTCGATATCGTGGTCACTAATAATCCTCGTTATTAGTAAAAAGATAAAAATAAGAGTTCCAACGTCGGTTTTAAATAAAACCATCAATCGTCATTTAATTCAACTCATCAAAAATTTCAAAATTATTCATAAAAATAATATTATATAATATTGAATAAATGACCTCGGGTTTGGGTTGTCACATCCTACCCTCCTAAAAGAGAGCGACGTCCCGGTGCTCGGCCCCTCTTATACTCACATCCCATACCTCCAGAACAAATGAGAACTCTTTTCCTTAAAGAAATCCTCATGCTTCTTTCACAATTTCAAATTCCACTTCTGGAATACTTGTATCTTCACAATATAATCCTTACTATGTTTCGACCTCATAAGAACTCTTCACAATTTTTTTCTTTGAAAAGCAACTTATCTTCAAGATTAATTCTTTCCTTGTTGTTCTCAAAACAAATTTTACCCGTCATAACGACACCTTATGCATAACCACGTTTCCCAATTTCAAACCCCATCAATTTTCTTCGATTGCTAACATAACTCTTCTGACAACTCCTTGTTACTAATAAACGATCCTTAATCCATACAATCTTATCAATATTGTTAATATCACTTCTAGTTCAGTAACTCAATTCCACCTACATTTCTGCAATACACCGATAACCTAATCTTACGTCCATAACGTACGATCTTTAACCTTCACAAATTGAAGTTCTCTATGTACCATCAAACAGTACAGCCTCATTACTTGCATGACAATCATAGTCATATAAAAATTCCAACAATTTCTATGTCAATCACACACGTACAAGCATATCATTCAATGTTCGAATAGGCCTTTCACACTATCCATCAGTATCTGTATAACACACAGTACTCAACTTAACTTTTGTCTTTACCCAAACCAAAACGTATCAATTACTTGACTTGTGAGATTCCTTCATCACTAAGTCTCACTCTCTCAACTTAGATATGTTAGGAGTGCACAATATACCATACCTAACTTGGTGTTACAACAAAATCCTTTCCATAAGTTCGACAAAGTGTTGAAATCACTTATCTGGACCTCCTTCTCAAATCAGACCACTAACTTAAAGTTTCACATCCTTGCTATCAAGCCCACACTTCTTGTCATTACCAAAACTCAAACCTTATAAGATTTTTCCTTTTTCTTCCTGATAAGTGCATCAGCTAACACATTCGCCTTTCCCAGATGGTAGCGAATCTTGTAGTCATAATCACTCACAGTCATAATCATCAACATACTCAAATACTCGAAATATATAACTGGTAATCCTCTACTCATTTCCTTTTTCATCCCAGGAAATTAATTATGAAGCAAACTTCTATGATCCTTAGTTATTAGTACATACTTGATTCCATACAAGTAATATTTCTACAATCTCAAGATAAAAACCACAACTACATAACCCTTATGAAACACATCACAACAAACTACAAACTATAAATGCTTCAGATCCTTTCAACAATGACAACATTGGTGCAGAACACAACCTACCCTTCAGTGTTCAGAATACAGCTTCCCCATCTAATAAGGATTAGATCTCGAAACTTACAATTTAGATGTGTAAGTGGGACTCACACATCCAATTCTTTTTAGTCAGCTTAACCAAAGGTTTAACAATCAGTGAAAACCTTTCGATAAACCTCCGATAATTCCCAGCTTAGACCAAGGAATTAACAGATTTTCGTCGGCGTCGTTGGTACCGACCAATCCTTAATCGTTTCAATCTTGGCAAGATCTTCACGAATACCTTTGTTGTCAAACAACTGTCTTAGAAAACGCAAATATTTCAACTAACATTCACACAGGAAACTTTACATACAGTTTCTCTTTTTCCAACCATCCCAAATATTATCCTCATATGCTACTTATGTTCCTCCTTTCCTCTTGGATTAAAATAGAATATCGTCAGTAGATACAATGACTAACTCATCCTAGCACATCTTACACACAAGACTCACCCAGTCCATTAATACGCAGACACGTTTGTCCATTCCAAAAACATCACTTGCTACTTAAAGTACCCACATCAAGTACGAAAAACAACTATAAAAACATCTTCCTTCCTAACTCTCAATTAATGATAACCAGGACTCAAAGCGATCTTTGAGTACACACTGGATCCATACAAGTTGCAAGGATCACACGAATCTTCAATCCTCGGTAATGGATACCGATTCCTGGCAGTTAATTTGTTAAGCTCTCGATAATCAATACACATCTGAAACAATCCATACTTCTTTGACAAACAACACAAGCGATTGCCATTGTAATGAAACTTAATCTAATACATCCTTTGTCCATCACCTCTCGCAGTTTACCGGATAACTCATTCCATCCTGACGGTGCCAAAAGATAAGGCATACAAATACTACTCAACAGAACGTAACATCACTACACAACGAAACACAGAAGCACTACACCTATTGTTTACAACACTCAATCGACACGAACTCCACTTCATGAGGTGGCAGCAACTCTGCAAAACTTCAAGAAACTTCATAATACTCTCGAATCATTAACAGATCTCCAAACTTCTCCTTAACTACCCTATCACTAATTACCTGAGCTAGGAATACATCATATCCCTCTTCTGCATACTTCCTTGTTTCCAAACAAGACACACTTCCCAAATGGAAAGTTCACTCATCAACTCTCATAGTCAACACTTAGCTTTGCAGCAAAATCTAAACCAGCAGCTATCAATTTATAGTGAAGATTAATCCAATCTCAAGCATCAGCACTTCGCACCACTAACCAATTCATACCAATAATCCACATCCAAAGATCCCAACTCTATGAGCATCAAGTCGATACTAAACACCTACCTTCCTAAATTCAAGGAACATACTCTTAGTATAGAACTAATACTAGCAACCTTTCCATCGGTTAACTCCACATCATAGTTAATTGTCAATCTTATTGACTCTCCGTTGATAAAACAACTGAATCTTTACATTTCTATAGTTTCTACCCGATCTGAAATCCAACAACATACTGACATAAAGAATCTCAAGTAAGAATATACCATTTACAACATTCTGACCTTAAGGTTTGTCAGCATCATACAAACGTAAACCGGAGCGGCAGCATTCCTATCTTGTCAATTTCCTTTCCTTGGAAAATTCCCTTGCTTGTATTTTCTCACCACGACTAAAACATATCACAACTCCAGGGGTATTAATTCCAGTAACTAACCCTTTTGTCCTACACTTCGCAGCTTTATGACTAGGTTGTCCTAACTCTAGTCGCAATTGTGGAAAGTTACCTACATGGTATAGAGTACATCAAACACACTTGAGATTTATCTTGTCACTTCTAGACACATGGCAACACGAATCCCATCATTCCTTCCATGGTTTAAATACTGATTTCGGTTCTGTCTTTGGTTATTGTTATTACTGTAATCCTTACAATTCTGACCTTGATTCTGGTTGGACTGAATAGATTCCCACTTTCTCTTATTGTTTTCAACAATACTATCTTTCCTATCTTGCACTTTCACGTCCATTAAATCATGCGCCATCTAAACAGCTTCATCAAAAGATTCAGGTTTTGAAGAAATAATCTCACCCTTGATATTACTAGACAATCCTCTAATGTACCGCTTCCTTGCCTTACAGTCATTCACAAAAGTATCATGGCATAGCAAATATAGCTCAGAAAATTTCCTAGTAAGTAGTAATAACATCGTCCCTTAGCACTAATTGTCTCAATTCGGATTCCAACTGTCCTAGTTCCTTCTCAGGACAAAACCTAGCAGTCAATAATCCTTTCATCACGGTATATGCCTTACTATTAGTCACAACCAATCCTAAAGTAGTTACTTGGTTATTCCACCATCTTAGTGTACCATCCTGAAATATAGCAGCAGCAAATTTCACCTTATTAATTTCTGAACACCCAATAATCTCAAAAGTACTCTCCATCTTATCAATCCAACTATGCAATTCTAATGCACCACTAATATCACAAAACTGCGCAGAACCACACTTTTGAAAACTAACATAAGTACATTCTCTTGAACTTGCAGAACAGCAGCAACACTATCATCTGGATCATCAGCATCATCATTATGTTCAGCAGCATCATCATTATTTTTAGCAGCATCAACTGCAGCACCATTATCTCCATCACAATTAACTCTAGCATCTTGATTCCTTGCAGCACGATCAGCTTCAGGTGCTCTAGCAATAACTTGTTCAATTATAGTGTTCACAGTAGCAGCCGTTAGTTCTGGTGGCATATTTCAAGAAACTTAGTCACGTAGCGATCTACTAATGACAAAAATATGATTCCCCTACTCCTTCTTCCATCATCAAAGAAGAAAGAAACATGATAAGTATACATATCAAGAATAAAGAAGGAATTCTTTATCAGAATGTCTCATGGATACTACATGCACGAACAACACAAACTACAATGGTTCATCAACCAAAACTCAAAAGAGTTAATAAAGGCACATCATAGATCATGAGGGTAATTCAGATTGCGTTGAGGATTCAACAAGATAGTGGCAGTGTCTGTCACTACAATCATCTACCGAACAAACTTAAAAGATAATAAGTTCCATCACAATGCTACGACACAAGGTTTAAATAAGTCCGATCACAAAAGAAAATAAGATACAAAGAAATCCATTACGCGATTAGCTCCTTAGACAGCAGCTCCTCATCCTCCTTAACATTGTTGTTAGCTTTATCACACTCGTTTATTTCCCCCTTTTGAACTTCAAAGTCGAATCCCTAACATGATGGCAGCTCACTCTCAAAATCCAAATACTCACTGCTACACGGTAGATTGATCACCAGGCAAATCTCAGTACGACTTTCAACATTCCTAGACTTCCAAACTCTACTCAGAATTGATCTCACATGAGACTCCCACTCACTCATCCTTTCAAAACTTACCTAGTTCTCTTTAAATCTTTCAATTCAAACTCACAGATTCATCACAATCGACCCAAGACTAGCAATCTCATCTATCTTCCAAGTCCTAACAAACTCAAATCTCCACATACCAAATACAACCTTTAAAACAACTTTTCTTTCACATCAACCTTCTAATCACACCAATTCCAAACACATATCTATCATACATCAACTAATCAAATTTCCTCATACCCAATATAAGTCACAAGAAATCAGTTGTAAAATCGTTCAACATCTGGTCTACTGTCCTAGACCCTTGGCAATATATAAGGTCATTATTTAAAATTATATACATATTCATGACATAAAGAAAATTACGATAACAAGTACTCAACGTACTTTCAACAACATCAATACATCATTAATACATCATCATAGTATTTACTTAATAAATACTTTAAAAATCATTTCAATTTTAAGGGATACATCAACTATAAAACAATACAAAACAAATAATCTTACCGGAGCCTTACGGAGAAGTTGGGTTGCTTTTGTAAAATATTTTCGACACCAAAGTTATAGTTTAGGACATTTTTCAAAAATCGACCTAATTCGCTATAACTAAAAAGCTCTTATTACCAATCTTTAACACCCTCAAATTACCTTGCGCAGCGGAAATGCACATTTGGGTGCTAAATACAAACATCGTTATACAAGACGCTTTGAACAGTTTCAAAACAATACATTTGAAATATAAAAGGTTATAATTTTGACGATTGTCTAAAACTTTCAATCCCAAGTAAAACAATTTTAGAAATATCAGAGTAACATTTAGGTCCCCTAAAGACTTTATTAAATCAACAAATAATTTACGAAAGTACATGACCGTACATTAATATTTTTATGACAAAAGGGAAAGAAATCTGTTTTAGACCAATCACCACAAAAGCAATCTGCAATCCTTCTCTAGCAAGCTCCATCAGCAATCCACTTCAATCACCTGAAATACATGCTTAAAATCATCAACACAACGGTTGAGCGAGTCTATAGGTTTTCTAAATCATCATTTGAACACAAGAGAAAAATCAATCAAGATCATTTAATAGAATTTCGTGCACACAATCTATTAGTCAGGCATTCTGGTATATAGCAATAGCTATTGAATTGTATTAAGCTCATGACACCGACCCCTTAACTTAGTCACCCACGCCTAAAGCCGGCATGACTAGATGAAATTCCAGTGCCCCTACTAGGGTATCATTTGCAAGAATACCAATTCTCATTCTCGTAAAATTATCCTTCCCAGCGGGTTACTCGGCGTAAAGCCCTGGTCTCAGATAGGGTTGTCAGCCCAATAGTACTATTATTAGAATAAGCGGCTATTCCCAACTCACAACATCAAGTCAGAAGATAGTTAACGGCTCATGAATTTAGGGACTTTTGCAAATTAGGTACTTATACAATTCAAATCAACAAAGGCAACATTCGGGTCCAAACAATCAATCATGACTTGTGTTCATTTTACTTTCAAATAGCATGTATCCCCCTCGCGGGTTTTAAAATCATTCAAAAAAATTACAAAAGTGAGGCTATAGACTCACCTGGAGTAATAGCAGTAGCAAGACGACCTTCGATGATAGTTGATGCCCGATAAACATAAAAACCGCAACCTATCAAATAAGGCGCGTTCATCAATAATAAACTCGAGTAAAATCCATACTTAGTAACATCAAACTCAAAATCATAAAATCACACCCAACCCAAAATGAAATAATTCAAGTGACCTTTTACTTCATTCTATATGTTTATTCTATTAGTTAATTATTTCGATAAAAAAATCTGCCGGTACACACCAGATGTACAAGCTCATTTACCCCACTTAAACACATCAAATACTTATGATACTAATCAGAAATCTCACTTACTATATATAGAAAGACCTGTTAAAAGCCCATCAAAAGATTTTACTTTTAAAGTTCCCTGCCCAACACATCTTTGAACTACAAAAACCGGACAGTTTTACGTCAACAACTCATATAGTCTTTTTAACTTATTTATTTTACTCCGTTTACAAAACTGACACTCGACTTTGAAAATAAACTCAGTATCCTCATACTTAACACTTAACATCAGTCCATGACACATCTCAAAATCATTTTTATAGTCCCCGAGATTCGATCCAAATATCGACAACAATTATATATCGTGCCGATACTCGTCTCCCGGTACACGAATAATCAAACTAACGTAACTTCGCGCTCGTTTGGAGCTAGAAGCTCTATCTTATATCAAATCGAAGCTAAAAGAATTCTCTACAACAATATCTAGTTAGTTCATCTCAAACTCAAACTCATATTTTCAGAAAATTAAGTTTAATAATCTATTTAAAATATACATTTAAAAATCATTCAAAATTAATTTTTCACCATATTTTAACCCCATTTTTACCACTATAATCATCCTACTATCATTACCAACATATCATCTAACCCATAACACCCTTGAATGATCATACAAAAATTTACCCACTCAAAATTTCAAACATGCAAGAATTAATATATACATAAAACAACACTAACAACAATATAACATCATAAAAATGGATCAAACCTTCATGGATCATCATCAAAAAAATGAAAGTTCTTGCATGTTGTTAAAACTTACACCATTAGAATCACCATCAAATTTGCAACATGGGATATTAATTAGTTTCTTTTGATGCAAACTAAATTTTGAAAATCAAATGAATTTAGAAGGGGGGTGGACGGCTAAACAAGAGAGAGAGGGAAGAGAGATGAGATTTTGCTTGTATGTATTTTGTTAGGTGAGAAATCACCTTTTATATGGTGGTGGAGGGGCTAGTTTTGCCAATTTGTGATAGTTTTGGTCTAAAATGCAATTAAATAGTTGTAAGGGTGGAAAATGTAAATTGTTAATTTTGAAAATATTTACGAGGGTCAGTTTTCGTAAAAATACTTTTCAAAAGTTAAAACGCACTCAAAATATGATGATAATATGATCCCGGTTCGACTTAATACGAACTTAAAATAAAAACATCAAAAATATAAACATTGAGACAACAAATGATAAAACATAAAATCTCGGGCATCTGTCGATATCGTGGTCACTAATAATCCTCGCTATTAGTAAAAAGATAAAAATAAGACCTCCAACGTCGGTTTTAAATAAAACAATCAATCGTCATTTAATTCAACTCATCAAAAATTTCAAAATTATTCATAAAAATAATATTATATAATATTAAATAAATGACCTCGGGTTTGGGTTGTCACAATAATTGCAACGGATTTGGGCATATGGCAAAGGAATGTAGAAAGCCGAAACAAGTTAAGGATTATGCATATCATAAGGAGAAAATACTGCTATGCAAGAAGATGGATGCAGGGGTCAAATTGTCGGCAGAGGAAGGAGCAATGCTTGATGACACTGATGATGAAGTCTCCGAACAAGAACTCGAAGCACATTACTCATACATGGGAAAGGTTGAAGAAGTTCTCAAAGTCACTAAAGATGACAATGGTCCTATCTTTGACACTGAGCCAATCGATAAGGTACATACTGGCGACGAATATAATGTGTTTGGTGATATTCATGAGCATAGTGAGCTTCCAACAACCATTACTGACACATGTATGATGGAAACGGTTGATAGCAATACCACACCCGATTCGTCAGACATGTCCAATAATGAGTCTGAGGATGATCAACATGCAAACGAGTATGATGATGATGAGGAGCGTATTGCGCTTGCTAACTTAATTGCTTATTTACAAAAAGATGTCAAAGAAACTAAAAAGAGTCAAAAGCAATTAAAGAAGGCAAACGCTACGCTCACTCAAAATTTTGAAGAAAGCAAAGTTGCAGTTATAAAATCTAGTGAGCTTCTTGCAAGCTGCAGAGTTGAGCTTCTTCAAAAAGACAAAGAGCTTGCAAGGTATAAAGGGGATGTCATTACTACTGTCAAGGATGTTTTTGAAACAAAATACAACGAAACTCTTAAGCTTTTAGAACAAGAGAAACGTAATTATAACACCTCTTTAAGTACGAAACGACACAAAACGTATCTTTCTACCACCAAAGTGAATGAGTTAACTCAAAAGATTGGTTTTCTTTAAGAAGATAAAACTAAACTAGTAACTGATGAGACTGCTTTTATACATAGTCTCATCTTCCAAATAGGGCTTAAAATGCATTAAATATCATCAAAATACCCAAATATATGCTTGTGTTTGTTGCTTGTGTATTTTAGGTACGGATATTGAGATAATGACAAAAGATCACAAGAATCATGCAAAAACGAACACGGGAAACGAAGCCGCACAATGAACCAAGCCCTAATGAAGACTTTCCCTATATCAACCCTTGAAGATTTGAAGAATTATGAAGAAGGGTCCTCCAATTATGAAGAATTGACACTTTATACCCTTGTATCCTCATAATTACAAGTTTGGTCCCTAAAGTTTGTCAAAATTACAAAAAGGACCCTTAACTTTGAAGACTTGGCAAGTTTAGCCCCTCAACAAAGCTAAATTGTCAACCAATATCATCCACAAAGTCAAATACATCATGAAGTCCTTCAAAGTACAAGAAATGACAAGTTTGGTCCTTTGAAAATTCCAAAATTACACAAAGGACCCTCAACTTTCAACATTTGGCAAAAATGGTCCCTCATCAAACATGACTTGGCAATTTCAGTCCTCCAAAATGCTCATTATACAAGTCAAGACCATTATCCATCATCAAAATGCCAATTCAGCCCTTGAAGAATTCAAAAATGGCAAGAAATACCCCTGAAAATACTTTGGAAAAGTATTTGGGGCAAAAGTGTGAAAAGTGAAAGTTTAAATACAAAGGAATGTGAGTTTTGGCATGTTTTACACAAAGTGGAAAGAATAACAAAAACAAGGGGTTTAAACTGGCCAGACATCAAACTTACCTAGATCAACCCACACCCTACACGTGTCCCACTCAATCTTTTCCACCAATCACCACACACCATTGCTCCACCTCAGCTTTCCACTTAACCGGTTTATAACTAATTAATATTAGTTACAAAACACGCGCTAAACACCCCATTCAAACCTTAATCAGGATCAAAACATGCACTATTCATCATATGAACAAATTTGGGTTTTCTTAATCCGTTTGTAATTAGCACCCAATAACCTCCAGAATTGTAATTAGGGTCTCCCTAATTACAACCCAACTCACAAAAAGCTTACCACATCACTCCTTAGTCACATGTTTTACCCTGCTTTTCACTCTTGGAGAAGATCACAAAACAGGACAGCCATCCAACGCCCCACATCCTTGCTTCAAACTTAAGCTTATTATGAGCCATTGATCAAATTCCACACTTGCCAACTCACATATACAGCCAAGAAGACATCACATGATCTTGAAGATATTCAAATCCCAAGGGCACATTAGGAACTTCATGTATTAGGGTTTTCCTTATTTCTTCAGCTTTCTAGGACATGTAAGGCTATATATAAAGCCCTTAGGTCTCATTGAGACGTTTGCTTTTGATTTTTCCTTGGTTCAAGTTTCTGTAAATCCTATTTCTAAGTTAATGAAATTGAGTTTGAAATCTTGAAGAAAAGTCATTGGCCAATCTTATTTACTGCTTTCATTTGTTATATGCTTGTTAGTTCTTGAAGTTCAAAACCTGTTTTCCAAAGAGGAGTATGCAAAAGTTTGCATATTTCCTCATTTTCTTGATATTTTGCTAAGTCTTGTTCCAATCTTAGAATTCTTGGGCTATAGGGCTGATCATAGCATCCTAACTGAGTTGGTTAAGGTGTGGTGAGGCTTATAACTTGGGGATAATCAAGTGTGGGGTAACAAGTTTGCATTAATCAAGTTTTTCAAAGTTTCTGATTTTTATGATATTGTGCTTAACCCTTGTTCAATCTTAGCAGGCTTATTGTGGAAGCTTGTGCTTGTTCTTGCTAGCACATAAGCTCTAAATTCGTGGGTGTGGATGTACATCCATGAGGTTTGCATACTTAATCTCAAAATATGCTTAAATTGTGATTTTTGGTGATATTTGTATGAAACTTGTGTTCTTGTGAATTTTGTGGCTTGTTCTTGCTTGAATCTGTTTATTATACTTGTTTTAGTGTTAATTGATGCTTGGTTGGCCTGAAATCTCATTGTGCTTTTGAAAATTTTGATTTGAAAAAGTTAAAGGGGTGTTTGGGTCTACTGGTTTATGCTTGTAACTTGTTATTGTGTTAAGGGAAGTTGTTGTTTATGCTTTGTATCTGCTATACCTTTGTTTGAGAGTGTTTTGCTGCAAGTTTTTGGGTTTGAACACTTGAATTAATCAATCTGCTATATAGACCTTGTTTCTGCTTGTTTTGACCTAGGATTTTGGGAACACTTAGTGTGTATGCATGCTTAGGGATAAAAGTGGTTTAAACAAAGTTAATATAACCTGTTTGAAAGATTTGAGGTGTTGAAATTGGCTTGTGTGTCAAATACATCAGCAAAAGTAGAAAACTGCATGTGTTAGTGTTCATCAGTAACTATCATTGCTTGAATCTTGCTTAATTCTTTGAACCAGTGCATGAAACCTGTTTAGACTTGCTTATTGGAGTTTATTATAGCTTGTGTGTGCATTTGGTTGAATTTGGCTGGCTGATTTGTGCTAAAACTGCTCTTAAGTGCTAAACTGCTTATTGTTCATGTCTGTATCATGTCTGATGAATGATTGATTAAACTGTATCAATTGGGTGTTAGTGATTGTGTTATTTTGATTGTGATTGACTCCTTTTGATCCAAAGATCATTTGGGTGCCTTTGTGAAATCTGAATCTCCAAAAAAGTCACTAAAGACAAAAAGTCAAAATAGTTAAGCAGTGGAAAAAGTTTCCACTGCTCAACATCCAAAACTAGCCCCTGCTAGTGCAATTTTGTCATCAGCTTATCAATAAGCTATTCTAGCTTATTCTGACTTGCAACAACTTATTTTTTGTGATAGATCTTCATTATTTGACCCATTTAAGTAAACTGGAGCTTATGAGACTTTGACTTTGACTTTTTACTAGAAAACCAACTTGTTTGACTTTTAACATAAGTGCTTATTTGATTTTCCAGCTTATTGAGTGTGCTTATTTGAAAGGTTTTTGGTTATTAAGCTTAGTTTTGTCATAAGAAACATTTTGCAACCTGAATCAGCTTCTGAGGTGGTCTAGATCATAAAAACGACTATTTTGTCTTTTTGTGAATAAGTTTGTGAACTGTTTCTGGCTTATTAAGTGGGCTTATTTGAAAATTCTTTTTGCAGAAGTCTTTGTTAGGTCAAAAGAAGCTTGTGTGTTAAATTTTAGCTTATGGCAACAGCTTATGGCTTAATGGGCTCAAAAGCCCATTAAGAATAAGCTGCTTATTATAAGTTGGCTTATTTCACATTTTCAGCTTTTGGGCCTTTAGAAAAAGTTGTTTAAAATCAAATTTTGAGTCAACCTGTGCTTTTTGGGCTTATTTTGAGTACTTTTTCTTATTGGGCCTTAATTAAGCCCAATAAGGGACTGTTTTGGGTTTGGCCCATTTTCTAGGCCCAATAGGGGTATTTAGGTAATTTCACTTTCATTTCTGAGTTATTTAGGTTAAATTAAGCTAGTTTGCAAGTTTTTAGAATTTTTTATAATTTTTGGATTTTAATATTATTTTAATATTATTTTATTATTAAAAATTAAAAGTCTGATTTTCTAGGTTTTTATATTTTTCCTAGGTTCTAAACACTTAATTAGGATTTTTGCAACTTACCAAATATTTTTTAGGTCTTTTAATTATTTTCTAGAATTAATTTAAGATTTAATTGATTTTAGGAGTTTTTAATTGTTTAAAAATAGTTTTAATTGGTTTTAAAACTTTAAAAAACAGTTTTTAGCTTAATTAGAGTATTTTTGAGGTTTACAAACTTGAAAATCTTGTTTAGGGCTTTTTAATAATTAATTTTGATTTTTAGGGCTTTAATTAGCATTAAAAAGTCATTATCTAATTAATTAAAAGGTTTTTGCAAGTTTTGATTTTTTGTAAACTCTTAGAATATTATTAGGGATTTTTGGTAATTTTTAGAAATTTTTAGGCTAAAATTTTAATTTTGGTGGTTTTTAGGATTTTACATGTACGCCTTTTTAGACTTAGTTTAATCCGTCTTGATAACCGTCATTCTCTTCCAATCCCTTTTCTATTGTTCTTTTCTCAAATATAATCACAAATTAATCCATATCATTACACACATAACACATTAGCCTCCTTGAGAACGAACTTAATTGGTCATTAGTGCTTGGTTTTCCTAAACCGACACTTAATACTTGCCATTTTTGTCATCCTTTTCCTAAAGGGTGGTAAAAACTCAACATCATTTTTGGCGCCGCTGCCGGGGAGGCGCGTTGTGTTTTGATTTGGCATTGTTGTTTTTATACTAACCATAATTAGTATTTGTATTAGTAGCACTCTACTAATACGTATTATCGTTTTTTCGGTTTTTGTGTGAATATTATTACTATATTGTATACGTAGAACAATAAATTCACAAGTACTCCAAATACGTGAGAAATCACAACCTTGACTTGGGAGGTCATTACCCAATCATTGTATTCGAATCTCAAACCAAAGAAAAAAGGCAAAAATAGATAAATACTTTCGTGAAGCTTAATTTTGATAATACAAACTATAAGGTGGGTATAAGGCGGTTGTATTTCACGACCTAAAGGAAAAAGGCTCTTAAGTGCTTCGCGCCGCCTCGTTTCCTCCGCTTGCTTGTGCGTATTTGATTTTGAGAGTGAAACGAGGGTTTTGCCGCCCAAAGTATTATTACATATCATATATATTTTCTTGGTTTCTATTGATTAAACCCTCTTGAACGATTTGGTGTTCCACCATCGTTCTAAAGTCATCGAAGGCGTTCACTCCACGTGATCGTTTTCATTCCTTGAGGCTTCTTTAATCAAGAGATTTGATTAAGGAGGAGATTTGTAGATTTTTGTCTACTTAATACATTTCACCAAATTCCAAAAGGTTAATACAATCAAAAACCACAAAAAAAATAGAAAAATACAAAACACCAAAAAGAATCTTCTTTGCTCGTCCCCTCGTTGTACGTGACGTTTATGCTAACTCGAAATCAAGCAAGACGTGCACGTAAACGAAAGAACAAAACTCCCACTCCCAACAATTCTAGTGAGGAGTCTCCTATTGACGAACCCATTATAAGAGAAGCACCAACCATGGCGAATCGAACTATGATGGAGTTACTTCAAGCACCCACCGAGGGTTATGGAGAGGCTATTGTGATTCCCGCTATCCTTGCGGAGAATTTTGAGGTGAAAACGGGTTTGTTGTCCATGATTCAAAACAACAAATTCCGTGGTGATGAGAAGGACAATCCACACAACCATATCCGCCAATTCAATCGTCTTACCGCTACTTGCAAGTTTAAGGATGTCTCTAACGACTCGATTAAGATGATGCTTTTTCCGTATTCCTTAGCGGGGCCCGCAAAAATTTGGTTAGAGAAAGAGCCACCCAATTCTATATTGACGTGGAAGGATCTCGTGTCTAAGTTTGTGAACCAATTTTTTCCGCCCTCTAAGACTACGCACTTGAAAAACGAGATTTCAAAGTTTTCACAAGAATTTAATGAAATTTTTTCAACGGCTTGGAATAGGTTTAAGGAAATGTTACATGAATGTCCTCATCACGGTTTTTCCGATTTGCATCAAATTGACACGTTTTACAATGGACTTAATGATCATGAAAGGGATTATTTGAATGCCGCCACGAGTGGTAATTTTTTGTGTAAAACGGTTGAGGAAGCTTTGGTGATAATTGAAAATAGATCTAAGGTGTATAGTCCTCGCAGCACGTCTAGTGTTCGTAAGGCTTCGTCTTCGACTTCACCTTCTTTGTCTAATACCATCGATGCTTGCCAAATTGAGGCGAACTTGGAAAACAAGATTTTTGATAAGTTGAAAGGACTTTTGATTGAGTTTAAAGTTGGTGAACCAAGTGCTCCCGCTACGGTTAAAGCGGTTGAGGTTTCTTGCATGTATTGTGGTGGAGGTCATGATTTCTCCGAGTGCATTACCAACGGTGGTAACACTTCGAGTGCCTTCGCGGCCACGGGAAATTACAACCAAAACGGTCAAGTTTCCCGCTCTAATCAAATGACTCCACCGGGTTTTGGTTCGAATCAAAATGCTAACAACTATCGCAACAATCAAGTTGGTTTTAAAAACAATTACAACAAGGGAAACTATGGGAATCAAGGGGCTAATAATCAAGTTTCAAACAAAAATGATTTTCAAAATAACAACAAAAGTTTGCAAACATTGAAAGATCTTCCAAGTGAGTTTGTTGAATATGCTAGTGGGAGTGATGCTAGGTTTGACAATATTCAAAGAGAAATCATTAGCCTAAGATCCGAGTTTAAAAACGACTTGAAGAAAGAATTGAAAAATGAGTTAGCTAATGAACTTAAAATCCACACCAACAAGATGGAAGGAAATGTCACTAGGTTGCAACAAAACCAACAAAAGATGGAACAAGGGCAACATGAGATTAAACAAGAGATGCTTAAGGTCGAGAAAAGGCAAACCGAAGCCGTATTGAGGCAATCTAATTTTGAAGATAAAATCTCGTCTATGTTTGAGGCAATAATGTGTAAACCGTCGTCAAGTGGTCTTCCTAGCAACACCATATCCAACCCTAAGGGTGAGATGAAAGTGATTACCACACGTAGTGGTAAGACACTTAAGGAGCCGATTCCTCAACCAATTGCTCCTACAGAGGAAGCAATTGAGGAAGAACCCGAGGTGGTGGTCCAAAAGGAGCATGTCCCAATCCTACGAAGTACCGCTCATACCACACCTACGGTTGACCCATTACCATTATTGGAACCCGAGATTCCAAAGGCTATGCCTACTATGCCTCACCCCACACCACCCTTGCCCTATCCATCAAGACTTAGGAAGGAGAAACGTCAAGAGCGCGACAATTATCAATTTGAGCTTTTTATGAAAATGTTTCGTGATTTGCACCTTAATGTGAGTTTCGCCGATGCCTTGGTCATGATGCCTCGATTTGCCGCTAACTTTAAGAGTATGTTGAACAACAAGGAGAAATTGCATCAATTGTCTAGTTGTTCGTCGGTTTATCTTAATCGCATACCTCAAAAAGTCGGTGATCCCGGTAAATTTTTTATCCCTTGTGCAATCCAAGACATGGAAGAATGCTTCGCCTTGGCCGATCTTGGTGCTAGCATTAACTTGATGCCACTTGCAATCTTCAATTCGCTCAATCTTCCTAATCTTACTCCTTCACTAATGTCTATCGAGTTGGCCGACCATTCCACAATTCCCGCATGTGGTTTGGCGGAAGACGTTTTTGTGAAAGTGGGGAAGTTCTACTATCCCGTAGACTTCATTGTTGTTGATATCCCCACGGATCCTCAAGTTCCTCTCATTTTAGGTCGTTCGTTTTTAGATACGTCTATGGTTTTGATTGATGTTCATGCTAGAAAGATCACCTTACGTTTCAACGACGAGGAACTTGTTATAAACGCAACTCAAAACTCTCAAATTTCTCATGTTTATTCCGTTGCAACCATAAACCTCGTTGATATGATTGACGTGGTTTGCGAGGAATTTTCACAAGAAGTTCTAGGTTTTGGTGATGAAGAAACTAGTGGCAATCCCACTATGTTGGATCCAATTCTTGATAATTCGACACCAACCTTCACTCCTTTTGAAGGTGGTGGTTTTACGTTGGAAGAATGCAATGTTCCACGTACTTGTGAAGAAGACCTCGACAACGATGAGGACTTCTCGATTATCAAGGATTTTCTCAACGATTTCCCATTTCCTCCACCCGAGGAGGTTATGAGTATCGAGCCCAAATATTCACTTGAGGAACCACCTATCCTCGAGTTGAAAGATTTACCTCCTCACCTCGAATATGTCTATTTGGAGGAGGACGACAATTTGCCGGTTATTATTGCGAAGGATCTTTCGAATGATGAAAAAACCGCACTTGTCGATGTTCTTAAGGATCACAAAGGGGCGATTGCGTGGAAGTTATCCGACATTAAGGGAATCGATCCCAAATTTTGTACCCACAAAATCTTAATGGAGGAGGATTTCAAGCCAACAATCCAAAGTCAAAGGAGGGTGAACCCCAAAATTCACGACGTCATCAAAAAGGAGGTCCTTAAACTCCTTGACGCGGGAATGATTTACCCTATTTCCGATAGCCCTTGGGTGAGTCCTATTCATTGTGTCCCTAAAAAGGGAGGGATGACCGTTGTGCCAAACGATGCCAACGAGTTGATTCCCACTAGACTCGTGACCGGATGGAGAGTGTGCATTGACTATCGAAAGTTGAATGAAGCCACTCGAAAAGACCATTTTCCCTTGCCCTTCATGGACCAAATGTTGGAGCGTCTTGCGGGAAACGATTTCTATTGCTTTCTTGATGGCTTTTCCGGTTACTTCCAAATTCCCATCGATCCTCGTGATCAAGAAAAAACTACGTTTACATGTCCATATGGAACGTTTGCCTATCGTAGAATGCCATTCGGACTTTGTAATGCACCGGGAACTTTTCAACGATGCATGATGGCTATTTTTCATGATATGATCGAGAAAACGATGGAAGTCTTCATGGATGACTTTTCTGTGTTTGGAATTCGTTCACTTCGTGTTTGTCGAACCTTGAGAGAATGTTAAAACGTTGTGAGGAAACCAACCTTGTGCTCAATTGGGAAAAGTGTCATTTTATGGTTAAGAGTGGAATCGTCTTAGGGCACAAGGTCTCGAAAGCGGGGATTGAGGTAGATCAAGCTAAGGTAGACGTCATCGCCAAATTACCTCATCCCAAAACCGTTAAGGGAGTTAGGCGTTTCCTAGGCCACGCGGGCTTTTATCGTCGATTCATAAAGGATTTTTCAAAGATCTCTCGACCCATTACACATCTTCTTGAAAAAGAGGCACGTTTTGTCTTTGACGAAGATTGTGTATGAGCCTTTGAGATCCTTAATAGGAAACTTACCGAAGCTCCCATTCTTGTTGCTCCCAATTGGAACCTCCCCTTTGAGCTTAT
Source organism: Glebionis coronaria (assembly GCA_025667525.1). Classification (NCBI taxonomy): domain Eukaryota; kingdom Viridiplantae; phylum Streptophyta; class Magnoliopsida; order Asterales; family Asteraceae; genus Glebionis; species Glebionis coronaria. Next base: position 633,335,571 of record CM046875.1, on the reverse strand, counting down.
GTGTGATGCTAGTGATTACGCTATAGGGGCCGTTTTGGGGCAACGTCATGATAAGCACTTCTTGCCTATTCACTATGCTAGCAAGACGATAACCGAGGCTCAACTTAAATACACTACAACGGAAAAGGAGTTCCTTGCCGTGGTGTATGCATTTGAGAAATTCCGACCTTATCTCGTCTTGACGAAATGCATAGTGTATACGGACCATTCGGCTATTAAGTATCTCATGGCAAAGCAAGATTCTAAGCCGAGATTACTTCGTTGGATTCTCCTCCTTCAAGAATTTGATCACACCATTGTTGACAAAAAAGGAGCCGAGAATCTAGCGGCCGATCATCTCTCTCGTTTGGAAGATCCTCACCAAAGTGTTTACGAGCCCAAGGAAATCACCGAAACATTTCCGCTCGAGATACTTGGTGTAGTGAATTCTAAGCTTGATTCTTCTACCCCATGGTTTGCGGATTTTGCAAATTACCATGCGGGTAACTTCATCGTTAAGGGTATGACGACTCAAGAAAAACGAAAATTCTTTCGTGACGTCAAGTTCTGCTTTTGGAACGACCCTTACTTGTTTCGAACTTGTGCGGATCAAATCATCCGACGTTGTGTTTTTGGCACCGAAGCTTCTAACATCCTTAGAGCTTGCCATGAGGGACCCGCGGGTGGTCACCACGGTGCTAATCTCACGGATAAGAAGGTGTTTGATGCCGGCTTCTTTTGGCCTACTATTAACCGAGATGCACAAGATCTTGTGAAGTCGTGTGATGCATGCTAACGACAAGGAAAAGCCTCACAAAAAGATGAAATGCCACAAAATATCATTCAAGTATGTGAGATCTTTGACGTTTGGGGCATAGACTTTATGGGGCCGTTCCCATCATCTCGTGGTAATAAGTACATACTCGTTGCGGTTGACTACCTTTCTAAGTGGGTGGAGGCAAAGGCCTTGCCCACCAATGATGCTCATGTGGTAGTCAAGTTTTTGAAGCAATTGTTTTCTCGGTTTGGAACCCCTCGTGCTATCATAAGCGATCGTGGAACCCATTTTTGTAATGACCAATTTGAAAGGGTTCTAAGGAAATATGGGGTTACACATCGGCTTTCTACGGCTTATCACCCACAAACAAGTGGGCAAGTCGAGGTTTCAAACCGAGCGTTGAAGAGGATCTTGGAGAGATCCGTTGGGGAAAACCGACAATCTTGGTCGGATAAGTTGGACGATGCTTTATGGGCCTTTAGGACCGCTCATAAGACGCCCATTGGGTGCACTCCCTATAAGCTTGTGTATGGAAAGAATTGTCATTTGCCTATCGAGTTAGAACACAAGGCTTATTGGGCCCTAAAGCATTGTAATGATGATATGGAGACCACGGGAAAGCACCGGAAAATGCAATTAAATGAATTGGATGAATTGAGAGACATTGCTTATGAAAATTCATTAATTTATAAAGAAAAAACTAAAAAGTTGCATGATTCAAAAATTAAAAACCGGGTTTTTAACATTGGGGATCAAGTTTTGCTTTTTAATTCAAGATTAAAAATCTTTTCCGGTAAGTTGAAATCCCGTTGGTCCGGTCCATTCACCGTGACTCAAGTGTTTCCGTATGGGACCATCGAGCTAGCTCAAGATGATGGTCCTAACTTCAAGGTGAATGGACATAGGTTAAAGCACTACTTTGGTGGGGAAGTTCCATCCTTGAACTACCTCGACCAAGTCACCTTCCTCAATGATAATTAGTATTGAGGGGATCGAGTCGAGCTCATGACTCGGTAATCAAAAACGAGGAGCCTCGTGGGGGAGTCCCATGCTTATCCTATGTACATATTATCGCTTTCTAATGTAGTTAACGTGTGGGGATTTGTGCCCTTCCAACCTTTGTTCCGTGGTTGTTTGTGCATTGTGGTTTTTAGATCATGATCTTCACGATTGGAGCCTCTCGTGTTCGTTTTATGGGAGCACTCGATCGTTTGCTTTGGAGACATTTCTCAATATCCATGATATATCCTTTTGATGTTCTAACCTTAGGTTTTAGCACACTTCATAAACGGCTTTAAATTTATTGGTTACACCCTTTCCATGCTAGATTAGGCATTCGACTACGTCTCTAGTATGGGGGTGTTTGCACCCCTAGACTCGAAACATTGAGGACAATGTTTAACTCTAGTATGGGGGGTGAATAGATACTTGCCTTGCCAAACCTTCACGCTTTCCAAAGTTTATCTCTTTGATTATCGTTTTGTTGCAAAATAAGGCTAAAAATGGCCAAATTTTAAAATTTTTCTCATGTTTTATAAGTGTTTGAAGACACGAATGTAGGTTTTCCGGTGGCGAGAATAAGAGTAATTTTTTACTCGACCGTGCGTGTTGAGCACTTAGCTTTGATTCCTTAACTACACATTAGGCTAAGTCTCTTAAATGAGGACGAGAAATGATAGAGTTAATTATAAGTTACTATGCTAAACGTAAAGTACTCGTATTCTTTCAAAAACTCATGTGTTCTCGTTATTTGCTTATTCTCCCTTCGCATGTAAATATTTTTTGCTTAATAAATATTGACTTAGAGGTTTAGTTAGGATTGTTGGGTTTCTAGTCTTTTCTAGTAGCTTCCGTGTAATTAAATTGGGAAAACATTAAGGTATCGCCAGCGTCATGGTTTTGAAGTATTGGCAACACGAATAATCGAAAGCTTCACCCAATAATAAGATTTCAAGTGCTCACCTAAATCAAGCAAACAATTTGAAGCCCCACAAGGCCTAAAATCTATGCAAAATTGAAAGTGAATCAAGCCTTAATCTTCGAAGCTTTAAAGATCCAAAATTCGCTTTAGCGTGAGGATATACGTCTTTGGCTAATAAAACCACCGATGAGGCGGATAATAAAAGGCAAGGCAAGACCGAAGTCATAATAAAAGCTTCATGGCGAAGTTGAATAAAAGATGGAGGTAAACCAAAGATAATAAGGCCCTTCCGTTAGGGGGCGTATAAAAGTCTTGGTAATAAGTCTCATGTTCAAAACCGTTATAAAACCGTGTTTATCGATTCTTCTTGTTGACTTAATTTTTTAACATCGTCGTCTATTAGGAGGGGTTATTGATTTGATGGTCTTAGTTACACCGTTAGGACTCTATTTTTAGACCTAAATCTCTATTATCGCATAAGTCAAACAATGTATCCTCGTGAAACATTTAAGACATCATAAAATATAAGAGATACAACTTAGGAATAATGGGAGGATAAGTACGCGATTAGGGCATATGAGTAGTGTTAGCATTACTAACTTATAATGACAATGATCTCGTTGCACGCTTAGCATGGAATTAAGGTGAAAATCGAGAACGATGAAATTATTTCTAACGAAGCATTCACGTGTTCTTATTCTATGAACCTAAACGTCCCATTTTGCGATGAAAATCATACATTATGTCTATAACGCAAGTAGTAATAGTAGTAGTGTAGCTAGTTTATCGTTCAATAAAGTGAATAAAATAAATTTTGGAGATGCTTTATTCTAGCATTGCGTGAGGGCACGGCAATGGTTTAGTATGGGGGAGTGATGAGACTGCTTTTATACATAGTCTCATCTTCCAAATAGGGCTTAAAATGCATTAAATATCATCAAAATACCCAAATATATGCTTGTGTTTGTTTCTTGTGTATTTTAGGTACGGATATTGAGATAATGACAAAAGATCACAAGAATCATGCAAAAACGAACACGGGAAACGAAGCCGCACAATGAACCAAGCCCTAATGAAGACTTTCCCTATATCAACCCTTGAAGATTTGAAGAATTATGAAGAAGGGTCCTCCAATTATGAAGAATTGACACTTTATACCCTTGTATCCTCATAATTACAAGTTTGGTCCCTAAAGTTTGTCAAAATTACAAAAAGGACCCTTAACTTTGAAGACTTGGCAAGTTTAGCCCCTCAACAAAGCTAAATTGTCAACCAATATCATCCACAAAGTCAAATACATCATGAAGTCCTTCAAAGTACAAGAAATGACAAGTTTGGTCCTTTGAAAATTCCAAAATTACACAAAGGACCCTCAACTTTCAACATTTGGCAAAAATGGTCCCTCATCAAACATGACTTGGCAATTTTAGTCCTCCAAAATGCTCATTATACAAGTCAAGACCATTATCCATCATCAAAATGCCAATTCAGCCCTTGAAGAATTCAAAAATGGCAAGAAATACCCCTGAAAATACTTTGGAAAAGTATTTGGGGGAAAAGTGTGAAAAGTGAAAGTTTAAATACAAAGGAATGTGAGTTTTGGCATTTTTTACACAAAGTGGAAAGAATAACAAAAACAAGGGGTTTAAACTGGCCAGACATCAAACTTACCTAGACCAACCCACACTCTACACGTGTCCCACTCAATCTTTTCCACCAATCACCACACACCATTGCTCCACCTCAGCTTTCCACTTAACCGGTTAATAACTAATTAATATTAGTTACAAAACACGGGCTAAACACCCCATTCAAACCTAAATCAGGATCAAAACATGCACTATTCATCATATGAACAAATTTGGGTTTTCTTAATCCGTTTGTAATTAGCACCCAATAACCTCCAGAATTGTAATTAGGGTCTCCCTAATTACAACCCAACTCACAAAAAGCTTGCCACATCACTCCTTAGTCACATGTTTTACCCTGCTTTTCACTCTTGGAGAAGATGACAAAACAGGACAGCCATCCAACGCCCCACATCCTTGCTTCAAACTTAAGCTTATTATGAGCCATTGATCAAATTCCACACTTGCCAACTCACATATACAGCCAAGAAGACATCACATGATCTTGAAGATATTCAAATCCCAAGGGCACATTAGGAACTTCATGTATTAGGGTTTTCCTTATTTCTTCAGCTTTCTAGGACATGTAAGGCTATATATAAAGCCCTTAGGTCTCATTGAGACGTTTGCTTTTGATTTTTCCTTGGTTCAAGTTTCTGTAAATCATATTTCTAAGTTAATGAAATTGAGTTTGAAATCTTGAAGAAAAGTCATTGGCCAATCTTATTTACTGCTTTCATTTGTTATATGCTTGTTAGTTCTTGAAGTTCAAAACCTGTTTTCCAAAGAGGAGTATGCAAAAGTTTGCATATTTCCTCATTTTCTTGATATTTTGCTAAGTCTTGTTCCAATCTTGGAATTCTTGGGCTATAGGGCTGATCATAGCATCCTAACTGAGTTGGTTAAGGTGTGGTGAGGCTTATAACTTGGGGATAATCAAGTGTGGGGTAACAAGTTTGCATTAATCAAGTTTTTCAAAGTTTCTGATTTTTATGATATTGTGCTTAACCCTTGTTCAATCTTAGCAGGCTTATTGTGGAAGCTTGTGCTTGTTCTTGCTAGCACATAAGCTCTAAATTCGTGGGTGTGGATGTACATCCATGAGGTTTGCATACTTAATCTCAAAATCTGCTTAAATTGTGATTTTTGGTGATATTTGTATGAAACTTGTGTTCTTGTGAATTTTGTGGCTTGTTCTTGCTTGAATCTATTTATTATACTTGTTTTAGTGTTAATTGATGCTTGGTTGGCCTGAAATCTCATTGTGCTTTTGAAAATTTTGATTTGAAAAAGTTAAAGGGGTGTTTGGGTCTACTGGTTTATGCTTGTAACTTGTTATTGTGTTAAGGGAAGTTGTTGTTTATGCTTTGTATCTGCTATACCTTTGTTTGAGAGTGTTTTGCTGCAAGTTTTTGGGTTTGAACACTTGAATTAATCAATCTGCTATATAGACCTTGTTTCTGCTTGTTTTGACCTAGGATTTTGGGAACACTTAGTGTGTATGCATGCTTAGGGATAAAAGTGGTTTAAACAAAGTTAATATAACCTGTTTGAAAGATTTGAGGTGTTGAAATTGGCTTGTGTGTCAAATACATCAGCAAAAGTAGAAAACTGCATGTGTTAGTGTTCATCAGTAACTATCATTGCTTGAATCTTGCTTAATTCTTTGAACCAGTGCATGAAACCTGTTTAGACTTGCTTATTGGAGTTTATTATAGCTTGTGTGTGCATTTGGTTGAATTTGGCTGGCTGATTTGTGCTAAAACTGCTCTTAAGTGCTAAACTGCTTATTGTTCATGTCTGTATCATGTCTGATGAATGATTGATTAAACTGTATCAATTGGGTGTTAGTGATTGTGTTATTTTGATTGTGATTGACTCCTTTTGATCCAAAGATCATTTGGGTGCCTTTGTGAAATCTGAATCTCCAAAAAAGTCACTAAAGACAAAAAGTCAAAATAGTCAAGCAGTGGAAAAAGTTTCCACTGCTCAACATCCAAAACTAGCCCCTGCTAGTGCAATTTTGTCATCAGCTTATCAATAAGCTATTCTAGCTTATTCTGACTTGCAACAACTTATTTTTTGTGATAGATCTTCATTATTTGACCCATTTAAGTAAAGTGGAGCTTATGAGACTTTGACTTTGACTTTTTACTAGAAAACCAACTTGTTTGACTTTTAACATAAGTGCTTATTTGATTTTCCAGCTTATTGAGTGTGCTTATTTGAAAGGTTTTTGGTTATTAAGCTTAGTTTTGTCATAAGAAACATTTTGCAACCTGAATCAGCTTCTGAGGTGGTCTAGATCATAAAAACGACTATTTTGTCGTTTTGTGAATAAGTTTGTGAACTGTTTCTGGCTTATTAAGTGGGCTTATTTGAAAATTCTTTTTGCAGAAGTCTTTGTTAGGTCAAAAGAAGCTTGTGTGTTAAATTTTATCTTATGGCAACAGCTTATGGCTTAATGGGCTCAAAAGCCCATTAAGAATAAGCTGCTTATTATAAGTTGGCTTATTTCACATTTTCAGCTTTTGGGCCTTTGGAAAAAGTTGTTTAAAATCAAATTTTGAGTCAACCTGTGCTTTTTGGGCTTATTTTGAGTACTTTTTCTTATTGGGCCTTAATTAAGCCCAATAAGGGACTGTTTTGGGTTTGGCCCATTTTCTAGGCCCAATAGGGGTATTTAGGTAATATCACTTTCATTTCTGAGTTATTTAGGTTAAATTAAGCTAGTTTGCAAGTTTTTAGAATTTTTTATAATTTTTGGATTTTTAATATTTTATTATTAAAAATTAAAGTCTGATTTCTAGGTTTTTATATTTTTCCTAGGTTCTAAACACTTAATTAGGATTTTTGCAACTTTCCAAATATTTTTTAGGTCTTTTAATTATTTTCTAGAATTAATTTAAGATTTAATTGATTTTAGGAGTTTTTAATTGTTTAAAAATAGTTTTAATTGGTTTTAAAATTTTAAAAAATAGTTTTTAGCTTAATTAGAGTATTTTTGAGGTTTACAAACTTGAAAATTTTGTTTAGGGCTTTCTAATAATTAATTTTGATTTTTAGGATTTTAATTAGCATTAAAAGGTCATTATCTAGTTAATTAAAAGGTTTTTGCAAGTTTTGATTTTTTGTAAACTCTTAGAATATTTTTAGGGATTTTTGGTAATTTTTAGAAATTTTTAGGCTAAAATTTTAATTTTGGTGGTTTTTAGGATTTTACGTGTACGCCTTTTTAGACTTAGTTTAATCCGTCTTGATAACCGTCATTCTCTTCCAATCCCTTTTCTATTTTTCTTTTCTCAAATATAATCACAAATTAATCCATATCATTACACACATAACACACTAGCCTCCTTGAGAACGAACTTAATTGGTCATTAGTGCTTGGTTTTCCTAAACCGACACTTAATACTTGCCATTTTTGTCATCCTTTTCCTAAAGGGTGGTAAAAACTCAACATCAGTCACTGCGAAAACGGAAGAGGTTGCAAACTTGCAAAAAGATTTCAAAATTAAACAAGCTAAAGACATTGACAAAGTCGTGGAACTTGAAGTTCAAATTGATTTTTTTAAGAAATTTTTTTATAAAACAAATCAATCCATTCAAACCATGAGAATGTTGGCACCTCGGTCGTTTTTCAAGGGTAAAGCTAGTTTTGCTAGTCCTAAGTACCTCGAGCAAGCTCAATCTGAGAACCCGCGCCTATACCTTGAGGAGTCCCAATGGACCGATCTTGATTGTCTTCTTGTTAGGCCCGATAGTGATGAGTCGCTAAGTTTTGAAGAGGAGAGTAGATCACCAGTGAATAAAGACTTTGTGAAACCATATAATTATGCTTATGATAATAGTCTTTATGAAATTTTCAAACCACAAAAACAGAAGTCTCGTGAGCAAATATTTTACGAATGTGCACAAATAAGAACTAAATGGAGACAATTTTTTGCCACTAAGAAAACTAATGTTTCAAAATATATCGGGTACTTTCCGCATCAAGCTTCTATAAGCAAGAGTAAGCAAGCACTTAGTATTCTTAAGAGTAACATCGAAAATTTCTAAAAGGTTGTTGATGATGACTGGAAAAAACATGAACTTTTGAAAGGAGATAAAGAAATTCCTCATGATATAACTGTTCTTGTGAAAACTATTTTGATTCCTCTTGCGGAAAGAACAAAGAAATATGCTTTGGAATTTGAAACGTTAATAGAGCAAGAAATGTTTGACGATTTGAAATATGTGGAAGCTCTTGAAAAATAAATTGACGACCATCAACCTGAAAGAGATTATTTTCTATAGCATATGGTCTACTCTTGCAATAATGCCTCTCAAAAGATATTATGTGTGTATATGTTACGTCTTGTGCTGATATCGATGAATATTCTGATGTTGCATCCAAATATCTTGATCAAGTCAAAGAGTCTGAACGTCTTGAAACTGAGTTTTCGAATAAAGTTGACCAAAAAGAGTTTTCGTTAATTCAACATAGATATGATTATCTTCAAAAACATTGTCATTCACTTGAACTTGCTTTGCAAAACAAAGTTGGCAGCTTATCAAATGATACACCTTTGGAAGTAAAATTATCTGAGTCATGTCGATTATTAAACGAAAAAAGTCTTGATATTGCGGATTTGAAAGCTCAGTTACAAGAAAAAGACATAGCAATAGAAGAGTTGAAGAAACTCGTTGCTAAAATGGGTGGGAAATTGTGGAACCTAGAATTAAGAAACCTGTTGTGAGACAACCTAATGCGTATAAAGTGACTAAATCCTCTGTCTTGGGAAAACCATCTGTTTTCTCAAATTCTTCATTTGCAACATCTGGGTTTGCCCCCAAGACGGATGGGAAGCATAGGTTACCATAGACTCGTCCCAAAACGGTTATTCAAGCACATGTGCTCAAACCAGGGATGTATCGATTAGCCACTAAACACACACAAAACAAATATAGTCACTCGCCTCAGACTTCTAGAAACAATAATACACGTGTGTCTTTTACTACAGGAGTAGACCCCACTGCTAGTGTTAGCCGGCCTCAGCTTAAGAGCACTCGAATGAATGAAAAGGTTTGGCAAAACAAAAGTCAAGGGAAGATGAAGAAAGTAGAAGACGACCATAGGAATTTGAATGTTTCTAAGAATAAAACGTCTGTAATCGCATGTAATGACAATTTGAATGATTTGACTGCTTTGAATGCTTTAAATGTTAAGTTTGTTTGTATGAAATGTGGGAAATAGGCTAATGCTGATCTTTCAATGTGAAAGGCGTAGATACTAGAACTAAGAAGCAAGTTGCGATGCCTAGTAGTGCTAGTAAACCCAAACAGAAAGTGAACCATTCTGGTGCAACCCCCTCTAAGAAAAGTATTGCATCAGACTCTGCCACTAAGAATCCTAGAAGCATAATTAGGGACTTATATGAGTCTGCTAGCAAGTCTTGGAAATGGTGGTTCGCTAATCAATGTCCTCAAGGATATAAATGGATGTCTAAGGTTAGGAAAGAAAACGTGCCAACGAACGTTAGTGTGCCTTTCAGTGTTAAAACTAGGGAAACTAATGAATCGGAAATCACAACGAACATGGAATCCAATTTAGCAAATGCTCCATCGTGTTCTAATTCTTCTGTAGGTGATCGAAATAATTCTTTTCATACTGGACTCCGGATGCACGAAACACATGACGAGGAATCTCAAGCTTCTAATTAACTTCGTGGAGAAGTTTGTGGGTACGGTCCGCTTCGGAAATGATCAATTTGCACCGATCCTAGGATATGGAGATTTGGTTCAGGGTAATATAACAATAAAAAGGGTATACTACGTCGAAGGGCTCAATCACAATCTTTTCTCGGTTGGTCAATTCTGTGATGCAAGTTTTGGAGGTTGCTTTCAGAAAGAAGACATGTTTTGTTCGTGATTATGATGGGAATGACTTACTTACCGGTTCACGGGGTAGTGATCTCCACACTATCTCCCTTCAAGACACAACTTCTACAACTTCAATTTGCTTCATGGCTAAAGCTTCAACGACTCAGGCATGGTTATGGCATCAACGTCTATCTCATCTCAATTTTGATACCATCAACTTGCTTTCCAAAAAAGATATTATGCGAGGCCTTCCAAGCTTGAAATTCATCAAAGATCATATTTGTTCTTCTTGTGAGCTTTGTAAAGCTAAACGAAGTAGTTTCAAGACAAAGACTACACCAAGCTCCAAAGGACGGTTAGATCTTCTTCATATGGATTTGTGTGGTCCCATGCGTGTTCAAAGTATCAATGGGAAGAAATACATTCTAGTAATTGTCGATGACTACTTAAGGTACACATGGACTCACTTCTTGAGGTCCAAGGATGAAAGACCCGAAGTTCTCATCAACTTCCTTAAGCAGATACAACGTGGTCTTCAAGCTCAAATCAAAGTAGGACATAGTGACAGAGGAACAGAATTCTTGAATTCAACTCTAAAGAATTATTTTGAAGCCGAAGTTATTGAACATGAAACATCTATTGCTCGAACACCCGAACAAAACAGTGTTGTTGAAAGACGAAACCGTACTTTAGTTGAGGCTGCTCGAACATTAGTATCCGCTTCAAAACTACCACTATTCTTTTGGGCCAAAGCCGTGTCAACCGCATGCTATACACAAAACCGATCCTTAATTATTCCAAGACACGAAAAGACACCATATCACATAATTCATGATCGAAAACCTTCACTCAAACACCTTTAAGTTTTTGGATGTACTTGTTACATTATGCGAGATGGTGAAAATCTGGACAAGATGAAAGAAAAAATGTGATGCATGCATTCTAGTGGGATATGCAACTCAGTCTAAGGGATATAGAGTGTACAACAAGAGAACAAAATTGATAGTCGAGACTATTCATATCAGATTTGATGAATTACAAGAAATGGCACTTGAACAAAATAGTTTAAGTCCCGATCCACAACGACAAAAGACTTATGTGCACAACCGCACGAAACTTGGAACTCAAGACCACAAAAATGATCCGTCAAGTTTAAAGATGGTTCAAGGAAATCTTCCAAGAGCAGATATGACAGTCGACATGACAATTGAAGAGTTGGAAATGTTATATGGACCAATGTATGATGAATATTTCATGGGGGAGAAATATGTTGTATCGAAGTCTTCTGCTGTCACTCATGATAAGAATGATGATACTAATCATCGTCAACTAAAGGATACAACTTCATCTACGTCAACACGGGTTGCTGCAGATTTACCTCCTCAGAATATCACTTCAACAATCGATCCTACAACATCCCACAACTATTGTCATTGCTCCATAGAACACAAATCAAGCAGACCATGCATTAAATGACGAAGACGACTTTATCAACCCATTCGGTACACCGGTACACGAAACTAGAGAGTCCTCTGCTCGCCATGTTGATCCGTCAAATATGCATACATTTTACCAACGACGTCCTTCAACGCATCATTGGACCCGAGATCATCCTTTGGTTCAAGTAATTGGAAACCCTTCATAGCCTGTTCGTACAAGACGAAAATTAGAAACAGATGGCGATGTTTGTATGTTCGTACTCGCCATGAGTACAACTGAACCGAAAAACATCAAAGAAGCCATGGCCGATCATGCTTGGATTAAATCGATGCAAGATGAACTTCTTCAATTTGAAAGACTTAACGTCTGGGAACTTTTTGACAGACCATACGATGTTATTCCATTAAATCTTCGATGGGTCTGGAAAACAAGATGGATGAAGAAAACACAATCATCAAGAACAAAGCTATGCTAGTGGCTAAAGGGTATGGCCAGAAAGAGGGTATTGATTTTGAAGAATCATTTGTACCAGTAGCTCGTATTGAAGCGGTCAGGATTTTCCTTGCTTATGCTGCACATAAGGAATTCATCGTTTATCAAATGGACGTAAAGACGGCATTTCTTAACGGTCCTTTGAAGGAAGAAGTCTATGTCGCACAGTCGGAAGGATTCATCAATCCTCTTTATCCTGACAAGGTGTATCGTCTCCACAAAGCCCTTTATGGACTCAAGAAAGCTCCAAAGGCGTGGTACGACGAGCTCTCGAAATTTCTGGTATCCAAAGGTTTCTCAAAAGGTTCCATTGATCTAACTTTGTTCACTTATAAATATGGGGATGACATTTTGCTTGTGCAAATGTTGATGACATTGTTTTCAAGTCTACAAACCCAAAACTTTCAAAATGGTTTGAAAAAGTAATGCACAACAAATTTGAAATGTCAATGATGGGCGAACTAAAATTCTTTCTAGGAATTCAAGTTCACCAATCCCCAAGTGGTATCTTTATTAACCAAGCTAAGTATTGTCAAGAGATAATCAAAAAGCATGGTATGACCTCATGTGACCCCGTTGGGACACCATTATCAACCACATCCCTAGATGCTGATTTGGAGGGAGATGCCATATATCAAACGAAATATCGTTCCATGATCGGCTCCCTCATGTACTTAATAGCAAGCCGACCAGATATATCACATGCTACGTGTTATTGTGCACAATATCAAGCACGACCCACTAAAAAACACCTCAAAGAGGTTAAACGGATCTTTCGGTACCTTAAGAATACCATTTACATGGGACTCTGGTATCCGAGGGAAACCGGTTTCTTTCTAATGGCCTATTTAGATTATGATCATGCAGGGTGTCTTGATACACGAAAAAGTACTTCTGGTGGTGCATAATTTCTAGGTCAAGATAAGCTCGTGGGATGGTCTTCCAAGAAGCAGGATTGCACGTCACTGTCATTAGCCGAAGTAGAATATGTGTCTCTATCTGCGTGTTGTGCTCAAGTTCTTTGGATGAGAACACAACTCACGGATTATGGCTTCCACTTTGGTAAAGTACCTATGTATTGTGACTCAAAGTCCGCCATAGACATCTCCTGCAATCCGGTACAGCTTTCCCGCACGAAGCACATTGATGTCAGATATCACTTCATTAAGGAACAAGTTGAAAGGGGCATCGTTGAACTATACTTTGTTGGAACTGATTACCAATTAGTTGACTTGTTTACAAAAGCTCTTTCGAAAGAGAGGTTTGCGTATCTAGTTAGGCAAATTGGTATGAGATGTTTGACTCCACCAGAACTGGAGATTCTGGCAAAGAAGCCTGCTTGATTCACCTATCAAACATCTACATGTAAATATTAATGAAAAAGAAAAACACAAAATTAAAAAACTTTGAAAATCCAAAAATATTCTTCTCGACATGTCTTTTAATATCGATAATATGGATGTGCCTAGAAATGTCGCTCAATAATGACATGGGTGTGTACATAAAGCTCGAATGAAAGTTGTAAATATTTTTCAAAACATGTCATTTCTAATCTTGATAAAGGAAAATGTCTATTTTGGACAATTTTTCAAACAACGGGTAGAGCAATCTATCTTGGGTTGAGCTTGTCACAAAACATTCAACGTTTTGAGCTCAACACAATGGCTTGTAATAACTTTCATATTACAACCCGGATCTATATTCACGGGGGAGTGTACGATCTAGTGCACTTACCCTCAGCAAAAGAAGATAAATCTTCTTACACTTTAGTGGATTCATCAAGACATTCAACGTCTATGAACTCAAGTTTTTGCTTTAGAAATACCATGTCACCAAAAAGAAATGGTTTTCGAAAAGCGTTGAACACAACTTTTTCAAGATTTTCTCAATGATTATTCAAAATCAAGATTGTGTGTTCAACAACTCCTATCCTCAAAAAGCGAAATGTGGATCACATCCTCACAATGACAATTCAATTGGATCAATTTTTGAGGGAGAGCATTCCAAAGTTTCATTCTACATAGACACAATTTTCTCCTGAAGTTTTTCAAGACTATTTTTTCGTGATATATTTTAATCAAATTTGGTCTCTCTAATATCAAAGATTTTATATATTAGAGAGGGGGAGAAAATTTGATTAAAATGTGATCTAATTTGCAAGACTCAAGCACTTTAACTCTTACCCACATGTGCGAAACACTTTCGATTCTCGATGCACATGTGAAGGGGGAGCTTTTCTGAAACGATAAAACTAGCAAGGTGTTATATGTTTTTCAAACACTTTGTTAGAATTTAAAGTGGTTTATGGTTACGATCAAATACCCACAACATCTTTAATTCACGATGTTATTGGTGTCAAAAGGGTGGTTAGGTTTAAGTCCTATGATCCAACCAGAACCCAAGGGATCTTCCTAGGGACAATCCAATAGATTATTAGAAGTCCTTAGGAAAGATGGAGTAGAATGTGAACGTAGCTGAATGCAGACTAAGTACTAAAGCTAGCACTAGAACAATCATAACAAGGTGCTAGTGATGATGTCTTGGTAAGCATTAAAGGGGTTGAAGAATGAAAAAGAAATGTAAGGATTAAGGGTGAAAAGAAATTAGCCCTCCATACAACTTAGGCAGAAGCCGGGTCAACACATCATGAAGACAACACATCATGGACCCAGCGATGTAATGCACAACCCCTTCCCAGCTGACCCGGGCTTCTCTCAAAAGTAGTTTGTTTTATTGTCACGGGGATCAACACGACTTCTATTGACTTTCTCACTCCTAGATAGTTGATATTGAATAGGTGGCATCTGCTCCAGCCTCCGACCACTGAAAGTGCACAAATCGAGTCTAGAGCCAAGAGATCAATAAAATCTCGTTAGGACACACGGAATGACGATAAAGAGAGTCCTACGCTATATCCTTGCGATATTGCTAGAACACTTAGAGTGATACTACTTAGTATTCACAATGATGAGTGGAAATCCTTCTAGTGTTAACATCTAACAGCAATACGGTAGTTCATGTGTAAGATTCTTTTAGAATTGAACATGTGTAAACTGAAAAGCAACAGTGGTTTGATTCTGAATTGATTCAAACTTGTTTCAGGTTTCAACGCAATATCTTTATGGTCTTGCCAGAACATTCAGAGTGATATTCATTGATATTCACAGTGACGAATGGAAATCCTTCTAGCGTCAACATCAAACAGCGCTACGGTAGGTAACTTGCGAGATTCTTTATGAATCAAGCTTGTGTCAATTAGAAAGAAACAATGGTAAGATTCTTTAAGAATCAAACTTGTTCCAGGAATTTGAATTGACGACTTTAATCAAGCGGATATTTATCCAATTGATTCACTCTTTATGTTCGCAGTCTTGCTTTGAGACGGTCGAGTAAAGAGAACGGCTAGTATAGCCGCGAAACCCTATCAAGGAGGTTCTTAATTGAATCTACCTAATCACAGGTACGATATTTAATATCGTCTAACGGTCTTCACCAACCGGAGGTAAATGCTACCGATTTAGGATGAATGTCAAAGCCATTCAGTCCGTGTCTATGTTTTGTCTCAAGAAGGTGGCGTTACGGTCTACTCAGCAAAGTCGAAGATTCAAAACCACATACTCTTGCCCAAAGACATATACAATCAAGAAAGCTAAAGACTTCCGCAACTCTGATGAACAAAATCTTCCTTATCAATGTAGGGGAATAACCTCTCTTCAAAGGAGATTGTTAGAAAGCTTTCAAGATGGTGCAAAGTATGAGCATGTGGATGAAGACACAAGATTACAAGATGGCAAAGACAAGTCAAGGATGATTTAAAGATCTCAAGATTAAAGACAAAGTCGAAAGACAACGACAAAGGCTCAAAGATCACAACATGAAGGAACGAGACTACTATTACACGTTCAAGACTCACTTATAACGAGATTAGTAATCTCCATGGATCTCCAAATATTAAAGAGGAATGACCTCATATTGGGGGAGATTGTTAACCTCAAAATAATGAGTCAAACAAGAATGTTCGGTCATATGTTTTTATTGTAACATTTATTAGAACGTTGTAATAGTTAGTTAAATAGTCGTGACAATACAGGCTTGATGGCTAGCTTAAAAGGCCTCTTTCAAGGTACTAAGCATTTATTCAAGCCTGGCCCAAACAATATAGTCCATAAACAAGTCCACATGTAGGGGGACTATAAATACCATTCCTAGCATGTTAGGAAGGGTGTTGGTTGTTCATTATTCTTAATCTAATCTTCTCTAAGTTTCACCATTCTCTCTCTACTTTCTCTCTCTAGAATTCATCTACTTTCATCTAATTTCTTCTTTATTTCTTGTTTAATCATCATAAAATATGGGACAACAACATCGGAAAACGTATAAATGTTATCAAGGCCATCGGCGGACTTCTCACATGATAAATCCAAAATCTCACACGGTTTGGAATTAGGATTAAAAGGCTCGTCACGTGACGATTTTTCCTTGACGGTTTCAACTTTGTCCTTCGAAGGGATCAAACGTGGGTTCTCAATTATTTTAGGAAAATTACTAACACGTCCCTTCGGAATTAATTTTTGCTCATCTTGTAAAAACGAGGGACCAACGAATTCCTTTAAAACCTCTTCACATTTTTCTTTTTCAAAATCATTTAACGGAATTTCTTCATTCAAAATTGGTGTATATTGATTAGAAAATCCTCGTAATTTCATCTTCCTTAGAAAAATTGGGTTCCAAAGGTTTAACATTCATTGTTCCTAAGTATGCTACGAGTTATTCTTGTTGTATATTTTCAAAAACATTTTTCAAAACCTCGTTAGTAGACGTTTTTGTTTCCTCTACTTTCTTGTAAGACGATGAAGGTAGCACGACTCTAAACTTCGAGATATATGGATCAATACGAGATGTACGAGTCTTAGGAGTCGATATGATTTGAACCTCTCCTTATAGATTAGGATTGGTAACGTTCGATGAAGAACTCGACTCGTATGAAGCTAATTTTTTTGTTAAGGTCTCAATCGTTAAAAGAAGTTTATCTCGTTCATTAGCGTGATATTCCCTGTAGGTCTACGGTTTCTTAGGATTTAGGAATGTATGAATTATCTAATGAAATGGAAGGTAAATGGAAGAACTAGAGAGAGAAAGGTAGAGAGAAAGGAGAAAAAGAGAAGAATGGTTGATTAAGTGAATGTGTGTCAAATAACAAAGTGACCAACCCCTCCTAACATGCTAGGAGGGGTATATATAGCCCACCCTACATGTGGGCTATATGGGCTATAGTGGATCACGAGCCCAATACTTGAATATATCGTTGGAGTGACCGATCCTTTCTAAATATGTAAAAACGTATTTCTAACAATCTCCCCCTAAGGGAGGTCACTCCAAGTTACAATGTCCTAAATAGTCTATAGCTCGTGATCTATGCTAACAATAATGTGACCGGGACTTTCCTTGGAAAAACGTATTTCCAACAATCTCCCCCTAAGGGAGGTCACACCATTTTACAAAATCTTAAACCTAGCATACTATGCTTGAGTCTTCGATCTTGTTCTTGTGAATATGCTGATGAGATCTTTGACTTTAGTCTTGAGCATGTTTCCTTGCCTTGACCTTGTGCATTCATCACTTGTGATATTTGCCTCCTCGTGACTTCATGTTCCACATACTTATACTTTTATAAATTCTTGAAAGCTTCAGAGTTTGATACAGCGGAAGACTTGACTTTTAGGCTTTCTTGAATTTGTTGAAGTTAAGTTCATAAAGTATAAGCATGTGAGGACGACTTCTTTTCGGATAGTACGCCGCAATGCCACATTCTTATTACGCTGCATAAGACAGTTAGCAACAAAACATATACACGGATGAAATGGCTTTGAACATTTCATTCTAATTCGGTAGCATTTTACCTCTGGTCGGTGAAGACTATTGGACGATACAAAATATCGTACTTGTGGCAGGTAGTTTCAGTTAAGAACCTCCTTGATAAGATTTCGCGGGTAAACCCGTTCTCTTTATTCGACCGTCCAAAGCTGACTGCGAACATAAAGAGTGAATCATCTGGATAGAATTATCCGCATGATTGAAGCCGTCAATTCATGTTCCTGGAACAAGTGAAATTCAACTAAGAACCGCACCATCGTTGCTTTCCAGTTGTCACGAGCTTGATTCGTATAGAATCTTGCAAGTTACCTACCAAGTGCTGTTTGAGGTTAACACTAGAAGGATTTCCACTCATCACTGTGAACACTATAGAGTGTCTTGCATAGAGGCCTGGAACGTGTTTAAGTTCAGTTAAGAATTAAACCACTGTTGCTTTCCAGTTATCACAAGCTTGATTCATAAAGAATCGCACAAGTCACCTACCATGAGCTTTTTGATATTCGCTCAAGAAGGATTTCCATCTTCATTGTAAATACTTTCGTATTACTCGGATGTTCAGGCAAGATCATGAAGATTTTGCGTAGGACTCTTAAAATCTTTCTTACTTTTCACAGTGTGTGAAGAAGCAAGGAATTATGAAAGTGTGTCCTAATGATATATTTGATGATCTCAAATGGCTCTAGACTCGATCGTGCATTTTGGGTTTTTAGTGATCGGAGGCTGGAGAGGAGTGCCACCATTTCAATACCAATTTATTCGGAGTGAATAAATCAATAGATAATGTGTTGTCTCCGTGTGATTAAAACAAATATCTTTTAAGAGATATCTGAGTTAGCTGGGATGGGTTGTGCCTTGCATCACTGGTTCCATGATGTCTGCCTTCAATATCAAGAATCATTAAACAATGATCTTAATAGCATATGTATTGACTCGGTTTCTGTCTAAGTTGTAAGGAGGACTTCTTTCTTTACACCCTTTATCTTTACAATTCTTTTTCATTCTTCAACCCCTTTAATGCTTACCAATACGTCATCACTAGCACCTTTTTGCGATTGTTCCAGTGCTAACTTAAGTACTTGGTCAGCATTCAGCTACGTTCACAATCTTTCTCCATCTTTCCTAAGGACTACTATTTGTAGCTATGGAATGTCCTTGGGAAGATTCCATCGGTTCTAGAGGAATCATTGGACTTTAACCTATCCTACCATCCTTATGTCACCACAATCTTCATCGTCGTGAAATAAATGGGTTGCGGGTAAGTATAAATCACCGTGAAATCCATTTGGAAGTACAAATCCATTTTGCTCCCCCTTAACATATGCCACGATATTCGAAAACATTTCGCACATGTCGGGATGAGCTATCACGTTAAGTCAAACCATTTGTGATTAATCATTTCCCATATTAAATCACATTTTCTCCCCCATATTAAAAATATTAACCCAATTGATGTTTTTAATATCAATTGATTTAATAGCATTTTAAGAAAATTTGGGAAGAAAGATGCAAATCCAATTATCTTCATGAACTACACAAGCTCCCCCTCAAATTAAAGAGGGTGTACTTGAAACGTAAATTAAATACCTTTTAAGCACAAGTGTAAGGTACTTATCACATGCAAAGATCATATACGATAATGTATTCACAAGATAAGCGATTTATGAGGTTGGACCTGAATGATGGAGAACATCATATGAAAGAAGCACATGGTTCTTGTTCTGAATGTTGGTCGTCTCATCACGTCTGAAGTTATCTCTTGACTCCATGTGTACGATTGATATCGTTGTCTTGACACCAACATGTGAACTTGGCACTTTCGGCGTCAAAGATTCTGAATGCTGGACAATTGCTCCCCCTCAATTGTTGACCTGTGTTCTATTGAAAGAGTTGTAGTCGCCATTTGAGTAGTCGCATCGTCGAGTATATAGATATCATTTGTAAATTGCTACGGTTGGTGGAGATGATAACTTCATAAAAACAAGATTTCTCTTGTTTTAACAAATAAATGCACTGACACGTACATATATTCGTGTTAGATTGTGTTATTACGTAAACACAATCCCTTACATGGTTATAAAGTAAACCATGCCCGAGAAAATTAATTCCTGTTGTTGAGTCAAAGCTTTCCGGTGAAATGCTTGACTTGAGTATGAAAATCGGGTTACTATCGAAAATAATAGCAAGCCATTTTGAGCATGTTTTAAAAGATTTGAACTTCTGCTCTAACTTTATTTACAACCCCGTGTCATTATTGAATGACATTTCTAGTATCGTAAATATTATCGATTCCAGAAGACATGCTCTTGTTATCAAAACATTTTAGAACACACAATTTTGAAAGATTTAGAAAAACCTTTTGAAAAATTCTCGAAAAATTGTGTTCAAAGTTTTGAAAACCAATTACTTGAGCTTAAGATGTTGAATATCTTACAAAACGAGCTCAAGTCCGAGAAGTTGTAAACTTCCTGTTGTGAGGATAAGTTTATCATCGGTGATAAACTTTCCTTTTAACTGAAGAACGAGTCCTAAGTTGACATTTACTTAGAAGTCGTTTTCATGAGCTTGAAAAACTTTTAATGTTTTAACATAAAGCTCATGACCGAGAAAGATGAATTTCTCGTTGTGAAGAAAAGTTCTCTTATTTAAAAGATACACTTTTCTTTATGAGCTTAAAACTTGGAAGGTTTTAATACAAGCTCATGACCGAGAAAAATTACTTTCTCGTTACGAGGAAAAGTTATCATGAAAGATAAGCTTTCCTAAAATTAAGGTCCGAGTTACAGTCTGATATTTAACTGTAAGTCATTGTGCATGAGCTTAAAAACTTCGAATGTTTCTAATATTAGCTCATGCCCGAGAAAAATTAATTTCTCGTTGTAAGGATAAGTTTATCATCGGCGATAACCTTTCCTTTCTTTGAAGTTCGGGGCATAATCTGAAATCTAATTATACACCATTTACACGAGCTTAAAACTTTTGAATAGTTTTAATGTAAGCTCGTGTCCGAGAAAATTTAATTTCTCGTTAATGAGGATAAGTTTATCATCGGCGATAAACTTTCCTTTATTTGAGGATCAGGTCATTGTCTGACATTTGACAATGAACCATATACACGAGCTTAAAACCTTTGAATGGTTTTAGGATAAGCTCGTGTCCAAGAAAACTTAATTTCTCGTTAAGAGGGTAAGTTATCGTTGCGTGATAAACTTCCCTGTCTATGAAGTTCGGGTCATCGTCTGTCATTTAACAAGGAGCCATATACACGAGCTTAAAACCTTTGAATGGTTTTAAGATAAGGTCGTGTCCGAGAAAACTTAATTACTCGTTTTGAGGGTAAGTTATCGTTGCATAGATAAACTTCCCTTTTTCTGAAGAACGGGTCACAGACTGTGATTTGTCTATAAGCCTTGGTGCATGAGCTTAAAAACTTTGAATGTTTTTAATTTTAGCTCATGCCCGAGAAAACTTAATTTCTCGTTATGAGGATAAGTTTATCATCGGCAATAAACTTTCCTTTCTTTGATGAACGAGTTACAGTATGTTATGTGACTATAAGTCCTTTTACACACGATGTTTAACTGTGAATCCCCTGAGACACTTGTTTCTTTGATATCAGCTTCTTCAGTAACCAAACTCTGAGAGTGTCCTTAGTTGAACGATATGTAAAGATCAGACTGGTGTGTTCTTGTTGAACGTGGACTTTGGTACCTGCATTCTCATAAGGAGTTTGTATGCTTTTACATGGGTTAGCGATATCAATTTTAGAAGCAAGTGGGGGTTCACGGTTGGCCTTACTTGTGCCAGATGTGACCTGAGGAGATAATTCACTTGTCTTAGTTGGCAAACGTTTCCTTTTATAGAAAACCTTAAGTTCAGGCTTAAGTGATGTATCATCCTTATCAATTTCCTCCCTAGTAGGCTTAGTAGAATCAGAGACTATCCTAGTTAAAGGGCACTCGTTTCCTACAAGAGTGAAAGTTCTACCAGTGGGGCGCCACATTTTACCAACGGGTTTGATTTTAGCCACCCACTGGGATTTAAGTCTAGCACGGGAGTTCACCTCATTAAGTAATTTTTTGATACAAGAATCATGATTGGCTTTAAAGACACATTTCCTACATGTTTTACAAGTAGCATATTTAATGTCCGAGTAAGATCTAGAATTCCTAGATGATTGATTGATGCTCCTAGGATGTGACATGCTACGGTTAGCAGTGTTGGGTAAACTAGAAGGCATCTGACTAGGTTTGAAATTCCTATCTCTTACTTGTGTCTTTTGCTTAGCTTCCCTTAGATCAAATGTATGGAGAACGTCATTTGAACTAGTTCGAGACGTGTTCTTTGGACTATGTCTAGGGAAACTAGAGGCAATCATGTGATTAGGTCTTGCAAACGCTGTTTTAGTCACATTGGGCCTAGATAGTGGAGTGAATGTTCTAGAAAGATGAACCATATCAACTTGGGAGGCAAACCGCGGTCTCGAGGATTGTGATCGCTCGGATCTAAATGCAGTCAGTTGTCGAATGAACTGATTTGTAGGCGGTTTCCCCAAGATTGATGGTTTTTCAAGCTTAGTGTCCACACTAGTTCCTTTAGTTTTCCTTAATTCATTTCTCAAAGCAGCTATATCAAAAACCTTTTCCTATACTTGAGCCTTTAAAGTCTCATTCTCTTTGAGCAAGTTATCTTGGGATGCCAATTTAGATTCAAGCAACTTAATTTGTTTCAAAAGATTATCATTTCCAGCTTTAGAATCTAGAACAGTTTGATTCAATTTTCGTTCTAGAACAACGTTTGACTTTTCAAGTTTTTCAAAATATGTTTCAAATTTCTCCGTTTTCTTTGAAAATTCAATTTTGGCATCCTCAAGCTCTTTGGATTGCTGAGCTAAAATCGATTCAAGCTCTTTAATCCTAGAATCAGAATTATTTAAAGAAGCAGTCATAAGACACTTATCATGATGTTTAGCATTTTGAACACTTTCTCCCCCATTATGACTCACATCGGATGAATCAGAAGTGGTATCGCTATCACTCTTTTCCATCCCATGTTTGGCATAATTAGGTTCAGAAAGCTCAACATGCTGTATATTGTTGAAACTTGGTACCTGAACAGTTGGTGCTTGTGACTTGCTGCTCGTTTCATGTGTTCCTCCTGATTCCTTGCCATTGCTTACCTTGACGACCAAACTGGCACTTATTTCTTGCACGGGGCATATGTAATCATCTTTTGACGACAACTTGAAGCATGTCTCTCTCTCATGTTCATGAGGTATTGCTGCATTCAATGACTTAGACGACTCCTTGATTCTTTGAATCTGACCCTTTTTCAATCGTATCTCGTTGTAATTAACTAACCTGACCTCAATACATTTCTCAATTATATTGATGTGATTGAGTAAACCACTTCTAAAGGTTTCAGTCTGGGAACCCGTATGCAAGTTGAAAATCTGGTGAAGGATTAGAGTCGAATAATCAAAAGGAGGTTCCATTGTTGAGGCAAAGAAATCCTTAAATTGTGTGCGAAGGATTTCTAGACATATCTTCGCATTAACCTCATGAAGATTCTCCCTTTCAAATTGCAACTGTAATGCATCCAAATTATTGAAGATCTTCTCTTTGAAATTATCCACTTTTCCAAAGAACATTTGAACTATGGCTGGAAGTTCAGTCATGTTTTTCGGATAGAGAATTGCAAGATGTGTCTAGAGCTCGTGAAATATTTCCAATGTTTTTTGACGCAATTTGAGCTCTTTGAGTAGCATGTGTTGCAGTTCTCCCTCGTGAACTGTCGAATTCAACGATTCCATTTCAAGTTCAATGAAAAATGATTGTAGATGTGGTTGTTTTCGGAATTTTACAAAACATGAAGAAATCGTGAAGTCGAATTTACGAGATTTTACACACCAACCAATTAATAAACCGTAAAACTTCGTCACAATCCTCGTTTGATGATATAAGTTTATTTTCTCGGCTTAAAGATTTCTTGATGATAATACAAACCCGATATTACTAAACTAAACAACTTGATATCCTTTCGACCCAAAAACTTAATTACTTTGACACGACCCGATTTAACTTAGACAAAAACTTACAATTGACGTCCAAATACAACTTGGTGAATAATCTTATAAAACTAGACGCGGCCTAAAAAACTCACAATTGAAATATCAAATATTGAAACATCAAATATTAAATATCAGATTGAAATACTCATCTTCCAAGAATGTTAAATATCATATTGAAACATCAAATATTAAACGTAAATTACTCAAATATTAAATATCAGATTGAAACATCAAAAACGTTAACGTTAAAAAACTCACAATATTTAGTTAAACTACACGTGTTTAGGACATTTGACTAACTCAAAGAAATGGGAGCCAAAAAATAAAAACGTGGCTAACTCAAAGACTACGTGGCCTAATCACATTTGACTAAGCTCGTGTCTTGTTTCCTCTGCCCCCAATACCAAACCCATTAAAAAACAATTCTCTCACCCTCTCACCCTTTATCTCAAAATCCAACTTCTGATAAACTAAGAAAACTCTATTTGTTCTACTCACTTCGAATATGATCCCAAAAATCTCAAAACCAATCACAGTCTAATAATCAAATATCAAACACCCTTTTATAAACAAAACGCAGCCATCATCTGCTATCTCATATCATCAACATAAACATCATGATCAAAAACAAAGTCACAGACAACAAAAAACGTGTTCTCTCTCTGTTCAAATCGGCTTCAAGATCTATTTGTGAATAGGTCTCGGGTAGGTGAATTTAATTTAAGTTTTAATTTCAGATTTGGATCAATGAAAGTTTTTGAAACTGAGATCTTGAAGAATTGAGTCTGATTGTTGTTTGTTTGAGGATGTTTAAAAATCAGTCTTTTGTTTAAAATCAGTCTTTTGTTTAAAATCAGTTCTGAGTTTTCGTGGGTCTGTGGTGTGGTATGCTTGAGTCGAGGAGTCGAGGGTGAGGGTGAGGGTAAGTTTGCTGTGTCTGTTGTGGGTTGTTGGATTAAGTGGGTTTTTAATTCGAGAGTGTTTGTGTAAAGGTGGATTTGAAAGTCTGTTGGTTGAGTCGAGTCGTGTGTGAGTCTTTGGGTTATGAGTCTTGAGTCGGCTGTGAGTTTGTTGTGTGAGACTGTGAGTCGAGTGGTTGTGTTTGAGTCAAGTGTTGGAGTCGTGATGAGACGAGGGTGTTGGTTTGACAGAGAGATGTTGGTCGAGAGAAGAGTTAGGTGTTGTTCAGTATTGGTCGAGTCTTGTTTTGGTCTTGAGTCAAATCTTTGGTCAAATTTTAATTAGAGAGTCAAGTCATAAAAATTGAGTTCACATCCCATCGCAACACTAACATACATCCATCGCAATATATATTGTTTCCCATCGCAATACCTAAACTCCATCGCAATATCTTATACTTACTCCATCGCAATATCAAACTTTTCACTATGCCATCGCAATATCAACAAACCATCAGAATGTCCCCCTATCGGAATGTCCCTCTATCGGAATCCCTGATCGCAATATGGCTAATAAGATTTGGACAGAGTAACGTTTCAATAAACCTTAAAACTGTCGCAATCCACGATCGCAATGAGCGATCGCAATAAGCGTCGGAATAAGGGATCTGAATACTGGTGATCGCAAAGTAAAGTCCTAGGGTTATTGCGATCGGAATGTACAAACCTGGTCCTTTCCGATGGAGTATAGATCGTAAATTCCAAACCTTTGAGATAAAAGTGATGCACTGATAAAGTTGATGTAGCAGATACAGTAAACTCAAAAGTTGATAGAAAATAGAGACAAAAGTTGACAAAGGGTTGATGAAGACAAAAGTTGAAAAAAAAAATTATACTGATACCAGATTGACAAAAAGTTATCTTGAAATGACAAAAAAAATAATTTGATACCAGATGGAGATAAAAAAACAAGAGCAATATTTATCAGTTTGATAAAGACAAATTTGATACTGATATGAGAAGAAAATTGATAAACAACACGCCACACCAAAAGTTAGAAAAAATAGTGAAAGAAGAAATTTTTTTACCATCAAATCAATAGATAAAAACACTCAAATCCAAAGAATCAACCAAAGCTCTTGATACCAATTGTAGGTCTATGGTTTCTTAGGATTTAGGAATATAAGAATTATCTAATGAAATGGAAGGGAAATGGAAGAACTAGAGAGAGAAAGATAGAGAGAGATCGGAGAGAAAGAGAAGAATGGTTGATTAAGTGAATGTGTGTCAAATAACAAAGTGACCAACCCCTCCTAACATGCTATGAGGGGGTATATATAGCCCACCCTACATGTGGGCTATATGGGCTATATTGGATCACGAGCCCAATACTTGAATATATCGTTGGAGTGACCGATCCTTTCTAAATACGTAAAAACGTATTTCCAACATTCCCTCATTTCTTTTACTTGATTTTCCCATAACTTACATATACGTGCTTGCTTTTTAAACATGGCACCATATTCGTTTACCAATTCATTATTTTGGAGGTCATTTGCTCTATATGTTCCATGTAGTATGCCTCTTGATTAGCCAACTGTTTTTTGTAATGTTTCATAAGTTCACTACAAGTTTCCTTAAGGTTCGTCATTTGTTCTTTAACCATTGTTAATTTCTCATCATTATGTCTCATATAGTCACCAAGGGCGTTATGAATCGTCTCGTCATTTTGATTTTCATCGCAATTAAAAGACGAATCATATGACGAATAAAACGAAGACGATGGGTGACCTTGGTCGTAAGATTGAAATTCGTCACCATGATCACGTGGAGCGGAGTTATAAATATAACCCTCTTGACCTCCAATAACCTCACAATTAAAAAAATTGGCACCATCGGGCAGGCCTCCACAATATGGACACGAATAATATCCACCTTCATTCGACATGATGCAACGAGAAAGTTGTTTCGAGAATTAAACGATATAGAGGGTGATAGAAGAGAATTATGAAAATAGAGGGAAAATCGAAGATTATTTTTGTGTTTTTAGTTTTTCATTTTTTTTTGGAATTTTTGTGTATTACGTATAAATTAATCTACAAAAATTACCCATTAATCAAAGGTCTCGATTAATGAATCCAAAGGAGAAAAGGTAATTACGTGAAGTAAAAACCTTCATTCGACTTTGAAACATTGGCGGAACGCCAAAATGTTTCGAGGGTTCAATAACGTAAACTCACAAAAATAGATTAACAATACTTGAGTTGGCAAACCCCTAATTAATCGTCACTTTCAAAATACGCACAAGCGAGCAGAGAAAACGAGGCAGCGCGAAGCACTTAAGAGCCTTTTTTCTTTAGTTCGTGAAATACAACCGCCTTATACCCACCTTATAGTTTGTATTTGTCGAGATTAAATCAATTAAGAGTATTTATCTATTTTCCCTTGAATTCGTTTGAATTCGATACGCTTAATAGTGACAGGAACGCCCACTATTAAGGTGCGATTTCTCGTGTATTTGGATACTTATTGTGTATTAATTCTTCTACGTAAATACAATATATTATGCACATTAAAAACAAAAAACGATTTTGTGTAAATAGATTTCTATTTAACACGATTTATTTTTATGGCTAATAGTATAGAAAAATAAAAAGAAGTATTTACGATAAAAACGTAAACACTCAAACAAAAATGATATAAAATATGGCTAAACACACATCCCCGGCAGCGGCACCATTTTTTATGTAGTCTTTTTGTACACGTTTTAGGAAAAACGAGTAACTACGATAAGTATTAGGTAAATACGTTAGGAAACGTATAAACCGACAATCGAGTTCATTCTTGGTGGAGGTATAGTGTTTATGCCAAATAAATATACAATATTGAATGAGTATTACGTCTTTAGAAATAAGGAAAGAAAGGAAAACGGAAACGGATTACGCTCAAAACGGACGAAAACGCGTACGCGTACGAACGTTAAAATGCGACGAAACAAAAAATTTCACCTAAAAAATTATTAAAAATTCCTAAAGAGTTCTAAAAATTATAATTAAAAAGAAAATGTGAACCAAAAAGTTTGAAAGTGTTTAGATTAATTTATATTAATTTTTAAAGTTAAAACTAAAAATAAAAGTAAGTAAGAAAAAGTCAAAATCCAAATTTTTCTTTTTGTAAACGTAATATATATTTATCTAAAACTAAAAATGATTTTTTGAAAATTTTTATAAATCTTTTCTATTTTTAAACACTTTCTAAAATTTAAAATGAAAATAATCCTAATAAATAATATATAAAAGTGAAAAAAAAATTACACAAAAAAGTCCTAAACTATAATGAAAACGGGGGGAAAATGGAATGATGCAAAAACAAGATCAAAATAAGTTGTAAACAACTTATTTAGTCTCGAAATGTGTTTAATAAGCAAAGTTTAACACCCCTTAAATATAAAATTAGGGAACGGTTTAACATTAAAGTCCCTAGGGCAGTTGGTCTGGAGTGTGGGTTTTGAAGGGTTCGTCTTGTTGAGGTCGGGGGTTCGAGGTGTGTAACCCAAAAAAAATTATATCTTTTTTTTCTTGGCTACTCTAGGATTAACAGTACCTTAATACACACAGTACAAACATAATCCAAAAACCAAATCGAGCCACGAATCAACAGATTCACGCTTATGAACACAGTCACGAACAACCACACCAGCAGGCCACTCTTCGTTGGTTATCTTTTGGGTTAGTTTGGTAAGTTGTTGGTTGCTGTAGGGAATGAAGGCACGATCACAGACACAACACAAACACCACAGTTACTCAACACAACACAAAACACTAAATCATTAACAGCTTATGCAACAAATTTTGCTTATGAACACAACTACACAACAGGCCTCTAAACTTTTATACTTTGTTTGGTTTCTTGGTGCACTTGTTGGTTTTGGAATTTGATAGCTGGTTGTATTAGGACAAAGGGCACCTTGACTTGCGTTTTGCAAGTGAGGAGTCTAATATAAGCTGCAAACTAACTCACCCACTCACAATCAACAGATTTGTCATAAAGGACAAAAAACCAATGTCAACATTGTATGCCAAAATATGATAACAGCTCAAGCAAGCAGGCTCCTTGTTTTTACTCTTTTTCTTATAGTTGTTATCTTTCTGGTTTTGTTGTTTGGTTGGAACACAAGGCACCCTCACATGCGTTTTGCAAGTGAGGAGTCAATTACAAGCACAAATGTACACCTAACAAGCCACAGATATCAATAATCACACATTCTTCTATAAAAAGCACACAAAACAACACCCTATTATCTAATGCAAATGGGTAGAAAATGAACACAAACTACAAATTTAGATACTTACACTAGAACTGCCGAACAACACTTAGAAGGCAACTTAGCTGACCCTAGGAGTATGCACAGTCAGCGAACTCAACACTAAACACAAACAAACTCAACCACAACTTCTACTCTATGATGTTTACAGTTAGACTCCAAATGCAATAGCAGGCACTCTTACACTTTCTGGTTTCTTTTTGGTTCTACTTGGAGTACTTGTTTGCTTTGTTGTATACAAGAGGGCACTCAAAACAAACACAATACACAAATATGCAACTCAAGCACATACAATGATCCACAGACCTAACTAACCTAATGTCGACTAAAAAAAGAAAGAATGCAGATAGTGGTGGTGATGGTCTCTGTTTGGTATCACGATAGCTTCTACAGCAACCAAAACTACCTCAAGGCTACCATGAAATCAAGCCAAACTGTCACACCCCTAAACTAAGCACTAAACTAACATATGTTAAGTTTGCATAAGCTAAAACACCGAACATCCAGCCTTAAGTCTAATGTTGCTACAGAACACACGACGTGTTTGCTGGTACGTTGGCCATGACAAAGAGTTCAAAACAAGTTTTGGATACCCAAATCCTTAATTGACCCAACACTTAACCTATGACACATCTTACACAGCCTGACTAAAAGCAATGGTCATAATTTGCCAGAAAACTCACATTCCTCAACTTTAGACGGATTTACTAACAAACTTGGAAAACAAGATTTTTGAGTTAAAATATAGAAACTTTCTACCAAAATCAACTCACCCAAACCTTATACGGCAGTGCAGAGCTAAGATAGAGGCTATGTGGTTAAATCCACCCAATACCCTACTCTCCCAAACACCCCTTTAAAATAGGTTGTCCAGATTTTTTCAAATGTTTTGTTTTAAAACTCTTCACACATTCAAGCTTATCACTGAATATCAACTAAAGACCCCTAAACAAACATGTATAAGTAAGTAAATCACAACACAATCACTTGTACACAAGATTCATGACAGAAACCAAATTCACATGAACACTTAATATTTTAGACATAAAAAATAAAGAGAAAAAGAGGGATAGCACACCTCTAGAGTGTAGTTCCACACTTTAATGCTTTGAGCTTATGTGCTAGCAGTTAGCACAAGCTTCCAAACCTGTAAACAAAAAGCAACAAACATGAACAGAAACAATACTTTGGACAATCTTATTTTATACTTTTCTTACTTAAATTTTTTTTTAAAAACTTTATAAAAACTTGAAACTATGAAGCAATCTTAAACATAATCCTAAAAACATGAACTTTTAAAACACCACAAGATTAACAACCTAACTTATACCAACTTTTTCAAGATTTCTGAAAAAAGGAATTATAAAGTAAGGTTTACAATTGAAACGTTGGAACTCAGTTTTGCTTTTCTGTAACTACCAACTTTCAAAACAATAAAAAGGAATTATATGTTAATAACAACACCAACTTTTATAGATTAAAAAGGAATTACATTAGGCAGAAAAACAAGAAACTGGAACAAGATGAAAAGTAAAACCCTATTGCCTATTGGATACAAGACGGTTCTAGAATCATAAAAAATGCTAACCCTAATCTGGACGAATTTCCATGAGTACCCTTCTCTTTTGAATTTGGTCAAGAGGTCAAATAAGCATCTTGTGATCTTGCCAGACACCCATGTGATGTTACAGCCGTGAAGCTTCATCTATGCCCTTGGTTGATGCCTTTGGGGAAAATAAATCATCATGAGCCGTTGGATGGCTGCTTGCTTTTATCTTCATGTTGCAGGGGAGGGACAAGGGGGACCAGTGGGTGAGAGTGATAGGTTTCTTGGGGTTGGGGTAGGTTTAGGATATGGGTAATTGCTGATTTGGAAGAGATTGGGGTGATTATCAAGGATTAAAGATAAATTGGATTTAGGATTCATAGCTTCTACAGTGGGTCTGTTTGATTAGGGAAAGGGGATAAAGTTTGTTTACCGGGTAAATAATTAGTATTATACTAATTTTGAATAATTAGTAAAATAATAAAAATGTTTAATGGTGGGGTGGGTACGTGGCATTGGGTACCGGGTTTGTGTTTATTTAAATGGGTTGTTGGGTTTTAACTTGGGTTTTGGTTAAATGGTTTAGGATAATGGCAGAATTAGCCCCCCTGTTAACACAACCTTTACACAGTTTTGCAGTCATGGTCCTTGTTGATCCCAAACTTAGATCGATTTAGCTTGTGTAAACGAGAATGAATCAAGTTAACACTTATATAAACTTTGTTGTATAAAACAATCTAAGTATTATGCGGAATTAAAACTTAAACAAGAACACACAAACAGGATAAACCAAACTTTCACTTTAATTGATTAATCGAACTTGCGTACAAAGAAAGTGTAAAAACATATATTGAACTAAACCTAAAGGCATCCTTTTATAGATTAAGGAACCTTGTACAAGAGTCTACGTATCAGCTATTTTAGGTAAATATAAACATAAGAAATACATTGTCGAACATATCTTTACTAGAAACATAAAACGCGTAGACTAAGTATCCTATCAGTGCTTGACTTCTTCTTATCAACGCTTGACTTCTTCCTGTCAACGCTTGACTTGACAACGCTTGATTTCCTCCTATCAACGTCCAATTTCCTCTTGTCAGCGTCTAAGTGTCTTGGCTTCATTTTATTCCCAAAAATCCTCCCCTAAACTTGATATCTACTCTAATAGTCAAGTTTCTGAATAAAAACTAAGTACAAGGAGGATTCTTATAAATACAAATTACTTATTAATTTGAAAATAAATAAATCTAATCTAATCTTTGCCAACGTCACTCGTGTAATCCATCTCCAGCTGTGTTGACACCATTTTCTTCAAAACTTCTTTGGACATAGGATATTCAACATCCATAAGAAGATACTCAGAAAACTTTGTAGTACTCGAATGATACACACCAGATGCTGAATGTAGACGCCATTGAAGTCCACTGATATCATCATCAAGATCCTTCTAAACTGGATCCTCATCATTTGGCTCATAAATCCTCTTGAATGTTGACCAAATCTTTATTCCATTGACTAAAGTAGGTGTTTCAGTCTCATACTTGGCATGCATCAACCTCCAAAGGTCTGCCAAGTCTTCCATATCCACGCTTGCAAACAAATACATAAGAGTAGTGAAAGTATGTACCTCTTTCCCATATCTGCCAATCATCCAAAACCCACTTGCATCTTCCTCATAGTGAACTATAGGGTTTCTGGAATCATGAGGTAACACCTCTACCATATGTGAAGCTTCCAAGGGTAAGAGCTTAATACTCCTTCTAATAACAGCTTCACTAGGATCCTTTCTATCCAGTTTTTCTGGGAACTCAAGTGGAACTCCTTTCTTTAATGGTCTTGGTGTAACCAAAGCCTATTGGATCTGCATCTCTTCTACAAGTTCTTCCTTTCTTTCATCTGAAAGAAGTCTGATAGTGTTCTGCTCGTGCACACTTGCCCAAATAGGATAAGCTTTATATTCCAATTCATCAAAGGACAATCCCTGCGACTTCTTAAAAGTCCAACCTCCTTGATGACATCTTAGAAGCATGTAGTAGAGCTCCCTTCTATCCTTCTTAGTCTATTAAAGAACTTTGCTAGCTTTATACTTCAGAATCACCTTGCAATCCCTTTGAACTCTTAGTAGAATCTCCAAACCTTAAATTTGATCTGATA
The DNA here is from genome assembly GCA_025667525.1 of Glebionis coronaria. NCBI lineage: Eukaryota > Viridiplantae > Streptophyta > Magnoliopsida > Asterales > Asteraceae > Glebionis > Glebionis coronaria. The sequence goes on along the minus strand of CM046875.1, from coordinate 633,302,604 downwards.
AAGTCATGTTTGGATTCTCCATTACCTTATTCTCCCATGCAAAGTACATCTGAGCAACTTCAGGCATCTCATAATCCACCTGATTTTTCAACTCTACAATCTTTTCCTTTGCCAACTCATCACCATATTCAAGTCTCTCTGGTTCTTCAATAATCATTACACTTGAATTTGTACTTTCATCATCACTGCCTTCCTTACTCTCAATAGTAGTTTCCTTCATCCTCTCCTCTTTATCAAGTTGTGCAGCCAACATGGAATCAAACTTTACTTGGGTTGCATCCTTGGGAACTACTGTTTCTACCATAATCCCTTTACCTTTATCTAAGATATCAATGGTGGGTAAAGATTATGATGGTACCTATGTAGACACATCCTTGATGATAACTGATGACTGGGATACATCAACCATACCTGCAGGTTTATCAACGTTCAAAACCTGTGTGTCAACGCCTAACTTACTCTTATCAGCATTTAGCTTGTCAGCATCAAAAACCTGCTTGTCAAAGCTCAACTTACTCCTGTCAGCGCTTGGATTTGTGAACTGCTCCAACATCTCAATAAAAGATAAATTCAAATTTGTAGGGGTAACCAATGAAGCATCAAAACCTGGTTGCCTCTTTAAATTTGTTAGAGCTTAAGCTATACCCAAATATTCTCCCTCATGTGAGCCTTTGTCACTCACATGTATCTGCTCATCCTCCGCTTTGGAAGAATCCTCCACTCCATGCCTAGGGTTAGCTCCTTCAAAAATAACAATCCTCTCCCTCAATTGCTTGAGTTCAAGGCCTTGTGTAGAGACAGTATTTACAAGGTCTGCATTTTGCTTTTGCAAGCGAATGAAGACAGCCGTCAATTCTAACAATGTATAGGGTTCCAATCTGCCCTCCTCTAGAATAGGAATTTGACCTCCCAAAGTAGAGTCATGGGGCATGGATGGGGTCTTAATGATGTTAGGATTGGCTTGGCCTGCATCTAAGCTAGTACCAATAGTCCTAGCCCCACCTATGTCACCAACAACCTTGTGGTGGTGGTTCTGTCTGCAACATGGCTAGGACCACTAGAGGAGAACACTCTAGTAGTCCGTTGGTGTTTTTCCATCCTAAAGTCTGGGGGTGTAGAAGATGATGTGGATTGGGTGTCAGTTTGAAGGTTACGGGGTGTTTGGCTTTGTTGGAAAAGGGTGTCAGTGTTTGGATTTGGAGTGTCAACGCCAACATTTAACGTGTCAGCGTTGAAGGGTTCTTGGTCAAGTTCCATATGTTGGGGTGATGGTGGTTGTTTAGGTAATGGGTCTGGTTGTGGTTGAGGGTTTTTTTGTGGTTGTGCTGCTGCAATGACAGCAAGCATGGCTTGGGTAAGGGGTAAGTCTCTGTGAGGTGGTGAATCCATCTTTCCAAAAAGTGCTTTCTTTTGAACAGGGATCATATAAAAATATTGTGATCCCTATTGCAGTATCTTTGTTCATCAAAAACCATTTGTAAAAACCTTGGGTAAGCAAGAGTCATCTTGCTACCCTTGTTATGACACATGCCATCAAAAATCATTTTTGAAAAATTATATTTTTGCCCAGTAGCAATACACACAATGGCACTCCCAATTGATCTGTTAAATTCATTGTGTACAGTACATTTGGGACTCAAACATTGAAGAATGACATGTATCAAGTACTTCCAAGCTGGGGGAAATTCTTGTTTTGTATATTTATTTAAATGGCCATCTTCTGGCGAAGGATAACCCAAAGCTTGGAGTCCTTGTTCTAGCTCACCAATGGGTAGGGTGGTTATACCATCTGCATCATTAAGATGCAAAGCTTGGCGAACTAGAGCTTTTGTAACCACCAATGGAAGCCCATGGACTGTAGCAGTCAATGTAGTCACATTATTAACTGTTGAGGAACTAACAGTGTTCCAAAACTGTTTAATATGTGTGACAGGGATAAAAGGAGCATGAGAAAGTGCATACCTTAATGGGGATGCATTTAAATACTCCACCATCTGAGTATATTGGGGAAACAGAGCATTGTCAGCCTCTAAATAAGTAACCATGTTATGCTGACTTCTGAACCCTAATTCCAAATCCCTTGGTTTAAATTTAGGTGCCATTGATGTAGAAAGCTGTGATAAATGTTATGAAAGATGTGTGTGAAAATTTAGTTAGACAAGAATAAGCAGTTACCCTGTTTCAAAAGAATGAGCCAAATATATAGGAGAGGTGAAAACATGTGATTGGTCAAAAATGAGGCAATTATTTTCAAAGCATAATGATTAAAATCTTGAAAATATATAACTTATCTTGTGCATTAATAAAAAGTTACCAACTCCTAAAATTGTGGCCCAAATTTTCGTCAAAAATAACAACTAGGTAGGACCCAATGTTTATCAACGGTCAAAAATAACTTAACAACGCCCAACGGCTATATTCTTGTTAGCGTTGGATTTTGCCATGTCAATGTCAAAATTGGTCCTAACAACGTTTGGAAATGAAACTGTCAGCGTGCAAAAAAAACATACATGCTACACTTGAGGGGAAGCAATTTGAAGATGATGTACCATTTACAAGAGATACACAAAGAGTTTTGCTGACATCAACTAGGGGAAGATTGTTAGGTCAAAAAGTTGATGTGGCAGAAACTCAAAACGAAGAAAACATGAAGGCATTTGTTCAACGTTGACACATTGTGTCTAGACGTTGGCAAGTGTTAATGAAGCGCTGACACAAGTCAACAGAAGTCAAACGCTGTTGGAAATATCTATTTAGGATAAATATTCATAATATTATTTATGAATATTCTGTATTAGTTATGTAAATAGAACATACACATGTTTATTTGATCTTATCTCTTGTAAAACCCTTGTCCTTACACTATAAAAGGAACCAATGGTTATTAGGTTTTTAATAACTTCATTCACAATGTAAACCTAAAAGCGTGTGTTGCACTAGACGTGGGATTAATGTATACACGTCTAGTGGTTGTTGATTATTAATATAATGAACAACCCTTTGATTAATTCATGTGTTTTGTGCCCAAACACCTTGTTTAATGATTATGGTTCTATTCCGCTTTGATTGTTAATCATATGAACTATGATCATTTCTAGGAGCTAAAAGATTCAAGGAAACAAAGGTTTCCACAGTTGTTATCAGAGCCTCGTGGCTCGTGATGCTAGGACCAACAAGGTGTTCGTGTTTTGAGAAGAAAAGAAAAATCCGTCTAGGGTTTTTCTGAGCGATTTTATGTGCGCAACAGTATTCAGAAGGCCATAACTTTTTATTGAACCGTTGGATCGCCACGAAATTTTTTGCGTGGGTTCTACACACATATATCTAGATATCCACTGGAGGGATTATCGAGATCTATCCCCAGGAAAAAGTTATTAAGCGTCGAAGTCAGCAGTGGTCATATGTTGTTTTATGTGAACAGCAATAGTAAAAATGCGATTTCTCCTTCGTTAACGGTTGGATCATCGTGAAATTCGCGCTGTAGGTTCTTGACACTTGTGTCTAGGATCTCACCGAATGGATCTCCATTTTTATTCAGAATATCATTATGATATTAATGGCTCAGATATTTTTAAAGGGGATAATGATTTTTCTAAGTTAGCACCAATTAGTGAAGTATTATTGGAGTAATGTTTATGTAATCGAGATATCCTTGTGAAAGAGTTATTCGGTAACAGCTTTTTGTTGGGTCAAAAAGTTGATGTGGCAGAAACTCAAAAACGAAGAAAACATGAAGATATTGTCTAAGCGTTGTCAAGAGCAATCCAAGCGTTGACAAGAGCAAACTAAGCGTTGTTGGCTCAAGAGTTGTCGTGTGCAATCTAAGCATTGTCACATGCAATTTAAGAGTTGATAGAAACGTAGACAAGAAGCTTATGAAAGCTTCTATTTAGATAAACATGCAAGATATATTCTGCATAAGTTTATTTAAATACAAGATTTACTTGTTTATTTGATTTTATCTCTTGTTAACCCTAATCCTTACACTATAAAAGGAACCAAGGGTATTAGGTTTATTCGTAACTTTCATATACAATGTAAACCTAAAGCGTGTGTGCACTAGACGTGGGATTCAATGTATACACGTCTAGTGATTGTTGGTTATTAATATAATTAGCAATCCATTTGTTTTTATTCATGTTCTTTGTGTCCAAACACCTTGTTAATGTGTCGTGTTCTATTTCCGCTTTGATTATCTAATCATATGAACATGATGCTTTTTGTAGTAAAGGTTGTAGGTTAAATACTGAAAGACTTAACAAAGAGGTGTTAAGATTACTAGATGATGTGAGTACTGAGAGATGCAAACTGTCTAACTATCAACTAGCTCTCACTCAAACTGAGAAGACAGTTTCTGAATACAAGAAAATGGAATTGGACTTAAAAGATAAAATAAATATCTCAAAACATGAGTTGAATGCTAGTAATGATATTAGGAGTATCATGGAAAGGGTTAATGGTGAGTTACAGGCTAAGTTAGATGAGGCCATTAAGAATAAAGATAAGGTTGGCCTTAAAATTCTAAGGTTTGATAAGGCCACACAAACCCTAGGAGAATGTGTGAGTAAACAAAGGGATCCTAAGGATATGACTGGGATTGGGATGAAAGATTACTCTGTGGTTCCACCACCAGCTGGTGACTTCTATGGTGTCCAACAAAAGGACCTATCTTGGACTGGTTTGCCAGAACTCCAAGAGGAGGAATTCAGTCCTCCACCAAGAGTTGTTACCCCAGTTGAAGAGTATCAACAAAAGTTGACTGACTTGAATGAATGGAAGAAAGCTAACCCTAACTTATTTGTTAAGGGTGGCTTGCTATGTGAAAGTCCTAATGAGTCAACTCCCATTAAGGTTACAAACCCTATCACTGGTAAAGCTGTTGACCTTGGTTCAAACACTGTTAGAAAACCTAGCATTAAGTATGCAGAGATGTATAGGAATACTAGGTCACCTAAGAGCCAAGTTAGCAATGATGGAACAGGTTTCTTCTCTTCTAGACCTAGAGTTGTGTCTAGAAAAGCCTGTTACACTTGTGGTAGCTTTTCACATTTAGCATATAAGTGTGTCAACGCTCCCAAAGTCAACGTTGTTTGAAAGTCAAACGTTGTCAGACCCAAACCTTGTGTGCAGCAAAGTCCACAAGATGTTAGACTTGCCCCATTCTTCACTAGAGGGTCTAACACTCATGGGCAAAGACCATTTCAAAAGACAAATACTTGGTCTAATAGGCAATGGTTTTCTGTAAAAAACCCTAGGTTCAATGCTGACAAGGGTAATTTCAGCGTTGACAAGACTAATTCCAACGCTGACAGAAACGTGACCAGACCTAAATATTTGCAACCACAGGGAAAGGGGTCTAAAGCTTCTTCAAGCTTAACATGGAGACCAAAGAAAGATTAAAACCCTAATGATAATGGGATTTCAATGACCTGCAACAGATTTAATTACCTTTCAAAAGTCATTACGAAACCTATTGGGGTTAACTGGGTATTTCATCCAAAGAAGGATGAAAATGGGGTTGTTATGAGAACTAAGTCTGTTCTTGTTGAACAACCAGATGAATCCAAGTCTTCCAAGGCTTGGGTTCCCAAAGAAAATTAACTTGTTTTCTTTATGTGCAGGGCATTCAAAGACAGGTCAATGATTTTGGATATTGGGATAGTGGATGCTCAAGGCACATGACAGGGAAGGAAGATTATTTGACCAACTTCACTCCCATTAAGGATGGTGATAAGGTTTACTTTGGAGGCGGATATGGTACTATCACAGGCAAAGGAACACTTCTCACCAAGAACTTGCGTTTTGAGAACGTATTTTTGGTAAAGGAACTTGATTACAATCTTTTTAGTGTATCACAAGTTTGTGATAACAAAAATAAAGTTCTGTTTACTGATACTGAATGTTTGGTGTTAAGCAAGGATTACAAGATCCCTGATGAGAAAATATTGACTATAGAACACCTAGGCATAAAGACATATACAATGTGAATCTGAATGGGATTAGAATGAATAACAATATGTCTTGTTTTTATGCTAAAGCTTCAGTTAATGAAAGTAATTTATGGCACAGGAGACTAGGGCACATAAACTTTAAAAATATAAACAGGCTTGTGAGACTTGGCTTGGTTGATGGTTTGCCTGAGAAGGCCTTCCACAATGACCACTCTTGTGTTGCATGTCTTAAAGGCAAGCAGCACAAGGTCTCATTCAAGTCCAAACAGGTGCACTCTAGTACTAGACATCTTCACTTGCTTCATATGGACCTATTTGGTCCAACCAATATAGAAAGTCTGAATGGTAAATCATACTGCTTTGTTATCACAGATGACTTTTCTAGGTTTACTTGGACCTTCTTTCTAGCTATGAAGAGTGACACAGCTGACACTTTAATTGATTTTATCACTCAGATTGAGAAGAAAACTGGTAATGAAGTTAAAATGCTTAGGAGTGATAATGGTGGTGAATTTAGGAATAAAGTGTTAGATGATTTTTGTGCCAGGAAAGGAATTACTAGGCAATTTAGTGTTGCCAGAACCCCACAGCAAAATAGGGTTGCTGAGAGGAAAAATAGAACCCTAATTGAAGCAGCCAGAACCATGTTGGCTGATGCTCATTTTCCTATAGCCTTTTAGGTTGAGGCTGTTAATACAGCTTGCTATGTTCAAAATAGAGCATTGGTCAACAAAATACAGAACAAAACACCTTATGAGTTACTTTGGGGAAGAAAACCTAATATTGGTTTTCTCAGACCTTTTGGTTGTCATGTAGTTGTGCTAGATACTAGTGATGCCTTAGGTAAATTTAGTGCAAAAGGTGATGATGGCTACTTCATGGGGTATTCAGTGCAGAGCAAGGGATATAGGGTTTATCTTAAAAAGGAAAAACGTATACTTGAAAGAGTACATGTTAGGTTTTTAGAGAGTAAACCTAGTGATCCTGAAAGTGGTACAAATTGGTTGTTTGACTTGGAACCTTTATCTAGGACTTTAAATTATATGCCTGTCACTAATCCAGACATTGTGAAGGTAACTTCAAATGTTGTGGAAGAACAAGTTGTTAATGTTTCAGGTACACAGGTTCATGAAAAGGTTGGATCACATGCAGAAAAGTCATCTCCTATACAAGAGTATGTCACAATTCCCATATGGACAGATGCTTTTACTGCTGCTAGAAAATATAATGGTGGTCCCCAAGTACCACCAGATACAAACATGCATGGTTCTTCAGGCGCTGACAAAGGTAAATCTAGCACTGACAAGACCAATTCAGACGTTGATGGCTCAGACGTTGACAACAACAGTTCAAGCGTTGTTAGCTCACACGCTGACAAACAAGGTTTAGGCGTTGACAACACTTTTGCACGTCTTTTCTCTTCTACTTTTGAACAGGGTGAACCTTCCAATTTATATGAAGAGGTTCATCCTCATATTGATGAAAGAGAGTCTGATGAAGAAGATATTGGCAACTTGGAGAATGAGATTGAAGACACCAGACTTTTTAAAGGAGGAGTTCTCACTTCTACTATGAAGAATCACCCCACTTCTCAAATCATTGGTGATATTATGACTCCTGTTCGAACTAGAAGATCTCATCAAGGTCTTGGTGGATTTATTGCCAATATTCACAAGAAGGTTGAGACCCCTCTTGTGCAAGCATGTTTTTTTGCCTGTTTTCTGTCACAACAGGAACCCAAGAAGATATTTGATGCTCTCAAAGAACCAAGTTGGGTGGAAGCAATGCAGGATGAGCTTCACCAGTTTGCAATTCAGGATGTTTCGAAGCTGGTTGATTGTCCCAGATATGTCAGACCTATAGGGACAAGATGGGTTCTAAGAAACAAGAGAGATGAAAGAGGTATTGTGGTCAGAAACAAGGCAAGATTAGTGGCTCAGGGATATACACAAGAGGAGGGGATAGACTATGAAGAAGTCTTTGCACCAGTTGCAAGGATTGAAGCTATAAGGATCTTTCTAGCCTATGCATCATGCATGGACTTCACTGTCTATCAAATGGATGTCAAGAGTGCCTTCCTCTATGGAACAATTGTTGAGGAGGTATATGTGATGCAGGCTCCTGGTTTTGAGAATTCAGAGAATCCAGACAACGTGTATAGAGTCAAGAAGGCTATGTATGGCCTTCATCAAGCCCCAAGAGCATGGTATGGTACTTTGTCTACTTATTTAGTGGACAATGGATTCAAGAGGGGCACCATAGATCAGACACTATTTACAAAGAAGAAAGGTAAGGATGTGCTGCTTGTTTAGGTCTATGTTGATGACATCATTTTTGGATCCACAGATCCAAAGATGAGTGAGGATTTCTCCAAACTTATGACAGATAAATCCAAAGTTGAGTGCTACAACTGTCATCGAATGGGGCACTTCATGAGGGAATGCAGATCTCCTAGAAGATCTGATGCTGGCAAACCTTCAAGCCAGATTGTTAAGGCTCAGGATCCTAAGGCCATGGTTGCAGTTCAAGGAATTGATGGCATGGGATGGGATTGGAGCTATTTGGCTAAGGATGTGGAAGAGGATAAAGTTTTGGTTGCTGAGATAGAAGAAGAAGAGCATGTTCAATATGCTCTCATGGCACACTCCTCCTCTTCATCTGATAATGAGGTATATTATAACATGATTCGGTGGTCTTAAATTCTTGTTTTTATTTGGTGAGCAATATGACCCCTGCCAATGATTGGTGTACAATCATATAGCTTTTACGATGGATTCAGAGTAAAGCTAATATGTGGAAAACATCACGTGAGCAAAAGAAAAGGTTTGAAGGTTGATTCACGTGGGGTGATTTGCTTAATTTTATATTGCTTTACATACAGAGTGAATTTAGACGCTGATATTCATATTTTAAGACGCTGACAGAAGTAGACGCTGACGTTTGTTACTTTGACGCTGACGAGAATAAGTTTGACGCTGACAGAAATAGGCGTTGACATGAGTTGTCCGAGTAGTGTTTTGTCCAAACGTTGATAGGTGTTGTCCGATATGTGACAATACATGTAGAAATATATTGGATAAAGGAGGATCTCGGATAACAAAAGAATGACTGCAGTTTGAGAAAATTGGTACGTTTTAAGCACACAAAAAGGAGTTATTTACACACAAAGGTACATGGAATCTCCGTTTTATTTAGAATATCATGTTGATATTTATGGCTCGGATATTTTTAAAAGGAATTAATGATCTTAATGCAAGTTAGCAACTATTCATGAGAATTTGATTGATATTGGATTATGTAATCGAGATAGCCTTGTGAAAGAGTTATCTATAGTAGACTTTTACATATGAAGATATTGACTCATCATGAAGAGGTGTTGGCTTAAGGGGAAGAATTCTTATGGTAAGTTTGATGATTGAAGAAGATTTTCGCGAGTTTGTGTTCTATCATATCTTAAAAAGTCGTGTCTGGTCAACATTACTTTTGAAGATAACTTGTTCGTGCTTACTTGGTTAGTGATGAAGACTTGTCATAACAATTGAAGGAGTTACATTATCGTGCTCAGTGTCTGACATAGGATGAGAATATTGACAAGAGATCGAGGTCTACTTATACTTACCAGTTTTCTTATAAGTTCGACGCCACGTGGATAGTACAAGATATGGAACACAAGGTTGGGTTATTCTACTTCTACATCAAGAATATTCTATTTATTTTTCTTCAAGATCATTACATAGAGCTACATTTGGAGAATCTTCAAAGATTGCATACATTGTTTACTTCCCTGTTGATGTGACAAAAAGGGGAAGAAATACATGCTACACTTGAGGGGAAGCAATTTGAAGATCATGTACAACTTACAAGAGATACACATAGAGTTTTGCCGACATCAACTAGGGGAAGATTGTTGGATCAAAAAGTTGATGTGGCAGAAACTCAAAAACGAAGAAAACATGAAGATATTGTCTAAGCGTTGTCAAGAGCAATCCAAGCGTTGACAAGAGCAAACTAAGCGTTGTTGGATCAAGAGTTGTCGTGTGCAATCTAAGCATTGTCACATGCAATTTAAGAGTTGATAGAAACGTAGACAAGAAGCTTATGGAAGCTTCTATTTAGATAAACATGCAAGATATATTCTGCATAAGTTTATTTAAATAGAAGATTTACTTGTTTATTTGATTTTATCTCTTGTAAACCCTAATCCTTACACTATAAAAGGAACCAAGGGTATTAGGTTTATTCATAACTTTCATATACAATGTAAACCTAAAGCGTGTGTGCACTAGACGTGGGATTCAATGTATACACGTCTAGTGATTGTTGATTATTAATATAATTAGCAATCCATTTGTTTTTATTCATGTTCTTTGTGCCCAAACACCTTGTTAATGTGTCGTGTTCTAATTCCGCTTTGATTATCTAATCATATGAACATGATGCATTCCTAGTAGCTTAAAAGATCCGGAAACCAAGGTTTCCACACTTTTACATATGAAGATATTGTTTCATTAAGACTCGTCATGAAGAGGTATTAGCTTAAGGGGAAGAATTCTTATGGTAAGTTTGATGTTTGAAGAAGATTTTCGCGAGTATATGTCCTATCATATCTTAAAGTTGTGACCTCCCAGCCACTGAATTTTAAGATAACTTGTTTGTGCTTACATTGTTACTGATGAAGTGATACAAGATCTAGGAATATGTGATTTTTCTTATGGTACTCTATGCACATATTTTCTATCACTTTAAGGAGTTACATTATCGTGCTCAGTGTCTCAAAAAGGATGAGGATTTTTGTATAATGATGACGCTTCGTCACACGGAGAGTACAAGATATGGAACACAGGTTTGGGTTATTCTACTTCTACATCAAGATTATTATAGTTATTTTTCTTCAAGATCATTACATAGAGCCTACATTAGGAGAATCTTCGATTGCATACTTTGTTTCCTTCCCTATTGATGTGACAAAAAGGGGAAGCCATACATGCTACACTTGAGGGGAAGCAATTTTAAGATGATGTACCATTTACAAGAGATACACAAAGAGTTTTGCCGACATCAACTAGGGGAAGATTGTTTGGTCAAAAAGTTGATGTGGCAGAAACTCAAAACGAAGAAAACATGAAGGCATTTGTTCAACGTTGACACAGTGTGTCTAGACGTTGACAAGTGTTAATGAAGCGCTGACAGAAGTCGATAGAAGTCAAACATTGTTGGAAATATCTATTTAGGATAAATATTCAGAATATTATTTATGAATATTCTGTATTAGTTATTTAAATAGAAGATACACATGTTTATTTGATCTTATCTCTTGTAAAACCCTAGTCCTTATACTATAAAAGGAACCAAGGGTTATTAGGTTTTTAATAACTTCATTCACAATGTAAACCTAAAAGCGTGTGTTGCACTAGACGTGGGATTAATGTATACACGTCTAGTGGTTGTTGATTATTAATATAATGAACAACCCTTTGATTAATTCATGTGTTTTGTGCCCAAACACCTTGTTTAATGATTATGGTTCTATTCCAGTTTGATTGTTAATCGTGTGAACTATGATCATTCCTAGTAGCTAAAAGATTCGAGGAAACCAAGGTTTCCACAGTCCTTTGCCCTTTTCATAGTTAGTCCCTTAGTAATTGTACCGTTAGTCCTTTTGGATAACTTTTGGCTTTAAGGACTAATGGTGTGATTTTCTTCAAACTTTGAGGGGTCAATTTGTAAAGTATTCAAACTTTAGGGATATTTCTTGTACAAATTGATTCTTGGAGGGTCAAAGTTGACAATTCATCAAACTTGAAGGACCAAACTTGTCATTTCTTCAAAGTTGAAGGGCATTTTTTGGAAAATCATCATTCGAGTCTGGTTCATTGTGTGGCTTTGTTTCTCGTGTTCGTTTTTTATTGATTCTTGTGGTCTTTTTTTCGATATCCATACCTAAAACATACAACAAACGAATACAAGTATATTTTCCGGTATTTTATGATATATTTAAGCGTTTTAAGCCCGATTTGGACGATGAGACTATGTATAAATAAAGTCTCATCATATTCTTCGTATAAACAGTTGTAATTGTCATTGCTTTAACCTCTTGTTGTTCACAAGATAAATTCATTTACCAATCTTTGAGAGCATTTTATACATTTAACAGCAATGAATTTCAACCCAAACTATAAAATGATCCATCTCAAACCGAGCAACCTACCCATCTTCCCACCTCTAATATGGAGATAAAAAAATGAAGGTGAGGAAACTCACCATGGATAGGGATGTTGGTAGGAGGTCGAGGCCTTTTATTCTTAGGTGTGATCTGTTGAACCAGGCTTGTTGGAATAGGACTGGAACATGTCTCGATCTCCATCGAGAAACCCTTTCCGGTCTCGCTATACATGTGGGTTCATCCCATTGGACCTAAAGTTAACAGGGAAAGTTCTGATTATTTTCGAGTCAAAAGAGAAGTCTCAGACTAATAGTTTATGTCGTGTGTACCTTCAGTGAGCGCCATTTAGAACATTCCCACTAGTCAGGCAGGTCGCTAGCATCATCACCTATGAAATAGAAGTGATTAGAATCCAATGTTGGGTAAGGATTTAAACACATATAAACATAACCTGTGTCAACATCATGATGTTGATTATAAACTGACATTAGAGCAAAAATGTTACAAGTAATTTCAAGGAGAATAATACCACATGGATTTATAAGGGTGAACGCTATAGAAGCAACAAAGAAAACAATAGAGATTGTAACCCCGAAATGCTGAGAAGATGTACAGAATAATAATTAAGTACATTATTAGTAAGAAAGAAAATATTAGGCTTACTTAATATATTATCAGAATAGCAATTTATGTTAGGGGCTGTTTGGTTTAGCTTATATTACGTAAACCCATCTCGGCTTATATAACATAAGCCTCAGTCTTGTGGCTTATTTGGAGACTTATTGGCTTTATATAAATTTATTATGATATATTAAACTTATATAAGCCCATAAGTCTCCAAATTAGCTTAAAAAGTTGTGGTTTATGAAATATAAGTCGAAACATGGCTTATTTTCAGCTTATATAATATAAGCTCCAATTTTGCGGCTTATTTTGAGAATTAGGGGTTTATATATGTTTATCATGATATAATAAACTTATATAAGCCCATAAGTCTCAAAATAAGCCACAAATTTATGGCTTATTTATATAAGCCGAAATGGGCTTACGTTATATAAGCCAAACCAAACACCCCCTTAGTTTCTTGTTTTTATGCCTACATTATATACGGTTCAAAAATAGTACAATAGCTATTAGAAACACCAATTAACTAACTGTTTATATTATAGGTAATGAAAAGTATGACGTTGGAACAAGAATCACTCAATAGTGCATCATTTATGTAGGTTTTGTATACTTTGGGAGGATATCAGGTTAGTACTATTGGGTTATACACGAGTAATGTCCGAAATTAAAGATAATAAGAAAACTATAAAAACCCATACATAGCCCCTCATTCGAATTTAACATATTTATAAAAAACCTAATTTTGGCTTATGGCCAAGAACCCTAAGTTCGGATTATTTTTATCAGCAACCCAATTTCGGCTGTCATAAAATAACATGGGGGGATTAAAGAAAGTAATTAAAAGATCATATATGAAATAGAAGAAAAAATTAATCAAAGAACCTGAATGATAGAGAAGTTAACTCGGAATGGAAGTAATTAGATACAGACCCATGATCACAGCAGGAGCCAAAAGAGGTGTATGGATGGGCGGTTTGTGTGTCGGTGTTGGGAGAAAAGAAGATGAGATTTTGTACCCAAAATGAAAATGAAAATAAAAGTGATTTAAAATTAGTTAAAATGAAAAGTGGGAAAAAAGGCCGCCTAAAATTTTGGTCCATAGAAACTGGGTTTTGCGAATGACCAGTGTTCTTATCTTAAAATTTTGGATCACAAGGGTAAATTCTTTTGAACAGTTTCATATATCACCTTATTTTTAAAATCAATTTCATACACACTTAAAAATTATTATATATTATGCATCCAATAGTTACACTTTGAGTATATATAAAATTAATTTTAAAATAGAGTAATATATAAAATTTATCTAATTCTTTTTACAGGACCTAGGGTTTTAACATAACCAGTCTCATTTCAGAGTTTTTTGGGCATTTTGTTAGTAATATTATGTGCTTAATTAATTACAGACCATTAATTCTCGTTTGTTACTATATCGTCGTTACCCATAAATTTAAATGTATATACTCAAGTCTGTCGCTAGTCCGCATCTAAGTGTAAATACTTAGTGATGTATTCGTGACAACTACAAAAATTCTATTGATATGTTGTCATAATTTTGTCTCTAGTAGTCGCAGCCTATGTTCGTTGCTAAATCTGTCTTTGTATGATTATATTTAGCGATGGAATTGTGATAGATGCGTAACTCATCTCTAATTTTGTTACTAACTTGTCACTACTTTGACGCTAGTTTTTCAAAGATAATTTTGTAGTTAATCTATTGTTAATCCATCACTATCAACTATTTTTGTGTGATGGACTCATTCAGTCGCTAATTTGCGTCGTTGTTGTTCAATAATCTAGTAGTGGGTTTTGTGTAAACTTGTAACGAACACAAAAAGGTTTATCCTAAAGTAAAGGCTTCTACAAGTTATACCAATGGCAAAACTTAAAATGAGTGCGACCCATTCTAAGAATGAGATCGACATGTCGGTGTAACAAGTCAATAAACACACATAGTAACATACATGCGATTTGGTTGAAATCCTAAGGTGGTTGTGTTCCCTATAACCTAGTTCGATCTCGAAATGATGGTATAACCAAGTTCTAACATCTATAATACTACCGACACACTCTCATATTTGAGAGTACACAAATTGGAAATAAGGCTACATCACCAATGAAAATAAGGGTTGTTTTGTGCGTGACATAGATCTACTTTAGTTTAATTATGAACATTATGTCAAAAATTTACGATATTTAAGGTATCTCGAAGGTTACAAAGTGTCTCGGGTAAACCGTATTTCGTACAAGTACTACACAGTAGACCTTTTCAATAGTGGGCACAATCTGAAGATTAGTGTATGAGTACCAAATACATGATACCCTAAAAAGTTTTAAATATGCTCAAAATTGGCATAAAATTTTCAAAATCAACTAAAAATCAAAAACAAGTATTCTCAAGTAATAATTTTACTCCCATCCCCCACTGGTTTGTACAATGTCCCTATTGTAGAATAAATAAATTAAATAAACGGGAAAGAGTAGAATTATTACATAAAACTTTTCTAGATTTTCTCATTATGAAGAAAACATGCTCTAGGCAATGCTCAAAATCTGAATCTATGAGCAACATCTAATACTCAATAACCAACACATCATCATCAATTATAGCATCCAACTAGTCCGGCTTAAATACATCTTATTAGTTAGACTAGTAGCCTACCACTTAACCATGTGCTAAAATCTGGATAGATGCAAAAAAGGAATAATACAAAAGCATATATCCGGACAAAATCACTATAACATAATATCTATTTGCACAAAACAAAAATAAAACATACAACTCACTTTCGTAGATATAAAGATTGTATTTAACATATGCAACAAGATTTTTAAACCACTTGGTGACCCAAGTGGACGAGCGAAGTCTCGTAAGGGCTTCTAAGGAACACAACCACGTAGTTCATTTAAAATAGACAAGGTTTTATAAAAAGTTCTTTTGAATGTAAACCTACGGCGTAAACTCTTGATGTATCTACGCCGTAGTCGAATACTTTACGACGTAGGTGTGACATCATCTACGACGTAAACATCACGTTCTAAATCAAAATTAAAAATTTGAAAACTAAATACGATGTATGTGGTTGAAATTAGCTACCTCGTAATATTACCTTTAATTGCCACATAATTATGAGCCAAGGCGGTATTGGCCCCTTCACCTCATTGGTGGACCCAAATAAATACACAAAACCAACCTCTAAATACATGAAAGAAACAAAACTAACTAAATGGATATATAGAATGGGTTGTATCCCATGAAGCAATTTTCTTTATTCATGAATATTTGAAGTTAGACTCAAGCCATCTCCTCATGGCTTCATTGACATCCACAAACCGTGGTCATTTCATCTGTAATCTCCTCAACATGTTCTCCATTCCTTAACATGCACACTTAACAAACCTTGTGCATCAAACCTATAAAAAAACAACAAAAAAATTAGCAAATAATTGACTCATAAATAACACCACATGAATAAAACATCAATGTGACAAGGCTTAATATTGAAACACATATGATATTAGAAAATATTTTAAATTTCAAGTATAGCTTCAACTATTTTGGTGTACCAAATCTGATTGGCAGTCAATGTCGTAACAAGTGCTACCAAGTAACGTCATTCCAAGTTAAGACGTATCTTTAAAATTTCTAGATTTTTTTTCTTTTCATCTACGCCTTATTTAAGAAACATCCTATGTCGTAGACATATTTATTTTGAAACTTTTTTTATCAAACAATAAGCATTCACAAAATAAAAAATTTAAACAAACACGATACATATTTCAATCAGACAAATAGAATACTACAAAATCCATTCCCTGACAGCGGCGCCAAAAACTTGATGCGTGTTTTCTTTTACTAAAAACACGTCATGTTTTACATTTATACAATGAGACTACCTAAAATACTTCTACGCACTAAAGAGCGGTGTACCCTATCGTGTATAGTGTAGCAATCAAGAAGTACAGGTGTCTATTCAAGGAACGATTCGAATTACCTAATTGTTTGATTAAAATGACAAACTACCAAGAAAGGAGGAAAAAATAACATCTTGTGTTTATAATTACTATGTCACTATATTGCATTAAGCATAGTAATCTAATGGACAAAAGGAAAAATGCTATAGTGGTAGACAACTAAATAGAAGAACCCATATAATTATAGTAACATGGGTATAAAATTATCAACTTAATATTGGGATGTGCATAAGTCATAAATAGTATTTTATATAACCGGGAGTATGTGGGCCTAAGAAGTCACACACTCAAACATCGAGAACATCTTTTATTAAGATATACGATATAATATAGCTATATGTATTATATAATCTTAGTTTGATAAAAATGTATACTTGACGGTAGTTAATTAATAATTTAAAAGGTTTAACAAGGATAAAATAAAAAGACTTAAAACTTTAGGGTAATTAATGTAATTACTAAATAGAGCATTCTAGAAATTCAAAAAGTTAACCCAAGGGACGTTAAGGGGTGATCGGCCAATCTAAGGGGAAAAGGGAGGAGGTGAAGTTTTTATATAAGCTTAATTATTTTGTTAAGAAATATTAAGATCTTTACCTTAATTAGCTTAAGCATCTACTATATAAACAAAGGGATATTGATCACTTTGGCATAAGTTGAAAAACCAAAACTCCTCTTCTCTTCTCTCTTGTGGTCGACGAACACCAATACAAATCCTAAGGGATTTTTGTCTCTTGGTTGGTTAAGTATTTTTCTTGTGTTAAGAACTAGCAAATCAAATGTGACTGTTTAAAATGTCGTATGGACTATCTTATAGCATATCTACTTTGATCTTTTGGGTTTATAAGGTTAATCAGAATCAATTTTGGTTAACGGTTTTCTTTGTTGGTGATTTAGGGTTCTTAATCATGGTTATTGCAAGAAAATGTATGTATTCTTTATCTTTATGTTAATTAGAGTACGTGCATATGTGATATATTATGTCCGCTACGTTTTACTCTTGACACATGTTTAATCTATACATTAGGTTGTTAAACTCCAATAATGGTAGTAGAGACAATCATATGTCATGTAATTACATAAAAAAGACAAAAACGACGCAATAACAATTTTTCTTGAATGTTTGATTATTATTTGATCAGAGATATTTTAATTGTTTATTTAGATATAATTAGATCCATGATTTTCTGGAGAAATGAGTTTGCATGAATTTTATTTGTTAGCAAAATGTTAATTACAACTACTATGCAATTTACGTGTTTTCCGGTATGTTATGCATGTTTAAATTATTTAAATGCTTAAACCATGACTGCTAATTGTTATTATGATCCATGTTTTAGTTGCTTAACATGCTTAGGAATGCTATAGAATCTAAAAAATGCTAATAGGATTAGTGTATGCATGCTTTGGAGTACGCTTTATAAAATTGTTTTAGGGCTAAAATTGTGACACCTGAATAGAAAATAAATTTTATAAAATAATATGTATTGATTTCGACCTTAATTCCTTATTGGACACTAAAAATTGATTTTGCATAACCTTTTAGTTTTAACAAAAGCTGTAAAAATTGTCTTACTGCCGGTTTCTAGGTTAAAAAAAGAATCAGTTCTAAAATCTTAAAATTTGATTTAAAAGATTTTCCTTAACTAGTGTCAAATCATGTTACTTAATTGGTAAATAGTATTTGTTTATTTATAGTTAATATTCTTGATATTTTAGTCTTGATGTATTTGATTTAGATATTATGTTGATTTATTTTCCTAAATTATTTAGCTTAATTATAAATGCAAGAGTCATTTGCTTTGGACTAGCCAGTTCTTAATGCTGGTTAGACATGGTGAACTTATGACCATTTGTTTTGTGATGATGAAACCAACACTTAAAGAGATTTCTCATTTCCATCTTAGCTTCATGCCTTTCTTTGACATATAGCATTAGTAGCACAAAATAGGTAACAAGCCCTTGAACCTCACAACTACTATCAAAGCCCTATTTTGAACCACACCTTGTTCGAATATTATGTAGTTCAATCAACACTACTTTATTTTCAAAAATGATATTGCGCATGTGTTAATAGAAACAAAAAGACACATCTTTTGCATGATCCTGGGACCACTAATAGCTTTAGGGAGAATCTGATTAGTACCTTTGTTTCTCTTTTCTTTGGACGAAAACAACTACTAGACCACATTTACTTTTCACCGTAGATTAATCCAAAAAACCCTTGTAGGTCTTTCGTCAATAGCGTCCCAAAAACCTAAAAATCACACACCGTCCCAAACTGCAACACTCTCCGATATCCCAAAAATTTAGTGCTTCAAAGTCGAACATAATTATTCATTCATTGCTTTGGTTGGATTATAGCATCAAATATGACCAGTAAACAAGAACCATAATATAAACTTCTTTACCTCATACGAACAGCACAACACCAAATATCCTTGCTCAATATTTTCTTCAATATGTAGCTCACCGGTATTAAGAGTATCAACACTAGTACTAATACTTAGTACTAATACTTAGTACTTTGTATTAATCCATGTGCCACCAGTATTAGCCTTCCCATGATCCTTAGTACTTTGTAGACGCAAAACTATTTCTGTAGCTTCCAATACGTCTGGATTTAGCATCTATGAAGATTTGAACAAATTGCTTTCTAGTCCAAATCCTGTTAATACAACACTAAAAGGTTGTGAAGCAACAACCCTTGGAGTCAACATATACTGGTAAATGTTGTCCTGAGTATATTAGAACTTTGATTATCCTTCTCATTTTTCTAAAGCTCACCTGTATATACTTTCTAACTACCAATATTAATTTCCAGTACCACCAGCACTCATCTCTCCACCAGTATTAGCATCTCCTGAAGCTATACCAACCTCTTAATAAACCATTTTAGACTACAACCCCAAAACTATATCAGCAACCTCTAGATCTCTCTCATCAATATCAATCTAAAGCTCCTCATCAATCAAATTGATCTTCTACTAAATCATCCCCTTTCTTGATGGGGGCTTCGGCATTATCAAAACCATAGAGAGTCTCCTCTGAGAAATGAGAGACTTTAAACCTTCTTGATGTATATGACATGTCTTGTTGAACCTGTTGTACAAACTCTTTCAGAACAAAAATCTCCTTTGCATGTGGAGTAATTGCTTGTGCATATCCTCGGCACTTCCATCATTCAACAACACATTCTATTTTTTCTGCAAAAAGTTATTTCACACAACATAGAAATACAAACCTAGTAATTCATAACTATCACACTTCATTTATGAATTGCCATGCAAGAAAAATTAGTGTCTTTTGAAGTCCCAGGCAAGAACAGACTTGAACCTTCCTGATGCATCAACATAATAATATATTGTCAAGGTCTTTGATGCACTATTTGATTTGGAAACATGGTCTAATACCTCATGTTTTGGTTTCCAAACCCATCATGTTGAGGGATTATAAGAATTAAACACATTTCCATTTTCCCCGGTATTGTTAATACTCTTGAATTTGGTCTTAAATTATTTGACCAATTTGATCTTTGGAAACCAGTGTTAAATTTTGTATTACTAAAATTAAAATTTGCCTTACCAATATTAAACTCATATCTAATAGTATTAAACTTTTGATGAGAATTTTGGTGATCTAACATTGTTTTACTCTGAAAAGGTCCCTTAATATTTGTTTGTACTATAAATGGTCTTGGTCTAACACTACCAAAGTGAGGTCTTGGGTGGACAATATTAATAGGACTATGAGCATTGACTAGTTTTGGTCTACTAGCATTAAAATGACTAGCATAATTAATTGGTTTTAGACCACATCTTAGTCATATTGATTGGGGAATCATCTTGTTGTTAGGACTTGGTTTAGAATAGTAGTTATAAACAACCATGTTATAGTTATTCTCGGGAACCGCACTCTCCCTCTTGTCACTCCTTCACTTAGCATGCAGATGGTCAAAGCTACCACACACATAATAAGCTTTATTATACGAAACAAACTGATTTCCTAGTTGTTGAGATTTCTGACCATTCCAGTTTCTTTTGTTACCCCTATGTTTGTTTGTTCTATACATTTTTGCATACTTAACAGACTTTTTAACTGGTTTGTATTCAGGGGCATTGGGCTTCAACTTACTAGTATTCTCAAAAATAGTTTTCTCTTCTATCTCAATAGGGGATTTAGAATTTAAGCTATCTAAACTATTATAAGATACCCAATCATGAATCAAAGGGGCACCAAAATTAACACTAACTTCTAGTGTAACCTTTGGAATGTCAACATAGGTTTTGCTAGGAACATTATTACACACAATAGCCTCATTATCCTTCTTGCATTCTACCTTAATAGGCACAAACTCACTTTCCTTCTTCTGGAATTCTAGCAAAGCATTGTCAGACAAATCTTTCCTATGAGGAAAGTATACAAGAGGGGGCTTAACAGTGTGGTAATTACCATCATATCTTAGACCACACTTACACTTGTCAAGAACCTGACTATCAGTAATCTTTTCTAGGCTTTTAGTAGCACTATCAAAACTTTTTAACTTAACCTCATTCTTATTTTTACTAGATTCACTAGTTTCTAATTTTCATGTTATTTCGATGATATCCAGAGCCTGTGTTGCAATTTCCCTTTTAAGAAGAATGATTTTATCCTTAAAATCCATTTCTTGTTCTTTATAGCACTCAATATGTTCCTCTAGCATTCTAACACCTCTTTTATAATTAGACAAACTACATTCGGATCTATCATAGTTTCTTTTAATGCCATTACAATATTTTTCAAGTTCTTCATAGTTTTCCAGACAAATTGTAAAAAAATATTTATTGACTATTACCTCAGAGTCTGAACTTAAATTTCAGATAGGATTTGAAGTGAAAGGCATGTCTTATTCAGCAAAACAAATCTTGAGTGTAGAGAACTTGTTCTTCTTATTCAAAGCTTCTCAACCAGCTCTGATACCACTTGTTGATCCCTTCTGAATAGATCTTTAACTCAATAGCTGATATAAGGTTTAGTTATATTGGATGAATCCAAGACAACTATGCGGAAACTAGGTTGTGATACTAAGAAGAATAACACTAATTTAACCAAATAATACAATTGCTCTTAATAGTGATAGGGTTTACAACCTTGAAGCATTAACTAACTATGAATGAAATGTGTGTACGATGATGATGTGGATATTGATGTGTATTTTATACATCATAGGAACTTCTTTTATAGTCTAAGGAGTCCTATTAGGTTACAATACATTTAATACTTTCCTAAGTATTCTACATTAATACTTTTAATGCTTTCCTAATAAATCTTGTAACCTCCTTATCATAAGGAAACTAAATCATTTGAATATTAGTTATGATATTCATTTCTTTTATCTTCATATATTTTATCATATCTTCAAGTATTCTTCATGCACTCCACTAGCTTAAAAAATCTTCATATTGTCAATGTATTCCTTCTTGTTTCATATGTACTAGCGGTACTAATATATAACTACCAGCATTAATACTGGTAATGCATAACCTATAATGTTTTACTTAGATTACACTAGAAAGGAATAGGTGGAATGCTTAGCGTTCCTAAAGAAGAAAGGTTACTTAACTAGCTCTGGTTGGCCTATCTTCTACGGGTCCTTTTTGTGTGTCTTTCAAGATGTCATAAAGTTAAATGTGACTGTAGCAAGGTTCGTTTGAGTTTTCCGTTTGTACTCGCAAGAGTTATGAGGAAAACCAAATCGAACAAACCTATGTCACATTATAAAACTAGATAACGTTTTTAAAACAATAGGTACCACCGTTTTGGATCACCGACAGATTCAAAAATCTAAGGCATATGTTTTATTTTAGGGAAGTTTAAAATATGGAAAATTCATTGTTCCAGAAACTTGTTGTGAAGGGAAGTTTTGCATGTTTCCTTTTATACAAATTTTGTCATTGTTTTTCAAAATTAAAATAAATACCAACTAAAGTAAGTTTTGTAGTATCCAATGTACCAAGTCACTTGAACTTTCTTAATTCATCAAAGACAATCATAATTTTTAACCAAGACAAGGCAATATAATAACCATAAGGCCAGACCCGAAGCTATATATATGTAGACTAGGTATTGGATGACTTACTTCGTGTATTTTGGTCAGACCTTTTGCACGTAGTACTAGATGAGATAAAACATGACTTGGTTGCGTTCATGCTAGATAACGTAGTCATGGCCTCATTACGGCTAAGAGTTACACCAATGGCAATTATCATTCGATGATTACCTTTTAAGCTATTAATTTCTTGTAGATCAACTGCATTAATGGTAATAAGTTCAAGTTGGATTGATGGGGTATTTTTATACTTTCTTTTAGGAAAAAGAAATTACAAACGGTAAGCGTTAATCGATACGGTTTAGGAAAACCGTAAAGACGACAAGTGAGTCCGTTCCTCAAGAGAGTGTGTTTTGTATGTGCCAGAATAATATTACGTAGTTTGGATTAGTAACCTTTTTGGAAGAAAGAAGGTTGAAAATTAAATTATGAGTTACGCTACGAATTAAACTACGACATAAAACGTAAAAACGTGACGAAAATAAAAATTTTAACTAAAAAATTATTAAAAATTTCAAATATATCTTTAATAATATAAATAAGGATAAAAATTTAACAAAACTTTTTGAAAACTTATTATTAAATTATTATTTAATTTTAAATGTTAATTAAAGCCCTAAAATTAAAGTTAATTAATAAAAAGTCCAAATTAAGATTTTATCAAATGTAAACCTCACTTATAATATTCTAAAACTAAAAATTATTTTTCAAATTTTTTTATCTAATTAAATCTATTTTTTAAAGCCTAAAAACAATTTTTAAATTAAAACAATCATAGAAAATAAAATAATGGTGAGAAAAATCTAAAACCAATTGAGAAAAATCTAAATTACTTAAAAGAAGTAAGTAAAATTGATAAAAGAGAAAAAAAAACTCTGATAAGCTCAAAAATCCAGTTAATAAGCTAAGGACGACTTATTAACTAACAGTGGGAAAAATGATGAAGTCAGTGGGAACTGTTCCCACTGATACTGTATTCTTGACAGAAAGTGGTTTTTTGCCACTTTTTTGCTTTGTTTGTTGATTTCCTTGGAAACAGAGGGCGCCCCCACAACCAATGAGTTATGGGGAGTCAATGTAAACATAAAAAACAACAGCTCAAACAATCAAATAAGCAGTTAAAAAGCAATTTTCAAAACATCACATCAGAAGGTTTTCACGTGTTGTCCGAGAACGCACCAGAGAAGTACTTCAGTGTTGTCTGATGTCGGATGACAAAGAGATCCTGGATCTCGGACAGTGTGCACAAACAGAAAAAAAAATATGAATTTCGATAAGCTCAAAAAGCTACAATAAGCTCCCTTTTTCAAGATACCAGATAATGCAAACTCTAATAGCCCTAAACTCTATCAGATTTCCAAAGAACAAGTTTTGATTTATAAAATCCGACAAGAAAAAAGGAACTGCTTGTTTTTGCTATTCTTATGCACTTTTTGAGTAACATTCAAACAAAGAATTATCTTGAGCCAATTTCAAATAACCCTTAAACTAAAAACACCAGTTAAACTAAACTTGCTCAGACAAAACTAAGGGGTGGTTGTCATCCCCATCCCTTTAACAATTTTAAACCAAACACACCTTAAAATTGTAAACAACAATTTTTCAAAGAAAAAGGTTTTAAAAACAAACCAAATTACTTAATATCAACTAAAACTTATCTAACTTGCATAAATCACCCAGAAAAAACACAAATACTCAGATTATAATAGCTAACACAAGTTTTACTCAAAATTACAAAATTCTAGGGAGAAGGACAAGGGTTACCACTCTTGGGCTTTGTTCAAGCCCAAGAACACACCAAGCTTGGAATCTCCTAAGTTTTGTACAAGGGGGAGTATGTGATGCTATTGTAACAAGAGAATGGTGCAAGACCTCTTGACGGACTACAACAGTCCACCAATGGGGCACAGATAAATGAAGATGGTGGATATTGCTTGGATACCTGTTAAGAAACAAAGCACAACACCAGTCCTCAAGACCTAAATCAAACCTGTGTGTCAAAACAGCTTTGGATACAAACTCACGGAATGGTGGATTAGCACAGTTAAGAGCAAAGAAACTCAAGATTTATAAAAAACCTTGAAATACTTCAGATTTTGGAAAAAACTTGTAACCAATTCTTAATAAACAAAAAATAAAAAAAATTATGAACCCTTTATCTAGAGTTGGTTGTCAAACAACCCTTGATATTAAATCCACAAATCCAGATCTCAAATAAGTTTTGCCAAAAATCTTGAACAAAAAACTCTTTGATAATATTTAGACTAAACTTGCAAATAAATAAATGATTATACTAAAGAAAACAATAAAATTGGAACTCAACTTGTACAATTTAAAATTTTCATTTTCATTACTATCTTAAAAAAATACAAGCTGGAACCAAGATTTAAGAGACACGAGTCATCTCTTATATACATGGGAAAGAACTATCTAGAAAGATACAATAAACAATAAACCCTAGCATCCCTAATTTACAAAAAGCCCTTGTCTTGATCTTTAAAAATCTGGTCAAACTCCCATGTGATGGATTCTGAACATCCAACTGTTTTGGTTCGATCTTGACCCTTCAAGATATCTTTGGAATGAAGAAAAGGCGCTACGATGCCAATTTTGCTAAAATAGGGGAAAACGTGTAACAGGGGACCATGGGGTAGGGGTCTACAGCCCATGTGGCTGTGTTTTGGGAGTGGGGAAAGGTTGTGGGTATGGTGAATCTTGGATCTAGACTTTATGGAGACCCAATTCATAGTAATTAGGGGGTATAGATTTAGGGTTTATGAGTTTCATAAGTATGTGAGATTAGTGTGTGCTTGATGCACAAATATGGGTTAGGAAATGTTACCCGTTTTTTAAGGGATTTATTAAATCTAATTTGAAAGTTACTAAATTAATCTGGTGCTAGAAATATGACAAAGAGAAGTGGAGTGGACCGGATTAGGCTCGGATTTAAATGGGTTTAGGGTATTGGTGGGTTGAGTGTTTAGGCTGGTGTGACAACCCCGGTTTTCGAGGTTCGTCACTTAGTCTTATTTTAGGGTATTTTATGTGACTATGTGTTTTTTGTGCTTACGTGATTATTTGATATGTATATAGTGTGGTTTGGACATCGTTTACAAGTACGAGGTACTCTGTAAGTAAATCGATGGGTGGTTATTTCATGATCATAAGCTCACATAATAATGACTATGAAATGAAATGGTGTTATTTTATGATTTTATGTATACGTATATGTATTATAGTAAATCGTATTTTTACGATTTAAGGTTTAGCGTTTAGAGGTCTCAGACTATGGATTTAGTGTCGGGAATAGTTTACGGGTTATTTTTAAGTTGTTTTAGACTTAGTTATTTAGTTAATAACTTATTTTAAGAGTTTTCATAAAAATGGGTATTTTACGTTTTTTACGGTAATCGCGTAGAATTGACTAGTTTTATGGTTTTGAGGACTTTAGGAGTTGAGATAAATTAGCAAAAGTAAGGTAATATTGTTAAGATATTAATTAATAATAAAAAGAAAAAAAATAAAGATAAGGGGTGTTTGGGTCGGTTATGTCGACGCACCAAGGAGGGAGAAAAGACAAAAAAAAAACTAGACTTTGGGTTGGGCTAGGATTGTTAAGGTTAATTATATAAAGCCTTTTTAGTATAAAAAACACTTCATAATTCCCTGGAGAAAAAGAAGTCGACGGTTTACAAGCCTTTTTAGGGTTTCTTCATAGTTTTTCATCTTTCATTAACTTTAAGGTAAAATTTGTTCCTCTTTTTAGTTAACTTGTTATTTAATCATTCTTTATCAATACATGATGGATCTAGGGTTATGTTTAAGTTAAACTTTTTATTTTAAATATATAAACATGTTTAGATAAATCAGGGTTAATGATTATACATGTTAATGGTAATTAATTAGACTAGTTGTGTTAAATTCGTTTCTAAAAACTGGGCAGAATTTTTGAGTCACTTGTTTTGATCATATCTAGAGTTTTGTAAACTTTCGGAAGTCGAATTTGGTACTCACTTAAAGGTATTTGAGTTAGATTTTGAACACAAGAAACGAGAACTAAATTGGAGGTCGAGAAGTGGGAAAAAGTGGGTTACAACAGTCGTATGTCAAAACAGTTTTTGGATCAGCCGGTTTACAATTAATCTTTTGGGTTGGTTAGGGTAATTAGGGTTATAAGTGGACCTTCATATGAACATGAGACTTGCGACATGTTTACTTTTTTATGGGGTTCTAGTTGAGTGTCTTAATTAGCCTCTTAGTGGGAAGAGAGAGAGTATGATGAGAGTGTGGAATAAGAAGATTAAAGGGATTTAGGCCCACCACCCACTCCACTAAGAGGCTTAAATAGAAAAGTAAACAAACCATTAGTTTATATGTTATATAAGGGATCTGGAGGAGGGCTAATAGATTGGAATAGGTTAAGACCCTCTGGTCATAACAAAATTTTGGTATGTTCAAAATCAGTAAATTCTTGATAGGTAAAAGTATATATATATATATATATATATATATATATATATATATATATATATATATATATATATATATATATATATATATATATATATATATATATATATATATATATATATATATATATATATATATATATATATATATATATATATATATATATATATATATATATATATATATATATATATATATATATATATATATATATATATATATATATATATCGGGGCCTTAACAGTAGATTTAAGGTTGGGGCAAATTGTGAGAGTTAGCTAACACATGTAAGGGTATAGGGTTTCTTTTACAGAAAGTATGGGTTTGATTAAGGGGGAGTTCGACCCATTGTTTGGGGTATGAAAAACGGGATTGTTTTGGGTAAAATAATAACGGGATAGGTTACGAACTTAACTAGGTTAAGGGGCTTATAGAGGGGTGTAATGGTATGAATATAGCATATAAATGAGATTATATTGTGTAAGAGAGTTAGACATCCATCATATATTTATGAGCCATTTTAGTTTATTGGTTCATGTCTTGATAGTGGGTATTGTTATGTTTAGATTTTGCTAGTGTACGAAGATTTAGAGAAGCTCAATCAGGTGAGTTTCATAGTCCCATATTCTGAATTATTTACTTCCATATGGGATGGAAGAGACACATACTTATGTTTTGTAAATGAATTGTTGTGAATGTTTTAATGCTTTATGATTGGACTTGCGTATTTTACTTATGCACTTAACTGCTATGTGATTTACTTTATTTATTTAAGTATAACTTGATATCAAGGGATGAACAAGGTGGGGCCTTGGGGATGGTTCATATCTGTTGTGTGCTCTATGAAACCAGGGAGGTAGGAAAGACTTGGAGCCTAGGTTGGATAGAATAAGCGCTTAATATGAAATGTTTAATTGTTAATGCATACCTATAGCACCTTGTCCATATGTTTTATGAATGATGTTTACTCACAGCTATTATAACATGATTTTGGCGTTGGAGTCTAAACCTATGACTCTCACAAACTTTATGTTGATGTGTTTTAGTGTCTCTTTCAAGTGAGTTTGTAGTTAAGCCTACGAATAGGAGTGAGTAGACTTGGAGGCGTAGGATTGCATTTGGAGGAACCCATTTTCTTCTTAGTTTTCTTTTTGTTATTTGTATAAGTGATACTTTAGACACCTATTTGTTGAATGTTGGTTTATTTGTTTGTCTTTGGTAAGAGGTGAGACTTTTACCTACTTACCTAGACTCTTGCATTTGTTGAGATATTGTCATGAAATTTGTGTCGCCATTTATGACATTTCCATTTCATTTAGTTTTCTCTATAGACACGCCTTTTGTTGTGATGATATCCATAGCCCGCGCCCCATATTCTGCCATGGTGGGGTGTGACAGTTGGACGCGGTATTAGTGACGGACCGGGTAGGATAGTTTAGGATATGGTTTTGGTTGGTACACAAATGCCCCCTTAACTTTATAAAAGATAGCAAATGAAGTTTCCACAGCTTTTTGTCTCTTTCCTTTGTATTTTAACTTTGCCCAAATGACAATTCAGTCCTTCCAATTATCATGACTTTAAATAAGGACTATATATGCAATAAATTCATTCTTCAAGGGTTGTTTTTTGCATTTCTTGAACCTTTAAGGACCAAATGAAATTTTTGAGTTTTGGAAGGGTTAAAAGTGACAAGTCTTCCAAAGTCGAGGGACCGATCTTGACGAATCTTCAAACTTCAAGGACTTCTTTGGGGAATCAATGCTCGGGTCTGGTTCTTTGTGCGGCTTCTAATTTCCCGTGTTCGTTTTTGCTTGTTTCTTTTGATCTTTTGTTGATTTCATGATACCTAAAATACACAATGAACAAATACAAGCACATTTTACGGTATTTTATGACATTTTTTAGCATTTTAATCCCGAAAAGAACGATGAGACTATGTATAATTGCAGTCTCATCATGGATCTTATTCTCTTTTTAAAGTTAATTGTTTAAGTCCATAATATTATCAAAATACTAATATTGAACTTTGCAAGTTCTTTTAATGTATTAATGCAACATAAATCGAAATCATGGGTTTAGTCTTTACATGAGAAAGACAACCCCGTTCATTTTCCAAGAAATTTTTTAAGGTTCGTTCCTATACTTTTCACTAGTGAAAAAGCTATAACAGAATGATTGAATTATCCTTTATTCGAATCAAACATATGAAATACCTAAATGGTAAATTAAATCTCATATCTTATTATATTACTAGAGAACTTGTGTATTTAGCTACCAAAGGTAAAAATCTTGATATGATCAAGACATGTTTAAAAGTTTGATTACAAAGACGAAAATATCACCGCAAAAATGGTAAAAGCAAAACCTAGAGAATCGATTGTCTTTAGTTTTTTGTTTTAACCAAGTAAAAGATGCTACACGCCCGTAGGGTGTTGTAGGCGTGCTACTACAAGGAGGGAAAATTGTGTGTCATCTTTTTAAGTTAATAAATCATATATGTATATATGGAAAGTCCATCATATGTATACATATATAGAACTTAACACACTTCTTTGAATATCTAAGTAATTGTTGCTAGTTAATGTGACTCATACTAGCAATAATGTGTGAATATTCAATACATGGAAAGATAAAATATCACTTACTTTCACTAGTAATGAAACACTCCAAGTGTTGTCAAAAACAGTGGGAGTTATATATTTTATACGAATGGCATACTTGAAATGTGGTCAATTTAAGTGGGAGCTATAAGTTGTTCACTTTATTTCTTGTTAGAATTGAAATAATAAATTACTTTCAAAGTGTTAAGCATCTTATTTTAATAAGAATCACCGTGTATTATCTTAGATAACTTGTTGCCTTTTGACTTGTCACTTCCGTTGTTAAAGTTATCTAGAAGATAGTTATGCATGATTTGTTATTAAATAAGATGGAGTTCTTCTTATACTAAATTATGCCTTAATCTAGACTTTGTTATATTTGTGACACTATCATATTGTTGATAGAAACAAACTAACTGATGTAAAATTGTTCTATGCAATAAGTAATTCCGTACCCAAGCAAGAGAAATCTTTATTGTAGGCAAGGAAAAACTTTGACAATATGATTAAGTTTTCCTAGACTTTATAAGTAAGGAAACTATTACTCTATTAGGACTACAACACATTTGTGGGAAGTTTCCCTATTAGATATAGAATGTCAAAGATACAAAAGATAAAAGACAAACTACATGATTATGTTTTACTAGAAAATGATAAACATGGTAAATTAATGATTAACTTGAAAGTTAGTACTAAGACCATGATTGGTACTCGATTAACTTGAGAGTTATGTTTTTATCTAATAAATGTGTAGTTGCTAGACTATCTGTCAATGATCGTATTAAAATACACTATGATGGAGACTTCTAGTGGGAGCTGTTAGGATGTGCATAAGTCATAAATAATATTTTATATGGCCGGGGGTACGTGGGCCGAAGGGGTCACACACTTAGACATCGAGATCATCTTTTATTAAGATATACAATACAATATGGCTCTATTTATTGTATAATGTTAGTTTGATAAAAGTGTATACTTAACGGTAATTAATCAATAGTTAAAAGGTTTAACAAGGATTAAATAAAAAGACTTAAGACTTTAAGGTAATTAATGTAATTACTAGATTGAGCATTCTAGAAATTGAAAAAGTCAACCTAATGGGTGTTAAGGGGTGATTGGCCAAACTAAGGAGAAAAGGAAGGATGTGAAGTTATAGAAGCTTAATTACTTGTTAAGAAAGATTAAGATCTTTAGCCTATGCCTTCTACTATATAAACAAAAAGATATTGATCACTTTGTCATAAGTTGAAAAACTAAATCTCCCATTCTCTTATCTCTTGTGGTCGACAAACACCAACATAAATCGTAAGGGATTTTTGTCTCTTGGTTGGTTAAGTATTTTTCTTGTATCAAGATCTAACAATCAAAGGTGACTGATTGAAGTATCGTGTGGACTGTCTTAGAGAAGATATACTTTGATCTTTTAGGTTTATAAGCTAAAACGAAATTGGTTTTGGTCAAGGATTTTCTTGGTTGGTGATTTAGGGTTCTTCATCATCGCTATTGCAAGAAAAGGTATGCATTATTTATCTTTATGTTAATTACATTATGTGCATATGTGACCTATTCTATCGGATGTGTTTTACTCTTGGTGCATGTATAATTGATACATTAGGTTGTTAAATTCCAACACTCAAAAGGTATGCTATACACATGTTTAATATGGCTTGCGCTTCTAACTACTTACAGGAAAAAACTCAAGTGAAATAGCATACTACATAAATTATCAAAATTAATAACCTAGTATAATGTTTTATTATTAGATTTTTAGTGGTCATGATATCGAAAAGCCGTATTTTACCTCATTCCTTGTCTCATGTCTTCTAAATCCCAACTATTTTCTGCGCGACTAGCCAAGTATAAAGTCAACAATATTTGAACCACAAATACCCTTGTGACATAATTATTTAAACCCTACCACAAGGTTTCTTGCATTTTGTTGATCCCTTTTAATAGATCGAGATCCTGTCAAGGATTGTAAAATAGCTTGCAAACAAATTAGAGCACATGAGATACTCTTACTCAGCCTAAATAAGTTATGCGAAATCTAACTTATATAAGTAAATAATAACAGAGAATTCTACTAACTATTCAATTCTTATTAATCGTTATGTTTAGGTACTTACAACTCATCGTACCTATGTTCCTTTTATAGTACAAGGAACTCCTATAATATTCTATTAGGATACGTATATCACACACGATATACTCCCAATATAACTAGAACATATCTTTCCTAAAGATATAACAGTCCGTATCTAACTAGCAGTACTTAACAGCAAGCCTAGCGGTACTTGACATGTACCCCGTATACACTAACAGTACTTGCTATCCTAACGATACTTGGTAATACACTAATGATACTTGGTACTTATATAATAATTCCCAACAATCGTCCCATAAACATGAATGATAATTGGTTATCTTCTTGTTTCTCTGTATGTTGAATGTATAAGAATACATTTCTTCAAACTTCACTTTAAAAATTCTAGGTAGGACTTTCAGTCTTGATCTTGTACCAACATAATGCATTCAAACACTTTTTGTTGATCTTCTTCTGGTATAATGAACTTCTATTCTTCATGAACTTCATATTTGTCTTAAAAGTATTATCTTCTTGTTGAATAAAAAACATTCATCTTTTTATGGAAACATTCTTGACTTCATAACTTGTATCAGATTATAGAACTCTTGACATCTGATCTTAAATATTTAGCTTGTCTTGACTGCATCACCTTATATCTATTTGATGATGGCAAAACTTTCCCTAAAGTCCATATCTCCTTGAATCTACTCACTTGAAATAAAACAGTTAACAACAAACCAATATGTATTGGCATCATGATTTTTAGCAAATCATCAGCTATCAACGAAATTGATTTATTCTTTACTCGTTAGTCGTTTGCTATGGAATAGCCAATACTTTATGTTGGAATTTAACAATCATAAGAATCAAATATTCATACATCAAAAGTAAAATGAAGCGGATAGGATCGATTAACTATGCACATAATGTAATTAACATAAAGATAAAGCATGCATACCTTAAGTTCAAGAACGGATGATCAAGTAACCAAAAACCAATCAACCAACCAAACCCTAATTCCAATACACCAAAACCGATCATCAAAATCCTAAGATATAATTAGATCTTCTACAAGCTTAGTCCACACAACACCTCAAACAGTCACCTTCGATTGCTAGATCTTGATTAAGCAAATACTTAATAAAAATCAAACCCTAAAAACCCTTTTGGGTCCTTGTTGGTCGTCGACTACAAAGAGAAAAGGGGAAGGAAAAGTTTGGTTTTTTCTATCAAGCAATGAATCACACCCCTTTGATATTATAGGTGAGATTTAGGTTTATTTATGGAATAGGTTACAACTTAACCTCCAAGTAATAAACCTTCTATACTCAAAATCTTTTCTTCCTTTTTCCTTGCCTCTAATCGGCCGACCAACACCATGGGGTGTTTGGTTTGACTTTTTGACTTTCTATTTTACTTAATAATGTAATTACTATAATTACCCTAAAATATAAAGTCTTATTAATTACCTTGTTAAACCTTTTAACTTATTAACTAACAACCGCTAAGTATTAACTTATCAAATTAAAAATACACAATAATTAGCCATATTTATTATATATCTTGAATAAAAGATGATCTCGATGTCTAAGTGTGTGACCCCTTAGGGCCACACACTTTTGGTCATATTAAATATTATCAATAACTTTTACACATCCCAACAGCTCCCACTTGCGGAAGTCATACCTATAGTGTAATTTAATAATAACATTGACGGATAGTTTAGCAACACCATCAATGCTCCCCAAAGCACCCGAGTTTGGTTCCTGGTATACTGCTTTAGCCTTGTGGTAGTTTAATAACAAATATTGCATACTTTTTTTACCGATACGGTTAATCATGAATATGGATCATATGTCATTCCAGAGGATTAACATTCTATTTCTCGTGTCTCCAATTCAATCAGGATTACCAAATGTAATAAGAAACTTCTTAACTACCGTTTGGGCACGACCATGCAAACATCCGATTAATCCTACGAGAGGGCCCATCATGTATCATACTCTATTCATGGAGGAACAAAATCCCATTTTGACTACAAGTACCTTTTACACATGTAATAAACACTTCAAAAATAAGTTTTATAACTGCCTACGCGAATGACGCAACATCTTCTTAATTCAAGAAATGTCATCCATCCATACAAAGATCCACTTGCATCTCAAGTCTAAGGATCGCAATACTTACCATCTATGTAAATTCTTAATGAAGCCGATCCATAAAGAATCCTACATGAGTTGGGGTAGTCCAATTATTCATCCACATTGAATAACCTATGAGTATAGAAGAATCATCTTTATGTATATCCAAAATACAACCAACCCTCATATTTGTCTTAATTCATTAATACTCCCATGTTAACGATTGACAATGGAATTTTAGAATATATGTTTCACGCCTTATACAGACGCTATATTCTTGGATTAAACATGAAAACATAGGATACAATTATTAAGAAATGAAAACAATATTTCTGGCAAAAATTAATTCATTTATTGATAACAATTGCTTAAACATCCCTTGTCCAAACACTAATACATAAAATAAATTATATCACAGATTTACATGAAACTTGTAGAACGAACAAGACCAATCGACTAAACATGCTTATAATTCTTATTAAAATGCATTGGTTTTGTGAAAGGATCTGCGACGCTATCATCTGTGTGAACTCTGTTAATGACGACTTCACTATTTTTGATAACTTCTCGAATGTAGTGAAACCTTCTTTGATAATTTCTAGCACCTCGCATGACTCCAGGATCATCAGCGATGGAAATTGCGGCAGAATTGTCGCACAACATTTCCATAGGTTCATTATTAGTCGGTATGACTCCAGCAAGACCACTAATAAACTTCCTAATCCAGACAGCCTCCATTGCAGCATCAACAACAACAACATATTCAACTTCAGTATAAGACATACCAATAATGCTTTGCTTACTGCTCTTCCAGTCCATGGCTCCATCATTAAGCACAAACACATACCCGGTTTGGAACTTAGTATCGTCCTTGTTGGTTTGAAAACTAGCATCTATATAACATTTAACGTGAAGCTCATTTTCCTTCTTAGCCCCATAAACAAGCTCCATGTCTCTAGTATTCCTAAGAAACTTAAGAATGGTCTTAACAACAATCTAGTGTTCTCACCCGGATTCTGTTGGAATCTACTATAAAGATTTTGCGCAAACGCAACATCAGGCCCAGTGCATCTTACCGCATACATGATATAACCAATCGCAGAAGCATACAAAACGTTCATCGTGCGTTTCATCTCACTAGGTATGATCGCACATTGCTTTTTACTTAAGTCATGCTTTTCTTGCATTGGAACAAATCCTTTCTTGGATTTATCCATTCTAAACTTCTTTAGAACCGTATCAAAATAAGCACTTTGACTTAAAGACAACAACCTCTTAGATTTATCTCTTGTGATCTTAATTCTAAGAATATATTCAACCTCCCCTATATCCTTCATGGAAAAATACTTGCTCAGCCAAGCTTTCACTTCTTGTGGCATTAAAGTGCTATTTCCCATAAGTAATATGTCATCCACATATAATACTAGGAATACAACATTACTCCCACTAGCTTTGACATATACACATGGCTCATTGGGATTTTGAATAAAATCAAGCTTCTTAATTTCTTCATCAAACCATTTATTCTAAGTTCTTGAAGCTTGCTTCAAACCATAAATGTATCTCTACAACTTGCAAACTTTATTTGGATACTTTGGATCAACAAAACCTTCCGATTGCACTATGTAAACATCTTAACTAAGGTGACCATTCAAAAAAGCAGTCTTGACATCCATTTGCTAAATCTTATAGTCATAGAACGCCGTTATGGCTAAGAGAATCCTAATATCTCTTATGTCCGCGACGGGAGAAAAGGTTTCCTCATAGTCTAGCCCGTAGGTTTGAGTATATCCTTTTGCAACAAATCAAGCTTTATAGGTGTGTATCTTGCAATCCATGTCGATATTTGTCTTTTAAAGCCTTCTATACCCTATGGTTCTTACGCCCGCCAAAAGATCAATCAAAATCCATACTTGATTGTCTTTCATGGATTGCATTTCCACGTTCATTGCTTCAAGCCACTTGTCGGATCTATCATCCGATATAGCCGTTTGGTAATTAGGAGGCTCACCATGATCCCCTAATTGATGCTCCTCATCATCTATGTAGAATCCATATCTAATAGGTGCTTGAGGCGTCCTACCGGACCTTCGAAATGTAACGTCTACGTTTTGAGGTTCAACAATCTCATGCAGAACTTCATCACGTGCTTCGCTAGTGTTACCAGAAGGTAGTGCATCTACATCTTCGATGATTTCTAATTCTTCAATACTCCCACTTGCTCCAAGCAGTAGAGTACTCCCACTTGCTTCTTGATCTATGAAACTTGTTTCAAAGAACTCAACGTTTCGAGCAACAAATATTTTGTTCTCAATTGGATAGTAGAAGTAGTAGCCCATCGTCTCCTTTGGGTATCCTATGGAAATGCACTTAATTGATCTGGGGTCTAATTTGTCAGTCGCATCTCGCTTCACGAGTGCCTCATAACCCCAAACCCTCAAATAAGACAACTTGGAAGCTTTCCCATACCATACCATATATGGTGTCTTATCGACCTTCTTGGTTGGAATCATATTGAGAATGCGTGCAGCAGACTCTAAAGCATAACCCCAAAAGGACTTTGGAAGAGTAGTTGAATTTGTTATGGAACAAACCATATCCGATAGAGTTCTATTCCTCCTTTCCGACACTCCATTATTTTAGGATGTGTAGGGAGGTGTGAGATGTGACAAAATACCGCATTTCTTCAAGTGTTCCACAAACTCAAAACTCATATATTTGCTTCCACGATCGGATCGAATAGCCTTGATTTTCTTGCCGAGTTGGTTTTCTACTTCATTTTGAAATTCTTTAAATGTTTCAAATACCTCATGTTTATGTTTCACGAGGTAAACATAACCATAACGGCTGAAATCATCCGTGAATGTAATGAAGTATCTAGCTCCTTCTCGTGACATGGTTCTAAAGGGTCCACAAACATCCTTATGAATGAGTCCTAAAAGATCTTTAGCTCTTTCGACCACATGTGTGAAAGGCTTACGCATCATCTTCCCATACACACAAGACTTGCATTTGTCATTGAAAGAATCAACGTCGGTAAGATTCAAAATTCCATCATGTTGAAGTTTCTCTATGCGTTTCTTGTTTGATTGACCAATGCGATAGTGCCATAGATAGGTCGAGTCCAACATCGCATGTTTGGCTCTTTTCCTGCTAACATTGTATATAAAACCATTAAGATTAAGACAATCAATTTCAAAAATGCCATCGCGTGGTATTGCATTAAAATAAAGTATATTGTCTTTGAAAACGAAAATAACATTATTCATAATAACATTAATAAAATCGTCTTCCTTTAATCTAGAAACTGAAACAACACCTCTAACAATAGAGGGTGCAAAATGACATTTATTTAAAGTAATTACTAGTCAATTAGGAAGTGCCAAATCCAATTGACCAATCGCTTTGATGTTTGCATGCATCATGTTGCCTACATACAAGCTCAAATATCCTTGCTTTATATTCCTGCTATCTCTAAGTCCCTGTGATGTATTACAAATATGAGTTCCACAACCCGTATCATGTACCATCGTCTTACTTTTAGATATAGCATAATGTTCTATAACGAAGATACTTGAAGTACTAGCTCCGCTAGCATTCTTGCGTTTCTTTACCTCAACGAGATACTTTGGGCAGTTCCTCTTCCAGTGTCCTACTTCTTTGCAGTGGTGACACTAGGAGTCCTTTGCCGGATTATCCTTCTTTGGTGGTGGAGGATTTTTCTGCTTTTGGGCGTAATTTGACTTACCCGTTCCAGCAGACTTCCCTTTACCCCCTTGCGATTTCTTACCCTTGTCTTTCTGGATCCGCCCTGCCCTAATAGCCATTACAGCAGGCGTTTCAACCTTCTTTAGAAGCCGTTTCTCATGTGACTTTAGTATAGCATGTAGCTCTACTAATGTATTCCCCATGCTATGGAAATTGTAAGTTTGCACAAGTGATTCATAATCCTTGTTGAGCGAGTTCAAAATAAAACTCACAGCAAGTTCTTTTGGCATGGGATATCCAAGGCGTTCCAGTGTATCCAAATAGCCTTTCATTTTCAGAAAATATGTGCTAACGGATTTTCCAATCTCCTGCCTACAAACATGAAATGCTTTAGTAGTATCAAAAAGCTCTTGTTTAGCTTTTTCCTCAAACATAGTTTTGAGTTCAGTGATCATCTCATAAGCATTGAGATTCTCCAGCATTATTTGTAAATCTGGAGACACTGATGCTAACAACATGCCACACCTCTTTGTTCTTTAAACATTGCATTATATGCTTCACGAACGACGGGGTCAACACTTTCCTCAGGAGCTGGAATCATAGGTTTATCAAGATAACTCATTCGGTCTTCAGCCCTAAGACAAATTCTTAGGTTTCGGTACCATACGGAGAAGTTTGATCCAATCAACTTATCCTTGAACAAGTTTGACCTTAGTGTAGATTCCTTGTTCTGGGCAGTAGCCATCTACAAAACAAAGTTCAGAAAATATTAGTATTTTTAACAATTAAGTCTCTCATAAATTTAACTACCCATGAAAACAATTAATTTTATCAAGAGCCTAAGACCCAACTTGAACTTATTCCATCAATGCAGTTGATCTACAAGAGACGAAATAATTCAAAAGGTAATCATCGAATGATAATTACCACCGGTGCAACTCTTAGCCATAATGAGGCCATGACTACAATATCTAGTATACACGTAGTCACGTCATATTTGCCTCATATAGTACTTTGTGCAAAAGGTCTGACCAAACGTACACAATGTAAGTCATCCAATATCAATCAACGGATTTATAGCCTTCGGGTCTGACCCTTGGTTTATTATGGTGCCTCATATTGGTCAAGTCTTAAGATCGCCTTTGATGACATAACTAATAAAAGTGACTAATAACTTGGTTAGTACAAAACTTAGGCTCTATTTGTGATACAAAAAACAAGCTAAGAGACAATGCTGAGTATCTTTGTAGTTTGTCCTTTGTTGCTTCTTAACATAACTAATAAGTGCATGGGCTTCCTTGCTTGCTTTGGCTTGTCTCCTAGTCTGTGCAACTGACTTAAGATCTCCAAGGATTTGAGTTGTAGGATGATTGATATTGATTATATGAGTAGGAATAGAACTGACTGAAATAGAAGATTCCACATTGTTAAAATTAGTTGTTGCACCCTCCTCATCATAGGAAGATTTGAGAAGATCTCATCATTTGGACTAGCATATATATCTTCATCATCTATAGACTGGAGAACATCTTCTAGTGAATCAACAGTACTTGGAGAATTATGCTTAACGGTACTTTGATGTGAGGTACCGCTAGTGTGTGGATGTATTGCTGAACCTTGTGATTCCAAAGGTTCTTCTCCACCAAGCTCATCTTATTCTTTAACATTCTTTTCTTGAAAAATGAGCCTCTATAGTTCATCTTGTGAGGCTTGATCATCTCTTGACATTACTGGTTGCTTCTGAATTGGGTTGGGCAATGTAGGTGAAGTGGGAGGCAAGACTGGTACAAAGATACTTACATCTTCCTCATAATCCGAGGTAGAAGAATCCTTCTTTTGTGTACCTATACTTGTAGTAACTTCTTCTAAACCTGCATTGTTAGTTTGACAATCTTCTTGCATAGGATAATAATTCATGGAATTAGTTAGATAGTCTAAATCAAACATCCAAGCATATCCTATTCCTAGGACATTAGGTTTATTCTCCAAGAAGTTAACATGGGCATTTTCTTCTACTTTTCCTGATGCTAAATTATAGACCCTATAAGCTCTGCTTTATACTGAATATCCAACTAAAAATCCTGAATCAGACTTTCCATCAAACTTTCCAAAATGATCAAGAGTATTTAAAATTGAGACATGACACCCAAAAGGTCTTATATAGATTATGGTTGGCCTAATACCAGTCAAAGCTCATAAGGAATTTTATTGTGAGGCTTGGTTACTCAAACCCTATTAAGCACATAACATGCAATGTTGATTGCCTCTGCCAAAAAGTATTAGGCAAAAGAGAATCAGCTAACATAGTCCTAGAAGTCTCAATAAGTGTCCTATTTTTCCTCTCAGCTACTCCATTTTGTTGTGGAGTGCTAGGATTGCTAAGGTGTCTCTTGATCCCCTTAGACCTACAAAATTCCTCAAATTCAGTATTTTTGAACTATGTCTCATTATCTGATCTAATGATCATAACCTGTTTAGTGAACTATTTTTCAACAAGGGTAATAAAATATTTAAGCAAATCATTTGTTTCACTCATAAGTGCCATAAAGAAAACCCAACTAAACCTGCTAAAATCATCAGTGATAACTAAGCAAAAGGTCTTATAACTAATAATCCTTATAGAAACTGGTCCAAATAAGTCCATATGCAAAAGTTGCAAGGGTTTAGTCATTGAATTGATAGTCTTGGTCTTACAAGAGGCCATGTGTTGCTTACCCTTTTGACAAGCAACACATGTGAGGTCATTTTGAAAAGACTTGGAAGGTAGACCTCTCACAATATTTCCCTTTACAAGTTTATTAAGATTTTTAAAATTTACATGACCTAACCTCCTATACCACAAATTTGACTCATCAACAGAAGCTTTAGCTAATAAACAAGTAATACCACTGATAGGTGTGTAAACACCCATCCTTTTTACCACTTAACTACAATAATAACCAAGCCGAAACGTGTATTTTATGTCGTAAATGTCGGAATTATGCGTGGTTTGTGTTTTTGTTGTGATATAGGACGAAAATGTGAAAAAGGGAGAAAACACGGGCATTCACGGGCTTTTATCGAAGAAAAAGACAAAAGACGAAGTCAAGAAATCAAGAGTGCAAAAAGAACGGAAGTCCAAGACCAATTCTGAAGATTTATCGAAGAAAAAGTCAAAAGACAGAAGTTTACTAAAAGCCGAAGAACTCAAGTCTAATTTATTGAAGAAATTACAAGACGAGTTTATTAATCCCGATACAAAGTCAAAAGTCGAAGAATTAAGAAGACAAGGACTTAATCATGTAATTAAAAAAAGAAGAAAGAAGGGAGGAAGCTTCCTAAGCACCTCCCTAATCCTCCTATAAATAGATCATTAGGATTTCATTTTCATTTTGTTGGCTAGAGTGACACTAGTTCTTCCACCCTTTTAATTACTTGTTCTTTAAATTCATGTCAATTTAAATACATTGTCTTGCACCTTAAATTCATTTAATTTCAAGTAAGTTTCCTTTTAATTATTGTCAATCTTTACTTTTATTGTTTATCTCCTATCTTCCTTTCTTGTTAAGCTTTAATCTTTATGTTTATGTTCATGTTTATGTTTTTGATGTTTTATTGATTTGATTAAAGTGGGTTTTGATTATTGTGGTTATTATTGTTAGTGTTTTTGATTTGGTTTGATTGGTATTCATTAGTTGATCATTTTTGGTTAGCCTTGTTTAATCTTTTGGTTTATTTTGATTGGATTAGATTAGATTCGTGTTATTGTTGTTCTCCTTGTTCTTCGCCACTGTTCAATCTCCAGGTTATTCCGGATCAACACCAAACATTCCGAATAAAGGTCTTGTTGAGATTATTCCGAACCAAGTTTGTTATTCCGGATCAGTGAATATTCTGAACCAGTGGAATATTCCGGATCAGTGAAAGTTCTGAATCAAGCTGACATTCCGAGTGAAGAATTTGTTCCGGATCAAGTCGTTTATTCGGAATAATTAATATTCTGAATCAAGGGTTCATTCGGAACATTCCGGACGAAGGGATTGAGGAATTATTCCGAGTGATGCAGAATTTCGAATCAAGGGAGTTGATTCGGAATATTCCGAATCAAGCTTGTTCATT
The DNA here is from genome assembly GCA_025667525.1 of Glebionis coronaria. NCBI lineage: Eukaryota > Viridiplantae > Streptophyta > Magnoliopsida > Asterales > Asteraceae > Glebionis > Glebionis coronaria. The sequence continues at coordinate 633,260,693 of CM046875.1, read as the reverse complement.
CGGAATATATTCCGAATCAATACTTTATTCCGGATCAGCAAAACATTCCGAACCAAGCTTCATATTCCGAACCAAGTGAACATTCCGCATCAAGGCTTATATTCCGAGTGAAGGATTTATTCCGGATAAGTGACATATTCCGAATAAAGAATTTATTCCAGATCAAGGTTTTATTCCGGGTGAACATTTTATTCCGAATCAAGGTTTTTGGTAAATATTCCGAGTGAAGAAGAATTATTCCGAACGAAGGTGACATTCCGAACGAATGATTATTCCGAACGAAGGTTTAGTCCGAATGAGCTGTTTTCAGGTTATTTTAAGTTTCTGTTTTTAAGTTTTAATTTTTAAGCTTTACTTTTCCCGTCTTTTTACTTAGTCGCACTTTAAGTTTACTTGCCTGAGATTTATTTTAAGCCTTGCCTTAGTTTTAAGTTTTAGTTGCGTTTTAAGTTTGCCTTTAGGATAGTTTTAAGTTTGCGTCATTTACTTTAAGCGCCTTTTAATTTTTCGTCACGCTTTTAAATTCCCGTCATTTATTTTAAATTAGATTTAGATTTATTTTACCTGCTCTTTACTTTAAAGTTTTTGCACCTTTAATTTTACTACAACGACACAACATTTGTTTCCACCAAAGACAGCTGAGTCGCACTTTGAACCAGTTATCAATTCGAAGAGACTGGAACAACGAACAAATAACTTTTTACATACAAAATATCTTGTATTAAATGGCGCCGCTGCCGGCTCTTTTCGTAAAGATTAACGGTTTTCTGTGAGAGACGCGTTGCTTTTTGGGATCCGTTCATTCGTGAGCGTTATTTTTCTTGCTTAAAAATTTCAAAAAACCATAAAAATTAAAATTGTTAAAATCCATAAAAATTAAAAAATTTCAAAAATCCAAAAAGATTTTATTTTCTTTATAGTGTATATATATTCTCTTTGTGTTTGGTATTGTTTTCTTTTGCTTTCGCAGGTGTATGCGTACTAGATCTTCTACTTATCAAGAGCCCGAAACTCCTGAAGATTTAGCTATGGCAGGTGTGAACAACAACAATAATCCACCACACCTCAATAATAACAACAACAATGTTCTTCCACAGCCCGATCTTCGGACAATGGAAGAGCTTTGTTAACCCACCATGTTTGGATGAGGAGGACCGATTGCGCCAATGCAAATCACGGCTCCGGAGTTTTCGTTGAAGCATCACATGATCCAGCAAGTGCAAACAAATCCATTCCGCGAAATGCCTGATGATGATGCCAACAAACACCTCGAAAAATTCATTACTATCACCCAAAGCATGAAGTTGCCCGGTGCCACAATGGATGTTCTTCGCCTTCAACTCTTTCCACATACTTTATCACACCACGCCGAGAAATGGTTTGATCGTCTCCCGAAGAATTCCATTCATACTTGGGATGACATGACTCAACGCTTTTTGTCGCGCTACTTTCCACCATCCATGGTCACGAGCCTTCGCAATCAAATCAGCGGTTTCATGCAAGAACCCGATGAATCTCTTTTTGATGCTTGGGAAAGATATAATGTTTTGATAAATCGTTGTCCAAACCACAACATGCTCCCCGTGACCTTAATTGATACTTTCTACAACAGTTTGACTTTTCGTGATCGTGATACGATTAATGCAGCCGCCGGTGGCACATTTATGAAAAGGAGACCTGAGGAGTGTAGAGAGCTTATTGAGAACATGACTACTCATCACAAAAACTGGGATTCCTCCGCTTCTTCAAGGAACAACCCGAGAGTCAATGTTTCTTCTACTTCAGCAAACCCTGATATGACCGAATTCACCCGTATGATGGCCGAAATGAACAAAAATATCTTGCTCATCGCTACAAACCAACAACAAGTTAAAGCGGCGGCTAATCCTTGTGAAACATGCGGCGGTCCTCACTCATACACTGATTGTCCTTCTACTCAAAGAAATCCGGAAAACATGTATGCGGCTTATGGTAATTATTCATCGGAAAATTACCAAGCCCGACCTCAAGGGGATAGAAATTTGCTAAGTTACCAGTCAAACAACTACCTTTCACCCGGTTTTTCTCCTTAAAACCAAAACCCCAACAACAACTACAATATAAGCAACCAAATCCCACCTCGAGCTTCTACTCCTTATCACCCACCCGCTCAACAAGCCCCACCCATCAATCAAGATGTTGAAGCCATAATGAGAACCCAAGGAGAGTAAATCAAGAATCTACAAAGCCAAATTATCAATTTGAAAGGGGATATCACCAAGCAAGGGAATGAAATTAGATCCGAGCTTCGAGATAATATACAATCCTCCTTCAGCAATCAAACGAATGATTTGAAAGAATATGCTGGCTAGTTTCTTACCAACCACTCAACCCTCTACTTCGAGTTCTCTACCTTCAAACACCGTCACCAATCCTTGAGCGAATGTGAGTGCTATTACTACCCGTAGTGGAGTTACCGTAGTAGGACCATCTATCTCGCCCCTAGTTACACCATCTACACCTCCTCCACCACCATTTATCCCTACTCCTCCCACACCTAGTATTAGTACACCATTACCGTCTCCGCCTCGTCATGACGAAGTACCCACCAAGAATCCTCCACCAACCCCACCTTCCACCTTTAACCCTTCAACATCTCAACCTTCACCTGCTACACCTCCACCATCCAACCCCAGCATTCCTTATCCTTCTCGACTCAACAAGGCTAGAATTTTGACTAAGAATGACATTCAAGTCTCTAACTTTTTGGAAAAGATAGCCGGCATGAAAATCACCTTTACCCTTGTTGAAGCTCTTGCTCAAATGCCACAATTTGTTAAGATGTTTAAGGAATTGCTTAATAAGAAGGAGAAGATGGCCGAGTTTGTTAATACTCGATTAAATGAAAATTGTTCTGCCATCCTTCTTAAAGAACTTCCGAAGAAACTTGGAGATCCCGGTCGTTTTGTGCTACCTTGTACTTTTAACCAAACCGACAAATTTACTGCCTTAGCCGATCTCGGGTCCAATATTAATTTGATGCCTTTAAGTGTTTGGAAAAAGTTATCATTGCCCGACCTTACACCCACAAAGATGACTCTTGAGCTAGCCAATCGCACTCTCGCTTTACCTCGTTGGTATTGCCAAAGATGTGTTCATTAAAGTTGGCACATTCACTTTTTCGGTCGACTTTGTCGTTGTTGATTATGAAATGGACCCTCGTATTCTGCTAATACTTGGGCACCCATTTTTGAGAAGCGGTAGAGCTTTAATTGATGTGGATAAATGTGAACTCATCTTAAGAGTCGGGGATGATGCCCAAGTTTTTGAAATGGGGAAGCTTACAAGCAAATCTTATGGAAGAAAATCAGTGAATATGATTAATGTGCTTCATGATTTTGTCGTCTACAACAATCCTCTATTCGATTCGTGCATTGATAATCCACTTTTTCAAGATGATGTGGATGATTCTCTCTCCAATTTGGAACCTTCACCCATATATAATTCTCCACCGATCTATGATACTTATGATTATGATTCTAGCTTCGATGGAGATGATTATGATAACTTTACTTCCGAGTATCCCGAAATGCCCACTTATGATGATTATGATCAGGCCGATACTCTTTCGAGTGATTCTTCACATGATGAAGATCCTCCGCCATCCATGCTTAATCCTACTTTGGATGATTACTCATTTGAGGAAGACTTTTCTACTTTTCTTAATACAAACTTCCCTCATGAGAGTGATGCTCCTCCGTTAGACTTTGATGATTATGGTCTTGATCCTTCTACGGATTTGAAGAAAATTCTTTCAAAGGAGAAGCAACCGGACGACACCAACATCCGCAGCACGTATGTTTTGACACCTCTTTGTCCACCTTCTGAGGACGAGGTTGTGCATTTTCTTCGCGGATCATCTTCAAATGCTGTTGAGCCTGAGTGCTATTTTCCCCTAAAGGAAAAGGTGTTCGATCCCGGTATCGATATTCTTCAGCCATCTCAGTATCCATCTGATGAAATAAAAGGAAAGATTTTTGGACCTATTGAAGATATGCTTGCACCTCTTCATCCTTGCTCCCACCGTGCACCATCTTTGCTTAAGGGAACCTTGCCTACTCTTCTTTGGCTTGCCTTGTTTGCCTTAAGCTTGTGCTATTTGATGGACGAAAACTATGTCTTTGATCCCGGTGGATATGTTTCATGCTTCTTCCTATGCTAATCAAGGTCAAGTCAGGCTCACGACTCGGTGAACAAAAATCAAGCGCTTCTTGGGAGGCAACCCATGCATCTATCTTTTAGATATCTATATCCTAAGTGTAGGGGAGACCCGTTGGTGTTTGCTATTTCCTCTCTTCTCATATTCAGGGATTCGAGCGCTCAATGATCCACTCTTGATGATTTTTGACGACCCGTGATTCCGTGTTTCCGTCTTCCCGGTTCTATCCTAAACTCTTTTCAATTCACTATTTTATATTTCTCAATATTACAATAGGAATCTCTTTAGTTGTCTTTTCCTTAGCAACATTTAAACAACGTGCACAATGTCCTAAGTGTAGGGGAGTTCACTCCCACATTGTTAAACATTGAGGACAATGTTTATATCAAGTGTAGGGGGACTTTTATCGAAGTTAAGTGGTCTTTTCCTTGTATTTGTCCTCATTTTAACCGGAAAATCAATTTTTCGACATTTTTCAAAATTTTTGATCTATTTTGGCCTATTAGTTTTTACCTTTGTATAGTTATTTTCTTTCTTTATTAGAATAAATTTTGAATAAAGTGGTTTTAATTTTCAAACGTTGTGAATCTTTTGACTCAACCCGAGTTTACTTATCTAAGTTTACTCTAGCTAGTATCCTTAACGTGTTTAAGTCAAGTTTTGCTAGGCTTTTATATAGGGAGCTATAAAACGCGAAAGTCTTGACTCTGACGGGTTAAGAACAAGAACTTTTCGCAAGTTCCTATAATTGATCCTAGAGAGTCGTTTGTCAAGGGAACTTTAAAATGCGATTTCTAAACTTGAAAAAGTATAAGAATTTGCAAGATCCTATAGACGACTCGAAAACCCAAAACTTTGATTTAATAGGCTAAGCATCCACGAGTCTCATTCCTTAAGATTTTAAACTGTGGAAAACGAGAGATGATAGTCAATTATAAGTTTGGTATTCTTTCGTGAATTTATGTGAGTTAATTATAAGCCTATTCTCCCATCGCTTGTTAATAAATTTATCTGCAATAAATAAGGTTGTACGATTTGAAAAGTTACTTAGCTTCTAGCCCAAGATCGTTTAAAAGTTACTCGGTAATGATTAGAGTTCATAGCCAAGGCATAACTTATTGAAGCGGGATGCGAAGATTGGTGATTCTGAAAAGGCCCTAACAAGGCATGAGGGCTACATTTTGTTGCTAAAGATCCAAAAGTGATGTGAAGAATCATTTATCGAAAAAAATATGAAGGATCGAGACACACTACGAAAAGCAAATACTCCCGTAAAGATCATGGAGAAGTCTATCCAAAAAGGCCCTAACAAGGTATGAGGATAAATAGATCCAAGTCCTAAAAGGAGGCGGATCGTTGTATATCAAAGTCCAAAATAATGATTGGAGAAAAATGAAGAAGTCGTGGTCCAAGTATGAAGAATCTCTCAAAACTTAAAGTGAAGAAATTCCTATTATGAGAAGAGAAGACCACTATTTCATGAACGTCTCTCAAGATTTGAAGTATGAAGTCGCTGCCAAATATCGGTCCGAGAAAGGTCTTAAATCGCGAAGCGAGTTATGCCAAGATATGAACTTTATGAGGTCCCGATAAGCAGTTTTAAAAGATTTTGTCCTTTAGCTAACTATTGATTAAATCGTCCCACTTTATTTTCAGCCTAAATAACTATCGAAATAAGTCAACAATGCATCCTCGTGATCATTCAAGACAACAATAAAATATAAGAGATACACCTAGGAATAAGGGAGTCTAAGTAAATAATTGGCCCACATGAGTTCGTGTTAGTTTGCAAACTTATAATAACAATGATCTCGTTTTTAAGCTTGGTTTGGAGAATGTGAAAACTTGAGGATGATGATCATTCATGACATTTCAAAAAACCCTAAGGTATGTTTTTGATTTCTTTACTTGTTTTGCTATTTTCTGTCTCTTTAATAAAGGCCAATATGGATTAATTGTGATGAAAAATGTAAATCGTGCTTTGTAACTAATGCATTGCATGAGGACATTGCAATGGTCAAGTGTAGGGGATTTGATAGGTGTGTAAACACCCATCCTTTTTACCACTTAACTACAATAATAACCAAGCCGAAACATGTATTTTATGTCGTAAATGTCAGAATTATGCGTGGTTTGTGTTTTTGTTGTGATTTAGGACGAAAATGTGAAAAGGGGAGAAAACACGGGCATTCACGGGCTTTTATCGAAGAAAAAGACAAAAGACGAAGTCAAGAAATCAATAGTGAAAAAAGAACGGAAGTCCAAGACCAATTCTGAAGATTTATCGAAGAAAAAGTCAAAAGACGGAAGTTTACTAAAAGCCGAAGAACTCAAGTCTAATTTATTGAAGAAATTACAAGACGAGTTTATTAATCCCGATACAAAGTCAAAAGTCGAAGAATTAAGAAGACAAGGACTTAATCATGCAAGTAAAGAAAGAAGAAAGAGGGGAAGAAGCTTCCTAAGCACCTCCCTAATCCTCCTATAAATAGATCATTAGGATTTCATTTTCATTTTGTTGGCTAGAGTGACACTAGTTCTTCCACCCTTTTAATTACTTGTTCTTTAAATTCATGTCAATTTAAATACATTGTCTTGCACCTTAAATTCATTTAATTTCAAGTAAGTTTCCTTTTAATTATTGTCAATCTTTACTTTTATTGTTTATCTCCTATCTTCCTTTCTTGTTAATCTTTAATCTTTATGTTTATGTTCATGTTTATGTTTTTGATGTTTTATTGATTTGATTAAAGTGGGTTTTGATTATTGTGGTTATTATTGTTAGTGTTTTTGATTTGGTTTGATTGGTATTCATTAGTTGATCATTTTTGGTTAGCCTTGTTTAATCTTTTGGTTTATTTTGATTGGATTAGATTAGATTCGTGTTATTGTTGTTCTCCTTGTTCTTCGCCACTGTTCAATCTCCAGGTTATTCCGGATCAACACCAAACATTCCGAATCAAGGTCTTGTTGAGATTATTCCGAACCAAGTTTGTTATTCCGGATCAGTGAATATTCCGAACCAGTGGAATATTCCGGATCAGTGGAAGTTCCGAATCAAGCTAACATTCCGAGTGAAAAATTTGTTCCGGATCAAGTCGTTTATTCGGAATAATTAATATTCCGAATCAAGGGTTCATTCGGAACATTCCGAACAAAGGGATTGAGGAATTATTCCGAGTGAAGTAGAATTCCGAATCAAGGGAGTTGATTCGGAATATTCCGAATCAAGCTTGTTCATTCGGAATATATTCCGAATCAAGACTTTATTCCGGATCAGCAAAACATTCCGAACCAAGCTTCATATTCCGAACCAAGTGAACATTCCGGATCAAGGCTTATATTCCGAGTGAAGGATTTATTCCGGATAAGTGACATATTCCGAATAAAGAATTTATTCCGGATCAAGGTTTTATTCCGGGTGAACATTTTATTCCGAATCAAGGTTTTTGGTAAATATTCCGAGTGAAGAAGAATTATTCCGAACGAAGGTGACATTCAGAACGAATGATTATTCCGAACGAAGGTTTATTCCGAATGAGTTGTTTTCAGGTTATATTAAGTTTCTGTTTTTAAGTTTTAATTTTTAAGCTTTACTTTTCCTGCCTTTTTACTTAGTCGCACTTTAAGTTTACTTGCCTGAGATTTATTTTAAGCCTTGCCTTAGTTTTAAGTTTTAGTTGCGTTTTAAGTTTGCCTTTAGGATAGTTTTAAGTTTGCGTCATTTACTTTAAGCGCCTTTTAATTTTTCGTCACGCTTTTAAATTCCCGTCATTTATTTTAAATTAGATTTAGATTTATTTTACCTGCTCTTTACTTTAAAGTTTTTGCGCCTTTAATTTTACTACAACGACACAACATTTGTTTCCACCAAAGACAGCCGAGTCGCACTTTGAACCAGTTATCAATTCAAAGAAACTGGAACAACGAACAAATAAATTTTTACATTCAAAATCTATTGTATTAACCACCTATTGGAACAATAGTATGGAGATTAAAAGTGTACATGTTCTCCTGTCTTAGAACTTTAAGCAAGATTTGAGACTATTTGGACATCTCAAAGTCTGGTGAAACCACCATACAATCAGTATCAATGAACAAATACCTTGTTCTTTTTATCACACATATGTGAATCTGAGAAGAGGTTGAATTCATTCAACTCTTTCACAAAGAACACTTCTTCAAACTCCAATTTACCTGTGTTAATCTTTCATTTGCTAGTAATTCTACCTTTACTTCCTCCAAAGGTAACTAGACCACCTCTGAATTCTTCAAATTCAGCAAGATAGTCTTTATCCCCTGTCATGTTCCTTGAACATCCACTATCCATTATTCCTTTACCTTTCAGTTCATTAATTAGATGTTCATGCACACAAAGAAAACAAATCAGTTTTCAATAGGGATCCAAGTTGAGCCTAACTTTGATCCATGAAGCCAACATACCTATAATCTCTATAATTGGTCTGGCCTGTCATACTACAATTGGACTTAAAGGTCATGGTCTTGGAATACTTGTTCCACTTGTGAGGGGTAGGTGAACCTCTAGAAATTATCCCTGCTGGAATAGATGTAGTAGGTGAGTCATCATCACCTAAAACTTTTCTTGTTGGAATCCAAATTTGAACTGGTTTCTTTTTCTGTTCATGAAACTTGTTTCTATACATCTTAAGAATGTCAACTATGTTCATTGGATTACCCTTACGTGTATTGGCGCCTCTTACTTTTTGGCTAGCAGTACATGGAGATTTTGGTCTAGCGATACGTGCAGACTTTTATCTGTCGGTACTTGCAGAGGTTGACCTCAACGGTACTAGACCTGTTCTCATGAGTACTACTCTAGGAATAAAGTGTCTATTGGCATGAGGGTGACTATTTTTATTGGTCTCATTTTGTTTATTCACCCTTTGTGCATAACCCCACTTAGGTTTGACTTCCCTTTGTCCCAAATGCCCTTTCACCTGTGCACTTTTAGCTTTTGTACCTTTACTTTGCACACCTTTATTATATCTACCCATAGTGACCTTTTTAGCAGCTTGTTGTCTAGCAACTTTGTCCTCATGTAGAGTACAATCCTTAATGAAGTGACTTAAGCTACCACACACAAACATCCTCTCTTTTTTCAAAACAGATCCAAAAGGTAAATTAGTCCTAGTGTTTTCAAAACCTAGACCACCCCTTTTAATACTACTATGATGTTTTGGGTCCTTATCCATTATCTTCCTAAGAGTTTTTACCTACTTAGGTGCATAACTAGGTGGTGACACATAACCTTTAGAAACAAAGTTGCTCATTAAATGTGGATATATGACCTTTTTTGTCACAACTGGTTTTGATTGGGTAAGAACACTAGAGTCAGAAGTGCATGAGGTGTAAATTGTTAGAGTTTGAGTCTGAGTCATTTAAGTCCTTGGTCTGTTTACCATACATAACATTAGATTCATCCAACTCCATAGAGTTGTTTGTAGGCATGAATATTCCTAACAATGATGGGGGAACTGCCTTCATTCCCTTGGCATATCTATCATTTTCAGGGACTTTCTCAATATCACTATTAGAGATGTCAAAAGCCCCTTTGACATATATTTATCAGTCAGTATTTTCCCATGTTGTTCATCTATATACCTTGATAGGTGTGTAAACACCCATCTTCTCTACCACTTAACTACAATAATAACCGGACCAAAACGTGTATTTTATGTCTTTTATGTCGGAATTATGCGTGGTTTGTGTTTTTGTTGTGATTTAGGATGAAAAGGTGAAAAATGGAGAAAACACGGACATTCACGGGCATTTACAGACTTTTATTGAAGAAAAGGATGAAAGACGAAGTCAAGAAGTCAAGAGTGCAAAAAGAACGGAAGTCCACGACCAATTCTGAAGATTTATCGAAGAAAAAGTCAAAAGACGGAAGTTTATCAAAAGCCGAAGAATTCAAGTCTATTTTATTGAAGAATTTAAAGACGAGTTCAAAGAAATCCCGAAGCTAAAAGTCCTTTAAGTCTACATTTAATGAAGATTAAAAGAAGGAGGGACTTAATCTTGCAATTAAGAAGAAGATTTAAGAAGGAGGGACTAAGTATGCAATTAAGGAAGCTTCCTAAGCAAGCTTTAGTCTCCCCTATAAATAGACTAGATTAGTCATCTTTTTACTCTTGTTGGCTAGGGTGACACTAGTTCTTCCACCATTATAAATACTTGTCATTTACATTAATTGTCAATTTAATTACCTTGTCTTGCACCTTAATTACCATTTAATTCCAAGTAAGTTTTCATTTTAATTCTTGTCAATCTTTACTTTATCTTGTCAATCTCTTATCTACCTTTCTTATTCTTTGATTTGTTGTGTTTATGTTATGTTCATGTCATGCTTTTATTTTGATCCAAAGTGGTTTTTGATTATTATGGTTAAAGTTGTTTAATTTCATGTTTTTTATTGTTTGTTGATGCTTATTTGTTGGTTCGTTACTGTTTTTATTAATACGTGTGTTTGATTTTGCTTACTTTTTGTTTATATCTGCTACTGTTATTACCTTCCTTGTTCTTCGGAAGATTTTGCTTGTTTCTGATCTTTCCAGATTTAGTTCCGGACCAAGGAAAGGATTGAGGCTTCATTCGGAAGTCAAAACTTCCGAACCAAGGTTTCATTCGGAAGTCTGAAACTTCCGAACCAAGGTTGTTCATTCGGAACTCAAAACGTTCCGAATCAAGGAAACTCATTCGGAACTTCAAAAGTTCCGAATAAAGGAGCCTCATTCGGAACTTCAAGAGTTCCGAACCAAACTTGTTCATTCGGAAGTCAAAACTTCCGAACCAAGACTCTTCATTCGGAACCTTCCGAATCAGTAACTTCCGAACCAATTCCAACAGTTCCGAACCAAGGGCCTTCATTCGGAACTTCAAAAGTTCCGAATAAAGGAGCTTCATCCGGAAAGTTCCGAATCAGGGGGTGACAAAACTTCCGAATCAAGGCAAGATTTACAAGTTCCGAATCAGCAAGTTCCGAACGAAGGATTGTTTTGGATAAGTGACATATTCAGACAAATTTGTTCCGGATCAAGGATTTTGGTAATATTCCAAGTGAAGAAGAATCATTTCAACCAAAGGTGACATTTAGGACGAGTGGTTGTTCCAAACGAAGGTTTATTCTGAATGAGCTGTATTCAGGTTCTTATTAGCTTTTATCTTTAATTTTTATCTTCAAGCTTTATTTTACTTGCCTTTTTATTTAATTGCACTTTTAGATTATTTGCCTTAGTTTTAGTCGCACTTTAAGTTTGCCTTAGATAGATTTAAGTTTACGTTATTTTACTTTAGTGCCCTTTAATTTTAGTCACGTTTTAAAATACTCGCACTTTACTTTAATTAGACTTAGATTTACTTTAAGAGCACTTTTACTTTTAAGTCTTTGCATTTAAATTTAAAATCACCCAAAAATATTCTTTTTCACTAAAGATCAACTAAGTCACACATAGAGAGCTAAGATCAATTCGTTAAGATACCGAGAACACGAACTTAATTTATAATTTTTATACGGGGTGTCAAAATCCGTGTATCAATGTCCTCATGCAATGCATTAGTTACAAAGCAAGATTACACTTTTCATCATAATTAATCCACGTTGGCCTTTATTAAAGAGATAAAAAATTAAAAACATACAAAATAAAGAAATCAAAAGCATACCTTGGGTTTTGAAAATGTTATGAATAATCATCATCCTCAAGTTTTCACTTTCTCCAAACCAAGCTTAAAAACGAGATCATTGTTATTATAAGTTAGCAAACTAACACGAACTCATGTGGGCCAATTATTCACTTAGACTCCCTTATTCCTATGGGTATCTCTTATATTTTATTATTTGTCTTGAATGATCACGAAGATGCACTGTTTGACTTATTTCGATAATTATTTAGTCTGAAAATAAAGTGCACAATTTAATCAATAGTTAGCTAAAGGACCAAATCTTTTAAAACTGCTTCTCGGGATATCAGAAAGTTCATATCTTGGCATAACTTGGTTCGCGATTTGAGACCTTTCTCGGGCCGATATTTGGCAGCGACTTCATACTTCAAATCTTGAGAGACGTTCATGAAATAATGGTCTTCTCTTCATAATTGGAATTTCTTCACTTGAAGTTTTGAGAGATTCATACTTGGACCACGACTTCTTCATTTTTCTCCAATCTTTATTTTGGACTTTGATATACAACGATCCGCCTCCTTTTATGACTTGGATCTATTTATCCTCATACCTTGTTAGGGTCTTTTTGGATACACTTCTCCATGACTTTTGGGGAGTTTTGCTTTACGTCGTGTGTCTCGATCCTTCATATTGATTTTCGATAAATGATTCTTCACATCACTTTGGATCTTTAGCAACAAAACATAGCCCTCATGCCTTGTTAGGGCCTTTTCGGACTCGCCAATCTTCGCGCCCCGCTTCATAAGTTATGCCTTGGCTATGAACTCTCGTCATACCGAGCAACTTTTAAACGATTTGGGGCTAGAAGCTAAGTAACTTTTCAAATCGTACAACCTTATTTATTAGCAAATAAATTATTAGCAAGCGATGGGAGAATAGGCTTATAATTAACTCACATAAATTCACGAAAGAATACCGAACTTATAATTGGCTCTATCATCTCTCGTTCTCCACAGTTTAAAATCTCAAGTAATGAGACTCGTGGATACTTAGCCTATTAAATCAAAGTTTTGGGTTTTCGAGTCGCCTATAGGATCTTGCAAATTCTTAGACTTTTTCAAGTTTAGAAATCGCATTTTAAAGTTCCCTTGATAAACGACTCTCTAGGATCAATTATAGGAACTTGCGAAAAGTTCTTGTTCTTAACCCGTGAGAGTTAAGACTTTCGCGTTTTATAGCTCCCTATATAAAAGCCTAGCAAAACTTGACTTAAACACGTTAAGGATACTAGCTAGAGTAAACTCGGATTGAGTCAAAAGATTCACAACGTTTGAAAATTAAAACCACTTATTAAACATTTATTCTAGCAAAGAAAGAAAATAACTATACAAAAGGGAAAAACTAATAGGCCAAAATAGATCAAAAATTTTGAAAAGTATCGAAAAATTGATTTTCCGGTTAAGATGAGGACAAAAACAAGGAAAAGACCACTTAACTTCGATAGAAGTCCCCCCTACACTTAAGATAAACATTGTCCTCAATGTTTAAGCATGTGGGAGTAAGCTCCCCTACACTTAGGACATTGTGCACGTTGTTTAAATCTCGCTAAGGAAAAGACAACTAAAGAGATTCCTATTTTAATATTGAGGAAATATAAAATAGTGAATCGAAAAGAGTTTAGGATAGAACCGGGACGAAGTAGAATACGGAATCACGGGTCGTCAAGAATCATCAAGAGTGGATCATTGAAGCTCGAATCCCTGATTAAGAAGTGGGGAGAGGAAATAGCAATCCAAAGGGTCCCCCCTACACTTATGGTAAAGAAAGCGGAAAGATAGATGCATGGGTTGCCTCCCAAGAAGCGCTTGATTTTTGTTAACCGAGTCGTGAGCCTGACTCGACCTTGATCATCAACGGAAGTAACATGAAACAAATCCACCAGGATCAAAGACATAGTTTTCATCCATCAATAAGAACGAGCTTAAGGCGAACAAGGCAAGCCAAAAGAGAAGTGGCAAGGTTCCCTTAAGCAGTGATGGAGCACAGTAGAAGCAAGTATGGTGCGGTGCAAGCATGTCTTCAATGGGTCCAAAGATTTTTCCTTTTATTTCATCAGGTGGATACTGAGATGTCTTAAAAACTTCAATACCGGGGTCGAACACCTTTTCCTTTAGGGGAAAATAGCACTCAGGCTCAGCCGAGTGTGAAGAAGATCCGCAAAGAAGCACAACCTCGTCCTCAGAAGTGGGACAAAGAGGTGTCAAATCATAAGTGCAACGGATTTCGGTGTCAACCGGTTTCTTCTCCTTTGACAAAATGCTCTTCAAATCCAAAGTAGGATCAAGGCGATAATCTTCAAAGTCCAAAGGAGGAGCATCACTCTCATGAGGGAAGTATGTGTTGAGAAATTCAGAGAAATCTTCCTCGAATGAGTAATCGTCCAAAGTAGGATCGAGTGATGGTGGAGGATCTTCATCATGTGAAGAATCGCTCGAGAGAGTATCAGCCTCATCGAAATCATCGAAAGTGGGCAGCTCGGGATACTCAGAAGTACAGTCAAAATCATCCGAATCTGAGCTAGAATCATCATCATCATAAGCATCGAAGATCGGTGGGGAATCAAAAATGGGAGAGGCGTCCAAAGTAGAGTGAGAATCATCCACATCATCATTAAAAAGTGGATTATCAATGGAAGACTCGAATAGAGGATTGTCGTAGACGGTAAAGTCATCGAGCACATTTATCATATTCACTGATTCTCGGCCTCCAAAAGATTTGCCTGTAAGCTTCCCCATTTTAAAAATTTTAGAATCATCCCCGACTCGTAAGATTAACTCACCTTCGGCCACATCTATTAAAGCACGTCCGGTTCTCAAGAATGGCCGACCAAGTATTAGAGGAATACGAGGGTCCATTTCATAATCAACTACGACAAAATCGACCGGGAAGGTAAATGTGCCAACTTTGATAAACACGTCTTCGGCTATACCAACGGGGTAAGCGAGAGTGCGGTTTGCAAGTTCGAGAGTCATCTTTGTAGGAATGAGATCGGGCAATGATAGTGTTTTCCAAACACTGAGTGGCATAAGATTAATACTAGCCCCGAGATCAGCAAGGGCAGTAAATTCTTCAGTTTTGTTGAATACGCAAGACAACACAAAACGACCGGGATCTCCAAGCTTTTCCGGAAGTTCTCTAAGAAGGACTGCAGAGCAGTTTTCATTTAAGCGTGTGTTGGCGAGTTCAAGCAACTTCTCCTTCTTGCTAAGCAATTCCTTGAATGCTTTGACAAATTTCGGCATGTGGCAAAGTGCTTCAACAAGGCTGATGTTGATGGTCATTTTAGATAGCATATCCACATATTTCATGACATTACAGTCATTCTTGGTTAGCTCGTTGGTCTTGCCTATGCGAGAAGGGTATGGGATTCTGGGTTGATAAGGGTTAGGTGGTGGTTGTGATGTTGAAGGGTCCTTCCGAGATACATCGTCATGACGAGGCGGAGACGGTAATGGTGTACTATCACTAAGTGTAAGAGGAGTAGGGATACATGATGGTGGAGGAGGTGTAGATAATGGTGGTGAATCAGGTGGATTGACAATGGTAATTCCACTACGCGTAGTTATAGCACTCACATTAGCTCGCGGATTGGGGACGATGTTTGAAGGTAGAGAACCCGCAGAAGAAGAAGGTTGAGCCTCGGGCAAGAAACTAGCCAACAGATGCTTTAATTCAGTTGTTTGAGTGATGAAAGAGGATTGAAGGTTTTCATGAACCTCGGTTCTGATGTCATTACCTTGCTTCAAGATATCTCCTTTCAAATTAATAATTTGGCTCTGTAGATTCTTGATTTGCTCACCTTGAGTTCTTATTATTGTGTCAACATCGGAATTAATGGGTGGGTGTTGTTGGGTGGGTGGTTGATAAGGGTTAGAAGCACGAGGTGGGATTTGATTGCTTCTATTGTAGTTGTTGGCGGGGGTTTGGTTTTGAGGAGAAAAACCGGGTGAAAGGTAATTGTTGGAACGGTAGCTCAGCAGGTTTCTATCCCCTTGTTGTCTAGCTTGGTAATTTTCCGGTGAATAATTACCGTAAGCTGCATACACATTTTCCAGATTTCCTTGTGTCGAAGGACAATCGGTGTATGAGTGAGGACCGCCACATGTTTCACAAGGATTAGCAACTGCTTTAACTTGATGTTGTTGTTGGTTTGAAGCGAGAAGCGTAATACTTTTGCTCATTTCAGCCATCATGCGGGTGAGTTCGGTCATCTCAGGGTTTGCTGAGGTAGAAGAAACATTGACTCTCGTGTTGTTTCTAGAAGAAGCAGAGGAATCCCAGTTCTTATGATGAGTAGTCATGTTCTCTATTAACTCTCTACACTCCTCGGGTCTCCTTTTCATGAATGTGCCACCGGCGGCTGCATTAATCGTATCACGATCTCGAAAAGTCAGTCCGTTGTAGAAAGTATCGATCAAGGTGACCGGAAGCATGTTGTGGTTTGGACAACGGTCGATCAAGACATTATATCTCTCCCAAGCGTCGAAAAGGGATTCATCAGGGTCTTGCATGAAACCGCTGATCTGATTGCGAAGGCTTGTGACCATGGATGGTGGAAAGTAGCGCGAAAGAAAGCGTTGAGTCATGTCATCCCAAGTGTGAATAGAATTCTTCGGGAGACGATCAAACCATTTATCGGCATGATGCGATAAAGTATGTGGGAAAAGTTGTAGGCGGAGTACATCCATTGTGGCCCCAGGCAACTTCATGCTTTGGGTGATTGTAATGAACTTGTCGAGGTGTTTGTTGGCATCATCATCAGGAAATCCTCTAAATGGGTTTGTTTGTACTTGCTGAATCATGTGGTGCTTCAACGAAAACTCAGGAGCGTTGATTTGCATCGGCGCAATCGGTCCTCCTCGTCCAAACATTGTTGGTTGACAAAGTTCCTCCATGGTCCGAAGATCGGGCTGTGGAAGAGCATTGTTGTTATTGTTATTATTGTTGAGGTGCGGTAGTTGATTATTGTTGTTAACACCTGCCATATCTAAATCTTCTTGAGGCTCGGGCTCTTGGTAGTTAGAAGATCTAGTACGCATACACCTGAAAATGCAAAAGAAAAAGAAACCAAACGCAAAGGCAATATATATACACAATAAAGATAAAATCTTTTTGGATTTTTGAAATTTTTAATTTTTATTGTTTTTTATCAATTTTTAATTTTTATGATTTTTGAATTTTTTAGGCAAGAAAAATAACGTTCACAAGTGAACGGATCCCAAAAAGCAACGTATCTAGCACAGAAAACTGTTGATCTTAACGTAAAGAGCCGGCAGCGGCGCCATTTGATAACTTAAACCAGTTTTATCATAATAACCCATCTGAGAATTTATTAGCTTTCCAATACCCTTTGAAGAGTTTTGCCAAGTTTTAAATGTTTCTCTTTCATTAGATAAATTAGCTTTTAAAACCTCATTTTTTGCTGAAACTTTTAAAAGTTGTCTTTCAAAGGCTTGGATTACTATATCTTTCTCTTTCAGTTGAAGAGACAAAATTCTAATTTTCTCTTCACAATTTTGTTGAGCCTTTTGATACCAAAATATATTGGACTCTAACTTATTAACACCATATTTTTAAGCACTTACTTCTATAGTACAAGTGTTAACCTTTTGATATTGTTCCTCTAGTTCTAACTTAAGACTATTAGATTTTAATACACAAACTTTAGAACAAGGATGTACCTTACTGTCTATTTGGGAAAGAGCCATTAGACCATGCTCTTCCTCCTCCTGTACTAGAGTCTAGTTGACTGTGTCATCTACAAAGATCATAGCCTTGGATCCTTTTGGGCTCGATGGACTTCTTTTATCACATTTTGCAAGACTTTCAATAGTCCTGCTGTTGCTTCCACTGTTGCTCTTGGACTTCTGATTGCTTCCTTTAGTTTTCTACCTTATGCATTCCCTAGAAAAATGTCCAAGATTTCCATAGTTGTAGCATTCTACCTTTGACTTGTCATATCCTAGTGGCTCCCTTGGATCAAATGTCATTACTATTCCAGTCTTCTTAAAGAGTTTGTTTGACCTAACTGACACCATCCTGCTTGCCAATTTAGATCCATCTCTTCTATGTCAGCTTCATCCATTTAGAATAGATCATCAAATGTGACAACCCAAAACCGAGGTCATTGCTTAATCTTATTTTACGATTATTTTTGAAATTTTTGGATGAGTTTGAACTATATTTATTTTTGGAGGTTTAAGTTTAAACCGATGTTGGTAGGTCTATATTTTATATTTATTAAGTATAAGGAGTATTAGCAAGCGTGATATCGATGGATGCCAAATATTTTATGTTTTATTGTCGGTTGTTCGATTTTTATTATTTTTGAGGTTTTATTCTAAATGACGTGTTAAGTCGAGTCGAGAGTCGATATTATTATTTTTGAGGTACGTTTTAAATTTTTAAAAGTATCTTTATGAAACCCGAGCCCCGTAAATATTTTGAAAATTTACTAATAGTTATTTCCCGCTTTTTAGCTAACTATTTTCATTTTTAGCCACAACTATTGCCAAATTGCAACCAAGGTCCCTACTCCACTATATAAAACCCCAAATCAACACACACACTCTCATTTCTTTCACTTAAAAAATTCTCCATCTCTTTCTTTCTCTCTCTAATTGCCGAAACACACACCCACCACCCCAAATTCATACATTTTCAATTTTTACTCAAATTTGAGGATGAATTAAGCTAAACCAAGGATAGACCCACTCTTATTTGATCAAGGATCACATTGGTGTAAGAATTTTACATATGCAAGCATATTTTTTTCTTGATGTTGGTAGGTAGAAGCCATGATCATGCATGGTGTTTTTAGCATGATCCATGGTGGTTCTTGCTAGAATCTTTGTTAAAAACTTCATTTTGATCTAAAGGTTTTTATTTTGATGATGATTTAGATGTTATGGTTGATGTATGTTGATGTTAGAGTATAGAAATGATCATTTCTATGGTTGGTTTTGATCAAAAAGTTGATTTTGTACAAGTTTTTAATGGTCATTTTATAACAGTAAGTAAAGTGTAAAATCCGAATTTTTATGTTTTGAAAATGGCTTAACTTATAGCCTAGGTTTGTAGATAATTTTATTAGCTTCGATTTGATATAAGGTAGAGCTTCTAGCTCCAAACGAGCGCGAAGTTATGATGTTTTGAATGATCGTGTACCGGGAGACGAGTATCGGCACTACATATAGTTGTTGTCGATATTTGGATCGAATCACGGGGACTCTAAATGGATGTTTTGAAATATGTAACCTACTGATAATGAGGTGTTTACTTATTAGGTTGAGTTTACTTTAAAACCCGACTGTCGGTTTTGTAAACGGAGTCGTTTAAATAAGTTAAAATGGTTGTATGAAAAATTAACGTAAATCTGTCCGGATTTTGTAGTTTGAAAATGAGTCGAGTAAAGGACTTTAAATGTAATTTCATTTGATAAACTTGTAGGAGGACTTTCTATATATAGTAAGTTAGTTTATCGAGTCGTTTCATAAACGGTTGACAAGTTTAAAAGGGGTAAATAAGCTAGTACATGCAGTATGTACCGGCGGACTTTGTTAAAAGTATAAAATGGTAAAGTAAATGTGTAGTAAAGTATAATGAAGTTATTTATATCGTTTTCTATCGAGTTTATTGTGACTATATGAGTTTGAGTTTGATGTTGTTATGTATGATTTATTTCTCGAGTCATTATTAACGAATGCGCCTTAATTGATAGGCAGCGGTTCTCGTGTTTGAAAGGCATCCATTATCATCGACGACCATCTCGCTAGATCTCTTATACTAAGGTGAGTCTGTAGCCTCGCTTGCTACTTGTTTTAATGATTTTAATACCCGCGAGGGGGGATACATGCTATTTGAAAATAAATGAACACAAGTCATGAGTAATTGTTGGACCCGAATGTTGCCTAAAGTTGATTTCATTGTATTGAGTAACTTGTTGCTAAAGACCCTAAATTCATGAGTCGTTAACTATCTTCTGACTTGATGTTGTGAGTCGGGAATAGCCGCTTATTCTAATGATAGTACTATTGGGTTGACCACCCTATCTGAGACCAGGGCATTACGTTGAGTAATCCGCTGGGAAGGATAATTTTACGTGAATAAGATTGTGGTATTCTAGCAACTGATACCCTAGAGGGGCAATGGTTTTATTCTAGTCATGCCAGCATTTGGCGTGGGTGACTATTTGGTTAAGGGGTCGGTGTCATGAGCTTAAATACAATGTTTGTTTAATAATATCATTATTATTACTGCCTTGAATATAGATTGTGTGTACAACAATTCTATAAATGATTATGACTAATTTTCTTCTTGTGTTCAAATGTGATTTGATAAACCTATAGACTTGCTCAACATTATTGTTGACTCGTTTTATGCATGTATTTTAGGTAATAGGAAGTGATGGAGCAAGGAGCTTTGCTGTGGAGGTTGTGGCTTGGATTTTGGAAGAATGTTGGTCTAAACTGTTTCTACCTTTTAATGTTGAACAATTTACTTTATGTTGATGTACTGTACTAAACTTGTTGGTTGTTGGTCGAGATCCATGGGGACAAAACGCTTTACTCTGGTGTCGTGTCAATACAATTTGGGTTGAAATTTATGTTTTAGACCATTTATGAAAATCTTGTTTATATTTATGTGTAAACGTCTCACTTTTGAGTCGTTCAATATACCTTGTGTGATGATGCTTGTGTCCAGCACCCAATTGTGTATTTCCGCTGCGCAATGTAAATTAGAGGTGTTAGAGATTGGTAATCAGAGCTGCAAGTTATAGAGAACTAGGTTGATTTTGAAAATTGTCCTAAACTATAATTTTGGTGTCGAAAGTATTTATTCTTCAAAAGCACACAACTCCTTTGCAACGCTCCGGTAAGATCACTTTTAGTTTTGTTTTGCATTATAGATGTATCCCTCATAACTGAAATGATTTCCCGAGTATTTATTAAGTAAATACTACGACATTGTATTGGAATTATTGAAAGTACGCTGAGTGCTTGTCAGTATCATATTTATTTTTTATTGCGAGCATTGCATAAACATCATTTGCATTGTGTTACATAGCATGGATAACGTATGACATTTGCATAAGCATGGCATACTAATTATTATTTTATTAACGATGACCTTAAGTATCCTTGAACCCTTATAATTGTAGAAAATGGCTGGTTACCTCGTGAGGATGGATGGATTGATATGACTAATGTAGTGGATGGTGAGGAAGTAGATAACTTTGGTGCTAGTGACGATGAGGAGCCTTTTGAGTTTTTAGATGATGGGATTCCACTTACTGCAGTTGGTCAGACATAGCCTGATTTGATACAAGGTAGTTATGTTCCAAAGGTCAGTGTTGTGCCACAGACTGTTCCGGATTGTCAGCGACCTGTTGTTCGTTCTTCGACTCCTACTTGTGATGCTTATATTAGCAGTTTGCCTGGGATTGCATTTGCTAGGGGTGATGTTCCTGTTGAGTCGAGTAGGGCTGCTAGTGCTCGATCTATTCATGATGGTATTCCTAAGGTTTATTGTCCAAGTCCTAGGTCTTATGATGATATTTTCTGGTTTTTTAAGAAGTTTGATAGGTCTTTGTTTGAAAGGTATTTGGTTGAGACTCGTGTGATTAGGAGGTTTGAGCAGAATGAGAAGAAGTTTGACAAGTTTGTTGGTAGTGTGAGGAGATCAGAGTTTGTTAGGGCAAGGGAAATGGATGAAGTTGTTAGATTAAGATCTATGGTGTTGAATTTGAGTGGGCAGGTTGAAAGTTTACGTAGGGAGCAAGAAAGGAATGCAAGGTTGAGTGCATGGGGTTTGCCGATGAGATCTTTTCCTAGTCAAGGTGTTGTGATTCGTGATGTGCCGAATCAGGTTGAAGCTCAAGTGTTGGTGAAGCCAAGTGAAGGAAGTAGTCGTAAGGGGAAGGAAAAAAGGGAGGAAGAATATGATGATGATGATGATAGCAGCAGTGATGACGAGCCGATGTGCAAGAAGTTGCGGGGATCTGATGTTTAGTTCTTTATGTTGTTTTTATTAGCCTTGTTGTAATAGAACTTATGTAGACTCGTACTCTAGTTTGTGATGAAACTTAATGACTATTAAGTTTGTTGTGATGAAGGATTGTAGTGACATTACTTGTCACAATTTTGTGGAGATTTTCCAAAGCAATCCAAAATTACCTTCATGACTTATGATTTGTCTTATTAGTTCTTTTGTGAATTGTGTTGTTGGTGCATGTAGTATCCATGTTACATCTTGATAGAGAAATCCTTCTTCTTATCTTGATATGAATACTTACTTGTTCTTTTTCTGTTATGGTTACAGGAAGGAGTTGGGAGGCATTTTTCTGACTTTACTAAATTATTGTTTGGTTAGTTTCCTGTAAACATGCCGCCTAAATTGACGACTGCTACTGTTAATACCATGATTGAGCAAGCTATTGTTAGAGCTTTGGAAGCTGAACGTGCTGCGAGGAACCAAGAGGCTGAGAATAGGAATGCTGCTGGTCAGGTTGGAGGGAATGTTGGAAATCAGGTTGGAGGAAATGCTGATGAGCAAGCAGAAGGAAATGCTGCGGGACAAGTTAGAGGTAATGCTGCTGTTCAGCAGGTTCAAAAGGAATGTTCTTATGCTAGTTTCATGAAATGTGGACCTACCCAATTTCGTGGTACTGGTGGTGCATTGGAATTAAGGAGGTGGATTGAGAAGATTGAAAGTACTTTTGAAATCAGTGGATGTTCAGAAGCTAGTAAGGTAAAATTTGCTGCAGCTACTTTTCAGGATGATGCATTGAGTTGGTGGAATAGCCAAGTAGCTAATGTGGGGTTGCTTGAAGCTAATGCTAGAACATGGACTGTGACCAAGAGACTGCTGACTGCTAAGTTTTGTCCTGAGGAAGAGTTAGGACAGTTGGAAGATGAATTGAGGCATTTGGTGCTGAAGAACAATGATATTGTAGCTTATACAAGGAGATTTTCTAATTTATATTTGTTGTGTCCTGATGCGTTTGCTGATGACCGTAAGAAGATGAAGCAGTATATCAGGGGTTTATCTAGTAATATCAAGGGAGAAACTACTTCGTCGAAACCCAAGTTATTTGATGAAGCTGTTCAAATGGCTCATGCTTTAATGGATGTAAAGCTGCAGGATCGAAAGGATAGTATTGCTGAAGGGAATAAGAGAATGTGGGAAGCTGCACACTCAAGCCAAGGGCAGAATCGAGGTGGTTATGGTAATAACAATAACCAAGGACCGAACAGGAATCAGCAATACAATTTGAGAAGGAATGATGGTGTTCGTGCTGCCATAGGAAATCAAGGTAACAAGGTGAATCCGAAGTGTGGTCGGTGTAATCTATATCATGATGGAAATTGTCCACCTGCTTGCAACAAGTGTGGGAAGGCCGGACATAAGATGGCAGATTGTAGAAATAAGGGTGTAGCCACTGGGGCTAATGCTGTTAAGGTATTTTACTGTTATGGATGTGGAGGCCGTGGACATAAGCAAGGGAACTGTCCGAGGGTTGGCATACGACAGGGAGGCAATGTTGCTGTTGTTGCTGCTGGGATTGCTGCTCCAGCCTATGTCGTGGGAGATGCTGACAAACCTCAAGGGCCGAACGTGGTGACTGGTACGTTCTTACTTGATGCTTGTTATGCTAGTGTGTTATTTGATTCTGGATCCGATAGAAGTTTCGTAGATGTTAGATTCAGTCAGCTATTGGATAGAGAACCAGTGAGATTGACAACTAGATATAATGTGGAGTTAGCTGATGGTAAGGTTGTAAGCACTAGTTCTATACTGAAAGGTTGTTCCTTGAAGTTAGGTAATTATGTGTTTAGTATTGATTTGATGCCCATAGAATTAGGATCTTTTGACGTGATTATTGGAATGGACTGGTTAGTTGGTAATGGTGTAGTAATTGTTTGTGGAGAAAGATTAGTTCAGATACCGCTAAGGAATAGGGTATTGACTGTGAAAGGTGATGAATGTACGTCTCGTTTGAGAGTTGTTTCTTATTTAAAGATGATGAGGTATATAGAAGCAGGTTGTGATGTGTTTCTTGCACAGATAAGTAATGATGATGTGAATGAAAGGAAATTGGAGGATGTGCCTGTGATTAGAGAGTATCCTGAGGTTTTCCCTGAGGAATTGCCAGGATTACCGCCGCATCGTGAAGTGGAGTTTCGTATTGATTTAGTGTCGGGTGCTGCTCCTGTTGCTCGTGCACCGTATCGTTTAGCTCCATCTGAGATGAAAGAATTATCTGATCAATTGAAGGAATTGATGGATAAGGGATTTATTAGACTAAGTTCGTCGCTGTGGGGTGCGCCTGTTTTGTTTGTTCGGAAGAAAGATGGTTCTTTTAGAATGTGTATTGATTATAGAGAGCTTAACAAATTGGCTGTCAAGAATCGGTATCCACTGCCGAGGATTGATGATTTGTTTGATCAGTTGCAAGGATCTAGTGTATACTCGAACATCGATTTGAGGTCTGGGTATCATCAACTGAGAGTTAGGGAATAAGATATTCCTATAACAGCTTTCCGTACTCGATATGGACATTTCGAATTTCAAGTGATGCCTTTTGGGTTAACAAATGCGCCTGTTGTATTTATGGATTTGATGAATCGTGTATGTAAGCCGTATTTGGATGAGTTTGTTATCGTATTCATTGATGATATTCTCGTTTACTCCAAGAGTGAAGAGGAACATGAGAAGCATTTGAGAACAATTTTGGAATTGTTGAAGAAGGAGAAGTTGTATGCGAAATTCTCTAAGTGTGAATTTTGGTTGAAATCAGTGCAATTTTTGGGGCACGTGATTGATAGTGAAGGTGTTCGTGTGGATCCTGCTAAGATTGAGGCAATTAAGGATTGGTCAGTGCCGAAGACGCCGACTGAAGTTCGCCAATTTCTTGGTTTGGCTGGATATTATAGAAGGTTTATCGAGAAGTTTTCGCTAATTGCTAAGCCGTTTACTAAGCTTACGGAAAAGAATCAAGTGTTTGAATGTGGATTGGAAGAGGAATCTGTATTTAGTATGTTGAAGGATAAGTTGTGTTATGCGCCAATATTGTCTTTGCCAGAAGGATCTAAGGATTTTGTAGTGTACTGTGACGCGTCTCATAAAGGATTTGGAGTTGTATTGATGCAAAGGGAGAAAGTAATAGCGTATGCATCGAGACAATTAAGGAAGCATGAAGAGAATTACACTACGCATGATTTAGAACTTGGGGCTGTTATTTTTGCTTTGAAGCTGTGGAGACACTACTTTTATGGAACCAAGTGTGTGGTTTTCACGGATCATAAGAGTTTGCAGTATATTTTGGATCAAAAGGAATTGAATATGAGGCAAAGGAGATGGGTTGAGTTGCTGAGTGATTATGACTGCGAGATTCGTTACCATCCTGGTAAAGCGAATGTGGTAGCTGATGCACTTAGTAGAAAGGAAAGAGATAAGTCTATAAGAGTTAGAGCTTTGATGATGTTGGAAAGTGTTGATTTGACAGAAGCGATATTGAAAGCCCAAACTAATGGTTTGAAGGAAGAGAATGTTGAGGCAGAAAATTTGGGTAGAATGTTGAAACAATTGTTTGAAGTGAGGTCAAATGGATTGAGGTATTTTAAGAATAGGATTTGGTTATCGTTGTGTCCGTCTGAGGAAGATTCGTTAGGGGTGCGAGATTTGGTGATGAATGAATCTCATAAGTCGAATTATTCAATACATCCTGGATCGGACAAGATGTATCAAGATCTTAAGAAAGTTTATTAGTGGCCGAATATGAAGGCAGATATAGCACAGTATGTTAATAAGTGTTTAACTTGTGCGAAGGTGAAGGCTGAACATAAGAAACTGTCGGGATTATTAATGCAACCTGAGATTCCTGAGTGGAAATGGGAGAAGATTACAATGGGTTTTATGACAGGTTTGTCAAGGACTGCAAATGGTTGTGATATGATATGGGTGATTGTAGATAGATTGAATAAGTCTGCTTACTTTTTGCCAATGAAGAAGACAGATAGTATGGAGAGGTTAACAACAGTGTATGTGAAGGAGATTGTTTGTCGACATGGTGTGCCTTTGTCGATAATTTCTGATCGTGATAGTAGGTTTACTTCAGAATTTTGGAAGTCTTTGCAGAAAGCGATGGGAACGAAGTTATGTTTAAGTACAGCATATCATCCGGAAACTGATGGACAAAGTGAGAGAACGATTCAAACGTTAGAGGATATGCTTCGTGCATGTGTGATAGATTTTGGAAATGGTTGGGATAAGCATTTGTCATTGGTTGAATTTTCGTACAATAATAGTTATCATTCAAGTATTAAAGCCGCTCCATTTGAAGCTTTGTATGGACGTAAGTGTAGATCACCAGTGTGTTGGAGTGAGGTAGGAGAAAGTCAATTGACTGGGCCTGAAATGATATTTGAGACGACTGAAAAGATTGTGCAAATTAAGAAGCGTTTGTTATCTGCTAGAAGTAGACAAAAGAGTTATGCTGATAACAGAAGGAAACCGTTGGAGTTTGAAGTAGGAGACATGGTTATGCTGAAGGTATCTCCATGGAAAGGAGTAATTCGTTTTGGAAAGAGAGAAAAATTGAGCCCGAGATTAATTGGACCATTTAAGATTATCCAAAGGAATGGATTGGTGGCTTATAAGTTAGAATTGCCTGACAAGCTTAAGGCGATTCATAATACTTTTCATGTGTCTAATTTGAAGAAGTGTTTAGCTGAAAGGGATGTGGTGATTCCATTGGAGGAAATTCAACTTGATGATAAGTTGCATTTTATAGAGGAACCTGTAGAGATAATGGATAGGAAAGTTAAGAAGTTGAAGCATAGTAGAATTCCGATTGTGAAGGTGAGATGGAACTCTAGACGTGGGTCAGAGTTTACGTGGGAACGTGAGGATTTCTTTAAGGACAAGTATCCTCATTTGTTTAGGAAAGATTAAGCGTCGCGGACGTCGCTTCTTTTAAGAAGGGGGGGATGTGACAACCCAAAACCGAGGTCATTGCTTAATCTTATTTTACGATTATTTTTGAAATTTTTGGATGAGTTTGAACTATATTTATTTTTGGAGGTTTAAGTTTAAACCGATGTTGGAAGGTCTATATTTTATATTTATTAAGTATAAGGAGTATTAGCAAGCGTGATGTCGATGGATGCCAAATATTTTACGTTTTATTGTCGGTTGTTCGATTTTTATTATTTCTGAGGTTTTATTTTAAATGACGTGTTAAGTCGAGTTGAGAGTCGATATTATTATTTTTGAGGTACGTTTTAAATTTTTAAAAGTATCTTTATGAAACCCGAGCCCCGTAAATATTTTGAAAATTTATTAATAGTTATTTCCCGCTTTTTAGCTAACTATTTTCATTTTTAGCCACAACTATTGCCAAATTGCAACCAAGGTCCCTACTCCACTATATAAAAACCCAAATCAACACACACACTCTCATTTCTTTCACTTAAAAATTTCTCCATCTCTTTCTTTCTCTCTCTAATTGCCGAAACACACACCCACCACCCCAAATTCATACATTTTCATTTTTTACTCAAATTTGAGGATGAATTAAGCTAAACCAAGGATAGACCCACTCTTATATTTGATCAAGGATTACATTGGTGTAAGAATTTTACACATGCAAGCATATTTTTTTTTCTTGATGTTGGTAGGTAGAAGCCATGATCATGCATGGTGTTTTTAGCATGATCCATGGTGGTTCTTGCTAGAATCTTTGTTAAAAACTTCATTTTGATCTAAAGGTTTTTATTTTGATGATGATTTAGATGTTATGGTTGATGTATGTTGATGTTAGATGTGACAACCCTAGGTTTTGAATTTGTCACTTGGTCTTACTTTTAGGTTATTTTATGTGTGCTTACTTAATTTGTGTGATTACGTGTTTATTTTGAGTGATTAAGGTTGGTGTGGTTATCGTTTATGAGTATAGAAGTACTCATAAGTAAATCGAGGAACGGTTATTTCATGTTCATGAGCTCACAAGTTGTGACTATGAAAGGAAATGGTGATATTTTGGTGTTTACGTATACGTATATGTATT
Organism: Glebionis coronaria; assembly: GCA_025667525.1. Classification (NCBI taxonomy): domain Eukaryota; kingdom Viridiplantae; phylum Streptophyta; class Magnoliopsida; order Asterales; family Asteraceae; genus Glebionis; species Glebionis coronaria. The sequence continues at coordinate 633,232,728 of CM046875.1, read as the reverse complement.
ATAGAAAATCGTATTTTTTTTTACGATTTACGGTTTAGCATTTAGAGGTCTCGGATGAGGTAATTAGTCATATGAATATTTTTCGGGATGGTTTTAAGTCATTTAGGACTTAGTTATAAAGTTTATTTCAAAATTTGAGATTTTTATTAAAAGTGTATATTTTACGTCTTTTACGGTAAAACGCGTAAAAACTGACTAGTTTTACGGTTTTGAGGTTTTGGAGGCTTTAGGAGCTGAAATAAATTAAGGAAAATTAAGGTAATGTTATTAATACATATATTAATAATAAATAGAAAAAAACGAATTTAAAGGGGGTTTAGGTCGGTTTGGAAAAAAGAAAAGAAGGAAAAAAGGAAAAAAAAGAGGAAAAAATAAAGTTGGGTTTTATATTTGGACTAGGATTCTTGTTACATTATATAAGGATTTTAAAGAGAAAAAAAAAACATAAAATCCCTGGAGAAAAAGAATGGTCGACGGTTTATGGAGAACTTTTAGGGTTCTTCATCAAAATTTAGGGTTTTCATAAATCAAAGGTAAACTTTCGTAATCCCTTTTTAATTTAATTGTTTTTAATGTTTACATAATCATCTTATAATGGATTTAGGTTAGGGTTTTAATAAGAATCTGTATTTTAATGATATTATAATGAGTAGATGGTTTAGGGTTTGTAATTAATGGGGTTATGGGTAATTAATTAGGTTAAATTAATTAAACCCGTTTTTAAAAATTGGGCAGAATTTTGAGTCAATTGTTTTGATGATATCGGGAGTTCTAGGAACATTCAAGATGCGATCCAAGTATCCCTCAAAAGGTAATTGAAGTGGATTTCCAATGCAAGAAACGAGAACTAAATTGGAGGTCGGGAAGTGGGTCAAAAACAGGTTACAACAGTCGGAGGTCAAAACAGTTTTGTAATCAGCCTGTTTTCTTTTTAAGTTTTGGGTTGTTTGGGGTACTTAGGGTTGCATTGGGACCTTCTCACGAACATGAGAGATGGTTTATATATTGTAGTAAGTATATGCACTTGGGCTAAGGTTATGGTTTAGGGTAAGACCCCTTAATTGTAACAAACTTTTCATACGTTTAAAATCAGTAAATTCTGGATAGGTAGCAATATATACACATATATCGGGGCCTTAACAGTAGCTTTAAGGTTGGGTCAAGTGGGAGGTTTTAGCTAACATGTATAAAAGTGTGAATATTCTTTTTACAGAAACCATGGGTATATTTAAGTGGACGTTTGACTTAAAGTTTTGAGACCTAAAACTGGGACTGTTTTGTGTAAAATTATGAACGGGATAGCTATTGAACTTAACCAAGTTAGGGACTTGTTAAGGAAAGGTAATGGGGTGATTAGAGCTTATCAATAAGGAAATGTTATGGGATAGACTAGATGTCCATCATAGGTTGATGAGCCATCTTAGTGGTTGGTTCGTGTATTGATTGCGTGTTTTTGGTTTGTTAGCTTGTTGCTAGTGCAAGGACTTGTGAAGAAGCTATCAGGTGAGTTTCATAGTCCCATGTTTATTATTGATTTTGACTTCCAGATGGGATGGAAGAGACACTGTGTTGAGTTATTTTCTAAATTGATGTTGTGAATGTTTTTGTGATTTGAGATGGACTTGTGTGTACATTGTGTGATTAACTGCTATGTGATTCTTGATTGTGTATGATTTGGATCGGGGCACACGTGGCGTCTCAGTTATTGTGGTTTGACAAGGTAGGGTCCTTGGGATAGGTACATAGCGTGATCGTCTATGGGACCAATGGAAAATGATAAGGTAGTGGCCTTGGGATAGGTACATAGGTGTATGGGCGCCTATGGTACCATGGTTGTTGGTAAGGCGTGATGCCTTGGTAATTGTGGTTGTTGGTAAGGCGTGATGCCTTGGAATTGTGATGATTGATTTATCTTGAATGCTAGTTGTTAATGCATACTTGTAACACATTGTCCATATGTTATTGTATTTGTGTTCGTTATTCACAGCTTGTAATTGATTTAGCGTTGGAGTCTAAACCTATGACTCTCACCAACTTTATGTTGACGTGTTTTATTGTCTCTTTCAGGTGATACTATGGTTAAGCATGAGAACATAAGTGGCTAGGATTGGAGAAGCTTAGGAATGCATATAGAAGGAAATCCCTGTTTCCTTCTTAGTTTTATTTGTTTGTTCATTTTATTAAGTGATACTGTGGCACACATATGTTTGTTTTGATTATGTTACTTGTTTGTCTTGGATAAGAGGTAGGACTGTTACCTACTTACCTAGACACCTGCATTTGATGAGATATTGTCATGACTTTTGTGTCACCATTTGATGACATTTCTTATTTCATATAGTTATCTCTATAGACACGCCATGTTGTGATGATATCCATACGTCGCGCCCCATATTCCGCTATGGGGGTGGGTGTGACAGAATGGTATCAGAGACAATGGTTATAGAGAATTAGGTTGCCTAGTCGTGTAGCCTAGTCTATAGCTTAAGGGTCCATGCATATAGGCGTCATAGGAGTATGTGTGCATTTTATATTAATTAATGTGTTTGGATGTTATTTATTGTGATGTTTTGACTAGTATGAATTGGACCATAGTAAGTTCATACTTAGCTACATGTTATTTTCTTTTCGAGTTTTGAATAATGCGGGTTGAACTATAGTCATATACACTAGTCATTGTTGGATTTCGTTTAATTATGTTTTCATGTTCTTATTACATTTTGAAATTTTTTCTACGCTGGTTGAGTTGGACTATGAGTTTATTTGTTTCATGCATTGGCTATGTTATGTTAATACATGGATTTTGGACCTTATTTTATGTTGTGGTTATGTGCTTATATGAGTTGTAGGATCTATGTGCTTATTTGAGTTGGTAGACCGATGTGTTATATGTAGTATTAATTCTTATAAGGGTCATCATAGGAGGGAGTACATTGGTGAAAAGGGACTTGTATAAGTATGGTGGCCAACATAGTTATACAAGTACCAAGACATCAAAGGATTCCTAAATATGGTTGCATGAAAGAGGGTTAATACATGCTTGTTTATACTATATGCTGGATGAATTTGAGTGTACGTATGCATATGCCTATGAATAATTCCCTTCTACGTATCGGTTGTATTCTTAGGTTAGTTTGCTAGTTCTTTTCTCTTTGGGATGTTCAACTTCTATTGTAGCGCATTTATCGAGTCCTCATTTCACGTGTTTGTTTGTATGGTATTTTTGGTGTAGAGGCTATTGAGATGGTGGAGATTTCTTTTTGGAATAACGATATCTTTCGTTTTGAGTCTTACATGGTAAAAATAAAACTTGCAAATAGTAAAATAAAAATAGTTGTTGGTAGTCGATAAAATGAGGGTAAAGTGTCGAAAACGTGTTTGAAATAAGGTGGAATATAAATTCTTTAACATATAAGCATGACTCGGTTATTTTAAAATATTTTGGTTTTGATCACCTAAAGTTATTGTTCTTTAGTTAGAATTCTTGTTCTTATTAACTTAAATATGTTAAAATCATGTATTAATCATATGATGGGTGAGAGTTTAAATTTTCTAGAATTAAAATAAATTAGACCTTGAATTTTGTAATTAATAACGTGTTTTTTTCGGGGGGTTTAAAATCGTTTTGGTCATAACTTATTCGTTTTTAAAGCTTTTTGGGTGATTCAAAAGCCTAAAATTATGTACTCGGAACATAGTTTTCAAAAATTTAGAAAGTTTAGTAATTGGAGGTCAGTAGCTTGGTCGAGTTAATTGTACAAATGTCGAGTTCAAGATTAATTTTCAAACGATATGGTTTAAACTTGTGTTTTGGATATTTTGGGATAGTGAACATTTAGAGGGCTAACATAGGACTTGAGATGTATCCATCATAAGGATTGTACATTGATGAAGGATGTGGGTTCCGGAGTCAATGTTGACGTGTGATATTGTGTTGTGTGCTTTAGACAATTGATCGTTCGTGAAGAGACTTTAGATTGATTTTCGTTAGATGATTACATAAATTACTAATGTGATACCATGGTTTTAGAGCAACTAATATACAATTACAGTACAAAATCCATTCTGGGGTAAAATTTGGTTTTCCACAAGGTTTTAATAGTATGTCTCCGGTCGTAACACATTTCAGTTGTCGTTGGGTGCTTGTTGTCATTGGTCCGTTTCCATGGTTCGTTGGGGGTCGATACATGTTTTATGTTGAGTATCTTTTGGAGTCTCATGGTTTTGGTTCATTCTTTTAAATTCATTCACGTAAACGTCTGTTAGTTGTCAATGGGTTTGATCCGTTATCCGAAGTTGGGGGTCCTAAAATTTGTCGTGAGCTTATATTCATTGAGAGTGTTGTTGTAGTCATGATCCGGTTACGTTCTTATGAGAGAGATAGTGTCTTGGCTGTGAAATGAATTTATTGAGCTTATGGAGTAAATCTCGGGACGAGATTTCTATTAGGAGGGAGTGATGTGACAACCCTAGGTTTTGAATTTGTCACTTGGTCTTACTTTTAGGTTATTTTATGTGTGCTTACTTAATTTGTATGATTACGTGTTTATTTTAAGTGATTAAGGTTGGTGTGGTTATTGTTTATGAGTATAGAAGTACTCATAAGTAAATCGAGGAACGGTTATTTCATGTTCATGAGCTCACAAGTTGTGACTATGAAAGGAAATGGTGATATTTTGGTGTTTACGTATACGTATATGTATTATAGAAAATCGTATTTTTTTTACGATTTACGGTTTAGCATTTAGAGGTCTCGGATGAGGTAATTAGTCGTATGAATATTTTTCGGGATGGTTTTAAGTCATTTAGGACTTAGTTATAAAGTTTATTTCAAAATTTGAGATTTTTATTAAAAGTGTATATTTTACGTCTTTTACGGTAAAACGCGTAAAAACTGACTAGTTTTACGGTTTTGAGGTTTTGGAGGCTTTAGGAGCTGAAATAAATTAAGGAAAATTAAGGTAATGTTATTAATACATATATTAATAATAAATAGAAAAAAACGAATTTAAAGGGGGTTTAGGTCGGTTTGGAAAAAAGAAAAGAAGGAAAAAAGGAAAAAAAAGAGGAAAAATAAAGTTGGGTTTTATATTTGGACTAGGATTCTTGTTACATTATATAAGGATTTTAAAGAGAAAAAAAAAACATAAAATCCCTGGAGAAAAAGAATGGTCGACGGTTTATGGAGAACTTTTAGGGTTCTTCATCAAAATTTAGGGTTTTCATAAATCAAAGGTAAACTTTCGTAATCCTTTTTTAATTTAATTGTTTTTAATGTTTACATAATCATCTTATAATGGATTTAGGTTAGGGTTTTAATAAGAATCTGTATTTTAATGATATTATAATGAGTAGATGGTTTAGGGTTTGTAATTAATGGGGTTATGGGTAATTAATTAGGTTAAATTAATTAAACCCGTTTTTAAAAACTGAGCAGAATTTTGAGTCAATTGTTTTGATCATATCGGGAGTTCTAGGAACATTCAAGATGCGATCCAAGTATCCCTGAAAAGGTAATTTAAGTGGCTTTCCAATTCAAGAAACGAGAACTAAATTGAAGGTCGGGAAGTAGGTCAAAAACAGGTTGCAACAGTCGGAGGTCAAAACAGTTTTGTAATCAGCCTGTTTTCTTTTAAGTTTTGGGTTGTTTGGGGTACTTAGGGTTGCATTGGGACCTTCTCACGAACATGAGAGATGGTTTATATATTGTAGTAAGTATCTGCACTTGGGCTAAGGTTATGGTTTAGGGTAAGACCCCTTAATTGTAACAAACTTTTCATACGTTTAAAATCAGTAAATTCTGGATAGGTAGCAATATATACACATATATCGGGGCCTTAACAGTAGCTTTAAGGTTGGGTCAAGTGGGAGGTTTTAGCTAACATGTATAAAAGTGTGAATATTTCTTTTACAGAAACCATGGGTATATTTAAGTGGACGTTTGACTTAAAGTTTTGAGACCTAAAACTGGGACTGTTTTGTGTAAAATTATGAACGGGATAGCTATTGAACTTAACCAAGTTAGGGACTTGTTAAGAAAGGGTAATGGGGTGATTAGAGCTTATCAATAAGGAAATGTTATGGGATAGACTAGATGTCCATCATAGGTTGATGAGCCATCTTAGTGGTTGGTTCGTGTATTGATTGCGTGTTTTTGGTTTGTTAGCTTGTTGCTAGTGCAAGGACTTGTGAAGAAGCTATCAGGTGAGTTTCATAGTCCCATGTTTATTATTGATTTTGACTTCCAGATGGGATGGAAGAGACACTGTGTTGAGTTATTTTCTAAATTGATGTTGTGAATGTTTTTGTGATTTGAGATGGACTTGTGTGTACATTGTGTGATTAACTGCTATGTGATTCTTGATTGTGTATGATTTGGATCGGGGGACACGTGTCGTCTCAGTTATTGTGGTTTGACAAGGTAGGGGCCTTGGGATAGGTACATAGCGTGATCGTCTATGGGACCAATGGAAAATGACAAGGTAGTGGCCTTGGGATAGGTACATAGGTGTATGGGCGCCTATGGTACCATGGTTGTTGGTAAGGCGTGATGCCTTGGTAATTGTGGTTGTTGGTAAGGCGTGATGCCTTGGAATTGTGATGATTGATTTATCTTGAATGCTAGTTGTTAATGCATACTTGTAACACATTGTCCATATGTTATTGTATTTGTGTTCGTTATTCACAGCTTGTAATTGATTTAGCGTTGGAGTCTAAACTTATGACTCTCACCAACTTTATGTTGACGTGTTTTATTGTCTCTTTCAGGTGATACTATGGTTAAGCATGAGAACATAAATGGCTAGGATTGGAGAAGCTTAGGAATGCATATAGAAGGAGAATCCCCGTTTCCTTCTTAGTTTTATTTGTTTGTTCATTTTAATAAGTGATACTGTGGCACACATATGTTTGTTTTGATTATGTTACTTGTTTGTCTTGGGTAAGAGGTAAGACTGTTACCTACTTACCTAGACACCTGCATTTGATGAGATATTGTCATGACTTTTGTGTCACCATTTGATGACATTTCTTATTTCATATAGTTATCTCTATAGACACGCCATGTTGTGATGATATCCATACGTCGCGCCCCATATTCCGCTATGCTGGGGTGTGACATTAGAGTATAGAAATGATCATTTCTATGGTTGGTTTTGATCAAAAAGTTGATTTTGTACAAGTTTTTAATGGTCATTTTATAACAGTAAGTAAAGTGTAAAATCCGAATTTTTATGTTTTGAAAATGGCTTAACTTATAGCCTAGGGTTGTAGATAATTTTATTAGCTTCGATTTGATATAAGGTAGAGCTTCTATCTCCAAACGAGCGCGAAGTTATGATGTTTTGAATGATCGTGTACCGGGAGACGAGTATCGGCACTACATATAGTTGTTGTCGATATTTGGATCGAATCTCAGGGACTCTAAATGGATGTTTTGAAATATGTAACCTACTGATAATGAGGTGTTTACTTATTAGGTTGAGTTTACTTTAAAACCCGAGTGTCGGTTTTGTAAACGGAGTCGTTTAAATATGTTAAAACGGTTGTATGAAAAATTAACGTAAATCTGTCCGGATTTTGTAGTTTGAAAATAAGTCGAGTAAAGGACTTTAAAAGTAATTTCTTTTGATAAACTTGTAGGAGGAATTTCTATATATAGTAAGTTAGTTTATCGATTCGTTTCATAAACGGTTGACAAGTTTAAAATGGGTAAATAAGCTAGTACATGTAGTATGTACCAGCGGACTTTGTTAAAAGTATAAAATGGTAAAGTAAATGTGTAGTAAAGTATAATGAAGTTATTTATATCGTTTTCTCTCGAGTTTATTGTGACTTTATGAGTTTGAGTTTGATGTTGTTATGTATGATTTATTTCTCGAGTCGTTATTAACGAACGCGCCTTAATTGATAGGTAGCGGTTCTCGTGTTTGAAAGGCATCCATTATCATCGACGACCATCTCGCTAGATCTCTTATACTAAGGTGAGTCTGTAGCCTCGCTTTCTACTTGTTTTAATGATTTTAATACCCGCGAGGGGGGATACATGCTATTTGAAAATAAATGAACACAAGTCATGAGTAATTGTTGGACCCGAATGTTGCCTAAAGTTGATTTCATTGTATTGAGTAACTTGTTGCTAACGACCCTAAATTCATGAGCCGTTAACTATCTTCTGACTTGATGTTGTTAGTCGGGAATAGTCGCTTATTCTAATGATATTACTAATTGGTTGACCACCCTATCTGAGACCAGGGCATTACGTTGAGTAACCCGCTGGGAAGGATAATTTTACGTGAATAAGATTGTGGTATTCTAGCAAATGATACCCTAGAGGGGAAATGGTTTTATTCTAGTCATGCCGGCATTTGGCGTGGGTGACTATTTGGTTAAGGGGTTGGTGTCATGAGCTTAAATACAATGTTTGTTTAATAATATCATTATTATTACTGCCTTGAATATAGATTGTGTGTACAACAATTCTATAAATGATTATGATTGATTTTCTTCTTGTGTTCAAATGTGATTTGATAAACCTATAGACTCGCTCAACATTATTGTTGACTCGTAAGGAGATTTGCTGTGGAGGTTGTGGCTTGGCTTTTGGAAGAATGTTGGTCTAAATTGTTTCTACCTTTTAATGTTGAACAATTTACTTTATGTTGATGTACTGTACTAAACTTGTTGGTTGTTGGTCGAGATCCATGGGGGCAAAAGGCTTTACTCTGGTGTCGTGTCAGTACAATTTGGGTTGAAATTTATGTTTTAGACCATTTATGAAAATCTTGTTTATATTTATGTGTAGACGTCTCACTTTTGAGTCGTTCAATATACCTTGTGTGATGATGCTTGTGTCTAGCACCCAATTGTGTATTTCCGCTGCGCAATGTAAATTGGGGTGTTAGATCAAAGGTTATCCTTACTCTATTGTCTTGACCAACAAAAGAATGAGAAGACTGCTTCATCATTGAGTGATGATTAAGATCTTCCTTGTGTATTTTGAATTGAAGATGGACTACTAACGGTACCTTGGTAGTATGTACCGCCAGCTGAATTACTAGCGGTACCTTGGTAGTAAGTACCGCTGGTCTCTTCTGACACAAAGCTAGGTTAGGCTTTGATGCTGAAGGTGTTATGGCAGGACTAGTTCCTCTTACATCAATCTTATAGACTACAAGATTGTTATAGAGATGATCAAAAGGTGTATCGTCTAGATCATCTCTTGTAATGAAGTGCATAGCCATTGCCTTCTACTATGGTGGAACTCATGTTAAGAATTTAAGATTAGCTTCATCATGAGGAATTACAAGACCATGAGTTGCTAATTGAATAAGCGACTTATTGAATCTTTCATAGCCTTTATGAATTCCTTCTGCACTTGAGATTGTAAAGATGTCAAATTATTGCTTCAACATAGTTTTCTTCATCTTCTTAAATTTGTTGTTTCCTCCAAATCTAAGTTTGATGGCATTCCACATAACTTTGGCATCTCTATAATGATGAAATTTAGGTAGAATATCTTCTAAAAGTGTAATAGCTATAGTGGTTCTAGCCTTTCTTTCTCTAATATTATCCTGAATCTCAACAACAGTAATAACAGGTTGTACTTGAATAGTGCCATCTGCTAAAAAGTTAAGCTGTTTTAGAGTATTCCCATTCTTAATGACATCCCACAGAGTATGATCTGTATGATTCAAAAAGTGCTCCATCTGCATAGCCAGGTTTCATAGTTGTCGTTTTTGAGAATTGGGAGTTTAACATCAGACAATGTATGGGGATAAGTTGTAGCAGTTTGTGTTGCTGCTACAACTGGTGCAGCTGGTGCTGCTGGCATGGCTGGTGCTCCTGGCTGTAGAGGATCACCATTTTGTATGACTTCTTCAACGTGAGGATTTTCATCACCATGTTGTGACATGATGAATTTGTTTTGAGAGGTTAGTGATTTAGGTTTGTTCTTCTTATTCAGAGTTTCTCAACAAGCTCTGATGCCACTTGTTGATCCTTTTGAATAGACCGAGATCTTGTTAAGGATTATACAATAGCTTGCAAATAAACTAGAGTACGTGAGATACTCTTACTCAACCTAAATAAGTTATGCAAAATCTAACTTATATAAACAAAGAAGAACAAGGAATTCTACTAACTATTCGATTCTTATTAATCTCTGTGTTTATGTACTTACAACTCATCGTACCTATGTTCCTTTAATAGTACAAGGAATTCCTAGAATATTCTACTAGGATACGTATATCACACATGATATACTCCCAATATAACTAGAACATATCTTTACTAAAACAATCTTTATCTAACTAGCAGTACTTAACATTAAGCCTAACGGTACTTGACATGTACCACGCATACACTAACAATACTTGCTGTCCTAACGGTACATGGTAATACACTAACGGTACTTGGTACTTACACAATAATTCCCAACACATTTTAAGTATTCAATTTATCAAAGTCGGTGATCCCGACGATCCCTACACACATGAGAGTTGCTAACCTGCCCTAGTAAATCTCTTCTCGAAGTTTCCAACGATTAGTTTCTATACACCAATCATATAGGCCAATATAAATCTTTAATAAACCAAACACTATCAAACTACAAGGATTGCATAACAAGCATAAGAATATCCTAAACATTAATCATAAGACAATATATTAATAACTAAATGGCAAAGACAACAATAAATCATAATAAAAATAACACATCAATAAATTAAGTTACAAAATCAAATCAATTATAGAATTAAACTGATCAAAATAAGTTGAAGCATAATTACAATAGTGCTGAATGAATGCCTCGATCTCCTAGTCGAATACCATAAAGAACCCCGAAGAGTTCGACCTATGCCGCCAAGCAAACAACTAGGATGCTTCCATTTTTCTTCCTTTTCTCTCGCTCGTCGACTAGGAGGTATCAATTGTTAATTGATTGATATCTTCTGAGGCTGATAATGGCCTCCTTTTATAATATTCGCCACGTCTACAACATATATGAAATTACCATCTACGCTGTAGGTATTCAATAAATGCATTTAGTACAAATCTTCATACTCGGCTTTCCATAATAAGTCATATTTGACATTTACAGCGTGGACACTAAATCGTCTACGGCTCTACGCCATAGGCTCTTCGATCACTAAAATTTCTATCTTGGCACCAAATTATCTACGACATAGACCATTGATCCATTTACGCCATAAAGACTCTTGAATTATTCACTCTTGGCGCCTTTTTGTCATTTTACTTCGTTTTTCGTTACTTACTCGGTTTTACCTACAAAACATAAAATATACGTTTCTTTGCACTATTTGGTCTTCTTAATCCCATAAACGAGCATAATTAAAGGGATATCGATGCTGAAAACATTTAAATATTTGACATCGTCATAAAACACGTTTTATATTCCGTTGAATTGTAAATTAAGGAAGAATTCCGCCGGAATGGAGTTTTGAATGATTTTTCGCCGAATTAAGAAAATTTGGCCAGAGTTTATCTTCACATTGCATTAGAATAAAATCTTATATAACACATGTATTCGTAGAACTTTCCACTTATTCCGATAAAATAATAAAAATGAGTATTCGGTAGAATAGTAACTATATTCCGTTTCCTTAACAAAAATAATTTATATTCCGACGAAAAAGTTTGGTATTTCGCTGACTTGAGAAAATTGGGCAGCGTTTTGTTCATTAATCGTTAAAATAAAAGTTTTCAAAACCTGTATTCCACCGACTTCTTCTCATATTTCGTTGATATGAGAGAAAAACTGAAGTATTCCGCTCGATTCAACATTCTTCTAAAATAGCTTGAGCTTATATTCCACTGAACAAAAGAAAACCTACCCGTATTCTGTTGAAACCTTTTGTTTTCCGCTCCCAGTAACGCTAAATCTAGCACCGTATTCCGCTGGTCAGGTACATATTTAAACCGAATAAAAACACCTTAGATATGAACTTTCGTATGTCTAGCTTCAAAACCACTTGTACTTCTATGATCTACAAGCCTAATAACACATAAAAGTACCAATCTTTAATATTAAAACATCAAAAACAAGAACCATCAAGATTTTCGAGACTTATAAATATTAAAACTGCACTTTTTAGCTTTTGAATCCAAATCAAACGCACATAAACCCTATGTAATCATCTCATGGCGGCAGATACCAATTGTAGGATACTTGAAATCGTTACCACACTTGTTACTTTGTGTTTGGCCGAATCAGAGAGATAAAAGAGGGATATATGATTGTTTAAGAGAGAGAGAGTTTATATAGCTAGAAAACAACAACCTCTTCGAGAAGTTGGAAGAGGGTTTAAATAGTAACCTACAAACCGCCCTAATTGGATCTAAACGGGCTTTCATGGACTTTTACTATTCGACATGATCACACTAAACGTTTAAAACTACGAGCTATAAAACGATAAATATCTTAAAGTGACCGAGGATTTTCTTATTTCTAACAAAATCCTAATGACTCTACTTCGTCACACCCTCACACCTTCCAACATACAATGCTCCATTTCTCAGATTATCTAGCCAACACCTGACAACTCTCGAACAAATTTTTCATCAACACAACAACTTTTCCAATTTCAACAACAACGAACGCTAAATAGTGAATGCCAACATCTACAACAAAACCTACCACTATTCCATAAACAGAGCAACAACAAATCAAATCCTCACAATCAATCACATAACCACAAACCGATTCTTTAAAAAATGGTTGTAAGAAAACGTCCGCAAAAAGGCAAAGAGCCCGAACCCGAGGCCTAAAAAATCCTGACATGTTGGTGTTTCAACACGTTGGCTACCCGGTCGAGGAAACAATATTTTCCCTCTTTCACAGGCTATAGGAATCAATACCGTCTAAGACAGGGGAGACGTACACTAGACTAGGGTGAGCTCGATTCCGGAACCGCCCGGAACCGACCCAAAACCGAAAGAACCGAAACATATATTTTTGGAACCGAGAACCGAACCAAAGAAATGTTTCGGTTCCGATTCGGTTCTCGGGTTCGGTTCTACCCGATTGAAACCACAAATTCTTTAAAAATCTAAAAACTCAATATTTTTTTATATAATTAACGCATCTACGTTCAATCATATGATTGTTTTTTTTTTAAACCGTGATTTCCGACTTATTGGTCGAATAATTCACGGGGTTTGAGCCCACCGCCACACATACTCAAACCAGGTAAAGCCCTCCCTTTTCAGGAGGTTGTATTTCAAAATCGCGTAAAAGGAAAACAATAACCAACATGTTAGAACATCAATATCAATAATTTGTAATTAAAGCATTCACGAGATCATGGTTTTTCCATAATTAAAGACTTTGTACATCAAGTGTACAACTCTAAACCAAAGAAACATAAAACATAATTAACACTTTGACAACATCAACATATGTTTCAAGAGAACTAACAAGAGATAATCAAAACAATACCACATAAAACACAAATAGTCACAAAAATTAATAGCAATTTAAACGCCTAAGACAAAATGGTTACGATGCCTCCAAGTTAATGTGCAAAACAAAGAACCGATGATTATGTTAAGGTAGCAAAGCAAATGATACAAGTCATACAAAAACATTAATAAAGTGATATATAAGCGTTTCATTCAAATCACAATGAATATTTTGAAGTATCAAGTGAAAAAACTAAACATTTCAAGCAAAATCTCATATATTTGACATTTTCTCGGTTCTTCGGTTTTGAAACCGAGAATCGAACCGCGATTCCATAATTCAGTTCGATTTGAGTCGGTTCCGGTTCGATTCTCGGTTCTGATTCGATTCTCGGTCCATAGTCCCAAAACCCAACCCGACCCGAATAGGTTTCCCCAAATTGATTGATCTCCCTCCACACATTAAAAACCATATTTCAGAAACGAAACCCTAATTTCAATCAAATCAAGATAACCAAAAAAAAATGTTGAAACACGCAACGAAATCAATCCTAGGATCCAGACTGTCATCACCGACACCGGTTTTTAGGCGGTTTTACCATGAGCGTGTGGTGGATCATTACAACAACCCACGAAACGTGGGAGCCTTCGATAAGAATGATCCAACGGTTGGGACCGGTTTAGTTGGTGCTCCTGCTTGTGGTGACGTCATGAAGCTTCAGATTAAGGTTGATGACGCCACGGGACAGATTACTGATGCTTGTTTTAAGACGTTTGGTTGCGGTTCGGCTATCGCCTCCTCGTCCGTTGGTAAATTACTTTTTTCTTCTTTTTTTTCATATAATTTGGGAAAAGTATTATTCTATATGTGTATTTTAGTTGTTGCTGCGGTTTTTTGATAGATTAGGTTGTGTTTTCCGCCCGTTTTATAGAGGCTTACCGTGTCTTGAGCTTTTTCAAAATAAGCTAGCTTAGGGGTGTTTGTTTCGGCTTATGACACGTGAGCCCATTTCGGTTTATATTATTAAGGGGGTGTTTGGTTTGGCTTATATAATGTAAGCCGAATTCGGCTTATATAACATAAGCCTCAATTTTGTGGCTTATTTGGAGGTTTATGGGCTTATATAGGTTTGTTATATCATGATAAACTTATATAAGCCCCTAAGTCTCAAAATAAGCCACAAATTTAGGGCTTACGTTATATAAGCCGAAAATAAACCATATTTCGGCTTATATTTTATAAACCTTAATTTTTTAAGCTTATGGGCTTATATAAGTTTATGATATCATAACAAACTTAGATAAGCCTATAAGTCTCTAAATAAGCTACCAAATTGAGGCTTATGTTATATAAGCCGAAATAGGCTTACATTATATAAGCTAAAACAAACAGCCCCTAATAAGCCCCAATTTTGTGGCTTATTTGGAGACTTATGGGCTTATTATATAAGTTTATTATATCATGATAAACTTATATAAGCCCACAAGTCTCCAAATAAGCCACAAAATTAAGGGTTATTAGAAATATAAGCCAAAAATAAGCCAGATTTTGGCTTATATTTCATAAACCTCCATTTTTGTGGCTTATCTTGAGACTTATGGGCTTATATAATAAACTTATATAAGCCCATAAGTCTCCAAATAAACCACAAAATTAGGGCTTATGAAATATAAGCCAAAATGGGCTTACGTTATATAAGCTAAAACAAACACCCCCTTATTATGAAATAATCTTTGTTTGTCCCACAGGGTTGTGGAAGCTTTTATAAGCCATAAGACTCCTTAAGCGCAAGCAAATTGAAACGGGCTTATTGGGGCTTATAGTTAGTTAAATTACTTAAGTACCAATCAAAATATAATGCATTATCATATATCTGAATTTGATTTGATGTATTTATGTGATTTTACATTACTAAGCTTCAACTCCAACTAATTCATAGCGTTATAGAAAGAGCCGCAAATATTTTAGATAAGAGCTGAATGTTTCTATATTACAATTAAACTTATGTTAGCGGTATACGAATAGTTTTCATCTCTACCTATTATCTCCTTGGCTTAAACTAGTTAAAAGGCTACCTAGGAGTTTCCTCATTGTTTCAATCGTCTTCTGAAATCTAATGAGATGTTTGTATAAAGATTGTGTTTGGCGCGAGGCTCATAAGGTCTTATAGGGGCTTAGTTTTGTTTGTGGCTTACGAAAGCTTTAATGAGCCATAAGCCTCCAGCCCTCCATAAGCTCAAGCACATTGAAAGGGGCTTATGGCTATCAAATTACTTGAGCACCCTTCAAAATTTCATGGATTATCACGCAATGGTAATATATCTGAATTTAGTTTGATTTACTTTTATTGATTTTACATTAATAGCTTCAACTCCATAATTCGCTAAACAACTTCATAAAAATATAAGCTTCATTTTCGGCTTATAATATAAGCTCCAGCTCCAACCCCAGTCTCAACCTATTTCGCCAAACATACTCTTAACTGTATATGTGGATTATGAGCTTGTATGATTTTGGCTCATGTTTTATAAGCTTGACCTTTCCGGCTTATTTTCAGACTTGTATAATAGGTTTATATAAGCCCATAAGTTCAAAAATAAGCCAGAAAGGTTGAGTTTATGAAACATAAGCCAAAATTAACATCATAAGACAAATAAGCATAACCTTATGTTAAAGGTATAGTTTTCATATCTATCTCGAGGGCTTGGGTTTTTCTCCTTGGCTTAAACTAGTTATGGATATATAGGAGTTTTCTCGTTTTGTCGACGGATATGGTGAATGGGGGCTTACTTGACTTCTTTCGGCTTGTTTTTATCAGTTATCTATTCTTTACTTGGAGCCAATATAGTGTCGATAATTTTAGTAATGAATTGATGAGAGGCTTACTTAGATACTTGTATGAAAGAACATATTACCGAAACTCTAGTTTCGTATATGCTTACGTGATGTCGGCGACATTATATCTATATATATTCACGAGCCTTTTGCTATTGTCTAAGTGTCTGCTTCTTTTCCTTTCACTCAACACGTGCTAAATTCAGATTGCTTATTGGTGTGCTGGTGAGCTGGTCTCCAAGCAAAAGTTAATCATAAAAAGTTCTGACATATAGCCTTCTCTATCTGCTACTTGTGGCATGCTATTCTTGTAAACTAAAATGATGTTTTTTTGGGGGGGTTTGTTATAAACATATAATACACGTTATTAGTTAAGTTTTTGTTAATATAATATAAGCCTTAGGTCTTTTCTGGTGGTTGATCAGAATACTTTTTTTTAATGATTGTTGTGTGAAAGAAGTTTAAAGATGTATTTTTGGATAATCGCATCTGCTTTAATTGTTAACCCTTTTTTTCAGCTACCGAATGGGTCAAAGGAAAACAGATGGAAGAAGTTCTGACCATAAAAAACACGTGAGTTTCAGTTCTTTCCTGTAAATTCTTTGCCCGCATGTTGAAATTGATCCTTGTTTGTGATCATGGATTGCTTTGACCAATTGCAATTGTTTATTTGTATTCTTTATCTGATATGTCTATAAAGATTGATGCTTAGAAAATGAGGAGCTAGTTAGGATTGCTGATCTGTATATAAAGAGTACCTATTATTAATTAACATATAAAGAGTGTACCACGGCTTAATACAAACTGTGGTGGAATTTTGTTTTATAGGCTGGGAACTTGTAACGCATACCACAAATCAAGTCTTGAAAATTCTTTTCAGGCTCACTAAATGCTAGTCGGGGTTTTAATTACTTATATTTGAACGACAATAATGCCTCTGTACAGGCTTAAAGTTAAACGTTTATTCTGAGCGTCACACACAACTTTCAATGTGAAGAACACGGATGTTCCATGTGGTATCTGCGAAATTATAATGTTGTCAGCAAGTCTCAAGTGTTACATAGATGATAGTTGCAAGAAATGAAGCATGATGGTTGTCCCTAACTGGCTTTTTTTTTGAAATAATCCTAGTGGTTAAGGTTGTCACTATGACAATTTTTTTTAAATATTTAATTACTACGTAGTAATAGTTATTGCATACCCAAAGCTGATCACCAGCAAGTCCAGACACCGCCACACCAATCTCACACATGTCATCCCAGCCCACCACATCACTTTCATCGACTTTGAAAATCACCTCTTACCACCACTGTCTCCGTCTCTCTTGTAAATCAACCTTATAGATTCTCACTCTACCAATATGTGTCGGTGCACTTGTACACATATTATTAAGTATGTATCTATGTATACAAAGAATTAGCGGCTGATTTAGAGTGAGTGGTCCCTTCTTACATATTCACGTAGATTTTGAATAATCGGTTGCTCAATAGAATAGTCGTTTGAGACAAAAAATTGTCAGACTAAAGAATACACCAGTTGCATCACCTTCAAGTTCAACCTCTAAACTAAAATATTCGCCTTCCTGAACCTCCTACAATCACCTCAAAACTTCTGTCGCCGAAAAAAACACTAACTTCACAATATGAATGTGCTCACTGGTTTTATTTTGTCTTGGATATCTGTTTTCGTATGTATGTGGGTTTGAAATCGTGTGATCTTAGCCGGATCTTATCGTCCACCTCAGGTATGCGTTTCTTAGTTTGTGTATACTCAAAAGTGGGTAGTTAGGTTTTGCTCAGATATGAGTTACCTGTGGTAGTATGCTCAAATTGAGCATATTAGACCGCGGACCGAGCACATTTCGGTCTGGTCCCCGGTCCATGCTTTTCCACAATTTGGTCCAGTCGCTCCGGTCCGGACTTGCAAAAACCCGGCGACTATGCTTTGTTGGACTGGACCGAAGACCGACCCGGATCAACCATTTCGGACCGGAGCGACCCGGACCGGGCCATTTCGGTCCGGTCCTCTGCCCGGCGTTTTGGACAAATTCTGCTTTGGGGCGGTCTTGGTCGGTCCGGTCCGGTTTTTGGACCGTGATCACCGTTATGCTCAATCATGGTGGGAGTAAGGGAAATTCTGGTGGTTGTTGAGTCGGTGGTAGTTCGGGGAATGGGGATGATCTCTGTGGGACGAGCTTTGGTTTTTTTTGGACTCTTGAGTTTCGGGGTATTTTGGCCATTTTAATAAGGGTAGTGATATGCACACGGAGAGTTTTGATTTGTACACATAAATTTGATTTAAAATGACCTATATGCCCTTGAGTGGTTTTCTTCTATACCTGTATGGCTGTATATGTTTTCTATCATGAAAAATCACAACCACCGAAAATCGTTCTTTTATTTTTTAAAACAAAACAATATAATCTGCTACAAATAAAAAATAACCAAATATCATTCTGGATGAATTGGCCATTATATGACAGATCCATACAACAATCTCATAAATATGATTTTATTATATTTGATTGAATTAAAACGAAATGACTACAAAATAATTTTAGTGTTCTTATTTTTACTAAGAATCAACTTTGTCATAAAACCTTAAAGATGCAGAACTGCAGATTGTATTTCGAAGAAAACATTCTCCCTTTATAATCAAGGTAGTTTCAAACCGTAACAATTATTCTGGGTTTTGGTATAAGAGACGCCCGCTTGTTGTCTTGATATGGTCAATGTATGAACGACTAACAACTGAATTAGATCGGTGCCGGGATTAGCAAAACTTCAAAGTTCAAATAGGCATACAAGAAAAAGAAGAGGAATCGTACAATATATGGAGCTTTGGTTGTTGAATTGATGAATAATAAAATTTTATGTTGTTAAAGTATGTAAGTAGTGAATTCTTGAGGGTGGATTTGTGAGTGAGAGACAAGGGATTTCTTAACCAGAAAGATGATTAGTTAGTGGGTTATAGAAGGCAAGGGTAAAAGTGTAATCTTCATATTAGAATTCTGTGTACAAAGTAAATTTATCCGTGTACATATCATCACCCTTTTAATAATTCTAACAGACTTGGTTAACTTTAAAAAAAGCCATTGATTTGAGACTTGACCAAATCCATTTGTTGACATAAACCAAAAGGACCATATGTAATATCTTTGTAATTTCTGGTTTTTTCCCTTCTATTTCTTTAAAAATGTTTCATATTTTCTTAATTTTCATCTCCTGCGTATATTAAAATGAACCACTTATTATCACCTTTAAGGTCTATATTGTGAGAGTAGAAAGGTCACTCATTTATCTAGCTCTTTAAAATGCCTTTTAGAAGAGTGTAGGGACAAAACTCTTACGGGTGCAAAGGCGAAAGTGAAGGAGGGAGCAGCCAACAATGCGCAACACTCAGATGGAGTGGCCAACAATGCATAAGTGGCAAAAACCAATTAAAAAATACTCCCATGAAAGCAACTAAACTTTCGAATAATTTTCAACCTAGCTCTGTCATATTGCAGCTACAGGATAGAAGCAATTTTTTCTTTTTTAGTTGATAGCAGATAATTCTTTGATCTACCCGAGATAATGAATCATTTTTTAACTCTTGTTAATTTCACAGAACCCCTGGATTTGTAAAAACTGCAGAAATTCTTGGTCTTTAGAAAGTGTCAGTTTAGTCTTGACCTATTTATTACAATGTAGTTTCCGGGCTTGATTGAGGGCCGAACGCCAAGAACATATTTGAACCAAATGAAGTAGATTGATATACGAGTATCTACCAAACCTTATAAAGATATGACTCTCAGGCAGGATAGCGAAAAGTAGATAACGTGAAGCCATGAACTGTGACAAAGTAAAATTTTGGCAGGGTTTAGGAGATTTCAATTAGGTATACTAAAACCAAAGTCGCCATATCCAGTAAGCCATTTTACAAGTATCTCATTCTTAACTTATGCGATATTATTCGGTTTTGTTTCTGTTTTCTTGGGTTTATTTGTGTCAATTGGTGAACGCACTGTTTATGGATATAAGGTTTACAGTTGATATTATTGTTGCAGAGAAATTGCAAAACACCTGTCCCTTCCTCCTGTGAAACTACACTGCAGCATGCTTGCAGAGGATGCCATCAAGGCAGCGGTCAAAGATTACGAAACTAAACGTGGCAAGTCTGTTGCTACTGAGAAGGCTGCCGATGCTTGATTATACCGATCTGGGTATTGAAAACACAGCAAAATCATATGCCTTCAAACATTATGCTTTTTCTTTTTCTGTATTTTTTCTTTCTTTCTTTCTAGTATGACAATGAACTGAAGCGTGGAGGAGATATGTATGTATTAAAAATCCAGGAAGAAGTTTTTGACTCTGGTGTACGTGTGCTATGTAACTCATATTACCTCTCTCTATACGTTTGAACTTGTGGATATCTGAATATGCATCTTTTGAAGTAGAATAACTGAATAAGGTTGATGCTTGGGCCGACTTCGGTTACATATCAAGTGCTTGTTAATCCCATTCATCCTGCAAATTAATCGACTTCCACAGGTACAAATAAATGGAATATGTTCAACTCAGTTAAATTGAAGCGTTTCAAAAAAAAAAAAAAACACTCAGTTAAATCGATGTCTTTTCATGAGCACCGACTTAGTCTAAGTTGTGTAAACAAGTCTGAAGTCATTGGCTGTGGTAAATTTTATCGAACTACACCAATATCTATTATGGGGGCAAAGAGAACACGAGTTCATGATCAATCAAATTGCGCTCGTGGATTGCAGGTGGGAACGTCAAATATAGTCACGATTCGCTGAGTGAAAGATTGAAGTTTTTGGATGAAAATTAGGCTTGTTTATATAAGGTCTTGACGATAGCCTCTATCTAGAACGCCGGGAGTAGTGTGAAATTTCATCCGAGAATTCACACACGCCACCCGGATTCCATGGGTAAACTGTAATGGCCTCATCCGAGATGCCAGACTCTCGGATGTGGATGAAAATCATGCTCATAGTTATCTTTCCTCATTTGATCATAATTGAAGATTTGTTTCCTAAGAACAGCAAATTCACGTGTAAATCCTGAATACGTCAGAATGTTGAAAATCAAACACGGGACCATTTATCTAGTATTTATTTTCTTAGACTTTTACACTTTATCTTTTTCCATAAAAAAAGAAAAAAGATTTCCAAGATCCTAAAAAAAAAATCCATACTTTTCTGATTCTGTCAAGATACTACTTGTGTTTGGTTCAACTGCTTCAAGAAGCCTTAAACACAAACAGATCATACAGACAGACAGACCAACAACCTTGTCAAACATCCTATCAGAAACCCAACAACAACATTTTTTTTAAGGTTTGTTACTTTTTAACTACTAGTACTAATAATATATATGTTTGATTACATTTTGTTACCTCACCCAAAACTAGTGTTTGTTTTCTTTTATATAAAAAGTACATTAAATTCTTATAATTAAGGCCTCATAGTTTGATGAGTTACTTTCCAAAATGGGAAGGTCTAGTTTTGGTGAAGTACATTTTTACACCATTATTAGCTGATTTTTTAGTTATACCAGTAGTACTCTCATAATTTCCATGTGGGTATGAGTTATTGTGAATTGTTATGTGTTGATTGATTGTATCTATACGGTGTTGAGCATTTATTGATTTTGTTTCGTTAGAGTTAGGATCGGATAAGAAGCTATATCTTAGTATTCCCTAAAAAAAGTTACGGTTTTGGTGAATGTTTATTAGCCCAAGTTTTGATGAATGAATTATGATATATATATTTTATGTTGAGCTTTGACTGATTTTCTTGTTATCAACGTTTTGCGACAATCCACATCATATAAGAAGCTAAAAAGTTTATCCTTTTTTACGGTTTAGACGATTATTTAAGTGAAATTTATAATTTTCATAAGTTGCGAAAAAGTTATCCTTTTTTATAGATTTATGAAAAAGTTGTCTTTTTGACGAGCCATAGGAATATTTATCTGTATATAGTCAATTTATGTGTGCTGTTCGTTGATGAAATGAAGTTAATTGAGCAGTCCAATATTGACATTGACCTGTATAGGAGGTGGTTAGGTGAAGAGAGTGATAGCATTGAATTTACTAATGGATGGTTCAATAACAACGGACCAACCAATAGAAGTTACCGATATTATAAATGAAGATGTCAAGAACATAGCTGAGAAAGAAGAAACAGGAAAAGAAATGGTTCCGCCTGTTGGTAATTCGATGCATAGGTCGAGTTCAAGGCCGCAACTTGATCTTAGTGGCGCAGCCATACAAGGGAATTTCGAAGAGAGGGATCCTACTATTCTGTTGCCTAATCAATCTGATGATATTTCCCATTTGGCACTTGACATTGGAGGTGATTCTTGTTAAATTAATTTGTTTTTTTCATTATTTAAGCTGTACAGTTGGTCAGAGTTTAGAAAGTTCTCGTGTTACTGCGTTGGGTTCATCATGAAAATAGTACTTATTTACGAAGTTTTTGTATTTTGACGTGTTTGTGGCAAATTTCTTGCTAATTTAGGATCTCTCGTCAAGTTAGTTTAATTGGTATAAATCACATCAATAGTTTAATGGTGCAATTTAGGGAGTGTTTGGTTTATAAAACTAGTTATCTGCTCATTGTGTTTTGATGCAGCAGATACGCAATTTTGAGGGTTTCTAGGATTAATTACCTAAACTGCTTATTTTAGGAAAAAATAAAATAAAATAAAATAAAAAAAATAAAAAAAATATAAACAGCTTCGAATAATAATGGCCAGAGTTACTCTTCATATAATCAAAAAGCATATGCATTTTGAATATGCATTCCCAAACACCCCCTTAGTCATAAATATTGAAAGATTGTTCAGTGTTCTATAATTTTAATGTTTCTTGTTCGTTTCATCACGAAAGATTCCTCTTTTGATATATGCACCAGGATCTCTCATCAAGTTAGTTTATTTTTCGCGACATGAGGATCGTGTAGCCAATGACAAGAGGAAGAAATCCATAAAGGAAAGATTTGGTGTTAGCAACGGTAACAGAAGGAGTTTCCCAATTCTTGGAGGGAGACTGCATTTTGTGAAATTCGAAACAGCAAAAATTAATGAATGTCTAGATTTCATCCACTCGAAACAACTTCACCGAGGAGGTGCGACTCTTTTGTTACTATGCTTATAAATTATCTCACTTATACTTGACTAACTAACTTATTTTCCATCATGTGCAATACGTATTCCAGAAAATGACAATGCAGTAATCAAGGTAATATACATTCACTTTTTTTCATTAACGTTTAATTTTTCCATGTTCATATAGTTAGTCTGTAAAATTTATCAATTGACTAATCAGAATGTTTGAGAAGGCTACAGGTGGAGGCGCATACAAGTTTGCCGATCTTTTTAAAGAAAAACTTGGAGTTAGCATAGATAAAGAAGATGAGATGGACTGCCTTGTAGCAGGTTCAAATTTTTTGCTTAAGGTACTAATTTTCTTTGTCTATATTAGTTTATTATTTAAACTAGGATGATTTATGATTTTGGTTTAACGAACTTAATTTTGTGTAGGCGATTCGCCATGAAGCATTCACTCATAAAGAAGGTCATAAAGAGTTTGTGCAGATAGATCATAATGACATGTACCCATATCTTCTTGTTAACATAGGATCAGGAGTTAGCATGATTAAGGTGCCCTTTATTTGTGCTCTTCTGTTTGTGTATTATTTAGTGTTTTATTTCAGATAATTAAGATTCAGATGCTTCATTTACGTAGGTTGATGGAGATGGGAAGTTTCAGCGTGTTAGCGGGACAAATGTAGGCGGTGGAACTTACTGGGGATTAGGGAGGCTATTGACTAAGTGCAAGAGGTTAATCTAATCTTCTAAATATATCGATATATGATAGAAAATGATGTAGTTTACAACAAAAGTTTTGTCACAGTTTCGATGAGCTGCTGGAGTTGAGTCAAAGGGGAGATAACAGCTCCGTAGACATGCTCGTTGGAGATATTTATGGGGGCTTGGATTATTCAAAGGTAATACGGTTGAAACATGTGATTCTATAGATTTTATGTTATACTTGCACAAAAGCTCATTGCTTTTCACTTCTTTGACATAATTGTGTATGATTTCTGATATTATCTCAGATTGGACTATCTGCATCAACCATTGCTTCGAGTTTTGGCAAGGCGATTTCTGAGAACAAGGAGATTGAAGACTATAGACCTGAAGACATTTCCCTATCTCTCCTTCGTATGATATCTTATAATATTGGGCAGGTATGATATATAACGACACTGTTTTCGTATAAAAAATAGGATTCAGTTTACTCTCTATGGAAAGTGTAATAAATCTTTATTAATAAGGGTGATAATGAACATGACATGCATGTAAGTCCTTACAAAAACGGAACAATGTTTGACCTCCTTTTTAGTGCTAGTGACCTTACTAGGGTGATAGCAGGTGTTGGTGTCTCCACCCCCTTCCAACTTTTGTAATGAATACAGGCGTTTAAATCATGTTCCCAAATAAAATGCCCCACCCCTGTTCATATTGAAATAGAATATGTTTTACACTCTGATATATTAAGCGTTAATAATCTAGGAACATTCAGGGGCAACTTTTTACGATGCTATCATCACTAGGTTGGGATGTTTGTCTGACTATTTATATGTGTTTTTCTTTTTATCCATATCATCCTATTCCTTAGATGTATCATTAGGTTTTCAGGATTGCTCAAGTATAATGTGTGCCCGTTCATGTAGCTGACTAATGTAGATGATAAGTTAGTAAAAGTCGGTCTATAGGAACTTTTGTAAAAGTTACCTTCCAATAAAGTTAACAATAATTCATTACTACCACTTCTTGTTCATGAGAAATAAGCAGTGAAATGACTCGCAAATTAAAATTTAAAGATTGGCAATAGTATCTTAAATACACGTGAGAAGTAAATCTAATTCTATTTTTGTTCATTTCTTGTTGCAACAAACTTCTTTTCTATATTGTTCCTTTTATAGGAATCTTAATCAATGCTAATTCTGCAGATATCTTATTTAACCGCGCTACAACTTGGAATTAAGCGGATATTTTTTGGAGGATTTTTTATAAGGGGTCATGCTTATACCATGGACACAATTTCATTTGCTATCAAGTTTTGGTAAGGCTTTACTCTTATCATATCTTTTGACATATTAAGCTAGAAACTTACAATCTTTATCCATTATACACTGCCATTCAACCAGTTTGCTTAATGACTGGGTCGATTGGTCTGTTTTCTATTGCAAATGGGTCATATCAAAACATTTAGCTATAAGGGAACGGGTCAAACTTGCTGAATTGGTCCATAGTCCAGTTGAATGATTACAACCATGTAAATCCTTCATTCAAAGACTCAAATTCGTATGTGCAAATATAGTTGTTAAAAAATAAAACTAATACATTCATTATTTATAATTTGTTTTTGAAAATTGGACAAAAATATTAGTGGGTCAACCAGACCTGCCCATCTTGCCACCTCTACTAAGTGGTTTCCCGCTTTCATTTGCATATCCGAGTTCTGATAATAATGCATCATATAGGTCAAAAGGAGAGGCCCAAGCCATGTTTCTGCGCCACGAAGGTTTTTTGGGAGCTTTAGGTGCGTTTATGAGTTATGAAAAACATGGGTTAGACGACTTGATGGTTCATCAGCTGGTGGAAAGATTTCCAATGGGTGCTCCATACACTGGAGGAAAGATTCATGGTCCTCCCCTTGGCGATTTAAACGAGAAGGCAAGTTTATGGTCACAACATAATATGAGATATATATGATCAACCGAATGCTGGATTTTAGTAGAATCAACATGAATAGTGCTTACTGGTATTAGCTTTGAATTATTAATGCATAACATACATAATTGGACTCATTCTCTAAACGGATAAGTTTTGTAAGTCAATTGGTTTGAAAATAAATTAATAATTGAGATTTAGTATCGAGGATGGTGCAAAGCGATATACTTTTTAACTTTAGGCAAACTGCTTCACTAATGTCCTCATATGTAAGCATGTTTCATGCCAACTAAAGGGTGGATATAAGGTCCGAATCTCGTCTATGGCAATCAGAGAGGAAAAATATATTGTACTTGATTTGAACTTCATAATGTGCTTTTTTATAGTAATATTTTTTTTTCTTCAATTTATGCATTACCTGTAATGATGAAAATGGGACGATCTTTCGAATGATTGTGTTGCAATATAACTAGCTTCATATTCAATGCTCTAAAGATATTGTGTAGAGTTCTTAATTTTAAGCCATAACTGTACGATTATGTAACCTTGGACACAGAAGAAAAATATCACAGATAGAGATATTTTCTTTTGTAACTTGTAATGTTGTAAACCAATGTAACCTTATGCCCAGTTATGTATGTATTGCTGATGTAATCGAAAACAAAGTGGTTTCAGGTGGCTTATATACCCCTCTCAATTCCCGAATATATAAGTATAGAATAACTTGCTTCTGTCAGTATGCTAAAAGAGACTGTTTATGTGACATTCTGGTCAGGAAGTAGCAACCTAGATGGTTAAAGACCAATGGGGTGTATTTGTTTTATCACGTGACTATAGCTGTTTAGGAACTAATGCGTGAATCCGTGTGAAACTCTCCTTTGTAACCTGATCAAATTTAACTGGATCCGGACTTTTGTGCTGCATTTCATTAGATAACCCAATGGCATAGAAATGTTATTATGCTTCATAATTGTCAAGCATTAAGTACTATATTTGACATAGTAGTGTATCTGTATATGCAGATATCATGGATGGAAAAGTTTGTACGAAAAGGAATTAAAATTACTGCACCTGTTCCTATGGCTTCTCCAAGAACTACCGGTTTAGGTGGCTTTGAGGCCCCTTCGTCACGAGGAGATACTCTGCGTAGTGATGAAAGTAATTTAAATGTCGGTGTTCTTCATCTCGTTCCCTCATTAGAAGTGTTCCCTTTGTTGGCTGACCCTAAAGCGTATGCATATTGCTATTATGATTTGGATTATATATTTATTTAAGATAACATAAATGTAGTTTGGGTGTGGATTAATGCCTTTATGTTTGTGCTATTTACAGTTATGAACCAAACACTATCGACCTTGCGGATCCCAGTGAGCTTGAGTAAGTTTCAAGTCTTTGTTTTTATAGAGAGGATCCAGTTATTATTGTTGCTTACGCTGATATCCTTTTTCTTGTAGATATTGGTTCAGAGTGCTATCTGAGCATTTACCGGATCTTGTTGATAAGGTAAATATTATCATGAAAATTTAAGCATTTATATATTTATACTGCTTTATGACCTAATTAGAAATTATGCTTCCAACCATGTGATTTCATATTTATACCACAACGTCTTGTTCTTTGTTTTCCTTATTCTGATGTTGTATGGAATATGCAGGCTGTGGCGAGTGAAGGTGGAACAGACGATGCTAGAAGAAGGGGTGACGCATTTGCTCGTGCATTCTCTGCCCATATAGCAAGGTACTACAGATATACTTAATAAGTTATTATGGATTTCCAACCTTTAATGTATGCATAACGCCTTGATAACAGGTTGATGGAGGAGCCTGCTGCTTACGGGAAATTAGGACTGGCCAATCTTCTCGAGTTGAGAGAAGAATGCTTAAGAGAGTTCAACTTTTTTGATGCATATAGTACTATTAAGCAGAGGTATTATTTGTATTATGGTTTTTTTTTAAAAAAAAACTGTATAAGATTTCATATACGTTCTTTTAGAAATTTAATTTGGATTATTTTGGACAGAGAGAATGAGGCATCACTTGCTGTCTTGCCCGATCTTTTGATGGAGCTTGATAGTATGGACGAGGTATGTTATGCCATATTATAAGTACTATTTATTTGCTTGTTTTAGGATATAACGAAAGAAAGAAAAAACTTAAAAATTCTTTAATTTTCAGGATACAAGGCTCCTTACGTTAATAGAAGGTGTTCTCGCTGCAAATATCTTTGATTGGGGATCACGTGCTTGTGTCGATCTTTATCACAAAGGAACAATTATTGAAATTTATAGAATGAGTCGTAAGAAGATGCAACGACCTTGGCGGGCAAGTGGATTTAAAAATCAAATTAATAAAAAAGTTGGAACTTCTATGAGAAGTACATCGAATAAAAAAGTTTTTTTGCCTGTTTTTCAGGAGGATGATTTTGATGCATTTAAGATAAGAATGGATGCTTTCCGTCATAAACGAGCTTTACTCTTTGTCGACAACTCGGGCGCTGACGTCGTTTTGGGAATGCTTCCCCTGGCCCGAGAACTTCTGCGCCGTGGAACTGAAGTGCGTGTCAAAATTACATAAATACCCTATCTCGAGTACAATTTTCTTATACATATTTTTTTTCAGGTTGTGCTCGTCGCAAACTCTCTTCCAGCTTTAAACGATGTTACTGCAATGGAACTTCCAGAAATCGTTGCTGAGGCTGCCAAGGTTTTATTAAATAATGAATTCTCCCCATTTTTATAATTTTGCATGCTATTCATTTTTTTAACTTTTTTTTGTTTTGTTTTAATGACAGCATTGTGACATTCTTCGTGGAGCTGCTGAAGCTGGCGGACTACTTATGGACGCAATGATTAATATTCAGGACAACCCGAGGGAGAAGTCAGTTTCAACTCCTTTAATGGTGGTTGAAAACGGATGTGGCAGCCCGTGCATTGACTTGAGGCAGGTCAGCTCTGAGCTAGCTGCCCTCGCCAAAGATGCTGACTTGGTATGCCTTTTTTCATCTGTTCTCCAAATATAATCCAAATGAAATCTAAGATGATGAATTGATAAAATTTTGGTATCTTGAAGGTCATTTTGGAAGGAATGGGGCGAGCTTTACATACCAACTATAATGCTCGGTTTAAATGTGACGCTCTAAAGGTAAAAACTTAACCCTTCCATCATTTTTTTACTACAAATACATCTTGTTATATATTTGTGCGTTGATAATGGTTACAAATGATGTTTTATATGTAGCTTGCGATGGTGAAGAATCAACGGTTGGCGGAGAAGTTGATCAAAGGGAATATATATGATTGTGTGTGCAGATATGAACCAGCTGCAGCTGCTAGTTGAAAACGTACAGTTGGAAAAAATCTTTGGTACTGTTATGTTATTTTTGTACTATTCCTCCTCAACACTTCTTCCGTTATGTATCATAACTTCATAACGCCGGCTTTCGATTTCTAAACATTCATGTTTTTACAAGAATATGGTCAAATGATACTGTTTCTGATGCATGAATTGTGGAAAGAGGATGATTGACATGATTAAACTTGTACTTGGGGGGTGTTTGTTAGTCTCTTTCGAAAACATACTATCACAATGATGATACCCATTGAAGCTGTTTGTTTACTGATTTAGATATAAAAAGTGAGCCGGAGAGCCTCATACCTAGAGATGGTAAATTTTGCCTATTTTAATAAATATGGGTATTTTTTGTCCATTTTCAAAAAAGGATGGACAATTTTTATCCATTCTTTATTATTAATAGGCTAAACGGGCGCATATGTAAGAAACTTATGGGCGTACATGTAAAACACTAATTAGGCTACTCGGCGGATATTTTATATTTAGTTTTTATCTCCGGCTTTTAAACAAGTATTTTTATTTTTTAATTCTACGTTTTTATGTCTTTTTTCTCATTTTACCTTGCGTCCGTTTAGCCCGTCCGTTTTGCCCGTGCCCGTTTAGCTCGTGCCCGTTTGACCCGTCGCCCGTTTAACTCGTCGCCCGTTTACCCCGCCGTCCGTGCTCGCCTGCCCGCCTGTTTTGCCACCTCTACTCGCACCCTTGACCCATCCCACATTGGTGGATTTGAGTAGTCACACTAGGAGCGGTTGGAGATAGTGGAAAAAAAGTGTGACACATAAGATAAAAGTGCTCATAGCACACGAATTGGTATGGCATTTAATTGTATACGGGAGTGTTGAGAAAAAAAAAATAGTACAAATAGATTAAAAAAAATGATGACATGAGCCTACATATACATCTTACTTACGAGTATTTATTAAAAAAAAATTGTATGATATTACTTTTGGTTGGTTGGTAGATGGTGTTTGGTATCCTTTTCTTTCTTATTGTGTTTGTACGGTAAATGTGATTGGTATTTGAATACGGGTATTATTCCCTAAAAATATGTAATTTTAAACCCACGAAAAGTAATAAATTTAAAAATTCATTCTATTTACTATACCCGTAATCATTCCATTACTTAACCTAAGGCGATGAGTACTGGGTGAGATGTGGATCAATAACACGTTATTCATTTGTTATTTTAACGTTATTTCATCATTTTTCAATAACACATCGATAACTAAAATTTCACTTCTTCACGAAAGTATTAATAATATGTTATGGGTTAAACCCACTGCAAACAACTCTTTCACCCACAAACTC
This sequence comes from Glebionis coronaria, assembly GCA_025667525.1. Lineage (NCBI taxonomy): Eukaryota > Viridiplantae > Streptophyta > Magnoliopsida > Asterales > Asteraceae > Glebionis > Glebionis coronaria. The sequence goes on along the minus strand of CM046875.1, from coordinate 633,202,072 downwards.
TAAAAAAACCAATAAAGAATGCTCGATGGCATTTGTTAATGACATGTTGGGTAATATGGTGTTAAGCGCTGTTGGTATTTTCCCCCCTCGATTTCACTATTCATATCACTATTTTTTTTTTCTATATATCTTTTTTAATTTTGTATTTGTTGTAAAATTGTGCAACTAAAAATGCAGAAAGAAAATAATAAATTTTTATTAGTTAAAAGTATTAAACAGTAAAAAAAATGTGAAACATAAATTGATAAAAGTTATGTTATGGTGAACTTGAAGGGTACATAAATAATCATTTGTTTTACCATTTAGTGAGAAGGGGGTTTTCATAGTACCTTACTGACCTATCAGAAATGTATTAAATAATACCACTTATTTGTACTTGTCTCTTATATTTACTGTATACTTTTTATCAGTTTCTGTTTTATGTTTTTTTCAGTTTAATACCTGTTAAATTTTATAATTTTTATTATGTATTTTTAGTTTCTTTATTTTTTTACGTAAATAAAATTATAAAAATGAAAAAAAAATCAGAAAAACAAAAAAAATAGATCCACTTTTTTCGGGGTCTTAATAAACTTCCCAAAAAAAACAAGCCCATACGCACCCTACAAAAATTGCAGTATGGTGAATAAGTATGTGACAGAAAATATTAAAGATATAAATAAGACAAAAGTTCATAATCTAACAACAAGTGGGCATTTGGTCTAGTGGTATGATTCTCGCTTTGGGTGCGAGAGGTACCGAGTTCGATTCTCGGAATGCCCCTTCTTTTTTGTCTTATTCCACCTTAAGATTTTCACATTATTTTTATTCTATCTTAAAAAAAATCCGTGTCATGTTACTTGTTCTGGTTTTGTCTCAAAAGATATTTTCTAGATAGTTTATCCATCATAAATTCTAGACCGACCTTGTTTGCTTATATGTTAAGCCACAATCAATAGTATTTAAACACGTATCATATTCATTAAAATATTCTTTTGTCACATGACTAACTTACGTATTCAAATTCGTAAACGACAAGAAACAAAAGAATAGTATTTAACTATTTATACGAAGATAATGTAGTAAAAACGATCATGTGCTCATATGATGATATGTCCAAAGAGGCAAAAATCATGATTAACTACCAATCTTATCTACTGTATGACTCAATTTGGATATGCATCAATCAATATATTTTCATGTCGATAAAAAGTAATCTTATTAAGCATTTAAGGATGTTAGATGTTGATGAACTGGTTTTAATTTTAAACACGTAGGTTACAAGTTACAACTAATTTGGATCTATAAGGCTAGTCAAACCATCCATATATTTTAATGGACACGACAATATCTCACTTATCTTTTCATGTACACAATCGAAATTAAAAATGTATCTTCACTAACAATCACTTTTTTCTATTTTGAGCGTATTAGAAAAGACATAGTTAATCCGTGCCCTAAAGTGGATAATCAGAACATGGACAATATTTCATAAATAGGAAAATCTTACAAAGTATTTGAATATAAATGATCAAAACTACTTCATGATTGAATACAAATTTTTATCTAATATAGTAGAATCTCGTCGAAACCTGACTTTTAAAACCTTTCAAAATCGATCTAGAACTTGTTATTGAAGTTGCGTTGCAAGTGTGTGTCGAATGAGGAGAATAAGGCCCTTTATTTATACTGTTCGGGTTTTTTATAACGTATGTAATATTGTGTCCTACATCGTAAGACCATGTTTCTTGTTCTCTTGTAAAATGAGATACCCACGTTTAGAGGTGAGACGATCTTACGATGCGGGCTTTCAAAAAAGTAAGTCTTTCAAGATCACGTTCACGTTGGAATCTTTGACGTAAAGAGAACAAAAGCCTACGTCGTAGATCTTCTTTCTTATTTTAGTAATGATCTTGTCGTTTAGCAAATCTTGTCAACAAAATAGTACCTACGTCGTAGACAATATATGCGTTTACGTCATAGGTTCTTCAAATTAGGAAACTCGGACATCATGATTCTTACGGCGTAAGGTTGGAATGCATCTACATCGTAGGTGTCTTTGAAAATGCGTGCTTGGCGTCATTTCTTGTCAAATCCCACCATTTAACCCTTGTTTTCCGTTACTTGCTCAATTTCACATGCACAACACAAATATATAGAACTATAAAATATTAATTAACACTAAATTAAGCATAATTAAAGAATATTGAGAAAAAAACATTAACGGGGCGCTTGGTTAACTTGAGGGGAATGGGAATGTGAAATGGTAAGGGAATACAAAGGAATGCAATGAACATTCCTTAGTATTATCATTACCATTGATGGTGCTTGGTTAATATAAGACGTGGTGGTGATTGTAGATGATGACAACAACTGTTAGGGTGATAGTTAGTGGTCGCGACGATAACGGTGTTGGTAAAGGAAACAATTAATACAATTAGTGACGATTAGTGGTGGTTGAGAACGACGACCATTATAGAAGATTGCGTACTTGTGGTAGTCGGCAGAGGTGAAGATGGCGGTAATGGCGTGGTTTGGTCGTTTTGGGGTTGTTATTGACGGTTGGTGGTGGTGTCGGAGAGTGGTGGTGGCGTTAGGAGGATGGTGGTAGCAACAATGGTGATGGTCAATGGTGGTGGTGGCGTCAGAGAGTGGTGGTGACGTTAGGAAGGTGGTGGTAGCGACAATGATGGTGGTCATTGGTGGTGGTGGCGTCAGAGATTGGTGGTGTCGGCGAGTGGTGGTAGCGTTAGGAGGGTGGTGGTAGCAACAATGGTGGTGGTAGCGACAATGGTGGTGGTGGTGGCGTCGGAGAGTGGTGGTGTCGAAAAGTGGTGGTGACGTTAAAAGGGTGGTGGTAGCGACAATCGTGTTGGTCAGTGGTGGTGGTGGCGTCGGAGAGTGGTGGTGTTGGAGGGTGGTGGTGGCGTTAGGAGGGTGGCGATACCGAAAATAGTGGTGGTCAGTGGTGGTGGTGGCGTCGGAGAGTGGTGGCGTCGGAGGGTGGTGGTGGCGTTAGGAGGATGGTGGTAGGGACAATGGTGGCGGTCAGTGGTGGTGGTGGCGTTAGAGAGTGGTGGTGTCGGAGAGTGGTGGTGGCGTTAGGAGAGTGGTAGTAGCGACAACGGTGGTGGTCAGTCTATTACCTTGAATCCATTACCCCCGATTTACAGGGGAATAGTTTATTTTTTTTGAACGGCAAATTTATTGATAAAACTAGCAAGACGCTAGAAATTACAAAGATAACAAATTTGGATGTTGAATCCAACTATCCCGATTATAAGCACTTCTACTTCTAGAATTACACCAAAAAAATGAACGTTCAACAATGTCGTCAAAAATTGTACTTTTCCGAGGCTTCCTATCTCCAAAAAGAAGTTGATTCCTGAAATTCCAAACGTGCCACCACGAGATATAAAAAACTCCTTCCAGAACAGATTTAAGTTTGGAAACCATTCTAATGTTAGAAAACCAAGCCAACCACTCTGCATAGGAACTAATAGAAGGCGCTGTAACGTTCCACCAACGACAAACTAAACGAAACACATCAGACGCCATAGGGCAGCTAAACAACAAATGTGAAAGATCTTCCTGAGCATTCTCACAGTTAGGACATATAAGCGAATTAGTATTTACTCCACGGGTAGATAAGTTCATTCTAGTAGGTAACCGATCAAGAGAAACCTTCCACGCAAAGATATTAATCTTTATCGGCACTGCCTTAACCCATCGGGTGACGTTACCTTCCTTAGGCAGAAAATGAAAATCCAAAAGATATCGAACATCCTTAACACAAAAGTCCCCTGTCCCATTTACGTCCCAATACCAGCGGTCAACAGAATTAGAGAGGGAAACAATACCTGTTAAGTTCTGTAACTGTGCGAATTGATCAGCTTCCACCCCTCCTCTAACATTTCTACGGAAAGAATTAGATAGACCATGAAATTTATCAGCCACTAAAACATTTTTTTCAGTTTCCAAAGCATATAGACGAGGAAAAAGTAAATTTAGCTGCATATCGCCTATCCATAAGTCCTCCCAGAATCTTGTATTTGTGCCATTTCCAACACGTCTTTTGCAATGAAGCAGCAGATCCACTCCTTGAGATTTAAGATAACCAACTTCGCGAAGAATGGAGTACCAGATCGACGAACTGAACTTCGGCAGATTCTGCATATCTAGCCCAAACATGGCAGAAGTGAAACGAAACCATAAGGAATTATCTCGAACTAGGAATCTCCAAACCCACTTAAATAATAAAGCCCTATTAAGGGCGAATAAACTCGAAACACCTAATCCTCCATGAGGTTTAGCAGCTAACACTTTGGACCATTTAACCCAAGTGATTTTATGATCGTTCCCTTGGTCTCCCAAAAAGAATCTTCTACGAATGGCTTCCATCGAACCGAGAACTGTCTTTGGAACCTTATAAAGAGACATGTAATAAATGGGAATGGCTCCAAGGACAGCTTTGAGTAAAGTAAGGCGACCCCCAATTGAAAGTGTTTTAAGTTTCCAATTGGAGAGACGAGATTTAAGGATACTAATGACTCCATCCCAAGCCTTAATGTGCGACATAACTCCACCAACCATCACACCTAGATACTTAAATGGGGTATGCAAAATTGAACAGCCAAGAGTTGTAGCAGCTTCTGTAACAGTAGCAGTAGCAACACCGACTCCTAAGATCTGGCTCTTTTTCACATTAATAACCAAGCCCGAACATAACGAAAAGCATTGAAGAACGTACAAAATGTTCTGTAAATTATCTTTGGACCATTCACCAATGAAAACAGCGTCGTCAGCGTAAAATAAATGCGAGATCGTAACAGAATTATCAATGCGAATACCTTTAAAAGAACCTGCCTCAATAACCCTGTTGAAAGATAAATGAAACGACTCCATGACTAAAAGAAAAAGATATGGAGCCAACGGGTCGCCTTGCTTCAAACCCCTATAACACTCAAATTCAGAAGTAGGGCTTCCGTTAACAAGAATAGAAGCCATTCCTGAATAAAGACAACCACGAATCCAGTCACACCATTTGGAACCAAACCCGAACTTCACAAGAATTTCCTCCAAAAAATCCCATCTGACGGAATCGTAAGCTTTAGCAAAGTCTACTTTAAAAATCATAGCTTGTTTTCTCTTATATCGACACCAAGATAATAAGTCATTAATGATGAAGGGACCATCTAGAATTTGTCTATTCGGGAGGAAGGCAGTTTGAATATCCGAAATAAGCTCTGAAATGACCAAACCTAATCGAGAAGCAAGAATCTTAGTGACCACTTTGTATAAGCTGCCAATCAAACTAATTGGTCGATAATCACTTACAAATTTAGGATCAGTAACTTTAGGGATTAAAGTAATAAAGGTAGAGTTACATCCCCGCGTAAACGTATGATGTTCAAAAAACCACTCCACCGCAATCGAAAAATCCTCACTTATAATATCCCAAAATTTGCGAAAAAATTCAAACGTGAAACCGTCTGGTCCGGGGGATTTATTAGTACCACATGCCCAGACCGCCTTACGAATTTCATCGCGAGTTACAGGCTTTTCTAACTCGACAGCAAGAGTAGGATCTAATCGATTAGGAAAATCAAAGTTGAACTTACAACGATTAGATGTTGGGGCTTGGAATCTAGATGAAAAATGAGAACGAAAAGCATCTTTAACCTCAGCAGGATCATCGACCCATTCTCCATCAACCATAACTCCTCTGATGGATAAATTAGCACGTTTCCGGTTAACAATTCCATGAAAAAACTTGGAGTTTTCGTCGCCTTCTACAGCCCACTTAACTTTAGCCTTCTGCATATGATCGCTAGATTCAGCATTTTTGATTACATACACTTGCTTCATCAGTTCCATACGAGATAAAAGGAGATCATCAGTGACGTAACCTCGATCCAGCTGCGTGTCTATGTCACGAAGCTTGGCCTTAATCTCCATAATCCTACCCATGTGATTCGATTTATATTTACCGATCCAATCCCGAATTGCCCTTTTTAGAATCTGTAACTTCTTCATAAAACGAACCATCCCATTACGATCATCTAACACAGTAGAATTCCAGCAAACAGTAACCATCTCAGTAAACCCTTTGATAGCTAACCAAGAGTGGTACAATCTAAATGGGGTAGGACCGAAATCTAAAATTGCCTCCCGAAGTAAAATCGGACGATGATCAGATAAATTCCTATCAAGACAAACTGCCGAGATACGAGGGAAAGACTCAAATATACCTTCAGTCACAAGGAAACGATCAAGCTTGCTCATCTTTGTCGCCGAGGGATGAGACCATGTGAAAGAAAAACCTCCCATTTGAACATCAACAAGGCCAGAATCAGAAATGAAAGCATTAAATTCTGTGGCACCTTGCAAATCAAAATTCGATCCCATGCGTTCGGATTCACTCCTCACTTCGTTAAAATCTCCCGTGATAATGCATTCGCCCTGCCACCTCATAACAAGATTTTTGATATAATTCCAGAGAGCTCTTTTCTCAGTAGTGGCCTGAGGAGCGTAGATAGAGATAACAAGGAGTTTGGTTTGAGTAGGAACCCACGTACCAAAAAGAGCTACAAAATTATCAGAAATACTATGATTATCTTTAATAAACACGTTTGGATCCCAAACACAAAGAATTCCGCCCGAATTACCAATTGCTTCACTGTAAGTCTGACTAAACCGAGTGTTACCCCATAAACACTTAACAACCATATCTGAAATACACGCCATCTTAGTTTCTTGAAGAGTTAAAAAATTTACCTTATGTTTGAGACATAATTCTCTGATCCAATCTTTTTTAGCCTTGGATCCTAGGCCTTGAATGTTGAGAGAAAGACAATTCATGGATTCACATTTTGCGCTCCTTGTGAACCAATAATGGTCTCCAAATCTTTGGTGCAGCCTTCCATGTCATAGCCCATGGTCTGACCAATTTTGATCATATTATCAAGAGCCTCAAGTATTGATCCTCCTGTTTTATTATTAACTGGAGTGTGGCCTGAATTAACGTGCGAAAAAATGTCGTCGTTATGTTGATTTTTATCCATCCTATGCAATCCAGTTCCTTCTTCCTTAGTCGACAAAGTATCAGAATCCTGTACACCCTCTTTTGATGCCATCACGTTTAAAGGTTCTTGTTCCGGTGTATAACCTGGTGGATGTGGAATACTATGGTCAGAACTAGAAGAAGCCACATCCACGTTCTGCTTTTTTAAAATCTCATATAAATTAAACGGATCAGGTGAAAACTCCTTAGTCGACTGTTTCTGAGGTATATCAGCAACATGCTCAATGTTAACAGATTGGTGGTTATCATTATTATCCCCAAAGATTGTTTCTGAGACACTGTCTCCATCACTTACGTTATTCACATTAATGTGTTGATCCACACAATTAGGAACTTCATCATGGTGTTTAGGGGACTGATTATCTGAACAATAACCTCCCTCGTCTATCTCTTTAAAAGTAGGAGTCCACATGAACAACTCTTTTGCCCTAACTGTGAACGATTTACCACGAATGCTAATCTTGAAACTTTCAAGGATATTCGAATCCAAATTTGTCAAAATACAACATCTTTTGCGTGCAAATATCTCATCATTACAATCCTCTGTCTCAAGCATCTTTCCCCATTTGGATCCAATCTTAACGAAAGTATTTCTCGACCAAACATGACGAGGTATTCCTTCAATATCAACCCAAACGATCCGTTCGTTTGGAACGAAATCAGATGTAGGGTTAGATAAGTAATTGAACCAAGACGCCACTCCTACATGTTTCAGGAACTTGCTTTTCGTAATGATATTATTGAATTCGATCAAAACCTTCATGCCTCCCAAATACAACAGTTTAGTATCAGGAAAACCCTCGTTAGCTAAAATAACGTAAAGATTATTAATCGATGAGAAATGTTTAACGTCTCCCAATACGGACAGAGTATAATCTTGATCAACAATACAGTCATCCTCAAGAACCATAACAGGTACATCATTAGGAAGATGGGAATGATTACCATTACCTTTCAACGCCGAGATATAAGGAGCATCGTTGGTTTTGAAAGGTCTAACGGGAATTGCCGCCGGTCGACCCTCACTCCTGGATTGGGGAACAAAACCACCAGTACCACTCTTCTGAGGCCTTTGAAATCGGGAAACATTTGCATTAAGTCTATGGTTACCAATCCACAAAGTACATAGATTGTTAACCAATCTCTCAACACAGAAAACATTTATAAATCTCACAAACCCAAATCTCTTCCCAGATTTCGATTTTTTAAGGGGGATATAGGAATCGACAACATGTCCGTAAACCTTGCAAGATTGGAAGAGATCCTTAGCAGAGCAGGATTCAGGAAGATTGGTGATATATATCGATGTAGATATCTTGGAAACATCGTCTTCTTTCGATTGAGAGTTTTGTCCTTTCCTCCTAGGTTGCTGCCAATCGAAACTAACCATGATAAAAAATAAAACAAAAAATTTTTGGATTGAAGGGAGATCCAAACCTAAGAACAGAAAAATCAAATAAAGAAAAAACCAATCCACCAACTAATCTAAAGTTTTCGTCGAATCAATTAAAGATAAATAATGGATGATTGCAAAGGATCCACATTACCGATCGTTAATTAATGAATGGATCTTTCAAGATTAGGGTTGTGGTTGGTCTATGAAGGACATTGTTTTTTCCGCCTTAGTTAGATCCGCCATGGATGGAAGTTGTTTTTTTATACTCACCAGGGGAATAGTTTATTACCCAGTGAATAATGATTACCTATAATTTTATAAACCAAGCATTATTAATCATTCTCTTTCTCATTACTTAAATTATTTGATGTTATCAACTCAACTTACGATCTTATGATAAAATTGAGATATTAAATTAAATATTTTAGTTATTTATTTAATTATATTAACATTTAACATCAAAATATATTTATATAATGAGAATTAAAATTAATATATATTCAAAACTAAGTAATAATTGTATAAATAAATTTTAACCACTCATATTTTATCAACAGTAAAAGAAACTTACTTTTCATCTAAGTATTTGAAATAAAATATATCTTCCAAATAAAAAATCGATAAAAAACTTACAAATGCGACGAGAATTAGATGATCTCTTATAGAGCGACACATGTATATACTTTTAACGAACTTTTTTTCGATTTTGTAATCACGTTTGAGAAAATCATATATAACATGACTGAAAAAAATCGAAAAAAAATTAATCGAAAGTATATAGAAAATTGCCCCCTATAGGAAGATAATTTAACTTTCATTTCTTTTTTTGCTAATAATTAACAGTTTGTGGATTTTTTTAATTAAAAAAAATAAAAATAAGTTTTTTTGTTAGATGAAAAAATAAATAACTGAAATTAATTTATTATTTTTATACTTAATATTAAATTTATATTAAGTTTTTCTCATAATTAAGATTGACTCATTAGATTTATACTTAAATGTTAAGATTTTGTTAAACATTTGTTTATGGAGTTATATTCTTTTTATAAGTAAATATAAAAAAGATATATAATATGTGTATTTATTTAAATTTGTCTATTCAAAGTTTAGGTTTAGATCGTTGAAAGCCATAACTGAACCAAAATCGAATCATTAATTAGGAGCGTCATAGTTTTTCAAATTCGAATTCGATCCTTCTATTTAATCAACTACTTTGCGACCAAGCAAAAAACAAAAAGAGTTCGAAATATAAACGGTAACACAAACAACCGACTATAAAAAGTAAAAGTAATAACAATAAATATCACATCATCACGTGACCACTTCCCCAAGAAAACCAATGGACAAAAAAAAGTTAATTCTTACTTTTGATAAAGAAAAAGTAAAAAACTAGTAGAAAATTTTGATAATTATTAAATTAGTAAAAACAAAAACTTTAAAAATAAAAAGTAATTAATATCATTTTAATAGTTATATTTTAAATATAAAAAATTACTATACGCATTTCAAAATTATAATCTCGCTTTAACTTTTTTGATTTTTTCTTCTAAATTTGACTTTAAATATTTAAGTTTATATTATATAATACTTGAAAAAAATTATAACAATGAAAATAAATATAAAAACTAATCAGCTCCTATATTTTTTATTAAATATTATATATATATAAAAATTTAAGATCAAATTTAAAAGAAAAAAAATCAAAATAAAACTACAAATTTAGGTCAGAAGAAGTAATTTATTTTATTTTTACCTATTACAATCTATATCGTCTAATTTTTTTTAAAGGCTCTAAACTTTATTTTTTAAACATAAAAAATACATAGAATTTATTTAAACATTTATATACGTACATAATTATCTTAATACCTTATAAAACATTTAGACCATTTTTTAAATTTAATAATTTTAAAATTTTAAGCCTAAAATTTTAAGCCTAAAACATTTTTTCTTTGGGAAAGTTTATGCATATAATGTTTAAAAGTCATTCAAAATCCTGGGAGTTATGCATACATATTTAAGAAAATTAAATATCCTATATCATAATTTAAAAGTCTTTATTATGTAGTAAATGTATACATTTTTTCTAATGTTGGTTCAATAACTGCCCTTAAAAATTAAATTTCTTTAAAACCATGGTTTTAACCGTGCTCCCATATTGTAACAGCCCATATCAACCTAACTTATAAAAGCCCATTGTACAACCTTTTTAAAGCATGCATAAGACGGTTTTGGCTGTTGTTATTGGTTTCAATGTAACACCCCATTTAATAGGATAGAGTGCTACAGTAAATTATGGTGTACCATCAAAGCATGCAAGGTAAATGTCTAAACATTCATGACCATAAATAGAAATACCAGAATCAAACATCGGTAGTCTAGTAACTCAAAAACAAGCAATATAAGTACTGTAAATGGAAAGGACTAAACAATGTCCAAAAGATGTAAAGTATGATAAAGTAGGAATAAATGCATAAGGTAAAAGAGGCCGGATAGCTTCCAATCCGAATGCACATACTCTGGAGTTCCTACTTGCGTCCTTGGGTACCTGCCATTTGGGAACATGGAAAAGTAGAGGGCTGAGCATAACGCTCAGTGCACGGATATACAATAAAGCATGGAAAACATAGAGTATGGAAACATATAAAGGATAATAAAGCATGAATGGCAGCGGAAATGAATAAGTCATAGAAAACCTAGTTGTCTGTCATGTTAACTGGTTTTAGTTCTCAAAACATAGCTTATGTTACTTATAAAAATCTGTATTAGTTTATGTACCAAATTAGCCAATATAGGTCATGAGGTCAACAACGTGCATGAATACTTGGAGGGGAGACCTCATCATCCAATTAGAGGGGTTGCCTCTAATTAACTAGTCAATGGGTAGGAGGGATCAACTTCTAGTGAAGGATGCAAGGCACACACCACATTCACTATGAAAATCCTGACTGAAACATGTAACTAGGATGCACTCATTCGCCTCACATGATAATATAATAATATAATGGCCAAATAACTGAAAAGGGACGTCACGAGCTATCACTTCGCCGTGGTGAAGTCATAACACTAGTTCCTCTAGTGTTATGGTTATGGTACCTCCATAACTAGGTGAAACTGGTCATGCATGTATATGGCTAAGGTAACTAATAAAACATAAGCATTTAATCTGTAACTAATGAGGAAAATAGTTGGCTGCATACGGGAAATCCTAATGAAGGAAGAGATTCTCCTTACTGAAGGACAGAAAATTTGTACCTTATGTCCAGTAGAAGCTAACGGAAACGATGAAGACTAATCCGCCTTGACGGATAACACTATATAAGAAATATGGACGTGTATGAGTTGTCTGAATTACATGTGTTTTACTGGTTCCGTGTGTTATTAGCTTGTTATATGTATTATGTCATGTTTTACTGTTTACTGTGTATTATGTAGTTATTCTGATGTTCTGTTGTGTATTATTCATGTATTAGTGTATTATAATACTTGTATTGTAATACTAAGTAACTTTATAAAAATAGCAGGTTTCCATAAATAGTAAGTTTCCAAAAATAGAAAGTTCCCAAAAATAGTAAGTTTCCATAATTAGAATTAAGATGGATTATAAATAATAAGTGAAGTTAAATTAGTACAATACAAGTCATGATTATAGTTAGTTAATTAAATAACTGGTTAATTTAATTAAACTATATGTTATATGATTTTAATTAAAATACATGTTTAATTAAAATAACTAAGTATAAATACCTTAGGTTATACATGAATTAATTTTAATAAATTAATTAACCTAAAGTTTAATATGACATGATTTATAAAATAGTTTTTATAAAAACCCGAATCCCGGGCTCGTGTTTTAATATAAGCCGAATAAAATAAGCTATAAACAAGTCCCACCGAGTCCTTGGAAAGAACCTCGGTTGACACTACTTAAACAACTAACATGTAAATATACCCCAACTCGAAGTCGGGGTCCCTTTGTCTCGGGTCCGAATAAACAAAACCAACCGAGCACCCCTTGGGGTCTCGGTGGTGTCTCGGCTCCACCCTAAACCGAAGACAAACACACCCCGACCCATGGTCGGGGTTCCCTTGTCTTGCCGAGCCAACAACCGACCAAGCCGAGACCTAAAGGTCTCGGTGGTGGTGATGAAAAACAAACTGAACACCCCCTTTGGAGGTTTCGGTGCCTCGGCCGAACCACAAACACGAACCAAACGTGCCCTTGACCCAAAATTAATTAATCCTAGTTATTTAATACGTGTTCTTAATATTAATTAATTTTAACATGAAATCATAAGAAAAATAAAATGAAAAGACAAGGTTTTTGAATATACCACTATGTGTAGAATCACGAGATGATCACAAATAATTAAACAACCAAGAAAAATCGTCCGCTTTGCCTTGTATTGTTGTGTAGGCCGGCGACTAAGGAGAACAAGGAGGGGAGGACAAAGCTTTTTATGTAACCTAAATTATGAGAGAAAAGAACTCTTCAGGTGTTTTAATTAATTTTGGTTATGGGCGAAAAGGCCCATCTTGGTCCTTCCTCTTGTCTTGCCGCGGCTATGGGGCCCACATGGGTTAACCCGTAGCTTTTCTCGAGTCTAATTATTTATCGAGTGTGTTCATGATTTAATATTTGAGATTTTGGTGTCCGTGATCGTGTCACATTTATAATATTCATGATTATTCGTTATTTAATGTCGTGACACGTGTATTAATATTATAAATGGAAAGTTTAAATTTTACCGTATTTTTGTATGTTACTGATCACGTGTATTGTTCATAGGTTTTAATGCGGGTTTTACAACTCTTCCCCTCTAAAAGAACAATTCGTCCTCGAATTGGAGAAACGTAGACTGAAAGAAAACATACCCGAATTAGAACTGGAAAAGAGGGTAAGAAGTCCGTATAGACTCCTCCGTCTCCCAAGTGGCTTCCCGCTCAGGATGATCCCTCTAGAGGATTTTGACGAATGGGATCGTCTTCCTCCGCATGAAACGATCTTGTCGCTCAAGAACTCTCTCCGGTTCTTCGACATATGAAAGATCCTCTCGAATCTGATCAAGTGGATACTGGACAACTTGAACTGGATGATAGTTGTATCCTCTGAGTAAGGACACATGGAACACGTTGTGAACGTGTGATAGCTGAGGCGGTAACGCTAAACGATATGACACTTCACCAACACGTTCTATGATGTCGAACGGTCCGATAAAGCGAGGACTGAGCTTCCCTCTGATTCCAAAACGTCTAACTCCTCGTGCAAGTGATACCTTGAGGAAAACATGGTCATCTACGTTGAAAGACACATCTCTACGACGTTTATCAGCATAGCTCTTTTGACGAGCACGAGCTTCCTGAAGTTTTGCCTTGGCGACAACGACCTTCTCATTGGTCACTTCAATCATCTCTGGACCTTCAAGTAGTGGTTCGCCCACTTGATCTCAGCAGATTGGAGCGCGACACTTTCTGCCATACAACATCTCAAAGGGAGCACACTTGATGCTAGTGTGCCAGCTGTTGTTGTACGCGAATTCTACTAGGAATATATAATCATCCCAGCTTCCTGACCATTCTAGAGCACACGATCGTAGCATGTCCTCCAATGTCTGAATGGTACGTTCCGACTGTCCGTCGGTCTGAGTATGAAAGGCAGTGCTGAGCTTAAGTCTGGTGCCCTAAGATTTTTGCAGACTCTGCCAGAAACGTGATGTGAAACGGGGATCTCTGTCAGAGATGATTTCTGATGGAGTACCATGCAGTCTCATGATCTCCCTCTGGAATGTGTATGCTAATTTTCTGACCGGATGCTCCTTGCGAATCGGCAGGAAATGAGCAGATTTAGTCAATCTATCTATAATGACCCAAATTGCGTCATTCTTCTTCTGAGTAACCGGAAGACCAGTAACAAAATCCATGGAGATTTTGTCCCACTTCCAGGCTGGAATATCTAATGGTTGTAGTAAACCACTAGCACGCTGATGTTCGATCTTCACTTGTTGACAGATCATACACTTAGAAACGAAGGTGGCAACATCCTGCTTCATACCACTCCACCAAAAGTGTTGCTTGATGTCGTGGTACATCTTGGTAGAACAGGATGTATGGTAAATGGAGAACTATGAGCTTCAGTCAACACAGCTTCTCTGAGAGTAGAGTCATCAGGAACCACTAGTCTAGTGCCCTGCCATAAGATACCGTCGTCATCAACACAAAACTCTGTCTGCTGATCAAGATTCTGAATGATAGACCAAATCTCACCATCGTCCTTCTGAGCTTCCTTGATCCTAGAATGTAAGTCTGGTTCCACTCTAAGATTAGCCCAATAACCGTGCTGTCCTCGTATGCAAAACTCAATGTCCGTCATCTCCAGGTCACGAATGATCTCCTTTGCAATCCATATGCCAGCAATCATACCCGACCTTCTGCTTAGAGCATCTGCCACCACATTCGCCTTACCAGGATGGTACTGAATGTTGGTGTCGTAGTCCTTCAATAGCTCTAACCATCTCCTCTGTCTCATGTTTAGTTCCTTCTGAGTGAAGATATACTTGAGACTCTTGTGGTCGGTGAATATGTCACATGATTCACCATACAAATAATGCCTCCAGATCTTCAACGCGAAAACAACTGCTGCAAGCTCTAAATCGTAAGTAGGATAGTTTTCTTCATAAGGTTTCAGCTGTCGTGATGCGTATGTAATAACCTTCCCATGTTGCATGAGAGCGCAGCCTAATCCCTTTCCTGAAGCGTCACTATATATCTAAAATCCACCTGAGCCAGATGGGAGAGTAAGAATAGGTGCAGTTACTAACTTCTGCTTAAGATTTTCAAAGCTCTTCTCTCGCTCCTCCGTCCAGACGAATTTCTCTCCTTTCCTCATCAGCTTAGTCAAAGGTAAGGCTAACCGTGAAAAGTTCTCTACAAACCTGCGGTAGTAGCCAGCTAAACCCAGAAAACTTCTAACTTCTGTTGCAGATGTAGGTCTCGGCCATTTAGTGATAGCTTCAACCTTGGTAGGATCCATGGTGATCCACTCTGCAGATACAATATGGCCCATAAATTCCACCTTGGTTAACCATAACTCACACTTAGAGAACTTGGCGTACAGCTGCTTCTGACGAAGAATTTGCAAGACTGTACGAAGGTGTTCCTCATGTTCCTCCTTGGATTTGGAGAATATCAGGATGTCATCAATCAACAAAATAACGAACTTGTCCAGAAACTCATGGAAGACACGGTTCATCAAATCCATGAAGACAGTTGGAGCATTAGTGAGTCCGAATGGCATGTCTACGAACTCGTAGTGCCCATAACGTGTACGGAAAGCAGTCTTGGATATATCCTGCTCTTTAACCCGTAACTGATGGTAGCCGTACCTCAGATCGATCTTGGAGAAATGCACGGCGCCCTGAAGTTGATCGAATAAGTCATCAATTCGCGGCAAAGGATAACGATTCCTGATCGTGATCTTATTCAGTTCACGATAGTCTATACATAAACGCATGCTGTCGTCTTTCTTCTCCACGAACAGTACGGTGCACCCCATGGCGATGCACTAGGACAGATGAAACCTCGTTCCAGAAGTTCCTGCAGCTGATCTTTTAGTTCCTTGAGCTCTATAGGAGCCATATGGTTAGGAGCTTTGGAAATTGGCTCTGCACCTGGTATGAGCTCGATTCCAAACTCGACTTCACGGACAGGTGGTATGCCCGGAAGTTCATCTGGAAATACGTCAGGAAACTCTGACACAATAGGCTGATCTTGGATCGATGGAGACTCGGCAGAAATGTCATGAATATTGGCTATGAAGCCCTGACAGCCGTGTGATAGCAATGCACGCGCCTCCATGGATGAAATAATTTGTACTGACCTCCCTGGTAGAAAACCATGGTGTATGTACTCTGGGGATTTAACATCACCGAAGATAACCCGATAAGTGTGGCAGTCATTCCTGGCCTGGTGTTTGGATAACCAATCTATGCCCAAAATCAAGTCAAAGTCGCACATGTCCAAAGGAAGTGCGTCAACTCTACGGATCTTGTCATCAAATTCTAGGGGAATATCTCTGTACACTTGAGTGATTCGTACAGAGTCCCTAAGTGTCGTGGAAATGCATAAGGCATTATCTAATGGCATCGGGGAAATCCTAACACGTACAACAAACGTAGTGGACACGACTGAATGCGTCGCTCCAGTATCAAATAGAACACATGTTTTCAAACCATTCACAAAGAGAATTTCGGTGATAGTACCTGAGGTCTTATTCGCCTGATCTCGAGTAGTAGTGAACACGCGACCAGAAGTAGGAGGTGGCTTGGTGTCGGCGTGTCCAGAGGTGCCTTCTATCTCACCCTAGCGACAGTCCTTCTGTTGATGGCCTTGTTGGCCACACTTGAAGCAACCACCAGTACCTCGACGACAAATACCCGAATGTTTGCGCTAACAAGTAGGACAGATAGGATGCGTGAATCCTCCAACAGGCATCCTAGTTATCTGAGAGTCTGTTTAAGGATTACATGCATGAGACATGATCGTGGTACATAAACATGATTACATAGAAGGTATAAAATTTACCAAATGAGGTAGAACGGTTAGGCTGTGAACCCCTACGGTCCTGATCCCTACCGTTACCATTGTTCCTGATTTAACAATTATTTAAATGTCAGAATATCATAACATAAAATAGTTGAACATGAAAGAAGGTTAATGTAGGGACCTGCTGTTGTTCGAGTTGTTAGCGTTGTTACGGTAACTATCGTTACCGCCACGCCTCTCAGAACCAGAACGGTCGTTAGTCTGACTGTTTCCCTTGGATGCTTGCTGCTGAGCGGCCGCAGGCTTACGGACGTCAGTCTTCTGCCTGGAATATATAAATTGTTGAACAGAGGTTTAAATGAAATGAATAATACTGATGGAAATGAATTGTTTACAATTGGTGATTGAAGATACCTCTTCACTGCTCTGTCATCAGCGAACTCCTCTTGTTCTTGAAGCATCTCGATCTTACGGGCTGCATCGGCTACCTGTGCCACTATAGTGAAAGTAGCACAACCTAGGTTGTTGGCAACCGAAGTACGAAGTGCCCAACGAAACTTCTCAGCCTGCTCCGCAGCAGTTCCTGCGGCTGGACCCAGAAAACCTACTAACCGGAGAAACCTTTGCATGAATTCATTGTTGTTTTCACCAGCAATCTGCCTAATGTTGTGGTAGTCCCTCTTGAGCTTCTCTTGCTCAGCATGTGGAAAGTACTGATTAAGGAAGAACTCCTTAAACCGGTCCAATGTCAGCTGTGCAACCCAATTGTCACCACCGTTGGACTGCTTGACCGATTTCCACCACTACAACACATCACCTTTAAAATTATAGCAATACAACCTTGCCTTGTAGACACCATCACAACCCACTGCATCGAAAATCTTCTCAATGTGAGAAATCCAAGCTTCAGCCTCGTTGGGGCTGTCAGTCTGCTCAAACGAACAGGGTCGTTGTTTGTTGAATCTCTCCAACCAAGTCATAAGAGTAACCAGTGGAGGAGGAGGAGGGTTGGCGTGATTACCATGAGCCTGTAATTCTGCCTGAAGTTCATCCCTGATTTCATTGTGAAGTTGGGGAAGTAGGGCTTGCAGAGCTGCATTGACAGCTGCTGTCAAATCTGGAGTATTGCGATTGTTCACCATCTGACAGTTTAAACAACAAAATGCAACAAAAATTATAAATCTGAAATGAGGTAACATAAGAATGCATGAACAATGTATAAATCAAAGAAGCAGTTTATAATGCATGAAACAATGTATAAAAAATGCATGATGCGGTTTATAAAACTTTTATATGAACGAGAGTGAACGCCTATGGTCAGTTCACCCAAAAGGAAAGACATAGCGCGAGGACGCCAATGGGTCGGTCTCAAAGTTAAAAGTTTCGATAAAAGCACATGCGACTAAATAGGGTCAGTCCTGTACCAACCATTAATTAGTCATAAACATGCTACAATGATATGAATGCATAAAATAAAAATGAAAATGAATGAATGCATGAAAACCAACTGTCAGTTCTAGGAAGACACTGGTGAGTACCCGTAAGTCACAGGTCATTTTTATAGAGCTACAGGTCGAAACCTTGGCTCTGATACCATAATTGTAACACCCAATTTAATAGGATAGAGTGCTACAGTAAATTTTGGTGTATCATCAAAGCATGCAAGGTAAATGTCTAAACATTCATGACCATAAATAGAAATACCAAAATTAAACATCGGTATTCTAGTAACTCACAAACAAGCAATATAAGTACTGTAAATGGAAAGGACTAAACAATGTCCAAAAGATGTAAAGTATGATAAAGTTGGAATAAATGCATAAGGTAAAAGAGGCCGGATAGCTTCCAATCCGAATGCACATACTCTGGAGTTCCTACTTGCGTCCTTGGGTACCTGCCGTTTGGGAACATGGAAAAGTAGACGGCTGAGCATAACGCCCAGTGCACGGATATACAATAAAGCATGGAAAACATAGAGTACGGAAACATATAAAGGATAATAAAGCATGAATGGCAGCAGAAATGAATAAGTCCTGGAAAACCTAGTTGTTTGTCATGTTAAATGGTTTTAGTTCTAAAAATATAGCTTATGTTACTTATGAAAATCTGTATTAGTTTATGTACCAAATTATCCAATATAGGTCATGAGGTCAACGAAGTGCATGAATACTTGGAGGGGAGACACCATCATGCAATTAGAGGGGTTGCCTCTAATTAACTGGTCAATGGGTAGGAGGGATCAGCTCCATGTGAAGGATGCAAGGCACACACCACATTCACCATGAAAATCCTGACTGAAACATGTAACTAGGATGTGTGAGACCCCCAAAATCTGACATGGAACAACTAGGCAACGAGAGGGTAACACGTCATAGTACAAGAAACAATGAATTACAGATCATACAAAGCTGACGAAATAAAAACGTGTACATTACATCATAAAAGGTCAGAGTTTTTTTAAACATCGGTCCCAGAGTTTTAGAAGCGGAAAAATTTATTATTTCGTCTCGATTTATAACATAAAGTTGCCCAAAAGATAAAATAAACTCCTGACAGTTTTTACTAAAAACAGTCTTATAAAAGCATCACAGAAATCTCCAAGCTGCGATAATATCCTACGGGCTCCCATCCAAGCAAAGCTAAGTAATAATACCTGAGATTAAACATGTAAAATCGTCAACACAAAGTTGAGTGATATTCATAGGTTTAGCAATAAGGATGTAGAACACAAGCATTCATTTGTAAAACAAGTAAATAGGGAGTATGGCTATGATCATTAACCATAGTCCGAAACCATTATTATTGCTGTTTAGTTCATGAACCGAAGCTTAACTCAATGTAAGTTCCTCTAGGGAGTATTCAGCCTAAATACTCAAGTGTAAACGAATATTAGTGCGTCAAGGTAATCGGGACGGGGATAGTCAATCCCGGTGGATCCACCCACAACATTCGCGCTTCGCGCAATGCACCAGGACAATTAACGGTTCATGATCAGGAGAGAAACTCAAGGCTAGACTAAAAAGCAATAATAATATTGAAAACCTGAAAATCATACATGTTCTGGATAGCATACAAGTTCTGGATAGCATATAGTTTTTAAATGGTTGTGTTCCACCATGTAAAATCTCACCCCGTGTTTAGTAACCATGTATAAGTAAAAAGGGGCTATGAACTCACCTTAGCCATGAGGTAAGCCAATCACGGTACTCAACAACTGAGTAGAAACAATGGTAGTGAGACGATCACCGACGATATGGATGCCCGGGGAAACACGAAAACCACAACCTATCAAAATAAGGCGCGCGTTAAGACTCGAACTCAAATATCGATATGTACCAAATGTAATATGACTCAAATTTTTTCAAAGTATTCATGTTTTAAAACCATTGACACGAACCAAATGAATTCATACTAACCATTTATCCAACACTACACGTTTAAACACTTGTCCCTTGAAGTCGACCCGTCATAAGACGCCAAGTCAACGCAAGTCAAACTATCCTTTAACCTTATTCAGACCAGAAGCTAAGTCATTTATATAATGACTAAGCACTTGAATAAGTCACCATGTCTGATGATGAATACTCAAACTCACGCAACACAAACATTGAACTATATGTCCAAAATAAAATCAGCAAGTACACCCGGAATGTACACACCAATCTACCCTATCTAGACTTGTCCGTTTTAGATGAAAATTGGTGTTAAGGTCACTTATAACCTGTATAATACCTCACCAAAATTTGAGCCCAAGTTTACACTTTAAACCCATCAGCTTGACACTTTACTCGACTCCAAATGTGGGACAGATTTGTATACTTGTTTTATAAAATCGTTTGGACCACTTTAAAAGTACTAACTCGACAATCCGTATTTTGAAACCACTACTAGAATCATCAAACTAAGTTTGTAAACTTTGAAAACCAGTAGTTACATTTATCTAACCAAGTCTAAGGTCCCCGTGAGTCGACCCAAAATCAGCCACAATTTCGGATTGTGCCGACTTGCGTCTCCCGGTACACGAATACTAAAACTAGCATAACTTTTGACTCGTAAAGAGATATAAGCTCTATCTTATACCAAAACGAGCGTTTTGGAAAACTATACAATAATATCAGATAATCTCAGCCTATCTCAGAACTTAAACCCACGAAAAATCTGCTAAAGACCTGCTGTCCCAAAATATACTTTTAGAAAACATGACAAATCAATTTTTCCACAAAAACTAATCATTCCCATACCTCTAGGATCACTATACTATCATTCCCATCAACCAAACACTCATAAAAACACTTGCATGCAAAATCTAACAAAAATCCAAGATCAAAATACAACTTTTAAGGATCAAAAAGTGATGATCTTACCAAGATCATCATATGCATGAGGTTTTAAACATCATCCAACCATTGAATCATAAAATCTTCAAAAGTTTATGCATGTACATGATTTTTGTATAGATAGAATCAGAAGAACATTTGGAACAAGGGGCTTGTTTTAATTTAGGCTTGATCAAAGTAAAAATCAAAATATTTTGATGTTTAGGGGTGTTTTCAGTCACGGCTCAAGAAAGAAAGAAAGGGGAGGGAGTAAAATTTTTAGTGTGTGTGTGTTTTGATAAGAATGAAATGAGTAAAATGGAAAAAAAATTTAGTTTATATAGTATGGTTAGGGTAGAATTTGCAAATATTGAATTGTTTTGGACCTAAAAGAAATTAATAGTTTTAATGGGTAGAAAATGGTTATTAGTAAATATTGAAAATATTTACGGGGCTCGGGTTTCGTAAAAATACTTTTCAAAAGTTACAATGCATCATAAAAATGATTATATGATTTCCCGACACGACTTAATACGAAATTTAAACGACATCATCGAAAATATTAGTTATCGGAACAATCGATAATAAAATGTAAAATTTTGGGCATCCGTCGGTATCGCGATCACTAGGAATTCTCGTTGTTCATTGAATTGAATAAACTCGTTATAAAACGTACGCGGGTGATTTTAAATCAAAAACTTTGATTTAAATAAATATGGAAAAATAAAATAAGAATTTTATAATTCCCGATAAAGTATTTATCAATGATCCGAAAATACTTGAAAAGTATAATTTATTGAAATTATTATGATCTCAGGATTTACATATAAAATACAAGAAAACGAAATACGTTGGAAAATTCAGAAACACGAATAAAAAGAATAAAATAATGTTGGGAAAGTACGAGTTCTCACAGTCTTCCCCCTAAAGGAACTCTAGTCCCCAGAGTTCTCCTGAAAACATTTGAAGATGCAAACAAGAGGAGGTACAAAGTGTAGAACAAATTCATTGCTTCCCAGGTAATTTATACATCACGGCAAACTTTAGCAATTGGAACTCACTACGCTTCAGTACGAAGAAATATTCAAAAGATAGAATGAACATGAGAATCGCTTAAATGGACAAGGTGCGTTAAGATGAATCAAAATTGTTAATCAACAAGGAGTCGCAAATCGTGCAACTTGTAAAATATGACAATCTTAAAATGTAAGAATCTAGTCACAAGCGAAATAGAAGGGAAAAATGAATAACATATGATCATTTAAAATAAAAGCTGTCAAAATCAGTTGTCTAGTATTTTGGTATTACTTTAAAACTTAGTTTAAATATTTTCTTGATTAAAAGAAAATTTACAAGGTGTAGTGATTTAAAATCAAACTATCTATTTTTAGTGAGTATGTTGTTGCTATAACTTTTTCTTGATCAGGATTTTCAAAGCAGAAGTAGAACAATTCAAAACAGTTATCCTGATCGACTTAAGAACTTTTGGATGACTGTATGAAATTTCTGTTAGAAACTCAAGTTTATCGTTACCATTAGAGAAAATCAGATTTTCCAGGTTATTTAGAATCATTGTTAGAAATTATAAATTAATTTAATAATTTCATTATATTGAAGGTAAAGTATGATAAAATCAATTATTTTAAAAGATACAACATGATATCCTTTGAAACACTAGGTAAATTTCCCAAAGATGATATATATATATCTGGTATTTAACTTGAAACAGTTATTTTGGTAATTTAAATATTTGATAAAATGTATAAAACGTTCTTAAAAATTAGTAATAATTTTTAGAAATTCAAGAAAGTGTTTAAGGTATCAAATGATAAACACGTAACATTTTCTGGTTTCAAAAGGTGACAAGACAACAACGAATATGAATCATATAAAGGTCAACAATCTGTATGCGAGCGATAACACAAGGGAATAAAACAAAAATCGTATCAATTCTTAACAAACGTGATAGAATAGACGCGTCGATGATAAGAATAATAAGAAACAAAGGATTATAGCAAGTCATCACTTCTTGAGTGCAGTTGGCGACACCAATAACGGCTTATTAAGTTCTCATTGGTCGATACACAATCGAAAGAGAAAAGCCACACAACGAATTTTCGAATCAAAGAAAATTCTTAAGAAGTCACTTGAGAGTAAATTCAGTAAGATGAAAAACATTAGCAATAAGAGGCGAAATCAATACGTGTTTCACACGAGTGGATTTTCAAGGCGATAGTGTCTAACACACATCATGACAGATATACGTAATCATCGTTCAAGTCCAATCATAAATCATTATCCGCGTCTAGAGACTTTTCGAAGGTCTACCAAAATAGATAGAGATGGTCGATCAATGTAGAAGCATAACAACGATGAAACTTTCAAGTCTGGTATCAATGGTAAGAATTTAGGCAAATGGTAACGGAAATCGTATCATGAGGATGATGAGGTAACAGGTAAAACAAAGGTCGTTGAGTAAGGAAGTATGTGCTTGAGGCATGTACTTTGTTCAAGAAAAGATAAGGGTTCATATGTGTAAGTCGCGAAATGTTGATACTCGCAGAAGATGTAAAAGTTTTCAAAACTTTCATTTATCTAACTTTTTAAGAAACATAATTAAAAGTTGATTCTTGGTTAAATATTTAAGGTGACTACTATTCGGCCTTGCATGGCTCCTTCTAAATTAGGCATAGGTGATCAGGCCATGCATAATTTTGGACTAGCAATGCGATGCTCAGCTTCGTCAAACCAGTATTAATATATCATATGATTTAAAATATGTATATAATAGCATTTGTAAAAACAGGAATCAACATAACATATGAAAATTTTCGCCTATAAGTTATTGGCTAACCGTTTAAATCAACAATTTGTATAGTTACAAAGGTTCTTTATAAGACCGTATTAGAACAATTTGTGAAAATATTGTAAAATTAATATAAATTAATTTTATAAGATAACCTTCAAGTATTTTGTAAAGTCCAAGTGGAACTTTTGTAAAATGATTTGCAAACAATATCTGTTTGAGTGTATATGGTAACTTGTAAAAATAACGAGTGGGTTACATGAGGATAATAAAGAGTAGTTCAAGACAGTCAATGAGATGGTTACAAGGTGATAAGTTTTCAAGGGATTTAGCAGGAATCGTCAGGAGACACGTGTCAAGATGATAACGGACGATATGAAAGCAAGATCTTCAAATCTCGGCCTGAATCATTGGTACTATAGAAGCAAAGAAATACAATGTAGAATGACAAATAAGTCATAAATAAAATAAAGGAATAAGGAATCCGTATGTGTTCACATCGTAATTTATTTGACAAAAATACACTTTTAAGAAAGTAAAACATCAGTTTGTCAAATCACTTGGTTTCTAAAAGTTCAAGATTTATGTATGACCGAGCTCAAGTTACTAGTTGTAAACGTTTTCAAACGCGATCAATGTTTCATGGTTGTAAAATATCATTAGTTAAAATTTTACGAGCTCACATGAACTTAAAATGCTTCAAACCATATTTTTAACTTCTATCAGTTTTGACCTTTTTTTTCAGTCAACTTTGACATTTGGGTTTGACCCGACCAATTGACTCACTAAATGACATTTTAAAACTCGAAGTCTAGAGTAATTTGGTGTAAAACGATGTTTCAGACAACTTTCTAGTTTTACTCGAGACTTGAAAGGAAAGAGAAATGGACGAAAATGCCCTTGCATTAAATATATCAACAAAATGATATTTTAGAAATACGCATAAATAAGTTCTTAAATTTTACCATCCCAAATGAGTGTAACTTGCTCGATTTCAATGTTTACTTGGTAAAATATTATGTCCTAAACGAACGTCTCAACAGGTAAAAAAAATATATTTTTATGTCTAAGGTTATAAAAATATTTTCTCGACACTGTTAAATTTCCTGTAAAGTTTCTGTACAAAGTATATTTTTCGACACAGCTTGAAATTAAATCCAATTTCATAATAACTCATAATTAATGTATACACAAGACTAGTGGATTCCATAAAGACGAAAGAGAATAAACTGTATAATTAAATATGTAAAGAAAACACAGTATAGAAATGGTTCAAGAATACCAACGGAAATCTAAGAACTCAAAATCGACGCATGACATCCGTGTCTTAGATATCATAATGCAATGCAGGAAGGTCTCTAGGCGGTATGATTTTTCAAAATCACAAGACATATCGAGAAAGAAATAGAACATTAACAAGTCGCACTCATGGGCGAGGAGGTTTAATGAAAGGGAGGGTACAAGTTTATAGAAGTGGAATTACATTCCAAACACTCGCTATACAATAAAGGATGAATCTCCAGATGACAATGATGGTTTCAAGGTACAACGGACTTTGTAATTCGAAGTCGAAACGTAGAATGATCAATGAAATAAAAGTAGTCCATGTACAATTGTCGTGTAAAACGGTGACGTAAAGGTCAATCAAGATTACGAAAACTCACAAAATTATTCAGGTACTGATTCAACTAATGCTTCCAGATGTGTGACTCACATGGTGTCCTTTAGTCTTTTTCTGGGAAACACATTATGTTACACAATGGTCTATAGACTATTTTCGAACACATTCAATCACAAATGGTCGACGAGCAAATTGGATATCTAAATAGATATTTTAAAAGAATTGAACAATGAAAGCAACACGCACGGTAGTAAAATGAAAATCAGGAGTTTTTATCGAAAACAACACTTCTTAATTCCGAACAATGGTATCTCGAGAGTATGCACAATATGTAACTGTGAGTTGAGAAAATAGACGGTTCAAATCGAACTAGCATATGAAGTCAATCGTATCACGCATAAATGAAATAGCAATAGTACTCAGAAAAATGAGCATGAAAAGTCGGCAGTACACGCGCTCTGAATACAAGTACGTAACGTCATAACGATATAAAATCATTGTAACAAGATCAGTTCACAAGAATTCAAGAAATACAGTATAGGCAGATGTAATCACAGTAATATCGAATGATAATTCATGAAGCACATAGGCTTTGAAAAGTCGTAGTAATTATTGTCATTAGGGTAATGTAATATTTCAACATGAAATCAAGAGATGAAATATTAAAACGATAATTAAAAGTAAATAATAAGGATTAGAGAGTTACCCGCGCAGATATCGAACAACAATGGCAGATTCTGTGATTGACACTTAAAACATGAAATATTTGAATTTTCGGTTATAGACTAAGTTTTGAAAAACGACTCAGTTCCCTATAACCATCGCTCTGATACCAATTTGTGAGACCCCCAAAATCTGACATGGAACAACTAGGCAACGAGGGGGTGACACGTCATAGTACAAGAAACAATGAATTACAGATCATACAAAGCTGACGAAATAAAAACATGTACATTACATCATAAACGGTCAGAGTTTTTTTAAACATCGGTTCCAGAGTTTTAGAAGCGGAAAAATTTATTATTTCGTCTCGATTTATAACATAAAGTTGCCCAAAAGATAGAATAAACTCCTGACAGTTTTTACTAAAAAACAGTCTTATAAAAGCATCACAGAAATCTCCAATGTGCGATAATATCCTACGGGCTCCCATCCAAGCAAAGCTAAGTAATAATAAACATGTAAAATCGTCAACACAAAGTTGAGTGATATTCATAGGTTTAGCAATAAGGATGTGGAACACAAACATTCATTTGTAAAACAAGCAAATAGGGAGTATGGTTATGATCATTAACCATATTCCGAAACCATTATTATTGCTGTTCAGTTCATGAACCAAAGCTTAACTCAATGTAAGGTCCTCTAGGGAGTATTCAGCCTAAATACTCAAGTGTAAACGAATATTAGTGCGTCAAGGTAATCAGGACGGGGATAGTCAATCCCGATGGATCCACCCACAACATTCGCGCTTCGCGCAATGCACCAGGACAATTAATGGTTCATGATCAGGAGAGGAAACTCAAGGCTAGACTAAAAAGCAATAATAATATTGAAAACCTGAAAATCATACATGTTCTGGATAGCATACAAGTTCTGGATAGCATACAGATTTTAAATGGTTGTGTTCCACCATGTAAAGTCTCACCCCGTGTTTAGAAACCATGTATAAGTAAAAATGGGCTATGAAATCACGTTAGTCATGAGGTAAGACAATCACGGTACTCAGAAACTGAGTAGAAACAATGGTAGTGAGACGATCACCGACGATATGGATGCCCGGGGAAACACGAAAACCGCAACCTATCAAAATAAGGCGCGCGTTAAGACTCGAACTCAAATATCGATATGTAACAAATATAATATGACTCAAATGTTTTCAAAGTATTCATGTTTCAAAACCATTGACACGAACCAAATGAATTCATACTAACCATTTATCCAAC
Source organism: Glebionis coronaria (assembly GCA_025667525.1). Classification (NCBI taxonomy): domain Eukaryota; kingdom Viridiplantae; phylum Streptophyta; class Magnoliopsida; order Asterales; family Asteraceae; genus Glebionis; species Glebionis coronaria. Next base: position 633,174,386 of record CM046875.1, on the reverse strand, counting down.
ACTACACGTTTAAACACTTGTACCCTTGAAGTCGACCCGTCATAAGACGCCAAGTCAACGCAAGCCAAACTATCCTTTAACCTTATTCGGACCAGAAGCTAAGTCATTTATATAATGACTAAGCACTTGAATAAGTCACCATGTCCGATGATGAATACTCAAACTCACGCAACACAAACATTGAACTATGTGTCCAAAATAAAATCAGCAAGTACACCCCGAATGTACACGCCAATCTACCCTATCTAGACTTGTCCGTTTTAGATGAAAATTGGTGTCAAGGTCACTTATAAACTCTATAAGACCTCACCAAAATTTGAGCCCAAGTTTACACTTTAAAACCCATCAGCTCGACACTTTACTCGACTCCAAATTTGGGACAGATTTGTATACTTGTTTTATAAAATCGTTTGGACCGCTTTAAAAGTACTAACTCGACAATCCGTCTTTTGAAAGCACTACTAGACTCATCAAACTAAGTTTGAAAACTTAAAAAACCAGTAGTTACATTTATCTAACCAAGCCTAAAGTCCCCGAGAGTCGACCCAAAATCAGCCACAATTTCGGATTGTGCCGACTTGCGTCTCCCGGTACACGAATACTAAAACTAGCATAACTTTTGAGTCGTAAAGATATAGAAGCTCTATCTTATACTAAAACGAGCGTCTTGGAAAACTCTACAATAATATCAAATAATCTCAGCCTATCTCAGAACTTAAACCTACGAAAAATCTGCTAAAGACCTGCTGTCCCAAAATATACTTTTAGAAAACATGACAAATCAATTTTTCCACCAAAACTAATCATTCCCATACCTCTAGGATCACTATACTATCATTCCCATCAACCAAAAACTCATAAAAACACTTGCATGCAAAATCTAACAAAATCCCAAGATCAAAATACAACTTTTAAGGATCAAAAAGTGATGATCTTACCAAGATCATCACATGCATGAGGTTTTGAACATCATCCAACCATGGAATCATAAAATCTTTAAAAGTTGATGTCTGTACATGATTTTTGTATAGATAGAATCACAAGAACATTTGGAACAAGGGACTTGTTTTAATTTAGGCTTGATCAAAGTAAAAATCAAAATATTTTGATGTTTAGGGGTGTTTTGGGTCATGGCTCAAGAAAGAAAGAAAGAGGAGGGAGTAAAGTTTTCAGTGTGTGTGTTTTGATAAGAATGAAATGGAAAAAAATTAGTTTATATAGTATGGTTAGGGTAGAATTTGAAAATATTGAATAGTTTTGGACCTAAAAGAAATTAATAGTTTTAAAGGGTAGAAAATAGTTATTGGTAAATATTAAAAATATTTACAGGGCTCGGGTTTCGTAAAAATACTTTTCAAAAGTTAAAATGCATCATAAAAATGATTATATGATTTCTCGACACGACTTAATACGAAATTAAAACGACATCATCGAAAATATTAATTATCGGAACAATCGATAATAAAATGTAAAACTTTGGGCATCCGTCGGTAACGCGATCACTAGGAATTCTCGTTGTTCATTGAATTGAATAAACTCGTTGTAAAACGCACGCGGGTGATTTTAAATTAAAAACTTTGATTCAAAAATATATGGAAAAATAAAATAAGAATTTTATAATTCCCGATAAAGTATTTATCAATGATCCGAAAATACTTGAAAAGTATAATTTATTGAAATTATTATGATCTCAGGATTTACATATAAAATACTAGAAAACAAAATACGTTGGAAAATTCAGAAACACGAATAAAAAGAATAAAATAATGTTGGGAAAGTACGGGTTCTCACAGGATGCACCCATACGCCCCACATGATAATATAATAATATAATGGCCAAATAACTGAAAAGGGATGCCACGAGCTATCACTCCGCGGTGGTGAAGTCATAACACTAGTGCCTCTAGTGTTATGGTTATGGTACCTCCATAACTAGGTGAAACTGGTCATGCATGTATATGGCTAAGGTAACTAATAAAACATAAGCATTTAATCTGTAACTACTGGGGAAAACAGTTGGCTGCATACGGGAATCCTAATGAAGGAAGAGATTGTCCTTACTGAAGGACGGGAATCCGTACCTTATGTCCAGTAGAAGCTAACGGAAACGATGAAGACTAATCCGCCTTGACGGATAACACTACATAAGAAATATGGACGTGTATGAGTTGTCTGAATTACATGTGTTTTACTGGTTCCGTGTGTTATTAGCTTGTTATACGTAATCTGTCATGTTTTACTATTTACTGTGTATTCTGTAGTTATTCTGATGTTCTGTTGTGTATTATTCATGTATTAGTGTATTATAATACTTGTATTGTAATACTAAGTAACTTTCTAAAAATAGCAGGTTTCTATAAATAGTAAGTTTTCAAAAATAGAAAGTTTCCAAAAATAGAAAGTTCTAAAAAATAGTAAGTTTCCATAATTAGAATTAAGCTGGATTATAAATAATAAGTGAAGTTAAATTAGTATAATACAAGTCATGATTATAGTTAGTTAATTAAATAACTGGTTAATTTAATTAAACTATATGTTATATGATTTTAATTAAAATACATGTATAATTAAAATAACTAAGTATAAATACCTTAGGTTATACATGAATTAATTTTAATAAATTAATTAACCTAAAGTTTAATATGACATGATTTATAAAATAGTTTTTATAAATACCCGAATCTCGAGCCCGTGTTTTAATATAAGCCGAATCAAATAAGCTATAAACAAGTCCCACCGAGTCCTTAGAAAGAACCTCGATTGACACTACTTAAACAACTAACATGTAAATATACCCCGACTCGAAGTCGGGGTCCTTTTGTCTCGGGTCCGAATAAACAAAACCAACCGAGCACCCCTTGGGGTCTCGGTGGTGTCTCGGCTTCACCCTAAACCGAAAACAAACACACCCCGACCCAAGGTCGGGGTTCCCTTCTCTTGTCGAGCCAACAACCGACCAAGCCGAGACCTAAAGGTCTCGGTGGTGGTGATGAAAAACAAACCGAACGCCCCCTTTGGGGGTTTCGGTGCCTCGGCCGAACCACAAACACGAACCATACGTGCCCTTGACCCAAAATTAATTAATCCTAGTTATTTAATACATGTTCTTGAGATTAATTAATTTTAACATGAAATCATAAGACAAATAAAATGAAAAGACAAGGTTTTTGAATATACCACTATGCGTACAATCACGAGATGATCACAAATAATTAAACAACCAAGAAAAATCGTCCGGTTTGCCTTGTTTTGTTGTGTTGGACGGCGGCTAAGGAGAACAAGGAGGGGAGGACAAAGCTTTTTCTGTAACCTAAATTATGAGAGAAAATAACTCTCCAGGTGTTTTAATTAATTTTGGTTATGGGCCAAAAGGCCCATCTTGGTCCTTCCTCTTGTCTTGCCGCGGCTATGGGGCCCACATGGGGTAACCCGTAGCTTTTCCCGAGTCTAATTATTTATCGAGTGTGTTCGTGATTTAATATTTGAGATTTTGGTATTCGTGATCATGTCACATTTATAATATTTATGATTATTCGTTATTTAATGTCATGACACGTGTATTAATATTATAAATGGAAAGTTTAAATTTTACGGTGTTTTCGTATGTTACTGTTCACGTGTACTGTTCATAGGTTTTTAATGCGGGTTTTACATTGAAACCCCTCGAATATACAACTCCACCCTTTGTTGCCACTATATTCTAAAATTACTACATTTACATCTTCGTCACAACATATGTAGTCTGCTTATGTTTAAATTGTTTTTATTGGTTATTTTGGCAGTGTTGCGCCGTAATTGTGTGTGACACATGTTTATATAGTTTCGCCGATCGTGTTGAATGTGCAGGGATTTTTTTTATGATAATTTATTCGTTTGCCTCAAAATATAGTCATAGGTACCTGTCGCTGCATTACGCGGGTACCCGGCTAGTCAATTATACTAATAATATAATCAATGTACAAAACTACAAAACATTAAACATAAGAAAATTCTCGTTAATTTATATAATAATTTAAAATATCAAAATAAATTTGATTTATCTATAAACTCTGTGCATACATCAGACCTAATTAATCCAACCCACTAAATATGATCATCACGTGGCCACTTCCCCAAAAAACCATAAGGGCAAACGCGTAATTCCACAATCGTCATTCAATACCGTAGAGCGTAGGTTTTCTCCATCATACAATTAACCAGCCTTCATATATATTTATATAAACCAATGTCCCTTAACCCATTTGTTTTCGTCATAAACTCATTCTGTCCCCCTCTCATCGCAGTAAAAAGCGTTGGCCACTTTTATAAACCCATCTTCATCGTCTTCGTTTTTTTCATGAGTTCTTCTTCTTCTTTTCTTCAATGATCTCACACAACAAAAAAAACTATTTTGATAAACATAAACATGAACATGAATGCTACACCCACTTTGGATCTCACACAACAAAAACACTATTTTTCATGAGTTCTTGTTCTTGTTCTTCTTCAATGATCTCACACAAGAAAAACACTATTTTGATAAACATAAACATGAACATAAATATGATGTAATTTGGTGTTTCAAATGATTTGTAAATCATCTTAGAAACGAGCTTAGGTGCACACACTACACATGATATAGGGCCTACTTTTCGTATGAGGTTGCAAACCATTTACATCATGCTCGATACTTTGAACTTCGAGTAACTCACCTTTGTGAGCCAAGTATCCGAGACCATGAAGGTTTGAGAGGGTAAAAGAAGATAATCACATAGTACAAATACAAACAAAGATCAAGGCAAGGATGCCAAGAGCAAAACAAACACTTAGTCAAGCAAAGATCAAAAGAATGATCAAAGTGCGTGTGGAAGGACGGAAGCGTACCTTGGCCGCAAAGTGCATCTCTATTCTTCAATGGACTAACATATCTATCGATCTTGACCACAAAGTGTATCCTCAGTACTCAATGAACTAATAACACATCTAACGATCTTGATATCATCATCCCATGATGTTTGAAATCAAAAGGAGGCGAGTCTTCACCAAGTATAAGTGACTCATGATCACCAAACCATAATCAAATCAATGAATAGTCTTCATGAGTACTCACACCAAAGAAAGATGCAAACTAGTATATACATTTCAAAAGAAGATATAAAATGTATAAAGCCTATTAAATCGATCATAAGAGTTGGTATAACAACAAATTTAAGGTCATTTTTTTTAAGAAAAGAGGTTTTGACCAAAAAGGAAACTTTAGTGCAACCGGCCATTCTATGTAGTAGAGACCATAGATCGATCCAAGCTTTAAATCACAATATACTTTAAAGATCTTAAATGACCTAGGTTCTGATACCATTGTATAAACTAGAAGGGGGGGGGGGGGGTTGAATAGTTTCCTTAATTAAAATTATGTTGGTCATTAGGTGTGACTATTATTTGAAAACTTGTTTCATAATAGTTAGGTCAATTACCAATGTTTTCAAAACCATTTGCTATATCAATAAATCATGATAACGAGTAATTAAATATAATTACAAGTATAGATAAAGAGTAAGGAAAGAAACAACCTAAAAGAAGACACCAAAGATTTATAGTGGTTCGACAACGAAGCTCTCTCTTCATTCTTACTCCACTCCTCGAGTACACCTTACTCGAGATTTTCACTATATCCACAAGCTTCATTCTTGGCGGAGAAAACCTTACATCGTTGCTTACAAGAATTACCGACACTAAGCTAAATGTCGAGTTCTAATTCTAGCTGGAACCAATCTACTTTCGTCGCTCATCTTCTTTACCGACACAAGGATAGGTGTCGAGTTCTAGTCTTAGCTAGAACCAATCTACGCTTGTCGCCCATCTTCTTTACCGACACAAGGTAGGTGTCGAGTTCTAATCTTAGCTAGAACCATTCTACACTCATCTCACACACACACATCACTTTCAAGTTAAGTGAGAACTAACACACTCATACTTACACTTACATCACTTTAGAGTTTAGTGAGAACTTACACATAACACACTAACAACTACATCACTTTAGAGTTTAGTGAGAACTAGCACAAAAGACTCATCCAAGTATATACATATACCTTGGATCTACACAAGACTTATCCAAGTATACACATATACTTTGGATCTACACAAGACTTAAATAAACAAATATGATGAACATGACTAGATCTAAGAAAAGATAATCTTCATCAAGGCTTCATGTTTTAACACATCACAAGTATGTGAGTAATCTTCTCTTTGCACATAACTAGAATAAGATAACGGAGATAATAATAAGTAAACATACTTAACAGATTAAGTGATCATTTACTAATGATTGAAAGATAGAAATGAGATTTAGAAGCAGAAAATTGTTCAAAAAAGTTAATGAAAAATGAAGAAATGATCCACTATTTATAGGGGAAGGTCCAACGGCTAGTTTGCCAACGGTTCCTTTCAATAAGGAACCACTGACACCTATAAGGCATCGGTGCTCTAGACTGCGCCCCCTTTTGTCCTTTAGTGGGGAAAGTTCATCTCGTGAAATTTTTCCTCAGAAGGAATACCCTTTATCTATTTTGAATATCCTAAATTCAAATATCCATTTTCCCTTTTTAATAAAACGTTTTCTTAAAAAGAAAGTTTATTAAAAAATGTTTTGTCACATTTGAACAATGTTGTAAAACAAGGGCTAGGCGGACGCCTAGGCGCTAGGCGGTCATGCTCCGCCTAGGAGCTAGGCGGTCAAAAAAGTCAATATTTTTTTACAAAAAATTAAGGGTGTTCTTTCTAATATATAGTGCCAATATTTATTTTAACGTAACATCTTAAAATAAGGATAAACGAATGATTATAAATATAAAATAATGGGTTTTTTCGTATGAAATTGAAACCAAATGAATTATATGTTCACGTTTTTAGTTTTAAGCACTTAAATTGTTATGTTTTATTTGTTTATTTTGCAAGAACTTCGAATTATTTGAAATTATAAGTATTTTTTTTATGTCATACATATTATTTATAATATTTATATGCATAAAATTTCAATCCGCCTAGGCGCCGTCTAGATGAATTCCGCCTCGAAGGTCGTCGACCGCTTCACTAGCGCCTAGCGATTTCTGTAACCTTGCATTTGAATAAATGTGAGTTTTAAGATTAACCACTTTTAATGACCACTAAACATGTATAAGATATGTTTGTGTAAGACTGAAATGATTATTACCTAAATGATAGTGTTCGTTAAATAATTCGTCTTACGGTTATCTTTAACGATAAATGTTTTTACACTTTGCCATGATCAAAACTAGGAAAGATTAGTTATCACAAGTAATGGTTTTAAGCATCGGTTGCATTAACAACCTTCATCAACACAAACCCTAGATCTACAATCTCAAGTTTTTATTTTTATCTAAAATATGCTTTACCAAATCGTCGTAACCTAACAATGACGCTAGTTTTAGGGGTACACATTGACGAAAAACACGAAAATCTTCGAAAATATACACTAGCTCGAAAAATTTATCGGGGGAGGAGAGAGGGCACGTGCCCCCTCCCCCTCTTCGTAGCTCTGCCTCTATTTGAGGCCAATTTTACTCGTTTTCTATGCTGCTTAGCATGATTAAATTTTAGTTCTCCATGAGTTAGGAATCACGTGTGTTTACTCGTCAGTTATTGGGTTGTTTGGTTTATGTGACTCGATTAGTTTAGTTATGTATATATTTTTCGGGTAAAATTAAAAGTCGAACCTAACTAAATTCAGTTAGTTTTAATATAACTAAATAACCGGAAACCAAATCGAATTACACAATTTTAATTATTTATTTAGTTGAGATAAATATATATTCAAAATTTAGTAAAGATTTTATGGACAAGCTATAGTATTTTTTCATCAATTTTTTTTATCAATTTTTTTTGAATATATCTTGTAAAGATAATTTGTTAAGCGACAAAAAATATATCATTGCGACGAATATTAAATCATCTTTTATAAAAGAACACATATATATACTTCCGATGAACTCTTTTTCTAATTCTTTTAACGTCTGAAAAAATAAATATATGACTCGTATCATAAATCATAAATGATTTCATAAAATCATATATGATTTGTTACGTGAAACATATACAATTTCTCAAGCGCAACTAAAAAAAGTTGATTTTTTTTCTCTAAAGTACATATATTTACCTTTTAAAAAAGGATAATATAACTCTCGTCGCGATAATATGTTTTATTTTGCGTAATAATTAACGATTGTAAAATATCTAATTTTAAAAAAGCGAATTTCTTTAAGATATAAGTTCTTTTGGATACCAAAGTTTTCTAGGATACAAGGGGACTCATCCCCACCATCCATCTCTATCTCATCCAAAGGCTGAGATTAAATCCCCAATTTACACTGCAAGGGTATTTCCGTCAATTCACTCGCTGATTATATAAGCCACTTTATCCTTTCTTTTTCATAAAAACATACACCCCGTTCTTTCACTTCTCTCTCTACCCCGATCTACTTTCTCTCTCTACCCCGATCTACTTTCTCTCTCTAAAATTTGAAGCGAATAATCACAACATCATCATGAATCCATCACAATCGATTAATTAGATCGATTACTTAACACGAATTCGTACCAGGTTTGTATTCTCATAATCTATGCTTATCTTTTTTTTAGCTTATTTGATTTTGAATAAGCTTATTAATTTATTTTCATTAGCTTGTTTGAATGAAATATACCGATTGATAGTTCTTATTTTGATCGAATTATTCCGAATGATTGTTCTTATTTTGAACAATTTATTCTAATTAGCTTTTAATTAGATTATTTATGTGAATAAGCTTGTTTGTTTGAATAAGATTTTGAATTAGATGAGAGTTACAAATAATCTTGGGAATTAGATAGGAGTTATGTGAATAAGCTTACAAATTACACGAGAGTTATGAATAAGCTAGCTTATTAGCTTATTTTGACAAATCGTAAGGTATTTTATGTAAGTTGAATTAAGTTTGCTGATGTAGGCTGCAATAAGCTTGATGTATCATATATGATATATATATATCATATATGATATATTATCACTTTTCATATATGATAGATATATCATATATGATAACTGATGATATATCATATATGATATAAGTATCATATATGATATATCAAATAAACCATAGGAAAAAACAGATTATGTATGAGTATTTTTTAGAAAATCAGTATAAACTCTTGAAACTTGTCTTCTATCATATATATGAGTAATTTATTTTGGTGTTAAAATGTTGCATAATATGTTCTTTTTATCTTTTATAAATGCAGTCAGACAGAGATGTGCGATTGGCCGCTTTGGAACAAAGCAGAGAGGGATGTTGATTATAACAAGAGGTTGTGCATGGATATGTTTTAAGGATCAAGACGGAGTAGGCGTTGTTCATGAATTCATCTTTCGATAATCTGTTTTTTGGCATTTTTTTGATTTTGTATAAATTGTTATCATATATGATATCAGAGGTATATCATATATGATTTTACATTAGGTTACGTTATGTTTGAATTATCATATATGATTCTGTTCAAAAGTACAATTTTTATGTTATGAACAAGTGTTTGATTATTAATTGTGCATACTCTTTGTTGTAATCATGAATTCATTAGATTCTTTGTTTAATAAATCCAAGTTTTTCTTGAGTGTCATATATGATAGTGCATGATCATATACTCCGTATGACTTAATTTATAAAAACCATCATGACATAATACCAAGAAAGTTAAATCATATTAACAAGATGTTGTACGAGATACCAATTGATTACAAAATTGTCCATATACTTCAAAACTTCATTAGGAGATTACAAGAAAAAACAAACAATAAACGTAAAAGAAAAATTCACGAGCTTCTTCATTAAGCTTCTTGGCCTTTTGATGCTTGTAATGTTCAACACGCCTTGTAAACAGCCTTCTCTACACAAAAAAGAAGATTTAATTCAATTTTCAAGGACATAATGATATATGATATATTTGATCATATATGATATTTGGCTTATATCATATATGATATAGCATATCATATATGATACTTCATTAGCAAGTCATACTAAATATGTTCAGCCAAATTAATGCATAAAAAAAAGAGTTAATTCAATTTTCAACCACATTATCATATATGATATATCTCATCATATATGATATTTTAGCTTATATCATATATGATATAGTATTTCATATATGATATTTCACAAACAGGTTACACTAAATATGTTCAGCGAGATTAAGCCAAAAAACCTTATAATTCATGAAAATAAGCTAATAAGTTAGCTTATAATTCACCATAATAAAGCTGATGATTATCAATAAGCTTATTCACATTAAGCATCAAGTTACCTTATCATTCGACATGTTAAATTCACGTAACTTATCAAATAAGCTATAAAAAATAAGATGAATTATAAGCTTATTCACATCCAATAAGCTAAAAAGATGAATCAAAACAGATTGAATGAACTTTATCTTATTTATGAAGAGGATGATCGATTTACGAAGGTGATTATTGATGGATTTGATGTTTGTGTTGATAAATTAAGATGTAAATATGTGTGTGTGTGTGTGTGTGTGTGTGTGTGTCTCTGTGTGTGTGTGTTTGTTTTAGAGGGAAGAAGAAGAAATCGATCCCAGATCTGTGAGAGTGGTAGGGGGTGTTAGGTGGGAGGGGTAAAATGACGAAATTACCCCTCCGCTTTTTTTTTGTTTTTAATCTGGACTGTTGGATGAGATGAGATAGACGGTCCAGATTTGTCCCCTTGTATCCAAAGGATACAAGGTATCTTAAATAACCGGACTCTTTCTTTAATCAGATGAAGATATATATTAAATATTTGATGTATATTAAACTTTTTTATGCAAAAATAAAGATTAAACTTTGTGACCAAGCAAAAAACACAAAAAAAAGAGTTTGAAATAAAAACGGTAACACAAACAACCGACTTAATAAAAGAGTAGAAAACCTAACCCAATCACGTGGCCACTTCCCCAAGAAAACCCATAAGGGCAAAACAGTAATTCCTAGCCGCCATTCAATTCCTTGGAGCGCAGGTTTTCCGTTAACCGACCCTTGTTCGTATATAAACCAAACCAAACCAAAACCATTGTCTCCTTAGCCGCTGGTTTTCTTCATTAACTCTCTTATGTCCTGTTGGCCACTTTTATAAAACCCCATCTTCATCGTCTTCGTTTTTTTTCATGAGTTCTTGTTCAATATCTTCAATGATCTCACAAAATAACAACAAAAACAAAAACACTATTTTGATAAAAAACATAAACATGATGTACATGAATTCACCTACAACTACACCGGCCAGTTTAGATTTATCACCATCCTCCTTCTTTGATCATCTCTTTATTGTTGTTCTCCAGAAACAACATTAACTTTCTCTCTTTTCTTCTTTATTGCCAACTTCTTTTCTACCAAGTTTAGGGTTCTTTTTATTTTCTTTTTTATATTTGTCTTTGAAAAAACATAAAAACTTTCCAAAAAAAAAAATGTCTGCTGATCAAGTGTTTTTTCCGAGGATTTTCCATGAAAACAACAACAACGATGATGATGAAAGATTGGGTTTTCCACTTGTCGAAGGTGATCATGATGAGTTTTCCGGTGAGAATTCCGGTGATGATGAAAGATTTAACGAGTTTTCCGGTGAAAACTCCAGTGATGATGAAAGATTTAACGAGTTTTCCGGTGAGAATTCCAGTGATGATGAAATAGTTAACGAGTTTTCCGGTGAGAACTCCAGTGATGATGATGAGTCGGTTGTTTCCGACTGTGAAAGCGTGGTGACCGGGAATTCTGTTAAGAAGACGGTTAAGGAGACGGGTAATGGTTTGGTGAAGGTGAATGAAGGTGACAGGCTGCATGGGATCATAACGAGCAAGTTTGTGGCGAAGATGAGGGAGATTGGGTTGAGGGGTGAAGTGGAATGTGTTTACAGGAACATGTTTAATGCGAGTATGGTGAGTAAAGCTAAAGTGGGGTGTTTTCAGATTTACGTGAAGGCGGTTGGGGCGAAAAACGGAGGGGAGTGTAAGGTGAAGTATGGGTGGTTTGGGGGGTGTTCGAAGGAGGAGATCGAGAGGATTGTGGAGCATGGATTTGGGCATGGGGATGTGGGGAATTGTGGAGGGTTTGGGAATGCTGTTGTGCTTAATGCTGATCACTCGCCACGTGAAAGGTAATTGGTACTATTGTTTAGTGGTTAATTTGCTTTTGTGTTTGTTTATGACTAGTATAATTAGTTAGGATTAGGATTACTGCGAGATTAGATGATTTCTTAGTTAGGGTTAAGGTAGTTTATGATTAGAACTCTAGAACGCCAAACCTGATGTATGTTTCATTAGATTTTTGCCTTTAGTTTTCGCCTTTTGAATAGCCATGTGATATGTTATCACTTTGAAAATGCTGTTAATACTACACCAATGATGCCCAAACACCCATAAGTAGCGTAGACTGTTGATGATTTCTTCAAATGATTTGCCAAACACTGTTTATTAAATATTTAACTTCTGCAAATGCAAGGCTTAGACAATCTAACCCAAAACGCAATCCCAAACACTCTTAAGATAAGACAAGTAGTGACGGAATTGTTTAGTGTTTAAAACTTTAAATTGCTTTTATTTATTTTTTGGTACTATAATTAGTTAGGATTAGGATTGAAGATTACGCAACTTGCGACTTGTGTGATCATTAGATGATTCTTTAGTAAGTTTAATTCAGTTTAGGTATAGTAAGCGTTATTGAAGATTACGCTACTGATGAATATGTGAAATTAGATTATTGCTTACTTTAGTCTTTAATTCAGACTATGTCTGTCTAGTTAGTTATGATTAGAATTTAGAAGCCGAGAACATGGATACTACTGGTTATTTGTGACTAGACAGTAGTAAGGGTGGGATTGCGAAATGGAACAGATTGTGTTTGCAAAATTGCGCTGTTTTTATAGAAGCCATGTGATGTGTTTTGTCTCTTAAGAAAATGCTGATACGATTCCTTTAAATCATTTGCCAAACACTGTTATTGAGTATTTGACTTTGGCAACTGCAAGATTTAGATAATCTAACCCAAAACGCAATGCCAAACACTCTTAAGATTGGGCAAGTACTCCAACCGACAGAGAACTGAAGTTTGTGGGTAATTTCATGTTTGTTCAGCTGTGGTGTGATCCAGTTTATGTCCATTAGTGTAGTAAGGGGATGCTTCTGATTGCGTTTCCAAAACAGATACGCGTTTTCAAAACGGTCTTGCTCTTTCAGAACTGTATTATCTCTTAGAGAACACATATACATAATTTCTTCTGATGGCCAAACACGGTATTCTGAATTTCCTCCAAAACGCAGTCCTGAATACGCTCCAAGTTTGAATACAGACTTTGAAAATTGGGAACTAATGATTGTGTGTGATTAGATGATGGTTTATCTAGGTTTGGTTCAGTTTATGTTTATTGGTAGAATCGGTTAGGGCGAGGCAACTGGGAAAAAATCAAGACCAACGATTTGTTAATTATGTGAAACAGTGTGGAATCTGCAGTTGCTGATGGTGATGGAGTGAAGCACATATTGCTCTGTCGTGTTTTATTGGGTAAAACAGAGGTGGTTAATCGATTTTCTACCCAATGTCACCCGAGTTCCGAGGAGTTTGATTCGGGTGTTGATGATGCGGTGTCACCTAAGAAGTATATTATTTGGAGTAGTCAGATGAACACTCATATTTTGCCAGAATTCGTCATAAGTTTCAAGACCCAAAGGATTGTGAACAGTAAGTTGCTTCAAGAATCTCATATAGTTGCAATTGAATGTTATTCGGCTAGTGGTTCTAATCGAATGTATATTTGCTTTGATGTAATTTAGGGCCTCAAGTAAATGGTGTTGGTCGTGCGAAACCCGTTTCCCCATGGATACCAATTCCAGAACTCATTGCAAACTTATCCAAGATGTTGCCTCCTAAATCCATCAAGGAGATCACACAGTATCGTCACAAATACATTGTAAGTGTGAACAAATTGTACGTTATGTTACGCATCTTTGTGGATTTGATCTAGTATTATTATTCTAATGGTGTTTGAACTTGTTTGACAGGGACGCAAGATCTCTCGCAATGATATGATCAGAGGAATCAGAGAAGTAACTGGTGACAGGATTTTGCTTACGGTTCTAAAGGATTTCTCTGAGAAGAAGGTACCCAACTCATGTTTTTGTAGTTCTATTACTGTTAGAACTGTGAAACTACGATGAAAATCTTTCCAGAACAACTATGAAATTGCGATCATAAGTTGGTCCATTTTAAAATCCTTGACATGACAAAACTTTGCACCGGGCAAGTTCATTAAAAAGATCCAATAAAGTATCGTTTACTTATACGAGTTGACATAAATTCTATGTAATATTAGGTGTTCTTTAAACCAATGGGAAAATATATAGAAAGCGACTTTCAAGAATTAAGATGGAATAAGAAATACTACAGTAATTTTTAGTAATTTAGGACATGGAATAAGCAGCTTTAGATTGTATTATTTGCGTGTTAATTATTATGGTGACGTTCTAATGTTAGTATTCGATTTTGCAGCAGGGTGCCAATCTTTCTGGCTGGATGTATAATCAAGTCAAGTAAAGAAATGCTGGATACATATGAACGAAGACGAGTATTCTCAAGAGTGCTTGTTTCCAAGTATAAACCAAAAGATTCTGAGTTTTAGCTATCTTAGCTTACAATATACATTTATTTTTACGTTTGTACCCCTTTTAAGTCAGAGAGTTATACAGATGATGTAGTTGGTGATTGTGTTTCAGTGATTGTTTTCGGGTGCAAACGGTATTTGACTTTTATGATATGAAATCTTTGACTTTGATGATCTTTCCTTTTTTCTGATGCAAATGGGTTGTTTTGGGTACAATTCATATATGGGTCTATGAGATGTGGCTTTCTTGGTATTTCTCCCTCTTTTGGGACAATTGCATGTTTTGGGGCAAAATCGAGTCAACAGGCCTGCAAAACAATGGGTCCAGACTCTAGATGGTATTGACAAGATAACAATATTCAGCATGGGTCTGGAAGGAAAAACTGTAAGCATTGGGATATATTGTTGTGGTCCTGATGGATTGAATTATTGTGCTGCTATTCGCTGCAATTTGTGATTGCAACAATTTTTAACTGTACTTTCCAAACTCGGACGTTGTTACTACAGCAGTCTGTGATAATTTTATGGCAGTGCTGTATTTGCTTGCTTCTAACAAATCGAGCAGAAACATATGGTGCGGGAGTATCTTTGTCTGAGATCTCTTTAAACAGGCGTTGTTCACATGTTTTAGCCTTAAACTTTGATACTTTATATGTGTTCATGAAGGCTCCTCTTACTCTTTGCTGCGCCTGAGGTTATGTGCAGCTCGTTGATATGTTTCCCTTCCTTTTCTAAAAGTAGGGTGTAATCGAGTGGAGCCAGGTTGGACTTGACAGGGCTTGAGCTTGGCTCGAAAATTATAAGATATACTTGAGCTTGTCTTTATAGCTTGACGAGCTTTAGTCATCCAAGCATGAGCTCGGCTCGAGTAAAGCTGAGTTGAAAAGCTTGAGTCTATACATACATATTTAATTTCGAAAACTAAATTCATCAATAAATTCGAAAAAAAATAAATATTTTTTTAACGGTAGTTTGGTGCAGCGGAGTATCTTGCGTGCCACTGAAGCACCAAGTCTCTCGACCCGAGTTCGAATAATTATAGAAAAATCCCTCACATAAGGAATGACGGGAATCGAACCTCTAACCTCCATCCAACTAAACTAGACTATGCACAAACAAATAACTTGTACAAAACATAAATCTTGTTTAGATTGTCCTTTTATACATTTAATTGTTATATTAACATTCACATGAGCTTAAGGCAGTCATGTAAATATGTGTAAATATATATATAATATATACTGGTATATATGTTTCTGAAGGGCCTATATCAGAGGTAGACTTAGGATTAGTAACAGGATAGTTGCATAATTTTTTTAGAATTATTAGTACTAAAGTTGATTTACGTTATATAAAATGGAGTGTTGCACGTATCAAGAAAACTTATATTTTATATAAAATTTATCTTTCGTGACTTAAAATAGAGTGTAACCCGTGTCACATCCACTTTCATGTGAGTCCGTCAATGGGCCTAATAGGCTCGAACTTGGCTTGTAATGTGTGAGGGGTGCAATCGAGTTAAGTCGAGCTCGAACTAATGTTTTAGCTTGATAAAAAAAAACTTGAGCTTGGGTTGAAAAATTTGAATTTGTACAAAATTAATTCATTTAACAACAAAACTTATCGATAAATATATTTATAAATTAAAACAAACAAAAACTATAACTTCAAAACAAATCCGATTCATTTAACATTAGTAAAACCAATAATAACATATTCGTACCAAAGCCCAACATTAGAATAACACATAAACCAAAATCAGTGGCGAACGCGGGAAATAGAATATTGGGGGGCGAAAAAACTTTTTTGACCATAACAAAGCGAAAAAAACACGATTAAAATAAAAAATCAAAAATTGTAACTTGAAAACGAAAGATTTGTAAGTTTTAGGAGAAGAGTTATTTTGCATACATAATTTTCCTTAGATATAAAGGGACTCATCTCCACCATCCATTTCATTTTCATCTAATAGATAAGATTAATTATATTTTATTTTTTATAATTTAAATATCTCCTAAACCGTTAAGTGTTAAACGAAAATAATTATACCACCGCGACGAGCGATATCATATATGATAATACTATTTCATCATATATGATACAGTGTTAAATCATATATGATATTGGTTTATATCATATACAATATGTTATATCATATATAATACCGGTATTTATCATATACCGATATTAGTATCATATATGATAATTTTCGAACACGTGAAAAAAACCGAATTTTTTTTTTGTCGAAAGTGTATCATATAGCATATTTATAGAAAGATAATTAAATGCTCTTCGTAACGGTATGTTTTCTTTCGCATAACGATTACCGGTTTAAGAGATATTGATGTTTGAAAAGAAAGAATGAAAATATATTTTATATTTAATGTTATCTATTGAATTAAAATGAGATGACGTCCATAAAACCTGACCCTCAAGATTCCACGATATCAGACGTAAAATGAACGATGAACACAAGAAATAAAAGTCAATAACGTGTTGAAACAGTTACATACAAGGTGTGACCAAACCGAACCAAAACCAGCCCACACTTTTTTAGTATGCTCCGTCATCATCACAATCATGATTCATGAACCATCACTTTTTTTCTTTATTCCCCTTTCTCTTTTTCATTTTTAACAACTAGCCCCCTTTACCCTTTTAAAAGCTTCCTAATTATTGCTCCATTATTCCTCCTGCACAAATTCATACCACCATTTATTTGTCCCTACTCCCCACCTTGGCCGTCACGGCCAACTAAATAACTCAACTGAATAATAGGATTTTTCTATCTTATACTTAAATATCACATGATAATAAAATACACAAAGTTTCACTGAGAAATACAAAGCAATCCACATTTTATAGATTTTTATATATTTTTCTATGAAATCTTATGTACTTTTTTTATATACTTTGTATCTTCTTATTATATATACCATAGAGCACAAAATAAAAACACTCTTAATATTATTAATAATAGCTTATTCTTAGCTTTTTCTATTTATACACAAATTTATATGTATGAAATTATATTACACTCTAGTTATCAACTTAACCATACACCTTAACACTATTTTGTGTAGTCACGTAAATTTTAACAAAATAACATCAACACTCCATAACACCATTAGTATCGTAATATCAAATAACACTATTTTATTAAGACCAACTTTTTTTCTTTTTATTTATTTAAATACATCCACAATACTTGGATTTAATCAGATTCAATAAATCCTTACACTATGTTCAAAAAAAAATAAAAATTATTACATTTAAGAAGAAAAATTGAAAGAAAAAAAAACAGAAAAAAAAGGTGATATTGCAGGCGTTGCTGCATTAACGCATAGACACAACAACCTTGAAAATGTAGGTTTCTGGTACCTTAACGCCGTGTCATGTCGGCATAACGCCGGGCCGGCGTTATGATACCGTAGCCTATGACACACATACACGTAAAAAAACATCAAATACACATCCTGTTGGGTTTAATCGGTTATGTTCACAAATTCATAGCTAGGGTTTTAGTTAATACTTAGACTTGGTTTTTAGTTTGACCAAGTTTCATGGCAAAAGAACAGGAGTATGTGGAGATCATGGGTAGTGTATTCACGTTTTTTTTTCTGTTGCTATTTTTCAGCTTGTGTATGGCTATTTATAGCCTTTCTGTTTTGTTGAATAAAGATATAGCATTACCAGTATTCTTTCTTCACTTTATAATATTACTTCCATATCAGTGAGTTGTCTTAGTTGTGAGGTGAGTGAGATCGAGGTGTGCTAGCTGATATTCTACATTTGGTATCAGAGCGTGTTCGATCAACGCCGGTTTGAGAGTCGGTTCAAGAAACGGTGTAGCCCTTCGCTGCGGGGCGGACGCAGTAGGGAACCGGGTGTAGTGTCGAAGGGGTTGTGATGTTATGATCACATAAATTAGACAAGAAAGTAAGCTAATCAAGATCAGCAAGAAAGGAAGAAGAGGCGTCACAAAAAGAAAGAAAGAATGAAAGAGGCCAGTGTCGCTTCGTAAGAAAGAAGGCCTAGAAAGAAAGAAAGAGACCGGTGGTACTGCAAGAAAGAAAGACCGTAGCAGGCCACAAGAAAGAAAGAAAGATTAAAAGACCGACGCCGTAGAGAAGACCGAGGAAGCTCCGGCGTGAGACCGAAAAGACCGAGGAGCTGCAAAAGACCGGCAGCACCTAGACCGACATAGGTGACAAAAGACCGAAGGCTCACCTAAGAAAGATTAGACCGAAGACCGAAAGAGATAACCGTGACCGACGGTTGTCTAGACCGAAGCTTTTATAGCTGTAGACAGAACGAGGCAACCAAGACCGAGACCGATACTGCAGGTTGTCCGAGAATGAAAGTAAGACCGAAATTTTAATGGTAGAAGACCGAAGGACGAAGATACTGTTTGAAACAAAAGACCGAACTATGTTTATCTCAAGAGATAAAAGATCGAAGAACTGTTTTGAAAAAAAAAAAAGCAAGAACTTTAGCAAGAAAGCTAGAAAGAAAACTAGCATGAAAAATAGCAAGAGACGCAACAAGAAATATAGCTTTTTCAAAGCAGGAAGCAAGAAGCAAGAATCACTAGCAAAGAAAAAAAAAGGCCAGCAGGTGTCGCAAGTTAGCAAGCAATAAGGTTGATGCATAATCTCTAGCAAGAGAAGCGTGGCGAGTAGCAAGAGCAAGGAAGAAACTTTAGCAGTAGCTCTTGTGGAACTGGAAGACTACAACACAGTTAGCGTGGTGTTGGAAGTTACATTGCCGAGATGGATTCAAATGTGTCCGGGGAAGGTCGAGAATCGAGTTCGTTCGAAAAAGAAGGTGATTGAAGCTCATGTGACTATATGGTGCGAACAAACCGATTAAGGGGGTGATTGTTGGGTTTAATCGGTTATGTTCACAAATTCATAGCTAGGGTTTTAGTTAATACTTAGACTTGGTTTTTAGTTTGACCAAGTTTCATGGCAAAAGAACAGGAGTATGTGGAGATCATGGGTAGTGTATTCACGTTTTTTTTTCTGTTGCTATTTTTCAGCTTGTGTATGGCTATTTATAGCCTTTCTGTTTTGTTGAATAAAGATATAGCATTACCAGTATTCTTTCTTCACTTTATAATATTACTTCCATATCAGTGAGTTGTCTTAGTTGTGAGGTGAGTGAGATCGAGGTGTGCTAGCTGATATTCTACACATCCAAAACTAAAAATGTGAAATAAACATGCAAACATGAAACATGATTGGCGTTCCTACCACTTCCATTTTGTGTTGGCCGAGCCAGAATATTAAGAGGAACTTTTGATAACTAATACTAGTACCAACTATACAACAAATCGGTGGTTCATTATTAAGAGAGCAAATTACAGAAAAAAGCCAAATATTTTAAAAAGTTTACACTATAAGTTTTTTGCAAGGAGACACGTAACCACTACTCCTCGATGCCGACAGCAGGGCCGTAGATGGACAAGGGCAACTGGGCCATGGCACAGGGCCTCATATTTTAGAGGGCACCAAATTTTTTATAAACCCAACTTATTTGTACATTTTTTTCAAAACCCAACTCATTTATACACTTAAATCTAAGTTAAAATGGTCTTTGTAATATTATTTTAGCATATTTATAAAAAAAATTATCATCATTATCATCGATAACGATAAATTTTCTTTCTCACATAATTTTTAATTTTTAAGGGTCTTTTTTAAGTTACCGCCCAGGGCACTCAAAATCTCCGGAACGGCCCTGGCCGACAGTGGCATTGGCGCCTCAAAGCTGATCCCGGAGCTCGTACTACTTGTTCTCAGAATCGCCGAGCTGAATATCATTACTGAAATTATAAAAGATCTCAACAACAAATAGACCTAAGGTGCATGGCCTCATTAACCTCTTCAATTAAACATAAAAACCCAATTTAAGTTTGTGCAACAATTACTCGAACCGTAAATTAATCGGCCAAAAAGCTAGCACAATCACCAAAGATAAAAAAAAAACCTAAAAGATACATCAAAATGGACGTAAATTTCTGTTAGACCAACTAACCGTCGTAAAAGCACCTAGCAAACCTTCACTCGACGGCAAAATTTCCAAAATATCACGTAACTTCCAACGACGTAACGATTTACGAGAGTTCTTTTCCTGTGAGTTTGCTGCAGGTTTCCAAACACAGTAAGTGCCCGGTGTCAAACCTTTGAGATCATCAGCCTCTGGTGACATTGAAGATGACACAAAACCACGATCTTCGTTAAAAAGCTTTATCAAAGGTAATCGTACCACAAGTGACTTTGTACCATTGATACGATCAATATCGACCATTTGAGTAACCAGTTTTAGTAAGTTAGGATCAACAGTTAATAATAAACTTGTGTCGAATAAAGGATACCGAGGTGGTACTATATGATCATGGCAAGTAGCAAACTCGAACTCATCGTCGTCATTATTATCTTTTTGTGATGGAAATATATGGTCGTAGTCGTTGTCATTTTGGCGAAATTCGGAGATAACTCTAGCGGCTACGTCTGCGAGATTGTTGGAAGAGTGACTAGTGAAGCTCGGTGATATTTCGGTTAGTCGTGTACTAGGGTGCATGGTGTTTAAGGGGTTAATTATATAGTTTGTGAGAATGTGTGTGTTTTGAGATGGTTTTTGAAGGGAAAGTGTGTGATTGAAATGAAATATAAGAGCATCACCAACGCTTGGTTTTACAAAAGCTTTTTACTGTTTGTTAAAGTCTTTCTAACCACTTGCTAGCATTGGAGAAGATGGCTTTTTAAAGACTTTTCATGAAAGACTTGGTCTCTACCAAGCGTTTGACACTAATAGCTTTTTACCTTTTCTCTCACAACTTTATCTTTTGATTTATAATGAAAAGCTTTTCAAAGATTTATTGCATTGGAGAAGCAATTTGAACATGGCTTGTTGATAGTAAAACATTAATGAAAACATGACATGGCAAACCTCCAAGTTGTTTGAAAAGCTTATGCATTGGGCTTGCTCTAAGACTTGACAAGTGTTTAATGGGTCCGGTTGTTTTTCCTTTTTCTGATGCAAATGGGTTGTTTTGGGTACAATTCATATATGGGTCTATGCATAGTGGCTTTCTTGGTCTTTGTCCCTCTTTTGGGACAATTGCATGTTTCGGGTAAAATCGAGTCAACAGGCCTGCAAATCAATGGGTCCAGATTGGATTGACATATTTTTACAAACTTAACAATGTTTAGCATGGGCCGGGAAGGAAAACTGTAAGCATTGAGATATTGTTGTGATCCTGCTGGATTGAATTATTGCGCTGGCCTGGTATTCACTGCAATTTGTGATTGCAACAATTATTAACTGTAGCTTCCAAACTCAGAGGCAGTGTTATATCAGTGGCAGTGTTGTATTTGCTAGTAGCAACTTGAGTAAACACATATGGTGCGGGGAGTATCTTTGTCTGAGATCTCTTTACGATGAGCGTCGTTTACATGTTTTAGCCTTTAACTTGATATGTTTACTCTTTGCTGCACCTGATTTATGTAAGCTCGTTGATATGTTTTGTTTTTCCTTAAAAGTATAGTAGGATACATTGTTAAGATCCTCAGAGTACAACTATTTATGATTTATGAAGATAGCAAAGTGAGTTTTTTGTATTATCGTTCAGCAAAAAACCAACCGTGAGATAACCTAATGATTCCAGAAAATCATGCGTAAAACTTATACCTCATTAAGAAAAACATCTTTAAGTCTAAGACAAATAACGCTTTTCCTAAGCATCAAACTTGAACCTCAAGATCACGCGTAAAATGAACGATGAACACAACAAACATACCTATGCAATAACAGGTACAAGCTGTGATCAAACCAAACCAGCCCACACACACTTTTTGTATGATCCGTCATCACTTTTATTTTCGTTTTCCTTTATTCTCCTTTAGTTTTTCCATCTTTAACATTAGCCCCCTTTACCTTTTCCAAAAGCTACTACTTCATTATTGCTCAATCATTCCTCCATTGACACCTTGACCACCCAAATAACTCAACATAATATGGGATATTATTCTGTTAAGCATGAAATTACATTGCACTTTTAATCAGATTATCAACTGAAATGTACATCTCTCATACATATATATACATTCAAAGAAAAATAAACATGCAAACATCGCGTCACTTTCATTCCTTGCCAATGCCGAAAAGGCATTGGTGTCTTGGAGCCGATCTCGGGGCTCATAGTGATCATAGTGCTTGCTCTTTGGTAAATGCTTATGAATATCATCACTGAAAATATAAAAGATCTCAACACCAAATAAACTTAGGTAGTAATTTAGGTGCATATATGGCCTCATTAACCTCTCCAAAACATATACTACAATTTAAGTTTGTGACAATGATTCGAACCGTAAATTAATCGATCAAAAAGCAATTACCACAGATAAAAGAAAAACTATGGAAACATCAAAATGGACGTAAATTTCTGTTAGACCAACTAACCGTCGTAAAAGCACCTAGCAAACCTTCACTCGACGGCAAAATTGCCAAAATATCACGTAACTTCCCACGACACTTTTCCTGTGAGTTTGTTTTAGGTTTCCAAACACAGTAAGTTCCAGGTGTCACACCTTCGAGATCATCATCAGCCTCGTGGAAGATGACACGAAATCACGATCTTCGTTAAAAAGCTTTATCAAAGGTAGCCGTACCACAAGTGACTTTGTACCATTGATATGATCAATATCGACCGTATGAGTAACCAGTTTTAGTAAGTTAGGATCAACAGTTAATAGTAAACTTGTGTCGAATAAAGGATACTGAGGTGGTACTATTTGATCATGACAAGATGAGTTAGAGTTTTCTTGAATTATAGAAAACTCGAACTCATCGTCATTATATCATTATCATTATCATTATCATTACCATCGTCGTCGTTAGTATCTTTTTGTGATGGGAATATATGGTCGTAGTCGTTGTTATTTTGGCGAAATTCGGAGATGACTAGCGGCAACTTCTGCGAGATTGTTGGAAGAGTGACTAGCTAGTATTGAAGCTTGGTGATATTTCGGTTAGTCTACTAGAGTGCATGGTGTTTAAGGGGTTATAGTTTGTGAAAATACGTGTGTTTTGAGATGGTTTTTGAAAGGAAAGTGTGTGATTGAAATGAAAATAGGAGACTTGACAAGTGTGTTTAAAGGTACATTTGTCAAGTTAGCGGTAGCGAGAACAATGTAAAATAAAGTAAAGTAACACGTACTCAATGTCGTTTTTAACAAGTTATAGATTTCAATACCGTTAAAAACAGTGTATGAGGTAAGTTGAGATGTAGACAGTCATACCTCTACCAAAGATAGAGACAGGTTTCAGTTCTATCAAACATAGAAAAAGACATATACCGCTTTGCAAGGAGTGAGGATCGAACCCTTGTCCTCTCTCTAAAGGGTTCGATCATCACTCCTAGGTCCTGCAATAGTAGTAACCAGTAGTAAATTGTAGTAGTTGTTCGTTTTAATAAAATGTTTGGTCACATAGTTGGAGCAAGAGAGTGTTAGAAAAAATAAATTGTTAGTTGCTTGTTTCTAAACAAGCATATTAAGCAAAAATAAGATTTAGAACGACATTTTTTGTCTCTCACAATATTTTTACCACAGAGAATCTCACATGTGGTGAGCATGACATTGAACCTACAAGCAGTGGCGGAGACACAAAGGAATCACAAGGGTCATGTGACCCTCTAGCAAAAATAATTGAACAGCTTCTATTGAGAACACCAATTTGGCTTGAACTGGCACCATTCATTAAGTGAACTTTTCGAAGAACTTTCTAGTGTTTCCCATCTCGCGTAACCATCTTTGAGGAGTGGACGATACACATTTCCAGTTTTCTTTTCCATCTTCTCCTTGGTATTTGGATTCAACAAGTAATTAGCAACTTTATGTGTCAAGGGATGATTTACCATTATGCAATCGGGATGACAAACAGAAAATAACACATCAATGATCCTTGACTTCTCCCACATTCGTGTATTATGTGTTTTAAATATCATATATTCAACATTTGTAGCCGGAAACATGATCCTTCTTCTCAGTTCATCAATGTCAAATGGCACCAAAAATGCATAACATAGTAAGTCAATCATAATCTTGCTTGATATGTTGAGTGCTTCCCTCAACTTAAGAAAGAACGTATCATCTATGTTACCATACAGCATCATATGTAGCACAAATTTCTCAGGAGCAACGGATGGAAACACAAAATCGGCGAGTGCGTTGCATTTGTAACTAAAAAAGAGCAACTTCGGAGAGCAAACTTGTACCTTTATTTGCTTCTCTTGCATCAGATCTATCGTTACTCTCCTCAGCGAAACACATCTGATGTCCAAGGTTTCCATATCACAGCAAAGCAAAGTGAGGGTCAAACTCTCGAGAAAAGGAAACATGGAATTGATCATGTCAGAACATTCATTATCCATGGAAATATAATTCAAACATAACTCCCTTAAGCTCCCAAACGGAACCTTATTGGGTAATACAGGCCTCCATATTATCAGTGGCGCGTCATAGGACAACGAGCGAAGACATGGGACATTAGAAATTTCCAAATATCCACGACGACCTGCAGGTTTTGCTAAACTTAACTCGTGAAGATAACGGAGGTTATTTAACTGGATTTTCTTCACTATCTCGGGTAACTTAAGGCTGATCTTTTCAAGTAACATACAAGTAGATAATAAGTTATGAAGCACATCTTCACTTATATGCACATCACGCAACTTTAGTACTCGTAGGTTCACACAGTTGAACACTGGATTGCTACTAATGTGAAGAGAACGTGCCTTGAATTTATCAAGTTTTAAACTTAACTTCTCTAGTTTTTCACTTGAGAATAACTCATCTGGCAAAGTATATGAAGCAACGTCAGGAAAGATTGTGAGGCAAAGCTCCTTGAGACATGTTTTGGAAGTTACGAGCTTAATCCATCTTTTAGCACTAGAAGCCGACCTCTGGTTGTGGATGCCAAAGTGAAGATTAAAAATTGTGATTGGTAAATTGTCCCGGTGATACCTTTGTAGGGTGCGGTTAATGAACCTCATGTACTGTGTATCTTGTTGTTTGTTCAAAGACTTGGCAGGCTGAAACGTGAGATCAGGGGTGGTTGACAAAGCATGCAGCCATGACTTGGACAAGATACAGGTGCGAGCAGCTTGGTCTGCCGGCAGTAGTGACTGTATCTGTTGAATTAACTCCGGAACATCTTCTAATTGTTGTCTGCGGATCAGTCCCATTCTCTTCAACTCTGGAACATCTTCTAATTGTTGTCTGCGGGCCAGTCTCCTTCTCTTCAACACCGGAACATCTTCTAATGGATGTCGTCTGCGGATCAGTATCCTTCGCTTCTTTACACTCTCCATCTAATAAAATTGACATAGTTGTGATTACTTAAGAGATTGTAAATGTTAAACATTCAGAATAAGAGGTAGGCAAACATGTTGACTCATACTGTATGTTTTATTTATTTTATCTCGTAGTCAAAACATAGCAAATTTTTTATTTTTTATAACGATAAGGGGGTGTTTGGTTAAGCGTATGAATTAGGTCTATGTATTATATAAGCCATTTATAGCATATATAATAAGCTTATATAAGCTAGTATTTGGGTAAGCTTATATATATAATTAATAAAGTAAAATGATAAAAAGTACACAAAATTAACAAAAATAAATATAATTATTAAATGAGTGTAAAAAAGTCTCTTTATATAAGAGGGTGTTTGTTTTAGCTTATATAATAGGCTTATAAGCTTATTAGCTTATATAAGCTTATAAGCCAAAACCAAGTGTTTGGTTAAGCTTATATATGTAGGCTTATAAGCTTATATAAGAGGGTTTTGGTAAGCCAAACATTTGAGGTTTTTATAACAATGGGTGGGCTTATATAACTTTTTCATATCAAAAAACTTTTATACCCTCATTTAATAACTACATAATTTAATATTCATATGTTTTTTTGTCATTTTACTTTATTAATTTTAATAAGTTTAACCAAACACTTAACATATGCTTATAAGCTTATCATATATATAAGCTATATATATAAGCCATAAATGACTTATATAATATAAGCCTAACTCCACTCATAAGCTTAACCAAACACCCCCTAAGTCTTACCCAACTCTATTATATAAGCTTATAAGCCCATTTGTATAAGCTTAACCAAAGATTTAGTTTCGGTTTATAAGCTTATATAACATAATAAGCCCACTATATAAGCTAAAACAAACACCTTTGAGAAACAGGGAGCTTTGTATATGAGTGCTTAACAGCTTCTTTATTGAATGGTAATTCCAAAATAAAAGAAGCTGAAATAAAAACATAATACTCCGTAATAAGCTAGTGACTTAAAATAGATAAAAGTGTGCATGCATCTTTTTTAACAGAAAGAAAGATTACCTTGAATTAGATCGGAAAGTTTGTCTTGAAGAAAAATAAATTAAAAAAAGGTTGGAGCTTTAAACGGCGACTGATGATCGCAGATAAATATAATAGATTTAAATAAAAGTGTACTTGAGTTTGAGTTTTTATATTGATTCGCCCGACAGACAAAAAGTGTAGTTAGGTTCGGTTCCCAAAAACCGATGTTTTGAAACCTAGGTCAACTCGGCCGGGTTAATCGGGTCACGGTTGATCCAGTTCCGGCTGAAAAATATTGATTTAGGTTTTACATTTTTAAAACCTGGTTCGACTCGTGGGGTTTAGTGTGATTCGGGTCAACCCAGTTCTCAAGACTCGGTCGAGTTTTGATTTTTTCGGGTTTTTTTTTTTTTTAAAAAATGTAAGTTTTACGTATTTGCGATGAAATTTTATTTTTACATATTATATCCGCTGGTAAATAATTTATATTTTTAATATACGGAAACTTTTTTATTTATATATATAATTTTTGTTAATTGTTAAAAATAATATTTTTTTTTTAGAAAACCGGGTTAATCCGGGTTGACTCGGATTGACCCGGACCCGGTGACTCGACCGGGTCGATTTAAAACCCGGGTTTCAAAACATTGCCAAAAACCTCATACGTATTGCAATTTTTCTAGGCCAAAGTGTATACTGGTACCTCAAACTTGACTAACCGGGTTTTTTACTACCCTAAATTTTTAGTAGTGCAGTATAGTACGTTGAACTTGTAAACTCGATTATATGTGAGCCTTGACTCACTGACACTGTTCATTCAGTCTTTTTGTAATTACTTTTACTTCCATTCATGTGTTATTGAATATATGATAAACAAATAATTTCATGTAACTACCACCTAAACCTTAATCGCACAATGTTATCAAGTTTTATGAAAACGTGGGTTAAATTATGTTCTCACTCGATAGGCTAATTAAAGCCATATCGGTGTAGTTTTATAAAATAGTAGTCATAATTATACAATTTAATTCACATGTTTACTCCTCATCATCTAATCTTAATACTTTATAAAAGATTTAACACTTTATATATATTTAGAAGTCTTAAAATATCCAGCCTCAAACATTTCTATATTAAGAATTCTTAAAATGTGTATTGTATACAAGACTATTTTCGAATTCTGGTCAGATTTTAATGCATACGTTTTCTCAAACACTATTGACTGTTATTAACTTCACATTTATATAAAAGTAAATAACAATACTAATAAGTCATAAGGTAAAAAACCGTAACTGTATAGTCAAAGTAAGAACCAATTCAACATTAAAAAATTTAATTATGAAACTAATGGGTCATAAGGTAAAAAAAAACCCGCAATTGCATAGTCAAATTAACAGCCAATTTAACATTAAAAAATTTAAGTACAAAGTTGTAACCCCCCAGAACAAATATTATATATATTCACTCATATCTCCTCAACCAACTTCATCGCCGCCATCACCACCACACCTCTACGCCGCCACCACCACCACACATCTACGCCCCACAAAAACGAAAAATAAAACAAGAAAGCAACAGGGGTTTTCTTTCAAGATCTAGAAACCAAAATATTGTGGTCTTTGTCCTTCATATAACAATGTTACAACGCAATAGAGGGCTATCGTTGTTCGGATTTTTATATAGAAGAATATAGGGTTTATTGTATGTTCTTAGATTGGGATCTAAAAGAAAACACGACTTGTGCCAGCAACCACATTGTGCGGATGCCCAACTATATAGAAGAAGATAGGTTACAACGCAATCATCCGCTTATGATTACAGGTGCCCGCAACCACATTGTGCGGGTGCCCTGCTATTATAATGAAGTCATGAAAATAATGGACCTAAAATAGTTGCTCGTCATAAAATTAGTGACCGGTACCCGCCGCCGCATTGCGCGGATACCCAGCTAGTGTAATAAACATATACACCAAACTAACACCTATACAAAGTATGAAGTTTACATACAATGATTGGAAATTTTCGAACAAATTCATAAACTAATGGAAAAATAACATACTAAGTATGGATTAACAACAAACAAATTCCGTAAATTTGACACTAAACATCCCTATGTTGAAGTATAATCTCGATTGCCTAAATGAAACTAAACGGAATCATAGTTCACTCTCACAAAAAACAATTCCTGATTAATTTTACATGCTTTTGTCAAATTTATTTTTTCGTTTTGATTTAATCATGCATATTGTTGTTTGATTTGCAGGCTATTGACATCTATTTTATAGAAGAATAAAATAGAAATGTGAAAAAAGGATGGAAAAAAGTATGTATGTGATAACGATTGCTTTTTGTGCAATGTTAAATGCCTACATGTGAGAATAAGTAAGTAGAAAAAGTTATCTTTCGTTAATAAAACTAGCACTAATAAGTCATGAGAAACATGTGAGCGAGTCAAAGATCAATTATTACCGAGTTTAGGCTGGGGAAGTTATGAAAAAATCCACGGGTGGGATACATGTGACAAAATTCACGCGCGCCTCACAAACCCACTACTAAAACCCACACGTGGGTTATATTACCCATGCAGTAAAAAAACCCACCAACGATGAGTTACTCACCATTCACCTTTACCCATAAAATTTAATTCTTATCCCTATTTATCCCTATATAATCTCCCTTTTTACTTTTTTTTTCTCACAATTCATATTCATTCATTTTCTTCCTCTCAAACACATAATTCAACATCTTTTTTCACTTCTCAAATCAAATGGCGCCTGTACTATTGACACCCGCGGAAGAAGTAGCTTTGTGTCGCGTTTGGTGCTGGGTTGCTGAAAACAGCGTGACAAGTAACCGGACAAATTCTCGTACTTTTTGGGCTGCAGTTTTGCAAATGATTGAGGGTGATTTAGATGATCCAAGGAAACGAACACACGAGAGGCTAATATGGAAATGGAAGGGCCTAACGTGTGCCCTGCGTAAGTTTGTTGGATGTTACAACAACGCAACGCGTGCACGGGTACCCAGATCTACTGATAAGGATGTAATGAATAACGCCCTCCGTGAATTTGAAGTTGAGTATAGGTGTCAGTTTCAGCTTAGGAGGTTGTGAGAACTTCTCCACGTTTTTTCCTCCTTCTTAAATTATCAGTGTATCGTTTTTACTTGTGTTGTTTTTAGTATCATTGTAATGTTTTTATTTACCCATGTATCGTTTTAATAAAAGTTTTTAATAAAAGTTTTTGTTTTTAATTAATCGGTGTATCGTTTATATATACCCGCGTGTATCGTTTTTAATTAAATGTATAAATAAAAAGTAAAAAATGATAGTGGAAAGATGAGGTGGAGGTGAGGTGGTGGTGGGTTTTTTTTTCATTAAGAACCTTGAAAGGTGAGTTTTGAGTGGGTTAGTGAGAGGAAAGAGAAAGATGAGGTGGAACTGACGTGGCGGTGAGTTTTTTTTCTACCACTCCCCTAGCCTTACAAGTTCATGGTATTACAATGCACCATTAAAAGTTTGAGGTAGTAAAAAACCCGGTTAACCAAGTTTGAGGTACTAATATACACTTTGGCCTTTTTCTATTTTTTTTATAATTTCTTTTTATATAATAACCGTGAAACAAAAAATACAAAATTAAGCAAGAGAAATAGGCAAAACAGTATGGTGCACTTAATTTGATATTGGTGCTTAATTAACCATCGATCCTATTCTGATTCTGACAATCAGAAAGGTATTTCTTATCTTGAATGCACAGTTAGGTCAGCAAAACAAGATGGTTAGGTAACGGGTTGACATGGGTTTGTGAGAGAACGGGTTCATAAGTTTGATTTAAAATAGATCGGCTCGGGTTTAGCAGTTACTAACAAAGACTAAGTTTTCTAAAAAGTGTATGTAATCGATTGCAAAAGTATATATTATAGCAGTCCGAGTTTGCTAACGAAAACATACTAGAAGATTAAAAGAATTTTGATACAATTTAGGCGTCTTTCGACCCATTTGATCCACTTCCACTGTTAGTTTTTTCCGTATTTGACCATATATCAACCAATTATACCTGAACTGACTCTTCCGTATTTGACCATATATCAACCAATTATACCTGAAATGACTCATTTGTATGTCAATAACTTGAATTGCTAATGTGATCAAAGTATTTGAAATCGTCTCTTGACCTCAAAAGTCAAGTATAAATGTCCTGACTAATTAGCTTGTTGTCTCCTGTCAGCTCTAGAGGAATGGTAAAAATGGAAACACAACCTCCCAAGATTGAACCCTTTGTTCCAGCTCCATTCGTAAATAGTTATCATATAAATAAAAACTTATAATTTACAGAATATAAGAAGCCAAACGGGCAACAAGATGCGTCGCTAGCCCTTTTTGTATAGCAAAATTAAGTCTATTAAATACAACGTTTGTGGATTTAGGAGTCAACACATTACTATTCATGACACGTTTTATTCTGGTAAGTAGCTCCACCTCCTCAGGTGAAAAAAACCAAATGTATCAAACGCGAAAAAAATAAACACGTGTTGATTTTCAACACACAGAACAAATACGTTTCTTTAATTTTATAGTGCACTCCTTATAAAACAAAATTTCAACTGATTTTTGTATTTTATCATATAAAAAAAATAGAGTTTGGTGCTTTTTTGCTTTGATTTACATTGTTATAACGGGCATTTACTAAACAATATCACGCGTAAAATGAACGATGAACACAACAAACATACCTATGCAATATAATAGTTACAACTTACAAGTTGTGATCAAACCAAAACCAAACCAAATCAGCCCACACACTTTTTGTATGCTCCATCCTCACTTTTATTTTCCTTTTCTTTATTCTCCTTTGGTTTTCCATCTTTAACATTAGGCCCCCTTTACCTTTCCAAAAGCTTTTTTTTTGGAAACGGCGAATAATTAAACGGAAGCCTACTCGCAATATTTCAACGAGCACCCCGAGTTCGAGCTCCGCATAGCGGCCAAACCCAGCCCCCAAAGGGGTTTCCAAGGAGAATTCCCACGTGCGCCCGTGTGAGCTATGAGTTAAATTTATGCATAATGCGACGACCACAAGGATCGAACCCACAACCTGCAGCCCACAGTGGATGTAAACCCAGTGCATCACGCCAACTGGGCTGGAGGTCATTTGCAAAAGCTATTACTACTTCATTATTGCTCAATTATTCCCCCCATCAAATTAATGCCACTATTGTCCCCCCATTGACACCTTGACCACCAAAATAACTCAACATAATATGGGTCATTATTCTGTTAAGCATGAAATTACATTGCACCTTTAATCAGAAGATTATCAACTAAAATGTACATCTCTCACACATATATATACATTCAAAGAAAAAAAAACATGCAAACACGATTGGCGCGTTACTTTCATTCCTTGCCAATGCCGAAAAGGCATTGACGTCTTGGAGCCGATCTCGGGGCTCATAGTCATAATGCTTGATCTTTGGTAAATGCTTATGAATATCATATCACTGAAATATAAAAGATCTCAACACCAAATAAACTAGGTAGTAATTTAGGTGCATATATGGCCTCATTAACCTCTCCAAAACATATACTACAATTTAAGTTTGTGACAATGATTCGAACCGTAAATTAATCGGTCAAAAAGCAATCACCACAGATGAAACAAAACTATGGAAACATCAAAATGGACGTAAATTTCTGTTAGACCAACTAACCGTCGTAAAAGCACCTAGCAAACCTTCACTCGACGGCAAAATTTCCAAAATATCACGTAACTTCCAACGACGTGACGATTTACCAGAATCACACTTTCCCTAGGAGTTTGTTTTAGGTTTCCAAACACAGTAAGTTCCAGGTGTCACGCCTTCGAGATCATCAGCCTCAGATGATGTGGAAGATGACACGAAATCACGATCTTCGTTAAAAAGCTTTATCAAAGGTAATCGTACCACAAGTGAGTTTGTACCATTGATACGATCAATATCGACCGCCGTATGAGTAACTAGTTTTAGTAAGTTAGGATCAACAGTTAATAATAAACTTCTGTCGAATAAAGGATACCGAGGTGGTACTATATGATCATGGCAAGTAGCAAATTCGAACTCATCGTCGTCATTATTATCTTTTTGTGATGGAAATATATGGTCGTTGTTATTTTGGCGAAATTCGGAGATGACTCTAGCGGCAACGTTTGCCAGATTGTTGGCAGAGTGACTAGCACTGAAGCTTGGTGATATTTCGGTTAGTCGTGTACTAGGGTGCATGGTGTTTAAGGGGTTATAGTTTGTGAAAATGTGTGTGTTTTGAGAAGGTTTTTGAAGGGAAAGTGTGCGATTGAAATGAAATTGAAAACTTGACAAGTGTGTAATGGGTCCGGTTGTTTTATTGGGTCGTGGGCACTTCTTTTCACTTTCCTAAAAGAAAATAACGATGATGTTTTTCTAAAATGTTTTTAGCGGTAATCAGTAGAACCGTAGCTGCTCGTGTTAATAAAATGTTTAGTAACATAGCTCTCTAATAGTCTGTTTTACATCGCGGGGCGATCTCGCATTTATTTAACCAAAGAATGATATGTGTTAATAGGAACAAGAATGTGTTTATAGCCGTAGAGATATAAACAAGAATACTCATCCGAGCCGGTGCACAAGGGCTAAGATGATTCTTTTTTTATTTAGAAAGAGCCCGGCTATGTTTGGCAACATAGCTAGAGCGACATGGCGTTTAGAAACAGTAGGAATACGTTGCTTGTTTCCACACAAGCTTTTTATGCAAAATATTAAACGCTACTTTCGAGTTGCTAAAAACGCTTGCTACAAAATACCCCTAAATGAAAGCTATTGGGTATGACATGCACATAGTATAATGAGCCTTTTCGTGGTTTATTTTAATTTATTTTTCGAGTTTTTCCAAGATGTTAATTCAATGAGATTTGTAAAACTAGTTTTAGATTACACCTTATCTGTTAAAATCCTCAAGTAATCTGATATTCAAAAGTTTAGGGACTGATATTGTCTTTTTGTATTGTGTGCAGGGACTTTGGAGCAATTGCTGGAACTTGAAGTATTTGGCCGTTGCGCATTGTGGGCTTGGGCTTGATGATTGGGCTGAAGACCGTTGCTTTGCTTGTTTTCGTTTCTCATTTTGTATAATACCCTAACTCATTACGAGTTAGGGTTAAGACTTTGTGTTATCTTGTGCAGCCATCAATGGCGTCCACACACATTCTTCACTTCTGGGTTATTTCATCTTGTTTTCTTGTTTAATTAATTTGTAAAACTATTATCAGGTTAGATAATAGATCCATACCAGTTGAGACTATGGTGGATTTGATCTTTTAAGCTCTCTCTTGTTCCTTTGATTGTTTGAAGTGAATGAAAGTGTTGTTAGATCATCTAGCCTTATTTTTCTACATGGTATCAGAGCCAGGTTATCAAATCTGACTATGTTATTGTGAAAAGTTTTGATAAAAATTTTATACTTTTCAGTTTTTGTTCATACAAAGTTATAAAGTTTTTTTTCTGGTTGATCTGCTATTGGAATAGCGTTATACTCTCTCGATTTACAAAACCCCTAATTTTTTTGAAAAAATTAGGGTTTGACTTTTTTGGGGATTTTTTGATTCAAAGGTTCCGGTGACTAATTGGTGGAGTTATTGTGACTCTGGTGGTATTATCTATCTCATAAGTGGTAAACCCCTAATTTTTTTGTAAAATTAGGGTTTACTGTTTGTGACTAGATCTTGTGATTCTTGTTACTTGTGACTCTTCGGTGACTGATTGGTGTTGATTCTCTTGCTGGTATTGATTTTCCCTTTTTTCACGTGAAGGAAAATTAGGGTTTGTCAATTGGAGGTTCTGATATCATCTAGACTAAGTGAATCTAGATATATCAGATCGATTGTGCTTTGATTGCTATCACTGTAACACCTCTATACTCTCTCCTTTACTTGCTATCTGTTTTGTTTGTTTATTGTTTTTTGTTGCTCTTGGGATTGGTTGTCTTTTTATTCTGACCCATTATTCTTGGATCCTCACTCATTGCTTGCCCTTGACCTGCCACCCTTGAGTGGTTTGGAAGCCTGGGAACTTAGTTTGCAGTGTTGTGAGTTTGTTTATACCCTTTTTGACCCTTCACCATGACTGATCATGAGAATGAGTCAGTTCATGGTGATGATGAGACCTTGAGTGTGACTGATCCTGTCACACTCATTAGCAAGTTGGACTTGAGTGACCCTTTGCATTTGCACCCCAATGATACTGCTGTCTTGACTGTTGTGAGTGTTAAACTTAAGGGTACTGAAAATTATCAAGTTTGAGCTAATGCCATGTTGTTGGCTTTAGAAGGTAAAAACAAAATTGGTTTTATAGATGGTTCTTGTAAAAGGTCTATAACTGATGAAGTTTTGGGAAAACAATGGGATAGAGTCAATGCTGTGGTTCTTGGATGGATTCTGAATTCAATCTCTGAGGAATTATTCCTGGGACAAATTTTTTCAAAAAAGGCTAAGTATGTTTGGAATGAATTGAGAGAAACTTATCATAAAGTGGATGGTTCTGTCATTTTTAATTTACATCACAAGATTAACACTCTTAAGCAAAATGGGTCTAACTTGTCTGATTATTACCATAAATTGAATGTTTATTGGAAACAGTATGATGCTATGATTGAGTTGCCTAATTGTGTGTGTACTGCTTCTGGTGAGTTTAAAAGACATAATCAGTTGTTGAAACTTATGCAATTTTTGATGGGATTAGATGATTCTTACATGAGCATTAGAAGCTCTATTCTCTCTAGAGAAACTTTGCCTGATGTGAAAGGTGCCTATGCCATAATTTCCAGTGAGGAGTCTCACAGGTTGGCATCTGGTACCCTTGCTAGTTCCTCTCAGAGGACTCAGAATTCTGCTTTCTTTTCTAATGGGCCTGCTAGAAACAATAATACTCAAAGAAATCAGTCCAATAACCAAGGAAATTATAATGGTGGTAACTTCAGACCCAACTTTAATTTTGGCAACAATGGAGGTTTTAGACCTAACACTCCCACCACTGGATTTAGACCTAATGTTCCTAACAATTCTGGTCCTAGACCTTTTGGTAATAGTAACTCTGAGTTGGTTTGTGAAAATTGTGGGTACAATGGGCACACTATTGATAGGTGCTTCAAGATCATTGGGTACCCTCCTGATTTTGGTAAGAAAAAGGGAGGTCAAGGTAACAAGGGAAAAAATGTCTCTAACAACTCTGTTGGAACATCCTCTTCATCTGGATTCAGTGATGAGCAACTTGCTACCTTACTTTCAATGTTTAAAGAAAACAAGGGGACCACTAGTGACTCTGGAAATGTTCATGCCAATATGGCAGGTACTTACTTTAACAATAGTAAGATTTTTAATGATAACTTTGAGAAGTTTTTTTGTTCTAACACAAACATCAAGTCCAAAATTGGGAACAATGGGAAGGTTGTTGATTCAGGGGCTAATCAACATATGACCAATAATGATTCTGAATTAGAAAATGTTTTTGATATATCACACCTTAACATTAAAGTGGCTCATCCCAATAGGACTGAAGCTATCATCTCCAAAATTGGAAATCTAAAACTTTCTAATGGACTTGTGTTGTTTGATGTGCTTGTTATTCCTGATTATTGTGTGACTTTGGTGTCTGTTCATAAATTAGCTAAGGATAACAAAATCTTAGTGGTGTTTGATGAAAATAAATGTTTTTTTGTCAATCAGGATTTCAATGTCAAAAAAATCTTGGGGACTGGTAGACAGTGTGGTGGTTTGTACTATTTAGATGTAGAAGGTAACAAATGTGTTAATGATTCTCATGTGATTGCTTGCTCCTTGTCCAAACATGACTGGCATTGTAGATTGGGTCACCCTACTGACCCAGCTCTGAATGTACTAAAAGATTCTTTAAAAATTAGTTGCATTGATCAAAATGAGTTTTGTGAAATATGTCAAAGGGCTAAACAGGCTAGAGAACCATTTCCTCTAAGTGAACATAAAACTAGAGCTCTTGGTGAATTGGTACATTTGGATGTGTGGGGTCCTTATAGGGTGACTAGTCATACTGGCCATAGATTTTTCTTGACCATTGTGGATGATTACACAAGAGCTGTTTGGGTTTATTTGTTAAAAACTAAAGATGAAGTTGGCAAATCTATTGAGATTTTTTACAACTTGTTAAAGAACCAATTTGAAAAAGATGTTAAAATTTTCAGAAGTGACAATGGGACTGAATTTGTTAACCATAGTTTTCAGACATTTTGTAATACCAAAGGTATTATACATCAAACCTCTTGTGCCTATACTCCACAACAAAATAGGGTTGTTGAAAGGAAACATAGGCATCTCCTTAATGTGACCAGATGCCTTATGTTTCAGGGGGGAATACCCTTAAGATTTTGGACTGAATGCATTCTAACTGCTACTTATCTTATTAACAGATTGCCCTCTTCTGTTCTAAATGGTAGATCTCCTTATGAGATGATGTATAACACATATCCTAATCTCTCTCATATTAGGACCTTTGGTTGTCTTTGTTTTGCTACTATCTTGAATAGTCATGATAAACTTACCAGTAGATCTGAAAAATGTGTTATGATGGGTTTTTCTAATTTGCAAAAGGGTTACAAACTTTATAGTCTTGATAGACATCAGTTCTTTGTTTCTAGAGACGTCAAGTTTTTTGAGTCTATTTTTCCTTTTAAGGATACTGTTTTGAATAAAAAGAATAAGAACCAAGATGTTAATGTCTCTCAAAATAATAAAGTTTTGACCTTTTTTGATTTGGAAAATCCTGAGCTTCCTAATGATGATGAGAGAGTTACTAATGTTCATAATGGTGACAGTAAGTCACCAAGTGCTAGTAACCCAAACTTGGGTCTAGGTGACAGTGGATACATTGCTTCTAGCAATGATACCACAGATGCCAGTCCAAGTATTGAGGCTGCCACACTTGATGAAACACATGTATCTGAAGGAAATTTAGAATTTCACCCAAGCCTTCCTCTGCATGGACATGACTTGGGTGGTATTTCTAATACTAATGCTCAGGGTAACCAGGGTGTGAGAAGGTCTTCTAGACCCTCTGTTTTTCCAAAAAATTACAATGATTTTGTTGTTGATTCCAAGGTCAAGTATGGGATTGAGAAATTTGTTGGTTATTCCAAAATTAAAGGAGATGTGTTATGCTTTGTTACTCAGTTAAATAAGAGTAGTGAACCTAGGAGTTTTTTTGAGGCTTGTCAAAGTCCTGAGTGGGTTGATGCTATGAATGTTGAATTTGCTGCCTTGCTTGAAAATGACACTTGGGACTTAGTTGAATTGCCTGTTGATAGGACTGCCTTAAATTCTAAGTGGGTTTGGAAACTTAAGTTTAAATCCAGTGGTGAGATTGAAAGGTATAAGGCCAGACTTGTTGTCATGGGTTGTGGTCAAAAGGAGGGAATTGATTATGAGGAAACTTTCTCACCTGTTGTTAAAATGGTTACCATTAGATGCTTGATTAACCTAGCTGTTAATCAATCTTGGCCTATTTACCAATTAGATATTAACAATGCCTTCTTGTATGGTGATATGGATGAGACTGTTTACATGAAACCCCCTCAAGGATTTTACTCTGGTAATCCTAAACTTGTTTGTAGGCTTAAAAAGTCTATTTATGGTCTGAAACAGTCCCCTAGACAGTGGAATGCTAAACTCACTTATGTTTTTATTGAAAATGGGTTTGTGCAAAGCAAGTCTGATTACTCTCTGTATACTAAGGATTGCAATAAGTGTTTCATTGCTGTGCTTGTTTATGTTGATGATATTATTATTACTGGGAACAACAAAAAAGAAATTGACAACTTTAAACTGTTTTTGAAAAGTAATTTCAAGATCAAAGATTTGGGAAAACTGCAGTATTTTTTGGGAATTGAAGTTGTTGACACTCAAGATGGAATATGTTTGAATCAAAGAAAGTATGTTCTTGATCTTTTGTCTGAATATGGTATGCTTGCCTGCAAACCTTCCAAGACACCATTACTTTCTAAACTGACCATTTCTAATGAACCATGTGATACTGATCCCTTGTTGGAAAACATTGTGGATTATCAAAAGCTTATGGGTAAGCTCATATATCTGACCAATACCAGACCTGATATCTCCTATGCAGTTCATTGTCTTAGTCAATTTATGCACTCACCCTTAAGGTCTCACTTGAAGACTGCTTTTAAGATTCTCAGATACTTAAAGGGTGCACCAGGTTTGGGTATTCATGTTAAGAAACACACAGGTATGACTCTTAAAGCCTTCTCAGATGCTGATTGGGCTAAGTGCATTGTCACTAGGAAATCTGTTACTGGGAATTGTGTCTTTGTAAATGATAACCTTGTGTCTTGGAAGAGCAAAAAACAAATCACTCTCTCTAAGTCATCTGCTGAGGCTGAGTATAGAGCTCTAGCCTCAGTGACTAGTGAAGTCATTTGGATCCTTAAAATTCTAAAAGATTTGAGATGTAGTAATCTTTTGCCTGTGGATCTTTATTATGACAGTAACTCAGCAATTAAGATTGCTGCTAATCCAGTGTTTCATGAGAGAACTAAACACCCTGAGATTGACCTTCACTTTGTGAGGGAAAAGATCTTGAATGGGGTTGTTAGGACTCAAAAGGTGGAGTCTGCAAATCAAATTGCAGACATCCTTACCAAAGGATTGGATACACCACAACATGCATACCTGGTTGAAAAACTGGGAATGCTTGACTTGTATAGAATATCAGATTAAGGGGGGATGTTAAAATCCTCAAGTAATCTGATATTCAAAAGTTTAGGGACTGATATTGTCATTTTGTATTGTGCAGGGACTTTGGAGCAATTGCTGGAACTTGAAGTATTTGGCCGTTGCGCATTGTGGGCTTGGGCTTGATGATTGGGCTGAAGACCGTTGCTTTGTTTGTTTTCGTTTCTCATTTTGTATAATACCCTAACTCATTACGAGTTAGGGTTAAGACTTGTGTGTGTGTTATCTTGTGCAGCCATCAATGGCGTCCACACACATTCTTCACTTCTGGTTTATTTCATCTTGTTTTCTTGTTTAATTAATTTGTAAAAACTATTATCAGGTTAGATAATAGATTCATACCAGTTGAGACTGTGGTGGATTTGATCTTTTAAGCTCTCTCTTGTTCCTTTGATTGTTTGAAGTGAATGAAAGTGTTGTTAGATCATCTAGCCTTATTTTTCTACATTATCACTCTACCATCAAAATCCTAACACACGAGATGACTTTGGAAACGTTCGAACAATAGAAAAGTACATTTGACTTTTCAATGCATGAGATTTATGAAAAGTACATTTGAGTCTTTGCGATGTTTCTTGTGATGAGCAATGGGATGTCGATGATGAAGCCTTGAAGGTTAATAATTCTAAGACCCCTAGAAAACCCATAGACATCATGATCTTGAGATACAAGAACAAGGTTAAAAAACGACTTAACTTTTGAGCACCTCATCTATATTCATCAAATCAGTTACTAGTTGGTTAAACTACTAATGTGATCATTCATTGTGTTACCAGGTACATATGTGAAGCGAAAAAGACGCTTCTTTATAAAAAGATTATTATGATAAGCGAATATTTCTTTTGAGAAATCATATCTTTGCTCTCTTGAAAGACAGGAACGAATCATACCACAAGCTAAATGATTGATGGCTAACCAATTCCTATATTCTACATCCTCTGGTTTACTTTCTACAACGACAATGTGTAGACCTTGATGAATAAGAGCGTCTAGAACCTTATTTTTCCACATACCCAAATAGCGCGTTCCATCGAATACCTCCACCGCCAATCTTGCATTCGTCAAGACTGGTCTACCCCAGTTTGAACTTGAAGATGTTGGATCCACCAATGTGGATGTGGAAGGTACTTTGGCAATTTTTCCTTCTACCATTTCGAGTAAAAATTAATTTTTAAACAACTTCTAAACAAAAGACCAATATAACTCTTTCATGATGTGGAAGATCAAATTATATTGCAACCACGGAGCATACTAAGAATAACCTCGAATCTTGATACCACTTGTTGTGGAATAACCACGATAATATCCCACTCATTAGGTAAAGAGTATGAGCGAATCAACATTAT
The DNA here is from genome assembly GCA_025667525.1 of Glebionis coronaria. Lineage (NCBI taxonomy): Eukaryota > Viridiplantae > Streptophyta > Magnoliopsida > Asterales > Asteraceae > Glebionis > Glebionis coronaria. The sequence continues at coordinate 633,133,201 of CM046875.1, read as the reverse complement.
AATCTTATCCCATACTAGCATGTTGAAAACTAGAAACTACTAAAGTGAACCAGAGAATGTAAAACCACAAACTTATATATTTCTCAAAGCATCAAAATATAGAAACATATTACAAAAGAAAAGAAGAGAGAAAACACTACAAAACTACTTGTATGTGTGTTTTGATGTGCTTGAAAATAAAGACTAAGCCTCATATTTATAGGTTTCAAAGGATGACAACTTGCTAATAACTTTGCTCTAACTTGCCAATATTCTCAACTTGCAAATACTTGATAAGATTTTATATGAGTGAATTCATTGAATCTTAGCAACTTGTGGTTTATCCAAATATGAGCCATAAGTTAACATTATCTACTTGTATTTTACTTGAAAATATCAGCCATAAGTTACCCGAGATATGGGAGAAAATCCAGGTAAATAACCTCCGTTATCTTCACGAGTTAAAAATAGCAACACCAGGTCGTGGATATTTAGAAATTTCTAATGTCCCATGTCTTCACTCGTTGTCCTACAACAGGACACTGATAATATGGAGGCTTGTATTAACTAATACGGGATCATTTGGGAGCTTAAAGGAGTTATGTTTGATTTTCCATGGATGATGAATGTTATGTCATGATCAGTCCAAGTTTCTTTTTCTCGAGAGTTTGACCCCCATTTTGCTTTGTTGTGATCTGGAACCTTGGACATCAGATGTGTTTCATTGAGGAGATTAACGATAGATCTGATGCAAAAGAAGCAAATAAAGGTACAAGTTCCCTCTCAAAATTGCTTTTTTTAGTTACACTTGCAACACACTCCCTAATTTTATGTTTCCATCCATTGCTCCTGAGCAATTTGTGATACATATCATGTTGTTTGATTCCATAAATGGTATGTTCTTTCTTAAGTTGAAGGATGCACTCAACATACAAGCATGATGACGATTGACTTACATTGTTTTAGATTTATGGTGCCATTTGACGTTGATGAAGTGAAAAGAAGGATCATGTTTCCAGCTACAAATGTTGAATATATGATTTTTAAAACATATAATAAAGTAGTGTCAGAGAATTCATGGATCATTGATGTATTATTTTTCTATTTGTCATCCCGATTGCATAATGGTAAATCGTCCCTGGACACACAAAGTTGCTAATTACTTGTTTAACCCCATTACCAAGGAGAAGATGGAGACGAAAACTGGAAATGTGTATCGTCCACTCCTTGAAGATGGTGATGCGAATTGGGAAGCACTATAAAGTTCTTCGAAAAGTTATCTTAATGAATGGTGCGAGTTCAAGCCAAATTGGTGTTCTCAATAGAAGCTGTTTATCTTCATTTGTATTTGTATATTTATGCTTTCAACATTGTGATTTGTGTTTTTCTCTAAATAATTGCTCCATTATGATATTTTAGTTATTTTGTTTCTACAAGATATTTTAATTTTTTGAGTAAGTCATATGTATGTTTGGAGCGAGGTTTTCAACCCGCCCTTCGCGAAATTGTTTCTTGGGGTATAGTTGAGAATAACTGGAAACCTGTTGCCAGCAGCTATAGCTTCATTCAAATACTATGACTGGGAGTTATGATGTATCCTCCCTTGAATATTTTGTTATTAATCCAATGGATGATATTATAGTTTTAGCATATGGGCAAAAAGCAAAACCAAATGTCGTATCTCTTAGCGGGGAAGACCAAGTACAACTTTTTAAATACCAAGTATTTTACTTGCTTATCAGTTTTAAGCAAAAAACACTATAATATTAATGCTCAAAGTTCTTTAACATTCTTGACAAAGATAAATATACAAGGAATTAGTAAAACCGAATACTTAAATAGGACATGCCAAACGTTATTATAAGAGCGAAAACTTTCTACTTATTTTTGTCATTGATTAGAAGTCTACTGATTGAGTATTTAATTCTTAAAAAACAAAATGAATTTGGATGTACACAATAAACGCTAGTATTCCTCATGCTAAACCTAAAGTGCACATGTGGCTATGTATGGTGCAATGATTATTAAAAGAGATACCTGAGGAACCAGGTAAACATCAAACAAGGGTGACACAAGTTGCATTCTTAAAATATCCAATGAACAATAGTCTTTGTAACTAGTGGTAGAAAAACCACGAAATTGTTTATAAATAACTCGTAATTATTTGCTTATATGAATGAAATAAAAAAACACCATCTAAATCTAAATGACATAAAAGAAAAAGACTATTATTACAAATTTTAATAAATATACATATTCGGATATACGAAATTTTGATTGAATTAATTCAATAATGAGAATTTATGAATTGTCACTTTGAAACATATATACAAAATTTACAAAAATTCAGATCATTTGAATACCTAGTTTCGGATATCCGAATATATAAAATCATTATTCGAAACTCTAGATATCCAAAATTCCTAGATCATATTTTCTTTTTAGCCCTCCGAAAGACACGCGACGACATTACAAAAGTATGTTCTAAATATTATGCATTTAATAACATTTTTGATTCAACTTAAACAAGTTCACTTTCGTTAAAAGAAAAATAATTCCTGTTACAAACAACAAAGGCCGAGTAAGTGACATGAACTGACTTGATATCTATTCTTAACATTTTCCCCATTAAAAAAAAATCCCAATACCGCCTCCGGCAGTGGGCAAGTTTGGGGTTTTGAGAGTTAAATACATATTGGTTTTTAAAAAGGGTACGCGCTGTAGATGGTCAATTTGACAATCTTTCTTTGCTGGCGCCGCTACTAAATAAACTTCCACATTATCACAGTCTCTACCATATAAGAATGTTTGGGTACTAGGTGTTTGACTGAGTATGATACTTGTAGGCAATTAGTGTTTTGGGTGTGCTTGAATTTTAGTTGTTCAGCTGAATTATTACAGTATAATTTTTGTGGTTTAAAAACTAGATGAACTTGGCGGTTGAACGAGCGACCAGTATTTATGTGCAAAGTTTCTAATGAATGCTAAATCGTCTATTATAGTGCTGATGAGGGACAACTACGGCTCTGCGATATTTGAACATGTCATCTTCTAGAGCACAGGTATGGCTGAAAAAAGTCCATGGCGGAAAAGCTAACCACATTGATTAAGTTGATCTGGTCCCCTAGTGGACTCCTGTTGAGTAGTGGTTCTACGGAAGATACGATGTTTGTTTTTGAAATACGGTATTGCCGTGAAAAAACCCAACTATTACGATTGAGGTGCATAAAAAAGAAAGTGTACAAGGTGCCATGGGCTCCTACCCACTTGGTTATACTGACAACGTCCGTTGACAAGAAGATGAGACTTCATTTGTTGAGGGGACATGTTCTTGTAGGTACAATGGTCTGATCTTTGTTAGTAGGTTTTATGAAAAAATATGGATATTAGATCCTCCTATGACGCATGAAATAATTAGACTATGTCTTATTGTTGATAAACCTAGTATTGGCTTGTTGTCTGAATATGCTAAACTTATTACTAAGGTAGCGCTTGGTAAGAATCATGTAATCACACTATGGATGATATTGGTTTCAGATCAGGGATGAATATTAGTGAGTTTTTTCATTCCATGTCTGGGATTTTACTCTTGTTGTTCAATGGTTGTGTTTAATTTAAATTTAGATATTTATTTGTCTTGTTTATTACAATTGATCTATTGAAGTCAAAATTAGCTGGTAGTGTATTGTATTTATGTTGTGCTACACATATTATATCTAGTGCTTTTTACACTGTAACATGATGGATTTAGACTTGCACTTTAAAAATGCTTCCATCGCGAAAGATGATCTACAGAAATCATACGAGAAATACAATGATATTTCAAAAGAAAGCCGTGCTTTGATCGATATTTTTAAAAAAAAAATTTAACAAATATTACGAGGTGCAAACAAAAACAAATTTTGTTTGGATACATGAAAAATACGGCGAGAACGTTTTTGCTTTGAATGATGTATTGTAACTTTTATATTCTCAATTTGAATTTTGAATTTATATGCCAACGGCTAGTTTTTCAACAGCTATTTTTGCATATAAATACCCTACGCGTTATTTCATTTTTCTCACACAAAATTAATCTACCAATTAAAAAGATATAAATAACTTCAGTCGCGAATATTCGCGCTAGTCCGCACATTCGGATATATTATATATATTAGCCGCGATCATGGTACGTCTATGCGCGCTAGTCCGCACGTTCGAATATTTTTTATCCGTGGTTATAGTACGTCCATCCGCGATAGTCTCCACGTTCGTACCAACCCGACCCGGCCACTTACACAATCCACATCCAATCCATCCCGAATCGGTTTGAGCATCGACACTAGGCCAATGGGTTTCGTTATGGGTGAGCCGTACACATTCAAATACTGTGACTGGGAGTTATGATGTATCCTCTCCTGAATATTTTGCTATTAATCCAATGGATGATAGTATGGTTTTAGCATTATCTCTTAGCGGGGAAGACCAAGTACAACTTTTTGAATACCAATTATTTTACTTGCTTATCAGTTTTAAAAAAAAACGCTATAATATTAATGCTCAAAGTTCTTAATCATTCTCGACAAAGATAAATATATAAGAAATTAGTAAAACCAAACACTTAAATAAGACACGACAAATGTTATTATAAGAGTGAAAACTTTCTACTTATTTTTGTCATTAATTAGAAGTCTACTGATTGAGTATTTGATTCTTAAAAAACAAAATAAATTTAGATGTACACAATGAACGCTAGTATTCCTCATGCTAAAACTAAAGTGCACATGTGGCTATGTATGGTGCAGGGATTATTAAAAGAGATACCTTAGGAACCACGTAAACATCGAACATGGGTGACACAAGTTGCATTCTTAAAATATCAAATGAGCAACAGTCTTTGTAAGTAGTGGTAGAAAAAACCACGAAATTGTTTATAAATAACTCGTAATTATTTGCTTATATGAATGAAATAAAATACACCATCCAAATCTAAATGACATAAAAGAAAAAGACTATTATTACAAATGTTTATAAATATACATATTCGGATATATGAAATTTTGATTAGAATTAATTCAATTATGAGAATTTATGAATTGTCACTCTAAAACATATATAAAAAGTTTACAAAAATTCAGAACATTTGAATACCTAGTTTCGGATATCCGAATGTATAATACCATTATTCAAAACTCTAGATATCCAAAATTCCTAGATCATATTTTCTCTTTAGGCCTTCGAAAGACATGAGACGACCTTACATAAGTATGTTCTAAATATTATGCATATAATAACATTTTTGATTCTACCTAAACAAGTTCACTTTCGTTAAAAGAAAAATAATTCTTGTTACAGCAACAAAGACCGAGTAAGTGACATGACCTGAATTGATATCTATTCTTAACATTTTCCCCATTTAATTTTTTTCCAATACCGCCTCCGGCAGTGGGCGAGTTTGGGGTTTTGAGAGTTAAATACATATTGGTTTTAAAAAGGGTACGCGCTTAATGTTGTAGATGGTCAATTTGACAATCTTTCTTTGCTGATGTGGCTACTAAATAAGCTTCCACATCATCACAGTCTCTACCATATAAGAATGTTTGGGTATTAGGTGTTTGACTGAGTTTGATACTTGTAGGCAATTAGAGTTTTGGGTGTGCTTGGATTTTAGTTGGTATGCTGAATTATTATAGTATAATTTTTGTGGTTTAAAAACCAGTTGAACTTGGCGGTTGAACGAGCGACCAATAATTATGTGCAAAGTTTCTAATGAATGCTAAATCGTCTATTATAGTGCTGATGAGGGAAGCTACGGCTCTGCGATATTGGAACATGTCATCTTCTAGAGCATAGGTATGGCTAAAAAAAGTCCATCGCAGAAAAGCTAACCACATTGGTTAAGTCGATCTGGTCCCCTAGTGGACTCCAGTTGAGTAGTGGTTCTGAGGAAGATACGATGTTTGTTTTTGACATACGGTATTTCCGTGAAAACAACCCAACTATCACGATTGAGGTGCATAAAAAAGAAAGTGTACAAGGTGCCATGGGCTCCTACCCACTTGGTCATAATGACAACGTCCGTTGACAAGAAGATGAGACTTCATTTGTTGAGGGGACATGTTCTTGTAGGTACAATGGTCTGATCTTTGTTAGTAAGTTTTATAAAAAAATATGAATATTAGATTCTCCTATGACGCATGAAATAATTATACTATGTCTTATTGTTGATAAACCTATTATTGGCTTGTTGTCTGAATATGGTGAACTTATTATTAAGGTAGCGCTTGGTAAGAATCATGTAATCACAATATGGATGATATAGGTTTCAGATCAGGGATAAATATTAGTGAGTTTTTGCATTCCATTTCTAGGAATTTTAGAGATTTATTGGTTTTGTTTATTACCACTGATCTATTGAAGTCAAAATTAGCTGGTAGTGTATTGTATTTGCGTTGTGCTACACACATTATATCTAGTGCTTTTTACACAATAAAATGATGGACTTAGACTTGCACTTTGAAAATGCTTCCATCGCGAAAGATGATCTACATAAAGCATACGAGGAATACAATGATATTTCAAAAGAAAGCCGTGCTTTGATCGATATTTTTTTAAAAAATATATAATAAATATTACGAGGTGCAAACGAAAAATATTTTTGTTTGGATACATGAAAAATACGGCTTGAACGTTTTTGTTTTGAATTATATATTGTAACTTTTATATTTTCAATTTGAATTGATATGCCAACGGCTAGTTTTTCAACGACTATTTTTGCATATAAATACCGCCTACCCGTTATTTCATTTTTCTCACACAAAAATAATCTACCAATAGAAACGATATAAATAACTTCAGCCGCGAATATTCGCGCTAGTCCGCACATACGAACATATTTTATATATTAGCCGCGATCATGGTACGCACATCCGCGCTAGTCCACACGTTCGGATATCTTTTATCCGTGGTTATAGTATGTTCATCCGCGCTAGTTTCCACGTTCGTACCAACCCGACCGTCCACTTACACTATCCACATCTGATCCATCACGAATCGGTTGGAGCATCCACACTAGCCCAATGGGTTTCGTTGTGGGTGAGCCGTACACATTAAAATATTGTGACTAGGAGTTATGATGTATCCTCCCTTGAATATTTTGCTATAAATCCAATGGATGATAGTATGGTTTTATCATATAGGAAAAAAGCAAGACCGTTGTCGTATCTCTTAACTGGGAAGATCAAGTTCAACTTTTTGAATATCAAGTATTTTACTTGCTTATCAGTTTTAAACAAATCACACTATAATGCTCAAAGTTCTTTAACATTCTTGACAAAAATAAATATATAAGGATTTAGTAAAACCGAATACTTAAATAGGACACGACAAATGTTATTATAAGAGTGAAAACTTTCTACTTATTTTTGTCATTAATTAGAAGTCTACTGATTGAGTATTTGATTCTTAAAAAACAAAATGAACTTGGATGTAAACAATAGACACTAGTATTCCTCATGCTAAAAATAAAGTGCACATGTGGCTATATATGGTGCATGGATTATTAAAAGAGATACATGAGGAACCACGTGAACATGAAATAGGGGTGACACAAGTTGCATTCTTAAAATATCAAATGAACAACAGTCTTTGTAAGTAGTAGTAGAAAAAACCATGAAATTGTTTATAAATAACTCGTAATTATTTGCTTATATGAATGATATAAAAAAATCATCTAAATCTAAATGACGTAAAAGAAAAATACTATTATTACAAATGTTTATAAATATACATATTCGGATATACAAAAATTTGATTAGAATTAATTCAATAATGAGAATTTATGAATTGTCACTTTGAAACATATGCCTAAAATTTACAAAAATTCATAACATTTGAATACCTAGTTTCGGATATCCGAATATATAAAACCATTATTCAAAACTCTAGATATCCAAAATTCCTAGATCATAATTTCTCTTTAGGCCTCTGAAAGACACGAGACGACCTTACAAAACTATGTTCTAAATATTATGCATATAATATCATTTTTGATTCTACCTAAACAAGTTCACTTTAGTTAAAAGGAAAATAATTCGTGTTACATCAACAAAGGCCGAGTAAGTGACATGACCTGACTTGATATCTATTCTAAACATCTTCCTCAATTTAAAAAATTCCCAATACTGCCTCCGGCAGTGAGCGAGTTTAAGGTTTTGAGAGTTAAACACATGTAGATGGTCAATTTGACAATCTTTCTTTGCTGACGTGGCTACTAAATAAGCTTCCATATCATCACAGTCTCTACCATATAAGAATGTTTGGGTTTGACTGAGTTTGATACATGTAGGCAATTAGAGTTTTGGGTGTGCTTGGATTTTAGTTGGTAAGCTGAATTATTACTGTATAATTTTTGTGGTTTAAAAACCAATTGAACTTGACGGTTGAACGAGCGACAAATAATTATGTGAAAAGTTTCTAATGAATGCTAAATCGTCTATTATAGTGCTAATCAGGGACAACTACGGCTCTGGGATATAAGAGCAAGTCATCTTCTAGAGAACATGTAAAGTCCATGGCAGAAAAGCTAACCACATTGATTAAGTCGATCTGGTCCCCTAGTGGACTAATGTTGAGTAGTGGCTCTGCGGAAGATACAATGTTTTTTTGACATACGGTATTGTCGTGAAACAACCCAACTATCACGATTGAGGTGCATAAAAAGAAAGTGTTACAAGGTGCCATGGGCTCCTACCCGCTTGGTCATACTGAAAATGTCCACTGACAAGAAGATGATACTTCATTTGTTGAGGGGACATATTCTTGTAGGTACAATGTTCTGATATTTGTTAGTAGGTGTTATGAAAAAAATATGGATATTAGATCCTCCTATGACGCATGAAATAATGATACTATGTCTTATTGTTGATAGACCTATCATTGGCTTGTTGTCTGAATATGCTGAACTTATTACTAAGGTAGCGCTTGGTAAGAATCATGTAATCACACTATGGATGATATAGGTTTCGGATCAGGGATGAATATTAGTGAGTTTTTTCATTTCATGTCTGGGATTTTACTCTTGTTGTTCAATGGTTGTGTTTGATTTAATTTTAGAGATTTGTTTGTTTTGTTTATGAAAGTTGATATATTGAAGTCAAAATTAGTTGGTACTGTATTGTATTTGGGTTGTGCTACACACCGTATATCTAGTGCTTTTTACACTATAACATGATGGACTTAGACTTGCACTTTGAAAATGCTTCCATCGTGAAAGATGATCTACAGAAAGCATACGAGGAATAGAATGATATTTCAAAAGAAAGCCGTGCTTTGATCGATATTTTTTAAAAAGTTCTAACAAATATTACGAGGTGCAAACAAAAACTAATTTTGTTTGGATACATGAGTTTTTGTTTTGAAATATGCATTGTAACTTTTATATTCTCAATTTGAATTTTGAATTGATATGCCAACGTCTAGTTTTTCAACGACTATTTTTTCCTATAAATACCCCTACCCGTTATTTCATTTTTCTCACACCAAATTAATCTACCAATGAAAAAGCTGTAAATAACTTCAATCGTGAATATTTGCGATAGTCTGCACATTCGGACATATTTTATATATTAGCCGCGATCATGGTATGTCCATCCGCGCTAGTCCGCATGTTCGGACGTTCTTTTTTATTCATGGTTATAGTACGTTCATCCGCGCTAGTCTCCACGTGCGCAACAACCCGACCCGACCCACTTACACTATCCACATCTGATCCATCACGAATCGGTTGGAGCATCGACACTAGCCCAATAGGTTTCATTGTGGGTGAGCCGTACACTACTTCAAGCAGGTCGCGACTGGGTCATACGCGGTTCTTACCAGACAAAATCATAGTCTAATAAGGAGTATGATTCGCCTAATATATTAAAGGATATACATTCTTTATTATGGATAAGTATCCCGAGTGTATCTCTTAATCTTGTGCCACAAGTTTCGAGAACCTGAATTGGGCTTCACCGGCTATATAAGGAACCCCCATGGTTCCATTCAAGGTATGATATCTTTACCATCAATCCCTCATAGATTGCAAACTCTAAATCGATTATTTACTCTCACGCTAGAGGTTAATCATGGGAAACAAATTCATTGTCTTTCTTGATTCGAATCAAAAACCCAAAGTATGCTTAAAGGTGTTTTCTCATTGTGAAGGATCCTCAATAAATTCACTTGGTACAGGATCCAGAGCCTTGAATACCCGAGTTAACTCTAATTCGGGCTTAGAAGGTCCAATCTAACTTTTGTATCAACAATTTGTCAGCATCCGTAGGGTCATACACTTGAACAGATCTCTATGATGACTAAGATGATACCTAGGTCTTCTCACCAGCGGAATACGACAGGAAAGAAGGTCCATGAGAATAAGACTCCCTTGATCTCATGTACTTCAACTGTTGGAGGAAAACAAAGCCTTCAACAAGAAGGTACTCCCGGAGGGTCGAAAGTCTGAAACGCTGGAACAAATCCTCCTCAACAAGTAGCGACCCCGCTATTTCTAGCAACCCCAAAATCGCTGGTAGTACCGCAACAAACAGCACCACCACAAAAAGAGGCACAACCACTACCGGAGGCGCAACTAGAAGGTGTTATGACACCTTCCACTTTCGAGGTAGATTCGCCAGGCTTCGTAGACGAGAACTATGATACCCTTCTTGAAACGTCCATTTCCTGACTTGACCAAAACTATAAGAATTTTGACATGTTCACGAAAACTACTTTACCAAAACAAGCACCATGTTACTCTTTAAATATACTGATAAAAATACCTTTACTATTAGACCTTGAAAGCAACTTAGAAACAAATTAGACTCGATTACCTTAGATTCGATATAAGGTACGACTTCTAACTCATTACTGATCAAAATATATAGAGAAAACAAGTTACGACATTTCTGAAGCACTTAGCCACAGGTCGAGGTTCCCGACCGTAGGCTAAACCTTAACAGAGGGTTATGGCTGCCGGCCGAAGGTTTACAACCATAGACTATGCCCAGTTTTGAGCCTCAAAGGCCTTTAGCTGCTGGTCGATAGCCACAGCCACAAATCGAGCCTAATTTTTTGCCCAATCCTTGCATATTTCATATTTCCTTTCGAAAATGACTTCCACAACTCGATACTTTACGAAACTTTCTAGGAGTTAATAAAACATTGAAATACATCATTTTTATAAACAATAGCAGTCTAAGAGACCCGTTATCACATACCTTTCGAGGTTTGCCAAACATCCGTTTTGACCCACTTTACACACATATTACAACACACATCACCATTAACTCAAAAACTAATACTTGGACTTAGAAACTTGACAATATCTTTTACAATCCATTTTACGACTCTTGGGGGCTCAATCTTACTTCGACCTCGGCATTCTACATCTACAATTATATGCATAATCCAATACGTTCAATTTATAAGCTTTCCATCAAGACCATAATGACAGCCTTACCATCTTCGCGTATAACCTACAAAATGGTTAATAACTAAACCGCAGGCACTACGCATAGTAACTAAACGACATAACAAGCTAATATACATCATTTAACATATTTGCATCACAATTTCTTAATTCATCATTCATCAATAAACATATAAACTTCCATTCCTAGTTTAGGCTTGAATAAATAAGGTAGCCCACTTTCATAAATGCTTAAATTGGAGTTGTTCATGCCCTAGGGTAGGCCGGTATGTGACAATCACTTTCTCAAGGAATAGTATAAGGCCGGTTAGAAATCCATCTATCAGAAGCAAGGGGCAGGTTTGAGAATTAATAGATTAAATGGTCTTTTAATGAATAGGACCTAGCGAGCTGAAAGAGTAAGTCCCATCCTGAAGGAGCTAATGAAAGCCTGAATTCAATATGAAAGTGGGCTCTTCTTCTTCGATTAAAGCAAGTCGACCATAAGGTGAATTGATGACCTGACTAAAGCCATTCCTAGCCACCATTGCTTTCGAAAGAGTTTGTCTTAAATTTACCAGCTTCTCTAAGACATCAATCACCAAACTAAACAAAGTAGCAAAAATCATAAGAGATGAAAAGTTCATAGAAGGTTGAGAAGTAGTACGCTCGGTTCACCAGGTTCTACCACTATAGGGCCAAATCATAGTCAAAAGAAGAGTTTGATCATGGATTAGAAGGAACGATAACTATATGCTTAACACATGCAAGTCGAATGTTGTTTTTGGGGAGCTAGGCAGAAGGAAAAGAGGCTCCTAGCTAAAGGTAGCTTGTCTCGCCTAGGAGGTGAGAAGAGTTGAGAACAAAGTGGCGAACGGGTGCGTAACGCGTGGGAATCTGCCGAACAGTTCGGGCCAAATCCTAAAGAAAGCTAAAAAGCGCTGTTTGATGAGCCTACGTAGTATTAGGTAGTTGGTCAGGTAAAGGCTGACCAAGCCAATGATGCTTAGCTGATCAGTTATGCAAAACACAAAGTAGCTAATTTAACCACTAGCCTCATCTTAATCTTAAACCAAGCATATAAGCTATAATCCTTTATAACCTTAACTTAAACCATCACACGTAACCTATAACACCTAATACAAAACATGGTAAACTACATATAACATCTTGTTATAGTCACTTTACCTACCTCATATCCAAGCTATTAAGACCATGAACATCATCATCATTCTTGATTACATGACCCCTAACCATAATCATCATAATTAACCAATATAATATAAAGTAATACTGTAACCAATAACATACCCTTCATTCTTCTTAATTATCATATGATCATATCTTGATATTATGATGAAAAACCCCAAATTCACTAAATTTGTCCAATATAACTTAACTCATAATTAGTTCAAAACTATCTTTTACCCAATTTCCCCAAATTGGTAACATGAACCCTAATTCAGTAATTACCAGTTCAACTTAATATAAAGATTAGTTACTAGTGAAAGATTATGGCCATGAACTAACTCTTGAATTAACATTTATAAACCTTCATCTATAGATCATCATCTTGCCTCTCTCTCTTCTTTTCTCTCTCTAGACCGACATCTCCAAGCATACTAGAACATTTAAAAAGTCTGAGAATTATCTAGGATAACTACTTATTAGTTTTATATAACTTAATCCCTTTGTAAACTTTAGTCCCTAAAGTTCATTTCTTTCAATTTGTGACACATCATATTTTCACCAACTTATAACTTACCATTTGACTTATGGCTTGACTATTGAGTTTGACTTTCCCTTTAATACGCTGACCATCAGATTGACTAGCCAATCACATAACGTCTTCAAACTTATAAAAGTCATAGTCAAACTACCAAATGACATTATCTATACTACTTTATAAAGGAATTATGCCTTTTTAAAAATAGTAGTCTTTAAAAATTAAGCCTTGTACATTTCTTTTTTTAGGAATGATTAGTCTTTTGCTAATTGAAAGTCTTAAAAACATCCATACAAAATACATCAATGAATTTTTCAAATGCAATGTAACATATACAATTATAAATGATGGTTCATTAATACCATTTACAACTCATTATATAGAATATAATAAAGTTTTTAAATTACAAAACGGCTCATTTACATCACTATTTGAAACGGTTTTTCTCCTTTCTTTACTCCCTCCAACCATCCATTTTTCACACAGAATAAAAAGAGCTACAAACGGCCAAGCCTAAACTATATATAATTTATCTAGAAACAAAAAAAATCGGTGGTGTTTTTGGCCCCTCCAAACAAAATCGTCAAGCTCCACCACTGTTGGTATACTATACATAAATTATATTTTCTCATCATATGATAGCTATTTTTTTATTGCTAACTTTATAAAAGTAGAACTGTAGAAACCATATACTGAAAGTCCATGATACTTGTACAAACATATAATTAATAAGGATAAATGAAGAACATTTGCACAATTAAACCAATTGACTAACTAATAACACAAGCTTTTACTTTTCATCGTTTGTATATCTTATTAATAATGAATCAACAAATATACAAGACTTGCCCGGTTGTTTGCGGAATAACAACCGGGCGATGAATGACAAACTAAACTCCCATGTTCATAGCTAGCTAAGCTTTTGCAACAATGGGAGGATGAAACCCCTATCCACTAAAGTGTTACATGTGTGTTTTCAGTGGTGGGAATCATTAACCTATTCTATTACAGGTACCACATATATATAATGGGTGTGAAGCTTCCTTGAGAAGCTTTTAATAAAATACAAGTAACCACCTTATAGTTTGTAGTATTCCACTAATACTTCAGACAGACACTTCTTCAGGTCTTCAAACGCCTTCAGGTCTTGTAATAAGTACTAGTCTCGAGGAGTTAGTAAGCTGTTATGTCATCACTTACTAACTCTATCATCCTTGATTCTTTGCACACTTATTGAGATCCGCCTCAGCTAATGACGAGTCTATCTCGTAGACTCTAAAGAAATTTAAAGAATGATACACTGAACTTGTAACATACGTAAGTTCAGTGACTAACACTACTTAGGATACTTTACATCCAAATCCTGTGTAAGGGACAAATCTGGCACTGAATTGGCCCAACAATCTCCCCTTATTTGGATAGAAAAGTAGGCTAAGTTAAATAGAAGTAAGTGAGCATAAAGGCTTCTTCTTACCTGCTATATTACAACAAAGTATACCAAGAATAACTAGCTTCACTAGTCTTGTCCCTGTTGTAGTTGTTACTGAACTCTACAATGTCTGATGTTGTAACTTTAACCCTTGAACGACTCCTGATGTATAACTCATAACACCTGATATATATATAAATCTGTATACCAGTTACTTCACCTTAGGTTATCAGGGAAGTATGTATATGCTGGTAGAGCGGAGTGGTTCAGATGTCTATTCAGCGACATCTTCAAAGATCAGACAATGTAGCTCTTGTTCAACAACCTATCTTCAGTGACTTTGCTCAATCAGCCAAATGTAAACTTCTAAGTCCCTGAAGGTTATTTGTTGTGATATATGATAGTGTGTATGTAACATGAGTAAACTTGATGTTTCTTCACATAAACACAAGTTTACTTCCATCCTCGTTTCTCTCCCCCTCAAAATTTGCTAGGGAACCAAGCAAGTTTTGATCGGCCACACACTATTACACAATCATAGCGTGATGGTGTTCATCTCGCCTGAAGTACAACTCCCCCTAAATTTCATCTCCTACCAAACGCTGATGTTATCAAACCCTTGTATAATCACTGTTTCTCCAATTACCTGTGTAACACAGCCTGGTTTCTAAAAAACTATGCGGTTAGGGTTACAGCGGATGGGGTCACATCGGCGGCGGGAAGGGTGACAACTGCTAGGGAGGGGGTGGCTGTGAAGATATCTTCTTTCTTTATCTTGGTGTGAGAAAATAGTTCTTGAGTGACTAAGTCATTCAAACAAATGTTGAAGGCTTTGAAGATAACATCTTTATCAGTTGGTCATCTTGCCAGCGGATCCTTTGTTAAGCTGATTTTATCAGCTTCTTCAACAATCATAGTTTAAGTCAACCCCCTTTATCAGATGTGGCACGAATTCCCTGTTTGTACAACCTGGTTTCTCAAAATCTCTTTGGCTGGGGTCACAGCGGATGGGTCACATCGAATGGGTCATAGTGGTTGGGGCTGTGGTTGTCGGTCAGAGAGGTTGTGGGGATTAACAGCTGTGGTCTGCGGCTGAATGCCTGTGGGCTGAGGCTAAATGCATGTGGGTTGCGGCTGTATTTTTATCACAGCCAAAAGTTCTCCTCCAAAGGATGATATAACAGTCTGTGCCTGAGGTTTGGTCAAGCGTTACAAGTCTTCATCAGGCACAATTATCATGCTTAGTTTAGCTGTGAGGTCCCTGTGATGTTCAGCAGCGATAGGGGCCTCATTCAGCGAGCTGATGTGTGACAGGTAGAACGACCTTTGGGGTAAAGGTTCAATAGAACGACCTCTGGGCATGGGTTTAGTTGTGGCTGTGTGGTTCACATACCCTCTGATGATTTAGAGACGTATGAGGTATACAAAACCTTTGATGTTTCTTTTGAACATCAAACCCTTGTGGTTATGTAAAACCTGTGGTTTGCCAAAACTTAGCAACTAAGGGTTCAGTGACTAGACAATGTTGTTGTACAGCGATCTGTGTGCTCAGTGACAAAGGACCAAAATACAACTGGTTGGGGTTAGCTCAGCTGGGGGTTCAACAACATTGTTGATCGTTCATGTTGTACAGAGATCTCTGGGGATTTTTGGCACATCAGCAACTAAAACGAATACCCCTAAACTTCAAGTAAAACCAGAATCAACACAACACTTTTATGTTGCCCACTGATACATCCAAATCACCTGTGTTCCACATCACATGGATACATATACCCGACACTTCTCTAATTCATGGGCAGAAGATTCCTTTAGTTTCTAAGCCTCTGACTTTTCTTCAAGTCAGCTGGTCAACTCTGTTAAAACAACATCAGTTACTTTGACATAGTGACCAAGATAGTTCGCTGAAATGGTTCAGAGACAGCGGGTTGGGGTACAATGGATGCTGCTATGGGGATCAACAACATCGGCTTTAACTGGCTGTGGGTTCAGCGGTTCTCTAGGGTAGATATTCAGCGTTACCTGTGGGGATCAACAACTGGAGGTTCAGCAAGGGCTGTGGGGATCAACACCTGGAGGGTCACAGCGACTGGGAGTCAGAGTGGCTGGGGGTTCACATCGACCTTTAGGCGGTGTTCACAGAGGTAGGTTCAGACCTCTAGGTTCGGTTACCTGTTTGACAGGGTTCGTTGACCGGGTTTTAATTGACTGGCTAGGTTTGTTCTTAGAGATCAGTACAGTGGCTAAGGTGATATTCTGTATATGGTTTAAGTCCAGCTATCTCGCTTCACAGCTCATCGAGTAGTCTTATCACAGCCACAGCTCTTGATATTTTCATCAGCTATTTTAATTCACCTCATCTAAACACGCGACAGCCTGCACCAATCAATTCAGCTCTTCAGACCCATCCTGTGGTCTTGAAGTTGTTAGCAACCCTGAGCTTGCTATATCATAGCTATCATTAACAGGCTTTATTTTAAAGCTAAACCATCACCTGACTTTTCAACTCTTCAAGTTTATTACCCATTGAACAATTCCAGCAACCAATTATCTCACGACCTGCATTCACTGAGGCTAACTCATCACAGCTGTGGGTTTTTTATATAGCTCCACACCCCTTGTTTTGATCAGCCCACCAGACATTTTAAAACTCAGCAGATCGAATCAATCTCTTACTAAATCAACCTTTTGTCCTACCACTGATGAATTACATCAGTTGGTTTTAGATAAAGCCAGTTGAATAAACCACTCAATTTTTTACACCAATTACATCAGCTCTCCAAACCCATCTAATTTCTTTATTCCGTTTCTTTTTAAAACGAGCAAAGAACAGTCACTGATTTCTTTAAACCTGATCAAACACCCAACTGACCTTTTTTAATACAGTTTCACAAGCCACCTCGTAAAAATCAACCGATTCATCATATACCAAATTACACGAGTAACAACAAATCATTCACCTTCTACATAACAAAATCAATCTTGAGTTCAATTAATTCTCTCCCGTGGCCATCGAAAAAGAATCAATAATAAGTGGGGAAACACTTATCCTTTTACCACTTATTTCTAATAATAACCAAGCCAAAACGTGTATTTTATGTCGTAAAAGTAAGAATTATGCGTTGTTTGTGTTTTTATCGTGTTTTAGGATAAAAATATTAAAAAAGAAGAAAACACGGGCTTTCAAGGGCTTTTATCAAAGAAAACGAGAAAAGACGAAGTCAAAAGATCAAGAGTGCAAAAAGAACGGAAGTCCAAGGCCTATTCGGAAGATTTATCGAAGAAAAAGCCTAAAGACGGAAGTTTAATGAATTCGAAGAACCAAGTCTAATTAAAGAAGAAAATTACAAGACGAGTTCAAATTATATCGACAAATCCCGAGACGACGTCGAGAAAGACAAAGAATTTATCGAGTCGAGACAAGAAGAAAGAAGGAAGAAAGCACCAACATTTTACTCCTCCTATAAATACCCTCCTAATGTGTCATTAGGAGGTGGTTAGTTATTTTAGATTACGAGTAGTGTAGTTTTATTTTCTCTCTCTAGTTTTTCACTTTCTCTCTCTAGTTTTTCTTTAAAGTTTTAAGCTTTAATCTTTAATCTTGTACTTTTGAATCTTTAATCTTCATCTTATTTCAAGCTTTCTACAATCATTCTCATTCTACATTTCTTGATCTTTTTAATTATGTTTGATTCGAAATATTCTTTGATTTTGTTTAATCTTAATGTTTGATTGATTAAAAAGTTAATCTTTTTATCAATCTTTAAGTTTTAATACGAATAAGCTGTGAGCTTGACGTGCTTATTGGCTTAATTTCTATTTAGCTTATTTGTTTTTAAGTTTTCTTAAAGGTTTAGTATTTTTAAAGTTTGATTTAAAAAGTGCTTATTTAAAGTTTTGTAAGTCTTTATTTGTGCTTATTTAGTTATTTTCATTAAATAGTTGTTTAAGTGTCGGTTTGAGCTTTTTGATAAGTAGCTTATTTACTAGCTTATTACGAATTTCTTCCAATCGGAATAGGGTTTCCCTATTCCGACCAACTTTCCGATTAGGCCTCTTTTATTCCGACAAGCACCACTTGTATTCCGATCATTGGATCGGAATAGGGTTTTATGCATTCCGACCAGGATTCCGCTTTGGATTCCGATGGTTTAATTTTAGCTTATTCCGATAGAAGTCATTCGTGTATTCCGATAGAATTCCTTTTTGTAGTATTCCGACAGCTTTTAGTTTAAACATTCCGATTTAGACATTCCGATAGCTTTGCTTTTAGCTCATTCCGATTGCTTTCCGACTACATCATTCCGACGTGATTCCGATGGTGTATTCCGAGGTTTTAGTTTTTCGTTTTACAAAGTTTCAAGTTTTAAATTCATTACGTTTTATTTTCCAAAAATTGCACGCTTCTCGAAATCTCTGTTTTTACCAAGTGTTTTTCTAGTTTTAGAGAGAAAAAGTGATAGTTTTTCCAGATTTGCTTTTATCCTATTTTAATTACGTTTCGCATTTACTTTTTAATTAGTAATAGATAACCAAACCTTTTTATTTTCCACCAAGAACGACTGAGTCGCACTCTTAACCAATAATCAATTTGAAACGATTGGAACAACAAACTTTCATACGAGAAAATCTCTTGTATTAAATGGCGCCGCTGCCGGCTCTTTTCGTGAAGATTAACGGTTTTTTGTGAGAGACGCGTTGGATTTTGGGATCCGTTCACTCGTGAACGTTATTTTTCATTGCCAAAAATTTTCAAAAATCCTAAAAAATAAAAAATTTCAAAAATCCAAAAACATTTGAAAAATCATTAAAAGCATTTCTTTTTCGAAAGTTCTGCACCAAAAATATTCTTCTTGCTTATCTATTGTTCTTAATGAATTCGTATGTTGCTTGTGCTGCAGGGTGTGGAAGACGATTATATGGTTTCGAATCATGTGAATGGTGTTATTGCGAGCAATGCGGAAAAGATCTTCCAACCGTTTCCGATTCACAATTTTCCCATTTTTGATTTTGTCCATCGTGCAATTCGACTAATTCATCCTTTTCTTCTAATCCACCTACTCTCCCCCTTGCATATATTGTGGAAGCGATTCTCATTGGCATGTTTCGTGTCCAATTCGATACCCGCCTCATGGCGAGCAAGAACTGGGTTACAATTATGACAATGGTAATAGCTATCTACAAGAAGCACCAGGTTTTCCTCAATACCCGTATTGCAACAACTGTGGGGGCCCTCACGATACTTCTTATTGTCAGCCGATGAATTATTATGAGCCAAACCCGTGTTCTACTTCTTTTCAACCAATGATCTATGATGGACCACATCCGTGCTATAATTCCGGTTTTCATAATTTTTATCCCCCACCATACACCCTCGATCATCAACCTTCTGTTGGAATGAGTGAAGAAGAACGAGCCATTTTTTTGAATACACTTCAATATGTTCAACAAGAATTAGCTAGCATACGCGAAGCAAGGGATAAGGAAAAGCGACAAAAACAAGAGCAAGTATCTAATCTTAGTGATTATACTCCTCCTCTTATGCGTCCATACTACTACTATGATGATGACGAGGATGATATCTACAATCTCAACCCATCTTCTGAGATTACTACTCCTACTCTTGATATCCCTAATGCGTCTAAGGATAGTGATACATCGAGTGAGATTAGTGATTTTGGTCTTGATAAATTCTTTGAAGAGGTTTTGTGATGTGCCGACTTTTGTGGAGCCTACGGATGAGGTCGCTCTTAATGATGATGATTTTTCTCCATGCTATGAGAATTTCACCTTTGAAATTTCTCAATCTCCTCCGGGCGATGAGGGCGATGTTGATTTATTCTCTCCGACTTACGAGAAGTTCACCACTGAACTTGGTCTTGTAGATGAGGTGGAAGACGTTATTCTTCGCGACAAATTACTGAAAGTTCATCTTCTAATTGCTAAGATTGAAGCGTTGAATTCTGATCCTATTTCCGAGTCTTTACCTCCGTCTATTACTTCAGTTGAGAATAATGATACCGCTATGGAGGAAATCGGCATTCTCTCAATACCTCCGGGTATTGATGATGATGACACGGAGGGGGATATTATTTTTGATAATTTGCTGCATGAAGGTATTGTCCCAAGTCCCCCTCCCGAGCACTTTTCATTTACTCCTTTAGACACCATTACGGAGGATGAGTGGTTTGACCATGTTATGATTGATAACCTTACGGCTTTGCCGCTTTCTGAGCATCAATTGTTTTTGGGGGATGAAAATTTGCTTACTTTACCCACCCCACCTCCCGTGGATCATGATTTCACATACTTTTCGTATGTTGAAAGGACTTTTCTACCCTTTAAGACTTATCCTCCGGCCTCTCCTGTTGTATTTTCCTCCAAGAACGAGGACAAGGTCTTTGATCCCGGTATTACATTTGAGGCTTCCCCATGGACTATTTAATTCAGGGTCGAGTCAGGCTCGTGACTCGGTTACCATAAACAAGCGCTTTTTGGGAGGCAACCCAATTATCTATCTATCTTTATCTGTTTTTACTAATAAGTGTAGGGGAGACCCTAGTATGTGTTTGTAGTTTTCTTTCTTATCATGTGCAGGGATTCGAGCTTTCAAAGATACATTCTTGATGACTTTTGACGACCCGTGATTCCGTGTACCCGTCTTCCCGGTTCTATCCTAAATTCTTTTGATTCACTATTTTATATTTTTCAATATTAAAATAAGAATCACTTTAGTTGTCTCTTCCTTAGCAAGATTTAAATAAAGTGCACAGTGTCCTAAGTGTAGGGGAGTTTACTCCCACACGCTTAAACATTGAGGACAATGTTTATATTAAGTGTAGGGGGGACTTCTATCGAAGTTAAGTGGCCTTTTCCTTGTATTTGTCCTCATTTTGACCGGAAAATTGATTTTTCGACATTTTTCAAAATTTTTGATCTATTTTGGCCTAGTAGTTTTTCCTTTGTTATAGTTATTTTCTTTCTTTGCTAAAATAAATTTTAATAAAGTGGTTTTAATTTTTAAACGTTGTGAATCTTTTGACTCAACCCGAGTTTACTTATCTAAGTTTACTCTGGCTAGTATCCTTAACGTGTTTAAGTCAAGTTTTGCTAGGCTTTTATATAGGGAGCTTTAAAACGCGAAAGTCTTAACTCTTACGGGTTAAGAACAAGAACTTTTCGCAAGTTCCTATAATTGATCCTAGGAAGTCGTTTATCAAGGGAACTTTAAATGCGAATTCTAAACTTGAAAAAGTCTAAGAGTTTGCAAGATCCTATAGATGACTTGAAAACCCAAAAATTTGATTTAATAGGCTAAGCATCCACGAGTCTCATTCCTTGAGATTTTAAACTGTGGAGAACGAGAGATGATAGAGTCAATTATAAGTTTGGTATTCTTTCATGAATTTATGTGAGTTGATTATAAGCTTTTTCTCCCATCGCTTGCTAATAAATTTAATTGAAATAAATAAGGTTGTACGATTTGAAAATTTACTTAGCTTCTAGCACAAGATCGTTTAAAAGTTGCTTCGTATTAATTAGAGTTCATAGCCAAGGCATAACTTATTTAAGCGGGATGCGAAGATTGGCGAGTCCGAAAAGGCCCTAACAAGGCATGAGGGCTACATTTTGTTGCTAAAGATCTAAAAGTGATGTCAAGAATCATTTATCAAAAATCAATATGAAGGATCGAGACACACGACGAAAAGCAAATACTCCCGTAAAGATCATGGAGAAGTCTATCCAAAAAAGTCCTAACAAGGTATGAGGATAAATAGATCCAAGTCCTAAAAGGAGGCGGACCGTTGTATATCAAAATCCCAAATAAAGATTGGAGAAAAATGAAGAAGTCGTGGTCCAAAT
Organism: Glebionis coronaria; assembly: GCA_025667525.1. Classification (NCBI taxonomy): domain Eukaryota; kingdom Viridiplantae; phylum Streptophyta; class Magnoliopsida; order Asterales; family Asteraceae; genus Glebionis; species Glebionis coronaria. The sequence continues at coordinate 633,110,776 of CM046875.1, read as the reverse complement.
ATGAAGAATCTCTCAAAAAGTTCAAGTGAAGAAATTCTTATTATGAAGAGAAGACCATTATTTCATGAACGTCTCTCAAGATTTGAAGTATGAAGTCGCTGCCAAATATCGGTCCGAGAAAGGTCTCAAATCGTGAAGCGAGTTATGCCAAGATATGAACTTTATGAGGTCCCGAGAAGCAGTTTTAAAAGATTTTGTCCTTTAGCTAACTATTAATTGAATCGTCCTACTTTATTTTCAGCCTTAATAACTATCGTAATAAGTCAACAATGCATCCTCGTGATCATTCAAGACAACAATAAAATATAAGAGATACACCTAGGAATAAGGGAATCTAAGTGAATAATTGGGCCACGTGAGTTTGTGTTAGTTTGCTAACTTATAATAACAATGATCTCGTTGTTAAGCTTGGTATGGAGAACGTGAAACTTGAGGGTGATAAACATTCATGACAATCCAAAACCCCAATGTAAGTCTTTAATCTCTTAATTTGTTTTTCCTCCTTTAATTATGTCTTATGTTTAATAAAGGCCAAGGTGGGTTAATTATGATGAAAAATGTAAATCTTGCTTTGTAACTAATGTATTGCATAAGGGCATTGCAATTGTCAAGTATAGGGGATTTAATAAGTGTGTAAACACTTATCCTTTTACCACTTATTTCTAATAATAACCAAGCCAAAATGTGTATTTTATGTCGTAAAATTCGGAATTATGCGTGGTTTGTGTTTTTATTGTGTTTCAGGATAAAAATATGAAAAAGGAAGAAAACACGGGCTTTCACGGGCTTTTATCAAAGAAAACGAGAAAAGACGAAGTCAAAAGATCAAGAGTGCAAAAAGAACGGAAGTCCAAGGCCTATTCTGAAGATTTATCGAAGAAAAAGCCTAAAGACGGAAGTTTAATGAAGTCGAAGAAGCAAGTCTAATTCAAGAAGAAAATTACAAGACGAGTTCAAATTATATCGACAAATCCCGAGATGACGTCGAGAAAGACAAAGAATTTAAATCGAGTCGAGACAAGAAGAAAGAAGGAAGAAAGCACCAACATTTTACTCCTCCTATAAATACCCTCCTAATGTGTCATTAGGAGGTGGTTAGTTATTTTAGATTAGGAGTAGTGTAGTTTTATTTTCTCTCTCTAGTTTTTCACTTTCTCTCTCTAGTTTTTCTTTAAAGTTTTAATCTTTAATCTTTAATCTTGTACTTTTGAATCTTTAATCTTCATCTTATTTCAAGCTTTCTACAATCATTCTCATTCAACATTTCTTGATCTTTTTAATTATGTTTGATTCGAAATATTCTTTGATTTTGTTTAATCTTGATGATTGATTGATTAAAAAGTTAATCTTTTTATCAATCTTTAAGTTTTAATACGAATAAGCTTTGAGCTTGACGTGCTTATTGGCTTAATTTGTATTTAGCTTATTTGTTTTTAAGTTTTCTTAAAGGTTTAGTATTTTTAAAGTTTGATTTAAAAAGTGCTTATTTAAAGTTTTGTAAGTTTTTATTTGTGCTTATTTAGTTATTTTCATTAAATAGTTGTTTAAGTGTCGGTTTGAGATTTTTGATAAGTAGCTTATTTACTAGCTTATTACGAATTTCTTCCAATCGGAATAGGGTTTCCCTATTCCGACCAACTTTCCGATTAGGCCTCTTTTATTCCGACAAGCACCACTTGTATTCCGATCATTGGATCGGAATAGGGTTTTATGCATTCCGACCAGGATTCCGCTTTGGATTCCGATGGTTTAATTTTAGCTTATTCCGATAGAAGTCATTCGTGTATTCCGATAGAATTCCTTTTTGTAGTATTCCGACAGCTTTTAGTTTAAACATTCCGATTTAGACATTCCGATAGCTTTGCTTTTAGCTCATTCCGATTGCTTTCCGACTACATCATTCCGACGTGATTCCGATGGTGTATTCCGATGGTTTTAGTTTTTTGTTTTACAAAGTTTCAAGTTTTAAATTCATTACGTTTTAATTTCCAAAAATTGCACGCTTCCTGAAATCTTTGTTTTTACCAAGTGTTTTTCTAGTTTTAGAGAGAAAAAGTGATAGTTTTTCCAGATTTGCTTTTATCCTATTTTAATTACGTTTCGCATTTACTTTTTAATTAGTAATAGATAACCAAACCTTTTTATTTTCCACCAAGAACGACTGAGTCGCACTCTTAACCAATAATCAATTCGAAAAGATTGGAACAACGAACTTTCATACGAGAAAATATCTTGTATTAATCAACTTAGGTTTTGTTTTGGTTTCTTTGGATTTGTAATATGTTGAATTTGGATCTCAATTTGGATCTTGATATGGTGTTAGGATGAATTTTTATTTGAGGGAAAGTGGTGGATAACGTGATGTTTGATGCTGATGGATTACATCTGTTTTTTTTAACCAACGAATCTTGAATTTTTTTTATTTGTTTGGTGGTTGGATCGTAGATAACCGGATTGGTGAGAATTGTATTTGTGTGATGGTGGAGATGATTTTTGTTTTGGATAACACGTGGTGTAGATAAGGTATACGTGGGAGATTTTTGGTGAAATAGATAAGATATCTATTTAAGTTGTAGTGTTTTTATCATGAAGAATACACCAGCAGTAGCAGTTTTTTTTAATGAACAAACACTACTGATTTTGACCATGAAAAATATGTTATTAGCAGCCATTTTCTGAACGGATCTGGATAGTAAATTAATCTAACCCGCTCTGATACCAATCAAAAGTCCATGATACTTGTGCAAACATATAATCAATAAGGATAAATGGAGAACATTTGCACAATTAAACCAATTGATTAACTAATAACACAAGCTTTTACTTTTCATCGTTTGCATATCTTATTAATTATGAATCAAAAAATATACAAGACTTGCCCGGTTGTTTGCGGAATAACAACCGGACAATTAATGACAAACTAAACTCCCATGTTCATAGGCAGCTAAGCTTGTGCAACAATGGGAGGATGAAACCCCTATCCACTAAAGTGTTACATGTGTGTTTTCAGTAGTGGGAATCATTAACCTATTCTATTACAAAGACCACATATATATAGTGGGTGTGAAGCTTCCTTGAGAAGCTTTTACTAAAATACAAGTAACCACCTTGTACTTTGTAGTCTTCCACTAATAGTTCAGATAGACACTTCTTCAGGTCTTCTAACATCTTCAGGTCTTGTAATAAGTAATAGTCTCGAGGAGTTAGTAAGTTGTTATGTCATCACTTACTAACTCCATCATCCTTGATTCTTTGCACACTTACTGAGATCCGCCTCAGCTAATGACGAGTCTATCTCGTAGACTCTAAAGAACTCTAAAGAATGACACACTGAACTTGTAACATACATAAGTTCAGTGACTAATACTACTTAGTATACTTTACATCCAAATCCCGTGCAAGGGACAAATCAGGCACTGAATTGGCCCAACATATATTCTTATATTTGTATGGATTGTAGTATCGGTCGAGGTGCATTTCAGTAAGCTCAAGCTTTCAAACAAAGTGTTGATGTTGGAGCTATAATTGTGACTGAAATTGATGGGCATGCATAAGGAGGCGGAACCCTTACGCGCGTAAGTATCGATGTTGGTACAAATCATTCTCCTTGAAAACAATAGTCATAAAAAATATTTGCTCGCCACGAAATTAGTCACCGGGTACCCACCGCCGCATTGCGCGGGTTCCCGGCTAGTCGTAAATAAATGCTTAAGACTCGGTTTTGGGGTCTTACAAATCTATCTCTCTTATTTAGATTTCGTCCTTGAAATCTTGTTTGCTTAACACTTGTGACCATTCAAAATTTTTTATATACCTAAGGCATATTTCATAGTCGTTACATCAATTACCATCCATTCATTTTCTATAAAATGAATAACTTAACAAACATAAATCATTAAGACAAAAGTCTGAATAATAAAAACTTCACTTAAACATATAATTACCATTTTGACTTTAGGTAAGTCAAACTTCAACATTCTTTATTAATGTGAACTAATTCACACGTCGGTCCATATCACAATATACTTAACACAAACATCCATTTTCTAAAGTACTCTTTATTCACTTTAATACTTACACTTCAAAATTTTATATCATATTTTCAACTTATAATAAATAGCTTTCATAAAATATAGATTTTTTTATCCCTCATACTTTACTTAAGCTTTTACCTTATAAAATTTTAGGGGTTAATTACTCGATCATTCATTTGACTCAACGTAAAACTTCATGTTAAATTTCTGTTAGTGAAAACATTACGATATTTTGTCGATATAATCTCTTTATGTTTTGTTGATGACAAACGTATAACTCGCAATACATTATGTAAAATGTTAAGGTTCTCGTAATCACTCAAGAATACATTTGTATACTTCTCTCGACACCTCTAAGATCGCATTCGACATGAATCACTCAAGGTATGTACAAACAAGTCATTAACCTTACTAAGTGGTCAAGGATTAATATTTTCTTTGATTGTGGTAAAATACGACCTTTTAGGAAAAAGGCGTAAAAGCGGTAAGTATTGAACAAATGACTTTAGGAAAAATCAAGTGTTAATGACCCAATGAAAGTTCGTTTCCCAAGGAGGTATATGTGTGTGACTAAGATGTTCAAGATTTGTGATTAATATTTGGTTTAGAAGGGGATGAGAAAAGAAAATGACGAAGACGTAAAAATAAAAATTAACAAAAAATCACTACTAGAAAGTTAAAACGTAGAACCTTAAAAACCACAAAAATAAAAATAAATTCTAAAAATTACCAAAAATTCACCAAAAATCAAAAATAATAAACTAAGAGTTTACCAATGATCAAAACTTTTTCAAACCTTTTAAATAATTAAATATTCAATTTTTAAATGCTAATTAAAGCCCTAAAAATCAAATAAATTATCAAAAAGCCCAAATAAAGATTTTTAAATTGGTAAACCTCTAAAATGACCTAAAAAGATTAAAAACTATTTTTAGAAATTTTAAAACTAATAAAAACTATTTAAAATGATTTAAAAACTATTAAAACTTAAAATAATTATAAAAAATAATCTAAAAGAGATAAAATTACTTTAAAAGTTGCTAAATTCCTATTTTAATGTATTAAACCTAAGAAAAATGTAAAAAGTTGGAAAATGTGAAATTTTAAAAATAATAATAAAATAATAATAAAATAATATTAAAAATCCAAAATTATAAAAAATTCTAAAAACTTGAAAACTAGTTTATTTTAACCTAAATAATCAGAAAATCAAAGTGAAATTACCAGAATACCCCTATTGGGCCCTCAAATGGGCCAAAACCAAAAACAGTCAACCAAATTGGGCTTTTGGGCCCAAAAAGTCAAACTTGGCCCAATTGACTTGGAAAAGCCCTATCTGACTTAAAATTCAATTCTAAGAACAAAACTCTAAAGGCCCAAAAGCTGAATATGAGCTTAACACAGCTTATTGAACACAAAGCTTATTCTTATTGGGCTTTTCAGCCCATTAAGCCATAAGCTAATGCCATAAGCTCTAATTTGACACACAACCTTCTTTTGGGATGCTTATGAGATCTGTAAAAAGAATTTTTGAAAAAGCTCACTTAATAAGCCAGAAATAAGCAAAGAAAAATTTCACTAAAAGACAAAATAGTCGTTTTAGAGATTTAGGGCACCTCAGGACTTGATTCAACTTGCAAAAGCTTTCAAATGGACTCAATAAGCAAAATCAATCAACAAAAATCCAATAAGCACAACCAATAAGCCAGAATAAGCTCAAATGAACTTATGTAAAAGTCAAAGGAGTTGGTTTTCTAGTCAAACCCTAAAGTCAAACACCCAAATGCTCCAATATGAACAAATGGGTCAAAATATGAGCACCTATTACAAAAACAAAGTTGTTGCAGGTTGGAATAAGCTATTATAGCTTATTGATAAGCTGACACCAGTTTTACACTAACAGTGGTAACTAGCAGGGGAAAGGAGTTCCCACTGCTTTGACTATTTGACCAAGCTTATTTGAGAGGTCTGGTTTGATTCAATTGGAAACAAAGGCACCCTTGTGATCAGTGAATCACAAGGAGTCAATAGCAACAATAAAATCACAAATTGGTTCACACAATAAGCCACAATAAGCCAAACAGTCACCAGATATGCACCAGATATGAAATAAGCAGTTAAGCACTTAATAAGCAGATTTAGCCACAATAAGCCAACCAAACTTAACAGGATGCATACACAAGCTATATAAACTAAGAACAAACACAAAGCAACAAGAATCAAACACTGAATCAAAGTAAATAACAAGGTCAAAGCACTAGAAGTTACTGATGAACAATGAACATATGCAGAAACAAGTTTGCTGATATACTTGACACTTGATCCAATTTCAAGCCTCAAATCCTTCTTCCCTGATGTGATTAACTATGATTTAGCACTTGTTAGCCCTAGCCTAAGCTTAGATCTAGGTGTCCTCAAAATCCTAGCCAATTTTACCAAGTTTTGAAGATTTTATAGCCAAATAATGAATCTATGTGATCAAACCCACAAGACCTGCAAACAGATGAACATATGCTCCTAACAAACAGATACAAACACTTGCAACCACAACACAAGCACTTAGCAAACCACAATCCCAATTCAAGCAGTAGACCCAAACACTCCTTAATCTACCACTTAACAAAGAAACTTGTGATTTTAACTAATAACCTAATGATTTTAATGATCAAAAACACTTAAACAATAGCAACTAACACAATCAAACACAAAAATCACCAGCACAAACACCAATACTCAAAATCAAAGCACCAAATTCAAAACAGCCATAAACATGAAATTTTTAGGGGAATCTTAACCAAGAGATTATACATGCCTTCCACAACATCCTAGGAAGGCCAACTATGCTCCTTGGACCTTGTTCAACAACTAGAACAAGACCAAGGTACTTCAACAAAGATGATCAAAGCCTGCTGATGTTCAAAGCAGAACAAGGCTTTGATTATGATATGTCTTCAACACAAACAACAAACAAACTCAACCAAAGGCTTAGAATCCTTCTCAGGCTTGGTGTCAACAAGCTTGAAAGAACTCAAGGCTTAAGGCTAAGGGTTAGTACACAAATATAAGCCAAATCAGAACCTAGGATTTCAATGTATTCAAACCTTAAAAACCTAATGAAACAAGACGTGCCTTAACCACAAGATTAAGGAAGGCCTTAACAATCAAATGGAACTCAGAATTAGGCTACTCAAACACCAACTTTTAATCAAATCAAAAAGAGAATTCAATATTTTCAGAAATTCAGATTTTATTAAGCTTAAAAAGGAATTACAAAGATTGATAGCCTAAAACTGGAACAAAGGGTCTCTCACATGTTGAGGTCTCCTTTTATAGGCAAATGCCTGGCTAAACACTATTCACAAACCCTAGAAGTGAAATTCCCTAAATGCCCTAAGTCCTCCTAGACGTTTTGATGGAATGAGCTGTTCAAATTCATCTTGGACGTTCATTTCAGCTTTGATATGAAGCAAAGAGTCTAGGCTGTTGATTTGGCCACGTCATTTTACTTGAAGGCCAAGTTGTGTTTTCATTGGTTAAGGAGGTTGAGTGTGGGGTCCAGGGAGTAGTGGGAGTGAGGGTTTTATGTGTGGGATGGTAACTGGGTTCTTGGGGTGAATAGTAAAGATTTTGATCCGTTTTTGTAGGGATGGAAAAGTGTTTGGCGCATTTCTTGTTTGAATGTTTCAATAGCACAAGTTTAGCCCTTCTTCTTCCTTTCTTTTGTCACTTGTGTATAAAAGTCTATCAGTGCCAAAATTCCTTTGTATCAACTTTCACAACTTGTCATTTTTTGCACAAAACTTTCCAAAAGGTGTATCAAGGGTTATTTTTGGAACTTTTGCATATTTGAAGGACTGATTTTGGACAATGTTGATCTTCAAAGGTCTTCAATGCAACTTAAACTTCATGAGGGACCATTGTTGGCAATTTGAAATTGTTGAGGGACTAATCTTGCCATTTCTTCAAAGTTGAGGGACCTTTTGTGTAATTTTGACAAACTTAAGGGACCAAACTTGTATTTATCAATATACAAGGATTTTAAGTGTCATTTCTTCAATAAATGAGGATCAATCTTGTTTGTCTTCAAGTCTTCAAGGGTATTTGTTGAATTTTCCATGATTAGGGCCCGGTTCTTTGTACGGCTTTGTTTCTCGTGTCCGTTTTCCTTGTATCTTGTGATCTTTTGTCTTTTTCACGATATTCATACCTAAAATACACAAGTAAACAAACACAAGCATATATATGGTATTTTATGACATTTTTATGCATTAAAAGCCCGAAAAGAACGATGAGATCATGTATAAATGCCATCTCATCATTCTTGAAACTCACTTTTATACAAAGTGACAAAGTAATTTTTAACTAACTTTATTTTTAAGAAAATGTTTTACTAAAAAGAAAATAGAAATTTGAATTTGGCATATTCCATATGCCAAAGGAATATCCTTTGAGGGTATAAACTACCCCAGATGGCATTTCCCCACTAAAGGACAAAAATGCACGGTCTCCAAGCCGGAGGTTCCTTATTGATAAGGAACTACGGGCCGAGGTTCCTAATTGATAAGGAACCGCGGGTGTTTTTTACTGTTGCACTCTTGCCCTATAAATAGTGGATCATTTCCAGCTTTTCTTTCAACCCTTTTTGCATAGTTTCTTCAAAAACATCTTTAAACTCCTTGATTAGTTAGTTTAGATTAATCTTGTTTAAGATGTGATTCTTTCCTTCAATCCTCTCATCCTCTCAAGTGCAAAGAGACGAACACTTTCATTACCATGAAGTGTTGGGTTCATAACATGATGAAGATCTCTCCTTCTAGATCATGTCATTATTTTCCTACTATGTATATGTAGAAGATCTAAGTGTTGGGTTCACTTGGATGTGTTTGTAAGGGTAGAAGATCCAAGTGATGGGTATCCTTGGATTAGGTGTTAGTTGTGTAGATCCAAGTTTGTTAATACTTGGATATAGTGTTAGAGTCATAGATCTAAGTGGTGAGTACTTAGATCTATATGGTTTATGTGTTTAGGTCATAAAACACAAGGTTTGTTATGTTGGGCCATAAAACATAACTAGGGTGAAGAGTTGTGTAGTTGTGTAGTTGTGAAGAGTGGTGTAGTTGTGTAGTTGTGAAGAGTTGGGTAGTTGTGTAGTTGTGAAGAGTTGTGTAGTTGTGTAGATCCAAATTAGTGTGTCAATTTGGAAGTTGTGTAAGTTGTGTGTAGATTGGTCCTTTACTTTGGATTCTTCATATTGGAGATTCTTCATATTGGACCACGACTTCATCATTTTTCTTCAATCTTTACTTTGGATTACAACGATCCGCCTCCTTTTCGGACTTGGATATATTTATCCTCATACCTTGTTAGGGTCTTTTTGGATAGACTTTCTCCATGATCTTTAGGGGAGTAATTGCTTTTCGTCGTGTGTCTCGATCCTTCATATTGATTTAGGAATAATGATACTTCACATCATCTTGGGATCTTTAGCAAAAATAGAGCTCCTCATGCCTTGTTAGGGCCTTTTTGGATAATCGCCAATCTTCGCGTCCCGCTTCAATAAGTTATGCCTTGGCTATGAACTCTATTCAACCCCGAGCAACTTTTAAACGATCTTGCGCTAGAGGCTAAGTAACCTTTCAAATCGTACGACCTTACTTATTGCAATTATGATTTATTCCTAATGCATTGATCTTATGGGAAGAAAAAGCCACAATTAAAAACATATGAGTTTTTGAAAGAACACTTTCGTGTTCTACGTTTAGCATGATCACTTGTTTAACTCTATCATCTCTCGTTCTTCACTATATAAAGACCTCTAATTAAAGAGACTCGTGAATACTTAGCCATGCAAGTCAAAATTAAGCCAAATTTGGATTAGCTTTCATTAAGACTATATCAAATCAAAGTTTTGGGTTTTCAAGCCACCTATAGGATCTTGCACTTTCTTGGACTTTTCAAGTTTAGAGAATGCGTTTTATAGTTCTCTTGATAAGTGACTTTCTAGGATCAATTATAGGAACTTGCGAAAAGTTCTTGTTCTTAACCCGTAAGAGTTAAGACTTTCGCGTTTTAAAGCTCCCTATATAAAAGTCTAGCAAAACTTGAATTGAGCGGGTTAAGGAATGTAAATGGCTCCAAATGCCCATCAAGTAAAAAATTAACTCTTATTCTACCCATCGGAAAATATACATTCGTGTCTTAAAAACACTTATGTAAACTAAGAAAATTTTTAAAATTTGGCCATTTTTAGCCTTATTAGCAATACAAAACATTGAAAATTGGAAAGCGTGAGGGCGTAGCAAAGCAAGTACCTATTCACCCCCCATACTAAAAGTAAACATTGTCCTCAATGTTTCGAGTCTAAAGGTGGAGCACCCCCATACTAGAGACGAAGAGTGGAATGCTTAGGATCTAGCATGGAAAAGGGTGATCAACAATATATCTAAAGCCGTTTATTAAGTATGCTAAAAGATAATTGTTAGAACAATGAAGGATATGTCATGGAATCGTGAAAAACTTCTTCAAACGAACGATGGAGGCTCTCGTAAACGAACACGAGAGTCTTCAATCGTAGATGATGATGATGATCTAGATAACACAATCACAAACAATCACGAGACAACGAGTTGAAAGGGTACAAGTCCCCTTATTAGTGAATAGTGAGCATAAAGATAAGCATGGGATCTCCCCCACGAGGCACCTCGTTTTTGATTACCGAGTCATGAGCTCGACTCGATCCCCTCAATGCTAATTATCATTGGGGAAGGTGACTTGGTCGAGGGCAACCATTGAAGGAATTTCCCCACCAAAGTAGTGCTTAAGCCTATGTCCATTCACCTTGAAATTAGGACCATCATCTTGAGCTAGCTCAATGGTCCCATACGGAAACACTTGTGTAATGGTGAACGGACCCGACCAACGAGATTTCAATTTACCAGAAAATATCTTAAGACGAGAGTTAAAAAGCAACACTTGATCACCAACGTTAAAAACCCGGTTTTTAATCTTTGAATCATGAAACTTTTTAGTCTTTTCTTTAAAAATTAATGAATTTTCATAAGCATTATCTCTTAATTCATCCAATTCATTCAATTGTATTTTCTGGTGATCCCCCGCGGTCTTCAAGTCAAAGTTTGCATGCTTAAGGGCCCAATATGCCTTGTGCTCCAACTCAATGGGAAAATGACAATTCTTCCCATAGACTAACTTATAAGGAGTGCAACCAATAGGTGTCTTATAAGCGGTCCTAAAGGCCCATAAAGCATCATCAAGTTTGTCGGACCATGAAGCACGGTTTTCTCCAATTGACCTCTCTAAAATCCTCTTCAAAGCTCGGTTCGAAACCTCGACTTGCCCACTCGTTTGCGGGTGATAAGTCGTAGAAAGACGATGAGTAACTCCATATTTCTTTAGAACCTTTTCGAATTGGTCATTACAAAAATGGGTTCCACGATCGCTTATAATAGCACGAGGGGTTCCGAACCGAGAGAATAGTTGCTTCAAAAACTTCACTACCACACGAGCATCATTAGTAGGCAAAGCCTTAGCTTCCACCCACTTAGAAAGGTAGTCCACTGCGACGAGGATATATTTGTTGCCATGAGACGATGGGAACGGCCCCATAAAGTCTATTCCCCATATGTCGAAAATCTCACATACTTGAATTATGTTTTGTGGCATTTCATCACGTTGAGACGATTTTCCTTGACGTTGGCACGAATCACACGACTTCACAAGTGCGTGTGCATCACGATAGATAGAAGGCCAAAAGAAACCGGCATCGAACACTTTCTTAGCCGTGAGATTAGCACCGTGGTGACCACCCGTGGGCCCCTCGTGACAAGCTCTAAGGATATTAGAAGCTTCGGCACCAAACACACAACGTCGAATGAGTTGATCCGCACAAATCCGAAAGAGATAAGGGTCGTCCCAAAAATAGAACTTGACGTCACGAAAGAATTTTCGTTTTTGTTGAGTCTTCATACCCTTGATTATGAAATTGCCCGCATGGTAATTTGCAGTGTCGGAAAACCATGGGGTGGTGTCTTTAGAATTCACTACACCGAGAGTCTCAAGAGGAAATGTTTCGGTAATTTCCTTGTTCTCGAAAACATCTTTGTGCGGATCTTCTAGACGAGAGAGATGATCGGCCGCTAGATTCTCGGCTCCTTTTTTGTCAAGCACGGTGACATCAAATTCTTGGAGGAGGAGCATCCAACAAAGCAATCTTGGCTTAGCATCTTGCTTAGCTAAGAGATACTTGATAGCCGAATGGTCGGTATACACGATGCTTTTAGTCAAGACGAGATAAGGTCGGAATTTCTCAAAAGCATAGACCACGGCAAGGAATTCCTTTTCCGTTGTGGTGTACTTTAATTGAGCCTCGGTCATCATCTTACTAGCATAATGGATAGGACGGAAATGCTTGTCATAACGTTGCCCTAAGACGGCCCCTATAGCATAATCACTTGCATCGCACATGATTTCAAAGGGTAATTCCCAATTAGGAGCAACAAGAATGGGAGCTTCGGTAAGTTTCCTTTTGAGAGTTTCGAAAGCCTTAACACAATCCTCATTGAAGTTAAAAGGAGCATCCTTCTCGAGAAGGTGTGTCATAGGTCTAGAGATTTTCGAAAAGTCCTTGATGAAACGACGATAAAAACCCGCGTGGCCTAGGAAACTCCTAACTCCCTTAACGGTTTTGGGATGAGGTAACTTGGCGATTACGTCTACCTTAGCTTTATCGACCTCAATCCCCGCCTTCGACACTTTATGTCCTAAGACGATTCCTTGTTTACACATAAAATGACATTTTTCCCAATTAAGCACAAGATTGGTTTCTTCACAACGTTTTAACATTTTCTCGAGATTAGATAAACATGACGTGAACGAATTTCCAAACACCGAGAAGTCATCCATAAACACTTCCATCGACTTCTCGATCATATCGTGAAAAATCGCCATCATACACCATTGAAACGTACCGGGTGCATTACAAAGTCCGAAAGGCATCCTACGATAAGCGAACGTTCCATAAGGACACGTAAACGTAGTCTTCTCTTGATCACGAGGGTCGATAGGGATTTGAAAGTAACCGGAAAAACCATCCAAAAAGCAATAGAATTCATTTCCCGCAAGTCGCTCCAACATTTGATCCATGAAGGGCAAGGGAAAGTGGTCTTTACGAGTGGCGTCATTTAACTTTCGGTAGTCAATACACACCCTCCAACCGGTCACAACACGAGTGGGAATTAACTCGTTGTTTTCATTAGGCACAACGGTCATTCCTCCCTTTTTAGGGACACAATGGATTGGGCTCACCCATGGGCTATCGGATATAGGATAAATCATTCCCGCGTCAAGGAGTTTAAGGACCTCCTTTTTAATGACATCGTGAATTTTGGGATTCACCCTTCTTTGACTTTGAATTGCGGGTTTGTAGTCCTCCTCCATTAAAATCTTGTGAGTACAAAATTTTGGGTCAATACCCTTAATGTCGGATATTTTCCACGCAATTGCCCCTTTATGAGCCTTAAGAACTTTCAAGAGCTCGGTTTTTTTATTATTAGCAAGACCTTTTGCAATAATAACCGGCAACTTGTCATCACCTTCCAAGAATGCGTATTCAAGGTGAGAAGGAAGATCTTTCAATTCAAGGATAGGTGGTTCCTCGATTGAAGATTTTGGTTCAACACTCATAACTTCCATCGGCGAAAGAAATGGTGGAATAGAAGTATCATCACTAATCAACACCTCATCTTCATTGTCGATCTCATTTGAAGTGAGATCGCCTCCTTGGAATGGAGTGAGATTTGGTGTAGAATTAGCAAGAATCGGATCCAAAATAGTGGGATTGCCACTTGACGAGCTATCGGAAAAACCTAACACTTCTTGTGAAAACTCATCGCAAACCACATCAACGATGTCAATGTGATTGATGGTAGCGATTGCATAAACATGAGAAGGTTTCGAGTTTTGAGTAGCGTTTATAACGAGTTCCTCTTTGTTGAATCTCAAAGTGATTGTTCTCGCATGAACATCGATAAGTGATCTCGAAGTATCTAAAAATGAACGACCTAAGATTAGAGGAACTTGAGGATCCGCGGGGATGTCAACTACTATAAAATCAACGGGATAGTAGAACTTCCCCACTTTCACGAAAACATCTTCGGCAACTCCACATGCCATAATCGTTGAATGATCGGCCATCTCGATGGACATGTTCGAAGGAATGAGAGCCGGAAGCGAAAGCGATTTCCAAATGGAAAATGACATCAAATTAATGCTCGCACCAAGATCGGCCAAGGCGAGGCATTCTTTCATATCTTGTATGTCACAAGGAATGAGAAACTTTCCGGGATCACCAACTTTTTCCGGTATGCGGTTGATTTGGACATCCATCGATCAAGACATTATATCTCTCCCAAGCATCAAAAAGAGATTCATCAGGGTCTTGCATGAAACCGCTGATCTGATTGCGAAGGCTTGTGACCATGGATGGTGGAAAGTAGCACGATAGAAAGCGTTGAGTCATGTCATCCCAAGTGTGAATAGAATTCTTCGGGAGACGATCAAACCATTTCTCGGCATGATGCGATAAAGTATGTGGGAAGAGTTGTAGGCGAAGTACATCCATTGTGGCACCAGGCAACTTCATGCTTTGGGTGATTGTAATGAACTTGTCGAGGTGTTTGTTGGCATCATCATCAGGCAATCCACGGAATGGGTTTGTTTGCACTTGCTGAATCATGTGGTGCTTCAACGAAAACTCAGGAGCGTTGATTTGCATCGGCGCAATCGGTCCTCCTCGTCCAAACATAGTTGGTTGACAAAGTTCCTCCATGGTCCGAAGATCGGGCTGTGGAAGAGCATTGTTATTATTATTATTATTGAGGTGCGGTGGAATGTTGTTGTTGTTAACACCTGCCATATCTAAATCTTCTTGAGGCTCGGGCTCTTGATAATTAGAAGATCTAGTACGCATACACCTGAAAATGCAAAAGAAAACAAAACCAAACACAAAGACAATATATATACACAATAAAGCTAAAATCTTTTTGGATTTTTGAAATTTTTAATTTTTATGGTTTTTTGAATTTTTTATGCAAGAAAAATAACGCTCACAAGTGAACGGATCCCAAAAAGCAACGTGTCTCTCACCGAAAACCGTAAATCTTAACGAAAAGAGCCGGCAGCGGCGCCATTTGATACAGGGCTTTTGACACCCCGTATAAAAATTAAAGTTCGTGTTCTCGGTATCTTAACGAATTGATCTAGGCTCTCTATGTGACTCTATTGTTTTTGGTGAAAAAGAATATTTTTGGTTGTTTTTTTAAATAAAAGTGCGAAACAATTAACGTAAAGGTGCTCTTAAAGTAAATCTAAGTCTAATTAAAGTAAAGGTGCAAGTATTTAAAACGTTACTAAAATTAAAGGGCACTAAAGTAAATGACGTAAACTTAAATCTATCTAAGGCAAACTTAAAGCGCGACTAAAACTAAGGCAAGTCTAAAATAAAACTAAGGCAAATAAACTTAAAGTGCAGGAAAAATAAAGCTTGAAAATAAAAATCAAAGACAAAAACTAATAAGAACCTGAATACAGCTCATTCGGAATAATCCTTTGTTTGGAACAATCACTCGTCCGGAATGTCACCTTCGGTTGGAATGATTCTTCTTTGCTCGGAATAATACCAAAATCCTTGATCCGAAACAAATTGATCTGAATATGTCACTTATCTAAAACAATCCTTCATTCGGAACTTTACTGATTCGGAACTTCTCAATCTAGCCTTGATTCGGAAATTTTAGATTATCCCTTGATTCGGAAGATTCCGAATGAAGCCTCCTTGATTCGGAAGTTAAAAACTTCCGAATGAACAATCACTGATCCGGAACTTGCCCCTTGATTCAGAACTTTTAAGTTCCGAATGAACAACCCTTGGTTCGGAACTTGCCCCTTGATTCGGAACTTTTGAAGTTTCGAATGAGTCTCCTTGATCCGGAACTTTTTAGTTCCGAATGAACAGAGCTTGAGTCGGAAGTCTCCCTTCGTCCGGAACTTTGAATGTTCCGGATGAACAGCTTGACTCGGAAGTTTTGCTGATCCCAAAATCTTCCGGATGAACCCTTGACTCGGAACTTTGGAGTTCCGAATGAAGTCTTCCCTCCTTCTTGGTTCGGAAGTTTTCACCTGGAAAGATCAGAAACACAACAAACTTTCCCGAAGAACAAGGGAATCACAAAAACAATAGATCTAAAGCAGATTAATCAAATTTAACACAAACGATCTAATAAAAATATCAACGCATCAACAGTAATCATAAACAAACGATTAAAATCAAGAAATTTAACAACTTTTACCACAATAATCAACAATCACTTGGATCAAAATAAAAGCATGATCATGAACATAAACATAAACACATAAATCAAAGATTAAGAAAGGTAGATAAGAGATTGACAAGATAAAGTAAAGATTGACAATAATTAAATGAAAACTTATTTGAAATTAAATGAATTTAAGGTGCAAGACAAGGTATTTAAATTTGACAAGAAATTAAATGACAAGGTATTTAAATGGTGGAAGAGCTAATTGTCACACTTAGCCAACAAAATGAAAAGATTACATCTAATGACTATATATAGGGGAGGATTAAGGAAGCTTCATCCCCTCTTTCCTTTTCTCTTAATTGCGTAATTAAGTCCCTCCTTCTTTTAATCTTCTTTAATTGCATACTTAGTCATTTTCTTCTAATCTTCTTTAAACTTGGACTTAAGGGACTTTTGGCTTCGGGATTTCTTTGAACTCGTCTTTAAATTCTTCAATAAAATAGACTTGAATTCTTCGGCTTTTGATAAACTTCCGTCTTTTGACTTTTTCTTCGATAAATCTTCAGAATTGGTCGTGGACTTCCGTTCTTTTTGCACTCTTGACTTCTCGACTTCGTCTTTCATCCTTTTCTTCAATAAAAGTCCGTAAATGCCCGTGAATTTCCGTGTTTTCTCCACTTTTCACCTTTTCGTCCTAAATCACAACAAAAACACAAACCACGCATAATTCTGACATAAAATACATAAAATACACGTTTTGGTCCGATTATTATTGTAATTAAGTGGTAGAAAAGATGGGTGTTTACACACCTATCAAATCCCCTACACTTGACCATTACAATGTCCTCATGCAATGCATTAGTTACAAAGCAAGATTACACTTTTCATCATAATCAATCCACGTTGGCCTTTATTAAAGAGATAGAAAATTACAAACATACAAAATAAAGAAATCAAAAGCATACCTTGGGTTTTGGAAATGTCATGAATAATCATCATCCTCAAGTTTTCACTTTCTCCAAACCAAGCTTAAAAACGAGATCATTGTTATTATAAGTTAGTAGACTATCACGAACTCATGTGGGTTAATTACTCACTTAGACTCCCTTATTCCTAGGTGTATCTCTTATATTTTATTATTGTCTTGAATGATCACGAGGATGCATTTTTGACTTATTTCGATAGTTTATTTAGTCTGAAAATAAAGTGAACGATTTAATCAATAGTTAGCTAAAGGACAAAATCTTTTAAAACTGCTTCTCGGGACCTCATAAAGTTCATATCTTGGCATAACTCGTTTCGCGATTTGAGACCTTTCTTGGACCGATATTTGGCAGCGACTTCATACTTCAAATCTTGAGAGACGTTCATGAAATAATGGTCTTCTCTTCATAATTGGAATTTCTTCACTTGAACTTTTTGAGAGATTCATACTTGGACCACGACTTCTTCATTCTTCTCCAATCTTTATTTTGGATTTTGATATACAACGATCCGCCTCCTTTTATGACTTGGATCTATTTATCCTCATACCTTGTTAGGGTCTTTTCGGATACACTTCTCCATGACTTTTGGGGA
Source organism: Glebionis coronaria (assembly GCA_025667525.1). Lineage (NCBI taxonomy): Eukaryota > Viridiplantae > Streptophyta > Magnoliopsida > Asterales > Asteraceae > Glebionis > Glebionis coronaria. Next base: position 633,092,832 of record CM046875.1, on the reverse strand, counting down.
GTATTTGCTTTTCGTCGTGTGTCTCGATCCTTCATATTGATTTTCGATAAATGATTCTTCACATCACTTTGGATCTTTAGCAACAAAACATAGCCCTCATGCCTTGTTAGGGCCTTTTCGGACTCGCCAATCTTCGCGTCCCGCTTCAATAAGTTATGCCTTGGCTATGAACTCTAATCCATACCGAGCAACTTTTAAACGATCTGGGGCTAGAAGCTAAGTAACCTTTCAAATCGTACAACCTTATTTATTAGCAGATAAATTTATTAGCAAGCGATGGGAGAATAGGCTCATAATTAACTCACATAAATTCACGAAAGAATACCGAACTTATAATTGGCTCTATCATCTCTCGTTCTTCACAGTTTAAAATCTCAAGTAATGAGACTCGTGGATGCTTAGCCTATTAAATCAAAGTTTTGGGTTTTCGAGTCGCCTATAGGATCTTGCAAATTCTTAGACTTTTTCAAGTTTAGAAATCGCATTTTAAAGCTCCCTTGATAAACGAATCTCTAGGATCAATTATGGGAACTTGCGAAAAGTTCTTGTTCTTAACCCGTGAGAGTTAAGACTTTCGCGTTTTATAGCTCCCTATATAAAAGCCTAGCAAAATTTGACTTAAACACGTTAAGGATACTAGCTAGAGTAAACTCGGATTGAGTCAAAAGATTCACAACGTTTGAAAATTAAAACCACTTATTAAACATTTATTCTAGCAAAGAAAGAAAATAACTATACAAAGGGTAAAGCTAATAGGCCAAAATAGATCAAAAATTTTGAAAAATGTCGAAAAATTGATTTTCCGGTTAAAATGAGGACAAATACAAGGAAAAGACCACTTAACTTCGATAGAAGTCCCCCTACACTTAAGATAAACATTGTCCTCAATGTTTAAGCATGTGGGAGTAAACTCCCCTACACTTAGGACATTGTGCACGTTGTTTAAATCTCGCTTAGGAAAAGACAACTAAAGAGATTCCTATTTTAATATTGAGAAAATATAAAATAGTGAATCGAAAAGAGTTTAGGATAGAACCGGGATAATGGAACACGGAATTACGGGTTGTCACGAATCATCAAGAGTGGATCATTGAAGCTCGAATCCCTGATTAAGAAGTGAGGAGAGGAAATAGCAAACCAAAGGGTCTCCCCTACACTTATGATAAAGAAAGCGAAAAGATAGATGCATGGGTTGCCTCCCAAGAAGCGCTTGGTTTTTTGTTAACCGAGTCGTGAGCCTGACTCGACCTTGATCATCAACGGAAGAAGCATGAAACATATCCACCAGGATCAAAGACATAGTTTTCATCGAGCAAATAACACAAGCTTAAGGCGAACAAGGCAAGCCAAAGAAGAGTAGGCAAGGTTCCCTTAAGCAGCGATGGAGCACGGTGGAAGCAAGGGTGAAGTGCAAGCATGTCTTCAAAATTTCCAAAGATTTTTCCTTTTATTCCATCAGGTGGATACTGAGATGGCTTAAAGACTTCAATACCGGGGTCGAACACCTATTCCTTTAGGGGAAAATAGCACTCAGGCTCAGCCGAGTGTGAAGAAGATCCGCAAAGAAGCACAACCTCGTCCTCAGAAGGGGGACAAAGAGGTGTCAAATCATATGTGCAACGGATTTCGGTGTCGACCGGTTTCTTCTCCTTTGACAGAATGTGCTTCAAATCCAAAGTAGGATCAAGACGATAATCTTCAAAGTCATAAGGAGGTGCATCACTTTCATGAGGGAAGTAAGTGTTGAGAAATTCTGAGAAGTCTTCCTCAAATGAGTAATCGTCCAAAGTAGGATCGAGTGATGGCGGAGGATCTTCATCATGTGAAGAATCGCTCGAGAGAGTATCGGCCTCATCGAAATCATCGAAAGTGGGCAGCTCGGGATACTCAGAAGTACAATCATCAAAATCATCCGAATCTGAGCTAGAATCATCATCATCATAAGCATCAAAGACCGGTGAAGAATAATAAATGGGAGAAGGTTCCAAAGTGGAGCTAGAATCATCCACATCATCTTCAAAGAGTGGATTATCAATGGAAGAATCGAATAGAGGATTGTCGTAGACGGTAAAGTTATCGAGCACATTAATCATATTCACTGATTCTTGACTTCCAAAGGATTTTCCTGTAAGCTTCCCCATTTTAAAAACTTTTGAATCATCCCCGACTCGTAAGATTAACTCACCTTCGGCCACATCTACTAAAGCACGTCCGGTTCTCAAGAATGGCCGACCAAGTATTAAAGGAATACGAGGGTCCATTTCATAATCAACTACGACAAAATCGACCGGGAAAGTAAATGTGCCAACTTTGATAAACACGTCTTCGGCTATACCAACGGGGTAAGCGAGAGTGCGGTTTGCAAGTTCGAGAGTCATCTTTGTTGGAATGAGGTCGGGTAATGATAGTGTTTTCCAAACACTCAATGGCATAAGATTAATACTAGCCCCGAGATCAGCAAGGGCAGTAAATTCTTCAGTTTTGTTGAACACGCAAGGCAACACAAAACGACCGGGATCTCCAAGTTTTTCCGGTAATTCTTTAAGAATAACTGCTGAGCAGTTTTCATTTAAGCATGTGTTGGCGAGTTCAATCAGCTTCTCCTTCTTGCTAAGCAATTCCTTGAATGCTTTGACAAATTTTGGCATGTGGCAGAGTGCTTCAACAAGGCTAATGTTGATGGTCATTTTAGATAGCATATCCACATATTTCGATACTTGACAGTCATTCTTGGTTAGCTCGTTGGTCTTGCCTATGCGAGAAGGGTATGGGATTCTGGGTTGATAGGGAGACGGTGAAGGTGTAGTCGGTAAAGGTTGGGATGTTGAAGGGTCCTTCCGAGATACATCGTCATGACGAGGCGGAGACGGTAATGGTGTACTAATACTAGGTGTAGGAGGAGTAGGGATACATGGTGGTGGAGGAGGTGTAGATGATGGTGGCGGGATAGGTGGATCGACAATGGTAATTCCACTACGCGTAGTTATAGCACTCACATTAGCTCGCGGATTAGTGACGGTGTTTGAAGGTAGAGAACCCGAAGAAGAAGAAGGTTGAGCTTCGGGCAAGAAACTAGCCAATAGATTCTTTAATTCAGTTGTTTGAGTGCTGAAGGAGGATTGAATATTATCACGAACTTCGGTTCTGATGTCATTTCCTTGCTTCAAGATATCTCCTTTCAAATTGATTATTTGGCTCTGTAGATTCTTGATTTGCTCACCTTGAGTTCTCATGATGGCATCAACATCGGGATTAATGGGTGGGTGTTGTTGGGTGGGTGGTTGATAAGGGTTAGAAGCTCTTGGTGGGATTTGGTTGCTTCTATTATAGTTGGTGGCGGGGTTTTGGTTTTGAGAAGAAAAACCGGGTGAAAGGTAGTTGTTGGAATGGTAGCTCAGCAGATTTCTATCCCCTTGTTGTCTAGCTTGGTAATTTTCCGGTGAATAATTACCGTAAGCAGCATACACATTTTCCGGATTTCCTTGTGTAGAAGGACAATCGGTGTATGAGTGAGGACCGCCACATGTTTCACAAGGATTAGCAACCGCTTTAACTTGTTGTTGTTGTTGGTTTGAAGCGAGACGTGTAATACTTTTGCTCATTTCGGCCATCATGCGGGTGAGTTCGGTCATCTCAGGGTTTGCTGAGGTTGAGGAAACATTGACTCTCGGGTTGTTCCTTGAAGAAGTAGAGGAATCCCAGTTTTTGTGGTGAGTAGTCATGTTCTCAATTAACTCTCTACACTCCTCGGGTCTCCTTTTCATAAATGTGCCACCGGCGGCTGCATTGATCGTATCACGATCTCGAAAAGTCAATCCGTTGTAGAAAGTATCGATTAAGGTCACAGGGAGCATGTTGTGATTGTAATGAACTTGTCGAGGTGTTTGTTGGCATCATCATCAGGCAATCCACGGAATGGGTTTGTTTGCACTTGCTGAATCATGTGGTGCTTCAACGAAAACTCAGGAGCGTTGATTTGCATCGGCGCAATCGGTCCTCCTCGTCCAAACATAGTTTGTTGACAAAGTTCCTCCATGGTCCGAAGATCGGGCTGTGGAAGAGCATTGTTATTATTATTATTATTGAGGTACGGTGGAATGTTGTTGTTGTTAACACCTGCCATATCTAAATCTTCTTGAGGCTCGGGCTCTTGATAATTAGAAGATCTAGTACGCATACACCTGAAAATGCAAAAGAAAACAAAACCAAACACAAAGACAATATATATACACAATAAAGCTAAAATCTTTTTGGATTTTTGAAATTTTTAATTTTTATGGTTTTTTGAATTTTTTATGCAAGAAAAATAACGCTCACAAGTGAACGGATCCCAAAAAGCAACGTGTCTCTCACAGAAAACCGTAAATCTTAACGAAAAGAGCCGGCAGCGGCGCCATTTGATACAGGGCTTTTGACACCCCGTATAAAAATTAAAGTTCGTGTTCTCGGTATCTTAACGAATTGATCTAGGCTCTCTATGTGGCTCTATTGTTTTTGGTGAAAAAGAATATTTTTGGTTGTTTTTTTAAATAAAAGTGCGAAACAATTAACGTAAAGGTGCTCTTAAAGTAAATCTAAGTCTAATTAAAGTAAAGGTGCAAGTATTTAAAACGTTACTGAAATTAAAGGGCACTAAAGTAAATTACGTAAACTTAAATCTATCTAAGGCAAACTTAAAGCGCGACTAAAACTAAGGCAAGTCTAAAATAAAACTAAGGCAAATAAACTTAAAGTGCAGGAAAAATAAAGCTTGAAAATAAAAATCAAAGACAAAAACTAATAAGAACCTGAATACAGCTCATTCGGAATAATCCTTTGTTTGGAACAATCACTCGTCCGGAATGTCACCTTCGGTTGGAATGATTCTTCTTCGCTCGGAATAATACCAAAATCCTTGATCCGGAACAAATTGATCTGAATATGTCACTTATCCAAAACAATCCTTCATTCGGAACTTTACTGATTCGGAACTTCTCAATCTAGCCTTGATTCGGAACTTTTAGATTATCCCTTGATTCGGAAGATTCCGAATGAAGCCTCCTTGATTCGGAAGTTTAAAACTTCCGAATGAACAATCACTGATCCGGAACTTGCCCCTTGATTCGGAAGTTTATTCGGATCTTTTAAGTTCCGAATGAACAGCCCTTGGTTCGGAACTTGCCCCTTGATTCGGAACTTTTGAAGTTCCGAATGAGTCTCCTTGATCCGGAACTTTTTAGTTCCGAATGAACAGAGCTTGAGTCGGAAGTCTCCCTTCGTCCGGAAATTTGAATGTTCCGGATGAACAGCTTGACTCGGAAGTTTTGTTGATCCCAAAATCTTCCGGATGAACCCTTGACTCGAAACTTTGGAGTTCCGAATGAAGTCTTCCCTCCTTCTTGGTTCGGAAGTTTTCACCTGGAAAGATCAGAAACACAACAAACTTTCCCGAAGAACAAGGGAATCACAAAAACAATAGATCTAAAGCAGATTAATCAAATTTAACACAAACGATCTAATAAAAATATCAACGCATCAACAGTAATCATAAACAAACGATTAAAATCAAGAAATTTAACAACTTTTACCACAATAATCAACAATCACTTGGATCAAAATAAAAGCATGAACATGAACATAAACATAAACACATAAATCAAAGATTAAGAAAGGTAGATAAGAGATTGACAAGATAAAGTAAAGATTGACAATAATTAAATGAAAACTTACTTGAAATTAAATGAATTTAAGGTGCAAGACAAGGTATTTAAATTTGACAAGAAATTAAATGACAAGGTATTTAAATGGTGGAAGAGCTAATTGTCACACTTAGCCAACAAAATGAAAAGATTACATCTAATGACTATATATAGGGGAGGATTAAGGAAGCTTCCTCCCCTCTTTCCTTTTCTCTTAATTGCGTAATTAAGTCCCTCTTTCTTTTAATCTTCTTTAATTGCATACTTAGTCCTTTTCTTCTGATCTTCTTTAAACTTGGACTTAAGGCACTTTTGGCTTCGGGATTTCTTTGAACTCGTCTTTAAATTCTTCAATAAAATAGACTTGAATTCTTCGGCTTTTGATAAACTTCCGTCTTTTGACTTTTTCTTCGATAAATCTTCAGAATTAGTCGTGGACTTCCGTTCTTTTTGCACTCTTGACTTCTCGACTTCGTCTTTCATCCTTTTCTTCAATAAAAGTCCGTAAATGCCCGTGAATTTCCGTGTTTTCTCCACTTTTCACCTTTTCGTCCTAAATCACAACAAAAACACAAACCACGCATAATTCCGACATAGAAGACATAAAATACACGTTTTGGTCCGGTTATTATTGTAATTAAGTGGTAGAAAAGATGGGTGTTTACACACCTATCAGCGGTTAAGATAAACCGAAGAACAATTAGCAAGCTTTGAAAGCTTTTCCTTATCGCTCATCATACTTTTAAAAGTGGAAGCGAAACGAGGCATATATAACAATGTGTCGGCTAAACTCACATCAAAATGCACTTGTTGAAACATTTTTATAAAAAGCTCGATTTGTTGTTTGTTACGTTCTTGCAACTTCTCTTTGTTTCGTCTCGAAGGGTAGGGTAAAGGTGGTGTGGGTTGGTCATTAGGCAACGGCCTTGGAAACTCGGGTTCCACAATAGGTATTGGTTCAACCGTAGGTGTGGTTTGAGCGGTACTTCGTGGGATTGTAATGTGCTCCTTTTCGACCATCACCTCGGGTTCTTTCTCGATTTCCTTCTCCGTAGAAGTACTTGGACGAGAGATTGGTTCCTTGAAAGTTTTACCACTTCGTGTAGTAATAACCTTCATTTCTCCCTTCGGGTTTGCAATGGTATCACTAGGAAGACCACCCGAGGAAGAGGGTTTACACATGATTGCTTCAAACATCTTAGCCATTCGGTCCTCAAATTTTGATTGCCTAGCATCCGCTTTTAATAACTCTTGCTTAATCTCATGTTGTCCTAATTCCATCTTTTGTTGATTTTGTTGAAGACGTTGGACATTTCCTTCCATTTTGTTTGCATGAGTTTTTAGTTCATTAGCAAGTTCATTTTTTAGCTCGTTTTTCAACTCGGATCTTAAGCTAATCATCTCACGTTGCATGTTATCAAATTTAGCATCATTTGCTTTAGCATAATCCAAAAATTCTCCTTGCAAATTTTTAGTGTGAGCATTTTGAAAACCTTGTGTAGTGTTTTGAAAATCACGGTTTTGGTTTTGATTAGAAATTTGTCCATTCCCATTTTGATAATTCCCCTTGTTGTAGTTACGTGTGTTGCCTTGGTAATTACCTTGGTTGTTGTTTCGATAATTGTTAACATTTTGATTTGGTGGAGCTTGATTTGGGCGGGAACCTTGACCGTTTTGGTTGTAAGTTCCCGTTGCTACATAAGCACTCGAAGTGTTACCATCCGCGGTAATGCACTCGGAAAGATTATGAGCTCCACCACAAGACAAACAACTCTTAGCAACCGCTTTAACCGAAGCGGAATTGGAAGCTTCTTGAGCCTTCCAATAGGACATAAGATTAGCAAATCTATCAAAAAACTGATTTTCCTCATTAGCTTCATCATGTAAGGCGTTAATGCTACGAGACGATTGTGACGAAGATGACGAACCCATATTGGCAACACTCGGTGTGCTACGAGGGCTATAAACCTTAGATCTATTTTCAATGATTTGTAAAGCCTCATTTGTCGTCTTGCACAAAAAATTACCACCCGCGGCGGCATTCAAATAATCTCGTTCATGATCATTAAGCCCATTATAAAAAGTATCCACTTGATGCAATTCCGTAAAATCATGGTGTGGACATTCATGTAACATTTCTTTAAATCGTTCCCATGCCATTGAAAAACTTTCATTATTTCTTTGCACAAATCGTGAAATCTCATTTTTCAAGTGTGTTGTTTTAGATGGTGGAAAAAACTTGTTCACAAACTTAGAAACGAGATCGGCCCATGTCAAAATCGAATTTGGCGGTTCTTTCTCGAGCCAAATTTTTGCGGGTCCATCTAACGAGTATGGAAACAACATCATCTTAATGGCGTCATGTGGAACATCCTTAAACTTGCTAGTGGCGGTGAGACGGTTAAAATTCCTAATGTGATAGTGCGGGTTGTCTTTCTCGTGACCTCTAAACTTATTTGCTTGCAACATCGACATTAAACCCGTCTTGATCTCGAAATTCTCCGCAAGGATGGCGGGAATCACAATAGCCTCTCCAAAACCCTCGGTGGGTGCTTGTAGCAACTCCATCATAGTACGATTAGCCATGACGACTTCTTGTTCTACAATAGGTTCAACAATTGGAGATTCTTCAGCAATCAACGTCTCTTGATTGGCTTGCTTTTGAAGTCGTTTACGAGCTCGTTTTGCTTGATTACGAGTGATCATAAACTTCATGAAGAATGGGAGGTGAGCAAAGAAGATTCTTTTTGGGTGTTTTGTGAATTTTCAATTTTTTTTTTGTGTTTTTGGTGATATTTAATTTTTTGGATTTTGGTGTATCTTCGTAGACAACAATCTACAAAATCTCTCCTCGAATCAAACTCTTGATTAAAGAAGCCTCAAAGGAATGAAAACGATCACGTGGAGTGAACGCCTTCGAATGACTTTAGAACTTTGGTGAAAACCAAATTGTTCAAGAGGATTTAATCACAAAGAAACCAAGCAAATATACTATACGTAATAATACTTTGGGCGGTAAAACCCTCGATTAGCCTTCAATCTCAAAATACTCACAAGCAAGCGGGGAAACGAGGCGGCGCGAAGCACTTAAGAGCCTTTTTCCTTAGGGTATATTTTATAATACCCACCTTATACCCACCTTATAGTTTGTATCTTTCAAAATCGAGCTTCACGAAAGTATTTATCTATTTTTGCCTTTTTCTTTTTGTTTGAGATTCGAATACAATAATTGAGTGATGAAATCCCAATTAAGGTTGTGTTTTCACACTTTTGGAGATATTGTAAATTTATTGTGATACTTAATACAATATAGTAATAATATTTGTACAAGAAAAACCAAGAAAACCGATAATACGTATTAGTAGAGTTCTACTAATACAAATACTATTTGGTTAATATTAAAAACAACAATGCAAATTAATCACGACACACCTCCCCGGCAGCGGCGCCAAAAATGATTGTGGTAAAATACGACCTTTTAGGAAAAAGGCGTAAAAGCGGTAAGTATTGAACAAATGACTTTAGGAAAAATCAAGTGTTAATGACCCAATGAAAGTTCGTTTCCCAAGGAGGTATATGTGTGTGACTAAGATGTTCAAGATTTGTGATTAATATTTGGTTTAGAAGGGGATGAGAAAAGAAAATGACGAAGACGTAAAAATAAAAATTAACAAAAAATCACTACTAGAAAGTTAAAACGTAGAACCTTAAAAACCACAAAAATAAAAATAAATTCTAAATATTACCAAAAATTCAACAAAAATAAAAAATATTAAACTAAGAGTTTACCAATGATCAAAACTTTTTCAAACCTTTTAAATAATTAAATATTCAATTTTTAAATGCTAATTAAAGCCCTAAAAATCAAATAAATTATCAAAAAGCCCAAATAAAGATTTTTAAATTGGTAAACCTCTAAAATGACCTAAAAAGATTAAAAACTATTTTTAGAAATTTTAAAACTAATAAAAACTATTTAAAATGATTTAAAAACTATTAAAACTTAAAATAATTATAAAAAATAATCTAAAAGAGATAAAATTACTTTAAAAGTTGCTAAATTCCTATTTTAATGTATTAAACCTAAGAAAAATGTAAAAAGTTGGAAAATGTGAAATTTTAAAAATAATAATAAAATAATAATAAAATAATATTAAAAATCCAAAAATTATAAAAAATTCTAAAAACTTGCAAACTAGTTTATTTTAACCTAAATAATCAGAAAACCAAAGTGAAATTACCAGAATACCCCTATTGGGCCCTCAAATGGGCCAAAACCAAAAACAGTCAACCAAATTGGGCTTTTGGGCCCAAAAAGTCAAACTTGGCCCAATTGACTTGGAAAAGCCCTATCTGACTTAAAATTCAATTCTAAGAACAAAACTCTAAAGGCCCAAAAGCTGAATATGAGCTTAACACAGCTTATTGAACACAAAGCTTATTCTTATTGGGCTTTTTAGCCCATTAAGCCATAAGCTCTAATTTGACACACAACCTTATTTTGGGATGCTTATGAGATCTGTAAATTTTTTTTTTGAAAAAGCTCACTCAATAAGCCAGAAATAAGCAAAGAAAAATTTCACTAAAAGACAAAATAGTCGTTTTAGAGATTTAGGGCACCCCAGGACTTGATTCAACTTGCAAAAGCTTTCAAATGGACTCAATAAGCAAAATCAATCAACAAAAATCCAATAAGCACAACCAATAAGCCAGAATAAGCTCAAATGAACTTATGTAAAAGTCAAAGGAGTTGGTTTTCTAGTCAAACCCTAAAGTCAAACACCCAAATGCTCCAGTATGAACAAATGGGTCAAAATATGAGCACCTATTACAAAAACAAAGTTGTTGCAGGTTGGAATAAGCTATTATAACTTATTGATAAGCTGACACCAGTTTTACACTAACAGTGGTAACTAGCAGGGGAAAGGAGTTCCCACTGCTTTGACTATTTGACCAAGCTTATTTGAGAGTTCTGGTTTGATTCAATTGGAAACAAAGGCACCTTTGTGATCAGTGAATCACAAGGAGTCAATAGCAACAATAAAATCACAAATTTGTTCACACAATAAGCCACAATAAGCCAAACAGTCACCAGATATGCACCAGATATGAAATAAGCAGTTAAGCACTTAATAAGCAGATTTAGCCACAATAAGCCAACCAAACTTAACAGGATGCATACACAAGCTATATAAACTAAGAACAAACACAAAGCAACAAGAATCAAACACTGAATCAAAGTAAATAACAAGATCAAAGCACTAGAAGTTACTGATGAACAATGAACATATGCAGAAACAAGTTTGCTGATATACTTGACACTTGATCCAATTTCAAGCCTCAAATCCTTCTTCCTTGATGTGATTAACTATGATTTAGCACTTGTTAGCCCTAGCCTAAGCTTAGATCTAGGTGTCCTCAAAATCCTAGCCAATTTTACGAAGTTTTGAAGATTTTATAGCCAAATAATGAATCTATGTGATCAAACCCACAAGACCTGCAAACAGATGAACATATGCTCCTAACAAACAGATACAAACACTTGCAACCACAACACAAGCACTTAGCAAACCACAATCCCAATTCAAGCAGTAGACCCAAACACTCCTTAATCTACCACTTAACAAAGAAACTTGTGATTTTAACTAATAACCTACTGATTTTAATGATCAAAAACACTTAAACAATAGCAACTAACACAATCAAACACAAAAATCACCAGCACAAACAACAATACTCAAAATCAAAGCACCAAATTCAAAACAGCCATAAACATGAAATTTTTAGGGGAATCTTAACCAAGAGATTATACCTGCCTTCCACAACATCCTAGGAAGGCCAGCTATGCTCCTTGGACCTTGTTCAACAACTAGAACAAGACCAAGGTACTTCAACAAAGATGATCAAAGCTTGCTGATGTTCAAAGCAGAACAAGGCTTTGATTATGATATGTCTTCAACACAAACAACAAACAAACTCAACCAAAGGCTTAGAATCCTTCTCAGGCTTGGTGTCAACAAGCCTGAAAGAACTCAAGGCTTAAGGCTAAGGGTTAGTACACAAATATAAGCCAAATCAGAACCTAGGATTTCAAGGTATTCAAACCTTAAAAACCTAATGAAACAAGACGTGCCTTAACCACAAGATTAAGGAAGGCCTTAACAATCAAATGGAACTCAGAATTAGGCTACTCAAACACCAACTTTTAATCAAATCAAAAAGAGAATTCAATATTTTCAGAAATTCAAATTTTATTAAGCTTAAAAAGGAATTACAAAGATTGATAGCCTAAAACAGGAACAAAGGGACTCTCACATGTTGAGGTCTCCTTTTATAGGCAAATGCCTGGCTAAACACTATTCACAAACCCTAGAAGTGAAATTCCCTAAATGCCCTAAGTCCTCCTAGACGTTTTGATGGAATGAGCTGTTCAAATTCATCTTGGACGTTCATTTCAGCTTTGATATGAAGCAAAGAGTCTAGGCTATTGATTTGGCCACGTCATTTTACTTGAAGGCCAAGTTGTGTTTTCATTGGTTAAGGAGGTTGAGTGTGGGGTCCAGGGAGTAGTGGGAGTGAGGGTTTTATGTGTGGGATGGTAACTGGGTTCTTGGGGTGAATAGTAAAGATTTTGATCCGTTTTTGTAGGGATGGAAAAGTGTTTGGCGCATTTCTTGTTTGAATGTTTCAATAGCACAAGTTTAGCCCTTCTTCTTCCTTTCTTTTGTCACTTGTGTATAAAAGTCTATCAGCGCCCAAATTCCTTTGTATCAACTTTCACAACTTGTCATTTTTTGCACAAAATTTCCAAAAGGTGTATCAAGGGTTATTTTTGGAACTTTTGCATATTTGAAGGACTGATTTTGGACAATGTTGATCTTCAAAGGTCTTCAATGCAACTTAAACTTCATGAGGGACCATTGTTGGCAATTTGAAATTGTTGAGGGACTAATCTTGCCATTTCTTCAAAGTTGAGGGACCTTTTGTGTAATTTTGACAAACTTAAGGGACCAAACTTGTATTTATCAATATACAAGGGTTTTAAGTGTCATTTCTTCAATAAATGAGGATCAATCTTGTTTGTCTTCAAGTCTTCAAGGGTATTTGTTGAATTTTCCATGATTAGGGCCCGGTTCTTTGTACGGCTTTGTTTCTCGTGTCCGTTTTCCTTGTATCTTGTGATCTTTTGTCTTTTTCACGATATCCATACCTAAAATACACAAGTAAACAAACACAAGCATATATATGGTATTTTATGACATTTTTATGCATTAAAAGCCTGAAAAGAACGATGAGATCATGTATAAATGCCATCTCATCATTCTTGAAACTCACTTTTATACAAAGTGACAAAGTAATTTTTAACTAACTTTATTTTTAAGAAAATGTTTTACTAAAAAGAAAATAGAAATTTGAATTTGGCATATTCCATATGCCAAAGGAATATCCTTTGAGGGTATAAACTACCCAGATGGCATTTCCCCACTAAAGGACAAAAATGCACGGTCTCCAAGCCGGAGGTTCCTTATTGATAAGGAACTAAGGGCCGAGGTTCCTAATTGATAAGGAACCGCGGGTGTTTTTTACTGTTGCACTCTTGCCCTATAAATAGTGTATCATTTCCAGCTTTTCTTTCAACCCTCTTTGCATAGTTTCTTCAAAAACATCTTTAAACTCCTTGATTAGTTAGTTTAGATTAATCTTGTTTAAGATGTGATTCTCTCCTTCAATCCTCTCATCCTCTCAAGTGCAAAGAGACGAACACTTTCATTACCATGAAGTGTTGGGTTCATAACATGATGAAGATTCTCCTTCTAGATCATGTCATTGTTTTCCTACTATGTATATGTAGAAGATCTAAGTGTTGGGTTTACTTGGATGTGTTTGTAAGGGTAGAAGATCCAAGTTATGGGTATCCTTGGATTAGGTGTTAGTTGTGTAGATCCAAGTTTGTTAATACTTGGATATAGTGTTAGAGTCATAGATCTAAGTGGTGAGTACTTAGATCTATATGGTTTATGTGTTTAGGTCATAAAACACAAGGTTTGTTATGTTGGGCCATAAAACATAACTAGGGTGAAGAGTTGTGTAGTTGTGTAGTTGTGAAGAGTGGTGTAGTTGTGTAGTTGTGAAGAGTTGGGTAGTTGTGTAGTTGTGAAGAGTTGTGTAGTTGTGTAGATCCAAATTGGTGTGTCAATTTGGAAGTTGTGTAAGTTGTGTGTAGATTGTTCCTACCTAAGATTAGGAATCAACATCTAGCCTTGTGTCGGAAAATGGTGAAGTAGGCGACGTGTGTAGATTGGTCCTACCTAAGATTAGGACTCGAATTTTAGCTTAGAGTCGGAAATTGGATAAGCGAAGTTGTGTATGGTTTCTCCACCTTAAGGAGTTTGTTTACTAGTGAAGTAACTCTCGAGTAAGGTGTACTCGAGGAGTGGAGTAGGGCGAAGAGGAGCTTCGTGACCGAACCACTATAAATCACCGTTTCGTTACTTTCCTTTACATTTATGTCTTTACTCTTATTATTGCATTATATGTTGTTGTGTGTTATGTGCATCTCATAATCTAAACATCTAAGTTGCGGAAAAGTTAAGGCTTAGTACGTGTGTGTTTCATGTTTAGATTATGGTCACGTGTACATCACTTAGTCTAAACATCTTAGTTGCGAAAAAGATTATGCTTAGTACCTGTGTGCTTAGTGTTTAGACTACTGCTTGATGTACTCTTGATTTGATGTGTTTGTATGTTTTCTTACTTGTAGTATTTATCTTTCAATCAAACACATCTCATATCTAGTCAAGCTTGATCGAGAATTTGATACCAAGGATTGTCGAAGTTTAACATGTAACAAAAGATTAAGTCCACTGTAGGCGGTTCCTTAAATGGACACGCGGTTCTTTAGTGATAACGAACCGCGAATATGTTTAACGAACCGCAGTCAGTGGGTTTTACCGAAATGTTTTGAAAATAAACTAGAAACTATTCAACTCCCCTTCTAGTTTCTACAATTGGTATCAGAGCGTGGTTATTCAAGATCTTTGAAGTATATTGTACTTTGAATCTTCGATCAATGTTTGCTCTCTTTTTCAAAACAAATGGTTTTTAAAAATGAAAACAGTTTTTAAAAATAGAGACGATATTTGTATCAAATTGTTCATGAAGAGTGATTACTTATGAAATGTGTTTTGTTGTTTCATTCGTAAAAGTTTTGATGTTAAGTGAACTTCGTATAATAGCTTGATAACAAATCTTTTCATTTCTGGAAGTATAAAAATGTTTTGTGTCATAATTAATTCTAAAATACGAGTTTTATGTGTCTAAAATGATTTTTTTGAGTCCTAAGTCCTTTCAAAATGGTACCTAAGTCCTTTCAAAATGGTACCAAATAATTTTGGCCAAAATATCAATTTTTACCTACTGACCATGGTTCTTTATCTGTTCCCCGAGGTTCCTTATCAATAAGAAACCGCAGTCAGTCCGACTAAGATTTTTGCAAACTTTGAAAAATCATATAAAATCAATCGTAAGTCCGTAGAAGTCGTACCACCCGCCGTTTTGAACGTAATTGAATTTAATTTCTATTAAAAATGCTTCCAAACCTTTGTTCAAACTTTAAATTTTGGATGTCTTCTAAGTTCTATACTTTATCCAAAGTATTAAGTCTCGGTTTGTAATAAAACTTATGTTTTACTCTTTTATATTAAGTTGGACATCTCTTGTTGATATATCTTTGTAAATTTATATATTTATAAAGTGTTGAACTTAAATTTTGAAATGGGTCAAAAGCTATTTTCAAATAAAATCAAGCTATGTATACTCTAGTGTATCTAACACTCAAAACAAAGACGAATGCTTTTGTGCTTTTTCTTTTGTCTTTGGACATTCTTAAGTGATCATTACTGTTGGTAGTAGTGTTACTTAGTTGTATATTTATGTGTGCATTGCATATAGGTTTAATATCTCTTGGTTTACAAATGTTACATAAACATTTTGTACACCTTGGTATGTTCTTTAACACTTTTAGGTTTGAAAGCTTTGGGAGCTTGTCAAATCTATTGATGTGGGTCGTCTTACTCGATCGTTGTGTTATTAGTTCAAGTAGATTAATGTCTCACTATAGAACATGAAACACCCTTTGAAAATCTTAGCTATTTTCTCTTAAAGGAGTGTGTGTGGGAATCAAGAAACATTTCAATTAAATATCAATTCATTCAAACTATGACTGGTATCATTATCAAATCTAATTGACTTGTTTTTAGTGTAGACATGAATGTGGTTTATTAATAATATATATCGGATTATAACTCACACTTTTGTTGATGATGGTATATTGAATCTACTTGTTCAAATTATTAGACATATATTGGTTAATAATTGCTTATAATGCACAATGGAGTCGGTTTGACAACTTGGATGTTTCATCCGAAACACTCAAGTAATTTACATTGCAATGTAATTTGTAAATGTGTCATTTCCGAAAGACCAATCAAAAGTGTTCCTTTGTTTTGTGTAAACATTGTTTATACACTTCAAAGTTATTGGCCTCAAGTTCTATTATGGTAAATAACCTTAACCAGACTTGTTTAATAAGATATGCAATGATGCATTCTTAACCCTCATTAGGTTATGCATTGTGTCATCATACACTCTTCATCCTTGGTATACTTTATTAGGAAAATGTAGGAATTTTATTTTATCTAACTTGAGAATGACTACTAGAGAATTTATTGCACTGGAATCTTAATTTGGCCTAACAGTTGAATTACTTCCATGTGGGAATTTGAGTTATTATATAACTCTTAAAAACGGCCGTGATTAGCCTTAGTTGAGCACCTCTAGTGATAGTCTCATACTCATTCTCTAAATTGATTAAATGGCTCTTCCTAAATATGACTAATGATAGTTTACTTTGATGAACTTTGTATGTCATTAGGAGTATTTTTCTTTTGTAGCCATTAAGTTTTTCTTAGCCTTCTTCCTACGTGCTAATTGAACCTATATGTTTTTCCTTTGTGTGTGTTCTAGTTTTTATTGCTCTTTAGCATAACTTTATGATAAGTTAGACTAGAACATTAGGATTTACCGAATTGGAAAAATTCACTTATCCTCCTAAACACACCCTCTGTGGGCGGTTCCTTATAAAGACCGCGGCTCCATATCGATATGGAACCGTCGGTGGAAATAAGGAACCGCGGGCAGAAGCAACCAAAAACGGGTTTTTTAAAACTTCCCAATTGTTCCAACACCCTTTGGAATCTTTGTTTCAAACCTTTGATCACTCCCAAAATATCTTGTGCTTTCTCTTTTTGACCCAAAGCATTTTGCCATCTCTTTCACACCAAAGCAAAATGTATTTTTCACAAAATGACAGCCTTGATTATCCACAATTTTCTCAAATCTCTTTCAACCTAAATTAACCAAAGAACACACCAAATCAAATCTCTTCTCCTTCTAAGAAAACTGATTTTAGAAACTCTCCTTTTCACCACTTCCCTTTTGTGTTCTTCCTCCATCACATGATTTTGTCATGCATCATGGAACATATTGTCATTGTTGTCAATGTCAACATCTTGTCATGTCTTATATCTATGAAGTGTTGAATTACAAGATTATCACCAAGCCTTCTCCACCAAATTCCGCCACCACCTTGTCTTTCATTTAAGCATGTGGATTGCTTATTGCTAAGACATCCAATTTAAGCAAATCTTAGAATTCTAGTGTAACTAAGATTAAAATTATGCTTAAGTTTTAGGATTGTGTTTCATAAATCTTTGTATGATCTTTATTTTCTTGTATTTCCTTTCATGTTTTTTCAACATGATTTGTCTTTGGGTCTTGGATCTCGTTGTCCTTGTGATCTTTCTTTTCTTCTTTATTTTCTCACTCGGTTGTCAAGGAATGTTAGATTTAAATCTAATTGCTCTCCTAGTAAGATTGACATCTTAAATATTTCTTTCAAAATATTCAAGTAATTTTAACTTGCATTTGCAATTGTTAAAAGTCATATCTGAAGCATTGACTTTCAATCCATTTAGCAACTTATGTTCAATTGTTTGACCAAGTGATTTTCTTTTGAGTCGATAATCGTTCTTGGACACCCACTGTCCACGGTTCCTCAAATAACCTAGCGGCTGATTATTGATAATGAACCGCAGACCTATTTAACGAACCACGGCCAGTGAGTCCCTTTTGTTCGTTTTTTGGTCTATTTCTATCTTTGACGAGTTTTCTTGAAGATTCCTTCTTTTTTTCTCTTTTGAGTTTCTTCTCTCGTTTTCCTTCAAGACTTCACTATCACCTAATAAGGTATAGTATTCTTGAATTATTTTGTGAAGTTATCCTTAACTTCTTTGTTAAGTCTCTTTCGATTTATTTTAATCATGCCTTTCTAAGTTGAGTCTCTCTCTTCTATCCTTTCTAAACTAAGTCTAGTCGAGCCTCACCCTTTCCTCGTCATGCAATTTGTGACAATCCGTCAATTTATGGTTGATATTTTATTCTCGAATATTATTTAAAAACATTATTTTAATGTTACAATATGAACTCACATATTTTTGGGAAGAAATTTGGATTTACGTCTTGGAGTAGCATCGACTACGTCTAAACCGGAGGATTCAACGTTACGTGCTTACGTTTACATACACCGTCTTTGCTGACAGTCCGACATTTCAGAAAATAAATTTATCCGTGAATATTATTTTGGAGTTTTAAATTTGTGTTGGTTCATAAACTCACAAATTTACGAGAAGAGACTAGGACTTACGATTTTATTTTAACGTCCTTTACGACTAAACCGGAAACCTTAGGATTACGTATTTACGTTTTCGAACTCCGTTTTTGATGAAACAATTTTTATTGGATTCGTTTTGTGCCGTTGATTCATAATTTATAAAAACGTTTTTCGTAAAACGACCCGAGGGCACGCAAATCGAGGAAACTAGAATCGAGGAGTACCCGTAAATAAATAGAATGAGACAAGTGTACACTTGTCCCACCCCACTCCAAAACCGGCTACAAAACTACACTTCACCAACTTAGTGTCAAGTGTAAGCTAAGTTGCTAACACTTGTCACATTAGCTTACATTGTAAGCCACTTTCCCACAAAACCATCCATCCTAAACTAGAAACTCATTTACAACATGCAATCCACTCAAAATTCTCTCCCTTGGTTCTTCCTTGCCGTCCCAAAAATAAGAAGAAACACCCATTTGATCTAAATTTCACCACAAATCTTATGTTATTCTTGCATAAGATGATGTCCTTTTGAAGACCTATTGAATGGTGGTAATTATAACATCCATGGAGGAGTATTCATGGTGTCTTGGGGCTGATTTTCCACAAGGTTTCTATGAAGGATGGTGGTCATGAAGGTGGTCTTGGTGCATCATAAGTTTCTCCATCCAAAACCATGTCAAACTCATAACCTACATCAAGATGGTGGTATAAAGATTGTCCTCCTCATCTTCTTGTTATTTTGATTATGTAAACATGTATTTTATTTCCTATTGTATATGTATATGATGATTATATGATGATAAAAATGATATGTGGGGATTTGTTGTTGATAAACATGATTAAAAAGGTGAAAAACCATATGAAACAAGGTTAAAATCTTGATTAATTTACATGGCTGTAAAAAAAAGTAAGTAAACAGGTCATGGACTGATAAAATGATGAAGTAGAATGGATTTACAGTAAGCTATGGGTCTTGTACACATGTGAGAGTTGGACATGCAATGGAATCAAAGTAATGAGTGAGATATGATCAAAACAAGTTTAAAGTATAAATCTGAGGTTACTGATTTGGACGATTTTTAGAAAATATTTAGAAGATGATTCAACAGTATCTATAGAAGAGTTAAATGTAGCACATATCATGTAGTTTATGTGATAAAAATTTGAGCTTCTATCTCTATAAACTCAAGATATGGCAGTTTTGGTGAAAGTGAAGATAAAAATCAGATTTTTGGAAATTAAAGAATAATACTATTATATAAGCACTCAAAATTAATAGTATAAAATATAAAGGAAAACCCACTAACTTATAAAACCTATTTATATAAATGTATAAAAGGTTAATTAAATGGGTAAATTATATAAATGATGGTAAAATAATATTTATAAGTAATAAAAACTATAAACTTGATTTTTACGACTATTTCGGCTATCACCGTAAAATTAACGTTTTTCGCCAAATAAAACTTAGACGACCAAACCCGTCTAATGTAAAGTTTATAAAAGTCATATACTGATATATAAGTATCAAATACAAGTAAAAACCGATAAAAACCCGAACTATAAGAAATACGGACGTTAACGGACTAAATTAACGTTATTGACTAATAATACAACAAAAATGGACTAAAACACTTATAAACTTATTATTGGGCTTAACCCATTTTAGGTCCAACTTGTAAAGTGTACATACTGATAAAATAAGTATAACAAGGATTAAAACAAGTTAAGGAACTTATAATAAGTTTATTGGACTTAAAACACGTAAATGGGTAAAACTAGTAAATTAGTATAAAAGTTATCGACATATAACACTAAAATGAGTAAACGAGAATATGTAAACCCACTTGATCATCATATATATATATAATCATCATATGTATACATAATTTTTATTTTTATAAAGTCATTGGACATGAGTCTAAAACGAATATTATTTGTCTAGGTTTCCGTGATTGAAGCACGTACCGTACATCCGAATTGCCGATAAACCGCCTTCCCACATCAACGTGAGTTCATAGCCTCGCACTCTTTTAAATGTTTTTATAAATGTTTTATAAACCCGCGAGGGAGGTAACATGTTAGTTTTTATAAAATAGGACACCATTTGTCCCGATTGTTTGTTTATTGATTTGGACCCGAATGATTGAATGACCCGATTGTATGACCCGATAAATGATTAAAGGACCCGATAGATGAAATTAAATAGATTATTAAAGTTAGGTTATGTCACTAAAAGTCCCATTAGCATGAATTGTGAACTACCGGGATTTGGTAGACGCTTATGCATTTAATAGTACTATTTGGGGACGATCACCCCAGTTCGCGCCTTGACGGTTGATCCCCGTCGTGCCACATTGATTGGTAAGCGAATTTATGTATGAGAAGATTTCCATAGCGTGACCTTTGTGACGACACGCTACTTTAGATGGGCAAAATTGGTATCGGGTTAGCTACCCGTTGTTGGTTTAGTAAGGTAACAATGTCATGCGGCTTATAATAATCCAAAACTAACGAAATACTACTAGACGCAGCGAATTACGATGTATTGCCTGACTAGCAATACGGGGTCATACTATTGATATTATGTTCGTGTTTTGGTTTTTCATAACCATATTCATATAACGGTTTTTATTTGCATACAACGTCATAAGACGTATTGTATGATGTTTTTACGACATTGGCTCGTATAATGATTTTTAAGGCAAATGCCTACATTATGATTTTCGATAAGGATTTGTATAAAATGACTTTGGCTATTTTATGACCTATTAAAATGATTTGTACAAAATGATTTTCGGTAATAACTTTATACCGATATTATATTGATGGTTTATTAAACTCTATGAATTCACTCGGCGTTATCGCTGACCTTTTCTTTTAACATGTTTTATCTCAGGTACTTGAAGGTAATTCTCGGGAAGACGACAAGAATTCATGGCCCGCACTTAAACAATATTTTCCATTCAAATACTTTGTAAAACTTTGTATGAAATAATATGACTTGGGACCGATGAAACTTTGATATTTATGAATGGAAATGATTTATTATTAAACGACGCGATTTTTATGCGTTGTCTATGATGTGAGTAATGTGCTATCCCGTAACACCAACTAGTCTTCCGCTGTACTGAGTTGTATAAATTTGGGGGTGTTACAGTTTGGTACCAGAGCTCTCGTTATAGAGAACGAAAGATTTTTAAAAACTAAGGTTTTGAATAAAACATTTCAAAATCTTTTAACTATAAACATTTTTTTAAAAATGTCTAAAAATCTTTTGACTATAACGGTGCCGAAGAATTCCCGAGTTACCGACAAGGCCAGACTGAGAAGTGTTATTTTAATATATATATATAACTTGGATTATATATATATATATATATATATATATATATATATATATATATATATATATATATATATATATATATAATATATATATATATATATATATATATATATTTGATGTAATTTTATTTCATGATTGTTTGATGATTATTTTGATTTTTATACGAGGTATTTATACGACGTAGATTGTCACAATGTACCCTAACTCCCCTAGTAAATTAATCGAAGCTATTCTTGTAGGAATTCTAGTTATCCTAGATCTAAACCAAGTTGTGGATATTTATGATCCCAACAAATGGTTGATATTCGTAGAAATATAGATATTAGTTGATTGTAAAATTGAAAAAGAATTGGCGAGATTAAATCTGATATCGATGTCATGACGATCTTTCCTTATAGAGTGGAGTTTGGCAAAACATTACCACCTAGAAAGATGTCATCTGATTCGTTGTCATCCAATTCTTAAATTGAAATCGAAAGGGTGAATGTTGCACTTGAGGCTGTTATTGGAACCATTACCCAAAAGCCTCATGCCACTAATACCTTTCCGAGAAGTCTAGTTGAATGATCAAGTCATTTCATATTAATGACTCATTTGATAATTGTTGTTGTAAGAGCTATAGGATTGGAAATTAAGTGTTGATAATATCGAACTTATGTTGCCCTTTTAAAGGTGTAAGAATAAGATTGAAAGTATTGGAGAATGAGGTAGAATATCGCATTGAGTATAAGTTGATTGAAACTTGAATAAAGTAAAATTTAACCTATATGGAATATGAGATTGTTAATATAAGTCGTTAAGTTTTGTGATTGAATTATAAGGTTTTAAATGATTGTAGGTTCGTGTTAAAGGTTGTTCCTAGGCCATTGTCCACTAATGAGGATGCCCAGTGTCCAATAAATAAATTGAAGAAATCTTCTTCTGAAATTGAGACTGATGGATCTTCCGGGACATGTGGAACACCAAATGACTC
The DNA here is from genome assembly GCA_025667525.1 of Glebionis coronaria. Lineage (NCBI taxonomy): Eukaryota > Viridiplantae > Streptophyta > Magnoliopsida > Asterales > Asteraceae > Glebionis > Glebionis coronaria. Next base: position 633,070,096 of record CM046875.1, on the reverse strand, counting down.
TTGTAGATTAGTATTCATTGTGGTATCTTTTAAAAATCCCTAACTTAACTGAGATATCAATTGGTAGGATGAGTTCTGAGAATTGTATGACATAATGACGCGTAATGTGTTACGGTACAATTTTGACTTGTTTGTGATTAATGAAAGGACTACCTTTGATTGCTAAATCCTACATGTATCGATGTTATCTATCTTTTATTGCTTCATCCTAATGCTCGCATTAGTGATGCAACCATTGAACAAGTACTCATCTCGATTTGAGTTACGTTGTGGATCATTCTTTTTGAGTGCCATCGAGATCATGAACCTTATGATTATTTGGCTAAAGCTCATTTCCTATCATGTTGTAGTTAGTTCTTGTTGAACAAGCTTCCATCACTCTTCTGCAGATCACTCATTGTTTTTATAAGATAAAACAGTATGCCCTGAGAAAAATTGAATTTTCATCACTATAAAGATTGTTCATAGTGAGATTTATAAGTGATTGTTATTGAAATGAAGCTGTTTATGAAACACCTTGGAGAACTTAATTGTTTTCATAACAAAGAAAATTTTTGTAAATTTATTCTTGATTCTTATCTAAGAATTAAGCATGAAAATGATTTTTACTATAAACATGGATGATAAAATTTTGACGAACTGAGTATTGCATCGTTAATCTTGAAATTGTATATAGTTGCGCGCCTACATACAATTTGGAATGGACTATGCAAGACTGATTAGTAGTCACCATAAAACTAATGAATAAACACTAAATTTTCTTTGAAGATTGTGAAAGATTAAAAATTTTATGAGATCTGCAAGAAGTGAAAAATAGGGACATAGTGTTAGGGACACCTACACATGTGCCTGTAGCACCTATTCTTCTGAGTTGAATTTACTCATCTGTGGAAATTGTCTTATTTGACAATTGACAATTCTTTCTTGTCCAATTCTCCCGTAGTGAGATTTTTAGGAAAAGTATCTGATTACTGAGTGTTGATACCCGACTGGATGTATTGACGTTCTTATCATTCCTTATGATTCAATTTCATTTGAATGACCTGGGTAACGATCCGAGGAGCTTTCGAATGCGTACTCGAATTATGAAAACATGGGATATATTCATATTCGTTAAATGTTTTCGTCCGTATCTGATTTGAAATTCTCTCGTATAGATTATGCGTTAACCTTACTCTTTTAATAGTAGTTGTGTCTCCATATATCCTTGAATTGGTGAAGGATTATGAGTTATTATTAGTCTTTTGAGAAGTTCACATCTTATCGACGGCAATGAAACTGAAAAGTTGATAGTGCCAGTAAAATGGATTGATTGATTATGACATGACGACATTGTCTGAATTGATGGGAACTCGAGTAGAATTCCCCTAAATGATAAGATGTTGATTATCAAAATTGATCTAAATAATTCTTGATGGATGATTTTATCATGCATTTAGACTTAAAAGTATACCATGAATGGTTATGAACTAGTTATAGATATTGTAATCTAGAAGAACCTAAAATGAATTTATTAAAAGATGTTTATGTTATCTGAAACTTTATGAGGTATTTATTGATGAATTACCTAGACTTTTGCCATTAAAGCAAGTTGAAATTGGTATTGATTATATTTCCGGTGCTGCACCTGTGGCTTGTGCACTGTACGTCAGCACCATCTGAATTTAAGGAATTACCGTACAACTGAGAGAGTTGTCGGAGAAAGATTTTATTCTGCCAAGCCTGTCATCATGAAGAGCTATGGTGTTATCATTCCTTATATTTATAGATTACTGTGACTGAGTAAATTGACAATCGAAAATGATATCCATAACTCGAAATGGAAGATTTGTTCGATCATTTACAAGGTTCTAGCGTATGTTTTAAAGATTTGATCCACGGCATGGTTATTATCAACTTCGCATCTGCGAAGAAGATTATCTATTCCAATCATCACATCCCGAACTTGTGAAGAACGTTATGAGTTTCACGTGATGTCATTTGGATTGACAATGCACATGTATTATTCATAATTATGATGAATCGCGTGTGTAGGCTGTAATTTGATAAATTCATGCTCGTGATCATTCAGGACTATTTGTTTGTTTATAAGTGTAAGAATGAGTTAATAATTAGTTATAGATTGCCCTGAATTGGCCGAACAATTAAAGACTTGAACCTTGAACAATTAACATGTGATTAAAGACTTGAACCTTTACATGATTTAACCGTGTGAGTAATAGATAATGGAAGCTATCTTGACTTTTCAAAGGTTAGAACCATTAACGCTTAGGGATTAAAAATTTAATCCTTTACATAAAATGACCGTTGGATTAATAATGGTAAGATGTATGCATATAGACTCTTCAAAAATTAAGAGCCCTTTTAAGACTTTGGATATTACCAAAAAGAAATGGAAATATGTTTTGACAAATGTTTTAACAAAGGATTTTAAGGGATTATTCCCTTATACACAAACCATTTAACTAAACTTCTGTTTAGGGGTAAATGTTTGTGTATACCTCCAGATAACTTAAAAAGGATTGAGGAAAACTATTTATACCATAACCTGAAAATTTGAAACGACACTTTTTACTTTTAAACTAAGAAAACTTTGACCAAAGTATAAACAAAGGTTTTTCGAACATTTACGAATCTTATTAAATATTTTCAATAAATCAACAAGAATCCTGTTAATTAAATTCAAATTTATTTTTGAACATTTTTATAATTGGTCGAACTAAGAAATTTAAAACTTTTACGTTATGTTCATAAAAATTAACTAATAATTATTTAATTAATTATAATAATTATCGACGCTTTAGACGCCGGATTGAGAAAAACTGATAAAAATGATAGTTGAGACGAAACTGAAACATAAAGAATATGAAGAAAGAATTTTGAATAAATAAAGTTATGATATTTATTTCATCAGGAGAAAGTGAACGTAATTACTGACGCTTAATATAGAAAGAATATCTGAGTAAATTATGGACATGATAATTATTTATCTGGAAAAGTGAATGTAGATACTGACACATTATGTAGAAAAGATAAAGAACCAGTTAGGACGTGTTCCTTAATAATGAAGGTGCAAAAATAAATTGCCAAACGATATAAAAATAAACGATGTTTGTAAGAAGGGATAATATGGATTATAAAAGAGGTTCGCTGCTAATGTGAACCATTAAAAATTGAGAAGTCGATAACGTTAAATATTTTAAAGACCACTTATGATTGTCTGAATGTGGAAGATTGTGAGATATAGTTATGTTGGAATTTGTAAGTATAAGTATTCTATTTATATCATTTATGACTAGAAGTATCTTTGTCTGAAGAAGTTGTACTATTGGCAAATTATGAAGGCAGACATCGCCTCATACATTAGTAAACGTTTAGCTATTGCAAAGGTCATCATCTGAATTTGATTCGATTTGGGTCATCGTCGACAGACTGACCAAATCTGCTAATATCATTCCCGTTAATGATAAATGCAAAAGAGTTGTGTAAACATGGTGTGCCGTATCGATCATCTCTATCAAGATCCTTGATTCGCATCAAATTTCTTGAGATTTGCTCAGAAGTCATTGTGAACGAATCTTGATGAGAATACTATGTACCACCCCAAATCGAAGGGACGAGGTAAAGTAACGATACAAAATACTATAAGTGTTGTTTTATGTTTGAATGATTGACCTTTGGTAATGGACCGTATAGTATAATCGTTTTTCCTTTGGAAGGATTATCATTGATAATCATCGTATTAGGATTGAGATCGAATCTTGTTAGGGTCTATATTAGAGCATCTATAAGCAGGAGTTGAGATAAAGACATCCGAAATACACCAATTGTGAGTTGGACATGTCTCTTAGGTTTAAGGTTTCCTATGATGGCGAACCTATCCTTGCAAAATACCCGACCCGCGAGATCTGAAATGATTGTTGAAATTAGGATCTGATTATTAACTGCCGATAGTGGGCAGGAGGTTATGTGAATGTGAAATGTAGATCTTGAAGTACTAAATGGGTAACGAAGTTATGCCACAATTTTTAACCTTGGAAAAATGAATTCATGATCTGACAAATCATGGGATATAAGTCCCCGATTGTATGGGACCATTGAGATGATGTAAAAGTTGGGATTGAAAGGCATATAAGCTGGATCTACCCTAGGACTTCAAGAACCGCGTGAACTATGTTTCGTAAATCGAACTTGATGGAATATCTATCAAGTGAAAATATGAATTCTTCTTAGTAAAGCTTAGATCGGCGAAAAGTTGCATTCATCAAAAACCCGTGAACATCATGGATAGAGAAAGTAAGTCAACATTAAGCCTGATCTTATTCCCGTAGTTATGTTTGATAGAACTCGCGTATTAAAATGGATTACACTTGTGAGAAAAGACCGAATGTGGAGGAAATACCCACATGGCTTAAACTCTATAAGAAGCGAGTAGTAAGATGATCTTTGAGGACAAAGATCCTGTTTAGGGGTAAATGCTGTGACAATCCGTCAATTTATGGTTGATATTTTATTCTCGAATATTATTTAAAAACATTATTTTAATGTTACAATATGAACTCACATATTTTTGGGAAGAAATTTGGATTTACGTCTTGGAGTAGCATCGACTACGTCTAAACCGGAGGATTCAACGTTACGTGCTTACGTTTACATACACCGTCTTTGGTGACAGTCCGACATTTCAGAAAATAAATTTATCCGTGAATATTATTTTGGAGTTTTAAATTTGTGTTGGTTCATAAACTCACAAATTTACGAGAAGAGACTAGGACTTACGATTTTATTTTAACGTCCTTTACGACTAAACCGGAAACCTTAGGATTACGTATTTATGTTTTCGAACTCCGTTTTTGATGAAACAAGTTTTATTTGATTTGTTTTGTGCCGTTGATTCATAATTTATAAAAACGTTTTTCGTAAAACGACCCGAGGGAACGCAAATCGAGGAAACTAGAATCGAGGAGTACCCGTAAATAAATGGGATGAGACAAGTGGGACACTTGTCCCACCCCACTCCAAAACCGGCTACAAAACTACACTTCACCAACTTAGTGTCAAGTGTAAGCTAAGTTGCTAACACTTGTCACATTAGCTTACATTGTAAGCCACTTTCCCACAAAACCATCCATCCTAAACTAGCAACTCATTTACAACATGCAATCCACTCAAAATTCTCTCCCTTGGTTCTTCCTTGCCGTCCCAAAAATAAGAAGAAACACCCATTTGATCTAAATTTCACCACAAATCTTATGTTATTCTTGCATAAGATGATGTCCTTTTGAAGACCTATTGAATGGTGGTAATTATAACATCCATGGAGGAGTATTCATGGTGTCTTGGGGCTTATTTTCCACAAGGTTTCTATGAAGAATGGTGGTCATGAAGGTGGTCTTGGTGCATCATAAGTTTCTCCATCCAAAACCATGTCAAACTCATAACCTACATCAAGTTGATGGTATAAAGATTGTCCTCCTCATCTTCTTGTTATTTTGATTATGTAAACATGTATTTTATTTCCTATTGTATATGTATATGATGATTATATGATGATAAAAATGTTATGTGGGGATTTGTTGTTGATAAACATGATTAAAAAGGTGAAAAACCATATGAAACAAGGTTAAAATCTTGATTAATTTACATGGCTGTATAAAACAGTAAGTAAACAGGTCATGGACTGATAAAATGATGAAGTAGAATGGATTTACAGTAAGATATGGGTCTTGTACACATGTGAGAGTTGGCCATGCAATGGAATCAAAGTAATGAGTGAGATATGATCAAAACAAGTTTAAGGTATAAATCTGAGGTTACTGTTTTGGACGATTTTTAGAAAATATTTAGAAGATGATTCAACAGTAGCTATAGAAGAGTTAAATGTATCACATATCATGTAGTTTATGTGATAAACATTTGAGCTTCTATCTCCATATAGAACTCAAGATATGGCAGTTTTGGTGAAAGTGAAGATAAAAATCAGATTTTTGGAAATTAAAGAATAATACTATTATATAAGCACTCAAAATTAATAGTATAAAATATAAAGGAAAACCCACTAACTTATAAAACCTATTTATATAAATGTATAAAAGGTTAATTAAATGGGTAAATTATATAAATGATGGTAAAATAATATTTATAAGTAATAAAAACTATAAACTTGATTTTTACGACTTTTTCGGCTATCGCCGTAAAATTAACGTTTTTCGCCAAATAAAACTTAGACGACCAAACCCGTCTAATGTAAAGTTTATAAAAGTCATATACTGATATATAAGTATCAAATACAAGTAAAAACCGATAAAAACCCGAACTATAAGAAATACAGACGTTAACGGACTAAATTAACGTTATTGACTAATAATACAACAAAAATGGACTAAAACACTTATAAACTTATTATTGGGCTTAACCCATTTTAGGCCCAACTTGTAAAGTGTACATACTGATAAAATAAGTATAACAAGGATTAAAACAAGTTAAGGAACTTATAATAAGTTTATTGGACTTAAAACACGTAAATGGGTAAAACTAGTAAATTAGTATAAAAGTTATCGACATATAACACTAAAATGAGTAAACGAGAATATGTAAACCCACTTGATCATCATATATATATAATCATCATATGTATACATAATTGTTATTTTTATAAAGTCATTGGACATGAGTCTAAGACGAATATTATTTGTCTAGGTTTTCGTGATTGAAGCACGTACCGTACATCCGAATTGCCGATAAACCGCCTTCCCACATCAACGTGAGTTCATAGCCTCGCACTCTTTTAAATGTTTTTATAAATCTTTTATAAACCCGCGAGGGAGGTAACATGTTAGTTTTTATAAAATAGGACACCATTTGTCCCGATTGTTTGTTTATTGATTTGGACCCGAATGATTGAATGACCCGATTGTATGACCCGATAAATGATTAAAGGACCCGATAGATGAAATTAAATGGATTATTAAAGTTAGGTTATGTCACTAAAAGTCCCATTAGCATGAATTGTGAACTACCGGGATTTGGTAGACGCTTATGCATTTAATAGTACTATTTGGGGACGATCACCCCAGTTCGCACCTTAACGGTTGATCCCCGTCGTGCCACATTGATTGGTAAGCGAATTTATGTATGAGAAGATTTCCATAGCGTGACCTTTGTGACGACACGCTACTTTAGATGGGCAAAATTGGTATCGGGTTAGCTACCCGTTGTTGGTTTAGTAAGGTAACAATGTCATGCGACTTATAATAATCCAAAACTAACGAAATACTACTAGACGCACCGAATTACGATGTATTGCCTGACTAGCAATACGGGGTCATACTATTGATATTATGTTCGTGTTTTGGTTTTTCATAACCATATTCATATAACGGTTTTTATTTGCATACAACGTCATAAGACGTATTGTATGATATTTTTACGACATTGGCTCGTATAATGATTTTTAAGGCAAATGCCTACATTATGATTTTCGATAAGGATTTGTATAAAATGACTTTGGCTATTTTATGACCTATTAAAATGATTTGTACAAAATGATTTTCGGTAATAACTTTATACAGATATTATATTGATGGTTTATTAAACTCTATGAATTCACTCGGCGTTATCGCTGACCTTTTCTTTTAACATGTTTTATCTCAGGTAGTTGAAGGTAATTCTCGGGAAGATGACAAGAATTCATGGCCCGCACTTAAACAATATTTTCCATTCAAATACTTTGTAAAACTTTGTATGAAATAATATGACTTGGGACCGATGTAACTTTGATATTTATGAATGGAAATGATTTATTATTAAACGACGCGATTTTTATGCGTTGTCTATGATGTGAGTAATGTGCTATTCCGTAACACCAACTAGTCTTCCGCTGTACTGAGTTGTATAAATTTGGGGGTGTTACATAATTATTCTTTGAACATTCATAATGATTGAGAAGAGCTACAAAACTTTGAGCATGTAGTTTATCGTATGCTAAACACCATCCATCTTGGTCTTTCTTTTCTTTGGCTCCTTTGATCTCTCTCTCTCTCTCTCTCTCTCTCTCTTATATATATATATATATATATATATATATATATATATATATATATATATATATATATATATATATATATATATATATATATATATATATATATATATATATATATATATATATATATATATATATATATATATATATATATATATATATATATATATATCATTGAGTCATCTTTTTGGTGTCGACATTCATAAGCATCCTTGCCTATAATGTCTTATATCTAGTATTTTTTCTTAAGCATCGATTTATCCTCGCTTTTGGTTTTTCTTTATTTTTGTACTTGATTCCCGACTTAAAGCTTTTGGAGCTTTCTAAAGGAATTATTTTTAAGGTAAAAAATGTCTTTGATTTGAGATTTTTTGTCTTTCTCATTGTTGAGAGTTAATTGCGGTTAAAATTTACAATTGGATTGGGTGATTCCAACAATTCTAAGTTTTTAACCTTTTGAGAGGATTTTGGTTAAATCTTGAATTTTCTTGGGTGATTCCAAAAATTCTAAGCTTTTTACCCTTTTACATATTATCATTACAATTGGTATGGATGTTTCTTCTCTACCTCTATTCCAACAATTGTGAATTGATCTTCTCATGATCCTCTCCTTTGACTTGTTTTTGGATTGATAGCATCGCGAGCGCGCTTCTTTCTTCAATGCTTGTCATTGTTTGTGCAAACGACTTGTTTATCATCCTCATTTACCTTTTCATCATAGTTATTCTTCCTTTCTTTTCGACTATATGGAATTGTTTTTATTGTCCATGTCATGCTCTCTTTAGTTTGGTATTTCTTCAAAGATATTAAAGCGGAGTATGTCCCCTCGACAATATTTTTTAATTTTATAAATTGGACATTTCTTTTCTCTCTTTAGTCCTTCTTATATTTTTTTGTGTCACCAAAATAAGTTGGGTTATCTTTTCTACCCAATAACCCTCTTATTTTTCTTAACTTGTCATATTTTTGATACTTCTAAAACTTAAGATTGTTTTAGCTTTCTCTTGAGTCCCTTTTTTTGTACTCGATTTGTTTAAAGCTAATTCCGCTTGGGTGACATTGCTATTCATATATGCTCTTGTCCACTTACTTTGCTTTGTAGGACTTTTCTAACCCTTGTTTGTAGCTTGTCACTATCCTTGCTTCATTTGTGCCTCAAGCAAGGGGGAGCTGATATCAAGGGGAGCATTTGCAAGATTTCTAGTCATTACATTTACGATCGTTGACTCACTTAAATTGCATTCATTGAACATCTTGCAAGTAATGAATTATGAGATCTCGAAGATAAGCATATTATTATGCATGGAGTTGGTTAACCTAAGGTGATTGAAGACTTCACTAGGATGACTCAAGCTCATTATCTTTGGATGATGGGTCTACGGTTTGGATTCTCGCTTCTCAACCGACAACCACAATGGATGATTACCTTTTGGATGCATGTTCTCTAGAAGTCGATCCTCCTCTTCTACAATTTAAGACTACCTTACGGATGCAAGCTCTCGTGACGTCGGTTCTTCTATTCTTCAAATGACGTGTTATCGATGACTATAACTTTGGATGTGTGCTCTCTCGACGTTGGTTATTCTCTTCTTCAAAGACGTTGACTACCTTTTTTGTTGGGCCAATTCAGTGCCTGATTTGTCCCTTGCACAGGATTTGGATGTAAAGTATCCTAAGTAGTGTTAGTCACAGAACTTACGTATGTTACAAGTTCAGTGTGTCATTCTTTAGAGTTCTTTAGAGTCTACGAGATAGACTCGTCATTAGCTGAGGCGGATCTCAGTAAGTGTGCAAAGAATCAAGGATGATGGAGTTAGTAAGTGATGACATAACAGCTTACTAACTCCTCGAGACTATTACTAATTACAAGACCTGAAGATGTTAGAAGACCTGAAGAAGTGTCTGAAGTGTCTGTCTAAAGTATTAGTGGAAGACTAGAAGGTGGTTACTTGTATTTTAGTTAAAGCTTCTCAAGGAAGCTTCACATCCCACTATATATATGTGGTCCTTGTAATAGAATAGTTATTGATTTCCCACCACAGAAAACACACATGTAACACTTTAGTGGATAGGGGTTTCATCCTCCCATTGTTCCATAAGCTTAGCTAGCTATGAACATGGGAGTTTAGTTTGTCATTCATCGCCCGGTTGTTATTCCGCAAACAACCGGGCAAGTCATGTATATTTGTTGATTCATTATTAATAAGATATACATACGATGAAAAGTACAAGCTTTGTTATTAGTTAGTCAATTGGTCTAATTGTGCACATTGTTCTTCGTAGATCTTCATAGATTCGATATGTGCACAATTAAACCAATTGAATAACGATGAACATTGATCATTCAGGGTGTTAGTTGTTTTATTGTGGAAGTGTCAAGATTTGTCATCAGGCACTTCAAAATAACCAGCCGTTGGGCAAAAGTAGCTGTGAAACTCAAGTCTGATGTTGACACTCGTCCCTGAACCTGCTCCAAGTCAAGATCTGTCTTTGTAGACTGTGAACAGCTGGACAAAAGATGAACCTTGTGAGCGAAAGATGCCCGCTGGTCTGTACCTGGACAGATCATCAAAGCTGTGAATCATAGTGAATGAACCCTCACAGCGAATAGTTTTTACACAGTAAGCTAAATAACCCACAACCAGTTTAAAGTCGTTGTCAATGCAACCCACGGCCTCAGCCCTGGTCTGAACTTTTGGTCTGAACTTCAAATACCCCCAGCCCAGCGATCCTTCCAGCCCAGATCACCCCTGTCACTAAAGCTGTGAACCCCCCAGCATGTTGACCTTTGTCGTTGGACCCTTCTCAGCGACCTCTGACTGGACCTCCTGGTATAAACCCCCAGCCAGATGAACAGTCAAACCAACAAACCTTTTATCAGTAGTGGTTCAAAACCTTTCTCTTCTTTGAACCCTGTCACTCTCCGCTGTGACCCACCAGCAGACTGGCCCTCCATCTGTTATCTAACCCCCAGGCAGCTGAACCTTCTCTGTCCTTCTCTGGACCCCTGTCCTTAACCTTTCTCTTTGGACCCCTGTCAATCTAGTGTTGGGTCGAATTATTAAGTTGATAAGTCAAAACACAACAAAATAAGAAGACAAGGACTACTTTTGCCAAAGTTAAATACAACAAGCCGTTGGAGTCTTTTTATTACTTTAGCTTTCTTTGTAAGCTATGTTTTCTAGTATATAAAGAAAACATACGTAGTTTTTTAATATATATCATTCATTCACAATGTAAACCTAAAGTGTGTGTCGCACTAGACGTGGGATTTAATGTATACACGTCTAGTGGATGTTTGTTATTAATATAATGAACATCCCATTTGTTTTAAATTCATGTTATTGTGCCTAAACACCTTGTCATGATCATTGTTCTTTTCCGCTATGTTATCATATGAATGATGATCATCCTAGATATAATGGTTCATAACCATTGAGCCCAACGATTATAGGGATCAACAATTAGTATCAGAGCCTAAGGCTCGTGATATCTAGGTCTGACGAGGTGTTCGTGTATGGTGAAGAAGAAAAATTCGTATGGAGTTTTTCTGGACGTTTTTGTGTGCGCAGCAGTATTCAGAAGGTCATAACTTTTGATTGAACCGTTGGATCGTCACGAAATTTTTTATGTGTGTTCTACATACATAGATCTAAACATCCACCGGAGGGATTGTCGAGTTTTATCCCCAGGCAAAAGTTATTAAGCGTCGAAGTTGGCAGCAGAGGTGATTTTCAGATTTTTATATTCACATGAAATCATGATTTAGGGTTTATGAAAACCCTAGATCATTGCATATAATGGAAGATCTGATGTTTTATGACGAATTGGAGGTGATAAAGTTTTAGGGTTTCATCCAAAACCCTAGATCTACGATTCGATTTTAGGATTTTATATAAACCCTAGAATAATCATCACTGTGTGATTGGAAGAAACGAATACATGCGACTCCAAAGAAAAGCATGATTTGCTTTATGCTAGTTTAATACAGTAACGTGGTGATATTCAAAGCAAGAAACAATGAAGGAGCTTTGCATTCACACGGATCCTCAGACGTGATTGGTCAAGACCATGTGTGTTTACACGGTTTGTGATCCCATGAGTGCTAGTGCACTGTATTACCGTAAGCCTCTTGTTTCTATTGGTTGAAGTTTGGAGTGTTCACACGGGTTGCTCGATTTTGATTGGAGGAAACGATTGCATTCACACGGTTATACCCTAATATTTGTTATCCAAGTATCGTCTACATGCTTGTTCATGGTATTACCGTAAGTCCTCACGGTTTGAGCTTCCTGATTGGTGAATATCTCATGTGTTCACACGGTTTGAGCTTTTTAATTGGCTATTTAAGTTTGCATATACACGGTTCAAACAAGGTTTTCTTATTGGTGGAAAAACTATGCGTTCACACGGTTTGTACACTGGTATAGAAGTTTTGCATTCACACGACCACTCAATTCTTATTGGTTGTTAAAATTGGTGTTCACACGAATGAAGAATTCTTATTGGTAGACAATCATATGTTCATACGATTGATTTAAAGAAAAGTGTTAACGTGATAGATTGCTGCTCAAAAGAAGACGCTGACAGAAAGTAAGTTCGACGCTGACAGCGTATATTATTGACGCTGACAAGAGTTATGGTTGGCGCTGACATTTGAAATCCAGACGCTGACAGGAAGGATTTTGACGCTGACAGAATAAGTCAACGCTGACAGGTTGACAGTGTTGTCCGAGATATGTGCTTCAAACGCTGATACGTGTTGTCTGATATCGGGCAATACACATGGAGGATATTGGACAAAGAAAGATCTCGGGTAACACACTGATTGCTGCTGTTTGAGAAAACTGGTACGTTTTAAGCACACAAAAAGGAGGAAAATACACACAAAGGTACATGGAATCTCCGTTTTAATATAGAATATCAAGTTGATATTTATGGCTCGGATATATTTAAATGGATTAATGATTTTAACGCGAGTTAGCAATTATTCGTGGGATGTGATGGATATTTTAAACTATGTAATTGGGATAGCCTTGCGAAAGAGTTATCCACAATGGACTTTTACATATGGTATGAAGATGTTATTCCATTAAATTCATCATGAAGAAGTGTTAGCTTAAGGGGAAGAATTCTTATGGGAAGTTTGATGATTGAAGAAGATTTTCATAAGTTTGTGTTCTATCATATCTTAAAGTCATGGACTTCCAGCCACTGACTTTAAAGGTAACTTGTTCGTGCTTACATAGTTGGTGACGAAGACTTGTCATAAACACTTGAAGGAGTTACATTATCGTGCTCAGTGTCTCACAAAGGATGAGAATATTGACAAGGGATCGAGGTCTACTTATATTTTCTTCTGGTATAAGTTCTTCATCACATGGATAAACAAGACATGGAACATAGGTTTGTGGTATTCTACTTCTGCATCAAGACTACTTTATTTATTTTTCTTCAGGATCATTACATAGAGCTACTTTTGGAGAATCTACAAGATTGCATACTTTCACATATTCCCTATTGATGTGTCAAAAAGGGGAAGAATATGTGCTATACTTAAGGGGAAGCTTCTTGGAGATCATGTACTACATACAAAGGATTCATGCTTAAGAAGAGTGTTTTGACATCATCAACATGGGGAAGATTGTTGGGTCGAATTATTAAGTTGATAAGTCAAAACACAACAAAATAAGAAGACAAGGACTACTTTTGCCAAAGTTAAATACAACAAGCCGTTGGAGTCTTTTTATTACTTTAGCTTTCTTTGTAAGCTATGTTTTCTAGTATATAAAGAAAACATACGTAGTTTTTTAATATATATCATTCATTCACAATGTAAACCTAAAGTGTGTGTCGCACTAGACGTGGGATTTAATGTATACACGTCTAGTGGATGTTTGTTATTAATATAATGAACATCCCATTTGTTTTAAATTCATGTTATTGTGCCTAAACACCTTGTCATGATCATTGTTCTTTTCCGCTATGTTATCATATGAATGATGATCATCCTAGATATAATGGTTCATAACCATTGAGCCCAACGATTATAGGGATCAACATCTAGCTTGTACTCTATCTCTAGCAGTCTTGACCCTTTCAGCAGTTTTTGAAAACCCACAGCCTCTTTGACCCAAACTCTACAGCTAAACACCCCTGAGGTCGCTGAAGATGTACCCACAGCCTGTTTAATACAACATGTGTTTTGGCAAACTGTAGAGGTTTTACATAACCACAGGGGTTGATAAAACCCACAAGCATTTAGCCCCACAGCTAGTTCCTCAGTTGTTGATCTCCATAGCCAAATTTTCTTTCTTTCAGATGCTATCTTCAGAGCCTTCATATGCTGAAGGACTTGGTCACTCAGGAAATTTTTTCTCACACCAAGATAAAGAAAGAAGATATGTTCGTAGCACCCCCCTCCCCAGCAGCTGTCACCCTTCCCCACCGCTGTAACCCCAGCCACAGAGTTTTTGAGAGACCAGGTTGTGTTACAGGGAATTGGTGAAACATTGATTATACAGGGGTTTGATATCATCAGGGTTTGATAACATCAGGCGTTTGGTAGGAGATGAAATTCAGCGGGAGTTGTATTTCAGGCGAGATGAAGACCATCACGCTATGATTGTGTACTAGTATGTAGCCGGTCAAAAGTTGCTTGGTTCCCTAGCAAATTTTGAGGGGGAGAGAAACGAGGATAGAGGTAAACTTGTGTTTATGTGAAGAAACATCAAGTTTACTCACGCTACATACATACTATCATACACAACACATAACCTTCAGGGACTTAGAATGTTTACATTTGGCTGATTGAGCAAAGTCACTGAAGATGGGTTGCTGAACAAGTTGCATTGTCTGATCTTTTATGATTGCTGCGTCAACCATTGACCACACTTTGCTGATTGAAGGTAAATGAACTCGTGATCTACATTGGATATAATATGCTACTTTAATATATGCTAGGGTGAAGCATATGGTCTTTATGGTAAAGCATATAATATACTTCACTGATGACCTAAGGTGAAGTTACCTTTATGAGTTCTATATAAGCATCAGGGAATTGGTTCAAGTGTTTCTCAAAGTACAAGATCAGACATTGCAGTTCAGTAACAACTACAACAGGGACAAGATGATACAAGTTAGCGAATGACTTGCACTAGTGAAGCTAGTTATTTTTGGTATTCATTTTTGTAATATAGCAGGTAAGAAGAAGCCTTTATGCTCACTTTCTGCTATTTAACTTAGGCTACTTTTCTATCCAAATAGGGGAGATTGTTGGGCCAATTCAGTGCCTGATTTGTCCCTTGCACAGGATTTGGATGTAAAGTATCCTAAGTAGTGTTAGTAACTGAACTTACGTATGTTACAAGTTCAGTGTGTCATTCTTTAGAGTTCTTTAGAGTCTACGAGATAGACTCGTCATTAGCTGAGGCGGATCTCAGTAAGTGTGCAAAGAATCAAGGATGATGGAGTTAGTAAGTTATGACATAACAGCTTACTAACTCCTCGAGACTATTACTGATTACAAGACCTGAAGATGTTAGAAGACCTGAAGAAGTGTCTGTCTAAAGTATTAGTGGAAGACTACAAGGTGGTTACTTGTATTTTAGTTAAAGCTTCTCAAGGAAGCTTCACATCCCACTATATATATGTGGTCCTTGTAATAGAATAGTTATTGATTTCCCACCACAGAAAACACACATGTAACACTTTAGTGGATAGGGGTTTACATTTAGTGGATAGGGGTTTCATCCTCCCATTGTTGCATAAGCTTAGCTAGCTATGAACATGGGAGTTTAGTTTGTCATTCATCGTCCGGTTATTATTCCGCAAACAACCGAGCAAGTCATGTATATTTGTTGATTCATTATTAATAAGATATACATACGATGAAAAGTACAAGCTTTGTTATTAGTTAGTCAATTGGTTTAATTGTGCACATTGTTCTTCGTAGATCTTCATAGATTCGATATGTGCACAAGATTCATGGACCAACATTTTTGATTTGACAAAAAAGGGAAAAGTAAGTGTAAACAAGTAACTTATACATTTTAATATGTGTTGCGGTTTACTTGTTTGTCATCATCAAAAAGGGGGAGATTGTTAGTGCAAACATTACAATGTTTTGTCGATATAATCTCTTTGTGTTTTGTTGATAACAAACGTATAACTCGCAATATATTATGTAAAATGTTAAGGTTCTCGTAATCACACAAGAATATATTTGTATACTTCTCTCGACACCTCCAAGATCGCATTTGGCATGAACCACTCAAGGTATGTACAAACAAGTCATTAACCTTACTAAGTGATCAAGGATTAATATTTTCATAAAACTTACTTTTATACAAAATGACAAAGTAGTTTTTAATTAACTTTATTTTTACGAAAATGTTTTATTAAAAAGAAAATGGAAATTTGAATTTGGCATATTTCATATGCCAAAGGAATATCCTTTGAGGGTATAAACTACCCCATATGGCATTTCCTCACCAAAAAACAAAAATGCACGGTCTCCAAGCTGGAGGTTCCTTATTGATAAGGAACCACGGGCCAAGGTTCCTTATTGATAAGGAATCGCAAGTGTTTTTGACCGTTGCACTCTTGCCCTATAAATAGTGGATCATTTCCAGCTTTTCTTTCAACCATTTTTGCACAGTTTCTTCAAAAACATATTTAAACTCCTTGACTAGTTAGTTTAGATTAATCTTGTTTAAGATGTGATTCTCTCCTTCAATCCTCTCATCCTCTCAAGTGCAAAGAGAAGAACACTTTCATTACCATGATGTGTTGAGTTCATAACATGATGAAGATCTCTCCTTCTAGATCATGTCATTGTTTTTCTACTATGTATATGTAGAAGATCCAAGTGTTGGGTTCACTTAGATGTGTTTGTAAGGGTAGAAGATCCAAGTGATGGGTATCCTTAGATTAGGTGTTAGTTGTGTAGATCCAAGTTTATTAATACTTGGATATAGTGTTAGATTCATAGATCTAAGTGGTGAGTACTTAGATCTATATGGTTTATGTGTTTAGGTCATAAAACACAAGGTTTGTTATGTTGGGCCATAAAACATAACTAGGGTGAAGATTTGTGTAGTTGTGAAGAGTGGTGTAGTTGTGTAGTTGTGAAGAGTTGGGTAGTTGTGTAGTTGTGAAGAGTTGTGTAGTTGTGTAGATCCAGATTGGTGTGTCAATTTGGAAGTTGTGTAAGTTATGTGTAGATTGGTCCTACCTAAGATTAGGACTCGACATCTAGCCTTGTGTCGGAATATGGTGAAGTAGGCGACGTGTGTAGATTGGTCCTACCTAAGATTAGGAATCGACTTTTAGCTTAAAGTCGGAAATTGGATAAGCGACGTTGTGTATGGTTTCTCCACCTTAAGGAGTTTGTTTACTAGTGAAGTAACTCTCGAGTAAGGTGTACTCGAGGAGTGGAGTAGGGCGAAGAGGAGCTTCGTGACCGAACCACTATAAATCATCGTGTCGGTACTTTCCTTTACAATTATGTTTTTACTCTTATTGATGGATTTATATGTTGTTGTGTGTTATGTACATCTCATAATCTAAACATCTAAGTTGCGGAAAAATTAAGGCTTAGTACGTGTGTGTTTCATGTTTAGATTATGGTCAAGTGTACATCACTTAGTCTAAACATCTTAGTTGCAGAAAAGCTTATGCTTAGTACGTGTGTGCTTAGTGTTTAGACTATTGCTTGATGTACTCTTGATTTGATGTGTTTGTATGTTTTCTTACTTGTAGTATTTATCTTTCAATCAAACACATCTCATATCTAGTCAAGCTTGATCGAGAATTTGTTACCAAGGATTGTCAAAGTTTAACATGTAACAAAAGATTAATTTCACTGTAGGCGGTTCCTTAAATGGACACGCGGTTCTTTAGTGATAACGAACCGCGGGTATGTTTAACGAACCGCAGACAGTTGGTTTTACCGAAATATTTTGAAAATGAACTAGAAACTATTCAACCCTCTTCTAGTTTCTACAATTTCTTTTATTAAGATTTAATGCATAACCTTAATGTCATCATACTATTTTTATATAATCTCTTTTTCTGACAATGTTTAACTTGTTTTAGTTTTCATTTCTCATTCTCTTATACCCGTACTCACGCAATGTCAGATACATATAAGCCCACTCATTTACAATTCACCACTTACATAAAGAGGCATCCTAATTTATGTAAGTTAAGAATTATAAACTTATGGTTCGACGATTTAAACTTCCTTATTAAAATGAATAGGCGTCCCAATTCGTTTAAATAAGGAGATTATAAATCATCCTAGTTAAGCATGTGCAACACCACATTCATACTCGCTAACTATTTCATTACTTTCCATTCATCACAATTTGATAACATATTCATTTTCAGTCTCATATTTTATATACTTGGATCCAACCTCATTAACTTTATTTTCTCAAACGAAACTTGACATCTCTCCGTAGGGGATTCGTCAACCTTGCGGTGGTCTTTACGTTCTTAAGCCATCGCGAAGGATACCATTTCATTAGGCTATCCGAATGGATACCATCATATTAGGATATCATGAAGGATATCATTACCTTAGGCTATTCGGAAGGATACCATCGCATTATCATTGGATCCAAGCAAAATTTAAATTTATCATTCTTAACCCTTTTTCGTTATTTACGTACTTTTCTAATCAAATACTTTTTATTTCCATTATTTTTGCCTTACGCAATTTTAGCACACTTTTATCATCTTTCATATATTTAAAAATATGCATGTAAGATGCATTTCACAATGAAATTCTATTTTTCGCGTCAACCACAAGTTGCCCCTTGCTTCATTTTACACAATATATCACTTTAGACCATTAGACTTCTTTACATATAACAACTTCACATTCTATTTGCTTTACAACATACACATTAATCCATTTTATTCATCATCTATTCACTTTCATTCATCAACATGAATATATTTATTCTTTATCATTCCTTTAGCGCATTAAACATCACTTTAGACTTTTAGCATCCTTACTTAGGCATAATTCATTGACCTCATTTACCCATATTTCACCATTACATTTAAACTATCATGTTATATATAACATGTCTCATTACTTCTTAATTATTATTTTAATCATCTTCATATAGTTTATAGTTATTACATCACCTGTTAGATATTTCATATCATAACATTTTTTGTCATGCCTCAATGTACATCTCGTACTTAATCATATGATACTGTTGGGAATAAATTACAGCCAGTCTACTTGAGCGCTGACAAGAGTAAAACAAGCGTTGATAGGAAGAAAACAAACGCTGACAGATCAAGTGTTGACAAGAAGAAGTCAAGCGTTGATACATTGAAGACGAGCACTGATGGAAGGATATGATCTACGCGTTTATTATGTTCTAGATTACTTCTAGTAAAGATAGGAACAACAATGTATTTTCTATATTTATCTTTACCTAGAATAGTTGATACGTAGATTATTGTACAAGGCTTCTTATGTCTATAAAAGAAGACCTTTGGGTTATTGTTCAATATAAGTTTTCATACGTTAAACACTTTCATTGTAAGCAAGTTTGTTATCATTAATCAAAGTGAAAGTTTGTTTACATCTTTGTGTTCTTGTTTAAGTGTTAATTCCGCATAACACTTAGATTGTCATATACATATACAAAGGTTTCTCTACGTGTATAACTTGATCTAATCTCGTATACATAAAGCTAAATCGATCTAAGTTTGAGATCAACAAGTGGTATCAGAGCTTGTTGAGGAACTTTTGATCTTAAAGAACACTAGAACCCTACAATTACCAAAACCCTAATTTTCACAAAACCCTAAAAACATCATGTCAAATCCAGAAGTAACCTCCTCCTCCTCACCTTTACCAAACATCAAGATTCCCATGCTTGATGCAACCAACTTTTAATTGTGGAAATTTAACTTTGAACAATATCTGGGGATCTATGACTACACTCTCTGGGAGATAACTGAATATGGAAACACATTCAATAAAGCTGAAAGGGTTGTTGCTGCCATTGCTACAAGAACTGCTGTTGCTAGATGTTCAAAAGTAGATAAGCAAGAAAAACCTGGTGATGGTAGAGCTGTGTCTGCTGAAGACATAGCAAAGAAAAGGGTTGATATGAAAACCCTAAACATTCTGGAACTCTCTTTGGGACAAGAGAACCAGCATAAGTACAGAGGTTATGAATCTGCAAAAGACCTTTAGGCAGCCCTTGAAGTTGCATATGGTAGCAATGAAGATACTAAGGAAGAGAAGAAGAAGCAACTCATGCATGAGTATGCTATTTTCAAGGCTCAACCTAATTAGAAGCTTAGCAGTGTTAGAAGCAGACTGCTTGATATTAAAAGCAAGTTGTCCTTCATGGGGACACAAGTTGGTGACGTTGATACCATTGCCATTTTTCTTAAAAGCCTTGGTGAAGCATGGAAGATTGAGGCAAGATCTATACTTGCCAATAACACTCACAAAAGTTCTACTTTTGATGATATCTACAACAAACTGAGGCTGTTGGAGAATGAAACTCTTTTGGAGCATGGAAGCAAGTCTACCAACATTAACATGGCCTTCTTCTCTCATAGTGAAGGTCAATTCAATCAGAAGGACTCTTACATGCATCCAGTCACTGGATCAACATGTGTCAACGCTGGAACATGTCCTGTCAACGCCTCATATTCAGACGCTGACACATACAAAAGTGACTCACCAAGAGTTAAACCTGCTGGTTTTGATCTGGATACTGTATGTGCTTATATTGCTTCTTTGCCCAATGGTTCAGTGATTACATATGAGGACCTTGAGCAAATAAGTGATGAGCACTTAGAAGAGATTGATATTAAGTGGAACATGGCTCTTTCTAGTATAAGAGCAAACAGGTGGAATAGAAGGTTTAAGAAGAAGATGACCTTTAATGCAAAGGACATTGTTGGATTTGATAAATCCAAAGTTGAGTGCTACAACTGTCATTGTATGGGGCACTTCATGAGGGAATGCAGATCTCCAAGAAGATATGATGTTGGCAAACCCTCAAGTCAAACTGTTAAAGATCAAGATCCTAAAGCCATGGTTGCAGTACAAGACATTGATGGTATTGGATGGGACTGGAGCTATTTGGCTAAGGTTGTGGAAGAGGATAAAGCTTTGGTTGCTGAAATAGAAGAAGAAGAGCATGTTCAATATGCTCTCATGGCACACTCCTCCTCTTCACCTGATAATGAGGTATACGATGATGCCTTTTGTAGTAAGGGTTGTAGGTTAAATACTGAGAAACTTAACAAAGAGGTGTTAAGATTATTAGATGATGTGAGTACTGAGAGATGCAAACTGTCTAATTATCAAATTGCTCTCACTCAAACTGAGAAGACAGTTTCTGAGTACAAGAAAATGGAATTTGACTTAAAAGATAAAATAAATATTTTAAAACATGAGTTAAATGCTAGTAATGATGTTAGGAACATCATGGAAAGTGTTAATGGTGAGTTACAGGCTAAATTAGATGAGGCCATTAAGAATAAGGATAATGTTGGCCTTAAAATTCAGAGATTTGATAAGGCCACACAAACCCTAGGAGAATGTGTTAATAAACAAAGGGATCCTAAGGACATGACTAGGATTGGGATGAAAGACTATACTCTTGTTCCACCACCAGCTGGTGACTTCTATGGTGTCCAACAAAAGGACCTATCTTGGACTGGTTTACCACAACTCCAAGAGGAGGAATTCATTCCTCCACCAAGAGTCATTACCCCAGTTGAAGAGTATCAACAGAAGTTGACTGACTTGAATGAATGGAAGAAAGCCAACCCTACCTTATTTGTTAAGGGTGGCTTGTTATGTGAAAGTCCAAATGAGTCAACCCCTATTAAGGTAACAAACCCAATCACTGGTAAGGCTGTTGACCTTGGCTCAAACACTGTTAGAAAACCTAGCATTAAGTATGCAGCAATGTATAGGAATACTAGGTCACCTAAAAGCCAAGTTAGTAATGATGGAACAGGCTTCTTCTCTTATAGACCTAGGGTTGTGTCTAGAAAAGCTTGTTACTCATGTGGTAGCTTTTCACATTTAGCATATAAGTGTGTCAACGCTTCCAAGGTCAACGCTGTTAAAAAGTCAAACGTTGTCAGACCCAAACCTTGTGTGTAGCAAAGTCCACAAGTTGTTAAACCTGCCCCATTCTTCACTATAGGGTCTAACACTCATGGACAAAGACCATTTCAAAAGACAAATACTTGGTCTAATAGGCAATGGGTTTTTTGTAGCAAACCCTAGGTTTAACGCTGACAAGGGTAATTTCAGCGTTGACAAGACCAAATCCAACGCTGATAGAAACGTGTCCAGACCTAAATATTTGCAACCATAGGGTAAGGGGTCTAAAGCTTCTTCAAGCTTGACATGGAGACCTAAGAAAGATCAAAACCCTAATGAAAATGGGATTTCAATGACCTGTAATAGATTTAATTATATTTCAAAGGTCATTACAAAACCTATTGGGGTTAACTGGGTATTTCATCCAAAAAGGGATGAACAAGGGGTTGTTATGAGAACTAAGTCTGTTCTTGTTGAACAACCAGATGAATCCAAGTCTGCTACGGCTTGGGTTCCCAAAGAAAACTAACTTGTTTTCTTTATGTGCAGGGCATTCAAAAACAGGTCAATGATTATGGATATTGGGACAGTGGATGCTCAAGGCACATGACAGGGAAGGAAGATTATCTCACTAACTTCACTCCCATTAAGGATGGTGATAAGGTTTACTTTGGAGGCGGATATGGAACTATCACAGGCAAAGGAACACTTCTCACCAAGAACTTGCGTTTTGAGAACGTATTTCTGGTAAAGGAACTTGATTACAATCTTTTTAGTGTATCACAAGTTTGTGATAACAAAAATAAAGTTCTGTTTACTGATACTGAATGCTTGGTGTTAAAAAAGGATTATAAGATCCCAGATGAGAAATATATTGACTATAGAACACCTAGACATAAAGACATATATAATGTACTTCTGAATGGGATTAGGATGAATAACAATATGTCATGTTTTTATGCTAAAGCTTCAGTAGATGAGAGTAATCTATGGCACATAAGACTAGGGAACATAAACTTTAAGAATATAAACATGCTGGTGAGACTTGGCTTGGTTGATGGTTTGCCTGAAAAGGCTTTCCATAATGACCACTCTTGTGTTGCATGTCTTAAAGGCAAGCAGCACAAGGTCTCATTCAAGTCTAAACAGGTGCACTTTAGTACTAGACCACTTCACTTGCTTCATATGGACCTATTTGGTCCAACTAATATAGAGAGTTTGAATGGTAAATCATACTGCTTTGTCATCACTGATGACTTTTCTAGGTTTACTTGGACTTTCTTTTTAGCTATGAAGAGTGATACTTCTGACACTTTAATTGATTTTATTACTCAGATAGAGAAGAAAACTTGTAATGAAGTTAAAATGCTTAGAAGTGACAATGGTGGTGAGTTTCGGAATAAATTTTTAGATGATTTTTGTGCCAGGAAAGGGATTACTAGGCAGTTTAGTGTTGCCAGAACCCCATAACAAAATGGGGTTGCTGAGAGGAAGAATAGAACCCTAATTGAAGCAGCCAGAACTATGTTGGCTGATGCTCATTTCCCCATAGCTTTTTGGGCTGAGGTTGTGAATACAGCATGCTATGTTTAAAATAGAGCATTGGTCAACAAGATACAGAACAAAACACCTTATGAATTACTTTGGCGAAGGAAACCTAATATTGGTTTTCTTAAACCTTTTGGCTGTCATGTAGTTGTTCTTGACACCAGTGATGCCTTAGGTAAATTTAGTGCAAAAGGTGATGAAGGCTATTTCATGGGGTATTCAGTACAGAGCAAGGGATATAGGGTTTACCTTAAGAAGGAAACACGTATTCTTGAGAGAGTACATGTTAGGTTTTTAGAGAGTAAACCTAGTGATCCTGAAAGTGGTCCAAATTGGTTGTTTGACTTGGAACCTCTATCTAGAACTTTAAATTATATGCCTGTCACTAATCCAGACATTGTGAAGGTAACTTCAAATGTTGTGGAAGAACAAGTTGTTGGCGTTTCAGGTACACAGGTTAATGAAAAGGTTGGATCACAAGCAGAAAAGTCATCTCCTATACGAGAGTATGTTACAATTCCCATATGGACAGATGCTTTTGCTGCTGCTGCTGCTGGAAAGGATAATGGTGGTCCCCAAGTACCACCAGATAATAACATGCATGGTCCTTCAGGCGCTGACAAAGGCAAATCTAGCGCTGACAGGACAAATCCAGACGTTGATGGCTCAAACGTTGACAACAACATTTCAAGCGTTGTTAGCCCAAACGTTGACAACCAAGGTTCAGGCGTTGACAACACTTTTGCACATCTTTTCTCTTCTACTTTTGAACAGGGTGAACCTTCCAATTTATATGAAGAGGTTCATCCTTATATTGATGAAAGAGAGTCTGAAGAAGAAGATATTGGCAACATAGATAATGAGATTGAAGACACCAGACTTTTTGAAGGAGGAGTTCTCACTTCTACTATGAAGAATCATCCTCCATCACAGATTATTGGAGATGTTATGACTCCTGTTCAGACTAGAAGATCTCATCAAAGTCTTGGTAGATTTATTGCCAATATTCACAAGAAGGTTGATACCCCTCTTGTGCAAGCATGTTTGTTTGCCTGTTTTCTGTCACAACAGGAACCCAAGAAGATCTTTGATGCTCTCAAAGAACCAAGTTGGGTGGAAGCAATGCAAGATGAGCTTCACCAATTTGCAATTCAGGATGTTTGGGAGCTGGTTGATTGTCCTAGATATGTCAGGCCTATAGGGACAAGATGGGTTCTAAGAAACAAGAGAGATGAAAGAGGCATTGTGGTAAGAAACAAGGCACGTCTGGTGGCTCAGGGATATACACAAGAGGAGGGGATAGACTATGAGGAGGTCTTTGCACCAGTTGCAAGGATTGAAGCTATAAGAATCTTTCTAGCCTATGCATCCTGCATGGGCTTCACTGTCTATCAAATGGATGTGAAGAGTGCCTTCCTCTATGGAACGATTGTTGAGGAGGTATATGTGATGCAGCCTCCTGGTTTTGAGGATCCAGAGAATCCAGACAAGGTGTATAGAGTCAAGAAGGCTATGTATGGACTTCATCAAGCCCCAAGAGCATGGTATGGTACTTTGTCTACTTATTTGGTGGACAATGGATTCAAGAGGGGCACCATAGACCAGACATTGTTTACAAAGAAGAATGGTAAGGATGTTCTGCTTGTTCAGGTCTATGTTGATGATATCATCTTTGGATCCACCAATCCAAAGATGAGTGAGGATTTCTCCAAGCTTATGACAGACAAATTCAAGATGAGTACAATGAGGGAGATGAACTTCTTTCTAAGGTTACAAGTTCAGCAGAAAGAAGATGGTATCCTCATCTCCCAGGATAAATATGTGGCAGAGATCTTGAAGAAGTTTGGCTTTTCTCCACATGAAAAGAGGGCTACTACTCCTATGGATAGAGAACACCCTTGGGGAAAGATTGGAGATGGAAAAGATGTGGATGTCAGGCACTATAGATCAATGATTGGTTCATTGATGTATCTCACAGCCTCCAGACCTAACATCATGTTTGCTGTGTGTGCTTGTGCACGCCATCAAGTGACTCCTAAAGAATGTCACCTTTATGTTGTCAAGAGAATCTTTAGGTACCTATGATGTTATCCTAGTCTTGGCTTGTGGTATCAAAAAGATTCACCTTTAGAGCTTATAGCATATTTAGACAGTGACTATGGAGGTGATAAGTTTGATAGAAAATCCACAACTGGTGGATGTCAGTTTCTTGGGAGCAGGTTGATATCTTGGCAATGCAAGAAACAAACAGTGGTGGCTAATTCTACAACTGAAGCAGAGTATGTGGCTGCAGCTGCTTGTTGTGGACAAGTTTTATGGATTCAGAACCAGCTGTTGGACTATGGGTATAATTTCATGCATACCAAGATATTTGTTGACAATAACAACACTTTATGCATTATTAAGAATCCTGTACATCATTCTAAAACCAAACACATAGAAATTCGACACCATTTTATAAGAGATTGTTTTGAAAAGGGTTTAATACAACCAGATAGGGTTGACACAGAAGAGAATGTGTCAGATTTACTAACTAAACCTTTTGATGCTAGGAGGTTTCAATACTTGGTCACAAGTATTGGAATGATCAATCTCACATAATATGTGTTTTGGGGTCTTTTTGTAAAAGTATGTACAGGATAATGCATTGTTATTGGTCTTTTTGAGGATTTAGATTTTCCACTATATTTTTCTAACACTGACAAAGGTCACTTCAACGCTGATAAGTGTTATTGTGACGTTGTCAGCATTATATTTGTCTAACGCTGACAAAGCTTTTCTTAACGCTGATAAGTGTTATCGGGGCGTTGTCAGCAACACTGTTAGTTTTGTGGTTTTCAATCTAAATGTGCAGGTGGTGTTAGCATTATACCATTGGATACAGAGTTGCTTATGGATCTTTGAAGAATCATTTGAGCATGTTTTTATTTATGGATGATGGTTGGAATTTTCTATTCCTATCTTGACATAAATTTTTTATGTTCATGCATATTTTTGGCAACATATGTATCAGAGTTTAAGGGGAGGTTTTAGGAACCTTTAGGACTTTTGGGTATCCTTATGATACTCTTATCATAATTTTAGATTGTGTCCACAGGTGAGTATGAGTTAGTTTTACTAAATCATGAGGCACTGTAGCATGCAAAGCTGATATACTATGCATGCTGCCAAGACATTTTTGGCCTAGAATTGGTTGTGGTCTGTTAGGAGACTTGGGAATGATTTTATCATGGGTTTTACCTGGGAGTAACAAGGAATTTTATAATGTAACTTAGTTGTTAAGAGTTTTGGTTAGCAAGGGACACTAGAGGACTGTTATGTCTATCTTGCATAAGCAAGTGTGCATAACTGGACAGTGCTTGCCGCCCTATAATAATTATCAACTTATAGGTTATCTTCTCTAGGATAAATTACTTTGTTAAGGTCATTTTTTATTTTTAAATATTTTTATTTTTGGACGCTGACTAGTATTTTTCCAAGCGTTGTTGTGACCAATTTAGACGCTGACATGGCTTTGGCAAACGTTGACAAGAATATAGCCGTTGGGCGTTGATAGGTTATTTTTGACCGTTGACACTCAATGGGACCTACCCAGTTGTTACTTTTTAACATATTTTTGGGCCGTAATTTTGGGAGCAGATAACTCTCATTTAATGCATGAGATAAACTTATTTCTTTTCAATATTTTCATGATTGCATTTTTGAAAATCGTTGCCTAATTTTTGGCCAATCGCATGCATATTTTCTCTCCTATATATTTGGCTCCTATTTTAAACAGATTATTGGAGATGTTATGACTCCTGTTCAGACTAGAAGATCTCATCAAAGTCTTGGTGGATTTATTGCCAATATTTACAAGAAGGTTGATACCCCTCTTGTGCAAGCATGTTTGTTTGCCTGTTTTCTGTCACAACAGGAACCCAAGAAGATCTTTGATGCTCTCAAAGAACCATGTTGGGTGGAAGCAATGCAGGATGAGCTTCACCAATTTGCAATTCAGGATGTTTGGGAGCTGGTTGATTGTCCCAGATATGTCAGGCCTATAGGGACAAGATGGGTTCTAAGAAACAAGAGAGATGAAAGAGGCATTGTGGTCAGAAACAAGGCAAGTTTGGTGGCTCAGGGATATACACAAGAGGAGGGGATAGACTATGAGGAGGTCTTTGCACCAGTTGCAAGGATTGAAGCTATAAGAATCTTTCTAGCCTATGCATCCTACATGGGCTTCACTGTCTATCAAATGGATGTGAAGAGTGCCTTCCTCTATGGAACGATTGTTGAGGAGGTATATGTGATGCATCCTCCTGGTTTTGAGGATCCAGAGAATCCAGACAAGGTGTATAGAGTCAAGAAGGCTATGTATGGACTTCATCAAGCCCCAAGAGCATGGTATGGTACTTTGTCTACTTATTTGGTGGACAATGGATTCAAGGGGGGCACCATAGACCAGACATTGTTTACAAAGAAGAATGGTAAGGATGTTCTGCTTGTTCAGGTCTATGTTGATGATATCATCTTTGGATCCACCAATCCAAAGATGAGTGAGGATTTCTCCAAGCTTATGACAGAAAAATTCAAGATGAGTACAATGGGGGAGATGAACTTCTTTCTAAGGTTACAAGTTCAGCAGAAAGAAGATGGTATCCTCATCTCCCAGGATAAATATGTGGCAGAGATCTTGAAGAAGTTTGGCTTTTCTCCACATGAAAAGAGGGCTACTACTCCTATGGATAGAGAACACCCTTGGGGAAAGATTGGAGATGGAAAAGATGTGGATGTCAGGCACTATAGATCAATGATTGGTTCATTGATGTATCTCACAGCCTCCAGACCTGACATCATGTTTGCTGTGTGTGCTTGTGCACGCCATCAAGTGACTCCTAAAGAATGTCACCTTTATGCTGTCAAGAGAATCTTTAGGTACCTAAGATGTTATCCTAGTCTTGGCTTGTGGTACCCAAAAGATTCACCTTTAGAGCTTATAGCATATTCAGACAGTGACTATGGAGGTGATAAGTTTGATAGAAAATCCACAACTGGTGGATGTCAGTTTCTTGGGAGCAGGTTGATATCTTGGCAATGCAAGAAACAAATAGTGGTGGCTAATTCTACAACTGAAGCAGAGTATGTGGCTGCAGCTGCTTGTTGTGGACAAGTTTTATGGATTCAGAACCAGCTGTTGGACTATGGGTATAATTTCATGCATACCAAGATATTTGTTGACAATAACAACACTTTATGCATTATTAAGAATCCTGTACATCATTCTAAAACCAAACACATAGAAATTCGACACCATTTTATAAGAGATTGTTTTGAAAAGGGTTTAATATAACCAGATAGGGTTGACACAGAAGAGAATGTGTCAGATTTACTAACTAAACCTTTTGATGCTGGGAGGTTTCAATACTTGGTCACAAGTATTGGAATGATCAATCTCACATAATATGTGTTTTGGGGTCTTTTTGTAAAAGTATGTACAGGATAATGCATTGTTATTGGTCTTTTTGAGGATTTAGATTTTCCACTATATTTTTCTAACACTGACAAAGGTCACTTCAACGCTGATAAGTGTTATTGTGACGTTGTCAGCATTATATTTGTCTAACGCTGACAAAGCTTTTCTTAACGCTGATAAGTGTTATCTGGGCGTTGTCAGCAACACTGTTAGTTTTGTGGTTTTCAATCTAAATGTGCAGGTGGTGTTAGCATTATACCATTGGATACAGAGTTGCTTATGGATCATTGAAGAATCATTTGAGCATGTTTTTATTTATGGATGATGGTTGGAATTTTCTATACCTATCTTGACATAAATTTTTTATGTTCATGCATATTTTTGGCAACATATGTATCAGAGTTTAAAGGGAGGTTTTAGGAACCTTTAGGAATTTTGGGTATCCTTATGATACTCTTATCATAATTCTAGATTGTGTCCACAGGTGAGTATGAGTTAGTTTTTACTAAATCATGAGGCACTGTAGCATGCAAAGTTGATATACTATGCATGCTGCCAAGACATTTTTGGCCTAGAATTGGTTGTGGTCTGTTGGGAGACTTGGGAATGATTTTATCATGGGTTTTACCTGGGAGTAACAAGGAATTTTATAATGTAACTTAGTTGTTAAGAGTTTTGGTTAGCAAGGGACACTAGAGGACTGTTATGTCTATCTTGCATAAGCAAGTGTGCATAACTGGACAGTGCTTGCCGCCCTATAATAATTATCAACTTATAGGTTATCTTCTCTAGGATAAATTACTTTGTTAAGGTCATTTTTCATTTTTAAATATTTTTATTTTTGGACGCTGACTAGTATTTTTCCAAGCGTTGTTGTGACCAATTTAGACGCTGACATGGCTTCGGCAAACGTTGACAAGAATATAGCCGTTGGGCGTTGATAAGTTATTTTTGACCGTTGACACTCAATGGGACCTACCCAGTTGTTACTTTTTAACATATTTTTAGGCCGTAATTTTGGGAGCAGATAACTCTCATTTAATGCATGAGATAAACTTATTTCTTTTCAATATTTTCATGATTGCATTTTTGAAAATCGTTGCCTAATTTTTGGCCAATCGCATGCATATTTTATCTCCTATATATTTGGCTCCTATTTTAAACAGGGTACCTAACCATATTTTCTCCTATAACTTCATCTTTATCAATCATTCAAACAGCTTTCAACAATGGCACCAAAATTTAAACCAAGTGATTTGGAATTGGGGTTCAGAAGTCAACACAACATGGTAGCATATCTGGAAGCTGATGATACTCTGTTTCCCCAATACACACAAATGGTGGCGTATTTGAATGCATCCCCTATTAGGTATGCTCTTTCTCATGCTCCACTCATTCATGTCACACATATTAAACAGTTTTGGAACACTGTTAGTTCCTCAACAGTTAATAGAGTGACTACATTATCATCTATTGTTCATGGGCGCACATGGGTGGTTACTGAAGCTTTGGTTCGCCAAGCTTTGCATCTTGATGATGCTGATGGTATAACCACCCTCCCCATTAATGAAATAGAACAAGGACTAAGGGCTTTGGGTTATCCTTTTCCTGCTGAGGGAACTTTAAATAAATATCATAAACAGGAGTTTCCCCCCAGCCTGGAAGTATCTAATACATGTCCTCTTACAATGTTTGAGTCCCAAGTGTACTGCACACAATGAGATCAATAGATCTGTTGCTAGTGCTATTGTGTGCATTGCTACTGGGCAAAAGTTTAATTATTCAAAAATGATTTTTGAGGGCATGTGTAAAAATAAAGGGAACAAAATGACTTTAGCTTATCCCCGGTTTTTTACAAATGGTTTTTTATGTCCAAGGTTACTGCACAAGGGATCATGATGATTTTTATGAGATCCCTGTGCAAAAGAAAGCAATTTTTACAAAGATGAACTCACACCCACATCGTGACTTACCCTTAACCCCAGCTATGATTGCTGTCATTGAAGTAGCACAACCCCAACCAGACCCTCAACCCCAACTTGACCCAATACCTGAACCATTACCTTCACCACAACACATGCAAATTGACCAAGAACCCTTCAACGCTGACACATTAAATGTTGGCGTTGACATGCCTATTCCAAACGTTGACACAAATCCTTCACAGACCCAAACACCCCTTAACCAACCCACATCCACCCAATCCACATCATCTTCTCCCCCAACACAATATAGGTTGCAAAAACGCCAAAGGACTACTGGAGTGTTCTCCTCTAGTGGTCCTAGCCATGTAGCAGAGAGTACCACCACCACAAGTGTGGTTGGTGCTATGGATGAGGCTGGGAGTATTGGTTCTGGCTTAGAAGCTGGCCAAGACAGTCCTACCATAATTAAGACCTCATCCATGCCCAATGAATCTAACTTGGGAGGTCAAATACCCATTTTAGAAGAGGGCAGATTGGAACCAATGACCTTAATGGAATTGACGGTTGTCTGCATAAGCTTGCAAAAGAAAAATGCAGACCTGGTACATATTGTCAGTACACAAGGCCTTGAACTCAAGCAATTGAGGGAGAGGATTGCTGTTTTGGAAAAAGCTAGCACAAGGAGAGGGATGGAGGAATCTTCCAAAGGGGAGGATGAACAGATAAATGTGAGTGATAAGGGCTCCCATGATGGTGAATCTTTGGGTGTTACTGAGGCCCTAACTAGTTTGAAGAAACAGACAGGTTTTGATACGTCTCTAGTCTCTCCTACAAACTTAAATTTGTCATTTACAGCCATGTTGGAGGAAATTACAAGAGGCGCTGAGACATGTACTTTGGGCGTTGACAAGCAAGATTTGAACGCTGACATGAGTAACTTGGGCGCTGACAAAGCAAAAGTGAGCGTTGACAGACCTGCAGATGAGGTTGATGTATTCCAGTCATCATCCATCATCAAAGATGTTTCTTCACAGGTATTACCATCTTCCTTACCCACATTGGATCCATTAGATAAGGGTAAGGGTATTATGGTAGAAGTAGATGTTCCAAAGAATGCAGCACAGATTGAGTTTGATAAAAGGTTGGTTGCACAAATTATGGAACAAGAAAGAAAGAAGGTGGGTGAATCACCTTTTGTTGTCACTTCAAAAGAGCAAGAAGGAAGTGATGAAGCCAGTTCAGACTCAAGTGTAATGATCATAGAACAACCAGAAAGACTTGAGTATGGGGATGAGTTGGCCAAGGAGAAGTTGATAGAGTTGAAATTTCAAGTTGATTTTGATATGCCAGAAGTTGTTCAGATGTACCATGCTTGGGAAGATAGGTGTATGGAGAATCTACATTTGACTATTTCAGACCAGATATGGGGTTTGGAGATTCTCCTAAGAGTACAAAAGGACTGCAAGGTAATTCTGAGACACAGGGCTAGCAATATTCTCTCATTGTTGAAAAGTGATAGAAGGGAGTTGTACTACATGCTTCTCAGATGTCATGGAACAGGATGGACTTATAAGAAATTGATTTCTTTGACATTTGAAGAGTTGGAGTTCAAAGCTTATCCCAATTGGGTTAGAGTGCAGGAAGAAAACACTCTAAGACTTCTTTCTGATGAAAGAAAAGAAGAACTTGCAGAGGAAATGGATCTTAAGAAGGCAATATTTATTCCCAGACCTGTGAAGAAGGGAGTCCCTCTTGAGTTTCCCAAAGATATGGATAGGTTACATCCAAGTGAAGCTGTTATAAGAAAGAGCCTCAAGCTCTCACCATTGGAAGCTTCAGATATGGTACAAGTGTTACCACTTGATTCCAGAAACCCTATTATAAGCTATTAAGAAGATGAATGTGGGTTTTGGAAGATTGGCAGGTATGGCAAAGAGGTTTACACTTTTACCACTCTTATATCTTTGTTTGCAAGTTTTGATAGAGAAGACTTGGTAGACCTATGGAGGTTGTTAGAGGCCAAGTATGAGACTGAAGATCCCACTTCAGTCAATGCAATAAAACTATGGTCAACATTCAAGAGAATGTGTGGACCAATAGATGAAGATCCTGCTATTTGGAAGGATCTTGAAGATGATCTCAGTAGTCTTCAATGGCGTTTGTATTCAGCTGCTGGTGTATATTACTTGAGTTCTACAAAGTTTGCTGAGTATCTTCTTGTAGATGCTCAATATTCCATGTCCAAGGAAGTCTTGGAGAAGATGAAGACAACACAGCTGGAGATAGATTATTCAAGTGACGTGGCCAAAGATTTGATCAGATTTATTTATTACCAATATGATAAGTGTTGTAAGATTCCTCCTAGTTCTTAATGTTTATTCAGAAACTTGATCACTAGAGTAGATATCAAGTTTAGGGGAGGATTGTTGGGAATAAATTACAGCCAGTCTACTTGAGCGCTGACAAGAGTAAAACAAGCGTTGATAGGAAGAAAACAAACGCTGACAGATCAAGCGTTGACAAGAAGAAGTCAAGCGTTGATACATTGAAGACAAGCACTGATGGAAGGATATGATCTACGCGTTTATTATGTTCTAGATTACTTCTAGTAAAGATAGGAACAACAATGTATTTTCTATATTTATCTTTACCTAGAATAGTTGATACGTAGATTATTGTACAAGGCTTCTTATGTCTATAAAAGAAGACCTTTAGGTTATTGTTCAATATAAGTTTTCATACGTTAAACACTTTCATTGTAAGCAAGTTTGTTATCATTAATCAAAGTGAAAGTTTGTTTACAGCTTTGTGTTCTTGTTTAAGTGTTAATTCCGCATAACACTTAGATTGTCATATACATATACAAAGGTTTCTCTACGTGTATAACTTGATCTAATCTCGTATACATAAAGCTAAATCGATCTAAGTTTGGGATCAACAGATACTATCACATTATACTTTATCATGACATGACTTATATACTTCAACCCTTTATTGATAATGAAATTTAAGCATCTTTTCTTAATACATAATTATTTTCATTCAAGCAACTCTTTCATAATTCCTACATTTTCACATTACTTATCACAACGCATATATTTCCATTAAGTTTCATCTCTAATGCATTCTTGAACATTCTTAAACATTTTACTTAGATCAAACATCTCATAATATATTATCATCACACATTCTTCACATACTTATACATATAAGTACTACCCTAGACTTAAAGGCACATACATACTCATAACTACACTTAACACTTTTCTCGAAAGAGTTTCATATTCTTAACTGTATTCAATACATTTAGTGTATGAAAAACACACTTATCATGATCAAATTATGTCTAAGTATCATCATTATAATTAAATCACAAGAGCTAACTACCTTATAGTTAAGGCATTCACATTCTTCACTACTTACTCTTACGTCATGCACATCTACGAGTGGTCTAATATTGGAAAACTTATAGTTGGAAACTATTTCAATTATAACGAAGCTCTGATACCAAGTTGAAACACCCCTTTTCTGACTTGACCAAAAATATAAGAATTTTGACCTTTTTCACAAAAACTACTTTACCAAAACAAGCACCATGTTACTCTTTAACAAAATGAGAAAAATACCTTTAATTTTAGACACTCAAAAGAATATTTGAAATAAATTAGAATCGATTACCTCATATTCGATATAAGGTACGACTTCTAACTGATTATGGATCAAAAAATATAGAGAAAACAAGTTATGACATATTTGAAGCACTTAGCCACGGGCCGAGGTTTCCGGCCGCAGGCTAAACCTTCAATGAGGTTTTGGTCGCCGGACGAGGGTTCACCGCCGCAGTCCGTGCCCAGTTTGGAGCCTCTGAGGCCTTTAGCTGCTGGCCGATAGCCACGACCATAGGCGAGCCTAGGTTTTTCCCAATCCTTGCATATTTCATATTTTCTTTTGAAAATGACTTCCACAACTCCATACTTCACGAAAAATTTCTAGCACTTAATAAAACATTAAAATACATCATTTTCCTAAACAATAGCGGTCTATGAGACCCGTGGTCACATACCTTTCGGGGGTTTTCCAAACACCCGTTTTGACCCACTCTACATACCAATTACAACACAAATAAGCATTTAATCAAAAATCAATACTTGGACTTGGACACTTGACAATATCTTTTACAATCCATTTTACGACACTTGGGGGCTAAACCTTACTTCGAGCTCAGTATTCTACATCTTCAATTATATGTTAATCTAATACGTTCAATTTATAAGCTTTCCATCCAAGACCATAATGAAGGCCTTACCATCTTCGTGTATAACCTACAAAATGGTTAATAACTAAACCGTAAGCATTACGCTTAGTAAGTAAACGACATAAGAAGCTCATTTAACATATTTTCATCACAATTGCTTAATTCATCATTCATCAATAAACATATAAACTTTACATACCTTCACTAGCATATCAATTATGCAAAACATAAAGTAGCTAATTTAACCACTAGCCTCATCTTAATCATAAACCAATCATATAAGCCATAATATTTTATAACCTTAACTCAAACCATCACATGTAACCCATAACACATAATACAAAACATGGTGAACTTCATATAACATTTTGTTATAGTCAATTTACTCACTTCATATCCAAGCTATTAACACCATGAACATCATCATC
Source organism: Glebionis coronaria (assembly GCA_025667525.1). Lineage (NCBI taxonomy): Eukaryota > Viridiplantae > Streptophyta > Magnoliopsida > Asterales > Asteraceae > Glebionis > Glebionis coronaria. The sequence continues at coordinate 633,034,328 of CM046875.1, read as the reverse complement.
ATCCTTGGTTACATGACCCCTAACCATAATCATCACAATGAACCAATATCATATAAAGCAATACTATAACCAATAACATACCCTTCACCCTTCAATATAACTTAACTCATAATTAGCTCAAAACCATATTTTACCCAATTTCCCCAAATTGGTAACATGCACCCTAATTCAATATTACCAATTCAACTTAATATAAAAACTACATACTAATGAAAGATTATTACATGAACTAACTCTTGAATTAACATCTATAAACCTTCATCAATAGATCATCATCTTGCCTCTCTCTCTTCTTTTATCTCTCTAGACCGACATCTCTAAACATACCAGAACATTTAGAAAGTCTACGAATTATCTAGGATAACTACTTATTAATTGTATATAACTTTATCCTTTTGTCAACTTTAGTCCTTAAAGTTAATTTCTTTTAATTTGTGACACATCATATTTTCACGAACTTATAACTTACCATTTGACTTATGGTTTGACTATCGGGTTTACGTTCCCTTTAAAACTTTGACCATCTGGTTGACTAGCCAATCACATAACATCTTCAAACTTATAAACGTCATAGTTAAACTACCAAATGGCATTATCATAAGTAAATGCTTAAGACTCGGTTTTAGGCTGTTACAAATCTATCCCTCTTATTTAGATTTTGTCATCGAAATCTTGTTTGCTTAACACTTATGACCGTTCATAAATATTTCTATACCTAAGGCCCATTTCATAATCGCTACGTCAATTACCATCCATTCATTTGCTATAAAACGAACAACTTACCAAGCATAAATCATTAAGATGAGAGTCTAAATAATAAAACTTTACTCAAACATATAATTACAACAATATTTCAAATAATCCTAATGACGTCATGTCATTGACATCATAACACTTTATTGAAATTTCTCTACTTCACACAACATTTTATAAAAGATAACACTTTACATCACAAGCGCAATAAAGTTTCCAACAATGACGAACTATTATTTGGAAATATTTACCATTTTGACTTAAGGTAAATCTAACTTCAACATTCGTTCTCAATGTATCAATGTGAAATGTTGATGCGAAAGTTAGGGTAGAACGCGCTTGACCCAAATTAGGCTTAATTTGGGGTCTTGTGGACTCTGGCTCTTTCACTAAGTGAAACTTGCTTTGAGGACCCTACACAATAAACAGACACCGTTAGGCTTACCGTGGGTTTCTGACCTACGATTAGACTCTGGTGTGAGAGTAAGTAATCGATTTAAGTATGTAGTGTTTAGGGTATTGTGTGTATCGTCCCTTTGTGGAACGTATGGGGTTCCTTTTATACCCGATTGAGTCCTGGCTGGGCTTTCCTACTCTTGCGGCCAAAGGAAGAGATAATGACCTAAATTAGCTTGATCTTTATCGTATAATAAAGGCAAGTGTATATCTCTTCACTTTAGGCGAATATATCTATATGATAGATTATACTATTGTCTGATCCTGTCACGCTGCGACACGGACCTGGTTAAGTAATTAACCTTATGTGCGACAGCGGCTTACCGGGCCTCTTGGCTTGCGCGCGCACATCGCACAAGCATTTAATCCATTCCTGATGTATGCAGGTAGTACCCGTGGGTCGGGCTATCCAGCCCGACTACTATACGTCATCATGTCCCCCCAGTCTAGTGGTCGTAGGTTCCAACCGTGGCTACTAGACAATAGACCATTCATGCCCCTGTGCAAACACCATTAAAAACAAATACCACGCACAACCCACATGAAATGATTTTGAATAACTATCCACGTCAGATTCCACTATCACAACCCTGCATCGAGAACTGGGAAAGACACTAACCACGTCAGAGGAGCCAACTAGCCAACACCGTAGGATGAACAAAGTATTTTGGACACGTGCCGCAAGATCCCATGCAGCTATAGTGCATATAAATGCAGTCTGACAGACATCCAACTTTCTTCTTGGCCTATCCAAAAAAACCTTCCCACCATTGTTGAAAATAGCAGGAAACAAAACGTCGAACAACAATGAATACCAACTCTACCCTCGTTTCAAATACCTGCAAAGAAAAAAATGGTAGCACAGCTGTTTGATGTGACGTCCCGCATAACATAACAAGAACTCTCCCACTTCATCACGAAATACCACATATCTGCAGATCTCCATCCTGCTGTACCCGTTCCACAAGCACATATTGGAAGTTTCCCGGATGGAAAAATTGGTATATACACCAAATTCATCGAGTTTTCCAACAATCGCATATTCCTAAGTCTCTTTCTGATGGATATACTAAGCTACTATAGCATACACCTGTCGCAGCTGCATTGTATAGGCGCCGCCAAAATCTCAAATTTTGAAACAAACTGCCTGCTTAAGAATGTTGACCCCACAATAAACCTTTTCCGCGCCTTCTACCGACCCTCGTGGATAAACGGGTGGATATCTTTTGCAAAACGTCCTGGTCAATTACAATGTTACTCGATAAAGCTAGATTCGCTGAAGAAGTGGACCGATAAGTTCTTTTGGGTAGATAAAGTTGTATTTCCATTTGACTACGATTTCATCACTCCTGAGACAATGATGAAAGATGGCCGCCCTATTGCTGGCTCGTACAATGAAGCAGATGTGCAGGTAATTACCACCGACCGGATACCAATGCAGGAATACCCAGAGGCCCTTTTATACGCCCTAGGACTGAGCCTTACATCGACCCTTCCTGCAAACCACCTCCCCTAATACTTTGATGAATTCAACCATGGTAAGGACCTTGTAGTCAAAAAATCAAAAATGCAAACAACTTATGCGCATATACTCACATATGCATCACACTTCTACAAAACTAACTTATACGCAGCTTGTGAAGCGCGAGAATCCGTGCGTAGTGACTATGCGCGCTCGACCTTTCACATCATTCGAGTTATCAAATGGATGGCGCGTTAGCTAACGCACCGTAGCCCTGGAGTTCCCTTCCCCAACACCTGGAGGGAGCGCCGAGAGGACGACGGTAGTGAATGCCACTCCCATCCGAAGTGTGCCATGTATCATAGAGTCTTCATCAGAAGAAACAGATCTGGGAGGGGAGGAAGACCATGGCCTCGGAGGGGACTCCTACACAGGCCTAGCAGAAGAGATCATATCGGTTCCTAGTTACAAACAATTACCGTGCTCCCCCACACAACAAATTCCCAAAAGGGGGAGAACACTGCAGACTAGACCTCGAGCCGATGTGACTTCGTGGGGAATACTCTCAAGGCCACGGGGAAAGACACATTTGCCCAGGTACATCACCACACCACTCCTTATCATTAGCTCGAATCAAAAAATGAGTGCACTTTCCTAACAATCGTAGGGCATTAAATGTGCAGCTCCCACGTTGCAATGACCAAAGCTGGCGCAAGCACCTCGAATTCCACCAAATTCATTCCCTCCTGGAAGTGCACCCACTCATGCGTACTGGACTGCGCAACTGCATGCGAGGATTTTATCCACCACTTAACTCCCCCTGGTCGCGCCCAACACTTGCAGGAAATGCCCGCCACAACACTAATAAGAGAGTTGGATACAGTTACTTCACAAGAAATAACTCTAGTCGCGCATTTGAAAAAGAAGGTATCCCAGCTATCAGAGCAACTGGCACAGGCAAATGAAAAGGTCCACCAAGCAGCAAAACAAAAAGTCCACGAACTCGTAATTGCCAAGTACGAACTTACAGGTTTGCGCGCTGTGTCCAGCATAAATGCCGGATCCATCCAATATTTGGAGGATGAAAAGGCAACATTATCTGAACTTATAGATCACGAGCGTTGCCTACGTGTGAAGCAGGAGAATGAAAATCGCTGGGCTATGTCGAAGTTGGAAGAAGGTATGAGTGCCCTTACTTCAAATTGTAACAATTTTGTTGCCAACTGTCACAAAGATATGGCCAAAAAATCCGAGGTTCTGAAGTATATGAGTACCGATTTTGATGAAGAGCTTTATCCACACCTCACCGCCGTGCGCACAGAGAATCACTGGTTAATAAAGCATGGCCTGCCATTGGCTGCGAAAAGTTCCATGGAGAAGCCCAGCCTCCATAAAGTGATCAGGGATATCTTCGATGCTACGTGACTACTAGGACAAAGCCTCGCCATGGAGCGCGCCTTGAAGGAGAAGTTATTAACCAGACCACTAGAGGGTAGTGAAATTTACTCCAGGTACGCGCAAGAACTCTTTGATGCTGCATTCCACAGACTATAAGGCCTCCCATTGCCCATTATAGACCGCCTTGAGAAAGACCAAGATTTTCCTATAAGTGTGACCATGGCCGGCCTTACCTTAGCAAGTCATCGCGTAGAAAGAACGGAAGAAGGTCCCCCTGCCCTGGCCAAACCGGATATTTCTCAACTACAGGTCACAGTCTACATCTCTGGTGCACCAATAATGATCTCCCTAGAAGACAAGTTGAAGTAGCACGTGAGACGTGTTGCGAAGAAGAACCGGACTTCAACTAAAGGTGTCGCTATTGGTTTAGGTTTAGCACACCCTAGTCGATCCGATGGTGTACCAGTTAGCCTGCCTTCCATCGATGTGTATCAGACTCGCGTGTTGCAATGTATGAAGGAGGCATGGGTACAACATTCCGCGTCGTTGAACCCGGCGCACCGCAGGTTGAAGAGGTCGCTGTCAGCGAACGACCTCCTATAGAGGGCACCTTTCTATACTATTTTCTTTTACTAACTACGCACGATAAATTTGTAACTTAAGGAATGTGCATAATATTTTATGGAAACCCGTTTGTTTGCCAATACATAGCGTCCTGCGCTATGCTCACGTTCTTTGTTATATATCTGGGTCCAGGTGTCTGTATTCACGCCTGAGTGAGACATAACTCCTGTTTATGAGTACACTCATGGGAGTGCGACTCTAAACTTATGGGCGAGTCGAAAGTCATAATGTGTGGTCCTGCCACTACTACCATAAGCGATGTCATAAAAAATGACAAGTTTGTTAGGCGTGCACACTGTGTCTTGTGCATATCCGTCATAAAGTATGCGGACTGCTACACTTACCACAACGTCTTGTGGGAAGCTGCCTAACAAAGGATACCTGATCCAACGCCGCTGGGGGTGCATCCTTCTTACACGACAAGTTTAATTAGTAGGGTAAACTTAGTCCTCTTATTTCATCGGGAAACGTTTATTGTACATGTACACCGGAAGGCCAAATTTATATATATATTCCAGAAAAGAAACAACACTCTTATGCATAAAAGATAGAATAGAAAAAGATTATTTGGGCTGCGGAGCTAGCTAGGAACATCATCGTTTTATTCATATTTTTTCCCAATGTTGAAATAAATAACAAAAAAGGAAACCCTAAAAACGACAATAAAGAAAAAATACACGGATCCTTATTGGGGCTATTAGTAGCCAAGAGAAAGGTCCATGATAACTATGCAATATCTCAGGGAGAATATCGTCCACAATTCTGGCTGCGTCTCAACTCAACTCTCGCAGGGCTGGATATTGACTCCGCACAGCTACGCGCACTCCTCCCGGTCCATGAGAGTCCTTTTCTCGCCTTACCGTTTGTGTGCTTCGTGCTACCGGTAGTATGCCCCTACAATCCTGCTGCCGCATAGTGCGTGCAGTTATCCTGGCTGTGGAGGCGACTGCTCCCCTGTGTTGTTGCTGGTGTTTACCATTAGATGGGAGTAGTGCTGATGCGCGCCACGCCATATTTCTAATTGATGTTGCTAGGGAAGTAATAGTACGCCCCAGCTTTGAGAGCATTCCTCCTTTCTCTGCGCCTTTGATTGAGGGTGGGACAGTAATCATGTTAGAATTTTTCCTCTTGAGCCTGCCTGGTATCTCTGACAACGCACCACTCTCTTATGAGCATCCTTATGTATAAATGGCCAAAAGTACCCTGAGCGAGTGACTTCCTCAACTACAACTACCGGGCCACGAGGGCATACTCTTCTTTGCACGGCTTTCACCACTGCCCGCGCTTGATCTGGTGCTAAGCATTGCAACATCCAACCGTTGCCTGATTGTCTGTACAACGCTCCTTTGACAATTTTAAAGTGCCTAGCTCGTACCTGTATTTGCCTAGCCTTCCTTCTGTTGCTTGGAAATTTGTTATGCGACAAAAACTCTCTAATAGGTGTCATCCATGTTGGTGGCTCCATGTCCACGATTACATTTTTATGCAAGACAAAATCAACTAGAACATGGTTAGGAGGTGATACAAGGCTTTTGGCCAGGAAAAAAGATTCGTTGATGTATGTCTAATCGAATTGATCTGGTTAACCTATGCGACTCAGTCGTTCTTTGGTGGCAACAAAAGTTGTGTCGTTGTAGTAATTAAAATGTGCAAAGACTTTAATGTAAATTTACTTTAAAGTAAAGTGACGTTAAAGTAAATCTAAGTCTAACTTAAAATAAATGGCAAACTAAAATCTATCTAAAACTTAAAACGCAAACTAAAAGCGTGACTAAAATTAAAAGGCACTAAAAGTAAATAACGCAAACTAAAATCTATCTAAGGCAAACTTAAAACGCAACTAAAACTTAAAACTAAGGCAAGGCTAAAAATAAATCTAAGGCAAGTAATCTTAAAGTGCGACTAAGTAAAAAGGCGGGAGAAATAAATCTTGAAAACTAAAAACAGAAACTTAAAAACTGAAATTAAAAGAACCTGAAAATTAGCTCATCCGGAATAAACCTTCGTTCGGAATAATCACTCATCCGGAATGTCACCTTCGTTCGGAATGATTCTTCTTCACTCGGAATATTTTCCCAAAACTTTGATCCGGAATAAAATGCTTACTCGGAATATGTCACCTATCCGGAATAAACTTCTTTATTCGGAATAATGGTCTTGATCTGGAATGTTGCCCTTGATCCGGAATATTTCTTGATCCGGAATAATATTCCGAATAGAACCCTTGATCCGGAATGTCTCAGTATTCCGAATAAACTCCTTGATCCGCAATAATAAATTATTCCGGATGAACTTGTTGATCCGGAATATAATTTGATTCGGAATGAGAGGTTGATCCGGAATATTCCCTTGATCCGAAATATTCTGTTGATCCGGAATGTGAGCTTGATCCGGAATAAATGGCTTTTCCGGAATGTCTCCATATTCTGGATGAATTGTTTGATCCGGAATAATAAAATATTCCGAATAAACTCTTCTGATCCGGAATGTTCAATATTCCGGATGAACACCTTTTATTCAGAATAATCAACACAAACCCTTCACTCGGAATGTTTTGCTTGATCCGGAACTTTTCCTGGGAATACACAGTAACAAACACAGCGAAAAACAAGGATACCAAGATATACACGAATCTACAAAACTAAATCAAATCAACCACAAGATTAAATCAAACTAATCATTAAACATCTAATAATCATAAACAAACAATCCAAAACAATCAAACTAACAAATCTAACCAAAATAATCAAAACCCACTTAAATAAATCAATAGAAATCAAGAACATGAACATAAACAATAAAGCATGAAGATTAAGATCAAATAAAGAAAGGTAGATAGGAGATTAACAAGAAAAAGTAAAGATTTACAAGAATTAAAAGAGAACTTACTTGAAATTAAATGTATTTAAGGTACAAGACAAGGTATTTAAATTTGACAAGTAATTAAATGGACATGAATTTAAATGACAAGGTAAATAAAATGGAAGAAATAGTGTGTCAGACTATCCAACAAAAACAAAATGATTATCCTAATGACTATTTATAGCGGAGGATTAGGGAGTGCTTAGGAAGCTTCCTCCCCTCCTTCATTTTTCCTTAATTGCACTCTTAAGTCCTTAAGCCTTTTAATCTTCTTAATCTTGGACTTGAATGACTTCGTCTCGGGATTTCTTCAAACTCGTCTTGTAATTCTTCAATAAATTAGACTTGAGTTTTTCGGCTTTTGATAAACTTCCGTCTTTTGACTTTTTCTTCGATAAATCTTCAGAATTGGTCTTGGACTTCCGTTCTTTTTGCACTCTTGACTTCTTGACTTCGTCTTTCGTCTTTTTCTTCGATAAAAGCCCGTGAATGCCCGTGTTTTCTCCACTTTTCACCTTTTCGTCCTAAATCACAACAAAAACACAAACCACGCATAATTCTGACATAAATGATATAAAATACATGTTTTGGCTCGGTTATTATTGTAATTAAGTGGTAAAAAGGATGGGTGTTTACACACCTATCAGGAGGTTTGTTCATATCCACAATTGAATGTCGGTCCATGTCCACCGAGATTTCGCCCTTCTTTTCTAAAAACTTTCGGATAGCAAACTCTGCGAACTGTGTTGTCATGTCCCGTATCTTTTCCTGTACTGGATTAGCACCTGCCCTCGTGGCTCGCATGACCCCGTAACCCTACTTGCTATCAAAGGGTTGTACGCATAGTCCACTAGGCTCTTCATGCCCATTCTGAGCGCCAACTTCAGACCTGCTATGAGGGCTTCAAAACATGCTTCCATGCTAGTTGTGGGGAAGTCAAACAGCAATGCGTAGGTGATTTTTATGTCACCTTGATTCGTGAGGATGAAACCTGCATCTGGTCCTCCATTTCCCGCGAAACCTGTCGAGAAAAGGTTCCACGGGAGCTCTGATGGTGAGCCCTCGCGTAGAAATATACTTGCTGCCTGGGACTCATCCGAGATACACCTCTTTCTCTTTGTCTATGATCTGGACTCCATGCCGTGTTGACTCCTGTCTACACTCTTCCTTTTGGCGCGTGGGCTAGAAGTGTTGTTGCCCCCCTCGAGTGTGTCTATGTTACGGATGGTGACTACCCCATCTTATACTGGAAATTTCAACATACCATGTGCTGTGGAAGGTACTGCACGCAGCGTCTTTAGTGCTGGCTGTCCAATTATCACGTTGTACGATGATTGAGACCACACAACCATGAAGTCTATCCACTCCATTGTCGAGTGTTCTGTGTTTACAATGGTCACCTGTGTGCAGAGGTGCCCCAGTGGTCGAGTTTTATCACCGCTAAACCCTGTGAGGATCTGTGCTGTCTCTTCTAGCTCCTTCCTTATTTCCCATGGCAGTCGCGCGAAACAATGTTCGTTTAGTATGTTCGCTGCAGACCCCCATCGACGCACATGCCTTCTATAGTGTGGTCCCCGAGGGCTATGTCAATTGTCAGCGACCCGACTATATAGTCCATATTCAAAAGAATGGGGAATGCTATTTCTTTATCGTGCACAAATTCCGCGACCACCCTTCTTTGCATGAAAGATTTTTCCCTATCTACCATGTATATGGTTATAGGTTTATCCTTCTGTTTCTTCACTTCAACCTTCTTCGCATCCGTGTTCTTCCTCCAATCTCTTATCAGGTGGTTCAGCTTTCCTGCTTTTACCAGGCTCTCAATGTACCTTTTTAACTGAATACACTCATCAGTAGCATACCCTTCATCATCATGGTATTCGCAGTGCTTTGTGTTATCCCGCTTATCTGCTGGTCCCATTATTGGGCTAGGCTTTGGAGAACTTGTTCCTTCTGATAGGAATATCTTTCTGGAGGTTTTGCAGCGGGGTGAACTTGCTGTTGTTGTTGTTGCGCCCTTGCTTTGTCGCTCCTTAGAAGTCCAACGTGCGACTGATGTTTTGCCCATATGATTGTTTCTTGGGCATGTCTTGGTACTTGTAGCCGGACGCCATCTGCCGGCTATCTGCTGCTGTGGTTTCTCCTTGAATAAACACTCAGACCTTTTTCATTACCCCGTCAAATGTTGTCGGGATTCTCTCGTTCAACTTTTTTATTAGGTCCGGATTTGTGATGCCTGCGAGGAATCAAAAATTTTTTAGAATCTCCGGGCAATCCTTAATCTGGTTGCATTCAGACTTAAAGCGTTCCATGAAGTCTTCTAGGATTTCGTTATGCCTCTGTTTCACTCTTGCAAGTGAAACCGGGCTTTTGTCATACCTCTTCTGTTGCACATAGTTTCTTCGGAACGCTTTCTGAAGTTCTTCAAACCCTTAATTGCTCCTTCGCGGGACACGGTAGAAGCATGTACGAGCGTTCCCGATGAGCATCAAGTTGAACATATGACACCACACGGCTTCCGGCCATTGCTCTATCCCTGCATGAGATTCGAACACTTTTAGGTGATCATCTGGATCCGTCGTACCGTCGTAGGTCTTGACCTTGGACGACATGCGTATTTTTTTGTTATCCCTGAAAGTAGTTATGCGTTCTGAGAACGCGCTTCCCTTCTCTCGACGCCATGGCAAGGTCCATTGATCTTCACCTTGTATCCTTGGTCTTTTTGGTGCCCTGCGGTGTTTTCTGTCGTAGTCAGAGGAATCAGAGTCCTCAGTGGATGAAGGAGAGACCCTTTTATGGCAGGGGTGGCGGTCACAATGATTAGAGTCCGAGGAGTCTTCACTTGAAGAGTCCCTCTTGCGCCTCCTTCCAGTGCTCTTATTTCTTTCCCGGACTTGCAGATCCTGAGATGAATCTCCTTCCAAGGTGCCCATTCGTTTAAGGGCGCTTTGTCTACTAGTAGGGTTAGGCCCTAGTCTGTCCTTCACGCTTGTGCGCCGATGGTCATTGAATGCCGTCATGAAACCATCCTCTTCTCTTGAGTCCCTGGAGCTGTCTGAGGACGATGTGTCTTCAATGAGAGGCGTATTCGAAGGGGGTGCTGGGACCTCGGTCGCTCTTTGTTGGGAATAAATTAAGGCCAGATCACTTGAGCGCTGACAAGAGTAAATCAAGCGTTGACAAGAGCAAAACAAACGCTGACAGCTCAAGCGTTGACAAGACAAAGTCAAGCGTTGATACATTGAAGACAAGCACTGATGGGAAGATATACTCTACGCATTTATTGTATTCTAGATTACTTCTAGTAAAGATAGGAACAACAATGTATTTTCTATATTTATCTTTACCTAGAATAGCTGATACGTAGATTATTGTACAAGGCTTCTTATGTCTATAAAAGAAGACCTTTAGGTTAATGTTTCATATAAGTTTTCACTCGTAAACTACTTTCATTGTAAGCAAGTTTGATATCATTAATCAAAGTGAAAGTTTGTTTATATCATTGTGTGTTCTTGTTTAAGTGTTAATTCCGCATAACACTTAGATTATCATAAGCATATACAAAGGTTTCTCTAAGTGTATTACTTGATCTAATCTCGTATACATAAAGCTAAATCGATCTAAGTTTGGGATCAACAAGTGGTATCAGAGCTTGTTGAGGAACTTTTGATCTTAAAGAACACAAGAACCCTAAAAATCACCAAAACCAAAATTTTCTCAAAAACCCTAACAACATCATGTCTGAAGCAATAACCTCCTCCTCCGCATCTTTACCAAACATCAAGATTCCCATGCTTGATGCAACCAACTTTGATTTGTGGAAATTCAACTTTGAGCAATATCTGGGGATCTATGACTACACACTCTGGGAGATCATTGAATATGGAAAAACATTTGATAAAGCCCAAAAGATTGTTGATGCTATAACTCAAAGATCAGCTGTTGCTGGATGTTCTGAAGAAGATAAGAAAGAAAAACCTGGAGATGGTAGAGCTGTGTCTGCTGATGACATAGCAAAGAAAAGGGTCGACATGAAAGCCCTAAATATTCTGAAAGTCTCTTTGGGACAAGAGAACCAGCATAAATATAGAGGCTATGAATCTGCTAAAAACCTTTGGGAAGCTCTTGAAGTTGCATATGGTGGCAATGCAGACACTAAGGAAGAGAAGAAAAAGCAACTCATGCATGATTATGCTGTCTTCAAGGCTCAACCCAATGAGAAACTGAGTAGTGTGAGAAGCAGATTACTTGACATTACAAGCAAGTTGTCCTTCATGGGGACACAACTTGGTGATGTTGACATTAATGCTACCTTTCTTAAAAGTCTTGGTGAGGCATGGAAGATTGAGGCAAGATTAATTCTTGCCAATAATACCTACAAAAGTTCCACGTTTGATGACATCTACAACAAACTAAGGCTGTTGGAAGATGAAACTCTTTTAGAGCATGGAAGCAAGTATACCACCAGTAACATGGCCTTCTTCTCTCATAGTGAAGGTCAATTCAATCAGAAGGACTCTTACATGCATCCAGTTACTGGATCATCATATGTCAGCGCTGGAACAAGTCATGTCAACGTCTCCTATTCAGACGCTAACACATTCAAGAGTAACTCCCCAAGAGTTAAACCTGCTGGTTTAGATTTGGATACTGTATGTGCTTATATTGCTTCTTTGCCCAATGTTTCAGTGATTACATATGAGGACCTTGAGAAGATAAGTGATGAGCACTTGGAAGAGATGGATATTAAGTGGAACATGGCTCTTGCTAGTATAAGAGCAAATAGGTGGAAAAGAAGGTTTAAGAAGAAGATGACCTTCAATGCAAAAGACACAGCTGGATTTGATAAATCCAAAGTTGAATGCTACAACTGTCATCGTATGGGGCACTTCATGAGGGAATGCAGATCTCCTAGAAGATCTGATGCTGGTAGACCCTCAAGTCAAGTTGTTAAAGCTCAGGATTCCAAAGCCATGGTTGCAGTTCAAGGAATTGATGGTATGGGATGGGATTGGAGCTTTCTGGCTAAGAATGTTGAAGAGGATAAAGCTTTGGTTGCTGAGGTTGAAGAAGAAGAGCATGTTGAATATGCTCTCATGGCACACTCCTCCTCTTCATCTGATAATGAGGTATACAATGATGCTTTTTGTAGTAAAGGTTGTAGGTTAAACACTGAGAAACTTAACAAAGAGGTGTTAAGATTATTAAGTGATGTGAGTACTGAAAAGTGCAAACTGTCTAATTACCAAGTAGCTCTCACTCAAACTGAGAAAACCATTTATGAATACAAGAAAATGGAATTTGACTTAAAAGATAAAATAAATATCTTAAAACATGAGTTAAATGCTAGTATGGATATTAGAAACATCATGGAAAGGGTTAATGGTGAGTTACAGGCTAAGTTAAATGAGGCCATTAAGAATAAAGATAATGTTAGCCTTAAAATTCAAAGATTTGATAAGGCCACACAAAACCTAGGAGAATGTGTGAGTAAACAAAGAGATTCTAAGGACATGATTGGGATTGGGATGAATGATTACTCTTTGGTTCCACCACCAGCTGGTGACTTCTATGGTGTCCAGAAAAAGGACCTATCTTGGACTGGTTTGCCAGAATTCCGAGAGGAGGAATTCATTCCTCCACCAAGAGTTGTCACTCCAATTGAAGAGTACCAACAAAAGTTGACTGACCTGAATGAATGGAAGAAAGCTAACCCTACTTTGTTTGTTAAGGGTGGCTTGCTATGTGAAAGTCCCAATGAGTCAACTCCCATTAAGGTTACAAACCCAATCACTGGTAAAGCTGTTGACCTAGGCTCAAACACTGATAGAAAACCTAGCATTAAATATGCAGAGATGTATAGGAATACTAGGTCACCCAAGAGCCAAGTTAGCAATAATGGAACAGGCTTCTTCTCTTCTAGACCTAAGGCTGTGTCTAGAAAAGCTTGTTAAACTTGTGGTAGCTTTTCACACTTGGCATACAAGTGTGTCAACGCTCCCAAAGCCAGCGCTGACAGGAACAAATTCAGCGCTGACAGGAACAAAGTCAAAGTTGTTAGGAAGTCAAACGTTGTCAGACCCAAACCTTGTGTGAAGCAAAGTCCACAAGTGATTAGACCTGCCCCATTCTTTACTAGAGGGTCTAACACTCATGGACAAAGACCATTTCAAAAGACAAACACCTGGTCGAATAGGCAATGGGTTTCTGTAGCAAACCCTAGGTTCAACGCTGACAAGGGTAATTTCAGCGTTGACAAGACCAATTCCAAGGCTGTCAGAAACGTGACCAGACCTAAATATCTGCAACCATAAGGAAAGGGGTCTAAAGCTTCTTCAAGCTTAACATGGAGACCCAAGAAAGATCAAAACCCTAATGATAATGGGATTTCAATGACCTGCAACAGATTTAATTACATTTCAAAGGTCATTACAAAACCTATTGGGGTTAACTGGGTATTTCATCCTAAGAAGGATGAGAATGGGGTTGTTGTGAGAACTAAGTCTGCTCTTATTGAACAACCAGATGAATCCAAGTCATTTAAGACTTGGGTTCCCAAAGAAAACTAATTTGTTTTCTTTATGTGCAGGGTATTCAAAGACAGGTCAATGATTATGGATATTGGGATAGTGGATGCTCAAGGCACATGACAGGGAAGGAAGATTATTTGACCAACTTCACTCCCATTAAGGATGGTGATAAGGTATACTTTGGAGGCGGATATGGTACTATCACAGGCAAAGGAACCCTTCTCACCAAGAACTTGCGTTTTGAAAACGTATTTTTGGTAAAAGAACTTGATTACAACCTTTTTAGTGTATTACAAGTTTGTGATAACAAGAATAAAGTTCTGTTTACTGATACTGAGTATTTGGTGTTAAGCAAGGATTATAAGATTCCTGATGAGAAATATATTGAATATAGAACACCTAGGCATAAAGACATACATAATGTGAATTTGAATGGGATTAGAATGAACAATAATATGTCTTGTTTTTATGCTAAAGCCTCAGTAGATGAGAGTAATTTGTGGCACAGGAGACTAGGGCACATAAACTTTAAAAATATAAATAGACTTGGTTTGGTTGATGGTTTGCCTGAGAAGGCCTTCTACAATGACCACTCTTGTGTTGCATGTCTTAAAGGCAAGCAGCACAAGGTCTCATTCAAGTCCAAACATGTGCATACTAGTTCTAGACCTCTTAATATGCTTCACATGGACCTCTTTGGTCCAACCAATATAGAAAGTTTGAATGGTAAGTCATATTGCTTTGTCATCACAGATGACTTTTCTAGGTTTACTTGGACATTCTTTCTAGCTATGAAGAGTGACACAGCTGATATTCTAATTGATTTTATCACTCAGATTGAGAAGAGGTCTGGCAATGAAGTTAAAATGCTTAGGAGTGATAATGGTGGTGAATTTAGGAATAAGAAGCTAGATGATTTCTGTGCCAGGAAAGGAATTACTAGGTAATTTAGTATTGCTAGAACCCCACAGCAAAATGGGGTTACTGAGAGGAAAAATAGAACCCTAATTAAAGCAGCCAGAACAATGTTGGCTGATGCTCATTTTCCTATAGCCTTTTGGGCTGAGGCTGTTAATACAGCTTGTTATGTTCAAAATAGAGCATTAGTTAACAAAATTCAGAACAAAACACCTCATGACTTACTTTGGGGAAGAAAACCTAATATTGGTTTTCTCAAACCTTTTGGTTGTCATGTAGTAGTTTTAGATACTAGTGATGCCTTAGGGAAATTTAGTGCAAAAGGTGATGAGGGCAACTTCATGGGGTATTCAGTGCAAAGCAAGGGATATAGGGTTTATCTTAAAGAAGAAAAACGTATACTTGAAAGAGTACATGTTAGGTTTTTAGAAAATAAACCTAGTGATCCTGAAAGTGGTCCTAATTGGTTGTTTGACTTGGAAACTTTATCTAGAACTTTAAATTATATGCCTGTCACTAATCCATACATTGTGAAGGTAACTTCAAATGTTATAGAGGAACAAGTTGTTGATGTTTCAGGTACTCAGGTTCATGAAAAGGTTGGATCACAAGCAGAAAAGACATCTCCTATCCAAGAATATGTCACAATTCCCATTTGGACAGATGCTTTTGCTGCTGGAAAAGATAATGGTGGTTTCCAAGTACCACCAGATACAAACATGCATGGTCCTTCAGGCGCTGACAAAGTAAAATCTAGCGCTGACAAGACCAATTCAGACGTTGATGGTTCAGACGTTGACAACAACAGTTCAAGCGTTGTTAGCCCAAGCGCTGACAAACAAGGTTCAGGCATTGCCAACACTTCTGCACATCTTTTCTCTTCCATTTTTGAACAAGGTGAACCTTCTAATATATATGAAGAGGTTCATCCTTATGTTGATGTAAGAGAATCTGATGAAGAAGATATTGGCAACATGGAGAATGAGGTTGAAGACACCAGACTTTTTGAAGGAGGAGTTCTCACTTCCACTATGAAGAATCACCCCCCTTCTCAAATTATCGGTGATATTATGACTCCAGTTCAGACCAGAAGAGCTCATCAAGGTCTTGGTGGGTTTATTGCCAATATACACAAGAAGGTTGATACCCCTCTTGTGCAAGCATGTTTGTTTGCCTGTTTTTTGTCACAACAGGAACCCAAGAAAATATTTGATGCTCTCAAAGAACCAAGTTGGGTGGAAGCAATGCAGGATGAGCTTCACCAATTTGCAATTCAGGATGTTTGGGAGCTGGTTGATTGTCCCAGATATGTCAGGCCTATAGGGACAAGATGGGTTCTAAGGAACAAGAGAGATGACAGAGGCATAGTGGTCAGAAACAAGGCAAGGTTAGTGGCTCAGGGATATACACAAGAGGAGGGGATAGACTATGAGGAGGTCTTTGCACCAGTTGCAAGGATTGAAGCTATAAGGATTTTTCTAGCCTATGCATCCTGCA
Organism: Glebionis coronaria; assembly: GCA_025667525.1. Taxonomy (NCBI): domain Eukaryota; kingdom Viridiplantae; phylum Streptophyta; class Magnoliopsida; order Asterales; family Asteraceae; genus Glebionis; species Glebionis coronaria. Next base: position 633,017,828 of record CM046875.1, on the reverse strand, counting down.
TGGGCTTCACTGTCTATCAAATGGATGTCAAGAGTGCCTTCCTCTATGGAACTATTGTTGAGGAGGTATATGTGATGCAGCCTCTTGGTTTTGAGGATCCAGAGAATCCAGATAAGGTGTATAGAGTCAAAAAGGCTATGTATGGCCTTCATCAAGCCCCTAGAGCATGGTATGGTACTTTATCTACTTACTTTGTGGACAATGGATTCAAGAGGGGCACCATAGATCAGACACTATTTACTAAGAAGAAAGGCAAGGATGTGTTGCTTGTCCAGGTCTATGTTCATGACATCATTTTTGGGTCTACTAATCCAAAGATGAGTGAGGATTTCTCCAAGCTTATGACAGACAAATTCAAGATGAGTGCTATGGGGGAGATGAACTTCTTTCTTGGTTTACAAGTTCAGCAGAAACAAGATGGTATCTTCATCTCCCAGGATAAATATGTAGCTGAGATCTTGAAGAAGTTTGGCTTTTCTCCACATGAAAAGAGGGCTACTACTCTTATGGATAGAGAACACCCTTGGGGAAAGATTGGAGATGGGAAAGATGTTGATGTCAGGCACTATAGATCCATGATTGGATCATTGATGTATCTTACTGCCTCCAGACCTGACATCATGTTTGCTGTGTGTGCTTGTGCACGCCATCAAGTGACTCCCAAAGAATGTCACCTTTATGCTGTGAAGAGGATCTTTAGGTACCTAAGATGCTATCCTGGTCTTGGTTTGTGGTACCCAAAGGATTCACCATTGGAGCTGATTGCTTATTCAGGTAGAGACTATGGATGTGATAAATTTGATAGGAAATCCACAACTGGTGGATGTCAGTTTCTTGGGAGCAGGTTGATATCTTGGCAATGCAAGAAACAAACAGTGGTGGCTAATTCTACAACTGAAGCTGAGTATGTGGCTGCAGCTGCTTGTTATGGACAAGTTTTGTGGATTCAGAACCAGCTGTTGGACTATGGGTATAATTTTATGCATACCAAGATATATGTTGACAATAACAGCATTTATGCATCATTAAGAATCCTGTACATCATTCTAAAACTAAACACATAGAAATTAGACACCATTTTATAAGAGATTGCTTTGAAAAAGGTTTAATACAACCAGATAGGGTTGACACTGAGGAAAATGTGTCAGATTTACTAACTAAACCTTTTGATGCTGGGAGGTTTCAATACTTGGTAACAAGTATTGGAATGGTCAATCTCACATAATATGTGTTTTGGAGTCTTTTGTAAAAGTATGTACAGGATGATGCATTGTTATTAGTCTTATTGATGATTTAGATTTTCCACTATATTTTTCTAACACTGACAAAGGTTGCTTGAACGCTGATAAGTGTTTTTGTAACGTTGTTAGCAATATAATTGTCTAACGCTGACAAAGCTTCCCTCAACGCTGTCATGTGTTATCGGGGCGTTGTCAGCAACAATGTTAGTTTTGTGGTTTTTAATCTAAATGTGCAGATGGTGTTAGCAGTATACCATTGGATACAGAGTTGCTTATGGATAAATGGAGAAGCATTTGGACAAGTTTTTATTCATGGATGATGGTTGGAATTTTTAATTCCTATCTTGACATAAATTTTTATGTTCATGCATGTTTTTTTAGCAACTTATGTATCATAGTTTAAGGGGAGGTTTTAGGAACCTTTAAGATGTTTGGGTATCCATATGATACTCTTATCACAATTCTAGATTGTGTCCACAGGTGAGTATGAGTTAGTTTTACTAAATCATGAGGCACTGTAGCATGCAAAGTTGATATACTATGCATGCTGCCAAGACATTTTTGGCCTAGAATTGGTTGTGGTCTGTTGGGAGACTTGGGAATATTTTTGTTATGGGATTTACCTGGGAGTAACAAGGAATTTTATAAGGCAACTTGGTTGTTAAGAGTTTTGGTTAGCAAGGGACACTAGAGGACTGTTATGTCTATCTTGCTTAAGCAAGTGTGCATAACTAGACAGTGATTGCCGCCCTATAATAATTATCAGCTTTTTGGTTATCTTCTCTAGGATAAATTACTTTGTTAAGGTCATTTTTCATTTTTAAACATTTTTATTTTAGGACGCTGACAAGAATTTTCCAAGCGTTGTTGTGGCCAATTTAGACGCTGACATGGCTTTAGGCAAACGTTGACAAGATTATAGCCGTTGGGCGTTGATAGGTTATTTTTGACCGTTGACACTCAATGGGTCCTACCCAGTTGTTACTTTTTGACATATTTTTAGGCTGTAATTTTGGGAGTTGTTACTTTTCATTTAATGCATGAGATAAACTTATAATTTTTCAATATTTTCATGATTGTGTTTTTGAAAATACTTGCCTATTTTTGGGCCAATCACATGCATTTTCTTCTCCTATAAATTTGGCTCCTATTTTTAAACAGGGTATCTATACTTCTTGTCTAACACAATTTTCTCTTATCAACTTCATCTTCACCCATCAAATTTAATAGCTTTCAACAATGGCACCAAAGTTTAAACCATCAGAATTGGAATTGGGGTTCAGAACTCAACACAACATGATCGCGTATCTTGAAGCTGATGATACTCTGTTTCCCCAATACACACAAATGGTGGCGTATTTGAACGCATCCCCCTTAAGGTATACTCTTTCTCATGCACCACTCATTCCAGTCACACATATTAAACAGTTTTGGAACAATGTAAGTTCCTCAACAGTTAATAGAGTGACTACATTGACTTCTATTGTTCATGGGAGACCTTGGGTGGTTACTGAGGCTTTGGTACGCCAAGCCTTGCATCTTGATGATGCTGATGGTATAGCCACCCTTCCCAATAATGAAATAGAACAAGGTCTAAGGGCTTTGGGATATCCTTTTCCTGATGAAGGTACCTTAAACAAGTATCATAAACAGGAATTTCCCCAGCCTGGAAGTACCTCATACATGTCCTCCTTCAATGTTTGAGTCCCAAATGCACTGCACACAATGAGATCAATAGATCTATTGCAAGTGCTATTGTGTGCATTGCAACAGTGCAAAAATTTAATTATTCTAAAATGATTTTTGAGGGCATGTGTAAAAATAAGGGGAACAAAATGACTTTAGCTTATCCCTGGTTTTTACAAATGGTTTTTGATGTTCAAGGATACTGCACAAGGGATCATAATGATTTTATGAGATCCCTGTGCAAAAGAAAGCTATTTTTATGAAGATGAACTCACCACCCCATCGTGACCTACCCTTAACCCAAGCTATGCTTGCTGTCATTGCAGCAGCTCAACCCTAACCAGACCCCCAACCATAAATTGACCCAATACCTGAACCAATACCTTCACCTGAACATATGAAACTTGACCAATAACCCTTCAACGCTGACACATTAAATGTTGGCGTTGATGTGCCTATTTCCAACGTTGACACACAACCTTCACAAACCCAAACACCCCTTAACCAACCCACATCCACCCATTCTTCCACACCATCTTCTACACCCCCTGAATATAGGTTGATGAAACGCGAAAGGACTACTGGAGTGTTCTCCTCTAGTGGTCCTAGCCATGTAGCAGAGAGAACCACCACCACAAGTGTGGCTGGTGCTATGGATGAGGCTGGGACTATTGGTTCTGGCTTGAAAGCTGGCCAAGGCAGTCCCACCATCATTAAGTACTCATCCATGCCCAATGAATCTGACTTGGGAGGTCAAATTCCCATTTTAGAAGAGGGCAGACTGGAACCAATGACTCTTATGGAATTGACGGCAGTCTGCATAAGCTTGAAAAAGCAAAATGTAGACTTAGTACAAGTTGTCAGCTCACAAGGCCTTGAACTCAAGCAATTGAGGGAGAGGATTGTTGTTTTGGAGACTGCAAGTGCAAGGAGAGGTATCGAGGAATCTTCCAAAGGGGAGGAAGATCCAATAAATCTGAGTGATAAGGGCAGCCATGATGGTCAATCTTTGGATGTTGCTGAGGCCCTTACAACATTGAAGAAACAAACAGGTTTTGATATGTCCTTAGTTTCTCCTACCAAGTTGAATTTATCATTTACAGCCATGTTGGAAGAGATTGCAAAAGGCGATGAGACAGGAAATTTGGGCGTTGACAAGGAGAATTTAGACGCTGACAGAAGAATTTTGGGCGCTGACACAGCTAAATTGGGCGTTGACAGACCTACACATGAGGGTGATGTATCCCAGTCATCATCTATCATCAAGGAGGTTTCTTCTCAGGTATCACCATCTATCTTACCAACAATTGATCCACTAGATAAGGGTAAGGGTATTATGGTAGAAGAGAGTGTTCCAAAGGATGCAGCTCAAGTTGAGTTTGATAGAAGATTGGCTGCACAGATCATGGAACAAGATAGAAAGGAGGTGAAAGAGTCACCATTTGTTGTTACTTCAGAGGAAGGAAGTGATGGAGCTAGCTCAGACTCAAGTGTTATGATTGTAGAACCAGAGAGACTTGAGTATGGAGAAGAGTTGGCCAAGGAGAAATTGAGAGAATTGAAATTGTAGGTTGACTTTGACATGCCAGAGGTGGTTCAAATGTACAATGCTTGGGAAGAAAGATGTATGGAGAATCCACACTTGACCACTTCAGATCAGATATGGGGTTTGGAGATTCTCCTCAGAGTTCAGAAGGATTTCCAGGTAATTTTGAAACACAAGGCAAGTAATATTCTCTCAGAGTTGAAAAGGGATAGAAGGGAGCTATACTTCATGTTGCTCAGATGTCATGGAGTAGGATGGACTTATCAGAAGTTGAGGGCATTGACATTTGATGAGTTGGAATGCAAGGCTTATCCCATTTGGGTGAGAGTGCAGGAAGCAAACACTCTCAGACTTCTTTCTGATGAAAGGAAAGAAGAACTTGCAGAAGAAATGGAGCTCAAGAAAGCTATGTTTGTTCCCAGACCAGTGAAAAAGGGGATTTCTCTTGAGTTTCCCAAAGATATGGATCCACTATATCCAAGTGAAGCTGTCATAAGAAAGAGCCTCAAGCTTTCACCATTAGAAGCTTCAGATATGGTGCAAGTGTTACCACTAGATTCCCGGAACCCAATTGTGAGCTATGAAGAAGATGAATGTGGGTTTTGGAAAATTGGCAGGTATGGCAAAGAGGTACACACTTTTACCACTCTCATATCTTTGTTTGCAAGTTGTGATAGAGAAGACTTGGTGGACCTATGGAGGTTGCTGGAGACCAAGTATGAGGCTGAAGCACCAACTTCAGCTAATGGAATAAAACTGTGGTCCACATTCAAAAGAATGTGTGGACCAAAAGATGAGGATCTTGCTATTTGGAAGGATCTTGAAGATGACCTCAGTGGTCTTCAATGGAGATTATATTCAGCTGCTGGTGTTTACCATTTGAGTTCTACAAAGTTTGCTGAGTATCTACTTGTGGATGGTCAGTATTTCATATCCAAGGCTATTTTGGAGAAGATGAAGGACACTCAGCTGGAAATAGATTATTCAAGTGACGTGGCAAAAGACTTGATCAGATTTATTCATTACCAATATGAGAAGGTTTGTAAGATTCCTCCTAGTCCTTAATGCTTATTCAGAAACTTGATCATAAGAGTGGATATCAAGTTTAGGGGAGGATTGTTGGGAATAAATTAAGGCCAGATCACTTGAGCGCTGACAAGAGTAAATCAAGCGTTGACAAGAGCAAAACAAACGCTGACAGGTCAAGCGTTGACAAGAAAAAGTCAAGCGTTGATACATTGAAGACAAGCACTGATGGGAAGATATACTCTACGCGTTTATTGTATTCTAGGTTACTTCTAGTAAAGATAGGAACAACAATGTATTTTCTATATTTATCTTTACCTAGAATAGCTGATACGTAGATTATTGTACAAGGCTTCTTATGTCTATAAAAGAAGACCTTTAGGTTAATGTTTCATATAAGTTTTCATTCGTAAACTACTTTCATTGTAAGCAAGTTTGATATCATTAATCAAAGTGAAAGTTTGTTTATATCATTGTGTGTTCTTGTTTAAGTGTTAATTCCGCATAACACTTAGATTATCATAAGCATATACAAAGGTTTCTCTAAGTGTATTACTTGATCTAATCTCGTATACATAAAACTAAATCGATCTAAGTTTGGGATCAACACTCTTTGCTTGTTTCTCTTCTCCTTTCTAGCTTCCTTGCTAGATCTTGACCCTCCCCTAGACTTGAATTCTTTATCGAAGTCTAGACTGATCTGAAGATCCCTTACTGGATTCACCCTCATCTGCGCCCTCATGAGTGGGATTAAAGCCTCATAGTTTTCTGTGACGTAGTCGCTCATACTTTGCTTCGCCGAGGGGGGAATTTCTGTTTCAGCTTGCGGGTCTATCACAGCCCTTGCGTCCAGAGCATCCTTGTGGCCTTGATTAGGTGTCTCCTGAGAGGACGATGCAGTTCCAACCGCCTGTGGGGTCGGAGTGACTAGCGGAGAGAAAGATACTTGAAGTCCTTTCCCTCCACGACTTGGGTTATTAGGTTCATGGCTTGAGTAGGGACCTGTTGTCTTCTTGGGTCCCCCTTTTCGTCGGGGCGGGTTTGTGCCACTTTTCGTCATTAGCTAGAGCTTAGTGTGGGTCCCACGGGCGGCGCCAACTTGTTGATGCAAAAGTTGGGGTAGACCGAGCTTGACCCAAATTAGGCTTAATTTGGGGTCTTGTGGACTCCGGATCTTGCACCAAGTGAAACTTGCTTTGAGGACCCTATACACTAAACAGACACTGTCAGGCTTACCGTAGGTTTGTGACCCACGATTAGACACCAGCGTGAGAGTAAGTAATCGATTTAAGTATGTAGTGTTTAGGGTATTGTGTGTATCGTCCCTTTATGGAACCTATGGGTTCCTTTTATACCTGAGAGAGTCCTGGCTGGGCTCTCCTAATCTTGTGGCCAAAGGAAGAGATAATGACCTAAATTAGCTTGATCTTTATCGTATAACCAAGGCAAATGTATATCTCTTCACTTTAGGCGAATATATCTATATGATAGATTATACTCTTGTCTGATCCTATCGCGCTACGACAAGGACCTGGTTAAGTAATTAACCTTATGTGCGACAGCAGCTTACCGGGCCTCCTGGGCTTGCGCGCGCACATCGCACAAGCATTTAATCCATTCCTGATGGATGCGGGTAGTACCCGTGGGCCGGGCTATCCAGCCCGACTAAGGACTATACGTCATCATGAACTAAGTCACACATCGGTCTACATCACAATATACATAATACAAAACATCCATTTTCTAAAGTTCTCTTTATTTACTTTAAGACTTACACTTCAAAATGTATATGACATTTTGAACATATAATAAATAGCTTCCATAAAATATAATTATTTTAGCCCTTATACATTACTTAAGCATTTACCTTTTAAAATTTTAGGGGTTAATTACCCGATCATTCATACGACTCAACGTAAAACTTCATATTAAATTTATTTTATTAAGATGGCACACATAACCTTAATGCCATCACACCATTTTCATATACTCTCTTTTTCTCTCAATGTTTAACTTGTTTTAGTTTTCATTTCTCATTCTCTTATACCCGTACTCATGCAATGCCAGATACACATAAGCCCACTCATTTACATTTCACCATTTACATAAAGAGGAATCCTTATTTATGTAAGTAATGAATTATAAACTTATGGTTCGACGATTTACAACTTCCTCATTTAAATGAAAATGCGTCCAATCTGCTTAAATAAGGAGATTATAAATCATCATACTTAAGCATGCCCAACACCACATTCATACTCGCTTACTATTTAATTACTTTCGATTCATCACAATTCGATAACATATGCATTTTTAGTCTTATCTTTTATAGCCTTGGATCCAACCTCATTAATTTTCTTTTCTCAAACGAAACTTGGCATCTCCCCGCAGGGAATCTCCCTTTACACATACCCTTAGGGTATCACCAACCTTACGTTGATCTTTACATTCTTAAGCTATCGCGAAGGATATCATCACATTAGGCTATCTCGAAGGATACCATCAAATTAGGCTATCCCGAAGGATACCATTACATTAGGCTATCCTGAAGGATACCACTACCTTAGGCTATCCCGAAGGATAGCATCACATTATCATTAGATCCAAGCTAAATTTAAATTTATCATTTTTAACCCCTTTCGTTATTTACGTACTTTTCTAATCAAAACTTTTCATTTAAATTATTTTGGCCTTACGTAATTTCAACACACTTTTATCATCTTTCATTATATTTAACAATATGCATATGATACTTGTAAACTAATATCTATGACGCATTTACACAATGAAATTATCTTTTTCTCGTCAACCACAAGTTGACCCCTTACTTCATTTGACACAATATATCACTTTAGACCATTAGACTTCTTTACGTATAATAACTTGATATTTAATTTACTTTACAACTTACATATTAATCTATCTTATTCATAATATAGTCACTTTCATTCATCAACATGAATATATTCATCCTTTATATTTCCTTTAGTGCATTAAACATCACTTTTAACTTTTAGCGTATCTTTACTTAGGCATCATTCATTCACGTGATTTATCCATATTGAACACATTTAAATTATCATGTTATATATAACATGTATCATTACTTCTTAATCATTATTTTAATCATCTTGATATAGTTTATAATTATTACATTATTTGTTAGATATTTCATATCATAACAATTTTTGTCATGCCTTATTTATCATTCATGTACATCTCGTACTTAATCATATCATACTATCACATTATACTTTATCATGACATGACTTATATACTTCAACCCTTTATTGATAATGAAATTTAAGCATCTTCTCTCAATACATAATTATTTTCGTTCAAGCAACTCTTTCATAATTTCTATATTTACACATTACTTGTCCCAACGGATATATTTCCATCAAGTTTTATCTATCATGCATTCGTCAACATTTTACTTAGATCATACATCTCATAATATCTTATCATCACACATTCTTCACATAGTTATACATATAAGTACTACCATATACTTAAAGACACAAACATACTCATAATTGTACTTAACACTTTTCTCAAAAGTGTTTCACATTCTTAATTGTATTCAATACATTTAGTCTAGGAAAAACACACTTATCATGATCAAATTATGTCTAAGTATCATCATTATAATTAAAATCACAAGAGCTAACTACCTTATAATTAAGGCATTCACATTCTTCACTACTTACACGTACGTCATGCGCATCTACGAGTCGTCTAATATCAGACAACTTATAGTGGAAACCTATTTCAATTATACCAAAGCTCTGATACCAAGTTGAAACACCCCTTTTCTGACTTGACCAAAAATATAAGAATTTTGACCTTTTTCACGAAAACTACTTTACCAAAACAAGCACCATGTTACTCTTTAACAAAATGATAAAAATACCTTTACTTTTAGACCCTAAAAAGCATATTTGAAAGAAACTAGAATCGATTACCTCGGATTCGATATAAGGTACGACTTCTAACTGATTATGGATCAAAAGATATAGAGAAAACAAGTTATGACATATCTAAAGCACTTAGTCGCGGGCCGAGGTTCCTAGCCGTAGGCTAAACCTTCATTGAGGGTTTTGGTCGCCGGGTGAGGGTTCACCGTTACAGGCCGTGCCCAGTTTGGAGCCTCTAAGGCCTTTAGCTACTGGCCGATAGCCACGACCACAAGCCGAGCCTAGGTTTTTCCCAATCCTTGCATATTTCATATTTTCTTCCGAAAATGACTTCCACAACTTCATACTTTACGAAAATTTCTAGGACGTAATAAAATATTGAAATACATTATTCTCCTAAACAATAGTGGTCATGAGACCCGTGATCACATACCTTTCGGGGGTTTGCCAAACACCAATTTTGACCCACTTTACATACAAATTACAACACAAATGACCATTTAATCAAAAACCAATACTTGGACTTGGCACTTGACAATATCTTTTACAATCCATTTTACGACACTTGGGGGCTCAACCTTACTTCGAGCTCAGTATTCCACATCTTCAATTATACGCATAATCTAATATGTTTAATTTATAAGCTTTCCATCCAAGACCAAAATTAAGGCCTTACCATCTTCGTGTATAACCTACAAAATGGTTAATAACTAAAACTTAAGCATTACGCTTAGTAAAAATGACATAACAAGCTATTATACATCATTTAACATATTTTCATCACAATTGCTTAATTCATCATTCATCAATAAACATATATACTTTACATACCTTCAATAGCATATCAATTATGCAAAACATAAAGTAGCTAGTTTAACCACTAGCCTCCTCTTAATCATAAACCAAGCATATAAGCCATAATCTTTTATAACCTTAACTTAAACCATCACATGTAACCCATAACACATAATACAAAACATGGTAAACTTCATATAACATTTTGTTATAGTCAATTTACTCACCTCATATCCAAGCTATTAAGACCATGGACATCATCATCATCCTTGGTTACATGAGCCCTAACCATAATCATCACAATTAACCAATATCATATAAATCAATACTATAACCAATAACATACCCTTCAACCTTCAATATAACTTAACTCATAATTAGCTCAAAACCATATTTTACCCAATTTATCCAAATTAGTAACATGAACCCTAATTCAATAATTACCAATTCAACTTAATATAAAGACTACTTCAATAGATCATCATCTTGCCTCTCTCTCTTATTTTATCTCTCTAGACCGACAGCTCCAAACATACCAGAACATTTAGAAAATCTGAGAATTATCTAGGATAACTACTTATTAAATATATATAACTTTATCCCATTGTCAACTTTAGTCCTTAAAGTTAATTTCTTTCAATTTATGACACATCATATTTTCACGAACTTATAACGTACCATTTGACTTATGGATTGACTATTAGGTTTAACTTTCCTTTTAAAACTTTGACCATCGGGTTGACTAGCCAATCTCATAACATCTTTAAACTTATAAACGTCATAGTCAAACTACCAAATGGCATTATCGTAAATAAATGCTTAAGACTCGGTTTTAGCTGTTACAAATCTATCCCTCTTATTTAGATTTTTCATCGAAATCTTGTTTGCTAAACACTTGTGACCATTCATAAATATTTCTATACCTAAGGCCCATTTCATAATCGCTACGTCAATTACCATCCATTCATTTGCTATGAAATGAACAACTTACCAAGCATAAATCATTAAGATGAGAGTCTAAATAATAAAAACTTTACTCAAACATATAATTACAACGATATTTCAATTACTCCTAATGACGCCATGTCATTAACATTATAACACTTTATTGAAATTTATCCAATTCACACAACATTTTATAAAAAATAACACTTTACATCACAAGCGCAATAAAGTTTCCAACAACGACGAATTATTATATAGAAATATTTACCATTTTGACTTAAGGTAAATCAAACTTCAACATTCGTTCTCAATGTATTACTGTGAACTAAGTCACACATCGGTCTACATCACAATACACATAATACAAACATCCATTTTCTAAAGTTCTCTTTATTTACTTTAAGACGTATACTTTAAAATGTATATGAAATTTTCAACTTATAATAAATACCTTCCACCAAATATAATTTTTTTAGCCCTCATACATTACTTAAGCATTTACTTTCTAAAATTTTACGGGTTAATTACCCAATCATTCTTACGCTTTAACGTAAAACTTCTTTTTAAATTTATTTTATTAAGATTGCACGCATAACCTTAATGTCATCATACCATTTTCATATACTCTCTTTTTCTCACAATGTTTATTTTGTTTTAGTTTTCATTTCTCATTCTCTTATACCCGTACTCATGCAATGTCGGACACACATAAGCCCACTCATTTACATTTCACCATTTACATAAAGAGGCATCCCTATTTATGTAAGTTATGAATTATAAAATTATGGTTCGACGATTTATAACTTCCTTATTTAAATGAAAATGTGTCCATTAAATAAGGAGATTATAAATCATCATAATTAAGCATGCCCAACACCACATACATACTCGCTTATTATTTCATTACTTTCCGTTCATCACAATTCGATAACATATTCATTTTCAGTTTATCTTTAATAGCCTTGGATCCAACCTCATTTTTTTCTTTTCTCAAACGAAACTTGGCATCTCCCAGCAGGAATTCGCCCTGTACACATACCCTTAGGGTATCACCAACCTTGCATTGATCTTTACATTCTTAAGCTATTACGAAGGATATCATAATATTAGGTTATCCTGAAGGATACCATCACATTAGGTTATCCCGAAGGATACCATTACATTAAGCTATCCCGAAGGATACCACTATCTTAGGCTACCCCGAAGGATTCCATCACATTATCATTAGATCCAAGATAAATTTAAATTTATCATTCTTAACACCTTACGTTATTTACGTACTTTTCAAATCACGTACTTTTCGTTTAAATTATTGCCTTACGCAATTTCAACACACTTTTATCATCTTTCATTATATTTAAAAATATACATATGATACTTGTAAATTAATATCTATGATGCATTTATACAATGAAATTATCTTTTTCTCGTCAACCACAAGTTGACCCCTTACTTCATTTGACACAATATATCACTTTAGACCATTAGACTTCTTTACGTATAATAACTTCACATTTTATTTACTTTACAACTTATATATTAATCCATTTTATTCATCATATAGTCACTTTCATTCATCAACATGAATATATTCATCCTTTATATTTCCTTTAGCTCATTAAACATCGCTTTATACTTTTAGCGTATCTTTACTTAGGCATCATTCATTCACGTGATTTATCCATATTTACCACATTTAGATTATCATGTTATATATAACATGTATCATTAATTCTTAATCATTATTTTAATCATCTTCATATAGTTTATAATTTTACATTATTTATTAAATATTTCATATCATAACAATTTTTGTCATGCCTTAATTATCATTCATGTACATCTCGTACTTAATCATATCATACTATCACACTATACTTTATCATGACAAGACTTATATACATTAGCCCTTTAATGATAATGGAATTTAAGCATCTTCTCTCAATACATAATTATTTTCGTTCAAGCAACTCTTTCATAATTCCTACATTTACACATTACTTGGCCCAACGGATATATTTCCATCAAGTTTCATCTATCATGCATTCTTCAACATTTTACTTAGATCATACATCTCATAATATCTTATCATCACATATTCTTCACATAGTTATACATATAAGTACTACCATATACTTAAAGGCACATACATACTCGTAATTATACTTAACACTTTTCTCAAAAGTGTTTCACCATCTTAACTGTATTCAATACGTTTAGTCTATGGCAAAACACACTTATCATGATCAAATTATGTCTAAGTATCATCATTATAATCAAAATCACAATAGCTAACTACCTTATAATTCAAGCATTAACATTCTTCACTAATTACACTTACGTCATGCGCATCTAAAAGTGTTCTATGTTTAGAAAACTTATAGTGGAAATCTATTTCACTTAGACCGAAGCTCTGATACCAAGGTGAAACACCCCTTTCTCGACTTGAAAAAAAATATAAGAATTTTGACCTTTTTCACGAAAACTACTTTACCAAAACAAGCACCATGTTACTCTTTAAAAAACTGATAAAAATACCTTTAATTTTAGACCTTGAAAGAATCTTTGAAAGAAATTAGACTCGATAATCTTAGGTTCGATATAAGGTACGACTTCTAACTCATTACGGATCAAAAGATATAGAGAAAACAAGTTACGACATTTCTGAAGCACTTCGCCAGGGGCGGAGGGTTCACAAACACAGGTCGTGCCCAGTTTTGAGCCTCTAGGCCCTTTGCTGTTGTCCAATAGCCACAGCCACAGGCTGAGACTAGTTTTTTCCCAAGCCTTGCATATTTCATATTTCCTTTCGAAAATGACTTCCACAACTCGAAATTTAACAAAACTTTATAGGACTTAATAATACATGGAAATACATCATTTTCATAAACAATAGTGGCATAAGAGACCCAAGATCACATACCTTTTGGGGGTTTGCCAATCACCCATTTTGACCCACTTCACATACATATTACAACACACATGACCATTTAATCAAAAACCAATACTTGGACTTGAAAACTTGACAATATCTTTTACAATTCCTTTGACGACACTTGGGGGCTCAACCTAGTTCGAGCTTGGTATTCTACATCTTCAATTATACGCATAATTTAATACTTTCAATTTATAAGCTTTCCATCCAAGACCATAATGAAGGCTAAAATATGTTGCACTCGTACTTATGTGCTATATTATCCCACTTGCTATTTTCCTGATGCTATGCCTATCCATTGTCATGTCAAAAGTATATATGATGTTCTCTTAAAGAAAAAGAAAAAACGAAAAAATATATATAGAAAGAATAAAGTATTATAGTATAGTTTGTTTTACTACTTTGACAAGGCATATTTTGTTACTAAACCTTCATCATTATCACGTTTTGCTTCTTTGAAATTTATTTGGTGCTCACGCCGCAACGGTTATGTTTAGGTGTCATGTACAAGCATATGCTAGCTATCTATTTTATGTCCGTGCTATTTGAGTGTTATCTTACATTTTCCCCTTGTGAGTGACATTTGTGTGAACTTAAATCCAATCACTATCCATGTGAGGTGTTAAATTATTTTGTCATTTGCTTTTGCTACTTAGAAAAATCTAATCATTTTCCTATCATACTTCACAATACTTAAAAGTTTTTAAAATCTAATTTGTTTTCTCGCTTTGATTGCTTGAGGGCAAGCAATAGCTAAGTGTGGAGGAATTTGATAACGACCTAAATATACATATTCAATCTGTTACTATTATGTCACTTTGTATTATAAATAAGAACTTTCAATACTTAATACATTACGTTTTATATGGAGCTACAAAGTTTGAAGGAACAAAGTGAAGAAACAAAAAGAAGAGTCCTTGAAATGCAAATAATAAAGACTTATATGAGAAGATTATGGAACGCACGAAAGTGCGGCACACAAACTCAGAAGTGCGACGCAAAATACCCACCTCCAAAGTGCGACGCATTTTTGGAGAAGTGCAGCGCACATTTACACCCCAGTATGCACTATAAATAAGGACCCTCTCATCTCATTTTACACACACTTCTCATCTACTACTCTACAAATCCGAGTATTCTTAGCTTTCTTAGTGATATTTCAGTATATTCCACTTTTGGAGAATATTTGTAACGAGAGTATCTTTGTAAAATCCAAAAAAATTGGTTTGTATTTTATTTTTTCATTTTGAATATAAACTAATGTTTAAATAATAAACCTCTGATATTAAACCTTATGTTATAATTAGTTGTGTATTATTCATTTTTAATATATTACATGTGTTTTTTTTTAAACATGCAAATCGTCACTTAAAATAAAAACGCGTCTATATATGGCCATATATTTTTTGGCCATTAATGGGTAACTTATTCTTTCATCCTTTAAATTATTCGCTAATAATATGGAAGTCTCTTAATTGTCACAGTTTTTACTCAATATATGGTCAAAGCTAATTATTGATCCTACTTAATCGGTGCGTCACACATGCTTAATACCAATTGGTTCTAACATTTACTATGAAACATAGTCACCATAAAGTCTAATAATGTTTACTAAACGAGAAGGAGAGAAACGACGTATATTATACGACGACCATACATCATGCGAGTTTTCACTCACCTGCGACACACATCACTCAAGACCATTCAGATTGGAGACTCTTCGGTGACCAGCCACCGATGTTGTATATTCGAGTTTGATGCTGGCTCAAATTAAGGCTGACTATGTCATGTTTTGAAAGTCGGTTCGAGTTCGTTCACTAGTAATAGGTTTCATTTGTTCGTATTCATGTGAGGTCTTGGTTCGACAATGTTCATGTTAGCACGCGTGTGCAAGTTGATTCGACACTACTAATCAAATTCATGTTCTGCCTTGACTTGTGTCTAGGAGGTACACTCATATATTCATATTCGCTTCATATTTATGGATTAACATCGGGCTCTAACTCAGCTCGTGTATCATTAATCATGTCGTGTAAAACATCGCTTATTCCCTTATACAAGTTAAATCGGTTTGGTTATCCACTGTTTTGAAGCATGATGATATGTATAAATTGAAAACAGAGAATAGGCATGAATACATGCATACGTTCTCATGCATCAAGTTTTTGATATGAAACTCAGCATTCGATATATTTTATTGAAGTGTCTACAAGGACGAAAGTTATGTTTTCAAATCTGTTAGGAAGTGGGACGTTCATATATAAATTGTTTTTTTAAAGAAACTGTCTTTGAGTCAAATAAATGGTTACTATTGTTTAGTTTTTATTTTTAAGGTATTGGTAAATTTTATGTAGACTTTTAATGAGGAACTTAGATTGGACTTTCTTTAAATGTAGAGACTGACTAAGGTTCGGATATTTCTATCTCTCTATTATTATTTGCCCTTTTCCGTTTCGATTGATAGTACGGATTTCCGTCCTTCAGTATGGACTTCCTTTCCTATGCATGATTAGGTTTTCCTGTCTGCAGCCAAATGTTTTCCCCAATTATATGTTATAAACTTTACATGAATTGTCATGATACATATGTTAATTTGCCTGAGCTTTATATACATGCATGACCAGTTCCATCTAGTTACGGATGTACCGTAACCATGACACTTGAGGCACCGGTGTCATGAGTCCTCTGCGGAGGAGTGATTTCTCGCAGCGTCCCTTTTATTTTAGTTGGCCATTTATCAATATATTATCAGCGGGGCGAATGGGTGCATCCTAGTTTATCAGTTACAGTTAGCAGGTGAATGTGGCGTGTGCTCTACATCCTTCACATTGGAGCTGATCCCTCCACCCAGATTATTATTTAGAGGTCACTCCTCTATATATTCATGCATACGTTGTTATATTACATGACCTATATAAGCTCTTGACACTTAAAATATAGTATATATACATGTTTTCAGCTTTATCAGTTATCAGTTTAGTTTTACAAATTATAAACCAGGTCTTCCAAGACATACACAGTTCCGCTGCATTTTATTTATCAGTCTTTCAATTTCAATACTTTTATCCGTCCAACTTAGTATTACAAATCTTTCTTTTATATTCTAGATATTCTTATCATGTTATTATATCCGTTCACTGAGCGTAGTGCTCAACCGTATTTTCTTCCCATGACTTATAAGGCAGGTACCGAAGGACGAACTTGAGCATTTAGCGGACGTGCATAGGATGGGAGCTACCTTATACTTCTATTCCTGTTGCATTTCATTTACTTTATGCATATTTTTGAGTTTATGTTCGGGAGCCGATGTTTGATTCCGGTTTTCTTTTATGGTCATGTATGTTTTATTTCATATTACCTTGCATGCTTTGATGACACGCCATAAAAACACGTAACGGCCCACTTGCCAAAGTTGGGTGTTACAATTATGGTATCAAAGCCCAAGGTTTCGACCTGTAGGCTCTAAAACTTGATCTGTGACTAGTGGGTAGTCACTAAGAACTTAAATTTTGGCGTTTGTTGTCTTCCATGTTTCTCATGCATTTTACCATTTAGTTTTCTAAGTTTTGACTAAGTAAAAGGTTGGTACAGGACTGGCCATATTTAGTTGCGTGTGCTTTTGATTCGAATTTTGTTTTGTGCACCGATCCATAGGCGTTCACCCTTGCTCATGTCAAATTTCATACTTTTCAGTCAAATGTGGTTTTGTGAACTGACCCATTGGTGTTCACCTTTGATCATGTCAGATTTAGTCGACTATGTCTTCATAATCGTTCCATGTATCTCATATGCTTATTCCATGGTTTTTCATGTCGATTATGTTTCATGCTTTTCACGAATTGATTTTGTTTTCATGTTGGTTATATATTCATGCTCCCTCATGTTGATTATGTTTTCATGTTTCATCATGTTAAATTGTTTCATGCTCCTCCATGTTGATCATGCTTTCACGTCATTCAGTGATGAACTTCTTTAATCATGCTCTCATGATAGTCATTGTAGGATTTCAGCAATTATGCTTCATGTAAATCATTGATGAAATTTTCGTTGAATCATGTCTTTGTGCTTCCTTATACAACTGGAATTATATATGTGTTGGATATAATCATGCTACCATGTTGTTTTCTTCAGTTGGTCCATGAACCACTTAAACAATTTCCTCCTTTGATCATGTCAGATGGTCGACACCAATACCGATCATCTCATGTGTACTCCAAGTACAGTATTCCGTGTGTACTCAGTGTACAGTATTACGTCTGTACTCCATGTACAATATTCCATGTGTACTTCATGTACAGTGTTCCATGTGTACTCTATGTACCGTATTCCATGTGTAATCGCTAGTCGATCCTCGACCGTCTCAGGCGTATTTCACTTAGCGATGTTACTCAAGTTACTGATGCTGCTCATAATTCGGAGACCTTACTAGATGCTGATGCTGCTTATACTTTGGAGTTTCTACAAGATGCTGATGTTGTTCATAATATGAAGATTCTACAGAGGAAAGACGAAGACTATAGATTGGAAATTCCAGACGAGAATATACTTCACCCATAAGACTCCACCATCCCATTTCATGCCTTTACATCCTTAGTTAAATGTCACATGTCACCCAACTGTTCTTTCAGTCAGAAGAGTGGGAACCGGTAACCAGCGGGCTACTCAGCAAAATAGTTACATGAATCACGGTCATGATAATGACCGTCATGAAACTGACAGACAAGATGGCAGTGATCGCTATCATGACAGCAACTAACCGGTCCGCCAATTCTGATATTATGACCAAGATTTTAACTCTATTCAGTTTCATTTCAGAAGACACATGTCACGACATAAGTCAAGACACATGTTTCACGTATATTTTCTGAAGACCCATGTCAAGACATCAGTCAAGACACATGTCCCACGTATAATTTCTGACGACACATGTCAGGACGCCAGTCATGATACATGTCACACGTATATTTTCTCAAGACACGAGTGAGGACACATGACACACGTATACCTTCTACATCAGTCCCTCAGTAATTCAGGGTACCTTCCAAGGGGGATACCCATTCATTTATGCCACGCGTAAATTAGACCATTAAAAATCCAGTTACCACCACCAGAGTATTGTTCAGGTTAGACACGCAGTGTTCGGTCTGTGGAGTTACAGACAAAACACATTCAGTGAGATCTGCCACGTTACTTCACGTATTCATGTGGTAGCTTTATCTTGGATCATGCAATACCTACCTCCCAACCCAGAAAAGAATACATGGTATCATCCATGTGTATGAAGGTATTCCTTCCAGTTGACGACAAGATCCGTCTTACTGATTCCTGAATGTATTCATTATGTTTCCTACCAGAAAAATCAGTACAAATTGTCTCTATTTTACAAGCGCGTGACTTGTTATCCCATAGATGCGAAGAATTTCTAGCTACCATTCATGACGCGACTTCTGAAGTCTCTTAAATCAATGATCAGCCGACTGTTCCATAGTTTCCATATGTCTGTCCAGAAGAGTTTCCAGAAATTCCTTCAACCACCAGGTGAAGTTTAACATCGAGCTTGCTTCAAGAATAGAACCTGTTTTCAAGACTCCTTACCACATCACTTCCGTTGAGTTAACTGAGTTGCAGAAGTAGCTATAAGAGTTGTTTGAACGAAGTTTATTCAAATCGAATGCATCACCATGAGGTGCACCGATTCTGACAGTTAAGATGAAGGTCGGTAGCATGAGATCATGTATCGACCACCGAAAATTTGACAAGATCACCATTTATAATCGATATTCATTCCACGTATAAAAGGTTTATCTGATCTGCTACGTTGTCTTAAACATTTTTCCAAGAAAAATTCACGATCATGCTACCATCAGTGGCGAGAGAAAGACCAGGACATTTCCAAGACTTCTTTGCACACGTTATGATCTCTCTAAAATTTTGTTTTCTTTTATTTTGGTCTCCCGAATGCTCCAGCTATTATGGAATTGATGAATAAAATTTTTCATGAATTAGACAAGATCGTTAGTGTATTCATTGATAACATCCTGATCTGCTAAATTCTAGAGAAGAACACGAGAATCATCTCCTCACGTTCATGTAGATTCTCCGATAGGAGAAAATCATATACGCAGCTTTCCAAATGTGAGTTCCAGTTGAACAAGGTGGTATTCCTGGGCTACATTGTTTCAGAAGAAAGAAATCTCATGAATTATGCGAAGGTGAAGACCCTCATCAGATGGTCAAGATCGACGTCTGAGACGGAAGTACGAAGTTTTCTGGAATGCAATTGGTTACTACCGCATAAATTGCTGACAACTCTCACGATTAGCTCTACCATGACTAAGCTTACGCATCAAGGAGAGAAACTACACTAAGTTATGTAGTCCAGAAGATCCTACGCTAGGAGAGGTATAATTTACCGAGACTCATAGTTCTTCCGTGACTATTCATCCAGATTCCATAAGAATGTACCATAATCCCAGGCGGGATTTTGATAGAAGCAGTATAATACATTGATAGCTATGTTCGTATCTAGATGCCTGACATGCCAGCAGGTTCAAGGTAGAACACCGACATACTAGTGAGTTATTACAACCACTAGAAATTCTAAACAGAAATGAGACAAGATGACCATGGAGGGTGTTATCAGTTACCACAGACTCAGAAGAAGTATGATACTATCTAATTCATTGTCGACCATTTAACCCAGCCTACATGTTTTCTTTTATCCGAGAGGATTACGCAGTAGCGGATCTACAGGAAATTCAACCATAGATCGTATGATTTCACCGTATTCCATCAACAATCATATCAGATATAATTTCACGTTCATGAATCACGCTCACGTTCATGTTCATGATCACGTTTACGTTCACAGTCACGTTTACGTTTACCTTCACGTTTTCGTCTCACGTCCACATTATGATGTTTTTTCAGTCCATATTTTGTGTTATCTCATGATTTAAGTTCACGTTCGCGTTCATGACATTGTTCCCGTTCAGGTTTGTGTTCCATCTCACGATACATGTTTCACATCTTGTCACTAAATATGGTTACAGAAAGCTTGGGAAACCAGACTCAAGTTTAGCATAACGTTTCCATCCCCAGACAGACGTTTCACATCACCTTTCACATCTCATCTCGTAGTGTTTGGCATTTCTTCCTCAGTCAGCATACATTCATGATATGTTTATGTATTACGATTACGATTTATTCCATGCACAACGTTCATCATATGTTCGCGAATCACGTTCACAATTGCTCACGTAACACGTTCACAATTGTTCACGTATTTCGTCCCAATATGTCTTCAGTATCCTTGCTCAGAGATATAGATGTCATCTTTTTAGGTTATTTGTTGCGTATCGTTTGAGGTATCCTACATGTTATATCTTATTCATTCGATCAGATTCAGAGAATCCATCTCAAGGATGGAACCAGAAACTCTTCAGCATTGTCAGGACAGAGTAATTAAGACCAAGATTTTCATTGTGTCAAGATCTATGGAGAAACTGTTTTGAGCGGGAAGCCACTTAGAACGGAGGAGTCCATCTAGACTTCTCATCCTTTTTCCTTCCATAAATTCAGTTATGTTCTTTCAGTCATGTTACATTCCATGTCCCCTGTTGATCCCAAACTTAGATCGATTAGCTTTGTATTAAACGAGATTGAATCAAGATTAATACGTAGAGAAACTTTGTTGTATCAAACAATTTAAGTGTTATGCGTAATTTAACACTTAGAACAAAGAACAAAACAAAGTAAACCAAACTTTCACATTAGATTAATAAACGAACTTGCTTACAATGAAAGTTGTGAAAACTGAATAATGTGTATATAAACTACAAACCATACGACCTCCTTTTATAACATAAGGAGTCGTGTACAAAGGATAACCTATCAACTATTCTAGGTAAAGATAAATATAGAAAATACAATATTGAGCATATCTTTACTTCAAATATAAAACGTGTTGACTAAGTATTCCTATCAGTGGTTGGACTTCTTCTTGTCAGCGCTTGAATATCTCTTGTCAATGCTTGATCTGTCAGCGCTTCATTTCCTCTTATCAGCGTCCAATTTCCTCTTGTCAGCGTCTAAGTGACTTAGCTCATTTTATTCCCAACAATCCTCCCCTAAACTTGATATCTACTCTAGTAATAAAGTTTCTGAATAAAAACTAAGTACAAGGAGGATTCTTTCAAATAAAAATTACTTATTAATTAGAAAATAAATAAATCTAATTATGTCCTTGCTAACATCACTAGTATAATCCACCTCTAGCTTTATAGACACCATCTTCTTCAAAATATCCTTAGACATAGGATATTGAGCATCAACAAGGAGATACTCTAAAAACTTTATAGTTCTTAGATGGTAAACACCAACAGCTGAGTGTAGACGCCATTGTAAACCACTGATATCATCTAGATCCAACCATATTGGATCTGCTTCATCTGGTGTAATCATTCTTTTGAATGTTGTCCAGATCTTTATTCCATTGGCCGAAGTAGGTGTTTCAGCCTCATACTTGGTCTTCATCAGATTCCAAAGATCTACCAAGTCTTCTCTATCCTTGCTTGCAAAAAATGAGATCAAGGAAGTAAAAGTATGTACCTTCTTTCCATATCTGGTGACCATCCAGAACCCACTTGCATCTTCTTCATAGTTAACTATTGGGTTTCTGAAATCCAAGGGTAATACCTCTGCAACATCTGAAGCCTCCAATGGTGAAAGCTTAATACTCTTTCTGATTACTGCTTCACTAGGATTCAGTTGATCAAAAACTGGGAATTCAATGGGAATTCCCTTCTTCACTGGTCTTTGTGCATTAGAAGCCCTCTGGATCTACATATTATCCTCAATCTCTTCTCTCCTTTCAACTGAGAGAAGCCTCATAGTATTCTCCTCACAAACTCTTAACACAATTGGATAAGCATGATGTTCCAATTAGTCAAAAGAGAGCCTCCTCAATCTATCATAGGTCCATCCACCTTGATGACACCTAAGCAACATATAATACAGCTCTCTTCTATCCCTCTTGAGCCCAGAAAGCACCTTACTAGCCTTGTGCTTCAAAATCACTTTGCAGTTTCCCTGAACTCTCAGCAATATCTCCAATCCCCAAATTTATTCAGTAATAGACATATCTGGATTCTCTTCAACCTTAGACTCCCATGCAAAATACATTTCTCTCACTTCAGACATGTCAAAGTCTACTTTCATCTTCAACTCTCTTAACCTTTCCTTGGCTAAGTCATCCTCCCCATATTCCAATCTCTCTGGTTCCTCTATAATCATAACACTGGAATTAGAGCTCTCATCACCATCACTACCATCCTTAGCTTTTTCTGTGGTAGTTTCCATCCTATCCTGTTCTTGCAATTGTGCAGCCAAAACTGAATCAAAGTCTACCTGGGCTGCATTCTTTGGTACCTGAACCTCTTCCAATACTCCTTTACCCTTGTCTTTAGCTCTAATGGCTGGTAAAGTAGCGGTGGGTACATGTGTAGTAACATCCCTAATGATAACTGGTGGTTGGGATACACCAATCATACCTATAGGTCTGTCAGCGCTTGCTTTGCTCTTGTCAGTGCTCAAACTCTGAATGTCAACGGCTGACTTTGTAGCTTGTTCCATCATCTCTAAAAATGACAACTTCTTTGGAGTGATTAATGAAACATCAAGAACAGGCTTCTCCTTCAAACTAGTCAAAGCTTCAGCTATTTTCACCTGTTTACTTCCAAAAGAACCACCTTCTTCTTGTGAGCCTTTGTCACTCAAATTGAACGGCTCAGTAGGTGCATCCTCCTCCCCTTTGTAAGAATCCTCCCCAGATGAAAGGACTCTGATATGAGTGATTTTACTCATATCATTTGTATCTTAAAACACTCAAATATTGCATAAAACACATGAATATATCCTTGTATGTGCATGTTTTCTTGTTTCGTGTGTGTAGGTACAAAGATCGCGAAAACCGGTGAAACCGACACGAGATTTGAAGGATTTTGTCAAAAGTCAAACAATGAATCAATTTTAAGACGGGATTCGAGTTTTATCAAAGTTATTGGGCCTTGGTGGGACCCACGTGTGTGTATTGGGCCTAAAAGCCCAATATTGGAGCTTGATAAGTTATTATTTAAAATAAGCCCATCAGACCTTGTTACAATTGAAAGACGGATGGATTGTTTACATTTTGGGTAAAAGCCCAACATCAAGGAAGATTAAAAATACAAATGAAGTTTAGACGTGTTGGGTCCGAGATGAAGCCCATTAGGGTTGTAAATTTATTGTAATGATTTGTTTATTCAGTCAAACAAATAAAACCCCACAAACACTTGTCACGTTTTTCCAGTTGCATCCCATATATATTTTCCTCCACACATTTTCCACCACTCAAACCAATAAATATCCTATTCGATACATCCAAAGTTTCTCCTTTCTTCCCCAAATAACAAACCAGACGCAACCTTATATCCATGGTTCATACCAAACCCTAATCCAATAATTCACACAAAAATTGGGGCTTTGTGATTTATTGCACTCGTGTGATTCACACGAGTGGGAATTAATTCCCCAAAGATTTCGGAAGGCAGAGTGGAGAGCTGGGTTACGTGGAAAAAAACTATTGGCCAAGACACCTCAAATTCCCCATCCATCCAATCAGGGCTTGCCACCTCATCTTGGAAGTAGCACAAGAAGCACAGGATTTCCACCCTGGCAATCCGAGTGAAGTTGGGCGAATCCACACCCTTGGATCATAACAAACAAGAGAGATGATACGAGATACCCATCCAACGGTTCAAGATCGTTCTCATCACCAACAAACTCAAACCCCTCACCCCTTTGTTCATCTATATAAACCGAGAAGAAAATGAGTATCATTATCCCTTTTCCTTTCTAGTGTTATAATGTCAATTGGTAGTTAGATTCTGTATTTTTCTTTTTTATGAAATGTTGTAATGCTTGATTTGAATTAATAACCTTAATTTTCAGTTTTAAATCTCCTTATCTCTCGTTTAAATTGACTGTTAAAAGTGAATTTTTAGTTTGGTGATATTCTTGTCCACGTTTTCATTCTACTGAAATATTTTTCTTCTTGCATTTTCTAAACTCACAAAATTGATATTATAAGTGAAAGTCACTCGTATAAGCTTTGTTGATAGCTTAAGTGAATGATGATGAGTGGAATAGGGATAAGACGTCTATCCCACTGATAGATGTTAGAATAAGTTGTTGGATCGGGAGATCTGTTTGGTTCACGTTGAATATTTTGAGTGGCGATTTGAGATTAATTGGTGATTTGTCTTCGGTTCGATGGTGGTTTGATTGTTAAATGATGGTTTATTTAGTGTCGATCTAGATCTAAGGGAGCTCAGCGCTTTCCTTTTACTCAAAGGATCCCCTTATTAGGTTCAACTTCATTTTATCTTTATATTATTAGACTTATATGTTTACCAGTTTTCATGTTCATTTAACCTGCTATAAACTGTGAGTTTTATTAATCTGCTAAGTGTTACTTTTTAATCTGAATTTTGATTGTGATTTGGTTATTGTTTAAGCATAATTGGTAGTTTATTCTACTGATGTATTGATTTTAGTTGATTTTTAGTGCTTTTCTATTCATGTTGAGCTAGTTTTATAATGCTACTAGCTATTTTCGCCACTAGTCAACTGTTTATTGTTGTTGCGAGTTTAAAATGAGATTGCCGAATATGTTAATGTATTAGTTGCCTGCTGATTGTTTTAGCGTATTCTCGGTTTCTATTCCCTGAGTCAGTGAGTGTTCTCTTAATTGAGTGTAGATTAACTGTTTATTGAAGTGATGCATACTGATCTGTACATGGTTTATGTGTGTAAAACCCGCATGCTTTTACCATGCATAGTACCCTTAGGATCGTACGTACTAGTTAAAAACTTTCCTAATATAGCATGATTACGATTACGTGTTAGGAGTTTATGTATTACGTACGTGTTAGAACACGATAAGTATTTTATTTGCACGATCACACAACAATTATTTAGCAATAAGTAATCACGAGCATAGGATCACGAAATCACGAGCGTAATTAAAACACGAGCTATTATTAATTACGTATATATATTTAATACGAGCGTAATTAAATATATAAGAGTATGGTATTTACGTAACGAGAACATTTAAAACACGAACTTAAATAAACATAAACGAGTATTAAATAACAAGACACGAAACGAGGTACGGGAACCCCCACGAGGGAGTCCCTACCCGCGGCCAAAACAAGGTAATGGGCCAAGCCCATTACCAATTTTACTAAGAGGGGGATAAATAGAGTTTTTACTACTCAAATTAAAGTTACAGAAGATTTTAAGAAAAACCTAAAATCCCTTTTCTCCTCCTTCTTTGTGCCGCCACCTTCAATCACCAAACAAGGTGATTCTTGATCTTTGATCTTGTTAATTTAGTGTTTGTTCGTGTTTGTTCTTCACCCTCTTGATCCACGAATACGGTAAAACCTTTTTAACCTTTTTCTTTTTAATTAATCTTTTATTAATTAAGAACATGTGATGTTGTTTATAAAAACACATTAATTAAACCTAGATCTAACATGTTTTGATCATTAATTAATCAAAGGGTCGATCAAAGGGGTGTTTTGTTTTGGGCCGCAAGGTACAACCGACCCCAAGGGGGTTCGGTTTGTTTTAGCCGACCACCACCAAGACCTTTTTGGTCTTGGTTGGTGCGTATGGGTCCCACGGCAGCAAGGGGGTACCCTGATTTGGTTTGGGGTACGGTGTTGTTTCATATCCGGTGCATGTTTTTAGGCTTAGATCCGGATCATGATTATGTTAGTTGTTTATGTTATAAACTTATGTTAAAAATTAAATTAATAAAAAGATGAGATTAATTTAATATCATGACTTAGGTTAATTAATTATTAATAATCATAAAATTATTTTTAACCTAAGTATTTATAACACGTATAATTAGTTAATTATTTAAAAACCATGGATATAATTAATTAATTAAACATGACTTAGGTTATATTATTAATATTTAATAATACATATTTTAACCTAAGTATTTAATATATTTAATTAAAAACATGTCATACTTTAATTAAATATTATAACCTATAGTTTAATTTAAATTACATGAAATAATTATTAAACTATATAATATATATCATATGACTTAGGAAATAATCATGAAAACACTTAGGCTTATTTACTTAGCTTATTTAACCAGCTTATTTCTAATTATGGAAACTTTCTATTTTTAGAAACTTAATTAAATAAGGCAGCTATTTTATTTATGGAAACCAGCTATTTTTAGAAACTTATTGATTTAAGGCAGCTAATCTATTTATGGAAACTTATTTAATTAAGGCAGCTAATCTATTTATGGAAACTTTCTATTTTTAGAAACTTATCTATTTTAAGCAGTAAATCTATTTTTGGAAACTTTCTATTTTTGGAAACTTTCTATTTTTGGAAACTTTCTATTTTTGGAAACTTTCTATTTTTGGAAACTTTCTATTTTTGGAAACTTTCTATTTTTGGAAACTTTCTATTTTTGGTAACTTTTTATTTTTGGAAACTTTCTATTTTAGGAAACCTGCTATTTTTGGAAAGTTACTTATTATTACACAATAAGTATAATAACACATGAAATATCAGAAATACTTAATCAGATTGAACAAAATATAAGATTTAACACAGTTTAAGGCTTTAAACAGTGTAAAATAGTAAGAACACATAAAATAAGCTAAGACGAGATATAAAACCAGCTATGTATGTAGTAAGCAGATACTTATTTCATGTACGTATTTATGTAGCACTAGTGTTTCGGAAGTAGGATTCTCGCAGTTCATCGTTCTCGTTCACTGGACATAAGGTACGGATTCCCGTCCTTTCAGTATGGACATTCTTTCCTTACTAGGATTTCCCCGTATGCAGCCAACTGTTTTCCCGTAGTATAAGTATGAGTTTGATTGCTTATGTTTTAAATATGATTACCTATAGCCATATACATGCATGACCAGTTTCACCTAGTTATGGAGGTACCATAACCATAACATTAGAGGCACTGATGTTATGACTTCACCACGGCGGAGTGATTGCTCGTGGCGTCCCTTCAGCTTTTGGCCATTTATTTATATTTATCATGTGGGGCGTATGGGTGCATCCTAGTTACACGTTTTTATTCTGGATTACATGGTGAATGTGGTGTGTGCCTTGCATCCTTCACAAGGAGCCGATCCCTCCTACCCATAAAACCAGTATATTAAATTAGAGGCAGCCCCTCTAATTTGCATGATGAGGTCACCCCTCCAATTATTCATGCACGGTGGATATTCATGACCTATATTGGCTAATGGTAAAATATGACAAACAGTTTTTATAAGATAAACATAAGACTTTCAAACTATAAAACCAGTTTTATTAAGACTTAACCAGGTTACTCGGGACTTAGTTTCTTCCGCTGTTATTATGTTATATGTGTATCCTATTCATGCTTTATTGTACATCCGTGCACTGAGCGTATTGCTCAGCCGTTTTCCTTTTCTATGTTCCCAAAACAGCAGGTACTCAAGGACGCTCGTAGACACTAAGAGTACGTGCATATGGACTGGAAGCTGTCTAGCCTTCTTTACATCATGCATTTCGTTTCTTTATGATACTTATGCTTTGGACATTGTTTCGTGCTTTTCCTTTACTATACTATGTTTGTGTGTGATGAGCTTTACTTTTGGACTACCGATGTTTGATTCCGGTATTTTCCTTTATATGGTAATGTTTAGACATTTTACCTTGTATGCTTTGATGACACGCTATAATTACTGTGATATTTCCATTTCCAAAATGGGGTGTTACAATTATGGTATCAGAGCCAAGGTTTCGACCTGTAGGCTCTCAAATATGACCTGTGATTAGTGGGTAGTCACTACGGTCTTCCTAGAACTGACAGTTGTTTTCATGCATTCATCATTTTTAAGCATATATATATATATATATATATATATATATATATATATATATATATATATATATATATATATATATATATATATATATATATATATATATATATATATATATATATATATATATATATATATATATATATATATATATATATATATATATATATATATATGTCATTGTTACAGGGTTTTTGACTAAATAATGGTTGGTACAGGACTGGCCCTATTTAGTCGCATGTGTTTTATCGAAACTTTTAAATTTGGGACCGACCCATAGGCGTCCCCTCGATATGTCTTTTGTTTTGAGTGAACTGACCAGAGGCGTTCACTCTCGAGCATACAAAGTTTTCATAAAACTGCATCATGCATTCATACACAAAAATTTTCTTACATAAAATTTTTCTCGTGAAATTTTTAGTATAAATTTTTTTTTTCATGTATATATTTTATATTTTATGTTTTGAACTGTTAATCATATGTTTTATGTTATACTGTCAGATGGTTCTCACACGCGAACAGGAGCAGCTCAATGCTGCAATTCAGGCTGCCATGCAAGCCTTGCTTCCTCAACTGAGGAATGACATCCGGGATGAAGTTAAAGCTGCCAACAATCAACAGCAGCACAATCAGCCACCTCCTCCTCCTCCTCCAGTGACATTAGCAGTATGGCTGGAGAGATTCAACAAGCTCCGCCCTCGAGCTTTTGAGAAGATAGATAGCCCCAGCGATGCTGAAAGCTGGTTGGCTCACATCGAGAAGATCTTCAACGCTATGGGTTGTGACCCCGCATACAAGGCGAGGTTGGCATGCTATCGGTTCGAAGGCGATGTACTCAACTGGTGGTTAGCTTTGATGCAATCTGAAGGTGGTGATGAGTGGGTTGCTGGTTTGACTTGGGCTCAGTTCAAGGACAGGATGATGGAGCAGTTCTTTCCCAAGGCTGAGCAGGACAAACTCAAGAGAGAGTACCATGGGATCCGTCAGAGAGCTGGGGAGAATAGCAATGAGTTTATGCAGCGCTTTCTTTGCTTGGTTGGTTTCCTTGGTGCGGCAGCAGGTACTCCTGAAGAGCATGCACATCACTTCAGATGGGCTCTTCGCACATCGGTCGCAAACAATCTGGTGTGTGCTACGTTCAATACTGTAGCACAAGTGGCCGATGCAACACGAAAACTGGAGATGCTGCAGGAGAGGGATGAGTTCGGGGAAGCTGAAAGACCCGACAAGAGGTAAACCTTCGTATTCAAGCGGTGACCAATCCGTATACCTTTCATATGTCAATTATTCATCTCTTTAAATGTATCTTCCAGGAAGAAAACTGGGGACCGGTCTCAGCCGGCTACTCAGCAGCAGCCTCATCAGCCCAAAGGAAATGGTCAGACTAATGACCGATCTGCTATGGATAGGCGTGGCGGTAATGACAATTACCGTAACAACGCCGGGCAATCCAGCAACAGCAGGTTCTAATACTTACGAAATTTCTTATGTTTTATGTTATAACTCATATTCTGACACTTTAGCAAACTTCTACCAGGAACGATGGAAACGGTAGGGACCAGAACCAGAGAGGTTCGCAGCCTAGCCGTCCAGCTATCACTGGTATTCAATCTTACAATTATCCGCTTCGTCCTTTGTACCCAACTATTATGTCTCATGTAAAAGGTTTTATCAGGTCCTCAGCCAGCCAGAGCACCTGCTAGAGGATACACTCATCCTCTTTGCTCTACTTGCCACCGTAGGCACCCAGGACCATGTCACCGTAATACTGATGCGTGCTTCAAGTGTGGTCTTCCTGGCCATATTATGAAGGATTGCCGTAAGGGCGAGATGGAGGGTACATCGGGACATGCTGACACCAAGCCGCCTCCTATTGCCGGGCGTGTCTACACGACATCTCGAGACCAGGCCAACAAGTCTACAGGTACCATCACTGGAATCTTGTATATGTATGGTCGCGCTGCATGTGTTCTTTTCGATACGGGTGCTACTCACTCGGTTATTTCTACTGCTTATGCTAAGAACATTAGGATGCCTCCCTTGCCACTAGAAAATAGGCTTACTATTTCCACGCCTTTGAGGGACTCTGTATTAATCACCCATGTATACAAGAGTCTTCCCCTAGAATTTGACGATAAGGTTCGACCTGTTGACGCACTTCCGCTGGACATGAATGACTTCGACATGATTTTGGGCATGGATTGGCTATCCAAGTATCATGCTACCATAGACTGCCATTCATATCGAGTTATCTTCGGTGATGTCAACGCACCAGAGTACATTCATAACGGGTTCATACCCGGACGGTCTGTACAAATCATATCCACCCTGCAAGCGCTTGCACTCCTGACACATGGTTGCGAGGGTTATCTAGCTACGGTTCACGACATGGATGCTGAATCTCCATCGATTCAGGATCAACCAATAGTGTCGGAATTCCAAGATGTGTTTCCAGCAGAACTTCCGGGCATACCACCTGCACGAGAAGTGGAATTCAGTATCGAACTGGTTCCAGGAGCTGAACCAATCTCCAACGCTCCTTATTGCATGGCTCCCATAGAGCTGAAGGAGCTGGAGGATCAACTGCAAGAACTTCTTGAACGAGGTTTTATTCGATCGAGCGCATCTCCATGGGGCGCATCGGTTGTGTTTGTTAAGAAGAAGGACGGCAGTATGCGTCTTTGCATAGACTATCGCGAGCTCAACAAGATTACCATTCGGAATAGGTATCCACTGCCACGCGTTGACGATCTGTTTGACCAACTCCAAGGGGCCAAACACTTCTCCAAGATCGATCTTAGGTCAGGCTATCATCAGTTACGAGTCAAGGAGCAGGATATTGCTAAGACTGCCTTTCGTACTCGTTATGGCCACTACAGTTTGTAGTTATGCCATTTGGCCTGACAAATGCTCCAGCAGTGTTCATGGATCTGATGAACAGAATCTTCCATGAATTTCTGGACAAATTCGTCATTGTTTTCATCGATGACATCTTGATTTTCTCTAAGTCCAAGGAGGAACACGAAGACCATCTTCGTACAGTACTACAGATTCTTCGCCAGAAGCAGCTGTATGCTAAATTCTCCAGGTGTGAGTTCTGGTTAGACAAGGTGGCATTCTTAGGTCACACTGTATCAGCAGAAGGAATCACTATGGATCCAGCGAAGGTTGAGGCCATCACTAAGTGGCCGAGGCCGACATTAGCGACGGAAGTCCGCAGTTTCTTAGGCTTAGCTGGCTATTACCGTAGGTTCGTAGAGAACTTTTCCCGCCTAGCACTACCATTGACCAAACTGATGCGGAAAGGGGAGAAATTCGTCTGGACTGAAGATCGATAGAAGAGCTTTGAAGACCTGAAGCAGAAGCTAGTATCTGCACCTATTCTTACTCTACCATCTGGTACGGATGGATTTCAAATCTACAGCGATGCATCGGGGAAGGGACTTGGCTGTGTTCTCATGCAACATGGGAAAGTGATCGCGTACGCTTCACGGAAGCTTAAGCCTTATGAAGAGAATTACCCCACGCACGATCTGGAACTTGCTGCAGTCGTGTTTGCATTGAAGATATGGAGACACTACTTATATGGAGAATCATGTGACATTTTCACGGACCACAAGAGTTTGAAGTATATCTTCACTCAACGTGAATTGAACATGAGGCAGAGGAGATGGTGAGAGCTGTTGAAGGATTATGACATTAATCTGCAGTATCATCCCGGAAAGGCAAATGTAGTAGCAGATGCCCTTAGCAGGAAGTCCGGAATAATCAACAGCATTAGAATCGAAGAGGAAGTCATCAGAGACTTGGAGCGACTAGACATCGAGATCATGGTACGTGGACAACACGGTTACTGGGCTAATCTTAGAGTAGAACCCGAGTTACTATCTAAGATCAAGGAAGCTCAGAAGGATGACGGAGAATTATGGGCGATAGTTCAAAATTTGGAGAAGCAGACAGAATTCAGAGTAGATGCAGACGGTATCGTATGGCAGGGCACTAGACTTTGTGTTCCTGACGACCAAGAACTCCGGGAAGCTTTGCTAGCAGAAGCTCATATCTCCCCATTCTCGATACATCCTGGTTAAACCAAAATGTACCATGACATCAAGCAGTACTTTTGGTGGAGTGGTATGAAACAGGATGTGGCCATTTACGTCTCCAAATGTCTTACCTGCCAGCAGATTAAGATCGAGCATCAGCGATCTGGCGGTCTCCTTCAACCGTTAGATATTCCAGAGTGGAAGTGGGACAAAATCACCATGGATTTTGTTACCGGTCTTCCTCCTACCAAAAGGAAGCACGATGCAATTTGGGTTATCGTTGATCGATTTACCAAATCAGCTCATTTCTTACCGATCCGCAAGGAAGATCCGGTAAGTAAACTCGCAGATACGTATAGACGAGAGATCATGAGACTCCACGGTGCACCATCCAGCATCGTCTCAGACAGAGATCCTCGATTCACTTCGTGCTTTTGGAAAAGTCTGCAGAAAGCTTGGGGTACACAACTTAAGCTTAGCACGGCTTTTCATCCTCAAATAGACGGACAGTCAGAGCGAACCATTCAGACATTGGAGGATATGTTGAGGTCATGTGCGTTGGAATGGACGGGTGATTGGGACGAATACATCTGTTTGGTGGAGTTTGCATACAACAACAGCTGGCACGCAAGCATCAAGTGTGCTCCATTTAAGATGTTGTATGGCAGGAAGTGTCGCGCCCCAATCTGCTGGGATCAGGTTGGCGAGCGAACACTCGAAGGACCGGAAATCATAGAGATGACAAATGAGAAGATCGCAGTAGCTAGACAGAAAATTCAGGAGGCACGATCACGTCAAAAGAGTTACGCCGATAAGCATCGTAGAGATTTACACTTTAACGTAGGAGATCACGTCTTCCTTAAGGTTTCGTCGGCACGTGGTGTTAGATGCTTCGGGATTAAAGGGAAGCTCAATCCTCGTTTCATCGGATCGTTTGATATCATTGAACGAGTCGGTGAAGTATCTTACCGATTGGCGTTACCTCCGCAGCTTTCGCATGTGCACAATGTGTTTCATGTGTCCTTACTCAGAGGGTACCAATATCATTCCCTTCACATGGTTCAGTATCCACAAGAACAGATACGTGAAGATCTCACTTTTATAGAGGAACCCGAACGAGTTCTTGACAGGCAAGAACGAGTCATGAGAAAGAAGACGATTCCATTCGTCAAAATTCTATGGGGGGATCATACCGGGCGGGAAGCCACTTGGGAAATGGAGGAGTCTATCCGGACTTCTTACCCTCATTTCATATTTTAAATTCGGGTATGTTCTTCTTTTCCAGTTTACTTTATCTATAATTCGGGGACGAATTATTCTTTTTAGGGGGGAAGAGTTGTAAAACCCGCATGCTTTTACCATGCATAGTACCCTTAGGATCGTACGTACTAGTTAAAAACTTTCCTAATATAGCATGATTACGATTACGTGTTAGGAGTTTATGTATTACGTACGTGTTAGAACACGATAAGTATTTTATTTGAACGATCACGTAACAATTATTTTGCAATAAGTATTCACGAGCATACGATCAC
This sequence comes from Glebionis coronaria, assembly GCA_025667525.1. Taxonomy (NCBI): domain Eukaryota; kingdom Viridiplantae; phylum Streptophyta; class Magnoliopsida; order Asterales; family Asteraceae; genus Glebionis; species Glebionis coronaria. The sequence continues at coordinate 632,983,202 of CM046875.1, read as the reverse complement.
GAAATCACGAGCGTAATTAAAACACGAGCTATTATTAATTACGTATATATATTTAATACGAGCGTAATTAAATATATAAGAGTATGGTATTTACGTAACGAGAACATTTAAAACACGAACTTAATTAAACATAAACGAGTATTAAATAACAAGACACGAAACGAGGTACGGGAACCCCCACGAGGGAGTCCCTACCCGCGGCCAAAACAAGGTAATGGGCCAAGCCCATTACCAATTTTACTAAGAGGGGGATAAATAGAGTTTTTACTACTCAAATTAAAGTTACAGAAGATTTTAAGAAAAACCTAAAATCCCTTTTCTCCTCCTTCTTTGTGTCGCCACCTTCAATCACCAAACAAGGTGATTCTTGATCTTTGATCTTGTTAATATAGTGTTTGTTCGTGTTTGTTCTTCACCCTCTTGATCTACGAATACGGTAAAACCTTTTTAACCTTTTTCTTTTTAATTAATCTTTTATTAATTAAGAACACGTGATGTTGTTTATAAAAACACATTAATTAAACCTAGATCTAACATGTTTTGATCATTAATTAATCAAAGGGTCGATCAAAGGGGTGTTTTGTTTTGGGCCGCAAGGTACAACCGACCCCAAGGGGGTTCGGTTTGTTTTAGCCGACCACCACCAAGACCTTTTTGGTCTTGGTTGGTGCGTATGGGTCCCACGGCAGCAAGGGGGTACCCCGATTTGGTTTCGGGTACGGTGTTGTTTCATATCCGGTGCATGTTTTTAGGCTTAGATCCGGATCCGGATCATGATTATGTTAGTTGTTTATGTTATAAACTTATGTTAAAAATTAAATTAATAAAAAGATGAGATTAATTTAATATCATGACTTAGGTTAATTAATTATTAATAATCATGAAATTATTTTTAACCTAAGTATTTATAAGACGTATAATTAGTTAATTATTTAAAAACCATGGATATAATTAATTAATTAAACATGACTTAGGTTATATTATTAATATTTAATAATACATATTTTAACCTAATTATTTAATATATTTAGTTAAAAACATGTCATACTTTAATTAAATATTATAACCTATAGTTTAATTTAAATTACATGAAATAATTATTAAACTATATAATATATATCATATGACTTAGGAAATAATCATGAAAACACTTAGGCTTATTTACTTAGCTTATTTAACCAGCTTATTTCTAATTATAGAAACTTTCTATTTTTAGAAACTTAATTAAATAAGGCAGCTATTTTATTTATGGAAACCAACTATTTTTAGAAACTTATTTATTTAAGGTAGCTAATCTATTTATGGAAACTTATTTAATTAAGGTAGCTAATCTATTTATGGAAACTTTCTATTTTTAGAAACTTATCTATTTTAAGCAGTAAATCTATTTTTGGAAACTTTCTATTTTTGGAAACTTTCTATTTTTGGAAACTTTCTATTTTTGGAAACTTTCTATTTTTGGTAACTTTCTATTTTTGGAAACTTTCTATTTTAGGAAACCTGCTATTTTTGGAAAGTTACTTATTATTACACAGTAAGTATAATAACACATGAAATATCAGAAATACTTAATCAAATTGAACAAAATATAAGATTTAACATAGTTTAAGGCTTTAAACAGTGTAAAATAGTAAGAACACATAAAATAAGCTAAGACGAGATATAAAACCAGCTATGTATGTAGTAAGCAGATACTTATTTCATGTACGTATTTATGTAGCACTAGTGTTTCGGAAGTAGGATTCTCGCAGTTCATCGCTCTCGTTCACTGGACATAAGGTACGGATTCCCGTCCTTTCAGTATGGACATTCTTTCCTTATTAGGATTTCCCCGTATGCAGCCAACTGTTTTCCCGTAGTATAAGTATGAGTTTGATTGCTTATGTTTTAAATATGATTACCTATAACCATATACATGCATGACCAGTTTCACCTAGTTATGGAGGTACCATAACCATAACATTAGAGGCACTGATGTTATGACTTCACCACGGCGGAGTGATTGCTCGTGGCGTCCCTTCAGCTTTTGGCCATTTATTTATATTTATCATGTGGGGCGTATGGGTGCATCCTAGTTACACGTTTTTATTCAGGATTACATGGTGAATGTGGTGTGTACCTTGCATCCTTCACAAGGAGCTGATCCCTCCTACCCATAAAACCAGTATATTAAATTAGAGGCAGCCCCTCTAATTTACATGATGAGGTCACCCCTTCAATTATTCATGAACGGTGGATATTCATGACCTATATTGGCTAATGGTAAAATATGACAAACAGTTTTTATAAGATAAACATAAGACTTTCAAACTATAAACCAGTTTTATTAAGACTTAACCAGGTTACTCGAGACTTAGTTTCTTCCGTTGTTATTATGTTATATGTGCATCCTATTCATGCTTTATTGTACATCCGTGCACAGAGCGTATTGCTCAGCCGTTTTCCTTTTCTATGTTCCCAAAATGGCAGGTACTCAGGGACGCTCGTAGACACTAAGAGTACGTGCATATGGACTGGAAGCTGTCTAGCCTTCTTTACATCATGCATTTCTTTTCTTTATGATACTTATGCTTTGGACATTGTTTCGTCCTTTTCCTTTACTATACTATTTTTGTGTGTGATGAGCTTTACTTTTGGACTACCGATGTTTGATTCTGGTATTTTCCTTTATATGGTCAAGTAATGTTTAGACATTTTACCTTGTATGCTTTGATGACACGCCATAATTACTGTGATATTTCTATTTCCAAAATGGGGTGTTACAATGTGTGTATTGATTCACTTTAGCTTGTTAACTTGCTGTTAGGACGAATGAATAGGGGTACAAATCTGATAAGAATTTTGAAATGGATTTGAAATTTAAGTTTTAAAATGCTAGATCGAATCTGGTAATTTTGATATGATTTATTTGTTGCTGATATATATGAGTAAAGTAGTCTGCTGGTATTTGATTTGGAATAATAATGCTAAATGTTCGTTAAACGCATTTCAGTCGTAGTCAGTCTGCCCTTATTGGTTGATACTTTAGCTACATTTGAATTGACTCGTAAGCCGGCCAAATCTATTGTTGCCTGTGCATTTTTGGATAGGTTTAATATTCTGTCAAATATTTAAGTTCAGCCGTAACTTTGTTGTTCAGCTTAATTACTGTAATCTTGCGAATATGAGCATTTGATTTTAAACTGCTGCTGAATTTTCAGTACTATAGCGTTTGCTTATTTGTAATATTATTTGATGCGGCACGTATTGTCATTGTTTGGGTTGAGCTGTTAGTTTTAAGGGTGTAGTGTTGATTAATAGAATATGTAGTAGGATCAGTTTGTGTCATTTGGTTGAATAGCTTTTCTGAGCGTTGGATGTGTGCTAGCTGATTACTTTCAGCTGTGATGTTAGATTTGTTTTTTTCTTATTTTGGTTGATGATTTATTGTTTCTGTATGATTTTTTTTAGTCTGCATATAAAAGTTGTATGTTGAATTTTCTTCTATTTGCTATCTTTCTTCATTTAACTGAGTTTTGTACCATCTATTGAGTTACTGTTCGTAGAATTGGATTTATGGCTTAGCAGAGTTACTGTTCTCATTATTTTAATTAAGTAGAGGAATTAGTTAAGCTTAAATTCTTTGTCATTTGAAAATCTGTTTTAAAATATGAGAATAGTTGAATTTGCTTCTGACAGGGTTTGATCCCTAGACCTGTCCGTTAGAACCCAAGAGTGTTAACCACTGTGCCTTGGGCTATTATTTGTTATAAGTTAGTGCTTCTAATTTTAAATGAACCTTTAACCTGACGAATCTTAGGTCAAAATAATAAACGTTTTTGTAGTGTTTACTTTAAATTACTTTAGAAGTTTTTATAAACATAGATTAAATTGAATTTCAAGTTAAAAAAAATATATATAAATAAATAAATAAATAAAATTTAGTTGCTTTTGTTTAAAAATGGTACAAGTAATTTCCTCAAATAGATTAATTAGTTTTCAATAGTTTTTAAAATAGTTTAAAAAGTAATTTTTACTAAATAGATTAATTTTGAATAATTTTAAAATAGAATAATTTTAAATAGTTTAAAAGTTTAATTTCTAAATAAATAATTTTAGATTAAATGGGGAACGCTTTATGCACTCAGATTTTAAATTGTTAGATTTAATTTTTAGTTTAAAAACCAAAAACCAATTCAAATCAATTGTCCAAATCAAAACAAAAACGTCTCAAATTCACTCGATCTTCGTGTACAACAAACTTGGTTCATCACGTGTTTAATTGAATTCGTCATTGGTAATATTAGTCTATTACTTTTTACTAAAGGTAATTTTCTAATTTACCCTATAACGTATCTCATATTATCACTATACTATCACGATCACATCAAAAATTTTGGTGCCGCTGCCGGGGATCTTGTGTACGATTCGTCTTTGTGGAGATTTGTTGATCGTTGATTTGAAGACCCTTTCCGTCCTCGGAAAGTTTTGTTATTTTCTTATTATGTATCGTTTTTATGAAAAATACCAAAAATAATCTTCTTAATCCTCTATCATGTTTAATTCTTTTTCTCCTCACCCTCTAAATTTTAATTCTTCCTTCGTCGATTGTGTTGGGTGTGGAGAACCGTTATATGGTTTTTTACCATGTCGGTGGTGCACGTGTGAGCGTTGTGGAAATGACTTACGTCACGATATACGTGTTGGATTTTGTCCTTATTGTGATGATATTACTTCATTTGGAAATCCGAATTTTTCGAATAATTCTCTCGATTTGAATCCACCTCCACACCCCACATACGAGACACCCTCGAGTGAGTTTTGTGGAAACGCTTCTCATTTTGGTGATGATTGTTCGCATCGATTCTCGCTTAATTACGATCAAGAACCAAGCTACAATCAAAATTTTAATGATAATTGTTATCCACAAGATTTACCGAGTTTATCACAGCAATATCATTGTTGTGAGTATTGTGGAGGTCCTCACGAGAGTTTTTGTTGTCAACCGAGAGATCAAAATTTTTATGAGCCTAATCCTTGCTATAATTCGATTCCTTCCGGTTTTGACCAATCTCCACAATATTCTTTCGATATGGAACGACTTGAAACAATTTCCCAACAAATAATTCGAGAGAAAGAACGAGCTCAAGCGGAAGCAAAAGCTCTTGCTAATCATGAACTCGAGCGTTCTCTTCTTTTGGATGATGATGAGGATAGTACTCTTTCTTTGCGAGATCTTATGGCTCTTCATCCTTCGTCTAGTGCTATCGTATTTCCTTTTCGTATCTTGCCGGCTATTGAGCCCGAGGATTCTCCCATCCTAGATGATGAGGAAATCTCTCATGACATCACCACTCCTATTCATGATTCTTCCATCGCGGAACTCGAAAATTCTCTAAGCAAGGGGGACGAGCATATTAGCACTATACTTGTCCAAAACCCAAGAGAGTTTGATGGAATTTCCAATGAGATGTGTGATTTGCCACATTGTGATGACTCGACTTCTTCTATTCACTTTGATATTCTCTTTAATTATAATGATGAAAATTGTGATGGAAATGAAGATTTTGAGGATGATTCTACTTCTAGTGAATTTTCTAATGAGGAGTTCTCCAATGAACTTTCTTATAAAGATGATATTCACGACTCGGATTTTGGGGGGTTTACCGATGAACCTACTCTTCTTCACCCATTTCCACCGGGAAATGAGGATGATAGTGATCCGATTTTTGAGAGGTTCACTTTTGAACTTGCTCCTTTAGACCCATTTCCACCGGGAAATGAGGTTGATTTGACTATTCCGATCCTTGAGAAGTTCTCCGATGAACTTACTCACTTAGATGTGGAGGACGTGGTTCTTCGTGAGAAGTTATCCAACGTCTATCTTCTCATATCTAGGATCGAGGCTTTAAATTCTAAGCCTAATGACAAGTCTTTCTCTCCATCTCCTATTCCCGTTGAGGATAGTGATCCGTTTATGGAGGAGATTGACACTTTTCTTGCTTCTAATGATTCGATACCACCGGGTGTTGATGACATCGACCCGGAGGGGGACGCTCTCTTTTTAGAGAAATTACTTGATGATGATTTCGTCCCAAGTCCTCCTCCCACCCATTTTGACCTTAATGTGCGGGTTTTTCATGTGTCTCACATCGAGTACCATGACCCGATTGATCACATTTCTAAGAGTGAAATGGTCGTTAAAGATAAGCATGTTGATTCCACTATGGATGAGATTTTTATCCCATCATTACCATGTGCTTTATATGATCTTGGATTAGCATGGGGGGACGACACCGTGTTATCCTTTCCTTTCTCCACCAAGGACGAGGTATTCGATCCCGGAATCGTTGATTTAGGGAAATCTCGGCCTTTCACCGATGTAATAATTGAAAGACTTTTTAATCATCTTGGTGCGAGTTTATCTCGGGGAGCATGCTACATCCATACCATTACTTGTGACTACCATCTCTTGTTAGAGATTTGTGTTGGAGTTTTATCCTTTCGTTTGTCATCCGACAACGAGGATGAGATCTTTGACCCCGGCATCGTGCTTTATCATGGATTTTATTCCATTATGCCGGTTTTCATCATTTTCCCTAAGGACCAAAGAATGCGGGGATCGAGTCGAGCTCATGACTCGGTGAACAAAAACGAGGTGCCTTGTGGGGGAGTCCCATACATTTCTATCTTCTTTTTATTTTCTAACACCAATAAGGCTTGATCTTTCAAGCTTGTGCTCGTGTTTTGTTGTGTTGTGATCTTAGGTACGACCCTTATTTTTAAAGACTCTCGTGTTCGGTTTTTGCCGGTCCACTTGATTTTCCATTCTTTGAATGCCAAAAAGGGACACACTCTTTATTCCTTGATTTTTATCGACTAACGTTTTATCTTGAGGCATAATTAATAAACGGCTTATAGATTTGCGTACTCTTTCGATGCTAGGATTTTGCATTAGACTCTTCGTATTTTAGCAAGGGGATGTTACTATTGAGCTAAGAAACATTGAGGAAATGTTTGGTTTTAGCATGGGGGAGTCAATCGATATAATCGCTTGCAATTGCTTTTGTCGTGTTTAAACCTGTTGTTTTTCTCATTTTTCAATAAAATTTTAAATTTTTAGTGTTATTTTTAAGTTTTAATAAATAAAATAAGTGCTTTTGACACAAATGTAGGCTTTCCGTTGGTGAAAATAAGAATAGTTTTTGACTCGACTCGGTTTTTAACCTTAGCTTTTCCTTAACGTATTTGAATTAAGTTTTGCTAGGCTATTATATATGGAGCTTTAAAACGCGTAAGTCTTAATTCATACGAGTTAAGAACAAGAACTTTTCGCAAGCTCCTATAATTGATCCTAGAAAGTCGTCTATCAAGGGAACTTTAAAACGCAAATTCTAAAACTTGCAAGAGTATAAGAAGATGCAAGATCCTATAGATGACTTGAAAACCCAAAACTTTGATTTAATAGGCTAAGTATCCATTGATTTCACATTCTTGAAATTTTACAATATGGAGAACGAGAGATGATAGAGCCAATTATAAGTTTGGTATTCTTTCGTGAATTTATGTGAGTTAATTATAAACCTATTCTCCCATCACTTGCTAATAAATTTATCTGCAATAAATAAGGTTGTACGATTTGAAAAGTTACTTAGCTTCTAGCCCAAGATCGTTTAAAAGTTGCTCGATATGGATTAGAGTTCATAGCTAAGGCATAACTTATTGAAGCGGGATGCGAAGATTGGCGAGTCCAAAAAGGTCCTAACAAGACATGAGGGCTATATCTTATTGCTAAAGATCTCAAGTGATGTGAAGAATCATTTATAAAAAATCAATATGAAAGATCGAGACACACGACGAAAAGCAAATACTCCCCAAAAGTCATGGAGAAGTCTATCTAAAAAGGCCCTAACAAGGTATGAGGATAAATGAAGCCAAGTCCAAAAAGGAGGCGGATCGTTGTATATCAAAATCCCAAATAAAGATTGGAGAAAAATGAAGAAGTCGTGGTCCAAGTATGAATCTCTCAAAGTTTTAAGTGAAGAAATTCCTATATGAAGAGAAGACCATTATTTCATGAACGTCTCTCAAGGTTTGAAGTATAAAGTCACTTCCAAATATCGGTCCGAGAAAGGTATCAAATCGCGAAGCAAGTTATGCCAAGATATGAACTTTATGAGGTCCCGAGAAGCAGTTTTAAAAGATTTTGTCCTTTAGCTAACTATTGATTAAATCGTTCACTTTATTTTCGGCCTAATAAATTATCGAAATAAGTCAACAATGCATCCTCGTGATCATTCAAGACAACAATAAAATATAAGAGATACACATAGGAATAAGGGAGTCTAAGTGAATAATTGGCCCACATGAGTTCGTGTTAGTTTGCTAACTTATAATAACAATGATCTCGTTTTTAAGCTTGGCATGGAAAAGTGAAAAGTCGGGGACGATGAATCTATTTGAGTTTTATGATCCTTAAAGTTATTTTTCAAATAATGAAAGCAATACATTATGTCTTTGCAAAATAAAAGTCAAAAAGTTGAATAATGGTGTAGTTAGTGTTTTATTTTATCATTGCGTGAGGACACGACAATTGCTTAGCAAGGGGGAGTTTGATATGAGTGATTTTACTCATATCATTTGTATCTTAAAACACTCAAATATTGCATAAAACACATGAATATATCCTTGTATGTGCATGTTTTCTTGTTTCGTGTGTGTAGGTACAAAGATCGCGAAAACCGGTGAAACCGACACGAGATTTGAAGAATTTTGTAGAAAGTCAAACAATGAATCAATTTTAAGACGGGATTCGAGTTTTATCAAAGCTATTGGCCTTGGTGGGACCCGCGTGTGTGTATTGGGCCTAAAAGCCCAATATTGGAGCTTGATAAGTTATTATTTAAAATAAGCCCATTAGACCTTGTTACAATTGAAAGACGGATGGATTGTTTACATTTTGGGTAAAAGCCCAACATCAAGAAAGATTAAAAAGACGAATGAAGTTTAGACGTGTTGGGTCCGAGATGAAGCCCATTAGTGTTGTAAATTTATTGTAACGATTTGTTTATTCAGTCAAACAAATAAAACCCCACAAACACTTGTCACGTTTTTCCATTTACATCCCATATATATTTTCCTCCACACATTTTCCACCACTCAAACCAATAAATATCCTATTCGATACATCCAAAGTTTCTCCTTTCTTCCCCAAATAACAAACCAGACGAACCTTATATCCATGGTTCATACTAAACCCTAATCCAATAATTGACACAAAAATTGGGGCTTTGTGATTTATTCCACTCGTGTGATTCACACGAGTGGGAATTAATTCCCCAAAGATTTCGGAAGGCAGAGTGGAGAGCTGGGTTGCGTGGAAAAAAACTACTGGCCAAGACACCTCAAATTCCCCATCCATCCAATCAGGGCTTGCCACCTCATCTTGGAAGTAGCACAAGAAGCACAGGATTTGCCACCCTGGCAATCCGAGTGAAGTTGGGCGAATCGACACCCTTGGATCATAACAAACAAGAGAGATGATGCGAGAACGGTTCAAGATCGTTCTCATCACCAATAAACTCAAACCCCTCACCCCTTTGTTCATCTATATAAACTGAGAAGAAAATGAGTATCATTATCCCTTTTCCTTTCTAGTGTTATAATGTCAATTGGTAGTTAGATTCTGTATTTTTCTTTTTTATGAAATGTTGTAATGCTTCATTTGAATTAATAAAGTTAATTTTCAGTTTTAAATCTCCTTATCTCTAGTTTAAATTGACTGGTAAAAGTGAAATTTTAGTTTGGTGATATTCTTGTCCACGTTTTCATTCTACTGAAATATTTTTCTTCTTGCATTTTCTAAACTCACAAAATTAATATTATAAGTGAAAGCCACTCATATAAGCTTTGTTGATAGCTTAAGTGAATGATGATGAGTGGAATAGGGATAAGACGTCTATCCCACTAATAGATGTTAGAATAAGTTGTTGGATCGGGAGATCTGTTTGGTTCACGTTGAATATTTTGAGTGGCGATTTGAGATTAATTGGTGATTTGTCTTCGGTTTGATGGTGGTTTGATTGTTAAATGATGGTTTATTTGGTTTCGATCTAGATCTAAGGGAGCTCAGCGCTTTCCTTCTACTCAAAGGATCCCCTTATTAGGTTCAACTTCATTTTATCTTTATATTATTAGACTTATGTGTTTACCAGTTTTCATGTTCATTTAACCTGCTATAAACTGTGAGTTTTATTAATCTGCTAAGTGTTACTTTTTAATCTGAATTTTGATTGTGATTTGGTTATTGTTTAAGCATAAATGGTAGTTTATTCTACTGATGTATTGATCTTAGTTGATTTTTAGTGCTTTTCTATTCATGTTGAGCTAGTTTTATAATGCTACTAGCTATTTTCGCCACTAGTAAACTGTTTATTGTTGTTGCGAGTTTAAAATGAGATTGCCGAATATGTTAATGTATTAGTTGCCTGCTGATTGTTTTAGCGTATTCTCGGTTTCTATTCCCTGAGTCAGTGAGTGTTCTCTTAATTGAGTGTAGATTAACTGTTTATTGAAGTGATGCATACTGATCTGTACATGGTTTATGTGTGTATTGATTCACTTTAGCTTGTTAACTTGCTGTTAGGACGAATGAATAGGGGTATAAATCTGATAAGAATTTTGAAATGGATTTGAAATTTAAGTTTTAAAATGCTAGATCGAATCTGGTAATTTTGATATGATTTATTTGTTGCTGATATATATGAGTAAAGTAGTCTGTTGGTATTTGATTTGGAATAATAATGCTAAATGTTCGTTAAACGCATTTCAGTCGTAGTCAGTCTGCCCTTATTGGTTGATACTTTAGCTACATTTGAATTGACTCGTAAGCCGGCCAAATCTATTGTTGTCTGTGCATTTTTGGATAGGTTTAATATTCTGTCAAATATTTAAGTTCAGCCGTAACTTTGCTGTTCAACTTAATTACTATAATCTTGTGAATGAGCATTTGATTTTAAACTGCTGCTGAATTTTCAGTACTATAGCGTTTGCTTATTTGTAATATTATTTGATGCGGCATGTATGGTCATTGTTTGGGTTGAGCTGTTAGTTTTAAGGATGTAGTGTTGATTAATAGAATTTGTAGTAGGATCAGTTTGTGTCATTTGGTTGAATAGCTTTTCTGAGCTTTGGATGTGTGGTACCTGATTACTTTCAGCTGTGATGTTAGATTTGTGTTTTTTCTTATTTTGGTTGATGATTTATTGTTTCTGTATGATTTTTTTTAGTCTGCATATAAAAGTTGTATGTTGAATTTTCTTCTATTTGCTATCTTTCTTCATTTAACTGAGTTTTGTACCATCTATTGAGTTACTGTTCGTAGAATTTGATTTATGGCTTAGCAGAGTTACTGTTCTCATTTTTTTAATTAAGCAGAGGAATTAGTTAAGCTTAAATTCTTTGTCATTTGAAAATCTGTTTTAAATATGAAAATAGTTGAATTTGCTTCTGACAGGGTTTGATCCCTTGACCTGTCCGTTAGAACCCAAGTGTGTTAACCACTGTGCCTTGGGCTATTATTTGTTATAAGTTAGTGCTTCTAATTTTAAATAAACCTTTAACCTGACGAATCTTAGGTCAAAATAATAAACGTTTTTGTAGTGTTTACTTTAAATTACTTTAGAAGTTTTTATAAACATAGATTAAATTGAATTTCAAGTTAAAAAAATATATATAAATAAATAAATAAAATTTAGTTGCTTTTGTTTAAAAATGGTACAAGTAATTTCCTCAAATATATTAATTAGTTTTCAATAGATTTTAAAATAGTTTAAAAAGTAGTTTTTACTAAATAGATTAATTTTGAATAAATTTAAAATAGAATAATTTTAAATAGTTTAAAAGTTTAGATTCTAAATAAATAATTTTAGATTAAACGGGGAACGCTTTATGCACTCAGATTTTAAATTGTTAAATTTAATTTTTAGTTTAAAAACCAAAAACCAATTCAAATCAATTGTCCAAATCAAAACAAAAACGTCTCAAATTCACTCGATCTTCGTGTACAACGAACTTGGTTCATCACGTGTTTAATTGAATTTGTCAGACTCTAGCCTGCCTTCTCCTGGCATTGGCAGCCTCCAAAACAACTATCCCCTCCCTCAATGTACTGAGTTCGAGGCCTTGACCTGTGACAACTTGTACAAGGACTCCATTTTGCTTTTGCAAGCTAATACAAACCACCGTCAATTCCAAAAACATATAAGGTTCCAATCTGCCCTCCTCTATGATGGGAATTTGACCTCCCAAAAGAGATTCATCGGGCATGGATGGGGTCTTAAGGATGTTAGGACTATCTTGACCTGCATCTAAGCCAGAGTCAATAGTCTCAGCCCCACCGATTTCACCAGCCACACTTGTGGTGGTGGTTCTCTCTGCTACATGGCTAGGACCACTAGAGGAGAACACTCCAGCAGTCATTTAGCGTTTTTCAAACCTAAAATCTTGTTGGTCAGAAGAGGAAGTGGAATGAGGGTCTGTTTGGGTGTAAGGGGGTGTTTGGGTGTGTGGTAAACTGGTGTGAGCGTTTGGATTGGATGTGTTAGCGCCCACATTTTGAGTGTCAGCGCCTAATGGTTGAGGGTCAATATCCATATGCTGGTGTGATGGAGGCTGGTCTAGTAGTCGGTCTGGTTGTGGTTGTTGTAGAGGTTGAGGTTGTGCTGCTGCCTCAATGACATCCAGCATGGCTGGGGTGAGTGGTAAGTCTCTGTATGGTGGTGAATTCATATTTCCAAAAACAGTTTTCTTTTGAACAGGGACCTCATAAAAATGGTCATGGACCCTATTGTAGTATCCTTGCATTTCAAAAACCATTTGTAAAAACCTAGGGTAAGCAAGCATCATCTTGTTACCCTTATTGTGACACATGCCATCAAAAATCAATTTTGTAAAATTGTATCTTTGCCCAGTTTCAATACAAACAATGGCACTCCCGATTGAACGGTTGATTTCATTGTGTGAGGAGCATTTGGGACTCAAACATTGTAGGATGACATGTATAAGGAACTTCCAAGCTGGGGGAAATTGTTGTTTGGCATATTTATGTCAAGATAGGAATGTAGGATGACATTGTAGGATGACATGTATAAAAGTATGTGAAAATTTTTTTATGTCAAGATAGGAATGTAAACATTCCAACCATCATACATAAACTTTAACACATTCCCTATAAGCTCCATAACTCTGTATCCATTTGTACAATGCTCATTATGCCTGCATGATTAGATCAAAAACCACAAAACTAACATATTGCTGTCTGCGGCTATTTTAACACTTGTCAGCGTTCAAAGAACCTTTGTCAGCGTTAGAAAAAGTAAGTGGAAAACCTAATCTTGTACAATGACTAAGAACAGTACACATCCTGTACAAACTATACAATCATTTCAAAAACACATTTAGGTGAGATTGATCATTCCAATACTTGTTACCAAGTACTAGAACCTCCCAACATCAAAAGGTTTAGTTAAAAGATCAGCTACATTTTCTTTTGTGTCTACTCTATCTGGATGTATTGAACCTTTTTCAAAATAGTCTCTTATAAAATGATGTCTAATTTCTATGTGCTTTGTTTTAGAATGATGTACAAGATTCTTAATAATGCATACTGTACTTTTATTATCTACAAATATCTTGGTATGCATAAAATTATACCCATAATCCAACAGCTGGTTTTGTATCCATAGAACTTGTCCACAACAAGCAGCTACAGAAACATATTCTGCTTCAGTTGTAGAGTTGGCCACCACTGTTTGTTTCTTGCATTGGCAAGATATCAATCTGCTCCCAAGAAATTGGCATCCACCAGTTGTGGATTTTCTATTAAACTTATCACCTCCATAATCACTGTCTGAATAGCCAATAAGCTCTAATGGAGAATCTTTAGGATACCATAATCCCAAGGTGGGATAGCACCTAAGGTATCTAAAGATACTTTTGAAAGCATGAAGATGACACTCTTTGGGAGACACTTGATGGCGTACACATGCACACACAACAAACATGATGTCAGGTCTAGAGGCTGTAAGATACATCAATGACCCAATCATTGATCTATAATGCCTGACATCCACATCTTTTCCATCTCCAGTCTTTCCCCAAGGGTGTTCCCTATCCATGGGTGTGCTAGCCCGTTTTTCATGTGGAGAAAAACCAAACTTCTTCAAGATCTCTGCTACATATTTGTCTTGAGAGATAAAGATACCATCTTCTTTCTATTGGACTTGTAAACCTAGAAAGAAGTTTATCTCTCCCATTGCACTCATCTTGAATTTGTCTGTTATGAGCTTGGAAAAGTCTTCACTCATCTTTGGATTAGATGAACCAAAGATAATATCATCCATATAGACCTAAACAAGCATAAAATACTTACCAATCTTCTTGGTAAACAATGTCTGGTCTATGGTGCCCCTTTTAAACCCATTTTCCACCAGATAGGTAGACAATGTACCATACCATGCTCTTGGGGCTTGATGAAGTCCATACATTGCTTTCTTAACTCTATACACTTTTTCTGGATGCTCTGAATCTTCAAAACCAGGAGGTTGCATCACATACACCTCCTCCTCAATTGTACCATATAAGAAAGCACTTTTTACATCCATTTGATAAATGTGAAACCCATGCAAGAATCATAGGTTAGGAAAATCCTTATTGCTTGAATCCTTGCAACAGGTGAAAAAACCTCTTCATAGTCTATTTCTTCTTCTTGTGTATAGCCTTGAGCAACTAAACGTGCCTTGTTTCTGACCAAAATCCCTCTTTCATCCTTCTTGTTTCTTAGAACCCAACGTGTCCCAATAGGTCTAACATACCTTGGAGAATCCACTAGCTCCCACACATCTTGAATGACAAACTGGTGAAGCTCATCCTGCATTGCTTCCACCCAGCTTGGTTCTTTAAGACCATCAAAAATCTTCTTGGGTTCCTGTTGTGACAGAAAACAAGCAAACAAACATGCCTACACAAGAGGGGTATCTTCCTTCTTGTGTATATTGGCAATGAAACCACCTTGAGTCTGATGAGACCTCCTTGTTTGAACAGGAGTCTGAACATCACCAATGATTTGGGAAGGAGGATGATTTTTAGCCACCTATGTAAGTATTCCTCCCCCAAATAGTGTGTTGTCTTCTATATCAAATTCCATGTTGCCAATATCATCTTCATTTCCACTCCCATCCTCACTTGAATGAACCCCTTGATTTAGTATGAAAGGTTCACCATGTTCAAAAGTATGTGGAGAAAATAAATGTCCAAACAGGTTGTCAGCGTCTGAGATGTCAGCGTCTGAATTTAACCTATCAGTGCCTGAATTGGCTTTGTCAGCGCTTGAAGATGCATGAATGTTTTCATCAACTGGTTTTTCTTGTGGCCCGTTTCCTCCTTTTCAGCAGCAACAGATGCTTGCACAAACCCATCAGTCCATATAGGAATGGTAACATAATCAAGTATGGGGTCTGACTTGACTGCATGTGATCCTTCTTCCTTAGCAACCTTTTTACCTGAAATTTCAACAATAGGTTCTTCCACAACATTTGAATCCCTCTTCACAATGTCTGGATTAGTGACAGGCATATAATTCAAGATCCTAGATAATAGTTTTAAATCAAAGAACCAGTCTGGTCCTCTCTCAGGATCACTAGGTTTACTTTCTAAAAACTTAGCATGCACTTTTTCAAGAATGCGTTTTTCTTTCTTGTTGTAAGCCCTATATCCTCTGCTCTACATAGAATAACCCACAAAGTATCATTCATCATCTTTTGCATTAAACTTACCTAAGGCATCACTAGTATCTAGGATCACGACATGACATCCAAAGGGTTTAAGAAAACCTATGTTGGGTTTCCTATTCCAAAATAGCTCATAAGGTGTCTTATTGTAGATTTTGTTGACCAAGGCTCTATTTTGCACATAACAAGCTGTATTCACAGCCTCAGCCCAAAATGCAATACGAAACTTAGCATCAGCCAACATTGTCCTAGCTGCTTCTATAAGTGTTCTATTCTTTCTTTCAGCCACACCATTCTGTTGTGGATTTCTAGCTAAGCTAAACTCTCTAGTAATCCCTTTATCAACACAGAAGGTATCTAACAATTTATTTCTAAACTCACCACCATTATCATTTCTAAGAATTTTAACCTCATTACCCTTTTTCTTTTCAATTTGGGTAATAAAGTTAATCAAAATTGTGGTAGTATCACTTTTTAAGGCCAAATAGAAAGTCCAAGTAAACCTATATAAATCATCAGTTATAACAAAACAGTAAGATTTACCATTTAAACTTTCTATATTAGTTGGGCCAAATAAGTCCATATGAAGCAGGTGAAGTGGTTTAGAACTGGTATGCACAATCTTAGACTTAAAGGAGACTTTATGTTGTTTCCCTTTAAGGCATGTAACACAAGAGTGATCATTATGGAAAGCTTTTGAAAGAAATCCATCAACTAAATCATGTCTCACAAGTCTATTAATATTCTTAAAATTTATGTGCCCTAACCTTCTGTGCCATAGATTACTCTCATCTACTAAAGTTTTAGCATAAAGACATGACAATTTTTTGTTTATTTTAATCCCATTGAGATTGACATTATAGATGTCCTTATGCCTAGGTGTTCTATACTCAATAAACTTCTCATCAGGCATCTTAAAATCTTTGCTTAACACCAAGCATTCAGTATAAGTGAAAAGAACTTTATTTTTGTTATCACAAACTTGTGACACACTAATCAAGTTATAGTCAAGTTCTTTTACCAGAAAAACGTTTTCAAAACGTAAATTGTTGGTGATAAGAGTGCCTTTGCCTGAAATAGTTCCATATCCTCCTCCAAAGTACACTTTGTCACCATCTTTAATGGGGGTAAAATTTGACAAATAATCTTCCTTCCGTGTCATGTGCCTAGAGCATCCACTGTCCCAATATCCATGATCATTGACCTTCTTTTGAATGTCGTGCACATAAAGAAAACAAATTAGTTTTCTTTGGGAACCCAAGCCTGAGCAGACTTGGATTCATTTGGTTGTTCAACAAGAACAGACTTAGTCCTTATAACAACCCCTTGTTTATTCTTTTGTGGCCTAAACACCCAGTTTACCCCAATTAGTTTAGTAATGACCTTTGTAATATAATTAATCTGTTGTAGGTCATAGAAATCCCACTGGAATTAGGGTTTTGGTCTTGTTTAGGTCTCCATGTCAAACTAGATGAAGCTTTAGACCCCTTTCCCTTAGGCTGTAAATACCAATTGTTACTTGGTGTACCACAAGGTCTAACACCAGCTTGTTGTGGCATTTTCATACCAAACCTAGAGCTGTCAACATTGGAATTGTTCTTGTCAGCGTTAAATTTGTTTCTGTTAGTGCCCAAATTAGGGTTTGCTATAGGAACCCATTGTCTGTTAGACCATGTGTTGGTCTTTTAAAAAGGCCTTTGTCCATGGGTATTTGTCCCTTTAGTAAAGAAGGGAGTTGGTCTAGTGACTTGTGGGCTTGGTTGGACAAAGGTCCGGGTTTGACCATGGTTGACCTATTATCAGCGTTAAATTTTGAGGCGCTGACACATTTATAGGCTAAGTGAGAAAAACTCCCACCTGTGTAACAAGATTTTCTAGACATAACCTTAGGTCTAGATTGAAAGAAACCTGTCCCATTAACACTAGCTTGGCTTTGTGGTGACCTAGGTTTCCTATACATTTCAGCATATTTAACACTAGGTTTTCTATTAACTGGTGAGCCAAGGTCAACGGGTTTTCCAGTAGTGGGGTTGGTCACAGTAATGGGTGTAGGCTCAAATGGACTCTCACTAAGCATTCCACCCTTTAACAAAAAGAAAAGGGTTGGCTACTTTCCATTGCTCAAGATCAGTCACCTTTTGTTGATATTCCTCAACTAGGGTGAGAACTCTAGGTGGAGGAATAAATTCCTCTTCTTGGAGTTCTGGAATACCAGTCCAAGAGAGATCCTTTCTCTGAACATCATAAAAGTTCCCAGCAGGTGAAGGAACAACAACATATTCATTCACCCTAATCCCAGATTTGTCCCTAGGGTCTCTTTGTTCACTGACACACTTTTCTAGGGTTTGACTAGCTTTATCAAAATTTTCAATTTTAAGCCCTACATTTGCTTTATCTTTAATGGCTTCATCTAACTTAAGTTGCACCTCTCCTCTGGATCTCATCAGAGTGTCCCTAAGTTCAACATTAACTTTAAGGTCATGAGACAAAACATTAATTTGATCTTTTAAGTCAAATTCCATTTTCTTATATTCTTCTACAGTCTTTTCAGTTTGTGCAAGAGCCATTTTATAATTTGATAGCCTACATTCTACATCAAACACATATGATTTTAACTTTAAATTTTCTTTGTTAAGCTTTTAAGTGTTTAATTAACAGCCTTTACTACATAAAGCATCATCATATATCTCATTATCTGTTGAAGATGAGGAGTTGGCCATAAGAGCAAAGTGAACATGCTCTTCTTCTTCCTTCTCAGCAATCAAAGCCTGATTCTCTTCCACATCCTTTACCAAAAAGCTCCAGTCACATCCAATACCATCAATGTCTTGCATGGCAACCATAGCCTTTGGCTTAGTATCTTAAACCTTGATGATTTGTCTTGAATTCTTTCCAGCATCAGACCTTCTTGGAGATCTACATTCCCTTATAAAATGACCCATCCTATGGCAGTTGTAACACTCAACCTTGGATTTATCAAATCCAGCTGTGTCTTTAGCATTGAAGGTCATTTTCATTCCAAATCTCCTATTCCATCTGTTGGCCCTTATACTTGCAAGTCCCATATTCCACTTGGTATCCATCTCTTCCAAATTCTCATCACTGATTTGCTCAAGATCCTCATATGTAAACAAGGAACCATTAGGCAATGCAGCAATGTATGCACATACTGTATCCAAATCAATACCAGCAAGTTTAAGCTTTGGTGAGTCAACATTTTATGTGTCAGCGTCAAAATGTGAGGCGCTGACAAATGTTGATCCACCACTGACACAAGTCGATCCAGTAACAGGATACACATATGACTCTCTTTCACTAATTTGAGCTTCACTATGTGAGATGAAAGCCATATTTCCAGATGTTGACTTGCTTTCATGATCCAATAAGATTTCATTCTCTACAATCTTTAACTTATTGTAGACATCATCAAAAGTAGAACTCTTATGGGCATTGGTAGCAATGATAGACCTAGCTTCAATTTTCCACGCATCACCAAGACTTTTAAGTAAAGTAGTAATGATATCAGCATCATCCTATTCTGTTCCCATAAAGGTCAATTTGCTAGTGATGTCTAGAAGCCTGCTTCTTACCTCACTTAGCTTCTCATTGGGAAGAGCTTTAAACACATCATATTCATGCAAAAGTTGCTTCTTCTTTTCTTTGGCAGTGTCATCATTACCACCATAGTTGATTTGAAGAGTTGCCCAAAGTTCTTTGGTAGACTCAAAACTTCTGTACTTGTGTTGATTGTTTGGACCCAAAGATAGTTTAAGAATGCTTAAGGTCTTCATGTCATTCCTTCTTTTGAATATATCTGCAGTTGCGATAGCTCTTCCATCTTTAGGTCTTTCTCTACGCTCTTCAGCAGAAGAACCAGCAGTGGTTCTTGCTGCAATAGCAGCAGCAATCCTAGCTGCTTTATCAAATTGATTTCCAAATTCAATAATTTCTCAGAGAGTATGATCATGAATTTGAAGGTATTGTTCAAAATTGAACTTCCATTGTTCAAAGTTGTCAGGGTCGAGCATGTGGATTTTTAGGTTGTGATTTGATGAGGAAGAAGATTTTGTAGCAGTCATCTTTTCTGGTTTTAGCGTTTCGGTGTTTTTAGGGTTTACTGTTCTTCTAGATCAAAGTTCCTCAACAAGCTCTGATACCACTTGTTGATCCCAAACTTAGATCGATTAGCTTTGTATTAAACGAGATTGAATCAAGATTAATACGTAGAGAAACTTTGTTGTATCAAACAATCTAAGTGTTATGCGGAATTTAACACTTAGAACAAAGAACAAAACAATGTAAACCAAACTTTCACTTTAGATTGATAAACAAACTTGCTTACAATGAAAGTTGTGAAAACTGAATAATGTGTATATAAACTACAAACCCTATGACCTCCTTTTATAACATAAGGAGTCGTGTACAAAGGATAACCTATCAACTATTCTAGGTAAAGATAAATATAGAAAATACAATATTGAGCATATCTTTACTTCAAATATAAAACGTGTTGACTAAGTATTCCTATCAGTGGTTGGACTTCTTCTTGTCAGCGCTTGAATATCTCTTGTCGGTGCTTGATCTGTCAGCGCTTCATTTCCTTTTATCAGCGTCCAATTTCCTCTTGTCAGCGTCTGAGTGACTTAGATCATTTTATTCCCAACATCCCCTGCAGCCATGTCACGTTCCATATTCTCCTCAGTCATGTCACTTTCATGTCCCTCAGCTTATTTTTCCTTTCAGCTTTTGGTATCCTTTCAGCTTTTATAACTCCATCAGCTTTTATTGCGTTAATTCGAGGACGAATTTTCCTGTTAGAGAGTTGTAAAACGCAACATTATCATCTCTTTAATTCAAGGAAGAATTATTCTTTTTAAAGGGGAAGAGTTGTAAAATCCAAAAAAATTGGTTTGTATTTTATTTTATCACTCTGAATATAAACTAAAGTTTAAATAATAAACCTCTGATATTAAAACCTTATGTTATAATTAGTTGTGTATTATTCATTTTTAATATATTACATGTGTTTTTTAAAAAAAACATGCAAATCGTCACTTCAAATAAAAACGCGTCTATATATGGTCAGATATTTTTTGGCCATTAATGGGTAACTTATTCTTTCATCAGCTTTAAATTATTCGCTAATAATATGGAAGTCTCTTAATTGTGACACGTTTTTACTCAATATATGGTCAAAGCTAATTATCTATCCTACTTAATCGGTGCGTAACGCATGCTTAATACCAACTGGTTCTAACATTTACTATGAAACATAGTCACAGTAAGTCTAATAATGTTTACTAAACGGGAAGGAGAGAAACGAACATATATTATACGACGACCATACATCATGCGAGTTTTTGCTCACCTGCGACACACATCACTCAAGACCATTCGGATTGGAGACTCTTCGGTGACCAGCCACCGATGTGGTATATTTGAGTTTGATGCCGGCTCAAATTAAGGCCGACTATGTCTTGTTTTGAAAGTCGGCTCGAGTTCGTTCACTAGTAATAGGTTTCATTTGTTCGTATTCATGTGAGGTCTTGGTTCGACGATGTTCATGTTAGCACGTGTGTGCAAGTTGATTCGGCACCACTAATCAAATTCACATTCTGTCTCGACTTGTGTCTGGGAGGTACACTCATATATTCATATTCGCTTCTTATTTATGGATTAGCATCGAGCTCTAACTCAGCTCGTGTATCATTAATCATGTCTTGTAAGACATCGCTTATTCCCTTATACACGTTAAACCAGTTTGGTTATCCACTGTTTTGAAGCATGATGATATGTATAAATTGAAAACAGAGAATAGGCATGAATACATGCATACGTTCTCATGCATCAAGTTTTTTATACGAAGCCCAACATTCGATATATTTTATTGAAGTGTCTACAAGGACGAAAGTTATGTTTTCAAATCTGTTAGTAAGTGGGACATTCATATATGAATTGTTTTTTTTAAGAAACTGTCTTTGAGTCAAATAAATGGTTCCTATTGTTTAGTTTGTATTTTTAAGGTATTGGTAAATTTTATGTAGACTTTTGGTGAGGAACTTAGATTGGACTTTCTTTAAATGTAGAGACTGACTAAGGTACGGATATTCCTATCTCTCTATTATTATTTTTCCTTTTCCATTTCGATTGATATTACGGATTTCCGTCCTTCATTATGGACTTCCTTTCCTATGCATGATTAGGTTTTCACGTCTGCAGCCAAATGTTTTCCCTAGTTATATATTATAAACTTTACATGAATTATCATGATAACTATGTTAATTTTCCTGAGCTTTATATACATGCATGACCAGTTCCATCAGGTTACAGAGGTACCGTAACCATGACACTTGAGGCACCGGTGTCATGACTCCTCTACGGGTGAGTGATTTCTCGCAGCGTGCCGTTTATTTCAGTTGGCCATTTATCAGTATATTATCAGCGGGGCGAATGGGTGCATCCTAGTTTATCAGTTACAGTTAGAAGGTGAATGTGGTGTGTGCTCTACAACCTTCACATTGGAGCTGATCCCTCCACCCATATTATTATTTAGAGGTCACCCCTCTAACAGCATGACGAGGTCTCCCCTCTATGTATTCATGCACACATTGTTATATTACATGACCTATATAAGCTCTTGGCACTAAAAATACAGTATATATATACATGTTTTCAGCTTTATTAGTTATCAGTTTAGTTTTACAAATTATAAACCAAGTCTTCCAAGACATACACAGTTCCGATGCATTTTATTTATCAGTCTTTCAATTTCAGTAATTTTATCCGTCCAGCTTAGTATTCCAAATCTTTCTTTTATATTCCAGATATTCTTATCATGTCATTATATCCGCTCACTGAGCGTAGTGCTCATCTGTATTTTCTTTCCATGACTTACACAGCAGGTACCCAGGATGGACTTGAGCATTTAGCGGACGTGCATAGGATGGGAGCTTGAAATGTGTATAGTTGAAGTTCATTTTTCTCAGTTCTTAACAAATTGAAAGTCCTAACAATATCGGGTTTTTAATTGTTCTTGGTGTGGTAATGTTTTTTTTGATATTCTATTGCTAATTCAAACAAGCCTTGCTAAAATGAATAATAACGTCTACTTATATGTAAAACACAGTGCAAATACCAAGTTTTTATTCAATTAAAATGCCAAATGTAAATTCTACAAACTATAAGGACTGAAAATGTAAATTATTTGAAATTTAAATGCTAAAAATGTAAAGCTTAAAAGTATAAAGACTAGATGTGCAAAAACAGTAAACTATGAGGACTTAAAATGAAAACTATTCAAACCATGTAACTAATTTGCAACAAAATAGAAACTGTCTAACTAAATTTGAACAATTCTGAAAATATAGGGACTGTTTACTTGAAAACCTTAAAAAATAGAAAGATTAGCCAGGTTTACAAATTACTTAATACTTCAAGGACTATAATGCAAATTTTAACAACTTTTTACCAAAAACGGGTTTGAAACTTCAATAAGCTCGTTTGAGCTTATTTCTCAACCAAATTCGACCAAACAACTTGCAAACGACTTAAAATTGAATTTAAGCTAGACCTATCCAAGGAAATTGGCTGAAAGTTACTAAAACTCTGATAAGCTGAATTTAATAAGCACACAATAAGCTACAAGTTAAACTAGACTTGCACAACTAGATTTTAATGGAAATTCTTGTTAATAAGCTCAATAGAAAAACGGGAGATCAAGTCTCATGAAAAATCATCAAGTAATAAGCTCAGAATTTGTAAATAAGCCAAAAGAGTGCTTATGTTGACTTTCGTTGACCAGAAATTTCAATAAGCCCAAAATCTCAAAATCTATCCAGTAACACTTATGGAATGAAATTGTGAAAGAAAATTAGCTTGTTTATGAAGTGAAAATCAAGATATGAAAAATCAGTTTGCCAAGTTACAGAAACTTGCATTTGCTCATGACCTTAAACTTTTGCTTATTTCTAGCTTAATATTTGATACTGTACACTTTCCTTTTACAAATTGAAAGTTCATATATTGAGTGGGAAATGAGGACTGGTTTGGAGTGATTTCATCAACTAACAAAGAAATGCCATTCAAATCAAAATCAATACTTTCTGATAAGGAACTTGTATAAACCTGACCCAAACTTTTTATATGACCATTTGCCTCTTTGACCAAATACTTGACTAGAAAATGACTCAAAGCTATTTGTTATGACTTGTTAACTGAAAATGAACCAAAGTTTACCAATTGCTAAGACTTGAAAATCAATTACAAGCTAATGCCAAACACTACTTACTAATCTTTTTGAACTTTTTATGAAGGATTATTGAGCTAATGTTTAGACTGAGTAAAGAATGATATCACACTAAATTTTATAGCCAAAATGAAGTGAAATAGAACTGGTTACAAGTACTCTAACCAACAAGAACTCTAAATGATTATTAAGGCTAAACTGATTGATGAATATAGAAAACATGACAAGTATCAAAACTAATAAGCAGTAAAAGCTACTAATAAGCTACAAAATCAATGAGATTAGATCAATAGCAGGCTAAAACAACTTTTATCATGCAATCAAACAAGGATTATCTAGGAATGAAGCAGGCAATCAACTGTTTAGTGGAACTTAAAATCAGAACATGAAAACCTTTAGCTAAGGCCTCCTTTGGGGAGTAGAGGAGCGCTGAGCTCTCTAATCTAGTGCTAACCACCACCTTAGAACTAGAACACACTAATCAACAACTAATCAACAACTAACAATCAACATATCTGCCATTAATGATCCTGAATTCTCCAAAATCTGCTAGAGCTTGAAACTGAATGAACAAACAGGTACACAGCTACAATCTTCAAACTTAGTCAGTTATGATCAAGTGATGATCATAACAAACCAATATCAGCAACTAAAGGTATCAATGAAGCAGGTATGAACAGTAGAGTTGTATGAGAATTTTGGAGGGAAAATGGAAATTTGAATTTATTGAACGGGAAAGTAGTTACAAGGGTAGTTATCTGTTACAACTAACTATAACAGACTCAAGAGTGTGTCAAACTCTTGAGTTGTTAAGCTAAAACTAAAAATGAGTTGAGAGAAAAACTAAAGTGTGTGTGATTTCACACTTTCTACAATACAAGAAATGAGAACAAAACATGATATTTATAGACTGCAGGAGTGAAGTGGTTGGGGTTGGTGACGTGTTAGAACCAATCCCCAGCTTCCACGTGTCAAAAATCTGCCAATTGGATTTTGCTGATGAAGAACAAATTTGGGGATTTTCTATTGAGTTGATTTCAGCTTAATTGGTTATGCTCATTGGATTTGTCTCTCAAAAACGAGCAAGTTTCATGTTTATACCATCTCATGAAGTTGCTTCTAGCTCAATAACGATCCTGGTGATATGCGTTGATGAAGATGACACGTGGAAAATTTGTATTGGTTGAGAACTAGGCACACGGATCATTATCCACAATGGATAAACTGATTATTACATGTTGCAATGCCATTGGTGGAAAAGGAAGTAGTGCGTTTTACTGTTATGATTCTAGCCAATCAATGCTTGGCGGCTGAGTTGCATTTATTGAAGTGAAGTGGCAATCCTTGTCACTTGATTCTTGCATTCTCATTGGCTAACATAAGTTCACACGGATCAAGTTCGGTTTATCTTTCCAAAAATGACAAAATCAGTCCTCTAACTTGGTAGAATGTATTTTTAAGCTAGTAACTTCATTCTTTTGACAATTTAAGTCCTTCCACTTGCAAACTTGATCAAAAAGCCCCTTTAACTGAGTTGACTTGAGAGTTGACCAGATTTGACTTTGATCTTAACTTTGTCTTTATTTACACTTTTGGTCCTTCATCTTTGGCAGATTGTCAAGATAGGTCCTTTGTCTTCAAAGTCTTGTCACTTTTGATCCTTCTTTGTCTTTTTCATCAAATTAAGCTTGATTTTCCTTTGTTTGCTTGAAATTATATCCTTCTTACCTATTTGAGCACAAACACAAAACATACCACATAATTCTGCTTTATAGCACAAAGTTTAGGTATTTTTATTGTGTTTTAGGGTGATTTGTTGATAAATTGATATGAGTTTTTGCTCATATCAATTCCCCTACACTTGAACATTGTCATGTCCTCATGCAATGCTATGTATTTTAGAAGCACAAATTTACATTCTCCTCATAATTAATCCACCTTGGCCATATAGAATGCATCTACACTACTCTAAACTAAATGATGCATGATTTTGATTTTTAACAATGCAATGAACAAAATACACTTTTTATCTATTTCTTTTTGGTTTTTCTTGAAATGGTTTTGATGGATATAACTCATAAAGAATTCAATGACTTTGATTAGGGTTTTTCTTGAAATGGTACCATGGACATTTATCACCCTCAAGTTTCACTTTCCCCATACCAAGCTTAAAAATGGGATCATTGTATTCACAAGTAAAAAGTGCATCAACTTATTCATGAGAATTAAATGTGGAACCGGTTATTATTTGAGCAAATTTCTTGTTGGCAAATTTGTCATTATTTCAAGTGTGAAGTATAAGAAATGTAAAATCCAAAAATAAGGAAGCACGGTTTTAATCCTAAGTAATCCTCTCATCCATTACATGAAAAACCGCTCACAATTAATTCAAGTCCGTTTCAAGAGTAATAAGTCATTTGCCTTATGTGTAAAATCCTCATGTCATGCTTTCATAAGTATCTACACACTCACTAAGGAAAGAAAAATAAAACTCACGCAATAATTTACATCCTCTATCTTTTTGAGAGTTTGGATCTTCAACCCCGCAACCCGTCAAGGTAATATTGGATTGGAGCAATCTATTGAATCCCCGCGACTCGTCAAGGTAATATTGGAACTCAATAGTCACTATAATTAACACCACACTGCCCCTCTTGGGAGTCTTGTATATATTTTTTTCTTTTCTTTTCTTTTTCTCTTTTTTCTAGCCACTCATTTTTTTTGTAAGCCGCTCTTATTTTTCTTTATTCCTCACAAAGAAAGTAGAAAAGAATAAAAGGAAAAACACCAGCTAAATATTGAGCATGACATAAGTCTAGTACACATAAAACGTTCTAACTTAGAATCTTAAGGCGTACTTATATCAACCATGAATGATTAGACAAAAATGCTTAAGAGATTACAAACCGATTAAAACCGTTCTTGATTATTTATTAACATATATACATGCGAAGAAAATAGAGACAAAGAAGAGAAGGGTTTGGCCACAAGTAATTATCATGAAGTTTATCTAGCCCTTTTATACTTGCTTCAACTCTATCATTTCCCATTCTCCACAAATTTAAAATCTCAAATAATGAGATTGGTGGATGCTTAGCCTAATAGACCAATAAAAGACTACATGGTTAAGGATACTAGCTAGAGAATGCTAAGATTAAGCAAACTCTGGTTGAGTCAAAATATCCATGGTGGGCCTAATATGTCACAGAAGTCTAAACTTGTTAAACCATATCCTTATTATATTTTTTTATATATATTTTTGATGAAAAACAAAAGAAGAATATATACAACGCAAATGTGTTATGCAAATGAAAAATGATTAATGAAAAATATGAATGCATATTTTTGGTGGCCAAAGTAGATCAAAAATTTGAAAAATGTTTGAAAAATTAATTTTCCATGTTATCATGAAAGACAATGACAAGTTCTAGGTAAGGTCACTTCGATAGAAGACCCCCCTACACTTAAGCTAAACATTGTCCTCAATTTTTAAGAGCATGGAAGTATAAAAACTTCCCCTACACTTATGACAATGAATAGACTTTGCTTAACCCAAGTTAAGGAAAGGAAAACTATTAGTGAATTCATGTTTAAGCACAAGGTGTCAATGAAAGATCACAATAGTAACGAAGTGAACCGGATACAAGGGCCTCCTCCATAAGCTCCAAAGCATGAAATGAGTGAGCAACCCTACAAACAACATGAAGACAAAAGAAGGTCTCCCCTACACTTATCTCCAAGTCTATACCTTTATTGCTAACCTACAACACTCTAAACCTAGTTATACGATGCTTGAGTTAATGAGTCTCTAGCTCGACTCGTCCCTCAATGAATTAATTCATGGGGAAAATGGGGATCTCTTGGACCATTTCAACGGAAATGTCCTCCCCAAAATAATGTTTCACACGGTGACCATTCACTTTAAAGTTTGGACCATCGGGTTGTGACAACTCAATAGTTCCATATGGAAACACTTGAGCAATAGTGAATGGACCGGACCATCTCGACTTAAGCTTGCCCGCAAAAAGTTTCAACCTTGAGTTAAAGAGGAGAACGGGCTCTCCAACTTTAAACTCACGGTTCTTGATCTTAGCATCATGCAATTTCTTAGTCTTTTCCTTGTAAAGTAAAGAATTTTCATAGGCATTGGCTCTCAATTCATCCATCTCATTAAGTTGATCTTTCCTATGTGAACCGGCTTGGTTTAAATCAAAGTTATCCCACTTGAGAGCCCAAGATGCCTTGTGTTCTAACTCAAATGGGAGGTGGCACGCTTTACCATAGACAAGCCTATAAGGAGTACAACCAATTGGTGTCTTAAAAGCCGTCCTAAAAGCCCACAAAGCATCATCAAGCTTATCCGACCAAGAAGCTCGATGCTCTCCCACCGTTCTCTCTAAAATTCTCTTTAAACCACGATTTGTGACCTCGGTTTGACCATTGGTTTGAGGGTGATACGCGGTAGAAAGTCTATGATTAACTCCATATTTCTTCATAACTCTCGTGAATTGATCATTACAAAAGTGCGTACCACGATCACTTATGATGGCCCGAGGTACACCAAATCTAGCAAACAATTGCTTTAAGAACTTCACAACAACTCTAGCATCATTAGTAGGTAAGGCTTTAGCCTCCACCCATTTGGACACATAATCCACCGCCACAAGTATATACTTGTTTCCCTTAGAAGATGGAAAAGGTCCCATGAAGTCTATGCCCCATACATCAAAAATCTCACACTCTTGAATAAAATTTTGTGGCATCTCATCACGTTGCGTAATTTTTCCTTGTCTTTGACACACATCACAAAATTTCACCATTTCATGGGCATCTTTGTAAATGGAAGGCCAATAGTAACCCGAATCAAAGACTTTCTTGGCGGTATATTTGGGCCCAAAATGTCCACCCGTAGGTCCTTTATGACATGCTTCTAAGATCTTAAATGCCTCAGGCCCATCTACACACCGTCTAATGATTTGGTCCGCACATTGCCTAAAAAGATAAGGGTCATCCCAAAAGTAGTACTTTACTTCCTTAAGAAATTTCTTCTTTTGTTGATAAGTAAGACCCTCAATAAGCACATTTCCCACAAGGTAGTTTGCTATATCCGCAAACCAAGGAGTGGCATCCTCTTGGGAAGAGATAGACATGAGCTCCTCTAATGGAAAGGATTGATTGATTTCTTGATGTGGAAAATCTCCTTGAAAAGGATGCTCAAGTCTACTCAAGTGATCCGCCGCTAAATTCTCGGCTCCTTTCTTATCACGAATTTCTATCTTAAACTCTTGAAGCAACAAAACCCATCTCAAAAGCCTAGGCTTAGCATCTTGTTTTGTCATAAGATACTTGAGAGCGGAATGATCCGTATACACTATGGTTTTGGATAGCACAAGGTATGGTCTAAATTTCTCAAAAGCATAGACTATAGCAAGCAACTCTTTTTCCGTGGTAGTGTAATGAAGTTGTGCACCGGTCATGGTTTTACTCGCATAGTGTATAGGTTGAAAATGCTTATTCACTCTTTGTCCTAAGACGGCCCCCACCGCATAATCACTAGCGTCACACATAAGCTCAAAAGGTAATTCCCAATTTGGAGAAACCAAAATGGGAGCCTTTGTCAATTTCTCCTTAAGAGTCTCAAAAGAGTCCAAACAATCTTGGTTAAAAATGAAAGGAGCCTCTTTTTCCAAGAGGTGAGTCATCGGTCTAGCTATCTTAGAAAAATCTTGTATAAAGCGCCTATAAAATCCCGCATGACCTAAGAAACTCCTCACACCTTTAACCGTGGTGGGTGGGGGAAGCTTAGCAATCACATCAATTTTAGCTCGATCCACTTCTAATCCCTTGTTGGATATTTTGTGTCCTAAAACAATTCCCCCTTTCACCATAAAGTGACATTTCTCCCAATTAAGTACTAAACGTGTTTCCTCACAACGCTTAATCATTCTCTCTAGATTGGTGAGACATGAGGTAAATGAATTTCCAAAGACGGAAAAATCATCCATAAAAACCTCCATAGTTTGCTCTATCATGTCATGGAAAATCGCCATCATGCACCTTTGAAACGTCCCCAGTGAATGTGGTCTTTTCTTGATCCTTAGGGTCAATGGGTATTTGGAAATAACCCGAAAAACCATCAAGAAAGCAATAGTACTCATTTCCCGCTAAGCGTTCAAGCATTTGATCCATAAAAGGTAATGGGAAATGGTCTTTCTTAGTAGCCTCATTAAGTTTCCTATAGTCAATACAAACTCTCCAACCGGTAACAAGTCTTGTAGGAATAAGCTCATTGTTCTCATTAGGCACTACGGTGATTCCACCCTTCTTAGGAACACAATGTACCGGGCTAACCCATGGAGAGTCGGAAATGGGGCAAATCATACCCGCATCAAGGAGTTTATTCACCTCCTTCTTAATGACCTCATGGATTTTTAGGTTAACTCTTCGTTGACTTTGAATGGCGGGTTTGTAATCATCCTCCATAAGTATTTTGTGTGTACAAAAATGTGGATCAATTCCCCTTATGTCGGATATTTTCCAAGCTAAAGCTTTCTTGTGTTTCTTAAGGACTTCAATAAGTTGCTCCTTCTCATCTCTTTCAACTCTTTAGCAATGATCACGGGTAATTGGTCTTTTCCCTCTAAGAAAGCATACTCTAAGTGGGATGGAAGATCCTTAAGTTCAATTGGAGGTGGACTCTCTATGGAAGGTTTTACTATGGAAGGATCCTCATTGGTAACTTCTTGTGGAGTAGGAGAAGCAATAGGGTCCTCATTTAGCAACTTTTGGATAGTAAGAATATCTTCTTCCCAATTAATGGGAGAATCATCATTACCAAGAACGATTAACTCAAATTCCTCCAAGAGGAAATCACTCTCTCCAAAAGGTGTTAAAGAGGGAGCAATTGAGGCCACGGTTTCAACATGGGGCATCTCATCACTAGTATTCTTGCAAGCATCATGAAAGTGTTCATCACACACTTCATCTAACACATCAACTATGTTAATAGTTTCACATGGTCTAGACTCCTTAACCTCTTTCCTATCACAAACTTTCCCTAACTTAAACACCACTTTCTCATCCTCTACTCTCATAGTTAGTTCTCCTTCCGCCACATCTATCAAAGTACGACCCGTTCTCAAAAACGGTCTACCAACAATCAAAGGAACTCTAGGATCCATGTCATAGTCAACCACTACAAAGTCGGCTGGAAATGTAAACTTATCCACACCTACAAATACATCCTCCGCTATACCTACAGGGTAAGCTATGGTTCGGTTGGCTAAATCAAGGGTCATCCTAGTGGGAGTGAGCTCGGGAAGAGAGAGTTTTTCCAAACCGATAAAGGCATGAGGTTAATGCTTGCCCCTAGATCCGCCAAAGCCATGCATTTTTCTACACCGGGAAAATTACAAGGTATCAAGAAGCGCCCCGGATCTCCAAGTTTTGTTGGTAAGGTTTTAAGTAGCACGGCGGAACAATTTTCATTAAGGGATGTGTTGGGCAAATCAACCAATTTTTCTTTGTTTGAGAATAAATCCTTGAACATCTTAGCAAACTTTGGCATATAAGCAAGAGCTTCCGCAAAGGATATATTGATGTTGAGTTGCTTGAACATCCTTAAGAAATTTGAGACTTGGATGTCATCCTTGTTCTTTAACTTGTCCTTTTTCAACCTTGAAGGATATGGAAGATTTGGTTTTGGTGTAGGTGGAATAGGTGTTGTAGTGGAAGATTTGTCTTTTTTAGCTTCTTCATTGGGAGGTGTGGAAGGTAGAGGAGAAGTAGGAATAGGTTGAGAAGGTGTGTTTGATTGAATGGGAACATTTTGAGGTGGTGAAGTAGAGGTAGAAGGCTTGTCACAAGTAGGAACAAAAGTGGGTGGAACAATAGGAGATTTAGGAGGTGAAGGATCCTTTGTTGTCTTTCCACTTCTTGTTGTAATAGCATTGACATTTTCCCTTGGATTTGTTTGTGTGTTGGAAGGTAAATCCCCTTGTGGTCTTTGATTATAAAGCATCATAAACTTCTTATTTGTGTCTTCATGCATTTCTCTCATTCTTCTCTCATGAGCTTCATTCATTTCTCTTATTCTCTTCTCATTAAGTTGGAACCTCCTTTCATTCTCTTGATTCATTTTGTGAAAAAGCTCAATTGTGTTATAATCTTGTGGCACATTTCCTTGAAAACCTTGAGGTTGGAAAGGTGGAGGTTGATTGTAAAACCCTTGGTTGTTGCCTTGAAAGGTATTTCCTTGTTTGTTAAAGGTATTTGGTGGTCTATAGTTATTCCCTTGGTAAGGTGGTCTTTTCCCTTGATTCCTTTGTAACACTTGAGGAGGATTTTGTTGAATTTGGGTGGGTGGTTGGGGTGGGAATCCCGGTGGAGTAAGGTACTTTTGGGACTTGTAAGAAAGGTTATTGGGATTGATATTTGGCTTGAAGTGTTCACGATGTTCCTCTTGGTAAACATAACATTCCCCTTGATAACCTTGCACCTTATCACATTGTTCATAGGAATGGGGACCTCCACAAGTTACAAAAGAAAGAGTAATGGCATTCACATCATTTAAATAATTGTTCAATGAAAGGCTCTTAATGGCTTGAATCATCTCTTGTTGACCTCTATCCATCTTTTGAAGGATCTCTTGTTGAATCTTGAGGAATTGGTTATCACAAGGTGTTTGAGAATCGTTTTGGATAACATGAACCCTTTCTTCAAATTGAGAATTTGTTTGAACCATTGCTTTAGTCTCAATGATGTCCAAGGCCTCTTGAATGGATTTAAGAAGAATATTCCCTCCCGCGGAAGCATTAAGTGAATCTTGGTGATGAGGTTTAAGGCCATCATAGAAAGTATTGATTTGGTGAACTTCATCCAATCCATGGTTAGGGCATCGCCTCAATAACTCTCTAAACTCCTCCCAAGCATCACTAAAGGATTTACTAGGTTTTTGTTGAAAGCCTATAATTAAGTTCCTCAAAGCCATGGTCTTAGATGGAGGAAAGAACTTGTTCAAAAACTTAGTGGTGAAACCATCCCATGTGGTGATACTATCGGGTGGTTGGGTGTCTAACCAATGCTTAGCATGTCCCTCTAATGAAAATGGCACTAATATCAACTTAATAGCATCATGTGGAACTCCATTGTACTTAAGGGTATTGTAAAGAGCAAGGAATCTCTTAAGGTGATCATGAGGATCATCATTCTTGTGACCATAGAAAGGTGTGTTTGAAACCAAGGTAATCATAGCCGTTTTTAGCTCAAATGAATTTGCGTGAATGTCGGGAATCCTGATAGCATTGGCATATCCGTGAACATTGGATTGAAAACGTTCCATCAAAGAACGATTATCAACAGCCATGGCTTCTTGTTGTGGATGAATCAAAGCACGATTCTCGTGATCGGCTTGATGGACGGTGGTGGTCTTACTCTTTCTCTTTTTCTTCCTTTTCGGAGGAAGAGGTTGTACACCAATCGGTATTTGTGCACGCCCGCGAGTGAGCATGCAACTCAATACGAGGAATGAGAGAGAAGCTCTCGTGTGACTTTGAAGAGAAAAGGATTATCCTCTTCGAGTTTCAATATGAAATAACCACAAGAAAATAATAATATACGTATGTACTACTTGGATGCAAGACCCCCAATGAAACCTTCCTTCTTAGAATACTCACAAGTGAACGGGGGGTTAGGTGGCGCGAAGCACTTACCTATTGACCCTTAGATGGCATTTTATAGCACATCGCCTTTCTATTCACTTAATTGTTTATATTCTTCGAATTGTTGCTTATTGGAAGTATTTATCTATTCTTGCTTTATTTTGTTTGATCGATACACGTGTCAAGGACCGGAACGCCCCTCAACACGGTGTATTGCCTTGGCACTACTTATGGAAGATATGTAAATTGGTTGTTCTTATACGTATACGTATTTACTTATAATAATATATGGAAAATATTTTTGTATTTATGAGTTTTTAAGAGAAAATACTATATGTACATAAAAACCGAGAAAATCCAATAATATATATTTTTGGGTGCAATCTCTTAGGAAAAAGATTGCTTTTTGGATTTTTTAATTTGTTTGGTCAATTCTTTAGGAAAATAATTGTTTTGTTAACTTTTTAGTTTTTATATATTTTTATATTTGTGATTTTTTATTTGTTTTTTATTTATGATACGTAAAAATAACGTTCACTAGGTGAACGGATCCCAAAAGCCAATGAAAACCGTCAATCGATAGTCTCTCGTAAAGTCAAAGAACCGGCAGCGGCGCCATTTGAAATGTGTATAGTTGAAGTTTGTTTTTCTCAGTTCTTAACAAATTAAAAGTCCTAACAATATCGGGTTTTTAATTGTTCTTGGTTGGTAATGTTTTTTTTTGGATATTCTATTGCTAATTCAAACAAGCCTTGCTAAAATGAAAAATAACGTCTACTTATATGTAAAACACAGTGCAAATACCAAGTTTTTATTCAATTAAAATGCCAAATGTAAATTCTACAAACTATAAGGACTAAAAATGTAAATTCTTTGAAATTTAAATGCTAAAAATGTAAAGCTGAAAAGTATAAAGACTAGATGTGCAAAAACAGTAAACTATGAGGACTTAAAATGAAAACTATTCAAACCATGTAACTAATTTGCAACAAAATAGAAACTGTCTAACTAATTTTGAACAATTCTGAAAATATAGGGACTGTTTACTTGAAAACCCTAAAAAATAGAAAGATTAGCCAGGTTTACAAATTATTTAATACTTCAAGGACTATAATGCAAATTTTAACAACTTTTTACCAAAAACGGGTTTGAAACTTCAATAAGCTCGTTTGAGCTTATTTCTCAACCAAATTTGACCAAACAACTTGCAAACGACTTAAAATTGAATTTAAGCTAGACCTATCCAAGGAAATTGGCTGAAAGTTACTAAAACTCTGATAAGCTAAATTCAATAAGCACACAATAAGCTACAAGTTAAACTAGACTTGCACAACTAGATTTTAATGGAAATTCTTGTTAATAAGCTCAATAGAAAAACGGGAAATCAAGTCTCATGAAAAATCATCAAGTAATAAGCTCAGAATTTGTAAATAAGCCAAAAGAGTGCTTATGTTGACTTTCGTTGACCAGAAATTTCAATAAGGCCAAAATCTCAAAATCTATCCAGTAACACTTATGGAATGAAATTGTGAAAGAAAATTAGCTTGTTTATGAAGTGAAAATCAAGATATGAAAAATCAGTTTGCTAAGTTACAGAAACTTGCATTTGCTCATGACCTTAAACTTTTGCTTATTTCTAGCTTAATATTTGATACTGTACACTTTCCTTTTACAAATTGAAAGTTCATATATTGAGTGAGAAATAAGGACTGGTTTGGAGTGATTTCATCAACTAACAAAGAAATGACATTCAAATCAAAATCAATACTTTCTGATAAGGAACTTGTATAAACCTGACCCAAACTTTTTATATGACCATTTGCCTCTTTGACCAAATACTTGACTAGAAAATGACTCAAAGCTATTTGTTATGACTTGTTAACTGAAAATGAACCAAAGTTTACCAATTGCTAAGACTTGAAAATCAATTACAAGCTAATGCCAAACACTACTTACTGATCTTTTTGAACTTTTTATGAAGGATTATTGAGCTAATGTTTAGACTGAGTAAAGAATGATATCACAC
Source organism: Glebionis coronaria (assembly GCA_025667525.1). Classification (NCBI taxonomy): domain Eukaryota; kingdom Viridiplantae; phylum Streptophyta; class Magnoliopsida; order Asterales; family Asteraceae; genus Glebionis; species Glebionis coronaria. Next base: position 632,947,505 of record CM046875.1, on the reverse strand, counting down.
TAAATTTTATAGCCAAAATGAAGTGAAATAGAACTGGTTACAAGTACTCTAACCAACAAGAACTCTAAATAATGATTAAGGCTAAACTGACTGATGAATATAGAAAACAGGATAAGTATCAAAACTAATAAACAGTAAAAGCTACTAATAAGCTACAAAATCAATGAGATTAGATCAATAGCAGGCTAAAACAACTTTTATCATGAAATCAAGCAAGGATTATCTAGGAATGAAGCAGGCAATCAACTGTTTAGTGGAACTTAAAATCAGAACATGAAAACCTTTAGCTAAGGCCTCCTTTGGGGAGTAGAGGAGCGCTGAGCTCTCTAATCTAGTGCTAACCACCACCTTAGCACTAGAACACACTAATCATCAACTAATCAACAGCTAACAATCAACATATCCGCCATTAATGATCCTGAATTCTCCAAAATCTGCTAGAGCTTGAAACTGAATGAACAAACAGGTACACAGCTACAATCTTCAAACTTAGTCAGTTATGATCAAGTGATGATCATAACAAACCAATATCAGCAACTAAAGGTATCAATGAAGCAGGTATGAACAGTAGAGTTGTATGAGAATTTTGGAGGGAAAATGGAAATTTGAATTTATTGAACGGGAAAGTAGTTACAAGGTTAGTTATCTGTTACAACTAACTATAACAGACTCAAGAGTGTGTCAAACTCTTGAGTTGTTAAGCTAAAACTAAAAATGAGTTGAGAGAAAAACTAAAGTGTGTGTGATTTCACACTTTCTACAATACAAGAAATGAGAACAAAACATGGCATTTATAGACTGCAGGAGTGAAGTGGTTGGGGTTGGTGACGTGTTAGAACCAATCCCCAGCTTCCACGTGTCAAAAATCTGCCAATTGGATTTTGCTGATGAAGAACAAATTTGGGGATTTTCTCTTGAGTTGATTTCAGCTTAATTGGTTATGCTCATTGGATTTGTCTCTCAAAAACGAGCAAGTTTCATGTTTATACCATCTCATGAAGTTGCTTCTAGCTCAATAACGATCCTGGTGATATGCGTTGATGAAGATGACACGTGGCAAATTTGTATTGGTTGAGAACTAGGCACACGGATCATTATCCACAATGGATAAACTGATTATTACATGTTGCAATGCCATTGGTGGAAAAGGAAGTAGTGCGTTTTACTGTTATGATTCTAGCCAATCAATGCTTGGCGGCTGAGTTGCATTTATTGAAGTGAAGTGGCAATCCTTGTCACTTGATTCTTGCATTCTCATTGGCTAACATAAGTTCACACGGATCAAGCTCAGTTTATCTTTCCAAAAATGACAGAATCAGTCCTCTAACTTGGTAGAATGTATTTTTAAGCTAGTAACTTCATTCGTTTGACAATTTAAGTCCTTCCACTTGCAAAGTTGATCAAAAAGCCCCTTTGACTGAGTTGACTTGAGAGTTGACCAGATTTGACTTTGATCTTGACTTTGTCTTTATTTACACTTTTGGTCCTTCATCTTTGGCAGGTTGTCAAGATAGGTCCTTTGTCTTTAAAGTCTTGTCACTTTTGATCCTTCTTTGTCTTTTTCATCAAATTAAGCTTGATTTTCCTTTGTTTGCTTGAAATTATATCCTTCTTACCTATTTGAGCACAAACACAAAACATACCACATAATTCCGCTTTATAGCACAAAGTTTAGGTATTTTTATTGTGTTTTAGGGTGATTTGTTGATAAATTGATATGAGTTTTTGCTCATATCAGAGCTACCTTATACTTCAATTCCTGTTGCATTTCATTTACTTTATGCAGATTTTTGAGTTTATGTTTGGGAGCTGATGTTTGATTCCGGTTTTCCTTTATGGTCATGTATGTTTTATTTCATATTACCTTGCATGCTTTGATGACACGCCATAAATACACGTAACGGTCCACTTACCAAAGTGGGGTGTTACAATCTTACTCTTTGGTTCTATGAAATACGATACATCGTGACACTTGGGTGCTCGTTCATTCGATCAATCTAAGTATGATGTTCTCTTACTCTTTTCCAATTTTTACTTTGATTACTATGTTAGGCTAAGCTATTTGTGACTATATGGGTATGTGACTATAACTAGTGATGATGCTATGATATGATCCTTTATATTTGATTTAAATCGAATGTTGTAAAACCATTTTGCCATTTAGTTATTGATTGTAGTAAAATCACACTTGTTTAGGAAAACAAGCAACTAAAATATAGGGCAAGTGAGCACGACGATTTAGGAAAACCGTGTGTGAATGACCCTAAAAGTGAGGTGAGTTCGTTCTCGAGGAGGCTAGTGTGGTGTGTAATGAATTGATTAATGTTTGTGATTATATTGAGAAGAAAAGAAAATAGAAATAAGAAAGAAATGACGGTTACGAAGACGGATCGAGCTAAGACGAAAAGACGTTCACGTAAAACCGTAAAAAACTACAAAATTAAAAAAATTTTGAAACCTAAAAATTAATTAAAAGCTAAAAGTAGTCTAAAATAATATAAATAAGAATAAAAATCCAATAAAAATATTTTAAAACCTTTTATTAATTAAATATTCAATTTTTAATGCTAATTAAAGCCCTAAAATTAAATATAATTAATCAAAATGTCCAAAATATTATTTTATTGAATAAATAACTTACTTATATTATCTAAAGACTAAAAAGTATTTTTCCTAATTTTTAAAAACTATTTTTCTATTTTTAAAATACTAAAAACTATTTTTAGATTAAAATAATTATAAAAAATAATAAAATAATGCTAAAAATAATTTAACACTTTTAAAAATCCTAATTTACTCTAATGAACAGAAGAAAAATGAAAAAGTTTGAAAAATAATAAATTTACCACTAAAAGACAAAAACAGTTTAATATTAAACCCTAATTATACTAAATTAATTCTAAAAATTAAATAAAAAGTGAGCAGTAAAAACCTTTTTTACTAAAAATCTTAAAATGTTTTTCTTAATAAAAGAAAAATGTTGAAACTGAAAAATATGTATTTTTGGCACTAAATGCCAAAAACAGAAACTTAAAAAGTATTAAAAATAGCTATTTAATCTAAAAATTACTAAATGAACAGTAGAATAAAAAATAATTAAACAGAAAAATCCTAAATAAAATAAGAAAAATATTAAAACAGGTTTCAAGTCCTAACTCTCAAATTTGCCCACAAAAGACAAAAATTATATGTTTCTGAAAGTGACATGCAAAGGATTTTGTCTTGTTGTGTAGCAGTACCAACTTGAGAACTACCAGTGGGAAGTTTGTTCCCACTGCTAGTTATAAATTTTGGTCAGTTGACCTATAAGCTCAGGAGAGCTTATTTGGTGGCTTATTTTTGGACAAAAAGGCACCCTTATACTCAGTTGAGTATAAGGAGTCAAATTACACACAAAAAACAAGCAAGTACTTCACAAAATTCAAGCAAATCAAGCAAACAATGTTTCTGATTAAGGCAATGCAGGTCTGGTGATCAGTTACTGGTTTTAAATGCACAAAAGTGAATTTCAATGGCTTAAATCTTGAACATAAGCTACCCAAATCACATATGAGCAATTCACAAACCTAGTACAACCTATATTCTAGCAACCACCAAGATTTAAAGCACCAATCTTACAAAAATCAGGTAGAATAATGGCTTAACTGATTTATATGCTATTTTCCATTTTTTAACATGCAACTTGGTTTCAAACCTACCAAATTGAAAACCAAATACTTATAACAACTAATACTAACCCAAGGAGTGTGTTTAGAATGATTCAAGACCAAAAGCTATCAATAATTTCAGGTAAAACCAAAATCCAAACACCCCTTAATATTTTCTAAAAATGATTTTTACAAGACAAATCTCAACCAACTCAAACCAAACTGGTTAGACCAGTCCTAAACATGCATACAACCAACTATTCAGTGAAATCAAACACTTAAACAAACAAATGAACAACTCTCATGCATAAATCACATAAACACCAAAATCAGTAATATATGCAAATTGAAATCAAGGGACAAGGAGGTACCTTCTTGGACCTACATCCAGGCCCAACAATGGTTGCTAGCCATCTCCTAACAGACCCGGGTCTGTGCAGAACTTTGGGCAACAATCACTATGGAAACCTGCTAAGATCAAAATAGAACAAGCACAATATACCAACTTTCTGATTTATCTTCCTTTCTTAAACCTTTTTCACAAATCAGTAAAACTTGAACTTTGAACACGTTTTGAACCAAGGACAAAATCAAAAATCCAGGAATCCAATTCACTTTCACTTCATAAATTCTTGGATTTCTGAAAATTGCAAAACCTTTTCAAAAACCTTTTGAAAACTCAAACACACAAAGTGTTTATCAAATGATTAATGGAACTCAGAATCTTAGCTAACTTTTACACCAACTTTTAAAAAATCATAAAAGGAATTACTTTGAACAAAACACCAACTTTATATTTAGTAAAAAGGAATTACAAGAAAATTGCTAAAATTCTGGAACAAGTTATAAAATGAAACCCTATGCTCTTATATAATGAGCTACAGAATACTCTAGAAGTGAAACCCCTAGTTTATGAAATTCCTAAGCTGCCCCTTGAAAAAGTCTTCAATCTTGGTCAAAATCTGTCTTCACGTGATTGCCAGTTGGAATAGTTGTACTTGTGATGATCTTGGCTGTTTATTTAGTCTTTAGGAGCAAGAAATCAAGATGGGGCGTTGGATGTGTCTTTTTGGGGTTTTGGTATGAAAGAGACGGGGCAGGGGTGGTCCATAGAGGCCACATGGGTGTGTTGGGATGGGTTTAAAGGAGTGAGTTTAGGTGAGGATAAGCTTAATTAAGGGTCTGGAGGTGATGGGTTAAAACCCCCATCATTTGGGTGTGATCATGATTTAGGGTTGATAGGATTAGGATGTTAAACAGGGTTGGGTTTAATCTAAAAAGGGAAAAGATTATTTTAAATATGTGTTAAGGGAGGGAAAGTGGGGGTTGACTGTTTGACCAGGTTTAATAAATAAACCTGGTTGGGTGTGGGCTTGGGTTACGGGTTTGGACGGGTATTGGGTTTGGTTTTGGGTAGGGTCGGGTTTTGTGGTGAGGTGTCAAGCACTGAGTGGATGGGTAGGTTTGGTTGTCTGGCAGTAATGCCCCCCCATGTTTCTTCCTTTCTTCATGTTGTAATAAACAGCCAAAACTTCCATTTCCTTTTATAATAAGTTTGCCATCTTGTCACTTTTGGCACAACAGGTTTTGCAAACTTTGTATAAGGACCACAAATGAAATAAATGCAATCTTCAAGGGCTAAACTTGTTCAAACTTGATACTTTAGGGACCCATAAGTAATTTTGAGGATTTACAGGGGTATAAAATGACAAGCCTTCAATAGTTGAGGGACCATTGTTGACAATCTTCAATTCTTCAAGGACCATTTTGGAAATTCCAGATTCGGGCCCGGTTCATTGTGCGGCTTCGTTTCCCGTGTTCGTTTTTGAATGATTCTTGTGATCTTTTTGTCATTTCCTCAATATCCGTACCTAAAATACACAAGCAACAAACACGAGCATATATTTGGCAGTTTTAATGATATTTTATGCATTTTAAGTCCGATTTGGACGATGAGACTATGTATAAAAGCAGTCTCATCACTCCCCCATACTAAACCATTGCCGTGCCCTCACGCAATGCTAGAATTAAGTATCATAGCACCTCCAAAATTCATTTTTATTCACTTTATTGAAATGATAAACTAGCTACACTACTACTATTACTACTACTTGCGTTTTAGACATAATGTATGATTTTCATCGCAAAATGGGACGTTTAGGTTCATAGAATAAGAACACGTGAATGCTTCGTTAGAAATAATTTCGTCGTCCTCGATTTTCACCTTAATTCCATGCCAAGCGTGCAACGAGATCATTGTCATTATAAGTTAGTAATGCTAACACTACTCATATGCCCTAATCACGTACTTATCCTCTCATTATTCCTAGGTTGTATCTCTTATATTTTATTTTGTCTTGAATGTTTCACGAGGATACATTGTTTGACTTATGCGATAATAGAGATTTAGGTCTAAAAATAGAGTCCTAACGGTGTAACTAAGACCATCAAATCAATAACCCCTCCTAATAGACAACGATGTCAAAAAATTAAGTTGACAAGAAGAATCGATAAACACGGTTTTATAACGGTTTTGAACATGAGACTTATTACCAAGACTTTTATACGCCCCCTAACGGAAGGGCCTTATTATCTTTGGTTTACCTCCATCTTTTATTCAACTTCGCCATGAAGCTTTTATTATGACTTCGGTCTTGCCTTGCCTTTTATTATCCGCCTCATCGGTGGTTTTATTAGCCAAAGACGTATATCCTCACGCTAAAGTGAATTTTGGATCTTTAAAGCTTCGAAGATTAAGGCTTGATTCACTTTCAATTTTGCATAGATTTTGGGCCTTGTGGGGCTTCAAATTGTTTGCTTGATTTAGGTGAGCACTTGAAATCTTATTATTGGGTGAAGCTTTCGATTATTCGGGTGCCAATACTTCAAAACTGTGACGCTGACGATACCTTAATGTCTTCCCATATTAATTACACGGAAGCTACTAGAAAAGACTAGAAACCCAACAATCCTAACTAAACCGCTAAGTCAATATTTATTAAGCAAAAAATATTTACATGCGAAGGGAGAATAAGCAAACAACGAGAACACATGAGTTTTTGAAAGAATACGAGTACTCTACGTTTAGCATAGTAACTTATAATTAACTCTATCATTTCTCTTCCTCATTTAAGAGACTTAGCCTAATGTGTAGTTAAGGAATCAAAGCTAAGTGCTCAACACGCACGGTCGAGTCAAAAATTACTCTTATTCTCGCCATCGGAAAATCTACATTCGTGTCTTCAAACACTTATGAAACATGAGAAAAATTTTAAAATTTGGCCATTTTTAGCCTTATTTTGCAACAAAACGATAAACAAAAAGATAAACTTTGGAAAGCGTGAAGGTTTGGCAAGGCAAGTATCTATTCACCCCCCCCCCCATACTAAAGTTAAACATTGTCCTCAATGTTTCGAGTCTAGGGGTGCAAACACCCCCATACTAGAGACGTAGTCGAATGCCTAATCTAGCATGGAAAGGGTGTAACCAATAAATTAATAGCCGTTTATGAAGTGTGCTAAAAACCTAAGGTTAGAACATCAAAAGGATATATCATTTGGATTTTGAGAAAGTTTTCAAAGCAAACGATCGAGTGCTCCCATAAAACGAACACGAGAGGCTCCAATCGTGAAGATCATGATCTAAAAACCACAATGCACAAACAACCACGGAACAAAGGTTGGAAGGGCACAAATCCCCTCACATTAAACTAATTAGAAAGCAATAATATGTACATGGATAAGCATGGGTTTCCCCCACGAGGCACCTTGTTTTTGATAACCGAGTCAAAAGCTCGACTCGAATCCCCATAAATGTGATCATTTAGGGATTATCATGGTGTGGTCAATTTTGGTGGGGCTTACATGATAAACAAGGCCCAAAAACAACCGGTATTAAGGACTAAGTCCTTTGATGGTGCAAAATACCGGGATCGAAGATGGCGTTCTCGTTTTCATTGGAAAAACAAACCAACGCCACTTCATCATGTGCCAACACAAACCCAAAGGGTTTCAAGAAAATAGATGAGAAGAAATAGAAGGGTGGGACAATGGGTAAGTCATGAAAACATTGAGCTACTCGAGGTAGACTCGCACCAATCAAATGAAAAGACTTTCCATTTATTGCATCGGTGGAAGACCGAGATTTCCCTTTATAAGCAATTCCAGGATCAAATATCTCGTCCTCGGTGGAGAAAGGGGAGGGAACATATGGGATTTCCCCCACACTAAGTCCACACCAAGCATCGTCAAAAGGAGAAGACGAGCTTGTAGCACTCAAAACACGTGGTGATGACGGAGTTAGAGTTGTAGAAAAATCTTTTAAATCCAATTTAAAATCTTTTCCTTTTTCATCTTTTAAACTCTCCTTGTGAAAACCCGATTTAATTATGTCAAAAATATTTGGTGTTTCTAAAGCAATATTAGTCACACTAAAAATTCTCACATTTGAAAACCGTTTTGGTAAAGGTGGTGGTAAGTTTTCAAAACGTTTGTCAACAAAGAAAACTCCCCCATCGGGATCAACACATTCATCATCCGAAGAATCATTCGAGATTGGAATCGTAGGCTTAACACTCTTAACCTCCACCGGCGGAGGGGACGGAACTTCATTTTTCTCAACAACTCCTAAAACTCTATTTGAAATCTTTTTGCAAATGTTTTTGATGGGATTGACATTGTACAAAGACGTGATAGAATACACATGAGAAAACGTGGAGTTTTGAGTTGCATTAATGACGAGTTCTTCCTCATTGAAACGAAGAGTGATTTTCCTTGCATGTACATCGATAAGTGCTCTCGAGGTATCCAAAAATGATCGACCTAAAATTATCTGAACTTTAGGATCGATGGGAATGTCAACAACAATAAAGTCTATGGGATAGTAGAACTTTTCAACTTTCACGAAGACGTCCTCGGCTACTCCACAAGCTAGAATCGTAGAATGATCGGCCATATCGATTGACATTCTTGAAGGAGTGAGATTGGGAAGATTGAGCGATTTAAAAATCTCGAGAGGCATCAAATTAATACTAGCACCAAGATCGGCCAGGCGTAGCATTCTTCCATGTCTTGTATAGCATATGGGATTAAAAACTTGCCGGGATCACCGACTTTTTGAGGTATGCGGCTTAGAAAAACCGATGAACAACTAGACGATTTTTGCAATTTCTCTTTGTTATTCAACATACTTTTGAAGTTCGCGGCAAATCGAGGCATCATGACTAAGGCGTCGGCAAAACTTATATTAAAATGCAAGTCACGAAACATTTTCATAAAAATTTCAAATTGATAATTATTTCGTTCTTGTGCCTTTTCCTTGTCTCGTCTTGAAGGGTATGGTAAAGGTGGTGTGGGTTGGGGCATAGGCATAGGCATCGGCCTTGGAATCTCGGGTTCCATGATTGGTATTGGTTCAACCGTAGGTGTGGTTTGAGCGGTACTTCGTGGGCTTTGAATTTGCTCCTTTTCAACCACCACCTCGGGTTCTTTCTCTTTTTCCTTCTCCATAGAAGTACTTGGACGAGAAATGGGTTCCTTGAAAGTTTTACCACTACGAGTAGTAATAACCTTCAATTCTCCTTTCGGGTTCACGATGGTGTCACTAGGAAGACCACCCGAAGAAGAGGGCTTACACATGATAGCTTCAAACATTTTTCCCATTCGGTCTTCAAACTTAGATTGCCTAGCATCCGCTTTTAACAACTCTTGTTTAATCTCATGTTGACCTTGCTCCATTTTTTGTTGATTTTGTTGGAGTCTTTGAACATTTCCTTCCATTTTATTAGCATGAGTCTTAAGTTCATTAGCAAGTTCGTTTTTAAGCTCGTTTTTCAACTCGGATCTTAAGCTAACCATTTCACGTTGCATATTATCAAACTTAGCATCGTTTGCTTTTGCATAATTCAAAAACTCTCCTTAAAGATTTTTGGTGTGATCATTTTGAAAACCTTGAGTCGTAGTTTGAAAATCACGGTTTTGGTTTTGATTTGAAATTTTCCCATTTCCACTTTGATAATTACCCTTGTTGTAGTTACGTTGATTGCCTTGATAATTACCACCTTGGTTGTTGTTTCGATAGTTATTAGCATTTTGATTTGGTGGAGCTTGATTTTGGCGGGAACCTTGACCGTTTTGGTTATAAGTTCCTGTGGCTATATAAGCACTCGAAGTGTTACCATCCGCGGTAATGCACTCGGAAAGATCATGAGCTCCACCACACGACAAACAACTCTTAGAAACCGCTTTAACCGAAGCGGAGTTCGAAGCTTCTTGAGCTTTCCAATGGGACATAAGGTTAGCAAATCTATCAAAAAACCGATTTTCTTCATTTGCTTCATCATGTAAAGCATTGATACTACGAGACGATGACGAGCCCAATTTGGCAACACTCGGTGTGTTACGAGGGCTATAAACCTTAGACCTATTCTCAATTATGACCAAAGCTTCTTCAACCGTTTTACACAAAAAATTACCACCCGCGGCGGCATTTAAATAATCTCTTTCATGATCATTAAGTCCATTGTAAAACGTGTTAATTTGGTGCAAGTCGGAAAAACCGTGATGAGGACATTCATGTAACATCTCCTTAAACCTATTCCAAGCCGTTGAAAAACTTTCATTTGATTCTTGTGAAAATTTAGAAATCTCATTTTTCAAATGCGTAGTCTTAGAGGGCGGAAAAAATTGGTTCACAAATTTCGAAACGAGATCCTTCCACGTCAATATAGAATTGGGTGGCTCTTTCTCTAACCAAATTTTAGCGGGCCCGCTAAGGAATACGGAAAAAGCATCATCTTAATCGAGTCATTCGAGACAATGTAGAATATTGATAACCTATGAATCTATGAAGTGGGTTGATGTTTTCTAGTGAGAGAAACTAGAGAGAGAAAGTGAGAGAAAATGTGTATGATTTTATTAATATGAAAGTGAAATGTGAACAACAACCAACCCCTTTCCATGGTGGAAAGGGGTATTTATACTCCAAGCATAACATTGGGCTTGGGCCGGTCCATGACAAGCCCATGGACCGGTTCTTACTTAACTTAATAAGTAACATTTAACTAATTGTTAACTACGAGCTATTACAACATAAATCATATTGTGGAGTGACCGATACTTCTAATATACGTTAAAACGTATTTCTAACAATCTCCCCCTAAGGGAGGTCACTCCACGTTACAAAGTTCTAAACCTAGCATACTATACTAAGTCTTCGTTCTTTAGCTCGTAGTCTTTTCTTCTTTTCTTTCTTTTGTTGTGAATATGTTGGTTTGATCTTTTTGGCTTTGGCTTGAGAGCATTGTTCTTTGGCCTTTCACGTGCGATCTTTGCCTTTCTTGTGAATTTGCCTTCTCGTGACTCCATGTTCCACACACTTATGTCTTTTTGTTGACTTCTCGAAAGTTTCAGAGTTTGGTACAGCGGAAGACTTTATCTTGTACTTTCTTGAATTTTTTGCTGAACTTTGTTGCAGAAAAACATAAGCATGTGGAAACGACTTCTACAGGTACACCGCAACACCACCGTCTTCACTGGTACACAGCAACGCCACCGTCTTCAACAGGTACACAGCAACGCCACCGTCTTTAACAGGTACACAGCAACGACACGAATAAAATGGCTTTGAACATTTTATTCTAATTCGGTAGCATTTTACCTCCGGTCGGTGAAGACCGTTGGACGATATTAGATATTGTACCCGTGACGGATAGTTTCAATTAAGTAACTTCCTGACAGGATTTCGCGGGTAAACCCGTTCTCTTTATTCGACCGTCCAAAGCTGACTAGAGAGAGAAAGTGAGAGAAAATGTGTATGATTTTATTAATATGAAAGTGAAATGTGAACAAAAACCAACCCCTTTCCATGGTGGAAAGGGGTATTTATACTCCAAGCATAACATTGGGCTTGGGCCGGTCCATGACAAGCCCATGGACCGGTTCTTACTTAACTTAATAAGTAACATTTAACTAATTGTTAACTACGAGCTATTACAACATAAATCATATTGTGGAGTGACCGATACTTCTAATATACGTTAAAACATATTTCTAACATCCTTAAATTTGCAAGTGGCGGTAAGACGATTGAATTGGCGGATATGGTTGTGGGGATTGTCCTTCGCATCACCACTTTGTTGTTTTAGATCATCGACAACAAACCCGTTTTCACTTCAAAATTCTCCGCAAGGATAGCGGGAATCACAATAGCTTCTCCATAACCCTCGGTGGGTGCTTGAAGTAACTCCATCATAGTTCGATTCGCCATGGTTGGTGCTTCTCGTACAATGGGTTCGTCAATAGGAGACTCCTCACTAGAATGAGTTGGAGTGGGAGTTTTGTTCTTTCGTCTACGTGCACGTTTTGCTTGATTACGAGTTAGCATAAACGTCACGTACAACGAGGAGACGAGCAAAGAAGATTCTTTTTGGTGTTTTGTATTTTTCAGTTTTTTGTGGTTTTTTGATGGTATTAACCTTTTTTGGAAATTGGTGAAATGTATTAAGTAGACACAAATCTACAAATCTCCTCCTTAATCAAATCTCTCGATTAAAGAAGCCTCAAGGAATGAAAACGATCACGTGGAGTGAACGCCTTCGATGACTTTAGAACGATGGTGGAACACCAAATCGTTCAAGAGGGTTTAATCAATAGAAACCAAGAAAATATATATGATATGTAATAATACTTTGGGCGGCAAAACCCTCGATTAGCTTTCAAAATCAAATACTCACAAGCAAGCGGAGGAAACGAGGCGGCGCGAAGCACTTAAGAGCCTTTTTCCTTTAGGTCGTGAAATACAACCGCCTTATACCCACCTTATAGTTTGTATTTTCAAGATTAAGCTTCACGAAAGTATTTATCTATTTTTGCCTTTTTCTTTGGTTTGAGATTCGAATACAATGATTGGGTAATGACCTCCCAAGTCAAGGTTGTGATTTCTCACGTATTTGGAGTACTTGTGAATTTATTGTTCTACGTATACAATATATTAATAATATTCACACAAAAACCAAAAACCGATAATACGTATTAGTAGAGTGCTACTAATACAAATACTAATTATGGTTAGTATAAAAACAACAATGCCAAATCAAAACACAACACGCCTCCCCGGCAGCGGCGCCAAAAATGATTGTAGTAAAATCACACTTGTTTAGGAAAACAAGCAACTAAAATATAGGGCAAGTGAGCACGACGATTTAGGAAAACCGTGTGTGAATGACCCTAAAAGTGAGATGAGTTCGTTCTCGAGGAGGCTAGTGTGTTGTGTAATGAATTGATTAATGTTTGTGATTATATTGAGAAGAAAAGAAAATAGAAATAAGAAAGAAATGACGGTTACGAAGACGGATCGAGCTAAGACGAAAAGACGTTCACGTAAAACCGTAAAAAACTACAAAATTAAAAAAATTTTGAAACCTAAAAATTAATTAAAAGCTAAAAGTAGTCTAAAATAATATAAATAAGAATAAAAATATTTTAAAACCTTTTACTAATTAAAAATTCAATTTTAAATGCTAATTAAAGCCCTAAAATTAAATATAATTAATCAAAATGTCCAAAATAATATTTTATTGAACAAATAACTTACTTATATTATCTAAAGACTAAAAAGTATTTTTCCTAATTTTTAAAAACTATTTTTCTATTTTTAAAATACTAAAAACTATTTTTAGACTAAAATAATTATAAAAAATAATAAAATAATGCTAAAAATAATTTAACACTTTTAAAAATCCTAATTTACTCTAATGAACAGAAGAAAAATGAAAAAGTTTGAAAAATAATAAATTTACCACTAAAAGACAAAAACAGTTTAATATTAAACCCTAATTATACTAAATTAATTCTAAAAATTAAATAAAAAGTGAACAGTAAAAACCTTTTTTACTAAAAATCTTAAAATGTTTTTCTTAATAAAAGAAAAATGTTGAAACTGAAAATTATGTATTTTTGGCACTAAATGCCAAAAACAGAAACTTAAAAAGTATTAAAAATAGCTATTTAATCTAAAAATTACTAAATGAACAGTAGAATAAAAAATAATTAAACAGAAAAATCCTAAATAAAATAAGAAAAATATTAAAACAGGTTTCAAGTCCTAACTCTCAAATTTGCCCACAAAAGACAAAAATTCTATGTTTCTGAAAGTGACATGCAAAGGATTTTGTCTTGTTGTGTAGCAGTACCAACTTGAGAACTACCAGTGGGAAGTTTGTTCCCACTGCTAGTTATAAATTTTGGTCAGTTGACCTATAAGCTCAGGAGAGCTTATTTGGTGGCTTATTTTTGGACAAAAAGGCACCCTTATACTCAGTTGAGTATAAGGAGTCAAATTACACACCAAAAACAAGCAAGTACTTCACAAAATTCAAGCAAATCAAGCAAACAATGTTTCTGATTAAGGCAATGCAGGTCTGGTGATCAGTTACTGGTTTTAAATGCACAAAAGTGAATTTCAATGGCTTAAATCTTGAACATAAGCTACCCAAATCACATATGAGCAATTCACAAACCCAGTACAACCTATATTCTAGCAACCACCAAGATTTAAAGCACCAATCTTACAAAAATCAGGTAGAATAATGGCTTAACTGATTTATATGCTATTTTCCATTTTTTAACATGCAACTTGGTTTCAAACCTACCAAAATGAAAACCAAATACTTATAACAACTAATACTAACCCAAGGAGTGTGTTTAGAATGATTCAAGACCAAAAGCTATCAATAATTTCAAGTAAAACCAAAATCCAAACACCCCTTAATATTTTCTAAAAATGATTTTTACAAGACAAATCTCAACCAACTCAAACCAAACTGGTTAGACCAGTCCTAAACATGCATACAACCAACTATTCAGTGAAATCAAACACTTAAACAAACAAATGAACAACTCTCATGCATAAATCACATAAACACCAAAATCAGTAATATATGCAAATTGAAATCAAGGGACAAGGAGGTACCTTGTTGGACCTACATCCACGCCCAACAATGGCTGCTAGCCATCTCCTAACAGACCCGGGTCTGTGCAGAACTTTGGGCAACAATCACTATGGAAACCTGCTAAGATCAAAATAGAACAAGCACAATATACCAACTTTCTGATTTATCTTCCTTTCTTAAACCTTTTTCACAAATCAGTAAAACTTGAACTTTGAACACGTTTTGAACCAAGGACAAAATCAGAAATCTAGGAATCCAATTCACTTTCACTTCATAAATTCTTGGATTTCTGAAAATTGCAAAACCTTTTCAAAAACCTTTTGAAAACTCAAACACACAAAGTGTTTATCAAATGATTAATGGAACTCAGAATCTTAGCTAACTTTTACACCAACTTTTAAAAAATCATAAAAGGAATTACTTTGAACAAAACACCAACTTTATATTTAGTAAAAAGGAATTACAAGAAAATTGCTAAAATTCTGGAACAAGTTATAAAATGAAACCCTATGCTCTTATATAATTAGCTACAGAATACTCTAGAAGTGAAAACCCTAGTTTATGAAATTCCTAAGTTGCCCCTTGAAAAAGTCTTCAATCTTGGTCAAAATTTGTCTTCACATGATTGCCAGTTGGAATTGTTGTACTTGTGATGATCTTGGCTGTTTATTTAGTCTTTGGGAGCAAGAAATCAAGATGGGACGTTGGATGTGTCTTTTTGGGGTTTTGGTGTGAAAGAGAGGGGCAGGGGTGGTCCATAGAGGCCACATGGGTGTGTTGGGATGGGTTTAAAGGAGTGGGTTTAGGTGAGGATAAGCTTAATTAAGGGTCTGGAGGTGATGGGTTAAAACCCCCATCATTTAGGTGTGATTAGGATTTAGGGTTCATAGGATTAGGATGTTAAACAGAGTTGGGTTTAATCTAAAAAGGGAAAAGATTATTTTAAATATGTGTTAAGGGAGGGAAAGTGGGGGTTGACTTTTTGACCAGGTTTAATAAATAAACCTGGTTGGGTGTGGGCTTGGGTTACGGGTTTGGACGGGTATTGGGTTTGGTTTTGGGTAGGGTCGGGTTTTGTGGTGAGGTGTCAAGCACTGAGTGGATGGGTAGGTTTGGTTGTCTGGCAGTAATGCCCCCCCATGTTTCTTCCTTTCTTCATGTTGTAATAAACAGCCAAAACTTCCATTTCTTTTTATAATAAGTTTGCCATCTTGTCACTTTTGGCACAACAGGTTTTTCAAACTTTGTATAAGGACCAAAAATGAAATAAATGCAATCTTCAAGGGCTAAACTTGTTCAAACTTGATATTTTAGGGACACATAAGTAATTTTGAGGATTTACAGGGGTATAAAATGACAAGCCTTCAATAGTTGAGGGACCATTGTTGATAATCTTCAATTCTTCAAGGACCATTTTAGAAATTCCAGATTCGGGCCCGGTTCATTGTGCGGCTTCGTTTCCTGTGTTCGTTTTTGAACGATTCTTGTGATCTTTTTGTCATTTCCTCAATATCCGTACCTAAAATACACAAGCAACAAACACGAGCATATATTTGGCAGTTTTAATGATATTTTATGCATTTTAAGTCCGATTTGGACGATGAGACTATGTATAAAAGCAGTCTCATCAGTTATATCGTCATATTTTATCTAAAGTTGATTTGTTACGATGATTTGTAGTCGAGAGAGTCAAGTTGTTATAATAAGGTTTTAAGAACTTGTATATGGTTTTAAATCTTTGGTTGGAGAGATCAGCTTAGATACTTCGATAAAATATTGAACTTATTGGAAACTTGTTTTAAGCTTAGTCGCTTAATCAAACATAAGTCTTGAATCATACAAAAGTGAATTGTGTAAATGCCATTTTGGACGAAAAAGGATTATCACTCTTTACCTAAATACACATATCTCGATCATTATTATCATCATCACGAACTTATACGAACTATCCCATATTAGTCATACTTGTTATTATTGTTACTTATTCAATCATTTCTTTCTTCAATTATTATACTGATTACTAAAACGAAACTAAGTCCTTGCGAACAATCCTGGCTTACCACTACAAAACTATATTATGAACGAAAGGGTATACTTGCCCGTGTTTGTATTCTAGTCCCTTGTTTTGTCAAACCTTGTTATAAATTTAAGACTTGTGAAACGAACATCAGAGTCCAACTACGGACTCCCCAGGATCCAGATCCAAAAGGAAAGAACATCATGACTACCCTGAGAAGCATGGTCGCTCCTACAGTAGAGACCCTGGAACAGGGTCCTCCCATTACAAGCGTCGCAGAAGGGATACATCCTCTCTTCTCTATACATCAGATAACGAAAATAGTGACATATGACATTTTTAGGCCCATGGCGTCACTAGGAAGTGGGCCCATTCATAAGAAAAGAAGGATGTCGTCGAACGACAAGACTTACGGTGGCACAGGAGATCCAAACGACCACTTGAAAGTTTTCAAGCGACAGCTCATATGAAGAACTGGGCGATGATCACGTGGTGTCACATGTTCAATTTTACCTTGATAGGCAATGCATGTACGTCATACGTGGTTCGATGAGCTTTCCAGACAAGGCATTGGCGGCTGCGAGCAACTGCGCAAGGCTTTCCTAAGAAGCTATACACAACGAAAGAAGTATGTCAAAAACTAGTGGAATTCCATCGCATCAAGCAACGGCATTGCGAATCCCTCGACTCTTTCATATAGCGCTTCAAAGACGAAAACGGTCATATTAAGGGAGCTCTGGAGATCATTCGGATCTCCGGTTTTATGAACGTGGTCAACAACCCAGACTTGACCAAACGCTTGAATGACAAGGTGCCCATAACCGCTGATGAGACGATAAAGCGCACTAGGACTTTTAGCCGCGGAAAAACTGCGACCGCAAACAAGAAAAAGGGGTATTCAAACTATATGGTTCAAGAACAAGCCAAAAAGCAGTCTACGGATCGAAGGATTGACTACCACGACCAGCAGCGAGGGTGACATGGACACAACAAGTTCACCACTCTAACGATGACCCCGAAGGAAATCCTCGTAGCCGAGGGCGCTAACTTCCCAAAACCACCGCCCATGTCAACTCCGGCAGAAAGGCGAATTGATAACAAATACTGTGAATTAACGGTGAGAAGGGGCACAACACAGACGAATGTATCCAGTTTAAAAAGTAGATCAAAGAGATGGCGCGGGAATGTAAACTCCGACCCTTTTATTTGTAGTCTAAAATAACTCGATTGTTGCTTACACGGGTAATTGCATAAAGCAAACAATAATAATGAAAACAACCGAGTCAATGCGCGAGTATTGCGCGGGTCTTCAATACTTGTATTAAATAGAAAATAGAAAATATAGAACGTAAACACGCGAAATAAAAACATAAACATATACTCTCTCTTCATCTCTAAATTTTCGTTGCAAACAAAAAACACACAGTTTAAGAAAAAAGTATTATTATAGCTAGTTTTATTTTTTTATATAAAATGACAGCTTTACCTTTAGGTAACTAATTAAAGTATTATTTAAAATTTGTAATAATAATTTCAAACAAATATAATATAATTAAATTAATCAAAATAATTCATTTATTTTTAATAATAAACAACCATTTTAGTCATATCAAAGTAAAAAAAGAAGGTATAAATTTGGCTTAGTTCAAAGATGCATACTTATCTATTTCAAGACACTAGCTTATGTTTTAATGAGGTATATTATGCATATGCTACTATACGTATTAACCTATACGCTTTACACACTAGACTTAAGCTTACGCAAAAGCCCGGGATAGAAATCTCCGACGTTAGATAATCTTATTATGAGATGTTGATTGGTTTTCAATCAGACTACGAGAAAAAATAAACATATGAGTCAACATGCATGTTACCTACCTCTATCTGAATATTTAACATTCAAAATCTCTTAACATTCAAACGACGAGATTTAACATTAAAGCATATAAGTACGGGGTGGCGCTTCGTTAGAACAAAACGACGAGATTTTAATGTATTTTTTCTGTAAATTTGAGCTTTATTTTTAAATACCCCCACTCACACATTGAATTCCTACATTTAACGCTGTAAAACCTAAAAATCTTCAATTTTTAAGTTATAATACTCGGTTTTTTTATTTAGATTATAATTTTTTCGCTTTACTATTGTAAAAAAAAATTTCCCCACTATAAAATCATATGCGTCCGCCACGGATCACCATTGTCAATTTTATTAGATGGAGAGAGTAAAAAAGCGAAGGATACTGGTCCGCAGACAACAACTAGAAGATGTTCCAGAGTTGAAGAGAAGGAGACTGACCCGCAGACAACAATTAGAAGATGTTCCAGAGTTGAAGAGAAAGGGACTGATCCGCAGACAACAATTAGAAGATCTTCCAGAGTTGAAGAGAAGGAGACTGATCCGCAGACAACAAGTAGAAGATGTTTCGGAGATAATTCAACAGATACAGTCGCTATTGTCGGCGGACCAAGCTGCCCGCACCTGTATCTTGTCCAAGTCATGGCTACATGCTTTGTCAACCACCCCTGATCTAACGTTTCAGCTTGCCAAGTCTTTGAACAAACAACAATATACAAGTACATGGGGTTGATCAACCGCACCCTACAAAGGTATCACCGGGACAATTTACCAATCACTACTTTTGATCTTCACTTTGGCATCCACGACCAGAGGTCGGCTTCTAGTGCTGAAAAATGGATTAAGCTCGTAACTTCCAAAACATGTCTTAAGGAGCTTTGCCTCACAATCTTGCCTGCCATTGCTTCATATACTTTGCCAGATGAGTTATTCTCAAATGAAAAACTAGAGAAGTTAATTAAGTTTAAAACTTGATAAATCGAAGGCACATTCTCTTCACATTAGCAGCAATTCCGTGTTCAACTGCGTGAACATACGAGTACTAAAGTTGCGTAATGTGCATATAAGTGAATATGTGCTTCATAATTTATTATCTACTTGTACGTTACTTGAAGAGATCAGCCTTAAGTTACCCGAGATAGTGGAGAAAATCCAGTTAAATAACCTCCGTTATCTTCACGAGTTAAATCTAGCAACACCAGGTCGTCGTGTATATTTGGAAACTTCTAATGTCCCATGTCTTCGCTCATTGTCCTACAACGGGAGACTGATAATATGGAGGCCTGTATTACTCAATACGGTTTCGTTTGTGAGCTTAAGGGAGTTATGTTTGGATTATATTTCCATGGATGATGAATGTTCTGACATGATCAATTCCATGTTGGTTATCAGATCAAGTTTCAGACTAAAGCAAACACAAAAGTGAAGAAGTGTTGCTTTATGAATGATATCAAAGAAGGAAATACGGAAGGTACACTTTATTGAATAAAGACTTGGGCTATTTATAGCCATTACAAAACAACTGTGAACCAATGAAAATACTACTGCTCCTAAAGAACTGGTACAACTGATGACCCACTCCTCCATAACTATCACCTCCATAAGACTCGGACAATTAAGAATACCAATTCTAACTACTGACTAGTTAATAAAACAACATTAAAACTCAAACAAATGTTTTGTCTCAAATGCACCCATGCAACAAACAACGTGAACATTGAGATCCAACTTATTTCATGCAAATATCAAACAGTGACTTAGCAACACAAACCAATTAATCCAATAATCACCTCTTTAATTGGTTTTCTTCTCCATACTGCTCAAAGCAATGCCGGTTCCTCCTCAATCAAATTCGCTTCGTCATTTTTAGGACACTCGTTGTGATAATGACCATAGTCTCCACACTTGTAACATTTCACGTGGCTTTTATCCCGGACCCGCTCGTTACCATCTCGACCCCTCACGGACTCACGGCCTCTTCCCCGGCCACGCCCAAAGTCATCTCGGTTCGAGCTTCCACTACCACAATGCTTACACCCGTGTGACTTCCCGTCATTTGCCAACAACAAACCACCTTGAATGCGATCCTCTTTCTCGACTCCTTTTATCCGCTCCTCATAAGCCTTTAGTCTACCGACAGCCTCATCAAATGGCATCGTGTCCAATTCGAAACATTGCTCAATCGAAGCTACAATTTGGAGGAACGACTTAGGCATTGAATCTAGCAGCCTTTTCACCAAGTCTACTTCTTCAAGCTCATACCCAAGTCCCCTTGCCTTGGAAGCTAGACCACTCAACTTGGTTGCAAACTCATCCACGGTTTCTCCCTCCTTCATTCGCAAGCTTTCCAACTCCCGTTTCAATGCTGCAAGGCGAGCCGTTCTCACCCGATCTACCCCCAAGTACCGCGTTTTGAGACCGTCCCATACTTGTTTTGGATCGGTATAACTTGCCATTTGCAACACCATTTCTTCGGGAATCGCTTGGAACAAAAATGCAAGAGCTTGCTTTTTCTTTTTCGAATCCGGTTCTACACCCAACGCCCTCGATTCGACAGTCTCCCATACGCCATTAGCATCCATAATGGCCTTAACCTTGACCGCCCACACCGGATAGTTTGTTGCGGTTAATATCGGAACTTGGTACGACACCGAACCAGCCTCCTTAACAGGTACCAGCGACATTTTGCTTCCTTTGACAACTTCGACTCTTTTCCCGATCAAACTTGTCCAAGAGCTCTATTCCTCGACCAAGAAAACGAGCTACCGCTATCACCGTTTTCTTTAACTTGCAAACGAACAAAATCCAAAGCCACCTGCTTTGACGGATCTTTCCCGTTCGTTTTTCACGCACCTCCGTCGGATAGACTCTTATCACGAACAAGAAGATCAAGAGTAGAAGCTATATCAGCAACTCTTCAACTTTTGATCAGGCCCTTAAAAACGAACCCGCTCTGATACCAAATGTTGGTTATCAGATCAAGTTTCAGACTAAAGCAAACATAAAAGTGAAGAAGTGTTGCTTTATGAATGATATCAAAGAAGGAAATACAGAAGGTACACTTTATTGAATAAAGACTTGGGCTATTTATAGGCATTCCAAAACTTCTGTCATCTCAGTAACTTGTGTTATTCCAAATCTACATTCCAAGTTTCCTTTTCTCGAGAGTTTGACCCTCAATTTGGTTTGCTGTTATATGGAAACCTTGGATATCAGATGTGATTCATTGAGAAGATTAACGATAGATCTGATGCAAAAGGAGCAAATAAAGGTAAAAGTTTGATCTCCAAAATTGCTCTTCTTTAGTTACGATTGCACCACACTCCCTGATTTTGTGTTTCCATCCATTGCTCCTGAGAAATTTGTGCTACATATGATGCTGTTTGATGCCATAGATGATATTTTCTTTCTCAAGTTGAGGGATGCACTCAACGTATCAAGCAAGATTATGATTGACTTACAATGTTATGGATCTATGGCGCCATTTGACATTGATGAACTGAGAAGAGGGATCATGTTTCCTGCCACAAATGTTGAATATTTAAAACATATCGTAGAGGAGTGTGGAAGAAGTCACGGATCATTGATGTATTGTTTTATATTTGTCATCTCGACTGCATAATGGTAAATCGTCCCTTGACGCACAAAGTTGCTGATTACTTGTTGAATCCAAATATCAAGGAGAAGATGGAAATGAAGACCGGAATTATGTATCGTCCACTCCTCAAAGATGGTGATGCGAAATGGGAAGCAGAAAGTTCTTCGAAATGTTCACATAATGAATGGTGCGAGTTCAAGCCAAATTAGAGTTCTCAATAGAAGTTGTTCATCTTCACTTGTATTTGTACTATTTATGCTTTCAACATTGTGATGTTTCAAAGTGTGTGGTCCAGAACCTTGTTAACCTTTTAAGGTAATCAGGGACAGAAGGGTACCCATTTGCCCATAAGTATAGCAATTCGCTTTTGTTTGTTGGAAAATGTTGGCATGTTGGGTTTCACAGTTTGTGAGTATATCTACACGGTTACACCAACAGAAGGCGATGACATAATTTTATATACCCACTTCATCAATTGTTACGTCTTCGTTATTCATAGCATAAAAAACAAATCCATGTTTCTCAATATGTAACAATGAGTGAGTCGGGCATGATCGAGATCATTTTCTTTTTATTATTCTCTGGTTAATCATATGGTATTCATCGTATCCTAGTTATTTTGAAGTACAAAAATTGAAAATGATTAAAGGTGGATCTCAACATTGGACTGAAGAGCTTTTTCGAAAAATTCTATTATCATAGAATAATTGCATGAACAATCTGTAAAAAGATTATCTGACGAAAACTATTACTGAGTATGAATACACTCCCTTTAAAGAGTGATTTTGGTTGAAATATTTGGCTTGAACATCCAGCACTTTCAACTTGGTATGTTTTTTCATACTAGTGCTGGAGTTAACCCGATGATGAAGGCTTCACGCTAGCTGCATACTCTCGAGCCCGCAAGTCATAATGTATGATTTCCTCAAGTGAAGATGCTATCACTAATTCCGCTTAATGTTTCTCACAACTTAACTCCACAACCTTGATTATAAAACACACGCTACGATGTTTCAAGTGACTTACATTTCATGAAGGAACAACTTAATGGCTTTCGCGTTAGCTGCACCTTAGGCCTCAGGTCATTGTACCGCCAGCTCGTCCAGCTGAATACACCAATTCCATTAAAGGATATTTCACGTTGTCTGGTGTTTAAATGTCAACGACCCCAACCTGAATAAAAAAGTTATCATTAGTATTACAGTTAACCATAACGGGTGTTCTGTTGTATTTTAAAAGAGAAAATCAAAGATCGATCTATTTAATAAGATGTACTAGAAATAAGATGTGTCCCACACTTGCAAAGATCAAGACGGGGCCATGTGATCTCCGAGCACTGTACTATATCGGGCCACGACAGTGTATGAATTGGTAAACGCATGTCCGGCCAACCTAATTGTGCCTGCATAGACGAGTCCTAAAATATAACTATTGAGAATATAAGTCATATAACGTGAGGGACTAAGTTGGACGAAAGTAAAGATGAAGGGGGAGTTTTTCTTCTTGGTTGACAAATTTATTACTGGAAGAGCTAAAGGTGGACAAGCGTGGAAGATAAGGGCTAAATTGAAGATTCAGCTTTATATACTCCTTTCCACCTAACTTGTTTTTACTTTTCATTCTGTTATAGTTTTGAGTGTGTGAACTGTGTGTGTTTGATCAATCTTCTTGATCAATCTTGTGAGTGTGAGAGTTGTTCTTTGATTCTTTCTTATACCCGTATATTGTAATTGATTCATTGATAAAGAGAGCCAAGGGGAGGTTGGTTGGGTTCTCTGTTACATATTTTTTTGATTTTGATCATTGATTCATTAGTTTTTACATGGTATCAGAGCCAGGTTTCTTTGAATCGTGATTAAAATCGTTTTTTCAAAATTAGGGTTTTTGGAAATTTGGGGGTTTTGATCTATTTGTGTAGATCTTGATCTGGTTTGGGTGAATCATTGTTTAAACTGGTCAATTTGGGTTTCTTGCAAGTTTAATTGGGTTTTTTAAAATTAGGGTTTCAAATTTTTTTGGGGGGGTTTTGGTTAAAACTGTTTTTTGATCTAATTGATGAGCTGTGGGTTCATTCTTTGGGTCTAATTTTTTTATTCCGGTCGCTTAATTAGAAAACCCTAAATCCAGAAATTAGGTTTTTCTAATCTTGGTAAGGTGATTGTGTTATTGTTATTGTTTGTTGTTCTTTAGCGTAGAGGTTTGTTATTTCCGTTGTGTTGGTTATTTAGATCATCTTGATCTATTGTTGATTTGGTTGGGCTCTCTGGATTGTCTTGATCCAGAGTTCTTGCTTGGTTTTGCTGCGCGTGCTACGCAACACCTTTCACTCCTTTATTTCAGTTTCTTGTTTTTATTGTTCTTAGTTGTTTAGTGGGGTTTTAGGTGTCGAAGGGATTAGGTAGATTGTGGTGTTGATTGATTCGAGGCTTTGTGCTAGTTATTTGCTAGTTGGAAAGGAGATACACGCAGGTTGTGTTGTTATTGTTTTTCTTGGTTTCTTGTGTTGTTTAGACCACAATCAGGTCTCAACTCTTGACCTGCCACCATCTGACTGGTTAGGAAGCATGAGAAATTCTTTTTGGCTTGGTTGTGTGTTCTTTGCTGTAGTTTGTTTCTTGTTTGTTTGATATGTCTGGGCCTAGTTCACCCAAGGGTGAGGCTCCACCAAGGGTAATGGGGCTAAAATTGATGTTAAGTTTGATGTTTATGATCCTCTTTATTTGCACCCTCAAGACATTGGGTCTCAGTTGATTACCTTCAAACTCTAAGGGACTGAGAATTATAAGGTTTGGTTTGCTGCTATAAAACTTGCTTTACAAACAAGAAATAAACTTGGATTTATAACTGGTAAATGTGTTCAAGATACTAATGATGGTCCTGCTAGAGACCAATGAGATAGATGTAATGCTGTTGTGCTTTCTTGGTTACTTGGAAGTGTTTCACCAGATTTGTATAAGGGTCAAATTTTCTCTAAATATGCCCAAGGTGTTTGGGATAAATTGGAAGAAACATATAATAAGCAAGATGGTTCTGTGATATATAATCTTCATCATAAGATTTACACTTTAACTCAATCTGGCATGTCTTTATCTGAATATTATCATGAGTGTAATTCTTTGTGGAGGCAATTTGATGCTCTTGTTAATTTACCTGATTGTACTTGTGATGGTTCTGAGGCTCTTAACATGATCAGCTTCTTAGGCTGATGTAGTTTCTAATGGGCCTTGATGATTGCTATAGTGTTGTAAGAAGTCAGATTCTCACCTCTGATCCCATACCAGATGTGAGAACTGCTTTTGCAACTTTGTCTAGAGATGAGTCACATAGAAATGGTTCTAAAAATAATAAGGCTGGGTCATCTGCTTTTCTTGTTAAGTCTGGTAGGAATTCTAAGGGTTTAACAACTCTAATAATGAGAATTCTAATAATGGGAATTCTAGCAAAAATAACAATAATTGGAATGTTAACAAGACTGGGTCTAATGGATATATAAATGGTAATCTTGTGCCAAGCATTGTAACATGAATGGTCATACTATAGACAGGTGTTTTGAGTTAATAGGTTATCCACCTAATTTTAAAAGAAATAATAATAACTCAACTCAAAACAATGTTCATAATGTGAGTGTTAATGACAATAAGTGTGATCAAAGTAAGAGTACATCTCATAATCTTACTCCTGATCAATATCAAAGGCTTATGAGGTTACTGAGTGTTTCAGGAGAAAATTCTATGGGTTCTGCTACTATTGAAGGTACCTTGAAAGTTAATAATTGTGTTGTCAGCTTCTTTTTCTTGTAGATTTTTTAACTATAATTCAAATATAAGTACTTATAGTACTTATATTGGTTGGATTATAGATTCAGGGGCTAGTCAGCACATTACATATTCTGAGAAGTTACTATTGGATGTTATTGATGTTTCTTATCTAAATATAAGTGTTTCTCATCCTAATGGTACTTTGGAATATGTGAAAAAAATTGGTTGTTTCAAAATTAATAATTTGATTATTAAAGATGTGCTGGTTGTTCCTGGATACAAAGTTAGTCTCTTATCTGTTCAAAAGTTATCCAAAGATAATAAAGTCAATGTTAATTTTAATGAAAATTGTTGTATGATTCAGGACTTAACTCACAATGTCCTGATGCGGACTGGTAGTGAAAAAGATGGTTTATACTTTCTTGATGAACGTAGGCCCGTGTTTAGTAAAAATGTTAGGTGCTATCAAATTTCTAGTTCTATTTGGCATAATAGACTAGGACATCCAGGAGATCAAGTTTTGGATGTTCTAAGAAAAGATAATTCTGATATAAAACTTAAAGGGTTAGAACCTTGTGATGTGTGTCATAAAGCTAAACATACTAGAGAGTCTTTCTCTTTGAGTGATCATAAGACTAAACAACTTGGTGATGTTGTTCATCTTGATGTTTCGGGTCCATATAAATTTACTAGTATGGAGGGGTTTAGATTCTTTCTTACTGTGGTAGATGATTATACCAGATCTGTTTAGGTGTTTTTATTGAAGAGTAAAACTGAAGTTTTTTGTTGTATTGAAAGTTTTGTTAAACTTCTTGACAATCAGTTTAATAAAAAGGTTAAAATTTTTAGAAGTGATAATGGGACAGAGTTTGTTAATCATAAGTTTTCAGAATTTGATAAAATCAATGGTATAATTCATCAAACCACCTGTGCTTATACCCGTCAACAGAATGGTCTTGTGGAAAGAAAGCATAGACATTTGCTTAATACTTCTAGAGCCCTCATGTTTCAGGGGGGCATACCATTAAACATGTGGCCTGAATGTGTGCTAACTGCTACTTATTTGATTAACAGGTTACCTACTGCCGTGTTATCTGGTAAAAGTCCTTATGAAATGGTTTATGAGTCTAAACCTAGTATTCTCCATTTAAAAGTTTTTAGCTGTTTGTGTTTTTCTAATATGGTAAATGTTTCTGATAAGTTTTAGTCAAGGTCTAAAAAATGTGTTTTTGTTGGATATGCTTTTGATAAGAAGGGGTATAAATTGTTTAGTTTGGAAAATAAAAGGTTTTTGTTTTCAAGGGATGTAAAATTCTATGAAACTATTTTTCCATTTAAAAATGATGTGATTAGTAAAGAATTTGGTTTTAGTGATAATGGTATTGATGATTTAAATTTCTTTAACATAAACAGTCAAGTGCCTAGTGAATCCTATCATGAAAATAGAGATAGTATAGGTAATAAGCATAGGCTTATACCTGAAACTAATGTTAAACCTAATGACAGCACTATAGAGTCTTGTAAAGGTAGAAAATATGTTCATACTATTGATACAGATGTTGTTTCTAAGGTAGATAGATCATCTAATACTAATATAGATTCTAGTAGGAAGGACATTAGGGTTGAGTATGCAACATAAAACGTTTATGAGGGTATACCAGACATTGGTAGTGATGATGAGAATTCGTCTGAGGATGAGGGTATAGAGTCTTTTGGAAATGTGTTTAATTGGTCACCAGAACCAGCAGCAGATAACACTGTTAGAAGAAATAGTAGGAAAGTTAATTTTCCTTCTAAGTATAAAGATTTTGTGCTTAATAAAGATGTTAAATATATTATAAATAAAGTTGTTAGCTATGCTAATCCGAGTGTTGATAATTTTGTGTTTACTACTAATTTGAATAAAATCCATGAGCCTACTATATATTATGAAGCTATTAAGGATAGTAGATGGATTGAGGCTATGAATCAAGAAATGGAAGCCTTAAACAGAAATAATACTTGGATTATTACTGATCTTCTTGAAGGAAGAAAGGCTATTCCATGTAAATAGATTTGTAAAGTTAAATACAAATCTAGTGGTGATGTAGAAAGGTTTAAAGCTAGGCTTGTTGCCAAAGGTTTTAACCAAAGGGAAGGGATTGATTATGATGAAACTTTTTCACCTGTGGTTAGAATTGTTACTGTTAGATGTGTTTTGAGTTTAGCTGTTTGTAATAATTAGCCATTATTTCAGCTAGATGTCAATAATGCATTCTTATATGGTGAACTTGATGAAGAAGTTTATATGAAAATTCCTGAATGTTATGGAGATGATAATAGTAATAAAGTTTGTAAATTGATTAAGTCTTTGTATGGGTTGTTGGAAATACGTTTTTACGTATTTAGAAATGATCGGTCACTCCAACGATATATTAAAGTATTGGCCTCGTGATCCAATGTATTAAGATATAGCCCATATAGCCCACATGTAGGGTGGGCTATATATACCCCCTCCTAGCATGTTAGGAGGGGTTGAGCACTTAGTCACTAATACTCATTCCATCTTTTCTCTCTTTTTCTCCTTTCTCTCTCTACCTTTCTCTCTCTAGTTCTTCCATCTCCTTCCATTCATTAGATAAATCATACACTTGCTAAATCCTAAGAAACTTTGGACCTACAATTGGTATCAAGAGCTTTGGTTGATTCTTCGGATTTACGTGTTTTTATCTATTGATTTGGTGTTCAAATTTTTTTTATAGTGACAATCTTGGATCATTTGATAAAAAAATTCTTATCCTACTGTTATGTTATCCTACTGATCTTATCATACTGTTATTGTCACAAATTTTCGTCTATCAATTTTTATAGGATGTTAAATTTTGTTTATTATTAAACTTTTATCAAATTTTTTTTGTCTCAATTTAGGAGTTTAGTCTCAAATTTGTCTCGAATTTATCTTATCTGTTGATTTGGTAACAATTTTTTTTTTGTTTTTTGTCTCGTCTGTTTTATTACTTTGGCTTCTGGTATAAGTTTTATTTGTCTCGATCTACTCTTGACTTTTTTTATCAAGTTTTGTCAATTTTTAAGTATTGTCTAATGTATCTACTACATCAGCTTTATCAGTACATCACTTTTGTCTCAAACTGGTTTGTACGTTACGATCTGATTTTTGTGATCGCATAAACCCTGGGGGTTTCTAGTTGCGATCCAAGATCACGATCACATCCTACGATCGTTTGTTACGGTCCAAAGTTACAATCTAGGACCACGATCGGGACTACGATCGGGACTACGATCAGACCTACGATTGGACTCACGAATCGACTTACGATCGGACTCAAAAGGACCTATGATCGGAATCACGACTCGACTTACGATCGGACTCAAAAGGACCTCCGATCGGACTCACGACTCGCCTTACGATCAGACTCAAAAGGACCTACGATCGGACTCAAGACTCGACTTAGGATCGGACTCAAGAGGACCTACAAATCAAGACTCAAACACAAAACACCAACAATACAGAAACAAAACAAACAGCCTTAAACTCTCAATCTCACTCTCGACAAACACTCGAACTCTCGTCAACCCATTCTCGAACTCTAGACCCATTCTCCAACACCACACTCGACTTCAGACTGACTCTCGAAACAGACTTCATTCACAAAACATTCTCAACCCAAAAACCAATTCAAGACTCGACTGACTCACTCTTCTCTCTCGACCAACAAAAACCAAACACAACCAACCGACTCACTAACTCGTAACTCAACTCAACAACATATTGCCCAGACTCGATCTTAACCTCGACAATTCCAACCAGGACTCAATCATTCTCGTCCCCACACACCCAACAAAAACTCTCGAACCAAGACTCAAACGAATCGAACCACACACACTCAACTCTTAATTCAGAACATCAAAACTAAGATCTCAGATTTTTTCGTGTTCAGACATGCATGTCAAAGATCTATAAAGATCTATACCTACCTGAGACCTTTGCTTCGAAAGATCTTGTAGTCTTTTTATTTTCGCGCCCATGAAAACTGATGCAGACCAAGACTATGTCCTAGGTCTTAAATAGATTCTTTTGAGTAAATAGTCTTCGTGACTTTTGGCTGAGATAGAAAAGGATTGAGATTAGTATTGTTTAAGATTGTGATATATAAGTTTAATATTTGTGATGGATGAGATAAACAAGGATGGATCGGTGGTAGTTAGATGAAGGAATAGCAAAATGGAGGCTGCGTTTTGAGTAAAAAGAGAAGAGCAGATTGTCTTGGGAGAAGAAGTAAAAGGGCAGAGGAAACAAGAGTAAAATTAGGAGAATTGTGAGTTAATTTAATTTAGGGTTGGGTTTTATAACACGGGTATTGCCACGTATTTTTGGCCATATTTAGAATTTTAGGACACGCTTGTAACAAGTTGAGTAGTGTGGATTTACACGTTTGTACCAATTGGTGTGTGTTTGAGCTGCCAAAAAAAATAAAAATTGGTGGCCTGTTTAATTTTCTGGTAGGCCGGATTATTTTTTAACAATTGTTTTGGACCGGGTTCTGGTTGTATTGGATTGGGCCATTGTTCACTTTATCCGAACATAGTATATTTGATTTGGTTTTAGTTAAACGGGTTGACGGGCCGAGCACTATATTAACCGAAGATATTTACGTGGTAGTGGGTTGAAATGATATAAATTTGTTTAGTTTATTAATATCGGGTTTGTTTTATCAAAGTTTGAGCCGACAAAAATTATTGAGCCAAGAAAAGAGTTATATCATCAATCGAGGTTTTTTAAGAGTTATTTACGGATCTTTTGTTGGTTTTGTCATATCCCGTGAATTTCATTTCTGATTTCTTCACGTATTGTAAAATCCCGAAAACCACCACAAACACAATCATATTTCTTCAAATTTCAATGGAATCATCAAATTTGACGTTTCAAGAGGGAGACTCGCATCACATGCAAGACAACGCTAGAAGAAGTGGCATCACGTCATTTTAACTACTTCAGTCTCATCTTGTGACTTTTTCATGGATTTACGGAGGGAGCGAATTTGTGACACTCTTTGGTCAAGATCATTATATATTCATTGATTTTATACTCCTCACCTTGAACCAACTAGCTGAGCAACTTCACAAAGCATACTTTAATAATTCTGCATCAGAATCTGCATATCAAGCTCTTGTGACACAACTCACGCCTTTCCTCCAATTCAATATAATCAAGTCTGAAAGTTCAGTGATTTGCCAGTCATTTTTTCGAGACACACATACCGCGCTTCAAGTTTTCCGTGGTACATTATTGAAACTCTTGACATCGGTCTCGTCTTCGATTTATGAAAAATCCCAACTTCAGCAAGCATATGACAATGGAATGCAAGATTCTACGAAGAAAGAGGAAAATGGTTATACGATTGACGAATTGGAGGCTGCTAAAGATTGCAAGGACATGGAATCAACAGTTAAGCATGACATTAGCAACACGTCAGGGAATGTTACAGACATCTCTTATGCTGACACCATACCCGTTTATGACGAAGAGCCTACAAACATGGTACACTGTAATATTGTATATGATGTATATGCTGATGACATGCCGCATATTGAGCATTTCGAACCTAATTATGACAAACATGGGATGGAAAAGAGTGATAGCGATACCATTTCTGATTCATCCGATGTGAGTCATAATGGGGGAGAAAGTGTTATGAATGCTAACAATCATGATAATTGCCTTACGACTGTTTTACTAACTGCTTCTGATTCCAAGATTCAAGAGCTTGAAACAATTTTAGCTCAACAATCCAAAGAGCTTGGGGATGCCAAAATTGAATTTTTAAAGAAAACGGAGAAATTTGAAACATATTTTGAAAAACTTGAAAAGTCAAACGTTGTTCTTGAACGAAAATTGGATCAAACTGTTCTAGATTCAAAATCTGAAAAGGATAATCTTTTGAAACAAATTAAGTTGCTTGAATCTAAGTTGGCATCCCAAGATGAAATGCTAAAAGAGAATGAGACTTTAAAGGCTCAGGTTCAGAAAAGGTCTTTGCTATAGCTGCGTTGAAAAACGAATTAAGGAAAACTAAAGGAACTAGTGTGGACACTAAGCTTGAAAAACCATCAATCTTAGGGAAACCGCCTCAAATTCAGTTTGTTTAACAACCGACTGCATTTAGATCCGAGCGACCACAATCCTCGAGACCGCGGTTTGCCTCCCAAGTTGATATGGTTCATATTTCTAGAACAGTCACTCCACCAACTAGGCCTAATGTGACTAAATCAGCTTTAGCTAGACCTAATCACATGATTGCCTCTAGTTTCTCTATGAATACAAAGAACACGTCTAGAACTAGTTCAAATGACGTTCAGCATAAAGTTGGTCAAAGGGAAGCTATTCAAAAGACACAAGTAAGAGATAAGAATTTCAAACCTAGTCAGATGCCTTCTAGATTACCCAACACTGCTAACCGTAGCATGTCAAATCCTAGGAGCATCAATCAATCATTCAAGAATTCTAGATCTTACTCGGACATTAAATATGCTACTTGTAAAACATGCAGAAAATGTGTCTTTACGGCAAATCATGACTCTTGTGTCAAGAAATTACTTAATGAGGTGAACTCTCGTGCTAGACTTAAAACCCAATGGATAGCAAAAATCAAACCCATTGGTAAAGTTTGGCGCCCCACTGGTAGAACTTTCACTCTTGTAGGAAACGAGTGCCCTTTAACTAGGATAGTCTCTGATTCTACTAAGACTACTAGGGAGGAAATTGAAAAGGATGATACGTCACTTAAGCATGAAGTTAAGGTTTTCTATAAAAGGAAACGTTTGCCATCTAAGACAAGTGAATCATCTACTCGGGTCGCCTCTGGCACAAGAAAAGACAACTATAAACCCCCACTTACTTCCAAAATAAATATTGCTAACCCATATCAAAGCATGCAAATTCCTAATGAGAATATAGGTACCAAAGTTGATGTTCCAAAAGAACGAAGCGATCCAATCATCGTATACCGTTCAAATAAGGACACCCTTAGAGTTGGTTGCTGAAGAAGCAGATATCGGAGAAACAAGTGTCTCAGGGGATTCACGGTTAAGCTTACCAAAAGGACTTATAGTCACATCACAGACTGTAACTCGTTCATCAAAGAAAGGAAAGTTTATCGTCGATGATAAACTTATCCTTACAACGAGAAATTAATTTTTCTCGGGCATGAGCTTATATAAAAAACATTCCAAGTTTTTAAGCTCATGCACAATGGCTCACAGTCAAATCATAGTCTGTCGCCCGATCTTCAGAGAAAGGGAAGTTTATCTACGCAACGATAACTTACCCTCAAAACGAGAAATTAATTTTTTCTCGGACACGAGCTTACACTAAAACTATTCAACGGTTTTAAGCTCGTGTATAATGCTCATCATTAAATATCAGATGATGACCCGATCTTCAAATAAAGGAAAGTTTATAGCCGATGATAAACTTATCCTCATTAACCAGAAATTAATTTTTCTCGGAAACGAGCTTACATTAAAACTATTCAACGGTTTTAAGCTCGTGTAAAATGGTTCATTGTTAAATGTCAGACAATGACCCGGACTTCAAATAAAGGGAAGTTTATCTAGTCAACGATAACTTACCCTCACAACGAGAAATTAATTTTTCTCGGGCATGAACTTATATTAAAAAAATTCGAAGTTTTTAAGCTCATGCACAACGGTTTGCAGTCACATGACAGATTGTAACACGCGCTTCAAAGAAAGGAAAGTTTATCGCCGATGATAAACTTATCCTCATTAACGAGAAATTAAATTTTCTCGGACAGGAGCTTACATTAAAACTATTCAAAGGTTTTAAGCTCGTGTAAAATGGCGTATAATCACATTTCAAAATTATGCCCCGAACTTCAAAGAAAGGAAAGGTTATCGTCGATGATAACTAATCCTAACAACGAGAAATTAATTTTTCTCGGGCATGAGCTAATATTAAAAACATTCGAAGTTTTTTAAGCTCATGCACAATGACTTACAGTTAAATATCATATTGTAACTCGAAATTCATATTTAGGAAATCTTATCTCTAATGATAACTTATCCTCGAAACGAGAAATTAATTTTTCTCGGTCATGAGCTTGTATTAAAACATTCCAAGTTTTAAGCTCAGAAAGGAAAGTCTATCTTTTAAATAAGAGAACTTTTCCTCATAACGGGAAATTCATCTTTCTTGGTCATGAGCTTTACGTTAAAACATTCAAAAGTTTTTCAAGCTCATAAAAACGATTTCTAAGTAGATGTCAGCTTAGAAATCGGTTATCGGCTAAAAGGAAAGTTTATCGCCGATGATAAACTTATCCTCACAACGGGAAGTTTACAACTTCTCGGACTTGAGCTCGTTTTGTAAGATATTCAACATCTTAAGCTCAAGTAATTGGTTTTCAAAACATTGAACATAATTTTTTGAGAATTTCTCTAAAGGTTTTTCTAAATCTTTCAAAATGGTGTGTTTAAAAATGTTTTGCTGAAAAGAGCATGTCTTCTGGAATCGATAATATTTACGATACTAGAAATGTCATTCAATAATGACACGGGGTTGTAAATTAAGTTCGAGCAGAAGTTTAAGTGATTTAAAACATGCTCAAAATGGCTTGCTATTATTTCTGATAGTAACCCGCTTTTCACATTAAAGTCAAGCATTTCACCGGAAAGCTTTCTCAACAACGGGAAATCATTTTCTCGGGCATGGTTTACTTTATAACCATGTAAGGGATTGTGTTTACGTAATAACACAATATAACACGAATATATGTACGCTTCAGTGCATTTATTTGTTAAAACAAGAGAAATCTTGTTTTTTATGAAGTTATCATCTCCACCAACCGTAGCAATTTACAATTGATATCTACATACTCGACGATGCGACTACTCAAACGGCGACTACAGCTCTTTCAATAGAACACGGGTCAACAATTGAGGGGGAGCAATTGTCCAGGATTCAGAATCTTTGACGCCGAAAGTGCCAAGTTCACATATTGGTGTCAAGACAACGATATCAATTGTACACATGGAGTCAAGAGATAACTTCAGACGTGATGAGGCGACCAACATTCGTGAACAAGAACCATGTGCTTCTTTCAAATGATGTTCTTCATCATTCAGGTCCAACCTCATAAATCGCTAATCTTGTGAATACATTATCATATATGATCTTTGCACGTGATAAATACCTTACACTTGTGTTTAAAAGGTATTTAATTTACGTTTCAAGTACACCCTCATTAATTTGAGGGGGAGCTTGTGTAAAGCATGAAGATAATTAGATTTTCATTTTTCTTCCCATATTTTCTTAAAACTTTATTAAATCAATTGATATTAAAAACATCGATTGGGTTAATATTTTTAATATGGGGGGGAAAATGTGATTTAATAATGAGATCAATCAGTTTAATGGTTTGACTTAATGTGTTGGCTCATCCCGACATGTGCGAAATGTTTTTGAAAATCGTGGCATATGTTAAGGGGGAGAAAAATGGATTTGGATATCAAAATGGACTTCATGGTGACATATACTTACCCACAACATCTCTATTCACGACGGTGACGATTGTGGTGACATAAGGATGGTAGGATAGGTTAAGTCCAATGATTCTTCCAAAACCGGAGGGATCTTTCAAAGGACATTCCATAGCTAGAAATAGTAGTCCTTAGGAAAGATGGAGAAAGATTGTGAACATAGCTGAATGCCGACCAAGTACTTAAGTTAACTTTGGAACAATCACAACAAGATGCTAGTTATGACGTATTGGTAAGCATTGAAGGGGTTGAAGAATGAAAAAGAATTGTAAAGATAAAGGGTGAAAAGAAAGAAGCACTCCTTACAACCTTAGGCAGAAACCGGGTCAACACATATGCTATTGAGATCATTTTTAATGATGCTTGATATTAAAGATAAGACATCATGGACACAGTGATGCAATGCACAACCCATCCCAGCTAACTCAGATATCTCTCAAAAGATATTTGTTTTATTCACACGGAGACAACACGTTATCTATTGATTTATTCACTCCGAATAAATTGGTATTGAAATGGTGGCACTCCTCTCCAGCCTCCGATCACTAAAATCCAAAATGCACGATCGAGTCTAGAGCCATTTGAGATCATCAAATATCTCATTAGGACACACTTTCATAATTCCTTGCTTCTTCACACACTGTGAAAAGTAAGAAAGATCTCAAGAGTCCTACGCAAAATCTTCATGATCTTGCCTGAACATCCGAGTAATACGAAAGTATTTACAATGAAGATGTAAATCCTACTTGAACGAATATCAAAAATCTCATGGTAGGTGACTTGTGCGATTCTTTATGAATCAAGCTTGTGATAACTAGAAAGCAACAGTGGTTTAATTCTTAACTGAACTTAAACACGTTCTAGGCCTCTACGCAATATCTTAGTGATCTTGCTAGAACACTCAGAGTGACACTCTATAGTGTTCACAGTGATGAGTGGAAATCCTTCTAGTGTTAACATCAAACAGCACTTGGTAGGTAACTTGCAAGATTCTATATGAATCAAGCTCGTGACAACTTGAAAGCAACGATGGTGCGATTCTTTAATGAATCAAACTTGTTCTAGGAATCAGATTTGACGGCTTCAAATCATGCGGATAATATTATCCAAATGATTCACTCTTTATGTTCGCAGTCAGCTTTGGACGGTCGAATAAAGAGAACGGGTTTACTCGTGAAATCTTGTCAAGGAGGTTCTTAATTAAAACTACCTGCCACAAGTACGATATGTTATATCGTCCAACGGTCTTCACCGACCGGAGGTAAAATGCTACCGAATTAGAATGAAATGTTCAAGGCCATTTCATCCGTGTATATGTTTTGTTGCTAACTGTCTTATGCAGCGTAACAAGAAGGTGGCATTGCGGTGTACAATCCAGAAGAAGTCGTCACCACATGCTTATACTGCATACACTTAATACTTCAACAAATTCAAGTAAGTCTGAAAGTCAAGTCTTCCGCTGTATCAAACTCTGAAGCTTTCAAGAATTTATAAAGGTGTAAGTATGTGGAACATGAAGTCACGAAGATGTAATATCAAAAGTGATGAATGCACAAGGTCAAGGCAAGGAAACATGCTCAAGACTAAAGTCAAAGATCACATCAAGCATGTTCACAAGAACAAGATCAAAGACTCAAGCATAGTATGCTAGGTTTAAGATTTTGTAAAATGGTGTGACCTTCCTTAGGGGGAGATTGTTGGAAATACGTTTTTCCAAAGAAAGTCTCGGTCACATCATTGTTAGCATAGATCACGAGCTATAGACTATATAGGACATTGTAACTTGGAGTGACCTCCCTTAGGGGGAGATTATTGGAAATACGTTTTTACGTATTTAGAAAGGATCGGTCACTCCAACGATATATTCAAGTATTGGGCTCGTGATCTAATGTATTAAGATATAGCCCATATAGCGGGTGGGCTATATATACCCCCTCCTAGCATGTTAAGAGGGGTTGAGCACTTAGTCACTAATACTCATTCCATCTTTTCTCTCTTTCTCTCCTTTCTCTCTCTAGTTCTTCCATCTCCTTCCGTTCATTAGATAAATCATAGACTTGCTAAATCCTAAGAAACTTTGGACCTACATGGGTTAAAGCAAGCTCCAAGTAAATGGAATGAGAAGCTTGTTTTTGTTCTTATTAAAAATGGTTTTGTTCAAAGTTCAAATAATTTTTCTTTATTCATTAAGAACAGTAATGGGGTTTTCTTGGTCTTGCTTGTATATATGGATGACATAGTTATCACTGGAAATAATCTTGATAAAGTTAACAAGTTTAAGGAATTTTTAAGTACTAAGTTTCTTAACAAAGATCTTGGAAAACTTAAATATTTTTTGGGCATTGAGGTTATTGACATTGATAATGGTATATGTTTAACCCAGAGTAAATATTGCACAGAGTTATTGTCTGAGTTTGGTATGTTAGGATGCAAACCATGTGGTGCTCCTATTGAAGTTAATCCAAATAGTAAAATATTGAACAAGAAATTTGGGGATGATAAAAAACTTACTGAGATTACTTCATATCAAAAACTTGTGAGAAAATTGATCTGTTTGACTATGACTAGACTAGATATTGCTTATGCTGTTCATTGTCTTAGTGAAGTTATGCATAGCCCTATGACATCTCATTTAAGACTTGCTTTCAGAGTTCTTAGATACTTAAAAGGTGAACCTGGTTTAGGTATCACTTTTAAGAAAGGTGATTGCAGCAAGTTGAATGTTTTTGTTGACTCAGACTGGGCTAAGTGCAAGATAACCAGGAGATCTTTAACTGGTTATTGTGTGTTTCTGGGAGATAATTTAGTTTCTTGGAAGAGTAAGAAACAAAGTGTGGTTTCTAGATCTTCCACAGAAGCTGAATATAGAGCTATGTGTAATGTGTGTTGTGAAGTCATGTGGATTCATAAAGTGTTAACAGATATGAAAGTGGATGTGGTTCTACCTGTTGAAATGAATTGTGATGACAATTCTGCTATCCAAATATCTTTGAATCATGTGCTTCATTAAAGAAGCAAGCATTTTGAAATTGATCTTTATTTCTTAAGAGAAAAAATATTTGCTGGTTATATAAAACCTATGAAAGTTAAATCTGAAAATAACACTGCAGATGTTTTCACTAAAGGGTTGCTCATATCTGATCATAAGAAATTTTGTAGAATGCTTGGTTTGTATAATGCTTTTGTAGGTTAAGGACTTAAGGGGGAGTATTGAGAATATAAGTCATATAACCTGAGGGACTAAGTTGGACTAAAGATAAAGATGAAGGGGGAGTTTTTCTTCTTGGTTGACAAGTTTATTACTGGAAGGGCTAAAGGTGGACAAACGTGGAAGATAAGGGATAAACTGAAGATTCAGCTTTATATAC
Source organism: Glebionis coronaria (assembly GCA_025667525.1). Lineage (NCBI taxonomy): Eukaryota > Viridiplantae > Streptophyta > Magnoliopsida > Asterales > Asteraceae > Glebionis > Glebionis coronaria. The sequence goes on along the minus strand of CM046875.1, from coordinate 632,908,754 downwards.
TCCTTTCCACCTAACACGTTATTTACTTCTCATTCTGTTATAGTTTTGAGTGTGTGAACTGTGTGTTTTTTATCAATCTTCTTGATCAATCTTGTAAGTGTGAGAGTTGTTCTTTGATTCTTTCTTGTACTTAGATATTGTAATTGATTCATTGATAAAGAGAGCTAAGGGGAGGTTGGCTGGGTTCTCTGTTACATATTCTTGTTGATTTTGATCGTTGATTCATTAGTTTTTACAATAACCCACAAAACAGTTAACATAATTTTCCAACTGAGTAGACTAGTCAATCAACTTATACGATGGATCAATTTACCTGTGTCTCCTCTCGACCATGGAATGTATGATAGATTGAGGATGAATAACTATATCAATATTAGCTGAGTAAACAAGCCCTTTACATCAATTTATCTAACTGCATATGGTAATTCTAACTACTGGTCAGATCATTTTATATAGAAAGATTACCTTGTTGAAAAGTGTGGCAGAGTCAACAATGATCTTTCACCCGATGCTCCAGTTTGGATGTTTTAAGACATTAGCTACTTTAACATCTTTAAGTTTGTCAACCGGCCAGTCCCTAAAAAGTAAAAGTACGCGATTAGGAAAAGAATCTAATGGCGGCCTTAATTTCATTTGGAGCTCTAAATGTAAGTTATTGTATACCTGAAAAAGCACCTACTGATGGGCTCAAGATTATACGCCTTAGAGAACCTTCATGGAAGCCTTGTATACACTAAAAAACAGAACCTTTATCAGGTGACAATGGAATGAACATTACATGATTATCTGCTTTTGTAGGTTGTGTTTCATGTATTGTGATATACTTGAAAAGTTGAAATATTGCAGAATGTTCGGAAATTGGAATCAGCAAGTAGAATCTTGACATTATGTTTGCGAGCAAGAGGAAGAACAAACGGACCACCAGCAACTAAGGTTTCTATATTTGCTAATGCAATATATTTTGTTGCTTCAATAGGAGCAACTGTAGGCTAAGAAACAAAAACAACAGATTATTCCACGAAAACGTCTAAATAAAAACACATAATTTTTTTTACCCAAAAAAATAAACACATAATTTTTCCATCCTGATGGTCAAAAGGAGCAAAAACTAAAGTAGTACCTTTAAACCAGCGCAACCGACTATTCCTGTGACGACAGTAACACAATCTGGATGACGTGCAACGTGAATAGCAATAAAAGAAGTTTTTCTAAGAGACGTGGTGGAAGTTCTACTAGCAGAAGTGTAAGATGATTAGAAACTAGTAACTGATCTGAACAACACCTTCCTCGCCAAGAATAATTTCTGGCATGTAATCGGAACCAGCCAAAGCTTCTTTGAGTTCAGCAACCAACGACTCGTTTATAATAGAAACTAACTGCGGTTTAAATGCGTTGATCTGCAAACAGGAAATACCGAACACATGTAGAATGTTCAGAACATTTTGAACAAATAAATCCTTCAGAAACCTAGAAACCAGAAAGACAAACATCAGATGTTGGAAATTAAGTTACTGCCTATAATTTCTCTTTCTGGAAAAGCAAAAAAACTGTATTCACATATAAGCGCACTTTAACACTGGTTATAAGGTCATATTAATCGTTTATGCACTTCAAATTGGGTTACTGGATTCGATGAAACACCTGTTCTGCAAGCAGCGTGACATTAGAACCAACAACAAGTGTTACAATTTTATTAACCAAAATTTCAGCAACAATGTCCAGTGTGTCTGCACATCAAAACCTTAAACTAGTCGAAGAAGAACCATGATCAAATCATATGAAAGGTACAAACTTTACCATAGTCTCAACAGAACCAGTGGAACGGATAATTAAAATAGGTATGCGCCTACTCCACTTATTAGTAAAACTTACCGGATGATGGAATTAAGTATTTAAAGAATGGCGAACAGAACATTAGAAGGGAAATGGGATTACGTTGTGCAAGTGTATAACGTTGTACCCCATAACGCTACCGTTACTCTTGATATTAGTTATAAGTAAAAATTAATTTAAAATGTTGCAAAATTGGACAGAATGGTATCCTTTTTAATTCATTTGTACCAATTTTTACTCACCCGGGGATGGACTACTATGTGAACTGAAGTATGCATATATATGACCAGACTCAGTATGTTTTCTTCATACTTCCCGGGGATGGACTACTATGTGAACTGAAGTATGCATATATATGACCAGACTCAGTGGGTGTTTAGATGTGCTTATTGAAAACAAATTATTCATTTTGAAAACTCCATTTCGAAAAATCATCATTTTGAAAACTCCATTTTAAAAAATAGTGTTTGGATTTGATATTCCAGTTTGAAATCGCAATAATCAAATAATCACTTTTTTGAGTGTTTGGCAAATTTGATTATTTGATAATAAACTCCATTTTGAAAGCTTACTTTTCCAAAACTCCATTTTGAAAATGAAATAAGTAGCTTCCCACTAACATTTTCAAAACTCCATTTTGGAGCTTCTAAACGCAAATAATCACTTATCTCCATTTATTACCCAAACACTTTTTTTTAACTTATCTCTATTTTGAAACTGAGATTTGGAGATAATCTCCTCCTAACCGCACATCCAAACACCCCCTCACTCCCTCAGTATGTTTTCTTCATACTTGTGCTGGATTGAGAATGACGAAACAATAATTTAATAAGTTAGGAGAATGGAAAAAGAGATTCAAGAACAGAGAGGGTTCGATCCCATGACCTATAGTGAGTGACTGAGTGCTACAAGGAGAACAACCATCTCAACTATGAATCCCTTGGTTATTATTGCATTTTTCTAGTACTTAACCTGATTATTACAAGATTGTACACTTTGCTAGTGGATACTACGAAGAAAATTTCATTTGATAATGACATAAGAGTTGATTTTAATAGATGCAGTTAATTAATTTACACAAATTATAATTTGGTTAATATGCCTATAATGACGGGGTGACGGAAGGTTCCCAAGTCACCAGATGTTAAAAAAAAATGCATACCACCTGGAAATTTTTGCTCAATGTGTAATTGATGGGCCCTTTTGTCACTAGTTATAAAGTCAAGGGGCACTCTTTTACTTATCAACATCAACTATCATATTTTTTGGCATTAGTATTAGTTTTAAACTAATGGGTATTTTTCTGACACTAGTTGTAAGAGGATGAGCAATGTATCAAGTTATAAAATACTTGATGTATTTAATTGTATTAATGTTTGAATGGATTTTTTAAATGGGCAAGTCATTCTTCAAATATATTTCAATGTAAGATAGTTTTACCAAAAGTTTTTTAACAATTTTATACAATAAACTAGGATAGAATTTGTGCTTTAAAGGACAAAAAGCTTTTGTTCAAACCACTTGAATTTTACCAAGTCATTGGGGAAAAAGCTTTTCATCAAGTCATTCATGCAATGTACAAAATAGTATACATGACTTGTTGATATAGTAAAAAAGTCATCTAGCATTGGAGATGCTCTAAAATTAGAGTACACGATTTTGCCCATCAATCATTATTGACGGCTAAAATGAGGAAAAAGAGGAATCATACTATAAACGCGCCATTCGCTATTTTTGATATGACTAGTATTTTTACATTTCGTCCGAGTTTTTATATTTTCGTTTGTAATTTTAGGTTTTTGTCAGTATTTTTGCGGTTGTTAGTATTTTTACTGGTTTTGTCAGTATTTTTATGTTTTCGATGTTTTACGTTTTATTCAATATTGTTACATTTTTGTCTTTATTTTTATGTTTCCATTCGGTTTTTATGTTTTCGTCAGCATTTTTAAGTTCTTGTCAGTTTTTTTTTTTATGTTTTCGTCAGTTATTTTACGTTTTCGTTAGTATTTTCAAGTATTGTCTGGGGTTTTTTTTGCGTTTTCTTCAATAGTTTTACGTTTTCGTAAGATTTTTTTAACGATTCTGTTAGTCCTTACGTTTTTTTGTCTGTTTTTTTACGTTTTTAAGCATTTTTACGTTTTTATTCGACTTTTTACGTTTCTCTTATAAATTTTACGTTTCCGATTTTTTATTTTTTCGTCATTTATTTTACGTTTACGTCAGTAGTTTTACGTTTTTGACAGTCCCTGTGCTAGTTTGGCACGCGCCTGTTTAGCCCTGCCCGTTTCGTCCGCGCCCGTTTTGCCCGGTCCCCGTGCCCGCCCGCCGATCCGTTTTGCTATCTCTACCACAGTGTAAACTTTTTCCCTACTTCAAACCATAAAGACAAATACCAGATGTTGGAGTAGTTCTCTTTTTGCAAAGGCAAAATAACTGTATTCATATATATAGGTGCACTTTAGAAAGTTAGAAGGTCAGGTTTATTAATCGTTTTTGCACTCCAAATTGGGTTACAGGATTCGATGAACACCTGTTCTGTAAGCAGTGTGACATTAGAACCAGCATCAAGTACTACAACTTTAAATTTATCCAAATGTTCAGCAACAATGCCCAATCTATGCTCATCAAACTCAAAAACATATTGAAGTATCATCAACTTCTCAACTTTGTATACAGTAATAAGAATGAGGTACCTAAAAACATGGCCGGATTTGAGGGTGTGCAGAGTGATCAACCGCACAGGGCCCCCAAATTTTTAAGGGCCCCAATCTGATGAGCGCATAGAATATTTTATTTATTGTTTAACTTAATCCTCATAAATATCTAGTGTATAACGTAGTATTTATGCGTTTTAATTGGAGCAAATATCAGTTTCCATTAATTTAACAAAAGGAGAATAAACCCAGTTGCAGACGTTAAGCGATTGGGGAAGATGATTACTATTATAAATATTTACTTTCTTACCCTGAAGTTTATAAAGTTTACACTTTATTTATCTTAGGAAGCTTTTCTGATTTCATTCTTATTTTTACATGAAAGTACAAATATATTTCACTTATTTATATTTTCAACCCAACTTTAGTAAAAGAAAATAGAACTGGTCCAATTTTTAAATGATTATTAAAGAGTGCTTAACTAGAAATCTTCTCATATACAAATATATTTACAACATACGTCATATATCTTATAAATTTAATCTCAATATATCTCATAAATCTAATCTCGTCTTCAACACGACTTGATTGAATCCACAACCATTTTTCATTATTCAATCAGCTATTTGGTTTATATACAGTTTTTTATGCTTACATATAGTTGATCTCTTTATATTACCTAAAACATATAATTAAAATCCCGTTGTTTTATAGGCCTTGTCAAATGCGTAGCACAGGGCCCTCAAAATCCACGGGACGGCCTTGCCTAAAAACACTCTTGCAACGACAAATCAAGTATCATCAACTTCTCAACTTTGTATACAAATAAACCCTTTTATATCTGAAACATGAATGGCTAAACTTAAAGACACGTCATTAATGTTAAACCTTTCACTTAGACATGTCATTAACTCATTAATATTTCGGCATATTTCGCACTTTATAGTCTATATATCGTAGTATAACGTTTTAATGAGAGTACAATAAACTCATGAATTGTTATGTAAACACACTCATGAATTTATGTCATGGAGGCTCACCTGCTCCGATTCTAAGTAACCCGAAAGAATAATCACCTTGGATTAATCAGCTCGCAATATCGAGTGCAAACACAATTATATCAAAAGGAAAAAGAAACAAACCCTCATGTCACTGTCTTGATTACTTGAAAAGGTGCTTTCATAGTTGGTTGTTTAATTTCATACTATTGTTGAGACTGGGAAGCCCTCAAGTATAGTCATCTACATAACCTTAGTGGGCTAGTGTTTAAGGTTTTTTAATGGCCCTTGTTTGGTTTAACCAGCAACCTGTTACGGAGTATTTTGAAGTAGAAAAGTTGAAAATGATTAAAGGTAGATCAAGATGAACATCAGACGTTAAATATATAAATACAGTCTAGGGTGAACTGGAAACTTATGTCTTTGTTGTGTTTGTACATTCTGGCATAAATTATTCTTGTCATAAACTATTGGCATGAATAAACTGTAAAAGATTATCTAGCGAAAACTATTCCAATCTGGAGTACGACTAGAGCCAAAATCCACTCCCTTTGAAGAGTTATTTTGGCTTAACTTTTTGGCCTCATAGGATACTAATGCTAATAATTTCCGTGCCTAGATAGATGTCTAAATAGACAATGAAAGGTGAATGGTTTCCAATACCCCTAAATAGATAAGTCCCTAATCTTTTTCTTTATAAAGCAAAACTCAAAGTAGGGACTTTTTCAAAAGATTCTTTCCTTAATAAGAAATAATTTTTTTATTTATTCCTTTTTTTTATTAAAAGAACTAAATATTACTTAATCTAGCAAAAAGTTTATAAAATTCGTTTCTAAACATTTGATAATAATAAAACTAAAATAAAAATGTATGTGTCAAAAACCAAAAGAGAAAAACTTTGAGAGAGGCGGACATGATCTTTAAAAAGATAAGGGCATCCAATGGTAAGGGAATAAAATCGAGAAAACACACAAGTCATGGGTCAATATTGAAAATTAAGAAAATACAAAACCCAGAATTGAAGTGAATACAAACCCTATTTTTTATGGAAGCGATATTTTCATAAGTCCGACCCAGTTCTTATCTAAACCAACAGTTCCAAATCAAAACCTAATTTTTATGGAAGCGATATTTTCATAATTTATTTATGGATCTTACAATATTCTAAATAGGTCTGTGAGTTAGCTTCTAATTTTGGGCAAAAATTTGGGGTTTGATTGAAGTTCTATTTTACTACGTAATTAACAAAGATTAGATGAGGGTTTATGGTGAACTAATATGATGTGATGTGGATTACTTATCAATCTTTTCATCACATACCTTGGGAGTTTGTTAATGGCATAGTTTTTATAGGCTTAGTTAAATCTTACAGTGTTACTAAATAAAGTTTGGGTTTTATGATGGTATAATATCATGCTATGTACACTGTTCTAATAGAGATTTTATACAACTTTGTATTAGACTGTTGATGAGCAATGCCTTAATTTTTCAACAGATGGATTATACACGCTGTTATAGCTGTTTTAGCCGTAATTCTCAAAGCATGCGATGTTTATTGTGAAGGAAACGTACTTTAAATGAGGTTATGGCTAATATATTATATAGTGTCTACTTCAATTGTTACAGAATTTGATTTCGAAATTTGTTACCTTAATGCAGTAGCTTCTTCCTGTTTGGATATATTCACAGGCGTCGAACGCATAGTGGTACATGCCCTATGAGCAGAGGAATCTTTATCAGGTATTAGAAATTAAAATATTTCAATATTACAATCTCTTTTTTCTATGTTTGGACAATGGAAAGTTAAGAAAAAAATATGTTGGAGAGCAGGTGTTGCTTTATACCCATATGCAATTGCAGAAAGTTTTGTTGGACCTGCTACTACTGAGATAACAGGTAGAAGTAGTCTATGATTCGGGTTCAATAAGTTGGATTGGTGTGTGTACTAAAGGTTATGACTTAGCAAATGGCTTGTCAAACTACGCTCAACCGTAGGCCAGAATTCCTCGCCAACAAACTTGGTTTGTTACTAGCATATGTAGTGGAATTGTAATAAGGCTCAATATCATAAAGATAGTATAAAAAAAAAAATAACACTAATATTTAGCAAAAAAAAATAAAATATAAACAATAATTACAAGTAATGCTCGCCCAAACCAAAAAGATGTTCGTTAAAATTTTAATAAAAAAACCCGTGCGTGCACGGGTATTATAACTAGTACAATGAATGGAAGGTTAAGATAAGTCCTTTTGTTTCTTAAAAAAAATAAGTTTGCAAAATAACTTTTGCCAGTAATTAATGTGTTGACTAATGGGTGGCAGCAACGGATGCACACTTTAGGTGTGTATTCCTTATGACCAATGACGATGCTTGACCATTTATTTTGGAAGAATCGAATCGTTTTAAACATATCAAAATAAAATAAAAAAATAAACAATAATTAAAACCCACGGAGTAATTAATATTTACATTATTTGTCCCAAACTTTAGGGGACCGAAACCCTCCCCGTCTCTATAAAGCTCCGCCACTGCCATGACTAGCTGAAAAAGACGTGATTTTAGTATAATTTTGACCTTTTTTCGAAAATACCTCTCACTCAAAACTCATATCGCCCCCACTCGCATATTAAAAACCAAAATTCAACTCTTTTAAACCTTATAAATTTTTCACGTATAGGTAAAAATACTCGATTTATCATTACAATCATAGTTTTTTCTCTGCAATGTATTGTTATTGTTAAAAAATATGTTTTGCCCCCCACATCCTATTTTATTGGTTTCGCCACTACTAATGAGCCATGTAGGTTGAGGAAGCGTAAAGTCACGGGTTTAGATTACGGACTTGGGTCGTTTGAAAGTAACGGACTTTAGTCACAACTAAGCCTAACCCGTGTACTAAAGCTCATGACTTTGTCATGGGTATTAAAACCCTCTCCAAACATGGAGAGGGTGTTGGTTCTCATAATTTACACATAGTATTTTTTTTTTTTTCATTTTCTCTCTTTATTTTTATCTCTCTACAAAGTGTGTGTAAGCCAACCTCTCTACTCCACTCCTTCACTGTAGACTAGTTGAGGATTATCATTAATCTACAATTATTTTATTTTAAAAAAAAGAAGTTTAATTGTTTTCTAAAAGAAATGATTATAATAAACTTTCTTTTGGGAAAAAATATAAGAATTGAAAAAACAATTAATTTGTTTAAACAAATTTAAAAAAAAATTACTTCTTCCAAATTTTTAAATTTCAAGAAAATTTAAAATTTTATCTTCTTTTGAAAAAAGAGTAGACTTCTTTTTTCCAAATTAAATTAATATTTTTCAGAAAAAATATTTTTTAAGTTAACACAATTTTTCGAGAACATAGAAGAAATTAATTTAGTTTTGGAAAAAAATCAATTTATTTTCGTAAATGCTTTTACTACATTACGCATACAATATTAAATTTTTTTATGTTTAAAAACACTAAATTTGAATTTTTACCCATTTTAAAAAGGAATTTTAAAAATACAAAAATTTAAAGGATGGCTGCTAATATAACGGGTAGATGATGTAACAAACGTTAACGAAAAGGACTAACGTTAAAATGATAACAGAGTCCGTTTAACACCAGTTAAAAGAAAGGACCAAAAGTGTTATCTTTTTCGAAATTAGAGACGAATAATACAACTTTGAAAAGCGAGGGACAAAAGTCACAGTTTTTACCAAACCACATAGACTATCAATGTAATTTTTTCTTTGAAGAAAACACGTTCTAAATCTTTTCTCTCCAATCTTGTTAGTCCATCAGGGAAAACATTATCCAAGAAAAAGTGGCAATTACTTTTTTTTTTAAAATGGCGAAAAGGTGACTATTTTTTATGTGAAATTAGTTTAGTTTCTTATAGCATAGTGTAGCATAAGTAAATCTCTGGTAGGGGGTCTGTAGCGACATCACATCATGAAGGTGATGAATGGCATCTCAACCCTTGACACCATGTTATTGATCTTTGAGGTTCATTTAGATATCTTAGGTGTATGAAGGGATTCAACTGTCAATTTACACATATTTTACTGTAATTATATGGTGTGATATGTAAACCCTTAAATTACAATATATCTATTCAACTAATAATAATTATCTATTTTTTAAAAAACCCATTTTTCACCACTTTTTTAAAAATTAAATATCTCACAAAGAGTAAATCGTCAAACGAAAAAAAATACACCATTGCAGCGATAATTAAATTATCTTTCTATCGAGGGGCACATCATGCAAGGTTCCAGATAGCATGAGACGCGGCGTGGCGGCGAGTCCAAGCCTTGAGCTTTTGCGTAAGGCGTAGCGGCGGGGCGTTTTTAAGGCGTGACTTAAGACGGCAATATATAATTATAAATTTTTAGTTTTATATCATACATAGAATTATACGCGTTATAAACATTTATAAATCTTAACTAAAATTGAAAATATTAGTAAACGCAAGTAAAAATCTTAAATATTTAAAAATTTCAAAGCCTTTCAAAAAAACTCGCGCCTTTGCCCGCTTTTGCTCGCCCTTTCTCGCTTTATTCCAGGTCACGCCTAGAACCAACGCCAAGGTCTATTTCTTAACGTGGAGGCCACGCCTCACGCCTTTGCCCCGCCTTGGCGCCGCAAAGACGCGCCTTTTAGAACCTTGGGCACATGTATATACTTTCGACGAACTTTTTTTTCGACTTTTTTTCTTAAGTCACGTCTGAGAGAATTATATATGATTCGTCACGAATCATATATGATTTTCAGGAAATCATATATGATTCGTGATATGAATCATATATGATTTTCTGAAAATCATATATGTTTCGTGACGAATCATATATGATTCTCTCAGACGTGACTTAAGAAAAAAAGTCGAAAAAAAGTTCGTCGAAAGTATATACATGTGTCCTTCGATAGATAGATGATTTAATTCTCGTCGCGATGATATGTTTTTTTTTTTTACGTAACGATAAACGGTTTGTGAGATATTTAATTTTTAAAAAATAAGTTTTTTTTGTTAGTGATTGTGATTGTTTGGTTGAGTTTATACTAAACTAAGGATTTACGTTAAACTTTTTCCTCTGTAATATAACAGCAGTTTATACACGTATCAAAGTACAACTCGTAAACTTTTTCGCCGTCTGTAAGATCCTTACAAATTTCCCCCGAAGTTTCGTAGGTTATGCTGTTAGAGTTTATCGACAGATTTTACGAATTTATAAGCATTAAAATACTTTATTTGGCATCAACCAAAGGAATCATACAAGAAAAAATACCCAAAATACATCAATAAATCAACCCATTCATGATATTACACACCTTTGACTTTCATATCTTTGATTTTTAGTTTTCATCAACTTCTTCATCATATTCCTCTTCTTCAATATCTCCATTTCATCCATACATTCACCGGTATACCAATGCATGAAAGCCTTCCTTTTAAACATAACTGTAAACAGCTCAGAAAAGCGCCTAAACATCTCATTGAATCGACGTTGCATTTCCTATGAAAGTGTGCGACATGGAGAGCCCAGTTGGTGGGATGTCACGAACACTTGATTTTACATTTTTTGGTTTCCACTCAACTAAATAATACGAGTTCTTGTTTTGTACATTTATCATTTGTTCGTCTACTTCTTTTGTGGACATTTATTCACGGAACATGCATGCATGGCTGAGGTAGTGAGGTAACGTCCGTAGTGGGTCAGCTGCAGACACTATGTTTTTTGGCGTCCCACATTTATTGAGTCATTTCTAGGAGGCGTACGGTATTGCTGCGATCCTCTAGAAGTTAATGGGGTGAATCCGACCATGAAGAAGTGAAGACGGAGGGATGGGATGAGGTTTACTGCCAGTTTACGAAGGTCAGAGTTGATGAGTTGACCCGGAAACCTGAGGCAGCAAGTGACGCCACTCATGGCTGTGGAGATCAAGTGGTTTAAGTCGCCAGTTGCAATGGCAACAAAAAGAGAGTTCAGAGGCTAAACCATTGCAAAAGAAATAAAAAACTTAAAATTTAAGGCCGGTTATTATCTGAATTACAGCTTGGGTTAGCGCTTAAGTGTTCGGAAACATATATCATACAACGCTTCATTATCAAGAGTCATACACTCATCACCATTTTCGACAAGTTGGTGGACGGAAAGGGTGGCATTATAAGGCTCAACGACGGTATCAGACACTTTTACCGAAAGGTCAACATCATTCGATCTGGATACTCTTCACGGTGTCAATAAGTTAAGTGAGTGGCATATTTGAAAACCTGTCACATAATACGTAGTATAATGTTACGCTATTGCTTACTAGTCCTTTTTACATGTTACTAACAAAGAAACTAGGAAGATTATATTAATGTTTGTGCTCACCTTGTCAATTAGCCACAAAGATTCATGAGAGAATTAGGAGGCCTTTTTCATGTTCTTTGCCTCTTGTGTTCAAATGTAAAACGTAACCACCTGCTTATGTCTTTACTCCAAGAAGATTAAACTTAGGGAAAATTATCAAAAGAGTTCTTCATTTTTAAGCGATTCTTTCAAAGGTTTAAAAAACATGTTTTTCTTGATACGGTCGAGGGCAACAAAGAATATAGGACACAAATTGTTCAGATTTTGACAAGTCTCTAAAAAATAGAGCAATTCTGCCAGATTGACCCAAAAAATAGGACATGTGGCGCATTCTGCACCCAATTGCCCAATTGCAAAAAAAAATAGTTATTTTCAGGAATTTTTTTTTTTTTTTGACATTTTTTTAGGAGAGAATATTAAACAATAGACTTTTTGGTAATTTTCCCTTAAACTTAACATAGTTAGTAGTGTTTATTTGCTTTGGCTTCTATAAATCTTATCTATGTTGTTACAATAGCAAATTGATACAAAACAGTATCATAAAACAATGATATAGTCGAATCTGCTACTACACTAAAAAGTCAAATGTACCAAAGTAGCTATATAATAACAGCCATAAAAAATCAAAAGTTTTACGTTTAAATGGGACAAGGTTAAACACAAAATATATATTTTCACCCTCTTTTTTCAAATATTAATATCTCTTTAACCGTTAATCGTTATGCGAAAAAAAACAATACACTTTCGACAAAAAAATTTCTTTTTTATATGATATTGGTTTCTATCATATATGATATATAACCTATCATATATGATAGAAACCAATATCATATATGATTTAACACTGTTATCATATTATGATGAAACAGTATTATCATATATGATATTTCACATAAATTTTAACAAAAAGAAAACAAAACGAAATTTTTTTTCAAAAGTATATCATATTGTATATTGGTAGAAAGATAATTAAACGCTCGTCGCGATGGTATAATTATTTTCGTTTAATACTTAATGGTTTAAGGGGTATTTAAATTATAAAAAATAAGTAAAAAATAAAATATACTTAATATTATCCATTAGATGAAAATGAGATGGATGATGGAGATAAGTTTCTCATATCCAAGAAAATATATGGTATTCAAAATAATTCTTCTCTAATCTTAGTAATATTTTTATCTTTTGTTAAATATTCTAAATATTTTTGTTTTCTTCCGGAAAAATTTTACACTTTGGTGATACATCAGTATCATTGAGTCATACAATCCGACAACATATTTTGTGATACATATATCCCAAAATGTTTTTATATACGATATTACGACGTTCAAATTTTTAAATAAATCGTATTATTACATCGTCTATATCGTAAGTGACACATACGAGTTATGTAACGAATACACGAGACCTTTAATATAAAAGTACACAATATACACAAACTATTGATAAATAACTTCATAGTAATACATCTATATGTGATACACAAACTACGATGGCCCAGTATTGCACATCCTTGAAAGTAATAGTGTATATGTGATACCAACTTTGTATGTTTCAGAAAGGGTATCAATAATTTCACGAGATACTGAAAGATTTCTAGATATAATTGAAGTAAATGCTCGATTTTAACTCGCATCAACCTTGTACCCCAAAGCCAGTAAACCACCAAGTGTCGTTCCTCCGACCTGCTATGATTTTAAATAAAAAATGAATAGAAAATAAAATAAAAAGAAACATAATTAAAAAATATCAAACTCAAATTCAGACGTATACACGTCTCAAACTCGGCAATTGGCCAACTAATGAAATGTTTCTCAACAATTCTTTGGTCACTGGGAGAAAGATAGCATCAGCGTACACTGATAACCGACATACAACTAAGTGATGCACATAAATAACCAACATGCTAGAGCATACAGACTTGGTTCCAACCTTTTCTTAACAACTTTTAGTTGTAACATAATCTTTACTAGTCCTAATAACGAGTTTATGCACCAAAAGAAGTTCATCAATCCAAAATTCGGCAAATTCTACCCAACACTTAATAGCAACAAGTTAGCAACAAATTTACACTTGGTCTAGTAACAAATTGACACACATTTGTATTACTGATATGAAGTTATAAGCTAACTAACTAATACCTAATCCAATTCAGAAGTTATAAACTAGATAACTAATAACCAGTTGATCTAACAATATATAACCATAAAATATTTTAAAACTAGACTACAGAATTGTTGATACAACTTGTAGTGCAGGAGATGGAAAATGTATATAAACATGATACACACCAATATTTTATTCATACGTATGAATTTATTTGGTGACACAAAAGTTGGATGAACTTTTCTTGACCCGAATTAGGCTTAATTCGGGTGTGGGAGGCTTCGGCTCTTGCACCAAGTGAATGTATGGAGGAGATCCTACACACTAAACAACACGCTGTTAGGCTTACCGTGAGAACGTATCACACAATTAGACTCCAACGTGAGAGTAAGTAATCGGTTTTAGGGTTAGTAATTGGTGAAATGTGAGAGTATTGAGTAAATCGTATCTTTGTGGAACCCTTAGGGTTCCTTATATAGGCGGTAGAGTCCCTATTGGGATTTACCGAATCTTCGGTCCCAAGCAAGAGATAACTACCATAATTGGATTGATTGTTATCTCCTAATTATTGTTAGTGAATATCTCCTACTTTGGGGTGAATCACAATCCTAATTAGGTGGTGATTATGTCTAACCCTTGCCGGGCGTACCAGGCCGTGGGCCGCACATGACACATGCGGCCACTGTTCATCCGAAGCCCATAGGTCCAGATAACATTATTCTAATCCATTCGTGATGGGCCAGATACGGATAGTACCAATGGGCTGGATCTATGACCCGGTTGAGGACTATACGTTATCATGTCCCCCTAGTCTAGTCGTTGCAGCCGTAGACATGACCTCTAGACTAACCCTTGCTCCCCAACCGCACTGAAAAAGAGCCCATAACACAAGTTGTTAGCCGGGACAACATGAATGAAGGCACTAATAATAGTAAAAAACGGTTGTGTCAGCCTGAAAAAGTGCACCCCGTGGGTCCCCCTCTTGATCCACGTAAAGATCTGATAATGAGGTGACCCGTGGGTCCCTCTGACGTTTCAACTATGCTCCAAATCCCATCCGTTAGATGGGCGTAGTGGATTACACGTGTCCTTCATCCAACAACCCTCGGAAGTCGAGGCAACACTATATAAAGGCATGTGTGTGACAGTGCACATGCAGTTTAGAAAACCTTCGTCCACCATTGTTGCAAACTTTCATTCCTTCTAATCCTATTTACACGCGGATATCCTTTATTTAAGGTTAGATCCTCGCGCCCTTCTCCATATTTATGTAAAACATGGTTTAGGATAATCCTACTATCACGGCTGTGCTCAATGTATTCTCATATGAGAAATTCGTTGAGTTTTGCTTGGAATACTTTATTCCAGAAAGCATTTATCCCACCTATCCGGGTGAGAATGAGGCGATCACCGATTGTCCATACGGGAAAATAGGGTTATACACACGCCTATTTGACTTGGCTAATTACCGTATCCCATTCGACAAAGTTCCGCGTAGATGTTTTGACATACTACGAGTTCCATATCACCCAACGACACTGTATAGGGGCGTGCAAAATAAATCAATTCGAAATAACGTGCCATACTTGGGATGTAGCTCCTACCATTAGTTTGTTCAGGGTATTTTACATCCCCCAAATGGTCAACGGCTGGTTTTCGTTTAAGAAGCGTCCAGGGAACACGCCAATGTGTTATAATAAGGCGTTAGACTCGTTAAAAAATTGGTACGACCGGTATTTCTTTGTAGATGTCATTGTATTCCATTTTCCCTTCGTGTTAAAACGTCCAGTCTGCACGGATTACCCTCCCCCTGCTAATACGTACAGTGAAAGGGATGCTAGGATTCTAGGTACACACCGTACCTACTTCCACAAAGGTTTGCCAGAAAACTTCTTGTGTTTAATAGGCATCAGCCGTAATTACTTCGGCAGGTCGGATCGATACCCCGTATTCCTAAACAGTCGTAGAGAGGGTGGGTGAAAATAAACCTTGAATGACACCCATAATTCATTTAGTGTTAATAGTTAACTCATCTTTTTATTGCCTTTGCACGAAACTATGAATCTATTTGGACTAATACGCCTAGGAGACCCTTCCCAGATCCCCGAGGGTACACGAGCCTTGAACCAGGATAAACCATCTTTGCTCGATGCTACCCAGAACATCACCATCCCCTCAAACGTGATTCCAGAGCCACATTCTGACATGGGTGGATCACAAATTGAGAAGTCGCCGCTTGATTTTGACAATGAGGATGGGGAACAACCGTTGCTAGATGACGCGGCTGGTCGTTTAACTGGGGCGAAAGATCCCCCCAACCATCCAGGAAGAAGATCAAGAAGATAACTTGGACCAGCTCTCTGAAGATATTGAAAGGTTGTTCGGATTTGAAGAGGAAAAGGCGGTTGAGGAGACGGGCAATCAGACACAATCCAAACCCGCTCCAAAAAGGCGTAAGTCCAAGAGAAAATCAAGGAAGGAAGTGGAGATAAAGGCGGGGGCCTTCAAAGCGCCGCCCAAGAGGCTACGGGAAGACCATCCTCAATATCAAGAGGGCAGCAGCACGAGCGCGCCCAAGGACAACCCGGTTGCCCCGCCTATTGTCGTGGTAACCCAATCCGACACCACCGTGTGGAAGGCCACACCAGTTACCACCGTGCTACCCACCAGCTCCGAAATAGCAAAGGATCATACATGAGTAACATTCCACCTTAATCTATACTTGGTAACTTATTCATTATTATTGACAACACGAATATATAGGGAAGACCCGTCCAAGGTTATATCGAATGAAGAGGACGCCAACCGACAAACCCCTCCCCTTTTTGAGGACGCGCCACCATCACCTCCACCCACGGTAAGCGAGGAGCTCCTCCTAGAAGGAGCGTCCTGATTGTTTCGCACTCAATGGCATGTATCCGAGATGAATAGGCTGGAGACGACAGAGTCATGCAAGGACTTCATCGACCATATAACTCCGCCCGGCTTGATCTAAGATCTGAATGAGCTTACGCATGAAAATCTCATAGACCAATTTAATGTATCAACCGCTAATCAGATGGCGATTCTTGCGGCCATGCGTCACCATTTTGAAGGAGCTTCGAACCATATCTAATGTAACACCCCATTTTGATAAATGGAATGTCACGCGTAATTATGGCGTGTCATCAAAGCATGCAAGGTAATATGTAGTAAAACATACATGACCATAGGGAAAACAGGAATCAAACATCGGTTCCCAAACATAAGCCCAAAACATAACAAAGTAAATGAACTGAAAGAAAGACTAAACAAGCATAAATATATGAAGGAAACAGGAGAAGAAGTCTATGGCAGCTTCCATCCTAAGCATGTCCTCCAAATGCTCGAGTCTTGGGTACCTGCCGTTTTGGGACATGGAAAGGAAAGTAACAGCTGAGCAAAACGCTCAGTGCACGGATATACAATATAGCATGAAATAGGATAAGCATGTAACATATAACAGCGGAAGACTAAGTTCTGAGTAGACTGGTTAAGTATCGAGAAAAACTGGTTTTATAGTTGAAAAGCCTTATGTTTATCTTATGAAACTGTTTTAACATAAATATACCATAGCCCATATAGGTCATGAAAAGGTCACGTGCATGAATACTTGGAGGGGTGACCTCATCATGCTGATTAGAGGGGATGCCTCTAATTAATATACTAGTTTGGGTAGGAGGGATCAACTCCTTGTGAAGGATGCAAGGCACACACCACATTCACCATGAAATACTGAATAAAACATGTGACTAGGATGCACCCATACGCCCCACATGATATAATAATATGGCCAAAACTGAAAAGGGACGCCACGAGCAATCACTCTGCCGTGGGGAAGTCATAACATTGGTGCCTCCAATGTTATGGTTATGGTACCTCCATAACTAGGTGAAACTGGTCATGCTTGTATATGGCTATAGATTATGCTAATTAAACATAAGCAGTTCAAAACAATAAAACAAATACTGGGGAAAACAGTTGGCTGCATACGGGGAAATCCTAATAAGGAAAGAATGTCCATACTGAAAGGACGGGAATCCGTACCTCAAGTCCAGTGAACGAACGGAAGAAAGACTCCTACTTCTGGATCACTAATGCTACATGAATACACACGTGTATAAGTATCGAATTACTGAATACGTACGGGGTTTCATGTCTTGTCTTAACTTATTTTATATGTTTTAAGTCATGTTTTACTGTTTTAAGCTTTAATATGAGTTTATCTTATATTCTGGTTAATCTGATTAAGTATTCCTGGTATTTCATGTATTATTATGCTTACTGAGCAATATTAAGTAACTTTCCAAAAATAGCAAGTTTCCAAAAATAGAAAGTTTCTAAAAATAGAAAGTTACCAAAAATATAAAGTTTCCAAAAATAGAAAGTTTCCATAAATAGATATAAGCTGGTTAAATAAGCTAATAAATAAGCTTAAGTGTTTACTGATTAATATTCTGAGTCATAATGATATAATGTATAGTTTATACATGTCATTTAAATAAACTATAGGTTAAAGGTATTTAATTAAATATATTGTGATTTAATTAAATAAAGATATAATTACTTAGGTTAAAACATACATTATTAATTATATTTGTATAACCTAAGTCATGAGAATTAATTAATTATAGGTCATGGTTTCAATAATTAATTAATTAGTTAGTCTAATTTTTCATGATTAAAAATGCTTAGGTTTAGCTATGTATTAATCGTAAAATAATTAACCTAAGTCATGAAAATTAATTAATTATAAGTCATGTTTAATAATTAATTATTCACTATAGTCTAAATTAAATAGATCAAAATACTTAGGTTAAGTTTTAATTAAATTAATTATATAGCATGATAAATTAATTTAATTAACTTGAATAAATAATCTTGTAACAATAAGTCGTGTCTTGTTAATTTTATTTACCTTGAAAATTAATATAAGTAAAGTAAAATAATCCCGTAACCATGTATTATTTTATTAAAAGCATCGGAAACCAAACCCGTGTCTTATTAGTTTAAACGGTGAAACTCGTGTTATGTTTTAAAGTAAGCCGAACCAAACAGCCCCTTAACTCTGATTTAAACCCACTGCCAAACGCACCCTTAACTTCTGTTAAACAAAAACCCAAACACCCCCTTACACTGCCAGTTCCCACTGGCAGTGGTGATGGTGCCACCGGCAGCAGCCGGTTCCCACTGCTAGAACGAATAACACCACTGGCCGCAGCCAGTGGTTCCCCCTGCTCGTTCGCTATTCCCCCTGCTAGTACAAACACCCTGCGGGGTTCCCACTGTTAGACCAAAAACCAGCCAGCACCCTTTTAGGGTTGCGGCTGGTGGTGTAATTCATCACCGAGAGTCTTTTGACTCTCGGTTTGTGTGCCAAACCACACAGCAACATATATAAACGCAAACCCTCCCTATTAAATTCGTTTAACATGCTTTAATGGCCCATTAATTCGGGTTAAAAGAAAGAAAACAAAACGAATTAGGGTTTACCTTGTTTTCCTTCGTGTTAGGGTTTAGGATTAAACAAACAATGCAATTTGTTCTTCTTGGATCATGACGCCCTGGTTTCTTTTTTTTTCTTTGTGTGAGTCGCGGCAGAGAATAGAGGAAGGGAGGAGACAACACCAAACTGGCGGCTTGATAAATTTTTAGGGTTTCTGTGTTTGTTGTTTGTTTGTGTCGGCAGAAGGAAAGCAAAACAACCCCTCCCGTATGTTTATATTCACACGCATCAACACACACTTGGGCTTTGAGCCCAAGTCCCTCTCTTTTCTCATTTGTCTAAAACAGCCCTTAAACACTTGTACATTTTATTTAATTTACGACTTGTTTAAATGGTACGCGTAATCGTATTTTAAAATGTTGAATTCTCGTAGTTATTGTTATACGTGTATAAACGTAAATATTATTTACGTGATTTCTTGTCGTGTTAATTAAATATACGTAATGCTATTTATCGTTTAAACGTTCGTGATTACGTGTTACGTAGTTTACGTAATTAATTAGTTTCCGAGCGTGAGTCACTATATATATTCGTGTTCGTAATAAATATTAATACGTAATTAATATTAGTTCGTGTTTTAATATGGTGATCATGATTTAATTATGTTCACGTGAAATATCTATTAACTGTTTATCATGAGTTTGTACGTAATCGATACTTATCATGTCATACACGTATGCACTTGCTTGATTATTAGCACATGAATGTGATCAATACTAAATATGGTAAGTTTTAACCTAGGACGTACGATCTTAAGGGCACTATTCATGGTAAAAGCATGCGGGTTTTACAATTCTTCCCCCCTAAAAAGAATAATTCGTCCCCGAATTATAGATAACGTAACTGAAAGAGAAACATACCCGAATCAAACCGAGAGGGTATGTAAGATTAATGAACGTACATGTGACATGGTAGAAGGAACGTGGAACGTGACATGTCTGGAAAGGACATGGAACGTGACGTGACTGAAAGGACATATCTAATTGATGAGAAAAACGGATAAAAGTCCGGATGAACTTGTCCGTTTCCAAGTGGCCTCCCTCTTGGAACGGTTCCTTCAGAAGATCCTGACACTAATGATAAATCTTGGTCCTCCTGCCTTTGACTTGGAATACGAAGAAATTCTTGGTTATCAACGAAAGGTAGATCCCCTAAATTGGATCGAGGAAAATAAGAGTTAACGTGCTAGGGTAACTGAAACGTTACGATGCAAGACAATCTGACTTAACTGATAATTAGAAACGATGCGCAAGACATAAAGAAACGTAGTACGTGAAAAATTTTGAACGTGATACATGAAAAATTTTGAACGTGCTACGTGGAGATATGGCGAGTGTAGTATGAGTAAACATATCGTGATCCATGATACGTGTAACATATTTTGATCATGATATGAGGAACGTGGAATGAACATGACATGTGAGACATATCGTGATCATAGAATATAATGGCGGTAACGCCAAACGCTACAAGGTGAGACGTGGAATATGACGTGAAACGTCTATCTGATGATGGAGAGTTATACTAAACTTGGGTCTGGTCTCACAAGTTCTTGCAAACTTCCCAGAATGAGAAAAGAAATGAACGTAAAATCGTAAGCCAAAATACGATCATGAACGTGAATAGTGTCATGAACGTGAGCGCGAAAACAAGTCGTGGAATTAGAATGAAGACGTGAAGTAAGTTAGGAGTACAATTACGAATCTTTGTCTGACCCGATAGCTGAGGGATTGCCAAGTGATCGGATGAGCCTTGGCTGGAACATGTTCGTTCAATCTGTTGGTTCTGAAATCCGTACGGATGTAAGGATTCTGCAGACTTGATCAAACTGTTGACAATAACCCAGATAGCATCATGCTTCTTCTGAGTTTGCTGAAATCTGGTAACTAAAATCCATGGAGATCTTGTCCCTTTTCGATTCACAATTTCATATGATGAAAACATCCCAGTTTGTTGGTGTCCTATCTTAACCTGTTGGTATGTCAGGTACCTAGATATGAACGTAACTGTATCTTGCTTCGTAGAACTTGATACCTAGGAGTTTGCGAAACTCTGAGTCTCTGAATCTAGACTTCTCCTAGCGTATAATTTTCTAGAACACCTAATGTAGTGTAGGGTTCTCTCCTTTACGCATAAGCTGGGTCATGGTAAAATTAACCATAGAAACCCATGTGATTCAGTGTGTCACTGTAATCAAACAGGATTGATATTGGAAAAAAAAAATTCCAGGGTAGAATTTCTCTTGTCATAGAATTTGCAACATAGTGCAGATATGGTCTTCCTGTTCTTCTCTAGGCTTAGAGGAAATCAGGTTATGCTCAATGAAAATGCTGATGAATTTGTTTAGGAGTTCATGGAAACTCAATTTATTAAGTCCATAATGCGGTTGGAGCATTGATGAGACTAATTCAAAATCATAAATCTAGCATGACCGAGTCGTGTACGAATAGCAGTCATGGACATGTCCTGCTTTTTCACTCGTCACTGTTGGCAGCATGAGTTCGATCTTGGAAAAGTGATTAACACTATATGGTTGATTGGACCTGTCGTCAATACGTGGAGGTAAATAACGGTCATGAATGGTGATTTGTTTAAAATCGACGGTAGTCGACACATAATCTTATGTTACCGTCCTTCATCTTGAAGGTTCTTTTGGAGTGTAAGGAACAATTTTGGAATAATCTGTTGGTTATGCGTAAAAGGACCTTAGTAGTCGTGTGTTACTGACAGCTAGAAATTTTTAGCAATTATGGCTAACAAAGCACGTGCTTGAAAAGCATAGATAATTTGTACAGATTTTCCTGATGGAAAATCAAGCTGAATGTATTCAGGAGCCTGAACATTACTGTACATAATTATGAATCATAGCATGGTGTGGTGTTCATAGTACATAATTAGGATAAAATTCATCTCGTGTCTGTCCGAGGAAATGCGTTAGCAGCTTGGATCTTATCATTAAGCTGAAGGAAAATCTTCGTATGCGTGAGAATAGAAAGGCGTCCTTCATGGTTATGAATATATGAACTATGGTGAAAGAAATGAAAGTGACATCGGCAACGTGACAGTTCTCACTGATGCGCCGATAATGGTATTGAAAATCTTGTGGCCTGATTAATATATGGCACAACAACATAGATATACCCTTGGAGGGTACCCTGAATTCCTTAGAAATGTTCCATAGTTGGACGTGAGTCATGTGTCTTGACTCGTTTCTTGGAACAATAAGCATGACATATGTCTTGACTGGTGTCTTGACATGTGTCTTCAGAAGGTATACGTGAGACATGTGTCTTGACTGATGTCTTGACATGTGTCTCGAGATGTGAAACAAAATATAACCACAATATAAGGTTATTATGCCAAAATTGGCGGATCGGTTGTACTACTGATCATTTGTATGTCTGATCACGTCCGCGGCCAGAGCCTCGGTTGCGATTTCTAGGATATTTTCTGTCATAGTAGTGGTTACTATCATCTTGTCTGTCGGTTCCATGACGGTCATTCTCATGACAGTGACTCATGTAACAATTCAGCTGAGTGGCCGGCTGGTACTGGTTTGCACTCATATGGCTGAAATGACAGCCGAACGACGTGTGACATGTAACTATGAATTTGGGACAATGATTGATGGGAATTGTCTGATGGTGAAGCATCTTCTCGTCCAATTGCTTTGCTCCGACGCCTTCGTCTTCGTCTTTTAGGATCTCCAGGTTGTGAACAGCATCAGCATCAGCACCTCGTAGCGTCTCCCAACATCAGCAGCATCAACCTTCAGTAACATCTCCAAGCTATGAGCGGCATCGACAACCTTGTAGAATATCAGCAAGTGGACATACGCCTGAGATGATTTAGAATCGACTAGCCAATACTCGTGAAGTATTGCAAGTGGAATACACATGGATTAAGGTACATGTAATACACATGAAATACGGTACGTGGAGTACACATGGAATGCACATGAAATGATCGGTATGGGCTCGATCATTTGTCATGATTTAAGGAAAGTAAACCGGTTAAACGGTTAGGAAAACCATCATGATAACCTGGCAGTATTAGCATATACATCATTCTGGTTGCATAGAGAAACGCTAAAGTGTGGTTACACAAAATTCAACGATGTTTTGCCTGACAGCATGATCAATGAAAACCAACCATGACTATCATGAAAGCAAAATTCAATGAAATCCAACAATGTCTTGCAGGACAACGTAAATAACAAAAGAGGCGTAAAACATAATCAACATGAAGACGGAATTATCATGAAGAAACATGAAACCATCTATCACAAAGAAGTGTATAATATAATCAGCATGAAACTGAAGTTAACAATGACAGTATGAAAACGTACTTGACATAAAAACATAATAACTTATGAGGGGACATGAAAAAAATTTATGCCAATTTAAATCATGAGAAAAATTTTATGCAAGAAAAACAGTGCATGACTGCGTAATGTAGTTTATAAAACCTTTATATGTGCGAGGGAACGCCTATGGGTCGGTTCCAAAACAAAAGACATGGCGAGGGGACGCCTATGGGTCGGTTCCAAAGTTAAAAGTTTCGATAAAAGCACATGCGACTAAATAGGGCCAGTCCTGTACCAACCATTACTTAGTCAAAATTCCTGCAACAGATGACATATGATATAAATGCATGAATGCATGAAACATAAATAATTAAAATCATTGTCAAAACTTAACAGAAAAAAAAATTTTATGTGAAACATGTGAACTACTGGGGTTCAGTCCACATAGTCACAGTTCACGAGGAACGTCATGCATAGACAATGACACATAACTAAGTATGGATGACGGTTGTTCATTCCATATTAGTAAAACAATACTTGTGAAAACATCATGGTTAAAACAACAAGGTGCTGAAGACGTCATGGTTAAAACAGAAAGGTGCTGAAAACGTCAATACGTGGAATAACAAGCGTTGGCTTAGGAAGCTCCTGGTGACTACCCACTAGTCACAGGTCGAGTTTTAGAGCCTACAGGTCGAAGCCTTGGCTCTGATACCATAATTGTAACACCCCATTTTGATAAATGGAATGTCACGCGTAATTATGGCGTGTCATCAAAGCATGCAAGGTAATATGTAGTAAAACATACATGACCATAGGGAAAACCGGAATCAAACATCGGTTCTCAAACATAAGCCCAAAACATAACAAAGTAAATGAACTGAAAGAAAGACTAAACAAGCATAAATATATGAAGGAAACAGGAGAAGAAGTCTATGGCAGCTTCCATCCTAAGTATGTCCTCCAAATGCTCGAGTCTTGGGTACCCGCCGTTTTGGGACATGGAAAGGAAAGTAACAGCTGAGCAAAACGCTCAGTGCACGGATATACAATATAGCATGAAATAGGATAAACATGTAACATATAACAGCGGAAGACTAAGTTCTGAGTAGACTGGTTAAGTATCGAGAAAAACTGGTTTTATAGTTGAAAAGCCTTATGTTTATCTTATGAAACTGTTTTAACATAAATATACCATAGCCCATATAGGTCATGAAAAGGTCACGTGCATGAATACTTGGAGGGGTGACCTCATCATGCTGATTAGAGGGGATGCCTCTAATTAATATACTGGTTTGGGTAAGAGGGATCAACTCCTTGTGAAGGATGCAAGGCACACACCACATTCACCATGAAATACTGAATAAAACATGTGACTAGGATGCACCCATACGCCCCACATGATATAATAATATGGCCAAAACTGAAAAGGGACGCCACGAGCAATCACTCCGCCGTGGGGAAGTCATAACATTGGTGCCTCCAATGTTATGGTTATGGTACCTCCATAACTAGGTGAAACTGGTCATGCTTGTATATGGCTATAGATTATGCTAATTAAACATAAGCAGTTCAAAACAATAAAACAAATACTGGGGAAAACAGTTGGCTGCATACGGGGAAATCCTAATAAGGAAAGAATGTCCATACTGAAAGGACGGGAATCCGTACCTCAAGTCTAGTGAACGAACGGAAGAAAGACTCCTACTTCTGGATCACTAATGCTACATGAATACACACGTGTATAAGTATCGAATTACTGAATACGTACGGGGTTTCATGTCTTGTCTTAACTTATTTTATATGTTTTAAGTCATGTTTTACTGTTTTAAGCTTTAATATGAGTTTATCTTATATTCTGGTTAATCTGATTAAGTATTCCTGGTATTTCATGTATTATTATGCTTACTGAGCAATATTAAGTAACTTTCCAAAAATAGCAGGTTTCCAAAAATAGAAAGTTTCCAAAAATAGAAAGTTACCAAAAATATAAAGTTTCCAAAAATAGAAAGTTTCCATAAATAGAAATAAGCTGGTTAAATAAGCTAATAAATAAGCTTAAGTGTTTACTGATTAATATTCTGAGTCATAATGATATAATGTATAGTTTATACATGTCATTTAAATAAACTATAGGTTAAAGGTATTTAATTAAATATATTGTGATTTAATTAAATAAAGATATAATTACTTAGGTTAAAACATACATTATTAATTATATTTGTATAACCTAAGTCATGAGAATTAATTAATTATAGGTCATGGTTTCAATAATTAATTAATTAGTTAGTCTAATTTTTCATGATTAAAAATACTTAGGTTTAGCTATGTATTAATCGTAAAATAATTAACCTAAGTCATGAAAATTAATTAATTATAAGTCATGTTTAATAATTAATTATTCACTATAGTCTAAATTAAATAGATCAAAATACTTAGGTTAAGTTTTAATTAAATTAATTATATAGCATGATAAATTAATTTAATTAACTTAAATAAATAATCTTGTAACAATAAGTCGTGTCTTGTTAATTTTATTTACCATGAAAATTAATATAAGTAAAGTAAAATAATCCCGTAACCATGTATTATTTTATTAAAAGCATCGGAAACCAAACCCGTGTCTTATTAGTTTAAACGGTGAAACTCGTGTTATGTTTTAAAGTAAGCCGAACCAAACAGCCCCTTAACTCTGATTTAAACCCACTGCCAAACGCACCCTTAACTTCTGTTAAACAAAAACCCAAACACCCCCTTACACTGCCAGTTCCCACTGGCAGTGGTGATGGTGCCACCGGCAGCAGCCGGTTCCCACTGCTAGAACGAATAACACCACTGGCCGCAGCCAGTGGTTCCCCCTGCTCGTTTGCTATTCCCCCTGCTAGTACAAACACCCTGCGGGGTTCCCACTGTTAGACCAAAAACCGGCCAGCACCCTTTTAGGGTTGCGGCTGGTGGTGTAATTCATCACCGAGAGTCTTTTGACTCTCGGTTTGTGTGCCAAACCACACAGCAACATATATAAACGCAAACCCTCCCTATTAAATTCGTTTAACATGCTTTAATGGCCCATTAATTCGGGTTAAAAGAAAGAAAACAACACGAATTAGGGTTTACCTTGTTTTCCTTCGTGTTAGGGTTTAGGATTAAACAAACAATGCAATTTGTTCTTCTTGGATCATGACGCCCTGGTTTCTTTTTTTTTCTTTGTGTGAGTCGCGGCAGAGAAGAGAGGAAGGGAGGAGACAACACCAAACTGGCGGCTTGATAAATTTTTAGGGTTTCTGTGTTTGTTGTTTGTTTGTGTCGGCAAAAGGAAAGCAAAACAACCCCTCCCGTATGTTTATATTCACACGCATCAACACACACTTGGGCTTTGAGCCCAAGTCCCTCTCTTTTCTCATTTGTCTAAAACAGCCCTTAAACACTTGTACATTTTATTTAATTTGCGACTTGTTTAAATGGTACGCGTAATCGTATTTTAAAATGTTGAATTCTCGTAGTTATTGTTATACGTGTATAAACGTAAATATTATTTACGTGATTTCTTGTCGTGTTAATTAAATATACGTAATGCTATTTATCGTTTAAACGTTCGTGATTACGTGTTACGTAGTTTACGTAATTAATTAGTTTCCGAGCGTGACTCACTATATATATTCGTGTTCGTAATAAATATTAATACGTAATTAATATTAGTTCGTGTTTTAATATGGTGATCATGATTTAATTATGTTCACGTGAAATATCTATTAACTGTTTATCATGAGTTTGTACGTAATCGATACTTATCATGTCATACACGTATGCACTTGCTTGATTATTAGCACATGAATGTGATCAATACTAAATATGGTAAGTTTTAACCTAGGACGTACGATCTTAAGGGCACTATTCATGGTAAAAGCATGCGGGTTTTACATCTAAAGTGCAAATAGGAAGATAATCCGTAGGGAGAAAATGGTCGAAGAGCATGAGCAAACCATAGCCACCCTCCAAGCCAACCTGACTACCGCCAAAGCCACCATAAAGGAGCAGGCCACTCATGCCGCCACGCGTGAAGCCCGTATCACCGAGCTGGAGGTAGAAATCCAATCTTTACACGGCAAGGTATGCGCTTGCTGTTTTCAAACCTTGTCATAATTCTTCTCATTTTTTACAAGATATAAGTATATTGCATTTGTGATTAACACATACACTCGTATCCGTAGGTGACTGCTTCCGAGGCTACTGCTCAGTCCTTGGTCGATGACATGTCCATTGTAAAACCCGCATGCTTTTACCATGAACAGTACACTTAGTAAACGTACGTACATATAAAAACATTCCTTTTATAGCATGAACACGTGTCACGATTATTAATTACAGAAGTTATGTACGTATTATTACACGATAAGTATTAAGTACGTGATAATACACGATAATTATTAACAATAATAATTATAATCACGAACATGAATTCATGAGCGTAAAAATCACGAACATGTAATTACGTAATTATTTATGATAATACGATTAATATCGTTGCGTACACGTATTTATATATAACATGAACATTTAATTATATCATAACACGAAAACACGAACACGTAAGATATTAGACACGGGAAAACTTCGGTTTTTCCCATGTGGGCCCCATATGCCGCGGACACCAAGAGGGAAAAGGGCCAAGCCCATGTTTGGTTTTATTAAAAATAACAAAAGGGAAAACACATTTTTCATTAACAGAGTTTTTACAAAAATTACAAAACCCTAGCCTCCTTCTTTCTTTCTCTTTGGCCGCCGGCAACAACAACACCACAAGGGTGTTTGATTTGATTTTGGTGATTAGATTCAAGTGGTAACGTTCGTGTTATTAACCTCCAATTGTTTCACGCATTGGTAATCCGTTATCCCTTTTTCTTTTAATTCTTTTTTAAACAAGTAATTAAAACATGTCATGTAATCATGGGGGAAAATTAAGGGATGTTACGGGTTGGAGTTGCTCGGTCGACACCCAACCGAGAGCCCCATGGCTCTCGGCTTGCTTTGGTTCGCGGCACCAACCGAGACCTCGTGTCTCAGTTTGGTTGGTCTCGGTCGGCAGAAGGAACAAGGGACCCCGACGTGAGTCGGGGTGGCCTTGTGGTTGCTTGGGGGTCTCGGCAGCAGCAGCCACCACCATCGGCACACAGCCGGTGGCGGTTTTGGGTCAAGCAGGGGGAATCGCGGCGGCAACAGGGGGAACCGGCACACAGCCGGTGGGAAACTCGCTGTGGTCAACGGCTAGCCGAGAGGAACCACCGGCTGTAGCCGGTGGTATGGTTACACAAGTAGTGGCAACCGGCTGAGCCAGTTTGCCACTGTTAAGGGGGTGTTTGTTTGGTCTGGTTCAAGGGTGAATTCGATCCGGTTCACGACATGTCTAAATTAAATTAACGGGTCCGGTTCATGACTAAACTTTTACAAGTATTTATTTTTACAAGTATATTATTTTTAACAAGAAAATTAAATTAATTAATGACATGATAATAATTAATTTAATTAACATGGACTTTGATTAATTATTATTTATGAAATAATACATGCTTTAACCTAAGTTTTTAATTATTTAATTTATACTATTGTATTAATTAATTATTAAGACACTAAAAATAATTAATTAATAAACATTACTTAGGTTATAATTAATATAATATTAATACATGTTTAACCTAAGTATTTTATACACCTTAATTTAATTAAATCATGTTTATATTTAATTAAATCATATAACCTATAGTTTATTTAATTAACATGATATTATTAATAAACTATACGTATAATCACATGACTTATGTTATTTAACCAGTAAACTTAAGTTTATATTATTAGCTTATTAATCTAGCTTAATTCTAAATATGGAAACTTTCTAATTCAAGAAACTTACTATTTTTGGAAACTTCTATTTTTAGTAACTGATCTATTTTAAGAAGTTAATCTATTTTTGGAACTTTCCATTTTTGGAAACTTTCTATTTTTGAAAACTTTCTATTTTAGGAAACCTGCTATTTATAGAAAGTTACTTATTATTACACAACAAGTATAATAATACAAGAAATACAAGTAATACTTAATCAGAATGCATAGAATACATGATAAACACAACATAACCTTAAAATCGATAAAACAAGACAAGAACATATAAAACAAGTTAAGACATGATATAATCAGTTACGTACTCAGTAAACAGAATACTTATACATGTACCCTATTTATGTAGCATTAGTGAGATCGAAGTAGGACTTTCATTCTTCCGTCTTCTTCGTTCACTAGACATAAGGTACGGATTTCCCGTCCTTCAGTTTGGACATTCTTTCCTTATTAGGATTCCTCGTTTGCAGCCAACTGTTTTCCTAGTATTATTTTATATGTTTGACACTTATGTTAGTTTAAGAGCCTAAGCCATATACATGCATGACCAGTGTCACCTAGTTATAGAGGTACCATAACCATAACACTAGAGGCACCAGTGTTATGACTTCCCCACGGCGAAGTGATTGCTCGTGACGTCCCTTTTTAGTTTTGGCCATTCTATTATATTATCATGCGGGACGTATGGGTGCATCCTAGTTACATGTTTACCAGTATTATCAGAGGGAATGCTATGTGTGCCTTGCATCCTTTACTAGGAGTTGATCCCTCCTACCTAGACTATTTAATTAGAGGCAACCCCTCTAATTGCATGACGAGGTCTCCCCTCCAAGTATTCATGCACGGTGGAACCTCATGACCTATATGGGCTATTGGCTAATTAATACAAATTTTGCATAGACACATAAGTCTTTTCAAACAATAAAACCAGTTTTATGAACATGATTCCAGGTTACTTAGGACTTATACTTTTCTGCTGCTATTAGTCTTTATGCTTATGTTATTCCATGCTATATTCGTATATCCATGCACTGAGCGTTATGCTCAGCCGTTTTCCTTTCTTGTTCCAAAACGGCAGGTACTCATGGGCGCTCGTAGACTTTAAGCGTACGTGCATATGGATTGGAAGCTATCTAGCCTTCTCTACTTTATGCATTTCATCATACATTTCATGATACATTTTGCTACTTATTTATTGGACATTGTTTAGTCCTTTTCCTTTACAATACTTATGTTTGTATGTGATGAGCTTATACTTAGGGTACCGATGTTTGTTTCCGGTATTTCCTTTCATGGTCATTTAATGTTTTTAAGACATTTACCTTGTATGCTTTGATGACATGCCATAATCACGCGTGACATTCCATTTACCAAAATGGGGTGTTACAATTATGGTATCAGAGCCAAGGCTTCGACCTGTAGGCTATCAAAACATGACCTGTGATTAGTGGGTAGTCACTATGGTCTTCCTAGAACTGACAGTCGGTTTTCATGCATTCATTATTTTCATGCATTTATGTCATATGTCATTGTCGCAGGTTTTTGACTAAGTAATGGTTGGTACAGAACTAGCCCTATTTAGTCGCATGTGATTTCATCAGAACTTTTATCTTTGGGACTGACCCATAGGCGTCCCCTCGCCATGTCTTTTGTTTTGGGTGAACTGACCATAGGCGTTTACCCTCGCGCATATAAAAGTTTTTATAAACTGCACCATGCATTCATACATCGTTTTCATGCATAAAAGTTTTCTCATGATTTATTGGCATAAATTATTTTTTTCATCATGTATATATATTATGTTTTATCAGTTTAATCATGCATTTTGTTATACTGTTAGATGGTTCTTACACGCGAGCAGGAACAACTCAATGCAGCAGTTCAAGCTACGATGCAGGCCATGCTTCCTCAGCTGAGGAACGAAATCATGGCCAAGGTATAAGCTACCAACAATCAACATCAGCACCAGCATCCTAATCATCATCCTCCTCCTCATCCTCCAGCAACACTGGTCACATGGCTGGAGAGATTCAACAAGCAACGTCCTCAATCCTTCGAGAGAACTGACAGCCCCAGTGAGGCTGAAAGCTGGTTAGCTCATATCGAGAAGATATTTGATGCAATGGGCTGCGACCCTGTCTTCAAGTCCAGGTTGTCCTGTTACAAGTTCGAAGGTGACGTACTAGGATGGTGGAAGGCAGTGAAGCAGTCTGAGGGAGGTGACAATTGGGTGGCTGGCTTGACTTGGGCTCAGTTCAGGGAGTTAGTGATGGGACAGTTCTTCCCCAAGGCTGAGCAAGACAAGCTGAAGAGGGAGTATCACGGGATCAGGAAAAGAGCTGGGGAGAACGGCAACGAGTTCATGCAGCGCTTTCTTCGTTTGGCTGGTTTTCTTGGCGCAGCAGCAGGTACTGTAGAAGAGAAAACATACAACTTTCGTTGGGCTCTTTGTACATCTATCGCCAATAATTTGGTATGTGCTACCTTCATCACGGTGGCACAAGTAGCCGATGCAGCACGTAAGCTGGAGATGCTGCAGGAGAGAGAGGAATTCGGGGAAGCAGAGGGACCCGAAAAGAGGCAGAAGACTGGGGACCAGTCTCAACCGGCTACTCATCAACAGCCTACTCAGCCCAAGGGTAACGGTCAGACCCAAGACCGTTATGCTACGGATAGGCGTGGCGGTAATGATAATTACCGTAAGAACACTGGAAACTCCAATAGCAGCAGGTCCCTAAACTCACTCATTTTTTATGTTACATGTTGATGATTCATAATTCTAACACTTTAGCATCTTCTACGAGGAATCATAGTAGCAGGACCGAAGAGGTTCACATCCTAACTGTACATCTATCACTGGTATTATGTCTTACGATTTTCTGCATTGTCCTTTTGTACCCATAAACTATGTCTCATGTGTACTTTCCTGAACAGGCTCCCAGCCAGCAACGGCACCTGTCGGAGGGTATACTCACCCTCTCTGCACTACCTGTAACCGTAGGCACCCTGGGATATGTCGCCGCGACAACGATGCTTGCTTTAAGTGTGGCCTTACTGGTCATCTCATGAAGGACTGCCGCAAGGGTGAGATAGAGGGCACATCTGGACATGCCGATTCCAAGCCATCTCCTACTACTGGGCGGGTGTACACAACTTCTCGCGATCAGGCCAACAAGTCTACAGGTACCATCACTGGAATCTTGTATATGTATGGTCAAGCTGCATGTGTTTTATTTGACACGGGTGCTACTCATTCGGTCATTTCTACTGCTTATGACAAGAATGTTAGGATATCCCTATGACATTAGAGAACGTGTTAAACATTTCCACGCCTTTAAGAGACTCTGTATGCATAACCCATGGGTACATGAGCCTTCCCCTAGAGTTTGACGATAAGATTCGTCCTGTTGACGCACTTCCATTAGATATGTGTGATTTTGACATGATATTAGGCATGGACTGGCTATCCAAACATCACGCCACCATTGACTGCCATTCATATCGGGTCATCTTCGATGATGTAAATGCACCAGAGTACATTCACAACGGTTTCGTACCCGGAAGGTCTGTATAAATAATTTCAACCTTACAAGCACGTGCACTACTGTCACATGGTTGTGAGGGCTATCTTGCTACTGTTCATGATCTGGAGGCTGAATCTCCATCTATCTAGAATCAGCCGATCGTGTCAGAATTCCTAGACGTGTTTCCAGAAGAACTCCCATGCATACCACTTGCTCGTGAAGTGGAGTTTAATATTGAGCTCATTCCAAGAGTTGAGCCAATTTCTAAGGCTCCTTACCGCATGGCTCCCATTAAGCTGAAGAAGTTACAGGAACAATTACAGGAATTGTTGGAACGCGGTTTCATTCGACCTAGTGCTTCTCCATGGGGCGCACCTGTTCTATTCGTAAGAAGGACGGCAGTATGCGTCTCTGCATAGATTATCGTGAGCTTAACAAGATCACCATCAGGAATAGATATTTGTTGCCACGCATTGACGACTTGTTTGACCAACTCCAAGGGGCCAAACATTTCTCCAAGATTGATCTGAGGTCTGGCTATCATCAGTTACGGTTAAAGAGCAGGACATTGCCAAGATTGCTTTGCGTACACGTTATGGGCACTACGAATTCGTAGTCATGCCATTTGGCCTTACCAATGCTCCAGCTGTTTTCATGGATCTGATGAACCGTATCTTCCATGAGTTCCTGGATAAGTTCGTCATTATCTTCATTGACGACATCCTGATTTTCTCTAAGTCAAAGGAGGAACACGAAGACCTTCTTCGTACTATACTACATATACTTCGCCAGAAGCAGCTGTATGCCAAATTCTCCAAGTGCGAGTTCTGGTTAGACAAGGTGGCGTTCCTAGGCCACATTGTATCAACAGAAGGAATAACCATGGACCCAGCAAAGGTTGAGGCTATTACCAAGTGGCCAAGACCGACATCAGCGACTGAAGTTCGCAGTTTCCTAGGCTTAGCTGGTTACTACCGTAGGTTCGTAGAGAACTTTTCCTGTTTAGCACTACCATTGACTAAACTGATGTGAAAAGGGGAGAAATTAGTCTGGACTGAAGAAAGAGATAAGAGCTTTGAAGACCTAAAGTAGAAGCTAGTATCTACACCAATTCTTACCCTCCCATCTGGTATAGGTGGATTTCAAATCTACAGTGATGCTTCAGGGAAGGGACTTGGCTGTGTTCTCATGAAACATGGGAAAGTGATCGCGTACGCTTCACGGCAACTTAAGCCTTATGAGGAGAACTACCCTACGCATGACTTGGAACTTGAAGCAGTCGTGTTTGCATTGAAGATATGGAGGCACTACTTGTATGGAGAATCATGTGATATCTTCACAGATCACAAGAGCCTGAAATACATCTTCACTCAACGTGAACTGAACATGAGGCAGCGAAGATGGTTAGAGTTGTTGAAGGATTATGACATTAATCTACAGTATCATCCCGGCAAGGCGAATGTAGTGGCAAATGCACTTAGTAGGAAATCCGGTATGATCAACGGCATTAAGATTGAGGAAGAGATTATAAGAGACTTGGAGCGACTAGACATTAAGATCATGATACGTGGACAACACGGATACTGGGCTAATCTTAGAGTGGAAACTGAATTACTCTATAGGATCAAGGAAGCTCAGAAGGATGATGGTGAAATTTGGGCGATCATTCAGAACTTGGATCAGCAAACGGAGCTTCGATTGGATGATGATGGTATCTTATGGCAGGGCACCAGACTTTGTGTTCCTGATTATCTTACACTCAGGGAAGCGTTATTAGCGGAAGCTCATAGCTCCCCATTCTCCATTCATCCTGGTTCGACCAAGATGTACTACGACATCGAGCAGTACTTTTGGTGGAGTGGTATGAAACATGATGTTGCTGCTTATGTATCCAAATGTCTTACCTGCCAGCAGGTTAAGATCGAGCATCAGCGGTCTAGTGGTCTACTACAACCGTTAGACATTCCGGAGTGGAAGTGGGACAAGATCACCATGGATTTTGTTACAGGTCTTCCACAGACAAAGAGGAGGCATGATGCGATTTGGGTTATCGTTAATCGACTTACTAAGTCAGCTCATTTCTTACCGATCCGCAAGGATGATCCGGTCAGCAAACTCGCCGATACTTACAAGAAGGAGATCATGAGACTTCATGGTGCTCCGTCCAGTATCGTCTCGGACAGAGATCCTCGGTTCACTTCGCGATTTTGGAAGAGTCTGCAGAAAGCTTGGGGTACAAAACTTAAGCTTAGCACGGCTTTTCATCCTCAAACAGACGGACAATCGGAGCGAACGATTCAGACATTGGAAGACATGCTTCGATCATGTGCATTGGCGTGGACAGGAGACTGGGAAGATTATATCTGTTTAGTAGAGTTTTCATACAACAACAGTTGGCATGCCAGCATTAAGTGTGCACCATTTGAGATGTTGTATGACAGGAAGTGTCGCGCCCCAATTTGCTGGGATCAGGTTGGTGAGCGAACACTTGAAGGACCGGAGATGATAGAGTTGACCAACGAGAAGGTCGCTGTAGCTAAGCAGAAATTACAAGAAGCTCGCGCACGTCAGAAGAGTTATGCCGACAAGATCGTAGGGACTTACATTTCAACGTAGGAGATCATGTCTTTCTTAAGGTATCACTGGCACGTGGTGTCAGACGTTGAAACTCAGTCCTCGATTCATCAGACCGTTTGATATCACCGAGCGGGTCGGTGAAGTATCTTATCACTTAGCGTTACCTCCGCAGCTTTCTCACGTTCATGACGTTTTTCATGTGTCCTTACATAGAGGGTACAATTATCATCCCCTTCACATGGTTCAGTATCCACTGGAAATGATTCGTGAAGATCTTACCTTCATAGCGCAACCCGAACGAGTTCTTGACAGACAAGAACCAGTCATGAGGAAGAAGACGATTCCATTCGTCAAAATCCTTTGGAGGGATCATACCAAGCGGGAAGTCACTTGGGAAACAGAGGAGTCTATCCGGGCTTCTTACCCTCACTTCAAGTTTTGAATTCGGGTATGTTCCTCTTTCAGTTTACTTTATCTATAATTCGGGGACGAATTATTCTTTTTAGGAGGGGAAGAGTTGTAAAACCCGCATGCTTTTACCATGAACAGTACACTTAGTAAACGTACGTACAAATAAAAACTTTCCTTTTATAGCATGAACACGTGTCACGATTAATAATTACAGAAGTTATGTACGTATTATTACACGATAAGTATTATGTACGTGATAATACACGATAATTATTAACAATAATAATTATAATCATGAACATGAATTCATGAACGTAAAAATCACGAACATGTAATTACGTACTTATTTATGATAATACGATTAATATCGTTACGTACAAGTATTTATATATAACACGAACATTTAATTATATTATAACACGAAACACGAACACGTAAGATATTAGACACGGGAAAACTTCGGGTTTTCCCATGTGGGCCCCATATGCCGCGAACACCAAGAGGGAAAAGGGTCAAGCCCATGTTTGGTTTTATTAAAAATAACAAAAGGGGAAACACATTTTTCATTAACAGAGTTTTTACAAAAATTACAAAACCCTAGCCTCCTTCTTTCTTTCTCTTTGGCCGCCAGCAACAACAACACCACAAGGGTGTTTGATTTGATTTTGGTGATTAGATTCAAGTGAAAATACTAAAACTATATACTTTAGGGGTTAACAGTGTAATTAAGCTAAAGTATAACTATAAGGGTTATTTTTGCCAATTTTGAAACTAAATAATATTAACTATAAATATAAGGAAGTAATGAAAGTATCATGTTAGTAGGGAGCTTTGTACAAAGATGTTTCATCTCGATATACGTTCTGACTGGATGGTTGGGTTTACGATTTAAAGTGCCCTCGCCCCTCAAACGTTTATAAAATGGCTTCTAATTATGATGGCCCGAACAATGGTACTAGAATTCCAACCAAATATTAAATAAAGAATATATAACCAATATTTAGAAATATGGAACTAAAGATTAAGGACTTGATACTATACAAAAATGTGTTAATCCAGGTTTGTGTAAGATCAAGTTGTTGATTATGAAACCAAGTTATGGTTTGTCTGATCAAGCTATTTAACTGTGAATGAAATGTATCTGATATAACTCAGACTTTATGGATCCAGGTGAGTTCGTAGCCTCACTAGATCTAATTTATAAATGATTTGAAAACCCGTGAGGGGGATATATGTTAAAATGGAATACAAGTATTTTTGGTATGCTTCTCAGATATAATTATTGACACTACGTTTACTACTGCCTTTAAAAGTCCCTTTTTAATCGTGACCGTTAATCATTTAATGAACGCTAATATTGTGAATGTACTATTAGGAACTGACATCCCCTATTTGGGCAAGTCGCACTTGCTGGAATGCTGATGGCTCTGACCTAGGCTAAACGGATACATTTTATTTTGCTTATATAGAAGTTTGGCAGACTGGCTGCTTAAGGGCAATTTGTTTGGTTCAGGTATGTCAAGTAGTGGTGCATGAGCTAGTGTAATACTCCCTCCGTCCCAAAATTATAGTCCACCTTTCTATTTTAGTTTGTCCCAATTTAATTGTCCACTTTTAAAACTTCTAAAAATATATAGGAATTTTATATCGAGATTACTAGATTACCCTTAAATGAAATTATAATCACAAACTTTAAAAAGGTTTTAAATTAATTGATTAAGGGTAAAATTGTCTTTCAGCAAAAAGTAAGAAAGAGAAAGCTGAAAAAGTGATACTTTTCTTAAACTGTGTGTTTTTTGTCGGTAGACAATAATTTTGGGACGGAGGGAGTAATAATTGATTATTTTATGTGAACGAATAATAACGTAGCTCAGGAAAAGGATCTTGTATTCAAAATGATTTTAAACCTATAAATTCACTCAACCAGTATGTTGATTTTTTTGCATATATCTCATGTCTTAAAGATTGTTAGGATGGAGCAGCATGAGGATGGCATGAAGAGGCACAAGACATAAGTTACTCTAGATTTTAGGAACCTTATATTGTAAAACTTTGATTTTTCAATGATATATAAAAGAAAGTTGATTTTGTCACTCTTTTGAGTTGTTTTCTATTATTATGACGTGTGTTCTATGAAGTAATACCCTAGATGAATGATCTGATGCGTAAAGGTAAAATGGAGGTGTTACAGATTGGTACTCTGAGCCATGGTTATATAGAACAAGAATTAAAATCTTGACTATAACTACTTTTAAAATAATTTCAAGAAAGTCCTCCGTGCCAAAGCCAGTGCTGCTACAAGAATGATGTAGATGACTGTACTGCTATTCTCCCTGATTATGTGTAAGTTTATGCTTATTTGATATTATGCCTATGTATAAATGATATTATGTTTAAATGTACGTAATATAATATAAAAAAGTTATGTTATTTATCGACGTCTAGAGAAATATGTATTCCTATCTTCCTCCTATTATCATCTTATCGGGTTCTCAAGATGAGGGTTCTGTAAGTATTCTTGATGATTTCCCGAAGTATATTTCCAGTCTCCCAATGAATAATCCATATGATACGTCAGAAAATTCACCTAAAGATCAGAAAATCCTAAAATCCGTTTTGCCTTTTGACGACGACCTCTATATACAAGTTATACGAGCATATAATAAAGAGATAGATTTTACACCTTGACACCAAAATTTTGCATCACCTTACCCTAAAATGCACCACCACCTATATCTGAAAACTTACCCAAAAATATCCATGAACAACAATTTAAAAATATCATACCCTATATGGAAGAAGTTCCTCCCGATCGTATTGAAGATCTTGAAGATAAAGTTGAAGGACTTAGGAAAGGCCGAAGAATCATACAACGAGATTTTGAGAAGTAATAAGGAGATTTTGAAGAAGCTAAAGCCAAGCTGCAGGGAAGACAGATGATACACAATGAAGAAATTGTTCAATCTCAACTGAAGATTTCTACTCTTGAGTTGGTCATTGAGGACATTCAATTTTGACATCGAGCCAACAAACGAAGTCTTTTTGATGCCATCAAAGAACTTAAGAGGGAGAGATGAAGACATTAGACTATTAAGTTGTAAATACTTTCAACTTTATGTCTTTACTTTTATGTTAACAGAGAAGCTTGTCCTATAAGTTTAAGCAAACAAGTTGTTAATAAATAAAAGTTGTGTTTTCTCATCTTGTCATTTCATATTTATTTATGAGAAGTAAGAAATCCCTATTTCTTGGTTCTCTCAAAAATGATTATGAATGAAATTACGTTA
Organism: Glebionis coronaria; assembly: GCA_025667525.1. Lineage (NCBI taxonomy): Eukaryota > Viridiplantae > Streptophyta > Magnoliopsida > Asterales > Asteraceae > Glebionis > Glebionis coronaria. Next base: position 632,869,300 of record CM046875.1, on the reverse strand, counting down.
ATTCTAGGAAAAACATATGCTTGATAAAGTATATATTCTTGGAATTTTTGTTATCTTCTATGATAATATAAATTATCAATTCAATGTAACCCGCAAGTTTGAAGAAAGAGTAAGGAAACTTCCCAAGTTTTCTAGAAATATTCTATTCTTAGATTTTGTCTATCAAAAGGATTCTCCTATATAATATATGATATGTAAAAGAGAAGCTTGTTCTCTAAGACGAGTTTTTACATTTTCCGCTATATTCCTCCATTCCATATCATAGAAAAATTATGTTACGATTATGTATGAATCATATCTCTATAAATCCGTGGTAAACTTTGAAATCCTATTTTCATAGATGGATTTATTATCCATAGATATAAATGATAATCAATATAGTAAGTTTCCTATATAAACCCAAAAGATATACGTTGTGTTCGATAAGCGTTTATATGTATCCATATACATATTTGACAAATGTTTTCTGATATAAGTATACCTTGGATTCTAAATTATATATATTCTTTCTCTTCTTTCTAAACCCTATAAAATCTTAACGAAGAATTGACAATGATGTGGCTACAATCCTGCAACTGCAAATTGAAGGGGCCTTACCGACGCACTTGGTTATCTCAACTAGTAACCCGGGCCTACATAAGGTTTCCTTACGAACGACTTCACAACGACTTCCACGATCACAAACGTACAAAAATGGATTTTCCCAGTTTATGGTTTCCCTTGCTCGTCTAGATTTGATCTTGTCGTGTCGGCGCTCGAGTTCTTGAATCCGTTGCTTAAGGCTTGCAATCTTCACGTCACATGGATCTCGTTCATTGCCTCATTCGAAGAATCTATGAATTTGATATTCTCCACGATTTCGTTCGACCATTAGTACCAAAGATCTGATACCAAATGATGGCGGGACCTTTGTGAATGCAAGAAACCACTCAAGAACAATGAACAAGAACTCGATAAACCCTCAAAAGGGTGCCCAACCGGGACTTCAAGAGAACACACTCTTATGTTCTTAACTCATAATCTGCCTAAAACCCTAAGAATTCTAATACTTATATCATAAAAGAGACTAGAGAGAAATCCAATAATCTTGGTCGAACCTAAATAAGAAACAAACAAATCTTCCGTAAATATAAGTAATCTCTTAAAATTAAAAAGATAGACATCGACAATTATAAATTGTCGTTTTACCCTTCACTCTTCTCGTACAATTAAAACAAATGAATTCACATGTTAATCGAAGAACCGGCGGTTAAGCTAGAGGAGTGAATGCCTAACATGCCCTGCATCATTCTCCTCCACTTGGAAAAGACTCGTCCTCGAGTCTTGTCTTTCCAAGTCTCGAACTCTAAAACTTTCTAATGCCCATTTGTTTCTTTAACATAGGTTCTCTATGGAGAATCACGTTCCATCATGCCAACTATTTAATAAGATGATCTAGGTGAAGTGACATCATCCTCGCTCACGTGATTGTTGCCTCAATCGGCGAGTCTACGGTTAGCTTGATTTTGGAATACGTCTTGAAGGTTCTTCACTTGTTTAAGGAGGTCTTCATTCTTTACAACACGTGGTACTTGGTTAATTGTTTCGTTGCCTCGTCCGGCGAATCTATGAGCTATATAACCAAATAGTTGCTCACGTACACATAATTGTGGGATCAATAGGCCATCGTATAAAAACAATTCTACAGAAAAAACAACAACTTTAAATAGGTATATCTCCCTGTATAGAAATCTAATCGCAAATCTGAACTGTGAGATCATAGATCTATATGTCTTGAACATCCTGCCAAAAAATCATAGAGATCCAACGGTTAAAGAATGTGTGCCGTCATTTTTATCACAGCTGCGTAGAAAATGACGAACGGAAAGAAAGAAATTTGTTTCTCGCGATATGGCTTCAATAAGCTGTGTGATTTCTTCTCCAAACCTAGGCTTTTGATACCAAATGATGCGGATCTTTAACGGCCGAATAACATATATATAAAAGAACAATTGGATCGATAATTCCAGTAGGGAACTCGATTAAAGCAAAGCTTTATTATCAAAACATTCACTCCTAAACCTTAAACAAATGTAACTATGTAAACTAATTCATTAGCTTGGAAAGAAGCTAATAAACTTAAAAATGAAACTAAAACCTTGCAGAACTAAAAATGACTAAATAAACCTTAAAACATAAAAGTAGTAGTCCAGGTTTGTGTTGAGTCCATAACTGCATCATCTTCAACGTGTGCAAACTGCGTACACTTGATTTTAAAGATAAAGGTACTTAAGAAAACAATAGAATTTATAGACATCCCGAGATGCACACAATGAATTCAACTGCACTACTACACGACCTTTACGATGACATGGGGGACATTAGTCTGAACTAGTTTGTGATGTGTCCGTTGTCAGGTGTATGGCTCTGTTATCGTTGAAATATGCATGTTTAAGTGTTTGTGTCAAATAAAACTATGTTTAGGAGTGTATGTTTGCACGTCTCCGATGTGTTTCCACAAGGGATATGTATAATATTCTGAATAAATAAATGTTTGTTTTTACGAAATCTCATTTTGTAGTATATAGACGTCGTGAAAATAAAATGTCACATAGTCAGTATTCATCACGATAGTGTATAAAAAAGAATTATATATTGTATACATAATAATTATATAGTTACACTTTATTTTATAAGTAATAACTATATAGTTTATTTAATAAATATATATAGTGTAAATAATTAACAATAAATTTCTGGTTCACTTTTCCAAGGGACGTGTCGTTGAGGATTCTTTGGCGGGTAAATTCCCGCTAACATTTTCGCTACATTATTTTAGTTTTTCTCGTTTAGTTGGACGCTTCCCTGGCGACGTGTCGCCGGGGATAAGTTGGCACGTTCACAAAACACGAGGTTAACACTAATCCCATGTTAACTACTCTAACCAAGGAAACCCTGACGACTTGTCGCTGGGGAAAACTTGGCGGAAAATTTTTCCCTTGTTTTCTGGAACACTTTTTGTCAAGGCTTTGACCGACTTTTCCGCGATGACGTGTCGCGGGGATTATTTTTGTGTTTTAAACTTTTTAAATTGTTTTTTTATGAATTTCTTTAATAAAAAGTTTTTCTCCAAAACAAAAATTCAATTTTTTTTCCAACAAAATAATTTTTTCGGATTTTTTTTCATAGTTTTTTTCAGCTACTATTTTAATTCGGGAAAATATATTATATTAGAAAAAACTGAATTTCAGCTGGAAAAAATTGAATAAAAAATTATGAAAAAATATTCGAAAACAATTATGATTTTTTGTCCAAAACATAAATTCAATTCTTTTTCCAAGAGAATAATTCTTTTTCATAATTTTTTAGCTACTACTTTAATTCCAAAAAAAACTTATGTTGGAAAAAATTCGAATTTTTGTTGAAAAAAAATCGACAAAAAGGCTGAAAAGAAATCGAAAAAAATATGCTCTTTTATAAAAAGTTTTTGTCCAACACAAAAACTCATTTTTTTCTCAAAAAAATAAAATAAAAAATCGGATTCTTTTTCATAATTTTTTTTGGTACCATTTTAATTCGGAAAAAAATCTGAAAAAAAACTCGAAAAAAAATCTAAAAATATTTTGGTGGTGAAATTACAGTTAGTGATTAGGATATTATGTGGTGCGGATGAAAAAATTTAAGAATTTTAATTATTTTAAAATAGACTCTTTTTTTTTTTTTTTGAATTACAATTTTCTTTATAAAATTACGATTTTTTAAGAAATTTTAATTTTTTTTTGAAATTACAATTTTTTATGAAACTAATATTTTTTATGATATTACCATTTTTTTATATGAAATTACAATTTTTTTTATGAAATTGCAATTTTTTTAATGATATTACAGTTTCTTGTGAGATTGCAGATTCTTTTTGTATGAAATAAAATCTTTGTTATGAAATTAGAAATTTTGACAAAATTTTAATTCTATGAAATTTTTGTTCTTAATTATTTTTAATAATTATGTAAATGCGACAGACGACTTTTTCACCACTCCGTCGCAAAACAATGAATACCGACGAAATTTCGACAGAAATGACTGTCGATATTGACTTGTTTTCAAGTAGGGAATTGGTAACCGGTTGCCGGTTACCAAGTGGCCACATAGATACATTTGATAAAGTACACGTATGATATAGATAATAAAAATAATACACGTACTATATCCGTATATTTCAAAAAATACGTGACTATTTTATACCTTAAACCCTTTCCTTAGGGTTATAGAAACGTAGATATTGACTATATAATTCTTTGTGCAGATCTGAACACAAAACCTCAAGCATACGCTAACCAGCAGGGTCTGGAGTCTCAGCCTACTTTGTCACCTTTGTTTCAAATCTTTGAAAGACGAAATTTTATACTTGGATTCAGTTGGTAGTGTGAAAGCCGAAAGTAAGACCCAAACTTAAATAAAATCATTATGGGTGGTGGTCTAGTTTTGTATTTTTTTTGTTGATTCAATTTTTACAAGTGTTATGTCGATTAACATTTAATGCAACATACAAAACTCAATCCAAGAGAACATAGAGTCTGCAAAGTTCTGGACAAACCAAATACAAATCTGAACCGGGTCCGGTCTCATGCACAACCGAATGTTATCCTTTATTGAACCGCATAGACCCGAATATAGGTCATTTTTGTCCGGTCTTTGGCTTGGGACTTTTAGATCTAATCGGTTTTAGGTCGTTCCTGATTCATTCGACCCCATTTTAGACACTGATGAGCCTTAGAACATACGTAGTAATATACCATCGTTTTGAACGGCAAAAAAATAATACTAATTTAGGTCCATTACTACTTGTGCTATTTTACCCACCCCGAAAGAATTAACTAACCATCCAGCTACACTTACTGTTTAATAGAGGATTTATTAGCACTGAAACCTCTACGTTACTATGGGAAAACTCAATTTAAGATAAACGAACCAAATAAACAAAACACTAGAAAACACGACCAAGCTAGATACGTAGTATATAGCCAAACAAGAGTGTCTTAAACAGCATTAACTATTATCTTCATTCCTTGAGTACAATGACTAGAGATAGAGCAAATGAAGTAGTTGGAACCTTTAGCAAGAGTAATTCGGTCGTGTCCACTTGTGTACACCTTTGCATTGCCTGGGATAACGCTGCAATTTTCAAGCCCGGTCTGGTTCACAACTGCCACATTGTGAACTCCTTCTAGGTAGTTGAACACTAATCATAAGATAAAATGATTATAGATCAGATAGTAATGATACAAGCAAACCATTGTCACGTTTTAATTTATCATAATACTAGACATTAGTACTAATAAAAAAATCACGTTTACCAAAAAAAAAAAAAAAAACATTAGTACTAATAAATAAAATCGAAAAAAGTTAAATATGTAAAATAGTGATAATAAGCAATACCAAGAACGTCGCCAGCATTAAACTTCTTGTCATTAGTCCAGTTAGAGACGTCAAACGTCCATATTCCTGCATCGCCGACGACATAAGTTCTTGCATGAGCTACCTTGATTTGGAACGCCACAACAACTAGGCAGAATACCGTCGCTACCATCACTGCATTGCCTCTACCCATAACTATTATGATATATGATACGATACGCTCGAGTCAAGACAGTGATGAATGGTTTGGTGAATTTTTATGAATAGTATGTTTTGTTTGTGTAAGGTAAGGGTGGTTATACAACCTAAATTTATAGCAAAAATTTGTTTTGAAAATCTAAAATTATTAATTTCAGAGATTAAAACTTTTCAATTAATAATCATATTGGGATATTACTTTTGATCATCATTTTTATAAGTGAATTATGATAGTTATTGCGAGTTAAGAATTTTTTTCAACTTAACAAAGGTTGTTTATACTTTATTTAACCAACATTTGACTACTTTTGATACTTTTTATGAACATAGAGGCTATGTTTGCTAAAAGTTGTTTGAAAGTTTTTTTTAGAGCTGTTAGCTTTTGGTTAAAAAAATAATTTATTAGCTTTGTTTGACACAACAATTTTGTAGAGCTGTTAACTTTTTATTTTAAACAAGTAGCTCTCAAATAAAAAGCTTTCTCATACAGCTTTTTAAATTGTGAAGAGCTGTTAAAGTTGTAAATTACTGATTTACCCTCCAACCATATTATAATTTATTTAAATATGTATTTTTAAGTAATTTTACATCTTAATTTTACAGTCAACAGCTAATATACCAAACACTTTTATTAAAAATACAGTTTTTTAGTAAAACAGCTTACAACTAGTTTTGCCAAACATAGCATCATACTTAATTAATGATTATTCATTAGTAACTTTTATGTATTCTTTAACTATTTTATTGACTCGTGAAATTCCTAGGGCCTTAAGAGATCGTTGACAGTGCTTTTATAAAAGATCTATTCGTGGTATAACGTAAATAAATCACATGTTGTACTCGTAAATGAAAAATATTAACAACATATAAAAAATATGCAACAACAAAAAGGTTTAATATACCTCAACATGCAAAGCGACTAAGCGAGTCATCAGTCATTAAACAATATAAACGTAGTTTAAACATTCTAATACCAGTGCATTTTAACATTTACAGAACACCACATCTACTGAAGGAAAATCACCTATAGGTTCTTTTATCACTTGCCATTAGAAAAAGCTCTCCCAGCCCACATGTCAGCCATATTGCAAAGTGTTAAGAAACTCTGATTTTGCCAAGGATCGGGTCTGTTTTCTTTTGCTGGCGTCGCAAAATTATTATCTTTTTTCAAACCTGCTCACGAGAGCAAGGAAATGTTTGTTATGCTAGGATAGAATGACATTAAACAAAAGTTTTCTTTGTGTGTTGTATCTTTTTTCGTAGCCATGACCTCGGCCCATGTATGTTGCCTGAGTTTTTGCAAGGCACGTAGTAAGGGTAATGTTTGTTATGTATGTAGTTGCTTTATCGTATTTGCTCTTTTGCTATTTCAATCTCATTATCTGATTTGAAGACCAAATATCTCAAAAAAAGGCAAAAAAACTCTGTTGTTTAGATGGAGCAAAATAGTTGCAAGAAGCCAAGCTATCGGAAACTCTAATGCCAACATTTCCGCGGTCGATGCACAGAATGAGATGATGCTAAAGCAAAGGGAAACCTATTTCTATGTACCTGCTTGTTTATTAGCTCTTGTCATCGATTTTATATCGTCGTTAGCATCAAACTTACGTATCCCACAAAAGTATATACATAGGGATTAACATTATTTTAATATATTTACTATTGTAGTGGTTTTTTTTATTTGAATTATTATGTAATGTTTTTTTAATTATTTATTTAATATTTTTATTTAATAAATTTTAGTTTTAAAAGAAAAAGAAATAGATAGCCTTGACGCGGGAACAAATCGTATGTAAGTCGTTGAAGAAATAAAACTTAAACTTACGTGTCAAAGTCGGACTAGATCACCAATGTGTCTAACCTTAGACTTTGTACGACCGGTAATTACATTGTTCAACGCTAATACGGAGTAATTGTTTTTAAATAAGAAAAAAATCCAAACTTACGAGTTGACAATTGTGGTCCTTCACTCTTTACTCAAAATGAAGAAAAATAAAACGTTAATCTTTTTAATGCATCAAGTAAAATATGATTTAAGTAATACAAGTTTAAAAGTTAAACAGACACATGTTTTAGCATACAATAATTAAAAAAAAATCATTATCTTCGCTTTTTAAATTAATTTTAATTAATACATGTTATAAAGTATATCTTACAAATACACATTAATTAATATATTAATTAATAATATTTTAAAAATACCCCGAAGTTGAATAATACATATTATTATACATATTATACAACTATTAAAAAAACTTCGTACAATTTACAAGTTGGTAGTACATATGGTATTAAAATCGGACCAGGTTAACGTGTTTAATTGAAGACATGAGAAAACCAACAAAAACATATGCAAATAAGCGAACCAAGTCTCATCGGAATTATTTTTTTACATTTCTCAGATTTATCACAGTGTACCCGCCGATGCATCGCGTGAGTACCCTACTAGTTCTTTCTCAAAAGAATACCCTCATATGCATACTTTTTTATCTGAATGAATCTCTACTACCCTATAATAAATTTAAGAGGTGAGATCTATAAGGAACTTACACTAATAAAAGAAGAAAGGAACCAATCTTGTCCATCCAATTCATTATCATCTAAGGGTTAAGATTAAATTTACAAATCACAATTAAACGCTAAAATTTACAGCAAAAAACACACACATTGGATCTAGTTTATCTCTCTACAAAAATATCCTCACCTTATCTAAAAAATACCAGATTTAGATAACAACCACCTCACCGGAAAATTAAAATCCGACCACCACCACCATCACCGACCACCAGATCCACCCCGACGTCTGCTTTCTCTCTCTGCTATCTACCCCGACCTCGACTTTTTCTCTTTACCACCAGTTCCACCCCCGAGCATCATCCCCGACCACGAACACCAGATCCACGTCGTCGGAAAATAACAACTTCGTCGAAAAACGGATGAGACAATGATACATGATGTTATGGTTGTGGTTAGCCAGCTTGATTTCAATAAAAAGTAGATTTCATAGAAGAAGATGTAGGTATCATGGTATCATGATAGAAGATGAAGATGAAGAATAAATAGTAGAGCAACTTTTTAAAATCACTTGTGATTTGTTCATAAGTGAAAATTACATGTGATTCACTTTAATCTCATGTAATTTTCTATGTATTTATTTCTATTTTATTAAGTGAAAATTACATATGATTCACTTGAATTACATGTAATTTCTATGGAATTACGTGGTGATTTGTCTATGTAGTTGATTCTATTTTAGTAAGTAAAAAATACATGTAATTCATTTGAATCACATGTAATTCTTCTAGAATTACATGTGATTTGGCTATATAAGTGTGTATTTGTTAATAAGTAAAAATTACATGTGATTTAAGTGAATCACATGTAATTTGTTATGAAATTTTGTGTTTGTTAATAAATGAAATTTACATGTAATTATTTATAAATCACATGTGATTATGTCTAATGACATGTGATTGAGTTGTTATTTTGTGATAAGTTTCATGTGATTCTATTTTTTGATGTACAAATATGAAAACAACAAGAATAACTGTATATGAGCATAATTAAATAATGAAACACCTGGTGTATCAATATATCCAACGAAGTGAAATTGAGAAAAGATGAAGGTTTGCGGATACTATAAAGTGAAGACGAACGAGCATACTAAAATGACTTGTCAAAATAATCCAAAAACAAGGAGAAAGAATAAGACGACACTCATTTTTTATGTTTAAAAACTTTTTTGTTTTTGAATTCTATGCATTATCGGATAGTTACTTGATCAGATTTCGTTTGACTATATAAAATACATATGTTTGTTAGTTGAATACAAATTACATAATTTTAGGTTGTGAGCCATATGATAAGTAAAAAGATTACATGACATTATCATTGAATCACATGTAATTCAAGCAAAATCACATGTAATTATCATCGAATCACATGTAATTCATGCAAAATTACATGTGATTCAAACAAAATCACATGTAATTTAGAAGCCAAATTTTTTTATATATTTTACATGAATGACATTTTTATATATTGACAGAATTACATGTGATTCAAACAAATGACATGTGATTCATCTAAAGTTAGTTTGTTAAAAGAAGTTAAGGTTATGCTTGATTCCCATGTAATTATCACCGAATCACATGTAAATTAAGCAAAATTACATGTGATTTGCATACGAAACACATGTGATTTGCACATGAATACATATTTTTTAACCGAGTCACGTGTGATGACTTATACACACATTAAAGTCGTATTATTGCAAAGACAACACAAGGTCACAAATTTGACATCTTTATATATACACTTTGATAAAAAAAATGTAACATCCAATCAAGTTATCTATTGTTAAGGACTAATGAACACTAAAAATGACAATGACAATATTTTATAACCAGTAATAACAATAACTTAACCAAAGAAACCGACTAAGTCCAATTCTTAGTTTATACTTGTTATCACTTTTAAAATTTGATTCGACATATCTCATGTGTATATCACATGTGATTTATCTCAACAAAATCTATATTACAAGTGTGAATAAGTAAGAAATTAAAACAAGTATAGCAACAGACTTGTTTAATTGAAAACATCTTTGAATCAACTTTTTATAGTTACCATGTAGTAAATTAAAACAAGATAGACTTAACCATTAAATCAAACTCAATACAATTCGATTGTGCTTTTTCTCAAATCACATGTGATTATGCTTAAATCACATGTGATTCTGCTTAAATCACATGTGATTCTGCTCAAATCACATGTGATTCTGCTAAAATCACATGTGATTCTACTCAAATCACATGTGATTCTGTCACACGCAAACCATAAGCTTATAAAAAAATAATACACACCACCATACTAATAGCCTTCAGAGGTATCTCAGTTCTCAAGAGCAAGAGTGGGATCAAGAAAACTTTCAAACTTCATCTCCTAAGCGAGCCTGATAATAGTTTTATCATGCGTACATGCTCGTCAAAATGTAGAGCTGTGGATGAATTGTGATGGTGCAACTCCGTTAGCCTTCATATCTTTTAGAATCTACCTTAATCCCTCCAACATGTGATCAAGCTTCCCTGTCCTACAGTATCACTACAAACCAATGCCATAGTAAAGTTATCACACTTCCACCCTCTCTTCCTCATCTCGCATCCTTACAACCATCAAAGTCACCAACCCATATTTCGAAAATTAGCTCCAATAACGCATTATAACTATCCTCATTTGGCGCACACCCCATTTCCTTAATCCGGTGAAAAACCGTTTCACCTCACTAACCACCCCTAAATCACCCAAACACCGCAAAAATACCCAACGCACGCAATTCACATAACACTTCGCCTCCATCATTCATTACAAAGCTTCCTCATTGTGCGTTTTGTCAAACACCTGATACATTAGTAGCCATGACATCCTAAGTATAGCAATTGGCAAACACTTGAGCACTCTTTCACAAAATTTGTTATTCAACATGTTTTGATATAACACATCTATATAAAAATATAAACAAACACCACCAGTTTGTTAAAATGAAGCCATATCATCCAAATTCGTTAGTGTTGCTAGAGGTGGTGTCGACGGAGTGCTGTAGATCGACGACATATGGCAGGGGTGCAGTGGAGGTGTCACGGCGGTGGGGTGACGACGGTGGTAGGTGCAGTTGTAGAGTTTGATTAGGGTTTGATTTGGGGTGTGTGTTTGTGTTTGTGTGTGTGTAACAGGTGGAAAGGAGAAAGATGGAGGAGATATCTACCGTATGGTCTATTTAGAAATGAATGGGTGAGATCAATTCTTTTTTACTTTTTTAAGTACATGTTCCCTATAATACATTTAAAATATGGTAAATAAATAAGGCTTCAACATAAACCAAAACATTCTCCAAATTGTCGTTTTCTTTGTTAACATTAACACCAGTGGTTTTAATTTTAATTTACCCACAATCCTTGTTTTCTTCATCATGTCTAAACGTCAAGATTATATCCAGATCCGATCTCTTGGAAATTCCGACGCTAACATATAATAAGAATAAACCATGTCGGATTTATGACCTTTGATCATCTGGTGACCTGAAATTACCGGAAAAACACTAATTCTTCTCCAACTTTCTGTCATCATCGCAAGCAGACTTGCTTTCATCTTCACCCTTATCGTCCTCGACGTCCATACCTGTCACCAGCTCTTCCTCTGCCTATTCGACATCCCGTTCCTCCTTTATATCCATCTATAGTATGTCCTGTATCTCCTCAACTGCCATAACTCTAAAAAAAATTTCAAACCAGCTTCTATTTGTAAATTTTGCTTATCGCTATGTTCTCACGATCTCTCAATAAATAAAACGAAAAAAAATAAAAGTAAAAGTTTCACCTAAATATTTGAAGGAAACACTTTACTTTTAATATCATGCAAGTTATACTTGTTTTTCATTCCTTTTCTTTTTCTTTTTCTTTTCTTTTCTTTTTTTTCTTTATCAAGTAACTCAAGAACACGTCCATTTTTTTATTTTACTTCATTTCCTTTACTTTTCTTTAATACTACTTGATTCTCATCTAACTCACAGTTTTCTGTATCAATAATTGTTCCACATAATGCCGCTATCCGTGTAAACACCTCCTCCGTCCAACAAGCTAATGGTACTCCAATAATATTTATCCACGTAAGTCTTCCACGGGACCTAAATTCTTACATGAAGTCTAATAGTCTATATTGGCATATATGCAGTAACATACACGACCTCTTTCATGATTACTTTGACTTATATGATTCTTTAATATTGGGTTTAAATCAGCAGCTATTAGCTGTGAGAGACGCAGAGGTACCTGGTACTGTAAGTAAGCGAAAGACCCATGTTATTGGCATCTTTACATTGTCAAACGTCCTTCTGTTTTGAACATATGTAATGTACTCGCCTACTTTAGGATCAACATGCTCCCTAGAACCACAACTATATATATCCGTGAAACTCCCACTTGTCCGGCATAGCAGTATTCAAAACTCCAGTTAAATGATGTATCTTACTTCTAATAATGACTCTATTTGTTCATTCCGTTGATCCTTGACACAATTAAGGGAATTAGACCTAGCTTTTGCTCATTTTCATCATTGCTAGATTTTGTTCAACACACCAATTGAAAGTTTATCGACATAAAATTAATAGTCGTGTGATAGGATCGAACTCGGGATTACGGGATTTCACACAATACGTAAAGGGTTAAATTTATTTATTTAATATATTTTATATATTTATTAAATTAAACCAAAATTAACTAAACAATGGTTAATTAAATTAATAGTTAAGTTAAAAAACCATTAAGGAATTATGTGAGAAAAGGAAAGTCAGAAAAGTTCGAGAAACACCCTTGGGGTGTCCACCGACCGTCGGCCAAAGGGGGAGGGGGTAAAAGGAAACTTTGTGTTTCTTAAATTGTGTTTAACTTGGAAAACAAGTTTTGCTAACCACTATATAAAAAAATTAATCCCCTAATTATTTTTTGTCCCTCCCTCCTCCTTCTCTCCCTTGCGATCGCCGAACAAACACACCCTTAGGGTTGTTTGATTTTCGAATTAGCTTAAATTCTACAAGAGTTGAAGTCCCGGTTTGCAAGTGCTAGACTCACGGTTAGCCCGTTGCATTACGTGTGTACAAGAGCGTAATATAGTTTTACTTTAAACTATATCTTGGTATAATTCTTCACAAACTCTAATTGGGGATTCGTCGGTGTTCTTGTGGATCTACGCTAGGATAAAGGTATGTAACCCTCGATTAATTATAATTGTGTTAATATGATCTTGTTAAATCGCTTCCGCTATAACGCGCTTTGATCTTTGTTATGATTATATAATTGCTATGAACATCAAAAACCTTCAGTGGCATCAAGAGCCGTTTTAACATGTTATAATTATCGAAATCTAAAGGTTTTTTTTAACTAATGGTGATTTGAGTTAAAATTACATGTTGTTTTTTATGTTTTAACAAAAATTAGGGTTTTGTTTTTGTTTTTCTTTTTTGTTTTTAAAAATCGGCTTAGCCGAATTTTATATTAAAAAAAGGTTTTTTTTGTAAACCCTAAAATTACATGGTAAAAATCTTTATATGTTTGCATGAATTAATTGTTATGTCATGTATGGTTACGATCCGTAGTGTTTTAATTGTTAAGAATATGTGGGAGATCCGTGATGAACGTGCATATTTTCACGGATCATGGGATTTTATATGCTATTTGCTTTATTCAATTCAAAGTTTTAAAATTATGGAAGACTTTTTATGTTCATAAAAACCCTAGATTTTATGTTCTTTGAATAAATTGTTATGCATGTGGCTATTTGATTTAGTTTTTTTTGTACCTACTTGTTTTCATACGTTTTATATTAAATGTATGTTGTAAACAAGGGTAATTTTTACAAGAAAAATTAATATGGACTAAATCATATAAAAATTAATGAATTGTTTTGAGATCTAATTTACATATGATTTGCGTTGATTGGAATTGCAATGATAACTTAACGGCCTACTCAATTTTGACAAACTATAAAGTGGGTATAATGCACCGTTGGTCTTGTACCCGGTTAAGGAAGGAGGTGTTATGCTTCAGCGCTGACCAAATTCCCGGCTTGCCTGTGCCTCAAAGTTGGAATTACCTACGGTTATTATTCTTTCAAACTTACAAATATATGAGGAAATTTTATTATCACCAAAAGGTTTACTAAAGGTTTTATTAAACTGATGTTATGGAGATGTATGCATGCTTCTCCATACATGATTTTGACACCAAAATCAATACCCTTAAATTTAAGTCTTATGCCATCTAATTGACGAACATTTGAAGTTACAATTGTCGTCATATGAGATTTTGGACGATGTTGTAATGGAAGAAAACTTCATGACTGAATAAGATTGCACATGAAGGTTTTACGTTCTTTAGATTAGTCGACTTGATTAAGTTACTCAGTGAGATTTGGAAACTTAAGGCATAAAGTAGGGATGAAACATGTTTACGATGCAAAGAGACTTTTGGCAACGTAAATCCCTAAAATATCTAGAAATTGCAAATTTTTTTGTCAATTATTGTTCGACAAGTTATCGTGTTGAATATATTTGTCACTAGCAGATCAACTGATGCGATAAGTTTATGTCAATATGGATTCTAGTTTCAAGGAAAATACTATGGTTTTATTACCGCGGTAATTTTATTTTCTTGAATGGTATTATCAAAAATACTAAAGTTTGAACTTATTTCTGTAGAAACGGCTCAACCCGAACACAATATGACTATGAGTTCTGCGTTCAAAGGTTTCTTTGAGCGCCCCGAACTTATTGGCCCTAACTTCAATGATTGGTATCGCTCACTAAGAATAGTTCTGAGAGCAGCGGGTACTATCGATATCTTGACTACTCCTTATCCGGAGGATCTTGCTGAAGGAGCATCTGATGCGCAAAGGCTTGAACACGTTGCTAATGTTAAGAAGCACTCTGAGGTGGCTGCTTTAATGTTAGGAAGAATGGTTCTCCACTTCAATAGAAGTATGAGCTATGTTCTCCGAAGCGAATGCTTGATGAGCTCAAGGCTATGTTCGAAAGGCCGCAAGCTGTGGAAATCTACAACTTGGTAGATGCTCTCCATAGTTGCAAGCAAGCTCCTGGAAAGTCTGTAAGTGCCCATTATTTGGAGATGAGGGGTTATATGGAACAGCTCATTGCACTAGGACAACCCTATGATCATAATATGGCTATCAACTTGATCAATAGGTCCCTTAACAAGGACTTCAATGATTTTGTTCGTAACTATAATATGCATTGCACGGGGAAGATAGTGAATGATTTACATGCAATGCTCATTGACTATGAAAAGGGGTTAAAGGACAAGGCATCTACTTCTACTCCTCCTGTGCTTTATGTACAAAAGGGTGGAGTGAGTAAGGCAAAACTGAACAAGAACAACAAGAAATGCAAGGGCAAAGGCAAGGGTGATAAGGGCAAAGAAGTTGTGACTTACTCTAAACCCAAGCAAAACTTTGTCAAGAAGAATCAATCTAAGAAGGATGAGACTTGTTTCCATTGCAAAGAAAGTGGACAATGGAAGAGGAACTGCCCTCTTTATCTCGAGGAGTTGCGAGAAATAAAGAAGAAGGTTGAGCTTGGTGCTGCAGCGTCTTCAGGTAACTTATATTTGAAAGAGTTATTTAATCTTACATACAAATCAAATTCATGGGTATATGATACAGGGTGTGGTATTAACATTTGTAATACTATGCAGGGATTTGAGTTGGAGAGGAAGCTTACCAATGGGGAATAATTTCTTCATGTGGGCAATGGCGCACAAGTAGTGGTTGAAGCTATAGGAACATTTAATCTAGTTTTACCTTCGGGTCTAGTACTGAGATTAAATCATTGTCATTTTGCACCTAATATTGTTAGGGATGTTATTTCCTTTTCGTGTATGTTGGATCTTGGATTTATTCACACTAATGATAATAATAGAATTTCTATTTTCAAAGATGGTTTATTCTATTTTGATGCAATTTCTGTGAATTGTGTTTTTGAAATTAACATGCATGATAATAATTCCAAGAGAAAGATTGATTCTGTGTTTAGCATGAATAAGAAGAGAAATTTAGACAAGAACTCTTCTTATCTTTGGCATTGTAGACTTGCCCATATTGGGAAGACTCGCATACAAAAGCTTCAACGTGATGGTCGTTTGGAAAATATCAGTGATGAATCATTTGATAAATGTGAGTCTTGTATCTCTGGAAAGATGATCAAGAAACCTTTTAATAGCAATATTGAAAGGGCTACTGATCTACTTGGTCTAATACATACTGATGTGTGTGGACCACTTAGACATGTGTCAAGGAGAGGTGCTAGCTACTTCTTAACATTTACGGATAATTATAGTCGTTATGGTTATGTTTATTTACTTAAGCATAAACATGAGGTATTTGAAACATTCAATGTGTTTAAGGCAGAAGTAGAACTGCAACTAGGAAAGAAGATTAAAGCTCTTTGTTCTGATCGAGGTGGTGAATATTTAAGTCAAGAGTCTAAAGATTATTTAAGTGAAAATGGAATTGTTCAGAAACTCACTTCTCCATATACTCCACAACAAAATTATGCTTTAGAATCTGCTGTACGTATTCTGAATATGGTTCCCACAAAGAAGGTTGATAAGACACCATATGAACTATGGCATGACAAGAAGCCATATTTGTCTTATTTAAAGATTTGGGGTTGTGAAGCGTATGTGAAACGTGACTCTGAAGATAAACTCCAACAACGCTCTGTAAAATGTATCTTTGTAGGTTACCCCAAGGAAACTATGAATTACTACTTTTATTATCTGGCTGAGAACAAAGTAGTTGTGGCTCGGTATGGAGACTTCCTTGAAAGTGATCTTGTAAATCAAGAATTCAGTGGGAGAGATTATGATCTTGAAGAAATTCAAGAAGATACACTGCCTTCTGAAAATACTAGCGAAGAAATTCCAATAGCGCCAGAAAGTCTGGGAGCTCCACCGGAATTAATTCCTCTACGTAGGTCTGCAAGGACTATACGTGCGCCAAGCAAACTATGTCTTAACATAGAGGATGATGAGGAGGAGGTAGGGGATCTTGGTGAACCTGCTAACTATCGATCCGCAATGCTTGATCTAGAAAAGTTAAAATAGATAGTTGTGATAAATGAGGAAATGAAATCCATGAAAGTCAATGATGTTTGGATTCTTGTAGATGCACCTAAAAATACTAAAGTAGTGAAAAATAGGTGGATTTTCAAGAAGAAAACTGACATGGATGGTGAAGTACAATCCTATAAAGCACGTTTAGTAGCTAAAGGTTTTACTCAAACTTTTGGCGTAGACTACGAGGAGATATTTTCTCCTATATCAGGCTTATGAGCTATTAGGATTCTCATAGCTATACCAGCGTACTATGACTATGAGATATGGCAAATGGATGTTAAAGCTGCCTTCTTGAACGGTCGTTTAGATGAGAAAATCTATATGCAACAACCGAAAGGGTACGTTGATCCCATATATCCAAAACGCGTGTGCAAACTTCAAAGATCTATTTATGGTTTGAAGCAAGCATCACGTCAATGGAATAAACGATTTTATGAAGAAATCAAAATGTTCGGATTTATTCAAAATCGTGATGAGCCATGTGTATATCGCAAAGCTAGTGGGAGTGATGTAGTATTCTTAATTTTATATGTCGATGACATATTAATCATGGGAAGTAACATTCCAAGACTTAAGGAAGTTAAGGATTATCATGGTAAATGTTTTTCTATGAAGGATTTGGGAGATGCTGCATATATTCTGGGAATTAAAATCTATCGAGATAGGAAAAGACGGTTAATTGGTCCAAGTCAAGATGCTTATATTGATAAGATATTGAAGAAGTTTAGTATGCATAATTCCAAGAAAGGTTTTCAACCTATAGAAGTTAGATGCATCAACACCTGAAGAGGTGGCTTACATGCGGAAGGTACCTTATGCTTCGGCTGTTGGATCTATTATGTATGTTGTAAGATGTACAAGGCCTGATGTGGCGTTTGCTCAAAACTTGGTCAGTAGATACCAACAGAATCCAGGGAAGCTCCACTGGACTCCTGTTAAACATATTCTAAAGTATCTAAGGAATACGAAAGATATGTTTTTGGTATTTGGGGGTAAACCAGACACAGAACTGAAAGTTACAGGTTTCTGTGATACGTCCTGGCAATGTGATAAAGACGATACGAAGTCTCAGACGGGTTACGTGTTTGTCATCAATGGAGGAGCGGTAGACTGGAAGAGCAAGAAGCAGACAACCATTGCTATGCATGCGACTCAATCTGAGTACATGGCTGCTTCAGAAGGTGCAATGGAAGCTGTTTGGATTAGGAAGTTTATTGAAGATCTTGGAGTGATGCCTTCAATTAAAGAACCTATTAATATATATTGCGATAATTCTGCGGCAATTATATTCGCCAATGATCCTGGAGTCATGAAAGGCACCAGAAACTTTAAACGTAGATATCACTACGTACGAGAACAAGTGGAAGCTCGTGAAATAAAATTAATAAAAGTTCACACAGATGATAACGTAGCTGAGCCTTTTACTAAGGCTTTGCCTAGACCAAAGGTAGTTAAGCATGCCAAAGCGATTGGGCTGCAACTAGCTAGCGAATTCATGCAATAAATCTGTTGATTAGTATTTGGATAAAGGATGTTAGACATTATTGAATTGATGAAATAAAGATAAAGTTTCGTTTATTTTCTGTTATTTGATTTTGTATCCTATTTTTACATGTTTTATATCCTTGAATAATAGTTATGTTCTAAACGTCCGTTGTCGATTAATGATATGGGAATATTATTAATTTAAAACAATTCAAAATAGTGACAGAGTATACTTGGAAGTATATTGGTCAATTTTGGATGATATTTGATGGATCAAATATTGGACTTATCCCAACTATATGATTTTACTTTATGGATCTTTGTCCTAAGTAAATCGTAAATAGTTATTCTTAGACCTGAGATACCAGAAAACTAAATAGAATGTAGTGCATTTCTGTGAAATAACCTAACGCTAAACGTAACTGGTAGCCATAAGGGTTATTTTCAGAAGTGTTGCAAATTTCGTAAGTTTTGCTTGTAGTCAATATGGGATTTGTTTCCTTCAAATTATTTTGAAGTATAAATACAGCTGGACCCCTCGTGGGAGAAGTAAGATGTTTGTAGGGCCGTACCCAAATGTGTTTTGGTAATCTTGCTATATCCGTAAACGAGAAACAGAATGGTTAATGAAGGAATGACTGAGATCCATATCCTATTAACGTTGTATTTGAAATGAAAGGATAATAATAAATGATGAATCATTTAAAAGGTTTTGCGAGGAGACCTTACTCGAGTTGTACTAGTGACATTGCTAGTGTAACTAGACGCTAGTCAATGTAATCACGATATTCAATTTTGTCCAAGTGGGAGCTGAAAGTTTATGGACATAAAATTAATAGTCGTGTGATAGGATCGAACTCGGGATTACGGGATTGCACACAATACGTAAAGGGTTAATTTTATATATTTTATATATTTATTGAATCAAACCAAACTTAACTAAACAATGGTTAATTAAATTAATAGTTAAGTTAAAAAAAAACCATTAAGCAATTATGTGAGAAAAGGAAAGTCGGAACAGTTCCGGAAAACCCCTTGGGGTGTCCACCGACCGTCGGCCAAAGGGGGAGGGGGTCAAAGGAAACTTTGTGTTTCCTAAATTGTGTTTAACTTGGAAAACAAGTTTTACTAACCACTATATAAACACATTAATCCTCTCATTATTTTTTTCCCTCCCTCCTCCTTCTCTCCCTTGCGATTGCCGAACAAACACACCCTTAGGGTTGTTTGATTTTCGATTTAGCTTAAATTCAACAAGAGTTAAAGTTCCGGTTTGCAAGTGCTAGACTCACGGTTAGCCCGTTGCATTACGTGTGTACAAGAGCGTAATATAGTTTTACGTTAAACTATATCTTGGTATAATTCTTCACAAACCCTAATTGGAGATTCGTCGGTGTTCTTGTGGATCTACGCTAGGATAAAGGTATGTAACCCTAATCGATTAATTTATAATTCTGTTAATATGATCTTGTTAAATCGCTTCCGTTATAACGTGCGTCGATCTTTGTTATAATTATGTTGGATAATTCAAACTAACAAAAAAAATAAACTAACACGAACAACGAAGCGGAAGCTTTTATTCAATATCGAAAGTTATAATCCGAAAGATACAAAGAAAACTAATGACATTAGCCTCTATTTATAGGAAACCAATGACCTAAAACTTACCAAACAAAAACATACTAAAAAATAACAAAGTTTGTAGGACAAGCCAAACAAATTACCTAAAACAAATTTACTAAACAAACCCCAAAGTTTAACTCACTTTCAAACAATCTCCACCGTGAGTTCAACTTCATACGAAACTTCAAAACAAACGAATCTTGGTCTTCAAATTCAAATATCTTAATACTGAATTCCAAACGCTTTAAAATTAAGTCACTTTTCGAACAATCTCCACCGTGACTTCAACTATATTCAAAGCTTCAAACCAAACGAACATTCCGTCTTAATTCGAAATTCCAAACGAACGAACGAATATCTCTTAATATGTTATGGTTCGGTTTGGGCTAGACAACTAGCCAATTCAAACAAACAAACAAACAAACAAACAAACGATCGAATCTGAAAACGATCTCAAACAAACAAACAAACGATCGAACCTGAAAACGATCAAACAAACAAACAAATGATCGAACCTGAAAACGATCCAAACAAACAAACAAATGATCGAACCTGAAAACGATCTACCAAACAAACGACCGAACCTGAAAACGGTCAACCAAACAAACAAATCACCCCAAACGATCTTCACCAAAGACTATCAAATTCGAACAACTAACTTCAAAAAAATCTAACGAACGAAGATCCCAAATTCTCAAATTCTCAAACGATCGAACAAATTCGAAACAATTCGATAATTATCAAATCTACAAACACCAAATCGATGTTCAAATTCGAAATAGTTACTCCACCGTATTTACCCAAAATCAAAAACTTCGAGCCCAACCATAACACAAACGGATTTATTTGTGCTAAAATCTTTCTTCAAGACAAATACCAAAAACATACCCACACGTGGAGTCATTGTTGAAGAAACTAACAAATAACCAAAACTCAATTCGCAAAAATTACCACCGATCTCCACAATCGATGAAAATTAAATTTATATTACAATGGTCACCGACCCATTAACTCTATAGCACCCAATCAAATTTCAAACCCCAATCAATGTTCAAAGTATTACACAATCAAACAGAAAACCAAATTCTTGAATCGTTATTCACCAACGACAATATCGGACAAACCCAAAACACGAATTGTTTTTTTTTTATTTTCTTTTTCATGATTGCGGATCGACCACGCTCTGATACCACTTGTTGGATAATTCAAACTAACAAAAAAAAATAAACTAACACGAACAACGAAGCGGAAGCTTTTATTCAATATCGAAAGTTATAATCCGAAAGATACAAAGAAAACTAATGACTTTAGCCTCTATTTATAGGAAACCAATGACCTAAAACTTACCAAACAAAAACATACTAAAAAATAAGAGTAAATTACACCGTTCGTCCCTGTGGTATGCGTTAACCGACAAGTTTTGTCCCTTGACCAAAAAAATGCACCACTCGTCCCTAAGTGGTATACGTTATGTATTGTTAGTCCCTCCCTTTTTTAAGGCCCACTAAATGACGTTATACACATATCCACAAAGGGTATTTTAGTCTTTTCGTCACCCACTATCTCTCTCTCTCCTTTATCACCACTACCAATTAATTCTCACCATAAAGAAGATCTGCAATCTTTTCCAAGGCAGATTTTATCAAGAACAAGAACAAGTCGAGGAAGAAGAAAGATCATCATTCACAAGAAGACCCAGAAGAGGAGCCTTTACCTTTTTCTTCTTCAGAAGCTGAAGCAACAGACCGATCTCTGCGCGCTATTTTCCCTGATTCTGTCCAAACTTCTCTAAAAGAATACAAACATGAAGACTCAGAAGAGGAGCCTGCACCTTTTTATTTTTCTTCTTCTTCTTCAGAAGCTGAAGCAACAGACCGATCTCCTATTTTCCCTGATTCTGTCCTAGCTTCTCTAAAAGAATACAATCATGACTTAGTATTTGGAAAGATAAAGATGTAACAAGGAGAAGAAAGGAGTTCACGTATTTTCCCTGATTCAACGTCTGCTGCTTAAATGTTCACGTATGTCTCTGCGCGCTGCTGAATTGTATCTTGTTGGCTAGGGTCGTTCCGATGGTAAAATACTAGCATCGCAAACATAAAGTCCTTCCGCTTCCCAGCTCTCTCCATTCTCATCAACCGCGCCTTCCTTTTCAGTTTTCCCCATTCGACAACTCCCCATTTGATGCGCCGAACCATAAATATTCCAATCTTTCACCATAGACATTGGCCCCTCCTTTGCATCTACTGTCTCCAAGAACTCATCTATCTCCTCTTTACTCACCCCTTTGCATTTAAATCTTTGACCATCACTCCTTTGAGTACCCACCTCACTTCCAAGATGTAATTATCTTCAAACCGACCCGAACATGGTTTATGAACAGATGTTAAAATGCCCCCCTCAAAGATTTTACCATTCGGATTTGATTCATTCTCTGGAAAGTATCCCCATGCCATTGAAACAGGATGAAGATGAAGATGTTTACCAATATTCGGGTTTTTTAGTCCGCTAGATATCATCAACGGTGGTGTCAACAGTGACCCAGCAGCAGAAATGGTCACTTTTGCTTCGATATGCAGTTTCTTAGTAATTCCTTTATTTAAAACTTGTGATATTACTCCTAAACATTTATGTCCTCTTTTAGTCCCTTTCTCGTTCTTTACTATCATAAACTTCTCCGCTTTACATCCGGTTATGATCACGGCTCCATGATCAACTGCATCAACCAACCAAGTTGAATATGTCCCCTTCTTGTCTCCTGATCTACACCCAAAACAGCACGCACCGCAATAATGATTTTCTGAAGTATGTATAGGTTTTCACGATTTGGAGGTGGAGGTGGAGGTGGAGGTGGGGGGTGGAAGATAAAGGAGAGAGAGAGATAGTGGGTGACGAAAAGACTAAAATACCCTTTGTGGATATGTGTATAACGTCATTTAGTGGGCCTTAAAAAAGGGAGGGACTAACAATACATAACATATACCACTTAGGGACGAGTGGTGCATTTTTTGGTCAAGGGACGAAACTTGTCGGTCAACGCATACCACAGGGACGAACAGTGTAATTTACTCAAAAAATAACAAAGTTTTTAGGACAAGCCAAACAAATTACCTAAAACAAATTTACTAAACAAACCCCAAAGTTTAACTCACTTTCAAACAGTCTCCACTGTGAGTTCAACTTCATACGAAATTTCAAAACAAACGAATCTTGGTCTTCAAATTCAAATATCTTAATACCGAATTCCAAACGCCCCTTAAGAGTTTAAGTCACTTTTCGAACAGATTATATAGTTGTTATGAACATCATAAACCTTAACCAATGAGATTTTTATGCCCCAATGAACTTCCATGTTTCTTTTATGTTTTCTATAGAATAACTACATATCATAATATGGTATACGGAGTACTGGTCTGCGATACTTGTTCCTTTGTCATTTCCTCAAAGTTATACGAGTAGAAACTAAAGATAATGACTATATAATTCTTGCAGTAGGTCTGAACACAAAACCTCAAGCAGACACTAACCAGCGGGGTCTGGAGTCTCAACCTACTTTGTCTGGCAAAGCTATCGAGATTATTCTGAGTCTACGGCTTTTCATTTTTCCATATGTTATCTATCAGAAAATCGATGTTCTTGGTGCAAAAACAGATTATATGGTCAGAACTATTTTCCTAATTTATGGATGCATGCAAGTTCTTCATTTGAGTATCATTAAGGGTGGTGGTTTACTTTTGTACAGTATTTCTTTTGTTGATTCAATCCAAGAGAAGATAGAGTCTGCAAAGTTCTGGACAAACCAAATACAAATCCAAACCCGGTCAGGTCTGACATACAACCGACTGTTATCCTTTGTTAATCGCGCATAGACCCGAACATAGGTCATTTTTGTCCGGTATTTGGTTTAGATCTAATCGTTTTTGGTCCGTTCTGTTCGGTTTGACCCGATTTTCAGACCCTGATGAGCCTTAGAATATAATATAACATCGTTTTGAACGGCAAAAATAAAAATAAAAAATCAGAGTACTAATTTAGGTCCATTATAACTTGTGCTATTTTACCCACTCCGAAAGAACTAACCATCAGGCTACACTCGTAATACTGTTTAATAGCGGGTTTATTAGCACTGAAACATCTACGTTACTATGGGAAACCTCCAATTGAGATAAACGAACCAAATAAACCAAACACGACCAAGCTAGATACGTAGTATAAAGCCAAACAACAGTGTCTTAAGCAGCATGAATTCTCAGATGCATTCCTTGACTACAATGACCAGAGAGAGCGCAAATGAAGTAGTTGGAACCTCTAACAAGCGTAATTTGGTCATGTCCACTTGTGTACACCTTTGCATTGCCCGGGATAACACTGCAATTTTCAAGCCCGGTCTTGTTCACTCTGCCACATTGTGAAGTCCTTCTCGGTAGTTGAACACTAATCATAAGATAAAATGATTATAGATCAGTTAGTTAGTAATGATACAAGAGAACCATTATCACATTTTAGTTTATCATATTAGACCGTAGACAGTACTAATAAATAAAATCGACAAAAGTTAAATATGTAAAAGAGTGATAATAGGCGATACCAAGAACGTCGCCAGCATTGAACTTCTTGCCATTAGGCCAGCTAGAGACGCCAAACATCCATCCTCCTTCGTCACCGACGGTATAAGTTCTTGCATGAGCTACATTGCTTTGGAACGCCACAACAACTAGGCAGAATACCGCCGCTACCATCACTGCACTGCCTCTTCCCATAGCTATTATGATACGATATACGCTCAAGTCAAGGAAGTGATGAATGGTTTGATGAATTTTTATGAGTAGTATGTTTTGTTTGTTGGGTAAGGGTGGATACAACCTATTTATAGCAAAAATTTGTTTTGAAAATCTCATATTATTAATTTCAGAGATTAATATTTTTCCATTAGTAACATTTTGGGATATTACTTTTGCTCATCATTTAGGTATATCAATTACG
This sequence comes from Glebionis coronaria, assembly GCA_025667525.1. Taxonomy (NCBI): domain Eukaryota; kingdom Viridiplantae; phylum Streptophyta; class Magnoliopsida; order Asterales; family Asteraceae; genus Glebionis; species Glebionis coronaria. The sequence goes on along the minus strand of CM046875.1, from coordinate 632,843,933 downwards.
ATAGTTATTGTGAGTTAAGAATTTTCTCAACTTATACAAAGGTGGTTTATACTTTATTTGACCACCGTTTGCCTACTTTGACACTTTTTATGTTGTAGCTTTTATCTATTCTTTAATACTCCACATAAATTAAAAACTGGAAAATGGAGTAACTAATCCGTTGTCTATCTTTATTAGACTTTGTACTTCGACAGGTAATTACATTGATAAATTATTTTGTTCAATTCTAATAGGGAGTAACGTTTTATATTATATTTTAAAATATCGATATATATACTCTAATAAATATATAGAAAGGTAATTTATGAAAAAAAAAATCACTTTTTGAAACCGATAGTTTTATCTATTCAAAAAATATTTTCGAGACTTATGTGAAATTAAAAGATTTAGATTTTTGGTATATTATTACTAATTGTGATTTTTACTTGTACAATACAATGAAGTTTTTAAAAAGAAAGAACTTGTATTTTTTTTAAATCAAAATGATGACACTAAAAACAAACTGCTAAAAATAATGAGGCTAAAATGGTTATTTTAATGTTTTACCTAAGAAAGAGTTTGAAATGATTTTTATCCGCTAAAGAAATTTGGCAAACTATTTTGATAACCCACCAAGGTAATAGTCTAGTCAAAAAAAGCAAAATCGATCTTTTTGTTCAGCAATATGAACAATTTGTCATCTTAGAAGATGAAACTATTGATAGTGCATTTGCTAGATTTAATACTATGTTAGGAAGTTTCTTCGAGCATTGCATCCGAAGTGCAGAGTTAAAGTCACGACAATTGAAGAATCAAAAGACCTCACTACATTGTCACTCGACGAACTTGTTGGAAATTTGAAAGTTCACGAGATGATAATATTGAATGACTCGGAGATCGTCAAGAACAAGGGTGAAAGAAAGTCTCTAGCACTGAAAGCCAAGAAAGAGCATAAGTGACCACGAATGCTCAACTTCCGACAGTGAAGATGAAGAATATGTCATGGCGGTTAGAGACTTCAAGAAGTTCTTCAAGAGGAGAGGACAATATGTAAGACAACCTACCAACGACAAGAGTCATTCTCAAAGAACTGATTCGGCAAGAATGACAAAAGTGAAAGGAAGTGCTATCGATGCGGTGATCCGAACCATCTAATTGGTGAATGTCCCAAACCACCTCGCGACAAGAACCACACGACTTTCGTTGGAGGGTCATGGAGTGATAGTGGTGAAGAATACGAGAAAAATTGTAACACCTCCAATTTCACAAGGCAGCGGAATATCAACTTTGGGTGTTACTTCATACCACATCACACATAGTCATAGAAAACGAACTCAAAAGAGACGTTTTATTAAATAAACCATTCGATAACTTTATTAAATCATAGTTTAATATAAATAGGTCACAATAATTTATACAAACTTTAATAAATATATAAAAGTTTGTCAAAATGTATCGAATGGAAATTGTTTGTTTTGCCTTTACTTTATCCCGCACGGCTCCAGCTCCAGCTGCTCTTAAACCTATACACCTGAGAATACATGCTAAATTGTCAACACAACGGTTGAGTGAATTCATAGGTTTTTAAATAAACAATAGTGGGGATTTAAATAAACCATAGAGCTTTTAAACACAAGAATCTCATCCACTGTCAATATTGTAACACATACAATATCCAAAGTCCGTGCTATTCTACTAAGCCATGACACCGAAGCCTTAAGTATAATAATGGCCTAGTCAGGTATTTTGCCGAATACCCCCTTACTTCTAATACAACACACCTGGCTGAGCCTCCAACCCACGGGTGCGACCTGCCCAGGTGGGGGCCATCCCCGATGGATCCATCCGTCTGTACCAGCGCCTACCCATTACAGGTAGTTAATGGTTCATGGGTTTTAGGGACTTTCAAATTTTGGCAATACATTACTTAGCAAATAGCGATTCACAATCAATACAATCAACGCTTGTGTTCATCTTTCAAAAGAATTTAATCAAACATCTTGTATTCATTTACAACAACATGTATTCGTTCAAAGCATATAGCAAACGACATGTTTATTCATAAACATGTATTCTCTTAAAACCATATATATATAAACATCATATATTTTTATACCAAGAGCATGTATTCCCCCTCGCGGGTTTATAAACACATATAAAGCTGTAAAAGCGAGGCTATGAACTCACCTGATATATTATATGTAGATCAAGGAAGAAACATTCAATAGTCGATACACGACTTCACGAGATATTAATCTCTCATTGATCGAGAACGAGATGCCCAACGGTCGACATATAACCGAACGAGACAAATATGAAGATGATGTCGAATTATCGATGATGATTGTTTAAGATGGTGTTAACCAATAATACTTCAAGGAATAACCAAAACTAGACCTCTAAAGCTTCAATGATTATCTATAAGACAAGATGAAATTTTGAAATACAATGGCTGATTGAGTGGTGTTTGTTGACGTGAGAAAATGATAGGAGCAAGAGTCGTGTATTTTTTTTATTAGATATCAAATGAAAATGATAGTTTAAGTAACTACAAGCATTTTTAAGGACATGTGTAATAACAATTGCCACTTCTCATGAGGTAAGTATGTGTGACGTGTAGAAAATGAATGGGGTAAGATATTATATAAATCTTACCCCATAATTTGCTAAAGCGGGTATTACGAAAATTTAATATTTTAAAAGTTACGCGATTTAAGAAAATACGCTTAAAACACAAAAAATAAACGCTCAATATAAAATAAAAACATCGACATCCGGAGAACATTAATATTTCGATAAATAAATGAGGGCTTATTATTTAATAAATGTTAACGCGCCGTATAACGAATGACACCAAAAGATTTAACGTAAATTATCAAGAATTCTCATAAAATGAGAAATTAAAATGACGACAATAGAAAATATTTATATGTCATAATGAAAATGTTCACGGCCGATGACGAACATAAACTTTGTCGATAAATAATAAATGACACATATTCGATATGTTAAAGCCTTAACCTTGTCGGTTAGCCGATTAATCAATATTATTCGTAGAACAAACATGACAAATGAAAGTCGAGTAATAAATATTGATCCGACTACTAGGAATAAGATTAGATCTCAGTGTAAATGTTGATTTTAAAGTTCGGGTTATTACAAAAATGCAAAAGACGAGAAGTGTCTCATGGTTCATTCTTCAAAGAGGTACATTCTGAAACCGAATACTATAGTAATGATAGTTCTTCCTTAGACGACTTAGAATTAGAGAGTCAATATGATAATCTATGCAAACTAAGTCTAAAGTTCATAGAAATAATAAATAGCTAAAATCAACTACAACTAAGATTAAAAATGAGATTAGTGAGCTAAAAAAAGAAGGTGATTTAGAATGTCTAAATTGTGAAAACCTTAGACGAGAAAATGAAAAACTCAATTGCACATCCATTAAGTTGGATAAATTTGTCAAATGTACTAATGCTCTTGATGATATATTAAATAGACAAATTCACTCTAATGAAAAACTTGGTTTAGGTTTTAATCCTGATGAAGCATCTACCCGTGAAACTAAACAATTCTAAAACAATGTCCATTGTCCACGGTTCAATAAAGTTTTCTTGGTTCCTTGTATTTATGGAACCGTGGAAAAATATAATGAACCGTGGACAAAAGAGTCAAAATTCAAGAAACAAAACTTTTCTAAAAAACCTATTTTAGGAAAAGGACTAAAACACCTCATCAACAAAGTTGAATTACCCATAATTGATGAAAAATGAAAGATGTTATGAGGTAATCTATTACTCCTCCTCCGAGAGTGAGAAATAATTCAAGGCCTAGAAGTAGAACACCCGCACCTAAAAAAAATTACCCTTCTAATTCAAGACCTAGAAGTAAAACACATGCACCTAGAAACAATAACCGTTCAAGATCAAGGTCTAAAACACCTAAAAGAAATAATGGACACCAAAATACTTCGGTGAATTGGAATAATATTCAACAACAATTTTTTTCTCCGTAGGGTATGTGCCCTCCATTCATGCATCCCAACCAAATGCAAAGGATGTTTGGAACTAACAATTTTGGACTCATGAGATATTGGGGACCAAATGCTTGATTTCTTGTGTTGTTACCTGGATATGCTTGGGGATTTATTTCGAGCCTGGCGAGTGAATTAAGGATAGCAGTTGTTCTAAACATATGACGGGATCGAAGTCTATTCTCTACTTACAAAGCATATAATGGAGGTAACGTCACTTTCGTTAGTAAACTACGTGGTAACATCATTGGCAAAGGTACGGTTTCTCTTGACTCCATGACCAATGAAAATGTTAAACATGTAGATAACTTAGCTTTTAATTTACTTACTGTGGGTCAAATTTGTGACAATAAGTGTAAGGTCATCTTTTCCGAACATTATAGCGAAATCGTAAAAGATGGAAGGGTTATTGGAAAAGGTGTTAGAAAGCATGGTTTTTATGTCATGAAGGTTAGTAGGAAGTCTAAAGACAACATATGTCTTGCGACTTTAGATGAAAATTATACTCTTTGGCATAGGAGATTATGTCACGCTAATATGAGCTTAATTCAATCCTTGGCTTCTAAGGAATTAGTTAGACGTCTCCCTAATATTAAGTTAGATAGTTACTTTTTTTATGCTTGCAAAGTGGGGAAGCAAGTTTACACACGTCACAAAGCCAAGAACTTAGTGTCCACCTCTCGGTGCCTAGAGCTCCTACATATGGACCTCTTTAAACCATCCGCCATACCGAGTTATGGAGGCAAACTTTATACCCTAGTGATAGTTGACAACCATTCTAGATACACCTGGACTAGATTTTTTGCCAATAAAAATGATGCTTTCGAGCAATTTGAAATTTTTAGTCAGCGGGTCCAAAATCAACTAGGATGTCCGATTGTTTCTATTAGGATGGATCATGGTCATAAATTTGATAATGAAGTGTAATTCGGTGCCTTTTGTGAAGCTCATGGTAGCACCCATAACTTCTCGGCTGCCGGCACTCCATAATCAAATGGGTTAGTTGAAAGGAAAAACAGGGCTCTCCAAGAGATGAGTAGGAGTATGTTAAACGAACAATCATTTCCTCAAAGGTTTTGGTGCAATGTCGTGGATACATCGACCTATATTAACCGAATTCTTATTCGACCTTTCTTAGGAAAAACTAAAGGTTTATTAGTATCATAACAGTTATATTAAACCCTAAACGAGATCAAAGCACATATAGCGGAAGCGATTTAACAAGATCATAATTATAACACAATTATAATTAATCGAATTAGGATTACATACCTTTACGCTAAAGCAATTCCACAAGACGAAGAACGAATCACCAATTCGGGTTTATACCGTATATACCAAGATATAGTCTAAAGTAAGACTATATTACGTTCTTGTACACACGTAATACAATGAGCTAACCGTGATTCTAGCACCTGAAAACCGAGCTACAATGCTTGTAAATAATCTACCCAACAACCCTAGAGAGGGGCTAGGACTAGATTACGTATACAATCGATCAACCAAGAAAAACCAACTGAAACCCTTCTGTGGCGGGGCTTGCGATCGACCAAAGAAGAGAAGGAGGGGAAAGATTATTGTTGTTGTGATTATGAGGGGATTAGGAGGTGTATTTATACGCCTAAACACCTTATAGCCCAAAATAAATATAATGCAACAATTGCCCCCCCCCCCCTAGCCTTAACCGACGGTCGAAACACCCCTTGGGGGTGTTCCGGAACCTTCCGTCCTTCTTTCCTTTAGTATACATACTATATATCTATTTAACGCTCGTTATAACTTAACTATTAATTAATTAACGATCGTTAAGGTTATATAGTTACTTGCTCGGTTAAATTAATAAATACATAAATATATTTATTAAATAAATTAATAAATACAATAAATATATTTATTAATTAAATTAACTCTTTACGTATTGTGTGCAATCCCGTAATCTCGAGTTCGATCCTATCACACGACTATTAAATATAAGGCCATAAACTTTCAGCTCCCACTTGGACATATTTCAAATATCGTGATTAAATTGACTAACGTCTAGTTACACTTAGCAATGTCACTAGTACAACTCGAGTAAGGTCTCCTGGACAAAACCTTTTAACGATTCTGCATCGTTATTATTATCCTTTTATTTCTAATACAACGTTAATAAGGATATGGATCTCAGTCATTCCTTTCATTAACCATTTTGTTTCTCGTTCACAGTTTCAGCAAGATTACCAAAACAAATTTGGATGTGCCCACACAAACATCTTACTAATCCCACGAGGGGCCCAGCTTTATTAAACTCTAAAACGAAATTGGAGGAAATAAATTCCATATTGACTACGAGCAAAACTTACGAATTTTGCAACACTTCCGAAAATAATCCTTATAGCTACCAGTTACGTTTAGTGTTAGATTATTCCACAGAGATGCACTAGATTCATAACAGTTTCCTGATATCTCAAGTCTAAGGATAACTATTTATGTTTTACTTAACGACAAAGATCCATAAAGTAATAACATATAGTTGGGATAAGTCCTATATTCGATTCATCGAATATCGTCTAAAATCGATCAATATACTTTCAAGTATACTCTATCGCTATTTTGATTTGTCTTAGTTTAATAATACTCTCATATTATTAATCGACAGCGGACATTTAGCATAACTTTTATTCATGGATTAAAACATGTAAAATAGGATACACTTATTAAATAATAAAAATAAACGAAACCCAATCTTTTATTTTATTATATTAATAATGTATAACATCCTTTATCCAAATACTAGTCACAGATTTATTGCATGAGTTAGCTAGCTAGTTGCAGATCAATCGCCTTGGCATGCTTAACTACCTTTGGTCTAGGCAAAGCCTTAGTCAAAGGATCTGCTACGTTATCATCTGTGTGAACTTTAATCAATTTGATTTCCCAAGCTTCAACTTGTTCTCGGACGTAGTGATGTCTACGCATAAAGTGTCTGGCTCCTTTCATGACTCCAGGGTCATTGGCAAATATTATTGCGGCAAAATTGTCACAATACATATCTATAGGTTCTTTAATTGAAGGCATCACTCCAAGATCTTCAATAAACTTTCTAATCCAAATAGCTTCCATTGTAGCTTCTGAAGCAGCCATGTACTCAGATTGAGTAGCATGCATTGCAATCGTTGTCTGTTTCTTGCTCTTCCAGTCAACTGCTCCTTCATTGATAACAAAAACTTAACCCGTCTGAGACTTCGTATTGTCTTTATCACATTGCCAGGACGCATCACAGAAACCTGTAATATTTAGTTTTGTGTCTGGTTTCCCTCTATATACCAAAAACATATCTTTTGTACTCCTCAAGTACTTTAGAATATGTTTAACAGCAGTCCAGTGGAGCTTCCCTGGATTCTGTTGGTATCTACTGACCAAATTCTGAGCAAACGCCACATCAGGCCTTGTGCATCTAACAGTATACATTATAGATCCTACAGCCGAAGCGTAAGGCACCTTCTGTATGTATGCCTCCTCTTCACGAGTTGATGCATCCATCTCATGACTCAGATTATGCTTAACATCCATAGGTTGAAAACCTTTCTTGGAATTATGCATATTATACTTCTTCAAAATCTTATCTATATAAGCATCTTGACATAGACCAATTAACCGTCTTTTCCTATCCCGATAGATCTTAATTCCCAAAATATATGCAGCTTCTTCTAAATCCTTCATAGAAAAAAATTTACCAAGATAATCTTTAACAACTTTAAGTCTTGGAATATTACTTCCCATGATTAATATGTCATCAACATATAGGACTAGGAATACTACATCACTCCTACTAGCTTTGCGATATACACATGGCTCATCACGATTCTGAATAAATCCAAACTTTTTTATTTCTTCGTCAAATCTATTATTCCATTTACGTGATGCTTGCTTCAATCCATAAATTGACCTTTGAAGTTTGCACACATGTCCTGGATTTTCATATATATATTAGGACGTCGTTTCCTTCCAATTTTAATATATATATTAATTAATTATAATGGAAACGTGGTGGTTAGAACAGAACTAAGCCCAACCCGGGGAGGAATGACCCTGATACCACTTAATATGATCCAAAATTTCAAATTCCAAATTCCAATCGGTAAAACAGGACTAATGCACACAATAAGACCAAGATTTCCAAACAACAAGAAAATGGAAAACTAGGTATAAACTGGTAAAGGAATGATCTATTAATAAATTAAGACTTGAGAGAGAATTAGCTACAATTATGTGAAAATTCATAAGCTGTTTACATGAGTACTCCCGAAATGGTGGGTTACATTGGGTTATATGGTTATTTGACTTCTTCGTTGACTTATTGACCTTGGCTTTGACACATATCACACCCGACCCGACTAACTGATAACTGATCAAATGGATTTGGCAACATATTAAGAAATAAATTTCGATTTCAGTTTCAAATACTCTTCCATACATGAAGAATATGCATTTATTCATAAAGTTACACAATTCTAATTCATCTCAACATCCAGCACTTTCAACTCGGTATGCTTTTTTTCATACTAATGCTGGAGTTAAACCCGATGACGAAGGCTTCACGCTAGCTGCATACTCTCGAGCCCACAAGTCATAATGTATGATTTCCTCAAGTGAAGGCGCTGTCACTAATTCCGCTTGATGTTTCTCACAAGTTAACTCCACAACCTTGAAGATATCCAAGTAGCCAATCCTATAAAACACCACAAGAAAAACCATCACATTAGTCATAACATTCGATTATAAAACACATGCCTATCAGGGACGAAGCCAGGATGAAATATGATTGGGTGCACAATATTTTTTGAACCCTAACATAACATATGTAAAAACTGAATTTAAACAAAGGGTAGAAACACGTTCCGATTGACTGGGTGCATTTAAGATGCATTTAGAAAAAATCGATGTTTTCTTCACAAATTAACACTACACATAAAAAATCCATAGGGGTCACGGGCACCCGCGGGAACCCCCCTAGCTCCGTCCCTGATGCCTATGATGTTTCAAGTGACTTACTTTTCATCAAGGAACAACTCAACGGCTTTCTCGTTAGCTGCACTTAGGACTCCGGTCATTGTACCGCCAGCTCGTCCAGCTGAATAGGCCAAATCCATTGACGGATATTTCACGTTGTCTGGTGCTTTAAACGTCAATGAACCCAACCTTAATTAAAAAAAATTATCATTAGTATTATAGCCAAGGATAACAGGTTTTCTGTCGTATTCAAGAAAAGAAAATTAAAACCAATCTTTCTAATTGTGAGTGCTGGAAAATAATAGCGTCACATACTTGCAAAGATCAAGACGGGGCCATGTGATCTCCGAGCACTGTACTCTATCGGGCCATGACAGTGTATAAAGAATTGGTAAACGCATGTCGGGCCATCCTAATTGTGCTAGCACAGACGAGTCCTAGAATATAACCCACAAAACAGTTAACATAATTTTCCAACTGAGTAGACTAGTTAGTTAATCAACTCATATGATGGATCAATTTACCTGTGTCTCGACCATGGAATGTATGATAGATTGAGGGTGAATAACTATATCAATATTGTCATAAGAAGACCCGTAAAGATAATGAGCTTCAATAACTTCTAGACCCTGAAAGAACAAGCCCCGATTCATTAATCCATCTTACTGTATAATAGTAATTCTAATCTACGGCTCAGATCATTTCTGTAAAGAAAGATTACCTTGTTGAAAAGTGTGGCAGAGTCAACAGTGATCTTTCTCCCCATGCTCCAGTTTGGATGTTTCAATGCATCAGCTACTTTAACATCTTTAAGTTTCTCAACCGGCCAGTCCCTAAGAATACATAATTAGCACAATAATTAAAAGAGTTGGCTTAATTCAATCAGAGCTCGAAATGTAAGTTTGTTATATACCTGAAAGCACCTCCTGATGCGGTCAATATAATACGCCTTAGAGCGCCTTCAGGGAAGCCTTGTATACACTAAAAAACAGAAAATTTATTTTTATAACTACTAAGAGTGGAATGAACTTTACATTATAAACGAGTTTTTTAGGGTTTTTTTAGTGTGAAAGTGTCTTGTGTTATACCTGAAATATAGCAGAATGTTCGGAATCAGCAGGAAGAATCTTGACGTTGTGTTTGTGTGCAAGAGGAAGAACAAAGGGACCACCAGCAATTAAGGTTTCTTTATTTGCTAATGCAATGTTTTTCCCTGCTTCGATAGCAGCAACTGTAGGCTAAGAAAGAAAAACACAAAATTATTCCATGAAACCGTCTTAAAAGCATAGAACTTTTCATCCTGATAATAAAAAATGAGCAAAAAAAATTTCAAGTTCTACCTTTAAACCAGCACAACCGACTATTCCTGTGACTACAGTAACACAATCTGGATGACGGGCAACCTGAATTCGATTAAAAGAGGCATCTTTTTAGTAACGTGATGGATTCTTTTACCAGCAGAAGTATTAGAAACTAGTGACTGACCTCAACAACACCTTCATCACCAGGAATAATTTCAGGCATGTAATCGGAACCAGCCAAAGCTTCTTTTAGTTCAGCAACCAGTGACTCGTTTTTAATTGAGACTAACTGTGGTTTAAATGCCTTGATCTGCGAATGGGAAATACAGTACATGTGCACATTAATGGGGGGCCCGTGCTATTCGTAAGAGCTAAAACAAGAAAACAAGCTTACCCATGGTAAGATTAAAACTGATAAATACATTTAGACTGTCGTCGTTTCCAATTCAACGTCTAATAGCACAAAGGAAATGGGCTAGTATAATGTTATACATAACATATAGGCTAGTTGGCTGATTATACAAGGAATGGTTTCAGCTGTAATATTTTTAATTGGGTGGAATCATGGTCCTGCACCGGGCAACAAAAAGGTCTTGACAATGCATACCATCAGGCCCATCATTTATAAAACCAAGTTTTCCCCAATTTACGAGATTTTTGCATCTTAATCTTATTTTTATCATAATTTAAAACGAATAAAATCATAGCAACTAGCAACATTTTATAAGTCAGCTACACTACTCAGAGAAAATAATCAGTGATGTAGTAATTTTTCTTACATCCATAGTCTTGATATGATATTCGACATCTTTTAGCACATGAATCCAACAGAAAACAACAGATGTTCGAAAACATGTATTAATTTTATTCACATTTATAACGAAAAAAAGGTCTGTTGAACTTTAAAATAAAACATGGGTTATAAATGGTCCAATCAACCGTCTCTGCACTTCGAATTAAGGTTACGGGATTCGATTTATCACCTGTTCTGCAAGAAGTGTGACATTGGAACCAGCAGCAAGTGCTACAACTTTAAATTTATCCGGATTTTCAGCAACAATGTCCAGTGTCTGCACAACAAAACCTTAACTACCAAATCATTATAACTACTCCGGAAAAAAACAAAAGTTTACCTGAGTCCCAATAGAACCAGTAGATCCAATAACTGAAATAGGCTTAGGCCCACTCCAGTTCTTAGTCCCGGGCTGAACCATCGCCGTCCCAGGCCACGCCGGTGGTGGCGTCGACCCAGCAGCGGAACATTGGATCCCTTTTACCTTACTATCCTTTCTTTTTATAGAAAGCCCACCTGCCAAAACACACAAATACACAAATTAAACATACCCATCAATCAAATCCCCACCAAACATCAAAACCAAACACTACCCACTTCAAATTATAACAAAATGTGCAATCTTGCTCAAACACAAACCTAAACCAATCATTTTTATTATTATTTCCTATTTTTTCTTATAGTGTTATTAAACCGGCAACAAGTTACGCCGCTGCTCTTTTTGTATAGCAAAACCAAGTCATTAAATTCACTAAAAATCTAATCTTAAATAATAAGAAACAATACAAAACCAAAAACTACCCATCAACCAAAAAGCCACCAAACCTCAAAACCAAACACTACCCATTTCATAGTACAACAAAATATGCAATCTTGCTCAAACATAAACCATAAACCATAAACAATACCTTGAAGCTTAGAAAGATTTGTGTTGGATTTAGTTGTGTCCAAGAAAGAAGTGACCCTGATTTCAGATGGGGAAAGGGTGTTCAAAGACATGATCTTTTTACAAAAAATTATAAAATTTGAGTTGGTTTTTATAAAGCTGAAAAAATGTAGGTTCAGAGAAGATAGTCAAGAAAGGAGGGGATGTGGGGTTGTTTGGAAATGAGGTTTATATTTATAGAAAGGATGGGATGATAAAGAAATGAAGGAATAGTAGTATAGGACTGATGATGGCTGTTAATACAGTTTTGGGTAGAAGAAGAAGAGGAGGGAATTAGTGGTCAATATACTATAAATAGAAAGTGTTACATTTGTTACCCCTTGAATTTGGCTTTTTAGTTGTAGTAACCCTTATAACTTGTTCATTATCATAAGTTCTTAGTTTTTTAATTAAAAATTACAGTTTTAACATTATACATGGTCTTCTAAAAGATATTTCTATACAAAACTGTGGTTCTTGTTAGTAAATAAAGCATATTTAAAAAATATATAGATAATTATGGAAATGTAAGTTTATGGTTTTGAAGTTTTGAAGTTTTATTTATTATAAAAAGTTGTAGATTTTATATAAAAATATATGTGTAATATATATCACAGTTATTACACTCATTAAAACTTGCATTACATTAATTGTTATTTAAGACATGTACAAAATATATGATATAATCATAGTAATACTAATATTTATTGCATCAATATCAATTTTATATACTCTTATCAGTCTCAAAGATATTATTCCTCGGATAAAAAACACGAAAAATACATGTATTACAACTTTTTATTTTTTACTTTTTGTCATAATAAAAATTTAATGAACAATAAAAATAAGACGTGATAATCATTAAAACATGCATTGCATTTAGGTATTGTTTGGTGACAACTTTTAAAAGCATTTTTACCAATTAATATTAATATTTAGCATAATTATTAAATAAATTTGTTTAGTTAGAGCAATCAGCATTAACATTTATCATAAAATTAAATATTTTTTCATATGTTCTTTCAAATAGAATTTTTAGATGAGGATTATTAATGATTGAGCATTAGACTTAATAAGTTACGTAAATACTCTTATTGATATAACACATTAAATTTAAAAGAGTTTTCTATTTACATATGTATGTCCTTCTTTATCTTTTTACACATTTAAATTACAAATACTACTATTTATCAAACACTTTTATAAATTAACTGTTACCGTTACTAACCATTATTACTAACCATAAAAGTTTAATTACATAACTGTAGAAGGCAAGCGAGCAACAAGCTGCGCCGCAAGCCCTTTTTGAATTGCAAAGCTAATTCTAGTAAAAACCACATTTGTGGATTTAGGTGTCATAACGTTGTTATTCATAACGCGCTGAACTCTATTCAGAAACTCCACCGCTTCAGGTGCAAGAAAACCGAAGGTATCAAATGCAAAAGGAATAAACACGTGTTGATTTTCAATGCATGCTTTTTCGTGTTTTGTCACTTTGCATGAGGCGGCTTTCAAAGCAGCCTGACCCGCTGTAAAACCCCGACTACTCATCCCCACAAGAGGAGAAACCCCAGTCATATCCACACATGCATGTTTTCCTCCAATCCATCCAAAAACCAGAATGTCCGCCGGTCTGAGTGTGGATCTTCCATCTACCGGGTCAGTCAAGAAGTTCACAGGTGCTTCTTTCTTGGCGGAGATACCAGCACGTCTACATATGTCAAAAAGAACGTCTCTAACCATATTGTGTCGATACTTGAAGCCCGGGAGCTCTTTACAATGAACCGCATGTTCCCCAAAAGAATCCAAACATGCCTTGCGACAAACAGGGCACATTGTATCAGCCGGAAATAATGGGATCATGAGCCGATACTTAAGAATAGAACGGTATTCCACTGGTGACATATGTTGACCAAGCCCGTCTATAGGGATAGCTAGTAGGAAATCCTGAGCATGTGACGCGCGTAAACTCTCAAAAACCGCTTTCTGCCTCAAAGTCATATCAAAGTGGCTATTGTTATATAAGACATATGGGAAAGTAATATATATATATGCCATTTAAATTAGTGTGCACACCATTAAATTATATAAGTTATACAACACCTTAATACATAAAAACTGATTTTTTTTTAATTATGCATATATCACTTCTCGTAAAACATATATTATAATCATAAATAATTACATTTATTGCATAAGACTCCAACTTTATATGAAAATATACATATATAATCTACATATTACACACATTAATTTATAATCATTATATTGCCTTACAATTTATTGTAATAGAAACATATTTACAATTATAATATAATAATAAACACTTATATCTATTAAGTAATAAAAGTGTCTAGCCGCTAATAATAACAATAAAAATTAAATTTAAATTCATTTGAATACCAAAAATTTATTTAAATATAAAGAGACTAATTTCCACCATCTATATTCATACTAATCCAATAAATAAGATTAAATATAAACTAATTTTCCTTTTTTTTCTCAAACATTAATATCTCTTAAACCGTTAATCGTTATGCGGAAAAAATATAATGTTACGATGGGCATTTAATTATCTTTCTACAGATATGCTATATGATATACTTTTGACAATTTTTTTTTCACGTTTTTATCATTGTCGAAAATTATCATATATGATACTAAATATCATATATGATATTAACACTACTATCATATACTGTATGATATAACTTATCATATATGATATAAGCCAATATCATATATGATTCAATAATAATTTGTAACCTAAGACTAATATCATATATGATAAAACACTATTATGATATATGATATTTTACGCAAATTTTAATAAACGAAAAAAAAAGACGAATTTTTTTCTTCAAAACTATATCATAATGCATATCTATAGAAAGCTTATTAAATGCTCTTCGCGATGTTATATTTTTTTCCGCTTAACGCTTAACGATTTAAGAGATATGTAAATCATAAAAATAAATGAAATAATAAAATACTTTTAATCTTATTCATTATATGAAATAGAGATGGATGGTGAGGATAAGTTCCTTAGTATTCAAAATTAATATGATATTCAAAATAACTCAACTCTAAAAATTATTGACAAATATTATGTGTTAGTCGAAAGTTTAAATTATTTAGAACTCATAATTTAACATCCATGTTGTATTAGTTCAAAAAAGAATTGTGTTAGTATAATTAGACTATGCGATATTTTATTCTTTTACCTTATTTTGTTACAATATAACTTATATCCAAATTCTTTGGCTTTACATCAATAATGTAATGTCATAGGTTATGTTTGGCGTGTGAGTTTATTAAAGTTTATCGTAGCATGAGCTTATTTTTTTAAAAAAAAAATCTAATATTAAAAATAAATCTTGTTTGTTTGACAGAGTTTGAAAGAGCTTACAAAAAAATAAGCTCTTAAATAACATGGTAATTAAAGTAACATGTAAAAATAAGTTTAAGCTAGATGCTCTAAATAGAAGAAGAGGAGGGAATTAGTGGTCAATATACTATAAATAGAAAGTGTTACATTTGTCACCCCTTGAATTTGGCTTTTTAGTTGTAGTAACCCTTATAACTTGTTCATTATCATAAGTTTATAATTTTTTAATTAAAAATTACAGTTTTACTAGTAACATTATACATGGTCTTCTAAAAGATATTTCTATACAAAATTGTGATTCTTGTTAGGATATAAAAAAGAAAATATATAGATAATTATAAAAATGTAAGTTTATGGTATTCAAGTTTTATTTATTATAAAAAATTACAGATTTTATATAAAAATATATTTGTAAAATATATATCATAATTATTAATTTACACTCATTAAAACTTGCATGACATTAATTGTTATTTAAGACATGTACAGATATATGATATAATCATAGTAATACTAATATTTATTGCATCAATATCAATTTTATATACTCTATCGGTCTCAAAGATATTATCTCTCGATAAAAAATACAAAAAATACATTTATTTCAGTTTTTTTTACTTTTTGACAGAATAATAATTTTACTTTTAGATAGTTAATTAAACTCTTCTTTATATTTTGTAGTAATAATTTTAAAAAATAATAATATTGTAAATTTGATCAAACTCCTCTATATATTTTTTTAGTAGCTCACAATTAATTTGAAACATATCAAAAAGAAAAAATGAGAAATAATAATCATTAAAACATGCATTGCACTTAGGTTGTGTTTGGTGACAGTTTTTAATAGTAGCATTTTATTAATTAACATAATGGCAGAATTGCATATATATCTTTGCAAAGAGTCAAAATTGCATATATGTCCAACTTAAACTTAAAATTGCATATATATCCTAATCAAACATAACAAATTGCATATATATCCAAATATTTATCTTTTGGAAAAAAGCTATATATACGTAATATATATTCAAATAATGACAAGTCTTGCTAATATATTATGTAAACAACCAAGCTGGCTAATATACATTCAAAATATGTTTGATCTCGCTAACTTCTCAAATGAATTTACTTAAATATCCATGTGTTCTTTCACTTTTCATTTATTATTCAATTTAAAATATATAACTAATTTATAATATCGAATGAATTAAAAAAGGTTATTTCGAAAACAAATATTCTGAAAATTATTTATTTTAAATTCAAAAAAAATTGAAAAAATTGAAAAATATTTTAAAATTTTAATATCAAAAAACTTCTAAAATTTTAAAACTTCCATTTTTTAAATCAAATTTTCAATAATAATTAGATTTATTTAAATTAGAATATTTTTTAAATGTTTTTCGAAATTAATTTTTTTTAGTAATTAAATAGATTTAAATACGTAAAAGTAATTATTTGGATATATATGCAATTTGTTATGTTTCATAAGAATATATATATGTAACTTTAAGTTTAAGTTGGATATATATGCAATTTATCATGTTTCATATGGATATATATGTAATTTTAAGTTTAAGTCGAATATATATGTAATTTTGACTTTTTGCAAAGATATATATGCAATTCACCCTAACATAATTATTAAAAAAATTGTTTGATCAGAGCAATTAGCATTAACATTTATCACAAAAATAAAAAAAAATTAATATGCTCTTTCAAAAAGCATTTTTAGATGAGCATTAGACTTAATAAATTACGTAAATATCCTTATTGATATAACATATTAAATTTTAAAAAGTTTTATGTTTATATATGTGTGTCCTTTTATGTCTTTTTACACATTTAGATTACAGTTATTACTAATTTATCATACACTTTTATCAATTAACTGCTACCGTTAACTGCTTACTACTAACTGTTATTGCTAACTATTACCGCTCCTCCTAATTGCTACTGCTAACTGCTACACATAATACAACACCTTAATACATAAAAACTGATATACACATCATTTTAGTAATGCAAATATCACTTCTCACAAAACATATGTTATAATCATAAATAATTACATTTATTGCATAAAACTCAAACTTTATATGAAAATATAAATATGAATACATATATATATTACAGTCATTAATTTATAATCATTATATTGCATTACAATTTATTGTTATAGAAACATATTTACAATTATAATATAATAATAAACACTTGTATCTATTAATAAAACTATAAAAGTGTGTAGCTCCTAATAATAACAATAACAAAAATTATTGACAAATATTATATGTTAGTCAAAAGTTTAAATTATGTAAAACTCATAATTTAACATTCATGTTGTATAACTTCAAAAAAGAATTGTGTTAGTATAATTAGGCTCCAAAACTATGCGATATTTTATTCATTTACCTTATTTGTTACAGTATAACTTATATCCAAATTCTTTGGCTTTATGACAATAGTGTAGTGTCATAGACTATGAAACAAAATTCAGATAACAAGACTAACATAGTACTGTATTCCACACTAATAAATCAATCATAACATAAACACGCATGTATTATTGATCATGCTTGTGATTGGTCGACATGACTTATATTATGTTAAAAACAAGCTTAAAATTATTTCCATTCAAGCAGATAATCATATTAAGGCCCTGTTTAATTCGTTGAATGTTTGTGATGTAATTATAATTTATAAAAGAAATTGTAATGTAAATTGTTAAAATATGTTATGTGTTTGGCTGACACAATATAATGTAATTAAAAATTGTAATGTAAATTAATTACTTAAAAAAATATGACATGTGTATGGTGACAAGTGAGTTAATTATTTAAATGAGGCATTCTTTTGTAATTCTAAACTTTCCTTCATAATGCTTATGTAATTGACATTACATTCATATGATGGGTCTATTGTAATTTAAAAAAATACAATTACACCCATTATGCAACCAAATACTTTATAGAATTGGAATTTAAATTATATTACAACAAAATACTCCAAATTAAGTGAACCAAACATGCCCTAAGGGTATGTTTGACGAAAACAATGGGTGCTAAAACTAAATATGATGGTACTCGAGATAAAGATAGTGTTAGAGATTATGAAAAGAAATTATTATTAAAAGCTACATGAATTACTTTTTGGTTTTAAGAGATTATGAAATATATTTTTTTTATAATCTTTTATACGTTGATATGTCAAACAAAGATTATTTAAAAAGAAAATGCAAAAATCATCCTTATGCTATGTCGAAAAATCGAAATACATCCTTCGTTAAATTTTTGGACACCGACCATCCCTCCATTGGTAAACGATGCATCATACATCCTTCTGAACGGATTGTGCAAATTATTTTTTCGTTAAATACTAACGAGATTTATAAGAAAATGTATTCTTGTCTCTTTTGATTCTACAAGGATGTACGGTGGACCTTTTTTTTTAAATCAAAAAAAAATGTTTTAGTTTTAAAGTAAATATCTTTTTTGAAAAATAATTAAATTCTTTACGAAAAGAAATAAATTTCTTACCCAAAAACTTTTAATGTTAATGTTATTCATACTTCAATCCATAACACAATATTTAGAGAGAGAAAGAGAAGAAAAGTAAAGAGAGAAAATAGAGAGATAGTGGAAGGTTTTTACTATTAGGGAGAGAAAGTAAATGTAACCAACACTCTCTTCCACACATGGAAGGGGGTATTTATATGCCACGCCACATGGGCTTTGGTGGACTTGTTCATGGGCCGGCTTGGCTTTGTTTGGGCTTACTCTCCTAACTTATATAATATTAGCTTAAAGTCCAAGCCCGATTTTCCCGACTAACCTATTACAATATAAGACCATTAACGACTAAGATGACCTATTACATTCTTGTTCGACTATATATAAAATATAGGGCTACCAATCTCCCCCAATGTATCGGTCATCTTTAAATACATAAGATGATTGAGTGAATACATTCTTGTGGAGGTGATCTTCCTTCTTTGATCTTGTGTCTTGGCCTTGATCTTTTTTGTAACAGCTTTGTTCCTTCATGCTTTTGTGATCTTTATCTTGAGCCTTTGTCATTTGACTTTGAGTGATTGAGATCTCCATCTTGTGCTCCTTGTGACTAAGATGACCTATTACATTCTTACATTCTTAGGTATCTTGATTATCGTCATCTTGTGTTCTTGTGACTTCTGAATCGACATGTTCATACTTTTTTGAATTTGAACGGCTAACAATCTCCCATTCAAACGAAGTTGTAGTAAATCCTTCAAATATCCATCAGATTTGCGGAAGACTTTAACTTTTAGTATGAGCATGTGAAGACGACTTCGGTTAGTACACAACTACCCCACCATCTTGATATGCAACAACATATATAGACAAGGACGAAATGGCTTTGAACATTTCACCCTAATTCGGTAGCGTTTTACCTCCGGTCGGTGAAGACGGTATAAGATACCGTGCCTGTGATCGGGTAGATTCAATTAAGAGTCTCCTTGACAGGGTTTCCCGGCGGTAGTAGCCAGTTCTCTTTACTCGACCGTCTCAAAGCAGACTGTGAACGTAAAGAGTGAATCATAAAGATAAATTATCCGTCTGATTAGAGTCGTCAATTCAGAATTCCTGGAACAAGTTTGATTCTATAGAATCACACCATTGTTGCTTTCCAGTTTGTCACAACCTTGATTCATAGAGAATCTTGCGAGTAACCTACCGCAGTGCTGTTTGAAGTTGACACTGGAAGGATTTCCATTCGTCACTATGAGCACTAAAGAGTGTCACTCTGAATGTTCTGGCAAGATCACATGGATTTTGCGAAGAAACCTGGAATCAAGTTTGAATCAATTAAGAATCTAAACTTAGTTGCTTTCCAGTTCTCACAAGTTTGATTCGTGTAGAATCGCACAAGTTACCTACCATGAGTTTGTTTGATGTTGGCTCAAGCAGGATTTCCATCTTCATTGTGAATCGTATCACTCAGATGTTCTGGCAATATCACAAGGATAATGCGTAGACTCGAATGTGTCCTAATGAGATGATAGATTGATCTCTTATTGGCTCTAGACTCGATAAGTGCATTTTGACAATCAGAGGCTGGAGCAGACTGCCACCTTTTCAATATCAACTAACTCGGAGTGAGAAAGTCAATAGATATGTGTTGATCTCCATGACAATGAGACAAGTTTCTATTGAGAGAAACTCGAATGGCTGGGGAAGGGTTGTGCATCGCATCACTGGGTCCATGACACTTGTCTTCAATACATGTGTTAACCCGGTTTCTACCTAAGTTGCATAGAATATTCAACTCCTTCAATGCTTACCAATACGTCATCACTAGCACCTTGTTATGATTGTTCCAGTGCTAACTTATTTAATTGGTCCGCATTCAGCTTCATTCTACTCCATCTTTCCAAAGGACAACTATTTCTAGCTATGGAATGTCCTTGGGTAGATCCCTCCGATTCTGGTTGGATCATAGGACTTAGTTTCCTATCCTAAACCACCTTTTGACTCCAACGTTCCGTCGTGGATAGTAGATTGTTTTGGGTATAGATCGTAACCATAAACCATTGAAAACCATTCAAAGTGCTTGATAAAAATCAAAACTTTTAACACTTTGAAAGTTTTACATTACCGAAATACTCCCCCTACACATGCATCGATATTCGAAATAGTTTAGCATGTAAAGGAAAGAGTTGCACTTGAGTCTTTAAGATCACATGTTACGATATATTATATTTTAATCACATTTTCTCCTTCTATCTCTAATATAAAAACATAATATATTAGAGATACCAATTGATTAAAATATGACAATTTCTGAAAACCGATTGGAGGAGAAACATGTGTGCACGCATGAATATGGAACTTTTTCAGTCGGGATACTCCCCCTCAACAATATATGTGTGTCTTGAAACAAAAGTTTGACAAAATTTTGGAAAAACGACACCACAAAATATGTTGAGGTACGGAGTTGAGATGCCTTTTCTGATATAATAATAT
The DNA here is from genome assembly GCA_025667525.1 of Glebionis coronaria. NCBI lineage: Eukaryota > Viridiplantae > Streptophyta > Magnoliopsida > Asterales > Asteraceae > Glebionis > Glebionis coronaria. The sequence goes on along the minus strand of CM046875.1, from coordinate 632,822,517 downwards.
ATAACATATGACAGATTTAATATCATTTTCGGTATGTGTTGGATACATAAAATATGACAATGTCAGAGATGTACCCAACAACATTAAAGGCTTGATTTTAAAACGCTCCCCCTCAAAAATTGATCAAAATAACATATAACATTTTTGAGATATAAAACCACATTATGAGTAAGGGGGTGTTGAACACACAATTTTGAAAGATTCAGAAAAACCTTTTGAAAAATTCTTGAAAAATTGTGTTCAACGGTTTTAAAACAATCATGATAGAAGACTTCTCTTCTATTTCTTTAGGAAAAGCGCACTGAAACGTACACTTCCCTTTTGGGTCCGATTTTCATGAGCTCAAAACTTTGATTGTTTTGTGAATAGCTCATGGCCGAGAAATATTAATTTTCCATTGTGAATGATAAGTTATCATCCGAGATAAACTTTCCTTAGTTGAGGTCCGAGTCCTAAGTTGTGACGCGCTTAGAAGTCATTATGAGAGAATATCAAGCAGCTTCATTTGCCAAAACCTCCAAGTCTTCTGGAGTCATATACTTCATACCAAGACGGCCAACGAGATACTGAAACCTATTTTGAGATAGGGATTTTGTAAACAAGTCTGCTATCTGGTACTCAGTTCTGACAAAGTATAATTCCACAATACCACGTTCCACTTGTTCCTTAATGAAGTGATATCTGACCGCGATGTGCTTGGTACGGGATTGCTGAACTGGATTGTAAGATATGGCTATGGCCGACTTTGAGTCACAATACATAGGTATTTTATCAAAGTGGAAGCCATAATCCGTGAGTTGAGTTCTCATCCAGAGGACTTGAGCACAACACGCGGATAGAGCCACATATTCTGCTTCAGCTGATGAGAGCGAAGTGCAATCCTGCTTCTTTGACGACCAGCTCACAAGTTTGTATTCCCCTAGAAATTGTACGCTACCAGAAGTGCTTTTTCGACTATCAAGGCAACCTGTGTGATCATAATCTGAAAAAGCTGTTAGATGAAAACCGGTTTCCTTCGGATACCAGAGTCCCATGTGAATGGTATTCTTAAGGTACCGAAAGATCCGTTTAACCTCTTTGAGGTGCTTTTGTGTAGGTCTGGCTTGATATCGTGCACAACAGCATGTGGCATGATGAATATCAGGCCTGCTGGCTGTAAGGTGTATAAGTGACCCGATCATACTTCGATATCGTGTTTGATCTACGGGATATGAGTACAAGTCAGCGTCTAGGGATTTGGTCGACAATGGTGTACCAACTCGATCACATGAGGTCATACCATGCTTTTTAAGTATCTCTTGAGCATACTTAGCTTGGTTAATGAAGATACCATGTGGGGATTGATGAATCTGGAGGTCTAAAAAGAATTTTAGCTCCCCTATCATTGACATTTCAAATTGGTTGTGCATTAATTTTTCAAAACGTTTTGAAAGTTTTGGGTTCGTAGAACCAAAAATAATGTCATCGACATAAACTTGCACCAGCAGAATGTCATCCCTATATTTATTAATAAAGAGAGTAGGATCAATAGAACCTTTGGAGAATCCTTTGGAAACCAAGAAGTTTGATAGTTCTTCGTACCATACCCTTGGAGCTTGTTTAAGTCCATATACAGCCTTCTTGAGACGGCAGACTTTGTCAGGATGATGAGGATCGATGAATCCTTCCGGCTGATTCACATACACTTCTTCTTTCAAATGACCGTTGAGAAAGCGTTTTTAACGTCAATCTGGAAAACTGTGAAGCCCTTATGTGCAGCATAAGCAAGGAATATCCTGACAGCTTCCAAACGAGCAACAGGAGCAAATGATTCATCGAAATCTATCCCTTCTTGTTGACGATATCCCTTAACCACAAGACGAGATTTGTTTTTGATGATGGTTTGTTCTTCATCCAGTTTGTTTTTCCAGATCCATTTGAAATCTAAAAGCGAAATTCCATAGGGTCTGTCAACAAGTTCCCAAACATTTAGGCGTTCAAACTGATGAATTTCGTCTTGCATTGATTCAATCCACGCATGATCAGTCGTGGCTTGTTTGATGTTTGTAGGTACCAATGAACTCACGGTGAGTGCATACATACACACATCGCCATCAGTTTCGAGTTGTCTGCGTGTTCGAATCAGTTGGGAAGGGTTTCCAATAACTTGTTCCAATGGATGATCACGTGTCCAATGGTGAGTGGATGAATATCGTTGGTAGAACGTATGCATGTTGGACGGATCAACGTGTGGAGTAGAAGACTCTCCGACTTCGTGTACTGGTGTACCGAACGGGTTGATAAACTCTTCTTCGACATGTTGTGCATCGACTACTTGATTGTTGTTTCCTCCTTCAACATTGACGGTTGGTGATGTTGGTTGTATGATGGTTTCTTGAGTTTGTTGAGTATCTAATGGAATTTTCTCTTGAGCAACGGTTGCTGAAGTAGAGACAGTTGTGTCTTGTTGACTTTGTGCGGGTGCATCAGCAGTATTGACAGCGGAAGACTTTGACACAACTTGAATGTTTCCATAGTAATATTCATCTTGTGTTGTATCCGTCGAGTCTGCTGTAGGAGTACATTCTTGCACGGGATGTACATTGTTTTGTGTAGGTGCCATTGCTGGACATTGAGGTGCGGGACTTGAGTTGTTTTGTTCAAGTACCATAATTAAATACTATTCTTCGAACAAAAAAATTAAACTTCTTTAACGATTTTTAAGAAATTTTAAACTTTTAAAATAAGTTTTACTTTTTTTAGAAAAAAAGCTAGTTATTTTAAAAAAATTTGAGAAAAAACATAAAAAAAATTAAAAATTTTCAAACTTTAATTTTTACTTTTTATCATAATATAACATAAAAATGCTATAAAAATTCAAATTTTTTATTTTTTTCGAAAGAAAAGTTTTATAATTTTAAAAAATAATAAACTTTTTCTTTTAAAAACATAAATTTTTTAAAGGCTTTCTTAATTTTTATATGTTTTATTATGATAAAAAAGTAAAGTTTGAAAATTTTTAAAAATATTTACGTTTTTCTACTAAAGTTTTTAGAAAAGGTAAAAGTAACTAAATTTTTTATTTCAAAATGAATTAAAACTTTTCGTAAAGAAATTAGTTTTAAAGTAAATAACTTTTTTATTGAAGAATAATGTTTAGTTATTATGAATCTTTAAACAAATATGAAGAAAAAACTAACAAAATTTAGATTTATTAACTTTTTTTTTTTTTAAAGAAATTAATTTCTTTTGGTAAAAAAACTAATTATTTTTCAAAAAAAAAGTTATTTCCTTTAAAATTTAAAAAAATTTGATTTTTTTTAAAAAGGGTTTCAACATACATCCCTGTAGGTGTAAAAGAGAAAAGAATATATTTTCTTATAAATGTTGTTAGTATTTAACGAAAAACAATTTGCACCATCTGTCCAGAGGCATGTATGGTGCAGCGTTCACTAATGAAAGGATGGCTAATGTTTAAAAATTTAACGAATGATGTATTTTGATTTTTCGACTTAGCAAGGGGATGATTTTGCACTTCCCTCATTATTTTATAAATGACTTATTTTTTCAAAAAAATAATCACAATCTCTTTATAATCTCTATGGCAAATATACCTAGGGGCTATTTATATAGAAGTCGGGTATGACACGGGCTACACTCAATTTTAAGCCACGAAAGATAAATTGATTAAAAAATATGTTTTTATCGATACATGCAACACCCACTTTTGACAACTTTAATACTAATAATCATAAAAAAAACAAATTGTGCAACACCATATTTAAAATTAAATATCCATCTCTAAAGTACCCTAAGCTTAAAAGTACCGAACAGCTAGATCTAGTGTAGTTAAACTAAAGCTTTGTCATATTTTTATTTTTATTAAACAAACTATTGTTTCCTTAAATGTTCCTCTCCTAAATCAAGAAGTGGTGTGTAATATAATTGTGCCTAGATTTATTAAAGACCTCTTGGTTCAGTGGTATGTGAGTGACCTTATAATCTAAAAGTTGTAGGTTTAAGTCTCAGTAGAGACATGTGAGATATAATTTGTGAGATAGTGTTGGGCCGATTCCTTCGACCCACTGGGTTAATCCCAAAACCCCACATTAGGACAGTTAGATAGTAGTTAGAATATAACGGTTATTAGCAGTTATATCTCCAAACCGTCACAACGGTTCATGAAACGATACAAGGTTTCATTCACACCGTTTCATGTAATATAAATAGAAACTCATTTTGTACAAACAAATTGATGAATATATGATACAGAAAACCCATTTGATTTATCAATACAAAATTACGACTTAGCAATTTCTGTATATCTTGATTGAGTTCGAAGATCCACGACATAGATTAAATTCAACATTTGGCATCAGACCTTTTGGTTATAGAACCAAACAATCATCATATACCTTTTTTCTTATTTTCGAATCAAAAACAACCCACGCAAATCCTTTTCGTAGATACTTGCATAAACAGGAAAACACGAATTACAGATTAATCTCGGTGTTTTTAATCACTGGAAAATCCATCCCACCGCCTAATCATTGATTCGAAAATAGGGTTTTTCCAAAAAAACTTGCAAATATCAAACCCACGAAAAAGATTTTGTCTAATCAAAGATTAGGCACGGATTGATTTTTAAAACAAGGATTCGAAACAAGGGAGAAAACATACCAGATTCGGATATCACATAACTCTAAAAAAATTAGGTAAACCCCAATCAAATCCATAATTAAGGACTTGATAACCCAATAGGAATCGTCACGATTCGATATATCTGGATATTAAACCGGATCCCCAAAATTTCTTACGAAAACCTAATTTTCGCAAGAAAAAATTAGAGAATCAAACGTTACAAATCAATAGAACGTTTGAAAATATCAAAGGAGGATTATTAAATCCACCCTTGATTCATAAACAATCATCACAAAAAAAACTAGATTTTATGGTTACTATGAAACAAGGAGGAGGAGAGAGAGAGAGAGAGAGAGAGAGAGAGAGAGAGAGAGAGAGAGAGAGAGAGAGAGAGAGAGAGAGAGAGTCTTATTAAACACACACACGCGTGTTAATAATTGACACAAGACAAGAAGCAAGGACCGGGTGTAAGGATACCCAAAAGGAGACTAGGTCGATTTATAAATCTGCACCAAAGGATTTGACGGGCCAAAAAGCCCATACAGGTTTTATCAAAACCAAAATACCACCATCTTATTATTATTTATAAGTTTTTAGAAAAATTTAGGAAAACTTATAAATTCTTTTAAAATTTTTATTTATTAGATCATACTTTAAACTATAAGTAGATTTTATTAAATAAAACATTTAGGTATAATTTTAGTGTTTTTTCAATATTTACTATATATTTTTTAGAATAATTTTAGGGAGTAATTAACCTTATTTTTATTCACTATTTAAAAATCGAAAATTCCAAGGAAAAAATTTATATACATAAGATTTAAGCCTATTAGAATTAATATAGCCTACTTGGCGTTAGAGATCTCGTTAGAAAAATAAAGATATTTTTCTGGACACTATAAGTGTCAAAATATTTTAATAAGGAAATTTCTCAGTCACTATTATTAAGATAATTAATAATATGACGAAAGAAGATGGAGGAGGTTCGAAGAATGAGGTTAATACCACGAGTACACCTCACTTCCAATGTCATATGCTTAAACCCTCGAATTATTCATTATGGACAATTCGAATGCAAATTATTATAGAAGCGAATGATTTATGGGAGATGGTAGATCCAACGGATACTACCCAAATTGATAATAAGAAAAATAAGACCGCAATGGCATTTCTTTATCAATATTTACCCGAAGAACAACTGCTTCAAATATCGAAGCACAAGACCTCCAAAGAAATATGGGATGCTTTAAAATTAAGGCATATGGGGGAGGAAAGAGTCCAACAAGCGAGATTACAAACGCTCAAATCCGACTTTGAGATGTTGCAAATGAAGGAAGATGAGTCAATAGACACATTTACTGGAAAATTGGCACAATACGCGAACAAAGCCGCTACCTCAGGACACACTTTTGAGGATTCGACACTAGTTCGAAAACTCTTAAATGTTGTACCTGATAGGTTTCTTCAAATGTTCGCATCAATCGAGCAATACTCAGATTTAAGTAAGATGACTCTAGAAGAAGCGATAGGCCGACTTAAGACCTACGAAGAAAGAATTAAACATAAGAAGGGTAAACAGGTGGACAGTCAAGAAAGATTGATGTTCACACGATACGAGAATAGGGGAAAGAATTTTAGAGGACGTGGAAGTGGAAACTATAAATTTTCACAAAATAATAACCACGCAAAATTATGAGAAGAAAAACAAAGAAACTTCTCAAAATAATTTTAGAAAGAACTTCAACAAAACAAGGAATAGTAGAATTGTTTGCTTTAAATGCGACAAGACATGGCACATAGCATCAAAGTGTTGCTCACAAATTAAAGCAAATGAACACTCAAACCTAGTCGAAGAAGAAGATTTAGAGCCAACCCTCCTAATGGCAATCTTAGAACCTCAAAATAAGAGGAAACGACTTAAGGATGTTGAAGAACAAGAGGTCTCGCTACATAAAACTGATGTAGGATATAAATAGACAAACATGGATAGTCAATGGTACCTAGATAATGAGACAAGTAATCATATGACTAGAGTAAGGGAATACTTAAAAGATTTAGATGAGAAGATTAGTGGAAAAGTAAGATTTGAAGACGGTTCATACATAGAGATAAAAGGAAAAGGTTCAATAATAATAGAGTGTGATGATGACGAACAAATAATCATATCACATGTCTATTATATCCCAAGCTTAAAAAGTAACCTATTGAGCCTTGGACAATTCACTGAAATTGGTTGTAAAGTAGTAATGGAAAATGATGAATTACGACTTTATGACATGGATAACAAGATCTTCTTAAAGGTCACAAGACAAAGGAACCGACTCTACAAGGAAAACCTAAGGATATGCACTCCTATCTACCTTTTAGCAAACTTACAAGACACATCATGGTTATGGCACGCAAGGTTAGGAAATATAATCTATAAGTCACTCACAATGATGACTCAAAAGAACTTAGTCCATGGAATACCATCCATTAAACCTACAACATAAATTTGTGATGTATGTTTACTTTGAAAACATAGTAGTGCGCCATTTCTAAAGAAAGCCAAAACTAGATCTACATCACCATTAGATTTAGTATATGGAGATTTATGTGGACCAATCACACCACTAACACCTTCTGAAAAGAAATACATATTCTTGCTAGTCGATGACTATTCATAATTTATGTGGCCATATTTCTTAAGTACAAAAGATCAAGCTTTTGATACTTTCAAGGAATTTAAGGAGACAATAGAAAATGAGCTAAGGACATCATTAAAGATGTTGAGAACTGATCGTGGAGTAGAGTTCACTTCAAGTGAATTCACGCAATATTGCAAAGACAATGACATAGCACGACAACTTACCGCACCTTTCTCACCACAACAAAATAGAGTAGTAGAAAGAATAAATAGAACAATAATGTCTATGACAAGATATATGATGACAGCAACAAACATGCCACAAGACTTTTGAGCTGAAGCTGTTAGACACGCCATATACATCTTAAATAGTGCATCCACTAGAGCACTAGAAGATATCACTCCATACGAGGCAATAAAGCAAAGAAAGCCAAATCTAGAAACCCTAAATATTTTTGGATGCATAACATATGCAAAGGTTCCATCACAACATCTAAAAAAATTAGATGATAGAGGCACCAAACTGGTATACTTAGGAACCGGATATGGATCAAAAGCATATAGACTATTTGACCCAACAACACGAAGAATTTGCGTTAGTAAAGACGTGAAATTTAAAGAGGATGAAACATGGGATTGGAGCGATTATTTAGACGAGCATATCAATGACGAACCAGAATGAGTCGATTTCAAAATAGACAATCTTAACGAAGATTATCATTATGATCATGAAATCGATCCAAGGGATGAAGACGAACCGAACGACGAAGACGATAATTTTAATAATTATGACGATAATGGATATGCAACACCAACAAATAGCTTACCCACACATTCTCACACGACTCAAACACCATCAACAAGGTCATCTCAAGTAAATTCGGAAGTTACACCAAATAACTTGACACACTCATTCAATCAAAGTAATAGAGAATCAAGAGCATCTACAAGCTCTCACTAACGACTTGATCATACACCTATAAGAGGCTATAGATCATTGAATGATTTTTACGAAAAAAATGAGGAATTACTACTAGCAGAAGATGAAACCAAGAATTATAAGGAAGCTTCAAACGACCAAAAATGGATAGAAGCAATGAAGGATGATTTAGATTCTATAAATAAGAATAACACATGGGAACTCACAACCTTACCTTATAGACATAAAGCAATTGGCTTAAAATGGTGTTTAAAACCAAGAGAGACGCAAATGGGAAAATAATCAAGCACAAGGCTAGATTAGTAGCAAAGGGCTACATACAAGAGCATGGCATAGATTTTGAAAACGTTTTTGCTCCTGTAGCAAGAATGAAAACTATTAGATTATTACTCGCCATAGCTGCAAATAGAAAATGGGAAGTGCATCACCTCGATGTAAAATATAAGTTTTTACATGGAGATTTAAAGGAAGAAGTGTACATTGCACAACCTGAAGGATTATAAAGAAAGATAGAAAAGTCTACAAACTAAGGAAGGCACTTTATAGATTAAGACAAGCACCACGTGCTTGGAACATAAAGCTAGACAACACCTTGAAGTCTTTAGATTTCAAGAAGTGTGCATTGGATCAAGCCATCTACACAAAGGCCACAAAAGACACAATCCTACTAATAGGAGTCTATGTGGATGATTTAATCATTACTGGCACACCTAAGAGGGAAATTGACAAATACAAAGCTTAAATGGAAGAAAAATTCGAAATGAGCGACTTAGGTTTATTAGCTTACTACTTAGGCATAGAAGTCACACAATCAAATGGTGACATATCTATTAAGCAATCTGCCTACGCTAATAAAATCCTAAAATAAGCTGGAATGATTGATTGCAATGAAACGTTGATACCAATGGACCCCAGAACGAAACTAACAAAGAAGACTGAAGGCACATTGGTTGACTCAACCGAATACCGAAGCCTAATCGGATGCTTAAGGTATTTACTACATACAAGACACGACTTAAGTTATTCTGTGGGATTACTTAGTCGCTACATGCAAGAGCCAAAAGAACAACACATGAAGGCAATAAAGAAAGTACTACGTTATGTAAAAGGAACAAAAGATCATGGAATCACCTACAAACATAATGGAGGAAACAAGATACAAGGATACAGTGATAGTAGCTACGGAGTTAACACTCAAGAAGGCAAAGGAACTACTGGCATTATATTTTACTATGATGAATCACCTATTAGCTGGAGTACACACAAACAAGCCACTATAGCATTATCATCATGTGAATCAAAATTTATAGCAGCAACCGCAGCAACAACTCAAGCATTATGGTTAAAAATACTACTTAGCAAACTTACTCATACAAGAGAAGAGAAGATTACTATAATGGTGAACAACAAATCAGCCATACAACTGATGAAAAACCTAGTTTTTTATGGAAGAAGCAAACACATTGACACTAAATACCACTTCATTCGAGAATGCGTAGAAAGAGACGACATACAGGTGGAATTCATAAGTGGCGAATATAAAAAAGCCGACATACTCACAAAGGCACTACCAAAGATAGATTTCTTATGATGAGGAAACTTATTGGACTACGAAATCCACAACAATGACGACAGCATTTTGTGATTAAGGGGGAGATGTTGGGCCGATTCCCTCAGCCCACTGGGTTAATCCCAAAACCCCACATTAGGATAGTTAGATAGCAGTTAGAATATAACGGTTATTGGCAGTTATATCTCCAAACCGTCACAACGGTTCATGAAATGATACAACGTTTCATTTACATCGTTTCATGTAATATAAATAGAAACTCACTTTGTACAAACAGATTGATGAATATATGATATAGAAAACTCATTTGATTTATCAATACAAAATTATGACTTTGCAATTTTTGTATATCTTGATTGAGTTCGAAGATCCAAGACATAGATTAAATTCAATAGATAGTTGGTGTGAGTTGTAAAAAGGTGTCGTTTTAAAAAAAAAATTGTGCATACATTTGTCATTTTATATTTGTTTTTTTTACATGTTATGGAACTAATTATAACTATTCATTATTTAAGGTTAAAGTTTATAAACAAATCATAAAAAAAATTATGTTTGTCAAAAAAATTTAAAGTTATAAAAATAGATGGAAAAATTAAAATTATAAGTATGACAAAAACTGGTTATCACTAATTATATTTTATTAGTGGTAATAAACAATAAAATATCACTAGTGATAAAATATAAAATATTAATATTTCATTACTTTATAAATGGTGAAATATCATTAGTGATAAACAGTATTCCGTCATATTTATAACTTTAATCATTTCGCTCGTTATTTAAAACTTTTGGACATTTTGTCAAGATAGTCATGTCGTGTTTTTTAATCTTATGTTTCGTTTGGTTGGGGCATGTTGGAGGATATTGAAGGATATTCAAAATATTTACATTTTAATTTCTTCAAATATTGTGTTTGGTTCGACCAACGAAGGAGTTTAAAATTCTCCGAATTCTCAAAGCGAAGGATATTAGAATTACTCCAAAAAATGAGGAATTTTAATTTACTTGAAAATTATTTTTTTAAACTTTTTACTTTTTTTTTATTCGGGTTTTTATGTATATATAAAAAGTTATAAAATTTTATATAAAAATCATTTTTTTGGTTTTTACTCTTTTAAATAGCAAAAATAAAATTTATATAAAAAGTTTTATAAAATTTATATAATGTTTTTATAAAATCTAAAATAAAAAAAATACCCGAACTTGGGTGTGTTTAATAAAAATATGAAATTTTTTAGACCATATATTGATAAGCCTAGGGGTGAAAATGGAAATTTAGCGGAATTGACAAAAGACGCGACCAACGAGGATATCACTAGTGGGATCCGTAAACTCACGGACTGCAGTTTTAATGTTTTTTGTTATGAGAATCCATTATGGAATATGGCATACTTTTTGACCTAAGTATTATATTACGATAGCTAGTTCGCAAAAAGCTATGAGTACTAGTTATGAGATCGAATAAATGTGCTACTTTCATTTTGGTACAGCAAATAGTCAAATACAGGAGTATTTCTTTTGCTTTGCTTTTTCTAGTATAATTTAATGCCATCGACCCTTTATATGCTTATAATTTCGAGCTTTTTACTGGTCCAAGATTTGTTTGTGTAAAAAAATTTCTTAACTTTCTACTTAAACAAAATATGCAACCTGGTTTAATTGTGTGAATTGTGATCCAAAATAAAAGATTTCATTATAGTTTTTTATATAATTATTTATAAATGACAAAATTAGCTATAAGTTGTAAGCCGTAAGTTGTTTACTAAAAACCTACTAATATGAGCTATAAGTTGTATTTTTTTAGTAAATATATTTGATATATTAATTGTTTACTGTAAAATTAAAATGTAAAATAACCTAAAATGACATATTTAAACAAAATATAATATAATTGGAGGGTATATCAGTAATTTACAGTTTTAATAACTTTTAACAATTTAAAACATTTATAAATCAGCTTTTTATTTTAAACTTTAAAAACTATTTCTTTAAAATAAAAAGTTTCAAAAAATTATTATACTAAAACTATTAAATTATTTTTTTAATTAAAAAGTTATCAGGTTTAAAAAAACCTTTCAACCAGCTTTTACCAAACATAACGTTAGAGTTAACATAAGTAGCGACGATCTTTCGAAATCTTTGAGCAAGTAAAATGAAATATCTTGAAGTTGATAGAAACTCATCATTTAATGAAGTATTTATTGGATATTGAAAAAGACATTGTATCTCGAAATATTTTAGTTTTAGTAAATGTAATATGATGTAGAAATGTGCACATGGTGAATATATATGTCATGTTTTTATCTTGATCTTCATTTCATATCAATATATTTTATCTTGTTTTGCCAAAAAAAAATATATATATATATGTCATGTTTTTCGGTACTTGTAGTATAAATTTGTTTGATATATAAGGATAAAATTAGCAGTACATGAATTCCCAAAGTCTTGAGTTCGCTAATTTTCTTCTTTTGTCTTTTGTGAACTAGAAACCTAATAATCATCTTGGTAATATAAAGGATTCAAGTGGGATATTTTTTAAAAAAGTTGTATGATTAAAATAAATTGTAGGGATGAAGGGAATATAACAAGCATATCTTTACATGGTTTTCAGAGAAGATACCTCGTGTTCCAATTTTGGCGCACTATCGCCACAAAAACATCTCATTCAACCGACCTTAACCATATAAATTATAGATTAAGTCATCAAAAATACAAGTGTCATGAAAAACTATAATGGTATTATGAAATATTTGATGTGATAGTCATATTTGTTTTGTAACAGTTGACGGTGTCACGGCGAGGTAACTCTCATCGAGTCGACGTGGGATCTTCGTCGTCCTTTGTTGCTTTACTCCGTTACACTTATCCTCTTTTCGTCATGCATATGTCGGAAAATCGACGAACTGACGATGAAAAGTGAGGGATGAATATAGCCGTTGGCTCTAACAGTTAAAATTTTAAAATATTATTATTTTTTATCTTTTTACATTACTAATATATATATCTCATATTTTAACACTTTTAACACACACAATTACTTTTATAATCTCTCTAAACAAAAAGAAAAAAATGTCTAACATCTTAAATGACAAATTCTCATAACTCGACTTCGTCGGGCTTCTCAACACTAACAACACCTCGACGCCATCGTCAAACCCTTCGACGCCATCGTCGCAAAACTCCATATCATCTGTTTCTCAATTTCCATCTTCTTTCCAGTTTCAATCTTCTTCCTATTTTCATTCGGCTCCCAATTTCCATCCGGGTCCTAATTTCCATCTGGATTTTAATTTCCATCTGGCTCTCAATTCCCGTACCCTCTTTTTACTCAAACCTATTTCCCCTAAATGATTCCCGAACAAAATTACCAACAACAACAAATCTTGTTTCAAATCGTACAATTTAACAGCCAATTTAAAAATTACTCAAGTCAACAAGTGCCGGAAACCCAATTCAAAGTTCCGACGTCACGATCACCAGCTGCAAAAAAGGCCACCGCAGGAAAAAAAACAAAGCCTAAAATCAAATGTTGTTGATTTGGATGCATATGATGATGATATAGAATTTGTGGAAGGTTTGAGTCAGGCACCGATACGTTGGACTCGTGATAAAGAATAACTATTAGCCAAATGTTGGCTTGGTGTTTCGGAGAACTTCCACATTGACCAAAACCTTTAATGTTTTTTGGGGCAGATTGTTCGAGATTTCAACGATCAAACAACCGGCATGCGGCGTACAAAGAACATGATTACCGGAAAATAGAGTCGGATGCATCCCGATGCCTAAACGTTTTAAGCGATTTATGAAGGAGTAAATCGTATGAGTGAGATGAATGATGAGGATGTTGTGGAAGCTGCGAAGGATGAATTTTGTGCACCGTTTAAAGGAAGAAAATTTGCTTACCTTCACGGGTGGAAGATCCTCAGAACCCACCCAAAATTTGTCAGGGGAAAAGGCGTTCTTGTGGATGATCACACGAAAGTATTCGGTCCTGGTGAACGTCCTCGACCCGCGAAAAAGCTTGACCCACCAAGAAGTCAAGATCTGAGACAAGTGAGGGAACCGGAAGATCGTCGGGGTCATAAAGGAAATACTGGAAAATGCAATGCATCAAAAAATGATCTTGGCTAAATCCGCGTATGATGCCCAAAACGCACTCGCGGAGAGGGCATATGAAGTTGGCCGACTTTCAGTTTCTCGCGCTTGATTACGAGTCAATGAAGGAACCAAAGAGGTCGTGCGTGCGTCGACAACAAGAGGAAATCATGGTTCGATATGCCCCCAAAATGAGTAGTTTATTTTATGTCGTGTTTTTAAATTTCCGTAATTTTTTTTTCGTATCGTATTTGTAATTTTTATTTCCGTGTTTGTAGTTTTAATTCGAATGAAATAAATTTTAATTTGTGTGAAAATAAAAAAAGAAAAAGAAAATATAGTGGTGAAGCCAAAACGGTGAAGGGTTGGCTCTCCATAAGTAAAGGGGTATTTTGGTTAATTGTTTCGTGTTGATGTAGCAGCTGTGAGGACAAAATGGAGAGGCTTTGCCTCTCTATGATACCTTTCTCTCTAAGGATCAACTTATACCATGTGCATTAAGAAATTATATTCACATCATTTTAGTAAATGAATTGGTAATGAATCTTGACATAATTAATTAAGCTAATAATAAGAAGCTTTAAAACTAACTGGTTAAGTTAGTTGATTATTAAAAGTATTTTTGGAGAGGTTGTCATCACATACGAAATGTTTCAAGTTTGAGTTTTTTACGGGTTTTTTAAAAGCGATAATATGTGGGATAGACATGTCGATTCGAAGCTGGTAGAGGCTCTTAGATGACATTATTGTATGGCTCGTGTGTGTGTTTAGTGGCCTTAGCCCATAGTCTAGAATATTTTAATGTTGTGTATTTATCTCGGATTACACATTAATGAAAATCAAAGAATCAATTATATCCTCCACTTTATTGTATGTCGATGATCTGAAAGGATTCCTTTACTTTTACTTTATTGTTTTTATTTCATTATGATTTTGTTTTCGTGATCTATGCATAAATCCTAAATCCTGTTTGTCAAAAATAAAATGTTGAGTGCCTTCAATCAACCAAAAAAAATTTCATCATCTATTTGTTCTTATTGTCGAAGATCATTGTCGTTACATTTTAATTTTATGAAGTTATTTTTCCCTCATCCATATTGGAAGTATAGGGCTTAAAGATCATGTAGAAAAGGAAACCTCACTTACAAGTGTCGAATGGTCTCAAGTTGATGACCTAATAAAGATGTGGATACTTAGCTCTCTTTGCGATTCACGCCAAGAACAAGTGGTTACAACCCTCGGTAATGTTATGGCATTATGGGACCATGTTAAAGGTCTTTTCCACGATAGTAAAGATGCTCGCACAATCTCTCTTGATAATGAACTTCTATCCATTAAGAATGGCCACATGACGGTTAATGTATATTGCTAAAAAATTCAATCCATGGCCACTCGCCTCAAGAATCTTGAATGTAATGTAAGTGAGAAGAATTTGGTTATCTATGCGATTAATGGTATTGATACCCGCTTTGCAACTCTTTTTAAAATCATCCACCATCGTGAGCCATTTCCGTCTTTTGAAATGGTACGTAGTATCCTTCTTTTGAAAGAGTCTTCCTTTAAAGTTGTATCAAGTGCCAACACCAATTTTGGGGGTACCTCTTATACTCCCACCATCTTCATGGCGTCCAATAACAAAGTTACCCAACCTCCAACCTCCCTCAAATTTTCAACCATTTTAGGCACATGTTGGTTTGGCGATAAATGTCAGTTTATTCATGACTATCGGGGTCGTCCGGGTATTACCACTCGAATTCACCCTCTGGTGGTAACAGTCAAGCAAAAAGAACTCGTCCTTTAGACCTCCTTCCCCAGTCACAACCCTATTGGACCCAAACAGATCCCCCTGGATTCTACGTGGCCCGTCAAGCCCAACCATACTCCTACCAGACTGTTTATCCACGTGCGCAGCCTACGTACATTACCCCATTTGGACCAGCTGATCACGCAGTCCAACCAACTCCAGCAACCCCTGTCTCCGGGTCAGCCAACAGGCTCATATTGCTACTCTAGCTGTTAGACAGTTGGTTGTCCTAAAAACATGCCATGGCATTCTTGGTTCGGCTCTAACACACTACGGGTATCAAGCTACTACTCTCCTGAATGCTTTTAGCACCATGACATGAGAGGATCCTACTTGGCATATGGAAACATGTGCATCTTCTCACTTAAATTCTACTACAAGTAATTTAGCTACTATTTTTAATACACGCTTATATCCATTTATCTATGTTGGCAAAGGCAATTCTATTCCCGTCACCAACACAGGCGATAGCATTATTCCCTCCACTCATCGTCCTCTTCATCTTAACAATGTTCTTGTCACCCCTAACATCATCAAAAATCTTATTTCATTTCATCACTTTACTAGATATTACAATTGTACAATCGAATTTGACGTGTTCGGTTTTTCTGTGAAAGATTTGTTAACTAGCCATATCCTCCTCCGATGTGATAGTTAGGACGATCTCTATCAGTTACCAAGCCGTTAACTCTTCCCACAGATTTCATTTTTACTACCTCCTCTACGTGACATCAACACCTTGGTCATCCGGGTGATGATGTGCTACGTTCTCTTGCTTCTCGTAATTTTATTTCTTGTAATAAAACGAAGTCTACACACATTTGGCATGCCTGTCAACTCGGCAAACATGTGAAGCTTCCCTTTCATACTTCCAACTCTATTGTTCAACATCGTTTTAAGATTATTCATTCTAAGTTATAGACATCTCCTATTGTTAGCTCTAGTGGTTTTAAATATTATGTCTTGTTTCTTGATCATTATTCTCATTATCTCTGGGTTTATCCTCTTCGCAACAAGTCCGATATGTATGACAAATTTTTACATTTTCATAGGTGTATAAAAAACAATTTAAATGTGAAATCAAAAGTTTTTAGTGTGATCATGGTGGTGAGTTCGATAGCACCCAACTACACCATCGCATTCTCAAAAATGGCATCCAATTTTGATTCTCATGCCCTAAAACATCCCAACAAATGGCAAAGTCAAACGCATGATCTGTTAAATTAATAACACCATCTGCACTCTCCTCTTTCAATCACACCTCCCCCAGCCTTTTGGGTTGAAACCCTTCATATGGCTACGTATCTCCTCAACCTTCTTCCTTCCACAACAATAATTAACAAAATTCCCTTTACCCTCCTTTTAAAAAAAAATTCTCAACTTCGCATATTTGGATATCTTTGCTACCCTCACCTATACTCCCCGAGCACTCCGTGTAAATTTTTGGGCTACCCCACTTATACCATGGCTTTTGGTATTTGGTTCGAAACAAATAAAATTCTCATTTCCCCTTACATCACCTTTGATGAAACATAATTTTCTTATAAATCCATGACCCCTAATGCTACACCCTCTTACACTTTTCTCGATCACCCCTCCCCTCTTTTACCTCTTCCCGCCACCAATCCAAGGAATCAAACACCCATTACATCCCGCAATACCACGGCCCAACCACCCACCGCCCCTAATAGTCCAATACCAAATTATTCTCCTTCACCCGACCAAATACATCATAGCCCGATCCCTGATAGCCCAATCCATACAACAATCTACATCCCAGCCGCTTATATTCCTGAAGCCACTCGTACTAACATCATGACCACACGTTCTCAGTAGGGTATTGTTAAACCCAATCCTATCTTCTCTCTTACCACGTCCACTATTTCTCCTCTCCTAAAATCTCCTTTTTCTTGCTCTCAAAGATCCTTGATAGGTGTGTAAACACCCATCCTTTTACCACTTAACTCTGGCTAAAACAAGACCAAAACACGTATTTAATATCATTTGTTTGGAATTATGCGTGGTTTTTGTGTTTATTGTGTTTTCAGAGCTAACCGGATGAATATTGAAGAAAACATGGGATTGCACGGGTTTTATGGAAGAAAAAGACTCAAGACGAAGTCTATTGTCCAAGAGATGCAAAAGATTTGAAGTCACTGGGCCTATTTGACGATTTATCGAAGAAAAGGACCAAAGATGGAAGATTTACATAAGTCGAAGAAACTCAAGTCTATTAAACGAAGAAATTAAAAGACGAGTTGAATTTAATCGACAACAAATCCCGAATCAGAATCGAAAACGTCAACTTTTCTGAAAAGACGAGAAGACAAGAAGAACGGGAGAAATCCCACTCACCAACCAAAGGGGACACCTATATAAAGGGATCCCCTCACACTTTCAGAGAGTTGTTTTAGTTTTTCTTTTCCTCCTTCTTTTTCTCCCTTTCTGTTCGTAGCATCACCAACACCACTAGGGTGTTTGGTGATTTGATCTTTGTTTTTCAATCTTGTAATTTTAATCTTGTTTTGTGCTTGTTAAAACTTTAATCATCAATACAAGTTCTTGTTTAATCTTTCCATTTCATCTTGTTCATCATCATATTTTATTTCAAGTTCTTAAGTTCTTATTTGGTTGAGTTTTGATTTTAAAAAATTGTTGAATTTGTGTTTTTGTGATTGGAATTTGATCCTTGTAGTTGGTAGATGATTTGTGTTTAATTTGGTAAAACCTTTTTGCTTATTTAGCTTGGTTTTGGATTAAAATCGTTTTCCTTGTTCTTCGGTAGAAGTTACTGTTCTTGAGTGTTCCCAGGTTCCGGATGAACAAAACTTCCGGATGAACACAAAACTTCCGGATGAACACAAAAGTTCCGAATGAACCCAAACTTCCGAATGAGTTTTCTTTTTAAAAGTTCCGAGTCAGTTAGAAAGTTCCAGATGAACTAAAGTTCCGGATGAACTAAATCTTCCGAATGAACAAAAGTTCCGGATGAATGTTATTTCCAAAAGTTCCGAATGAATGTTTGTTTTTTTAAGTTCCGAATGAGTTTTTCTTTCAAAAAGTTCCGAATGAGTTTTTCTTTCAAAAAGTTCCGAATGAGTTTTATTTCCAAATCTTCCGAATAAACTTCCGAGCCAAAAGTTCCGAACCAACTTCCGGATCACCAACTTCCGAATCAATCTTCCGAACAAAGTTCCGGGTGAAAGTTCCGGGTGAAGTTCCGAATCAACTTCCGAAGAAAGTTCCGGATGAAGGTTCCGAGTAAAGTTCCGAATCAAGAGACTTTGAAAGTTCCGGATCAGTTTTTCTTTTGAGCATTTCAATTAAGAGTTAAGTGGTATTTACTTACTGTTTCCTGTTTCTTACTGTTTCTTCATCTCATATTTTTATTTTATTTGTTAAGTTTAATTCTAATTTTAGTTTTATTAATTGTCATTAAATTAATTGCCTTTAAATTTAAGTTTACATTTTATGCATTTAAACATTTAGTAGAATAGAAAACCACTCTCCTTGTTAGTAACCAAGAACAATCATTCCACTTAGAACCAAGATCAATTCGAGAGGATATCGAGAGAATATAGAAGAACCCATACAAAATGCAAGTATCAAATGGCGCCGCTGCCGGCTCTTCTCGTTAAGATCAAAAGTTTTTTGTGAGAACTTGGATTTTGAGATCCGTTCACCGTGAACGTTACTTTTTCATAAAAAATTTCAAAAACACTAAAAAATATAAAAATTTCAAAAATCCTAAAAAAGTAAAAAAACCATAAAAAACCAAAAATATTTTGCTTTGTTTTTCTCTTGTTAGTTCTTTTGCAGGTGTATGCGCACTCGATCAACGTCTTATCAAGAGCCCGAGCCTCTCGATAACTTAGACATGGCCGGTGTACAAAACAACAATAACATACCACCTCAAAACAACAATAATAACAACAACAACCCACCTTTCAACAACATGAATAATAACAACAACAATGAGCCTCAACCGGATAATCGCCCGATGATTGAACTGCTACAAGCTCATGTAGATGGCAACACTGATCCAATTGTTATACCAGCAATTGCAGCCAACAATTTTGAGCTCAAAGGCTTTATCCAGATGGTCTCTGCTCAACCATTCTTGGGGCGTACCATTGATGATCCACATGACCACATCAAGAGATTCTTACAACTCACTAATACGGTCAAGTTCAATGGTGTTCCACAAGAGGTAATCCGTCTACAACTTTTTTCCTTTTCTTTAGAGGGACAAGCCCGGCATTGGCTTGCTAAGGAACCGCCACAGAGTATTCTCTCGTGGACGGATTTGGAGACCAAGTTTATCAATTACTTTTTCCCACCCTCTCGTACTACCGCTTTGCGGAATGAAATCATAAATTTTGAATAAAAGTACGATGAGTCGTTCAGTGAATCTTGGGATCGTTTTAAAGATCTTTTAAGAAAATGCCCACAACATGGTTTTACCAAAGTGCATCAAATTAATAATTTTTACAATAGTTTAAGCATGAGTGACCAAGATTCACTAAACAGTGCCTCGGGGGGGGGGTAATCTTTTGGCTAAGACTTCCAATGCTGCTTGGGATATCATTGAGAATAAGTCTCGTGTGCAAACCAAGAGTGCTCGGACCAATGTCGCTAGTGCTAGCACTAGTGACAGCGACAAGCGACTAGACAAAATCACTACGCTTCTTGAATCGCTTGTTACCCACACCGTCAACAACACCAACAGCAACAACGCTAAAAACGCTCAAGTCAATGCTGTTAGCCAACCATGCGAGATATGCGGGGGTCCTCACTCTTATACCACTTGTACTGCCACCCAAGACTACCCTTCTGAAAATGTGAATGCAGCTTATGGCACCTATCCTCAACCTGCTTATCAAGCTAGACCTCAAGGTGACCGTAATTTGCTTAGCTACCGCTCCAACAACTACCTCTCACCACCCGGTTTTCCTCCAAACAACCCAAACCAAAAACAAAACCTCAATCGCCCTCCTCAAAAACAACAACAACCTCGTACACCATACATCCCACCTCATAAGCAGCAACAACAACCTCAACGTAACAACCAAGTTTACCAACAACCTGCTTATCAACCACCCGCATACAATGCTCCTCCCAACCAACCCAACGCTTTACACCAAGAAGTGGAAACTTACATGAGGACGAACGATGTGATCGTGGGAAACCTTCAGAGAGAAGTGCTCAACTTGAAAGCAGACCTGGTCAAACAAGGGAACGATTTGCGAGCTGACATGAGAAACACGTTGGATAGCCAAACAAATGACTTGAAGAACATGATGGCTAGTTTCTTCCAAGGTAATCAACCCTCTTCTTCGGGTACTCTTCCGAGTAACACCGTTGCGAATCCAAGAGGGGAGATGAAAGCAATCACTACTCGCAGTGGCAAAGGTACCAAGGAACCCGAGCTTCCTATACCTCCACCGGTGATTGTGACTAAGGAGAACGAGTCACCTGCTCCTATTCCTCATCCTTCTCCTTCCCCAATTTCTCCACCTCTTCCTTCTACCCCTCCTCCACCCAAGGATGTGAGTGATCCTATTCTCCCAAAGCCTTCCTCTTCTTCCAATATACCTTATCCATCTAGGTTGAGGAAAGAGAAGCTCAAAAGCAAGGACGATATTCAGGTTTCGAACTTTCTTAAGATGTTCCAACAATTGAATTTCAACATCTCCTTCGCTGAGGCTCTCGCTCACATGCCTAAGTACGCGAAAATGTTTAAAGATCTTCTGAGTGACAAGGAAAAACTTCTCGATATTGCCAACACCCAACTTAATGAGAATTGCTCTGCATTGCTCTTAAGGAAATTGCCAACCAAGCTTGGTGATCCGGGTCGTTTTCTTATCCCTTGCAATTTCCCGGGAGTAGAGAATTGCATGGCCCTAGCCGATCTAGGTGCCAGTATTAATCTAATGCCTCTAAGCGTTTGGAAGCAATTATCTTTCCCTGAGCTAGTCCCCACCAAAATGACTTTGGAATTAGCTAACCGTACGGTTGCTTATCCAGTGGGGATAGCCGAAGACGTCTTTGTAGGAGTCGACAAATTCACTTTTCCTGCCGATTTCGTCGTCGTCGACTACGAGATGGACCCTCGTGTTTCCTTGATCGTGGGTCGTCCATTCCTGAGGACCGGTCGCACTCTCATCGATGTTGAAGCCGGTGAGCTTATCATGAGAGTGGGAGACGATAAAATCGTCTTCAACATGGGAAAGTTGTCTAAACAACCTTATTCATACGAGAGTGTTAATTGTATTGACGTTCTTGATGAGGCTTGTGAAGCACACTTCCAAAACGCTTGCAAAAGTATTCCTACCTCTCTTCCCAATGTTGAAACCGTTTCCTCTATTGATTCATCACTGTCTCTATTTGGAGAAAGTGATTTGTTTTGGAACAATCTTGAAACCACCATGGGAGATGATAACTTAGCTAATGATGATTCTCCCACCGATGGGAATGAAGACATGCATTTCTTTGATAACCTTCTCAACGAAGAAAACCTTTCTCCACCATCTCCCACGGTTATTGCTATCGATACTCCGACTTTGAATACGCCTCCCGTCGAAAATCCTCCGGATTTAGAACTTAAGGAGTTGCCGCCCCATCTCGAGTATGTGTTCCTTGAAGAAGAAAAGAAGTCGCCCGTCATTATCGCGAAGGATTTGAAAGATGAAGAGAAAACTCGCCTCATTGCCGTGCTTAAAGATCATAAGAAGGCTATTGCTTGGAAAATCTCTGATATTCGCGGAATTGATCCTCACTTCTGCACACACAAAATTCTCAAGGAGGACGACTTTAAGCCCACAATTCAAAGCCAACGAAGGGTGAATCCAAAAATACATGAAGTCATCAAAACAGAGGTTATCAAACTTCTTGATGCGGGTATGATTTACCCTATTTCGGATTCACCATGGGTTAGTCCAATCCATTGTGTGCCCAAGAAGGGCGGAATAACCGTTGTTCCCAATGAACACAACGAGTTGATTTCCACTCGTCTCGTTACTGGGTGGAGAGTTTGTATAGACTACCGCAAACTCAATGATGCCACGAGAAAGGATCATTTCCCTCTACCTTTTATGGACCAAATGCTTGAACGTTTAGCGGGTAATGAATATTACTGCTTTCTTGATGGTTTCTCGGGTTATTTCCAAATACCCATCGATCCCCAAGATCAAGAGAAGACAACATTCACTTGTCCCTATGGCACATTTGCGTACAAAAGGATGCCTTTTGGCTTATGTAATGCCCCCGGGACTTTCCAAAGGTACATGTTAGCTATCTTCCATGACATGGTTGAACAAACCATGGAAGTCTTCATGGATGATTTCTCGGTCTTCGGGGATTCCTTCTCTTCTTGCCTTGCCAATTTGGAACGTATGCTTAAGCGGTGCGAAGACACTCGCCTTGTTCTGAATTGGGAAAAATTCCATTTTATAGTAAAAGAAGGCATCGTGCTAGGACACAAGATTTCCAAAGCCGGTCTTGAAGTAGACCGTGCTAAAGTCGATGTTATCGCTAAGTTGCCTCCACCTTCAACCGTGAAGGGTGTGAGAAGTTTCCTGGGTCATGCGGGCTTCTACCGACGATTCATCAAAGATTTTTCTCAAATCGCTCGCCCGATGACTCACCTCTTGGAAAAAGATACTCCTTTTATCTTTTCCAAAGAGTGTCTTGAAGCCTTCAACTCGCTTAAGGATAAGCTAACTAAGGCACCCGTCTTGGTTACCCCTAATTGGGAGCTTCCCTTTGAGTTGATGTGCGATGCTAGTGATTTTGCTATTGGAGAGGTTCTGGGACAAAGAGTGAACAAACACTTCCAACCAATCCATTACGCTAGCAAGACAATGACGGGGGCACAATTGCATTATACGACAACCGAAAAAGAGCTTTTAGCTGTTGTCTATGCCTTTGAAAAATTTCACCCCTATCTTGTCCTTTCCACCACAATCGTTTACACCGATCATTCCGCGTTGAAGTACTTGTTGACAAAGCAAGATTCCAAACCAAGACTTCTTCGCTGGGTTTTGCTACTCCAAGAATTTAAAATCGAAATTCGCGACAAAAAAGGAGCTAAAAACCTAGCCGCGGATCATCTCAGCAGACTTGAGGATCCTTACCAAGGGGATCATCCGAACAAAGAAATCAATGATTCTTTTCCCTTGGAGACCTTAATGTCTATAAATTCGAATTCTGATGAAACCCCGTGGTTTGCGTACTTTGCAAACTACTTGGCGGGTGGAATTATCAAGGAAGGGTTGACGTCCCAACAAAAGAAAAAGTTCTTCACCGACATTAAGACTTACTTTTGGGACGACCCTTACCTATTCAAACAATGTGCCGACCTGATTATCCGCCGATGTGTTGATGGACCGACAGCTTTAGAAATCCTTGATGCTTGCCACAAAGGACCCACCGGTGGTCACTTTGGTCCCAACGACACCGCCAAAAAAGTGTTTGATTCGGGATT
Organism: Glebionis coronaria; assembly: GCA_025667525.1. NCBI lineage: Eukaryota > Viridiplantae > Streptophyta > Magnoliopsida > Asterales > Asteraceae > Glebionis > Glebionis coronaria. The sequence continues at coordinate 632,798,374 of CM046875.1, read as the reverse complement.
TTATTGGCCCTCCATATATCGTGACGCTCACAATATGGTTAAACGTTGTGAGGCTTGCCAAAAACAAGGCACGATCACACATAAAGACGAGATGCCTCAGAATTTCATACAAGAATGTGAAATCTTTGATGTTTGGGGTATCGACTTTATGGGGCCATTCCCTTCTTCTAAAGGAAACAAATACATCCTTGTAGCCGTTGACTACGTTTCAAAGTGGGTTGAAGCCAAAGCTTTACCCACTAATGACGCAAGGGTGGTTTGTAACTTTTTGAAATCTCTATTCGCTAGATTCAGTGTGCCTCGTGCCATTATTAGTGATCGTGGGACTCATTTTTGCAATGACCAATTCGCAAGAGTCATGGCTAAGTATGGTGTAAATCATCGTCTTTCCACAGCCTACCACCCACAAACTAATGGCCAGGCTGAAATATCCAACCGAGGACTAAAGCGAATTCTGGAAAGAACCGTTGGAGAGCATCGTGCCGCATGGGCTGATAAACTTGATGATGCTTTGTGGGCTTTTCGTACCGCATACAAGACCCCGATTGGTTGTACACCATATCGTCTCGTGTACGGGAAAGCGTGCCACCTCCCCATTGAGTTGGAGCACAAGGCTTATTGGGCCTTGAAGTGGGCTAATTTTGATATCAACAAAGTCGGTGACCTACGCAAGATCCAACTCAATGAGCTGAACGAGCTCCGTAATGAGGCTTATGAAAATTCTTTGATCTATAAGGAAAGGACTAAGCTCATTCACGACTCCAAGATTAAAAACCGAGAGTTCCAAGTTGGAGACAAAGTTTTACTCTTTAACTCTCGGTTGAAAATCTTTTCGGGCAAGCTCAAATCTCGTTGGTCCGGCCCATTCACCATTGCCCAAATTTTTCCATATGGTACTCTCGAGCTCGCTCAACCTAATGGACCTAATTTTAAGGTGAATGGCCAACGAGTGAAGTTGTACTTTGGTGAGGACACCTCTCAGGAGATGATTCCATCCCTCACCACGTTCCCTATGAACTAATTTTGGGTCGAGTCAGGCTCGTGACTCGGTTATAAAAAACAAGCGCTCCTCGGGAGGCAACCCGAGTATCTATCCTTTTATATTTTAACCTCCTAAGTGTAGGGGGCCTCTATAGGTTCTTTGTATTTGTGTGGTGATGTGATTACAGGGATTAGTGCACTCTTAGAAACTTTGAAGAACCGTGCTCCCGTGTTATCCGAAATCCGGTTATATCTCTCAACTATCGTGATTCAATTTTCTTCATACTCTCATTTGAAATTGATCACTTTAGTCGTCTCTTCCTTAACTTGAGTTAACCAACGTGCACAATGTCCTAAGTGTAGGGGAGACTATTCCCACATGCTTAAACATTGAGGACAATGTTTATCTTAAGTGTAGGGGGGACTTCTATCGAAGTTTTAAGTGGACTTTTCCATGAAAATGCCTTCATTTAACCGGAAAATCATATTTTTCAACATTTTTCAAATTTTTTATTAACTCTGGCCATTTAGTCGTAATTTTTAAATTTTTATCGTTGCTTTCGTATGTATATATCCCGCAATAAAGTCAAAAATATTAATAAAGTGGTGTAGCTAGTTTAGAAATCTTTGACATATTAGGCCCGTTGCGTTTATTTTGACTCAACCCGAATAGACTTATCCAAGTTTATTCTAGCTAGTATCCTTAACCATGTAGACCTTAATTGGTTTATTAGGCTAAGTATCCACGAGTCTCATTACTTGAGATTTTAAATTGTGGAGGACGAGAAATGATAGAGTCAATTATAAGTCGGTATTCTTGCACAAACTCACTTGGTGTAATTATTTGCCTATTCTCCCATCACTTGCTAATAATTTATCTGCAATAAGTAAGGTCGTACGATTTGAAAAGTTACTTAGCTTCTAGCCCAAGATCGTTTAAAAGTTGCTCGGTAATGATAAGAGTTCATAGCCAAGGCATAACTTATGAAGCGGGGCGCGAAGATTGTCGAGTCTGAAAAGGCCCTAACAAGGCATGAGGATTCCATTTTATTGCTAAAGATCCAAGGTGATGTGAAAAGCATTATTCCCAAAGTCAATATGAAGGATCAAGACTCACGACGAAAAGCAATCAACTCCCATAAAGATGATGGAGAAGTCTATCCGAAAAGACCCTAACAAGGTATGAGGATAAATAGATCCAAGTCCGAAAAGGAGGCGGATCGTTGTATCTCAAAATCCCAAATAGAGATTGAAGAAATAATCATGAAGTCGTGGTCAACAAAGTTGGAGAACCCCTCAAAAGTCTCCAAGTGAAGAAACTCTATTAACGATGAGAAGACCATTATCTCAAGCACGTCTCTCAAGATATGAAGTATGAAGTACATGCCAAATATCAGCCCGAGAAAGGTCTCAAATCGTGAACCGAGTTATGCCAAGATACGAACTTTTTGATATCCCGAGAAGCAGTTTTAAGAGATTTTGTCCTTTAGCTAACTATTGATCAAATCGTCCTACTTTGCTTTCAGCCTTAATAAACTATCGAAATAAGTCCAAAAATGCATCTTCATGATCATTCTAAGACTAAAATAAAATATAAGAGATACACCTAGGAATAAGGGAGTTTAAGCATATAATTAAGCCATGTGTGTAAGTGTTTGATTTACTAACTTATAATAACAATGATCTCGTTTTTAAGCTTAGTTTGGGAAACGTGAAACTTGAGGGTGATAAATCTTCGCAGCACCAAAGCCCTAATGTAAGTCATTGATTTCTTTGCAAGTTATTTCCATGTAGCTATTTTCAAGTGAAAATGGTTTTCTATCCTTTTGTTTCCTTTAAAGTTTAATTTCTTTTAAGTACTTTAATTTTTGTTTAGTAATATTTTAATAAGGCCAAGGTTGATTAATTATGTGAAAAGTGTAAAATTGCTTTATCACTAAGCATTGCATGAGGGCATGGCAATGGTTAAGTGTAGGGGATTTGATAGGTGTGTAAACACCCATCCTTTTACCACTTAACTCTGGCTAAAACAAGACCAAAACGCGTATTTAATATCATTTGTTTGGAATTATGCGTGGTTTTTGTGTTTATTGTGTTTTCAGAGCTAACCGGATGAATATTGAAGAAAACATGGGATTGCACGGGTTTTATGGAAGAAAAAGACTCAAGACGAAGTCTATTGTCCAAGAGATGCAAAAGATTTGAAGTCACTGGGCCTATTTGACGATTTATCGAAGAAAAGGACCAAAGATGGAAGATTTACATAAGTCGAAGAAACTCAAGTCTATTAAACGAAGAAATTAAAAGACGAGTTGAATTTAATCGACAACAAATCCCGAATCAAAATCGAAAACGTCAACTTTTCTGAAAAGACGAGAAGACAAGAAGAACGGGAGAAAGCCCACTCACCAACCAAAGGGGACACCTATATAAAGGGATCCCCTCACACTTTTCAGAGAGTTGTTTTAGTTTTTCTTTTCCTCCTTCTTTTTCTCCCTTTCTGTTCGTAGCATCACCAACACCACTAGGGTGTTTAATGATTTGATCTTTGTTTTTCAATCTTGTAATTTTAATCTTGTTTTGTGCTTGTTAAAACTATAATCATCAATACAAGTTCTTGTTTAATCTTTCCATTTCATCTTGTTCATCATCATCTTTTATTTCAAGTTCTTAAGTTCTTATTTGGTTGAGTTTTGATTTTAAAAAGTTGTTGAATTTGTGTTTTTGTGATTGGGATTTGATCCTTGTAGTTGGTAGATGATTTGTGGTTAATTTGGTAAAACCTTTTTGCTTATTTAGCTTGGTTTTGGATTAAAATCGTTTTCCTTGTTCTTCGGTAGAAGTTACTGTTCTTGAGTGTTCCCAGGTTCCGGATGAACACAAAACTTCCGGATGAACACAAAAGTTCCGAATGAACCCAAACTTCCGAATGAGTTTTCTTTTTAAAAGTTCCGAGTCAGTTAGAAAGTTCCGGATGAACTAAAGTTCCGGATGAACTAAATCTTCCGAATGAGCAAAAGTTCCGGATGAATGTTATTTCCAAAATTTCCGAATGAATGTTTGTTTTTTTAAGTTCCGAATGAGTTTTTCTTTCAAAAAGTTCCGAATGAGTTTTATTTCCAAATCTTCCGAATAAACTTCCGAGCCAAAAGTTCCGAACCAACTTCCGGATCACCAACTTCCGAATCAATCTTCCGAACAAAGTTCCGGGTGAAAGGTCCGGGTGAAGTTCCGAATCAACTTCCGAAGAAAGTTCCGGATGAAGGTTCTGAGTAAAGTTCCGAATCAAGAGACTTTGAAAGTTCCGGATCAGTTTTTCTTTTGAGCATTTCAGTTAAGAGTTAAGTGGTATTTACTTACTGTTTCCTGTTTCTTACTGTTTCTTCATCTCATATTTTTATTTTATTTGTTAAGTTTAATTTTAATTTTAGTTTTATTAACTGTCATTAAATTAATTGCCTTTAAATTTAAGTTTACATTTTATGCATTTAAACATTCAGTAGAATAGAAACCACTCTCCTTGTTAGTAACCAAGAACAATCATTCCACTTAGAACCAAGATCAATTCGAGAGGATATCGAGAGAATATAGAAGAACCCATACAAAATGCAAGTATCAATCATTAGTGGCGTAATGCTATGTATGATGAGTATATCCGTTAATTAAAAATGGTATTTGGATTCTAATACCAAGGCCATCCGATGCTAACATGATCCGCTCCATGTGGTTTTTTAAGCATAAGTTTCACGCTGATGGGTCTCTGAGCTGCTATAAAGCTCGTTTGGTTTATAATGGAAGTAGTCAACGGTTAGGTGTTGACTGTGACGAGACTTATATTCCGTTGTCAACCCTGCAACAATTCGGACTGTTCTTAGCCTTGCTATCTCCTGTGGATGGCCTATTCACCAGCTTGATGTTAAAAATGTATTTCTTAACAGTAACTTACCGGAGACTGTTTACATGTATCACCCCCGGGTTTTGTTTTCCTTTTGTAGAGATCTTTATATGTACTGAAGCAAGCACCTCGTGCTTGGTTTTAGCGGTTTGCAGGTTATGCCATCAGAGTTGGTTTTTATCATAGTCGTTGTGACTCTTCATTATTTATTTATAGACAATGGTCAAAGGTTGCTTATCTTCTTATATATGTGGATGATATCATTCTTACAACTTTCTCTACCACCCTTTTCCAGCAGATCATTGGTCATCTACATCGTGAGTTTTACATGACCGATCTTGGGACACTAAACTATTTTCTTGGAATCTCTACTACTCGTCACTCTACAGGATTATTCTTGTCTCAGAAGAAGTACGATCTCCATCTTATTGAGCGTGTTCACATGGTCTCCTGTAATCCCTCCCGAAGACCCGTTGATACAAAGTCTAAACTGGGTCCGAAAGGGATGCTTGTTCAGGATCCTACTTTATATCACAGTTGTAACACCCCCATAATGGTCAAATGCAGCGGAATAGTACGTGGGGTGTTACTTTGGTGGATCGGTAGCACACAGTATATAGAGCAATGATCATAATAGTCATTTAAAAACATATTACATGAATTAAATTGTACACATTTAGTATCTTGTATGAAAATAACATTTATTAATAATTTGAAGAATATCCCAGCCCGATGGTAACATGATGCTTCAATGATGTTGGAACCCAATGCATGAACCTGTTTATTTTCCTGAGAAAACATATAAAATAAAATGTGGGGGTCAACACGAGGTTGGTGAATTCATAGGTTTAATTTAATAAATAAATGTACTGATATGCCAAACACCACGATCATAGTTGGACAATCACAGCCAATACTATAGAAGTTCCCATTGCCCTGTAATAGAATCTAGACATGATGCTCAGGCGCCATTATGGTCAAACCCGATGTTGATTCTCTTAGTCCGACAATGAAAGAAACCTGTTGCTTGGCCTAAGTGTTTTGTGATAGCAAGTCACGCAGGCCGGGTGTTGTCAATACCCGAATAGATCGATTCATAACATTTCGTGTTACACTACTAACTATTACAGTCCACGAGTATGGGGCAAACAATAGGCAATAAGTTGTTATTTGTGGATTTTGTCTGTGCATGTTTGCATATATAAAGTTTTAGTATGTTTTCTCCCCCAGTTATAGATATAGTAAAGATGGGGCCATGAACTCACCTCAGTGGTAATGATGTAGTGATGATGTCAATGAATAAACCGGCACAGTATGGTCACGAAGTGATAGAAATACCTAAGTAAATTATGCATGACTCAGTAAATACACAATAATAATGTACAAATAATTGTAACTGATGAAAATGCATGATCACGAATTAATAAGTCGTTACGATTGTTTAAGTGTTTAAACTTATAGTGAGTTGTCAATAATATAATATATATATATTTTTAGTTTCTAAAAATATATTTAAATTGTCCAATAAAAGTGTAATAAATTAAATAAATAGATTTTTATTTAATTCAATTAATTGTAAGAAAATAATATGTTTCATTACATTTTCTTAAGGATTCAAAAATATTTAATATGATTCGTTTGTTTATAAAGTCTCATAAATAATTCTTAGTAATTTATTAAATGCTCAAAATAACTAATTTAATTTATTAATAAAATACTTTATTAATACTTTTAATTAAATTAAAATTACACGTAAGTCCTTGTAGTATAATAACTTCCAAAAATAACCATTAAGGTTTCATTCGTTAAGTGTATCGCATTGTTAGTCCTTGTTCGTTAAGTTTATTTCAAAAAATGCCCCCTAGGGCTTACAACAATTTCGGTATATGACAATTAAGGTCCTAGGGTTTTATTATATTCGAAATAATTACAACCGAGTCCCTAGGACTCGGTTCACTTTAATGAAATGACAAAACAACCCCCCTAAGTCTCGAAAACAATTTAATAAGGGCTAGGGCTTGTTTTAAGTTTCAAAAGTGATAGAATTAGTGCTTGTGGTTTTGTTGGTTCTCGCTTTAAACACAAACACACCCTACACTTTTATTAATGGCGAATTTGGTCCTTATACTTCTTAAAGGTCACGAAAATTATATACATGTTTTATAAACTTACATTTTTTTCTATTACTTTCACTACTTTACAAAAATGGTACGAAAAGTCTCCTAAAATGATTTTTGGGCTTGGTTGGCCCATTAAGGCCACGGTTTGGGTTTTTGGGCCTAACGGGCTTACTTGGGCTTGTTTGAGTTACTAGAAATTTTATTAAGAAAAACTAACAAGTCTAAATTTGGTACTTGGGCTTATGGGCTTATTTATCTTGGCTTATATATAGGCTTATGAGCTTATTTATCTCGGCTTATATATAGGCTTATGGGCTTATTTATCTCGACTTATTTAGTACTAGCTTGTTAATAAGTTCCTTTACCCCTAAACATTGTTCTAAGCTTAATGGGCTTATCGAACAAGTGGGTTATACTCGGCTTAAAATAAGCCGAGCCTTATGGCTTGCATGTTGGGCTTATTGTTAGTGTATAGCACTAATTTATTAGCTAGGGCTTACCTAGGTTTCTTTAAGCAAGGTTTTTAACTAGTTCATCATAGATATAAGGTTTTTGAAGCATGTTTGCCCAAGAAACATAATAATCTGTGGGCTTATATGGCGTTTGTGGGTCGTCTTATGGTGGTTTTTACGTGTGCATGCAAACATAGCTTTGTTTTCTAGGCTTCTACATGCATGACATGTGATGAGAAGTAAGAAGGGATTGAAATGGAGTCATGGAGGTTTAGACTTACTTGTTTTGGTGGAGAATATGATGGTTGATCAAAACTAGGTCTTCTATGCGTCGGGTTCTTCTTAGACGTGACCTAGGATGGTCTTGGCCCGTCTTGAGTGCTAAGGATTCTCGTGTAGACTAGCTATAAATGCTTAGGAATCAAGATTTTGGTGTAGTAAATGCTTAGTGTAAGTGTTGTTGCGTCTAGGTGTTATATGAACTTGTGTGATCCAAAAATGAGTGAAGTGAGTGAGAAGTGGAAGTTCAAATGTTAGCTAAATATCAAAGTGTGGTGATTGTATGTGGTTTGGGGTTAGGCCATGGCAAGAAAGGGTTTTAGGCTAGATATGATGTGATTTCTAGGTACAAGGTGGTACTAGGTTTTAAATGCCAATGATGTACACTTGCCTTTTGGAAGCCCCCTATCCGTCGCATCTATATATGTCAAAGGGGATAATTGGTCCTTGCATAGTGTAACTATAATGAGGGTGATGTAAAAGTGAGATGTGTGAGTTATTTTGCTAAAATATCTAAGTGTTGGAAGGTTTTATGCGGCTTGGGTATACTACACGTCTAATGGAAGATATGTGTTAGTTATTTTAGGTTCACTATATTGCATATCTAAGCACTAGGATATCATAGTACTTCCCATTAATGGCAACATATGTACACTTGCTTTTGGTTTGAAAATGGCCGACGGTTTTGCAAGTCAAGAGAAAGTGAGGTGACTTGAATAGTGTAAGGTTTTAATGAGTAGCTATTGGTACATGACAAGTTATCTAGTGCAAGATTATAAGGGTTTCAAGTTTTGAGGAGTATTCGGCTAGAATGTGGTGTCTAGGATAGTTTTAAGTTTGATTATAGTGTCTTGGTATGGTTACTAGGAGTCTAGGTATAATGTTGTAGAAGTAGGTTCGAGTCCAAGTCAATATGGTTAAGTTTTAGGGTTTATGGTGAAAGTATAGTGATAATTAAATAAATGTATAATTTCCTTTATTCAAGATGTAAGACATTTGTGAAAATGAGTTACGGTGGATAATTGTAGGGTTTAGTAATGAAAAGTAGTTTATGTCGTACGATTTGAAAGGTTACTTAGCTTCTAGCACGAGATCGTTTAAAAGTTGCTCGGGGTTGAATAGAGTTCATAGCCAAGGCATAACTTATTGAAGCGGGATGCGAAGATTGGTGAAGATCCAAAAAGGCCCTAGCAAGGCATGAGGAGCTCTATTTTGTTGCTAAAGATCCAAGATGATGTGAAGCATCATTATTCCAAAATCAATATGAAGGATCGAGACACACGACGAAAAGCAATTACTCCCCAAAAGATCATGGAGAAATTTTATTCAAAAAGACCCTAACAAGGTATGAGGATAAATATATCCAAGTCCTAAAAGGATGCGGGTCGTTGTATATCAAAATCCAAAATAAAGATTGAAGAAAAATGATGAAGTCATGGTCCAAGTATAAAGAATCTCTCAAAAACGTCAAGTGAAGAAATTCCAAAGTATGAAGAGAAGACCATAATTTCAAGAACGTCTTCCGAAGATTTGAAGTATGAAGTACATGCCAAATATCGGTCCGAGAAAGGTCTCAAATCGTGAAACGAGTTATGCCAAGATATGAACTTAAGGAGATACACGAGAAGCCGTTTTAAAAGATTTTGTCCTTTAGCTAACTATCGATTAAATCGTGCTACTTTTTTTTCGGACTAATAGATACTCAAATAAGTCAATATGAATCACTTGTGATCCATGACAAATAGTTAAAAATGCTAGAAACCTTTTCTTTTCTTAATAACTAGGATTGCGGGGAGAAAAAGTATTACACAATTTGGACGCATGAGTAGTGTTAGAATTGTGACTTGTACCAACAATGATCTCGTTTTTGCATTTAGCATGGAATGTATGACAATCAAGGATGACGAACTTTACACTATGAGACATTCACTTGTTTTTATTCATTGACCCTAAAAGTCACTTTCGTAATAAAAATCATACATTATGTCTTTACATATCTTCGTAGTATTGTTGCAAGTTTTACTCTTAAATAAAGGATAATAAAATTGAATTTTGGAGATGCTTAGATACTTTATTCTAGCATTGCGTGAGGGCACGGCAATGGTTTAGTATGGGGGATTGATGAGATGTCATTTATACATGATCTCATCGTTCTTTTCGGGTTTTAAATGCATAAAATGTCATCAAAATACCATATATATTCTTGTGTTTGTTTAATTGTGTATTTTAGGTATGGATGTCATGAAAAAGACAAAAGATCACAAGAAACAACGAAAAACGAACACGAGAAACGAAACCGCACAATGAACCGGGCCCTAGTTTGTGATTTATCAAAGAAAAACCCTTGAAGATGTACAAGAATGATCCTTAATATATGAATAAATGACACTTAATACCCTTGTGTATTCATAATTACAAATTTGGTCCCTTAAGTTTGTCAAAAAGACAAAAAGGTCCTTCATCTTTGAAGATTTGGCAAGTTTAGTCCCTCAACAAATCCAAATTGTCAAGAATGGTCCCTCATGAAGTCAAAGATCCAATGAAGACCCTTGAAGTTCAAGAATATTACACATTTGGTCCTTGGTTTAAGATTTAAAACACAAAAGGACTGAAATTGTAATTACCCCAAAGATAAATAAGCCCTAAATTCCCTTTTGAAAACATTTTGTGGCCAAAATAGGAATTCTGAAACTTATTTAACAAAGGGAAAACGTTGGATAAGGCTGAAAAACATGTTATACACTTTTGGCCAAAGACTGAGGTCCAAAGCTACCAATTTAAACTTAATATTGCGGCAAACACCTTTACCCCCACTGATTTTGGATAAAACCTAGTTACTATTCACCATGATGAACCCAGTTTTACCTTCCACTTAAACAAACAGTAAATCAAAATTACCCATACCCACGCTTGATTGAGACTCACATGAACATATCCCACGCTTGAACACACACACCCACTCACCTAAAGGACCCCACACTCTCAACCGTCCACCAATCATGTGACATCCTTCTCTCCAAGCAATCCTATGTGGCAAGATCAACATTTTAAGGTTACTACTTGGTCCCCAAGCACAAAATGAATGACCAAGATCAAATTTGACAACTCATCAACAACAAACGCGTCTAGAAGATCAAGGGCATATTTGAGATTTCATAGCTAGGGTTTTGATGTATTTTGCATTCTAGAATCATCTATGATAGTCTATTAAAGGAGCCTCAACCTGTGAGTAGCCCTTTGTTCCAAATTTTAGCTTAAATATTTGTAATTCCTTTTTATGAAATAAAAGTTTGATTTTCTGAAAATTGTGATTTCCTTTTATGATTTTATAAAAGTTTGGTGTTTGATAAGCTAAAGTCTGAGTTCCATTTATTTGTTTGTTGGTTTTTGAGGAAAGGTTTTATGGATTAAAACTCTTTTTTTAAAAAATCAGTCATAACCTATTATTGTGTTCATCCTTGTGTTTGTTGTTCTTAGCAGGTACAAGGAAGTTGGTGCTTTTTTAGCTAGCACCTAAGCTCACACATCCCAAAGCATGGATGTATGTTTTGGAGGTGCTCATCTCTAAACCCTTTTTTGTTTTCTGAATATTTTGTGCTTTGAGTTTGAATCTGAGTATTTGTCTGTGATTGTGTGATTTTGTGGTTGGATCTTGTTTATCTGAGGTTGTTTGTTGTTATTCAGTTGATTTGAATTTGATTTATGGGTTAAATCTAACAATCCTTTGAAAAAATTGTTAAATCAATGATCAAAGGGGTGTTTGGGTTAACTGCATAAGTTAATTTTGGGTTGATTTTAGTAGGTGTATTTGGGTACTTGGTATTTGTTCTTGTTTCATATGTGCTTATAAGTGTTTATCTGCAAGTTTTGAGGTTCTAATAACCTAAATCCATAAAGAGGCCATAAAATCTGAAATACTTGTTGTTTTAAATTGAAATTTAGGGGACATCTAGATCTAAGGGTAGACTAGGGTTAACAAGTGCTAAATTTAAGTTTATGCAACTTGTGTAGTAGATTTAAGGTGTTGAAATTGGATATGTGGTCATTTAGATCAACAAAAGGGTTTTGGGTATTACTTTTGGTTATCAGTAACTGTTTATGCTTTAATCTATCATCTAATCTATGAATCATTGTTTGAAACAAGTTTATTTGTGCTTATTGGAGTTTATTATAGCTTGTGTATGCTTATGGTTCATTTTGGTTGGCTTATTCATGCTTAAACTGCTTATTTGTTCATAACTGCTTAATTTCCAAGTCTGTGCAATATCTGTGGACTGTTTGATTAATCTGTGCTAATTGGCAGAGTGGATTTGTGATTTCTTGCTTGATATTGACTCCTTACAACTTGCTGGTTGTATGGGTGCCCTTGTTATCCATTTAACCCAAGTGAATCTCTCAAAAATCCAAGGTCAAATAGTCAAAGCAGTGGGAACTCCTTTTCCCTGCTGCTAGCCACTACTAGTGTTAATCTTGGTTTTGCTTATCAATAAGCTGTTCTAGCTTATTTTAACCTACAACAACTTTAATTTTGTAATAGGTGCTCATTATTTGACCCATTTGTTCATTCTGGAGCATTTGGGTTGTTGACTTTAAGCTTTGACTAGAAAACCAACTCCATTGACTTTTACATAAGTGCTTATCAGCTTATTTTGCTTATTTGGTTGTGCTTATTGAACTTTTCTTGATTGATTTGGCTTGTTTAAGTCATTTAGAGTCTTTTGTAAGTTGAATCAAGGTCTGAGGTGGTCTAAATCTCTAAGTCGACTATTTTGTCTTTTAGTGAAATTTTACTTTGCTTATTTCTGGCTTATTGGTTGAGCTTATTGAAAATTTCTTTTCACACATCTCTTAGGCATCTCAAAACAAGGTTGTGTGTCAAATTAGAGCTTATAGCATTGGCTTATAGCTTAATGGGCCGAAAAGCCCATTAAGAATAAGCTGTTATACCATTAAGCTGTGATAAGCTCACATTCAGCTTTTGGGCCTTTAGTCTTTTTTGCTTAGAATTGAATTTTAAGCTAGACTGGTGATTTTCAGCTTATTTGGTTAAGTTTGAACTTTTTGGGCCAAAAAGCCCATTAACTTGGATTGTTTTTGTTTTTAGCCCATTTGGGGGCCCAATAAAGGTATTTTGGTAATTTCACTTTCATTTTCTGTTTATTTAGGTTCAAATAAACTAGTTTGCAAGTTTTTAGAATTTTTTTTATAATTTTTGGATTTTTAATATTATTTTAATATTATTTTATTATTAAATTTCATTTTTAATATTTTTGCAACCTTTACATTTTTCTTAGGTCAATTACATTAAGTTGGGATTTCTAAAACTCTTAGATTAATTTTCTCATCATTTTCTTAATTTTTAGAATTATTTTAATATTTTAATAGTTTTTAATCATTTAAAAATAGTTTTCCTTAGTTTAAAATTTCATAAAAATAGTTTTTAGTCTAATTAAGTCATTTTAGAGTTTTACAAAGTGAATATGTATTTGGGCTTTTTATTAATTATTTAGATTTTCAGGGCTTTAATTAGCATTTAAAAATTAATAATTAATTAATTAAAAGGTTTGAAAAAGTTTTGATCATTTGTAAACTCTTAGTTTATTTTTATTGATTTTTGGTAATTTTTTGGGAATTTTTAGAATTAAATTTTATTTTGTCACTTTTTACGGTTTTTCGTTTTATCGTCGTAGTGTAATTTTAACGTATTCGTCATTCTCTTTTCTCACCCCTTCTTTCTTTCAATATTAATCTCAAACATTTAACAAGTTTTTCACACACATATACCTCCTTAGGAAACGAACTTTGAACTTCATTGGGTCATTAGTGTTTGATTTTCCTAAATCATTTGTTTAATACTTACCGCTTCTACGCCTTTTTCCTAAAGGGTGTATTTTACCACAATCATTTTGGCGCCGCTGCCGGGGAGGTGTCTCATGATTAATTTGTTCATTTTGTTTTTAATATCTAACCATAAATAGTATTTGTATTAGTAGAACTCTACTAATACATATTATCGTTTTTTTTTGTTTTTCTTGTAAAATATTATTACTATATTGTATTAAGTATCACAACAAATTCAAAATATCTCCAAAAGTGTGAAAGCACAACCTTGATTCGGGATTTCATCACTCGGTCATTGTATTCAAATCTCAAACAAAAACAAAAAGGCAAAAATAGATAAATACTTTCTTGAAGCTCGATTTTGAAAAATATGAACTATAAGGTGGGTATAAGGCGGGTGTTATAAAATACACCCTATAGAAAAAGGCTCTTAAGTGCTTCTCGCCGCCTCGTTTCTCCGCTTGCTTGTAAGTACTTGAGATTGAAGGCTAATTGAGGGTTTTGCCGCCCAAAGTATTATTACGTATCATATATATTTGCTTGGTTTCTTTGTGATTTAACCCTCTTGAACAATTTGGTTTTTACCAAAGTTCTAAAGTCAATCAAAGGCGTTCACTCCACGTGATCGTTTTCATTCTTTTGAGGCTTCTTTAATCAAGAGTTTGATTCGAGGAGAGATTTGGTAGATTGTTGTCTACGAATACACACAAAATCCAAAAAAATTAAAAACAATAAAAAACACAAACAAAAAAAATCGAAAATTTACAAAGCACCCAAAAGAATCTTCTTTGCTCACCTCCCATTCTACGTCACGTTTATGCAAACTCGTAATCAAGCAAAACAAGCTCGCAAACGTCGTCAAAACCAAGGCAATTTGATTGAAGAAGAAACTCCAATTGTCGAACCCGTTGTAGAACCAATAGTCACCATGGCTATTCGTACTATGATGGAGATGCTTCAAGCACCCACCGAGGATTTTGGATAAGCTATTGTGATTCCCTCCATCCTTACGGATAATTTCGAGATTAAGACGGGTTTAATGTCGATGTTACAAGCAAACAAGTTTCGAGGTCATGAGAAAGACAACCCGCATTATCACATAAGGAATTTCAATCGTCTCACCGCAACAAGCAAGTTTAAGGATGTTCCGCATGACACCATTAAGATGATGTTGTTTCCATACTCGTTGGATGGACCCGCAAAAATTTGGCTCGAGAAAGAACCGCCAAATTGTTTCTAAGTTTGTGAACCAATTTTTTCCACCATCTAAGACAACACATTTGAAAAATGAGATTTCAAGGTTTACACAACGTAATAATGAAAGTTTTTCAATGGCATGGGAACGATTTAAGGAAATGTTACATGAATGTCCACACCATGATTTTTTGGAATTGCATCAAATTGATACTTTTTATAATGGGCTTAATGATCATGAACGATATTATTTGAATGCCGCCGCGGGTGGTAATTTTTTGTGCAAAACGACCGATGAGGCTTTAAAGATTATTGAGAATCGATCTAAAGTTTATAACCCTCGTAACACACCGAGTTTTGCCAATATGGGTTCATCGTCATCGTCATCGTCTCGTAACATGAATGACTTACATGATGAAGCAAATGAGGAAAATCGGGTTTTCGATAGATTTTCGACGCTTATGAAACATTAGAAAGCACAAGATGCTTTGAATTCCGCATCGGTTAAAGCGGTTGAAAAGAGTTGTTTATCTTGTGGTGGAGCTCATGATTTTTCCGAGTGCATTACCGCCGGTGGTAACACTTCAAGTGCTTATGTAGCAATGGGAACTTACAACCAAAACAGCCAAGGTTCCCGCCCAAATCAAGCTCCCCAAAATCAAAATGCTAACAAATATCAAAACAACAATCAAAATGGTGGTTATCAAGGCAATTCACGTAACTACAACAAAGGGAATTACCAAAGTGGGAATGGGTAAGTTCAAAATCAAAACCAAAACCGTGATTTTCAAAACACTACACAAGGTTTTCAAAATGCTCACACTAAAAATCTTAATGGAGAATTTTTGGATTTTGCAAAAGCAAACGATGCTAAGTTTGATAACATGCAACGTGAGATGATTAGCTTAAGATTTGAGTTAAAAAACGAGCTTAAAAACGAACTTGCTAATGAATTGAAAACTTATGCTAATAAAATGGAAGGAAACGTTCAACGTCTTCAACAAAATCAACAAAAGATGGAACAAGGTCAACATAAGATTAAGCAAGAGTTGTTAAAAGCAGATTTAAGGCAATCAAAATTTGAAGATCGAATGGCTAAAATGTTTGAAGCAATCATGTGTAAACCCTCTTCCTCGGTGGTCTTCCGAGTGATACCATTGCAAACCCGAAGGGAGAAATGAAGGTTATTACTACTCGTAGTGGTAAAACTTTCAAGGAACCAATCTCTCGTCCTAGTACTTCTACAGAGAAGGAAATCGATAAAGAGCCCGAGGTGATGGTCGAAAAGGAGCATATCACAATCCCACGAAGTACCGCTCATATCACACCTACGGTTGAACCAATACCCATTATGGAACCCGAGATTCTAAGGTCGTTGCCTATGCCCCAACCCACACCACCTTTACCTTACCCATTGAGACGACACAAAGAAAAAAATGCAAGAACGTAACAAACAAAAAATCGAGCTTTTTTATAAAAATGTTTCAACAAGTTCATTTTGGTGTAAGTTTAGCCGACGCGTTGTTATACATGCCTCGTTTCGCTTCCACTTTCAAAGGTATGATGAACGATAAGGAGAAGCTTTCAAAGCTATCTAATTGTTCTTCGATTTATCTTAATCGAATACCGGAAAAAGTTGGTGACCCCGGGAAGTTTCTCATCCCTTATGATATACAATATATGAAAGAATGCCTCGCCTTGGCCGATCTTGGTGCGAGCATTAATTTGATGTCATTTTCCATTTGGAAATCGCTTTCGCTTCTAGCTCTTACTCCTTCGACATGTCTATCGAGATGGCCGATCATTTACGATTTTAGCATGTGGAGTAGCCGAGGATGTTTTCGTGAAAGTGGGAAAGTTCTACTATCCCGTTGATTTTATGGTAGTTGACATCCCCGCGGATCCTCAAGTTCCTCTAATTTTAGGTCGTCCATTTTTAGACACCTCGAGATCGCTTATCGACGTTCATGCAAGAACTATTACTTTGAGATTCAACGAAGAGAAACTTTTTATAGACGCTACTCAAAACTCGACACCTTCTCATGTTTATGCAATCGCTACCATCAATCACATTGACTTAGTTGATGTGGTTTGCGATGAGTTTTCACAAGAAGTGTTAGGTTTTTCCGATAGTTCTTCAAGTGGCAATCCCACTATTTTGGATCCGATTCTTCCTAAATCAACACCAAATCTCAATCCATTCCAAGGAGGCGATTTTACTTCAAATGAAATCGACAATGAAGATGAGGTGATTATTGGTAATGATACTCTTATTTCACCATTTCTTCCGCCGATGGAAGTTATGAGTGTTGAACAAAAATATTCGATCGAGGAACCACCTATCCTTGAATTGAAAGATCTTCCATCTCACCTTGAATTCTCATTCTTGGAAGGTGATGACAAGTTTCCGGTTATTATTGCAAAAGATCTTGCTAATGATGAAAACCGCACTTTTAAAAATTCTTAAAGCTCATAAAGGGATAATTGCATGGAAAATTTCCGACATTAAGGGTATTGACCCAAAATTTTATACTCACAAGATTTTAATGGAGGAGGACTACAAACCCGCAATTCAAAGTCAAAGAACCGTAAACCCCAAAATTTATGATGTCATTAAAAAGGAAGTCTTAAAACTTCTTGACGCGGGAATGATTTATCCTATCTTCGATAGCCCATGGGTGAGCCCAATCCATTGTGTCCCTAAGAAGGGAGGAATGACCGTTGTGCCCAATGAAAACAACGAGTTAATTCACACTCGTGTTGTGACCGGTTGGAGGGTGTGTATTGACTACCGAAAGTTAAATGACGCCACTCGTAAAGACCATTTTCCCTTGCCCTTCATGGATCAAATGCTGGAGCGACTCGCGGGAAATGAATACTATTGATTTTTAGATGGTTTTTCCGGTTACTTTAAAATCCCTATCGACCCTCGTGATCAAGAGAAAACTACGTTTACGTGTCCTTATGGAACGTTTGCTTATCGTAGATTGCCTTTCGGACTTTGCAATGCACCGGGTACGTTTCAACGGTGTATGATGGCTATTTTTCATGATATGATCGAGAAGTCGATGGAAGTATTCATGGATGACTTTTCGGTGTTTGGTAATTCGTTCACGTCGTGTTTATCTAATCTCGAGAAAATGTTAAAACGTTGTGAAGAAACCAACCTTGTGCTTAATTGGGAAAAATGTCATTTTATGTGTAAACAAGGAATCGTCTTAGGACACAAGGTCTCGAAAGCGGGGATTAAGGTTGATAAAGCTAAGATAGACGTCATCGCCAAGTTACCTCATCCCAAAACCGTTACGGGAGTTAGGAGTTTCCTAGGCCACGCGGGCTTTTATTGTCGTTTCATCAAAGAATTTTCGAAAATCTCTCGACCTATGACACACCTTCTCGAGAAGGATGCTCCTTTTAACTTCAATGAGGATTGTGTTAGAGCTTTCGAAACTCTCAAAAGGAAACTTACCGAAGCTCCCATTCTTGTTGCTCCTAATTGGGATTTACCCTTTGAAATCATGTGCGATGCAAGTGATTATGCAATAGGGGCCGTCTTAGGGCAACGTTATGAAAAGCACTTCCGTCCTATTCATTATTCTAGCAAGACGATGACCGAGGCTCAACTTAAGTACACCACAAGGAAAAAGGAATTCCTTGTCGTGGTCTATGCTTTTGAGAAATTCTGACCTTATCTCGTCTTGACTAAAATCATCGTGTATACGGACCATTCGGCTATCAAGTATCTCTTAGCTAAGCATGATGCTAAGCCGAGATTGCTTCGCTGGATGCTCCTCCTCCAAGAATTTGATGTCACCGTGCTTGACAAAAAAGGAGCCGAGAATCTAGCGGCCGATCATCTCTCTCGTCTAGAAGATCCTCACAAAGATGTATTCGAGAACAAGGAAATTACCAAAACATTTCCTCTTAAGACTCTCGGTGTAGTGAATTCTAAAGACACCACCCCATGGTTTGCCGACATTGCAAATTACCATGCGGGGAACTTCATAATCAAGGGTATGATGACGCAACAAAAGAGAAAATTCTTTCGTGACGTCAAGTTCTATTTTTGGGACGACCCTTATCTCTTTCGAGTTTGTGCGGATCAACTCGTTCGACGTTGTGTATTTTGTACCGAAGCTTCTAATATCCTTAGAGCCTGTCACGAGGGACCCACGGGTGGTCACCACGGTGCTAATCTCACGGCTAAGAAAGTGTTCAATGCAAGCTTCTTTTGGCCTATGATCTATCGTGATGCACACGCACTTGTGAAGTCGTGTGATTCTTGCCAACGCCAAGGAAAATCGTCGCAAAAGGATGAAATGCCACAAAACATAATTTAAGTGTGTGAGATTTTCGACATTTGGGGCATTGACTTTATGGGGCTGTTCCCATCGTCTCATGGAAACAAGTATATCCTCGTCGCCGTCGACTACCTTTCTAAGTGGGTGGAAGCTAAGGCTTTGCCTACTAATGATGCTCGTGTGTTAGTGAAGTTTTTGAAGCAACTATTCTCTCGGTTTGGAACCCCTCGTGCTATTATAAGCGATCGTGGAACCCATTTTTGTAATGACTAATTCGAAAAGGTTCTAAAGAAATATGGAGTTACACATCATCTTTCTACGGCTTATCACCCACAAACGAGTGGGCAAGTCGAGGTTTCAAACCGAGCTTTGAAGAGGATTTTGGAAAGGTCGATTAGAGAAAACCGTGCTTCATGGTCTGACAAACTCGATGACACTTTATGGGCCTTTCGGACCGCTTATAAGACACCTATCGGTTGTACTCCTTATAAGTTGGTTTATGGGAAGAATTGTCATTTGCCCATTGAATTGGAGCATAAGGCATAATTGGCCCTTAAGCATGCCAGTTATGATTTGAAGACCGTGGGAGATCACCGGAAAATAAAACTTAATGGATTGGATGAATTAAGAGACAATGCTTATGAAAATTCATTGATTTTTAAAGAAAAGACTAAAAAGTTTCATGATTCAAAGATTAAAAATCGAGTTTTTAACGTTAGTGATCAAGTGTTACTTTTTAACTCTCGTTTGAAGATATTTTCTGTGAAATTGAAATCTCGTTGGTCGGGTTTGTTCACCATAACACAAGTGTTTCCTTATGGGACCATCGAGCTAGCTCTAGATGATGGTACTAATTTTAAGGTGAATGGACATAGGCTTAAGCACTACTTCGGTGGGGAAGTTCCTTCGTTGGACGACCTCGATCAAGTCACCTTCCCCAATGATAATTAGCATTGAGGGGATCGAGTCGAGCTCATGACTTGGTAATCAAAAACGAGGTGCCTCGTGGGGGAGATCCCATGCTTATCTTTTGTACATATTATCGCTTTAGTTAATGAGAGGGGATTTGTGCCCTTCCAACTCGTTGTCTCGTGGTTGTTTGTGAATGTGTTATCTAGATCATCATCATCGCTAAGATTGAAGACTCTCGTGTTGGTTTACGTGAGCCTCGATCGTTTGCTTGAAGAGTTTTTCACGAATCCATGACATATCCTTTATTGCTCTAACAATTATCTTTTAGCATAATTCATAAACGACTTTAGATATATTGTTGATCACCCTTTCCATACTAGATCCTAAGCATTCGACTCTTCGTCTCTAGTATGGGGGTGCTCCACCTTTAGACTCGAAACATTGAGGACAATGTTTAATTTTAGTATGGGGGTGAATAGATACTTGCTTTGCTACGCCCTCATGTTTTCCAACTTTCAACATTTTGTTTTGTTTTGTTGCAAATAAGGCTAAAAATGGCCAAATTTTAAAAATTTTCTTAGTTTTCATAAGTGTTTTTATGACACGAATGTATATTTTCCGATGGGTAGAACAAGAGTTAATTTTTGACTTGATGGGCATTTGGAGCCCTTTACATTCCTTAACCCGCTTGAATCAAGTTTTGCTAGACTTTTATATAGGGAACTTTAATACACGAAAGTCTTAGCTCATATGGGTTAAGAACAAGAACTTTTCGCAAGTTCCTATAATTGATCCTAGAAAGTCACTTATCAAGGGAACTTTAAAATGCATTCTCTAAACTTGAAAAAGTCTAAGAAAGTGCAAGATACTATAGGTGGCTTGAAAACCCGAAACTTCGATTTGATATAGTCTTAATGAAAGCTAATCCAAATTTGGCTTAATTTTGACTTGCATGGCTAAGTATTCACGTGTCTCTTTAATTAGAGGTCTTTGAATACTGAAGAACGAGAAGTGATAAAGTTAGACAAGTGATCATGCTAAACTTAGAACATGAAAATGTTCTTTCAAAAATTCATATGTTTTTAATTGTGGCTTTTTCTCCTATAAGATCAATGCATTAGGAATAAAAATAATTGCAATAAGTAAGGTCGTACGATTTGAAAGGTTACTTAGATTCTAGCACAAGATTGTTTTTTAAGCTGCTCGGGGTTGAATAGAGTTCATAGCCAAGGCATAACTTATTGAAGCGGGATGCGAAGATTGGTGAAGATCCAAAAAGGCCCTAACAAGGCATGAGGAGCTCTATTTTGTTGCTAAAGATCCAAGATGATGTGAAGTATCAATATTCCAAAATCAATATGAAGGATCGAGACACACGACGAAAAGCAATTACTCCCCTAAAGATCATGGAGAAAGTCTATCCAAAAAGACCCTAACAAGGTATGAGGATAAATATATCCAAGTCCTAAAAGGAGGCGGATCGTTGTATATCAAAATCCAAAATAAAGATTGAAGAAAAATGATGAAGTCGTGGTCTAAGTATGAAGAATCTCTCAAAAACGTCAAGTGAAGAAATTCCAAAATATAAAGAGAAGACCATAACTTCAAGAACGTCTTCCGAAGATTTGAGGTATGAAGTACATGCCAAATATCGGTCCGAGAAAGGTCTCAAATCGTGAAACGAGTTATGCCAAGATATGAATTTAAGGAGATACACGAGAACCTGTTTTAAAAGATTTTGTCCTTTAGCTAACTATCGATTAAATCGTGCTAATTTATTTCCGGACTAATAAATACTCAAATAAGTCAATATGAATCACTTGTGATCCATGACAAATAGTTAAAAATGCTAGAAACCTTTTCTTTTCTCAATAACTAGGATTGCGGGGAGAAAAAGTATTACACAATTTGGACGTATGAGTAGTGTTAGCATTGTGACCAACAATGATCTCGTTTTTTCACTTAGAATCGAATGTATGACAATCAAGGATGACGAACTTTACTCTATGATACATTCACTTGTTTCTATTCATTGACCCTAAAAGTCACTTTCGTAATGAAAATCATACATTATGTCTTTACATATCTTCGTAGTATTGTTGCAAGTTTTACTCTTCAATAAAGGATAATAAAATTGAATTTTGGAGATGCTTAGATACTTTATTTTAGCATTGCGTGAGGGTACGGTAATGGTTTAGTATGTGGGAGTGATGAGATGGCATTTATACACGATCTCATCGTTCTTTTCGGGATTTAAATGCATAAAATGTCATCAAAATACCATATATATGCTTGTTTTTTTACTTGTGTATTTTAGGTATAGATGTCGTGAAAAAGACAAAAGATCACAAGAAACAATGAAAAACGAACATGAGAAATAAAACCGCACAATGAACCGGGCCCTAGTTTGTGATTTATCAAAGAAAAACCCTTGAAGACTTGAAGATGTACAAGAACGATCCTTAATCTATGAAGAAATGACACTTAATACCCTTGTGTATTTATAATTACAAATTTGGTCCCTTAAGTTTGTCAAAATGACAAAAAAGTTCCTTCATCTTTGAAGATTTGGAAAGTTTAGTCCCTCAACAAATCCAAATTGTGAAGAATGGTCCCTCATGAAGTCAAAGATCCAATGAAGACCCTTAAAGTTCAATAATATTACACATTTGGTCCTTGGTTTATGATTTAAAACACAAAAGGACTGAAATTGTAATTACACCAAAGATAAATAAGCCCTAAATTCCCTTTTGAAAACATTTTGTGGCCAAAATAGGAATTCTGAAACTTATTTAACAAAAGTAAAACGTTTGATAAGGCTGAAAAACATGTTATACACTTTTGGCCAAAGACTGAGGACCAAAGCTGCCACAACCAAACATTTAAACTTAATATTGCGCCAAACACCTTTACCACCACTGATTTCAGATCAAACATAGTTACTATTCACCCTGATGAACCCAGATTTACCTTCCACTTAAACAAAGGGTAAATCAAAATTACCCATGCCCACGCTTGATTAAGACTCACATGAACATATCCCACGCTTGAACACACACACCCACTCACCCAAAGGACCCCACACTCTCAACTGTCCACCAATCATGTGACACCCTCCTCTCCAAGCAATCCTATGTGGCAAGATCAATGTTTTAAGGTTACTACTTGGTCCCCAAGCACAAAATGAACGACTAAGATCAAATTTGACAACTCATCAACAACAAACGCGTCTAGAAGATCAAGGGCATATTTAAGATTTCATAGCTAGGGTTTTATTGTATTTTGCATTCTAGAATCATCTATGATAGTCTATAAAAGGAGCCTCAACCTGTGAGTAGCCCTTTGTTCCAGATTTTAGCTTAAATCTTTGTAATTCCTTTTTATGAAATAAAAGTTGGATTTTCTGAAAATTGTGATTTCCTTTTATGATTTTATAAAAGTTTTGTGTTTGATAAGCTAAATTCTGAGTTCCATTTATCTGTTTGTTGGTTTTTGAGGAAAGGTTTTATGGATTAGAACTCTCGTTTTCAAAAATCAATCATAATCTATTATTGTGTTCATCCTTGTGTTTGTTATTCTTAGCAGGTACAAGGAAGCTGGTGCTTGTTTAGCTAGCACCTAAGCTCACACATCCCAAAGCATGTATGTATGTTTTGGAGGTGCTCATCTCTAAACCCTTTTTCATTTTCTGAATATTTTGTGCTTTGAGTTTGAATTTGAGTATTTGTCTTTGATTGTGTGATTTTGTGGTTGGATCTTGTTTATCTGAGGTTGTTTGTTGTTATTCAGTTGATTTGAACTTGATTTGTGGGTTAAATCTAACAATCCTTTGAAAAAATTGTTAAATCAGTGATCAAAGGGGTGTTTGGGTTAACTGCATATGTTAAGTTTCGGTTGGTTTGTGTAGGTGTATTTGGGTACTTGGTATTTTTTCTTGTTTCATATGTGCTTATAAATGTTTATCTGCAAGTTTTGAGGTTCTAATCACCTAAATCCATAAAGAGGCCATAAAATCTGAAATACTTGTTGTTTTAAACTGAAATTTAGGGGACACCTAGATCTAAGGGTGGACTAGGGTTAACAAGTGATAAATCTAAGTTTATGCAACCGGTGTAGTAGATTTAAGGTGTTGAAATTGGATATGTGGTCATTTAGATCAGCAAAAAGGTTTTGGGTATTACTTTTGTTCATCAGTAACTGTTTATGCTTTAATCTGTCATCTAATCTATGAATCATTGTTTGAAACAAGTTTATTTATGCTTATTGGAGTTTATTATAGCTTGTGTATGCTTATGGTTCATTTCGGTAGGCTTATTCATGCTTAAACTGCTTATTTGTTCATAACTGCTTAATTTCCTAGTCTGTGCAATATCTGGGGACTGTTTGATTAATTTGTGCTAATTGGCTGAGTGGATTTGTGATTTCTTGCTTGATATTGACTCCTTACAACTCACTGGTTGTAAGGGTTCCCTTGTTATCCATTGAATCCAAGTGAATCTCTCAAAAATCCAAGGTCAAATAGTCAAAGCAATGGGAACTCCTTTCCCCTGCTGCTAGCCACTGCTAGTGTTAATCTTGGTTTTGCTTATCAATTAGCTGTTCTAGCTTATTTTAACCTGCAACAACTTTAATTTTTTAATAGGTGCCCATTATTTGACCCATTTGTTCATTCTGGAGCATTTGGGCTGTTGACTTTAAGCTTTGACTAGAAAACCAACTCCATTGACTTTTACATAAGTGCTTATCAGCTTATTCTGCTTATTTAGTTGTACTTATTGAACTTTTCTTGATTGATTTGGCTTATTTAAGTCATTTAAAGTCTTTTGCAAGTTGAATCAAGGTCTGAGGTGGTCTAAATCTCTAAGTCGACTATTTTGTCTTTTAGTGAAATTTTACTTTACTTATTTCTGGCTTATTGGTTGAGCTTATTGTAAATTTATTTTCACAGATTTCTTAGGCATCTCAAAAGAAGGTTGTGTGTCAAATTAGAGCTTATGGCATTGGCTTATAGCTTAATGGGCCAAAAAGCCCATTAAGAATAAGCTGTTATACCATTAAGCTGTGATAAGCTCACATTCAGCTTTTGGGCCTTCAGACTTTTGTGTTTAGAATTGAATTTTAAGCTAGACTGGTGATTTTTAGCTTATTTGGTTAAGTTTGAACTTTTTGGGCCAAAAAGCCCATTAACTTGGATTGTTTTTGTTTTTAGCCCATTTGAGGGCCTAATAGGGATATTTTGGTAATTTCATTTTCATTTTCTGTTTATTTAGATTAAAATAAACTAGTTTGCAAGTTTTTAGATTTTTAGGGCTTTAATTAGCATTTAAAAATTAATAATAAATTAATTAAAAGGTTTGAAAAAGTTTTGATCATTTGTAAACTCTTATTTTATTTTTATTAATTTTTGGTAATTTTTAGAATTAAATTTTATTTTGTCACTTTTTACGGTTTTTGTTTTATCGTCGTAGTGTAATTTTAATGTATCTGTCATTCTCTTTTCTCACCCCTTCTTTCTTTAAATATGAATCTCAAACATTTAACAAGTTTTTCACACACATATACCTCCTTGGGAAATGGAATTTGAACTTCATTGGGTCACTAGTGTTTGATTTTCCTAAATCGATACTTAATACTTACCGCTCATATACGCTCTTTTGTTTTCCTAAACAAGAGACGTATTTTACCACAATCAAAGCATAAAATAGTTCTTTGGTAATTGTTATTTAAATTGTGATCATGGGTTTAGATTTTTATAAATCAAATTGGTGTATGCATATGTTCAAGTGTTTCAGGTGACTTAATAGTCCCAAAAGAATGATTATTTAAAACCTCGTATGCTCATATAGTGTAGTCATACAAATGTGACAGTGTCCTTATGATTTAATACTCATAATCATAATATAATGGCATATGATCAAATGTTTCCATGTTCTGATGATTTAAACGATGTATGCTCATGTATGATGCGTATGATTGCTCCAAGATTTCATGCAAATGTGGTAATATATATAGATATCATGAGGTGACATGTACAATGATGTCATAGTCAAAACTTGAAAACTGCAGGTTTTACAACACTATCTCGTTATTTTAGCTTTGTCCTCAAAGCTTAAGATGACGTTACTGCTCAGGTGAACAGGTGTGGGTACTTAGCTCTAAATGAGTTTTCGCGTTCCCAAGTGAACTCGGGACCTATTCTAGAGTTCCAACGTATCTTAACTAACGGAATTTGGCTTCGCTTTAGTTTCTTGACTACTCTCTCCATGACTTCAACAAGTTCTTCTATGAATTGGAGTTTGTCATCAAAGTAGACTCCCTCCAATGGCATGGCTAACGGTTCATCCGTGTATCACTTCTTTAGGTTTGAGACATGGAATATAGAGTGTACCCGACTCAACTGCTGGGGTAACTCTAAACGGTAAACGACTTCACCGATTCTAGCGATCACTTTGAAGGGTCCTACGTAACGTGGATTTAACTTCCCACGTTTTCTAAATCTTACAACGCCCTTCCTAGGTGATACCTTGAGCATAACACGGTCACCTACTACGAATTCCATAGGTTTCCGTTTGCGATCTGCATAGCTCTTCTGTCTGTCTTGTGTAGCTTGAATTCTTTGTTTGATGAGAGTGATCTTCTCAGTAGTCTCTTGGATCAGTTCGGGTCCAGTCAGCTGAAATTCCCCCACCTCTGCCCAGCACACGGGTGATCTGCACTTGCGGCCATAGAGGGCCTCAAATGGTGCTGCTTTGATGCTGGCATAGTAGCTGTTGTTGTAGGAGAATTAAACTAATGGTATATGTTCGACCCATCATTTTCCAAAGTCGATCACACATGCCCTCAGCATGTCTTCCAATGTTTGGATTGTTCGTTCACTCTGACCGTCAGTCTGTGGGTGATTAGCAGTACTCATGTCCAAGTTTGTTCCCAAGGCTCGTTGAAAAGCTTTCCAAAAGTTTGACGTAAACCTACCATCTCGATCACAGATGATTGAGAATGGTATACCGTGTCTAGTCACAACTTCCTTTAGGTACAGTTTAGCCAACTTGTTCAGAGAGTCATTTTCTCTGATGGGTAGGAAATGAGCTGATTTTGTGAGTCGGTTTACGATTACCCAAATTGTATCGTAACCGTGAGTTGAAGTAGGAAGTTTGGTAATGAAGTCCATGGTAATGTTGTCCCATTTCCATTTCGTTATCTTAGGTTGGACTAACAAACCTGATGGTCTCTGATGTTCTGTCTTCACTCTGGCACAAGTCAGACATTTCTTCACGTATGTGGCAATGTCTGCCTTCATGTTTGGTCACCAATATAACTTCTTCACGTCATGATACATCTTTTCAGATCTGGGATGTATGGAGTACTTAGACTTATGAGACTCGTGCATGATCACGCTTCTCAAGTCTCTGTAACATGGTAACCAACTTCTCTCATGTAAACATAACGTTCCGTCTGCTCTGGCTTCTAACTTCTCCTTGCTTATATCAGTCCTAAGCATTCCTCCTACGTCTTCCTTTCCATTGTTTTAAGGTTTCTGTGCTTGGAGCTGAGCCTCTAATATCTGCTTGGGTAGATCCAAGCTAATGGTCATAACTAAGGCTCGAATTCTCATGGGAGGATCAGTTCCCTTACGGCTTAGTGCATCTGCAACTACGTTGGCTTTACCTGAGTGGTATTTGATATCACAATCGTAGTCACTGAGAAATTCTATCCAACGACGTTGTCTCATGTTCAGCTCCTTCTGGTCTAGAATGTGTTGCAAACTTTTGTGGTCGGTATGCACTGTGCACTTTGTTCCATATAGGTAGTGCCTCCATATTTTTAAAGCAAAAACTACAGATCCAAGCTCTAGATCATGAGTAGAGTAATTCTGCTCGTGCTTCTTCAGTTTTCTTGAAGCATAAGCAATCACCTTCTGTCTCTTCATTAACACAGCTCCTAAGCCTTTGTGTGAGGCATCACGGTAGACAACGAAATCTTCGTTGCCTTCTGGTAAGGCTAAAATAGGTGCACTACACAATTTCTGTTTTATGGTTTGGAATGCGATTTCTTCTTTTTCTCCCCAATCAATTTTCACACCTTTCTGAGTAAGCTTCGTCATAGATTTATCTATCTTAGAAAATCCTTCTATAAATCTCCGGTAGTAACCGGCAAGACCTAAGAATTGGCGATTTTCCTTTGGCGAAGTGGGTGCTGCCCAATCCTTTACGGATTTGACCTTTGCGGGATCTACCTGAGTTCCTTTGCTGTCGATTACGTGACAAAGAAAATGTACTTTAGGAATCCAAAAATCACATTTGGAGAATTTGGCGTATAGCTTCTATTCCTTAAGTAATTTTAGTACTTGGGCAAGATGTTCTCCGTGCTCTTGCTCATTCTTGGAATAGATGAGTATGTCGTCGATGAACACGATGACAAATTTATCCAGATACAGTCTGCACACTCGATTCATGAGGTCCATGAATATGGCTGGTGCGTTGGTCAATCCAAATCACATGACCTGAAATTCGTAATGACCGTAACGAGTCATGAAGGCTGTTTTTGGTATGTCCTCCTCTCTGACTCTCAGCTGGTGGTATCGAGATCTTTAGTCAATCTTGGAATACACACTTGATCCTTGTAGTTGATCAAATAGGTCGTCGATTCGTGGTAGCGGATAACGACTCTTTACAGTTAACTTATTCAGTTCCCTGTAATCGATGCACATTCGGAAAGAACCATATTTCTTTTTGACAAAAAGCACTGGAGCTCCCCAAGGTGAGGAACTGGGTCTGATAAAACCTTTGCTTGATACTTCTTGAAGTTGTTCAACGAGTTCTTTCATCTCGATCGGTGCTAATCAGTATGGTGCTTTAGCTACAGGTGCAGCTCCTGGTATCAAGTCAATTTGAAATTCCACTTGACGAGTTGGAGGTAAACCCAGTAATTCGTCTGGGAAAACTTCAGGATAATCACGGACAATTGGCACGTCCTTGATTTACTTTTTCTCTAGTTCCTCTTCTTTGTCTGTCTTTGAAATATGTGCTAAAAATATAGGACATCCCTTTAGTATATACTTCTGGACTTTGGTGCATGAGATGACACTCAGTCTGGTGTCAGTTCTATCTGAATTTCCTTCTCCTCGGACAATCAGATATTCCTTTCCCCACGGTATACGGACTAGCTTTTCGTCACACACAATGGTTGCGTGATATTTTGCTAACCAGTCCATTACCAATAATGACGTCGAAACTACCCAAATTCACGGGTATCAATTGAATGTCGAATGGATGATTTAGAAGGTTTAAGGTACAACCTCTTAGAATAGTATTAGTTTCAATGATTTTACCATCTGCTAATTCGACTCTGTAACAGTCGTCTAGCTGTGTAGGAGTGATGCCTAGTAAACTACTAAACTCTGTGGATATATAACTCCTATCGGCTCCTGTATCAAACAAAATAGTTGCATAACGATTGTTCAAAAGAAACGTAGCATTAACCATATTGGAGTCAGGGTTGGTTTTGGTATCTCCTATAACATAAACTCTGGCTGGTGCTCCTCCTTTGTTCTCGTTCCTAACTGCTCGCTTTGGGCACTCAGGCTTGATGTGTCCGATCTCTCCGTAACCATAGCAACGAACTTCCCTACGTGCCATATTAACACTGCCAGTGTGTTGGCGGTTTCCCGGCTGTCCACTTCCGCGGAAGTTCTGACTGTTGCCATTGTTGCGCCTGTAATTGGTACTGGAGTTGTTCCTGATGGCCGGAGCATGTGTGTTGCTCTGTCCGGGCCTTCGGCATTCAACGTTAGGGTAGTGATGGAAATTACACTTGGAACATTTTGGCTTGTTACCTACATATGGAGGTGGTACTTAGGAAACAGCACTACAGACCTGACCCAAGTTTTATCTCTTTGGTTGTTGGGCCTGGTGATGACTACGGTAGTTCTCATCAACTTTCCTCTTGTACTCTGACTGTCTAAGCAAGTGATCACGTCCCCGTTTGTCCATCAACTTGGTGGCAAACTCTATGGTACTCTCGACCATAGTGGGTCGGGATGCGAGTACACTGTCATGAACAGAATCAGGAAGTCCACTAACGTACTTCTCTATCTTGTCTTTCACATCAGGGAACATTCGGGTACACATCAAAGTCAACTCCTGAAACTTCTGATTGTAGGTCGTGATGTCATGATTTGTGCATTTGAGGTTCCACAAGTCAATCTCTAGTTTCTTGCTTTCACCATGAGGACAATATTTCACGGTAAGTCATTCCTTCAATGCAGTCCAAGTCATCCCATAGGCTTCATCATGCCCAAGGTTAGCAACTTGTGAGTTCCACCATGTGAGATCATGTTCCAAAAGAGTACAGGTGGCAAATTTCACCTTGTTTTCTTCCGTACAGTCACTAATGCGGAACACAGCCTCGGTTCTCTCGAACCATTGCATGAGTTCCACTAGCCCTTCCTTTCCCTTGAAGTAACTGGGCTTGCATTTTAGGAAGTCGGGGTAAGTACACCCTCTGGCAACTCGATCTCTAGCATTTGAGTTTTGGCTATCGCTTTGGTACCCACTGGGATTTGTTTCCCTGGCGGCTAGAGCATCAGCAATGCCTTGACCGATAAGCACTCTAAGTTGTGCTTCTGAAATAGTCGCTGTGGGAGCAGCGTCGGGATTCTGTCGAGTGACTCTTTGTACCATTTTTCTATAATACACAAGGATGAGATTTATTAGTTTATCAATAAGATTGTTATATTAAGCTGCATGGAAAATGTGTATGCATAGATAATAAGTGTGTAAACACTTATTCTTTTGCCACTAAAATCAAGGAAAAACAAGACCTAATCATGTGTTTTATATCGTAAATGTCGGATTACGCGTGGTTTTGTGTTTTTGCGTTAAAATAGGTACAAATGATCAAAAGGAAAGAAAACACGGGATTTCACGGTCAAATGTTGAAGAAAAGTCCAAAAAGAGACGAAGACAAAGTCAAAAGACCAAAAGTGTGCCGAAGATCACGAAAACCGTCAAAGTCAACACGGAATTGAAGAAAATATCGAGAAAAACAAAATCGAGCTCGTTTTTATTGGATTTTATTTTTTTGAAGACATTGGAGCTTTGTGGGTCCCACATTTGCTCATTGGGCCCACGAGCCCATTTAAGAAGTTATTGAAGTTGCTTATGGATCAAATGGCCCAAATCAAGCCCAAAGTGGAGATTAAGTTAAACGGATGGAAATGATTTTAGTCGGGCCAAGCCCAAATCCAACATGCATCATATTAGACGGATGGGAGTTTTAAAAAAAATAATAAAGTCCAAAAGCCCAAAGTTGCTATACAAAGTGGACGGTTTGGGCCAAAGACTTATTTACATAAAACGAAAGGTTTCATTTGACAGTCAACACAATGAATAATAAATGGTCAACCCTCCTTTTCGATCAATACCCCAACCCCACACGTTTTAATATAAAACGTATACATGTTTCACCCCACACAAATAAAACGTATTTTTTAATAACTTTACCCACCTCCCCACTTTTCCTCTCGATAACACATTTACTGTGTATCATCTCTCCCCACAAACAAAAAAGCACAGCTTTACCCTATATCCAAAAAACCCTAATTAACCCAAGTCAAAAGAATTACCATCCATTATTTGGGGGTTTTTGTTTAAGTGTGTAATTCACACACTTGAGGATTAAATCCCCAAGTTTTTCGCAAGATCCACTCATGGTGGTCCTATTTCTTTAATCCGACGTGGCTCAAATCCTTGTTGTGATTGGATGGAAATAATCACCAATACCTATCATCCAATAATCATTTGCCACATCACCTTGCAACAAACACAACTAGCACAATTTACTGCCAAGGTGGCGATCCGTGTGATAGTGGAGAGATTTCAGCCGCTAGATCAAGAGAAGAAAAGAAAAAAGAGTGTTTAATGGCCAGGATTTGAAGCTTACTCTTGAAGCTATAAAGAGAGTTTCTAGGGTTTCTCTATAAAAACCCTCATATCTGTAATTTTAGAGAGCACTTTTCTTTATTTTTAATTTTTCTGCAAATTAGTTTAATAGGATTAATGTAATTTTTAGTTTTTGTAATTTTTTTTTATTAATGAAAAGTTTGATTTAATTCATTTAAGTCTCATTTAAATTCTGTCAAAGTTTTATTTAATCTGCTTTAAAGTTTTTTAGTTCTACTGTTCGCTAATATTATTATT
The DNA here is from genome assembly GCA_025667525.1 of Glebionis coronaria. Lineage (NCBI taxonomy): Eukaryota > Viridiplantae > Streptophyta > Magnoliopsida > Asterales > Asteraceae > Glebionis > Glebionis coronaria. The sequence goes on along the minus strand of CM046875.1, from coordinate 632,766,202 downwards.
ATTAAGAAAAAAATAAAAAAATAAAAAAATAAAGAAGAAAGTGAAGATTATTTTTCCCTAATGGAAAGATAATTAAAGTTTCTGTTCATTCGGTTACTATTTGGATCATTTGGGTTCGTTTGGATCGAAGGTGATTTTTTTGTTTCGGTTACTTTTGAATTATTTGGTGGGATTCGAGATGATGATGATGATGATGATTTAAGGTGGTGTTGCTTCGGTTCAAAAGGAGGCACAGCGCCCATCCTTCGTCACAACGGAAATCGACAATAGGTTTGATTCTCTTTTTATTTAATTGTTAAGTTTTTATTTAGTTTAAGTTTTGTGAAATCTGCTTATGCTTGTTTTATTGGTTAGTATTTCTGCTTGTTTCGTTTTTAGTTTACTATTAGTTTGAGTCTGCTTGCTAGTTTACTTTGTTTGGATTATAGTTTATTTGAAACTTTTTTTTTATTTTCGGTTAATCTTATTTAGTCTGCTTGGGTAGTGTATTAATTGAATTTGCTTATTTGTGTTTTATATTTTGTTCAAGACTATTTGGTTCGAGTGTTTAAGTCTGCTTATAGTTTGAATAGATTATTATAACTGCTTTTAGACTCTATTTGCTTATTTGTTTTTCAGCTTTTTGTGTTTATTTTATATTCAGTCTTATTAGCTTATTGAATGTTATATTTTTTTTTTTGATATTGCTTATTTGATTTTTCGTCTTTGCTGTTTGGTTTTTCAACTTATCTATTTTTATCTGCTTATTAGTTGTTTTGCTTATAGTTCAGATTTGCTTATTTTATTTTCTTATTTGTCTATTCTGATTGTGCTTGTTTTTAGTATTGCTGATAACAGATCCCCTTGGTCTGCTGTCTGTTTTGTCCAAAATAAATTCCAAAAAAAATAATAAGTCATAAAATAAAATATTAGTCAAATAAAGGTCTGTTGGGGATCGAACCCCAGACCTCTCGTATAGCAACCAATAGACGCAACCAGTTGGTCTGAACCTTTATTTGTGTTAAAATTCAAGTAAGTTAGTTAATATAGGGTATTAATAGTTGGCAGTTTTATTTGTTCATTTAGTTTAACTAAAAGTTTAATTTTATTTAAAAGTTTTCTTTATTTATTTCCTTTAATTCAGTTTTTATAAAAAATAAAAAGAAAAAAAAATATAGTTTGTTACTTTTATAAATTCTAAATTAGTTCTCATTTTACTTTTATTTAAAAATTAGTTTTCCATTTTGTTTTGTTTTTAAAATAGATTTCATTTAAAGTTATTAGTTTAAAATTAATTAGTTTTAAAATTTAGATTTAAGTTTTATTTTTAAAATAGTTTTCGTTAAAAAGTTTTTATTTAAATTAGTTTAAATTTTAAATTAGATTAAATAGATTTTAATTAAGTAGTCTTTATAATTTTTAGTTTAAAATATTCAAAAGTTTTTTTTTACCAAAAACAAAGTAAGTCTTACGTTTAGTCCGATTTCAATTCGAGTCGATTCGTGGAACGAAAATAGATATAAAAAGAGTTTGCAAAAACCCTACATTAAAATCTGATTACATTAAAATGGCTCCGTTGCCGCTTCGCTCGTACGATTGACGATTTTTCGTGAAGACGTTTGGATTTTGGGATCCGTTCGCTTTGAACGTTAATTTTCTTGCACAAAAAAATCAAAAATACAAAAAAAAATCAAAAACTTAAAAATACAAAAAATTAAAAAAAATCACAAAAGCAATTTCTTTCCTAAGATTTGCACCAAAAAAATTAAAAAATCCAAACGTAATACTTTTTCCTAAAAGTATTACACCAAAAATATTACGTATTACTGTTATTTTTCTTAGTTCGGTTTCTTTCGATTTTTCTTGTGAATATATATTTTTCTAAAAAATACAAAAAGATTTTTCTTTAGTATATTACGTAGCACAATAAATTTACCTACTTTTCAAATAAGCCTTAGTTGGGATTTCATCACCTAACTATTGTAGTCGCATCCATAACGAGAAAAAAGGGCAAAATAGATAAATACTAGTAAGACGTTTGAACTCGGCATATACAAACTATAAGGTGGGTATAAGGCGACGCGCTATAAAAGGCCGTCTAAGGAAAAAGGTTTTTAAGTGCTTTGTGCCACCTCGTTTCCCCGCTTGCTTGTGCGTATATTAAGAGGGACGACCGATTATTGGTTTGCCAACTCAAGTAGTAATTAAGTATATATTTTTGTAGATTTTTCATATTGCTCCTCGAGAGGGAAAATCCTTTTCCTCTCAAAGTCGACCGAGGTCACCTACCTCATTCCAAGTTTTAATTGTATGCGCACTCGCGCGCATACATACATACCGATTGGCGTACCAAACTCTTCCAATTCTTCCAAAAAGAAGAAGAAGAAGAAAAACAAAAAGACCGTCATTCAAGCCGATCCCGAGAATCGAGCTTTCGACAATACGATGGCAACGGATAATCGACCAATGATTGAGATTCTCCAATCTCACGTTGAAGGAAACGATGACGCGATTGTGGTGCCGAATATTGGATCAAATCATTTTGAACTTAAAACGGGTTTTATTCAAATGGTTTCCGCTACACCATTTTTAGGCCGTACTAATGATGACCCACACGCTCATATCAAGCGTTTCATCCAATTAGCAAATACCGTCAAATACAATGGGGTGCCACGAGAGGCCGTTCGCCTACAACTCTTTTCTTTTTCCCTCGAGGGACAAGCCCGGATTTGGCTTGATAAGGAACCACCCCAAAGTATTACAACATGGATTGATTTAGAGACCAAGTTCATTAACTACTTTTTCCCACCATCACGTACCACGTCTTTAAGGAATGAAATAATCACCTTTGAGCAACAATATGGGGAAACGTTTAGTGAGTCTTGGGATCGATTTAAAGAGCTTTTAAGAAAATGTCCACAACACGGTTTCACTAAAGTGCATCAAATAAATACGTTTTACAATGGATTAACTCTAAATGACCAAGACTCACTTAATAGTGCTGCGGGGGGCAATATTCTTGTGAAAACCATGAACGAGGCTTGGGACATAATTGAAAACAAGGCTAAATTACAAACCAAAAGTGTCAGGGCCACTATGGCGAGTGCTAGTTCTAGTGAGAGTGACAAGAGAATCGATAAACTCACTTCGCTTGTTGTATCACGTGCTCTAAAAACCGATGCCCTCAATGGTCAAGTGAATGCCTTGAAAGAAAATAGTGAAACGTATGAGACTTGTGGTGGACCACATTCATATTTCAATTGTGACAAGGTTTACAATAAACAACAACAAGTTTGTGCTTTTTAATGCTAATGAAAGGATTCCATTTAAACCTAATGTTAATGTTAACCATTTGTCTTACAAGAGTACTAATTATTTGGCTCCCCTGGGTTTTGTAGCACCACAAAGACCACCCCCACCCGCCCAAAATACCCAATACCAAAATAGGAACCAAGGTCCTCAAATGGGTAATTTTCAAGGGAATGCTAATCAAGGGAATTTTAATGGTCAAAATCAAGGTTTTCAAAATAATAACCAAGGTTTTTATAATAACAACGGTTTTTAATCTCAATATCAAAACCAAGGTTTTCCTAATCAAGGGTTTAATCAAATGAACATGCAAAATCCTCAAATGGACTTGGTTCTCCAAAAATTGACCGAACATGAGAAAATTATGAAACAAATGCAAGAATCTACTAGACAAATGCAAGAGTCCAACGATAAGAAATTTTTGACTATGTTGCAAGCCCTTAGACCCTAAGGAGCTTTACCTTCAAATACCGATATTAACCCTCGTGCTAATGTGAGTGCTATCAATACTCGAAGTGGAGCCACTTTAGTGGGACCTTCTATCTCTTCGCCCATAAAGGAGAGACAAGGCCCGGAGGTCATAATGAGTAATCCTACTCCCCCTCCGGTGATTCCTCCCACTACCACTCCTAGTACTAGTGCTTTATTACCGAAAGAGCCTATCCCTACGGTTGTTCAAGAAGCGATTCCTTCTCCTTCTTAACCTTCAAAGTCTAAGCCTAATATCCCTTATCCATCTAGGTTAGACAAGGCTAAAGTGCTCACCAAAGATGACGTTCATGTCTCTAAGTTTTTGAAAATGATTTCCAACGTCAATATTAACATAAGCCTTATTGAAGCACTTGCTCAAATGGCAAAATTTGTCAAAATGTTTAAAGATTTGCTTAATAAGAAAGAAAAAATGGTTGAGCTCGTGAACACCCGTTTAAATGAGAATTGTTCCGCTATTCTTCTCAAAGAGCTTCCCGAAAAGCTAGGAGATCCCGGACGATTCGTGTTACCTTGCTCGTTTCCTCAAATCGATGATTGTATGGCTTTAGCGGATCTCGGCGCTAGCATCAATCTTATGCCACTTTCAGTTTGGAAACAATTGTCATTACCCGACCTTGTACAGACTCGTATGACTTTAGAGTTAGCTAATCGAACTATCGCATACCCCGTTGGTATTGCCGAAGATGTTTTTGTTCGAGTTGGTACATTCACTTTTCCCGTGGACTTTGTCGTCGTCGACTATGAGATGGATCCTCGTATTCCGTTAATACTTGGTAGACCATTCTTACGATCCGGAAGAGCCTTAGTTGATGTGGCCGAAGGGGAGTTAATTCTTAGGGTTCGGGATGAACAACAAGTTTTTAAAATGGGAAAATCACAACAAAATCAAATGGAAAAGAATCGGTCAACATGATTGATGTTCTTAATTATGATAATGATAGAGATTTTTATTAATCCTTTTGGAATTGAAAAGTCTAATCAAAATGATTTTGTGATAAACTCATCCCTTCCCTTAGAGCCTCAAATTTTTGATACTCCCATTTATGACACCTATAGTGATGACACTTCTTCAAGTGATCACACTATCTTCGGTTTAGACGACTTATCTTTTGAGGAGGATTTAGATATCTTTCTAAATACCTATTTTCCTCATGAGGAAGAGTTTTCCTATGACTCCGACGATACTTATTTTTTCACATCAAGTTTGGAAGAGGAGGACTTTCCCACTATGGATTTTGATGATATTTTGAGCTTAAATGTCAATACCTCTTGCTATTTTCCCATTAAGGAACCGGTGTTTGATCCCGGAATAGAGACTTTTGTGCTTTCATTGCCATACCACCTTACCTTTCCTTGTAAGAGACTTTTGCCTAAGGATACCCCACTTTTCTTTGACTTGCGTACCACCTCGGGGTTTATTTCCTTTAATGATGGAAATTATGTGTTTGACCCGGGTGGATTTTTATTGAGGTATGCCTTATATGACTTTGTTTCACCCCTTTATCATGGAGAGATTTTCCTCCCTTGGAAATCTCGGTTTTTCCATGATTTTCCCATTTGAATGATGACATTCGGGAATTCGAGTCAAGCTAGAGACTCGTGATAAATAAATCAAGCATCATTTAACTAGGTTAGATTTTTACATTTTCCACCCTTTTTACCCTTTTTCGCCTTCACCCATTTTCACCAATAAGTGTAGGGGGAGCTAAGTAGGTTGTTTGTGTTGTGGTGTTGTGTGCAGGGACATGTGCTTAATGATCCACTTTTGGTGCTTTTGACACGACCCGTGTTCCCGTGTTTCCCGTGTACCCGGTTCCTTCGATAAGTTTTTGCTATTGTGATTCAATCTTGTATATAAATAAAACGAATAAATGTAATCACTTTAGTTGTCCTTTCCTTAGCTCGATTTTAAACAACGTACTCAATGTCCTAAGTGTAGGGGAGTTTATTCTCCCACATGCTTAAACATTGAGGACAATGTTTATATTAAGTGTAGGGGGAATTTCTAACGAAATTTTAGTGGACTTTTCCATGAATTTGACCCCATTTAACCGGAAAATTTAAAAAAATTTCAACGTTTTTCAAATTTTTGATCTATTTTGGCCTTGTAGTATTTTTCATTTATTTTCTTTCCTTTTTGCATCATATTTATATTTTCTATTTTAAGAATAAAGTAAAAATAAACAAATAAATAAAATGGTTTTAACAAGTTTAGATGTCTTTGATATATTAGGCCCGTCGTGAATATTTTGACTCAACCTGAGTTTACTTATCCAAGTTTACTCTAGCTAGTATCCTTAACCATATGGACCTTAATTGGTTTATTAGGCTAAGCATCCACGAGTCTCATTCCTTGAGATTTTAAATTGTGGAGAACGAGAGATGATAGAGTTAATAATAAGTTTAAGGGTTAATTTTTGCTTATATGGTTTTTGTGGCTCTTTCTCCCCGCTTGTATATTTAATTGCTTAATAAATGAGGATTTTTGTGTCGATTCGATATCTTAACTCTTAGCCAAATCTTTATTCTCCTTGTAATTAAAGCATGAACACATTGAGGGTGCCAGCGTTGTGGACTTCCGACTAAGGTGGCTCATAACCACTAAGTAGGAGGTATTCAGACCATGGGACCATGGAATTTGGCCTACTATATATATCATAAAGAAAGAATAAGATTAAAACATGACCTCAAGGAGCCTTAGGGTGTGGGGCATGTAGCACGAACCTTGTCATTAGAGCCTTAGGGTGTATGGCATGATAAGTGTTGAATAAAAATTGATTCAAAAATCAATTCCCTCGTTTATCGTTCAAGGAGCCTTAGGGTGTGGACAATAGACGGGGAGAATTTTTACATCTTAAAGAGCCTAAGGGTATATGATGTGAACTTGCTAAACTCCACATAAAGTCTACATGACTTTGGAGGAAATAATTAATAAGTAGTACTATTTGGCCAAATTTTGGGTCCAGGAATTTATTCCCCAAATCGTGTTAAATCATCCTTGATGTGGGCTTACTTTAGTGACAACGTTTTGGAGGACGAGGTTAGGTTTTGAGTGTCGGGTTTGCACCGTTTGCCCTTCATTTTTGGAGTAATAATTATCAAATAAGTCAAATGAGCCTACGGGTGAATGACAATCAATTAAATCTAGAGATACAAAGTAGGAATTGGAGAAAGAGTATTACACAATTATCTTATATAAGTGGTTTTAACCTAAAAACTTATGGTAAACAATGATCTCGTTTTTAAGCTAAGTATCGGGAACGTGAAACTTGAGGGTGATTAATATTCATGACACCAAAGCCCTAATTCAAGTCTTAGATTTCTTTACGAGTTTCTTCCATCAATAATTTTTAAGTTAATAAATTGTTATAACTTTTGTCTCCTTTAAAATTTTTATCGTAGTAGTATTAGTATATCTTAATAAAGGCCGAGATGGATTAATTATGAGAAAAATGTAACTATATGCTTTGAAATAATGCATTGCATGGGGTCATTGCAATGGTCAAGTGTAGGGGATTTAATAAGTGTGTAAACACTTATCCTTTTGCCACTAAAATCAAGGAAAAACAAGACCTAATCATGTGTTTTATATCGTAAATGTCGGAATTACGCGTGGTTTTGTGTTTTTGCGTTAAAATAGGTACAAATGATCAAAAGGAAAGAAAACACGGGATTTCACGGTCAAATGTTGAAGAAAAGTCCAAAAAGAGACGAAGACAAAGTCAAAAGACCAAAAGTGTGCCGAAAATCACGAAAACTGTCAAAGTCAACACGGAATTGAAGAAAAGATCGAGAAAACCAAAATCGAGCTCGATTTTATTGGATTTAATCTTTTTGAAGACATTGGAGCTTTGTGGGTCCCACATTTGCTCATTGGGCCCACGAGCCCATTTAAGAAGTTATTGAAGTTGCTTATGGATCAAATGGCCCAAACCAAGCCCAAAGCGGAGATTAAGTTAAACGGATGGAAATGATTTTAGTCGGGCCAAGCCCAAATCCAACATGCATCATATTAGACGGATGGGAGTTTTTAAGAAAAATAATAAAGTCCAAAAGCCCAAAGTTGCTATACAAAGTGGACGGTTTGGGCCAAAGACTTATTTACATGAAACGAAAGGTTTCATTTGACAGTCAACACAATGAATAATAAATGGTCAACCCTCCTTTTCGGTCAATACCCCAACCCCACACGTTTTAATATAAAACGTATACATGTTTCACCCACACACAAATAAAACGTATTTTTTAATAACTTTACCCACCTCCCCACTTTTCCTCTCGATAATAACAAGGAAAATAAAACACATTTACTGTGTATCATCTCTCCCCACAAACAAAAAAACACAGCTTTACCCCATATCCAAAAAAACCCTAATTAACCCAAGTCAAAAAAATTACCATCCATTATTTGGGGGTTTTTGTTTAAGTGTGTAATTCACACACTTGGGGATTAAATCCCCAATTTTTTCGCAAGATCCACTCATGGTGGTCCTATTACTTTAATCCGACGTGGCTCAAATCCTTGTTGTGATTGGATGGAAATAATCACCGATACCTATCATCCAATAATAATTTGCGACATCACCTTGCAACAAACACAACTAGCACAATTTACTGCCAAGGTGGCGATCCGTGTAATAGTGGAGAGATTTCAGCCGCTAGATCAAGAGAAGAAAAGAAAAGGAGTGTTTAATGGCCAGGATTTGAAGCTTACTCTTGAAGCTATGAAGAGAGTTTCTAGGGTTTCTCTATAAAAACCCTCATATCTGTAATTTTAGAGAGCACTTTTCTTTATTTTTAATTTTTCTGCAAATTAGTTTAATAGGATTAATGTAATTTTTAGTTTTTGTAATTTTATTTTAATTAATGAAAAGTTTGATTTAATTCATTTAAGTCTCATTTAAATTCTGTCAAAGTTTTATTTAATCTGCTTTAAAGTTTTTTAGTTCTACTGTTCGTTGATATTATTATTATTAAGAAAAAAAAAATAAAAAAAATAAAAAAATAAAGAAGAAAGTGAAGATTATTTTTCCCTACTAGAAAGATAATTAAAGTTTCTGTTCATTCGGTTACTATTTGGATCATTTGGGTTCGTTTGGATCGAAGGTGATTTTTTTGTTTCGGTTACTGTTGAATTATTTGGTGGGATCCGAGATGATGATGATGATGATTAAGGTGGTGTTGCTTCGGTTCAAAAGGAGGCACAGCGCCCATCCTTCGTCACAACGGAAATCGACAATAGGTTTGATTCCCTTTTTATTTAATTGTTAAGTTTTTATTTAGTTTAAGTTTTGTGAAATCTGCTTATGCTAGTTTTATTGGTTAGTATTTCTGCTTGTTTCGTTTTTAGTTTACTATTTGTTTGAATCTGTTTGCTAGTTTACTTTGTTTGGATTATAGTTTATTTGAAACTTTTTTTTTATTTTTTTTTATTTTCGGTTAATCTTATTTAGTCTGCTTGGGTAGTCTATTAATTGAATTTGCTTATTTGTGTTTTATATTTTGTTCAAGACTATTTGGTTCGAGTGTTTAAGTCTGCTTATAGTTTGAATAGATTATTATAACTGCTTTTAGACTCTATTTGCTTATTTGTTTTTCAGCTTTTTGTGTTTATTTTATATTCAGTCTTATTATCTTATTGAATGTTATATTTTTTTTTGATATTGCTTATTTGATTTTTCGTCTTTGCTGTTTGGTTTTTCAGCTTATCTATTTTTATCAGCTTATTAGTTGTTTTGCTTATAGTTCAGATTTGCTTATTTTATTTTCTTATTTGTCTATTCTGATTGTGCTTGTTTTTAGTATTGCTGATAACAGATCCCCTTGGTCTGCTGTCTGTTTTGTCCAAAATAAATTCCAAAAAAAATAATAAGTCATAAAATAAAATATTAGTCAAATAAAGGTCTGCTGGGGATCGAACCCCAGACCTCTCGTATAGCAACCAATAGACGCAACCAGTTGGTCTGAACCTTTATTTGTGTTAAAATTCAAGTAAGTTAGTTAATATAGGGTATTAATAGTTGGCAGTTTTTATTTGTTCATTTAGTTTAACTACAAGTTTAATTTTATTTAAAAGTTTTCTTTATTTATTTCCTTTAATTCAGTTTTATAAAAAATAAAAAGAAAAAAAATATATAGTATATTACTTTTATAAATTCTAAATTAGTTCTCATTTTACTTTTATTAAAAATTTAGTTTTCCATTTAGTTTTGTTTTTAAAATAGATTTCATATAAAGTTATTAGTTTAAAATTAATTAGTTTTAAAATTTAGATTAAGTTTCATTTTTAAAATAGTTTTCATTAAAAAGTTTTTATTTAAATTAGTTTAAATTTTAAATTAGATTAAATAGATTTTAATTAAGTAGTCTTTATAATTTTTAGTTTAAAATATTCAAAAGTTTTATTTACGAAAAACAAAGTAAGTCTTACGTTTAGTCCGATTTCAATTCGAGTCGATTCGTGGAACGAATATAGATATAAAAAGAGTTTGCAAAAACCCTACATTAAAATCTGATTACATTAATAGAATTCACAACAAATTGGATAACCTGTTAAGAGTTCATAATAATATAAATACAAGCAAACAAGTAGATGATAACATGTCATTTCTGGTGAATAACAATATAATGCAAGTACAACCAATCTAAGACAGAGATACAACTAGCCTGTCTGAAATAGTGGTACATATGTTTGTAGTACAACAAAAGATAACCTACCTACTACGGTTAGGCGCTAATGATAGAGATACAACCGAAATGAAATATAAGTACAAAAGACCTATATCACGCGAGCTGAGATGCAACTTAATGCTTGCCATGATGTACAAAGATATCTATCCTACACTAGTATGACTGCATGCAGGTGCGGCTGGTCCGGCTGGTGGTATGGGTGCACGAGTATCGTGCATGTCAATCATAGCTAACCTGGTCTCTCGTGAAAGCCTCATAGTCTTTAGCAACTGAATCTGGCGTGCAGTATCAGCACTCCGAAGAAAATCCGTCTCAGTAGTGACCCCCTGGTGACGAATCTCTGCCAGGTCGATGAAGATCCTGAAGGTCTCATCCTGTGTGAGTACAGCAGCCTGGGTCTCGTACTGATGACCCTCTAGTGAAGCTAAGCGGTATCAGAGGTAAGAAACCTCACCCAGAAGCCATTGTATGGTGTTCTGGGTCATCCCCAAAGAACTCTGGGTAGTATGTGACTCCCCAGCCACTGTCTAGTAGAGAGAGTTAAATCTCTCCTGAAGTATAGCGCGTCCCTGCTGGTCCACCTGTAGTAAGGCATGGATGAGTGCAGTATCATGCGCCTGTCGGGCTACAAGAGCGTCAACCTATGCCTGTAGAGCGCCAAGTATAGCCTGACTAGCTCCCGAACCCTCATCTATCTCGAAGGTCGAGTCAGGAGTAGAGTCACGCCTCCTCTTGCGAGGTGGCAAGGCACTGGTGGGATAAGAGTGGAGTGCAGAAAGTGGTGGCAAGGGTGGTAGAGTAGGTACAACCTGATCTGCCTCCTTAGGTGGAGATGCAAGTACAACTAGTAGAGGTGAAGTAGGAGAAATAGCGGGTGGTGATGGGGTAGGAGAATCTGAAAGTATGATAACTCCATCTGGCTGGTCACCTCTGGACTCAGTGTCAGATGCATGTCTGGCAAGTACCAATGTCGGCGATAGCGGTGCGATGGTAGGAACCATGAGTTCCTCGAAAGTAGTCAAAATGGTAGGTGTCGTCATAATATCTGAAAATAGTATCATTTCAAAGTTGAGTAAGTATTAGCTTACACAATTCAAAAAGTTTTCAAAATGCATATGCAATGCGGTTTATGTCTCTTAACAATGCTTGTTAAAAGTAGGTGTAGATACTTAAGTGATTTAATAACTCGGAGGTTATAAATCAGCGTACAGTTAGTTCACATATATGCATGCTCTATATGATATATGCCTAACTACAAAGGTTCCCCAAAAATCAAATTTTCTTTTAATTTTATTGATTTTAAAATTCCAGTTATAGTCTAGTTTAAATATTTATTATTTTAAATTTTTTATTTTTGATCTGGTTCTCTATAACTATGCTCTCTGATACCATTTTGTAACACCCCCATAATGGTCAAATGCAGAAGAATAGTACGTGGGGTGTTACTTTGGTGGATCGATAGCACACAGTATATAGAGCAATGATCATAATAGTCATTTAAAAATATATTACATGAATTAAATTGTACACATTTAGTATCTTGTCTGAAAACAACATTTATTAATAATTTGAAGAATATCTCAGACCGATGGTAACATGATTCTTCAATGATGTTGGAACTCAATGTATGAACCTGTTTATTTTCCTGAGAAAACATATAAAATAAAATGTGGGGGGTCCACGCGAGGTCGGTGAATTCACAGGTTTAATTTAATAAATAAATGTACTGATATGCTAAACACCACGATCATAGTAGGACAATCACAACCAATACTATAGAAGTTCCTATTGCCCTGTAATAGAAGCTAGACATGATGCTCAGGCGCCATTATGGTCAAACACGATGTTGTTTCCCTCAGTCCGACAATGAAATAAACATGTTGCTTGGCCTAAGCGTTTCGTGATAGCAAGTCACGCAGGCCGAGTGTTGTCAATACCCGAATAGATCTATTCATAACATTTCGCGCTACACTACTAACTATTACATTCCACAGGAATGGGGCAAACAATAGGCAATAAGTTGTTATTTGTTGATGTTGTCTGTGCATGTTTGCATATATAAAGTTTTAGTATGTTTTCTCCCCTAGTTATAAATACAGTAAAGATGGGACCATGAACTCACCTTAGTGGTAATGATGTAGTGATGATGTTACTGAATAAACTGGCACAATATGGTCACGAAGTGGTAAAAATACCTAAGTAAATTATGCATGACTCAGTAAATACACAATAATAATGCACAAATAATTGTAACTGATAAAAATGCATGATCACGAATTAAGAAGTCGTTACGATTGTTTAAGTATTTAAACTTATAGTGAGCTGTCAATAATATAATATATATTTTTAGTTTCTAAAAATATATTTAAATTGTCCAATAAAAGTGTAATAAATTAAATAAATAGATTTTTATTTAATTCAATTAATTGTAAGAAAATAATATGTTTCATTACATTTTCTTAAGGATCCAAAAATATTTAATATGATTCGTTTGTTTATAAAGTCTCATAAATAATTCTTAGTAATTTATTAAATGCTCAAAATAATTAATTTAATTTACTAATAAAATATTTTATTAATATTTTTAATTAAATTAAAATTACACGTAAGTCCTTGTAGTATAATAACTTCCAAAAATAACCTTTAAGGTTTCGTTCTTTAAGTGTATCGCATTGTTAGTCCTTGTTCGTTAAGTTTATTTTCAAAAACGCCCCTAGGGCTTACAACACTTTTGGTATATGACAATTAGGGTCCCTAGGGTTTTATTATATTCGAAATAATTACAACAGAGTCCCTAGGGCTCGGTTCACTTTAGTGAAATGACAAAACACTAAGTCTCAAAAAAAATTTAGTAAGGGCTAGGGCTTGTTTTAAGTTTCAAAAGTGACATAAATAGTCCTTGTGGTTTTGTTGGTTCTCGGTTTAAACACAAACGCACCCTACACTTTTATAAATGGCGAATTTGGTCCTTATACTTCTTAAAGGTCACGAAAATTATATACATGTTTTATAAACTTACATTTTTGACTATTACTTTCACCACTTTACAAAAATGGTACGAAAAGTCTCCCAAAATAATTTTTGGGCTTGGTAGGCCCATTAAGGCCACGGTTTGGGTTTTTGGGCCTAACGGGCTTGCTTGGGCTTGTTTGAGTTACTAGAAATTTTATTAAGCAAAACTAATAAGTCTAAATTTGGTACTTGGGCTTATGGGCTTATTTATCTCGGCTTATATATAGGCTTATGAGCTTATTTATCTCGGCTTATATATAGGCTTATGGGCTTATTTATCTCAGATTATTTAGTACTAGCTTGTTAATAAGTTCCTCTACTCCTAAACATTGTTCTAGGCTTAATGGGCTTATCAAACAAGTGGGTTATACTCGGCTTAAAATAAGCCGAGCCTTATGGCTTGCATGTTGGGCTTATTGATAGTGTATAGCACTAATTTATTAGCTACGGCTTACCTAGGTTTCTTTAAGCAAGGTTTTTAACTAGTTCATCATAGATATAAGGTTTTGTAAGCATGTTTACCCACGAAACATAATAAGCTGTGGGCTTATATGGCGTTTGTGGGTCGTCTTATGGTGGTTTTTACGTGTGCATGCAAACATAGCTTCGTTTTCTAGGCTTCTACATGATGACATGTGATTAGAAGTAAGAAGGGATTAAAATGGAGTCATGGAGGTTTAGACTTACTTGTTTTGGTGGAGAATATGATGGATGATCAAAAATTAGGGCTTCTATGCGTCGGGTTCTTCTTAGACGTGACCTAGGATGGTCTTGACCCGTCTTGAATGCTAAGGATTCTCGTGTAGACTAGCTATAAATGCTTAGGAACCAAGATTTTGGTGTAGTAAATGTTTAGTGTAAGTGTTGTTGCGTCTAGGTGTTATATGAACTTGTGTGATCCGAAAATGAGTGAAGTGAGTGAGAAGTAGAAGTTCAAATGTTAGCTAAATATTAAAGTGTGGTGATTGTATGTGGTTTGAGGTTAGGCCACGACAAGAAAGAGGTTTAGGCTAGATATGATGTGATTTCTAGGTACAATGTGGTACTAGGTTTTAAATGCAAATGATGTACACTTGCCTTTTGGAAGCCCCCTACCCGTCGCATCTATATATGTCAAAGGGGACAATTGGTGCTTGCATAGTGTAACCATAATGAGGGTGATGTACAAGTGAGATGTGTGAGTTATTTTGCTAAAATATCTAAGTGTTGGAAGGTTTTATGTGGCTTGGGTATACTACACGTCTAATGGAAGAGATATGTGTTAGTTATTTTAGGTTCACTATATTGCATATCTAAACACTAGGATATCATAGTACTTCCCATTAATGGCAACATATGTACACTTGCTTTTGGTTTGAATATGGCCGGCGGTTTTGCAAGTCAAGAGAAAGTGAGGTGACTTGAATTGTGTAAGGTTTTAATGAGTAGCTATTGGTACATGACAAGTTGTCTAGTGCAAGATTATAAGGTGAGGAAAATATATAATTATATATTTTGAAGCATAATCAGATTAATCAGATTATATATAAAGCTAGTAAGAATAGAATAAGAACATATGAAAATAGATAATAGTAAACAGTAATCAGTTAACTTATTTTCGCGTACGTTATTTATGTAGTAACCATGAAGTCAGATTCGATCCGTCAGCTTTCAGTCTTATTTCAGTACTGGACACGAGGTACGGATTTCCCGTCCTTTCAGTAAGGATTTCCTTTCCTATGCATGATTAGGATTTCTCGTCTGCAGCCAAATGTTTTCCCCAGTATATGTTTAAGTTTATCAGAAATCATATTAATAACTAAATGAATTGCCTGAGCATTATATACAAGCACGACCAGTTTATGTACTAGTTACGGAGGTACCGTAACCACGGCACTAGAGGCACCGGTGTCGTGACTCACATGCAGGAGAGTGATATCCTGCATCGTCCCACTCAGCTCAGCTTGGCCATTTTATCAGTATATTTTTAGTGGGGCGTATGGATGCATCCTAGGCTTATATGTGTTACAAGTTATCAGGGTGAATGTGGTGTGTGCTCTACATCCTTCACATTGGAGCTGATCCCTCCACCCAGCACAGTTATTTAGAGGTCACCCCTCTATAGCATGATGAGGTCACCCCTCCAGTTATTCATGCACGGTTGTTACAGCACGTGACCTATATAAGCTCTGGCAAATAAAATACAGTAAATGCATGTCTTCAGAATTAATAGTTATATTTCAGTATCAGTATATATGAACCAGGTTTCTCAGATTTTATGCAGAGTTCTACCACATGTTACATATCAGTTTTACAGCTTATGTATTCTATCGCCTGTTTCATTCAGTATATTCTTATCATGCTTTATATCCGTTCACTGAGCGTTATGCTCAGCCGTAGTTTCCTTTCATGTTCTAACGGCAGGTACACCGGGACGCTCTTAGGATTTTGAGAGCACGTGCATTTGGAATGGAAGCTATACAGACTTCTTATTTTATGCACTTACATTATTCTGCTTATTTGGACATTGTTTAGTCCTTTCTTTCATTATTTCATTTTTTTATGTTTTGAGCTTAGGTTGGATTACCGATGTTTGATTCCGGTATTTCCGTTATGGTCATTTAATGTTTCATTACATTTACCTTATGCTTTGATGACACGCCATAAATACACGTAACGGTCCACTTATCCAAGTGGGGTGTTACAATTATTGTAACATCCCGCCTACTCAGACCACAAAATTGTCCGCTTTGCCCATAGGCTCACGGCTTTGTTTTGTGGCCCTCATGTAAGTACTTCCCGGCTGGTCACCCAGGCTAGTACTACTCTGACATGAGCACGCTTAACTGCCAGTTCCTAAGAACCCCACGTGCAGTAGACCACAAAACGCGTTGTTGTCATGAGAAGGCAAATGTTTTCTTATGAGCCAAGATCTCTCCTGGCCACAGTCGATGTGGGATTTGCCTGGAGTGTCACAATCACCCCCCCTTCGGGACTCATCGTCCTCGATGAGGTTTGCCCCACCATCCCGAACGGCTCAGGAGTGGCTCTGATACCACTTGTAACATCCCGCCTACTCAGACCACAATATTGTCCGCTTTGCCCATAGGCTCACGGCTTTGCTTTGTGGCCCTCATGTAAGTACTTCCCGGCTGGTCACCCAGGCTAGTACTACTCTGACATGAGCACGCTTAACTGCCAGTTCCTAAGAACCCCACGTGCAGTAGACCACAAAACGCGTTGTTGTCATGAGAAGGCAAATGTTTTCTTATGAGCCAAGATCTCTCCTGGCCACAGCCGATGTGGGATTTGCCTGGAGTGTCACAATTGTTCTTTGGTAATTGTTATTAAATTGTGATCATGGGTTTAGATTTTTATAAATCAAATTGATGTATGCATATGATCACGTGTTTCAGGTGACTTAATAGTAAAAAAAGAATGATTATTTAAAACCTTGTATGCTCATATAGTGTAGTCATACAAATGTGACTGTGTCCTTATGATTAAATACTCATAATCATAATATAATGTCATATGATCAAATGTTTCCATGTTCTGATGATTTAAATGATGTATGCTCATATATGATGCATATGATTGCTCCAAGATTTCATGCAAAGGTGGTAATATATATATAGATATCATGAGGTGAAGTGTACAATGATGTCATAGTCAAAACCTGAAAACTACAAGTTTTACAACAGTCTCGCAGGTGGTCTTCAGTATCTCACATTTACATGTCTAGATTTGTCTTATGCAGTGCGGCAGGTTTGTTTGTACATGCATGATCCTCGCGAGCCTTACTTTGCAGCTCTCAAACGGATCTTACGCTATGTTCAAGGGATATTGGATTATGATTTACACTTGAATGTCCTACCACCACTTCATTGATCGGTTATACCGATGATGATTGGGCAAGTTGCCCTTCTACTCGTCGATCCACTTCAGGTTACTGTATCTTTCTAGGCGATAATCTCTTATCTTGGTCCTCTAAACGGCAACACAATATATCCCGATCCAGTGCCAGAGCCGAATATTGGGGTGTTGCTAATGTTGTCGCAGAGACTACATGGATTCGCAATCTTGTTCATGAGCTCCACTGTCCTTTATCATCTGTCACACTTCTCTACTGTGACAACGTTAGTGCTATTTATATGTTTGCTAACCCGACACATCAACGTACAAAAAATATTGAGGTCGATATCCATTTTGTACGTGACATAATTACTGCATGCACTAGTCGCGTTCTTCACGTTCCGTCTTGTTATCAGTATGTCGATACTTTCACTAAGGGGCTACCATTGGCTCTATTTGAAGACTTTCGGTCCAGTTTGAGCGTTCGTTCTCTTCCCACTCCAACTATGAGGGCGTATTAGATGATATTATAGTTCTCTAGTTTGGTTGTTCTCCAGTTTGGTTGTCCTCCAGTTTGGTTGTTCTCTAGTTTAGTTTTCTAGTTTGATTGTTCTCTAGTTTAGTTCTCTAGATTATACTATGATCTGTGTGTATGTTTAGTGACCTAAGCGCATAGTCTAGAATATTCTAATATCGTGTATTTATCTTCGATTGACAAATTAATGAAAATCAATGAAACAATTATGTCTTCCGCTAAAGGTTATCTTTTGAGTATGTATTTTGTAATTAAATCATTAATTATTATTCGATACAGACACTACTTTTTAAGTAAATATTGTAAAATTAAATAATTAACTTAATTACAATATTAAGTCGTTGTTTTAAAAGAAATGAAAAGTTTTAAATCGATGTTAAAAAGGTGATATCGTGTTAGTTTTATAAAATGTGTGTCCTAATTTTCCGGGGTCAATAAGAGGCAATATTTTACAACATTGTGCTTTTTAGGAATCAATTAAAGTATTGGCCATATGATTTCATTTTTGTAATGTTCAAACTTAATATCGGGATTATTGAATTATACTTACTCTTGGATGTTTTCATGGTTCGGATGTTGTATTATTTTCTCGAATATTAGGTTGGCCTTGTCTTTAAAAGATTTAAAATAACATTAAAATTTCAGCCTCATTTTGACAAATTAAGAAGCCAGGATACTTTTAAGTAATAAAGTGGCTACTAGACACCATGTTCAATTTAATAGTAGTAATACCAATGTTTACTAATTGCTGCCCCAACTTGACGTGGTGCTTAGCAAATGGTGGTTATTGATACTCTTAAAATGATTTTTAGGTTTTTTATTTTTTTATATTTTTTTATTTTATTTTTATTTTTATAATTTTGTTTTTTTTATAAAACTGTGAAACAGAAAGTACGAAATAAAAAATATAAAGTTTAACATGTCAAAACAGTAAACCGTCAAAAAATACAGAATATAAACTGACAAAAAACTATGTTATACTATAACAGGGGAGAAAGAGTACCGTAAATACTTTTTCGTACTTTTTTGCCCCTAAAAAGGTATTAATAACATGACCCTTAGCAAATTGTTTTTTGTTTTTTTCTTTGTAAACTACTGAAAATGGCATTTGTGAAATCCCTCACTGCTTGTATAAACTTATATTAGTAGTAAAAAAATTAAAACAGATCTTAACTACCAAATAAATATCTTTAACACACATCTCGACAGTCGACACAATAATCAAATAGTATAATGATTCGAAAACTGTTTCACTATTTCGGTGGGCCGGTCAATTATTTAAGTTTATAACTACCATGTGCAGCTGCACTTACTACGAACCCTGTCAAAAAGTAAGATTTATATGTAATGGGAAAAAAAAGATATTGGTCATCTTGAGTATTTTATAATTAATCTTTGCACATGAAAAGAATTGGGTAAAAGTTATATAATAGCTATTTACTCTTCATTTTGTTCTATCATGAAAAACATACTATTTTTTGTACTCAATTGCCTAATATACATTCAAATTTGACTATATTATGACCAATATAACAATGAAATTATTAAAATACCTTTATAAATTTTTAAAATTACCTACATCTTCTTTGTGTGCCTTCTAGGGATGAGTTGTAATGTTTATTGCAATGTTTTTCAGGAAGTTAAAAAGCGCATGATCTCATCACGTTACACGACACACATCTCAAGCAAGGTATGTGTCCATTTTACATCAGTGTTGCTTTGCTGAGTTGGAATGCAGATAAAAAAGGTATTTCGCACCAGAGCAACCAATTACCCTAATTGACCAGACATCGCTGATCTATATGAGAGTTCTACACAAAGATGTGAAATCGAGGGTACTCACATTGTGTGACCCATGAGATTCAGAAGATTCAGGATCACAGGACCAATACCGGCCAATTTGCTGATATCTCTCAACACATCTGACTCATCCTTCTTAGGAAATTCAGGCCTTTGTGTCGATTGTGGCCCGAGTTGTGTTAAAAAAGCCAACATCAAATCGTGTGGTGTTCAATCAAGTAGTCAGAAACACCTGACCTAACAACAATATGTAATGATAGCAGTTGGAATTTGTCTATCTGTTTTGGTAATCATCCTAGTACTTTATCTGGTGGTAATCTGTCACAAAAAACAAAAGCAGGAAATCGACTTGCTGGCCAAAGTATGTGGTTCATCTTTGCTCATAAAAGTAGTGGAAGCTACTGAGAACTTAAAAATGAGAAGTATATTATAGGGAGAGGAGCCCATGGAACAGTGTACAAGGATTCATTGGGTCATGATAGGGTGTATGCTGTAAAGAAGCTTGATTTTAGAGGCATGCAAGGAGGGCATACAACTATGAAAAGGGAAGTTGAGACGGTTGGTAATGTGAGGCATAGGAATCTTGTGACAGTAGAAGATTTGCTGATAAAAAAGGATTACGGTTTGATCTTGTACAAGTACATGGAAAATGGTAGCCTTTATGACGTTCTTTATGAAAGAAGTCCACCGTTAATCTTAGACTGGAGTAGTCTCTACAAGATAACATTAGGAACGGCGGAGGCGTTGGCTTATCTTCATTTTGACTGTGATCCTGTTATTGTGCACCAACTCAGGAGAAGGACCCCACCATGGCTGAAAAGCGAAATGGATCTGGTGTTGGTGAGGGTAAATTGAAGATAAAAGGGATCTGGTGTTGGTGAGGGTAAATTGAAGATAAAAGGGTAAACTGAAGATAGAAGGGTGTTGGTGAGGGTATTTTAGTCATTTATAAGGGTATTTTAGTCATTTCATTGTCATATTGGCCATAACATAGTCAAATTTGAATGTATATTGGGCAAATGAGTACGAAAAATAGTTTGTTTTTCATAATGGAACATAATGAAGAGTACGTGGCTATTTTATAACTTTTACCCAAAAGAATTTGATAGATTTGGTTATCATTACTTAAAATGTGACAAATATCCAACAAAGCTACTTTTTAAAAGATCAACCGACGATGCTCAACCATCAAATGCTCAACTTGTCAGTGTATTTTATTATTGGAAATTCAAAAAATACTGACAAGTTGATCATTTGGTGGTTGAACGCCGTCAGTTGATCATTTGGAGGGACATTTTTGAAACCGAACATTGTTTAAAAAGTGTACTTTGAGATGACACATAACAATCATGTAGTGGAGTTGAACGGTTGTGCAATTGCGTTGACTAAATCCGTCAGACGTGACCAAAAAATGAATTGAGAGGATGGAAAAATCCGCCTTTTTTCCGAAGTAATAACCACGGGATCTCAATTATTGTTGATAAAGACTTGAGGAACGTAAGACTTGAAGAAAGCCCGTTCATCGAACGCAAACAAAACATGACGAGTATTTTTTCGGTTCGTTTATAACTCTATGTGATAAAATTGTAACCACAAGGATGGTCGTGTTAATAAACTGGCTTTGTGATTATCATCAATGAACTGTGAGAGGTTATAAGTAAAGGACGGAATCACGATTAAAGATTGTCAAAAACATATGAATTTTTGAACTGTAATATTAAAAATATATTTTGATGGAGTGTGTGCATTTACCTATACATTAAAAAAAACTGTAATTTTCTTAAAAGTTAACTTTAGATAAAAAAAAATCATAAAGCTGTTAAACACTCGCGAGTAGTCCCTGGTTACAAACTCAGATATTGTGAACAAACCTGAAATCAACTATTCAGTAAGTGCACCAATTCATATTTGTGTAGGACAAAAAAGTTTAACTCTACGGGTCATAATCATGTTTATTTGTTTATATTGCGTCTTTATTTTCTTTATGACATGTTAAACGTGAATAACTTGAGGCACATTTCTTTCATACACGTAGCACATGTTTTGTATGATTAAATGCATATCTGATCGATCAATCTATTTTTATTAAAATGAGCCATTCCCCACGAGTCACAAAATCTAAAGCAAACAAGTTGCACGTTAACTATGTCAATGTCATCCCGCAGAAGATTAGTCCACTCGTCTTAAAGGCGATGAGAACTCCTCGTAGTAGTAGACTTAAAAAAAAATACTAAAATGTTGGAATTGAATATTCCAATTATTTGAACTTACAAACAAACAAAGAAATAAGGCCTTGATATCTCGCATCATATAGACATCGAATGTGGTAACTTAGAAGGATGAACAAATAGGGTTTTTCTTTTTTGGGTAAACTTTAAATTTTGTCTTTTGAATATCACGAAAATACGATTAAAAAAACCTCTTAGATCAAAGCTTGTGTAAAAACGACCATAAAATTTACATTTTCATGCGAAAAAAACCAAAAGACGTTAAAATTTAAATTTTCATCGTTAACTCTTGTTATCTCCCTCACGTGTCATGCACGTGAGAGCATTTTCGTCCTTTCCAGTTGTGCCATTCACGTCAGCTCACCTCCACCTTTCCTTTTGTGCGAAACATGTCCCAAAAACGATTTTTCCACTCGTCACTTCCACTGTTTCTTTCCTGGCAAAAAACCGGTTTAAGGTCTAAATTTGCAATTTTAACTATCCCTCATCTATGTTATATATTGTATACAGTGCAAATTCATCACAATGGTGAATTTACCTCACCACCAGAAAAAATATATCGTTTTGATACTATAAATTAGTTTGACTTAGCTCATTGTGACAAGTTTGATATGTACACACTAGAAGAAATGTTTAAGAATTTAGGGTACATAAAAGGTATGCTTTTGGATGAAGGTTTGCTACCATTATTGTCTGAAGAAGATGTTAACAGATTTTTGGAGTATGTTCTTAGGTTTAGAGAAACGAAGGTGTATATTGAAATAGGTATTTCGTTGGTACAACAACACTTGATGGAGCATAAGACGCGTAAGGGTAAGGATGTGGTGATAGAAGAAAATGTTGGTTATGATGTAAAACCCGTATTTAAATCGGGAATGTAAATACGCGGTTTATTACTTAAACCATTTACGTAGAAATTATTAGCGAAAACAAACGCGAGAGAAATTATATACAAGCTTTTTTTAAAAAAAAAAGGAAAGAAAAATTTTGGGCCAAGCCCATTTAAAAAATAAATAAGACGGGACTTAACCCCTCTTTTCCCACTCAGTCGAACAAAAAAAAAAAAAAAAGAGATTAGGGTTTCACTACCGCCTTGGAGGCCGCCAGTTATAGAACAAGAAAAAGAGGGGTTTCGGGTTTAATTTTTTCAAGAACCTCGGGTGTGTGTTCATCCCTTTACTAATCAAACCAAGGTAATTGATTTTCTTTTCTGTTAATTCTTATATACACGAATGATGGGCTGTTTTAAAAAAAAAGAAGGGGATTCGGGTTTTGGGGCTGCACATACACCGAGACATAACAGTCTCGGTGGTGGTTGTTTGTGGTCGACGAGAGTCAGAAAACCCAAAGGGGCGTGTTTATTTAGCCATGATGATCGGGGCTGTTGGGTTTAAATGAACCGAGACCCAGGTCTTGGTGGCCTCAGTCTTGCCCAGCCGTGACCCACACAGGGGCGGCAAAGGGCTGCGTTCGACCAAAACAGTCAAACAAACCCAACCGGACTATTTAATTACTAAGGATGCGTTTGGGACTGTGACAACAGTGGGAACACTATGAAAACAGTGGGAAGAATATGAGAAACAGTGAGAACTTGTTAAACAGTAATTAAAAGAATTTTTATTTGAGATTAGCGACAGTTTAGCGACGCTAGTTTCTGTCGCAGATCCATAGTAATGACAGTTTTGGAAAAACTCAGTTTTAGCGACAGTTTTAGTGACACAGGATTCTGTCACTAATTCTTGTTGACAGATTTATATAGGTAGATTTAATCATTATATGTTGATTTGTTTAGTGCGACCGAGATGGGATATCTCGGTAGGCTCGGGACATTATTATAATAAATAAAATAAATATTCTTATATTATACCTTTTAATTAAATTGTTTTATAAATGTTTAAAATATATTTTAAATGTATTAATTTAAAATAGTTCTTTAATATTTAAAAGGGTATAATTTTATGAAATGAATTAAATTATTTGGGAATTTTCTAAATTAAGAAACTTTCTATTTTAACGGGATACGTATTATAGTACTATTATAGCGTCGGAAATACGTTGTACCGTAACTAATAGTAGAAAGATAATACATTAAAATGAATTATTATAAGGTCAGATTTATCAGTTAATATACGTACGGAATTTCAGAAAATAAATAAATAAATAAATGAAAGACCAATAAGAACATGAAATTAAATAAGCGAATGTTAGTTACTCATTCACGTCCCTTATTCATGTAGCTCGCGTGAAATCAGAGTAGACTTTCGGTCAGTTGATCTCGGTCGGTTACTGGACACGAGGTACGGATTTCCGTCCTTTCAGTAAGGACTTCCTTTCTATGCATGATTAGGATTCCCCGTCTTCAGCCAAATGTTTTCCCCAGTATATGTTTAAGTTTATCAGTAATCATGTTAATAACTAAATAAATTGCCTGAGCATTATATACAAGCACGACCAGTTTATGTACTAGTTACGGAGGTACCGTAACCACGGCACTAGAGGCACCGGTGTCGTGACTCACATGCAGGAGAGTGATATCCTGCATCGTCCCACTCATGTTCAGGTTGGCCATTTTTATATGTATGTTTAGTGGGGCGTATGGATGCATCCTAGGCTTATATGTGTTACAAGTTATCAGGGTGAATGTGGTGTGTGCTCTACATCCTTCACATTGGAGCTGATCCCTCCACCCAGCACAGTATTTAGAGGTCACCCCTCTACAGCATGACGAGGTCACCCCTCCATTTATTCATGCACAATTGTTACAACACGTGACCTATATAAGCTCTGGCAAATAAAATACAGTAAATGCATGTTTTCAGAATTAAGAGTTATATTTCAGTATCAGTATATATGAACCAGGTTTCTCAGATTTTATGCAGAGTTCTACCACATGTTACATATCAGTTTTATAGCTTCATTGTTGTCTTCTGTTTCATTACTTTCATTACATTCTTATCATGCTATATCCGTCCACTGAGCGTTATGCTCAGCCGTAGTTTCCTTTCATGTTTCCAAACGGCAGGTACACAAGGACGATCTTAGGACTTCTAAGAGAGTACGTGCTTTTGGATGGGAGCTATCCAGATTCCTTTATTTTTATGCACACATTACATTACATTACTTTGGTTGTTTGGACACTGTTTCGTCCTTTTTCTTTCAGTACTTAATCTTTATAATTTTAGCTTGTTGGACTACCGATGTTTGATTCCGGTATTTCCGTATGGTCAGTTAATGTTTTAATACATTACCTTGCATGCTTTGATGACACGCCATAAATACACGTAACGGTCCACTTATCCAAGTGGGGTGTTACATATGATGTACGTGATGATGTTGTGAATGGTTTAGATCCCGACTGTGACAACGGTGAGAAAATGGTGACATTTTTTTAGACAAGCTATGTTGAGAGGGACGAAACTGTAGTTACTAATGATTTTCGTGTTTGTGGTCATGACATTGAGTTCCCACCACCATGATCTATGGAAAAAATGTTTGAAGATAGGACTAGAAGGATGGGGTTGAGTATGAGTTCAGAAAGATATTGGCAGAGCTTAACAATGAGTTTGGGTTTGATGATTCAAGCCAGGATGAACATGAACTTTCAAACTTTCTCTCTTATGATCGATTTTGGTGTGGTCGATTTTGATATGTGGATGGATGTTCACCAATTTGATACTGATAATAGTGATAGCATTAGTGGAAAGTCAGATGATTTTCCTACATGAGACAGTGATGAAGATTTGAATGAAAGCATAGATATTGATTGGAATGATGATCCATACCATCTTGTTGATGAGCCTAAAGAGACAAGTGACATGTTTGTTGACATTGATTAAGCACATGATGAACTTGAACAAGTAATTCAATATGAAGATGCGGAAGACATTTTTGTTTTTTATTAGCAACAAATGGATGATGGTTGTGTTTCGAAATGAGGTTGATACTAATGGTAGTGTGTTTCCAAATGAGGTGGTTACTAAAGAAATTATGTTTCCAAAAGAGGTAGTTGCTGAAGAATTTGTTATACTAGATGAGGTGGTTGTTGAAGAAGTGGTAGCAGATGAGAAAAGTCATGGCAGTGATCACTTTCAAGGAAGAGAAATATATGCTAAATGAATGGTTTCATGATTACTCTTTTGTTATGGTTAAGTAGTAGAAGATTATGTCAGTGTGTTATTAGGGTTTTAATCTAACTTTTGTTATGTAATAGCTTATGGTAAGGAAGCTTAACATAGGCAATTTATGAACCAAATACCAATTACCATATGCAGTTTGACTTTACAGTGTGCAGTTGTATAAAGTATTTAACATTTTCGCAATATTAGAAGCCTAACAAATTCCCAATTATGTGCAATTGTATGACCTAATTAAACCTTCTGGCTATGATTTTCATGGGTTTGCAGTTTGTCAAAATGGTCACTGCAAATCTCATGTCAAACTTCGATTTGTAGGAGCTTAACATAGGCTTTGGATATGATTTTCAGAGTTGGCATGGATTTACAGTTTGTCAAAATGGTGATTGCAAATTGATGTAGTAAAATCGTACACGTTTTAGGAAAAACGCGTATAATCGGCAAGTATTAAGTTCTACGATTTAGGAAAACCGTAAAACCGATAAATGCGAGTTTGTTCTCGAAGGAGGTGTGTGTTGTGTGCCAATATTTATAAAACAGTTTGGATTAGTGATCGTTTTTGTTTGTGAGAAGAAAGAAAAATAAATGACGAGTTACGCTAATTTAAACTACGACGAAAATTTAAACCCATACGTAAAACGTGACGAAATTAAAAATTTAATCTTAAAATTAATTAAAAATCAAGATTAAGTCTAAAATAATATAAATAATAATAATAATTCAATAAATAAATTTTAAAACTTATTATCGATTTAATATTTAATTTTAAATGCTAATTAAAGCCCTAAAATTAAATAAAATCAACAAAAAGCCCAAAATAATATTTTATTAAACAATTATCATACTTATATTAATTAATAACTAAAAAGTATTTTTCCTAAATTTTTAAAACTATTTTTCTATTTTTAATAAGCTAAATTTTTTTGATTAAAATAATGCTAAAAAATATTAAAATAACAGGAAAATAAAATTTATTTTTGGAAAATTCTAAAATAAATAAAAGAACAGGGGAAAAATAAAAAAGTAAGAAAAAACTGATTTTTTACCACTAGAGACAAAACTGTCCAAAGTTGAAAGGGACCTTTGTTGACTTTTTTTCTAGTAGCTTATCAGTGGGAAGATAAAGCTAGCAGTGGGAACTTGGTTCCCACTAAAGGTTCACAGGAAGTAAAAATGGACGGATTTAAGCTGTTTGTTTGGTTGTTTTTGGATACAATGGGCACCCCTACAACCAGTTGGGTTGTGGAGAGTTAGTCAAACACACAAACAAAAATTACTAACACCAAATAGCAAACAAATCAACAAAAATCAGCCAAAATAGACAGAATAATGGGGTCTGGTGGTTTGCTGAGCATACAGTGGGCTATATAGTGACCTAATTGGCTAGTTTAAGCTACCTAAAAGCTACATATACCCAAACACCAGCTAGTGTACTCCTAGCCTACCCTATAAACTAGCTGCCACCCAAATTCCAAAACCCAAAGTTCAAATTCACACCACTAAACACCTGCTGGTGTGTTGTGTTGGCAGAAAGTGCTTAAGCTGATATGTTTTGCAAAATAGTGAACTTTGATATAAACAATCTTAATAAATAAAAAAGGCAACCTAACCTAAAAATACCTTCATATACTCCTATATTACACCCTAATCTAACTGCGAGTCCAAAATTCAAGCATACAAACACAAAAACTCAACCCTAAGCCTACTGGCTGTATTGACAGTTTATGCAATCCCTTTTTAAAACTTAGCAAGCTATGACTTACACTAAACCTGTTTTAACCAATACTCTAAACAACCTAACACTAACTAAATGAGCTTGTTTAGGCCTATTGGATCAGTTTGAGCTGTCACGCACCCACCAAATCCAGCAGACACAAACACCCCTTCAAAACTTGAGAATGAGATTTTTTCAAAGAAACTATAAGCCAAATCTAAACAAATGCTTTCAACTTAACAATAACTCTAAACAAAGATTAAAAGAACTAAGATTGATCATGAAACTTACTAAGAACATGTCACAAGTAAACATCATATAACACACAAATTTTAAAACACCAAAAAGGTGATTCATACTAACCAGCATCCAATCTTGTTTAGACTAGACTAGAAATTGGATTCCACCCGCTTTCTAAGGTTTCTAAATTGAGGGCTTAAGACATGAGCTTATGAACTTTCTTGTTGATGAATCTACCACATATTCAAGAAAGTGAAGGAACGTAAGATTGTGATGTTTTGTCCTTCTACCCTGCACAACACAACACACAAGAATGGAAGTATCAAAGCTTTATAAGCTCTCTTTGTCAAGGAGAGCTTATAAAGGCTTTTGCTACAGTTAATGAAACAGAAATTAAAGAAAAATGCCAAAGAACTATTAAAATCCAACTTTTGAAAAATGGAAAAAATGCCAAAGGGAGCAACTAAAGAAACCAGCTTATACAAGCTTATTCTACTATTTGATTGTCAATCAAACAGCCTCATAAGCTTCCAGCTCTTAACTAAAAATCACAGCAAAAGGGCAAGTGTCCTTGACCCTTTTTTGAATTTGATGAAATCGCACTAAACTTTTGCAAAAACGTAAATATTACACTAAGAAAAGCATGTAAATGGAACACAGCTATTTATTTTGCAAAATTAATATGATTTTCATTAATTTTAAAAATTACAATAAAAATGCTGGAACAAGAGTAATATGGGTACAAGCACCCATATTTATACAAGAAAGAAGAGTATTCTAGATACATGAAATTTGAAAAACCCTATCTAGATAATTCCTAAAAAGCCTTTGGTCAAAGTTTTCAAAATATGGTCTTGTGTCCTGATGTGAAGAATATGCCAAGTCCATGTGATATGAGCTGTCTTGGTTTAATCTAGGGCGTTCATTCAAACATTGGGGAGGAAGTAATGAGTTGTGGCCACTGATTATGCTGGGAGATTCCTTCTTTGCTAAATTCGGCCAAGCAATGAGGCAGAGGACCACTAGGGGAAGCACATGGGGTGAGCTGGTGAGATTCTGAGGATTAGGTTAAGTAAAGGTAAATTAGGGATTTGGATAAGGGGAAACTTTAATTTTGGGTTTAGTAGAATTGGGGATTAGGGTTTATCAAATGCTACAAGGATGTTGTTTGATTTAATTTGGGGTTAGGGGTGATGCTTAGCACCTGTTTATTAAATAAACGTATTTTATAAAAATATTAGTTTATTTATTAAACTGGTTGGGTGGTATTATGACGTGGAGTGGTGACTGGGTGATTTGGGTGACGTGTTGGATGGTGAGTGGGTGGAGGTGATGATGTGGAGTGGGAAGTTGATGGACCGGGTTTAAAAGTGGGCTTATGGGTATGGTTGGGTTGTTTGTTGGATAGTTTGGTTAAGTAAATGGGTTATTGGTTAAGTATGTTTGGTGATTTGGCAACTTAAGTCCTCCTAGTTAACTCTTCTTTTTATGAGATTTGCACAAACAGTCCATACCCTTTACACTGTTGGTCCTTTTGGCTTTTCAACATTAGTCCTTACCCTTAAAATTGTTAGTCCTTATGTTAACAATACTTAGAAGAGGAACTTAACCTGTAACTTCTTCAAACTTTGAGGACTATTCATGGTATTTCTTCAAACTTTAGGGACCCCAAAGTAATTTTTGATAGATGAGGGGTATAAAGTGTCAATCTTCAAAAGTTGAGGGACCAAACTTGACATTCTTCAATTCTTCAAAGGTATTTTTGGAAATTCAATGCTCGGGTCCGGTTCTTTGTGCGGCTTCGTTTCCCGTGTTCATTTTTGCTTGAATCTTGCGATCTTTTGTTGAATTCACGATATTCGTACCTAAAATACACAATGAACAAATACGAGCATATTTTGGGGTATTTTATGATATTTTTAAGCATTTTAAGCCCGATTTAGACGATGAGACTATGTATAAATGCAGTCTCATCACAAATCCATGCCAATATTTAGTTGCTTACTGAAAAGGGTTTATGGATACACCATTAGGCAATCATACATTTCATGTTTAACATTCTAAAGTCAAACATCAATGGAAGCCACTAGCAAATTCATATCAAGCTCTCAAGCATACATTTGATGTTTGAAATTCTAAAGTAAAACATCATTGGAAGCCTACCAAAATCCATGTCAAACTACCAAAACACAACCTTATAAAACACATTACATTAACCCATTACACTAGTTAAGACATAAACCTAAGAAAACACACACATCAACATACCCAAAACACGCAAGACAGACCACTTGCACCTAAACCCTAACCTACCATTCCGTCCTTCAAATTTTTCACAAGGTTGACCATCTTATGCGCACCAAGATGGGATTTATCCTTCATAATTTGGACTTGGGTTGCCTTCTCCATACCCCTCTTTTTGCATGCTTCAAGACACGAGCAGTTTGGTAAGCGTCATCGTTATCCTTTACATGTAGATAACTTTCCATCTCCTCAGTGAACCTTGTTTTGTTCGTGACAGTCGCCTCGATCTCATTTCCTTCATAAATTGTAGCTCCTTGTCTAATTTCCTTCTCCATGAACCCAATTAGACGTACAGCCAAAACTGTGGATCTCGAAGAAGATTTTGCTTGAAGGTTTGCCATTCTATGCTAGGAGTGGATAAGTAAGACAAAAATGTTTGTTTCGAGTGAGAAAGTTTGTGTTCATAGTATGTGTTAAATAGATGTGATTCTGACAATAAACAAGGCTTCATTGGGAAGACAAATGCTATTCTTTCAGACTGTTGAAAGATCGTGCAATTTTGATCCTTCAAATAAAGTGGGCAGATGCGGGTAAGGAACGATAGAAGTGGTGGGTAGAATTTTCAAGTACACGTTTAATTCGATATAGTAATACTAACATAAGCTAATCAAGAACAAGAATACAACTATGACTTTCATTATTAAACAAAAAAACACACCCTGATTAAAATAGGAGAATTACAGGGGTAAACAACAAAAACAAAAAAACACACCCTAATCATAATACATAACATAAACACAACAAAACAATCCCCACATTCACACCCAAATCACTATCATCATCAGTGAGATAAACATAAGCTTACTTCTGGCTAATAGCATCCCTAGCTTTGTAAATCATCTTGGTCAAACAACTTCTTAGTTTCGATATCACACGTTTCTTTCAAACAATCCACCCAGCCACCTTCTTCTTCATCAACCTTAGTTTCGAACTCGTCAATCAACATTTCAATATTTCTAAGTTATTCCTAAGCTACTCACACTGACTGCGCAACACATCTACAAATGATTGTTTAGCAACAACCATTTGATCAACATAGAGGTAGGGGTGTTCACGGGTCGGCCCGATTCGGTTAGTTAGACAATTTTAACTATCCATCGACGGGTAGTTAATTTTACTACCCGAAACTGAACCGTACCAGGCGGTTAACCGGACATGCGGTTACCCAAAATGACCGATTACGCGCGGTTCGGGTTACGGTTAACCATGTTATAAGTTTATCAAGTTTAAGTTTATAAATAATAACATGGTTTACAACTTAAAATATCGTTTTCATATAAATGAATGATATTTAAATAGATAAAAATCATATACAAGTTATTTCGTTACAAAAAATGCATTCAAATAGTCATAAATAACATATTAACAAAAAGTATGTATTCGATGTCTATAGATTAGGATCACACCAACTAAATTTTCCATATACATGTTTAGAAATGTTGACATTAAAACGAAAAAGTCATTGTATAATGAAAGTAGTGTATTAATATAATTAATACGTGTACTATTATTTGAATATTTAGTTAAAAAAATTCATATATAATATGTACGGTTCGGTTCGGTTAACCGCGGATATCTAAAAAATAAAACCGAAACCGGACCCTGATAAGCGGGTTTTTTCGGTTTCGATTTTTTTCGGTTTTGGTTTTTCCGGTCTCGGGTTTTTTCAGTTTCGAATTGAGCGGTTCGGCGGTTTCGCAATTTATTTGAACACCCCTACATGTGTTGATCTCTGAATCACCATTCAATTCATTCAAGATTGGAGTTCTTGCAGCCATCTTTTTTTTCTTTGAACGGCAGAAGTTCTTGCAGCCATCTTTAATGGAGATGAATAATCGAAAGGGTTTATGAGAGAATTACGCTAAGAGTAAATTGAAATGTGGATGAAAGAGAGGTTCTGATCTTACCCATATATAGTCTTTGAAAGGTCGTGCAAACTAAGTCCTTGAAATAAAGTGTCAGAACTTTGACTGTCATCGCTTTTAGTGCGAGAAAATGACTCCGGGGACAACTTTTGCATAATGGAAAGGTAAAGGTGGAAGTGGTAGGCGGGAAATTGGTTCAGGGACATGTTTCGCATGATTAGAAATGTAGGGATGGGTTGGCGTGATTGGGACAACTCAAATAACAAAAATACCTCACTTGCGTGGTACATGAGGGAGTTAACGGGATTTAACGACGGAAAGTTAAGTTTTAACATCGTAAAAGTTTTTCGCATAAAAATAGAAAGTTGTAGGCATTTTAGCACAAGCTTCGATCTCGGGTTTTTTTTTCGCATTTTGCGATATTAAAAAAAAACAATATTTGCAGTTTACCCTTTCAGATAACTCAAAGAGGCCAAGTCTTTTTGACACGACGTACACGATGTCACCGGATTAATCCAAAGACTGAACCCTTCCCTAACTATCCTCAAATATACACAACTAAATAAAGTTTGAAGAGGAAGCAAAGTTTTCAAATCACTAGCCATGGTGGTATGAAAAAAACTCTAAATTTAAAAAAAAATTAATAGTTAATAAATATATAGCAAAATGGATATTGAATTAAAGAGCATAAAATTTTAGAAAATATGTTTAAATTAGATTATAAAGATAACAAATAAATAAAAAGATTTTTCAATTTAAAAGAAAAAATGTTATTTAAGTAGGTTGTTATAAAAGTTTGTTACAAAAGATTGTTACAAAGGGTTATAGTATATTAGAAAAGTTCTATAAGGAACATGCATCCAAAAAAGAACAAAGGAAGCAATCTCCACCATCCAATATTAATCTTTTAAAATTTAATTAAAAAAACACATTTTCATCCTATTTCTTAAAAATTAAATATCTCTCAAACCGTTAATCGTTATGAAAAAATAATTATACCGTCACGACGGGAATTAAATTATCTTTCCATAGATATGCACTTCTATATACTTTCGGCGAACTTTTTTTAAAAAATTTCGTAAAAAAATCACATGTAATTCTCGAAAAATTACATGTAATTCTCGAAAACTCATGTTTGATTAATTATTTTAAAAATCACATTTGAATTTGTAACGTCACATGCGATTTGTGAAATCACGTGTATTTTTTTTGACGAGAATTTCAACATTGTAAAATCGTTAAAAGTATATGAAAATAACCGTCTATTAAATGACAAAAATATTTTCGTTATTATTTTAAAACCACACGTGATTTATGTGAATTACATTAAAATGTTTGAATCACATGTAATTTTGTTAATATATTAAAATGTTTGTTGCCATTAATATAAAATATGTTCATTTTACCGGGGTGGAGTCCCCTTTAACCAAAAAAAATATATGTAAAACAAATTGGCTTCTGAATTACATGTGATTCGGTGATAATTACATGTGATTTTGCTTGCATTACATATGATTCAAGCATACCGAAACCGTAACTTTTTCTAACAAACCCACATTAGATGAATCACATGTGATTTTTTTAATCACGTATTATGTTTTCATTTATGTAAAATATATAAAACAAATTGGCTTCTAAATTACATGTGATTTTGTTTGAATCACATGTAATTCTGCTTGAATTGCATGTGATTCGGTGATAATTACATATGATTTTTCTTGCATTACATGTGATTCAAGCATTCCGAAACCTTAACTTTTTCTAACAAACCCACTTTAGATGAATCACATGTGATTTTTTTAATCACATGTAATCTTGTTAATATATTAAATTGTCTCCTTGAATTACATGTAATTCGATGATAATTACATGTGATTTTGCTTGCATTGGATCACATGTAATTCGATGATAATTACATGTGAATTTACTTGCATTACATGTGATTCAAACATTTCAAAACTTTAACTTCTTCTAACAAACCCACTTTAGATGAATCACATGTGATTTTGTTTGAATCACATGTAATTCTGTTAATATAAAAAAATGTTTTGTTGTCATTCATATAAAATATAGAAAGTAAACTGGCTTCTGAATTACATGTGAATTTGTTTTGATCACATGTAATTTTACTTGAATTACATGTGATTCTCTATGTGTTTTTACATGTGATTCATGTGAAATATATAAAGCAAATTTGCTTTTTAATTAGTTATGAGTTTATTTTAATCACATGTAATTCTGCTTAAATTACATGTGATTTAATGATAATTACATGTGATTGATCTGAATAACAATTTACTTATACTAAATCCAAAATCATAATTTTCACCAAACCGTAAGTAATTTTTTCAAACACTTGTGATTTGTGTCAAATGACATGATTTTATAGTATATAATGTTGATGAAAATATCACAATTTGCTTTATTTAGTAGGAAAAAAAGTCTGAATTTTTAGCTTACTTATACCACTTCTTATTTTATTAAAAAAGCTACTCTTGCGTTCTAAAATTATAATCATAATTTTCGGTTTAAGATATCATAAAATAATGTAGTTAGCTTCTTATTCTAACCAATAAAAAAATGTTTAATGAGTTATGATGATATTTGATTGGTTAAAAAAATATAACGATCCTGTTTTTTCTAAACAATGCGCTTTTTATTTAAAAAGAGGAATTATTAAGAAACTAGATTTCGTCAAACATTCAATAATCAGACATCACAAACATGTATTCAACGTTTTATAAAACTTCTAATGTCAGTGGCGTGTATCTCATTGAACAACCACACATATTTCATGTAGCTTAGTCCAACGCTACCTAGAGATGGAATTTTTTTTTAAACCCGACGGAGAATCCGATACCTAAATTCGATTTGACCGGGGATTCTTCGAATTGACCGGGTATGGGGATGGGGTGGAGATTCCCCGATAATAAAAAGCGGATATGGAGGCGGGGATGGTAATACCCTTGGTTCACCAAACTCGTCCCCGAACCCGCCCCGAATATCTTTATTCTACATATACATTTATATATCTTGTATCTTTCAAATATCTATTAGATATTTGAAACACTATCATCGATGGTTAATATCTCTTTTGACACTAACTTTCTAGGATGAGCTCTTGTGTGTTAATTTTGTTATTATTAATATTGAGCATGATCGCATTAATGTTAATCTCGTTAATGTTATTTGATATTACGTATTGTATTATTCGCAATGGTTGCGTCATTTGAAACATAGTTTAAATGTTAATACTTAATTGTGTAACCGGAAAAAAAATCTCTGACTCCTCATTAGAGATCCTCGTTCCCCGCTGAGGATGGGGATGGTATGTAGCTTGTAATCCCCGATGAGGATGAAGACGGGGATAAATATTTAACTTTGGGGATGAGGATGGTAGCAACCATTCCTCGCAAACCCGACCCCGTTGCCATCTCTAAGTCGCTACCGCATCAACCCCAAGAGCTATAAGTTACCATATCAAGCTTGAATTACGACGTAAAACTTGAAACCCGTTCTTCACATATGAATAACACGCGTTACATAGACCGATTGGATATAACATAGCTGTAAAAATTTAGATGTCTAGAATTACCCTACATGTGTTTAGGCAACAAAGTAATAACCAAGCACTTGTGATACATTTCACTAGACCGGAATATAAACCACTCCAAAAGATCTTGAGATGAGCTCACAGGATGTCTGCAGATAAAATTAGAGAGCCGCAGATATTTCGTCCAGGGATTAACAAGGTATAAAATAAACCAAAAACATAATTTTGCTGTGCATCAAAAAGAGTATACAGTACATTAAGAGTTGCTTCTTTTTCATTATAATTTTATAACTTTCAAGTATCGACTACGTCCCAGTAATAATAATAGTTTTAACCATTAATGCAAATGTGTGAAGCAAGATACCATTGAAATTAAGTAGGGACCAGCGGGCTCTTCTGAGGTGTTCAAGCCTCGTAATAGGTTGCTTCTTCCTCTGTTTGTATCTCACTTGTGTTGCCCATAACCGAGCTCCCTGAACCAGCATCAGTTGGCACACCTCCCGATTCAGATATTTTTGTCACCCTCTGTAATTCATCGGTGAACTCTGTTGAACGAGCGAGGAACTGGTCATCTGTTAATTGTTCCTTTTCAAGGGGTGATTTTTTCGGTTGCCTGATAGCAGCTGCTGCTTCCGCCATTGCTACAGGAGGCGGCTGGGGTGGGACCCATGAAGATCGTTGAACTGGTCGCTCGCTGCTCCCACCAGGATACCCTGTTTTGTTCTCTTCAGGTTCAACTTCAGTCACTCGGGCATTCTTTTGTTGCCACCAAGGTGCTGAACCTTCCCCGTTGGACTGATAGATGGACGCGGGCCCGGAACCATTATCTTGACCGTAAGAATTATATCCGTTGCTGTTTTCTTGAGGATAGGCTGAGCTCCCCTGTGACTGTGCAGCCTCCCACGGCTAGGTAGTAGAAAACATTGTAATTAGTATTGAATGCTGAATATGAGTTCTAAACAAAAAAGTTTAATAATATCGAGTATAAGTTCAAAAAAAATATATATATATTGAGTAAACTATGTATCATATTGTATAAAATATAAACCTTAGCTTTGGGCGCTAAGCGAGGATTTGATACAGGTTGGTCAGGGTTTGGTGGCATATCATTGATTTCCTGAGATACATGAGCATAAATAAGTACATAGGACCCAATGAAAGAGAAAAAAAAAGGAAAAGAGAAGTACTTACTCGGATGTTGGGAGGTCTCTCGCCTCTTTGAATCATCGACATGATCTGAGCCAAAGCAAAAACAGGTCAACATGTAGTTTTATGCAATTCAAGCGATATATAATTAAGAGAGTATAAGCTATAAAAACTTACATCCATGTAAGATTTTGGGTGAGGTGGTGCAGCGGAAGGTTCCACTGGTGGTGACAATGATCTTACTGTTTATGAAATGACATTTGTTATTGCAATGAAACAACTAAAAGCATATTAACACACAAAAGTATGATCGGTATTTGACCATGATGATTACCTGAACGTGAGTCGTAGTCTGCCCTACCATTTCCATTTACATAAGAAGGCTGCCACATTAAAAAAGTAAATAAGAGGATAGTCTAAAGAAGCGACTAATAGCTAAAATGATCTCTTCTATTTATTTATTTATTTGTAGTTTCTGACGCACTGTCAAGAACTCAAGATATAACTCACCCTTGAGCTTGCGACTTGAACTTCTCGCCCCACAATGCTGCTTTGCCCTGCGTAATACATAAAAAGATAAACAATTTAAACGAGGCAAACCGCTCCAACTTAAATTTGTTCCATGTGGTGGCAGAAAAGTCACGCAGAAATTCAGCATTAACCATCTCCATCTTAGAATAGCAAAGAGAGTTGGTGATATCAACCCTTTTACTTATTAATGGGTCAAATAAACTACAAGCTTAGCTAAAAAGTAAACAAGTAAAATAAGTAAACAGGTTATAAGTCACCGCACAACCTCAAAAATAACATTATTTAACATATAGGTTATCGTAATAACATAACTTCCGTAATCATATCTAACACATTGATTCACTTGAAACATGTAAAGATTGTCAAGAAAGTATTCACAGCCAATCCTACCCGTTTCGACCAATGACCCAACTTTCGTATATTGCCATATAAAAGTAAATATGTAAAATAGCAATTCGAACTCTTTCACATGACATATAATGTGATATGAAAGTTCAACTCAAATTGTTATTGCACATCTTAATACGGCAGATAATGAAAATGAAAACATAATATGTGGACAAGCAAATTCTTGTTCATTTTGAATGCTGACTTTTCTGAGACTCCAAGAGTGAGTTTCTTATTGGATTATCAGCTAATTTATACTTTATTAAACTGACTGATAATACTGCTGTAAAACGTTGCAATTAAAGATGAAGTGTGATATGTAAATGTCATTTTCTGGTAGGAAAGCCATTGCCATTAATAAGTAAATTATACTATACCTTCCAACTTCCTTATTGAATTACTCATTGACTTCATTTCCTTTACTTGCACGTCCAATAGACTCAGAAGTTCCCCAAAGTGTTTCTTCTCTGTTGAAAGCAAAGACAGCATCAGATACAGATACAAAATATAAAAAAAAAACATCAACATTCAAAATGAACAAGAAACGATTAAATAATTTCAGGCAGTAGTCGTGATCCCACCTTCAGTTTTTGACACTAACATTTCCTGGCTGGCACGCGCGACATCAGATGCTGCAGCAGCTGCAGCTTTTGCAGCAGCAGCAGCTTCTTCAGCTAATGTTGGCTTTCTGTCTGGTTTATCTGCAACGTCTTCATCTCCATCTTCATTTACAACTTTACGGATCCAAGATTTTAATCTTGGAACAACAGCATTCTGAGAGCAATTAATGTGTTAGCTAATTACTGATAGCATAATTTGAGAAGTATATTTCAATCTTAAGAAAAAACGTTACAAGACTAAAATAATACTACAAAAGAACGGTTCGTTTGAGATTTGAAGCTTATCGCCAACTACTACACTCCACTAAATCAAGGTCAAAATTACTAAATCAAGGAGTTGTTGATAGTTTTTACCTTGAAAACTACAGCTGTTCCAGCTCCCGATACAGCAAGAACTCCAACCGCAAGAAGAGCATGTGACCAATGGAACCGTGATGGTGACAAGACCCCCAATTTAGAAACGGGAGCAGCTGCGACGGGTTGCAGAGATTGAGTAGGCGCTTGTGGTTGAACATTCGCTGCAGTCTGCGTCTGGCCACCTATGATTAGAATTACATAGATAAATAGAATGTGAGTTGTCAATTACTTCACCCCAAAGATGTACATGGTTAATTGATTTTGAATGAAAGATCATATTCAGATACATAACAAACAATTAAAATTTGGTGTCACCGATAGTTCTATAACTTCCAATAAACATAATGTTCCTAAAGTTACGTACTAATTAAGCTACTACTGTTCTAGGAAACAAAATTTCACCTTGGTTTGTAACCGTTGGTTGCGTAGTTGAAACACTAGGCGATTCATCCTGCCATTTACAACAGATATAAACCAAACAATGATTAGGCGTAATTGTAAATCAAGTACCGGGATATGCCTAAATATATTTAGTTGGCATAAATGACCATTAAGTCGCAGAAGATAAAGAGAAATGCAAATTGAAGCATGACCGGGGAATATAATATTCTTACAGGAACACGACGAAACGCTTCATCGATCTCCTCTTTCGTAAGGCCCTTCCTCTCAAGAAAAGATCGTCTATACATAACAGGAGATCCCTTCACCTTCGGGTGTGAAAGAAACTTCATAGCATTCTGCACTTGATCCTCTCGTATTGGTTCTGTGTTGACAAATATTGATGGCTCCTTCGGGGCGCCATTTTCGGCATCTTGTTGATCACTGGTCATTGGTTTCACAGCTTCTGGAACTACAGTTACAAGTCATAAGCAAATTTTATCGACTCAAATTACAGAAGACATATGATGGTCAAAAATTAAGCCTATGATTTACAGGCCAAGTATAGCTAAAAACCTCAAAAGAACCTTTAAAGGCATTTAAAAACATTTGATTTTTTTTTAAAGGCACTGATTAGTACACCATAGCAAACCAACTGACATATATAAGAAGTAAACATAACTTTCTATCCTCGCACGAAACTCACACGGCAAATAGCTCTTACAACATTAAAAAGGTCAAAAAATAGTGAAAGATTGTCGATGGCAACTGATAACCCCATCTGATTTGGCAAAACATCAATTTGAACTACTCCCTTCGAGAAAATGGCTTCAAATAATTTTGGTAACATGGAACAAAGTAAGATATTTTGCAGGGCCGGAACAATATTTTTTTTACCACTTCCGAGTCCTATATTTCGGCACCCATTTGTGGTTGCCTCTGATGATTCTCCCCACTCACGGCTCTCATATCTCTTAGTTTATATCAAATCATCAATTGTTAATTAAATGTTAATCCAAATTCGTATATCCTAGCTGATCCGATACATAACCTCATCATGTATAAATATTTTAAGCTTCCTTAATACTGTATTCAACCTCGTCAAACTCATTTAGTTTGTAACAACTCTGGTGGACATACCCGTGGTTCCATAAACATCATAAATGCCAAAAGAACACCTTAAACCGGACTAAGAACTTCCTACAAGAAACCTATAACAAAATTCAATTTTTACCACTTTTCGCTTTCGTACTAGTTCACCTTGATTAGTCCATTTATACGAGTACACATAACCAAATTCACCACTTTTTTTTAAAGAAAAAACAGAGTCAAACTTAAGTCAACCTAAAAAATTGCAATCAAATAAATCAAAAAAGAATAAGAACCTGGGTTTTGGGGGTTTGAATCACTAGGGTTTGGTGGAGTTGCCATCTATTATAATCTTCACAAAGAAATAAACCAAAATCAAAATTAACAAAAACAGAGCTTGATCTTACTAGAAAATTTTATTAAAAAAAAAAAAAAAAAAAAAAAGCTTATTGATTGATTATATATTTTATGTACCGCTTATAGGATGACGATGATGATGATGTCACTGATAAGGTGATGAATGTAGCATCCCGAAACCAAATATGCACCTAGTCCACTAAACTACAACTATTTTGTTAGTTTGGTTTCATGTTTTTATGTTTTTTGCAATCAGCTTCTTTTACTTTTTCTTCATTGTCATATTTGGTCCCTGTTTTTTTCTTTCTCGAAAAACTAGGGGTGAGCATGGTTCGGTTTGGTTCGGTTTTTGTATAAAATCGAAACCGAACCAACAAATTTCGGTTTTTGATTTTTAGGAACCATTCGATTTCGGTTTTGTGTCCGTTTGGTTTTACGGTTTTTGATTTACTTTCGGTTTGGTTTTTTGGTTTTTTCGGTTTCAAATATGATTTATCGAGCTTCGCTTTTACAAGTAGATTTTGAATATACCATAAACCGACACGTTAAAAGATTTAAATAAACAATAACAACAAGAAACACAACATTAACAATAAGGAAAAATATCATATAAAATCCTAAAAAAATCATTTATGTGTATAAATCAACACAATAGCAACGATAAAAACCTAATTAAAAAAAATAATCGAGAAGAATACTTATTATTTGGTCATGTTTAATAAGCATATGAAACAATGATTAGTTATTAAACATGATAGCATTAATCTAGCGTAGCATATTCATCGTCCATTAGCTTCGACGTGAACTTATATATATATTATCATGTATATAAAGATCGGTTCGGGTTTATATCGGTTTTCTTTAATGCTAAAACCAAACCGAACCAAAAGCTTCGGTTTTTTCAAAATGCAAAAACCGAACCATCGATTTTTCAATCGGTTTCGGTTTTTTAGGTTTTGGTTCTTCCGTTTTTTCCGGTTTAGGTTCAGGTTTTCGGTTTCTTGCACACCCCTACGAAAAACTTGCGGTAAAACGAACCATAGAGCTGAGCAGGGGCGGATCTTTGTGGAGACTGGGGATGGCTCTGGCCCTTTCGAAAATTGTAACGAGTAGTGTAAATGTTATGTATTCCGTTTAGAAGTTATTGTACATATTTTTATTTTTGTATGTAAAAACTAACTCGGCCCTCCCAAAATAAATGCTTAAGGTCCGTCACTGGAGCTGAGCATTTTAGACCGCGGATTCGACGTAACAAATCGGACCGACCAATCTATATATTTTGGTTCGGTCCTTGGTTCGGTGTTTTAGGCCACATCAGTTTTTGGACCGATTCGATTTTTTGGAGCGTGCTCAACCCTACGAAAAGAGTCTTGTTTTTTTTGTGTTTTAACCGATGAATTATATGTTTATGTTCGTTTATTAAAAA
The DNA here is from genome assembly GCA_025667525.1 of Glebionis coronaria. NCBI lineage: Eukaryota > Viridiplantae > Streptophyta > Magnoliopsida > Asterales > Asteraceae > Glebionis > Glebionis coronaria. The sequence continues at coordinate 632,724,223 of CM046875.1, read as the reverse complement.
AATAAAACTTCTCATTTTTGTGTATATTAGTTCACTAATGCACTAAACGTGTTAGTAGGTGATTATTGGGCCCAACTCATGTGTTGCTTAATGTTGTATTTATATTGTAATAAATCTTTCATTATCGCTTAACAAATCAAATTAAACATAGTTCTACATAGAACATGAAACAATAAAAGAAGTATTAACAAGTAAGTTGACGTAGTTGAAGGGTAAGTAAGGTAAATTTTTTCTTTTATATTTTTGGTTTGTATATTTGTGTCTCAGTTTGGCAGGTTGCTAAAAGGTTGAGGGCTAAATGTGACAAGTTGAAGAAACTCGAGTCAACCCTAGTCTTTGGACTATTTATTCATCTCTTTCTTGTTAGCGTATCATTCAGTCTGTGTGTTTTCATCTCTCACATTGTTTGTTCCGCCATTGATAGCTTTGTTCTTGATCTTGTATACGTATATTAATCTTGACTTGTAAGATCAATCATACACTTGTTTTCTTTTCTTTCTGATTTGTAAGTACTATCAAAAAGCTAGGTATCACATTTGAAGTGATAGCCTAACGCAGTTATAAGAAAAATAAAGGGGAGGTTGGTTGAATAAATTGATTCTTGAGTTTTGTTTTATAAATCGAATATGGTATCAGAGCCATTGGTTCTTGATATCTGATTTTAAAACTGATTTTACTAAAGATCTTGATTAATCTGGTGGTTAATCGTGTGTTGATTGTGGTTAATTACAAGATTTGATAGATTAAAAATTTTTAGGGTTTTAAAATTTGGGGGTTTTCTGATTCTTGGTATTCTGTGGTGTTTAATTGGGTTCTTTATTGGTTATTTGAGCTTAATTTCAACTCTGGTAAGGTTAATTGAAGAAACCCTAAATTTCAGAAATTAGGGTTTCATTCAATTTTTGGGGGTTTGTTGTTTTTCGTTGGTTATTTGTTATAAATAACTCTTTCAGGTTGGTATTCCGCTGTGCTTATTGATTTGTGGTGAGATCTTCTTGATCTCATTGGATCTTGGCTATTCTTTGCTGGTAGTTGCGCGTTTTGTAACACCCCTCTTGCTCTCTCTTTAGTTTTTTGGTTTCTTGTTTCTGTTTAGAGGGTGATTTAGGTGTCGAAGGGATTAGGTAGTCTTGGTGGTTTGATTCAGTTTTATTTTGTGCTTCTTGGTAGCTGTGTGTAGAGGAGATATAAGGTGTTCTTTTGTTTTTTGTGTTCTTGTGTGATTTCTTTGTGGTGTTATCATGTCTGATCCCAAGAAAGGTGATCAGGATGATAATCCTGTTAGTGATAATGAAACAGAAAATGAAACTGTCATTCACACTAATGACCCATTATACTTACACCCTACTGATACTAATGGGCAGCCCATTGTGAGTGTTAAACTAATTGGACCAGAAAACTATAAAGTTTGGGCTGCTGCATTTAAACTTGCTTTACATACTAAGAACAAACTGGGTTTTATTGATGGTACTTGTGAGAAAAATAATGATGATGTTGTGTTATCTGATCAATGGGATAGATGTAATGTTGTGGTTTTATCTTGGATTCTTGGATGTATCTCCTTTGAGTTATATCAAGGACAAATTTTTTCAAAAAATGCTAAAGATGTGTGGAGTGAGTTTAAAGAAACCTATGATAAAACTGATGGATCTGTTATCTATAATTTGCATTATAAAATTTGCTCTCTCACTCAATCTGGGTCTTCTTTGTCTGAGTATTATCATAATTACAACAGTTTATGGAGGCAGTTTGACTCCCTTGTCAATCTTCCTTCTTGTAATTGTGATGGTGCTCCTCAAATTAAGAGTCATAATGCTCTCATAAGGCTTATGCAGTTTCTTATGGGTCTTGATGACACTTTCAGTGTTGTTAGGAGCCAATTGCTAACTACTGACCCTTTGCCTGATGTTAAATCTGCTTTTGCTACTCTTTCTAGGGTTGAGTCCCATAAGAACAATTTGGTTCATGCTGTTAGTGATAAGAGTACTGCTACTGCTTTTGTTGCTAAACCTAATAATTGGACTGGTAATAGAAATACTCAAAACAGTCAAAGTGGTCAAAACAGAGGTCCTAATAGGAACAACAATAAGTTTGTTTGTACTCATTGTAATATGAATGGCCATACTGTTGATAGATGTTTTGAGATTAATGGGTATCCTCCATGTTTCAAAAAAAGAAATACTAGAGGATCTAATAGTTCTAATAATGTCACTAGCTCTCAGGGTAATGGTGTTGATCAGGGATCTGGGAAATCTCTTCCCTTTACTGCTGATCAAATTAATAGACTCATGGCTTTGATTAACTCAAAGCCTGATATTGGTGATGTGCAGTCTTGTGCTGCAAGTATAAGATTTGGTTCTAATCATGTTATAAGTTTTTTTACTTGTCAATTCTTTAACTATAATACTAATATAAGTACTTATAGTACTTATATTGGCTGGATCTTTGATTCTGGAGCATCACAACATATGACTTTTTCTACTGAACATTTGTTTGATATTATTGATGTGTCAAATTTGAATATATCAGTTTCACATCCTAATGGTACTATTGAACATGTTAAGCATGTAGGAAATTTTAAACTTTCAGATAAAATTACATTAAAAAATGTGTTGGTTGTTCCAGGTTATAAGGTCAGTCTTATATCTGTACACAAGCTGGCTAAAGATAATAAGTTTGTTGTGTCCTTTACTGAGTCTAGATGTTTTGTCCAGGATTCTCTTCAAAAGTTCCTCTTGGGGACTGGTAGTGAAAATAATAGACTTTACTTGTTTGATTCAGGTAGGAAGTTTACTAATAGTGCTATCACTAAGTGTAATTTGTCTAAGTGTGTGTGGCATAACAGACTTGGTCATCCCTCTGACCAAGTCTTAGCTATTCTTAAGGATAAAATCCATCTTGATTCTACTAGTAATGTTCAGCCTTGTGATGTGTGTCACGTGGCTAAGCAAACTAGAGATCTTTTTCCTATAAGTGACCATAAGACCAAAGCTTTGGGTGATATTGTTCATCTGGATGTTTGGGGTCCTTATAGAGTAAAAAGTAAAGATGGATTTAGATTCTTTCTTAATATTGTTGATGACTATACCAGGGTTGTGTGGTTATACATGCTTAAAGGCAAAGATGAGGTTTTTTATAAACTTGTTGAATTTCATAATCTAATCAAAAATCAATTTGATATTTCTATCAAAGTTTTTAGAAGTGATAATGGAACAGAGTTTATTAATCATAAATTTGAAGATTTTATTAAGGATAATGGGATTATTCATCAAACTACTTGTGTGTATACTCCACAGCAGAATGGTATAGTTGAACGTAAGCATAGACACTTGCTTAATGTTGCTAGAGCCCTCATGTTTCAGGGGGATTACCTTTGAATATGTGGCATGAATCTATTCTTACTGTTGTTTATCTGATTAACAGGATTCCTATCTCAGTTCTCTCTAGAAAAAGTCCTTATGAAATGATTTATAAAGTTGAACCTAACATCTCTCATTTAAAAAGTTTTGGGTGTCTTTGTTTTAGTATTGTGCTTAATAATGTGGATAAGTTTGCTGCTAGGTCTAAAAAGTGTGTGTTCAGTGGGTATTCTTTTACTAAAAAGGGTTATAAACTGTTTGGTCTTGAGTCAAAAAATGTGTTTTTTCAAGAGATGTCAAGTTTTATGAAACAGTCTTTCCATTCAAAAATGATGTTTGTAAGAGTGATTTGATCTTTAAAGATCAGGGTATAAACAATTTAAATATTTTTGACTTAGTAGTAAACAAATCTGATGATCCCTATGATGATATGAGAGATGAAAGTTTAAGAGATAGAGGTAGCATTTCAAAAGAGTCTGTCTTAGCTGATAAAGTATCTACTGATACTCCTACCATTGTTACCAGTCATTCTCAGGGGTCAGAGTCTATGACTAATAAAGATCATAGTCTTGGAAACCAGTATGACTTAGGCAGTAATGAGGCTAATGATTTAGATCATAATGTTGCCCTTAATGATGAAAATTATGAGTCTAAGGGTGAGGATTTTATAGAATTTAATCAACTTTTTCAAAATAGTCCAGAGAAGACTGAGCTAAGAAGGTCTAGTAGACCACATAAGCTTCCTACTAAACTTAGTGATTATGTGCTTGATAAAAGAGTTAAATATGATATTAATACTGTGGTGAACTACAACAACTTGTCTATGCATAATTTTGTGTTCACTAATAACTTGAATAATATACATGAACCTAAATCCTATAATGAAGCTGCCAAAGACCCTAGGTGGGTTGAGGCAATGAATGAGGAGATGGAGGCACTTAATAGAAATAATACATGGGTTATAGTTGATCTACCTCAAGGTAGAAAACCTGTAGCATGTAAATGGTTATGAAAAGTGAAATATAAATCTAGTGGTGATGTTGAGAGGTTTAAAGCCAGAGTTGTGACAAAAGGATTTAGTCAAAAAGAGGGTATAGACTATGAAGAAACTTTTTCACCAGTTGTGAAAATTGTGACTGTTAGGTGTCTTCTTTCTGTTGCTGTGCATAATAATTGGCTTGTTTATCAGTTAGATGTGAATAATGCCTTTCTGTATGGAGATTTAGATGAAGAAATTTATATGAATCTTCCTGAAGGATATGGCTCTAACTCAAACAAGGTGTGCAAGCTAACCAAGTCTTTATATGGGTTAAAACAGGCACCTAGGAAATGGAATGAAAAGTTAACAAGTGTGTTAACTGAAAATGGTTTTTGTCAAAGTAAAAGTGATGTTTCTTTGTTTACTAAGACTGAGAATGAGTCTTGTGTTGCCCTGCTTGTTTATGTTGATGATATTATCATAACAGGGAACAATGAAAGTATTATCAATGACTTTAAAGAATATTTGAGTTCTAAATTTAAAATTAAAGACCTTGGGAAACTCAAGTATTTCTTGGGTATTGAAGTACTTGATACTAACTCAGGATTATGTCTTAATCAAAGAAAATACTGTCTTGAATTACTATCTGAGTATGGAATGTTGGCTTGTAAGCCAGCTAAAGCTCCTGATACAAGGTTTTTGGCCCGTATAAAAATATTAAAAGTTCGTTGTGTTGGTCTCTTCGAATTGAAAAACTTATGTTTAATGTGTGACTCAGTTGTATTTTTAGTGGAATCAAAGATGTGTCGTTGTAGTTTTGAAAATAAAAGGTGCGGAACAATTAAAGTAAATGACTTTAAGTAAATCTAAGTCTAATTAAAATAAATGGTGCAAGTAATTAAAAGCGAGACTAAAATTAAAGGGCAATAAAGTAAATAACGCAAACTTAAATCTAACTAAGGCAAACTTAAAACGCAACTAAAACTAAAACTTAAACTAAGGCAAATAAACTTAAAGTGCGAGTAAGGAAAAAGGCGGGAAAAATAAAGCTTAAAATGAAAAGGCAGAAAACTAAAAACTAAGATTTCCCTATCCGGAATAAACTCCTATTCGGAATAAAAGCTATTCGGAATATCTGTCACCTATTCGGAAAGATTAGCCCTATTCGGAATATTTGTCTACTCGGAAAGTTCCCTCTATTCGGAATAATATACTTATGCGGAATAAAATCTCTATCCGGAATATCTGTCCCTATTCGGAATAAAGTGCCTTATGCGGAAAATCCCCCTATTCGGAATATACTTCCCTATGCGGAAAGATTTTCCTATTCGGAAAATTAAACCTATACGGAATAATTGGTCTATGCTGGAAAACTCCCCTATTCGGAATACTGGATATTCCGAATAGCAATTTCTTCAAAACCCCTATGCGGAACAATTTAATATTCCGAATAAGCAATTTCTTCAAAACCCCTACTCTGAATATAAAGCCGCTATTCGGAATAAAGAATATTCCGAATAGTCCTTCAAACAAAAGCTTACTCGGAATGTTTCTGGGCTTGATCTCAGGGGAAGAACAGTAACCATAAACCGAAAATCAAGGGATAAGAAAATAGCACGAATCAAACAAAAACTCAACCAAATCAACAAAAAGATTAAACCAAACTAATAACAAAACATCTAATGAACATAAACAATCAATCCAAAACAACAAATCAAACAATAAAGATCAAAATAATCAAAACCCACTTAAATAAATCAACAAAAATTAAGAACATGAACATAAACCAATCAACACAAAGATTAAAGAAAGGTAGAATGAGATTAACAAGATTAAGATAAAGCTTGACAAGAATTAAAAGAAAAACTTACTTGAATTAAATGGTAATTAAGGTGCAAGACAAGGTAATTAAAATGGACAAGTATTTAAATTGACAAGGTAATTAAAGGTGGAAGGACTAATTGTCACTATTAGCCAACAAAATGAAATGATTATCAATCTAAACTATTTATTAGGGAGGATTAGGAAGCTTCCTCCCCTTCTTCCTTTTCTCTTAATTGCGTCATTAGGTCCTTAAGCATATAATCTTCATTAATTGCACCATTAGTCCTTTTTCCTTCTAATCTTCTTTACTTGGACTCTAATGACTTGTGGCTCGGGATTTCTTTTGAATTCGTCTTTAATTTCTTCAATAAAATAGACTTGAATTCTTCGGCTTTTGATAAACTTCCGTCTTTTGACTTATTCTTCGATAAATCTTCAGAATTGGCCTTGGACTTCCGTTCTTTTTCCACTTTTGACTTCTCGACTCCGTCTTTCATCTTTTTCTTCAATAAAAGCCGTGAATGCCCGTGAATTCTCGTGTTTTCTCCACTTTTCACAATTTCGTCCTAAATCACAACAAAAACACAAACCACGCATAATTCCGACATAAAAGACATAAAATACACGTTTTGGTCCGGTTATTATTGTAATTAAGTGGTAGAAAAGATGGGTGTTTACACACCTATCAAATCCCCTACACTTGACCATTGCAATGTCCTCATGCAATGCATTAGTTACAAAGCATGTTTACACTTTTCATCATAATCAATCCACGTTGGCCTTTATTAAAGAGATAGAAGATTATAAAAATGCAAAGCAAAGAAATTAAAAGCATACCTTGGGTTTTGAAAATGTCATGAATAATCATCATCCTCAACTTTTCACTTTCTCCAAACCAAGCTTAAAAACGAGATCATTGTTATTATAAGTTAGTAAACTAACACGAACTCATGTGGGCCAATTATTCACTTAGACCCCCTTATTCCTATGGGTATCTCTTATATTTTATTATTTGTCTTGAATGATCACGAAGATGCATTGTTTGACTTATTTCGATAATTATTTAGTCTGAAAATAAGGTGCACGATTTAATCAATAGTTAGCTAAAGGACCAAATCTTTTAAAACTGCTTCTCGGGATATCAAAAAGTTCATATCTTGGCATAACTTGGTTCGCGATTTGAGACCTTTCTCGGGCCGATATTTGGCAGCGACTTCATACTTCAAATCTTGAGAGACGTTCATGAAATAATGGTCTTCTCTTCATAATTGGAATTTCTTCACTTGGAATTTTTGAGAGATTCTTCATATATGGACCACGACTTCTTCATTTTTCTCCAATCTTTATTTTGGATTTTGATATACAACGATCCGCCTCCTTTATTGACTTGGATCTATTTATCCTCATACCTTGTTAGGGTCTTTTCGGATACACTTCTCCATGACTTTTTGGGAGTTTTTGCTTTTCGTCGTGTGTCTCGATCCTTCATATTGATTTTCGATAAATGATTCTTCACATCACTTTTGGATCTTTAGCAACAAAACATAGCCCTCATGCCTTGTCAGGGCCTTTTCGGACTCGCCAATCTTCGCGCCCCGCTTCATAAGTTATGCCTTGGCTATGAACTCTCGTCATTACCGAGCAACTTTTAAACGATCTGGGGCTAGAAGCTAAGTGTAGCAATTCATAATTTTTAGATCAATATTTATAAACCGGGTTTTATTTATCATGTTCGTTTTTTAAAAAAAATAATAATATTAAATTCTCGGTTAACAGACGAGGTTAGGACTTTAACATACCGAATATGTGTCTTTTATTATTTACCGGAAATGTATAGGTCAGACATCTATCGTAAATATTCTCCTCATGGCATAAAAATATTTTTATTCTTGTTTTTTTTATAATTATTCGGTTTACGTGAATTTTTTTGTAATTTATGATAAAGCTTTAAGTGTCATTTGTTTATGTGACGCGTTAACGTTTATTAAATAATAAGCCCTCATTTATAAATCGAAATATATATGTTCTCTGAATGCCGTCGTTCTTATTTTATATCGAGCGTTTATTTTTGTACTTTACGTATAACTTTTAAAATCGCGTAACTTTTAAAATATCAGATTTCGATAATACCCGATTTATCATATTATAAGATAAAGTTTTAGTTTATAAAACTTTACTCCATTAAAATGGGCGGCAAACATGAGACACGTATTGTCTCATGTGTTGTTTGATAAGTCATGATCAAGATATTTGGTTCATTATTTCATGTTATATACACGACTAAAACTTAGCAAGGAAGTTACGTTTTATAATTTGGTTAGTCATCATTTGTAAATCTAAGCCACGTACTCTATTAAGCATGAGGTGGATATCTATTATACTAAGCTTAATGTAAATTTTGTAAGTATAAATGGAATACTCCATCTCGTATACTATATCATAGGAGAAACGATGAACAACTTGATATACATTTCTTAATTATTATGGGAGGGAGGTTTATATCAAGTAAATGAGTACCAAGCTGGTTTACATAAATTAATATAAACGGATTATGGGAGCTTTTGGAAAGTCACGGAACGCCTAAACATAGATACGAAAGCCAAGGTTGCGCCTAGGAAACTTTATGTTCGCGAGTCGTTTTTGGTCATATTCGTTGTGCTCGTTTATATGCTCACTTCTTAGTCGTTCCTTAAGGTGAGTTCATAGCCTCGCTTTTACTACTTTAATTGTTTTATTAAACCCGCGAGGGGGATACATGCTACTTTTTACGAATGAACGCAAGTACTTGAACTGTATGCTTATTTTATCCCTTTTTGTCATGAACCGTTAATTACTTGGACCGACTGTACTGGTCGAGTAAACGCGAATGCTGTGAATAGATCTATTGGGATTGACCTCTCCGTCCGGGTTTAACGGAAAACCGACTGGACGCACTGTATTTGAAACCTGAACGGAATAACGGATGTTAATGTTCGGTTTCATGAGCTAAATGCGATAACTTATGCTATCTGACTTTTCTGAACTGAATACTTGAAATCTTGTGGTCCACTGCTTTTACTTGCAAACCTATGAATTCACTCAACCATTGTGTTGACGTTTTAGCATGTATTTCTCAGGTACTCAGATTTAGAAGCAGCTGGAGCATGGAGTCACACTGGATATTTTAAAGGCAATAAAATACTGATTACCATTTAATAAACTTTTTGAAACTGTTTATTATTACATTATTGTTGGGACCTGTTTCTGTCTGTAAACTCTGATTTTAACTTATCGAATGGATTAAACTTTTCAAGCGCCTCTTTTTGAGTCGTTTTCTGTAACGTGTGTGTTGTGCTATGAAGTAATACTCCCAGAGACCCTTCCGCTTGTATCCAAAATTGGGAGTGTTACAGATTGGTATCAGAGCACTTGTTATAGAGAACTAGGTCGTTTTCAAAACCTAGACTATAACATCTTTTTCGCTAAAACAGTTTTATTGCCTTGAAGATCATCCGTGCGCGCTCATGCTACCCGAAATCTTGTAAAATATGTATACTACTATATATTTCTTTCTCGTTAGTGTGTTTATATGAAGGGATTATATATATAAATATTGAGCTCTTCCAAGACATTGTGAGTGAAGCAATGGCTTTTGCAACGTTTTCATGTCTTTTATGACACTATTTTATATAAACGTGAACTCACCGCCAAGTGCCGATTCAACTGGGTATTTACCTTCTGATTTCGAGTTTGAATACTCATCTTCTGCTTTAGAATCGTATACGTTGTTTTATAGACCTCCTTGTAAAGTCTTCTAGCTGATTGGAGTACGACTTTGACTTATCACCTCCTGATGTGTCAATTTGAGGAACCTATTTCTTTTAAAACACGATTTATTGTGTTCCTTGATAATTTTATCATTCCGATTGATTTTAAAGAATCATGTCGTAAAAGAGATTTATTTTTTTTGTCTATGAAACATTTAATTTGGTCTTAATTTCGTGCTTTGTGCAAACGATGCTTAGGTAGGCTAATTTATAATAATCTTGTTGAAACGACCCCGTCACTCGCTTGAACAAGAAAATTATAAATTACTGAACCATTAGTTTTTTAAATCTTAATTAGATGGACCTGACGAACCCATGTAATTAATGATTTTTAAATGAGTGGGCTTAAGCATGTGGCATTTGCACAAACAGTTTCCTATAGACTCGCAATTCGATTGAACGGCTCATCTGTTGTCTATCGCTATCCCGTTATCGTTATCATTCGTGTACTAACAACCTTTTTTCAAACTATCTTCGATCCAAAAATTGTATGGGGTTTTTCGAATATGTATCGACCGCCGCAAACTTTAAGAGTCGACCATAGTGAACCACTAGCCACTCTTGTGAGTCGACGTCTTGTTAAATTATCAATTCATATGGTCTGATCAGCTACGCTTACATTCTTATCCATTATGTAAGGATACTCGCAACATGTTATATGTTTTCTTATGCACACTGCACACACCTTGTGTGCGATTATTGTTTGCCTCATATTCATTTATAACCGTGTTAAACTGCTTGATCGAACCCAGTTTTCGAGAGAAAATCAAAACTAATATTATGACCTCTTCGCAATCAAACCATCGACGAGTTGCGCAAACTAAACTCTGGGACAGAGTTTTCTTTAACGGGTGGATAATGTAGCAATTCATAATTTTTAGATCAATATTTATAAACCGGGTTTTATTTATCATGTTCGTTTTTTTAAAAAAATAATAATATTAAATTCTCGGTTAACAGACGAGGTTAGGACTTTAACATACCGAATATGTGTCTTTTATTATTTACCGGAAATGTATAGGTCAGACATCTATCGTAAATATTCTCCTCATGGCATAAAAATATTTTTATTCTTGTTTTTTTTATAATTATTCGGTTTACGTGAATTTTTTTGTAATTTATGATAAAGCTTTAAGTGTCATTTGTTTATGTGACGCGTTAACGTTTATTAAATAATAAGCCCTCATTTATAAATCGAAATATATATGTTCTCTGAATGCCGTCGTTCTTATTTTATATCGAGCGTTTATTTTTGTACTTTACGTATAACTTTTAAAATCGCGTAACTTTTAAAATATCAGATTTCGATAATACCCGATTTATCATATTATAATATAAAGTTTTAGTTTATAAAACTTTACTCCATTAAAATGGGCGGCAAACATGAGACACGTATTGTCTCATGTGTTGTTTGATAAGTCATGATCAAGATATTTGGTTCATTATTTCATGTTATATACACGACTAAAACTTAGCAAGGAAGTTACGTTTTATAATTTGGTTAGTCATCATTTGTAAATCTAAGCCACGTACTCTATTAAGCATGAGGTGGATATCTATTATACTAAGCTTAATGTAAATTTTGTAAGTATAAATGGAATACTCCATCTCGTATACTATATCATAGGAGAAACGATGAACAACTTGATATACATTTCTTAATTATTATGGGAGGGAGGTTTATATCAAGTAAATGAGTACCAAGCTGGTTTACATAAATTAATATAAACGGATTATGGGAGCTTTTGGAAAGTCACGGAACGCCTAAACATAGATACGAAAGCCAAGGTTGCGCCTAGGAAACTTTATGTTCGCGAGTCGTTTTTGGTCATATTCGTTGTGCTCGTTTATATGCTCACTTCTTAGTCGTTCCTTAAGGTGAGTTCATAGCCTCGCTTTTACTACTTTAATTGTTTTATTAAACCCGCGAGGGGGATACATGCTACTTTTTACGAATGAACGCAAGTACTTGAACTGTATGCTTATTTTATCCCTTTTTGTCATGAACCGTTAATTACTTGGACCGACTGTACTGGTCGAGTAAACGCGAATGCTGTGAATAGATCTATTGGGATTGACCTCTCCGTCCGGGTTTAACGGAAAACCGACTGGACGCACTGTATTTGAAACCTGAACGGAATAACGGATGTTAATGTTCGGTTTCATGAGCTAAATGCGATAACTTATGCTATCTGACTTTTCTGAACTGAATACTTGAAATCTTGTGGTCCACTGCTTTTACTTGCAAACCTATGAATTCACTCAACCATTGTGTTGACGTTTTAGCATGTATTTCTCAGGTACTCAGATTTAGAAGCAGCTGGAGCATGGAGTCACACTGGATATTTTAAAGGCAATAAAATACTGATTACCATTTAATAAACTTTTTGAAACTGTTTATTATTACATTATTGTTGGGACCTGTTTCTGTCTGTAAACTCTGATTTTAACTTATCGAATGGATTAAACTTTTCAAGCGCCTCTTTTTGAGTCGTTTTCTGTAACGTGTGTGTTGTGCTATGAAGTAATACTCCCAGAGACCCTTCCGCTTGTATCCAAAATTGGGAGTGTTACACTAAGTAACTTTTCAAATCGTACAACCTTATTTATTAGCAGATAAATTTATTAGCAAGCGATGGGAGAATAGGCTTATAATTAACACACATAAATTCACGAAAGAATACCGAACTTATAATTGGCTCTATCATCTCTCGTTCTCCACAGTTTAAAATCTCAAGTAATGAGACTCGTGGATACTTAGCCTATTGAATCAGAGTTTTGGGTTTTCGAGTCGCCTATAGGATCTTGCAAACTCTTAGACTTTTTCAAGTTTAGAAATCGCATCTTAAAGTTCCCTTGATAAACGACTCTCTAGGATCAATTATAGGAACTTGCGAAAAGTTCTTGTTCTTAACCCGTGAGAGTTAAGACTTTCGCGTTTTATAGCTCCCTATATAAAAGCCTAGCAAAACTTGACTTAAACACGTTAAGGATACTAGCTAGAGTAAACTCGGATTGAGTCAAAAGATTCACAACGTTTGAAAATTAAAACCACTTATTAAACATTTATTCTAGCAAAGAAAGAAAATGACTATACAAAGGTAAAAACTAATAGGCCAAAATAGATCAAAAATTTTGAAAAATGTCGAAAAATTGATTTTCCGGTTAAAATGAGGACAAATACAAGGAAAAGACCACTTAAATTCGATAGAAGTCCCCCCTACACTTAAGATAAACATTGTCCTCAATGTTTAAGCATGTGGGAGTAAACTCCCCTACACTTAGGACATTGTGCACGTTGCTTAAATCTCGCTAAGGAAAAGACAACTAAAGAGATTCCTATTTTAATATTGAGAAAATATAAAATAGTGAATCGAAAAGAGTTTAGGATAGAACCGGGAAGAATTAGAACATGGAATCACGGGTCGTCAAGAATCATCAAGAGTGGATCATTGAAGCTCGAATCCCTGCTTAAGAAGTGAGGAGAGGAAATAGCAAACCAACGGGTCCCCCCTACACTTATGGTAAAGAAAGCGAAAAGATAGATGCATGGGTTGCCTCCCAAGAAGCGCTTGGTTTTTGTTTACCGAGTTGTTAGCCTGACTCGACCTTGATCATCAACAGAAGTAGCATGAAACAAATCCACCAGGATCAAAGACATAGTTTTCATCCATCAATAAGCAAGAGCTTAAGGCGAACAAGGCAAGCCAAAGAAGAAATGGCAGGGTTCCCTTAAGCAGCGATGGAGCACGGTGGAAGCAAAGTTGAAGTGGAGCAAGCATGTCTTCAAAATTTCCAAAGATTTTTCCTTTTATTTCATCAGGTGGATACTGAGATGGCTCTAAGATTGCAATACCGGGATCGAACACCTTTTCCTTTAAGGGAAAATAGCACTCAGGCTTAGCCGAGTGTGAAGAAGATCCGCAAAGAAGCACAACCTCGTCCTCAGAAGGGGGACAAAGAGGTGTTAAATCATACGTGCAACGGATTTCGGTGTCAACCGGTTTCTTCTCCTTAGACAAAATTTTCTTCAAATCCAAAGTAGGATCAAGACGATAAGATTCAAAGTCCAGAGGAGGTGCATCACTCTCATGCGGGAAGTATGTATTGAGAAACATAGAGAAGTCTTCCTCGAATGAGTAATCGTCCAAAGTAGGATCGAGTGATGGCGGAGGATCTTCATCATGCGAAGAATCGCTCGAAAGAGTATCGGCTTCATCAAAATCATCGAAAGTGGGCAGCTCGGGATACTCAGAAGTACAATCAAAATCATCTGAATCTGAGCTAGAATCATCATCATCATAAGCATCAAAGACCGGTTGAGAATCATAAATGGGAGAAGCGTCCAAAGTAGGGAGAGAATCATCCACATTATCTTCAAAGAGTGGATTATCAGTGGAAGACTCGAATAGAGGATTGTCATAGACGGTAAAGTCATCGAGCACATTTATCATATTCACTGATTCTCGGCCTCCAAAGGATTTGCCTGTAAGCTTCCCCATTTTAAAAACTTTTGAATCATCCCCGACTCGTAAGATTAACTCACCTTCGGCCACATCTATTAAAGCACGTCCGGTTCTCAAGAATGGCCGACCAAGTATTAAAGGAATACGAGGGTCCATTTCATAATCAACTACCACAAAGTCAACCGGAAAAGTAAATGTGCCAACTTTAAGAAACACATCTTCGGCTATACCAACGGGGTAAGCGAGAGTGCGATTTGAAAGTTCGAGAGTCATCTTTGTTGGAATGAGGTCAGGCAATGATAGTGTTTTCCAAACACTCAGTGGCATCAAATTAATACTAGCCCCGAGATCAGCAAGGGCAGTAAATTCTTCAGTTTTGTTGAACACGCAAGGCAACACAAAACGACCGGGATCTCCAAGCTTTTCCGGAAGTTCTCTAAGAAGAACTGCAGAGCAGTTTTCATTTAAGCGTGTGTTGGCGAGTTCAATCAGCTTCTCCTTCTTGCTAAGTAATTCCTTGAATGCTTTGACAAATTTCGGCATGTGGCAAAGTGCTTCAACAAGGCTAATGTTGATGGTCATTTTAGATAGCATATCCACATATTTCGATACTTGGCAGTCATTCTTGGTTAGATCATTGGTCTTGCCTATGCGAGAAGGGTATGGGATTCTAGGTTGATAAGGGTTAGGTGAAGGTTGTGATGTTGAAGGGTCCTTCCGAGATACATCGTCATGACGAGGCGGAGACGGTAATGGTGTACTATCACTAAGTGTAAGAGGAGTAGGGATATATGGTGGTGGAGGAGGTGTAGATGATGGTGGTGAATCAGGTGGATTGACAATGGTAATTCCACTACGCATAGTTATAGCACTCACATTAGCTCGCGGATTAGTGACGGTGTTTGAAGGTAGATAACCCGAAGAAGAAGAAGGTTGAGCTTCGGGCAAGAAACTAGCCAACAGATTCTTCAATTCAGTTGTTTGAGTGATGAAAGAGGATTGAAGATTATCACGAACCTCGGTTCTGATGTCATTACCTTGCTTCAAGATATCTCCTTTCAAATTGATTATTTGGCTCTGTAGATTCTTGATTTGCTCACCTTGAGTTCTCATGATTGTGTCAACATCGGGATTAATGGGTGGGTGTTGTTGGGTGGGTGGTTGATAAGGGTTAGAAGCACGAGGTGGGATTTGGTTGCTTCTATTGTAGTTGTTGGCGGGATTTTGGTTTTGAGGAGAAAAACCGGGTGAAAGGTAGTTGTTGGAACGGTAGCTCAGCAGATTTCTATCCCCTTGTTGTCTAGCTTGGTAATTTTCCGGTGAATAATTACCATAAGCTGCATACATATTTTCCGGATTTCCTTGTGTCGAAGGACAATCGGTGTATGAGTGAGGACCGCCACATGTTTCACAAGGATTAGCAACCGCTTTAACTTGTTGTTGTTGTTGGTTTGAAGCGAGAAGCGTAATACTTTTGCTCATTTCAGCCATCATGCGGGTGAGTTCGGTCATCTCAGGGTTTGCTGAGGTAGAAGAAACATTGACTCTCGTGTTGTTTCTAGAAGAAGCAGAAGAATCCCAGTTCTTATGATGAGTAGTCATGTTTTCAATTAACTCTCTACACTCCTCGGGTCTCCTTTTCATGAATGTGCCACCGGCGGCTGCATTGATCGTATCACGATCTTGAAAAGTCAATCCGTTGTAGAAAGTATCGATCAAGGTGACCGGAAGCATGTTGTGGTTTGGACAACGGTCGATCAAGACATTATATCTCTCCCATGCATCAAAAAGAGATTCATCGGGATCTTGCATGAAACCGCTGATCTGATTGCGAAGGCTTGTGACCATGGATGGTGGAAAGTAGCGCGACAAAAAGCGTTGAGTCATGTCATCCCAAGTGTGAATAGAATTCTTCGGGAGACGATCAAACCATTTCTCGGCATGATGTAATAAAGTGTGTGGGAAGAGTTGTAGGCGAAGTTCATCCATTGTGGCACCGGCCAACTTCATGCTTTGGGTGATTGTAATGAATTTGTCGAGGTGTTTGTTGGCATCATCATCAGGCAATCCTCTAAATGGGTTTGTTTGTACTTGCTGAATCATGTAGTGCTTCAACGAAAACTCAGGAGCGTTGATTTGCATCGGCGCAATCGGTCCTCCTCGTCCAAACATTGTTGGTTGACAAAGTTCCTCCATGGTCCGAAGATCGGGCTGTGGAAGAGCATTGTTGTTATTATTATTATTGAGGTGTGGTGGCATGTTGTTGGTAACACCTGCCATATCTAAATCTTCTTGAGGCTCGGGCTCTTGATAATTAGAAGATCTAGTACGCATACACCTGAAAATGCAAAAGAAAACAAAACCAAACACAAAGACAATATATATACACAAGAAAGATAAAATCTTTTTGGATTTTTGAAATTTTTTATTTTTATGGTTTTTATCAATTTTTAATTTTTTTGAATTTTTTATGCAAGAAAATAACGTTCACAAGTGAACGGATCCCAAAAAGCAACGTGTCTCTCACAGAAAACTGTTGATCTTTACGAAAAGAGCCGGCAGCGGCGCCATTTGATACAAGGTTTTTGGCCCGTATAAAAATATTAAAAGTTCGTTGTGTTGGTCTCTTCGAATTGAAAAACTTATGTTTAATGTGTGACTCAGTTGTATTTTTAGTGGAATCAAAGATGTGTCGTTGTAGTTTTGAAAATAAAAGGTGCGGAACAATTAAAGTAAATGACTTTAAGTAAATCTAAGTCTAATTAAAATAAATGGTGCAAGTAATTAAAAGCGAGACTAAAATTAAAGGGCAATAAAGTAAATAACGCAAACTTAAATCTAACTAAGGCAAACTTAAAACGCAACTAAAACTAAAACTTAAACTAAGGCAAATAAACTTAAAGTGCGAGTAAGGAAAAAGGCGGGAAAAATAAAGCTTAAAATGAAAAGGCAGAAAACTAAAAACTAAGATTTCCCTATCCGGAATAAACTCCTATTCGGAATAAAAGCTATTCGGAATATCTGTCACCTATTCGGAAAGATTAGCCCTATTCGGAATATTTGTCTACTCGGAAAGTTCCCTCTATTCGGAATAATATACTTATGCGGAATAAAATCTCTATCCGGAATATCTGTCCCTATTCGGAATAAAGTGCCTTATGCGGAAAATCCCCCTATTCGGAATATACTTCCCTATGCGGAAAGATTTTCCTATTCGGAAAATTAAACCTATACGGAATAATTGGTCTATGCTGGAAAACTCCCCTATTCGGAATACTGGATATTCCGAATAGCAATTTCTTCAAAACCCCTATGCGGAACAATTTAATATTCCGAATAAGCAATTTCTTCAAAACCCATACTCTGAATATAAAGCCGCTATTCGGAATAAAGAATATTCCGAATAGTCCTTCAAACAAAAGCTTACTCGGAATGTTTCTGGGCTTGATCTCAGGGGAAGAACAGTAACCATAAACCGAAAATCAAGGGATAAGAAAATAGCACGAATCAAACAAAAACTCAACCAAATCAACAAAAAGATTAAACCAAACTAATAACAAAACATCTAATGAACATAAACAATCAATCCAAAACAACAAATCAAACAATAAAGATCAAAATAATCAAAACCCACTTAAATAAATCAACAAAAATTAAGAACATGAACATAAACCAATCAACACAAAGATTAAAGAAAGGTAGAATGAGATTAACAAGATTAAGATAAAGCTTGACAAGAATTAAAAGAAAAACTTACTTGAATTAAATGGTAATTAAGGTGCAAGACAAGGTAATTAAAATGGACAAGTATTTAAATTGACAAGGTAATTAAAGGTGGAAGGACTAATTGTCACTATTAGCCAACAAAATGAAATGATTATCAATCTAAACTATTTATAGGGGAGGATTAGGAAGCTTCCTCCCCTTCTTCCTTTTCTCTTAATTGCGTCATTAGGTCCTTAAGCATATAGTCTTCATTAATTGCACCATTAGTCCTTTTTCCTTCTAATCTTCTTTACTTGGACTCTAATGACTTGTGGCTCGGGATTTCTTTTGAATTCGTCTTTAATTTCTTCAATAAAATAGACTTGAATTCTTCGACTTTTGATAAACTTCCGTCTTTTGACTTATTCTTCGATAAATCTTCAGAATTGGCCTTGGACTTCCGTTCTTTTTCCACTTTTGACTTCTCGACTCCGTCTTTCATCTTTTTCTTCAATAAAAGCCGTGAATGCCCGTGAATTCTCGTGTTTTCTCCACTTTTCACAATTTCGTCCTAAATCACAACAAAAACACAAACCACGCATAATTCCGACATAAAAGACATAAAATACACGTTTTGGTCCGGTTATTATTGTAATTAAGTGGTAGAAAAGATGGGTGTTTACACACCTATCAGCTCCTATACCAGATCCTTCTAAGAAAAAGAAAAAACTTGTTGAAGATGAGGTTGATACTATACTTGATAATAAAACTTGTTATCAAAAGATTGTTGGCAAATTAATATATCTGACCTTAACCAGACCTGATATTGCTTATGTTGTTCACTGTTTAAGTCAGTTTATGCATGCTCCTTATAAATCTTATATGAAACTGGATTTTCATGTGCTTAGATACCTTAAAGGGTCTCCTAGAAGTGGTATATCTTTTGAAAAACATAACAATCTGAATCTTAATGCTTTTGTAGATTCAGATTGGGCTAAGTGTAAGATTACTAGAAAATATGTTACTAGATATACTGTATATCTGGGTGATAATCTTGTGTCCTAGAAAAGTAAGAAACAATCTGTTATAGCTAAATCTTCAGCTGAAGCTGAATATAGGGCTATGAACAGTGTTACTTGTGAAATCATGTGGATACTTAAGATTATGAAAGATCTCAAGGTGAATGTGGTCTTACTTGTGCCAATCAGTTGTGATGGTAGTTCTGCAATTCAAATTGCATCCAATCCAGTATTTCATGAAAACATTTTGAAATTGACTTATATTTCTTAAGAGAAAAGGTGTCTGCAGGTTTGATCAAAACTATTAAGATCAAATCTGAAGATAATGTTGCAGACTTGTTTACCAAAGAGTTGTCTATCGAAGATCACAATTCTTTTTGTGATATGTTGAAGCTTGTTGATCTCTACCACAAGTCAACTTAAGAGGGGGTATTAACAAGTAAGTTGACATGGTGCCAATAGTTGAAGGGTAAGTAAGGTAAAATTTTTCTTTTATATTTTTGGTTTGTATATTTGTGTCTCAGTTTGGCAGGTTGCTAAAAGGTTGAGGGCTAAATGTGACAAGTTGAAGAAACTCGAGTCAACCCTAGTCTTTGGACTATTTATTCATCTCTTTCTTGTTAGCGTATCATTCAGTCTGTGTGTTTTCATCTCTCACATTGTTTGTTCCGCCATTGATAGCTTTGTTCTTGATCTTGTATACGTATATTGATCTTGACTTGTAAGATCAATCATACATTTGTTTTCTTATCTTTCTGATTTGTAAGTACTATCAAAAAGCTAGGTATCACATTTGAAGTGATAGCCTAACGCAGTTATAAGAAAAATAAAGGGGAGATTGGTTGAATAAATTGATTCTTGAGTTTTGTTTTATAAATCGAATAAGAAGAAAACAATCAATCTCAACCATTCATTTTTTCCATCAAAAAATAAAAACTCATATTTCACCTTTTTCTTAAAAACACCATATCTTTCAAACGATAAATCTTCAGATTACAAAAAATACACCATTGCGACGAAAAAATTCTTATCTTTCAGTAGATAGGCACTTCGATATACTTTTGACGATTTTTTATTATTGCGATTTTCGACTATAAAAATCACATGTAATTCGGAAAAATTACTTGTGATTTTTTTATAAAAAAATTATTTTTTTACAGAATAAATAAATAACTTTTATTATTATTTAATAGTGTAATTATTTACATAGTCGAATGTAAACACGTAACAAGTTACGCCACTAGCTTTTTCATATAGTTTCGATGATTTTTTGTTTAAATTTTCGTCAAAATAATTACACATAATTTGTAAAATCACTAGTAATTTGTAAAATCAATTCTGATTTGTATTTATAAAATGCATGTGTGATTCCATATATCGCATGTGATTTCATAATTTACATGTGATATTAAATTAACAAATCACGTATGATTTAAGAAATCCTTAAATTTGAAATGATTTTACAAATTCACATGTGCTTTATAAAGTAATAAATCACATGTGATCTGTGAGTGCGAAAATTAAAAAAAAATCGTCGAAAGTACATAGAAGTACGTATCATTAAAAAGAAAATTTATCACAAATCACATGTGATTTGGTAAAAATCATGTCATTTGACACAAATCACAAGTGTCTGAAAAAATTACTTACGGTTTGGCGAAAATTATGATTTCGGATTTAGTATAAGTAACTTGTTATTCGGATCAATCACATGTAATTATCATTAAATAACATGTAATTTAAGCAGAATTACATGTGATTAAAATAAACTCATAACTAATTCAAAAGCAAATTTGCTTTATATATTTTACATGAATCACATGTAAAACACATAGAGAATCACATGTAATTCAAGTAAAATTACATGTGATCAAAACAAAATCACATGTAATTCAGAAGCTAGTTTACTTTCTATATTTTATATGAATGACAACAAAACATTTTTATATATTGACAGAATACATGTGATTCAAACAAAATCACATGTGATTCATCTAAGAAGAAGTTAAGGTTTCGAAATGTTTGAATCACATGTAATGCAAGCAAAATCACATGTAATTATCATCGGATTACATGTGATTCAATGCAAGCAAAATCACATGTAATTATCATCGAATTACATGTAATTCAAGCAGACAATTTAATATATTAAGAAGATTACATATGATTAAAAAATCACATGTGATTCATCTAAAGTGGGTTTGTTAGAAGAAGTTAAGGTTTAAGAATGCTTGAATCACATGTAACGCAAGCAAAATCATATGTAATTATCATAGAATCACATGCAATTCAAGCAGAATTACATGTGATTCAAACAAAATCACATGTAATTTAGAAGCCAATTTATTTTTATATATTTTACATAAATGAAAAAAGATAATACATAATTAAAAATATCACATGTGATTCATCTAAAGTGGGTTTGTTAGAAAAAGTTAAGGGTTCGGAAGGCTTGAATCACATGTAATGCAAGCAAAATCATATGTAATTATCACCGAATCACATGCAATTCAAGCAGAATTACATGTGATTCAAACAAAATCACATGTAATTTAAAAGTCAATTTGTTTTATATATTTTTAAATAAATGAAAACAGATAATACATGATTAAAAAAATCACATGTGATTAATCTAATGTGGGTTTGTTAGAAAACGTTACGGTTTCGAAATGCTTGAATCACATGTAATGCAAGCAAAATCACATGTAATTATCACCGAATCACATGTAATTCAGAAGCCAATTTGTTTTACATATATTTTTTTGGGTAAAGGGGACTCCACCCCGGTAAAATGAATATATTTTATATTAATAGCAACAAACATTTTAATATATTGACAGAATTACATGTGATTTAAACATTTCTAATATAATTCACATAAATCACATGTGATTTTAAAGTAATAACGAAAATATTTTTGTCATTTAATAGACGGTTATTGTCATATACTTTTAACGATTTTACAATGTTGAAATTCTCGTAAAAAAATACACGTGATTTTCACAAATCGCATGTGACATTACAAATTCAAATGTGATTTTTAAAATAATAAATCAAACATAAGTTTTCGAGAATCACATGTAATTTTTCGAGAATCACATGTGATTTTTTTACGAAAATTTTTTAAAAAATTCGCCGAAAGTATATAGAAGTGCATATCTATAGAAAGATAATTTAATTTCCCGTCGTGATGGTATAATTATTTTTTCATAATGATTAATAGTTTGAGAGATACTTAATTTTTAAGAAATAGGATGAAAGTGTGTTTTTTAATTAAATTAAAAAAAATTAATATACACCATTAGATATGATTTAAATGGATGGTGAAGATTGCTTCTTTTTTTTCTTTTTTGGATGCATGTTCCTTAGGGAACTTTTGTCTATAGGGTATATATGGCCGTAAGCATGCACTGCCTGTTTGGTTTTAGAGGTTTGCAAGCTATGTTATTCGTGTTGGTTTTGGTCATAGCAGATGTCATTCGTCATTGTTCATTATAAACAAGGATATGATGTTGCTTACTTATTAATTTATGTGGATGATATGTTGTTGACGAGGATCATTCTACAACATTTTTACATAGCTTTTTTACCTCAAAAGTTTTCTATGGCTCATATGGTCCCATTAATACGAAGAGAATGCTACTTAATCAACAAAAGTATGCAGCGAATATTTTTGAGCGCGCAATTATGAGTATATGTAATTCGTGTAGGACCCCAGTGACCCGAAGTCCAATTTGGGAGTGATGGTACTTCGGTTTTTTATCTTACGCTTTACAAGAGTCTTATCGAGGCTTCACAGTATCTCACTTTTACTTGACATGATTTGTCTTGTGTAGTTCAATAGGTTTGTCATTATATGCATGGTCATCGGGAGCCGCACCTTTTTTTTCTTAAAAGGATTTTAGGATATGTTTATGGCACCTTGGATTATGGTCTTAACTATATTATTCCTAGACTTATTCATGGGTTGCTTATTCATATGTTGATTTGGCAGTTTTCCTGACTACTCGGTGTTCTACTTTAGGATATTGTGTTTTTCTTAGCGATAATTTGTTGTCTTTGTGAGCTTTATTTTTCACTACATTTAGTTACCATAGTTTATTATCATATTGTGAGTGCACTACGTTTGCCTTCTAATCCCTCACATCATCAATGCACGAAGCATATCGAGATTAACACACATTTTGTTATAGATTTTCATTCAGCAGGTTACGTTCGTATCTTACATTTTTACTCTCGTTATCCATATGATGAAATCTTCACCAAGGATCTTCTATTTGATTTAATTGATGATGTTGATAACATAAGACATTTAAATGTATTTAGGCAATATCCCTTTAATTCTGTTCGGTTTACACCCAATATTGCAAAGAAACGTGTATTATGTATTTTGTAGGTAAAAACGAGTAAGTAACGGAAAATGAGAAAAAAATGAGGAATTTGACTTGAAAAGGCGTCAAGTACAAGATTTCAAAGGTGTCTACAGCGTAAATGGTTTTTAGACCTACGTCGTAGACAAAAAGATGTTAGATTTCCATATTTGAAGGCTCTACGGCATAAACCATGCATTTATCTACACAATAGAAGTACTTGAAGACTATATGAAGAAACTTTACTTATTTGGCATCTACGGCGCAGGTACTTGTTCCCTCTATGTCATAGATCCTTGAATAAATTACATGGATGGTCCCTGTGGTTTGGTCAAAATTGCAACTTTAGTCCCTCGACTTTAAAAGTTTCATGGATAGTCCCTAACTTGGAAAAGAATAACACACTTGGTCCCTCGAGTTAACTAGTGTTTAATGTACTTCGTTATTATTTACAGGTTAGTCCTTGTTGTTAATAGTTGTTGCATCGTTCATCCTTTTTTCTAACGGACATGTATAACTTAACTTTAAATTCGTTTGTGTCTGTTTCTTTTACGTTTTCATTTGTTTTTAACGTTCTGCTCACGTTAAATTTAAATAATTCGAAAAAAGACTGTTTTAAAAAATTAATATTCAGAAAATTTATTTTAATTTCGAAAAATATAAACATTTCAAAAAAAGTAAATTTCGAAAAATATTTTAAAGATGTTTTTTTCGAAAAAACTATTTCGAAAAAAAAATTCGAAAAAAATAATAATTTCGAAACAAATTTTCAAAAAATTAATTTTGAAAAAACTTAATTAAAAAAATAATTTCAGAAAAAAATAATTTCAAAAAAATCTTAAATTTTAATAATTTAAAATTTCAAAAACTCTTAGAATTTTAAGATTACTATTTTTTTAAATTATATTTTTCGAAAACAATATAGATTTTATAGATTTTTTTATCTTAAATACGTTTTAAATCATTTTCAAAAATAAATATTTTTAATTAAATTTTTTCGAAAATACAATACATTTTAAAAAAATCCGAATTTTTTTCTAAATTATTATTTTTTTCAAAATTAGCTTTTTTTTGTAAAAAAATAATTATGAAAAAAAATAATTTTTCGAAAATAAAATTATTTAGAAAAATTTTCACGAAAAAAATTAATTTTTAAAAATGTATTGTATTTTCGAAAATGATTTAATTCAAAAAAATTAATTTTGAAAAATATTTATAAAATGTTTTAAGTTTAAAATTCTAAAAGTTTTTGAAATTCTAAATTCATAAAATTTAGATTTTTTTGAAATTAGTTTTTTTGGAAATTATTCTTTTAAATAAACTTTTTAAAAATCTTTTTCGAAATTAAAATTAATTTTTTGAACTTTATTTTTTTAAAACATTCTTTTTTTCAATTTTTTAAGTTTATCAAGAGCAAAACGTTAAAAGCAAACGAAAACGTAAAAGAAACGGACAAAAATGAATTTAAAGTTAAGTTATACATGTCCGTTAGAATAAAGGATGAACGATGCAACAACTGTTAACAACAAGGACTAACATGTTAATAATAATGTAGTCCATTTAACATTAATTAACTTGAGTGACCAAGTGTGTTATTCTTTTCTCAGTTAGGGACTATCTATGAAACTTTTAAAGTCGAGGGACTAAAGTTGTAATTTTGACCAAACCACAGGGACTATCCATGTAATTTCTTCTAGATCCTTTGTAGCGAGAATGGGAAATGCAAATATGAAGTCCTACGACGTATTGTCCCCTCTATGTTGTAGGTAGAATGATCCAACAAATGAAAGCGTTCATATGTCTCTACCGTCGTAGATGGTTCGAATTCTATAAAGAGAGGTCTCGTTCTCCTCCAAACAACACACACTTCTTCTCACAATACATCAACAACTCTTATGTCTTTGGAGGGTTCAAAGGGTCTAAACTCGACTAAGGTTCCACCATAGAAGGGGGAATTGTATTTTACCTTTAATTGTATTAATCATTAAATTCCAAGACATCTATAATTTTGGGAAATTAGCAAGTACCGTTAGTGTTAGCGTAGTACCGCTAGTGACGGTTTGTACCGCTAGTATTATAAAGGTACTTGTAGGTACCGGTAGTGTTAATGTTTCTACCGTGCAGAAGATATTGTTGGGTCAAAAATTGATGAGTCACTATGGAAACAAGAAGGACCAAATATGGCATTAGGAGAAACTTCAAGCTGGTGGACAAAATACAAGAAAGTTCTCCATGCTATGTTACTTTCCACTGCTGTGAACCCTGCCATGTACTAAAAACATGGAGATTTGGTCAAGTAGTGATAAGAATGAATAATTCTGTTTTGATTTAGTCGTTATTATCTTATTTAGTTTCCATGTATCCCTGGGTTCCCTAAGTTATAAAAGGAACACCAGACCGTAGGTTTTATTCATCAGTTCCAATCAGTGTTGTAAAAAGCGGGCTAGGCGGCCGCCTAGGCGGCGCCTAGGCGCTAGGCGGTCATACTCCGCCTCGATTTATGGCTAGGCGGTCAAGCTAGGCGGAAAAGTCAAAAGGCGGTCAAACATCCGCCTAGGCGGTCAAAAAGTCAAAGAAAGTCAACAAAAAGTCAATATTTTTTTACAAAAAATTAAGAATTTTCTTTCTAATATATAATTTCCATATTTATTTTAACATAACATCTTAAAATCAAAGATAAACCTATGATTGTTAACATAAAGTAATGGATTTTTCGTGAGAATTGGAACCAACTGAATTGTATGTCACGTTTTAAGTTTGAAGCCCTTAAATTGTTATGTTTATTTGTTTATTTTGCAACTTCAAGCTATGTGAACTTTGAATTATTAGAAATTAGAAGTATTTTGTCATGTTATACGTATTATTTATAATTTTTTATGCATTAAATTCCAATCCGCCTAGGCGGCGCCTAGGCGCCGCCTAGACGAATTCCGCCTCGAAGGTGGCCAACCGCCTCACTAACGCCTAGCGCTTTCTACAACCTTGGTTCCAATACACAAAATGTAACCTACTGTTATTTTGATCTCTAGGTGTGAGATTAAATGTACGCACACCTAGAGTGGTTTGTGTTAATCATCAATAATACAAACTCTCTCTTTGGGAAATTTATCTTTGTTAAACATCTTGTTCTAATCATTGTTCTACTCCGCTATGATTCATCATATGAATAATGGTTAACCTAGATATAACGGTTTTTACTGTTTGAGTCTCAAGATCTGGGATTCCACAATTGGTATCAGAGAGGGTGGCTCTCGATATCTAGGAGATCAAGATGTTTTTCGGTGTTTGTTGCTGTGAAGATCTAGGGTTTATGTTAAAACCCTAGGTAATTTAATTGTCGCTGTGATGTTAATAGAGAAGTGTTGCTCAAAGTTACATTTATTGGCAGCCAATGATGCTACTGTGGGGAACAAAATTGGTCATATAATATCATAACAAGTGCTATGGGGTCCCGTATTAAATTTTGGAGTCCTACATATGTGATTAGTATAGTCAAGTAGGATTGAAAATTCTTGTTGTGGTCTACGTGATGGTTGCAAAGAAAGACCAAGAAAGTGGGACGTATGGTTATCTTCACATGAGAAGTAAATCATATTTGTTTTCACACGGAAGATGCAAGAGGTTCATGTGAAAGAAGTGTGATGTTGGTCCCACTGGGTATGCGATGGCCTACTATGTACGAGAATAATTAATGAGCAATTGACTTGTGCAAGTGCAGGTAATTAAAACTTTTTGTCGATACAACTACTATGGTACTATTATCTTTAATAGTGGGCCAATGATTGCAATGAATACAAGCAGCTCACGTTTGACTAATAATACGTATTGGAGTATGGATCTATTGGTAAATATTATTGGTCACGTAAAGGCAACGGTAATATTATTCTAATATTCTCGAGGCCCCATTTAAATACATCAGTGTTCACAGGCAGAATACAAGGCAAAACATTGGCAAACGTGGTGTTTGGGTTTGTCACAGTAACAAAAACAGTGGCATCAAAAGTTTACCCTGTTTTTGAAACAGTTTCCCCTGCCTTCATTAAAAGTTTTCCCTGCTACGATCCCCCTGCCTTCAATAGTTCCCCCTGCTTTCATTAACAGATTCCCACTGTTTTTGAAAGTTCCCCTTGGTGTCAAATCTGATTTTTGGGACAACAATGTTTTGGAGTTTGGTATATTCACAACAACTGGTATAAAGGTATAAAGGCTTGATTTATTTTCATGATTATGAAAAAAAAATTTGTGATGATATTGACGTTTGAGGTAGATTTTCGCGAATTGGTGTTCTATCATATCTTCAACTTAGCAGGGTTTGAAGATAACTTGTAGGTGTTTTTAAGTTGTGATAAAGACTTGATAAAAAGGTAGTTGGGTACGAGATCATTCTTAAGACGCTCTATGCTCGTATTCGCTATTACATGTGTCTCATTTACACGGGTGAGGATTCTTTTTATCACGAGGATTCTACTCATTAAAGCCGTGAGTTTTGAAGCCTACTCGTTATAGCCGTGAGTTTTGGAGTCACATGGTTAGTACAAGACATGGAACACGAGGTTACCACATATAGGCTTGTTCAGCCCATAGACACACCAATCTTGGACTTAATAGCTGTTAAGATGAAGGAGTATGAGGCTTATGTAAGTGAGATGGGACTGGTCTTTGTTGATAGGCTAGAGCAGCCCAAAAGAGCCAACAAAATGAAAGGAATGGTGATGTATGATCTTGGTACCTGCTGATAACAACACCACAATAGCAAAGCAAGTTCACATAACCTAGTCAAAAGCTTTTTGTCAGAAAGTTTGTGGCTATAGCTTTTAGAACAATGAGTTCAAACAAAAGTAAACAAAACAAAAGATTTAAAAAAAATATTTGAGTAACTCTGAACTTGTAACCAACAGGGAATAGTAACACGGTTTATCAACCTTGTGTGACCCTTTAATTGTCAGTTAAAGACTCACAAAACTTGACAAACAGTGGGTATCAAAAAGAAAATCTTTGCCAAAATCTTTGGAACAAAAATTATTATTTTTGATAAACCTAGATTAATTTGCAAATAAAGTAAACTTATAAACTAAAACAATAACATAAAATGGAACTCAGCAATGAAGAATTTAGAAAAATACACTTTAAATATTCGTAAGTTAAAAAAAATTTACAATGCTGGAACAAGAGAAAAGGGTCACATGTCGACACCCTTTTATACAAAGCTATAGACTATTCTAGAAAACTTAATATCATAAACCCTAGCTATGGTGAAGTTCCAGAAAAGCCCCCAAGTTGAAATTTGAATTTTAAGGTCAAAGGATCCCATGTGAAGGTTTGTTGTCTTGTGATGTTTGTCAGGTTGTAAGAATTGATCATAACAGTTGGAAGATCCTTTGAGAGCACGAGACAATTATCATCCATCGATTTTTTGAGCAGATTTCATATTTGCTAAAAAAAGGGCACACATGGGTCAGGGGATGGTCGTGTGGGGACCTATGGTGCATATGAAGGGTGTTCAGTGGTGAGGAATAGTTTAGGGTTAGTTTGATTAGGGTTTTGAAAGGTTATAAATTTTAATTTGGGGAAAATAGAGAATGGTGATTAGGGTTCGTTGGGTCGAAAAAAGGGGATTTTGATTTTGGTTAACGGTACAGTGACTGTAACCCGCCAAGAAATATAGTAGTTAATTAGTTTTTTAAAAACTAATTAATTATATAATTTAGATAGTTGGATCTGACGTGGAGGCAGGGTTGGGTCGGGTTTCTTTGGGTTTGGGCTGTGGTTTTGTTTAGGTGGTGGGCTCATATTGGGTTTGGGCCGGATATGAACTGGGTATGGGTTTGTAATGTGGCAACTATGGTCCCTTTCCTTCCAATTTGTTTTCATATAAAGATTAAACAACTTTTCTCACTTTTCCTTTGTTACAACTTTGAACCTCTTGTCATATTTGGCACAATTAAGTTCTCAACTTTCAACAAGGACCTCTTTTGTAATTATGGCATTCTTCAAGGGTTGAATATGTAATATCTTGAAACTTTAAGGACCCAAATGTAATTTTAGGATTTACAAGGGTTAAAAGTGACAAGTCCTCAAAATATGAGGGACCATTCTTGACAAATCTTCAAACTTCAAGGACTTCTTTGGAAATTCATTGCTCGGGTCCGGTTCTTTGTGCGGCTTCGTTTCCCGTGTTCGATTTTGCTTGTTTCTTTTGATCTTTTGTTGAATTCACGATATCTGTACCTAAAATACACAATGAACAAACACAAGCATATTTCAAGGTATTTTATGACATTTTTATGCATTATAAGCCCGTTTGGGACGATGAGACTATGTATAATTGCAGTCTCATCAAAGAGCAACCTCTCAGGTTTAAGAGAAAAATGCCCAAGATTGATAGCAAAGATAAAGGAAAGAAAATATTGGAATGTGAATCTAAATATGAAAGTGATTCAAATAGCATTGGAGACGCCGAGAAGAAATTTAAACAAATGGCTCATGATGAAGAAGTTGCACTGAAAATGCAAGAAAAAATGAGATTTGAAGAAGAGCAGAAAGCCTTTGCAGCAAGGAGAGTTCAAAAAATCTTTTCATCAAAGAGTATGATGAAAGTCAAGCTTTCAAATAATTGAATACACAATTCTTGCTGAAGAAATGTATGAAGAAGAGAGAGAGAGAGCAATATGGTGACGAGGAAAAGCTTAGATTGTTGATGGATTTAGGTAAGAGAGCAGAAAAGGTTCTTAGCTGAACAAAGGGATGTTGCTAAGAAGGCAAACCCACCATCTAAAACACAACTAAGGAGCCAGGTGATAACTTATTTAAAGCATGTTGGACCTTTCAAACATGCACAACTCAAAGGAAGGAATTTTGATGAAATCCATTCTCTCTATGCGAAATACAAGAGGAGGTTTGAGAACTTTGTTCCAATTAGATCAGAAAGGATGAGCAAGCTCTTAAAGAGATGAACGAGAAAAGAAGAGGAATAAGTACCCCCAAAGATGTGCCAAAGGTACTTAAAGAACCTAAAGGTACTTTGACTAAAGAAGCTACGACAAAAGCTGAGAAGCCTATAAAAGTCGAAGAAACACCGCATGTACCTGAGGAAAAGGATTTGGATGAAGAAAAGTTGCTAAAGATGATGAAAAAGAGTACAAAAAGAGGAAAAGGTATTTGAGGAAGGTACTTCCAAGGAGGACAAGGTATCTAAAGAATGTACTTTGAAAGAAAGGTAAAAGAGCAAAGCAAGGAAACATGTAAAAAGGATGCTTGAGTAAGACATTGATGATGAGCACAAAATGTGCTTAAAGATTATCCAGAAGATGACTATGATGTGTTGACAACTAGATCTCCCATATTTAGTTGGGAAGCTACTGTTAACCAAGATCTGGAAACTCATATATTCTACAGAGCTAATGAAACCTGTAGGTATTTAAAATGGTTGGAAGATGTTTTGCCTTTACTTGACATACATGATCTAGAGGAATTATATGATGCAGTAAAGAAAGGATGTGAGAACAGATAAGAAAGACATGGAATAATACTAAGAGGAGAACTAGAGGTTATGTTTGAAACTCCTTATAAGTATGATGAAATTTTTTGGAAAGGTCAAGAGACCTGGATTCCTACACAATGGAAGCTTTATCATTCGTGTGACATTCATACCATAGAAGTTGATCAGGTAACCTACTATATGTTGCAAGAAAGAAGATATCCTTTAAAAAGAGTGCTACTTGAAAGATTGTTAGAAACACAGTATGAAGTCCCCGAAGAATCAACAAGTGCACTAGTTTAATAAGATTTGTGAAGCATCATTTTAAGGAGCTTGAGAAGGATGAGGAGGCTGAAATGGAGTTACAAGTGTTTGGCTTATCGGCCACACCATAAATGGTAATCAGTTCACCATGTTTAACAGACATAAGAACTGGCTAGTCCATAAGCAAACGACTTTTGGTAAATACTCCTCAAATCCGTTGACAGCTGATAGTTTGCTAAAAACTATATGGTTCTCAACTCACCATACTTAATTGTGAAGAGTTGGCTAGTACAAGACCAAACGACTCTAGGTAAAGACAACTCAAATTCGTTCATGGTTGACAATTTATCAAAAACTTGTAGGGTAATCAATGCACCTTATTCTTTAATGAATAAGGCATTGGCTATTCTAGAGAAAACGACTAACTAGTAAAGAATAAACAAATCCGTTGATGGTTGGTGATTTGCAAAAAATCACAAAGCCAATACAAATTGGATTATTGCTAACTATCTTTTGTAGGTGAGATGATAAAAGATGATTGTTGTCAGAAGGTTGCAGAAAAGATGTTGATGTCAAGATTCAAATGTTCAAAGAACCAAATATTAAAGACAAAGATAAACTCCAAACTATTAAAATATCAAGAGTTTATCATACTAGAAGAAGGAAGTTCTGAAGAGTGTTTAAATGTATTTATGTGTGCTATCTGTTTGAAGATGACAATACTGCCCCTAAAGTCTATGAGCTCCATAAGCTAAATATTAAGACATGAAGATAAAGATATTCAAAAAAAAAAGATAAAGATATTCAAGACAGAGAAACAAGAAGATAATAACTAATCAATCATGTTTAGGAGAGGATTGTTTAGAAATTAGCAAATACCGTTAGTGTTAGCGTAGTATCGCTAGTGGTGGCTTGTACCGCTAGTATTATAAAGGTATTTGTACGTACCAGTAGTTTTAATATGTGTACCGTGCAGAAGATATGCGCGATCTATGTTAGGAAAGGATATGTTAGAGATATAGTAGGAATAGATATATTAGTATAATGCATGGGTATAGCAAGCCCAGTAGACTTTTCTAGGGTTCCTTAGTTTATAAAAGGAACACACGGTTGTTGAAGTCGAAACACCTCAACAACTTATTCGATCAATAAAAGTTTATTATTTAGTAATTCTCTGTGTTCTTTTTAGAATTAATAAGTTAGATTCCGCCTAACTTATTCTTGTTAGTTGAGTTTTTCTAGTTCCTAGTTTGTTATCAAGCTACGTGCAATCCTTAACAGGCTATTAAGATCTATTCATTGGTATCAACATATAATATTTTTATGATTATATGATCACTATTGTTATGTTATCTTGTTGTGTTATTGCTATAAGTGGCTAATCACTTAGGTGCTGGCCATTTATGATATTGTTATTTATGTTGTGGTAGTTTCTTAGTTGATGTTCTTAACTATTTAGGATATTCTTATACATTTTATGCAATCTTTGTAGTTTGGTAGTATTTGATTTGTTTAAAGATCTTCCTTAGCCATATGATTGGTGTATAGGAACTCATCGTTGGAAACTTTAGAAAGGAATTTACTAGGGACATGTTGGCAACTTTTTTACGTGTAGGGTTCGAAAGATTACCTCCTGTGATAAGTTATTTACTTAAAAATGCAAGAAACCAAGTGGTAGGGTTTGGGAAATTAGGCCATAAGGGTAGATGTGATTCAATCATTGTTGACTCTATATATGACTAGCCACAAGGGCGATAGTTGGGATTTAGAAGACATAGGGAAACGATTATTAACTAAATAGGATTGTCGATATTATGACCACTAAACATTAATAACTAGACATTGCACTAGAAACATAATCACAACTAGATAACAATATAGTAACCAGGCTAGTACATTTACCCTATCGACATCTATATGTTATTTTCTCTTCAATAATTTTCTTTTAATTCGTAGTTATTATTAGTTTTCATTATTATTTCAAACTCGTGACAGACCTTTCAAATTAAAAAAATACTATTAGCTACTTGGACGACCTAGGATTTACTAGCTTATACTTCACACGACCGGGTTCTCCGTTAGTACATTGTAGGTAGATCGAGTTTTATAAATTTAAAACTTGATAAAAATATTTTAAAATAAACTACACATCAAGCTTTTGACGCTGTTGTCGGGGAGCTAATTTTGTTTCTAGTTTAAATACCGCTAACTTGTTTTTTAGTAAAAAACATGTCAGGAATAGATATAAATACGCTTACGATGGAGCAATATTTTGCGACTATTCGTGAAGACCATACACCAGGTGTGGTCACGCCATAGATAGATAAGAATGTGAAGTTCGAGATTCGCGAAGATTTCATAAGGGAGTTGGGGAAAGATATGTATTCTAGAAACGCTCACAAGGATGCTCATAAACATGTGGATGACGATTTGGATATTATGAGTCTTTTCCGTATTCTATATATCTCATAGGATTCGTAATGTTGAGATTACTCCCTATGACTCTGACTAGAGCCGCTACGAGATGGTTGGACGACTTATCATCTGGATCGATCCTCATTTGGGATGCATTGAAGAATGCATTTATTCAAAGATAATGCCCACTTTCTAAGATGGCTAAATTTCTTGAATAGATCTATAGTTTCAAGCAGGAGGGTGATGAAACATTGTACCTAGCATGATGAAGGTATATGGATTTATTAAATAACTATCCAACTCAAGATTTAAATGTTCATCAGAAAGTGCACATGTTCTATAAGAGTTAGATAACATCACTCGACAAAGTCTGGATTCGCAAGGTCCTATTCTTAGCATGACTCTAAAAGATACTTTGGCTGTAATACAGGAAAGGGCAGACCATTTACTAAAGTGGCACGATGGATCGAGGAGAAAGGATATTAGTAGTAGTTATGTCGGATTAACTGCTATCACAAATAAACTTGGTAAGTTAGGGTGCGACATGAAGAAGTTAAAGGAGAATGTGTACACCATTATGGTCGGATGTGATATCTGCGGGGTAACTCGTCGAAAGAAATGCCCAAAGTATGAGACCATCGAGAAGGTTGAAGAAGTAAAGCATGGTGAATATGGGCGTCCGTTCAATCGATAAAACAACAAGTATCATGTAGGACCGCTAGGTTACTTCACGAGAATTGATAACAGACCACCCTTAGAGAAAGGAAGTCGAGCCTCAAAGAGTTGTTGAGTAGACATTTGAACGAATCGACCAAGATAAATGCAAGAATGGAAGAGATAATGATAAATTTGCAAGAAAATTCTGACACTAATCTTAGAAATCAAATTGTATCCCTGAAGAGCCTAGAAATCCAATTGAAGCAACTTTAGAAAGACTTCGATGCCCAAGAACATAAAGAGAAGTCTCAGTATTTGGTATTGTTTTCCAATGATAAGAAGAAGCAGGTTGAGAGCCAGGAACAACCTAGTGACAATGCCATGCTAGATACCACATAAGAAACTTGAACCAGGAAAGTTTACTATCTCATGTTCCATAGGTACTTATACTACCGATGCTTTATCTGACTTGCGTGCAAGTTTTATTGTGATGTCTAAAAATATGTTTGAAAAATTTAATTTAGGTAATCTAAAAAGCACCAATATTGTAGTAGAAATGAATGTCATGTCTAAGAAAGCACCTCTATGAATGGTTGAAATTTTTTGGTTATAATTGATAAGTTCTTATTCTTGGCTAATTTTATTGTTATAGATAGGTATGGGAAGCTTAATGAGACAATGATTATAATAAGATCAAATTTATCTATTCCACATGTTAGGATCAAAAGTCACCAAGGGAAAATATCAATGGGAGTAGAAGATGATAAGATTATACTCGACATGTGTGGGAACATAAATGAACGAACAAACACCTCACCGGGGGTGTTTATGGTTAATGGGATTGAAGAAAATGAGGAGTTCGACATACTAGATATCAGTGATGATTGGTTTTCATACAAAACTCATCCGCGTTTAGAATTTTATAGGAATAATGAAACCTATGAGGCACATAATTTTAAGTAATTCTCTATTAAACATCACTGATAGGTGTGTAAACACCCATCCTTTTACCACTTAATTCTGAGTAAAACGAGACCAAAACACGTATTTAATATCATTTGTTTGGAATTATGCGTGGTTTTTGTGTTTATTGTGTTTTCAGAGCCAACCGGATGAATATTAAAGAAAACATGGGATTGCACGGGTTTTACCGAAGAAAAAAGACTCAAGATAAAGTCTATTGTCCAAGAGATGCAAAAGATTTGAAGTCACCGGGCCTATTCAAAGATTTATCGAAGAAAAGGACCAAAGATGGAAGATTTACATAAGTCGAAGAAACTCAAGTCTATTAAACGAAGAAATTAAAAGACGAGTTGAATTTAATCGATGACAAATCCTGAATCAGAATCGAAAACGTCAACTTTTCTGAAAAGACGAGAAGACAAGAAGAACGGGAGAAAGCCCACTCACCAACCAAAACAAACAAGCCTATAATTAGTCCACCCTCACACATTTTAGCCAGTTAGTTTAGTTTTCTTCTCCCCCACTTTTCTCTCTTTTTAGTTCGTCCCATCACCAACACCACTAGGGTGTTTGGTGATCTTGATCTTTTAATTTTAATCTTGTAATTTTCATCTTTATTTTGTTATTGTTAAAACATCAATCATCAATACAAAGTCTTGTTAATCTTTCCATTTCATCTTGTTCATCGTCATCTTTATCTTCAAGTTCTTAAGTTCTTATTTTATTGAGTTTGATCTTCAAAAGTTGTTGGGATTTGTGTTTTTGTTAATGGGATTTGTAGTTTATGGTTAGTAGATGCTTTGTGTTTAGTTTTATTTAAGATTTGGTGAAAAACTTGGTGATTTTTGGATTAAAATTAGTTTTCCTTGTTCTTCGGGTAATATTACTGTATCTGTGTTCCCAGGTTCCGGATGAACACCAAATGTTCCGAATGAGTTTTGTTTCTGAAAAGTTACGAATGAGTCACAAACTTCCGAACGAACCACAAAGTTCCGGATGAGTTACAATCTTCCGAATGAACAGTAAGTTCCGGATGAATGTGTTTTAAAAA
Source organism: Glebionis coronaria (assembly GCA_025667525.1). NCBI lineage: Eukaryota > Viridiplantae > Streptophyta > Magnoliopsida > Asterales > Asteraceae > Glebionis > Glebionis coronaria. The sequence continues at coordinate 632,687,868 of CM046875.1, read as the reverse complement.
GTTCCGAGTGAGTTTTTGTTTAAAAAAGTTCCGAATCAGTATAAAGTTCCGAACGAACTGAATGTTCCGGATGAACCTAATCTTCCGAATGAACCAAAGTTTCGGATGAGTCTAAAGTTCCGAATGAAGTAAAAACTTCCGAATGAATCATTAAGTTCCGAATGAATTAGAAACTTCTGAATGAGCACTAAGTTCCGAATGAACAAAGTTCCGCATGAGTCTATAGTTCCGAATGAGTTTTAAGTTCCGGATGAAGCCAATCTTCCGAGTGAAAGTTCCGAATCAAGGTTAAAAAGTTCCGAATCAATTTTTCTTTAGTGTTACTGTTCTACTGTTTTACTGTTTATATTTTAACTGTTATTTTAAACTTTAATTTCAGTTTTCATTTTAGTTTTAAGTTCAAGTTTTTATAAATTGTCATTTAAGTAATTATCTTTGATTTAAGTTTTCATTTTAAGTACTTTTAACATTTAGTGTATTAGGAAACCAAACCCTTTTATTTAGTAACCAAGAACAATCATTCCACTTAAGGCTTAGATCAATTCGAGAGGACTGAGAGAAATTAGAACCCATACAAAATCAGTGTATCAAATGGCGCCGCTGCCGGCTCTTCTCGTTAAGATCAAAAGTTTTTTGTGAGAACTTGGATTTTGGGATCCGTTCCCCGTGAACGTTACTTTTTCATAAAATTTTTCAAAAACACTAAAAAATATAAAATTTTCAAAAATACAAAAAAATTAAAAAACATAAAAACCAAAAATATTTTTGCTTTGTTTTTCTTTGTTCGTTCTTTTGCAGGTGTATGCGCACTCGATCCACGTCTTATCAAGAGCCCGAGCCTCTCGATAACTTAGACATGGCTGGTGTACAAAACAACAACAACATACCACCTCCAAACAACAATAATAACAACAACAACCCGCCTTTCAACAACATGAACAATAACAACAACAATGAGCCCCTTTCGGATAATCGCCCGATGATTGAATTGCTGCAAGCTCATGTAGATGGCAACACTGGCCCAATTGTCATACCTCCAATTGCCGCCAACAACTTTGAGCTAAAATCAGGCTTTATCCAGATGGTCTCTGCTCAACCATTCTTGGGACGTACCATTGATGACCCACATGACCACATCAAGAGATTCTTGCAACTCACTAACACGGTCAAATTCAATGGTGTTCCACAAGAGGTTATCAGGTTACAACTTTTTCCCTTTTCTTTAGAGGGACAAGCCCGGCATTGGCTTGCTAAGGAACCGCCACAGAGTATTCTCTCGTGGACGGATTTGGAAACAAAGTTTATCAATTACTTTTTCCCACCCTCTCGTACTACCGCTTTGCGGAATGAAATCATAAATTTTGAACAAAAGTACGATGAGTCGTTCAGTGAATCTTGGGATCGTTTTAAAGATCTTTTAAGAAAATGCCCACAACATGGTTTTACCAAAGTACATCAAAATAATACTTTTTACAATGGTTTAAGCATGAGTGACCAAGATTCACTGAACAGTGCCTCGGGGGGTAATCTATTGGCTAAGACTTCCAATGCTGCTTGGGATATCATTGAGAATAAGTCTCGTGTGCAAACCAAGAGTGTTCGGACCAATGTCGCTAGTGCTAGCACTAGTGACAGCGACAAGCGATTGGACAAAATCACTACGCTTCTTGAATCGCTTGTCACCCACACCGTCAGCAACAACAACAACAACAACGCTAAACACGCTCAAGTTAGTGCTGTTAGCCAACCTTGTGAGATATGTGGTGGTCCTCACTCCTACACTACTTGTACTGCCACCCACGACTACCCTGCTGAGAATGTGAATGCGGCATATGGCACCTATCCTCAACCTGCTTATCAAGCTAGACCTCAAGGTGACCGTAATTTACTTAGCTACCGTTCCAACAATTATCTTTCACCACCTGGTTTTCCTCCTACCAACCCAAACCAACAACAAAACCTTAATCGCCCTCCTCAACAACAACAACAACCTCGACAACCATACATCCCTCCTCACAAGCAGCAACAACCACCTCAACGTAACAACCAAGTTTACCAACAACCTGCTTATCAACCACCCGCATACAATGCTCCTCCCAACCAAACCACCACTGCATTACACCAAGAGGTTGCAACCTACATGAGGACCAATGATGTGATCGTGGAAAATCTCCAACAGGAAGTGCGAAACTTGAAAGCAGACTTGGTCAAACAAGGGAACGATTTGAGAGCCGACATGAGAAATACGTTGGATAGCCAAACTAATGATCTGAGGAACATGATGGCTGGTTTCTTCCAAGGTAATCAACCCTCTTCTTCGGGTACTCTTCCGAGTAACACCGTTGCGAATCCAAGAGGGGAGATGAAAGCAATCACCACTCGAAGTGGCAAAGGTACCAAGGAACCCGAGCTTCCTATACCTCCACCGGTGGTTGTGACTAAGGAGAACGAGTCACCTGCTCCTATTCCTCATCCTTCTCCTTCCCCAAGTTATCCACCTCTTCCTTCTACCCCTCCTCCACCTGTGGTTGTGAGTGATCCTATTCCCCTAAAGCCTTCTTCTTCATCTAATATACCTTATCCTTCAAGGTTGAGGAAAGAGAAGCAAAAGAGCAAGGATGATATTCAGGTTTCGAACTTCCTTAAAATGTTCAAACAATTGAATTTCAATATCTCCTTCGCTGAGGCTCTCGCTCACATGCCTAAATATGCAAAAATGTTTAAAGATCTTCTGAGCGACAAGGAAAAGCTCCTCGATATTGCCAACACCCAACTTAATGAGAATTGCTCTGCAGTGCTCTTAAGGAAATTGCCAACCAAGCTTGGTGATCCGGGTCGTTTCTTAATTCCTTGCAATTTCCCGGGAGTAGAGAATTGCATGGCCCTAGCCGATCTAGGTGCCAGTATTAATCTTATGCCTCTAAGCGTTTGGAAGCAATTATCTCTCCCTGAGCTAGTCCCCACCAAAATGACTTTGGAATTGGCCAACCGTACGGTTGCTTATCCAGTGGGGATAGCCGAAGACGTCATTGTAGGAGTCGACAAATTCACCTTCCCTGCTGATTTCGTTGTCGTCGACTACGAGATGGACCCCCGTGTGCCACTAATTGTTGGTCGTCCATTCTTGAGGACCGGTCGCACTCTCATCGATGTTGAAGCCGGTGAGCTTATCATGAGAGTGGGTGACGATAAAGTAGTCTTCAACATGGGAAAGCTTTCTAAACAGCCTTATTCATACGAGAGTGTTAATTGTATTGACGTTCTTGACGAGGCTTGTGAAGAACACTTCAAAGATGCTTGTAAAAGTATTCCTACCTCTCTTCCCAATGTTGAGACCGTTTCCTCTATCGACTCATCACTATCTCTATTTGGAGAAAGTGATTTCCTTTGGAAAGATTTGGAAGCCACCATGGGAGATGTGAATTTAGACAATGACGATTCTACTACCAATTGGGATGAAGATCTCAGCTTCATTGAAAACCTTCTCAAAGAAGACAATCCTTCTCCTCCATCTCCCACGATCATTGCTATCGATACTCCGACTTCGAATACGCCTCCCGTCGAAAATCCTCCGGATTTAGAACTTAAGGAGTTGCCGCCCCATCTCGAGTATGTATTCCTTGAAGAAGAGAAGAAGTCGCCCGTCATCATCGCAAAGGACCTAAAAGAAGAAGAAAAAGCCCGACTTGTCGCCGTGTTGAAAGATCATAAGAAGGCTATTGCTTGGAAGATTTCGGATATTCGTGGAATTGATCCTCACTTCTGCACACACAAAATTCTCATAGAGGACGACTTTAAGCCCACAATTCAAAGCCAACGAAGGGTGAATCCAAAAATCCATGAAGTCATCAAAACAGAGGTTATCAAACTTCTTGATGCGGGTATGATTTACCCTATTTCGGATTCACCATGGGTTAGTCCAATCCATTGTGTGCCCAAGAAGGGCGGAATAACCGTTGTTCCCAATGAACACAACGAGTTGATTTCCACTCATCTCGTTACTGGGTGGAGAGTTTGTATAGACTACCGGAAACTCAATGATGCCACGAGAAAGGATCATTTCCCTCTACCTTTTATGGACCAAATGCTTGAACGCTTAGCGGGTAATGAATATTACTGCTTTCTTGATGGTTTCTCGGGTTATTTCCAAATACCCATCGATCCCCAAGATCAAGAGAAAACTACATTCACTTGTCCCTATGGCACATTTGCTTACAAAAGAATGCCTTTTGGCTTATGCAATGCCCCCGGGACTTTCCAAAGGTGCATGTTAGCTATCTTCCATGACATGGTTGAACAAACCATGGAAGTCTTCATGGATGATTTCTCGGTCTTCGGGGATTCCTTCTCTTCTTGCCTTGCCAATTTGGAACGTATGCTTAAGCGGTGCGAAGACACTCGCCTTGTTCTGAATTGGGAAAAATGCCATTTTATGGTAAAAGAAGGCATCGTGCTTGGACATAAGATCTCGAAAGCCGGTCTTGAAGTAGACCGTGCTAAAGTCGATGTTATCGCAAAGTTGCCTCCACCTTCAACCGTGAAGGGTGTGAGAAGTTTCCTGGGTCATGCGGGCTTCTACCGTCGATTCATCAAAGATTTTTCTCAAATCGCTCGCCCGATGACCCACCTCTTGGAAAAAGATACTCCTTTTATCTTTTCCAAAGAGTGTCTCGAAGCATTCAACTCGCTAAAGGATAAGCTAACTAAGGCACCCGTCTTGGTCACCCCTAATTGGGAGCTTCCCTTTGAGTTGATGTGCGATGCTAGTGATTTTGCTATTGGAGCGGTTCTGGGACAAAGAGTGAATAAACACTTCCAACCAATCCATTACGCTAGCAAGACAATGACAGGGGCACAATTGCATTATACGACAACCGAAAAAGAGCTTTTAGCTGTTGTCTATGCTTTTGAAAAATTCCGCCTCTATCTTGTCCTTTCCACAACAATTGTGTATACCGATCACTCCGCGCTGAAGTACTTGTTGACAAAGCAAGATTCCAAACCAAGACTTCTTCGCTGGGTTTTGCTGCTCCAGGAATTTACAATCGAAATTCGCGATAAAAAAGGAGCAGAAAACCTAGCCGCGGATCATCTCAGTAGACTTGAGGATCCTTACCAGGGGGATCATCCAAACAAAGAAATCAATGATTCTTTTCCCTTGGAGACCTTAATGTCTATAAATTCGAAATCTAATGAAACCCCGTGGTTTGCGGACTTTGCAAACTACTTGGCGGGTGGAATTCTCAAGGAAGGGTTGACGTCTCAACAAAAGAAAAAGTTCTTCACCAACATTAAGACTTACTTTTGGGACGACCCTTACCTATTCAAACAATGTGCCGACCTGATTATCCGTCGATGTGTTGATGGACCGGCAGCTTCGGAAATCCTTGATGCTTGCCACAAAGGACCCACCGGTGGTCACTTTGGTCCCAACTACACCGCTAAAAAAGTGTTTGATTCGGGATTTTATTGGCCCTCCATATATCGTGACGCTCACGATATGGTTAAAAAATGTGATGTTTGCCAAAAACAAGGCACGATCACACATAAAGACGAGATGCCTCAGAATTTCATACAAGAGTGTGAAATCTTTGATGTTTGGGGTATAGACTTTATGGGTCCATTCCCTTCTTCTAAAGGAAACAAATACATCCTTGTAGCCGTTGACTACGTTTCAAAGTGGGTTGAAGCCAAAGCTTTACCTACTAATGACGCAAGGGTGGTTTGTAACTTTCTAAAAGTTCTTTTCGCTAGATTCGGTGTGCCTCGTGCCATTATTAGTGATCGTGGGACTCATTTCTGCAATGACCAATTCGCAAGAGTCATGGCTAAGTACGGTGTAAATCATCGTCTTTCCACAGCCTACCACCCACAAACTAATGGTCAGGCTGAAATATCCAACCGAGGACTTAAGCGAATTCTGGAAAGAACCGTGGGAGAGCATCGTGCCTCATGGGCTGATAAACTTGATGATGCTTTGTGGGCTTTCCGTACTGCTTACAAGACCCCGATTGGCTGTACGCCTTATCGTCTTGTGTACGGGAAAGCGTGCCACCTCCCCATTGAGTTGGAGCACAAGGCTTATTGGGCCTTGAAGTGGGCTAATTTTGATATTAACAAAGCCGGTGACCTACGCAAGATCCAACTCAATGAGCTGAATGAACTCCGGAATGAGGCTTATGAAAATTATTTGATCTATAAGGAAAGAACTAAGCTCATTCACGACTCCAAGATCAAAAACCAAGAGTTCCATGTTGGAGACAAAGTCTTACTTTTTAACTCTCGGTTGAAAATCTTCTCAGGAAAGCTCAAATCTCGTTGGTCCGGCCCATTCACCATTGCCCAAATTTTTCCATATGGTACTCTCGAGCTCGCTCAACCTAATGGACCTAATTTTAAGGTGAATGGCCAACGAGTGAAGTTGTACTTTGGTGAGGACACCTCTCAGGAGGTGATTCCATCCCTCACCACGTTCCCCATGAACTAATTTTGGGTCGAGTCAGGCTCGTGACTCGGTTATCAAAAACAAGCGCTCCTCGGGAGGCAGCCCGAGTATCTATCCTTTTATGTTTTAACCTCCTAAGTGTAGGGGGACTTCCATACGTGTTTGTCTTTGTGTGGTGATGTGATTACAGGGATTAGTGCACTCTTGGAACCTACGAAGAACCGTGCTCCCGTGTTATCCGAAATCCGGTTCTATCTCTCAACTATCGTGATTCAATTTTCTTCATACTCACATTTGAAATTGATCACTTTAGTCGTCTCTTCCTTAACTTGAGTTAACCAACGTGCACAATGTCATAAGTGTAGGGGAGATTTTTCCCACATGCTTAAACATTGAGGACAATGTTTATCTTAAGTGTAGGGGGGACTTCTATCGAATTTTTAAGTGGACTTTTCCATGAAAATGCCTTCATTTAACCGGAAAATCTTATTTTTCAACATTTTTCAATTTTTTTATTAACTTTGGCCATTTAGTCGTAATTTTTAAATTTTTCCTCGTTACTTTCATATGTATATATCCCGCAAATAAGTCAAAAATATTAATAAAGTGGTGTAGCTAGTTTAGAAATCTTTGACATATTAGGCCCGTTGCGATTATTTTGACTCAACCCGAATAGACTTATCCAAGTTTATTCTAGCTAGTATCCTTAACCATGTAGACCTTAATTGGTTTATTAGGCTAAGTATCCACGAGTCTCATTATTTGAGATTTTAAATTGTGGAGGACGAGAAATGATAGAGTCAGTTATAAGTCAGTATTCTTGCACAAGCTCACTTGGTGTAATTATTTGCCTATTCTCCCATCACTTGCTAATAATTTATCTGCAATAAGTAAGGTCGTACGATTTGAAAAGTTACTTAGCTTCTAGCCCAAGATCGTTTAAAAGTTGCTCGGTAATGATAAGAGTTCATAGCCAAGGCATAACTTATGAAGCGGGGCGCGAAGATTGGCGAGTCCGAAAAGGCCCTAACAAGGCATGAGGATTCAATCTTATTGCTAAAGATCCAAGATGATGTGAAAAGCATTATTCCCAAAGTCAATATGAAGGATCAAGACTCACGACGAAAAGCAATCAACTCCCATAAAGATGATGGAGAAGTCTATCCGAAAAGACCCTAACAAGGTATGAGGATAAATAGATCCAAGTCCGAAAAGGAGGCGGATCGTTGTATCTCAAAATCCCAAATAAAGATTGAAGAAATAATCATGAAGTCGTGGTCAACAAAGTTGGAGTACCCCTCAAAAATCTCCAAGTGAAGAAACTCTATGAACGATGAGAAGACCATTATCTCAAGCACGTCTCTCAAGATATGAAGTATGAAGTACATGCCAAATATCGGCCCGAGAAAGGTCTCAAATCGTGAACCAAGTTATGCCAAGATATGAACTTTTTGATATCCCGAGAAGCAGTTTTAAGAGATTTTGTCCTTTAGCTAACTATTGATCAAATCGTCCTACTTTGCTTTCAGCCTTAATAAACTATCGAAATAAGTCCAAAAATGCATCTTCATGATCATTCTAAGACAAAAATAAAATATAAGAGATACACCTAGGAATAAGGGAGTTTAAGCATTTAATTAAGCCATGTGTGTAAGTGTTTGATTTACTAACTTATAATAACAATGATCTCGTTTTTAAGCTTAGTTTGGGGAACGTGAAACTTGAAGGTGATAAATATTCGCAGTACCAAAGCCCTAATGTAATTCATTGGTTTCTTTGCAAGTTATTTCTATTCTTTTGTTTCCTTTTAAGTTTAATTTCTTTTAGTACTTTAAATTTTTGTTTAGTAGTATTTGAATAAGGCCAAGGTTGATCGATTATGAGAAAAGTGTAAAATTGCTTTATCACTAAGCATTGCATGAGGGCATGGCAATGGTTAAGTGTAGGGGATTTGATAGGTGTGTAAACACCCATCCTTTTACCACTTAATTCTGAGTAAAACGAGACCAAAACACGTATTTAATATCATTTGTTTGGAATTATGCGTGGTTTCTGTGTTTATTGTGTTTTCAGAGCCAATCGGATGAATATTAAAGAAAACATGGGATTGCACGGGTTTTACTGAAGAAAAAAGACTCAAGATAAAGTCTATTGTCCAAGAGATGCAAAAGATTTGAAGTCACCGGGCCTATTCGAAGATTTATCGAAGAAAAGGACCAAAGATGGAAGATTTACATAAGTCGAAGAAACTCAAGTCTATTAAACGAAGAAATTAAAAGACGAGTTAAATTTAATCGACGACAAATCCCGAATCAGAATCGAAAACGTTAACTTTTCTGAAAAGACGAGAAGACAAGAAGAACGGGAGAAAGCCCACTCACCAACCAAAACAAACAAGCCTATAATCAGTCCACCCTCACACATTTTAGCCAGTTAGTTTAGTTTTCTTCTCCCCCACTTTTCTCTCTTTTTAGTTCGTCCCATCACCAACACCACTAGGGTGTTTGGTGATCTTTATCTTTTAATTTTAATCTTGTAATTTTCATCTTTATTTTGTTATTGTTAAAACATCAATCATCAATACAAAGTCTTGTTAATCTTTCCATTTCATCTTGTTCATCATCATCTTTATCTTCAAGTTCTTAAGTTCTTATTTTATTGAGTTTGATCTTCAAAAGTTGTTGGGATTTGTGTTTTTGTTAATGGGATTTGTAGTTTATGGTTAGTAGATGCTTTGTGTTTAGTTTTATTTAAGATTTGGTGAAAAACTTGGTGATTTTTGGATTAAAATTAGTTTTCCTTGTTCTTCGGGTAATATTACTGTATCTGTGTTCCCAGGTTCCGGATGAACACCAAATGTTCCGAATGAGTTTTGTTTCTGAAAAGTTCCGAATGAGTCACAAACTTCCGAACGAACCACAAAGTTCCGGATGAGTTACAATCTTCCGAATGAACAGTAAGTTCCGGATGAATGTGTTTTAAAAAGTTCCGAGTGAGTTTTTGTTTAAAAAAGTTCTGAATCAGTATAAAGTTCCGAACGAACTGAAAGTTCCGGATGAACCTAATCTTCCGAATGAACCAAAGTTCCGGATGAGTCTAAAGTTCCGAATGAAGTAAAAACTTCCGAATGAATCATTAAGTTCCGAATGAATTAGAAACTTCCGAATGAGCACTAAGTTCCGAATGAACAAAGTTCCGCATGAGTCTATAGTTCCGAATGAGTTTTAAGTTCCGGATGAAGCCAATCTTCCGAGTGAAAGTTCCGAATCAAGGTTAAAAAGTTCCGAATCAATTTTTCTTTAGTGTTACTGTTCTACTGTTTTACTGTTTATATTTTAACTGTTATTTTAAACTTTAATTTCAGTTTTCATTTTAGTTTTAAGTTCAAGTTTTTATAAATTGTCATTTAAGTAATTATCTTTGATTTAAGTTTTCATTTTAAGTACTTTTAACATTTAGTGTATTAGGAAACCAAACCCTTTTATTTAGTAACCAAGAACAATCATTCCACTTAAGGCTTAGATCAATTCGAGAGGACTGAGAGAAATTAGAACCCATACAAAATACATGTATCAATCACACATGTGAAATGGTCCTCATAGAATCATCTGATGGTGGTGTATGTGAACCATGACCTACTTGTAATCATGACTTAGTTTTTTGTTATTGAGGGTTTGCTATAAAATATGATCTGGTGGTCTAGTTGGGCAGTAGATGGTGGTAGCCATGGTTAGAGAGAGATGGAAGTGTGTTTCTAGAGAGAGAAAGACAAGTTTATAAAATGAAGAAGAAAAACACAAACAACAACCCCTCCTTGGAAGCCTTGGAGGGGTATTTATAGTCACTCACGCGTACATACTATACATCGTTTCCTAGTCTAGTCCTTACGTGAGTGACTATGATAACTAATGAGAATTCTTAAATGTCGTCACATAAAGTGAATTTCCAACAATCTTCCCCAATGGGACGACGTGTAGAATTCCTTACAATATTTTTCCTAACAACTACATAATGATTAAGAACAAAATCTTCCATGAAGTATTCAATGCTGATGATGTCTTCTGAGGCCTTTGACTTCAAGTCTTCACTTCAAAACGACTCATCTTTGTAGTAACTTGTAGAAGAAGTACTGTAACGGCACAAGCTAAGTAACCCAGTAACCTATATACTTCTGGTTAAGGAGAAGCTTCGAATTAACTTTCCCCTAATTCATGCCACATATTCTTGATGTAGAAGCTTTTAATAGCTTCCCCCTAAACCAACAATCCTCATAAGCAATTACAAAGCTTTCAATAAAGCTTAAAATGATTAAGAGCACAACGAAATTTAACAAGCAAACCCCATCATATGAAATGATAATGTTGCTATGAGTGATTGAAAGTTTGGGGCACACCACGTCTCTTCTCGCGCTTGAATAATTCTTCTGAATTTTTCTTCCCCCTGAAAGTTGAAGTTATGCATACTAGAAAGAATAAAGACATTTCTTCCTCCACGTAGTTGAAGAAAGGAAACCAATCCCATGTATGAAGCCCAAATATTGAAGTAGACACTTTAACCATTCATGAAGTTGACATCGTAACACCAGAGTCAATTAAGTCCCAGAAATGCACATATCTTCTTCCGGAGATGCGCCAGAGTTAATTAAGTCCCAGAATGCATATCTCTCCATATAGGATAACGATGATGAATAATTGAAACATTAAAACAATTAATCATCGAACAATAGTGTACCTCTTTTACCCATCAGAGACTGTTTCGTTCATTTCTTCCCCTATGTATGTTGAAAGATGCACTAAACGCCACGAGTTAAAACACTGATTTTCTCTGCAGTTATGACATTTGTCTTCCCGGAATGCCTTCAAATAAAAAGAAGGTGTAAAGTTCATCACGTGTACTCGTTGTGCGTTTAATATGTCTTCTTCTTCCCTTTGATGGTTTCGAAACCTTGGAACCAGCAATAAATCGTACGCACATGTAGCTGAAATCTCGTGAGAGTAATAAATTAGCTTAAATATATTCGGCGAGAATAAGTTGCTGATCGAAATTATCTACTCATAAACTCTCCATGGCAATCTTTACCAACCCCTTTGTAGGATATTTAAAGTGACCACTGATGGAGTAAATCCGATATACCAAACGTGAAACTGAATAAGAATGCGTCGACCTTGTGACTTAAGCTTGCACTATTGTTGAATAAGGAACGGTGTAGAAATATCCTTGTTGAGAAATTTCTAAGTGCCCAATACATTACTGGAAAAGTATATAAGCACGACACCTCTTGAAATTATCCACATTGACTATGCGCGTGAAACTGAGTACAACAATGTAGCTCATTAAAGTGATAGTTATCCAGGTCATCAACCAACCACCCCGAACCCAAAAACTAGATAATCAAGTCTTCATCCTAAAGATTAAGCATGAGCAAGTTATCTTTCAAAGATAAAATAAGTTCACGCCTTCGATAAATCCGACTTCAGCTTCAAATAATAATACCCGATTAAAACCGTAGCCACTATAATTCAAATTTTGCTATTTTTCTCGGTCTCGTCAAAATAAATCTTGTCACTTGGTCTCATCTTTTTGTCACTTTGTCTCGTCACTATTGTCTTTGTCAAGCCCCGATTATAACCAATAATCCACTTAATACACAAATTTTATCCAATATAGTAAATTTTGAGATAAAACTCGGATATGATGTTTATCAAGTCACACAACCCAACACCAATTTAAACTATACCTAAATATTAGGTATAAAAGAGACCAAACCCTAATCATACTTCATAACTTATAACCCTAATCATAATACTTGCGGCCACACACCGATCATAACCTCCGCCCCATCTTCTTACTATCTCCTAAAACGCAACCACCAAATCTCTTTCTTATCTTCATCGTAAACTCATCTCATCAAATATCTGCCCCCATCACATCTAATTTTCCATTTCATTTCTATATCCATCCGTCTCAAATCAATCCCATGAAGAACAAATCAAACCTCGATCTTATATAATATTCTATGAATCTCATCAATCTTAAATCACAAAACAAATTCGACGCATCCTTAAAGTTGGCCAGAAACCGAGAGAAGACACGGAGATCATTTCATATGGTCTCGGGTAAGGTGATTGTTGATGCATGTCGCTTTTCTTTAATGAATCGGAACAAAGATTGATTGTAACATAATTGTTATATATCAACTCTTTAATTTCATATATTAAAAAATGGATAATACCATTTACATGAATCTGTGATGATTTGTTTCGGATTGCATAGATCAATTAAGATCTTTGCAAGACTTTTAGTTTTCGTGTAGAGTTATAGATCGATGAAGAATGAATTTCATACTTATAAAATCTGTAAGGATTTGTTAATAAGATGAAATAAATCTGAGATTTTTAAGGTTTATATTGAGGTGTAAATGGATTTAGATTTGAGTGATGGTGAGGTTGAATGATTTGAGAGTTGGCGAAGGGATTATAGGTTAGATAGAGGCGGTGTTGTTTGGTGTTGCTGTTGAGAGGTTGTATTTGTTGGTAGATTAGTCATTTGTGGCGGTAAGATTTTAAAACAAGATCTCGGAATGTGTGTCAAACAAGATCTGAGAATGTGTAAAACAATACATGATTTCGAAATATTGTAAAAATACACATCTCACAATATTGAAACAGATTTTGGAATATTGGGCACTTTATCATTTTCGGAATATTTAGCACTTTATCACTTTCGAAATGTTGAGCTCTTTATCATTTTCGGAATGTTGAGCTCTTTATCATTTTCGGAATATGTGCAATGTCGCCATTTCGGAATGTTGAGAATCTTATCCAAAAGTACATTTTCCAGATTTTTTGGATCTGTGTTTTTCTGGATCTAGATTTTTTTTTTGCATCTAAGCTTGATCTTCATCTCTAAAGATAAGAAAAAAAATTAGAATAGTTATACTAGATCTGTGATTTCCAAGAAAAACATTGTTAGTTCATGCACAGTTTTGACCAGAAATTAAAACCAAAACATTAAAACAAGATCTAAAAGTGTTGACCAGAAAATCATAACTGATGAGACCAATGAAAAACTTGACTGACGAAGATGGTTAACCAGACCATCGTGACAAAATATGACAGAAAGTTATGTGACAAAAACTTGATCATCGTGAAAAAAAATGTACCAGATTGAGACCAAGAACAACTTTAGACCACCAAATCAACTAGTAATAAAAACACGCAAATCCAAAGATTAAAGCATATCTCTGATACCAATTGAGGGTTTACTATAAACTATGATCCGGTGGTCTAGTTGTGTGGTAGATGGTGGTAGTCATGGTTAGAGAGAGAGAGAGAGAGAGAGAGAGAGAGAGAGAGAGAGAGAGAGAGAGAGAGAGAGAGAGAGAGAGAGATGGAAGTGTGTGTTTCTAGAGAGAGAAAGATAAGTTTATAAAATGAAGAAGAAAAACACAAACAACAATCCCTCATTGGAAGCTTTGGAGGGGTATATATAGTCACTCACACATACATACTATACATCGTTTCCTATTCTAGTCCTTGCGTGAGTGACTATGATAACTAATGGTAATTCTTAAACGTCGTCACATAAAGTGAATTTCCAACAGTGATCACTACAACAAAATCATTGTTTAGGGTCGGACGAAATTTAGGGTCGAAATTTTCGACCCTAAATTAAGGTGGGGGCCCACACATTTTCAACCCAAAAGAGCCCAAAAAAGCTGGTCAAAAAGCAGGTGGGACCCAAAAAATTTAGGGTCGAAATTTCGACCCTAAATTAAAAGTTTTAAATAATTTTAATTTATTTGTTATATAATTTATTTTTAATAATTAAAAACTATTTTAAAAGAATTAAATTTTAAATTTAATAATTTAGGGTCGAAATTTCGACCCTAAATATAAAATTTAAAATAATTTTAATTTATGTATTATATATTATATTTGTAATAACTAAAAATAATTTTAAAAAAAAATTATTTTTAATATTTAAAACTTTAGGGTCGAATTTTCGACCCTAAATTTAAAATTTTAAAAAATTTTCACGAAAAATTTAAAATTTCACACGAAAATTTTTCACGAAAAATTTAAAAAATTCGCGGTTTATATTTAGGGTCGAAATTTCGACCCTAAATTATTAAATATATTTTAAATTTTTTTTTTTAAGTGTTAATGCTTTTAAAATATTAATATATGTATATATATTTAGATAATGCAGTAATAGCTAAAAATAATTAAGTCTAAGCAGAACTAAAGCTGTGCAAATAACTTAGCAACTACAAGAACATAACAAGTTTATCAATTACAGCACAAATCCAGAAAGATCAAGCTGGTTACCACTATGAAAAACCAACTAGACTACAAATGACTGTACCCATTGTTTTAGTGCTTTCATTAGTCCCACTATCGATGGTACTAGTTTTAGTGCTTTCATTATGTACCCATTGTGAACAGGAAGATGATAATAGATGTATGTGTGCCATCCATTTTGGGTAGTTGTTTTGCTATTTAATGGTTTGTAGTTTGCCTCCAATTATCACTCACCTCAGTTTTCCAATACTAAAAAAAACAACAATAATGGCCTGGTTAGGAAGGTTAGAAGAATTAAAAGAAGTTGCTGGTTCAGATAATTGGACTGATCGAATGGTAGCATATTTTGAACAATCTGCCGAAGCGGACAAACGTTTTGGTCTGAAACTTGAACGTTTACATGAGGTTTTAGATGAAGCTGTTGAAGAAAGACAACAGTTTATCCAGGAATTAGAACGTGCTGGAGATATATATATCTTAAAGAAATGCGCTAAAGTATTGAAAGATACTCAAAAGAAGGATAAGAAAACCTCAAGTCGGTTGGAAGGTTTAATTAAAGATACAGCAGCAAGAATGACTGAGAAGGAGGAATTCGTTAAGAAAATGAAGGATCAATAAATAAGCATTCGTAAATGCTTAGAAGGAGCCTTTATTTATGAGTTTGAGCAAAGTTTGATGAAGGAATTCGTTAAGACTGTGTCTCTTTTAATCTAATTAATAATTGTTGTTCATATAGAATAAGAACCATACTAACACATGTTGTTGTGTATAATGATGCTTATGCATCTTTTATGGTTTTTGTGTTTGAAATGTACTTGTATGTTTGTATGAATAAAAAAGGCTCCTTTATTTATGAGTTTGAGCAAAATTTGATTGAAGTAAAATGCTTTTGACTGAACTTTTGACTGCAAAACCTAACACAACAGACTTAAACTAAACTTTGTGACTCAAACAAACTAAATTCTCACAATGATTCAAGCCAGAATACTAATTAATCACAGAACCAAACACTCCTAAACATAATTTTATTCGTCACAGACACTTAAACACGCGCTTAATTAAACATTGATATTACAACGATATTAGACTCGTAAACACGGAAAAAAACACATCACAAACTAGTTCAAACTAAGGTTCCCCATGTCATCGTAAAGGTCGTGAAGTAGTGCAGCTGAATCCAATGTGTGCCTATCGGAGTTGCGGTACAACTCTATCATACGCTCAAGTACCATTATCATTCCATTCAAGCGCACACAGTTTGCACACGCTGAAGAGCTTGGAGAAGAAACTGGAATCGTTGAAGGTCTGGGAGAAGAGCTTGGCTCATATCATGCAATACGATACCCTATTGGCTCATATCATGCAATACGATACCCTATTGCCTCATATCATGTAATACGATACCATATTGGCTCATATCATGTAATATGATCCCCTATTGACTCATATCATGTAATACGATCCCCTATTGACTCATATCATGTAATACGATACCATATTGGCTCATATCATGCAATACGATACCATATTGGCTCATATCATGTAATACGATACCATATTGGCTCATATCATGCAATACGATACCCTATTGGCTCATATCATGCAATACGATACCCTATTGCCTCATATCATGCAATACGATACCATATTGGCTCATATCATGCAATACGATCCCCTATTGCCTCATATCATGCAATACGATACCCTATTGGCTGATATCATGTAATACGATACCATATTGGCTCATATCATGTAATACGATCCCCTATTGACTCATATCATGTAATACGATCCCCTATTGACTCATATCATGTAATACGATACCATATTGGCTCATATCATGCAATACGATACCATATTGGCTCATATCATGTAATACGATACCATATTGGCTCATATCATGCAATACGATACCCTATTGGCTCATATCATGCAATACGATACCCTATTGCCTCATATCATGCAATACGATACCATATTGTCTCATATCATGCAATACGATCCCCTATTGCCTCATATCATGCAATACGATACCCTATTGGCTGATATCATGCAATACGATACCCTATTGGCTCATATCATGTAATACGATACCCTATTGGCTGATATCATGCAATACGATACCCTATTGGCTCATATCATGTAATACGATACCCTATTGGCTCATATCATGCAATACGATACCCTATTGGCTCATATCATACAATACGATACCCTATTGCCTCATATCATGCAATACGATACCATATTGGCTCATATCATGTAATACGATACCATATTGGCTCATATCATGCAATACGATACCATATTGGCTCATATCATGTAATACGATACCATATTGGCTCATATCATGCAATACGATACCCTATTGCCTCATATCATGCAATACGATACCCTATTGCCTCATATCATGCAATACGATACCATATTGGCTCATATCATGCAATACGATCCCCTATTGCCTCATATCATGCAATACGATACCCTATTGGCTCATATCATGCAATACGATACCCTATTGGCTCATATCATGTAATACGATACCCTATTGGCTCATATCATGCAATACGATACCCTATTGGCTCATATCATGCAATACGATACCATATTGGCTCATATCATGTAATACGATACCATATTGGCTCATATCATGCAATACGATACCATATTGGCTCATATCATGTAATACGATACCATATTGGCTCATATCATGCAATACGATACCCTATTGCCTCATATCATGCAATACGATACCCTATTGGCTCATATCATGCAATACGATACCCTATTGGCTCATATCGTGTAATACGATACCCTATTGACTCGTATCATGTAATACGATCCCCTACTGACTCATATCATGTAATACGATACCATATTGGCTCATATCATGCAATACGATACCATATTGGCTCATATCATGTAATACGATACCATATTGGCTCATATCATGCAATACGATACCCTATTGCCTCATATCATGCAATACGATACCCTATTGCCTCATATCATGCAATACGATACCTTATTAATTTTTTATATAAACAAAATAACTTGTTAATATTTTATATAAATAATCTAGTAATTATAAACTCTATTTATTAATGTTTTAAAACATTTTAAAATTAAAATTATTCTCGTTTCGAAATTTACTATTTTAAAACGTAATTATTGTAATTTATAAAATAAATTTACATAAATAAAATATATTGGTGATACTTATTAATTTTTTATATAAACAAAATAACTTATTAATATTTTATATAAATAATTTAGTAATTATAAACTCTATTTATTAATGTTTTAAAACATTTTAAAATTAAAATTATTCTCGTTTCGAAATTTACTATTTTAAAACGTAATTATTGTAATTTATAAAATAAATTTACATAAATAAAATATATTGGTGATACTTATTAATTTTTTATATAAACAAAATAACTTGTTAATATTTTATATAAATAATTTAGTAATTATAAACTCTATTTATTAATGTTTTAAAACATTTTAAAATTAAAATTATTCTCGTTTCGAAATTTACTATTTTAAAACGTAATTATTGTAATTTATAAAATAATTTTACATAAATAAAATATATTGGTGATACTTTTTAATTTTTTATATAAACAAAATAACTTATTAATATTTTATATAAATAATTTAGTAATTTTAAATTCTATTTATTGATTTTTTTTAATTAATTTATTAATTTCGAAATTTAGGGTCGAAATTTCGACCCTAAATTTGACACTAAAACTTTTTATTTTCAAAAAATTTCACGAAAATTTTAAAATTTTATACCAAAATTAAAAAATTCGCGGTTTATATTTAGGGTCGAATATTAGGGTCGAAATTTTCGACCCTAATTTTTAGGGTCGAAATTTTCGACCCTAATATTCGACCCTAAATTCTATCCACAACTTAACCCAAAACACTCTTCATTCCAATCTATCTTCATTACCAAAAAAAAAAAAACGGGAGCCACCACTCCGCATCATCTCCAATCCGACCACCAATCCGCATCATCTCCAATCCGACCACCACCAATCGCATCATCTCCAATCCGACCACCACCAATCCTTCCCACCACCACCATTCCTTCGCATCACCACCAATCCGCATCACCAATTCGCATCACCACCAATCCGCACAACCTTCGCATCACACCACATTCATCACCACAAAATCGTCACCCATCACCACCACAGTCCACTACTTTGTTTTTTTAATAAATATAAAGGTAATTGATTTTTTGTTAAATATATTAATTTTTTTTAATTTTTTGCTAAATTATTGTTAATGTTTTTTTATTGTTAAATTATTGTTAATTTTTTTGCTAGCAACCACCACCACCACCGACGGCAGCAATAGCAACCACCATCGCCGGCGGCAGCAGCACCACCACGGCAGCAGCCACTTTATACTAAAGGTGAGCTAATTTTTTTACTTGTTTTCGGCTTATTTTGGCTTAATTGATTTCGGGTTATATTTAGTCTTAGTTGATTTCGGATTATATTTAGGCTTAGTTGATTTCGGATTATTCAGGTTTAGTTGATTTAGGCTTAGTTGATTTCGCTTAGTATATATATATATATATATATATATATATATATATATATATATATATATATATATATACTAGTTGCAAAACCCGTCCGATGGACGGGTATGACTTTTGATTGTCATTTAACTTCTTTTTTATTTGTTTAATATTTATCTATAATGTTCAATTGACGGGCATGAATTCTTATTGTTATTTAAGGCTTTTTTATTTAATAAATATTTGTCACAAAACCCGTCCGATGAACAGGCATAACTTTTGATTGTCATTTACAATTTTTTGTTTACCTTTTTTATTGAGGTTTAAATTTGATTGTCAATATACTTTTTTATAAGTATAACATAAATTAAAATGAATTACATACCAACTAATGTAAGATATTTTTGTAGTTATACTAAACTTGCTAAGGTTGTAAGTTATCTTATTATTAATCATATGTTTGATTAAAGTCTTTTTTGTAAGTTAGGTTAATATGGGTATGTATTGTTCAAAAGTAACTGTTTAGCACATCTTTAAGTCATGAAAATAATATGCAGCAACATTATCTTAAGTCGCGAAAATAATATGCAATGACAAAAAGTAAATTCTGACATATAACTTCTAAAAATTTTAAAAGTCATTTTTACTTTCATACTAAAAGGGTAGATTGTAAAAATAATGTAACAAATGTTATCCAAATAAAAAGAAATACCTTTTTAAGCAAGTTGTAAGTCTCTTTTTACAAAAATTAACAAAATATATTAAACTGACGTGATAGACAAGTTTAAAATATGTTTATTTAAAACCTATCATAATCATATTTTTTATTAAAATATTATTTTTTACTCATTTACCTATATAAACAATATATACAATCAAGGTTCTAGATAGTGTGAGGTGTGGCGTAGCGTCATGGCCAAACTTTACGTCTTTGCGAGTCATGACGAGGTATATATAGCTTTTCTAAGGCGTAAATTAAAACGCATAAAATATATATAAATTTATATATTTATATCATATTATAAATATAAATATATTGAGCTCATAAAAAGTGTCATACATAAAGAATAAAGTTAACAAACTATTTTTAAATCTATTTTTTTCTATTTTATTATACAAAATACGATTTTTATCGAACTTAAGATTAAAAAGTCTCCACGCATCTCGTTTTATCGTGACTTATCACGTTCAAGCCTTGTTTTATGCGTGGCGTGAAAATCAAACCCGACTCCTTTGGAAATTCTTTGCAAGCCTTTTAGAACCTCGCATACAATCTGGCTCAACTCTTTTACCATTCATCAACAACCAACATATAATATTATTTTTATATATTAATTTAGTTTTTATAATTTGGTATAAAATTATACAAAAATAAAATATTTACTTAAAATTTGATATAAAACTACCTTTTTTATATTTTGAAATATTTTTATCCCATTTATTTTTGGAATATATTTGACTCTTCTTTTGAACGTGGATTCAAAGCTACTACGTGGGTAATTATAAAGGACACATCCATTCCTTTTACGACATAAGGAAGATCGATGAACTTTTCCATTAGCAGAAACCCGAGATGATAGTAAGCATAGAATAACATTTCAATCAAGTTTCCAATCGATTTCAGCAAATATACTCTAGAGAAATGTTAAGTACATCGAGACTATTTAATAGAACATGACAAAATAAACGGATCTTTGTGGACTTATAAGAATATCCATTTACTGCAATGACGCAAGTACTTAGATAATGTGAGTCAAGCTGTTTAAAGTATTGTTATAGGCTTGGTTAGTATATGTCTGAAAAGTTTGGTTCAATTCAGTGAGGTAAATATATAGTAGGTTTAAGAACGATGTTATGGATTTTGGCAAGTTCATTGGTATAACATAAACTATGAAGATATGAGAGATTAGACCAATTAGGAGTGCATACTTTGTCAACTTGTACCAAAGTAGTACAAAGAATAATCTGTCACATTCTGAAAATTTTGATAGCTTTGCCAACAGTCCACCATTGTTTGTTTCTACTTGGACATTACCAATGGTATTTTGTATGTGGTTTGAGACTAAACATCAGAATAATCAAAATATAAATAAGAACCCTAACTGCAGCTGCAATCTAAATCCGAACTACCCATTCTGTAGTATGTGGTTTGAGACTCACAGGGGGTCTTTTTATATGGTTTATCAGTGAAACCTGAAACCTGAAACACAGTCACAATCACAAAAGGTACGTAAATGCCGAAAGCCTAAATGAAGAAATAAGCTGAGAAAAAGGGAACTTTTTCAAAGAAACCAACTCACCTCCAGAAGATATAAGGGATAGCCAAGCATCATGTGCATATAGACATCGGCTACATTATTGTCATTCTCAACGGGACTTTAAATCCCAAGGATGACCGACATTCCAGGTGTGATGTAATATTTCGTGCAGAGTAGCCTTTACATTAATGTTTTTGAACCAACGAATGGTTTTAATCCAAAGCAAGCTCAAAAATGTAAGTTTAAAGAAACATCGTTGTGAGTCAAAATGGGTCATATACTACCTTAAATTTTCTACTTAATAGAACTCATGGTTATGCAAACAAATACATATAATTGTCTAGGTGGCTACACTCTTAAAGCAAAATGTATAGTATAATATAATAATCTCATAGTTAGGTGTCTGTAGATCAGGTTACTAAAGATCACAAGTAAAAAATAAAGAAGAGATGTTACCAAATATACTGGAAGTAATAACAATTTCTATAATTAGTCATTCACGAAGTCCAGCCGCAAGAATATCTAAATTCTTCTTGTCAGATTAAAAGCCCTCCGTATTACATCATCAGCTTGGCATTATAACTTGAAGATCATCAGCTTGGCACATATTTTAGGGAAAAGCATATGATGTAATACATTTTTTAGAATATGGTTGCAGGCCTACCTTAGGTAGGCTTTAGTCGAGCTCCCCAACTCGCTAAACAGACAGAAAGAGCTAAGCTACAGCATCGAAGTCAAACAGCTTGTGCAAAAAAATAATCACAATGATAACTTATTGATGGTTTACAGTATTAAATAACAATCGTTTGACCTCGTCTATAATTTGATTAATTTAGAACAAAAGCAAGACAACCCACCCTTTGACCACTATAAGAAATGTATGAGATGAAGCATAAACATCTTGACCGACATCTTGAGTTAGTGCCCAATATATAGGAAGCTATCATACTTTATTATTCCCAAACAACATTAACTAAGAAGCAATAAGAAGAGCAACCCCTTTCAAACCTGTGCCACATCATAGTACTTACTGAACTGAAATGTGCAAAGGTACTGTAACACACGACTTAGTAATCTTCTTCTGTTGTGATATATGCTCCTGGTACATAAGCTTAAAGATGTAATACGGAGGGTAAGACAATATTAAAACATAACGAAAGGTAAGACAATATTAAAATAAGCTCCTGGTACATTTTTCAATGGGACAAACCCATTGAAACCTAAAACAATATTAAAATATATTTGAAATATGTTAGAAGTCGTATCAATTATGACATCCTGAAGTAACCTAAAACTAAAATTTGAGCTTTCGTGCTTAATAGGCAGAGCGTGGTTCACAGAAATATGACAAAGAAGGTAAGAAGTATTACCTGCATAGACTTTGAAGAATAAGCATCTCTGGCCTTTGTAATCCATCCTTTTGAAAGTTGCATACTATGTACCTGTATTGACATGAAAGTTGAGCTATCTTCGGTGTAACCAATTTCTGTTTAAGCTAATGGAAGCTGCACAATCTGTACCCAAATGGACACGAACATCACCATTAACTTTAGTAATAACAGACAATCATTTTTAAGCTTGGTTTATTGGTGGAAGTTACACACATTGGTCTCCGCTGCCATTTATTGCTCCTTGACAGCCTCTTATTGATTTGTTTGTCTCGACGTCCTCTAGGAAAGAAAATGATCCAGTGTAATCTATAAAAACGACCATAACAATTGATATAACTTAAAACCCATCCCCATCAAGTGGATTCTACTTTTCATTTTATAAACATGAAAACAGAATGACAGTTAGTCTATTGCTAAATAAAAATAAGAAGCAATATTATTGGAAATAGTTATATACGTTGGACGTTGCCCTTTTCTGGTGACATGGTTTATAATCTACGATGTAGTAAACCAAAAGGTTAGAAACCATGGTTACCTAATTAGAAAAGCAAGCGATGTTGGGTAAGGGGTCAGAGAGACCCACTCAACAGTCGGCCGCCATTTTGGGGTACTGGAAACTATTCTAATCTGATCTCAAAAAATATGTGGTGATCATCAAGTCTACTTTTGCTAAAAAGACTTCAGTAAGAAAAGAGCGGGTCAAAAGACTTACCTGTAATGTGTTCCTATAAAACATTCAACCGAGTCATAAATGGCTTCCTAAACCTGATGATAGCCTCTCAGTGTTCTAATTACCCTACATATACAATTCACATCTGAGCTGAAAAGCGAACAAAAAATGAACATAAGATCAGAAACGAAAAACAGTGAAAGGAGTGTTTAGGATTGCTTATTAAGAATGCATACATGCTTAAAACCTTTCACAATAAATATGCAAATAAGCAGATTTATCCATTCTTACTTAAAATATAAGAAACAAAATTTACCTTGAATGCCTTTGTGAGTGAAATAAGGTTATTGAAATATGGAAAATGGGTATTTGCAGGGTTGATAAGCAACTTCTTTACCCAAAAAAGAAAGTTGATAAGCAACTTAAGATTTGTGGTGATCGTGTGGGCATTTGTGGTGCTGATACTGACCTCAAGCTAAATATTGAGCTTGACATCCATGTTGATAGTCAACAACTTCGACCTAGGCACACCAATGCCTTGGAGATAAGCAACAAAGAAGAATTAGTAGGATATGAAATGGTCTCGTTTTTTATTTGCTATAGAAGACGAATTTCGACGACATGAACTTGAAAAGCTACAACACCTTTGAGCAGATGGACGTCGCCATCAAGAAAGGAAGTCAAAATGGGTGTGTTTCTGCTAATGTAGACAAAGCTTCATATCAGAGTTTCTGATTGTGATACACTTGCATAAACGATTGTGCAAGAATCAATTCAAATGAATATTTTACCTATTTAAATAACAAACGGTCTATTACAGTAAAAGTTAAAATCTGATTGAACAACATGAAGAACTATTTACCTTCATTTAGAACATAGTTGAATCCCTCTACAATCGTGCCAATAGACCGGTTTGTCGCAACATGCCTGAGAAAGTTCCTTTGAGTAAACTGCTGTTCACACTGTGGCATCTGCTGGTTGTGACCAACAACTCTTTTACAACAGTTGGGAGTGGCTTAAGTAGATCCACGAACAGCTGCAACTATGGCTGAAAAAGAAAGAAGGGAAAGAAAAAAATTTAACCGAAACAATTCATAAAACTTTCAGAAAGACGTGAGTGAAATAATAGAGCACTTACTCGCAGAAGTTCTGACAGTTGTTACTGCGGTTTCGGGATTCGAAGTCTGTTGTGTTTGACAATCGTGGCGAGAGCTACACATATTCTTACGTCACGTTATGAATTACATCTTGGCATTCTGCTGTCATATTCGTTGAAGTGGTTTCCAATGTCAAACCCTCCGTAACGGTATGATCCATATTCAAATCTACGATGTACGGTTTTCCTGCTCCAAAATTACATTAAAACAGTCGCTAAGAAAGAGAAAAGAAGCAAGTTTTAGACACCTTTAACTCTTAGGGACTTGGATTATGTGGTGTAAGACCGGTGGAAATCACACAGTTTATATTAAAGACGCATTCCTCTAATTAACATTATGAACTGAAATAATTAAAGACAAGTTTAGGTCACAGTAAGTTTAGGTCACAGTAAGTTTAATTTAGGTGCTGTTTCATTACTATATTACAGTTAAACCATGGCAATTTCAAATTCCGAAATCATTCAGATACAACTATGTCAAATGTAAATCCTATTAAAAACGACATACATTCTTAAAATATCTTCAAGAAAGGTGGATGTATATAATGCGCAGAGCCAATGGTTCTTACCCGCAAATTACCACCGCCACGAATCCGTTGCGGGTCACACAACGGTTGTGTATCTATAAGGTACACAAACTTGGTTAAAGATTAGAGTTTCAATTTTATCATCAAAACCCTAAGTTAAACATGCACATCTACAATCCTCGTTATTAAGGTTTATGAATCGGATAAATACCAAGACATAATGTAACATAACGTTTATACAAAGAATTAATAGACGAATTCAGAGAATTAACAGACGAATTCAAAAACCTTGTTAATTAATAGACGAACTTACAAAACTTGATGATATTTGTGGTCTTAGGGTTTTCTGAATCTTGTCGGTTTGAGGGTTTTTTTATCTATGGCGTGGTATAAACAGAAGTACTATTATTTGTTTGATAAAATAAAAAGCCTATATTGATGTCAGGATTATTTGCAAGATCCAAATAAATATTTTGGTTTTCATTATGAATCACAACTTCTAACTTAGTATACTGGTTGAAGGATTTCTTTGTTAACGTCGATCTGTTAATTAAAATTGGGATGAGAATAGGTTTTGTGTTGATGATAGCTTATCGGTTACGAACGTCAATGGAACAAAAACTAATCCAACTGGACATGATTTGGTGGTATTTGTTTGTATACAAATCAAACATCATTATTCAATTCCTAAATAACAATTGAAAATCGAATACAAAATTAAGCAAACCTGTTAGAGATCGTATATTCCACCTGCATCGTCAAAAGTCTAATTTTGGTTCGTGAGCGTCTGGGTTGACAAAAGTTACGTCCGATTATGATTCTGAAGTATTAGTGATTGCTTTAGGGTTTTTTTTGGGTTAGATTGTTGAGAAGATACGTATTGATGAGATAAAATAATATACGTAGTAATAATTAAAATAATAATAATAATTTATAATAAAATCCGAAAATTATAAAATAATAATAATACTTAAAATAAAAATGATGACATGGATTAATGAGGTGCTTATGTGGCATATCCCTCCTCTTATATATAATGTAAAGATATATATATATATATATATATATATATATATATATATATATATATATATAGTTGATTTCGGCTTAATTCTTTTAGGCTTAATGGATTACGGCTTATATATGGCTTAATATTTATTAAGGAATTTCGACTTATATATATATAGGCACGAGTTTAATTTTTTTATATGTTTATCGTAGCCAAGACCCAAGTCACAGCCGAGAACCGAATTCCCGAGTCACAGTCGTATAAAAGGTAATGTTTTTTTTTTTTTGAAATTGTTTTAGTGTTTGTTTCAAATTAGATAAAATCTCGGAAACCAACTAATTTAGATTTTTTTTATTTTATGTTTGTGTTTGGTTAGCACCGGGACAGTCGGGACAAGTTCCTCATCCGGACCTTTTTTTCTATCTTTCCATCTTTGTTTATTATGGTCAACTCGAAGAAATTCTGGAGCTCACTTATATCGGGAACCGCAAGGTTGTGTTGTTTCGATGTAAATGGTTTGACACCATTAACCCCCCAAATTGTACGAAACGCAATAGACGTTCTTACATTGAGCAGGGCATACATCATATTTTGACTAATAAGGAATTTCACAAAAATAACCAATACATTCTTGCGACACAAGTATCACAAGTATTTTACCTTGAAGACCTTGCTAGAAAACCAAAGGGTTGGAAGGTGGTCGAACATGTTTATCATGGCGATGTTGAAGAGTCCGATCAAGATGTTATACATGGTAGCAGTTCATCAAATTTTACGCTGAATGTTGGTTTGACTTGTTTGGAGGATACAAATTTGAGTTTGAATGACGAATCGGCAGAAGTGTCCGCCACACAGGTTAATGAAGACGATGATGATCTAATCAATAATGAAGATGATGACGTTGCACATGCCCTTGATGATGATGATGTTCAAATGTCCGATGATGATGAAGTGAACCATAATAATGTTGTTGAAGAAGTTTTATCTAGCGATGATTCAGATTGTGATAATTGATCTTAAGTTGTAATTTGAATGAAACAATGATTTAATCTTTAGATGTGTAATTTTTTTTAATGAAATTGTTCTTATATGTTTAAATGTGTAAATTTTTATGAATTTGTGTATTAGCATTAACCGGTCCACGAAATTGTGTGTTCATGTACTTGTTATATTACAGATGGCGTGTGTAGGTGGTAGATCACACGGTGGGGATGGTGATGGTACTCCACCTAGACGACCTACAAAGTCCGTACCTGGCAATTGCGAAAGTAAGAAATTGTGATTTATTTTTATTTTATGTCAACTCTTATTGTTAATTAAGTGTGTTTGAATTTTCACGAATCAATAACTTCAATAACTAATCTTTGCAGGTGAACCGATACCACATATGGTTACGGTTAATACGAGCCTAAGGAGGAAGCATAGGGCGCATGGAGGACCTTTGCCAGTTACATTTGATGTTTATGATCTTAATAGCTTCCATCCGTTAGGCAATAATGCTGCGATGTTGAGCTCTCTGATGGGGGAAACAGTCCGACCACTTCCACTTACTTGCGAGTGGGAACAGATACCATTGCACCTCAAAGCCCATATCTTTCCTACACTTGAGGTATTAATTGTTTGCGTTACATCTAGTCTTATTAACTGTTTTGGTTGAAAATTGTTTGTTTATTTAAATGCATATGTTTACATGTAGACCTATTTCAACCTGACGGGTTGGTTGGATAGTCATGATACTGTGACTTATGGCGGGTAACATATGTGGTGGGAGAAAGGATAAAAACAGGAATTAACTGTAAGTTGAGGCTACTTTGGCGCAAAAATAGGAACTTGTTAAAGCATGACTATTATTCTATCCATGATTCGGCCGAGGAAGCGGCGCTTGTACCGCCCCCATCGAGTTCTACATGGGCCAACAGATCAGCAAGGGAGTGGCGTGATTTGTGCCGGTATTGGTCCGACCCGAAACAGGTGAGGAGAAGTGAAATTAATGCAGTTAACCGCTCGAAAAACAAAGTTTCTACACATCAAGGGAAAAAATCATTCGCTCAAGGAAGGAACGAATATGTAAGAATCGTTATAGTTTTTGTGATCATTTAAAAGTTTTATATTGTTTATTTATATTTTGTTATTAATTTTTTTTGGTAAAGATCTTGTTATTAATTTATTTGATATTGTACAGAAAGTCAAGCATGGGTCCGACGAGGACCTTATACAAACTTGGAAGAGGGCACGCACAAACAAGAATGGCACTATGTCCGAGGAAAATGCAGACACATATGTAAGTAATTTAATTTATACATGCTTTAATAACATATTTTTATTTGTTTTTAACTTCTTTTTTTCTCTTTCTTTTTCACAGTCGAGAATGATGTGCATAAAAGAAGCGATTTCTTGCGGTGCTGAGCAGTACAAAAGTGATCAAGAAATAATTGATCTAGTAAATCCGAGCCGCAACACTCAAAATATCGTCGACAGGGGCAGGAAGTTGCCGGGTGGTGGTACCTCATATGGATGCGGGAGTAGTTCTTATAGTGAGGGAGTGACTCGAGAACAACTCTCGGAGGTACTTAGGATTCATGAGCAAGAAAAAGAGCTGCTGAGGAAGCAAACCGAGGAGGCGCAGCAACGGGCTAATTTGGCCCATATGTATGCTAGTATGGCGCAACAAAATGCTGAGGTAAACAACGCCCGCCTAAGTCATTTGATTTCTCATTATACTTCACATGTGGGTCGAGGGTATACCGGACCTCCTAACCCTTTTATACCGCCACCCCAATTCGCTTCTATGCCTGGCATGTCTCAGATCCCTGGTATGCCTCAGTTCCCTGGTATGTCTCAGGTCCCTGTTATGCCCCAGTTCCGTGGTATTCCTCCCCCTCCCGGATTTCCATATAATGCTCCACTCAACCCACTCCAACCTCCAATTACCCAAAATAACAGTTTCAACAACTGTAATCGACCCGTTGTCAACACCACTGGCCCCTCGAGTTCTAACTCTCGGGAAAGTCCCAACTATACCGTCAGCCTAAATCCTCATCAAAATGATACTCGGACCGTCGACGAGTTGGCTCGAGATCTTGAGAATGCTAACAACATGTCCGATAATGAGCTAATTAACTCGGATGCTGATGAGGGGGATGATTCGGGTGATTATGATCAGGCCAGCGGGGACTATTCAGATTAGGAGTTGTTGGTTTTAGACTTTTTATTTTGTGTAATAACTTAAGACTTGTTAAATTGTGAAACATGGATTTATTGTGATGTGTAATAATTTTAGACTTGTTACATTTGTGAAATAAGGATTTGGTGAAATGTATTCTAACGTTTTGGCTATTTAACGTATTGTAAATTAGTAGTATTGTACTGTTTAGTGATTTGTAATATTGTGGATTTGTTGAAATATAGATTTTTTTCCGGAAAAAATGCCGGAAAAAAATCTGGAAAAAACCTGCCAAATGCAGTTTTTTTTTTGCCCAGAAACCATTTAGGGTCGAAATTTCGACCCTAATCATATAGGTAGGGTCGAAATTTCGACCCTAAATTATAGTTAGGGTCGAAATTTTCGACCCTAAGTTTTAGGGTCGAAATTTTCGACCCTAAATTTTGACCCTAAACCCCATCCTGCACGAATTATTTCTGGACAAAAAATAATATAAAATATTTAGGGTCGAAAATTTCGACCCTAAACTTAAAAGACATTTTCGACCCTAAATTATTAAATAATAAAAAAAAACGTTTTCATAATCTTTTTAAAATATACACGTGGATATTAAATAAAAAAAAAAAATTTCACAAAGATATAAAAAATACACGTGGATATTATTTAGGGTCGAAAATTTCGACCCTAAATTAAAAAGCGTTTCGACCCTAATTTTTGGTCAAAATGTTTTTTGGAAAGTGGTGGGCCCCATATTTTCGACCCTAAATTACAAAGGGTATTTCGACCCTGGTTTTTTAGGGTCCAAATGTTAGGGTCGAATATTTCGACCCTAAATATTAGGGTCGAAAACCCTTTGTATTTAGGGTCGAAAATTTCGACCCTAAACCCCAAAATTGTTGTAGTGGATGGAGATGCGGGAGTTTACAAGATAGAGTGAAAGCCGAGATAATTAATGCACAATATATTAAAGGTGCAAAGAACTCCACTATGCTGATGGATGTTATATGTGACGTTAGTGCAACCTCTTACAATGGAGATAAGTTAACATGAGTGATTAGATAACAAAAGGAAAATAATGATTATTTGCGCTTAGAAGCTTTCAAAATAGAGTTTTAAAATAGTAAGTGAGGAACTACTTATTTCATTTTCAAAATGGAAAAAAAGTAAAATGAGTTTATTTTATTCATTTTATTTATCAACTAAACAAATAATCTGATTTGTCAAACATTAAAAAAATTTATAATCTGATTATTGCGATTTCAGACAACATAATCAAATCCAAACACTATTTCTCAAAAATACGTTTTTTAATTATTGATTATTTGATTATTCATTTTCAAAACTATATAATATATTTTCAATAATCAATCGCAAACACCCTTAAATTAGGAAAAATGAGGTTATATACGAGAGACATACTAGAACATGATTTATTTTGTCTGATTAGAACAAGTGATCAAAAGTATGACTTTAATGACTCGTAAAATACATTCATGATAATAATGCAAAACACGTAAAAAATGCATTTCTTAACTAGGAAATTACTTTGGGCTTGACTAAAAACCCTATATATAGAGCATTCCATTCTCTCAAAATTTCATAACCACACTCAGTTTCAATTTCTGCAAAGAAATATTCTCCTTAAACTGAGGTATATTTAATTTGCATAGTTTTCATTGTATTATGTTTGAAAAGAAATATCATGTGAAAATTCGAAACGTAACAATAAACTTGCATGTATTAAGCGTCCACATATACAAATATATATCAATCATATGATAAAAACTATCTAGTATTTGTCTTTTAAGCATGTTTAGTATACATATGTTCTCATATACGAAGTACTGTGCAAATTAACACATGCTATGTTTTTCGCTTTCCGTAAATCATCACATGCGCAAACAAAGATCATTGCAGGAACGACGAGAGCACTTCAGTATGTCAAAATACTCGACTGGACAAGCGTCTGTGCCAAACGAAGTACCAAGGTGATGTACTCGTATGGTCCTAACTATTGTTAAGTTGCTTTAGCTTTTGATTTAAGTTTTCTAAGCTGATAATGAAGCATATGGTCCTAACTTGCAGATATGAAAATGAACCAGAGGACTCTAATCAATCCAGTCTTGAACATATTACGATGTTGCACGCAACCGAACTAT
This sequence comes from Glebionis coronaria, assembly GCA_025667525.1. Lineage (NCBI taxonomy): Eukaryota > Viridiplantae > Streptophyta > Magnoliopsida > Asterales > Asteraceae > Glebionis > Glebionis coronaria. Next base: position 632,656,247 of record CM046875.1, on the reverse strand, counting down.
CAATGACAATGGACCGGCCGATAGAGAGGTTAACTGACGGCTTTAACTTGTTCAAGATCAACGAGTTTAAGTAAGCTATTTGAACACGATAAACATTTTATGATTAGACTTTTCAGAGCCATCGCTATTATGTGATGGGAAGAATAGATAAAATTACAAAACTTTCGGCAGCAAAACAAATAAAGACCATTATTTCTTTGTATTTGCAGTAAGGATCCGGAATACTATCGTCAATTGGCAGAGAAACAAGAGCCAAAGGTAATAAAATCATTACAAAAGTATAGAGTGTCCCAATCAATTCTCATACAATAGAAGTTCATATTAGTAGCGATGTATCATATCGAAGTAATGTTTGGAAGTATTATATCCTCATGTAATCGAGTTTATATCCTTATGAATTAAAAAAATAGAGATGGTTATAATTGTAAGAATGAAACTGGTGCAGTATCTCATGTTTGCTTGTTCGGATTCCCGAGTTAGTCCGACCAATATCTTCAGCCTACGACCTGGAGAAGCGTTCATGGCACGTAACATTGGCAACATGGTCCCGGTCTATAACCAGGTTACAAGAACTTAGCAGTCCTAGGTTTCCTTTGTTGATGATCTTATTAACTTAACATGACGATCCTAGTTACACGTATCTTTGTTTTAATTTGCAGCTTAGGTACTCAGGAGTTGGTGCTATCATTGAATATGCAATTACAGCTCTCAAGGTCGCTTTGGCAACTTGTTTTTCATCCGAATTAATCACTTTATAAGCTTATTAGAGCTCTAATTAACTTGGTCATGTGTATATCTAAAAAAAACATACTCCGAGACCATATATAACTTTGTAAAACAACTACTTATGTTGTGGATAAACTTTGTTATAGGTTGAGGTAATTGTGGTAATCGGACACAGTCGATGTGGTGGAATTCAACGTCTAATCTCACTCCCCGACACTGAAACCTCCTAGTAAGTCTAATTTATCTTGCCATATTGAACTAAACACGCGTTTTAAAGAGTTTTATCAGTCGTTAAATATTCAAAAATGAATCTAATAAAGATAGAGTTATAATTTCTTTTAAATCAAGATCTCAAATGGTGTAAACATTTTGAAGTGACTGAAAACAACAAATAAGTAATCTAGCAGTATAATTTGAATATGCAAATAAAAAACATTTCATTTACGTTGTTACTTTAATTTGGCACGTTGTAAAACAAGAGAACTTCTGAAATTGTGTGTGATGTGCAGTGACTTCATAGACGACTGGGTTAGTATCGGTCAGCCTGCAAAGGAAAAGGTGCTTGCAGAGCATCCTGACGCATCGGGTGAAGAACTTCAAACGCTCGTTGAAAAGGTAGAAAACAAATTCGCTACATACTCTTTACTCTAGTTATCATTAACAACAGTTGATACCTTGTACGTGCGATATGTATCTTATCAATGCAGGAGTCAGTGATGAACTCGCTCGTGAATCTCCTGTCATATCCTTACGTTCAATCTGGAGTAGCCGATAAAACACTGGAACTCATGGGTGGATACTATAATTTCGTTAATGGAACGTTCCAAATAATGAAATTTTGCAATGATATCAAACCAAAAGTCGACATATAACCATGCATGGTTACAATCAAGCTGGAAGAATTCATACTGGACTTTGCCACATTCCGTTTGAGCCACCTTGTTTGACAAGAAGTATAAGCTTAATATTAAGTGAATAAAGAATGTGTTCTTTTTTCTTGTGATTACATTGCATACAAAAGAAGCACAATAATGAATAATGTGATTTGAATAAACTCCAAATTTCATGTTCAAAAAAAAATAAACTCCAAATTCTATTTGTTTTTTCTTGGGTCCACTTTTGTAAGTGTCTTCTTAAGAAGTGGATGCCTTTGGTTGTATTTGGTTGCTTGGTTGAAATATATTGCTTTTAAAAAATATAAAAAAAATCAATATATTGCTTTCAAAAAATATAAAAAAAATTCCGACATGTTTTTAGTTTTTTACTTCTCCTTATATTTTGTTTAATAATGTTGAAAGAACATAGGACCAACATCATCTATGCGGTGGTTAGTTTAAAGCTTATGGCTATCTTTGACGCGTGAGTTTATTAGAGTTTATCGTAACATGAGCTTATTGTTTTTCAAAAAATAAGTTATTATTAAAAATAAGTCTCATTTTTCTGACATAGTTTGAAGAAGCATGTTAAAAAAATAAAATCGTAAATGACATACTAATTAAAGTAACATGTAAAAATAAGTTCAAACTACATGCTCCAGTATCCAACTGTATCAACATACTTTAGAGATTCACTCCAGCTCTTAAAAATACCAAACATCCCCTATACAAAGACCTACCAAATTTTATTAGACAATAAAATAGACCCAAGCCCGGTTTATGGGTTTAGGGTATTTAGGGTTTTACCACTATATATAGTGGATGAATAATACATAATATGCGTGGGGTTTAAACATTCTAACATGGTATCAGACCATACTCTGATCCTCAAACCCTAACACTTTCACTTTCAATCAAACAATACACCACCACCGATCTAAAAAGAAAAACAGTTTTTTAACTGTTTAGTTGTTTGCTTTTTATTTATTCTTTTCGTTGTTTGCTTTATGTTTGCAGTGTCATTGTTCAAGTAATAAGATTATCGTTATCTTTTTATTCAAGTTTACCTTGAATTGAAGATGAAAAAAAAACTTGCTCATGCTAGTCGGTCGGAAAGGAATCCAATGCAGGTTGTTTAGAAGAAATAGATGTCACAAGATGGATAAGTATTTTATTAACATTACTCTCGTTCTGCTATAAAGATCCCCCAACGCTAATGATGTTAGGGTAGTCTAGTCTTAAAGTTTTTTATTAAATTTTTTTTAATACTAGTTTTTTAATTGTTTAGTTGTTAGTCGAATCTAGGGTATCAAGGCCCGAGACGACTTTTGTTTTACGACCGATAGATATAGGTTGAGTCTGCCGTGTTTGGCCGATAGATATACCTTGAGTCCGCCGTATTTTGGCCGATAAATATAGGTTGAGTCTGCCGTGTTTTGCAGATAGATATACCTTGAGTCCGCCGTGTTTCGGCCGATAGATATAGATTGAGTCTGTCATCGTTGACAGATAGATATACCTTGAGTCTGCCGCGTTTTGCTTATTTGTTAGTTTTTCAGTGATTACTACTATGCTTTTGAAGATCCGCTATCCGCTGCTCCTAAAGATCCGCTATTCGCTGTGTTTTTATTATATTTTGTTTTTCTTTTCTAGTTTACTTCTCCAATCCGAGCTTTTGCGATTTCGTCGCTCGGACTGCGGGGGAGTATTAGACAATAAAATAGGCCCAAGCCCGGTTTGTGGGTTTAGGGTATTTAAGATTTTACCACTATATATAGTGGATGAATAATACATAATATGCATGGGGTTTAAACATTCTAACAAATTTCTGTATGTGGGTGGCTGAGGTTAGTAGTAGGGGTGTTCACGGTTCGATTCGGTTCGATTAGTTGGAAGATTTTAACTATCCGTCGCGGGGCGTGTAATTAATTTTACTATCCGAAACTGAACCGCACTAGGCGGGTAACCGGACATACGGGTACCCGAAGTGAGCGGTTATCCTCGGTTCGGTTCGCGGTTAACCATTTTTTATGTTTAATTGAATCTAACCGTATAAAATAACATGGTCTAGAACATATTATGTCATTTTAGTATAAGCAAATGACATCTAATAGATAAAAGCTATATAAAAATAATTTAATCGTATAAAAACTATGTTGTTTATATATTACCATTACATTAATTAATTTTTACACGCAAATTATTACATAAGCTTATATTATGAGCTAAAAAGTCTTTTATAGAATAAAAGTGATGCAATAAAATGGTTAATACTTGAACGATTATTTGAATATTTAACTAAAAAAAGTATGTATAATATGCACGGTTCGGTTCGATTAACCGCGGATTTCTAAAAGTAAAAACTGAAACCGACCCGTGATGAGCGGGTTTTTTCGGTTTTGGTTTTTTCGATTTTGGATTTTTTCGATTTCGGATTGAGCGGTTCGATTCGATTCGTCAATTTTTCGGTTTTTTTTAACACGCCTAGTTAGTAGTATTGTTTTGTATACCTAACAAATTATTCTTTTAACTACAATAAAAGAATATATAATATGGACCTATTTTTGGTGTGAGACCAGTCGTGATATTAACATCAAATATGTAGTCTCGTCATTACTTGTTAAAGGAGAAAGGAAAAAGATCAAAATGTTTCCAAAGTAATGGGAAATTTGTGTAGAAAGTATAATAAAGGTAGACAAAAGTTATTTCGCATTTTTTTTTCTTCTGGAAACTAAGGTACAAATCTATACTCTTCATTTATTTTTAATCTAATAATCAAGATTAACTTAAGATTTAAAAAAAAACACAGAGGAGTTTTTTTTGCCAAAATGTCTAAAAGTTAAAAAAAACGGTCGGAGGTACCAAAGTTGTAAATAAGACGGAGTAATGATTTATCACTAGTGATATTTCACTAGCGAAAATCAATGAAATATCACTGTTGATAAAAAATGAAATATCACTAGGATATTACGCAGTAATCATGTTAATGAAATATCACTAGCGATGTTTCATTGATTTATCTCTAGTGATATTTCATTATTTTTATCAGTAACGAAATACCACTTGTGATAACCGATTTTCGTCATATTTACAATTTAATCCTTCCGTCGCTTTTTTGCAAATTATGGACATTTTGGCAAAAATAGTTCTTCCGATTTTTTTAAGTAATGGATAATTAGGATTTATCTATTAAATTAAAAAAAAAAACAAATTTCCAAAATAACCAGACTTAATAAACGTATAGCAGGCAGGAATATTCCAAAAAGAATTTTGTCACAAACTCAACAAAATTTATTTCCTTTTAGAGTTCACGACTTCATATAACGAATTGAAATTTCTTTTGTGGTGGTCTTGCTCCAAATATTTAGTTTTCATATTGTTTAACATTAACTAGTATGCTATATGAAGCAATAGATGTTTTAGATAAAATTTTAAGCTTAACAAAAATAAAATGATGCTGCTAACGAAGACACCACCATCCTCATCTGGTTTACAAACGCTATGTTAAAGTTCTTGTCCCAAAAAACTTTCCAAGATTCATTAGAAATGATTATAAAGTCAAATTACACTGTAATGAGTTTATGACTATACCACCCGCAAACTATAACTAAATTAGCTACGCATAAAATTTAGGGTTAGCAAATAAATGTATTATGTAGATTTTTTAATTTTTTTCCTCATTGTATGTAGTATATTTTTTAAAAACGTGTGATTGTGTGTTTTTTGCATAGTTTTAAATAGTTCGCTATAGCCCGTCTTAAGGCGTGCTAAAGCTTGAGGTGTGACCTTCGCGCTACGCAATAGGTCAAGGCGCGCTACGACATGAGGTGCAGTTATTTTTTGAATTCAACTCCAAAAAATGAATATTATTAGATGTAAGGAGAGTTTTCTAACTTTAATTATTATATACAACACTTCTTATGAAATAAGATAAATATAGTATTGAAATACATAAAACAAATAAATATTTTTATATGTTGTGCCGCTATAAGCCACGCTATAAAAACGCTAATGCTTTGCCTTGGCCGCTAAAGCGTGTAGCTTGGACATGCCGCAACGTCACGCTTCACGCTATTATTTTGTGATCATTATACCTTTTTTCAACTTTTGAAAGATAATACATGACAAAATAGCCACAAAATACACATAATCACATGTTTTCAGAAATATATTACATACAATGACAAAAAAACAATAATTTACATATATAAAATAGTAATAATAAGTATAATACATTTATTTGTAACTAACCCTAAAATATATATATGCCTCTATCATATATTTATTTGCAATTAACCTTAAAGCATATATGCATGTTAATGCAGGAGTATGGAAACCTTTGTACTTTTAGAATATCAGAATATGCATAATTGTCATTTGGCTTCATGTTTAAATAAGGGTTATGTCTATACAGGGACGGAGCTAGAAATTTATATTAAGGGGCTCAAATATTTTTTGGTAAATATTAAAAATACCCAATATACTATTCCAGATTATCCATTATACCCATTTTATTATTTTATGTGAAAAATACCTATTTGAATAATATTTCAAACTTTGACTTTTTTTATTTGTTTGATCGGACCCATTAGTTGGGTTACCGGTGATATCCCAAAAACTTAACCTACATAACTTTCAATCGATCCCCAACACCTCCATTTCATATCCATAACTTACGATTCCAATTAGCCAGGATTCCAATTAGCCAGGATCCCCAACACCTCCATTTCATCTCAATCGATCCCCAAAAACTTACTATTCCAATTAGCCAGGATCACAAAGAACCCTTATCCTTTCCATCCCTCCAACTCGTTCAAAAAACAAGCACTCAATCCATTTTGTCTCCATTTTCGCCAAGAACACCAACAACACATCACCATCTTCATTGTAAACATTAATGTAAGTTCTTCTATCCTTGATGTTTCTTTTGTTATTTATGAGGCTAGCTCATTATTAGAACCCAAAAAAATGAAGATTTAATAATACACTTAATTTCATCTTAATGAGATAACTAAGCTAAATGGATAAAGGCAAAGGTATGTTCATATTAACCTTCAATCTGTTTCCAGAAAAGATGATTATGTTAAGTTCTTCTATGATTTATATTTAATTTTCATTAGGTATAACTGCTAGTGAGATAGGTGGCCCTAAACCTAGTAACAAAGCCACACCAGTTGCTAGTGATGTATCTTCTTGGTCTAGTTATGATCCAATGTATTCTTTTAGCATAGACTCATTTCCAAGGGAACCTGGGTCGCTTACCACAGAAAAATCAAAACAAGCCTTAGCAAAATTCAAAAGTGAAGGTCCAAGTCTTGAATTCCTTGATTATCATGGCTGTGGAGACTCAATAGAAAAGTTTAAAAATTATTGTTTGTATTATGGGTCAGATTATTACATAAATTCATTTGTGAAACATACCATCGGGGGTTTTAAGGAAGCGGGTATACATAAAGCTTATGAAAATGATATTGGGTTTCCTATAACTGTTGAAGCAAAAAAAAGCCGTTTACAAATTGAGAACTGAAGGTGCAACAAAAGAATTCCTAGACTTTCATGGCTTTAGGTCAGAAGAAGAGTATGAACATACATGTATCTCCGATAGGTCTGACTATTTCATGAAGATTTTTGTAAGAAATACAGTTGGTGGGAAAGGATTTAAAGGAATCAACTGATGAAATAGAAAGCAAACAATCCAAGAGTGTTGTTGGTCCATCCAAAAATGTAAAAACAAATAGAGAAGGCCCTTCAACCAATGCATCAAAAATGGAAGGTCCATCAAACCAACTCCCAACAGAAACAGGTGCGCCATCTTTACTTCTAATCTCTAATATAGCATATTCATATAACATGTTTATTAGCCTATGGTCATCTACGCTAAAAACGTGTGCACCAAACTAGGAGTGTTTTAAACAAAATATGTTACATTACTCACGGTTCACTGACCCGATCATACAGACACAACATTAGACTCACAAAGTAAACACGTACATGCATACATAAAGACATTAACCTGAAGACTTGACACACAACAACCTAGGACTTTTAATATAGACCTGAACACCAACAACCACATACGCCATTCACCAGGGTCCGTTTGCCTTGAGCTTGGCAAGAAAACCCTCCTTCAAAGCGATCATATTCTGGATCGTGGTTGCCTCTATCTGCAGCTTCTCGATGAAACCATTCTCTTCCACCTGTTTCTTGTCCATCAAGGCTATCATCATGCCATTCATATGGTCTATTGGAAAGGTCTTCAGTTCTTGGATAAAGTGTCTCGACGACGCCATTAAAAACCTTTCTACGGACCCTCTCCGGTTTAGTCTTTCATGCTTTGTCTGCTTTGATGTCCTTGCCCAAATAACAAATAAACATGTTGCCCAAATCCGTAGCCCCGGTCTCAGCTTCCAATGCCCATATTCTAGGAACATATGCCATTTTTTCTTTGTTTAGGTTTGGCAAAGTAGTTAACTGATTTGTGTGAGATTAACCAATGCACACATGTCCTTAAATAACATAACTTGGGACTCTACTGTTTCTACAGTTGAGATTCCAGTTACCATTTAGTCCAAGTAGATAACCAAAGTTATCTCACACTTACAACCAGCTTAGTTTACTTACAACTTGGAAACATACTTTCCTATAAAACATGTCCTCACCAAAGCATCTCTTACCCAAAGTAGATAAAAAAATAATCCCTCAGATATAGTATCCACATATTGGTTAAGACAAATGTGTCAAAATCACTTACTTTTCAGCAAGATACTCAATTGGCACCACTTGATGACTGCATACACAATCCCACTTGATGACTGCATACCTATTTTTAAAAATTTAAAAGGTTTTCATATATTTATGGGAAAATCACCTAAAAATACATTAAACTTACCATTTTTTATGGTTGTATGTAACCTACTTTTTTCTCTCATTGTATCAACAAACTTTTGAATTTTAACCTTTGTGTGTAGCGGGTGACCTGCTAAACCTTGCACTCTTACGTGGCACCGATCATACTAACGATCGTTTACTTTTTTTTTCAACACTAGTCCTTTTCACTAACGAGTTAACTAAAAATAAATTAAAAAAAAACTATTTTCTTATTAAAGTTATTCATTATTACTCTCCCTATCTATAAACAAAAAAAAAAACTTTTATTAAACCTTAAAATACAACTAATTTACATAAACAACGAACATAGATCATCATCTTCATCAAATCAAATCTAACTGACCCACGCAACTGCCATCGTTAGGCCGCTGAATTTGTTGGGCCACCGCCGTCGTTAGGTCGTTCGTCGTCGTTACTCCATTGTACTTAGGCAACCGCCATAATTTTTGGATAGCTATTGTTATGACTGATGTTGTGTCGTGATTTGGAGTTTAGAAGATCTTGTTTTTCGTATGGTTGAAGTCTCCCCAGCTTTAACTACTTCGGTTAAAATTTCTTTATCTGTGATTTTAACAACCATCTCCCCTGTTCTCAAATCTATGCCATCTCTGTGGAACTTTTGTTTAGGAAAATGAGTGAAGCAGATATGTTAAAAGAAATTGATTAGACGGGATATATTTGTGGAGACCAGAGCCTATATAGTCACAACCAAAACCACACAACCACCACCTCCGGCCACTATCGCCGGAATCTCTCAAAATCGACACCAAACACCATATCCACTACCAATCACTAATCAAACCACCACTTAATACTCAAATCTTTAAACCTTATTTCCTTATTTTTCATCTTCTACACCTATCATGAAACACCTTCACCCATCATTGAAACCCGCCACTATCATCAAAACCAACCACCAACCCTAATCCTTCAACAATTTCCTCAATTAAAGCAAAACCTAAAAATCCCCAAAATTTAAAAACCATAATCCTAAAATTAACACAAATCAAAAATTAACTTTTTAAAAAACCAAAACCTTGATTAACACCACCACTACGCCATCTGATAGATCTATAAAACAAATACATATAGCAATAATGTTTTTAAGTCAATGAGAAAAAGTCAACGGGTTGAGATAAGAGAGGAGGTTGTGTTATTCTAAAAAGATTGAAGAAGTGTTTGAATTGGTGGTGAATGAGTTGCTCGACTGATTTGGCTAAGAAAATGCAAAGGACGTGATGAAATTGGTAACTTGACAGATTTGGTTTTTAAAATAATTAGATCATAATTTTTTTCATTAATTACAAAATAATTTTTAAAACATTATTAGTTTTGTTTTAACAAAATATAATTAATTAATTATTATTTTTTGTTATATATTTACACACAACCGTTAGTTTAAAGGAGTAAAATGCAAATGTTAAAAGATAGGCAACCGGTAAAAGGTCAAGCATGTCACCTGTTACATACAATGGTCGAAATACAAAAGTTTGTTTGATACAATGAGAAAAAAAAGTAAGTTACATACAACCATAAAAAGTGGTAAGTTTAATGTATTTTTAGGTGATTTTTGCATACATGTAAAAAGTTTTATAACCCTTGTTTGCTATGTGACAATGTTGTATATCACAATGTGCAGGTACTACAACAAAAGCCATTAAAGGCAAGTATCTCTGTCTGGGTAACAGAACCAAAGATTGTGGAATTGCTAAAATCCTTGTTCCAGTAACAAGAGTTGTGCTAGGGTTACCAAATGGGAAAACTTAGGATCATATCCTGAAGCAGGGAAAAAAGAAAGTTTGATGCATCAGCTAGTTGTGTTTGGTTCCTAAACATTTTGTATATGAACAATGGTAGTTAACACAGTTTGTATTTGGTAACAATTTTATAACCCTTGTTTGCTAGTTGTGTTTGGTTCAAGTTTAATGCATGGATCAACTTATGTTAAAATTTCTTGTGTTTGGTTCAATTTTATAACTATGTTACAATTTATTGTGTTGTCTATATTGCTACAGTTTATAGTAATATAGACAACATAATAAATTGATGACTGCATCAAAGTAGATAAAAAAAATAATCCCTCAAATATAGTATCCACATATTGGTTAAGACAAATGTGTCAAAATCACTTACTTTCCAGCAAGATACTCAATTGGCACCACTTGATGACTGCATACACAATCCCACTTGATGACTGCATACCTATTTTTAAAAATTTAAAAGGTTTTCATATATTTATGGGAAAATCACCTAAAAATACATTAAACTTACCACTTTTTATGGTTGTATGTAACCTACTTTTTTCTCTTATTGTATCAACAAACTTTTGAATTTTGACCTTTGTGTGTAGCGGGTGAACTGCTAAACCTTGCACTCTTACGTGGCACCGGTCATACTAACGATCGTTTACTTTTTTTTGCAACACTAGTCCTTTTCACTAACGAGTTAGCTGAAAATAAATTAAAAAAAACTATTTTCTTATTAAAATTATTCATTATTACTCTCCCTATCTATAAACAAAAAAAATACTTTTAATAAATCTTAAAATACAAATAATTTACATAAACAACGAACATAGATCATCATCTTCATCAAATCAAATCTAACTGACCCACGCAACTGCCATCGTTAGGCTGCTGAATTTGTTGGGCCACCGCCGTCGTTAGGTCGTCCGTCGTCGTTACTCCACTGTACTTAGGAAACCGCCATCATTTTTGGATAGCCATTGTTATGACTGATGTTGTGTCGTGATTTGGAGTTTAGAAGATCTTGTTTTTCGTATGGTTGAAGTCTCCCCAGCTTTAACTACTTCGGTTAAAATTTCTTTATCTGTGAATTTAACAACCACCTCCCCTGTTCTCAAATCTATGCCATCTCTGTGGAACTTTTGTTTAGGAAAATGAGTGAAGCAGTTATGTTAAAAGAAATTGATTAGACGGGATATATTTGTGGAGAGCCGGAGCCTATATAGTCACAACTAAAACCACACAACCACCACCTCCAACCACTATCGCCGGAATCTCTCAAAATCGACACCAAACACCATATCTACTACCAATCACTAATCAAACCACCACTTAATACTCAGATCTTTAAACCTTATTTCCTTATTTTTCATCTTCTACACCTATCATGAAACACCTTCACCCATCATTGAAACCCACCACTATCATCAAAACCAACCACCAACACTAATCCTTCAACAATTTCCTCAATTAAAGCAAAACCCAAAAATCCCCAAAATTTAAAAACCATAATCCTAAAATTAACACAAATCAAAAATTAACTTTTTATAAAACCAAAACCTCGATTAACACCACCACTACGCCATCTGATAGATCTATAAAACAAATACATATAGAAATAATGTTTTTAAGTCAATGAGAGAAAGTCAATGGGTTGAGATAAGGGAGGAGGTTGTGTTATTCTAAAAAGATTGAAGAAGTGTTTGAATTGGTGGTGAATGAGTTGCTCGACTGATTTGGCTAAGAAAATACAAAGGACGTGATGAAAATGGTAACTTGAAATATTTGGTTTTTAAAATAATTAGATCATAATTTTTTTCATTAATTACAAAATAATTTTTAAAACATTATTAGTTTTGTTTTATCAAAAAATAATTAATTAATTATTAGTTTTTGTTATATACTTACACACAGCCGTTAGTTTAAAGGAGTAAAATACAAATGTTAAAAGATAGGTAACCGGTAAAAGGTCAAGCATGTCACCCATTACATAAAATGGTCGAAATACAAAAGTTTGTTTGATACAATGAGAAAAAAAAAGTAAGTTACATATAACCATAAAAAGTGGTAAGTTTAATGTATTTTTAGGTGATTTTTGCATACATGTAAAAAGTTTTATAACCCTTGTTTGCTATGTGACAATGTTGTATATCACAATGTGCAGGTACTACAAAAAAAGCCATTGAAGGTAAGTATCTCTGTCTGGGTAACAGAACCAAAGATCGTGGAATTGCCAAAAGCCATGTTCCAGTAACAAGAGTTGTGCTAGGGTTACCAAATGGGAAAACTTGGGATCATATCCTGAAGCAGGGAAAAAAGAAAGTTTGATGCATTAGCTAGTTGTGTTTGGTTCCTAAACATTTTGTATATGAACAATGGTAGTTAACACTGTTTGTATTTGGTAACAATTTTATAACCCTTGTTTGCTAGTTGTGTTTAGTTCAAGTTTAATGCATGGATCAACTTATGTTACAATTTCTTATGTTTGGTTCAATTTTATAACTATGTTAAAATTTATTGTGTTGTCTATATTGCTACAATTTATAGAAAGTAATCACTTATGTCAGGTTACAGTAAACCTGCACCAACATAACAAGTAAAGGATTAACTTATGTTACAATTTGTTATGCTATGTTTGTATATGAGATTTCCAGATTTATTATCTATATTGCTACATTTTATAGCAAGTATCAACTTATGTGTGGTTACAATAAGCCTGCACACAACATAACAATTAAAGGTTGAACTATGTTACAATTTCTTTTGCTATGTTTGTATATGTGATTGTCCAGATTTGCTGTCTATAATGCTATAGTTTATAACCATAACCATACATAAATACCTAAACAAATTTCAGGCCTTTGCCTTACCATAACCAAACAAGTTTCATTACATAAAAGTGTCTGCATAGAACTCATAAGCATAACCATACAAGTTTATAACCATAAGCATAGTAGTTAACATAACCATACAAGTTTCATTACATAAAAGTGTTATTACATGATTACCGCCAATGTCTTAACAAGCATAGATAAAATTAGTTTATAAGAGAATACAGACACACCTAAGCAAATCTAAAAAGCTTCAGGCATTTGCCTTACCCTTCCCCTTCCCATTGGAACCATCCTTTGCCTTCCCCTTCCCTTTTGAACCACCAGGCCTTTTCCCCATTTTTTGGACAATGTGTTCCCAAATTGTATTGTTGGAAAGTCCAAGAACGGCATTGTTAATACGGGTAGGGCTTTTCAGAATGTTTTTTGCTACATAGTTCACATTAGGACCTCTTTTCTTTAGGGTGTCTTCATAGAACTCATGTTCTTCATCAGCATCATCTGTATCATCAGAAGAGGAATCAGCAAATGGAATACCAGTATCTTCATCCCAAGTCTCCCAGTATTGTGAATCGGCTTTATACTCAGCAACATCAACATATCCATACCATTATAGATGCTTCTTTGAGATATAACCAATCCTAAACATGTAAGCAACCTCAGACGTAACAGCGAGCCTAGGCCTTTTGGTTGTTCCTAAGGGAGGCAGTGCACGGTGCTTTGAAGATCCTTCACACCACGGTTCAATCCACCCACCATCTCCGTTGCTAGACTCACTCAACTCAATCAACTGAACTTTTTTGCTCATTTTTTTAATCTGAGATATTAATGTTAGACATAGAAGTTATTAGTCATAACAAATGGAGGGTAATCTAACTTAAACACAATTAAAGGGAGTAATAAACAAACATATTAAATCTGCACTTGATCCCCACAAGTTCTTAGTATAACTAAAAAAATTACCCATTCAATCTGTATTTGTTTATTTGTTTACCTAAACGTGTAACTAAAAAATAGCAACTATTCAGTAACATAAATAAATGTCTTGTTTAAGGCTAGCCATAAGATGATAGGATTTCTCGGAATATTTTGGCTGAACCACACAAGCTTATACAAAGGCAGATAAATCAGAGCAAGAAATATTAACACAAGCATATACCTGTTATTTCAAAGTACATTTGGCCAAACTTTGTGCAGGAAACCCTAAAGAAGATAAGAATGGCAAAATCCCTTAACCTAAATGTGTATCTAAATATATTTACATGTACCATTAACTCAATCAATCTGCACTTAATATAGCTAAATAGGAGTTATCTGAAATTATATCACTTTCACAAAAGCAAATACCCTAACCCATATGTAACTGCTATGATTTTACTGCAATGATCCATACTGTCAATGTCTTACCAAGAAAAATATCCATACTCGTACAATACTTTCTATCAAACAATAGGCTCTAACTCAGCCTCATGTGGTTCAATTAGGATGAATACTCACTCCAGTTCAGAACTTAATGATTTAGGTTTCTAATAATGAATTAGGGATCACCAATAACAAAATAATATAAGCATATGAATTACCCAAAACAATATTAACGAATGGAGTTTGTTGATGCAAAAGTTGGGTGATCCTTGCTAGACGCGAATTAGGCTTAATTCGGGTTGGCTGGGCTCCGGCTCCTGCACCAAGTGAACTGTTTGGTTGGGATCCTGCACACTAAACAATACACGTCAGACTTACCGTGGGAATGTTTCTCACGATTAGACTCCGGCTGAGAGTAAGTAATCGGTTTAGGGTTTTATGTGAGTTGAGAGTATAGAACGTAATACCTTTGTGGAACCCTTGGGGGTTCCTTTTATAGGCAGTGGAACCCTAGTGGGCTACCACTGATACTTCGGCCCCAAGGAAAGGATACCTATCAGAATTAGAATGATTGTTATCTTCTAATTACGGTAGTGAATATCCTCCTCTTTTGGGGTAAACCTATTCCTAGACAGAATATGATCCTGTCTAACCCTATGTCGGCCGCGCCGGGCCGTGGGTCGCACACATGTGTGCGGTCACTGTTCATCCAAGCCCATAAGCTTGAATGACATTATTTCCACCCATCTGTGATGGGCCGAATACGGGTAGTACCCGTGGGTCGGGTTCCTGGCCCGGCTGGGGACTATACGTCATCATGTCCCCCCAGTCTAGTTGTTACAGCCGTAGGCGTAACCTCTAGACTATCAAGGTGCTCTCCGGACATACCAAGAAAGACCTAGGGAATGAGAAATATTGAAAATTTTGTTTTGGTCGCACGTGGCGTCCCACCTTAGGAATATTTTTTGAATAGCACCTCAGCCGCGCGTAACGGCTGAGACAAATTAAATGTAGCATTAAATACGGTCTTACGTAAGAGCCGCATATCCCGACACAAGAATAGAAACATTAATGGTAGTCAACTTTCCAGTCGCACGCCTGCAAAAGTGCACCATTAATGCCCACCATTGAGCCACATAAAACTGCCAAGAAGTGACCCATGGGCCCCCCTCTGATTTTGCAGAAGTGTCAAAAATCCTATCCGTTGGATAGGCGTGGTGGCCTACACGTGTCGAACATCCACGTTACCTCGGAAACCGAGGCAACCCTATATAAGAGTTGGTATGTGTGTTTGTTACACACACAACTCCCACTTCCTTCCGCCATTGTTATTTTCAAGTTTTTACTTCCAAAACTTTGCCTTATTTTCCACGGATTTCCTCCGCCACAGGTTAGATCATCACGCCCTTTAAAACCTTTTTATAAAACATGGTAAAGGACAACCCACTTATCACGGATGTCCTTAACGTGATGTCGACGGAAAAATACATCGACTTTCTATCGAAGTATTATATTCCCGAAAGCGTACACCCCACTTATCCAGGTGAAGGTGAGGCGATTACGGACGCACCGGCGGGGAAAATAGGCGTGTACACGCGCCTATTTGACTTGGACAACTACCGTATCCCCCTGTCTAAATTCTTGGTAGACCTACTATTGTATTATGACTTCCACATAACCCAGCTTCACTGCATAGGGGCGTGTAAAATCAACCAGTTTGAAATTACATGCCATACCTGCGGAGTAACCCAACCGTGAACCTTTTTAGGGCTTTCTACTTCCCCCAGCTAGTGAATGGGTGGCTGTCGTTTAAAAAACGACCCGGGAATGCCCCTATGACGTATAGGAAGCCTTTAGACTCCCTTAAGAACTGGTATGAAGGTCTACGTAATTAATGGCCTATTCTATGTTATGGATTTGGTGGATTTATGTGGTTGATTGATTGATAATTAAAGAAGAAATGAAGGAAAGAGATGAAGGATTAGAGAGAGAAAGGAGAGAAGGGAGAGAGTTAGAGAGAGAAAGAAAAGATGAATAATGATTAAGTGTAAATGAGAATCAACAACCCCCTCCTAACATGCTAGGAGGGGTTATATATAGCCCACCCTACATGTGGGCTATATGGACTATACAGTAAGTAAATAGATCACGAGCCCGTTACATAATTATAGTTGGAGCGACCGATCCTTCATAAATACGTAAAACGTATTTCCAACAATCTCCCCCTAAGGGAGGTCGCTCCAAGTTACAAAGTTCTAAAGAGTCTATAACTCGTGATCTATGCTAACTAAGATGTGACCGAGACTTTATAGGGAAAACGTATTTCCAACAATCTCCCCCTAAGGGAGGTCACATCTTTTTACAAAATCTTAAACCTAGCATCTATGCTTGAGTCTTCGATCTTGTTCTTGTGAATATGCTTGATGTGATCTTTGACTTTAGTCTTGAGCATGTTTCCTTGCCTTGACCTTGTGCATTCTTCACTTGTGATCTTTGCCTCTTTGTGACTTCATGTTCCACATACTTATACTTTTAAATTCTTGAAAGCTTCAGAGTTTGATACAGCGGAAGACTTGACCTTCAGGCTTTCTTGAATTTGTTGAAGTACTAATTGTATGTAGTATAAGCATGTGGTGACGACTTCTTCTGGATTGTACACCGCAATGCCACCTTCTTGTTACGCTGCATAAGACAGTTAGCAACAAAACAATATACACAGATGAAATGGCCTTGAACATTTCATTCTAATTCGGTAGCATTTTACCTCCGGTCGGTGAAGACCGTTGGACGATATTAAATATCGTACTTGTGGCAGGTAGTTTCAATAAAGAACCTCCTTGACAAGATTTCGCGGGTAAATCCGTTCTCTTTACTCGACCGTCCAAAGCAGACTGCGAACGTAAAGAGTGAATCATTTGGATAATATTATCCGCATGATTTGAAGCCGTCAATTCATGTTCCTGGAACAAGTGAAGTTCAATTAAGAACCGCACCATCGTTGCTTTCCAGTTGTCACTAGCTTGATTCATAAAGAATCTTGCAAGTTACCTACCAAGTGCTGTTTGATGTTAACACTAGAAGGATTTCCACTCGTCACTGTGATCAATAAAGAGTCACTCTGAGTGTTCTGGCAAGATCATATGATAATGCGTAGAGGCCTGGAACGTGTTTAAATTCATTTAAGAATTAAACCACTGTTGCTTTCCAGTTATCACAAGTTTGATTCATAAAGAATCGCACAAGTCACCTACCATGAGCTTTTTGATATTCGCTCAAGAAGGATTTCCATCTTCATTGTAAATACTTTCGTATTACTCGGATGTTCAGGCAAGATCATGAAGATTTTGCGTAGGACTCTTAAGAACTTTCTTACTTTTCACAGTGTGTGAAGAAGCAAGGAAATATGAAAGTGTGTCCTAATGAGATATTTGATGATCTCAAATGGCTCTAGACTCGATCGTGCATTTTGGATTTTTAGTGATCGGAGGCTGGAGAGGAGTGCCACCTTTTCAATACCAATTTATTCGGAGTGAATAAATCAATAGATAATGTGTTGATCTCCGTGTGATTAAAACAAATACCTTTTGAGAGATATTTGAGTTAGCTGGGAAGGGTTGTGCATTGCATCACTGGGTCCATGACGTCTTTCTTCAATATCGAGAATCATTAACAAAAATAATCTCAATAGCATATGTATTGACCCGGTTTCTGCCTAAGGTTGTAAGGAGGGCTTCTTTCTTTACACCCTTTATCTTTACAATTCTTTTTCATTCTTCAACCCCTTCAATGCTTACCAATACGTCATCACTAGCACCTTGTTGTGATTGTTCCAGTGCTAACTTAAGTACTTGGTCGGCATTCAGCTACGTTCACAATCTTTCTCCATCTTTCCTAAGGACTACTATTTCTAGCTATGGAATGTCCTTGGGAAGATTCCTCCGGTTCTAGAGAAATCATTGGACTTTAACCTATCCTACCATCCTTATGTCACCACAATCTTCACCGTCGTGAATAGAGATGTTTTGGGTAAGTGTATGTCACCATGAAATCCATTTTGAAGTGCAAATCCATTTTGCTCCCCCTTAACATATGCTACGATATTCGAAAACATTTCGCACATGTCGGGATGAGCTAACACGTTAAGTCAAACCATTTATGATTGATCATATCCCATATTAAATCACATTTTCTCCCCCATATTAAAAATATTAACCCAATCGATGTTTTTAATATCAATTGATTTAATAACATTTTAAGAAAAGTTGGGAAGAAAAATGCAAATCCAATTATCTTCGTGATATTAACAAGCTCCCCCTCAAATTAATGAGGGTGTACTTGAAACGTAAATTAAATACCTTTTAAACACAAGTGTAAGGTATTTATTACGTGCAAAGATCAGATATAATAATGAATTCACAAGGTTAGCAATGTACGAGGTTGGACCTGAATAATGGAGAACAGCATATGAAAGAAGCACATGGTTCTTGTTCACGAATGTTGGTCACCTCGTCACGTTCCCGAGAAAATTAATTCCCGTTGTTGAGTCAAAGCTTTCTAAGGAAATACGTGACTTTAATATGAAAACCGGGTTGCAGTCTGAAATAACTACAAGCCATAATGGGCATGTTTTAAAAATGTACAACTTTTATACGGACTCTATTTATGGCACCGTGTCAATATTGATCGACATTTCTAAGGCCGTAAATATTACCGTACTAAAAGACATGCCCGATTTAAAACGAAAAATATTTTTGGTTTTTCTTGGTTTTATATTTTTTATGGTTTTTCTAGGTTTTATATTTTTTATGGTTTTTCTTGGTTTTATATTTTTGTATTTTCTTTTTGTGGTTTATATATTTACGATAATATACATGATCACAACCAAAGGATACTCTGAATAGTTTACCACGACTATTCAGCTGATTCTTCTGCCAACTCTTTGAGAGTCGCTGGAGTGAATGATTTCATGCCAAGCTTGTCGATCAAAAACTCGATTCGTCCTCGATCTAAGGCTTTGGTGAACATATCCGCCAGCTGGTACTCAGTAGTGACAAAATACAGCTCGATCACTCCGTTTTCCACCTGCTCCTTAATGAAATGGTAGCGAATGTCTATGTGCTTGGCCCGGGAGTGTTGAACATAGTTGCAGCAAAGGGCAATGGCGCTCTTGTTATCACAATACATCGGGATTTTGTTAAATCCAAGACCGTAGTCAGTTAATTGTGATCTCATCCAAAGGACTTGAGCACAACAACCGGACATGGCGATGTATTCAGCCTCCGTGCTTGATATTGCAGCGCTTTTCTGCCTTTTTGACGACCAACTGATCAATCTATCTCCAAGGAGTTGCACAGATCCAGAAGTGCTACGCCTCGTATCTTGACATCCAGCATGATCGGCATCTGCGTATGATATTAAAGCAATCGAGGAATCTTTCGGATACCATAGACCACGATGAAGTGTTCCTTTTAGATACCGAAAGATCCTTTTAACCACATGTAAGTGCTTTTCGGTAGGCCGAGCCTGATACCGGGCACACATGCATACAGCAAATTGCAAATCAGGCCTGCTAGCAGTCAGATAGAGAAGGGTGCCAATCATTCCACGGTAAAGTTTCGGATCAACAATAATCCCATCCCTATCTTCATCTAACTTGGATTTCTCCACCATTGGAGTGTCTACGGGGTCACAGTTCTCAAAGTTATATTTCTTAAGAGATTCTAGAGCATATTTGGATTGATTAATAAAGATGCCTCTGGGATTCTGAGAAATCTGTAATCCTAAGAAAAATGATATTTTTCCCATCATCGACATCTGAAAGCGTGTGGACATTATCTTCTCAAATTGTTTAGACAACTCTATGTTAGTGGCAGCAAAAATTATATCATCAACATAAATTTGTACCAGAAGCATGTCGTTGCCGTCTTTGAGAGTGAATAGTGTGGGGTCCACTTTGCCTTTGGAGAAGCCTTCCGTCATGAGATATGTTGACAGGAGATCATACCACGCGCGTGGAGCTTGTTTCAACCCATAGAGAGCCTTCTTAAGCTTGTACACATGGTTAGGAGACTCCGTACTCACGAACCCATCCGGTTGACTAACATAAACCTATTCCCTTAGTTCACCGTTCAGAAATGCCGTCTTCACATCCATTTGATAGACGATCATGTTCATATGAGCAGCAAACGCAAGGAATAGTCTAATCGCCTCCAATCTAGCCACAGGAGCAAAAGATTCCTCAAAGTCTATACCCAAGGCTTGTTTATATCCTCTAGCGACCAATCTTGCTTTATTCTTCAATACCGAACCCATCTCATCAAGTTTAACCTTATAAACCCATAACAAAGTAAGGATGTTAACCTTGTCAGGGCGAGGAACCAATTCCCATACTTCTAGTCGTTTGAAT
Organism: Glebionis coronaria; assembly: GCA_025667525.1. NCBI lineage: Eukaryota > Viridiplantae > Streptophyta > Magnoliopsida > Asterales > Asteraceae > Glebionis > Glebionis coronaria. The sequence goes on along the minus strand of CM046875.1, from coordinate 632,635,414 downwards.
TCATTGAGTTCCTCCTGCATAGCTTCAATCCAAGATGATTGGGTCATAGCCTGCTGCCAATTTTTGGGTTCAACTTCAGAGAGAAATGCATCAAAGTAACAATATAGTGCACTCTCTTGTAGTTGATGGCGTGTAGAGACTGGTCGATCTAGATCTCCAATAACATTCCTAATTGGGTGATCTTTTGTCCATTTAGTGCTATGGTTTTCAATCCTAGGTGGTCTGGAGTGAACAATAGATGGAGCTTCTTCTGAGGTAGACGCTGCTGAAGGGTTTTCAGGGATCGCTACACCAAAGAAAGGAAGCTCTTGCAAGTGAGCATATTCCAGGTCGTGATCAGTAGAATCCTCTTCTACATCATTAGGCACAAGTAGGGGTGATGATTCAGGTGTAGTTTGAGAATCACTTGGTGAAGGTGCATCCGGTTCAATGTGAATTGTAGATGCATTAGATAAAGGTTCATTAACTTGAGCAACTACTTCAGGTATTGGAGCAATTACTACAGGTACTGGAACTTCATCAGTCGGGGGATCGAAGAATTCATCAAACAACGGTTGAAACAGTTTATCCCACTCGGGCCTTGATGGTGGTAAAAATGATGTAGAAGTAGGATTGTTGGGAACTAATCCGGAACTTATAGCACCGGGTCCCATCTCATGAAGCGCGGGTTCAGAGCTGTGGTAAAAAATGGTTTTCGGATGAAGGAAGTTCCGAATGAAGAACTTCCGGATGAAGGAAGTTCCGAATGAAGAACTTCCGGATGAAGGAAGTTCCGAATGAAGGAATGTTCCGAATGAAGGAAGTTCCGAATGAAGAACTTCCGAATGAAGGAAGTTCCGAATGAAGAACTTCCGGATGAAGGAAGTTCCGAATGAAGAACTTCCGGATGAAGAAGTTCCGAATGAGGAGAAGTTCCGAATGAAGAATGTTCCGGATGAAGATGTTCCGAATGAGGAAAAGTTCCGGATGAGTTGTTTGATTATTCTTGTTTGCATGCTATCTATGTACTTGTTGTTTTATCTTATGAAATGTGTTATGCTTAGAAGTAAGAATGATATATATCTATCTGTTTTTGTGCATCAACCTTTCATGTCTTATCTTAAGCAGATAAAATGACTAATCCAACAGTACAAGCTATCCAAGAATCTAGAGAAGCCGATATTGCTAAAGCTCGAACCCTTAAGTTTATACCCAACAACTATCGGCTGAAGCAAGTCTCTAAATCCACTCACCATGGGTTTAAGGTCGCCATAGCCATCCTTGATAACTCTCATTTCAAGAACGCCCTTAGGAATACAGCCTCGGTGCCTTATGAGTATATGTTTGAATTTTGGGCAACCAAGGAAATCACTTCGAACAAGATCACCTTCACCATCGACAACAAGCAGCAGACACTCACCGTTTCAGACTTCCGTAAGATTCTTGGTATACGGGATACACCCAAGGGCATGTCTTTCTCAAGGGATCCTACTAAAGATGAACTCGCGGAGTTATTTGACGCACTTGGATGTCCTGAAATACGAGTTGCATCTGAGTTTACTACTGCTAAGGTAGGACAACCCTGGAGAGCTTTGATGGGTATTCTCAGTAAATGCCTTACACCAAAAACGAGTGGACATGATGCTTTGCGCAGTCCGATAATGAACCTCTTCTATGGCATGTACAAAGCTGCGAATTCAGATTATGCTTTGTTGATATGGGAAGAATTCACATTTCAGCTCTTCTACAACAAGAAGCTGAAGACAAACTTCTTTCCTTATCCTCGGTTTATTAAGCTAATCATTAATTATTTTATGAAGCTTGATAATACTATTGATAGGCGTACAGCAGGTCGCTATCACACTGAAGAAGCTGATGATACTGTAGATCTGAGGCATGAAGGACCGTCTATTGGTGTGATTCCGGGTCCTGTTCCTGATTACCTTCTATCTGATAAAATCAAAGGTTCTGCAGATTACAAGCTACTACAATTAGAAATCCAGAGGCTGAAAGCAAACCTTCAAACTGGAGAAGACTCATCCACAACGGTTAAGAGTAAAGGTAAACGCAAACAACCAGCTGCGTTACCTGAACCCGAACCCAAGAAGAAGAAGACAGAGGGTAAGAAGGGAAAGGGTAAGGATTTGATGCGTCTACGTGATGAAGCAGATATTGTTGATCCTACTCTTGATAAATCCGAGCAACAAATGATGAAGATTGCTATTAAAAGGAGTAGGAAAGATACAGGCGGTAGTGGTTCAGGTGCGAGGGTAGATATCGAGGATGAGTACGAGGAACCGCATGATGTTGATGAGTTTGGGTCACCGGAACACTATTCCACTTCGAAGGAGCCATCAATCCCTATTTCAGCAAGTGTGGAAAAGGAACCTGTTGCTCCTACGATCATGGTGACAACTCAACCCTTAACAACTCAACCTCCACCCATACAACCTTTACCAACCCGACCGGCTTCAACACCATTTCTTCCACCACCCATAATCCCCATCCCTAGTACAGCAGTAACAACCGAGCCCCTCCGGTCAACCCAAAGCAGCTCTGCAACATCTGCAATGGCTGCATTAGTGATGGCCGAGATGTTTGATACTAACAAACGCGAAATGGATGAACTTCGCCAAGAGTTGCAAAGACGAGCTCAGAGGGAAGAAGAATCAAGGAAAGCTCAAGAAGAGTTGATTGCCAAGTTCGCTGCAGACATGGAAGCTACACGTAAAGCTCATGCAGAGGAACTTGCTCAGGTTAAGCAGGCTGAGGCTGATAAGCATGCTGCACGTATTACCAGACTTCAAGCGATGAGGGATAAATATAAGGAACAAAAAGAAGCACTTGAAGCATCTGTGAAAGAAAGAGTGCAAGAATCCGTTGAATCCCTAATGCCTAAACTTCGCGATGAGTTGAAGACACTTGCTGCTGACAACTTGATGGTCAAATCATCCAACCCTTCAGAAGCCGCCTACAAGATTGCTTATGACCTGACGGATTTTGAATTGAAGAAGATCCTTAAGGCTCGTATGGTGGAACTTGGGTCGTATGATAAGTCGAGGATCCAACGGGCTCTATATAAATCCCTGAATGATGCTATCAAGGAGGATGATAGCTTATTCAAGACGTTTGGAAGTGTGGTACCATATCACATCTTACCTGAGGAAGAAAGGGAAGAAAGTGAAGAAGAGGGTACGGGTGAAGAAGAGGAAGAAGAAGAAGAAGAAGGAGAAAAGGATAAAGACGATGACGAGGGTGATGATGATGATGAGGATGACGAGGATGATGATGAGGATGATGACGAGGATGATGATAATGATGGCGACGATGGTGGTGATGAGAATCAGGAGAGTGTTAGGGATAGTAACGGGGATGACAATCAGGATGATGATGGGGGTGAACAGCCGAAAGAGGGAGACAAGGTTACCAGCTCCAAGAAAACTGCTGCTAAGACTGGAACCAAGTCCACAAAAGATGCAGCACAGAAGGACAAATCGACATCCTCGGAATCAAGACGAACTAAGTGGCGCCACGATGTGAATGCCACTACAGCGTCTTCGGCTCCCGGTATCTCTATCGCTGTATCTTTACCTATTACCACTAACCCCATTAGTTCTGTTGTTGTTCCTCCTGTGATTGCAGAATCAGTGACAGAACCCGAAGCTGCACAACACTCCCCAGTTCACGACACTGCCGAAATGCCTGAAACTGAACCAGTAGATGTTCGCACTTCCACTCCTCTACAACAAGCACAACAATCTACGGTTCCTGAACCAAGCATTCGTGCCTGGGAAGACACGTTGGAGATAGACGAGTCTGCACCACCACAAGCTTGGATCACGGCAGCAGCACAATATGATCCGATCACAGATGCTGACAAAGATGTGCTGTATCTCCGTATCCGAAGTCCAATTGACTTATGTGCATTTCTTGCTCATGAGTATAAGACTTCGGTTACTCCATCCTTGGTGAAGAAAGCACTGAAAGATAAGAGACTGCGTGCCAAAACCCGATTACCCCGAATGGAGCTCGAGTACTATGCCGATGAGATCCTGAAGGCTTTGAAAACCGTTCAACGGCCTGGACTTCATGAATCAGAAAGAGCTCCACCTCCAATGGATCCTGCTCAAGATAATCAGATTACTCTTGACTTCTTCGTCACCAATGATCTTGAGTATCTTATGAAGGGGTCATCAAAGTACGCAACATCCCTGACTTTGCTGAAAGCTGCCAACTGGGGGACAATACCCTTCATCGAGGAAAAGGTAAATCGACTCTGGGTCCCAAAAATGAATCGTAATTATGATATGTATGCTGTCATAGGTGCATCTCATTGGGACGAACGAGTCCGAAGGGCGTACAGGGGTTGCTGCTTGGTCAATTCTGGAAGCAATGTTAGATCCGACATCCGCATCTCCAGCATCCTAGGAATGAAAACTGAAGCCAAGAACGGCTACTATCATGTGACGGAGATTCGTTTGAAAAGGGAGGATGACAGGGAATACAAAATCCAGCAAGGAGACTTTTCCATCATTCGCCTTGAGGATATCGAAGATATGCTGCTTCTGATGACCCGAGATCAACTTACTCACATTCCTCGTGAAGACCTGATTGCTTTGAATACAGCACTTCGTATGTTCACACGAAGCGTTGTCATCAAGTCTCGAGTTGAGGATCTTCAGTTGGGAGTCGAAAGCTATCAGAGGAGGCTCAATTTAACCCGTCCTGTGAATCAAGTGCTACCTCAACATGTAGAAAGATGTCCATATACCGGAATTTCTGTCCCGAATTACGGCATTTTCTACTTGAACAGTCGAGGTTTGATGAAGTTTATGAGGGTGGGGGAGCTCCACAAGTATAGCGATGGCACTCTTATACAAGTCAGAGATAAGTTGGAGCATCTGAACTCGGGTGGGACTTTGCCAGAGATGACGGAGGATTGGCATCCGGGTTACCGGCAGATGGCAAAGTATGTGATCAAAAAGGTCGATCAAAAGCTCCGTGAACGTCGATTGATGAGGAGCTTGGAAAGATTCGTGGGTGGAAGACCGTATTTAGTGCACCACAAGCTACTGCAACGATCCATCTGATGGGTCGTACATCTCAGGTCACTTTATATTGGTTTTCAATTGTGAATATGTATATTTGTGAATAATGTGCTTGTATGGCTTGCTGTAGTGTTAAGGTATGATAATTTTTCAAGAATTTCTCACGAGATTCTAAATCTTTCAAAATATGTCATATCAAAGCACTACAACTATCCCTTATTAACTTAAGGGGGAGCAATAACTTGTTCTATGGCCAAAACATCGATTTCATTTTTACCCAAAGACCGGTTAATCCATTCAATATCCCAAATATTACTGGTTAACATTTTGGATAAGGGGAGAAAATGGGATTAAGGAGACGTAAGTGATACTTGGCTAAAAGATGAAAAAGACTTAAAGATTATCCAACTTAATATGTGTAAAGCACGTGTTAAGGGGGAGCGTTTTTGATGAACAAAACACCTAAGGTACAAAACTTTTGATTTCAATATCACAAGTACTTTAGGTGATTTTCAATGATTTTTCATGGTGGCAATTCCTTCCCAAAACACGCTTAATTCACGACGGATGTGGTGACAAAAGGGTGGTAGGAATAGGTTTAGTCCAATGATTCATCAGAGCCGATGGAATCTGGGTGCATACCACGAGGAGAACGGTGCATAATCACATGCTTCTCATGTTGCTGAAGGAAGGCATAGATTTGATCTAAATTGCACTTATGCAAATCCCGGGTTAACTTCACATCGGTAATATACTCACCCCATTCAGCTTGAGGTAGAGTATTCAAGAATTTGGTGTTAACCTGGAATGGTGCAATCACAAGATTGTATACATTCAGATCATTCATGAGTGTGGTGAATTTGAAGTAATAATCGTGGAGCGTTTCCCCTGGGTTGTAGGTGAATCTATCAAACAAATCATACAGCTGACACTCCCTTTCTTGTTTGGTGAGAGACGTGCCTTGTAGCAACACCTTAAGACGTTCCCATAGATCCTTTGCCACCGTATACTGACTCACCATCCTATAGATGTCATGGGGAAGAGCTTGGAGAATTGTTTGAAGAGCTTTTTCATCTGCATCTGCAACAAGTTGTTGAGCTGGAGTAAGTTCTTCAAATTCTCGTGGTCTAGTCACGTTATCAACCGTAATGGTACCATAGTCGAGTGGACCATTCAAAATCGATTTGACCATAAGTCTTCCGTATGTCGGTTTCCCCGTTAGATATTGCATCATTCGACCTTGCCATGCCTCAAACACCTCTTTAATGAGCATCGGTGGACGGCTATCAGTTCCCGTTATGATTGATATATCCGTAAGAGATGTCATCTGAGGCATTACTGAATTTGGATTCATTTTGTTTTTCTTCAAAGAAACAGAGATTATCGGTTGATCGAGCAGTGAAGTAAAGCTTGTGAATTGTGTTGTGTTTTTGTTGTAAGAAACCAAGATTAAATCCTCTAAAAAATCGTCGAAAAAACAAGCAAAATAACCCTTGATTCGGAACTTTTTGTTGATTCGGAAGTTTGATTCGGAAGATTTCCTTGATTCGGAACTTTTTGTTGATACGGAAGATTACCTTGATTCGGAACTTTTGGGTTGATCCGGAACTTCTTGGTTCGGAAGTTCTTGATCCGGAACTTTGGCTTGATCCGGAACTTCTTGACTCGGAAGTTCTTGGTTCGGAACTTTGGCTTGATCCGGAACTTCTTGACTCGGAAGTTCTTGGTTCGGAAGTTTCTTGATCCGGAACTTCTTGGTTCGGAAGTTTCTTGATCCGGAACTTCTTGGTTCGGAAGTTTCTTGATTCGGAACTTCTTGACTCGGAACTCCTTGGTTCGGAAGTTTCTTGATTCGGAACTTCTTGACTCGGAACTCCTTGATCCGGAACTCCTTGATCCGGAACTTCTTGATCCGGAACTCCTTGATCCGGAACTTCTTGATCCGGAACTTTTGCTGAGTTAATCAGAAACTCCTTACGATGAACAGTCGAACAGTGAATATGAAGATTAAGCCCAGATTTTGACCAAATTACCCAAAAAGTTTTGTGCTTTCGACTAAAATAAGTAACAACTAATACTTATCCACTAATCCCAATCACAAAAACACCAAGAATCAAGATGATTTTTCTTAAAGAACACTAATACAATCAAAAACTAAAAAACCACACAAATCACCACCTTAAATCACCCCATAGCTCTGATACCAAATGTAGGTCTACGTAATTAATGGCCTATTCTATGTTATGGATTTGGTGGATTTATGTGGTTGATTGATTGATAATTAAAGAAGAAATGAAGGAAAGAGATGAAGGATTAGAGAGAGAAAGGAGAGAAGGGAGAGAGTTAGAGAGAGAAAGAAAAGATGAATAATGATTAAGTGTAAATGAGAATCAACAACCCCCTCCTAACATGCTAGGAGGGGTTATATATAGCCCACCCTACATGTGGGCTATATGGACTATACAGTAAGTAAATAGATCACGAGCCCGTTACATAATTATAGTTGGAGCGACCGATCCTTCATAAATACGTAAAACGTATTTCCAACATGGTACGACCATTACTTCTTTGTAGATGAGAAGGTGTTCCCTACTCCTTTCGTACTCAAAACCAAAGCACCCAAAGACTATCCGCCCAAAGCCAAAGACTATAACAGCAAAGACTTAAAAACACTAGATACCCACCGCACAGAATTCCATAGAGGGTTGCCGGAACACTTTCTGTGCCTAGTAGGGATAAGCCGCCGCTACTTTGGGAGGGATGACTTATACCCGTGCTTCCTGGCGGAACAGGGAGAGGGTAGGTCTCTTTATACGTTGTAGATTTGAATTGTTATGCATATTTGTAGAATTTTACTAACCCATATACTTGTAAATGTCCGCAGAAATGAACCTACACGGACTAATCCGTCAGGGCGACCCAATGAAGGTGGCCGAAGGGTTCCGGCCTCTAAAGGAGAATGAGCTCCCCCTGCTGGAAGCGACCGCTGACTGCACCATGCCGCTTGAGGAGACGTCCGAGCCTAGATCAGATGAAGGGGAGCCCATCATTGAGAAGTCCCCATTGGACTTCCATAATGAAGATGGTGGAGAACTATTGTTGGAGGGGGCGCGACTAACCAGGAAGAGGAAAATGACCCCAATGAAGATACTGCTCAAGAATCCGGGTCCGCCCCGCTCACATCTAGGAAGAGAAAGACCACCAGGAGGGTGGCAAAGAAGATAGGGGATGAGGCCGGGGCCGCGAATGCTCCTCCAAAGAAACTAAGGAAGAATCATCCGCAGTACCAAGAGGGGAGTGGTACTGCAACCGCTCAGGCCGGCTCCACCCCACACATGGGAGAGCCAGCCTTGCGAGTTACGCCTGTGAGCGTCGTAGCTCCTCCCGGCCCAGACCCTGTCATTGATACCACGTAAGTATCCTTCAAATATTTTAGTCACGCCACTATACTTTGTGAAATATACAATGCCTTAGACTAATTTTGCTATGTCAATAACAGGGCTAATCCGTCGGCCGTAGCACAGGAGGAAGAAGTGGAGAGGAATCCATCCCCCGCACCAACTAACAAACCCTCATCCCCTGCTGCGACACACGCCAAGGAACCACACCCTGAAGGGCCAGAAGAAAGCTTGCGCCTAGCATGGAACCTTTCAAGCAATGACAAGGTTGGAAGCGGAATCTGAGTGCTCAGAATTCATTGAGCACATCACCCCGCCAGTCCTTGCGCAAGATTTAGACGAGTTGGATCATGAATCCCTTCTTGAGCAATTTGACGTGTCGTCCGCACACCAAGTGACGGTGGGAGCCGCTTTAAGACGCCGCTTGATCAAGGCCCTTACAAATGTGAATCGGGCAGACAAGAAGATAGCCCGTCGTGAGGCGATGGTCGTGAAGAACGAGAAGACCATCGCGTCCTTGTAGGCAGCACTGGTAACAGCCGAGGCTACGGTAAAAGAGCAAGCTCATCACGCCGACAACCGAGAAAAGCGTATTGCCGAGCTCGAAGCCCTCGTAGCCGCATCAAATGAGAAGGTACACTTTCGAAACTTTGTACATATACTTAAACCTTGAGTATATATTCGACCAAAAAAGTATATACCCTTGTAATAACTCAAAGTTCTATATGCAGGTGTCTGCGGCCGAAGCTGCTACCAAGGCCGTGACCGTATAATCCTTCAACATCGCCCAAGAGCGTGATGCGCTGAAGAATGAGTTGACACAGGCGCGGACCATCCTGGAAGAGCAGGATGCCTCAGCGGATGAGAAGCTGAGCAAGATGGCCATAAGTTGTGCTGAGAGACTATGTCCTCCCCTGCTATCCGCTATAGCCGGACGCAGGTGGATAATCGGGCAAGGACTGCGACTTGCTGTGAGCAAGGCCCTGGAAGCTCCACACCTACTGCAGGCATTCGCCGGGGTCGTATCCGATGGAATCGACCGTGGTAGACATGAGGGTTTGGTCAAAGCTGCAGAACCGATAGGCAAAAATGAAGACATCATGCAGCATCCCTACCACAATCCCTCAGCCGCGGATAATATGACTACGTCCATGAATGCCTTGGCGGAGATCCAACACCCTCTCCTGGATGAGCTTGAGACACTTAGGGATGCTCCAAACGAGGCAATAATGTCCCGGCTGACTGCGGATCCCATCCCTTTGACCTTGGCCACTTATGATTCCGCATCCAAAACAATGAAAGGCGAGAAACTGCTTGTAGAAGCATTGGATGCGATTGTGGTCAAAGCCCAGGATGGGAAGGATGCTCGTGGGGAGGTCCTCCGTGCTCTGATTGAAGAAGGGAAGAAGGACATAGGAGAATTCCTACCCCCCTTGTAATTTATCAGTTGTAAACACTTGTAATTTTATTCGTCCGTGTATGTACACGGCTAAGACATATGTGAAATGACTGCCTTTTATATGGAAGTCCGTGATGACCACGGCCATTTTGTTATTTATTTTTGAAACTTGTGTATTTTCATTTTGTTTGAACATTGTATGCCAATACCGCATGATATGTCACGTCTTACACAAAAAAAAATACCTACAAGCCTATAATTTACTAGACATGCGACGTGCGTCTTTACTATGCGGAGCACTGCGTGAGTACGGCATACGAAACTTACCACAACGTCTTGTGAGTAAGGTGTCTAGTAAGGATACATGATCCGTGCGGCTGGGGTTGCATCCCTCTTACGCGGCAAGTTGAATTAGTAGGTTCACTTAATCCTCTTACCCCGCCTGGAGGCGTATAGTACATGTACAGTAATTTGAATGAATGCATACGAATGAAACATGACATATTATAATAACAACTACAATTCATATGACTGACAAAAAATCTAAAAAATGATTTGCACGAAACAAGCCGTGGAGCTAGCTAGGCGCCACGGCATTTTATTAGAACGTTTACATTTTTTGTTTGAACAAGAATGATAAGTCCTAAAAAACAAAAAAGGAACCTAAACAAAACATAAGAAGAAAAACAGATAAACCGCATGGTTCTTCATTAAAGCCACATGTAGCGAAGCACCCATGCGGAAGCCGTAGCTTTCAAAGATAGCACCTTTTGAGATTGGAGATGTTCCATGTGCATTCTAGGTCGCGGCCATCCATGTCACGTAACTTGTACGCACCTCGTCCCAAGGCTTCCGTGACTTCATACGGTCCTTCCCATTTAGGGCCCAGCTTTCCTGTATTCTCCGCTCGACTTGCTTCGTTAGCACGATAGACATAATCTCCTGGTCGGAAAGAAACACCTTTGACCTTAGCGTCATAATAAGCCTTCATTTTAGCCTTGGACTTAGCCTCATTGATGGCTGCTACCTCCCTTTTTTCTTCCAACAGATCTAGGTTGATTCGCAGCTGCTCGTCGTTCGTAACGACATTAACCTCCGCCGTGCGAATGGTAGGCATTCCTATCTCTGCTGGTATAACAGCTTCAGTGCTGTAGGCCAATGCAAATGGAGTATCTCCGTTGGCTGTTTTGATCATAGTTCTATGCGCCCATAGCACATGTGGTAACTCATCGACCCATTTGGCACTTCGTTCATCCAGACGCGCCTTAATGCCATTTCCCAAGCTTCTATTTGCTCGTTCCACGAGGCCATTTGTCTGCGGATGCTTAACAGATGCGAAGCGCTGCTTGATATTCAATGATGCACACCAGTCCTTGAATGGATTATCCACGAACTGTTTACCGTTATCCGAGATGATTTCTCCTGGTAGGCCAAAACGGCACACAATATGCTCCCAAACAAACTTTTTAACTTGTTTGCCTGTGATGGATTTGACTGCCTTGGCCTCTATCCATCGTGTGAAGTAGTCCATCGCGACAATCAAGAACTTAACTCCCCCCGCAGCTACAGGGAACGGTCCCGCGATGTCAATTCCCCACTTATAGAATGGCCATGGGGATGTAATAGGTGTAAGCTCCTGCTGCGGATGTCGCGGCACTGGTCTATGCACTTGGCAATCACTACACTTGCGAATCATGTCGCGCGCGTCCCTGTGCATGGTAGGCCAATAGTATCCTGTTCGTAAGGCTCGAGCTACCACGGATCGTGGACCTGTGTGCATGTCGCATAACCCTTCATGTATGTCACTGATTACGTAAGAGGCCTGACGTGGTCCAACACACCGTAACCGCGGCTGCAAGAAAGAGCGCTTATAAAGGATGCCTTCTCGAAGTTCGAAGTGTTGCGACTTCCTCCTGATGCGCCGTGCTGCTTTTTCCTCGTCCGGAAGGGTCTCACTAGTCAAATAGTTGATGATCGGGGTCATCCATGTAGGTCCATCCTCCTCAACTATAGTAGCGACCTCCCCTTCTGCTATAGATTTCTCCTTGAGTATTTCCACCAAGACTTGTTTGGACAAGTGAGGGAAGCTTGTGGATGCGATCTTGCTAAGAGCGTCTGCCTTCTTGTTCTCGCCTCTTGGCACCTGCTTAATGGAAAACTTGCTGAAAGCCGCGATTAGTGACTTGACTTTTTCCAAATATCTGACCATGTTGTCCTCCTTAGCCACATATCCACCTAGAATATGGTTCGCGACAAGTCGTGAGTCCACGTAGGCCTCAAGGTTGCGGACTCCCATTCTAGCGGCGATTTTTAAACCTGCAATTAATGCTTCATATTCCGCTTCGTTGTTAGTGGCCGTGAACTCAAAACGGAGGGCATACGTGAACTCCATTCCTTCCGGATTTGTGAGGATGAGACCAGCTCCGGACCCATCCGTACACGAAGATCCGTCCGTAAATAACACCCATGGTTCTGTTGGAGTCTCGTCTTGTTTAACGATTGGCCCTTCCTCCTCCGGCTTCTCAATCAGGAAGTCTGCCAAGATCTGGCCTTTCACCGCCGTCCTTGGCCTATAAGATATATTGTGCTCCCCTAATAAGATGCTCCATTTTTGTAGCCTCCCTGCCACATCCGGTCTAGAAATGACCTGCTTTATTGGTTGGTCCGTAATGACTACAATTGGGTGCGCCTGAAAGTATCGGCGCAACCGCTTTGTAGCAAACACTAGTGCTAACACCAATTTTTCCATAGAGGAGTAATTCAGCTTCGGCCCTTGTAATGTTCTACTTATGAAGTAGACCGGAGTTTGCACTGTATCTCTATCTGTCATGAGTATCGCGCTTATTGCGCCATGAGTAGCTGAGAGATACATAATGAGTTCCTCCTTTGGCCGGGGGGCTACTAGCATAGGGAGAGATGCAAGATGCTGCTTGAGTTGGCCAAAAGCTTCCTCGGCTTCCTTCGTCCACCGGAAGTCTCCCTTCCTAATGCACTTCTTGAATGTCTTAAACAGGGGTAATGACTTCTCTGCGGACTTGGATAGGAACCTATTTAGCCCGACCAGTTTCCCATTTAAGGAATGCACCTCCTTCCGTGTCTGAGGGGATGGCAGCTGTATCACTGCGTCCGTTTTCTCTGGGCAAGGTTTGATGCCGTTTGGATCAATCAAATATCCAAGGAACATTCCCTCTGTTGCCCCAAACGTGCATTTCTTTGGGTTTAGCTTCATGCTAATCTTCCTCAGTGTGTCGAATGTCTCTTGGACATCCCGGAGAAGTGCATCCTCTGTATGACTTTTTATGACTAAGTCATCCACATAGACTTCCAAATTGCGGCCTATCTGTGATTCAAAAGCTTTGTCCACAAGCCGCTGGTATGTAGCACCGGCGTTCTTTAGTCTAAACGGCATTTTCGTATAGCAATACACGCCCTGGCTCGTATGGAACGCCGTTTTTTCTGCATCCTCCTCCGCCATTTAGATCTGGTGGTACCCTTTATATGCGTCTAAGAAGCACTTAAAGGGATATCCGCATAGGGATTCCACCTTCCAGTCGATTTCCGGTAACGGGTAACAATCCTGTGGACAGGCTTTGTTCAGATCCGTAAAATCCACACACATGCGCCAACTTCCGTCATGTTTTTTGACCATGACCGGATTGGATAACCACTCATGGTAGTATACCTCGCGCATGATACCTGCGTCAACTAGTTTCCATACTTCCTCCAATATCACTCGGCTGCGCTCAGGCGCCTGGCCGCGCTTCTTTTGCTTGATGGGCTGGTACCCCTGGCGGATCTGGAGCTTATGTTCTGCTATCGCTCGTGGCACGCCTGTAATATGCTTTGGCTCCCATGCGAATATGTCTAGATTTGCACTTAAAAGAGAGCACATGGCCCTTTTTCCGTTATCCGAGAGCGCACCCCCTATGGATATCTCCTGTTCCGGGTAATCAGGATGAATTGCCACCTTCCAATTGGGAGGTGGTGATCCATCCTTGGGTGGAACAGGCGGAGCCGGTGTTGTCACGGTATGACACTCGGATGCTGGTACGATTGTGTTGTAAATGGTGACATTCCCTGTGCCATGGAGGGTACCGCCCGTATAGCCAGAATGCCTGGTCGGCCTATGATCCCATTGTACGGAGAATGTGAGCGTATCACCATGAAGTTCATCCACGCCGTAGTAGAGTGTTCCTCATTCCCAATGGTTACAAGCAGACGTAGTTGACCTATCGGCCAGATAGTATCTCCGCTGAAGCCAGTGAGCGGCGCCGTGGCCGGTACTAATTGGCTTCTTATTTCTGGACATAACTGCACAAAGCAGTGTTCATACAGTACCTCTGCTGACGACCCTCCATCCACATACATGCGACGAACATTATGTGTTCCAATGCTTACCTCAATAGTGAGAGGCGCATCAATCACGTCGCTTGCTGTGATGGGAGGGAATGAGATTTCCCTGCCGCGTGAAAATTTTTGGCCAACTTTCTGCCTCGTGTGGCGTTGTCTGGATTGGATCATGTATATGGTCGAAGGTTTGTCCTTTTGGGGATCCTTCTTATCATACTTCTTGTTGTCTTTTCCATCCTTCCAATCCTTAACTAAGTGCTTGAGTTTACCTGATTTGGTCAGTGACTCAATGTGCTTCTTGAGCTGGATACACTCCTCCGTACCATGACCCTTGCCATTATGGAACTCGCAGAAGCGATTTCCTTGTCGACGGTCCGACGGAGTTGTCATTGGGGGAGGCCTTGGAAAGTTTGCTCCTTCCGTCAGCAAGATCTCCCGGTAGGACATCTTTAGGGGGTAAACTTATCGTCCGGCCGCCCTCCTTTGTTCTGACTCTTATAGTCTGAGCCCTTGCTATTGTTCTGATTGCCTTGACCGCCCGATTGTCTCCGAGACCGGTCGTTTGACCGATACCCATTTCCTCTGGATGGGTAGGCCGCGGCAACAGCCGTTTCTCCCTCTATGAAATTTCTGACCCTTTCCATGAGGTCATCATATCTCTCTGGACGCTTGTCATTGAGACGCCTGATCAATTCCCTGTCTGTTATGGCGTGCATGTTGTCAGAGATTTTCAGGAGTTCCGGCATTGTTTTTGTGCACGTGCACTCATCATTGAAGCGTTCAGTGAAGGCTTATGTAGACTCCCCGGCCGTTGTTTGACAGTTGCCAATGAGACCGGGTCCCTATTATACTTCTTCCTCTGAGTATAATTATTCTTGAACGCAGTGCGTAGTTCCGTGAAACTATCAATGCTTCGGGGAGGGAGTCCCTCAAACCAGTCACGAGCATTGCCGATCAGATTTGAATTGAACATTTGGCACCATATAGGCATGGGCCATCACTCAATTTTAGCCTGCGTATCGAATATTTTAAGGTGATCATCCGGATCACCAGTTCCATCATAGGTCTTGACACACGCCGGCATGCCACGTTTGGTGTCCTCGGAGTAGTTCTGTATGCGGAGGGTGAATGGATCCTCCCTGTGATCCGCCCATGGCCGGGTGAGCCTAGGATCTTCCCATGGTTCACACCACGGGCGGGAAAGATCCTCCGCTTCTGCATCTCGATAATAAGGGCCACCATAATACTCATCATTGTTTGGTGGTGGTGGAGGGGTACGCCTAGGTCGGCGACGTTTAGGCGGATGGTCATCTGAGTCCTCTCCTGATGGGTCTGGAGACGGGGGTGGTGCCCCATCTCTTGGGTGAGGACCACTTTTTTGAGATGAGCCGAGAGCCTTTTTCCCAGCGTCCATCCTATCCCACACGCTTGTGCGGCGAGTGGCTTTGGCCAGCTCTCGATCTGGTCGCTCGGGCGAACCGTCGGACCTATCTCCCCCTTCTCGAGACTGCGTTAGTTCCTGCATGAGGCGCTCTCCTATGCGCTCGAATACATTCCTAGGTTGAGGGGTTTCCTCAAAGATGCTCTGCTCCTGAAGCCGGGCTTTCCTTTTCCTCTGATTTTGGGAAGAAGTGATTGGTCCGGTGTTGCCAAAGTTGAGTCTAGATTGGAGGTTCCTCCCTAGATTCAACCTTGATGCAATCCCTGGGACGATCCTATCAAAGTTCTGCGTGAGAACTCGAGTGAGGTCCTCCTTGCTGAGTGGTTGGACTTCTACTTCTTCCTCCACTGATGGTCTGCGCGGCTCCTTGTTAGGAGGATTGGGCGCACTCCCTGGATCAGGGTTATCCAGGGCTGAAGTAGGTAGGGGTGTTATGGAGATCGTGCTCGTCACCCCCAAGGGATGAAAACCACCACGGTTACCAGGTCCGCCTGCAGGGTGGCTAGGGGATTTATTGGGGATAAGTATCCCTTCCCCTTGGGACTTCCGATTTCCAGGATTCGTGTTCCTGGGATTAGCTTGCGGATGCCCCTTCGTCATTGGAGATTCAAGATGAGGTTTTGCTCTAGCTTAGTGTAATGGGTCCCACGGATGACGCCAACTTGTTGATGCAAAAGTTGGGTGATCCTTGCTAGACCCGAATTAGGCTTAATTCGGGTTGGCTGGGCTCCGGCTCCTGCACCAAGTGAACTGTTTGGTTGGGATCCTGCACACTAAACAATATGCGTCAGACTTACCGTGGGAATGTTTCCCACGATTAGACTCCGGCGTGAGAGTAAGTAATCGGTTTAGGGTTTTATGTGAGTCGAGAGTATAGAACGTAATACCTTTGTGGAACCCTTGGGGGTTCCTTTTATAGGCAGTGGAACCCTAGTGGGCTGCCACTGATACTTCGGCCCCAAGGAAAGGATAACTATCAGAATTAGAATGATTGTTATCTTCTAATTACGGTAGTGAATATCCTCCTCTTTTGGGGTAAACCTATTCCTAGACAGAATATGATTCTGTCTAACCCTATGTCAGCCGCGTCGGGCTGTGGGCCGTACACATGTGTGTGGTCACTGTTCATCCAAGCCCATAAGCTTGAATGACATTATTCCCACCCATCTGTGATGGGCCGAATACGGGTAGTACCCGTGGGCCAGGTTCCTGACCCGGCTAGGGACTATACGTCATCAGAGTTCTAATAAATATTAATGATTTAGGGTTCTAATAATGAATTAGGGATCATCAATAACAAAACAATATAAACAAATGAATTACCCAAAACAATATAAACGAATAGAATTCTAATAATTATTAATGATTTAGGGTTCTAATAATGAATTAGGGTAACATACTGTAACACCCCATTTTGATAATGGAAATGTCACACGTAATTATGGCGTATCATCAAAGCATACAAGGAAAAATGTCTAAACATTACATGACCATAAAAGGAAAATACCGGAATCAAACATCGGTAGTCCAAAAGTAAAGCTCATCACACACAAACATAAGTATAGTAAAGGAAAGTACTAAACAATGTCCATAGCAAATGTATCAAAAGAAAGGTAATGCATAAAGTAAAGAAAGGCTAGAAAGCTTCCAGTCCATATGCACGTACGCTTAAAGTCTACGAGCGTCCCTGAGTACCTGCCATTTTGGGAACATAGAAAAGGAAAACGGCTGAGCAATACGCTCAGTGCACGGATGTACAATAAAGCATGAATAGGATAAACATATAACATATAACAGCGGAAGAAACTAAGTCCCGGGTAACCTGGTTAAGTCTTGATAAAACTGGTTTTATAGTTTGAAAAGCCTTATGTTTATCCTGTAAAAACTGTTTAACATATTTTACCATTAGCCAATATAGGTCATGAAAATCCACCGTGCATGAATACTTGGAGGGGTGACCTCATCATGCAAATTAGAGGGGTTGCCTCTAATTTAATATACTGGTTGGGTAGGAGGGATCAGCTCCTTGTGAAGGATGCAAGGCACACACCACATTCACCATGAAATCCTGACTGAAAACATGTAACTAGGATGCACCCATACGCCCCACATGATAAATATAAAAAATATGGCCAAAAGCTGAAAGGACGCCACGAGCAATCACTCCGCCGTGGTGAAGTCATAACATCAGTGCCTCTAATGTTATGGTTATGGTACCTCCATAACTAGGTGAAACTGGTCATGCATGTATATGGCTATAGGTATTCTAAATTAAACATAAGCAATTCAACACATAAACTTATACTACGGGAAAACATTTGGCTGCATACGGGGAATCCTAATAAGGAAAGAATGTCCATACTGAAAGGACGGGAATCCGTACCTTATGTCCAGTGGACGAAGAAGACGAACTGAGAGGAATCCTACTTCCGTATCACTAATGCTACATAAATACATACATGAATAAGTATCTGCTTACTAAATACGTAACTGGTTTTATGTCATGTCTTAGCTTATTTTATATGTTCATATCATGTTTTACTGTTTTAAGCCTTAAACTGTGTTTATCTTATATTCTGTTTATTCTGATTAAGTATTCCTGGTATTTCATGTATTATTATACTTACTGTGTAATAATAAGTAACTTTCCAAAATAGCAGGTTTCCTAAAATAGAAAGTTTCCAAAAATAGAAAGTTACCAAAAAAAGAAAGTTTCCAAAAATAGAAAGTTTCCAAAACTAGAATTACTGCTTAAAATAGATAAGTTTCTAAAAATAGAAAGTTTCCATAAATAGATCAGTTGCCTTAATTAAATAAGTTTCCATAAATAGATTAGCTGCCTGAATTAAATAAGTTTCTAAAAATAAAAAGTTTCCATAATTAGATATAAGCTGGTTAAATAAGCTAAGTATATAAGCCTAAGTGTTTTCATGATTATTTTCTAAGTCATAATGATATAATGTATAGTTTATTAATTATTTCATGTAATTAAAATAAACTATAGGTTAAAATATTTAATTAAAGTATATCATGTTTTTAATTAAATAAAGTTAAATACTTAGGTTAAAACATGTATTATTATTTATTAATAATATAACCTAAGTCATGTTAATTAATTAATTATAACCATGGTTTTTAAATAATTAATTAATTATAAGTCTAAAAATATAAAATACTTAGGTTAATAGTTTCATGATTTTAATAAGTAATATAACCTAAGTCATGTTTATTAAATTAATCATGTCATATTTATTAATTTAATTTTAACAATACAAAAAATAATCTTAACATAAATCGTGAACCGGATCTCGACTAAAACCATGAACCGGACGTGAAATCGACACCATACCCCGAACCACTTCGGGGTTCTTCTTGTCTTGCTGCTGCCGTGGGACCCACACCACCCAACCGGGACCATATGGTCTCGGTGGTGGTCGAGTAGCCAAACCGAGACCCCCTTGGGGTTCGGTTTAGGCGCCGGCCAAAACAAACACCCCTAAAACACCCTTTTTGATTTATTCCAAAAACCATTTTCATGTTAGATCTATGTTTTTAATTAGGTTTTAAAAACATCTTGTTCTTATTTTATTATTGGATCAAAATCAAAAGAAAAGGGATAAAAATAATATACCGAATGCGTGGATCTAAACGAGGATGAACAAACACGAACACTTGCACCAAAAACCAAGATCAAAATCAAACAATCACCTCCTTTGGTGTGTTTGTATTCGGCGGCCAAAAGAAAGAAAAGAGGAGGAGAACTTTTAGGTTTTTCTTTGATCTTCTGTAAAGTGAAAAATGACTAGTTAATTTTCCCTTAACCCCTCTTTAGTGAATTTTGAGATGGGCTTGGCCCATCTCTTCCTTGTTGTCACGGGTAGGGGCCCCACATGGGGTACCCGTACCGTTTTCCGTGGCTCGATGTTTAATTGTTCGTTCATGTTTATTTGTGTTCGTGTTTAATGTGTTATCGTTAAATAATTATCGTGACCTAATATATTTATTTACGCTCGTAATAAATATATATATGTAATTAATAATAGTTCTTGATTTAATTACGTTCATGATTTCATGATCGCATGCTCGTGATTAATTATTGTCAAATAATTATTGCGTGCTCATGCGTAGTAAATACTTATCGTGTTCTAACACGTACGTAATACGTAAAATTCTAACACGTAATCGTAATCATGCTATAATAGGAAAGTTTTAATCTAGTACGTATGATCTTAAGGGTACTATTCATGATAGAAGCATGCGGGTCTTACAACTCTTCCCCCCTAAAAAGAATAATTCGTCCCCGAATTATAGATAAAGTAAACTGGAAAAGAAGAACATACCCGACTTCAAAATATGAAATGAGGGTAAGAAGCCCGGATAGACTCCTCTGTTTCCCAAGTGGCTTCCCGCTCGGTATGATCCCTCCATAGGATTTTGACGAATGGAATCGTCTTCCTTCTCATGACTAGTTCTTGTATGTCAAGAACTCGTTCAGGTTCTTCTATGAAAGTGAGATCTTCATGTATCTGTTCCAGTGGATACTGAACCATGTGAAGGGAATGATACTGGTACCCTCTGAGTAAGGACACATGAAACACATTGTGCACATGCGAAAGCTGCGGAGGTAACGCCAACCGGTAAGATACTTCACCGACTCGTTCAATGATATCAAACGGTCCGATGAAACGAGGACTGAGCTTCCCTTTAATCCCGAAGCGTCTAACACCACGTGCCAGCGAAACCTTAAGGAAGACTTGATCTCCTACGTTAAAATGTATGTCCCTACGATGCTTATCGGCGTAACTCTTCTGACGTGACCGTGCTTCCTGAAGTTTCTGCTTAGCTACTACGATCTTTTCATTTGTCATCTCTATGATTTCTGGTCCTTCAAGTGTTCGCTCGCCAACCTGATCCCAGCATATTGGGGCGCGACACTTCCTTCCATACAACATGTCGAAAGGAGCACACTTGATACTTGCGTGTCAATTGTTGTTGTATGCAAACTCCACCAAACAGATGTAATCGTCCCAATCACCCGTCCATTCCAACGCACATGACCTCAACATGTCTTCCAATGTCTGAATCGTTCGTTCCGACTGTCCGTCCGTTTGAGGATGAAAAGCCGTGCTAAGCTTAAGTTGTGTACCCCAAGCTTTCTGCAGACTCTTCCAAAATCGCGAAGTGAAACTAAGATCTCTGTCTGAGACGATGCTGGATGGTGCACCGTGGAGTCTCATGATCTCTCTTCTGTACGTATCGGCGAGTTTACTTACCGGATCTTACTTGCGGATCGGTAAGAAATGAGCTGATTTGGTAAGTCGATCTACGATAACCCAAATACAATTGTGCTTCCTCTTGGTAGGCGGAAGACCAGTAACAAAATCTATGGTGATTTTGTCCCACTTCCACTCTGGAATATCTAACGGTTGAAGGAGACCGCCAGATCGCTGATGCTCGATCTTAACCTGCTGGCAGGTAAGACATTTGGAGACGTAAGTGGCTACATCTTGTTTCATACCACTCCACCAAAAGTACTGCTTGATGTCATGGTACATCTTAGTCGAACCAGGATGTATAGAGAATGGGGAGCTATGAGCTTCAGCTAACAAGGCTTCCCGGAGTTCTTGGTCATCAGGAACACAAAGTCTCGTGCCCTGCCATACGATACCATCTGCATCTACTCTGAATTCTGTCTGTTTCTCCAAATTCTGTACTATCGCCCAGATTTCTCCATCATCTTTCTGAGCTTTCTTGATCTTAGAGAGTAACTCGGGTTCTACTCTAAGATTAGCCCAGTAACCGTGTTGTCCATGTAGCATGATCTCGATGTCAAGTCGCTCCAAGTCTCTTATGATTTCCTCTTCAATTTTAATGACGTTGATCATTCCGGACTTCCTGCTAAGAGCATCTGCTACTACATTTGCCTTTCCGGGATGATACTGTAGATTAATGTCATAATCCTTCAACAGCTCTAACCATCTCCTCTGCCTCATATTCAATTCACGTTGAGTGAAGATATACTTCAATCTCTTGTGGTCCGTGAAAATGTCACATGATTCTCCATACAAGTAGTGCCTCCATATCTTCAATGCAAACACAACTGCAGCAAGTTCCAAGTCATGCGTGTGGTAATTTTCTTCATAAGGCTTAAGCTGTCGTGAAGCGTACGCGATCACTTTCCCATGTTGCATGAGAACACAGCCAAGTCCCTTCCCCGATGCATCACTGTAGATTTGAAATCCACCTGTACCAGATGGGAGAGTAAGAATAGGTGCAGATACTAGCTTCTGCTTCAGGTCTTCAAAGCTCTTCTCTCGTTCTTCAGTCCAGACGAATTTCTCCCCTTTCCGCATCAGTTTGGTCAATGGTAGTGCTAAGCGGGAAAAGTTCTCCACGAACCTACGGTAATAGCCAGCTAAGCCTAAGAAACTGCGGACTTCCGTCGCTGATGTCGGCCTTGGCCACTTAGTAATGGCCTCAACCTTCGCTGGATCCATAGTGATTCCTTCTGTTGATACATTGTGAAGAATGCCGCCTTGTCTAACCAGAACTCACACTTGGAGAATTTAGCATACACCTGCTTCTGGCGAAGAATCTGTAGTACTGTACGAAGATGGTCTTCGTGTTCCTCCTTGGACTTTGAGAAAATCAGGATGTCATCGATGAAGACGATGACGAACTTGTCTAGAAATTCATGGAAGATTCTGTTCATCAAATCCATGAACACTTCTGGAGCATTTGTTAGGCCGAATGGCATAACTACAAACTCGTAGTGGCCATAGCGGGTACGAAAAGCAGTCTTGGCGATATCCTGCTCCTTGACCCGTAGCTGATGATAGCCTGACCTAAGATCAATCTTGGAGAAGTGTTTAGCCCCTTGGATTTGGTCAAACAGATCGTCTATACGTGGTAGTGGATACCTATTCCGGATAGTAATCTTGTTGAGCTCGCGATAGTCTATGCAAAGACGCATACTGTCGTCCTTCTTCTTGACAAACAAGACCGGTGCGCCCCATGGAGATGCGCTCGGTCGAATGAAACCTCGTTCAAGAAGTTCTTGTAGTTGATCCTTCAGCTCCTTTAGCTCGATGGGAACCATGCGATAAGGAGCCTTGGAGATTGGTTTAGCTCCTGGAATAAGCTCGATATTGAATTCCACTTCTCGTGAAGGTGGTATGCCCAGAAGTTCTGCTATAAAAACATCTTGGAATTCCGACACTATAGGTTGATCCTGAATTGATGGAGATTCAGCATCCATGTCGTGAACCGTAGCTAGATAACCATCGCAGCCATGTGACAATAGTGCACGCGCTTGCAAGGTAGATATGATTTGTATAGGCCGTCCGGGTATGAACCCGTTATGAATGTACTCTGATGCATTAACATCACCGAAGATAACTCGATATGAATGGCAATCTATGGTAGCATGATGCTTGGATAGTCAATCCATACCCAAAATCATGTCGAAGTCATTCATGTCCAGCGGAAGTGCGTCAACAGGTCGAACCTTATCGTCAAATTCTAGGGGAAGACTCTTGTATACATGGGTGATTAATACAGAGTCCCTCAAAGGCGTGGAAATAGTAAGCCTATTTTCTAGTGGCATGGGGAGCATCCTAATGTTCTTAGCATAAGCAGTAGAAATAACCGAGTGAGTAACATCCGTATCGAAAAGAACACATGCAGCTTGACCATACATATATAAGATTCCAGTGATGGTACCTGTAGACTTGTTGGCCTGGTCTCGAGATGTCGTGTAGACACGCCCGGTGGTAGGAGGCGGCTTGGAATCAGCATGTCCCGATGTACCCTCCATCTCGCCCTTACGGCAATCCTTCATGATATGGCCATGAAGACCACACTTGAAGCATGCGTCAGTGTTACGGCGACATGGCCCTGGGTGCCTACGGTGGCAAGTAGAGCAAAGAGTATGAGTAAATCCTCCAGCAGGTGCTCTGGCTGGCTGGGAACCTGATAAAACATTATACATAAGACATGATAATAGGGTACGAAGGACAATGCGGATAATCGTAAGATTGAATACCAGTGATAGCTGGACGGCTAGGCTGTGAACCTCTCTGGTTCTGGTCCCTACCGTTTCCATGGTTCCTGGTAGAAGTTTTGCTAAAGTGTCAGAATATGAGTTATAACATGAAATCATAAGGAATTGAGTAAGTATTAGGACTTGCTGTTGTTGGAGTGTCCAGCGTTGTTACGGTGATTATCATTACCGCCACGCCTATCCATAGCAGAACGGTCGTTAGTCTGACCGTTTCCCTTGGGCTGATGAGGCTGCTGCTGAGTAGCCGGCTGAGACCGGTCCCCAGTTCTCTGCTTGGAAGATACATTTAAAGAGATGAATAATTTGACATATATGGAAAGAATACGGATTGATCACCGCTTGAATACGAATGTTTACCTCTTGTCGGGTCTCTCAGCTTCCCCGAACTCATCTCTCTCCTGCAGCATTTCCAGCTTACGTGTTGCATCGGACACTTGTGCTACAGTGTTGAACGTAGCACACACCAGATTGTTTGCGACCGATGTGCGAAGAGCCCACCTAAAGTGGTGTGCCTGCTCTTCAGGAGTACCTGCTGCCGCACCAAGGAAACCAGCTAAGCGAAGAAAGCGCTACATAAACTCGTTGCTATTCTCCCCAGCTCTCTGTCGGATCCCATGGTACTCTCTCTTGAGCTTGTCCTACTCAGCCTTGGGAAAGAACTGCTCCATCACCCTGTCCTTGAACTGAGCCCAAGTCAAACCAGCAACCCACTCGTCGCCACCCTCAGACTGCATCAACGCTAACCACCAATTTAGCACATCGCCTTCGAACCGATAGCATGCCAACCTCGCCTTGTATGCGGGGTCACAACCCATAGCATTGAAAATCTTCTCGATGTGAGCCAACCAGCTTTCAGCATCACTGGGGCTATCTGTCTTCTCAAAAGCTCGAGGACGGAGCTTGTTGAATCTCTCCAGCCATACTGCTAATGTCACTGGAGGAGGAGGAGGAGGTGCTTGGTTATGCTGCTGATTGTTGGCAGCTTGAACCTCAGCCCTGATGTCGTTCCTCAGTTGAGGAAGCAAAGCTTGCATTCCAGCTTGAATTGCAGCATTGAGTTGTTCCTGTTCGCGTGTGAGAACCATCTGACAGTATAACATAAAACATATGATTAAACAGATCAAAACATAAAATATATATACATGAAAAAAAATTATACCAAAATTTCAAGAGAAAAAATTTATGCAAGAAAATTTTGTGTATGAATGCATGATGCAGTTTTATGAAAACTTTTGTATGCTCGAGAGTGAACGCCTATGGTCAGTCCCAAAATTCAAAAGTTTCGATAAAACACATGCGACTAAATAGGGCCAGTCCTGTACCAACCATTACTTAGTCATAAATCTGCGACAATGACATATATATGTATGCATAAAAATGATGAATGCATGAAAACAACTGTCAGTTCTAGGAAGACCATAGTGACTACCCACTAATCACAGGTCATATTTGAGAGCCTACCGGTCGAAGCCTTGGCTCTGATATCATAATTGTAACACCCCATTTTGATAATGGAAATGTCACACGTAATTATGGCGTGTCATCAAAGCATACAAGGAAAAATGTCTAAACATTACATGACCATAAAAGGAAAATACCGGAATCAAACATCGGTAGTCCAAAAGTAAAGCTCATCACACACAAACATAAGTATAGTGAAGGAAAGGACTAAACAATGTCCATAGCAAATGTATCAAAAGAAAGGTAATGCATAAAGTAAAGAAAGGCTAGAAAGCTTCCAGTCCATATGTACGTACGCTTAAAGTCTACGAGCGTCCCTGAGTACCTGCCGTTTTGGGAACATAGAAAAGGAAAACGGCTGAGCGATACGCTCAGTGTAAGGATGTACAATAAAGCATGAATAGGATAAGCATATAACATATAACAGCGGAAGAAACTAAGTCCCGAGTAACCTGGTTAAGTCTTGATAAAACTGGTTTTATAGTTTGAAAAGCCTTATGTTTATCTTGTAAAAACTGTTTAACATATTTCACCATTAGCCAATATAGGTCATGAAAATCCACCGTGCATGAATACTTGGAGGGGTGACCTCATCATGCAAATTAGAGGGGCTGCCTCTAATTTAATATACTGGTTGGGTAGGAGGGATCAGCTCCTTGTGAAGGATGCAAGGCACACACCACATTCACCATGAAATCCTGACTGAAAACATGTAACTAGGATGCACCCATACGCCCCACATGATAAATATAAAAAATATGGCCAAAAGCTGAAGGGACGCCACGAGCAATCACTCCGCCGTGGTGAAGTCATAACATCAGTGCCTCTAATGTTATGGTTATGGTACCTCCATAACTAGGTGAAACTGGTCATGCATGTATATGGCTATAGGTATTCTAAATTAAACATAAGCAATTCAACACATAAACTTATACTACGGGAAAATATTTGGCTGCATACGGGGAATCCTAATAAGGAAAGAATGTCCATACTGAAAGGACGGGAATTCGTACCTTATGTCCAGTGAACGAAGAAGACGAACTGAGAGGAATCCTACTTCCGTATCACTAATGCTACATAAATACATACATGAATAAGTATCTGCTTACTAAATACGTAACTGGTTTTATGTCATGTCTTAGCTTATTTTATATGTTCATATCATGTTTTACTGTTTTAAGCCTTAAACTGTGTTTATCTTATATTCCGTTTATTCTGATTAAGTATTCTTGGTATTTCATGTATTATTATACTTACTTGTAATAATAAGTAACTTTCCAAAATAGCAGGTTTCCTAAAATAGAAAGTTTCCAAAAATAGAAAGTTACCAAAAATAGAAAGTTTCCAAAATAGAAAGTTTCCAAAAATAGAAAGTTTCTAAAAATAGAATTACTGCTTAAAATAGATAAGTTTCTAAAAATAGAAAGTTTCCATAAATAGATCAGCTGCCTTAATTAATTAAGTTTCCATAAATAGATTAGCTGCCTGAATTAAATAAGTTTCTAAAAATAGAAAGTTTCCATAATTAGATATAAGCTGGTTAAATAAGCTAAGTATATAAGCCTAAGTGTTTTCATGATTATTTTCTAAGTCATAATGATATAATGTATAGTTTATTAATTATTTCATGTAATTAAAATAAACTATAGGTTAAAATATTTAATTAAAGTATATCATGTTTTTAATTAAATAAAGTTAAATACTTAGGTTAAAACATGTATTATTATTTATTAATAATATAACCTAAGTCATGTTAATTAATTAATTATAACCATGGTTTTTAAATAATTAATTAATTATAAGTCTAAAAATATAAAATACTTAGGTTAATAATTTCATGATTTTAATAAGTAATATAACCTAAGTCATGTCTATTAAATTAATCATTTCATATTTATTAATTTAATTTTAACATATGATTATACAAAAAATAATCTTAACATAAACCGTGAACCGGATCTCGACTAAAAACCATGAACCGGACGTGAAATCGACACCATACCCGGAACCACTTCGGGGTTCCCCTTGTCTTGCTGCTGCCGTGGGACCCACACCACCCAACCGGGACCATATGGTCTCGTTGGTGGTCGAGTAGCCAAACCGAGACCCCTTTGGGGTTCGGTTTAGGCGCCGGCCAAAACAAACACCCCTAAAACACCCTTTTTGATTTATTCCAAAAACCATTTTCATGTTAGATCTATGCTTTTAGTTAGGTTTTAAAAATATCTTGTTCTTAATTTATTATTAGATCAAAATCAAAAGAAAAGGGATAAAAATAATATACCGAATGCGTGGATCTAAACGAGGATGAACAAACACGAACACTTGCACCAAAAACCAAGATCAAAATCAAACAATCACCTCCTTTGGTGTGTTTGTATTCGGCGGCCAAAAGAAAGAAAAGAGGAGGAGAACTTTTAGGTTTTTGTTTAATCTTCTGTAAAGTGAAAAATGACTAGTTAATTTTCCCTTAACCCCTCTTTAGTGAATTTTGAGATGGGCTTGGCCCATCTCTTCCTTGTTGCCACGGGTAGAGGGGCCCACATGGGGTACCCGTACCGTTTTTCGTGTCTCGATGTTTAATTGTTCGTTCATGTTTATTTGTGTTCGCGTTTAATGTGTTCTCGTTAAATAATTATCGTGACCTAATATATTTATTTACGCTCGTAATAAATATATATACGTAATTAATAATAGTTCGTGATTGAATTACTTTCATGATTTCATGATCGCATGCTCGTGATTAATTATTGTCAAATAATTATTGTGTGCTCATGCGTAGTAAATACTTATCGTGTTCTAACACGTACGTAATACGTAAAATCCTAACACATAATCGTAATCATGCTATAATAGGAAAGTTTTAATCTAGTACGTACGATCTTAAGGGTACTATTCATGATAGAAGCATGCGGGTCTTACACATACCTTTGGGGGAAGAAGAAGGCGAAATGGTGTTCTTGACGAAATGGAGAAGTATTTTTGGGGGAAGAAGAAGGCTAAATGGGGATCGGGGAAGAGATGAAATGGGGGTGGAAGTTATGTTTTTTTGGCAGGTTTTGGATCGAGTGTTATGAATTGGGGAAGAAGATGAAATTTACTCGTTGGGGATCGATTGTAGGTTTTGTAGGTTAAGTTTTTGGGATATAATTGGTAACCCAACTAGTGGGCCCGGTCCAACAAATAAAAAAAATCAAAGTTTGAAATATTACTCAAGTAGGTATTTTTCACATAAAATAGTATAATGGGTATAATGGATAATCTGGAAAAATATATTGGTTATTTTTGACATTTACCCTCATATTTATCGGTTGTAGTAGTTTTTTACATCAAATTACATAACGTAATGATTTTAATTGAAAAGGAGTATAAAGCATAACTCAAATTCATACATTATAAACTTCAGAGGGTTAAATGAAATTTTATAATAAAGAAAGCGCACTAACTAATTAAAATAATGCATAGTTTTTTTTTATATTTATCTTTCTCTTGTTTTCATCTTCTTCAATAACCTTAAAACATCCATTGAAAAATACTCCATTGCTTATCAAATTGCTTCGTTCTCACATTACCATAGGCTAAATCTCCTATTGTTGGGGTGGCACAGCACCCTCTGACCCTCCCCACTGGCTCCGTCGCTATGTCTATATAATAGCAATATACTTTTTCAAATGTATAAATATCATACGTAAACTTTAAAAAAATACTAATATTATGTACGTACTTTCAAAATTTGTCATGATATCATACCTTAAAGATGATTTCACAAGAACTAATAAGATTAGTTGCTAGAATCTCTTGCTTAACGTGGCTAAAACCCCAACAATTTATTTGCCATGTTTTTTCGCAACATAGTGTGGCTAGAAACCTGGTTCACGATCACCACAAATTCTCAAGATCAACAATGAAATTTATTCGTCTTCTTTTGAATATTATTTTCTTTAAAGAGTACCATCAAACAACTAAAACTAAAAGAAAACCTTAGAGTTTCAAGAACCATAGCAGTATTAAGTTCACGTGATCATCACATCGCAGTTTAACATTATCATCATACCCACTTTCAAAATAAGTGTAATGGTCACCTTCAAACCCGTTTTCTTATGAAAATTTACATAAATAAATAAATGCAACGTTGCATTAGGAAAAATATTTGTTCTGTGACACAAAAGATGTGAAATGAAGAAGCGTTTGTAATTGGTTGCGCACAAATTCTAAAAGTACGTATACGCTAATAGTATTTTATAAAATTCATGTATGATATTTAACATTTTGATAAATATCTTGCTATTATATCAACTTAACCCTTAAATAAACTCTATTTAATTAAACACATCCCAATTACTCAAATTTTTCATAATCAACTTAACACACTTAAGTTTCATTTCTTCTCAGATATTCTGCTCAAACTAGGGTATCTACTTTGCTTGCTCTTTATGAACTTATCTTTTCAAAAAATGTAGTGTGAAAACAATGAGATAAATATGCTTGCTTGTGATTCTAAGCATGTTTATTCCATGCATGTTTTTTAAGAATAGTATATACATGCTTCCATATATAGCTAGTCTTAGGTGATTCTTCATGCAATTAAAGATTGCAGGAACACAAAGCACACGTCAAAATGCCAGAATACACCAATCGAAACATCAAGGTGACTATGTTACTTATTTACTCAACATATTTTAAGGAAATAACAATATTTTTTAAAACGTTGATCATTTTAGTTTGGTTGTTTTAGTTGCTTTAATATTCTGTTTATGGTTTCTATGCTGACAATGAAGGATATGATATGGTCTTAACTCTTAAACTTGTAGAAAAGAAAGTGGATCAAAAGATACGATCATCAAGCCAGTCCTGAATTTACTACGGCGTTTCTAGAACCTGAACAATCAAATGAACCAGAAGATACAAATCAATCCAGTCGTGAGAATATCACGCCGTTTCTAGTACCTGAACTATCGGCGAAATTTGACCCAATAGAGAGGATTACAGAAGGGTTTAATTGTTTCAAGATGGATGAATTCAAGTATGCTAGCTACTTATATAGAGATACATTTATTTGAGTTATATTACCTTTTAAGATTATAAAGTCCCTCAAAATGTGCTTTAAAGTTTCAACAATTTTCTAATTTTTTTGTGCTTGTATCTAATTTTCAATCATATAATTCATTATGTAATTCGCAGTGACGATCCAGGATATTATAGTGCATTGGCAGAGGAGCAAGTGCCCAAGGTAATCACGAGTACTAATTAGTATTGCATATCATCCTAAATTAGATTAATCAAAACGTTTTCTCTAATCATAATAATATTTGTGCAGTATCTAATGTTTTCTTCAACCTACGACCAATATCTTCAACCTACGACCTGGAGAAGCGTTTATGGCCCGTAACATTGGTAGCATGGTCCCGGTTTATAACCAGGTTACAAGAACGGTCCTAGCATTCCTTTGTTAAGGTTTTTATCGACTACGAGTATTTGTTACATGGCAGATCATAGTAATTGCTATGTTTGTTTTGCAGCTTAAGTACTCTGGAGTTGGTGCTATCATTGAATATGCAATCAAAGAACTTAAGGTGGCTTCAACAACGTCTTATCGTCCTAAATAATCACTTCATAAACTCCTTAAGGCTCTAACTTGGTCACATGTATTTATTAGAAGACATGTTCCTAGACCATATTAAGCGCTACAACCTGTAACTTACTCTGTAGAGAAATTATTTTACAGGTTGAGGTCATCGTGATCATTGGGCATAGTCATTGTGGTGGAATTAAACGTCTAATGTCTCTTCCTTGTGTCGAAACTTCCTAGTAAGTCTAAATTATCTTACCAGCGTGTGTTTGGTTTGTCCGTTGTGGGTTAAAATCCCAATTGGGAAAAGGGGTCCGCTAAGAAAAAGTCTAACCTACCTTTATTACTGGTTCTTGTAAAAAGAGAGCGTAATAATATAAGTAATCTTACGGTTTATATTGTTGCACCTATTTGTGATGTGAAGTGACTTTATAGATGATTGGGTTAGCATTGGTCAGCCAGCAAAGGCAAAGGTGCTTGCAGAGAATCCATACGCATCAGACGAAGAACTTCACACACTCGTTGAGAAGGTAAAAACCTCACCATTTTCCTCTCTTGACGTTGATTATCATTAACAATGATTGATGCACACTACCAAGTAATCCATACTTGTAACTGCAGGAGTCGGTGATGAATTCACTCGTGAATTTACTATCCTACCCTTGTGTTCGATCTGGAGTAGCTGATAAGAGAATCAAGCTGATGGGTGGATACTATGATTATGTTGGTGGAAAGTTTCAAATTATGGGAGTTGACTATGATATAAAACCAACAATCGACATATAAGCTTAATCAAGTTTAAAAGATTTACACTAGACTGTGAAAATCTCTCGCTTTGCTATAATAAGCACAATGTGCTCTGTCAATGTAATTGTGTATTTTAACCAACTTTGTACTCGTTTCCAGACTTATGATTCGCTTGTATAATAAGCACAATGTGCAGTTGAATAAACCTTCTTATACAATGTGAATTTATGTGCAGTTGAATAAACCTTCTTGTCATTGTGTATGTAATGCGCAAATGTTCAGATTCTTAGGAACTTTCAGACGGAGCATGATTCATAAACAGGCATTTGTACCTGGTTTGAGTCTGTAGCGGTGGGTTCAAGCCCCGCGGTTTGAGCCTGTTGTATATGCAGAATTTAGTGATGAATTCGCTTGTGAATTAGTACCCCGCCCTTTATCAAGATCTGATTGTGTATGTCCAATGAAAAGCATGGGTTAAGACTGATGTCAGGCGCAAATTTTCATATTCTTAGAAACTTTTAGAGCGAGCATGATTCATAAACAAGCATCTGTTACTTTGTACTTGAAACGTATACTGGCTTGTATCGTGTGTCATGTATGTTGTATATGCAGAATTTGGTGACGAATTCGCTTGTGAATTAGTACTCTACCCTTTTTGATCTGAACTATCTGGCGAGACTCTAAAAGCTACCGGGGATCGGGGGATACTATGAATTCATCAGCGGTTTAAAATCATGTAGTTGCGTATATAAAATTACCTACAAACACAATCAATCAAAATAAACCAGTTTTTCAACCTCTTGATTTTCCGTTTGGGTGATCTTGTTTGGTACAATAAGCACAAAGTTCTGTCAATGCTCGTGTTCTTATCAATGTTATGATCAATCATGTATAAATTTAGAGATAAGAGTGCAATTATCAGGACGTAAACAAATAACTACTGCATTCAAACGTCATATAATTGTTCACATCAGTAGGAGAAAATATGGTTACATGATAATTCAATCTAACTTGATCATTGAATACTCTTAAGCAATTTCTCTAAATAAATCTTCTGTTGCACCATGCTGAGAGATTCTGATTTCTGTATAGCATTTCCAACAAGGATTACTGTTGACGATTGTGATGCATTCACCTGTACGAGATTTCAGAAAATTTAAAAAGAAAATGTGAGAAAACAAGTAAGATTATGACGCATTCACCTGTACCGATTTATGAAAAGTATAAAACGTAAATTGTCAACATGAAGGTGTTTCAAAGATCATACCCAAAAACGGCCATTTATGCCAACAGCTATCTCAAATGAGAGTTTCTTCCCGAGGGCTTCAAGAACAAGATGAGGTGGAGAACTAAGCAGCCTGGAAAAGATTGGTAGAGTTTAGCTTTATATAGTCGGGTTTTGCGACAAGAAATAATTGCAAAATTTACTAATAAAAAAGCTGGGTTGAAAGAAATCTCACTGTCTTGCAAGGCCAGTAGATGATTCAAACATAAAGCCCTCTTTAAGTATGCCATATTCTGCTGCTTTCCCATTGGCTACAGATCAAGCAGATGGCGAGTCTTAGCTTTCATTTGGAGCTATAAATGTTTGAGGTCTCATGTAATAGTTTAACAAACAAATGCGACAAAATAAATATATAACTAACCATCCATGCATGAAAGCTCAGGATTCATGCCTGTGTTTGCACTGACCACACGAACATACAACAAAGTGCCAACCTCAAACTTTGGTATGTTCCTTCTAGTTCCTCCTTCGAACGATAGAACAGGTAGATGTGCCAACGCAGGTCCTTTAATGTCCACAATAAAGTTCTGAAACACAAAGTATAAAGAATCAGCAAGTTAAAACCTTGACAAAGCACATTGATGATCAGCTGGCAATCAATTTCATAATTCTTTGTTTCTTTTATCTTTTCATTTTTGCTATTTTGAACACTGGAAATAGCCGCTTTCAATCATCCACCATTGATACATATTTTTGCTGAAAACGTTTAAGTGACCTCAAATGTCACAAGACGTATATATAAAAAAAAAAAAAAATTATTGAAGATGCTTAAGTGTTAACAGGAAATGTCAATTAAGGGGGAAAAAGTGAGCTCTGAGTAACATTGTAAACTATAACTTCTGAGAGGGAAAAAGTGAGCTCTTGAGTAAACATTGTAAACTATAACTTCTGAGAAACTTACATCTGGTTTAGTATCCACGACAACTCCAAGAACGTTATCTCCAGCACTAGGTATATACTACAAAAAAGATCAGGTCGGTCATGGTAAGCTCAGTTATGAACATTTGCTTGGTACAGACATAGCTAAAAAAAAGCCATAAGTCAACAATTTTACAAAAGCAGGAAATAAGAAAAACAAGTAAAGCAGAGAATATTTAGCGTGCTTAGTTTGTACAGTGTCATAAGTCATAACAGAAAATATAAGCTACGGAAAAAATTATGTTTAGTAACTAGTAGCCTAAATGCGTGTATCAAGTAACTAGTAGCCTAAATGAAACGTGATATTTGAGAGAAAACATGCACATTCAACATTCTTTTCATTAACTATTTGTAGATAATACAGATAAAACTAAATGCAAAGGTAACTAAATTTCCACGTAGCATACAAAAACTAAACCGGGACTACTCCAAGATAAACTTATTCAGCAAGTCTTCTATAGCTTTGATCAAGACAAGTGACATTATAACAACCATAAGCGTACCCTTTTATTGGAGCTCTCAACCCAATATTTGTTTGGTTTTGTAAACCTCAATGTCCCAGCCTTCATTACGGAAATGGTATCACCATCCTGCAATATGTGGATTCAGATAAAAGATATCAGAATATACAGCTTATCGCATCAAACAAACTTGCAACAGAACAAACACATATCCTATCATTTCATAACCTTCATAACAAGGCGTAATTTTCATTTAATTTTGTTAATTACAGTAATGCGATCATTTCACCAATTATTTCTTATGGTCGTATATCTTCACATTT
The DNA here is from genome assembly GCA_025667525.1 of Glebionis coronaria. Taxonomy (NCBI): domain Eukaryota; kingdom Viridiplantae; phylum Streptophyta; class Magnoliopsida; order Asterales; family Asteraceae; genus Glebionis; species Glebionis coronaria. The sequence continues at coordinate 632,600,973 of CM046875.1, read as the reverse complement.
TCCTCTTGCTTTACTCAATTCTAATATTAAGTAATATCATATAACATCAACTAAACTCATTGCTACATTCTTACATTAAAAAAATTCAAATTGAGAGCTTTTCACTGAGCAATAAGAAACTAAAAAGTTGCTGCTTTGAAACATTATCTTTCCTCCTGTTGGCTTACGACAGGTCCGTGAAATTGTTGTTGGAAGACCGGAAGTACTCAGGAATTCATTATATCAAGCACTTGACCATACATCCATGTGTTTGATTTAAAATTTGTTTTTCTGGTCCTTGCGGTTTTCTCTATGTATTATTGGGCATCACAGTCAGGAATCAGGAGTCTTTCAGTATAGGATGATTGTCTTTTGATGAAGCAATCAGTCAGTTAAAAAAATAACGAGAAAATTCAAGATACGTTTTTTTTTTTTAAATAATATTATAAGGCTTTAGGTGGCTAGGCAGTGGTTTATCATCTCATAGCTTGGATGTTGGATTGCTGTTTCAGCTGTTAGGTCCTAGGTTACTTGTTTTGCTGTTAGGTTCTAAATGGATCGCAGGGTTGAATTTCAACAAAGTGGCTATCAGTTTGAGTATCCTCATACAGCTATTACTAATGAGTAATGACGATTATATCTGTTATACTTCTGTTGTGCACTCATGGTGCTCTGCTTTTCCAGTGTGTTGAACTACTTTAATCTACTCTCCCTCATTCACATGGATTAGTTTATTGCGACCTTTTTTAATTATTGGCTGCCTCTTTTGACAAAAACGAAATATAGTTTGCTCTGCTGTCTCCAAATTTTGTACAGTGATAGCTATATACCTAAAAATAAGTAAATAATCCTTCACAAGCTTATCAAAACTACATTAAGCCCATTTTTTGCAATACAAGTTGTTTGTTACACATAAAAGCATTTCGTAAAGTAACGTATCTATATAATTAAAACGAATAAAGCATAGCTCGATTCAGGCTATCCAAGGAGGGAAAGCCTTCAACTCAAATATAATTGACCTGACTAATCTCCGTGAACGTTTCCAATCCTTTCCCTTAGTGTGTTTGAAACCTAGACCTCTTATGAGGAGGTTTGGTACCTGGCGGTTGTTAAAATGTATTTGTAACTATAACGGCGTTTAAGCTACATGTTTCTTTTTATTAGCATTTCAAATAAGGGCGCTAAAAGAAAACCCAAAAGCAACACTCATTGCGAAACAAACATTATGGGGGTGTTTGTTTAAGCTTGTGAAACATAAGCCGAAATGGGCTTATGTTTCATAAGCCCCAATTTTGTAGCTTAGTTAGAGACTTATGAGCTTAAATAAGTTTATTATGCTATGATAAACTTATATAAACCAATAAGTCTTTAAATAAGCCACAAAATTGAGGCTTATGAAATATAAGCCGAAAGTTGGCTTATTTTTGGCAAGCCATAATTTTGTGGCTTAATTTGAGACTTATGGGCTTATATAAGTTTATCATATCATAATAACATATATAAGCCCATAAGTCTCAAAATAAGGTACAAAATTGGGGCGTATAAAACATAAGCTCATTTCGCCTTATGTTTCACAAGCTAAAACATTGTTACAATCCCACATGGCCAAGTATGGGATTGGCTGATGGTTTATAATGTCTAGGTGTCCCCTCCTCAAACAAGCTAGCTTTTTGAAAACTTATGAACCGATACGAGCCTGGTATAGGATAGGTTCGTATCAAACAAACGCCCCCTATATTATTGTAAAAACACTAAACGCTCAAAAGCCTCGCCCTAAAAACACAGAATAAAATCCTACTAGGTTTAACATAGAAGTTGAAACTAACAAATAATATTAAGTAAAATATTAATAAAAAGAATAATAAAAGAAAGAAAGGACCTGACGTAAGCCACCGCCAAGCTTGATAGTTAGACTAGTCAAATTCGACAAGTCCAATATCACATCACCAGGAACCTATATAAAAAAACAAAATTAACAACAATAATAAAAACAAGTAGATATGCATAAAAGGATGTAATAATACTTACGACTAATTGGTCGACTAATGGTGAGGGAGACGCTTTTGCTTCTTCCATTGTTGGTTTTTCCGGCAGGCAGGTTTATGGAAGGAAGGAAATTGGGGGTTTTAGTGCCTGTTTATTGTTTTACGAGAGACTTGGGCTTTTGAAATAGACTAGCCCAATATCTTGTAAAATAGGTTGGTTAAAGTTGGGCTTATGATATTGGACTACTAGTTGCAACTTTTTGTTTCTTTTTTCTTTAAAATAAAAATTAATTGGTTTTTCTTTTTCTTTTGTTTTAAGGATGGATGTTTTAGCTTGGGTGATGTTGAACCTAGAGGTGCAAATACAAAATCGGATTTTTGAAAATGTGGTAAAAAAATCGAAACCGGTTTTTCAAAAAACCGGTTTTTATTATCCGGTCCGGTTTTTTAGATCCGAACCGGTTAGACCGGATTTTACAATTTTTGAAAAATCGGATAAAAACCGGATAAAATATCGGATTTATCCGGTTTTAAAAAAACCGGATTTTAAATTTTGAATAATTTTTTTTTATTATTACTAATATTTGATATAGAGACCGGTTATAACCGGTTAAAACCGGTTAAAAGAACCGGTCTTTATAAAGCTGGGCTTTTCTTTTTGGTTTCTTTGGGCTTTTGTGGGTTTTTTTTTGAATTTTTTATAAAATATAAAAGCATTATGTGTATAATTTATTTGAGCTTCTAAATGAAAACATTAAACATAATAGTTTTAAAAAAATAGTTTTATTATTATTAACAAGTTTATTTAATAAATGGCGAGGTTTTAAATTTCGAAAAAAAAAGATAACGTAAAAAATTGATAACGAACATTTTTAACCGAAAATCCCCCGATTCGAAGTTTTTTTAACCGAAAAAAAATCCGATAACGAAAATTTTTATCCGAAAAAAATCCGATACGAACATTTTTATCCGAAAAAAACCGATTCCAAAAAATACAATCCAATCCGAATCCGGATTTTTGAAAATCCGGTTTTTTTTAATCCAGATTTTTAAAATCAGAATCCGGTTTTATCCGATTTATTTGCACATCTAGTCAAACCAAAGAATGTCGAACTGACGATGATGATGTGACAAGATATCTCAAGGAATGATACCTAATGCTTTAAGGTTAGTGTTAATTAAACATCACCACAACTGACATCATCATAAATGACCGACGCAGAAAATTAAATTGTAAAAGTAAAAAATAGTTTTTTTTGACAATACCAGAGAAAAAAAATTAGAATCTGAATAAAAAACAAATATTATAACTTAAAAATAGATGATTTTTAGGTTTTAGAGTGTTAAATGTTAGAATTCAATATATGAGTGATGGGCAATTTGAGTTTCGAATGAGAAGAAAAATACATTATAATCTCATCGTTTTAGTCTAGCCAAAAAAACGTCGCCACCCCAAACCTAAAGCATAGTTCCGCTCCTGACCACCACCCTCGTCTCAGCATCACGCAACCTTCTTTTTTCTAACCTATATTCTCACCGACATTGTGCAATAGCATAAGCAGGATCACCACTAAAATTTTAGAGTCATCGAGTTATCGGATTGATCATCGGGTTAACTCGATCGAGTAATCGGGTCACGAAATCGATCATCGGACCAATTCGGTCAGTCATCGGTGCACGAATTTAACCATTGGGTCAATCTGATCGAGTCACCGATGCAAATGTTTGACCATTAGGTCAAACCTAATTGAGTCATCAGGTCACTGATCCGGCCATCGGGTTAACTTGGTCGAGTCACCGGGTCATTGATTCGACCACCCGATTAACCCGGTCAAGTCATTAAGTTACCGATTCGCTCGCTTGGACAATTAGCATACCGTTAACTATTGATTGTTAAATAATTTTCGTAACTATACGCGGATATAGATCTAGTATTACTTAAAGTGTAATAACTGAAAAATCATTCTTTGAATTGGTCTAATCGAATTGATTACGGTTAAATGTGCGACTCAGTAGTCTTTGGTGGATAAAAGAAATTATTGTCGTTGTTGAGTAAAATAAAAATGCAAACTCTAATGTAAATGGCAAAGTAAATAAAGCTATAAAATATAAAGTAAGTAAATGGCGAGAAATTAAAACTTGACAAAAAGTAAATTTGAAAACTTAAGTAAAATGCAAACTTGAAATAAATTTAAGATAAAATAATTAAAATAACACTAAAGAAAATTGGCGGAAAAGAGTTTAAAAAAACTAATACTGAAAACAAGAACCAATACCTAAGTCGGAATACACCCTAAACTCAACCTAAGTCGAAATATCTAGCATCCTAAACCTAATTCTATTAAAGCAATTAGAACCTAAGTCGGAATACCTAATATGCCCTTAATCCGGAATCCAACATCATGCATGCAGTTCGGAATCCAACACAAGGTCCTAATCCGAAATCCACTAGTCTGCACTCAATTCGGAATCCAGGTAAGGAACCAATCCGGAATGCGTGTTTGAGATGTAATCCGGAATCCGTGATGCTCACAATCCGGAATCCATTTCCTCCACCTAATCCGGAATGCTTGAATCTCAACTAGTTCGGAATCTGTGGTCCTTGACCTAATTCGGAATATACAATCCGGAATGTGTAGGTTTTGGACACAATTCGGGAAAATGCAATCCTATACTTAATTCGGGATATTGAATTTGCACATAAGTTGGGAAAAAATGAAAACAGATCTAATTCGGGAAAATGGGCTTCACACTTAATTCGGTAAAAAATTAAACTGCATTTAAGTCGGAATAATTGAATGCCATATCTAATTCGGGAAACTAGGGTTTTAAAGGAACCCGAATTAAACAAAAATTAAGCAAACTAAAATTAAGCTAAAAATTAATAAGCACTTATCTGAAAACTTAACCAAATTAACTTTGAGAAAAAGCAAATAAGCCAAAATTTAAAAACTTTTAAAAACACTAAATAATCAAAATATTTAAAATCAACCTTTTATAAAATAACTTTTAAAAACACTTAATTAAAATTAATAAAATCACACAAAAAGCTATAAGATCAATAAGATAACACAATCAAACACATAAAAATATAAAGAACAATCAAATAAACATGACAATAAGCAAATAAGCAATAACATTAAACAAGACAAGAAAGGTAAAATGGGAGATTAATGAAAAACTTGAAATTAAAGATAAAGATTCAACAAACTTACTTGAATTACTTGAAAGGAAAGACAATTAAAGTAAATGACAAGTATTAAAATGACAATATGAAAATGGAGAACTAATTTGTCAAATTAGCTAACATTTCCTAATGTGTCATTAGGAAGGTATTTATATGAAGGGAGTTGTTGGTTGTTTCCTTCTTTCTTTTTTTTCTTTTGTCTTCTTGTCTTTCGTCTTTTACAATAAACTCGTCATTCTCGACTTTGTCTCGGGATTTGTCGATAAATAAAATGAACTCGTCTTCTCATTCTTCATTAATTAGACTTGGTTCTTCGATTTCGTTAAACTTCCGTCTTTAGACTTTTTCTTCAATAAATCTTCAGAATAGGCATTGGACTTCCGTTCTTTTTGCACTCTTGATCTTTCGACTTCGTCTTTTGTCTTTTTCTTCGATAAAAGCACGTGAAAGCCCGTGTTTTCTTTCTTTTTCATCTTTTTGTCCAAAAACACAATAAAAACACAAAACACCCATAATTCAAACTTTTACGACATTAAATATACGTTTTGACTTGGTTATTATTATAGTTAAGTGGTAAAAGGATGGTGTTTACACACCTATCAATCATATTTGAATATATTCAAATTTGCGAAGATACTTTTGAATCTTGTCATTATTTTCTTGTCATTCGAAGTTCAAACAATAATCTGATTTTCTAGTCTAAACATGGCCAAATATTCAACAACATATGCTTTGGTAACAAAAGGGTAATAATAAAATTATGAACACTCTTACTTTAAGAACCAAACTTTTTTTTTTTTTTTTTTTTTTTTGTACATATGAATCCATTTTTTGTTTTGTTTGGATACACATGTATTTATTAAAATTTAAAACCTTCATATCTTAAACATATGCTACACCTAAATAATTTTAAAATGATACTAAAGTTGATGATTAGTTCATGAATGAATGACATTGGATACCTACTATGCCAACCTAGCTAGAACACCATAATTATTCGAATCAATGTCGAACTTGTTTTTTTCCCCCAACCAACATCTCAGAATATTGAAAGGTGAAAATGCCTTGAAATAAACCATTATACTAATTGTGTTTGTTAGGTAATAGGTGATGATACATTTATAATAATTAAATGTGACTCGTTTGGTATAATGGCATGACTTGTTTAGTTGTTAATTTTATGAAAGAGTTGATATATGAACCTAATAAGAAGGCTTAAAAACAGATTTAATGTCACGTGGCGTGTTTTGATTAGTGAAATGCAAGGGCCTATAATTTCATATATTCTTTTTTTCACCCTAGCCTTTAATTGTGTTACGTGTTTCAATTTTGTGATTAAACTTCTTTTTAGACATACGAATTAAGTCTCTTTATCATTTTTCTTTATAAAATGTTATACAAGTTAAACATGTTAATTGTTAAATGTCAAATAATGCATTAAAGATTTAGATCGATAGTAATGGTGATTAAAGTTGTCTCTGTCATTCAACGTCAACTTAGTTTTTCTTTTTTATTTTTTTCTTCAAAACTATACACAGATTAATTTTTACTAGATAAAAATAAATAAATAAATAAAAACCCTCGCACACAAACACTTTGTGTATCTTTGATTGACCATACAACCGCTCAAACCAATTCAAAAAGAGAGACACAGTCCGACTTGGTCTCTGAATAAAAAGAGACGCGGTAAAAAAATGACCCAGCATTGAATTTTTTTTTTATAAATGTGATGTAGTTATGTAAATTAAAAACAAAATAAATAATTAGATTTGTTGATTCCAATGAATATCAGAATCAATTCTTTCAACAATCGTTAATTTTAATGAATATTAATTATTAGGGTTAAAAACTTGACAAACAGCGATCAATGGTTTAACTTTAATTAAACTGAAAACTCTTTTGCTATAGTTACAACAAAATATTTAAATAATGACAGAAAACAAAAAAAAAATCATAAAACATCAATCGGTTGGATTATGGCACAAAGATAAAGTCCACGAAAAAATGTAAATAACACAAAAATACAAATAAATGATAGTCAAATGGCTTTTTGGGCCTCGAAAAAGCCTTAACCACCTCTAAAGTTGGTTACAGCGGCGTTCTTCTCGTTTTTCTGATCGTTTTGACAGGTTACGGACTAAAAATAGACTTATAAGTTATATCTGTTTTAAAAAAAGCTTTCTTCATCGCATAATCTTGAGCTTTCAAAAACAAATCAGCTTGTTTTTTAATATATAAGCCTTTATTAAAATGTCACGAGCACCTACGAAAACCTGATAGCTCTCATCAGGCTGGTCCTGGAAAGCATAGTCATGTACTCATGTAAGATTTGATTTAGTATGTTGGTTCACAACACTAATCGAATCTTCTTCTATCAAGCTTTACCTAATAAATTAGTAAGTATTAAAAAAGCATATGAATAAAGAATAAACCAGCCACAAATAATATCTCCATTTTCTTTGTTGTTAAAATATAGATATAAAATTGATAGATTGCTTAGGATTCCTCCATTTGTGGGCATGTTTTTGCACACTTCCAAAGTTATCTTTACATTTGACTATGACACTGTGTCTAATCTTTTACAACATTTTACCCAACATGAAGCCCACTATCCCCAAGGACCATTCTGTCATCTCACATCACATGTCAATTTGCCCATATTTAGCAAATGCAAACGAATAACCATAAAACCAACTTTCTAGTTACCAAAACACGAGATTGAGTTTTTATTTTTATTTTTCTTTTTAACGGAAGAACAAATCTAAAAATATACAAGATAACTTATTATAAATATTTAAATTTTTCTCGAAACTTTAACTTCAAAGATTGCAAAAAGATAAAAAAAACTTTTATCAATTAGACAGCTAACCGAAGCAACAGAAAATTTCCGACACACAAAAACCAAATCACCCGCTTTCACTTTAAAATATTTTTTATACAAACCTAAACAAGTCTTAAAAAATTTAGATTAATTTTATTTGGATATCAAACTTTATTTTAGATAAGTGACTAATCTCCATTCTCAATCTCCATCTTAATCTAATGGATAAGACTAAAACAAAAATATTTTTCACTTTTTTTCAATATTAGTATCTTTTAAACCGATAATCGTTATGCGAAAAAAATATACCATTACGACGGCCATTTAATTATCTTTCTACAGATATGCTATATTATATACTTTCGAAAAAAAAAAATTTGTTTTTTTCGTTACCGAAAACTATCATATATGATATTAAATATCATATATGCTAATAACACTAGTATCATATATGATATACTTATCATATACGATATAAACCAATATTATATATGATTTTATAATAATTTGTAACCTAACACGGATATCATATATGATAAAACGCTAATATCATATACTACCTCCGTCCTAAAATTATATTCCACAGACAAAAAACACATAGTTTTAAAAAAACACCACTTTTTCAGCTTTCTTTCTCTTACAGAATGACAGTATTACCCTTAACCAATTAATTTTATACTTCTTTATTGTTTGTAATAATAACCTCAAGTGAGGGTAATATGGTAAACTCAAACAAAATTCTCTATCTATTTTTCGAAGTTTTGTAAGTGGACAATAATTTTGGGACAACCTAAAATGGAATAGTGGACAATAATTTTTGGACGGAGGTAGTATGATATTTTACGCAAATTTTAAAAAAAGAATTTTTTTTTCCTTCAAAAGTATATTATATTTTATATTTGTAGAAAGATAATTAAATGTTCGTCGCGGTAGTATATTTTTTTTCCGTTTAATACTTGACGGTTTAAAAGATATTTAAATTTTAAAAATAAGTGAAATAATTAAATATTTTTAATCTCATCCATTAGATATAGTGAGGATGGATGGTAGGGATGAGTCCCATGATATCCATGATAAATATGATATTCAAAATAACTTTACTCAAAAATTTATTATTTTTTAACTTAATGTCGCCAGTATTTACATTTTCTTTAAATATTTCAAAAATTAAATATTTTTCATAGTTTTATGGTGCAACACTATAATTTCTTTGCCGTTTTTATATTTTCACTAACTATTTCAAAGATTAAATATTTTTTTTGGATGTATACGGCATAAACATAAAAAAAAATTCCGTTTTCACTCTTTATGTTCTCAATTTAAGATGTTTTATGTTTGATATGTAAAACAATATTTGTGAGAAAAATTTGTATCCAGAGTCTTTAAAATACAAGAAGTAACAATCAAACAAAAAATTCCACAAAATTGAAAAGGAAAAAAGTTAGGGGTGAGAAAAAAACCGAAAAAGACGAAACCGAATCGAAAACTGTTAAATTTATGGACCTAATCAGATACCACTTGACATCTCATGGACTTATTATGTGTGTTTTTGTTCTTTCAGTTAGCTATTTGGATTTGCTTTGTTGCTGTATGGATCATGAGGGACTATTGCTGCCAAGTTTAGAAAGTGCTTCTCAAGCCCAGTATTGGCCCATGTCGTTCACAAGCCCAAGCCCTCAACCATTAGCCTTGCAACGGTCTTATTTGCTTCTTAATAGAACCTAGACGCTCATTCATTTGTTTACTAGTTTATTGACCCGTGTAAACACGGGGCCTTAAGAAGCATATCACTGCGCTGTTATAGAAGCCGGATTTTGCGTGTGAAAATTTACGGTAACCAAATGAAAAGCGATCAACTTTTATTATAGTCGATTTAATATATAAATTAAAATTGATTGTAATCTCACGTGTACGAACTGGTTACATATCAACATATAATGTCACGGATAAAAGTAGTAGTATTGCATCATTAAACAACGGATTAAATCACGCGGCCTTAAGAAGCATATCATTGTGTTTTTATAGTGGCATCGAAGTTTTGTGTGTAAAAATATTTGGTAAACTAATGAAAAGGTATTATATTTTATCATATTGGATTTAAAATAAGAATAAAACTTTTGATGGTAATATCACGAATACATAATTCATTAACAAATTGGTAGTCTTATACACCTACCTAATGAAACGGAGAAGAAACAAAATACAGACAAAAAATCATAGCAAACTCTCGTTGAATATAACTCATAATATGCAATGAGAAAAAAGATAAGTCGACTACCCTAAAGCCCAAGTAGATGAAAACAAATTATATTCTCTATAACATGGATTCATTGCAACTACAAAAACATTTAATAATGAACTCATGATACATGGAACTGATTAATTTCATTGATAACCAAAAGAATAATACAATATGAATCTTTTTAGTTAGAGATGGTGGAGAAGACATGGAACTAAGAGAATCCATCAAGGTCTACTTTTCGTAATAAATATCAGTTACACATCTATATTCATCTGATTACAATTACAACATGGTGCGTAAAGAATCTAAAATTCAAATAAGTACTAAGAACTTGTATATTTTGATGACTCTATTTCATACCTCGCAACTCACTCCAAGAGATCAAAGTCTACATTTAGCATATTTGTTAAAATATAGGGTACCCTATTTTCAGTCTGACTTGGTTCATTGTCAAATTTAAAATCTAAAACTTCATACAAATGACCAAAGAGATAACACCACCTTATGGTTTTTTGGCATTGAAAAGAGCTTGAATTCAGCAAGTGATTTGTTATCGTCTCGGGTGCACCTTTGATGACTCTATGTATCTTTCCTGCACCATCAATATATGTAAGAGCATTTCTCTTATCAGTTAGATCAAATGAAAGATCGTGCACTTCTGTAATTCCGTATCACGCCTTGAAAAACCAATATAAGAAAGTAACACATAAGATTTGAGTTAATGGCGGTGTATATAATTTAGGAATACTCGAATTAACACAAAATATACAACTTAGAGGTTATTATCAACGTAACATAAGCCCAAAAACACCCATTCCTATTTTTATGTGTAAAATAAAAATATGGCGACAACACTGCTTCAAGTAACTCTAACAACATAAGTTTATCAAATACTCATATTATTTTACAGTCCTTGGAATTAAAGAAAATGAGATAAAAGGTGATTGACAAAGTTTATAAAAAAAATTCTTAATTAAGTTATTGCTCCTTTTGATCCAAATTCTGGCCATTATTCCCTTGCATCCCTCATTAGCGAAAATATATAATAGTAACATAATATTAACCCATTATTCATTCTCAGTTCTATTAAAAAATTTTGTTACCGAAACTCACTTCGTTTCATAGTGCAGTAACCGTAATTTTGTGTGGATGTTTGCATATAAGGTTGATATATGTGTGAAATCATGGCAAAAAAAAGGCACTTCAAAAATTCATACACAGTTGAATGCTAAGTTATGTTTCAAAGATCTCTCTTAGGTTCAACCAAATTATGAACTTTATTGCCCATTGCTAATATGCCCATAAGATAATTTTGTGTGGATATCTCCATATAAGGTTGACATAACATTAATATTTATCTATAATAATAATTCAACAATATAAAAGAATAGGCAAATGTCGCAAAAACTATTACAAACCAAATCTACTCAATAATTTTTCATCCCCAAAAATACGTTTTTGACTGATTCGACTACTTACGTGTTATGGGTCACTAATTATCAAGTTATGGATTTAGCTATGAACCAAATAACACAAGAAAAAATGATTCACGAATGGCTCAAAATCATGATTTCTTACGTGTCCTCGAAACTTAGGTACATATTCTAGATCATCTTATTTTATCTACGCAGAGTATGTTAACAAAAACATTTGCTTTTTATGAACCACCGATATAGTGCTATGGAGTATGTACTTATTATATGCCATGAAACAAAAATATAAAGTTACCAAGGAGTAATAAGTTTCACCAATAATATTTTAAAAAGAGTTTTATGCACAATTTTTTTACAGCTTTTAAACATGGAAATCCAATTCCTACAGCTACAAAAAGCTTTTAAACCTATCCAAACAACCTTTGATAAGCACAAAAAACAACCCTTAATTTTAGCTTACATGCTACAATTTAATAAGGAAAATAAGAAGTATTGTACCTACTATTTGAGAGCAACGCCACTTGTCCGAAACATGCTTGAGAGTGGCAATGGCATACATCATTTCCGTGATTGCTTATCCATTCTCCAAAACAACCTTTGCAAAATAAAAATGATTTGATAAGCTTATGCATAAGATCATATTACCTCCAGAAAAATATGATCTCATGGAAAGAACCTTATCCATACATGTATAAAAGAGATTAAAGGCTTATTGAATGCACTCAAAGTTATTCAGCCCAATATACCTTAAAACACCGCCTAGAGGTCCACAAACCCCTATTTATAAATTAACCGTATTTTAACATTTTAAGACTTATCGAATAAACCAATCTTTAAAGCAACCCGACTAAACATTTTGGACAATATAGATTGACCACTGGCTATATATAGCAATAAAGTTTTACTATTATGAATACAAACCTTTGACTTGATTTTTGAAGGTGCGCTGTTGTTTTCTTAGGATAGGTTCAAACGTAAATGACAAATACCAGAAAAGAAAAGTCGCGTAAAAATCTTTATGGTGGGTGCAAAAAGAATACGACAGTTCTCATTGATACGGTAACAAAGAAACAATTATTTTTGGAAACATGTCCCCCAACTTTCAAAGATGCATTCACTTTTACCATTTGAAATTTATCAGTTGTCCTTATTTTGATTCACTTGAGATATATTTTTCATTACCGTACTAAGTTACTTGGTATAAAAAGCCATATGTTGATATATTCCTCTTTGCTTTTTAAAAAACTTACATCATTTAGGTTTATTTATCCCTGTTGCAGCCTACTAATATTCATAGGGACCGACAATAACATCCAGAGGTGGCAAATGGCCAAATGAGATAACTTTGGTATACGGGTAAAAATAGGTCGAACGCTAAATGGGCAAATTGAGACCCCTAAAATACTATATATCAGAAGAACTCATCGATCATAGTGATGTATTAGACCCTTAAAATAAATAATGGCCTAAGGCACTTAAATTTATATTAATAAGTAAGAATTTGGGTGTGTGTACCTATAGCTTTGTAGAATATTTCATGATCCTTCATGTAAAAGAACTCACCAACATCATGCTTAACCATATTGATGTATTAGACTCTAAAAATCCATAAGCTGCCAACAAAATTAGAGAAATCAAATTTAGAGACACAAAATGTTTTTGAAGGTCCTCCAAGTATCTTGCTTGTTTAGTGGACAACATACTTATCACTTCTGATATCGACACAGGGGTAGCTGATGCTGGGATGATCTATTCGTCTATCCTGCAAGCAATTCTAAATATCAATACTAATAAATTCAAAGCTTGAAAGAGGGAAACCAATTTCCAAGCCCATCGCCTGATTTTAGGTTCATAGAAAAACCAATTAATCATAATAAAAATGAGTGATTACCTGCTATTAAAGTTGTGTTTGCTTCAAAAATAAATCCTATTCATATCAGGTTCAATAAGGGAACTCAACCCTAAAAAAATAACTCGATTAATAACAAATTTAGATTCAAGCACATATCATCAAACACGTGGTGTGCATATAATACCCTCTTTAAATGGTTCCAAATACAACTTAAAACTTGATCTCCAATGAAACATATGCATACTGGATGTTAATAAAAACATCTAAAATGTGTGAAACCTTTCTTCATAAATGGATGTTGAAACATGTTTATACCTTAATATTTTATCAAACAGAATCATGTCTATAAAAGTAATATTTATACCTTAAAGCAGTCTAAAATTGTGTTTTGCTTCATAAATAAATCCGCTTCATCTCAGGTTCTGATCTTGACGCCCTAAAACAATTAAAAAACTCGATTAATAACGAAGTTAGCTTCACACGCATTTCATCAAACACATGGTGTGCATAAAAAACCCCATTAATTTGTTACATAACCAATTCAAAACTTTATCTCAAATGAAACATAAAAGTTAGAACCATACCTTTTCATTTGATCTTATTCATCTCTGCAACAGAAAGTAAAGATTTTGAATACCATTTAGTGATCGGGAATAGTTAACATCGATTCAATATCAACATTTCAAAACACAAAATAAATATCTAAACTATTATTATTTCTTTTTGAATAATTACCTTCCAGATTGTGGAGGCCGTGGATTGAAAAGATACATAATTTCTTTTGTGAAAATGATTTTGAATTTTGGGTGGGTTAATGGTGAAGGTTAGGTCGAATCTGTTTAATTATCATGTTCGAGAGGTACGGGAGAAGATTTGACCAATTGGTTAATATCATGTCCACAGGAAGCTTTAGATATTTTAGGAGCTTCTCTTAAGCTAAAAACATATTAATTTTGTTTCTTAAAATAGGTTAAAACATGTTAAATGACCAACTTAGACATGACTAAATATTAGATAATTATTTTTCTTTTTTTTTTCAAAGGGTAGGTAAAGTCTTTTTCTCTTCTCCTTTATTATAAGATATAGATATATGGGTTTTTTACAAGTGTGTGTTTGAGTGTGTTTTCTCTCTTTATATTATGTAACCTAGATCATCTTTTTGATCTTTTATCTTTGTAAAAACTATTATCAATTAGATAATAGTATCATACCAGATTAGTTGTGGTGATCTTTGTTTTGTTTTTAATACTCAAACTCGTTTATTTAATTAAAGATTTTGATTATAAGTTTCTATCTTATTTATTTTCATCTTATTAAGTTTTTCTTCAAAAACCGAAAAAACCGAACCGAAAAAACCGAACCGAAAAAACCGCCCCAAATAGTTTTTACCTTTTCAAAAGCCGAAAATGTACGGTTCGATTTCGGTTTTCATCAAAAAACCAAACCGTAAAAACCGAACCGAAACTCTAAATTACATAACAATATATATTTAATATTATATAAAAATAAAAAATAATTCTAAATACTAAAATATTCTTTTGGTGGGTAAAATATAATATATTAATAATATGTATATGCGTATTTATATGTACATATGTTTACTTCACAATATATCATTAAATATGTGACAACGATTGTTAATGTATAATTCGTATGTTCACTTTTATGTGTGTATTTTGTAGATGTATGCTTAAAATTCAAAAAATTTTAGGATAAATTTTATTAGGCTTAGAATGAAAAAAAAGAAATAACCAATTTTTTTTACATAAAACAAGTTTGTTAGTATAAATTGGCTACACACAAATATAAACGGTTTTAAAATCGGAAAAACCGAAAAATCAAACTGAAACCGACTAAAAACTGACAAAACCGAACGATTTCGATTTTTGGTTTTATAAAAACCGAATATTACGGTTCAATTTCGATTTTTTTTACCAAAAACCGACCTAAACCGAACCGTACACACCCCTAAAAAAAGTCATATTAACAGTAACTTATTTTATTTCTTTTTCCAATTTGTATATAAATAAAAACATTTTTTTTCATTTCTTAAACATAAGAAGAAAAAGAAAAACAACAGACCTGCTATATCAAAAGGGACTTATTTGATTTCCTCTTCTCGTTTTTCTGACAAATATACTTTGAGAAAAGTATGTTTTATAAACGGTTTTTTATTGATCCGGTTGAGTTACCTAATCAATATTCGACCGATTTTTCGTTTAAAATCAATATTTTAATCACCCAATTAATTCACGGTTTAACTAAAAACAAACACTATGAGGTTGTTTGTTATAGCTTAATGTAAACCTATTTTGGCTTATATAACATAAGTCTCAATTTGGTGGTTTATTTAGATATTTATGAGTTTATCTAAGTTTGTTATAATATTATAAACTTATATAAGCCTATAAATCACCTATAAGCTTAAAAAATTAAAGTTATGAAATATAAGCTAAAATATAGTTTAGTTTCAGCTTATATAACGTAAGTCCTAAATTTTTTGCTTATTTTGAGACTTATGGGTTTATATAAGTTTATCATGGGTTTATATAAGTTTATTATGATATAACAAACTTATATAAGCCTATAAATTTTCAAATAAGTTACAAAATTGAAACTTATATTATATATGATAAAATGGACTTACATTAGTATAAGGCTATGTTTGGCGCGTGAGCTTGTCAGAGCTTATCGTAACTTGAGCTTATTCTTTTTAAAGAATAAGCTACTATTAAATATAAGTCTCGTTTGACTGACAGAACTTGCGGGAGCTTGTTAAAAAAATAGGCTCCTAAATGGCATGCTAGTTAATGTAGCATGTGAAATAAGCTCAAGTTACATGCTCCATCATCCAGCTCCAGCAACCCACTCCAACTCCTAAGAATGCCAAACACACCCTTAACCAAACAACCACTGCCTAACTATCTGAAAGTATTTTTTTTTTAACGTTATCTGAAAGTATTTACCTCTCTTAAAAAACTTGAAAAAAAATGTGCCAAATTTACCCCTAACAGTCTCACAAATTGACTAATGTACCCTTTGAACTCAACTTGTCAAAAAGATACAACATCCCATTCTTTTTCAAACAAAATCAGATTCTTCATTTTTGACACTATAAATTCTCACTTAAAAAGAACAAAATTTCTTCATATATTTTCTTCATGGGTTCTCACTAAGGTACAATCTTTTCCCCAAATTTCATTACTTTTTCATCATTTTCTTTCATAAAACCAGTCAACTGCTTATAAAGTTCCAATCTTTATACTATTTCTAACTTTTTTTCATCTTGGTATGTTTTATTTTTACTGCATGTTATCTCATAAGATCTGTATTTACTACTTTAGTGGCCTATGCAACAGTTGAAATGAATTTTACTTTTTAAAAAGATGGAAACTTTATATAAACATTGGGTTGTCATCTTTATGATCTGTTATCCATAACTTTATAAACTTTTTTTTTTAATTTATGCTATTATTGCTTATTTTGACTGTAAATAGTACTAATAAGTATTAATAACTTTTTTTAGTATTGCTGTTTGGGTGTATTGTTTGATACTAGTTTGTTTTTTTCCATTAGGGAAAATGCCTGGGTTGGTTTTGGGTGAAATGACTGAGAATGGAAATTTGTCGAAAAATAAGGATGATTTGGAGTTCAATGGGGGTGCTGGGGATAGTGCGAGTGGCGCGGTGGATAATGTCGTAGTGGCTGCTGATGAGCCTTCTATTGATCAGTTGTATGATAATGTGTGTGAGATGCAGAGTTCTGATCATTCGCCGTCACAGCTTACTTATGGGTCGGATGGTGAAGAGTCGCGGATTGATTCGGAGTTGAGGCATTTAGTTGGTGGTGAGATGAAAGAAGTGGAGATTATTCAGCGAGATGAAGAAGAAGAAGAAGGTTCCAAGTCGCTTTCGTCGAAGAAAGCTTCTGAATTTGATTCAGAAGTGAATTCGGGATCGAGTTCTAAAGCCAAAACGGATAGAAAGAAAACCAGAAAACCTGCTGTTAGTGATAAGAACGCGGATCTTGGTCCTTTTTTGCTTAAGCAAGCTCGTGATTTGATGTCGTCTGGTGATAACGCGCGCAAAGCACTTGATTTTGCTCTTAGAGCAACAAAGTCTTTCGAAAAATGTGCTGATGGAAAACCTAGTTTAGATGTCGTTATGTGTTTGCACGTTACAGCAGCCATACACTGTAACTTAGGTCACTATAATGACGCTATCCCAATCCTTGAAAATTCCATTAGCATTCCAATACTTGAACAGGGTCAAGATCACGCGCTTGCTAAATTTGCGGGTTATATGCAGCTAGGTGATACTTATTCCATGTTGGGTCAACTTGAAAATTCGTTACAGTGTTACACATTGGGTTTGGAGTTACAGAAGAAAACTTTAGGTGACACTGACCCGAGTGTTGGTGAAACTTGTAGGTATCTTGCTGAAGCTCATGTTCAAGCATTGCAATTTGATGAAGCGGAAAAGCTTTGTCAAATGGCTCTTGATATCCATAGGGAAAATGGGTTACCGGCGTCTTTAGAAGAAGCCGCTGATCGGAAACTTATGGGTTTAATTTGTGAAACGAAGGGTGACCACGAGGCTGCACTTGAACATTTGGTTATGGCTAGTATGGCGATGTCTGCTAACGGGAATGATAACGATGTTTATGCGGTTGATTTAAGTATTGGTGACACGTATTTGTCGTTATCGAAGTTTGACGAGGCGGTTCACGCGTACCAAAAAGCACTCACGGGTTTGAAATCATCGAAAGGCGAGAATCATCCCGGTGTTGCTTCAGTTTATGTTCGTTTGGCGGTATTGTATAACAAAACCGGGAAAATACGGGACTCAAAATCCTACTGTGAAAACGCGCTTCGTATATACGAAAAACCCGTTCCCGGGATCCCGCAGGAGGAAATAGCATGTGGATTTACAGATGTTTCGGCGATATATGAGTCTATGAATGAGCTCGATCAAGCGCTAAAATTGCTACAGAAGGCACTAAAGATATACAACGACGTGCCAGGTCAGCAAAACACAGTTGCTGGAATCGAAGCTCAAATGGGTGTAATGTATTACGTGCTCGGGAAATACTCGGAATCTTACAGTTCATTTAAAAGCGCTGTTTTGAAACTTCGTGCTAGTAGCGAAAAGAAATCAGCTTTTTTTGGTATAGCGCTCAACCAAATGGGACTCACGTGTGTGCAACGTTACGCCATAAATGAAGCTTTAGATCTTTTCGAAGAGGCACGAAGTGTATTGGAACACGAGTGTGGGTCATATCATCCGGATACCCTTGCTGTTTATAGTAATCTTGCTGGGACTTATGATGCCGTGGGCAGGTATATATCACAAACACCCTTTTAATCGCAAGATTTACTTTTTTTACTTTAAGGACAGTTTTTTCTTTAATAGTTAGATACGCATTAATAAAGCTAGACCAAAAGCCCTTTGGTTATGCGCATCTTTTTAATGTAGCCTTTTTAATAACCAGATTGGATGATGCAATAGCAATATTAGAACGTATCGTTGTGATGAGGGAGGAAAAACTCGGGACCGCTCACCCGGATGTGGATGATGAGAAGAGGCGGTTAGCCGAATTGCTCAAAGAGTCTGGAAAGGTTAGAACTAGAAAAACTAGATCACTAGAACACCTTCTTGATTCAAGCCAGGTGACAACAGCAAACTCCGGTTCTACTAATAATGGTATTCTTACCGTTACTGATTAAAGGTAACGTGATCAAGGTGATTACACTGTACAAGTTTATAAACACATAATTATATAAAGATTGAAAAAACAAAAAGGTGCTGAAATAGTCATGGAAGTAGGGTTTTTTTTTTTTTTGGTTTGTCAAATTGTGTTGTATTTTTTAAGTTATTGCTGTATCTGAACTTTTTGCGAAATTGAATTATTATGTACATTACTATATACCTTTGAAGAAAGTAGTGATGTCTTGTACATTTTGTACAATAATGAGATGTTTTTTTCAGAGAATCTGCTACTTATTGCACCTCATTCAGATGTGCTTTTTAGTGTTTATATTGGGACCCTTCACTCACATCACCTTATTTGAAGGTTGGGATGACCCTTCTTTAATGATCATGTAAAAATGACAGCAATTTTTGCGTACAATGTACTTAATATATGTCGTAGTTATATATGGCGTCTACTTTTTGTTTGTTTATTCATTTGTAAGGCTAAAGGGTCGGAAACGGTCACAGGATATATATACCCCGGCTAGGCTGCTTACATGTGAGTCAAAGACTCGTCCTCCCCGGGTGAAATGAACAGGAAAAACCTCATCCGTTTAAGCGTTTTAGATATAATTAAGATGGTGGGCTATGGTACTTGATAATCATTGATGGGTGATGGTGGGAGAGTGGTACAGGTTGAAGCTAGTTGTCTTGTGTACAATGCTGATGTTACAAACAAGTTATTGCATCTATCTGTCTTTACAGGTATTTTTGGCCCATCTTATTTTATTTTGATTTTCTTTGTTTGTGGGTCATTTTGTATATGATGTGATCAGAAATGAAAATATGATCATTGTTCTCGAAGGATTTTGATGGTAAATAAAGAATAGTGAACTACAGTAGGAGTTAACTTGTCCGGGATAATTAGTGTATCAATTACCATAGTCTAGTAGTAAATCTCGTGTTCATACCTGTTCGGTTGTTCCCGTAGAGATGATGATGTTTATATTGTATAACTATCAACCCGTACACGTGCAAAAAATCACTTACGGTGGTGTACAAATCACCTCCTGTAGCCGATAATGGTATAAGGAGCATAGGTTCTTCAAATTTAATGCTTTTATCGACTTACATATCCTTTGAAATTCAAGCTTGTTTTATTTTCCATTGCTTAGTTGTTTCAACAGCAACTTTATTATGATTGCTACCATTAGTCCATTGGGCTATAGCAGGTCTCCTCAGATGTTCCTGCATAAATGTCTTCATTGATTGTGTTTCTGCCGCGAACAATGTGAAGTTCATCACGCGGTATAACAACATTTGCAAGCCATATAACAAAATCATAAGAATCTTAAGGGACATAATATATGGAACCATTTTGTATATTTGACATATTATTTACATTTTCCGTCTCTTTTGAGATCTTTGACCATTAAATGTATATCGACAGTGTTTGATTTCTTGCCATACAAATTTGTTTCGGTTACATGTTATCTCAAAATACTTGTTCTAAACTTCTTAATAGCCCTGTCATAGATACATTTTTATTGGCTTGCTGCACTTTTTGAGAACTTGATAAATTGGATGCGAATAATGATTGCTGTGGTTTAAGACGGCGTCTACAAAGTGATAGCATCAGCAAATCTGATAAACTCCTGATATTACTTTGTATTGTATCTAGCAGGGGCCGTATGTTCGTATACCTACTGATCATGAGTTTAACTAGAGGTTCTCATTCCTTCACTACAGAACCCAGATTACACACATACATGTATCTAACTGTCTGTGTTTACACACTAGCTTTAAAGTATCTCTGATTAGGCAAGTTTAATTGGCTGACATGTCAAAGTTTGGTACATACCGAACAAGATATAAATCACATAATCCGATTATCCAATACGACATAAACCATAGCCATGAAAAACAGATGCAAGATCATCGTTATTCGTTAGACAATCAAACTCAAAAGGGACATAACATTAGGCACGGTTGAGCTCAAAGGGATGTGACTATAAAGTCGTACTCAAGGCCAAACAAAAAACTTGTCTAATGTCTAGAGACATACGATCCGAAATGAAAACGACTTAATTCTAACAATCAATCTGTAACCACATGACCCCTAGCCAGTTAACAAATAGTATACGACATTATGTTAGGAAAACGTAAGCATCGTGAATCATTCATTAGATTTAACACTACTTAGTAGCCACAGTATCACTGACTAGAGTATTGATGCATTCAACACATAACAAACATGACAGGGATATATAAATTGATCCCAAACCATAATATATTTCATATCTGAATTCCCGTTAATGTTGGGAAGGTAATGAAACAGATAACAATCTCTTAGGTTAAAGTTCATAATTCATAATCGATAGTCGTTAAATATCAATGTTTCACCGCCTAATAATCTAGGAAATAACCAGATCACGCTCACTTGGCATAATCCATGATTAAATCCTGCTATACTTTCCTGGATCCGGTTTTAACGGGGACCGAAACATCCACGGTCACACCCAAATACACCGCCATTTCCAGGTTCATACCATTTTAAAAAATCAGGATCTTCCTCCACACGTTCTGCATATCTTTCCAGAGTACTCACAATTTCATCAAAACCGGGACGCCTTTCAGGTTTGCCTGACCAGCAGCGGCTAATGAGTTGACGAAACGCACTTGGACAAGAAGCGGGTAACGGAGGCCTAGCATTCTGCATAATCAGGATCAGACAGATTTAATAAGATCCTGTTTGTGATATCTTAGTACTCCTACCATCCATCATAAATGCCTAGTGGGCGTAACTAACCAATTGTCTGTGAAGTGTTTTTATGGCGAATCACAATATGTGGCTATTAAAACCATGTTCTACAAACTATGGTGCACATGATGCATTGATGCTAGTCCACTCTTTCTATCCATAAGACCTTAAAATAGATAGATTGTACTGACCACCAAGGCCAATTTGCTGTTATAAAATGATGTTCGTTTCCACTTGGTGACAGTATACTTCATTTATTTAATTGCAGTAGATCAGCAACCTTAACAGGACATAATAACAGAACTACAATAGTACGTAACGGGCAGACATCAATAATGAAACTTAATTAAGTCAGGAATTTTACGCTAAAAAAGGAGACGTAAGATAAAAACTCCAATCCCTTGAACATCATGTAAAACTTTAAATCTATTTGGATATCCTGCTAGTATTATGTTATAATATGAATGATAAAACCTCAGTAAAATCAAATGCTTCCAAAGAAATTACCTTCTGACAGACGGCGAATGCAGCTTGTTCTGGAGTCATGTCATCAAATGGTGTCAAAGCAGTTAAAAGCTCCCACAAAACAATCGCAAAACTGTAAACGTCAATTTTCTTTGTATGTTTCTTCTCTCTGATCATTTCTGGTGCCATCCAACGATAAGTACCAGTAAATCCCTTTGCACTGCCGCATTGAGATTCTAAACATGAGATGCCAAAATCGGCTACCTTAACACTCATATCTTCACCCAACAAGAGATTTTCAGATTTTAGATCCCTGTGAAGTATACCCTGAGAATGAAGATACTGCATTCCCAATGCGATGTTAAGAGCCAACTTTAGAACTAGGTTTGGAGGTACTGAATATGGCTCTTGCTGATGGAGATATGCCCTCAGGGAACCACCCGCTAAATACTCTGTGATTATACAAAATACAGGAGGTTTTTTACAAGCTGCAACTAACTGCATGAAAATAAAGAATAATATAATCAGACGAATTGAAATACAAACAGAAGTGTTATTTTCTTTTAGCAAATGAATTTCTGTTTACGGGGTCTAATTTTAATTTAGCAGCATATACTGCACTATCAAACTTTCAGAACCGCAATTAGATTTTTACTGAGAGTAGACTTTCTCATTCGTGGAAAGATGTTTATATTAACTAGTAGAAGTACTATGTTTCAATTAGCGCAAAGGCTAATGAACTGACCGAATCTAATGCATGAAGAAAAGAAAGTCGCATTTAATTGCATAAACACGGATGTAATCAATAAAAGTAAATACAGACAAAGAGATGCCATACAACTTATGGTTAGTGCTAGCCAGGGGTCCGAATAGGGATACCCTCAGTCTTACCTAATAGAGTAAAGATCCCTTGAAGAGGTTAGGTAACCTCCGGTAGAGAGGTCCCCAAGCTCTAAAGTATTTAAGGCACCACGACAACCCACCTACTAAACCTACATCAAGGTAAAACTAAGCACTGGCACCTCTCTAGAACACATTAAAAGTACACGCAGGTGCTCTCTACTCAATATCTAACCAGTGGTGGACTAAAAGCGGCCAACCCCTCTTTTCCAGGTTCTGAATTGGGCTAATCCCATGACATCAAGCCAAAGGCAATTCTTAAGTGCAAAACAATTTCCGGCAAAATTAAACTTAATTAAGCAAACAGATCTAAAGCCGTTAATGCTACTAATTATCATACCAGACAAAATCAAACTTATTCTCGATATTTTTAACCTAAATTAGTATTCATCGTCAACTGAAGAATCTAAAACCTTTCTTGGCAGATTCTAACATCCAAGCCGGCAAGGATAAAGATTCCAAACTCAGGTCCAGCATCTCGACCCCAAAAGTGGAAAAGAAACCAATTTTCTATATATCTACAAGTCATAAAAAGTTATGTTACATACATACTACTATTAAAATTATAAAAAGAGGTTATGTGGTCCAATTTCCTGAATATACACAACTAGTACTGTCCAAAAAGTTATGTTTAATACATACAATTCTTAAAAAATTCATGTACCCATAGATTTCATCCTCACATTCATGAACCTTACATACCTGTAATTAATCCATATTCCTGTAATCACCTAATATATGAAGCCTTTAAAGCTTTACCCATTTAGGGACATAGAACACAGAATATCCTTAGAAATCTAGCGATTTAACGCGCACTTATAGCTTTAAACCAACAATCACAACTAATTAAACTACCTATGACTAAAATTAAAAACAACAACAACAAATAATTGTGTCCTTACAGTGATGATATTGGGATGCTGACGAAGGCGAAACAACAAGACAACTTCAGAAGTAAACTGATGTTCCAACATAGAAGCTAATTCGCCATCTTCTTCAGGCTGACTAACAAGCTTAATAGCAACATCTTGTTGTTTATAAAGCCCTCTATAAACCCTACTATGTCTCCCAGTAGCAAATTTATTCCCGATAAACAACTGTGACATGTCAGCACTCCATTCTACCTCATCATCTTCCTCTACACCCCTATTCGACTTTATTTCGCCACCAGACGAGACTAAATACTTAGACCACGAAACCGCTCTTTTGTACTCTCCTAGTGATAATCTCCTCTCTAGCTTCCCATTGTTTGAAATTTGCTTAAACCAGTTTAGTTTCTTCATAACTCATTAATCATGTAATAAAATATTCGCACCAACACGGCTCAACACGGCTAAAAGACAATGTTTAAACTCAACGATAACGGAAATACACAAATACACGTACAGATCTTTTATAGGTAAGTGACAAATACTAAATATATATAGTGCTAAAAACAATGGTGAGTGATGAGTCACTCACAGATATGCATAGAAACCTGTGCTAGTGTTTAAAGATACGAAAAAACTGACAGTGAATCTAGCCCGTCAAATTTGACAGAGTTTGGTTGGTACTGTATATATCATGAGAAATGAAACTACATTGGAAAACGTGAAATGTGTTTTTTTAGTGTGTGTAAATGTAAAGGTGGTAAACTGGTAATGGTGGGTTTGTTTCTCTCACTAGAATATATATAAAAGTTTCTCTCACTAGAAAAATGAAGAAGATGAAGTGAGAAACAAACTTAACACATAGTTGCAGAAGACATGAAATAAAACACAGACATAGACAAAGAAGGTGTTTGCTAACGTGAGAAGATCCACTTATGAGGAGACATGAGGGGTATTTTCCCTTTGATACTGACTTTTAACTTCTTTTTTTTATTCTTACTTTCCCATTATACCCTTAAATTACTTAATTATAAATTAGAGTAATTACATTACATTACTTAAATCACTCCAATTACATTAATTGAGTAAATTCATATTACATAATAGGAATAATGATATATTAACACAGTATTCGCGTGACACGACAACAGATACCCTGTGATTAATTGGAGAAAAGTAAAAAAATTGTTCTGATCAGGTCTGATTCGTTTATTTGCAAAGGTTTCTGCCAATTTTTTTTCTAGTTTTCGATTAAACTGGTTGATCTGGTCCGATTTTAAAACCATATGTATCACCAACTTGTAAGTTATATGAAATTTTTGTTTTGTATTAATAATTGTACTATATATATAATATGTTTTATTCAATTTAAATGTGTTTTTAAAATTTATTAATTAGGGTGTTTAATATATATTAATTAATTAATGTGTATTTGTAACATATGTATTATAACATGTATTAAGTAAATTAATTTTATAAAATGACAGTAATGATTTTTTTATAATTATTGTATGCTAAAACAGTTGTACATTTGGCTTTTGAACTTGTATTACTTAAATTATATTTGATTAGTGCATTAAAAAGATGTACATCATGTTGTTTTCGTTGTATTACTTAACTTTTGTGCATTTATGCAGGAGAGCGTGGATAAAATGATTTACATGTAGTATACATTTTGTGTTTTAATAGTTGTACAATATGTATAATAAGATGTATTATTTAATTTATGAGTATTTTTAAAATATTATTAATTATAGTGTTTAATATATTAATTAATATGTATTTGTAAGATATGTTTTATAACATGTATTAATTAAAATTAATTTTAGAAAAGTGAACGTAATGATTTTTTTGTAATTATACTATGTTAAAGTAGTTGTACATTTGGCTCGTAAGCTTGTATTACTTAAATAAATGAATTGGTGCATTAAAGGATATACATCATGTTGTTTTTTGTTCTGTTACTTAATTTTTGTGCATATATGAAGGAGATAGTGTATAAAATGATTTATATGTAGTATAGATGGTGTCTTTAATGCAGAGTATTTAAGTGTTTAAAAATTTATAAGTGGTGATTGTTAGGTGTTGTGATTTGTGAAGTTCGTTTGATAAACATCAAGTAGCAAAAACTATTACTTATTGCTATTGCGCACGACTACATTTTACATAGTGCTTGACAAGCCTTAATCATAGGAGGATGTATTCACAAAATATGGGGTAGCGATCTCCCCTATGGCTAAACAAAAACGTTGAAATTTTAGTGTAATTCTTTAAACATTTTGAACATTTTTATTTTTATTTTCTCCATCGAAAACTCAAATTACCCCACTAACACACTAAAACCCAACATTCAACTATCTAAAGTCTAATAAATCATTCATTCTTTAAATAATAATTTTCGATTTATTACTTCGATCCTACATTCTTTCTAAGTCATATTGCGAGTGTAAAAAATAATTCCCCCAACTATGTAATATCTTGGTTCCACCAGTGAGCGTAATGTTAGTAAGAATGGAAAATATCATTAGAACGAAATAAAGGAAGATATTTTTTTACAATTATAAAATGTAATGACTCAGTAAATGCTCGCTCATTACATCAAAAATCATTAATTTCATTTATTATGAATTGTTTATCCTTTTCATTACATATTGGAATAAAATGATAATTACATAAATCTCTTTATTAATTATTGCCAAACAAAAATATATACATCATTAAAAGATATTTTTGTCTCCTTGTTATTGATTACATTATTTTATTTATTCTATTATGATGTTTATTCCAAAATGTCATACTAAACATACATTACTCTTACCATTCATTACTACTGTTGTTGTTGTAAAACTCACCCGCAATATTAGTGATAATATAAACATTACCGTAACTTTTAATATTCTATATAAGAACTACCTTTTTTTAAGTTATGTTATCATTAAAGTACTTTATTAAGCTGGTGGGAGTAGGAGGTGGGTTGGACGGTGACGTTCAGGTGGCAAAAACTTACGCATGGATTGCCATTCCATCACCAAAAAGCCACATGTGAGTTTCAAGTTTTCATACGCATAAAAAACCCTAAGCGATCACTTACTCGTCCTTAGTGAGTTATAGAAAATATGTGCCCCTCATAAATTCGACCATTTGGTTAGTTTAAAAAAAATCAAATACAATTTTTATCTTACCATTTTAAAAACATACACAAATCTCAGTTTTATACATCTTCTCCATTTAACCACTATAAAAAATATTCGGCGAAAAAACTTCCTAGTCCAGCAAAAACCACAAACGGAAAAATACGACCGACGCCTGCTGGAACATTTAACCTTGGTAACCCGTCAACGAACCAACAATACCGATCATACTTTATTAATCCACCATAACCGAACCCACCGTACCGGAATCGATGCCGAAAACATACACGAACCAACCATATCCAAACCCGTATAATTTTACCCACTACTCCTAAACAATCGGGTTTCAAGTGTTTTGCTCACAACAATCCACGTTTCTTTTTACTAACACGAACTACATTGGTGGTTCGTCATCACAACCACATGTAAAAACACATGCTTCTCCCATACATTCATTCTGAACTGAAGAGTTATACATGCCTTATTTTTTGGACTCGTTTCAGGCAACTCAAGAGGAGACGGTTCGAGAAGACTCTCCTGATGTTGAAGTTTCGGCCCCATCACCACGTCCAACAAAGTCGAGGGCGATTAGAGGACGCCAAACCCAACGGGATCCGAACCTTGGTCGACAAGCTGCATGGATACATGAGGAGGAAGTAGAGTTGTGTAACAGTTGGGTTTCTGTTTCCAAAAATAGCATGAATGGTGACGACAGGAATACTAGGGTTTTTGGACTAAGGTTTTGAAGTACTTGGAGAGTAAAACAAGAGAGTACAGTAAAAGAACGTACAATAGCGCTAACATGGTGTAATTTAATACGCCCTCTAGTGTTTCGATGTGTTGGAGTGGACTATAACATGATGCATATAGCGACCGAGAGTGAATCTGGCGATGCAGATTACATGAATAGAGTACTTGAGAACTATGAAAATGAGTTTGGGAAAAGGTTTAGATGGCGCGTAAGCCTTTCACACCTATGGTCGAAAGAGCTAAAGATCTCTTGAAACTTGTTCACACTGATGTGTGCGGTCCCTTTAGAGTCGTGTCTAGAGAAAGTGCTAGCTACTTCACTACATTCACTGATGATTTTAGCCAATATGGTTATGTTTACTTGTTGAAGCATAAACATAAGGTACTTGAAACTTTCAAGGGGTTTCAAAATGAAGTGGAAAACCAACTAGGCAAGAAATCTAAGGTTATTCGATCCAGTCGTGTAGGCGAATACTTGAATTTTGAGTTTATCGAACATTTGAAGAAATGTGGCATTGTGTCGCATCTCACTCCTCCCTACACGCCTCAAAAAAATTGAGTTCCGGAAAGGAGGAATCGAACTCTAGTGGATATGGCTAGTTCCATGATGAATTCAACTACTCTACCAAATTCCTTTTTGGGTTATGCTTTAGAGTCTGTTGCGCGCATTCTTAATATGATTCCAACCAAGAAGGTCGATAAGACACCATATGAGGTATGGTATAGGAAAGCTCTCAAGTTGTCTTATTTGAGGGTTTGGGGTTGTGAGCCTCTCATAAAACGAGATGCACCTGCAAAATTAGACCTCGTATCCATTAAGTGTATTTCGTAGGATACCCAATGGAAACGATAGGTCACTACTTTTACTACCCCACCGAGAACAAGATATTGTTGCTCGTAATGTTAAGTTCTTTGAGGCGAGTCTCATAGTTCAAGAATAAAGTAAGAGTACTCCACTACTTGGAGCAAGTGGGAGTACTGATGATCTTTATCTTCTTCAAGATGATGATACACCGCCTTCTGGTAACACTAGTGAATTACATGATGAAGTTCAAGAATAAAGTAAGAGTACTCCACTACTTGAAGCAAGTGGGAGTACTGATGATCTTTATCTTCTTCAAGATGATGATACACCGCCTTCTGGTAACACTAGCGAATTACATGATGAAGTTCAACATGAAAGTGTGGAACCTCAAAATGTAGACATTCCCGTTCGTAGTTCCGGTAAGACGTCTCAAGAACAAGATAGATATGGTTTATATGTAGATGTTGAGTAACACGAAGAAGATCATGGTGAGCCTCTTAATTATCAAGTTGCGATATCGGATGAACAATTTGATAAATCGTTTGAAGCTATGAATGCGAAAATGCACAGTTTAGATTTTGGTTGATCTTCCAACGGGTGGAAGAACCGTTGGGTGTAGATGGCTTTATAAGATAAAGATCGACATAGATGACAAGATACACATCAATAAAGCTCGTCTTGTGGCGAAAGGCTATACTCAAACCTACGGGTTAGATTATGAGGAAACCTTTTCACCCGTTATAAACATAAGAGCTATTAGCATTCTTTTAGCCATAACGACTATCTATGAATTTAAGTTTTTGGTAAATGGATGTCAAAATAGCCTTTTTGAATAGTCACCTTAGTGAATATGTTTACAGGATTCAACCAGAAGGTTTTGTCGATCCAAAGTATCCTAATAAAGTCTGTAAGTTCTAGAGATCCATTTATGGATTGAAGCAAGCTTCCAGAACCTAGAATCAAAGATCTGATGAAGAAATCAAAAAGCTTGATTTTATTCAGAATCATGATGAGCCATGTGTATATGTCAAATCTGGTGGGAGTAATGTAGCATTCCTCGTCTTGTATGTCGATGACATATTAATTATGGAAAATAACATTCCAATGCTACAAGAAGTGAAAGCTTAGATGAGCAAGTGTTTTACATGAAAGATTTGGGTGATGCTGCATATATTCTTAGAATTAAGATCACATGAGATAGATCTAGGCGGTTGTTGTCTTTAAGTCAAAGTGCTTATTTTGATAAAATCGTAAGGAAGTATAAGATGGATAATTTAAGAAGGGATTTACTCATGTTAATGTAAGTGATTCCTAAAAACATTATTAGTGTTAACTAATCTTTATTAGTTTTGATCATGACAAATTAAAAAGACATTTATCGTCAAAGACAATCGTAAGACGAATTATTTAACAAACACTATCATCAAGGTAATAATCATTTAGGTATTGCACAAACATATCTTAATTCATGTTTAGTGATCATAAAAAGTGATTAGCATAAAACTTAAATTTTGTCAAATGTGACAAAAGATTTTTAATAAACTTTCGTTATAAGAAAATGTTTTATTAAAATGGAAAATGTAAATTTGAATATGGCATATTCCAAATGCCATAGGAATATCCTTTGAAGGTAAATTTTACCTCAGATACTACCCCACTAAAGGACAAAAAAAAGTGGAGTCTATACCCACGGTTCCTCAAATAGCTATGTGGTTCTTTAGTGATAAAGAACCGCATGCATAATTAAGGAACCGCGGTCAGAGATCCGTTGGCCTTTGTCTCATATAAATAGTAGATCAAATCTACATTCTCCAAGAACCTTTTTGGACATTCTCTCTGTCATCTTTCTCTTTTCTAAATCCTAATCATTAGTAAATGACCACTTAATGTGTTAAGTATGTTTACTTATGATTATCCTCTTGATCCCCTTCTTTACCTTGTCCAAAGAGAAGATCACTCACACACACTTGTGATGTAATTAAAAGATGAAGCCTTGATGAAGATCAAACCTACCTTAGATCTAGTCATGTTCATTATTTTTATTTGGGTCTTGTGTAGATCCAATGTACTTGTGTATACTTGGATTAGTGTTGTGTTGATCCAAGGTATTAGTAAATACTTGGATTAGTCTTGTGTAAATCCATTGTATATGTGTATACTTGGATTTGTCTTGTGTAGATCTAAGTTACATGTGTATACTTGGATATGTTTTATTGAGTTGTAAGTGTTGTATGTTAGTTCTTACTAAACTACAAACTGACTTGTGTATGTGTCTTGTGAGTTCTCACTTAGCTTCAAAGTGAAGAGTTGTGAAGATTGGTTCTAGCTTTGGATTAGAACTCAACATCTAGCCTTGTGACGGAAAAGAAGATGGGCGATAAAGATTGGTTCTAGCTTTCGATTAGAACTCGACATCTAGCCTTGTGTCGGAAAATGGTGAAGTAGGCGACGTGTGTAGATTGGTCATAGCTAAGATTAGGTCTCAACATTTAGCTGAGTGTCGGAAAATAATGTAAGCAACGTTGTAAGGTTTTGTCCGCCAAGAAGGGAGATTGTGGATACAGTGAAAATCTCGAGTAAGGTGTACTCGAGGAGTGGAGTAGGAACGAAGATAGAGCTTCGTTGTCGAACCACTATAAATCATGGTGTCTCCCTATTAGGTTGCTTCATTCCTTACTCTTTACTTACTTACATTATTACATTGCATACAACTACTACTTGTCATTGTTAATGCATTAGAATTGAACTTAATCATTATGAAACTAGCTTTCAAGTAAAAGGTAGTTTTGGGATAAACCTAATTGAAAGAAATTTTACTTAGGACATAAACCAAAGAGAAACTATTCAACCCCCCCCCCCCCCCCCCCTCTTCTAGTTTCTACAATTGGTATTAGAGCGATGGTCACTCAATGTCTTTGAATTATATTGTGCTTTAAAACATGGATCAATCCATTGTCTCCTCAAATTAGAAGGATTCGATGTACTAAAGTTTCTCTTTGGTCAAAACTATTTTTTCATTGAAAATAGACCTTTTAATTGGCAATATAGCATCTCATCTAGATTAATAGTATTTATACATTTTAGATTTACTCTTGAAATGTATCTACTAGTTTGTATCTTGCTATGTGTAGGTACTCATGAAGACTAATCATTAAATTAATTGTGGATTGAGTTACTTACACTTGTAGAAGACTCATCTTCTTTGATCTTTTAGATCATTGAATGATGATACCAAGATGGAGGAGAGTGATACTAGTCCTTGAAGACTAAGTAGTCACTTTAGTCATGTTTAGGCATTGCATTCTTAGAAGACTTGGAATGCATTTTGCGACTAAGGTACGCTTTCGTCCTTCCACACGCTCTATTGATCATTCTTTTGATCATTACTTGACTATATGCTTGTTATTGACATCCTTGCCTTGACATTTATTTGTGGTATGTGATTCTATCCTTATACCCTCTCAAACCTTCATTGCCTGGATACTAGAATCACTTAGTGTATGTAGAGTGAGTTAGTAGTAGCTTAAAGTATCAAGTATGATTTCCATGGTTCGCACTCATACGGTTAGTAAGCCCTATATCATGTGTAATATATGAAACTGAGCTCATCTCTAGGATGATTAATTAACCCCTTAAGATAGCAAACTATTTCATAAGTTGTAGTTAGGATATTACATATTTGGAATTGAAATATTCCAAGGATATTGTTATTGTAATCCCTAGCAATAATATTTGTCCGATCATGTGGGAGAGAAAGTGAATCTATACTTTGCTTATATTTTTAAATAGGCTAAGACTATTATTAAAAGTGATCTTAATCTACTTAACAAAAATGGTTCATTACCAAAGCCGTTTTGACTAACGCCGGAAAGGCACGTCTTAAACCACTATAGATGACACAAGCTCTTCATTTCTACTACTTGAAGATTGTCACTAGTCTCTTGAGCATTAAACTTAGCCTTCATTCACTTCTTTTGGTTTCTCTCTTCTTTGTTTCTTTCTTACGAGTAGTCGTTTTTTGTATCGGTCTTATTCGGTCTTTTTTGGTTCCAATTTTACTCGTAATCCTTCATTAAGGCATTATCTCCTAGTATTAAAGTGGCCCAATGATTTCCAAAAGGCTTGAGATATATTTTAAGTATTTTATAAGAACTTGGTTTTGAAAATTTCATTGATTTTCTTGGTTAAAAACCACCCACTGTAGGCGGTTCCTTATTTGTCATGGCTCAAATGCGCGGTTCTTTATCAATAAAGAATCGCGGCCCACTAGGTGACTAAAATAATCTGGTTTTTTTATCATTTTAAAACAAAACCCTCTCCTTCTTCTCCATAGGTGACGAGTTACATCTTAAAACCACCATTTTTGATTTTCCAAAAGCTTCAATCACTCTAGATTAATTGATTCCAAGTCGTGGTTTCACTCATCCCTCTTCCAACATCAATTAATTATAAGTATATTCATTCAATTTCAATCAGTTTGTTCTAGGGTTCTTATTTTCATAATTGGGGATTTTTAAAATTAATATTAAATTGGAACCTTACTAGGAATGTGGGTTGACATAGTTGTATTACTATGATTCCTTAGTTTTGAATTTATTGCGATTTCTCTAAAACCCACTTGTAGAACAATCCGAATTTTGACTAAATTATTTTGGTTAAATGATGGATTTGATATGAACGCATGAACAAATTGGTAATTGCATTGTTAATGCTTACCTAAAAAATGAATTTTTGATAAACCAATGTTCAAGTTCATGGTTGATTTTACATAGTTCATATGTTATAGTACAAGGATTATTCCTTTTGTTTGTCAAGCAATTGATTAAACATATTCTCTTGATTTTGATCTTTGTTCATTATATAACATAAGAGTGAATGGAACATTATTTTTGTGTTGTATTTAGGTACTTAATCATGCCCTTGAAAACCCGAAAAGATCATGAGAAAACTAGAGAATACATGCCTACTCTTTCTACTTCGTGTCAATCTCATTCTCTCAAAAATACTCCACGATCTTTAGAATCTCGTAGCTTTCATGAAGGACGCATTGGCCCTTCTAATCTCCATGGAATTGATTTCATTCGATTCATGTTCAAATCCACTGGCTTTGATTGTCGGATTGATATTGATGAGCCAATATTTCCTTCTTTTCTCTTGGAGTTCTTTAGTTCATTCACATTAATGTGCATCAATAATGGTTTATCAATAAGATTTTCCATCAAGGCGAAAATCTTTGTATACACTCTTGAAGAATTCGGAAAAATTCTCAAGGTACCATATAATGTTCAATGTAGGTTCACCGATGCTTGGAGTATCAACTCTTTAGAATCGACCTCTATTGATGTGCATTATGTAACCGAGCTACCTTCTCCTTCGGTCATTTCTTGTGCCATTGCCAAACCTCGGGAACATACTCTTCTTGGCAAATTTCAAAGAGAAATTTCTGCTCTCACTCTTTGGGAATTACTCACTAGCAATCTTAATGATTTTATGATCCCTTGGGCCGAAATCAATAGGTAAAATGCAATGTGTCTGAATGGTAATCGCAATATTGTGCCCGTTTGTCTTGCACATATGTTGTATTGTGTGGCAACTTCTACCCCGTACAACCTTGCATTTTTCATATCTAGAAGAATTAAATTTGTTCTCTTTGAGTCAAACTTGAGTCTTCCTTTTGCTATGCTTCTCTCTCGTCTTCTTAGAAGAGTCCTTCTTGACCTTCCACCTTCAAATGCATCATCTTTTTTGCTCTATTGATCGTGTTATGCTTCTCGTTGAAGGGAACCTTTCACTTGAGACTAAGTATGATTCAAATGAAGATGGACATGTTCATCAAATGGATTCTCATATCTTTGATGACTCTTCTCTTAGTTGAAATGACTTGTTGTCATCCACTATTTCTCACTTGTCGTCTCTAGACATTGATTCCGATTATCAATTCTATCTTAAGCATTGTCTTCTATAGAACCTAAGGAAAGGATCAAGGCAATGAAGATATGTTCATGAGAGAATGTCAGTTAAGGTATTGCTCTTGGTTGATGCCACGATTGTAACTCGACTTGTTTCTTATCTCTTTATTTAGTCTTTGAAGCTTGTAGAACTAATACTTTGTGTTTGTATTATCTAATTTTTAATCCTAATGAGTTTGTGTGATCGATGTTTTGATTCACATGACTTTGTGAAAATCATGTGTTAGTTAGCTATCTAGATTTTGGTTAGTAATCTACTTTGGCTTGTAAAATCCTTGTCTAAAATCCGGGCTACTGAAAATTGCTCGAAGACCACCATTTTTAGCCCTCTGCCCGTAGTTCTCTAAATATTGGGCGGTTCTTTATCAATAAAGAACCACAGCCCTATTTGAGGAACCGCATGTATTGACTACGCTGACATCTTTGCTTTACACTATTTTCTCTAAATCTTTGTAAACTTTGATGAAATTTTTGCTAAAAACCAGCTTTTCCCAATTTAGCCTACCTAATTTCATTGTTCATCAAAATGAATTTTAACCCATTACTAGTTTGAATCATCCCTTCTCCTTCTTAAACCTCTCTTAGTTTTTCTTCTTCTTCATCCTCTAAGCCTTCTTCTAAACCTAAACACACAACCATGGTATCCACAAGATCCTCAAATTCATCCAAACACTCTACTACCAAAAGAAACCTCAAGATTAAGATCAAGTTACCTAAACAAGTTTCTTCATATTTTCTTACACCCAAAAATGAGATTTCTCCTATTCTCATTTCTTCATCACCTTCACCACCTCTTGCACCATGTAAGACTAGCTCAACTCATGGTACTAACCATTCACATGGTTCTACCTCTTCTTCATTCCAATCTAGGATGAATGAGTTGTCCTCACCTTTCACTCCAAGTCCTCTCTTGGATGTGAACCCTCAACCTCTCCAAAGCATTCCCTTTGAGAATGACTTTTTGAGCCTTTGATTACCCCATCTTTCACTCCACCAAACTCACCCATTTCACCATTGGACACCATGCCCCCTTCTCCTACCTCTAACACTCCAATTTTGGGTGTTTCCTTTTCTCATTTCATGGGTGATCCATACTTCTTTGTTTTCCTAGAAGCTCATGGATCTAATTGTCCATGTTGCCTCTATAACAACTACATCATTCAAAACCTAAGAATGGAGAGGTTGCAAGACTTCTTGTTAACCTTGTTTACCAATGCACCTCCTCCTAAGAGATGAATGATGATTTTCTAAAATAAATGCTTTTAAAAAAGAAAATCAAGCCAAGGAAGACTACCAATTCAAGAACTAGTTTAACTCACTTTGTAATAGTTGGTTGTTGTTTATTTCTTGTATTTCCTTTTCCTTCATGAATTTCCCATGGAGATGTTTAATAGATTATGCTCTTGTGTGTTTTAACTTATGTTCTCACACTAATCAACTTCAGTTTTATTAAAATTGAACCTTAATCTATCAAAACCTCTAAAACTTGACTAAAATTAGATCAAAATGTTATCTAAATATTTTGTCACCCTTTGTCAAGACACTCTTTGTGAGTGTGTTGCCCTTTGTGCAACCAAAGCGTAATCTAGTGCTAATAGAGATAAAAATCCAAGATTTGCAAATTTTGAAAGAGTCTTATTTTTCTCAAAACTTTGTAAAATTAAAATTTCACGTCCACTGTAGGCGGCTCATTAAATCTCGCACGGTTCTTTATCTTTAAAGAACCACAGGTTCATTTAAAGAACCGCGGACAACAGCCACATTTTTAACTCGTTTTTGGTCTTTCTTCTTTGAGCTCAATATTTTTCAAGATTCTTTATTTGCTAATTTTAGCTAAACATTCCTTGAAACCTTTTGTTTTCATTTCAAATATTTGCCTTGTCTATTTTCTTTAAATCTTATTGTTTTGTGAGTTCTTTTTCTCATCCTCACAATGTCTAACCCCTCTAATCTTAACCTTGACATCTCCTTGTCACAATCTTCTAAACCTAAAGCTTATTCTTCTAAGCTTTCCAAGAAACCGAAAATCTCGGTTCGACCCGTTTGGATCAAAAAGAACAAGGATAATCATAATTCCTCTTCTCCCAAACCTTGCAAGACTTCATATTTCTATCCTATTGAGTATTGGAATGAGATCTTCTCAATCAATCCAATTACCAGAGAAAGATAAGCTCTTCCACCACCACATAAACCTTGCAACACACCACATCTCAATGATCTTTCTTCATTCCCCAACCTTTCAAGGAAATGTGAAAACCTCTCTTATCCTAGATCTTCTTCTCCACCACTACCTTCTCATTTTGATGATCCTCCCCCATCAAATGACTTTGTTTTGCATCATGGAAGCTCTTATGTGTGTTTTCGATATCAACAAATTGAACTTGCTCATGTTTATGACAAGCTAAATTTTATTGAATTTCTTCTCACTCGATCTCCTCTCAAAGTATTTGTTCCCGTGAACATATCTATGAATGATGCCTCGTCGTATTCTTTTACCAATTGAAGCACATTTTGTGTTTTAATTGTTTGAGTCGAATAAAAACCCAAGCAATCTTGGAGGATTATCACTACTATAGTAGTTTATGCTTATGTTGTTTAATATTATTATTTGGTTTAATATTCATATTGTGTGTATGAATATTTCCCTTATGTGTTCTATCATATTTTTGTAATATGATTGTTATGTGTGTTATTTCTTTCTTGCTAATTCTTTATCACACATTTTGTTAAGAGTTGATCATGGTTAAAATTTAAAATTGTTTTCAGGTGATTCCAACAATTCTAAATCTCTAACCCTTTGACATACTAATCACTACAATTGGTATGGATGTTTCTTTTCTATCTTTATTCCACCAATTGTACTTTGATTTTGTCAAAAACCCTCCTTACACATACTTAGCAAATACTTGCTTCTAATTTGAAATTTCTTCTCTTCCTCCCTCTCAAGTTATTTAGTAGGTAGTGACTACGATATACATTGGTGTTTCTTCTCTTTCTACTAACCTTGTATGTAGCATGTCACTTTATCTCATTCACTTGGTGCCCCAAGCTAGGGGGAGTAAGCACCAAGGGGAGCTACTAGCAAAGTCGATTCTTATCTTCTTCAAAGACTTGTGTTAACCTTTTTGCTTCGACAAAGGGGGAGAAATGATAGTGATAAACTCGTTAATAATTAGAATTATTTTGTATTTTACATAAATGATTTTATAGTTTGTCGTAATCAAAAAAGGGGAGATTGTTAATGCAAGTGATGCCTAAAAACATTATTAGTGTTAACGAATCTTTCTTAGTTTTGATCACGACAAATTAAAAAGATATTTATCATCAAAGACAATCGTAAGACGAATTATTTAACAAACACTATTATCAAGGTAATAATTATTTAGGTATTGCACAAACATATCTTAATCATGTTTAGTGATCATAAAAAGTGATTAGCCTAAAACTTACATTTTGTCAAATGTGACAAAAGATTTTTAATAAACTTTATTTTTAAGAAAATGTTTTATTAAAATGGAAAATGTAAATTTGAATATGGCATATTCCAAATGCCATAAGAATATCCTTTAAAGGTAAATTTTACCTCAGATATTACTACCCCACTAAAGGACAAAAAGGAGCGGAGTCTATACCCACGATTCCTCAAATAGCTATGCGGTTCTTTAGTGATAAAGAACCGCATGCACAATTAAGGAACCGCGGTCAGAGATCCGTTGGCCTTTGTCTCCTATAAATAGTGGATCAAATCCACATTCTCCAAGAACCTTTTTGGACATTCTTTCTGCCATCTTTCTCTTTTCTAAATTCTAATCATTAGTAAATGATCACTTAATGTGTTAAGTATGTTTACTTATGTTTATCCTCTTGATCCCCTTCTTTACCTTGTCCAAAGAGAAGATCACTCACACACTTGTGATGTGATTAAAAGATGAAGCCTTGATGAAGATCAACCTACCTTAGATCTAGCCGTGTTTATCATTTTTATTTTAGTCTTGTGTAGATGCAATGTATTTGTGTATACTTGGATTAGTTTTGTGTTGATCAAATGTATTAGTGAATACTTGGATTAGTCTTGTGTAAATCCATTGTATATGTGTATACTTGGATTTGTCTTGTGTAGATCCAAGTTACATGTGTATACTTGGATATCTTTTATTGAGTTGTAAGCGTTGTGTGTTAGTTCTCACTAAACTACAAAGTGATTTGTGTATGTGTCTTGTGATTTCTCACTTAGCTTTAAAGTGAAGAGTTGTGAAGATTGGTTCTAGCTTTGGATTAGAACTCGACATCTAGCCTTGTGTCGGAAAAGAAGATGGGCGACAAAGATTGGTTCTAACTTTCGATTAGAACTCGACATCTAGCCTTGCATCGGAAAATGGTTAAGTAGGCGACGTGTGTAGATTGTTCCTAGCTAAGATTAGGTCTCGAAATTTAGCTTAGTATCGGAAAATAATGTAAGCAACGTTGTAAAGTTTTCTCCGCCAAGAAGGGAGCTTGTGGATATAGTGGAAATCTCGAGTAAGGTGTACTCGAAGAGTGGAGTAGGAACGAAGATAGAGCTTCATTGTCGAACCACTATAAATCTTGGTGTCTCTTTATTTGGTTGCTTCTTTCCTTAATCTTTACTTACTTACATTATTACATTACATACAACTACTACTTGTCATTTTTAATGCATTAGAATTGAACCTAATCATTATAAAAATAGATTTCAAGTAAAAGGTAGTTTTAGGACAAACCTAATTGAAAGAAATTTTAATTAGGACATAAACCAAAGAGAAACTATTCAACCCCCCCTCCCTTCTAGTTTCTACAACTCCGATGCAAGAAAATCTAGACTTAAATAAGAAGCAAGGTGCTATCACACCTAAACATGTGAAACGCATGCAAAGACATCTGTATGCTTCGGTAATTGGATCTATTATATATGTCGTAAGATGCACTAAACCTGATGTTACTTTTACACAAAATTTGTATA
This sequence comes from Glebionis coronaria, assembly GCA_025667525.1. Taxonomy (NCBI): domain Eukaryota; kingdom Viridiplantae; phylum Streptophyta; class Magnoliopsida; order Asterales; family Asteraceae; genus Glebionis; species Glebionis coronaria. Next base: position 632,561,156 of record CM046875.1, on the reverse strand, counting down.
GTCGATTCCAATGATATCCTGGTGAGAAGCACTAGACTACTGTTAAAACCATTATTAAGTATCTTAGGAATAATAAAGATATGGAACTTGTTTTTGGGCTAAAACGGAAACTAGGCTTAAAGTATAATGTTATAACGAAGCTAGTTTTCAGACCAATAAGGACGACACATAATCCCAAAATTGCATTCTCATTGGTGGAGTCTTGGACTAAAACAGTAGTAAGCAAAGCATTACTATAATGTCCTCTATGTTGTTGTTGATGATACAATGGAGGTTGTCTGGATAAGGAAGTTTATTGATGGGCTTGTTGGAGTCGTGCCATCAAATAATGAACATATGGAAATGTTATGTGACAATTCTGCTGCAATTTCCATCGTCGATGATCCTAGAATCATGCGGGGTGCCAAACATAATCAAAGGAGGTTTCACTATATTCAAAAGGTTATAAAAGATGGTGAAATTATCATTAACAAAGTTTACACATATGACAACGTCACGTATCTTTTCACAAAATCAACGCCTTTAAATAAGCATTTTGAGAATGTTGCGTCTATTGGCCTTGTTCATTCTTATAGTATTGTGTAAATCTATGATAAAGTATTTTATGTTTTTAGCATTTGAAAAAGCGATATTTAGTTAATCATTATCAATAATGAATTAATGTTTCGTAGAAAAATTGTTTTCATTTCTTAATAATTGTGTCCTATATTTTCATGTTTAATCATTAAATGTAATATCTACACTTAGTATATTATATACATTCTAAATTTTTGTTGGCAATCATCATATGGTAGTATGGATGAACTAACACAAATATGAGGGCTGGTTGTATCTTTGTTAAGAAGATACATAAAGATGATTCTTTTACACTTATATGTTATTCAATGTGGTTGAATAATTGGATTACCCCAACGTGTAAATCTTCACTATGGATCGTTTTCATTAAGAGATTACACTAATGGTAAGGTATTTCTAACCCTTAGACTTTTGATGCAAGCGGATCTTCGCATAGATGGATAACATTTCTTGATTTAGCGTAAACGATGTATGATTAAAATGGGCATTTATAAAACCTATTTCAAAAACGCCTTTAACATGTGTGAAAGGTACTTATAGTTAAAGTAGGATATTGTTTCTCTATGAATAGAGTATGATACATATTGGGCCCCTCGTAGGGTTGAATGGATGTTTGCATGGCCGTGCACAAATGATAGTAAAGATGATTCTTTTTACATTTGGTAATAATGATCAATTACGGAAACGAGAAATAATCATTAATACATGAAATAACTTTTGAGTTTTGATCCATATTCATTATTAATAGTATCAGAAAAAACAGGGGTGTATAAGGATGAGACTGTTTAATGAAATCAAATTCATGTACTTTTGGGAGCATTGATGGTGTTGCAAGACTATCTGTCATTGTTAGTATTTTATGCAGCCGGGAGTACGTTGGCCTAAGGGGTCACACACTTATACATCGAGATCATATTTTATCAATATATATATATATATATATATATATATATATATATATATATATATATATATATATATATATATATATATATATATATATATATATATAGAGAGAGAGAGAGAGAGAGAGAGAGAGAGTAAGGATCCAATAAGAAGAAACTTAAAATAAGAAGTGGTGAGAAGAGACTAAAATCACACATTTGAGATGCAACGACTTGAATTAGATGCATTTCTATTCATGTATATGCACGATCTTGAGTTTTGAAAGTTAATTTGATGTGTAGATGGTACAAATTGATTTTCATGATTTGGGCACATGTAGAGCAACAAAAATAAAAGATAAATCATGAAATGCATCTAATATACGTATACGCATCTAACTAAAAGCTATAAAACATGTTATGATGTATTATAATGCATCTAAGATTACAAAGATACATTTAATTTAAGTGCACGCATCTCGAATATGCGGTTATAGTTTCTTTTTATCCTTCTTATTTTAAGGTTTTTTCTCATTTGATCCTAACTCTCTCTCTCTCTCTCTCTCTCTCTCTCTCTATATATATATATATATATATATATATATATATATATATATATATATATATATATATATATATATATATATATATATATATATATATATATATATAATATTGCTATATTAATTATATATAGTTAATTTGATAAATGTGAATACTTAAAGGTAATAATTAACAAGTTAAAAGGTTTAAAAAGGATCAATTAAAATACTTAAGACTTTAAGGTAATTGATGTAATTACCTAATAGAGCATTCTAGAAAGTCAAAAAGTCAACACCAAGGGGGTGTTGGTGTTGGACGTTTGAACCACAAGAGAAAAGGGAAGAGGAATTTTTCTGGAAGATTTTGCTTTGTTAAAAGAATAGTATATATTCCTAAAATAGCTTAAGTCTGACACTATATACGCAAAGGGATTAGATCACTTTTTTTATAAGTTGAAAAAAATAATATCTTCCTCTCCTCTCTCTCTTACTTGGCCATCACACCCCACAAGAAACAAATGGGTTTTTGGCCACTGTATTTATTAAGTATTCTCTTAATCAAGATATAGCATTCGAAGAAAACTGATTATAGTGTCATGTGGACCATCTTAGATAAGATTTATTGTTGATCTTTGGGTTTTATTCGTGAATCGGTTACATTGGTAAAAGGGGTTTTTCTTTGTTGGCGATTTAGGGTTTTTCACCATTGTTGCAACTAAAAGATATGCAATTCTAAACATTTATGTTAATTACTTGTATGCATATGTGATCCATTCTATCCGCTACATGTTACTCTTGATTCATGTATATTTGATACATTAGGTTGTTAACTTCCAACAATGTCCTCACTAGGAATGATTGAGTTCGACTCCTTTGAATTCTTGGACTGGATAAGCATATAAACTTTATTTTTATGTTTCTTAATCAATTTTGTGGAGGAACAAAGATGTTGGTAGGTTCAAACGAGATGAATTGAGGTACAAGCACATTAGTTGAACCAAAAGGTGTTGTTGCTGTTAATTTGGGTAGGGGAGGTAAAGGACTCTGACTATCGGTGCCTAACTCAAAGAGACAACCTCAGGGAATGTATTTAGAAGAGCATCCCGAAGAGCGGATGAATAAAACATTAGTTGTAAGTTTGTGTCCCTTTTTTTGTCCCTTCCCACACAAGGCATGGACAATGTTACCAAGAACTTGCTCAAAGAGCAGCTGATCTAGTGTCACTTTTCTATAAGTCCATTATCAATGACTTTTTTTAGCTCAGATATCTCATCAGTCAGAGACTTATTCGGAGGTGTGAGTCTACTTACCTCACCTTGGAGGTTTGTGTTTTGTGCTACAGTAAGCTTGAGATTGGTCAAGTTATATTTTCACGAGGATAACTCTTGTTTTAGAGTATGAAACTTTCTAAGCAAGCTTTTCCTCTATTCTTCCACAAAGTGGAGGTAAAAAAAAGTATAGTCTAGGATACGGTCTTTGTCCTCAACCTCATTCATAATTAGAAGTCTTAGTACCTTTTTCATGGTGATGTTGAGACATTGACCCGATCTGGCATCACTCTTTCCAATAGTTGGTTCAACCTTAAGTATAGTCATAAATGATCTAACCACAGTTACCCCTTCATCATCAGACATCAGTGGTTCAGCATCCTAGTCCAATGACTCAGCAATCAACCCCTTCTCAGATTTCTTGCCAACCTTTTTCCTTGACACCTATTTGCCCTTTTGATTTAATCTTACCAGATCAGCTTTCAGAGACTTGTATTTGACCTTGTAATATTTTTTCTTTTCAGGGTCAGATTGAAATGTTTGGTTTAAGCCAGATGGATATAAATTGTTCCTTCCATTGAATATGATGGTTGATGAATTGCTTAGAGAATAGGTTTTGTTTGAGTGGCATTCCTTTTGTAAATGACGTGTTTTTTCACATGCAAAGTAAGTCACTTTGGATTTGTCATCGAAACTCTTGCAGCTCCCACCCTTCCAAACCTTTTGTAAAATCTTATTTGGTATTCCAATAGTGCTCTCTTGTCAAATTCATCATTTATTTTACCAAGAAATTCTTGACTGCTTTTGGTGTCTTCTTCTATGTCAGATTCGTTGTCCTAGAAAAAATGGTTAGCAACATGAGCCTTTGATCCAGTAATCTGCGTGGTGAACCTATTAGATTCAGACTTATAAATAGAGTCAATGAGACCTTGTTCATAGTTGTATCTTCTATACAGTTGTGCTAGGGTGTCATTTATAATGGTATTAATGGCTCTAAAGGTCTAGTTTAAACTTAACATTTTCCTTAGCAGCCCATTCACAAAGGTGGCATTTACCTTAGTTTGAGGAATAATAACATCATTAATTACAAATCCATTAAGCAATACTTTGAGTCTTATGTAGGTCTGAGTAACGGTTTCACCATCAAGTACATTAAAGGCATTGAATTTAAGCTTGAGGGGTTAGATTTTAGTCTATCTGATTTTAGTTGGACCTTCATACCAAAGAACTAACCCAGTCCATAATTTATTCGATGTAGTGTATTTAATGATGGACTTCATTATGTTTTTGGGTGGAAAGAGACTATGATACTTTTAAGTCTCTGGTCTTGGTTGGCTAACCTTCTGTCAGTTGGAGACCATTGTTTAGCAGGCTTCTTTAAAGGTCTTTCAGGGGTGGAATTGGGAGCCATTTAAACATATGGCCATTGTTCAAGTATTTCTAGAAGAAAAGGCTCAAGTTCATCTAGGTAAATCATGAACTCACTTTTCTAGGTAAAAATGTCCTCTTCATCAAAGGTGGGAAAATTTGATACATGAGACCCTTCTCTACTATCAAAAAGTTGAAGAAGGTCATCTTCGTTATCACTCACACTTGCAACTTATGTAGGTGTGGTGGTAGTGGTAGTTGTAACATGAATGTTCTTAAGATTGGTTTGGCCAGTTTGGCCAAAAGCTGGCGGCATAGGAGGTAAAGTTTTAGTCATATTTGGATCTTGATTTAAAAACACGAACAATTGTATAATTTTTTTTAATTTAATCGCTCTGATACCAGTTGAAGTCGCAAATTATTACCAATCGTTAAAACTTTAACTCCAAACCATACAATAATACAAGTAATAACTTTTCAGTTGTATAATGCTTTATTGCTATTAACAAAGTATAACAAAGTGTTATGGATCACACTTGTTGAATGAAAATGTGTTGTTACCCTTTCAACAAGTAAACTTGATACTAGTTATCAAGTTTACAAATGAACCTATGTAGGTCACTGAGGTAAGTCATTTGTGTACAATGTAGGTTCAAACAAGGAAGAAAAAGTCTAAAATAATTACACCAATAAGTGATAATTTTTCTCCCACTAACATTCCTTACTTATAGTAGCACGAGGTTTCTTTCTTAGTTAGGGTTGTTGATATACGTGTCAAGATCTGAATGGTGGACGTACATTATCATTTAATGTACCTTCATTCTTGGTAACACTTTAACCAACTTTTTGTGAACAGTTATGTCAATTGTTCACATTTTTCACTAGATTGTACTAGGCTCCTTTAATTCGAAACTCTCCTTTATCCCGCCTAAATCACGTTATCAAAGTCTCCCGCATAAACTATAAAGAGACAAGGCAACGATCGGCTTGCTTAATCTTAAAAGGGTACTGGGTGACCTTAGAGTATTGTCACCTCTGAGGTCCTCGAACCATAAGCACTTTCGTTCTCCACACCAGCTGTTATCCATCATAGCTGGCGAGTATGTCTTTAGATAATCTTTGACTTCTTTGTCTATGTCTTTGACTTAAATGTGTCTAAGGTGCCATCCGAGGCTATGCCTTCATATGGTCTTGAACTCTGTCATTGGAGTCATATCAGCGACTAATAAAACTGAGTCTAGTTTAGATAAAATCTTGACAAGGCTAACACCGGCATTTCATTGGCCCAACACGAATATAGTCCGGACTTGGGTCGAACGATGTGAAATACATGAGAGGAAAATAAAAGAAATTCGATACCGAAGAGTGCACAACGAGCTTCCAACCGACCTTGTGGAGCATTTACCCTTATGAATAACTTGTAATCGTTAATTTTTTTCGTATGAAGTTTTATATTTTGATGTAATGTTTTTTTTTTAAATTTTCATGTGATGTATTCTTAAGTTAATGAGATTTAAGTCATATTTTGTATTTATATAAAATGAAATAAAAAAGCCTTTGGCACTACAATTTTTTTGTGCGAATCATTAGCCCTGTAATTGTGGTGCCAAAAAGTTTCTGGTGCCAAAGCCAGTTTTGCCTGCATGACATCTTTATTTTGGCACGAAAGCTTAGGGCCCAATCACTGTGAGACCCCCAGAATCAGACAAGGGTACAACTAGGCAGCAAGGGGGTTTCACGTCATGGTACAAGAAACAATGAATTACTGTTGACACAAAGTTGACGTAATAAAAACATGTACATTACATCATAAAAATATCAGAGTTTAAACATAGGTCCCAGAATTTTATATGCGGAAAGATTTATTATTTCATCATGATTTATAACACTAATTTACCAAGAATACAGAAAAATCTTCTGAAAGCTTTTAGATTTGACCAAAGTTAAATTATACACAGAAATCTCCAAGCTACGGTAATATCCTGCGGGCTCCCACCCAAGCAAATCTAAGTAATAATACCTGTGATTAAACATGTAAAATCGTCAACATAAAGTTGAGTGATATTCATAGGTTTAGCAATAAAGGTGTGGAACACAAGCATTCATTTGTAAACAAGAAATAGGGGAAAATGGTTACGTACGATAACCATAATCTGGATCATTATTATTGTTGTTCAGTTCATGAACCGAAGCTGAACTCAATGTAAGTTCCTCTAGGGAGTATTCAGCCTAAATACTCAAGTATAAACAAATATTAGTGCGTCAAGGTAATCGGGACGGGGATAGTCAATCCGATAGATCCACCCACAACATTCGCGCTTGGTACCATGATTAATTAATAATTCATGATCAGGAGAGGAAACTTAAGGCTATAGACTAAAAGCAATAATAATAATAATGAAAGTCTGGAAGGCATACAAGTTCTTGATAGCATACAAGTTCTGGATAGCATATAGTTTTTAAATCGTTGTGTTCCACCATGTAAAATCTCACCCCGTGTTTAGAAACCATGTATAAGTAAAAGTGGGCTATGAACTCACCTTAGCCACGAAATAAGTCAATCACGGTACTCAACAACTGGGTAGAAACAATGGTAGTGAGACGATCACCGACGATACGGATGCCCGGGAAATATGAAAACCGCAACCTATCAAAATAAGGCGCGCGTTAAGACTCGAACTCAAATATCGTTGTATACCAAGTATAATAAGAATTTAAATATTTTCCAAGTATTCATATTTCAAAACCATTGACACGAACTAAATGAATCCATATTAACTCATTTATCCAACACTACCCGTACAAACACTTGTATACTTGAAACTGACCCGTCATAAGACGCCAAGTCAACGCAAGTCAAACTATCCCTTTACATCACTCGGACCAGTAGATAAGTCATTTATATAATGATTAAACACTTGAGTAAGTCACCATGTCCGATAGTGAATACTCAAACTCACGCTACACAAGCATTGAATTATGTGTCCAAAATACAATCAGCAAGTACACTCCGAATGTACACACCGATCTACCCTATCTAGACTTGTCCGTTTTAGATGAAACTTGGTGTCAAGGTCACCTATAACCTATATAAAACCCTGCCAAAATTTGAGCCAAAGTTCATACTTTAAAAGCTATCAACTCGACACTTTACTCAACTCTAAAATTTGGGACAGAATTGTATACTTGTTTCATAAAACCATTTAGACCACTTTAAAAGTATTATTTTGACATTCCACCTTTTGAACTCACTACTAGAATCATCATATAAGGTTTATGAACTTTAAAAACCAGTAGTATCCATTATCTAACCATGCATAAAGTCCCCGAGAGTCGACCCAAAATCAACCACAATTTCGGATTGTGCCGACTTGCGTGTCGCGGTTCAAAAATACTAAAAATAGCATAACTTTTGATCTGTAATGAGTTAGAAGCTCTATCTTATACCAAAACGAGCGTCTCGGAAAACTCTACAACAAAATCAAATAATATCAGCCTATCTCAAATCATAAACCCACGAAAAACAGCCTTTAACCCACTGATGTAATATACACTTTTAGAAATCATAACAAATCAATTTTCCGACCAAATCTAATCATTCCCATACCTCTACAATCACCCTACTATCATACCCATCAACCAAACACTCCTAAAACACTTGCATGTCAAATTTTACCAAAATCAAATATCAAAAACCAAATTTTTTATGATCAAAACAAGATAATTTTACCAAGATCATCACATGCATGATGTTCAAAACACAAATCAACCATGGAATAATAAAAATCTTGAAAGTGGATGCATATGAAGGATTTTGGTGTCAAAACAATCACAAGAAGATTTTGAACATGGGACTTTGATTGATTTAAGCTAAAAATCAAATCTGAGGGGTGTTTGGTTGAAAGTCCCTAATCAATGCTAGAAACAACTAAACTTAACTAACCAACACAAGGAAATACTTTTCAAATGTAATACTTATTAATGTATAATAAAGAATTACAAGTGTTATGGATAACACCGTTTGATGACAATGTGTTGTGCACACTTTGAACAACTAAATAACCTAACTTATAAATATAATCACAGCTGTTTGATTCAATAAGTTCTAAGCATTAATGTGTGAATATTCTCAAAGTGTTGAACATTAATGTTGGGCTACACATCCTATTTATAGTGATACGAGGTTGACCTAAGTACTAGATGATGGTGACTACACAAGACATTCACTTTTCAGACATCTGTCACAAGATGCTCTTCTATTCTTGGTAGTCTGCCATAATGCTTTAGGGAAACAAATCTTGAAACAGTTTCCTTTTTCTTCATAGTCTCGTACACACAAATGGCATGTCCAAAGTGTGTTGAGTGTTAACAGGGTATTGCCACCCCTATTAACCCTCAACCCCTCAGAGTCCCTGATACATCTTGGCTGTTATCCATCACAGCCAATGAATATGTCTTCAAGTAATCTTCGACTTCCTTGACAATGTCTCTGACATGGACTCCTCTGAGGTTGCTCACAGAGACTTGGATCTCTGTGAGTCTTGAGATACTTTCCTGCCTCCTAGGCACAGGCAAGTGACTATCTAACAACTTAATTTGTGTTTAAATCTATGATAAGGTAAGTGAGATAACAACTTCTTCTTACTCATAACAGATCTAAACAAACATACCTCATGATTTTATTCATACTTAAAGAAAATTACAAGTACAATACAAAAGTGAAATAAAATGTGAAGGTAAAATTTAGCTGTGAAATTCTTCAATAGTTATCATTTTTGATCTTTTCTTCAGCTTCAGCTATGTCTGTTCTAGTATCCAATTCTGCCTGCAAAGCTTGTGCAAAAACCTTGGAATACTCTGAGTTAATCTTGAGCCCCTTTTGAGACAAAGTAGCTGAATTGTTGATGTTAGGCCAAGCTCATCTTCTCTTTGGAATGCATACTGGCAAGCTCTGTTCATGAAGGCCATACCTCTTTCAGGCTCTGTGTAGGTCTAACCATCAACAGGACCAACGATTCCATTTGGTAGTATCAAATCCCTGTGCATTCCATCCACTTGAACATCATCTGTGACGAAGGTTTCCTTAACAAGTTGAGTCATCCTTCTTCTTTTCTTGCAAGACTTTGGGGGCTCTTGTCCAAACAGATGTGGTGGGGGATCTATTTTGAGCTTGGTTGCTGTTTCTTTAATCCAGGTGAACTTAGCTTTCAGGGTCTTAAGAAGAATGAAATTAGTCTAACCAGTTCTTTTAGCAGCCAAGGCTTCAAGTTCAAACTATTCAGATAACCCAAGTTTCTTTAACCTGAAGTCCTCAAAGACATCCATATTAACCTGTTGGTTATCTCTCCACAAAATCATTTATGGTGTGTTGGTGGACTTGTGAATTGTGTATTTAAACTTGGTTATCTTTCCAGGTGCATACTTGTTGTTGACGCATGCATCATAATCAGCTTTTACCTTTCTTAGTGCCTCTGTGCGTTTAGCTTCCATTTCCCTCAACCTTTGTCTTTTCTTCTCCCTTTCAGGAGGAGTCATCTTCCTCAGAGTTTCCTCATTCAGCTCCTTGGCTTTCTTGATTTCATTCAGCCTTTTGAATTCTACAGCCTGTTTCTCAATCTCTTCAGGTGTTAGAGGATTCTCATTAGCAGGTGTGAAGGATGAAAACTGGGAAAGGTTTGTGGTTGATCCTCTGTCTCCTGCATCGCAGCTATTTTCTTTAGTTTGGCGTCTGTGTCTACCATAACTATTTCCTTTCCTTTCTTCGAGACAGAGGATTCCACACTCATGGTTTTCAGCTCCTCAACTCTTTTGATGAACACTGACTGAGCTTGGGTTTGTATTGCCTTGGGTAGGAGCTAACACTGAACTTTAGTTTCTTGGCAGCTGGTTCACCATCATCCACAGACTCGCTGGTGTTAACCAAAGTCAGGGACTTTGATGAATCAACTCCATCATTATTCTGTTGCTCCCCCTTACTTTCATCCTCATCATCGGGTATGATTACAGGTGTGATGACTTGGAGAGGGACAAGTGAAGAGATAGTGTTATCAGCAGAGGTTGAGCCCTGTTTGGCAGATTCAAGGTTAAGTACCTTTTCCTTCTCCCCCTCACGTTCAGCCTGTCTTTTCAGACGTTTGGATGAACGTGCCTGAAAGTGCCTTACAATCTGGTCAACAGAGGCATCCATATCACGTTGCCTGGTCCTTGAAGCTCTGGCAATTTTCAGCAGGAGGTTGCAATTTCCATTTGTGTTGCGATGAACACGATCAATGATAAAGTTTGTGTGACGATATTGCCTGCTACGAACAGCTTCAAACTCTCTATGCATTGTTAACTCATGAGCATTAAAAAGAGCAAGGACCTCTGTGACAATGGCATCCTTGATTCTTGTGGACAAATGACTAAGTCCTTGGGACACTCCTTTTCTTGCACCATCCTTGATGGGTTCAGTGACTGCATCCCTAACCGCCTGACTGATGATCCCTGGAAAGGTGACAGTGAAATTATGCATCTTAGATTTGATAACATCCAGCTTTCTTGACAGGCGCTCCATATCGGATTGATGATGTACAGGTTAAAGATTATGGATGTTCAGGCTTTGTTTTGCATAATCATCCTCCCTTGGCAAAATATCAAAGTGGGTTTGGGCAGGATGATCAAACATAAGGAACTCATCTGTCTGATCATAAGCAGGTCTTTGGAAGACTATAGTGGCTGAGGTAGCAGAAGTGGGAGTTGCTACAGCTTCTTTGGGAGGAGGAGTGGTATCAGCAGCTGGTTGAGACATAGCTATTTCCTTCGGAGGAGACAGAGATTGTTGGTCATCTTCTTCTTCATTGTCCTCCTCCTCAAACATCCCCTCAGGGAGTATCTCGTCCTCAGGCATCGATTCAAGTTCAGAGAAATCATCAACTAATGAGAGCACTTCTTCTTCAATATCAAGCAGGGGCTCTTCTTCATTTGGTTGATCCTGAATGATTGTATCAGCTTCTTTGTCTGGTTGCTCCAGGGATTCTATGTTTTGCTGTACATTATCAGCCTGCAAATTGTTTCAGATTAGTAACAGGGAAATAAGAAAGGGGAATGGTCGCCATGTCGCTGTCCTAGAGAGGCTGAGGGTGATTACTGAGCCACTCCAAAGGATAAATCCTTGGGATTATTTTAAGGGTGAAAAGTATAAGGGTAATGACCGCCATTCGATGCCCCTAGGAAAGCTGAGTGTGATTATTCAGCCCCCCAAAAGGTTAAAACCTTTGGGACTCTTTTGATTGTGAAACATATGTTGTTAAGGATCGCCATTCGCTGCCCCTAGGAAGGCTGAGGGTGATTATTCAGCCCCCCCCCCCCCCCCAAAAAAAAAAAAGATTAAGAAACCTTTGGGACTCTTTTAAGGTTAAAACATATGTGGGTAAAGATCGCCTGTTACACTGCCCCTAGGAAAGCTGAGGGTGATGATTCAGCTCCCCCTGAAAGGATAAATCCTTTGGGATTCTTTTAAGTGCGAAAAAGATATAGGTTAAGATCGTCTTATTACGTTGTCCCTAGAAAAGCTGGGGATGATTATTCAGCTCCCCTAAAAGTAAAACTTTTGGGATTCTTTTTCTGAGGAAACCAAGAGGCTGTGTGAGGTACAGCTGGTCAACGTCGAGACATATATGTATTCAGGTTGTTGTTTGCCTGAATACTGCCTAGAGGGTGCAGGGTCATCGGGGTGCTTTATAAACACAAATGAATCATTCCCTAGTGCATAGACAGGGTGTACAGAAGTCTTAAAGAGTTCTAAGTGCATACAATGACTTCTATGGGTCGAGGATTACCCTAACTTCACCACTCTCACCTATAAACATTTGAGAGTGGCTGCTTGTGAACCTCTAAAAATTTACACTGATTACCTGTGCGATATCAGCAGAATTCGACTGGTTCTATGTTGTCTCGGTTGACATCGAGACACTAGACCCTTGTTGTTGGTCAGCAGAAGTCTCTGACTCTACAGGAGTCTCTGGAACAGAGGAGGTTGCGAGGTTCACATTCTTCTTTCCCCTGGCCTTTGCAACAATTTTGGTGTGGGAAGAAGATGGGTTTTTCTTCTTCTTTGGCTGTTGGCCAGTTGTTGCCTTGGACGTCGTGGTGTGCTGCCCAGAGGTTAAAGACGTAGACTTGCCAGACATACCAGAGGTATTCACCTTCTCAGATGAAGGGAGCAAGGACTTCTTAGCAGAGGGTTGTTTGTTTGCTATGTTCATCATGTGAGAGGTGACAGGGACATCTTCAGCTCCAATTTCCTTGTAAATGGCACCAGTGATGCGATAGGGCTTCAGAGAAGTGAGTGCAGAGTTGTGATAGCTGTCACCCAACAGGCTTTCAAAGATTAGAGATAGAAAGCGAACGTAGCATATGTTCTTCTCCCTGACTTGGTTTCGTCCTTTCAGCTGTTCAACTAGGTTGGAGAAAAGAATACTTCCTACATCAACATCTGTGCCCCAGATCAGCCCATATGCAATAGATTGGTGGTTGAAGGACATCTGATCTTGGGATCCCTGCATTCCTCCTAGGGATTTGACTATGTGAGTGAAGAGGACACTCTACATAGGGGAAAAATACTTGATCTTCAAAGGAGACTTGGAGAGAACTTCAGAGGGTGTAAGAGCAGGGTTTACATCATGAGAGGGTTTAAGTGTGGCAAGGGCGTCCTTAACAGCCTTTTTGTCAACCACCTTCAGGCATCCATCGCCATGTATTAACCCAGCCACACTAGCAAAGTCTTTTAGAGAGAAGGCAAAGGGGTGTTCGTTGCATGAGAGGCTAAAGGTAATGGTGTCATCAACGACTTCAGCAGAGTACCAGAATTCCCTAAGGTATTCTTGGTAGAAAGTGGTTGGGGATTTTGTGAGTGCTTCACTTGCATCACAATTTTTCATGAAGTTTACCAGATTTGAGTAGGATTCGTTGGGAACCTTGAGCCATCCAATGGAGTTGTTCGATGCAAGAATGCTTTCGTTAAGTTCAAAGTTGACGTTTGCTGCCTTGGGAACTAGGAATGCCATGGATTTAAGGTTGAAGAAGAGCGAAAATGGAGGATAGGTTTAGAGAGAGAAAGCTTAGAGAGAGAGATGATATTTTTGAAATAAGAATGGTGGTAGGCGAGGAGAGACGTGAGACAATATATATATTCAAATGTGAAAACAGTTATTCAACCGCATTTAATGCAAAGTGGGAAAATGACTGCACATGTGGGTCCCTTGAACTTTCAAAAACTATTTGTCTCCTCGTTATTCGGAAAATAAATGATTAAATATTGAGAATGTTTTTTAGCATTTACTTGGAAAGTAACTACATAGTTTCATGTGAAAAACATTTAATATTGAATCAGACATTTAATGAACACATTTATTATCAAGCCACAGGCTTTGAGATATTGAGCATCCCTAGCTCAGCAACTAGCCTGTTAAACGAAGGTTCAGCCAAAGGCTTTGTGAAAATATCAGCTAGTTGCAGCTCTGTGGGAACAAAGTGCAGCTCAATATCTCCCTTCATTATGTGATCCCTGATAAAGTGATTCCTGATATTAATGTGTTTGGTACGAGAGTGAAGAACAGGGTTGTTGCAGATGGCAATGGCGTTGGTGTTGTCAAAAATGATTGGCACTTTTTCATATAAGATCTCATAGTCAGCCAATTGACTTTTCATCTAGAGCACCTGAGCACAACAGCTGGCAGCAGCTACATATTCTGCTTCAGCTGATGACATGGCCACAGAGTTTTGCTTCTTAGCACTCCATCCAACCAATTTTCCTCCTAGGATTTGACAGCTGCCTGAGGTGCTTTTCCTGTCAATACAGCATCCAGCATAGTCTGAATCTGAATAGGCCTTGAGATCAAAGCCTGATTCCTTGGGATACCATAGACCTAGGGAGGGTGTTCCTTTGAGATACCTGAAAATTTTCTTAACAGCCACACGCTCTTGGAGCTTGTTTCAGCCCATACATGGCTTTGTGTAATTTGTACACATGATTGGGAAACTCGCTATTCCCGAATCCTTTAGGTTGTTCAACATATACTTCCTCAGCCAAATCTCCATTGAGGAAGGCACTCTTAACATCCATTTGATACACAATGAAGTTCATATAAGCAGCATAAGCAAGTAAGATTCTGATGGCTTCAAGTCTTGCCACAGGAGCAAATGTTTCATCATAATCAATTCCTTCAGTCTGTGTATACCCCTATGCCACCAGCCTGGCCTTGTTTCTGATGATGTTTCCAATTTCATCCATCTTATTTCTATAGATCCATCTAGTGCCTGTGATGTTCTTACCAGGTGGAGCTGGCACTAGTGTCCATACCTTGTTCCTTTTGAACTGACTGATTTCTTCCTGCATAGCAGCTACCCACCCATCTTCTACAAGAGCCTCAACTACTCTCTTAGGTTCAATTTGAGAGAGAAATTCAGCAAAGAGACATTTGTTGGCTGAGGCAGACTCTGAGTCATGAATTCGCTGTCTAGTAGTAACCCCTGCATTAGGTTCTCCAATGATGTTGACAAGAAGAATGTGTTGATCTCTTGACCACTTGGTTTGAGGAGCTGGGGAATCATGAACAGGGACAATTGTGGGTATAGCTGGTACTATTTGAGTTTCATCCTGCTGACTAGGAGGGCTTTCTTCAAAGATGACTTCAGTGTCTGAGTCTACTTCAGCCATATCAAGGGGTACAAGTTCATTATCAACAGGAGATTCTTCAGGGGTTTGAAAAATTGGTGAGTCATCAATAGCAGTTGAGGAAGAAGGACTACAAGAAGGCTGTGGTTCTTCTTTATCAAGTTCCTGAGAGGTAGGAACTTCAATGTTGTGTGTAGACAGAGGGTCAAAAGCAGGAACATAAGGAGTGAGAGTGTTGGAGTGATGATGGTGATGACAGGCAGGTCTTGGTTCTGAGAATTCATCACTTGGGAATGACACATTTTCATTAAAATCAATTTCATCACCCTCTGTTCCAGTTCTCTGTATGACATCATCATCTTCATTGAATCTGACATGAAAGGTTTCTTCTACTTCTTGTCTTCTGATGTTGAATACTCTGAAGGCTTTGGCTGTTGGAGAGTATCCCAAGAAGAAACTATCATCAGATTTTTCATCAAATTTTCCAAGTTTATCCCTGTAGTTATAAATGAACACAGGGCATCGAAAAACATGAAAATAGCTGACATCTGGAGCTCTGTTTCTGAAAACTTCATAGGAAGTTTTACCATGTCTTTTGACAATGATTGATCTATTTTGGGTATAGCAGGCAGTGTGAATAGCTTCTCCCTAAAATTGCTTTGGTAAAGCTGCACCATTTAACATAGTTCTGGCTGCTTTAATCAAAGTCCTGTTTCTTCTTTCAGCTACACCATTTTGTTCAGGGGTGCCAGCTGAAGAGAAGTTTTGTGATATTCCCTTTTCATCACAAAAAGATTCAAGTTGATGATTCTTGAATTCAGTACCATTATCACTTCTTAGAGCTTTGACTCTAACATCATTCATATTTTCAACCTGTCTGATGAAGGACATGATGGTATCAGCTGCATCACTTTTCCTTCTAAGGAAGAAAACCCATGTATACCTTGAGAACTCATCAACTATGACCAAGGTGTATTGTTGTGATTAATGGTCTAAGGTTTGACAGGCCCAAACAAATCCATGTGAAGGAGATGTAAGCACTTGTCAATAGAAAATGATTGCATGGTCTTGAAAGAAGACCTATGATGCTTTCCCTTGACACAAGCAGAACAAGTCTTGTCTTTAGAAAACATCACTGAAGGTAGACTAGCAACCAGGTTTTGTGTGGCTATCTTGTTGATGTTCTTGAAGTTGAGATGAGACAGTCTTTTGTGCCACAGCCAATTGACACTTTCAGAAGCTTTAGCTAGAAAACAATTGGAGCTGTCTTCAGAGCAAACAACCATGTTGATGACATAAACATCTCTCCTTCTTGGTACAAAAAGCACTACATCATTGTTCTTGTTGAATATGGTTCCCTGAGTCTTAGTAAACACAACCTTATAGTCAGCATCACACAATTGGCTGATGCTAATGAGATTGTGTTTAAGACCATTCACATATGCAACCCTTGTAAAAGTTATCCTATTGTAGTTCACTGAGCCGTATCCCTCTGTGTCACCTAAAGAATTATCCCCAAATACCACTTTAGGACCTGGCTCCTTTGAGTATCTGTGCATGTATTGTTGAATCCCTGTCATGTGTCTAGAACAGCCACTGTCTAGATACCATACCGATTCCTTAAGATGTTTCTGCACAAATACATAGAAACAAGTTAGTTCCTATGGTGAACCCACTTTTCAGTGGGTTCCCTGAATTGCTGATTAGCAACTCTTAAGTTCTTGTAGAACTTTTGGCGATGGGAAGGACAATTAGCTAACTCATGGGTGAAACTTCCACAGATATCACAACCTGTAAAGTCACCACACTCATCTGAGTGATGGTCTGTGAATCCACAGAATTTACAGGGAGGATAAGGTCTGTAGTTCCCTAGTTGTCTCTTAGAACCCCGTTGTCTTTCCCTAGAAGGTGTCTGAGCTCTCTTAACAGCCATTTGTCTATCATGGTCTAAGGTCATGTGATGAGAGTTTTTACAGATATTGCAATAAGGTTTGACTAACCTTTCCCTTTGGGTTCACCTAGAACAGACTTAGGTTCACGAGAAGTAGAGCATTCAGCGGAAGGCTTAATGTGTTGTTTTAAGAGTTCTACTTCTTTCATTAACGACAACATGCGTTCTTTAGTTGAGGAATCAACTTTGTTCACAGATTTTGTTGAGACGGGCTTAAATGCAACTTGCTTAACAGATTGTTTGCAGGTACAGAAAATATTTTAGCTGGTGGTTTCTCAACATCTGTTTTAAGTTCACCCTTAGCTCCTCTAGAGGAACTGCTGGGTTCAACTCCTGAGAGTTTAGGTAAAGGTGGTAATTCAGCCACATCTTCAGAGACAGGGTCATCAGTCAAAATGGGATCTGACATATGAATTGTCTCTGTAGATTTAAAAACAATCTCTTTTGGTTTGGTGAGAATTTTAAGCTTATTTTTCTTAGCAGAGACATCCCTTTTAATATCAGCAGGCAGTTCATCATTAAGCAATTGATCTATAGTGAACCTACTGCACAGCCATTTTCAATAACCTTGTTTAATTCAGATACTTGATCATTTAAGGCACTATTCTTCAAGGTTAACCTACTGACTTCATTTTGAAGGGATAATTTTTCTATATTAACCCGTTTGAGAGTGAAACTTATCAAGCAGGTTCTTTCTTTGTTCCTCAACAAAGTACAAATCAGCAATGGTGTAATCAAGGAAACGTTTGCGTTCATCACTATTAGACATAGATAAAAGCCTGTGTACCTTTTTCATTGTGATGTCAACCCATTGTCCTGATCTTGCATCACCTTTCCCAACAGCTGGTTCATCCTCAGCTATAGCCATGAAAGCCCTGACTCTAGTAGTATCTTCCTCATCTGAAGTCAGCGGCTCATCATTCCAATCATATGCTTCAGCTACCGACCCTTTCTCTGTCTTTTTATCACCTCCTTTCTTCTTAGACAGAGCTTCAAGCTTCAAATTCATCTGTTCTAACTCAGCTTTAAGCGCCTTATACTTGTTCTTGTAATCCTTCTTCTCATTGTCTGATGAGTTGAATTGGTGAGATGAGTTGTTGTGTTGTAATTTGAACTTGTAAGGTTTGGTGAAAGATGATGGATAGGAAGGTGAGGATGTCTTGGTGGAAGGACAGTCTTTTTGGAAGTGTCCAAGCTTTCCACAGGCAAAGCAAGTTTCTTTTGATCTGTCGGTTTGTTTGCTAGCTGATCCTATTCTCCATGATCTTTTGAAGAATCTTCTTTGATTGGCTAGCAGGGCTCTTTCATGAAATTCAACATTAAGGTCTGTCAAGAACTCTTGGCTGCTGCGCGTGTCTTCTTCAACATCAGAGTCGCTGTCATGAGGGTGTGGGGTAGAGATCAAGGCTTTGGAAGTTGCTCCTTGAACTACAAATCTTTCTGTCTCTGATTTGTATATAGTATAAATCAGTCCTTCTTTATAATTGTACTTTCCATAAAGCTGAGCTAAGGTGTCATTCTTGATTGAGTTATTGGCTCTCTGAGTCATCAGCCATTTTCTTGGAAGGCTGTTGACAAATGTGGCATTAATCTCAGCTTGACCAATGGTGACATCATTCATAGCAAGGTCATTGAGAAGAATCTTCAGCCTTGTATATGTTTGTTAAACCTTTTCACCTTCAAGTGCCTTGAAAGCATTGAACTGAAGTCTAAGTGCCTGAATCTTGGTTTCTCTGGTTTCAGAGGGTCCTTCATGACCAAGGATAAGGTCTGTCCACATTTGTTTGGCTGTGGGACACTGAATGACAGATTTCATGATGTGTTTGGGAAGACAGGATATGATGATGCTTTTGAGACGTTTATCTTGGTTTGCCAATTTCCTATCAGCTGGAGTCTATTGTTTGAGAGGTTTGGGTAGAGGGTTATCATCAGTAGAGGTAAGCGCCATGGGAACATAAGGACCATTTTCTAGAATTTCTATAAGAAATGGTGACATGTGATCCGCCTCTTGAGTCAAGAAGTTGAGGTAGATCATCTTCATTAGGAGGTGGAGGAGTGAGTCTAGGTGAATTTGGTGGTGCATTGTTGTTGTTGTTCCCAGAAGACGATGGTGGTGGATTGGTTGTTTCCGGCATAGTGGATCTTGATTATAAAACTTAGAACGATGTTTCTTGAAGGTTTTAATATCAAACACCGCTCTGATACCAATTGAAAGTCTCTAATCAATGCTAGAAACACTAAACTTAACTATTCAACACAAGGAAATACTTTTCAAACGTAATACTTATTATTGTATAATAAAGAATTACAAGTGTTATGGATAACACCGTTTGATGACAATGTGTTGTGCACACTTTGAACAACTAAATAACCTAACTTATGAATACAGTCACAGTTGTTTGATTCAATAAGTTCTAAGCATTAATGTGTGAATACTCTCAAAGTGTTGAACATTAATGCTGGGCTACACATCCTATTTATAGTGATACGAGGTTGACCTAAGTACTAGATGATGGTGACTACACAGGACATTCAATTTTCAGACATCTATCACAAGATGCTCTTCTATTCTTGGTAGTCTGCCATAATGATTTAGGGAAACAGATCTTGAAACAGTTTCCTTTTTCTTCATAGTCTCGTACACACAAATGGCATGTCCAAAGTATGCTGAGTGTTAACAGGGTATTGCTGTTAACCCTTAATCCCTCAGAGTCCCTGATACATCTTGGCTGTTATCCATCACAGCCAATGAGTATGTCTTCAAGTAATTTTCGATTTCCTTGACAATGTCTCTGACATGGACTCCTCTGAGGTTGCTCACAGAGACTTGGATCTCTGTGAGTCTTGCGATATTTTCCTGCCTCCTAGGCACAGGCAAGTGACTATCTAACAGCTTAAATTTTGTTTAAATCTATGATACATGGAATCTAACAAACTTAGATTCCCAACATTGGTTGTGGTGAAGGTGGCGGAAATAAAGAGGCAGAGGGGAGGGGATGATGATTTTTATAAAAATTGTAGTTGTATGTGTTTTGTGTGAAAGAAAAAATGTTTATATATGGTGTTAGTGTAGGGCTAAAACTTGCCAAGTTTGAAACCTTTGGACTTAAAAGCAATTTGATAATTTAAAGGGTAGAAAATGACTATTAGTAAATCTTGAAAATATTTACGGGGCTCAGGTTTTGTAAAATTACTTTTCAAAAGTTAAAATGCATCATAATTATGATCTTATGGTTTCCCGACACGACTAACACGTAATTAAAACGAAATCTTCGAAAATATAAATTATCAAAACAATTCATAATAAAATGTAAAATTTTGGGCATCCGTTGGTATCGCGATCACTAGGAAATCTCGTTGTTCATTGCTTTTGAGTAATCTCGTTGTAAAATGCACGCGGGTGATTTTAAATAAAAAACTTTGATTTAAATTAAATATGGAAAAATAAAATAAAATTTTTATAATTCCATATAAAGTATTGTCAATTTTCAAAAAATACTTAAAAAGTATAATTTATTAAAAATTATCATGATCTCAGGATTTACATATAAAGTATTCAAGAAAATAAAATACGTTGGAAAATTCAGAAACATGAATAAAACAATAAAATAATGCTGGGAAAGTACGGGTTCTTACAGTCTTTCCCCCTAAAGGAACTCTCGTCCCTCAGAGTTCTCCTAGAAACAGTAGAAGATGCAAATAAGAGGAGGTACAAAGTGTAGAACAAATTCATTGCTTCCCAGGTAATTTTTGCACCACGGCGAACCTTGACAATTGGAATTCAATATGCTTTAGTTTCTTAACTCTTCTTCGAATAAATTTTCAAATTTGGATCAAGATAATGACCTTTCAGTACGGAGAAATATCAGAAGATAAAATGAACACAAGAATTGCTTAAAAGACAACGTGCGTTATGATGAATCAAGATTGATAATCGACAAGGAATCGCGAATCGCGCAAACTGTAAGCATGAAAATCTTAAAACGTAACGATCTAGTTACAAGAGAAATAGAAGGAAAAATTAATTACATAAGATCATTTAAAATACAAGCTGTTACAATCAGTTGTCTAGGATTTTGGTATTACTTTAAAATTCAGTTTAAATATTTTCTTGATTAAAAGAAAATTTTACAAGGTGCAGGGATTTAAAAGCAAACTATCTATATTTATTGAGTAAGTTGTTGCTATATCTTTTTCTTGATCAGGATTTTTAAAGCAAAAGTAGAACAGTTCAAAATAGTTATCCTGATCAGCTTAAAAACTTTTGGATTGCTGCATGAAGTTTCTGTTAGAAGCTCAAATTTATCGTTACCATTAGAGAAAATCAGATTCTCCAGGTTATTTAAAATCATTGCTAGAAATTAGAAATTAATTTAATAATTTCATTATATTGAAAGTAAAGTATGATAAAATCAATTACCTTAAAAGATACAGCTTGACATATTCTGGTTTTCAAAAGGTGACAAGACAGCAACGAATATGAGACATATAAAGGTCAACAATTTGTATGCGAGCAATAGCACAAGGGAATATAACAAAAGTCGTATCAATTCTTAACAAACACGATAGAATAGACGCGTCGATGATAAAAATAATAAGAAACAAAGGATTATAGCAAGTCATCACTTCTTGAGTGCAGTTGGTGTCACCAACAACGGCTTATTAAGTTCTCGATGGTCGATACATGATTGAAATAGAAAAGCCACACAACGAATTTTTGAATCAAAGAAAATTCTTAAGAAGTCACTTGAGAGTAATTCCAGTTAAATGAGCAACATTAGCAATGAGAGGCGAAGTCACACGTGGTTCACACGAATGAATTTCAAGACAATAGAGTCTAACGCACATCATGACAAATACACGAAGTCACTGTTCACGTCCAGTCGTAAATCATTATATGCGTCCAGCGGCGTTTCAAGGGTCTACCAAACTAGATAGAGAAGGTTGGTTGATGTAGAAGCATAAAAACGTTGAAACTTTCAAGTCTGGTATCAATGGTATGAAACTAGACAAGTGGTAACGAGAATTGTATCATAAGGATGATGAGGTAACAAGTAAAACAAAGATCGTTGAGTAAGGAAATATGTGCTTGAGGCATGTACTTCGTTCAAGAAAAGATAAGAGTTCATATGTGTATGTTGCGAACTGGTGCTACTCGCATAAGATGTAAATATTTTCAAAACTTTATTTTATCTAACTTTTTAAGGAACAAAATTAAAAAGTTTATGTTGGTCAATATTTAAGGTGACTACTATTTGGCCTTGCATGGCTCCTTCTAAATTAGGCATAGGTGATCAGGTCATGCATAATTTAGGTCTAGCAATGCGATGCTCAGCTTCGACAAACCAGTACTACATATCATATGATTTAAAAATGCATATAATGCCATTTGTAAAAGCAGGAATCAAAGTAATTTATGAAACTCTTCGCCAATAAGTTACTGGCTAGATATTTAAATCATCAATTTTAATGTTACAAGATTCCTTTACAAGACCAATCGTTCAAAAATTTGTGAAAATATATTGTATAATTAATATAAATTAATTTTACAAGATAGTATTCAAGTATTTAAGGAAGCCTACGTGAAACATTTTGTAAAATGATTCACAAACAATACCAGTTTGGGTTTATATGGTAACTTGTAAAATAGCGAGTGGGTTACATGAGGGTAATAAAGAGTAGTTCAAGACAGTCAATGAAATAGTTACAAGGTAATAAGGTTTCAAGAGGTTTAGCATGAATCGTCAGGAGACACGTGTCAAGATGATAACGAACGATATGAAAGCAAGATCTTCAAACCTCGGCCCAAATTAGCGGTACGATGGAAACAAAGAAAGACAACTTAGAATGACAATTAAGTCATATATTAAAGAAAGGATAGAGGAATCCATATGTGTTCACATCGTTATTTAATTGACATAAATATACTTTTAAGAAAGTAGAGCATCATTAGTTTATCAAATCACATGGTTCCTAAATTTTCAAGATTTATGTATGACCGAGCTCAAACGAACTCAAAACGCTTGAAATCATATTTTTAATTCCTATCAGTTTTGACCTTTTTTTGTCAACTTTGACTTTTGGGATTGACTTGACCAATTTACTCACTAAATGATATTCTAAGACTCGAAGTTTAAAGCAATTCGATGTGAAACGATATTTTGAACAACTTTCTAATTTTACTTGATACTTGAAACGGATCAAAAATGGACAAAAATGCCCTTGCATTACATCTGTCAACAAAATGACAATTTAGAAATACACAGAAACAAGTTTTAAACGTTACAATTTCAAATAAGCGTAACTTGCTCGTTTTTAAGATTTACTGGTCGATTTTATGTCCTAAACGTATGTCTTCAACAAGTAGAAATATATTTTTAGGTCTAAAATTTATAATAATATTTTCTCGAAATCGTTAAATTACTTGTATATTTTCTGCAGAAAGTATAGTTTTCGGTACAGCTTGAAATTTAATCGAACTTAATAATGACTCGGAATTTATGTACACACATGACTTGTGAATTCCATAAAGACGAAAGAGAATAAATTGTATAATTAATCATGTAAAGAAAAACATGATATAAGATTGGTTTATGAATACCAACGATAATCTGAGAGATCAAAAACGACGCATGACATCCGTGTCTTCGATTGCAAGATGCAATGCAGGAAGGTCTCTTGGTGGCGTGATTTTCCAAAATCACAAGATATATCGAGAAAGAAACGGGACATTAAAAATTCGCACTCCGGGAGCGAGGAGGTTTAATAAAAAGAGAGGATACAAGTTTATAGAAATGGAATCGTATTCCAAACAATCGCCACATAATAGAGGATGAATTACAAGATGACGGTGATGTTTTTAAGGTACAACGGGCGTCGTAATTCGAAGTCGAAATGAAGAATGGTCAATGAAGTAATATTTAATTGATATTCGAGTGTCGCGTAAAACGGTAACATAAAGGTCAATCAAGGTTACGAAAACTCACAATATTATTCAACACAGATTTCAAGGAATGCTTCGAGATGTGTGACTCACACGATGGCCTTTAGTCTTTTTTCGGAGACACATTGAGCTACACAATGGTCTACAGACTAATTTTCAAGGCATTCAATCACAGATGGTCGGAAAATAATTTGGATATATAAATAGATATCTTAAAGAGATTTAACAATGAAGGTAACGCACATGGTAGTAAAATGAAAATCACAAGTTTCATTGAAAGCAACACATCTTAATCCCGAACAATGGTATCACGAGAATACGACAACATGCAACAGTGAGTCGAGAAAAACATACGGTTCAAGACGAACGAGTATGTAAGGTCAGTCGTATCACGCATAGACGAAATAGAAAAAGTACTCAGAAAAGTGAGTATAAAAAGTCGACAGCATACGCGCTCTGAATACAAGTAGGTAACGTCATAACAATATGAAATCATGGTAACAAGATCAATTCACAAGAACAAGAATTCAAGAAATGTAGTAACAACATATGTAATCAAGTAATTTCCAATGATAATTCATGAAGCACAAAGGCTTTGAAAAGACATAGTAATTATCGTCATTAGGGTAATGTAATATTTCAATATGTAATCAAGAGATGAAATACTACAATGATAATTAAAAGTAAATAATAAGGATTAGAGAGTTACCCGCGCAGATATCGAACAACATTTGCAGATTCTGTGGTTGACACTTAAATCATGAAATAATTGAACTTTCGGTTATAGACTAAGCTTTGAAAACGACTCAGTTCCCTATAACCATCGCTCTGATACCAATCTGTGAGACCCCTAGAATCAGACAAGGGAACAACTATGCAGTAAGGGGGTTCCAGGTCATGGTACAAGAAACAATGAATTACTGTTGACACAAAGTTGACGTAATAAAAACATGTACATTACATCATAAAAATATCAGATTTTAAACATAGGTCCCAGAATTTTATATGCCGAAAGATTTATTATTTCATCATGATTTATAACACTAATTTACCAAGAATACAGAAAATACTTCTGACAGCTTTTAGATTTGACCAAAGTTAAATTATACACAAAAATCTTCAAGCTACGGTAATATCCTGCGGGCTCCCATCCAAGCAAAGCTAAGTAATAATACCTAAGATTAAACATGTAAAATTGTCAACATAAAGTTGAGTGATATTCATATGTTTAGCAATAAAGGTGTGGAAAACAATTATTCATTTGTAAACAAGAAATAGGGGAAAATGGTTACGCACGATAACCATAGTCCGAATCATTATTATTGCTGTTCAGTTCATGAACCGAAGCTTAACTCAATATAAGTTCCTCTAGGGAGTATTCAGCCTAAATACTCAAGTATAAACAAATATTAGTGCGTCAAGGTAATCGGGACGAGAATAGTCAATCCCGATGGATCCACCCACAACATTCGCGCTTGGTACCATGATTAATTAACGGTTCATGATCAGGAGAGGAAACTTAAGTCTATAGACTAAAAGCAATAATAATAATGAAAGTCTGGTAAGCATACAAGTTTTGGATAGCATACAAGTTCTGGATAGCATACAATTTTTAAATGGTTGTGTTCCACCATGTAAAATCTCAACCCGTGTTTAGAAACCATGTATAAGTAAAAATGGGCAATGAACTCACCTTAGCCACGAGGTAAGTCAATCACGGTACTCATAAACTAAGTAGAAACAATGGTAGTGAGACGATCACCGACGATATGGATCCCGAGAAACACGAAAACCGCAACCTATCAAAATAAGGCGCGTTTTAAGACTCGAACTAAAATATCGTTGTATACCAAGTATAATAAGAATTTATATATTTTCAAAGTATTCCTATTTCAAAACCATTGACACGAACCAAATGAATACATATTAACTCATTTATCCAACACTACCCGTTCAAACACTTGAATACTTGAAATTGACCCGTCATAAGACGCCAAGTCAACGCAAGTCAAACTATCCCTTCACATCACTCGGACCAGTAGCTAAGTCATTTATATAATGACTAAACAGTTGAGTAAGTCACCATGTTCGATAGTGAATACTCAAACTCACGCAACACAAGCATTGAAATATGTGTCCAAAATACAGTCAGCAAGTACACTCCGAATGTACACACCGATCTACCCTATCTAGACTTGTCCGTTTTAGATGAAACTTGGTGTCAAGGTCGCTTATAACCTATATAAAACCCTGCCAAAATTTGAGCCAAAGTTCATACTTTAAAACCTATCAGCTTGACACTTTACTCAACTCTAAAATTTGGGACAGAATTGTATACTTGTTTCATAAAATCATTTAGACCACTTTAAAAGTATTATTTTGACATTTCACCTTTTGAAATCACTACTAGACTCATCATATAAGGTTTATGAACTTTGAAAACCAGTAGTATCTATTATCTAACCATGCCTAAAGTCTCCGAGAGTCGACCCAAAATCAGCCACAATTTTGGAGTGTGCCGACTTGTGTCTCCCAGTACACAAATACTAAAAATAGCATAACTTTTGATTCGTAATGAGTTAGAAGCTCTATCTTATACTAAAACGAGCGTCTCGGAAAAATCTACAACAAAATCAAATAATCAGCCTATCTCAAATCATAAACCCACGAAAAACAGCCTTTATCCCACTGATGTAATATACACTTTTAGAAATCATAACAAATCAATTTTCTAACCAAATCTAATCATTCCCATACCTCTACAATCACCCTACTATCATACCCATCAACCAAAAACTCCTAAAACACATGCATGTCAAATTTTACCAAAATCAAAGATCAAAAACTAAACTTTTTATGATCAAAACAAGATAATCTTACCAAGATCATCACATGCATGATGATCAAAACACAAATCAACCATGGAATCATAAAAATCTTGAAAGTGGATGCATGTGAAGGATTTCGGTGTCAAAACAATCACAAGAAGATTGTGAACAGGGGACTTTGATTGATTTAAGTTAAAAATGAAATTTGAGGGGTGTTTTGTTGTGGTGAAGGTGGCGGAAATAAAGAGGGAGAGGGGAGAGGATTTGATTTTTATAAAAATTGTAGTTGTATGTGTTTTGTGTGAAAGAAAAAATGTTTATATATGGTGTTAGTGTAGGGGTAAAACTTTTCAAGTTTGAAACCTTTGGACTTAAAAGCAATTTGATAATTTAAAGGGTAGAAAATGACTATTAGTAAATCTTGAAAATATTTACGGGGCTCGGGTTTCGTAAAAATGCTTTTCAAAAGTTAAAATGCGTCATAATTATGATATTATGGTTTCCCGACACGACTTAACACGTAATTAAAAGATATCGTCGAAAATATAAATTATCGAAACAATCGATAATAAAATGTAAAATTTTGGGCATCCGTCGGTATCGCGATCACTAGGAATTCTCGTTGTTCATTGATTTTGAGTAATCTCGTTGTAAAATGCACGCGGGTGATTTTAAATCAAAAACTTTGATTTAAATTAAACATGGAAAAATAAAATAAAATTTTTATAATTCCATATAAAGTATTGTCAATGATCAAAAAATTCTTAAAAAGTATAATTTATTAAAAATTATCATGATCCCAGGATTTACATATAAAGTATTCAAGAAAATGAAATACGTTGGAAAATTCAAAAACACGATTAAAAGAATAAAATAATGCTGGGAAAGTACGGGTTCTTACAATCACTGCCAGTACTTTTAAAAGATATAGTAGGAACTTGAGTTACTATTTGAGCTCTTGCTCATCTAGCTATAGCAAAGTTAATCTTATTATTATTATTATTATTATTATTATTATTATTATTATTATTATTATTATTATTATTATTATTATTATTATTATTATTTTTATTTATTATTTTTATTAGAAACAAAAAGGGATTTACAACAAATTGGATGGGAGTCGAGATACTATCTGCGCTCCCACCCCTTTAGCAATGGTAAAACCTATTCTATGAAAAATATGTACAGCAGCGCGCGCTCCAATGTCTTGAGCCTTTGAAAATCTCTGAATCCGCTTCAGCAACGCAACTGCATCTTCCTGTAACTCCCCTAAAGAAGAAAAGGAGAAAGGAAGAAACCCATATCCGAGAGCTGCACACTTAGCCAAATACTTGCATCGTTTACGTTGTGCAGCATCAATCACAGCTCGGCCAGGTACAAAGTCATTCATCCCCGTACGAGTCAAAGGAGAAGAACCAGTCAGATCAACACACACATCTTTACCTCCATCCCAGGAATAAAACAAAATATCTGCCGGCCGTAGGACATTATCAGTTCCACCATCTAATCCAATATTAACTTCCTTTCCGACAGATATCCCTGAACGGTAACATATGTCAGCAAGAGTATCACGAACCAAATTGTGACGATGCTTAATCCCAACGATGCCAGCACACGATACGGCATGATCCCCAAATATATCCCCATCAAAAACCCTAGAACAAGCTGAACAGGGCTTCAAAACAGAGAACAAGGGAATACCTAAGCGATAGCACAAAACACATCGATAAGACCTCCCATTCATAGTCTGACCTAATCCGGGGATAGGAACCGTCCTAAGCCAGTCAGACGTATGATCCTCCCTCTGAGATGCCCATAAAATTTACAAAAAGTTAGTGGGAAGCCGAGATACTATCTGGGCTCCCATTCCTTTATTATTATTATTATTATTATCATTTCATTAAAATAATAAAATTTACAAAAAGTTAGTAGGAAGCCGAGATACTATCTGGGCTCCCATTCCTTTATTATTATTATTATTATTATTTTTGTTGTTGTTACTGTTGTTATTGTTGTTGTTTATTACTTTTATATAATAATAATTACTTTATTAAAAATTTTAAAGTTTTTACAAAAAACTAGTGGAATATCTTAACTTTGAGATATTATTTAAGCCACCACTTCTTTAAGAATAGTGAAAAAATCTTATTAAATATCTAAACAACAGCACGCGCACTAATGTCTTGAGTCATTAAGAACTTCAGGATCCATTTTAGCAAGATAACTACATCTCGCTCTAATTCCTCCAAAAAAAGAGAAAGAAGAAGAGAGAAACTCATATTGAATAGCAAGACACTTAGCCATATACTTAATAGTACATTTACGTATAGTATATTTACGTTTTGCAACATCAATCACGACTCAATCGGGTACAAAATCAGCCTTCCTGGTTTATGTTAAAGGAGAAGATCCAGTGAAACGTGATTTAATATTAATATCATATGTGATTTAAGATTAATATCACATGTGAATTTATTAGCTCAAATTATGTTTAATCACATGTGATCTCATGCAAGTTTCAACAACGAATGAAAAAAGGAAGAAAAAATGTTAAAAACAAAAGACCAAAGTTCATCGAAAATATATCAAAATGTATATTTGTAGAAATATAATTAAATACTTATGTTAATTGTATATTTTTTTTTGTATACGATTAAAGGTTTTAAAAATATTACTAATATCTGAAAAAAAAATGTGTTTTAGATTAAACTCATTCGCTGAATAAAATGAAAAATAAAGGATCAGAAATTAATCATTTGATATTCAAATAAAAAATCTTTATCAAAATAATCTAAAACAAATTACTGCAATAGTGTAGGAGGGTAAAAAGGTAATATGAGGGTAGGAAAGTGAGTTAAGAGAGAACCAAAATAAACAGAAGCATGGGGACCCTGAGTTTGTGTCAAGTAGTGGATGGGTGTGTCCGTATACGGCCTTTTTACTTTTTTGGAACTAGGGTTCGACCAACATTTCTTTTAGTTACAAACCAAACCGTATTAGCCTCCAATGACACGAAAGGATTAAGTTTATCAAAATGTAAAAAAATAAAGAAGCCAAAGTTATAAATATAATAAAAACTAATTATTATTTGAGATATTTTATTAGTGACAAAAATAATAAATAAAATATTACTAGTATTATTTTATAATCATAGTTACTATGTATTATCACCAGAGGTGAACCTACGCCTTGTTTAGGCGGTGCCCGGGAACCACCTTGGACGAAAAATTTCTTTAGAAGCGATAAAGGATTTTTTTTTTTTAGGACCTACCTTAGAAACTACTCGGGAACCACCTTAGATTGAAATTTTCGAAGATTAAAGGATGAAAACAAGTAAAAAAATAGAGTTTGGTCGGAGATCAAACATATCCGGCTGAACTAGGGGGGAAGATGAAGAAATATGTTTTGGTTTAATGTTTGTTCTGGATATAGCAATAAAGTTTGTTTTGGAAATAACAATTTAAATTTTAAGGTTACAGTTGTCTTGAAAATAGTAATTTTAAGGTGAAGTTTAGATATTTTTTTTCATTTAGTAGTTGTGCGTAGATTATTTAGGACCTTCATTGTATTTGGTCAATATTCTTTCTACCAATTAAGTTTTTGTTTCATTTTCTTAGTCTTTTGAACTTGTTCAATAAATATTGGTGAAAAGTGAACAATTATTGATGGGACAAACGAACACGTATATAACATACTCCGTACTAGATAGGCTCAATGAGCACACAAGTAAATTGCTAAATAAGCTACTCGGCAAATTTTATATATTTATTTTTTTCATTGACTTTTAAACAAATATTATTATTTTTTATTTCTACGTTTTCATGTGTATTTTCTCGTTTTAGCCTACACCCATTTAGCCCGTTCGTTTCTCGCGTCCGTATTGTCCGCCACTCGTTTTTCCCGATGCCCGTGCCCGGTGCCCACCCGCTTTGTCATCTCTACTGTTTAGCTTGACGTCCCGATAAGTAAGAGAACCACCTTAAATTTTGTGCTGGGTCCGCCAATGATTATCACTTATAATATCTTATTGTTTTATCATTTGTTATATTTCATTGCGTAATTACTAATGATATTTAATTATTTAATCAATAGAGAAATATTACTAACGATAAAAAGTATTTCGTCCATATTTATAACTTCAGTCCATTCGTTTGTTTTTTGAAACTTCTGGACATTTTAACAAAAGTGATCTTTTCGGTTTTTTTTTTAAATCTTAGATTAATTTTCTCCGTTAGATCAAACCAAATAAATGATGAAAATTTGCCCCTTATCA
This sequence comes from Glebionis coronaria, assembly GCA_025667525.1. Taxonomy (NCBI): domain Eukaryota; kingdom Viridiplantae; phylum Streptophyta; class Magnoliopsida; order Asterales; family Asteraceae; genus Glebionis; species Glebionis coronaria. Next base: position 632,529,866 of record CM046875.1, on the reverse strand, counting down.
TGTGAAAAAAACGATGATGCAAATAAATTTTTTTTCCTCTTAGTAGTACTTTTATGTGATGAGTAACGTGTATCGTTAGTTATTTCATAATTAATGTAACATTTTATTTCCAGTTTCACTAAATGTTGTTATATGTTATTATATTCGTTTTGTTCTATTTTTATTTTCGATGTTTAAATTTAATTATCTACTGCTGTTTGAAATTATTATTTTAAGTTTTAAAGAAGAATAAAATTAATTAGTTAAAAGTAAACTATCATTTTGTCGAAAAGTGAAAACAAGAAAGTTATAATAAATGCGTTTATCTTAAATTGTGTGATTTTGTCGAAGGACAATAATTTTGAAATGAAAAAAATATATGTTAAGTTTTTTTAAGTTAAATAGTCGCATGTCATAACTTTTTACAATTACAGCGTGATATTTTCATGTTTTATGTATTGTTTGCAGTTAGAAAATCTTGTTGCTATTGACACGTACTTGCGTAGCATTTGATTACATTGAAAGAAATGGAAACTCCTGAACATTTTAGTATGCGGAAGGAAGTTCAAGTGTACCTTTGTAAATTTTGTATTTTACAATCTATGAATAAAAAAGTTATTATATCACTATTTTGGGCACGTAGCACACTTCAGGGAATATTTATTTTTATTAAATCTTTTAGAGTAGCATAAGAACATACGTACATCAAGGTACTTAGTATTTTCTTTATAGGGTAAACAACAAAAATCGAACGAGTTAACAGACCCGACATATTATAATGCAAGTTTGTCAAAAAGCAAAATATTTTGTTTCACAAAATTTTAGATTCACTATATTATATACAAAAATAATTTAGAAGTACAGATTGTGACAAATATACGAATCAAACTACCAAATCAAAACGTGTATACGACAACTGTTCTTTAACTTATTAATTATTATTGTTAAGATAATTAATCTTTTATTAAAAAGAATTATATTATTTGAGAATTTTAATAAAGAGTGGAAGTTGTATAAAAAACAATTAAATAAATCAAATAAAGAGATTTGATTGGTGGAAAAAAGTTAAAACTAAATTCAATTTAATCAAAATTAAAAAATTTGATGTAGCAATTTAATGACAACACACAAAGATATATTTGTCAAATTTGTGAAAATAAAGACTTTAAAAAAGAGGAAACGATTAATAAAACTTTAGTTGTTAAATTTTAAATAAATTAGATAGACTTAAATGTAAATATATAATTTTCCATATTTTTTATTAAATTTAGAAAATAAACAAAATACCCCCTTAAACATTATACCGCATAGACTTTATATTTTAAAAATACAATATATATGTTATATTAAAAAATAAACAAATCACATAATTATATATATATTCAAATGAAAACATAAATTATTATCTATTATTATTTTGACACTTAATAAAGTCAAGCAATGGAATCTATGTATACTATTAACATGAATATAAATATCAAAATGAATGCAGGACCCCAGACATCGATGTGAGATGAAGATAAATAGACGGAGTTCTACATATTACAACAACATATATTCTTTCAAGGTCGTTATATGTTACGAAACACACAATATCTAGAAAAGGATAGCTAATATTTTAGTTAAATAAAGTAAAATCCTTTATGCAACAAATATTTATACAAAATATCAATTAATTTTATCACATTATGAAAAGTCATGTAAAACTCGTAGGTCTGTTAGCATCGTAACTATTTTAATATTAAAAATTTAATATTATTTTATAGAATAATATTAAGTATTATAAAATCATGAATTTATAATCGTGTATGTGTAAAGTCGTTATAAATGGTTTGTTGATTGATAATTAAAATATATTTAGAATAAAATTAATTTACACGGTGCCAAGTATAACAACACCATAATCAAACATATAGACATTAAATGTTCTTAAAAAACATATACAATATATATATAATCGTAATAACGAAATTATTAATTAATCTATCTTTTATATTCAAGTCTCGTGCGTACACAGACATTAAAACTAGTAGCTTAACTACTTGTATATATCAAATATCATTTAAATTTCGTATTATCAGTTTTCAAAGTTAACTATTCGACCATAATGTTTGGGTATTACGAATATATACTTGAGATAACATCAAATATTTGTTAACGATTTACACACAAATCACTAACCCTTGCACATTAAATTTTGTTTATGTATTTGTGTCTATTTTTCATGCAGTTGTGATCTCATATTTATAAATACTCAAACTTTAGTCAATGGAAGTAATAGACATTAACGGGTCATTAATCTCTCCATAAGTATCTTTCATGATTACATAAATAGTGATTACATGACCAATTAAACGTGATCAAATATGAAAATCGTCTATGCTTCGCAATAGTACCTGCAACATCAAGTTATGATCACATACCAAACTTATCACAAAACTTAAACAACCAAAAAAACGTACATCCGTGTATCCATACAACAACAACAAAATTAGAATGAAACAACAAACTAGTTAGCAACCAAACCTCAATATCAATTATTCGAATACCGACTTAACTTGGCAACAATGCCTACACCATTACCACTCATGATCACATCTCAGAGTTATGACAAAACTTAAAAATAACACATACACATGTCCACAAATGATGAAAAAAAACTCAAACCTCAATATCAATTATTCGAACACTGAAATCTAAACGATGAACGCTCTTTCAGAACTGAACCACCATTACATGTGATTCTTAAAACACTAAAACCCTAAACAATCACCACTTCTCGAGATCTATCATTACATTTATGTTTAGAAAAAGAGACGGTAAACCAGATAAACTTGAAGGTGCACTCTTATTGAAAAAGAGTAGGTGTGAAATCAAAAGTTAGAAACACGAGTCAAACATGTAATGAGAGACAACTAAGAGCATGTACAATGCAAAAAGTTATTAAAAACTTTTGCATTTAATACATATGATAGTATTTGCTAAAAACTTTGTAGAGTGACTTTTAATTTGCAAAGTCTTCTGAAAAACTTTTTAAAAACCTATCAATCTAGTGCTGGAAAATATATGCAAATGACTTTTCTAAATACTAAAAAGCTATTAATGGTTTCTGTATTAAATATGCTATAAAAACACAAACTAATAATACTAAATCCTTTAATTCGTTGGCTCAACTAGGTGTGTGAACAATGTCGACTCAAATCACGCCTCTATAGTGCATCCAAAACCAGCCTAGTTTCTTAAACCAACCCTATCGCTCAGCGGTTTTGCAACATTGTCGACTCTAAACTACAACTTGCACATATGTTATATCATACTCCTTTCATCCCAAAATATATGTTCACGACAAAAGAACACACAGTTTAGTATAATGTCATATTTACAACTTTTTATGTTATTTTTTAATAAAGACAATTTTATGCTTAACTAATTAATTTAAAATATATTCAAAATTTGTAATTATAATTTCAAATGAGAGTAATATTATAATTTGATTTAAATTCATTTGGATACCAAAATTATTTAAGATATAAGGGGACTCATCCTTATCATTTATCTCTCTACCATCCAATGGCTAATATTAAATTCTCATTTTGTACTGCAGGGGTTTTTTAGTCATTTCAGCCGTCCACTATATAAGACTTTATCTTTATTCAAATCCATCATTACGAATCCATCATAGAATCCATCACAAAGCGATCATCACGAATCTATAACCACGAATCAAACGATCCATCATCAGGTTAGATTAGTTAGATCTATTATTGTTTTAGCTTATTTTATTTGAATAAGGTTATTAGTTTAACATTATTCGAATTAAATAAAAATTCAAAAATAAAAGAATCTTTTTTTGGTATGATGAGTTTTCCTTTTATGAGATGTGTGGCTATTTTAGTAGTGTAACGACGTATTTATTGTGTTGTTCGTATACGTTATTAGATTTGGTAAATGTGCTTAGTTTGCCTGATTTGTACGAAACAACAAAAAGATTCATACGCCACTTGAGTACCTAACTTTATTATTGCATCGGTATTTCGGATCACTATTAACAGTTTTAGTGGTTTATGGATCAATTTCATTGGTGTACAAGTCATTTTCTTTTTCATTGGCTGTTATTAAAAAAATTTTATATAACTAATGTAAATTGAATTAAGCTTAATGTATTATATATGATATCTCATTTATCATATATGATAGATATATGATATATGATAGATATATGATATATGATACATGATAGGTGTAAAACCCGCATTTAAATACTATGAACAGTGAACACACGAAAATACGATAAATTTAAAACTTTCCATTTAGAATATAACTCATGTGTCACGATATTTAATAACATGTAATTACGTATATATTATAAATGCATTTACGATCACGACACATAAACTCCACGATAATTAAACATGAACGATCAGGTAAAGAATTAACACTTAAAAGTTACGGTTTCCCTTGTTGGGCTTCATGTAGGTCGCGCCTAAGAGAGCAAGGAAAGGAAGAGATGGGCCTTTGGCCCATAACCCATAACCAACCCATGATTTAACTAAACACCAGGGAACTTTTTTTCATAATTAGGTTACAGAAAATTGAGAGAACCCTTGCCTCCCTTTCTTCCTTACCGCCGACCATAGCTCACCACCAAGAACGAACCGGACGATTTTGCTACTTGATTCTTTGTGTGTACGTCTTCGTGATCATAACCTTTTCTTTCACGTATTCGGTATAATAAAAACCTTTCTTTTCTTATTAATTCTTTTATGAATTCATGACATTAATTTAATTAATCTTAAAAAAATCAAGAAAACATGCGGGATTAATTAAATCATGAATAAAGGGGGTGTTTTGGTGTTTGTTGTTCGGCCGAGACCCACCAACCAAGAGCCGAAGCTCTCGGCGTGGTTACAACACCACCACCGAGACCCTCCAAGGTCTCGGTTTGGGTTGGTTTGGCTCGGACTCTAACACCCCCAAATTGCATTGCGCAGCAGAAATACACAATTGGGTGCTAGTCTCAAACTTCATTTTACAATACTCTTTATACGACCTTAAAGTAGTACATTTAGGAATATAATAAGGAAATAATTTAAATCAATGTCTAAAACCTTCAATCCCAAGTAAAATTAGTTTAAAAATATCAGAGTAGCGTTTAGGTTCCCCAAAGATCTTAACCAATCGACAAACCTTTTACCAAAATACTGGACCATATACTATATGTTTATGACAAACCGGAAAGAAATCTGTTTTAGACCAAATCACTACAAAAGCAATCCCGCAATCCTTCTCCAGCAAGCTCCGCAATTCATCAACTTCAAGTACCTGAAATACATGCTTAAAATTATCAACACAACGGTTGAGCAAGTCTATTGGTTTAACAAAACATATTTGAACACATCATAAAAACCAATCACAATTGTTTAATAGCATTGTGGCCATACAATCTATTAATCAGGCATTTCATCTTATAGCAATAGTTAATGAATTGTATTAAGCTCATGACACCGACCCCTTAACTTAGTCACCCACGCCAAATGCCAACATGACTATAAGAATTCCAGTGCCCCTACTAGGATATCAATTGCAAGTATACCACGTTCTCATTCTCGTAAACTTATCCTTCCCAGAGGTTACTCAGCGTAAAGCCCTGGTCTCAGATAGGGTCGTCAGCCCAATAGTAATATTATTTGAATAAGCGGCTATTCCTAACTCACAACATCAAGTCAGAAGATAGTTAACGACTCATGAATTTAGGGACTTTTGCAATTTAGGTACTTATACAATTCAAATCAACAAAGGCAACAAAGGCAACATTCGGGTCCAACAATTACTCATGACATGTGTTCATTTTACTTCAAATAGCATGTATCCCCCTCGCGGGTTTTAAAATCATTAAAACAAGTAGAAAGCGAGGTTATAGACTCACCTGAAGTAATATTAGTAGTATTACGACTTTCAACGATCGATGATGCCCGGCGAACACGAAATTCACAATCTATCAAAATAAAACACGTGCCTTTAATAATACATCCAAGTAATATTTCATACTTAATAAAATGAAATAAATATCTCAAAGTCAAAATCAAACTCACACCATTCTCAATTTAATAAATCTTTCTTACGTACACTTTTACACTTTTATTCTTTTAAAAACTGTCGATATATATATATATATATATATATATATATATATATATATATATATATATATATATATATATATATATATATATATATATATATATATATATATATATATATATATATATATATATATATATATATATATATATATATTAATTGCTCAAACTGTTTTCCTTACTTAAACACGTCAACAGCTTACGATACTAATCAGAGACTTCACTTACAATATATAGAAAGACCTCCCAAAAGTTGGTTAAAAGATTTTACTTTTAAAGTTCCCTGTCCGACTCATCTTCGAACTACAAAAACCGGACAGTTTTACGTCAACAATTCATATAGTCTTTTTAACCTATATAAATGACTTCGTTTACAAAACCGACACTCATCTTTGAAAATAGACTCTACATCATAATGTTTATCACTTTTCATCAGTCCTTCACCCAATTTAAAATCCTTTTTATAGTTCCCGAGATTCGATCCAAATATCGACAACAATTATATATCGTGCCGATACTCGTCTCCCGGTACACGAATAATCAAACTATCATAACTTTTCGCTCGTTTGTAGCTAGAAGCTCTACTTTATACCAAATCGAAGCTTATGACATCCTCTACAACAATATCTAGTTAAATCATAACATACTCAAACTTATATTTTCCAAAATTTAGCTTTTAGCTGCTGGTCAAAATTATATACTTAAAAATCACTCAAAACTATATTTTTCACTCATTTTAACATTAATTTTACAACTATAATCATCAAAATATTACTACTTTCAATCCTAACATACTATATCATCCTAGATGATCTAATCAAATAAAACCCAACTCAAAATTTCAACATGCAACTAATTAAAATAATATATAACACCATAAACACCTACTTACAACACATATTCAAGATCAAAACATAAGATTTTTCATCAAAAATGGGTTTTTATAAAATGTTCATGCATGTGGGAAATTTCCATACCAATGTGTAGAGAATCAAAAGATAAAGATGAGTCTTTGATTGGATTTTGTAGAATCAAAATTGATTTTTGAAAATCAAGGGTGTTGTGTGGGTTGAGGGTGACGGACAAGAACAAGGGAGAGAGGAAGAGGGAAAAATTTTAGTTAGTGGAGTGATTTGTGTGTTTTTGTGTTTAGATTTTCCTTTTATATGGGAAAAGTTTAGGGTATTTTTTGCCAATTGTTATTCATGTGGACCAAAATGCAAATACTTGTTTAAAAAGCGGAAAATGGCTATTAGTCAATTTCGAAAATATTTACGGGTGTCGGGTTTCACAAAAATACTTCTCAAAACTTAAAACGAACACAAAATATGATATTATATAGTCCCGGCATGACTTAATACGAAATTAAAAATAAAAACGTCAAAATATTAAACATCGACATGTCTAAAATAAAACGTAAAATTTCGCATCTGTTGGTATCGTCATTACTAATAATCCTCGTAACTCGTAAAAACGTAAAAATATAACTTTCAGCATTCATCCAAATCAAATCACCGATCATCATAACAATCAATCTCGGCAAAAATTTCAAAAATATACGTAAAAATATAATTAAATAATGACCACGGGTTTGGGTTGTCACACGGACGCAGGCGAAGGGCCCCGGCCGTGAGTCGGGGGTGGGTTTTGATGTGGTTTCGAGGCTAACCGAGACCACTAGGGTCTCGGTATGGATCGGTTTAACAAGAACAATGGGAACCAGGTAGGAACCGGTGGGAACCGGTGTTGAACCGGTGTGAACCGGTGGGAACCGAGCCCGACAGCGGGTAAACCACTCGGACAGTGGCAACCGGCTAGGCTGGGTAGCCACTGTCAAGGGTGTTTGGCTCGGCTTATATGTAGAACACGGGTAGGGGCTCGGGTTAATTTTAAAACACGGGTTCGGGTTTCGGGAAAATATTAAAATCAGAAAATATGTTTAATTATATTATTTCTAGACTATTTAATTTAATTAAATGCATGACTTAGGTTAAATATTAAAATTAATATTTCATGTATAACCTAAAGTATTTTACTTAGCTTAATTTAATTAAAACATGTATTTTTAATTAAATTCTTATAACGTATAGTTTAATTAATTAACCAAGTTATTTAATTAATAACCTATAATACTTGAACCATGACTTGTACTTTACTAATTATACTTTACTTGACGTTAATAATCCAGCTTATTTCTAATTATGAAAACTTACTATTTTAGGAAACTTTTTATTTTTAAAAACTTACTATTTATGGAAACCTGCTATTTTTAGAAATTTAATTAGTATTACAGTACAAGTATTATAATACCATACTACATGAATAATAAACAACATAATACAAGAATAACTATAGATTAACACTTAAATCAGTTAAAACATGACATAACATGAATAATAAGCTAAGGGAACACCAGAACCAGTAAAACACGTGTAATTCAGACAACTCATACACGTTCCCATTCTTATGTAGTATTATCCGTCAAGGCGGAGTAGGTTCTTCAGCGTTTCCGTTAGCTTCTACTGAACACAAGGTACGGATTTCCCGTCCTTCAGTAAGGACAACCTTTTCTTTTATTAGGATTTGACGTATGCAGCCAACTGTTTTCCCCAGTAGTTACAGATTAAATGCTTATGTTTTATTAGTTACCTTAGCCATATACATGCATGCCAGTTTCACCTAGTTATGGAGGTACCATAACATAACACTAGAGGCACTAGGGTTATGACTTCACCACGGCAGAGTGATAGCCCGTGGCGTCCCTTTCAGTTATTTGGCCATTATTATTGTTATTATTATCATGTGGGGCGTATGGGTGCATCCTAGTTACAATGTGAGTCAGGATTTCATGGTGAATGTAGTGTGTGTGCCTTGCATCCTTCACAATGAGCCGATCCCTCCTACCCATAACCATTTATTTAGAGGCATCCCCTCTAATTGCATGACGAGATCACTGATGGTTGAGTTTTTACGTCTTTTAGGAAAAAGAGCGTAATTAGGGTAAGTACGACGATTTAGGAAAATCGTGTACAAATGACCCTAAAATGAGTTCGTTCTCGAGGAGGCTTAGTGTGTGTGTAATGAATTGATTAACTTTGTGATTATATTGTTATGAGAAAAGAAAATAGAAATGGTATAAGAAGAGAATGACGGTTACGAAGTCGAATTAAACTAAGACGAAAAAGGTGTACACGTAAAACCGTAAAAAGCACCAAAATTAAAATTTTACCCTAAAAATTCCTAAAAAATTGCAAACAAATCCTAAATAATGAATAAAGAGTTTACAAAGAATCAAAAATCACCCAAACCTTTTAATTAATTAAATAATGATTTTTTAATACTAATTAAAGCCCTAAAAATCAATTTAATTACCAAAAAGCCCAAATGAGTTTTATCACTTTGTAAACCTCTAAAACAACCTAACTTAATTTAAAACTATTTTTTGAAAATTTTAAAATTAATAAAAACTATTTTAAAACAATTAAAAACTATTAAAACTTAAAATAAATATAAAAATAACTCTAAGGACAATGAAAATATTCTAAAAGTTGCAAAACTCCTAACTTTATATATTTGAACTAAGAAAAATGAAAAAAGTAGAAAAAACTAACTTTCAAATTTTAATAATAAAATAATAATGAAATAATATAAAAAATTCAAAGTTTATAAAAAAATTCTAAAAAATTACCAAAAATCTAGAAAAATGTAACTAAGACAAAAATGCAAACAAAAGTTTCCAAAACCTTTGTAATAATTTTATATCAATTTCTAAAGTTGGTTAAAAACCCTAAAATCATATAAAATAAAAAATAAGTTAATTTGAAAACTTTAATTGATGTAAACCTCTAAAATACTGCTAAAAAGTTAAAAACTATTTTTCTAGATTTTTAAAACACTTTTTCCTATTTTTATTTACTTTCTAAAATTTAAACTTAAAATAATCCTAATAAATTAATTACTCACGTGAAAAATAATATTTTTAAGCCAAAAAATCCTAAACCTGATAAAGAACAAGGGAAAAATGCTAAATGGTGAAAAGCTAAAACAAATAAGCTGCAAACAGCTTATTACTAAACTACTTGTTTAAATAAGCTACAAACACAAATACCTTAAGTATTTAATAAACCAAGTGATAACCAGTCAAAGACCCTAGGGAAACTGGTTATCACGTTGGTGTGTGAGAGGAGTGGCGCAGGTTCGAGTACTGGCCACGTCCTTTTTGTTAAAAACTTTTTTTTTCTTTTTTAAATTTATAAAACTCAAAACCAGTAACTTTCACTACTCTAAAACACAATCTATATAAAAAATAAGCTAGAATTAAACCAATTGGAATAAAAAACGTGCCCAGATAACCAACTTGATACAATGACAGATGAACACAATAAGAGTATATCTTCACAAGTGAAGAATGAACAAGAGGGGCTTGTTCTAAATGGTTACTTAGTCGTTTTGGCAAGACAAGGCACCCCCACAACCAGTTGGGTTGTGGGGAGTCACAATATACAAGAAAAACTCACTTAGCACACACAAATCAAGCACACATGCCCATATTCAGTCACTGATATGATATAGCAAAGAAAAAGAGTGTTTGCTGGTTCAAATGACCAAAGCTCTAATTTTAATCCAACAAATCTTGTTCAAGTAAGCATCAAAATGCAAGTAACAAGTGTGCAATCCTGTATTACCCCTAATTCTAACAGATAACAAGGATCAAATGCAAGATTCAACTACAAATCTAGACAATTTAGGGCATACTGAAATTAAAAAGTATAAGCAAAAATAAGACCATGAGAATACTACCAAACCTAACCAAACACCAAGCCAATGATAAAAATACACTACCACAGATAAATCAAGTGTGTTAGGTCAGTTTTTAAATCAACAACTTATCACCCTTGTAGCTTAATCCCTTATCCCAAACACCCCTAATTCTATCTGATTGCAAACTTTAACAAACCAAGTGTTGACAATACTTAACCAAATTGATTCTATCCTATCTAAACATGAAAATTAGACCTAAACAAACTTAATCAAACAGGAAACATTCAAATAATCACCAAATTCATGCATATCATATTGCAAGCAGATTTTCAGAAAAATTAAGAAAGAAAAAGGAGAAATGAAAGAGAGTGAGCACCTCCCTCACTTTGCATCCTAGTGAGGGTCAGCTAAGCTCTCCTGAGCTTGACCAACAACTAGGTCAAGCCAGGAGTGTCTTGAAAGAAAAATAGATTGAGTGAGGTTGCTGGTTAAGTGACAAAACTCCAACCTCTAGTGATGAATGAACACTTCCCTGCACAACACCACAAGACCAAATAGCAGATTCAAATATCAAATGCTACAAGCTTTCGGCTTGTAGCTTTTGATATAGTGAGTAAGAACACGAATGGGTCAAAAGAAGCAAAAAGGTTTTCACCTCACAATGCTTTTTACCCAAGCTCTATACCCACTGAATCTTGATATCCCCAAGATATCAAGGTTCAATGGTCATATAGGAGCCCAAATAAAACAGCTTATGTGGCCTATGAACCTATTTGCCAAACTAGAAAACGAATTTTCAGAACTTGAAACTACCCTTTTTGAAAACTCAGTTTACAAAATATTTCACCAAATCAATTTGGAACTCAGTTTGTTTTTCTTGCACACACCAACTTTTAAAACAATAAAAAGGAATTACAGGTTTGAAACAATACCAACTTTCATTACTTTTTAAAAAGGAATTACAAAATGCAGAAAAACAAAAACTGGAACAAAACCAAAGTCACAAGTCGACTTGGTATTTATACAGGTACTAGGACTATTCTAGAATGCATAATAAAATAATAATAGAAATGCTAAAGCCCTAAACCCTAATCTGTGAGTTTCCAAAGTTGCCCTTTGATGCTTGTTCAAACTTGGTCAAAAGAGGACTCTTGTGAATTGAGAGTGACATGCCAGTTGTAAGGGGATCATGGGCGTTTAAATTAGACTTTGGGACCAAGGAATGGCATCCAACCATTGGTTTAGGCGGATTTTGGGAGAAAGGGGACAAAGACGTGAGAAGTGGAGGGTCCCAGGGCTCACATGGGTGTGTTGGCATCATGTTTTTGGTGTGGGATGGGTTTAACATATGATTAATCAATGATCTGGAAAGGGATGAACAAAACCCCTTTGTTTTTGGCTTGATTAAACCTGGGTTTAATTAGGGTTTATAGGGGGTAAAAAGGGTGGTTTAATCTGTTAATTGGGTGGGTTAGTTTTAAATTTGTGTTGTGGAGGGAAATATAATTACAGATTATTAAATCAGTAAGTAAGTAAGTGGAGGGTGACGTGGTGGAAGGAGTGAGTGTGATTGGTCGGTCAATGGTCAATGGTGAGGTGTCGGCTGGTGGTTGGATGGTGTGGGTTTTGTTATCTGGCCAAATTGGCCCCTGAAATTCTCCTTTGTTTACACTTGACATCAAACAGCTTTTAGTCCCAATTCCTTTGTAACGAAACTTTCTATTTTCATACTTTGGCCACAATAACTTTTGAAAAGTTATTCCAAGGGCTATTTTGCCAATTCATGATATTTTAAGGACTGATTTTGGCATTTTCTTCATTCTTCAAGGTCTTGACTTGTTTGTTGACTTCTTGGAGGACTAATATTGACAATTTAGTTTTGTTGAGGGACTAAATTTGCCAATTCTTCAAAGTTAAGGGTCCTTTTTGTAATATTGACAAACTTTAGGGACCAATCTTGTAATTATGAATATACAAGGGTTTAAAGTGCCAATTCTTCAATATTGAAGGACCCTTCTTGTTCAATCTTCAATTCTTCAAGGGTCTTTCTTGGAAAATCAATACTAGGGCTTGGTTCATTGTGCGGCTTCATTTCCCGTGTTCGTTTTTTATTGATCCTTGTGATCTTTTGTCATTTCCTCAATATCCGTACCTAAAATACACAAGCAACAAACACAAGCATATATTTGACATTTTTAATGATATTTAATACATTTTAAGCCCATTATGGACGATGAGACTATGTATAATTGCAGTCGCATCAGTCACCCCTCCAAGTATTCATGCACGTTGTTGACCTCATGACCTATATTAGCTTTTGGTATATTAAACTAATAGAGACTTCATAAGTAACATAAGTTATGTTTTCAGAACTAAAAACAGGAAACATGACATACATCTAGGTTTCTCAAGACTTGTGTGTGAGTTACTTAGACTATCGATGTTTGTTTCCGGTATTTCTATTTATGGTCATGAATGTTTAGAAATTTACCTTGCATGCTTTGATGACACGCCATATTTTACTATAGCATTCCATCTTAACAAATGGGGTGTTACAATTATGGTATCAGAGCCAAGGTTTCGACCTGTAGCTCTGTAAAACATTACCTGTGACTTATGGGTAGTCACCAACATCTTCCTAAAACTGAAAGTTGGTTTTCATGCATTCATTCATTTTTATTTTTATTTCATGCATTCATATAATTGTTGCAGGTTTATGACTAAGTAATGGTTGGTACAGGACTGTCCCTATTTAGTCGCAATGTGCTTTTATCGAAACTTTTAACTTTGGGACCGACCCATAGGCGTCCCCCGCTATGTCTTTTGTTTTGGGTAAACTGACAATAGGCGTTTACCCTCGCGCATATAAAAGTTTTTATAAATTACATCATGTATTCTAAAATATTTCTTGCATTATAAACTATTCCATTGACTTATACATTTTTCATGCATTTTATGTTCATCTCATTTCAGACTTATCATTTATGTTGCATTTTTGTTTTAAACTGTCAGATGGTGAACACACGCAATGCTTAGGAATTGGCTGCAGCTGTCAATGCAGCTTTGCAAGCCATCCTTCCCCAACTTCGCAATGAAATAGGGATGAAGTTCATGCTGAAATTCAAGCTCAGGGCGTTCAATTTGGCCCTCATCCTGAAAACCACTACAACAATAATCCTCCACCACCACCACCACCTGTTACCCTTATGACTTGGTTAGAGCGATTCAACAAGCAACGACCCCGTTCGTTTGAGCAGACTGACATCCCCAATGAGGCTGAGCCTTGGATTTCTCACATCGAGAAGATATTTGATGCGATGGGTTGTGAAGGCGTTTTCAAGGCAAGAATGGCTTGATATAAGTTTGAAGGTGATGTGCTGCAGTGGTGGAAGTCTGTCAAGCAGTCCAATGGTGGCGATAATTGGGTTGCACTGTTGACTTGGGACTAGTTTAAGGAGATTAATATATGGTTTTTTACTAGTTGAAAGTTCGTTTCTCGGTATCTCCTCGAATTGATCTCCGGTTAATTGTGTGAGATTAGTTGTTCTTGGTGAAAATAATATTTTTTGGTTTTGGTAAACTAAATGTGCAAGACTTAAAAATAGAGGACGAGTAATTAAAGCTAAAACTAGCTGAAACATAAAACGGTGCAATATTTAAAACGTTAAAAGTAAATGACGAGAATTTAAATGACGTAAAATTAAAGCTTAACGAAAAGTAAATTGACAACTAAATAAAAAATGCAAGGCGTAATTAAAATAGACTAAAAATAAAACGAGGAAAATTAATACTTTAACTAAAACAAAATATTAAAACAAAACAAACCACCAATCAGAATACACCCGATCGGAATCCGATCGGAATGTACCCATCGGAAAGAGGCATGGTCGGAATATATTCTGATCGGCTGATCGGAATGTAGACATCACATCACCAATCGGAATACTAGAACTAGAACAAATCGGAATGTTATAAAATTGCTCAGATCGGAATACTCTAAAACGCCAAATCGGAATATTACACGAAGAACCAAATCGGAATGTTAACAAAGCAAGTAATCGGAATATAATGAAATAAGCTACAATCGAAATACCAAAACATGTCAAATTGGAATGAGTAAAACCCTATTCCGATCAACAGATCGGAATAAGGGGTGGCTTGCTCGGAATAACAGATCGGAAAAGGGTTTAGTACCCTTTCCGATTACTCTTTTGACCCGAAACTTAAGCAAAGGGAAATAAGCTATGGTAATAAGCTCACACCAAAACTATAACGAAACAATAATGAAACGGACTTAATAAGCACGAACATCAACTTATCAAACTTAAAATAAACAAACTTTAAGATCAAACAATAAAAAGATGAACTTTTTAAGAAAACTTTAAATCAAATAAGCATTAAGATGAAATAAGATTAAGGATGAACATGGATCAAAGATAAGCAAAACAAGAAAGGTAGAAGAAGATGATCAAAAATAAGAACTTGCTTAAAAGAAAAGATTTCAAAATTAAAAGACTTACTTGAATTCAAGAAATTAAAAGTGCATAACATGAAATTAAAATGCAAGAAAGTAATTAACAAGAAATGAAAATGGTGGAAGAGTGGTTTGTCAAGCCACCAACCACAAGAAATGAAAGGGAACTAAATTATATATAGGGGTGATTAGGGAGGAGCTTAGGAAGCTTCCTCCCTCTTTCCTCTTTTCCTTAATTGCAAAGTTAAGTCCTTCCCTTCTTCATCTTTTGTTAATCTTGGACTTAATGACTTTGTCTCGGGATTTCTTTGAACTTGTCTTGAATTTTCTTTAAAAATAAGACTTGAGTTCTTCGGCTTTTAGTAAACTTCCGTCTTTTGACTTTTTCTTCGATAAATCTTCAGAATTGGTCTTGGACTTCCATTCTTTTTCCACTCTTGATCTTTCGACTTCATCTTTCGTCTTTTTCTTCGATAAAAGCCCGTGAATGCCGTGTTTTCTCCACTTTTCACCCATTCGTCCTAAATCACAACAAAAACACAAACTATGCATAATTCCGACATAAATGACATAAAATACACGTTTTGGCTCGGTTATTATTGTAATTAAGTGGTAAAAAGGATGGGTGTTTTCACACCTATCAAATCCCCTACACTTAACCATTGCAATGTCCTCATGCAATGCATTAGTTACAAAGCACGTTTTACACTTTCCATCATAATCAACCTACCTTGGCCTTTATTAAACAACTAAGGAAAATAAAAAAGATAGAAAATAACAAGATGCAACAAGGAAGAAACTTGTAAAGAAATCTAAGACTTACATTAGGTCTTGTGTGTCATGAATGTTCATCACCCTCAAGTTTCACGTTCACCATGCCAAGCTTAAAAACAAGATCATTGTTAGTACAAGTTAGCATAACAAACATTTACTCATGTGGTTCAATTAATCACTTAAACTCCCTTATTCCTACGAGTATCTCTTATATTTTATTGATGTCTTGAATGATCACGAGGATGCATTGTTGACTTATTTCGATAATTTATTTAGGCTGAAAGTAAAGTAGGACGATTTGATCAATAGTTAGCTAAAGGACAAAATCTCTTAAAACTGCTTCTCGGGATATCAAAAAGTTCATATCTTGGCATAACTTGGTTCACGATTTGAGACCTTTCTTGGGCCAATATTTGGCATGTACTTCATACTTCATATCTTCGAGAGACGTTTTTGAGATAATGGTCTTCTCTTCGTTATAGAGTTTCTTCACTTGGAGACTTTTGAGGGGTACTCCAACTTTGTTGACCACGACTTCATGATTATTTCATCAATCTCTAATTGGGATTTTGAGATACAACGATCCGCCTCCTTTTCGGACTTGGATCTATTTATCCTCATACCTTGTTAGGGTCTTTTCGGATAGACTTCTCCATGATCTTTATGGGAGTTGATTGCTTTTCGTCGTGAGTCTTGATCCTTCATATTGATTTTGGGAATAATGCTTTTCACATCACTTTGGATCTTCAGCAATAAAATTGGATCCTCATGCCTTGTTAGGGCCTTTTCGGACTCGCCAATCTTCGCGCCCCGCTTCATAAGTTATGCCTTGGCTATGAACTCTTATCATTACCGAGCAACTTTTAAACGATCTTGGGCTAGAAGCTAAGTAACTTTTCAAATCGTACGACCTTACTTATTGCAGATAAATTATTTAGCAAGTGATGGGAGAATAGGCAAATAATTAACTCACATAAGTTAATGAAAGAATACCAAACTTGTAACCAACTCTATCATTTCTCGTTCTCCACAATTCAAAGTCTCAAGGAATGAGACTCGTGGATGCTTAGCCCAATAAACCAATTAAGGTCTACACGGTTAAGGATACTAGCTAGAGTGAACTTGGATAAGTAAACTCGGGTTGAGTCAAAATATTCACAACGGGCCTAATATATCTAAGATAACTAAACTTGTTAAAACCATTTTATTAAAATAAGAGAAAAATAGCAAAAATAAAGGGAACTACAACTAGGCCAAAATAAATTAAAAATTTTGAAAAATGTCGAAAAATCGATTTTCCGGTTAAAATGAGGACAAATACAAGGAAAAGGCCACTTAACTTCGATAGAAGTCCCCCCTACACTTAATATAAACATTGTCCTCAATGTTTAAGCATGTGGGAGTAAACTCCCCTACACTTAGGACATTGTGTACTTTGTTTAAATCTTGCTAAGGAAGAGACAACTAAAGAGATTCCTATTTTAATATTAGAAAATATAAAATAGCGAATCGAAAAGAGTTTAGGATAGAACCGGGAAGATGGGAACACGGAGTCACGGTTCGTCAAAAGTGATCAAGAGTGTGTCTTTGAATCTCTAATCCCTGCACATGATAAGAAAGAAAGCAAGAAACACCACGGGGCTCCCCCTACACTTATGGTGAAAATAGATAGATAATTGGGTTGCCTCCCAAAAAGCGCTTGTTTTTGTTAACCGAGTCACGTGCGTGACTCGTCCCCGAATTAAATAGTCCATGGGGAAGCCTCGAATGTGATACCGGGATCAAAGGCCTTGTCCTCGTTCCCGGTTGACATCAACAAAGGAGAGGCGGGGGGATAAGTCTTGAATGGGAGAAAGGTCCTTTCAACATACGAGAAGTATGTGAAATTAAGATCCACGAGAGGTGGGGTGGGTAAAGTAAGCACATTGTCATCCCCCAAAGACAATGGATGCTGAGCACTCGGCAAAGCCGTGATGGTATCAATTATAGAATTGCCATTGTCACCTCCCGGGTCAAAGCACTCATCCTCATTTCCCGGTATGAAACGAGGAGAGTAAAAGCGATACATCACCCGCTTGGGTGTGCACGCGGTAGGATGAGGTGGCAATATAATATGAGAAGTATGAGAACAATTATCTTCCACCGGCGTCCCTTTTTCAGTAGAGTCGAGTCTTTCCACCTCTGGGATAGAAGGAGGTATGGCTAACAAAGTATTCTTATTAATAGCAAGAGAATCAGCGCTATCAATGTCCTCAATCCCTTCGTCAAAGAGCGGATTCACCTCACTAGATATGTAGGCATCATCAAAATCAAATAAAGGGTTCGAATAAATCTTGAAAGTTTCATGCAGAACGTCTTCATCGGATAGTGACTCGTCATCACTATAAGTAAAATCTTGATCAAAAAGAGGATTAGAGAAAGCCAAAGAATCATCTCCCAAAGTGTTGGTGGAAGGAACATCATCATTAAGAGTGACCTCATTCGTAAGCTCCTCAAAAGTTAGCACATCACAAACCTCATCAAAGAATTTATCAAGACCGAAATCATTGATCTCACTCGAAGTATCACAATCCTTAGAGGCGTTGGGTAAATTAAGAGAGGGAAGTACAATTGCGCTAGGACATTGAGCAACTAGATCATACCAAGAAATAGTATTCTCATCGTCATCATCATCATAATGGTATTGACGCACAAGAGGAGGGGTATAATCACTAAGATTAGAAACTTGCTCTTGTTGCTGTCGCTTTTCCTCGTCCCTAACTTTTTTAAGCAGAACAACGGCTTCTTGAAGTTGCAACACAATGGAGTGTGTTTCTTCATTCAAAGTAGTTAGTTGTTGGATTCTCTGAGAGGATTGATGATTGAGGTTGGGGTGTGGGGGCTCACAATTATGAAAACCAGAATTATAGAACGGATGTGGCTCAAAGTAAGTCATCGGTTGAGAAGAATTATAACACGGATTTGGTTCATAATAATCCATCGGTGAAGAAAATTGAGGACACAGATTTGGTTCATAATAATCCCTTGGCTGACAATAAGAAGTGTCGTGAGGGCCCCCACAGTTTTTGCAAACCGGGTATGGAGAAAAATCAGGTGCGTCTTGTGGATAGCTATTATCATTGTCAGAATTGTACCCTGGTTCTTGCCCGTGACCATACGGGTATCGAACCGGGCACGAAACATGCCATTGAGAGTCGCTTCCACAATAGATGCACGGGGGAACAGGAGGAGGTGGGTTCAAAAAGGACGAATTAGTCGAGTTGCACAAAGGACAAAATCCGAATAGGAATTGTGTATTGTCGATATCGTTACCGCATCGCTCACATGTACACCTTTGACAAGAGTTGTTCCCAGATAATTGTTTCCCACACCGGACGCAATGGACATAAAAATCCATAAAGAAAGATAGATAAGCAAGAAGAATATTTTTGGTGCAAAACTTTGAAAAAGAAATGCTTTTTATGATTTTTCAAATGTTTTTGGATTTTTTGAAAAATTTTGGACACGAAAAATAACGTTCACAAGTGAACGGATCCCAAAAGCCAACGCGTCTCTCACAAAAAAACCTTTGATCCTCACGAAAAGAACCGGCAGCGGCGCCATTTTAATAACTGAAGAGATTTTTACTAGTTGAAAGTTCGTTTCTCGGTATCTCCTCGAATTGATCTCCGGTTAATTGTGTGAGATTAGTTGTTCTTGGTGAAAATAATATTTTTTGGTTTTGGTAAACTAAATGTGCAAGACTTAAAAATAGATGACGAGTAATTAAAGCTAAAACTAGTTGAAACGTAAAACGGTGCAATATTTAAAACGTTAAAACTAAATGACGAGAATTTAAATGACGTAAAATTAAAGCTTAACGAAAAGTAAATTGACAACTAAATAAAAAATGCAAGGCGTAATTAAAATAGACTTAAAATAAAACGAGGAAAATTAATACTTTAACTAAAACAAAATATTAAAACAAAACAAACCACCAATCGGAATACACCCGATCGGAATCCAATCGGAATCCGATCGGAATGTACCCATCGGAAGAGGCATGGTCGGAATATATTCCGATCGGCTGATCGGAATGTAGACATCACATCACCAATCGGAATACTAGAACTAGAACAAATCGGAATGTTATAAAACTGCTCAGATCGGAATACTCTAAAACGCCAAATCGGAATATTACACGAAGAACCAAATCAGAATGTTAACAAAGCAAGTAATCGGAATATAATGAAATAAGCTACAATCGGAATACCAAAACATGTCAAATTGGAATGAGTAAAACCCTTTTCCGATCAACAGATCGGAATAAGGGGTGGCTTGCTCGGAATAACAGATCGGAAAAGGGTTTAGTACCCTTTCCGATTACTCTTTTGACCCGAAACTTAAGCAAAGGGAAATAAGCTATGGTAATAAGCTCACACCAAAACTATGACGAAAAAATAATGAAACGGACTTAATAAGCACGAACATCAACTTATCAAACTTAAAATAAACAAACTTTAAGATCAAACAATAAAAAGATGAACTTTTTAAGAAAACTTTAAATCAAATAAGCATTAAGATGAAATAAGATTAAGGATGAACATGGATCAAAGATAAGCAAAACAAGAAAGGTAGAAGAAGATGATCAAAAATAAGAACTTGCTTAAAAGAAAAGATTTCAAAATTAAAAGACTTACTTGAATTCAAGAAATTAAAAGTGCATAACATGAAATTAAAATGCAAGAAAGTAATTAACAAGAAATGAAAATGGTGGAAGAGTGGTTTGTCAAGCCACCAACCACAAGAAATGAAAGGGAACTAAACTATATATAGGGGTGATTAGGGAGGAGCTTAGGAAGCTTCCTCCCTCTTTCCTCTTTTCCTTAATTGCAAAGTTAAGTCCTTCCCTTCTTCATCTTTTGTTAATCTTGGACTTAATGACTTTGTCTCGGGATTTCTTTGAACTTGTCTTGAATTTTCTTTAAAAATAAGACTTGAGTTCTTCGGCTTTTAGTAAACTTCCGTCTTTTGACTTTTTCTTCGATAAATCTTCAGAATTGGTCTTGGACTTCCATTCTTTTTCCACTCTTGATCTTTCGACTTCATCTTTCGTCTTTTTCTTCGATAAAAGCCCGTGAATGCCGTGTTTTCTCCACTTTTCACCTTTTCGTCCTAAATCACAACAAAAACACAAACCACGCATAATTCCGACATAAATGACATAAAATACACGTTTTGGCTCGGTTATTATTGTAATTAAGTGGTAAAAAGGATGAGTGTTTTCACATCTATCAGAGATCTTCCTTAATTAGTATTTCCCACATGCTGAGCAGGAGAAGCTTAAGAGGGATTATCATAATATCCGACAGGTTGCTGGGGAGAATAGCAACGAATTCATGTAGAGGTTTCTCTGTTTGGCTGGTTTCTTGGGAGTAGCAGCTGGTACTGCTTAGGAGCAAGCTGAGAAGTTTCGCCGGGCTCTTCGCACTTCGGTCGCCAACAGTTTGGTTTGTGCTACGTTCACTACAGTGGCACAGGTGGCTGATGCAGCCCGAAAGCTTGAGATGCTTCAGGAACGAGAAAAGTTTGGTGATGATCGAGAAGTGAAGAGGTATCTTCAATCACCAATTGTAAACCATTCATTTATATTAGTATTTTCGTTTTCATATCATCCTCTGTTCAACTTTACATTTCAGACAGAAGACTGACAACCGTAAGCCTGCGGCCGTTCAGTAGCAAGTATCTAAGGGAAACGGTCAGACCAACGACCGTTTTGGTTCTGAGAGGCGTGGCGGTAATGATAATTACCGTAACAACGCTAATAACTCGAACAACAGCAAGTCCCTACATTTACCTTCTTTCATGTTAAACTATCTTATGTTATGGTATTCTGACACTCTGACAATTCTAATTCAGGAACAACAACAATGGTAGGGATCAGGACCGTAGAGGTTCACAGCCTAACCGTTCTACCTCATCTGGTAATTTTCAAACCTTCTATGCAATCATGTTTATGTTCCACGACCATGTCTCATGCATGTAATCCTAAAATAGGCTCTCAGCTAGCTAGGACGCACGCTGGAGGATTCACGCATCCAATCTGCCCTACTCGCAGACATTCTGGTGTTTGTCGCCGAGGTACCGGTGGTTGTTTCAAGTATGGCCAACAAGGCCACCAGTAGAAGGATTATCGCCAAGGTGATATAGAAGGCACCTCTGGACATGCCGACTCCAAACCACCTCCTACTTCTTGTCGCGTGTTCACTACTACTAGAGATCAGGCAAACAAGACTTCAGGTACCATCACTGAGAACCTCTTTATGAATGGTTTGGCAGCATGCATTCTATTTGATACTAGAGCGACTCATTCAGTCATATCCACTACTTTTGCTGTACGTGTTAGTATTCCCCCTATGCCATTAGATAATGCCTTATGCATTTCCACGCCACTTAGGGACTCTGTACGAATCAACCAAGTGTACATAGATCTTCCCCTAGAATTTGATGATAAGATCCGTAGAGTTGACGCACTTCCTTTGGACATGTGCGATTTTGATTTGATATTGGGCATGGACTGGTTATCCAAACACCAGGCAACTATAGACTGTCACACTTATCGAGTTATCTTCGGTGATGTTAAATCTCCAGCGTACATACACCATGGTTTTCTGCCACGGAGGTCGGTACAAATTATTTTATCCATGGAGGCGAGTGCATTACAAACACACGGCTGTCAGGGCTTTATAGCCAATATTTATGAAATTATTGCCGAGTCTCTATCAATCCAAGATCAGCCTATTGTGTCAGAATTTCTTGATGTCTTTCCTGATGAACTTTCGGGCATACCACCTGTTCGTGAAGTCGAGTTTGGAATTGAGCTCATTCCAGGTGCAGAGCCAATTTCCAAGGCTCCTTATCGCATGGATCCTATAGAGCTTAAAGAATTAAAAGATCAGCTGCAGGAACTTCTGGAACGAGGTTTTATCCGTCCCAGTGCATCGCCATGGGGTGCACCGGTACTTTTCGTGAAGAAGAAAGACGGCAGCATGCGTTTGTGTATAGACTATCGTGAGCTGAACAAGATCACGATCAGGAATCATTATCCTTTGCCGCGAATTGATGACCTTTTTGATCAACTTCAGGGCGTCAAGTATTTCTCCAAGATCGATCTGAGGTCCGGATACCATCAGTTACGGGTTAAAGAGCAGGATGTTTCTAAGACTGCTTTCCTTATAAGTTATAGGCACTACGAGTTCGTAGTTATGCCATTCGGACTCACAAATGCTCCAGCAGTCTTCATGGATTTGATGAACCGTGTCTTCCATGAGTTTCTGGACAAGTTCATTATCGTGTTCATCGATAACATCCTGATTTTCTCTAAATCCAAGGAGAACATGAGGAACACCATCGTACAGTCTTGCAGATTCTTCATCAGAAGCAGCTGTATGCCAAGTTTTCCAAGTGTGAGTTATGGTTAAGCAAGGTGGCATTTTTGGGCCATATTTTTTTTTGGGTATACCTAGGTTTCCGACTCGACATTGCGAGCCGACTAATCCCAGGGCGACTACCCTTTTGGATAGCCCAGAGTCGTCGCAAGTGAACCTCTGTGGCCACCCCCAAGTGTACACACCTAGTGAGGTTTGAACCCTTGACCTCTCCTTTGAGAGTCAAGGACCTTACCACTAGGCCACCATATTTTATCTATAGAGGAGATCACCATGGATCCTACAAAGGTCGAAGCTATCACCAAATGGTCGAGACCTACATCTGCAACTGAGGTAATAAGTTTTCTGAGTTTAACTGGCTACTACCGCAGGTTTATAGAGAACTTTTCACGGTTAGCCTTACCTTTGACTAAACTGATAAGGAAAGGAGAGAAATTCGCTTGGACGGAAGAACGAGAGAAGAGCTTTGAAGACTTTAAGCAGAAGTTAGTGACTGCACCTATTCTTACTATCCCATCTGGCTTAGGTGGATTTCAGATCTATAGTGACACTTCAGAAAAGGTCTAGGCTGTGTTCTCATGCAACATGGGAAGGTTATCGCATACGCATCACGACAGCTAAAACCTTATGAAGAAAACTATCCCACTCATGATTTGGAGCTTGCAGCAGTTGTTTTCGCATTGAAGATCTGGAGGCATTATTTCTATGGTGAATCATGTGACATATTCATCGATCACAAGAGTCTCAAGTACATCTTCACCCAGAAGGAACTGAACATGATACAGAGAAGATGGTTAGAGCTACTGAAGGATTACGACACCAACATTCAATACCACCCTGGTAAGGCGAATGTGGTGGCAGATGCTCTAAGCAGAAAGTCGGGTATGATTGCTGGCATTTGGATTGCAAAGGAGATCATTCGTGACCTAGAAATGACTGATATTGAGTTCTGTGTACGAGGACAGTACAGTTACTGGGCGAATCTTAAAGTGGAACCAGACTTACATTCTAGGATTATGGAAGCTCAGAAGGACGATGGTGAGATTTAGGCTATCATTCAGAAGCTTGATTAGCAGACGGAGTTTCGTGTTGACAATAACGGTATCTTATGGCAGGGCACTAAACTAGTGGTTCCTGATGACTCTACACTCAGGGAAGCTGTGCTGACTGAAGCTCACAACTCTCCATTTACCATACATCCTGGTTCTACCAAGATGTACCACGACATCAAGCAGCATTTTTGGTGGAGTGGTATGAAGCAGGATGTTACCGCCTTTGTTTCTAAATGTATGATCTGCCAGCAGGTTAAGATCGAATACTAGAGAGTTAGTGGTTTACTACAACCATTAGATATTCCAGCATGGAAGTGGGACAAAATCTCCATGGATTTTGTTACTGGTATTCCTGTGACTCAGAGGAAGAACGACGCCATCTGGGTTATTGTTGACAGATTGACTAAATCTACTCATTTTCTGCCGATCCACAAGAAGCATCCGGTGAGCAAATTGGCATACACTTTTCAGAAGGAGATCATGAGACTGCATGGTACTTCATCAGAAATAATCTCTGACAGAAATCCCCGTTTCACATCACGTTTCTGACAGAGTCTGTAGAAAGCTTGGGGCACCAAACTTAAGCTCATCACTGCCTTTCATCCTAAGAACAACGGATAGTCAAAACGTACCATTAAGACATTGGACGACATGCTGCGGGCGTGTGCTCTAGAGTGGTCAGGAAGCTGGGATGATTATATCTATCTAGTGGAGTTTGCATACAACAACAGCTGACACACTAGCATCAAGTGTGCACCTTTTGAGATGTTGTATGGTAAGAAGTGTGCGCCCCAATCTGCTAGGATCAGGTGGGCGAACGACTAATTGAGGGTCCAGAGATGATTGAGGTGACTAATGAGAAGGTCATTGTCACTAAGGCGAAGATTCAGGAAGCTCGTGCTCGCCAGAAGAGTTATGCTGATAAACGTCGTAGAGATGTATCTTTCAACGTAGGTGATCACGTTTTCCTCAAGGTATCACCTGCACGGGGAGTTAAACGTTTTGGAATCAAAGGGAAGCTCAGTCCTCGCTTCATCGGACCGTTCGAAATCATAGAACGCGTTGGTGAAGTGTCATATCGTTTAGCGTTACCGCCTGATGAGACTGCTTTTATACATAGTCTCATCTTCCAAATAGGGCTTAAAATGCATTAAATATCATCAAAATACCCATATATATGCTTGTGTTTGTTACTTGTGTATTTTAGGTACGGATATTGAGAAAATGACAAAAGATCACAAGAATCATGCAAAAACGAACACGGGAAACGAAGCCGCACAATGAACCAAGCCCTAATGAAGACTTTCCCAAGATCAACCCTTGAAAATTTGAAGAATTATGAAGAATGGTCCTCCAATATTGAAGAATTGACACTTTATACCCTTGTATCCTCACAATTACAAGATTGGTCCCTAAAGTTTGTCAAAATTACAAAAAGGACCCTCTACTTTGAAGATTTGGCAAGTTTAGCCCCTCAACAAAGCTAAATTGTCAACCAATATCATCCACAAAGTCAAATACATCATGAAGTCCTTCAAAGTACAAGAAATAACAAGTTGGGTCCTTTGAAAATTCCAAAATTACAAAAAGGACCCTCAACTTTCAACATTTGGCAAAAATGGTCCCTCATCAAACATGACTTGGCAGTTTCAGTCCTCCAAAATGCTCAACATACAAGTCAAGACCATTATCCATCATCAAAATGCCAAATCAGCCCTTGAAGAATTCAAAAATGGCAAGAAATACCCCTTAAAATACTTTGGAAAAGTATTTGGGGCAAAAGTGTGAAAATGAAAACTTGAAATACAAAGGGAATACGTTTTTGGCTGTTTAATTTGCAAATGAAAGGAGTATAAAAGATTGAGGGTTAAACCTGGCAGACATGATAGTTACCTTAACCAACCAAGACATGCCACGTGCCCCACTACCTCTTTTTAACCAATCACAAGCCATAAACCTGCCATGTCACAATCCCACTCAACCGGTTATATAACTAATTTATTTAGTTATATTAATCACGCGCTAAACACTTATTCAAATCCTAAAACAGATTAAAACACCCACTATTCACACATGAACACAAATTGGGTATTTGTGTTTAAGCCAAAATTAAACCACCAAAACCTCCAGATTTGTGATTAAGCTTGTCTTAATCATACCCAACTCAAAAATCCCTTGCCACCTCACCACACATGTCACATGGGACATGCCCTGCTACAAAGAGGAAGAAGATGCCAAAATAGCCAGAAGAATCCAACGTCCCACAAGCAGCTTACATCCTAAGCTTACTTTGGACCCTTTGATCAAATTTCACCCCTGCCAACTCATGCAAACGTCCAAGAAAACATCACATGAGTCCAAGGTTTTCAAATTCTACAAGGGCATATTTGGGACTTCAAGCATTAGGGTTTTTAGTTCTTAGTTGTTCCTTAGTCACTTGTAAGGCTATATAAAGCCATTTAGGTCATTACATTCCAGTTTGCTTTTTGATTTTTCCTTGTTCAAGTTTCTGTAAATCCCATTTCAAAGTTTAATGGAATTGTGTTTGAAACATTTAAGAAAAGTCATTGGCCAATCTTTGTTACTGCTTTCTATTGTTATATGATTGTTAGTTTAGAAGCTAAAAACCTGTTTTCACTTAGAGGTTGCAAAAGTTTGCAATTTTCCTCATTCTTGATATTTTGCTAAGTTCTTGTTCCAATCTTGGAATTCTTGGGTTATAGGGCTGATCATAGCATCCTAACTGAGTTAGTTAAGGTGTTGTGAGGCTTATAACTTGGGGATAATCAAGTATGGGGTAACAAGGTTGCATCAATCAAGATTTTTTCAAAGTTTCTATTTTTATACACTTGTGCTTTAACCTTGTTCAATCTTAGCAGGCTTATTGTGGAAGCTTGTGCTTGTTCTTGCTAGCACATAAGCTCAAAATTCGTGGGTGTGGATGTACATCCATGAGGTTTGCATACTCAATCTCAAAATCTGCTTAAATTCATGATTTTTGGTGATATTTGTATGAAACTTGTTATCTTGTGAATTTTGTGGCTTGTTCTTGCTTGAATCTGCTAATCTTACCTGTTTTAGTGTTAATTGATGCTTGGGTAGTCTTGAATCTCACTTTTACTTTGAACAATTTGATTCGGAAAAGATAAAGGGGTGTTTGGGACTAACTGTTTGTGCTTGTAACTTGTTATTGTGTTAAGGGAAGTTGGTGTTTATGCTTTGTATCTGATAAATACCTTGTTGAGAGTATTTTACTGCAAGTTTTTGGGTTTGAACACTTGAATCAAACAATCTGCTATATAGACTTTGATATTGCATGTTTTGACCTAGGATTTTGGGAACACTTAGTGTGTATGCATGCTTAGGGATAAAAGTGGTATAAACATAGTCACTATAACCTGTTTGAAAGATTTGAGGTGTTGAATCTGGCTTAAGTGTCAAATACATCAGCAAAGTAGAAAACTGCATGTGTTAGTGTTCATCAGTAACTTTCATTGCTTGAATCTTGCTTAATTCTTTGAACCATTGCATGAAACCTGTTTAGACTTGCTTATTGGAGTTTATAATAGCTTGTGTATGCATTTGGTTGAATTTGGGTGGCTGATTTGTGCTAAAACTGCTCATAAGTGCTTAACTGCTTATTGTTCATGTCTGTGCAATGTCTGGTGATTAATTGATTAAACTGTATCAACTGGGTGTTAGTGATTGTGTTATTTTGATTGTTATTGACTCCTTTTGATCCAAAGATCATTTGGGTGCCTTTGTGTAATCTGAATCTCCAAAAAAGTCACTAAAGACAAAAAGTCAAACAAGTCAAGCAGTGGAAAAAGTTTCCACTGCTCAACACTCAAAACTAGCCCTTGCTAGTGCAATTTTGTCATCAGCTTATCAATAAGCCATTCCAGCTTATCCAGACTTGCAACAGCTTATTTTTTGTAATAGGTCTTCATTATTTGACCCATTTAAGTAGACTGGAGCTTATTGGACTTTGACTTTGACTTTTTACTAGAAAACCAACTACTTTGACTTTTTACATAAGTGCTTATTTGATTTTCCAGCTTATTGAGTGTGCTTATCTGAAAACCCTTTGTTGATTTTGCTTAATTAAGTCAATTAAAAACTTTTGGAACTTGAATCAGCACTTGGGGTGGCCTAGAACTCAAAAACGACTATTTTGTCGTTTTGTGTAGATTGCTTATTGCATTTTCAGGCTTATTCCTTGGGCTTATTTCAAATTTCTTTTTGCAGAAGTCTTTGTTAGGTCAAAAGAAGCTTCTGTGTCAAATTTTAGCTTATGGCATTGGCTTATAGCTTAATGGGCCAAAAAGCCCATTAAGAATAAGCTGCTTGTTATAAGCTAGCTTATTTCACATTTTCAGCTTTTGGGCCTTTGGAAAAAGTTGTTTAAAATCAAATTTTGAGTCAACTTGTGCTTTTTGGGCTTATTTTGAACAATTTTTGTTATTGGACCCAATTTTGGCCCAATAGTGTACTGTTTTGGGTTTAGCCCATTTTCAAGGCCCAATAGGGGTATTTAGGTAATTTCACTTTCATTTCTGAGTTATTTAGGTTAAATTAAGCTAGTTTGCAAGTTTTTAGGATTTTTTTATGATTTTTGGATTTTTAATATTATTTTAATATTATTTTATTATTAAAAATTAAAAGTCTGATTTTCCAAGTTTTTACATTTTTCCTAGGTTCTAAACACTTAATTAGGATTTTTGCAACTTTCCAAATATTTTTAGGATCTTTTAGTTATTTTCTAGAATTAATTTAAGTTTTAATTGATTTTAGTAGTTTTTAATTGTTTAAAAATAGTTTTTTTTGGTTTTAAAATTTTGAAAAAATAGTTTTTAGCTTAATTAGAGTATTTTTGAGGTTTACAAACTTTAAAATCTTGTTTAGGGCTTTTTAATAATTAATTTTGATTTTTAGGGCTTTGATTAACATTAAAAAGTCATTATCTAATTAATTAAAAGGTTTTAGCAAGTTTGGATTTTTTGTAAACTCTTAGAATATTATTGTGGATTTTTGGTAATTTTTAGGAATTTTTAGGGTAAAATTTTAATTTTGGCACCTTTTACGGTTTTACGTTGTAGAATATTGATAATCAATGAATCTATGAAGGGGTTTGTTAACTTCTAGAGAGAGAAAGTTAGAGAGAGAAAGTGAGAGAAACTATGTGAATTTTATTAAGTGGAAATTAAGAAATGATAACAACCAACCCCTTTCCTTAGTGGAAAGGGGTATTTATACTCCAAGTCATAAGTGGACTTGGGCCGGTCCATGACAAGCCCATGGACCGGTTCTTACTTAAGTTAATAAGCAAATAATAACTAAATACTAACTACGAGCTATTACAACATAAATCATATTGTGGAGTGACCGATACTTCTAATATACGTTAAAACGTATTTCTAACAATCTCCCCCTAAGGGAGGTCACTCCACGTTACAAAGTTCTAAACCTAGCATACTATACTAAGTCTTCGTTCTTTAGCTCGTAGTCTTTTCTTCTTTTCTTTCTTTTGTTGTGAATATGTTGATTTGATCTTTTTGGCTTTGACTTGAGAGCATTGTTCTTTGGCCTTTCACGTGCGATCTTTGCCTTTCTTGTGAACTTTGCCTCCTCGTGACTTCATGTTCCACACACTTATGTCTTTTTGTTGAATTCTCGAAAGCTTCAGAGTTTGGTACAGCGGAAGACTTCATCTTGTACTTTCTTGAATTTTTGTTGCAAAAGACATAAGCATGTGGGAACGACTTTTTCAGGTACACCGCAACACCACCGTCTTTACTGGTACTCAGCAACGCCACCGTCTTCAACAGGTACACAGCAACGCCACCGTCTTTAGCAGGTACACAGCAATGACACGAATAAAATGGCTTTGAACATTTTATTCTAATTCGGTAGCATTTTACCTCCGGTCGGTGAAGACCGTTGGACGATATTAGATATCGTACCCGTGACGGATAGTTTCAATTAAGTAACTTCCTGACAGGATTTCGCGGGTAAACCCGTTCTCTTTACTCGACCGTCCAAAGCTGACTGCGAACATAAAGAGTGAATCACTTGGATAAATTATCCTTGTGATTAAAAGCCGTCAATTCATGAAACCTGGAACAAGTGAATTTCAATTAAGATTTTCACCATCGTTGCTTTCCAGTTGTCACGAGCTCGATTCATAAAGAATCTTGCACGTTACCTACCAAGTGCTGTTTGATGTTGACACTAGAAGGATTTCCACTCGTCACTGTGGTCAATAAAGAGTCACTCTGAGTGTTCTGGCAAGATCATATGATAATGCGAAGAGGCCTGGAACGAGTTTAAGTTCAATTAAGAATTAAACCACCGTTACCTTCCAGTTTTTCACAAGATTGGTTCTAAAAGAACCGCACGTGTAACCTACCATGAGCTTGTTTGATGTTGGCTCAAGCAGGATTTCCATCTTCATTGTAATACTTACGTATTACTCGGATGTTCTGGCAATATTACAGGAATATTGCGTAGGACTCATGAAAATCTCTTACTTTTCACAGTGTGTGAGAAAGCAAGGAATAAATGGAAAGTGTCCTAATGAGACTTTTGATGATCTCTTGGCTCTAGACTCGATTGTGCGTTTTGATTTAGTGAGCGATGGCTGGAGAGGAGTGCCACCTTTTCAATACCAGTTTATTCGGAGTGAATAAACCAATAGATAACGTGTTGATCTCCGTGTGATTAAAACAAATACCTTTTGAGAGATATTTGAGTTAGCTGGGGAAGGGTTGTGCATTGCATCACTGGGTCCATGATGTCTTTCTTCAATACCGAGAATCATTAACAAAAATGACCTCAATAGCATATGTATTGACCCGGTTTCTGCCTAAAGTTGTAAGGAGGGCTTCTTTCTTTACACCCTTTATCTTTACATTTCTTTTTCATTCTTCAACCCCTTCAATGCTTACCAATACGTCATCACTAGCACCTTGTTGTGATTGTTCCAGTGCTAGCTTAAGTACTTGGTCGGCATTCAGCTACGTTCACATTCTTTCTCCATCTTTCCTAGGACTTCTAATTCTAACTAGGGAATTGTCCTTGGGAAGATTCCATCGGCTCTGATGAATCATTGGACTTAACCTATTCCTACCACCCTTTTGTCACCACATCCGTCGTGAATTAAGCGTGTTTTGGGAAGGAATTGCCACCATGAAAACATCATTGAAAATCACCTAAGGTACTTGTGATATTGAAATCAAAAGTTTTGTACCTTAGGTGTTTTGAACATCAAAAACGCTCCCCCTTAACACGTGCTTAACACATATTAAGTTGGATTATCATTAAGTCTTTTTCATCTTTTAGCCAAGTATCACTTACGTCTCCTTAATCCCATTTTCTCCCCTTATCCAAAATGTTAACCATTAATATTTGGGATATTGAATGGATTAACCGGTCTTTGGGTAAAAATGAAATCAATATTTGGCCATAGAACAAGTTATTGCTCCCCCTTAAGTTAATAAGGGATAGTTGTAGTGCTTTGGTATGACATATTTTGAAAGATTTAGAATCTCGTGAGAAATTCTTGAAAAATTATCATACCTTAACACTACACCAAGCCATGCAAGCACATTATTCACAAATTTACATATTCACAATTGAAAACCAATATAAAGTGACCTGAGATGTACGACCCATCATATGGATCGTTGCAGTAGCTTGTGGTGCACTAAATACGGTCTTCCACCCACGAATCTTTCCAAGCTCCTCATCAATCTACGTTCCCGGAGCTTTTGATCGATCTTTTTGATCACATACTTTGCCATCTGCCGGTAACCCGGATGCCAATCCTCCGTCATCTCTGGCAAAGTCCCACCCGAATTCAGATGCTCCAACTTATCTCTGACTTGTATAAGAGTGCCATCGCTATACTTGTGGAGCTCCCCCACCCTCATAAACTTCATCAAACCTCGACTGTTCAAATAGAAAATGCCGTAATTCGGGACAGAAATTCCGGTATATGGACATCTTTCTACATGTTGAGGTAGCACTTGATTCACAGGGCGAGTTAAATTGAGCCTCCTCTGATAGCTTTCGACTCCCAACTGAAGATCCTCAACTCGTGACTTGATGACAACGCTTCGTGTGAACATACGAAGTGCTGTATTCAAAGCAATCAGGTCTTCACGAGGAATGTGAGTAAGTTGATCTCGGGTCATCAGAAGCAGCATGTCCTCGATATCCTCAAGGCGAATGATGGAAAAATCTCCTTGCTGGATTTTGTATTCCCTGTCATCCTCCCTTTTCAAGCGAATCTCCGTCACATGATAGTAGCCGTTCTTGGCTTCAGTTTTCATTCCTAAGATGCTGGAGATGCGGATGTCGGATCTAACATTGCTTCCAGAATTGACCAAGCAGCAACACCTGTACGCCCTTCGGACTCGTTCGTCCCAATGAGATGCACCTATGACAGCATACATATCATAATTACGATTCATTTTTGGGACCCAGAGTCGATTTACCTTTTCCTCGATGAAGGGTATTGTCCCCCAGTTGGCAGCTTTCAGCAAAGTCAGGGATGTTGCATACTTTGATGATCCCTTCAGTAGATACTCAAGATCGTTGGTGACGAAGAAGTCATGAGCAATCTGATTATCTTGAGCAGGATCCATTGGAGGTGGAGCTCTTTCTGATGCATGAAGTCCTGGCCGTTGAACGGTTTTCAAAGCCTTTATGATCTCATCGGCATAGTACTCGAGCTCCATTCGGGGTAATCGGGTTTTGGCACGCAGTCTCTTATCTTTCATCGCTTTCTTGACCAAGGATGGAGTAACCGAAGTCTTATACTCATGAGCAAGAAATGCACATAAGTCAATCGGACTTCGGATACGCAGATACAACACATCTTTGTCAGCATCGGTGATCGGATCATATTGAGCTGCTGCCGTGATCCAAGCTTGTGGTGGTGCAGACTCGTCTATCTCCAACGTGTCTTCCCAAACTCTTATGCTTGGTTCAGGAACCGTAGATTGTTGAACCTGTTGTTGAGGAGTGGAAGTGCGAACATCTACTGGTTCAGTTTCAGGCATCTCAGCAGTGTCTTGAACTGGAGAGTGTTGTGCAGCTTCGGGTTCTGTCACTGATTCTGCAATCACAGGAGGAACAACAGCAGAACTAATGGGGTTAGTTGTAATAGGTACAGACACAGCGATAGAAATACCAGGAGCCGAAGACGCTGTAGTGGCATTCACATCGTGGCGCCACTTAGTTCGTCTTGATTCCGAGGATGTCGATTTGTCCTTTGGTGCTGCATCTTTTGTGGACTTGGTTCCAGTCTTTGTAGCAGTCTTCTTGGAGCTGGTAACCTTGTCCCCCTGTGGTTGTTCACCCTCATCATCATCCTGATTGTCGTCCCCGTTACTACCCCTTGCACTCTCCTGATTCTCATCACCACCATCATCGCCATCATCATCATCTTCATCCTCGTCATCATCCTCATCATCCTCATCATCATCACTACCTTCTTCATCGTCTTTCTCCTTTTCACCTTCCTCTTCTTCTTCTTCCTCTTCTTCACCCGTACCCTCTTCTTCACTCTCTTCCCTTTCTTCCTCAGGTAAGATGTGATATGGTACCACACTTCCAAACATTTTGAATAATCTATCATCCTCCATGATAGCATCATTCAGGGATTTAAATAGAGCCCGTTGAATCCTCGATTTATCATGCGACCCAAGTTCCACCATTCGAGCCTTAAGGATTTTCTTCAATTCAAAATCCGTCAGGTCATAAGCAATCTTATAGGCGGCTTCGGAAGGGTTGGATGATTTGACCATCAAGTTGTCAGCAGCAAGTGTCTTCAACTCGTCACGAAGCTTAGGCATTAAGGATTCAACGGATTCTTGCACTCTTTCTTTCACAGATACTTCGAGTGCTTCTTTTTGTTCCTTATATTTATCCCTCATTGCTTGAAGTCTGGTAATGCGTGCAGCATGTTTATTAGCCTCAGCCTGCTTAACCTGAGCAATTTCCTCTGCATGAGCCTTTCGTGTAGCTTCCAAGTCTGCAGCGAACTTGGCAATCAACTCTTCTTGAGCTTTCCTTGATGCTTCTTCACTTTGAGCTCTTCTATTTAACTCTTGGCGGAGTTCATTCATTTCTCTCTTGTGAGCATCCGTATGTTTATCCAACATCTCGCCCAATACTATTGCTGCCATTGCAGATGTTGCAGATGTTGCAGATGTTGATGGAATAGGCTCGGTTGTAACTGCTGTACTAAGGGTAGGGATTATGGGTGGTGGAAGAAATGGTGTGGAAGCCGGTCGGATTGGTCGGGTTGTTAAGGGTTGGATTGGTGGTGGAAGAGTTGCCAAAGGTTGAGTTGTCACCATGATTGTAGAAGCAACAGGTTCCTTTTCCACACTCGTTGAAATAGGAATTGATGGCTCCTTCGAAGTAGAGTAGTTTTCAGGTGACCCAAACTCATCAACATCATCCGGTTCGACGTACTCATCCTCAATATTTACCCTTGCCCTTGAACCACTACCTCCTGTATCTTTCCTACTCCTTTGAATAGCAATCTTCATCAGTTGTTGCTCGGTTTTACCAAGAGTAGGATCAACAATATCTGCTTCATCACGTAGACGCATCAAATCCTTACCCTTTCCCTTCTTACCCTCTGACTTCTTCTTCTTTGGTTCGGGTTCAGGTAACGCAGCTGGTTGTTTGCGTTTACCTTTACTCTTAACAGTTGTAGATGAGTCTTCTCCAGTTTGAAGGTTTGCTTTCAGCCTTTCGATTTCAAGCTGCAGTAGCTTGTAATCAGCAGAACCTTTGATTTTGTCTGACAGAAGGTAATCAGGAACAGGACCCGGAATCACACCAGTAGACGGTCCTTCATGCCTCAGATCTACAGTATCATCAGCTTCTTCAGTGTGATAGCGACCTCCTGCTCGCCTATCAATAGTAGCATCAAGCTTCATAAAATAATTTATGATAAGCTTAATAAATCGAGGATAAGGAAAGAAGTTTGTCTTTAGCTTCTTGTTGTGGAAGAGTTGAAAGGTGAATTCTTCCCATATCAACAAAGCATAATCTGAATTTGCAGCTTTGTACATGCCATAGAAGAGGTTCATTATCGGACTTCTCAAAGCATCATGTCCGCTTGTTTTTGGTGTAAGGCATTTACTGAGAATACCCATCAAAGCTCTCCAGGGTTGTCCTACCTTAGCAGTGGTAAACTCAGATGCAACTCGTATTTCCGGACATCCAAGTGCGTCAAATAACTCCGCGAGTTCATCTTTAGTAGGATCCCTTGAGAAAGACATGCCCTTGGGTGTATCCCGTATACCAAGCATCTTACGGAAGTCTGAAACGGTGAGTGTCTGCTGCTTGTTGTCTATGGTGAAGGTGATTTTGTTCGAAGTGAAATCCTTGGTTGCCCAAAATTCAAACATATACTCATAAGGCACCGAGGCTGTATTCCTAAGGGCGTTCTTGAAATGGGAGTTATCAAGAATGGCTATGGCGACCTTAAAACCATGGTGAGTGGATTTAGAAACTTGCTTTAGCCTATAGTTGTTGGGTATAAACTTAAGGGTTCGGGCTTTAGCAATATCGGCTTCCCTAGATTCTTGGATAGCTTGTACTGTTGGATTAGTCATTTTATCTGTTTAAGATAAGACATGAAAGGTTGATGCACAAAAACAGATAGATATATATCATTCTACTTCTAAGCATAACACATTTCATAAGATAAAACAACAAGTACATAGATAGCATGCAAACAATAACAATCAAACAACTCATCCGGAACTTTTCCTTATTCGGAACATATTCATCCGGAACTTCCTCATTCGGAACTTCTGCTCATTCGGAACTTCTTCATCCGGAAGTTCTTCATTCGGAACTTCCTTCATCCGGAAGTTCTTCATTCGGAACTTCCTTCATCCGGAAGTTCTTCATTCGGAACTTCCTTCATCCGGAAGTTCTTCATTCGGAACTTCCTTCATCCGGAAGTTCTTCATTCGGAACTTTCTTCATTCGGAAGTTCTTCATTCGGAACTTCCTTCATTCGGAACATTCCTTCATTCGGAAGTTCTTCATTCGGAACTTCCTTCATTCGGAACTTCCTTCATTCGGAAGTTCTTCATTCGGAACTTCCTCATTCGGAAGTTTCTCAGAAGAAATCCTTCATTCGGAAGTTTGTATCCAGTGTTCATTCGGAACTTTTCAAACGAATCTCAGATGTTTAATCTAACGCGTTTGTGAGTTTCTAAGGCAAACTAAGGCATTTTAAACATCATATCTTACAAATCCGAGCAAAACCCACCACAAATCCTAATCAATTAAGCCTAAATTTAATCATACACCCTAAATGGATTAAACTGATTAATTTGAGCATGTTTAACAGAATAATATGATAAGAACTGTGGATAGGAAGTTAACATGATGATGAATATACCTTAATTTAGCAGATGAACAGTATCTAGATGAATTAAGCAAGAGATTTAGATCGTATGTGTGTGTTTATGCAACAATGGCGGCAAAAGCTCAAGTAAACAGTGATTAGAAAACTTTGGGGGCGGGGGGGTGTGATATTTGACTTAGGTCAAAAACAATTTTACCAAGTTTCAATAAAACACACTTTTAGTCCCTACATTTTCTTAACTTTTCCTTTTTGTTTCTAATTTTTCCAATTCACTTAAACCTTGTTTAAACGTACACACAACTTTAGCAAACGCATCTATTAGCATATCCTCAAAATCTAAAAGCCATGCCTATCACTTAGAACGAACACAAGTCGTTTTCTAAAGCAAAACCACTCAATTACCATGAAGCCCTTAATTTTCACAATCACTTTGGAAAATCCATTTTAATGACGAAGATGATTTTACTATTTTCTCCCCCTTAAACAATGACCCGTTTTCTATTTAAAGAGCTGTAGTCATTGTTTAAAGAGTCAAATAGTGATGAAAGCATTTCCAATTTATCTCTTGAAAAATTTTGATTCGTGGTTTTAATAAGATTTCTCTTATTTAGACAAATTAATGCACTGAGACGTACACAAATTCGTGTCAGACCAAGGTATAAAGTAACCTTGATCCCTTTGCATGATTTGGCTTGTAAATCACGCCCGAGAAAATTAATTCCCGTTCTGAGCCAACGTTTTCCAAGGAAATACGTGACTTTAATATGAAAACCGGGTTGCAGTCAGAAATAACTACAAGCCATTATGGGCATGTTTTAAAAATGTACAACTTTTATACGGACTCTATTTATGGCACCGTGTCAATATTGATCGACATTTCTAAGGCCGTAAATATTACCGTACTAAAAGACATGCCCGATTTAAAACGAAAAATATTTTTGGGTTTTTCTTGGTTTTATATTTTTGTATTTTCTTTTTGTGGTTTATATATTTACGATAATATACATGATCACAACCAAAGGATACTCTGAATAGTTTACCACGACTATTCAGCTGATTCTTCTGCCAACTCTTTGAGTGTCGCTGGAGTGAATGATTTCATGCCAAGCTTGTCGATCAAAAACTCGATTCGTCCTCGATCTAAGGCTTTGGTGAACATATCCGCCAGCTGGTACTCAGTAGTGACAAAATACAGCTCGATCACTCCGTTCTCCACCTGCTCCTTGATGAAATGGTAGCGAATGTCTATGTGCTTGGCCCGGGAGTGTTGAACATAGTTGCAGCAAAGGGCAATGGCGCTCTTGTTGTCACAATACATCGGGATTTTGTTAAATCCAAGACCGTAGTCAGTTAATTGTGATCTCATCCAAAGGACTTGAGCACAACAACCGGACATGGCGATGTATTCAGCCTCCGTGCTTGATATTGCAGCGCTTTTCTGCCTTTTTGAAGACCAACTGATCAATCTATCTCCAAGGAGTTGCACAGATCCAGAAGTGCTACGCCTCGTATCTTGACATCCAGCATGATCGGCATCTGCGTATGATATTAAAGCAATCGAGGAATCTTTCGGATACCATAGACCACGATGAAGTGTTCCTTTTAGATACCGAAAGATCCTTTTAACTACATGTAAGTGCTTTTCGGTAGGCCGAGCCTGATACCGGGCACACATGCATACAGCAAATTGCAAATCAGGCCTGCTAGCAGTCAGATAGAGAAGGGTGCCGATCATTCCACGGTAAAGTTTCGGATCGACAATAATCCCATCCCTATCTTCATCTAACTTGGTTTTCTCAACCATTGGAGTGTCTACGGGGTCACAATTCTCAAAATTATATTTCTTAAGTGATTCTAGAGCATATTTGGATTGATTTATAAAGATGCCTCTGGGATTCTGAGAAATCTGTAATCCTAAGAAAAATGATATTTTTCCCATCATCGACATCTGAAAGCGTGTGGACATTATCTTCTCAAATTGTTTAGACAATTCTATGTTAGTGGCAGCAAAAATTATATCATCAACATAAATTTGTACCAGAAGCATGTCGTTGCCGTCTTTGAGAGTGAATAGAGTGGGGTCCACTTTGCCTTTGGAGAAGCCTTCCGTCATGAGATATGTTGACAGGAGATCATACCACGCGCGTGGAGCTTGTTTCAACCCATAGAGAGCCTTCTTAAGCTTGTACACGTGATTAGGAGACTCCGTACTGACGAACCCATCCGGTTGACTAACATAAACCTCTTCCCTTAGTTCACCGTTCAAGAATGCCGTCTTCACATCCATTTGATAGACGATCATGTTCATATGAGCAGCAAACGCAAGGAATAGTCTAATCGCCTCCAATCTAGCCACAGGAGCAAAAGATTCCTCAAAGTCTATACCCAAGGCTTGTTTATATCCTCTAGCGACCAATCTTGCTTTATTCTTTAATACCGAACCCATCTCATCAAGTTTAACCTTATAAACCCATAACAAAGTAAGGATGTTAACCTTGTCAGGGCGAGGAACCAATTCCCATACTTCAAGTCGTTTGAATTCATTGAGTTCCTCCTGCATAGCTTCAATCCAAGATGATTGGGTCATAGCCTGCTGCCAATTTTTGGGTTCAACTTCAGAGAGAAATGCATCAAAGTAGCAATAAAGTGCATTCTCTTGTAATTGATGGCGAGTAGAGACTGGTCGATCTAGATCTCCAATAACATTCCTAATTGGGTGATCTTTTGTCCATTTAGTGCTATGTTTTTCAATCCTAGGTGGTCTGGAGTGAACAATAGATGGAGCTTCTTCTGAGGTAGATGCGGCTGAAGGGTTTTCAGGTATCGCTACACCAAAGAAAGGAAGCTCTTGCAAGTGAGCATATTCCAGGTCGTGATCAGTAGAATCCTCTTCCACATCATTAGGCACAAGTAGGGGTGATGATTCAGGTGAAGTTTGAGAATCACTTGGTGAAGGTGCATCCGGTTCATTGTGAATTGTAGATGCATTAGATAAAGGTTCATTAACTTGAGCAACCACTTCAGGTATTGGAGCAATTACTGCAGGTGCTAGAACTTCATCAGTCGGGGGATCGAAGAATTCATCAAACAACGGTTGAAACAGTTTATCCCACTCGGGCCTAGATGGTGGTAAAAATGATGTAGAAGTAGGATTGTTGGGAACTAATCCGGAACTTATTGCACCGGGTCCCATCTCATGAAGCGCGGGTTCAGAGCTGTGTTGCTCAGAAGCCATCGCTGTCAGCTCGTCGAAATCAGCGTCCATAGTTTCTACAATCTTGCCAAGACGACGGTTATAGATTCGGTATGCTCTTTTGGACGGTGAGTAACCAATAAAAATACCTATGTCGGCTTTTGGTTGAAGCTTACCCAAGTTCTCACTATTGATGTTTGGATAACACAGAGCACCAAACACATGGAAAAATGAAACATCGGGTTTGCGGTCATGTAGAAGCTCATAAGGTGTTTTTCCATGGCGTTTCCGAATGATTGAACGGTTTTGGGTGAAACATGCAGTAGAAATAGCCTCTGCCCACAAGAACAATGGAGCGTTCGCATAAATAAGCATGGTCCTAGCAGCTTCCATAAGTGTGCGATTTCGTCTTTCAACGACACCGTTTTGTTGTGGAGTGCGTGCAGCGGATGTTTCATGTGATATACCAACTCCTTCATAATAATCACGAAGAGTCTGGTTGACGAACTCTGTACCATTGTCTGTACGAATACGGCGGACAGTGGTATTCAAACGTACCTGAATGAACTTCAGAAAAGTGATGATAGCTTTCGGAGCTTCATCCTTTGTACGTAGAAATCTAACCCATGTAAACCTTGAGAAATCATCCACAATGACGAGAATGAATTTCTTACCGCTCACACTTTCAGTTCTCATCGGTCCACAAAGATCCATATGCAAAAGATGAAGTTTTTCTTGATTAGTGTCTTCAGCTTTGGGTTTGTAAGATTTCTTGGTGCTTTTCCCTCTTGAGCACGCGGAACATAAATGATCCTTGTGAAATTTAAGCTTGGGAAGACCACGAACTAACTCGTTTTTAGCCAGATGATTAATAGCATCAAAATTAAGATGAGATAATCTGCGATGCCATAACCATGACTTGGTCTTAGAAGCTTTAGAGAGAAGACATACTGGAGAAGCGGCCATCATGTCTTGTAAGGA
The DNA here is from genome assembly GCA_025667525.1 of Glebionis coronaria. Taxonomy (NCBI): domain Eukaryota; kingdom Viridiplantae; phylum Streptophyta; class Magnoliopsida; order Asterales; family Asteraceae; genus Glebionis; species Glebionis coronaria. Next base: position 632,488,679 of record CM046875.1, on the reverse strand, counting down.
CAAAGTGTAAAGATTTGCACCACGAGATCCCTTCAACAAGTCTTTTCCTTCCAAATTGCGGATGAAACAAGTATGTTGTCGAAAAGCAACCTCAAGGTTGGAATCACAAAACTGTCCTACTGAGAATAAGTTATGACCAAGACCTTCAACATAGTATACCCTAGAAATCGTCACGTTTCCAATCTGATATTCACCATATCCCATAATCTTTGCTATATGATCATTCCCAAATTTAACCGTACCAAGAAACTTGCTGACGAAATTTCGGAGCATCGAGCGATTTCCGGTCATATGTTTTGAACAACCGGAGTCCAAATACCACAGGATGATTTGGACCACCTGAAAATATCACCACACAAAGACAATGTAGAGGTATCGGAATCTGAGTGTTCCTTGTTATTAGCAGGTACAGATTTAATAATCTTAGATTTGCTAACTCTAGGTTTCTTAGATTTCCTAGCCTTTTTCTTCTTAATTAGTGGTGTAGATTCTAATTGGCTCAAATCCTGAGGTATTTCTACACTGATAGGCACTACAGTGGGGGCTGACCTAATTAAAGGGCGCTGTTTCCTTACTTGAGTGCGAGTGTTCCTAACTAAAGGACGCTCAGACCTAACCTCAATGGATGCATTCCTAGTTAAAGGGCACATTTTACCATCGAGAGTAAAGGTCCTACCAGTGGGATGCCATTGCCAGCCAACTTGGGCACGAGTTCTACCCGTTGGCTTCCATTCAAGACCATTCTTAATTGCATTCATTTCATTAACGTGATCAATCAGACACAAATCATGACGCTGTGAAAACATACATTCATTACAATTCCAGCAATTTAAATCAGAATTCACGAATGGTTTAGGCTGCTGCACAGGCGCAGAGCTTTTAGTCTTAACATGATTCGTTTTATTTAAAACTGAACTAGCATTCCTATTGTGGACTTCTACTTTCTTCTTTGTGGCACTACTAGTGGCGGGCTTGATCTTAGCTTTCTTGAGTGGCGATCCTTTAGCCTTAGTAGTCTCTTTTAATCCTGTAGAAGGCAAATTGGGAACATTAGCAGCAGATTTTAAAGGTGTCTTACTTGATTGTGCCAATGACGGTTTCGCTCCTGGAGTCTTATTAAATGGAGTGACAGCAATGGGCCTATTGTTAAGTAGTGCTGAACCTGGTGTACCTATGTATTGTAAATAAGCCAAGCAATATTGAACTCGCTTAACATATTCATGAGCCAAATAATAGTCGCTACTTGAGGGATCTAAGGCATAAAGATCGTCTAAAATATCCCTAAGAAGATCGACATGCTTAATGGCATTCCTCATATAATCATCGTATACAGCCGGGTTTCTCTTATGAAGCGGATTCTTATAAAGCACTACTTTCTTGGTTGTTGGAGCACTAGTGGACGGTGCAGAGTCGGTAGCTAAGTTATCAACTACTTCTTGTCGGGTGAGAAGAAGTGTCTCCTTTAACTCAGCCAAAACCATATTTTTGTCTATGAGCAGGATGTTCAAGTCAGAGATTTCTTCGTACTTTTGGTTCAGTTGTTCAATATAATATTGTTGCTGTGTCGCATTAAAAGCGAATCGATCTTCTAGTGAACCATAAAGAGCGGATAGTCCCTGCCTTGTCCGATCCATCTCCCCTAGAACAGTTGATAGTCTAATTTCTAAGACTTGGTTTTTAGACTCTGCTGCCTCTAGTTCCATTCTTAATGTTTCCTTTGATGATATCTCTCTCTTCAATCTCATGATTTCTTCCTCTAATGTCTTAACAATTGCAATCATCTTGTCACTTGTCTCAACACCGTTTTCACAAACATTTGATATCAAAAGATTTTCATTTTGAGCTTGTTGTTTTAGTTCTAAAGATATACAATGTTGTTCTAGTTGATTAAAGCGTTGAGAAAGTAAATTATAAGAATCTTGTAGCTTTAAAAACTCAGCGTTAGATTCGTGACAAGAATGATTATCTACCTCATTTACAGTTTCAGCAACATTTACAGAAATATCACAAACATCATCACAAATATCCTCACAAATATTCACAGCATCACAATTCATCATAGCGGATGTAAGCTCATTCGAATATTTAACATTTACAATAGTAAGCACATCACACGAGATTACTTCGGACAAGAATCGGTCATATTCGGTTAAAATCTTTTCCTTTTCAATTAGTTGCAGTTCGTAAGCGGTGTCCATTTCATAAAACACTTTTTGAACTTCCCCAATTTCAAACTGAAGATTTTCCTTAAGAGATGCAAAACTTCCTTTTAGACTTTCGACAAACGGATTGATCTTAGTTTTAAACACCTCGTTCATGTGTTCGAAAGCCCATTCTCCGGCGTTTAAGCCATTTGAAGTCGTACATTCCAAAATGACCTTGTCAAAGGTAGTAAAGTATCGGTTAATCTCTTTCAAGTTTAACCATACAGTGCTAACCGGTGGAAGATTCTTTGGAATTTCCTTAGGATCTTCCATGTTGACAAGTGTAGGAAATGTACTAGGGCGTTCTTCCTCTAACATGTAGGTCGGTGCTGTGATGAGATCTTTATCCATATGGAAGCGAACTCTAAAATCAGTTTTAGCAAGCTCCTTATTCATTTTAAAATAATCACATTCGGGATATTTTGCAGAATTGTATGACCGATCCTCATCAACTAGAGCCTTACTTGTTCTATCATTGGGAAAAACAATCGGGTCTAAAGCCAATCCTAATTGAGTTGCATTATAAAGTCTAGGACTATGTCTTAAAGCTTGTTTTGCATATCGTGGATTAGGGGGAAGGCCTTTTAGACGTGATAAGTTAAACTCTTTAAACGAAGCATCAAATAAGTGAACTAGTTGTGAAGCAGCGTATTGTCTTAATAGCAAGTAGTCTAGACTTCTAATCTTATTAGTAGCATTAATCTCCATTTCAGTCTTCTTAGATTCGAGTATTTCAAAATCAGTTTGAAGTTTCTGAAAATTAGTGACCACTAACTCCTTTTCTCTAAGTTCACTAGACAGATTTGCTCTTAAGTTCTCGATTTCTTGCAAGTGACCCATTTGTTTGTTTCTAAAGTGATCATATTCGAGATTTGTGAGAACACTAGACGAAGGCACTAATTCCAAAGTTTGTACTTTCTCATTGCTTAAGGCAAGCTCTTCAGACAAATTCTTATTCTTAGCTAAGGTTTCTAAGAGTGCAGCATTCATTTGGCTAAGTAGTGTAGCAGGAACCATGACCAAATCTTGTTGAGCAGGAGTAGGCATATGCGAACTGGTTCCCGGTTGTGATTCACTCAAAGTCTGGGGACTCACATTGATATTGCTATCATTGTTTGTCTCCTCGTTTGAAAGACTCACCACCGAAGATTCATTCGAATTAGCACTCTCTTGCCCAACTTGATGTGGTTGAATACTAGCATCAGTGGCATTATCCGTGTTATTAATAGGTACCTCAGATTTCTTATCTGGCCCTAAGCTGGAGAAAGTTGCCATGAAAGCAGCCTTTGCAGTCTGAAAGTCATCACAATCGGAATCATACGCATCAAGATCATCGGCTTGGTAAGCTGCATTTTGCGTAGTGACAACGTCTTGTTCAGCAATCCCTGGGTCAGCAAGAAATGCAAGCTCCTCTTCATCAAGTTCCCTTCCTTGCGCCTGAGCATTTACCAGATAGATCTTTTCTGCAAACCACTGTCCATCCCTTCTCCTCTTGGGTTTCTTACAATCCCTGGACATATGACCCTCTTCCTTGCAGTTGTAGCATGTAATCATTCTCAACTTGCCTGTATTAGCCCGTGGAGGGTTGTTGACCATTGGAGCAGGAGCAGGATTGGCGGTGCGAACATTGGTTGATGTGGAAGTTCTCCCCTGATATGGCTGAATTGGCTGAACCATTACTCTGCCATTCTCAATTGTAGCTTGTTGGCGAGAATTGGATGAATTCCTCAACTGATTGTTGGTAGGAGCTGATCCTCTGAATCCTCGTTTGCTTAAAGTTCTTGTGAGGTAAGCAGACATAGTAGTTAGCACTTCAACTGGGTCAGCTCCTTGTTGGAATACAGGAACTGGGACTTCCTCATCATCACAATATAGTGCTTGATCTGGATGAGCTGCATAATCAGTATAAGGAAGACTCATTTGATTCAGGTAGCTTGTTGGATATGCTGCATTCTCTTGATAAGAAGAATATGATGGCTGAGCATAATGTGCAACATTTGCTGGATGAGGTTGTGAAGCATACTGTGGTGATGGTGCATTGAACCGATATTGTTGCTGATGTGAGGTGGGTGGTTGTGGTAGAATCGAGTATTGGGGAAAGGCTGGTGTCATGTAAGGTGATTGATGATAAGCTTGATGTCCCAAGATATAGGGTGTGTTGTTGTGAGACAAGCTTGGTTGATTCGCCATCAATGCTAAAGAATCTGGGTGCATACCACGAGGAGAACGGTGCATAATCACATGCTTCTCATGCTGCTGAAGGAAGGCATAGATTTGATCTAAGTTGCACTTATGCAAATCCCGGGTTAACTTCACATCAGTAATGTACTCACCCCATTCAGCTTGAGGTAGAGTATTCAAGAATTTGGTGTTAACCTGGAATGGTGCAATCACAAGATTGTATACATTCAGATCATTCATAAGTGTGGTGAATCTGAAGTAATAATCGTGGAGCGTTTCCCCTGGGTTGTAGGTGAATCTATCAAACAAATCATACAGCTGACACTCCCTTTCTTGTTTGGTGAGAGACGTGCCTTGTAGCAACACCTTAAGACGTTCCCATAGATCCTTTGCCACCGTATACTGACTCACCATCCTATAGATGTCATGGGGAAGTGCTTGGAGAATTGTTTGAAGAGCTTTTTCATCTGCATCTGCAACGAGTTGTTGTGCTGGAGTGAGTTCTTCAAATTCTCGTGGTCTAGTCACGTTGTCAACCGTAATGGTACCATAGTCGAGTGGACCATTCAAAATCGATTTGACCATAAGCCTTCCGTATGTCGGTTTCCCCTTTAGATATTGCATCATTCGACCTTGCCATGCCTCAAACACCTCCTTAATGAGCATCGGTGGACGGCTATCAGTTCCCGTTATGATTGATATATCCGTAAGAGATGTCATCTGAGGCATTACTGAATTTGGATTCATTTTGTTTTTCTTCAAAGAAACAGAGATTATCGGTTGATCGAGCAGTGAAGTAAAGCTTGTGAATTGTGTTGTGTTTTTGTTGTATGAAACCAAGATTAAATCCTCTAAAAAATCGTCGAAAAAACAAGCAAAATCACCCTTGATTCGGAACTTTTTGTTGATTCGGAAGTTTGATTCGGAAGATTACCTTGATTCGGAACTTTGTGTTGATTCGGAAGATTACCTTGATTCGGAACTTTTGGGTTGATCCGGAACTTCTTGACTCGGAAGTTCTTGGTTCGGAACTTTGGCTTGATCCGGAACTTTTTGACTCGGAAGTTCTTGGTTCGGAACTTTGGATTGATCCGGAACTTCTTGACTCGGAAGTTCTTGGTTCGGAAGTTTCTGATCCGGAACTTCTTGGTTCGGAAGTTTCTTGATTCGGAACTCCTTGACTCGGAACTTCTTGGTTCGGAAGTTTCTTGATTCGGAACTCCTTGACTCGGAACTTCTTGATCCGGAAGTTTCTTGATTCGGAACTCCTTGACTCGGAACTTCTTGATCCGGAACTCCTTGATCCGGAACTTCTTGATCCGGAACTCCTTGATCCGGAACTTTTGCTGAATAAACAGTAAGTGTTCCGATGAACAGTCGAACCCCAAAAAATGAAGATTAAGCCCAGATTTTGACCAAATAACCCAAAAAGTTTTGTGCTTTCGACTAAAATAAGTAACAACTAATACTTATCCACTAATCCCAATCACAAAAACATCAAAAACACCAAGAATCAAGATGATTTTTCTAAAAGAACACTAATACAATCAAAAACTAAAAAACCACACAAATCACCACCTTAAATCACCCCATAGCTCTTGATACCAAATGTAGAATATTGATAATCAATGAATCTATGAAGGGGTTTGTTAACTTCTAGAGAGAGAAAGTTAGAGAGAGAAAGTGAGAGAAACTATGTGAATTTTATTAAGTGGAAATTAAGAAATGATAACAACCAACCCCTTTCCTTAGTGGAAAGGGGTATTTATACTCCAAGTCATAAGTGGACTTGGGCCGGTCCATGACAAGCCCATGGACCGGTTCTTACTTAAGTTAATAAGCAAATAATAACTAAATACTAACTACGAGCTATTACAACATAAATCATATTGTGGAGTGACCGATACTTCTAATATACGTTAAAACGTATTTCTAACATACGTGCACACCCTTTTAGACTTGGTTTAATCCGTCTTCGTAACCGTCATTCTCTTCTAATCCCCTTTATATTTTCTTTCTCAAAAATATAATCACAAAGATAATCAATTCTTTACACACACACTAAGCCTCCTTGGGAAACGAACTTGAACTTATTTGGTCATTAGTGCTTGGTTTTCCTAAACCGACACTTAATACTTGCCACTTTTGCTCTCTTTTCCTAAAGGGTTGCAAAACCACTACATCATTTTGGCGCCGCTGCCGGGGAGGCGTGTTGTGTTTTGATTGGAATTGTTGTTTTTTATATACTAACCATAATTAGTATTTGTATTAGTAGCACTCTACTAATACGTATTATCGGTTTTTGGTTTTTGTGTGAATACTAGTACTATATTGTATACGTAGAACAATAAATTCACAAGTACTCCAAATACGTGATAAATCACAACCTTGACTTGGGAGGTCATTACCCAATCATTGTATTCGAATCTCAAACCAAAGAAAAAGGCAAAAATAGATAAATACTTTCGTGAAGCTTAATCTTGATAATACAAACTATAAGGTGGGTATAAGGCGGATATTATAAAATATATCCTAAGGAAAAAGGCTCTTAAGTGCTTCGCGCCGCCTCGTTTCCCCGCTTGCTTGTGAGTATTTGATTTTGAGAGCTAATCGAGGGTTTTGCCGCCCAAAGTATTACTAAGTATCATATATATTTTCTTGGTTTCCATTGATTAAACCCTCTTGAACGTTTTGGTGTTCCACCAACGTTCTAAAGTCATCGAAGGCGTTCACTTCACGTGATCGTTTTCATTCCTTGAGGCTTCTTTAATCAAGAGATTTGATTAAGGAGGAGATTTGTAGATTTGTGTCTACTTAATACATTCCACAAAGTTCCAAAAAGGTTAATACAATCAAAAACCACAAAAAATTGAAAAATACAAAACACCAAAAAGAATCTTCTTTGCTCGTCCCCTCGTTGTACGTGACGTTTATGCTAACTCGAAATCAAGCAAGACGTGCACGTAAACGAAAGAACAAAACTCCCACTCCAAACAATTCTAGTGAGGAGTCTCCTATTGACGAACCCATTGTAAGAGAAGCACCAACCATGGCGAATCAAACTATGATGGAGTTACTTCAAGCACCCACCGAGGGTTATGGAGAGGCTATTGTGATTCCCGCTATCCTTGCGGAGAATTTTGAGGTGAAAACGGGTTTGTTGTCGATGATCCAAAACAACAAATTCCGTGGTGATGAGAAGGACAATCCACACAACCATATCCTCCAATTCAATCGTCTTACCGCCTCTTGCAAGTTTAAGGATGTCTCGAATGACTCGATTAAGATGATGCTTTTTCCGTATTCCTTAGCGGGGCCCGCTAAAATTTGGTTAGAGAAAGAGCCACCCAATTCTATATTGACGTGGAAGGATCTCGTGTCTAAATTTGTGAACCAATTTTTTCCGCCCTCTAAGACTACGCACTTGAAAAACGAGATTTCAAAGTTTTCACAAGAATTTAATGAAAGTTTTTCAACGGCTTGGAATAGGTTTAAGGAAATGTTACATGAATGTCCTCATCACGGTTTTTCCGACTTGCATCAAATTGACACGTTTTACAATGGACTTAATGATCATGAAAGGGATTATTTGAATGCCGCCGCGGGTGGTAATTTTTTGTGTAAAACGGTTGAGTAAGCTTTGGTGATAATTGAAAATAGATCTAAGGTGTATAGTCCTCGTAGCACGTCTAGTGTTCGTAAGGCTTCGTCTTCGGCTTCACCTTCTTTGTCTACTACCATCGATGCTTGCCAAATTGAGGAGAACTTGGAAAATAAGATTTTTGATAAGCTTAAAGGACTTTTGATTGAGTTTAAAGTTGGTGAACAAAGTGCTCCCGCTACGGCTAAAGCGGTTGAAGTTTCTTGCATGTATTGTGGTGGAGGTCATGATTTCTCCGAGTGCATTACCAACGGTGGTAACACTTCGAGTGCCTTCGCGGCCACGGGAAATTACAACCAAAACGGTCAAGTTTCCCGCTATAATCAAATGACTCCACCGGGTTTTGGTTCAAATCAAAATGCTAACAACAACTATCGTAACAATCAAGTTGGTTTCAAAAACAATTACAACAAGGGAAACTATGGGAATCAAGGGGCTAATAATCAAGTTTCAAACAAAAATGATTTTCAAAACAACAACAAGGGTTTGCAAACATTGAAAGATCTTCCAAGTGAGTTTGTTGAATATGCTAGTGGGAATGATGCTAGGTTTGACAATATTCAAAGAGAAATCATTAGCCTAAGATCCGAGTTTAAGAACGACTTGAAGAAAGAGTTGAAAAATGAGTTAGCTAATGAACTTAAAATCCACACCAACAAGATGGAAGGAAATGTCACTAGGTTGCAACAAAACCAACAAAAAATGGAACAAGGGCAACATGAGATTAAACAAGAGATGATTAAGGCCGAGAAAAGGCAAACCGAGGCCGTATTGAGGCAATCCAATTTTGAAGATAAAATCTCATCTATGTTTGAGGCAATAATGTGTAAACCGTCTTCGAGTGGTCTTCCTAGAAACACCATATCCAACCCTAAGGGTGAGATGAAAGTAATTACCACACGTAGTGGTAAGACACTTAAGGAACCGACTCCTCAACCAATTGCTCCTACGGAGGAAGCAATTGAGGAAGAACCCGAGGTGGTGGTCCAAAAGGAGCATGTCCCAATCCCACGAAGTACGGCTCATGCCACACCTACGGTTGACCCATTACCATCATTGGAACCCGAGATTCCAAAGGCTATGCCTACTATGCCTCAACCCACACCACCTTTTCCCTATCCATCAAGACTTAGGAAGGAGAAACGACAAGAGCGCGACAATTATCAATTTGAGCTTTTTATGAAAATGTTTCGTGATTTGCACTTTAATGTGAGTTTCGCCGATGCTTTGGTCATGATGCCTCGATTTGCCGCTAACTTTAAGAGTATGTTGAACAACAAGGAGAAATTGCACCAATTGTCTAGTTGTTCATCGGTTTATCTTAATTGCATACCTCAAAAAGTCGGTGATCCCGGTAAATTTTTGATTCCTTGTGCAATCCAAGATATGGAGGAATGCTTCGCCTTGGCCGATCTTGGTGCTAGCATTAACTTGACGCCACTTGCAATCTTCAAGTCGCTCAATCTTCCTAATCTTACTCCTTCACTAATGTCTATCGAGTTGGCCGACCATTCCACGATTCCCGCATGTGGTTTGGCGGAAGACGTTTTTGTGAAAGTGGGGAAGTTCTACTATCCCTTAGACTTTATCGTTGTTGATATCCCCACGGATCCTCAAGTTCCTCTCATTTTAGGTCGTTCGTTTTTAGATACGTCTATGGCTTTGATCGATGTTCATGCTAGAAAGATCACCTTACGTTTCAATGACGAGGAACTTGTTATAAACGCAACTCAAAACTCTCAAATTTCTCATGTTTATTCCGTTGCAACCATAAACCTCGTTGATATGATTGACGTGGTTTGCGAGGAATTTTCACCAGAAGTTCTAGGTTTTGGTGATGAACAAACTAGTGGCAATCCCACTATGTTGGATCCAATTCTTGATAATTCGACACCAACCTTCACTCCATTTGAAGGTGGTGGTTTTACGTTGGAAGAATTCGATGTTCCACGTACTTGTGACGAAGACCTCGACAACGATGAGGACTTCTCGATTATCAAGGATTTTCTTAACGATTTCCCATTGCCTCCACCCGAGGAGGTTACGAGTATCGAGCCTAAATCTTCACTTGAGGAACCACCTATTCTCGAGTTGAAAGATTTACCTCCTCACCTCGAATATGTCTATTTGTAGGAGGACGACAAGTTGCCGGTTATTATTGCGAAGGAACTTTCGAATGATGAAAAAACCGCACTTGTCGATGTTCTAAAGGACCACAAAAGGGCAATTGCGTGGAAGTTATCCGACATTAAGGGGATCGATCCTAAGTTTTGTACCCACAAAATTTTAATGGAGGAGGATTACAAGCCCGCAATCCAAAGTCAAAGGAGGGTGAACCCCAAAATTCACGACGTCATCAAAAAGGAGGTCCTTAAACTCCTTGACGCGGGAATGATTTACCCTATTTCTAATAGCCGTTGGGTGAGTCCTATTCATTGTGTCCCTAAAAAGGGAGGGATGACCGTTGTGCCAAACGATGCCAACGAGTTGATCCCACTAGACTTGTGACCGGATGGAGAGTGTGCATTGACTATCGAAAGTTGAATGAAGCTACTCGAAAAGACCATTTTCCCTTGCCCTTCATGGACCAAATGTTGGAGCGTCTTGCGGGAAACGAGTTCTATTGCTTTTTAGATGGTTTTTCTGGTTACTTCCAAATTCCCATCGATCCTCGTGATCAAGAAAAAACTACGTTTACGTGTCCATATGGAACGTTTGCCTATCGTAGAATGCCATTCGGACTTTGTAATGCACCGGGAACCTTCCAAAGGTGCATGATGGCTATTTTTCATGATATGATCGAGAAGACGATGGAAGTCTTCATGGATGAATTTTCCGTGTTTGGTAATTCGTTCACTTCGTGTTTGTCGAACCTTGAGAGAATGTTGAAACGTTGTGAGGAAACCAACCTTGTGCTCAATTGGGAAAAATGTCATTTTATGGTTAGGAGTGGAATCGTCTTAGGGCACAAGGTCTCGAAAGCGGGGATTGAGGTAGATCAAGCTAAGGTAGACGTCATCGCCAAATTACCTCACCCCAAAACCGTTAAGGGAGTTAGGAGTTTCCTAGGCCATGCGGGCTTTTATCGTCGATTCATCAAGGATTTTTCAAAGATTTCTCGACCCATTACACATCTTCTTGAAAAAGAGGCACGTTTTGTCTTTGACGAAGATTGTGTACGAGCCTTTGAAATCCTTAAGAGGAAACTTAACGAAGCTCCCATTCTTGTTGCTCCCAATTGGAACCTCCCCTTTGAACTAATGTGTGATGCTAGTGATTACGCTATTGGGGCCGTTTTGGGGAAACGTCATGATAAGCACTTCTTGCCTATTCACTATGCTAGCAAGACGATGACTGAGGCTCAACTAAAATACACTACAACGGAGAAGGAGTTCCTTGCCGTGGTGTATGCATTTGAGAATTTCCGACCTTACCTCGTCTTAGCTAAATGCATACTGTATACGGACCATTCGGCTATCAAGTATCTCAGGGCAAAGCAAGATGCTAAGCCTAGATTACTTCGTTGGATTCTCCTCCTTCAAGAATTTGATCACACCATCGTTGACAAAAAAAGGAGCCGAGAATCTAGCGGCCGATCATCTTTCTCGTTTGGAAGATCCTCACCAAAGTGTTTACGAGCCCAAGGAAATCACCGAAAAATTTCCGCTCGAGACACTTGGTGTAGTGAATTCTAAGCTTGATCCTTCCACCCCATGGTTTGCGGATTTTGCAAATTACCATGCGGGTAACTTCATCGTTAAGGGTATGATGACTCAAGAAAAACGAAAATTCTTTCGTGACGTCAAGTTCTACTTTTGGAACGACCCTTACTTGTTTCGAACTTGTGCGGATCAAATCATCCGACGTTGTGTATTTGGCACCGAAGCTTCTAACATCCTTAGAGCTTGCCATGAGGGACCCACGGGTGGTCACCACGGTGCTAATCTCACGGCTAAGAAGGTGTTTGATGCCGGCTTCTTTTGGCCTACTATTTACCGAGATGCACAAGATCTTGTGAAGTCTTGTGATGCATGCCAACGACAAGGAAAAGCCTCACAAAAATATGAAATGCCACAAAATATCATCCAAGTGTGTGAGATCTTTGACGTTTGGGGTATAGACTTTATGGGGCCGTTCCCATCATCTTGTGGTAATAAGTACATTCTCGTTGCGGTTGACTACCTATCTAAGTGGGTGGAGGCCAATGCCTTGCCCACCAATGATGCTCGTGTGGTAGTCAAGTTTTTGAAAAGCTTGTTTTCTCGGTTTGGAACCCCTCGTGCTATCATAAGCGATCGTGGAACCCATTTTTGTAACGACCAATTCGAAAGGGTCCTAAGGAAATATGGGGTTACACATCGGCTTTCTACGGATTATCACCCACAAACGAGTGGGCAAGTCGAGGTTTCAAACCGAGCTTTAAAGAGGATCTTGGAGAGATCCGTTGGGGAAAACCGACAATTGTGGTCGGATAAGTTAGACGATGCTTTATGGGCCTTTAGGACCGCTTATAAGACGCCCATTGGGTGCACTCCCTATAAGCTTGTGTATGGAAAGAATTGTCATTTGTCTATCGAGTTAGAACACAAGGCTTATTGGGCCCTAAAGCATTGTAATGATGATATGGAGACCGCGGGAAAACACCGGAAAATGCAATTGAATGAATTGGATGAATTGAGAGACATTGCTTATGAAAATTCATTGATTTACAAAGAAAAAACTAAAAAGTTGCATGATTCTAAAATTAAAAACCGGGTTTTTAACATTGGGGATCAAGTTTTGCTTTTTAAATCTTTTCCGGTAAGTTGAAATCCCGTTGGTCCGGTCCATTCACCGTGAATCAAGTGTTTCCGTATGGGACCATCGAGCTAGCTCAAGATGATGGTCCTAACTTCAAGGTGAATGGACATAGGTTGAAGCACTACTTTGGCGGGGAATTTCCATCCTTGAACTACCTCGACCAAGTCACCTTCCCCAATGATAATTAGTATTGAGGGGATCGAGTCGAGCTCATGACTCGGTAATCAAAAACGAGGAGCCTCGTGGGGGAGTCCCATGCTTATCCTATGTACATATTATCACTTTCTAATGTAGTTAACGTGTGGGGATTTGTGCCCTTCCAACCTTTGTTCCGTGGTTGTTTGTGAATTGTGGACTTTAGATGATCATGATCTTCACGATTGGAGCCTCTCGTGTTCATGGGAGCACTCAATATCCATGATATATCCTTTTGATGTTCTAACCTTAGGTTTTTAGCACACTTCATAAACGGCTATTAATTTATTGGTTACACCCTTTCCATGCTAGATTAGGCATTCGACTACGTCTCTAGTATGGGGGTGTTTGCACCCCTAGACTCGAAACATTGAGGACAATGTTTAACTTTAGTATGGGGGGGGTGAATAGATACTTGCCTTGCCAAACCTTCACGCTTTCCAAAGTTTATCTTTTTGTTTATTGTTTTTGTTGCAAATAAGGCTAAAAATGGCCAAATTTTAAATTTTTTTCTCATGTTTTATAAGTGTTTGAAAACACGAATGTAGGTTTTCCGATGGCGAGAATAAGAGTAATTTTTGACTCGACCGTGCGTGTTGAGCACTTAGCTTTGATTCCTTAACTACACATTAGGCTAAGTCTCTTAAATGAGGACGAGAGATGATAGGGTTAATTATAAGTTACTATGCTAAACGTAGAGTACTCGTATTCTTTCAAAAACTCATGTGTTCTCGTTGTTTGCTTATTCTCCCTTCGCATGTAAATATTTTTTGCTTAATAAATATTGACTTAGCGGTTTAGTTAGGATTGTTGGGTTTCTAGTCTTTTCTAGTAGCTTCCGTGTAATTAAATTGGGAAGACATTAAGGTCTCGACAGCGTCACGGTTTTGAAGTATTGGCACCCCAATAATCAAAAGCTTCACCCAATAATTAGATTTCAAGTGCTCACCTAAATCAAGCAAACAATTTGAAGCCCCACAAGGCCGAAAAATCTATGCAAAATTGAAAGTGAATCAAGCCTTAATATTCGAAGCTTTAAAGATCCAAAATTCGCCTTAGCGTGAGGATATACGTCTTTGGCTAATAAAACTACCGATGAGGTGGATAATAAAAGGCAAGGCAAGACCGAAGTCATAATAAAAGCTTCATGGCGAAGTTGAATAAAAGATGGAGGTAAACCAAAGATAATAAGGCCCTTCCGTTAGGGGGCGTATAAAAGTCTTGGTAATAAGTCTCATGTTCAAAACCGTTATAAAACCGTGTTTATCGATTCTTCTTGTCAACTTAATTTTTTGACATCGTTGTCTATTGGGAGGGGTTATTGATTTGATGGTCTTGGTTACACCGTTAGAACTCTATTTTTAGACCTAAATCTCTATTATCGCATAAGTCGAACAATGTATCCTCGTGAAACATTCAAGACAATATAAAATATAAGAGATACAATTTATGAATAATGGGAGGATAAGTACGTGATTAGGGCATATGAGTAGTGTTAGCATTACTAACTTATAATGACAATGATCTCGTTACACGCTTAGCATGGAATTGGGGTGAAATCGAGGACGATGAAATTATTTCTAACGAAGCACTCACGTGTTCTTATTCTATGAACCTAAACGTCCCATTTTGCGATGAAAATCATACATTATGTCTAAAACGCAAGTAGTAGTAGCAATAGAAGTAGTGTAGCTAGTTTATCGTTCAATAAAGTGAATAAAAATGAATTTTGGAGATGCTACGATACTTTATTCTAGCATTGCGTGAGGGCACGACAATGGCTTAGTATGGGGGAGTGATGAGACTGCTTTTATACATAGTCTCATCTTCCAAATAAGGCTTAAAATGCATTAAATATCATCAAAATACCCATATATATGCTTGTGTTTGTTACTTGTGTATTTTAGGTACGGATATTGAGAAAATGACAAAAGATCACAAGAATCATGCAAAAACGAACACGGGAAACGAAGCCGTACAATGAACCAAGCCCTAATGAAGACTTTCCCAAGATCAACCCTTGAAGATTTGAAGAATTATGAAGAATGGTCCTCCAATATTGAAGAATTGACACTTTATACCCTTGTATCCTCACAATTACAAGATTGGTCCCTAAAGTTTGTCAAAATTACAAAAAGGACCCTCCACTTTGAAGATTTGGCAAGTTTAGCCCCTCAACAAAGCTAAATTGTCAACCAATATCATCCACAAAGTCAAATACATCATGAAGTCCTTCAAAGTACAAGAAATAACAAGTTTGGTCCTTTGAAAATTCCAAAATTACAAAAAGGACCCTCAACTTTCAACATTTGGCAAAAATGGTCCCTCATCAAACATGACTTGGCAATTTCAGTCCTCCAAAATGCTCAACATACACTTCAAGACCATTATCCATCATCAAAATGCCAAATCAGCCCTTGAAGAATTCAAAAATGGCAAGAAATACCCCTAAAAATACTTTGGAAAAGTATTTGGGGCAAAAGTGTGAAAATGAAAACTTGAAATACAAAGGGAATACGTTTTTGGCAGTTTAATTTGCAAATGAAAGGAGTATAAAAGATTGAGGGTTAAACCTGGCAGACATGATAGTTACCTTAACCAACCAAGACATGCCACGTGCCCCACTACCTCTTTTTAACCAATCACAAGCCATAAACCTGCCATGTCACAATCCCACTCAACCGGTTATATAACTAATTTATTTAGTTATATTAATCACGCGCTAAACACTTATTCAAATCCTAAAACAGATTAAAACACCCACTATTCACACATGAACACAAATTGGGTATTTGTGTTTAAGCCAAAATTAAACCACCAAAACCTCCAGATTTGTGATTAGGCTTGTCTTAATCATAACCCAACTAAAAAATCCCTTGCCACCTCACCACACATGTCACATGGGACATGCCCTGCTACAAAGAGGAAGAAGATGCCAAAATAGCCAGAAGAATCCAACGTCCCACAAGCAGCTTACATCCTAAGCTTACTTTGGACCCTTTGATCAAATTTCACCCCTGCCAACTCATGCAAACGTCCAAGAAAACATCACATGAGTCCAAGGTTTTCAAATTCTACAAGGGCATATTTGGGACTTCAAGCATTAGGGTTTTTAGTTCTTAGCTGTTCCTTAGTCACTTGTAAGGCTATATAAAGCCATTTAGGTCATTACATTCCAGTTTGCTTTTTGATTTTTCCTTGTTCAAGTTTCTGTAAATCCCATTTCAAACTTTAATGAAATTGTGTTTGAAACATTGAAGAAAAGTCATTGGCCAATCTTTGTTACTGCTTTCTATTGTTATATGATTGTTAGTTTAGAAGCTAAAAACCTATTTTCACTTGGAGGTTGCAAAAGTTTGCAATTTTCCTCATTCTTGATATTTTGCTAAGTTCTTGTTCCAATCTTGGAATTCTTGGGTTATAGGGCTGATCATAGCATCCTAACTGAGTTAGTTAAGGTGTTGTGAGGCTTATAACTTGGGGATAATCAAGTGTGGGGTAACAAGGTTGCATAAATCAAGATTTTTCAAAGTTTCTATTTTTATACACTTGTGCTTTAACCTTGTTCAATCTTAGCAGGCTTATTGTGGAAGCTTGTGCTTGTTCTTGCTAGCACATAAGCTCAAAATTCGTGGGTGTGGATGTACATCCATGAGGTTTGCATACTCAATCTCAAAATCTGCTTAAATTCATGATTTTTGGTGATATTTGTATGAAACTTGTTATCTTGTGAATTTTGTGGCTTGTTCTTGCTTGAATCTGCTAATCTTACCTGCTTTAGTGTTAATTGATGCTTGGGTAGTCTTGAATCTCACTTTTACTTTGAAAATTTTGATTTGGAAAAGATAAAGGGGTGTTTGGGACTAACTGTTTGTGCTTGTAACTTGTTATTGTGTTAAGGGAAGTTGGTGTTTATGCTTTGTATCTAATAAATACCTTGTTGAAAGTATTTTACTGCAAGTTTTTGGGTTTGAACACTTGAATCAAACAATCTGCTATATAGACTTTGATATTACCTGTTTTGACCTAGGATTTTGGGAACACTTAGTGTGTATGCATGCTTAGGGATAAAAGTGGTATAAACATAGTCACTATAACCTGTTTGAAAGATTTGAGGTGTTGAATCTGGCTTAAGTGTCAAATACATCAGCAAAGTAGAAAACTGCATGTGTTAGTGTTCATCAGTAACTTTCATTGCTTGAATCTTGCTTAATTCTTTGAACCATTGCATGAAACCTGTTTAGACTTGCTTATTGGAGTTTATAATAGCTTTTGTATGCATTTGGTTGAATTTGGTTGGCTGATTTGTGCTAAAACTGCTCATAAGTGCTTAACTGCTTATTGTTCATGTCTGTGCAATGTCTTGTGATTAATTGATTAAACTGTATCAATTGGGTGTTAGTGATTGTGTTATTTTGATTGTTATTGACTCCTTTTGATCCAAAGATCATTTGGGTGCCTTTGTGTAATCTGAATCTCCAAAAAAGTCACTAAAGACAAAAAGCCAAACAAGTCAAGCAGTGGAAAAAGTTTCCACTGCTCAACACTCAAAACTAGCCCCTGCTAGTGCAATTTTGTCATCAGCTTATCAATAAGCCATTCTAGCTTATCCAGACTTGCAACAACTTATTTTTTGTAATAGGTCTTCATTATTTGACCCATTTAAGTAGACTGGAGCTTATTGGACTTTGACTTTGACTTTTTACTAGAAAACCAACTACTTTAACTTTTTACATAAGTGCTTATTTGATTTTCCAGCTTATTGAGTGTGCTTATCTGAAAACTCTTTGTTGATTTTTCTTAATTAAGTCATTTAAAAGCTTTTGGAACTTGAATCAGCACTTGGGGTGGCCTAGAACTCAAAAACGACTATTTTGTCGTTTTGTGTAGATTGCTTATTGCATTTTCAGGCTTATTCCTTGGGCTTATTTCAAATTTCTTTTTGCAGAAGTCTTTGTTAGGTCAAAAGAAGCTTGTGTGTCAAATTTTAGCTTATGGCATTGGCTTATAGCTTAATGGGCCAAAAAGCCCATTAAGAATAAGCTGCTTGTTATAAGCTAGCTTATTTCACATTTTCAGCTTTTGGGCCTTTGGAAAAAGTTGTTTAAAATCAAATTTTGAGTCAACCTGTGCTTTTGGGCTTATTTTGAACAATTTTTGTTATTGGGCCCAATTTTGGCCCAATAGTGTACTGTTTTGGGTTTAGCCCATTTTCAAGGCCCAATAGGGGTATTTAGGTAATTTCACTTTCATTTCTGAGTTATTTAGGTTAAATTAAGCTAGTTTGCAAGTTTTTAGAATTTTTTATGATTTTTGGATTTTTAATATTATTTTAATATTATTTTATTATTAAAAATTAAAAGTATGATTTTCCAAGTTTTTACATTTTTCCTAGGTTCTAAACACTTAATTAGGATTTTTGAAACTTTCCAAATATTTTTAGGATCTTTTAATTATTTTCTAGAATTAATTTAATTTTTAATTGATTTTAGTAGTTTTTAATTGTTTAAAAATAGTTTTTATTGGTTTTAAAATTTTGAAAAAATAGGTTTTAGCTTAATTAGAGTATTTTTGACGTTTACAAACTTTAAAATCTTGTTTAGGGCTTTTTAATAATTAATTTTGATTTTTAGGGCTTTGATTAGCATTAAAAAGTCATTATCTAATTAATTAAAAGGTTTTAGCAAGCTTGGATTTTTTGTAAACTCTTAGAATATTATTGTGGATTTTTGGTAATTTTTAGGAATTTTTAGGATAAAATTTTAATTTTGGCACCTTTTACGGTTTTACGTGCACACCCTTTTAGACTTGGTTTAATCCGTCTTCGTAACCGTCATTCTCTTCTAATCCCCTTTCTATTTTCTTTCTCAAAAATATAATCACAAAGATAATCAACTCCTTACACACACACTAAGCCTCCTTGGGAAACGAACTTGAACTTATTTGGTCATTAGTGCTTGGTTTTCCTAAACCGACACTTAATACTTGCCACTTTTGCTCTCTTTTCCTAAAGGGTTGCAAAACCACTACATCACCGCCTCAGCTATCACACTTTCACAGTGTGTTCCATGTGTCCTTACTCAGAGGATACAACTATCATCCAGTCCATGTATTCCAGTATCCGCTTGATCAGATTCGAGAGGATCTTTCATATGTCGAAGAACCTGAGAGAGTTCTTGAACGACAAGATCGTGTCATGCGAAGGAAGATGATGCCTTTCGTCAAAATATCCGGGAGGGATCATCCTGAGCGGAAGCCACTTGGGAGACGGAGGAGTCTATACGGGCTTCTTACCCTCATTTCGAGTTCTGATTCGGGTATGTTTCTTTCAGTTTATGTTTTCTCCAATTCGAGGACAAATTGTTCTTTTAGAGGGGAAGAGTTGTAAAAACCGCATTTGAATACTATGAACAGTACACATGAACAGTGGACGTACGAAAATACGATAAATTTAAAACTTTCTATTTATAATATAACTCACGTGTCACGATATTTAATAACATGTAATTACGTATATATTATAAATGCATTTACGATCACGACATATAAAATCCACCCAAAAGGACCATGAGTCTCTTGAAACCCATAGTAAGGATCACCCAAAAGGAGGGAAAGTGGGACACCCAAAATTGGAATGTTTGAGTGTGGTGGAGGTGGAGGAGGCATGTTCTCCCAGGGTGATGTGGGTGAGAGTGGAGGCATGTTCCCCAAAGGGGAAATGGGTGAGTGTGGAGGTATGTTCTCCAAGGTTGGTGAAATGGGTGAGTTGGGAGGGGTAAATGGTGAAGTCACCAAGGTGTCATTAAAGTCATTCACAAAAGGAATGCTTTGGATTGGTTGGGGTTGTGTGGTCACATCCAAGGGTGCACTTGGAGTGAAGGGTGAAGAGATCTCATTCATTCTTGAGTTGAGTGAAGAGGAGGTAGAACCAATGGAGTGGTTAGTACCATGGGTGGATGTTGTCTTGCATGGTGCAAGGGGTGGTGAAGGTGATGAGGAAATGAGGATTGGAACCATCTCATTTTTGGGTGTGTGAAAGGATGAGGAGTTAGGCTTGGGTATCTTAATCCTAATCTTAAGTATCTTCCTTGGGGTATTTGAGGTTTTTGTAAAAACCATGGTTGAGAAGGGTGGTTTAAGGGTTAGGGAAGGATGTTTTGATATGTGAAGAACATGACTAACAAGGTGGGTTTAAATGGGTGAGGGGATGATCCAAACTAGTAATGGGTTAAAATCATTTTAGGTGAATAATGAATTTAGGTAACCTAGTTTAGGAAATATGCAGGTTTTTGCAAAGAATCATGCAAAGTTTACACAGATTGAAGAAAATAGTGTAAAGTAAAAGATTCTGTCGGACACAGTGGCGGCGGTTCCTTATCTAGGACCGGCAGTTCCTTATCGATAAGGAGCCGCTGGTCGATATGGAACCGCGACCATAGGTCTTTCAAAAATTTCACATCCCAAATTTTGGTTACACGGATTTTTACCAAAGGACTCACAAGCCAAAGTTAACTACTGATCAAAATCTAAGAAGCTAACTATCATAAGGAATGCACAAAGCTAGGTAAATCACAAACATGATGGCATAAACAATATTTAGGATCAAAATAAATAGTAATCCGAACATGTAACATAAGTTGATACACAACCAAACCAAAGTAATAATAAGCAAATGTTTTAAACATCACAAGACAAGTAAACTTTGACATAATTCAAAGTCTTCACCTCCTTTTCTTGCCTAATCCCTTGATCATTTTTCCCAAGTACTTGATTCCCTTTCTTGACTCAATCCGGTGTTCATGCAAATCACCTTGGGTTCGAAGATTTTGACGGTAAAGTTCCTCTAAATTGAGATTATTAGGAACTTCACTAGAGGAATGGTGAGGAGGGGAAGCAATGTCATCTAAACCATGCACGAATGAGTTTGTGGAGTGGTGAGAAGAGCTCGAAGAATCAATGGGAGCACTTGTGCCAATGCCATCACCATCACTTGTTGGCATGTCCATGTCCTCATCATTGAACTCTTGTTGGTCGGATTTACGATAACATCTTGTCTTTCTTTTATATACCTCCTGAATAGGTAGCATGACCTGTTTGACCGGTTGAAACTGAGAAAGATCAAGATTTGGAAAATCACGGCCAACCCTTTTAAAAAGGCGAGTGAGAAGCATTGCGTAAGGGAGGTTTGTTTTAGGCTTGTGAATAGCATAATTGATCCGTTGAGCGATAAAATATGCCAAATTGTAATTGGTGTTGGTAAAGATGAAATATAACATATGCACTAAACACGCCGGAACATGATCCCGGTTTCCACCAAGACAGAACACATTTTCCCTAAGGATATTGGTCCATTGGACCATATTATCATTAAGGTCGCTTAAGAGAACCTCATGACGTTTCACCGAACGTACCTTAGTATGAAGGCTTCTCTTAACGGGTCGATTACGCTTTTTGGAGACAATGTCGACAATGAAGTCAAGATCAATTTCCTCATGATCATTTGGAGGACAATTGTAGTATTCAAGGAGAGCACTAAGCTTCCATTTATCCGTGAAGCGACAAGTGCCTACAAATGGGACATCAAGAATTTGACCAAAAACTTCGAGAGAGTATTGAATGAGTTGATCTTTCAAGATGAACCTAACAAATATTCCATCGTTGTTTTCAATGACGGAGTATGTGCTAAAGAACTCCAATAGGAATCGAGGATAGATATCTTCCTTAATGTTCAACAAACAATCAAATCCAATGTTTTCAAACATGGACTTGATGTAGACATAATCCTTGATATCCTTTTGGACAACTCTACCCTCATGAAAGCAACGAGATTGAAGGGAGGAAAAAGTATGGGCAAGGTGAGTTGAGTGACAGAATTCGATAGGTTTCCATATACTTTTTGGTGAGTTGATGATCCTTTTGGTATCGTGAAGGCATGATTAGTACCTAAATAAACACAAGAAAATATTTTTCCAGTCACTCATATGAAAAATTAGAATCAAAAATCAAAAAAAATATGAGAATGTGTTATATCAATTTCTTGACAAACAAAGGATTGAATCCATTTCATTCTCATGTTCACAATGTAGCTATTCCATTATTTACCAAGAACATATGAACTATGTTGGATCAACAATGGACTTAGAACATTGGTTTTTCAAAACAAGGTTTTTAGGTAAGCATTAACAATGCCATTACCTATTTGTTCATGGGTTCATCTAAAATCCATCTTTTAACCAAAATCATTTAGCCAAAATTTGGATTTGTTCTACAAGTGGGTTTTAGTGAAATCTTAATGAATATGAACCTAAGGAATCATAGTAAAATAACCATGTCAACCCACATTCCTATTAAGGTTTTAATTCAATTTCAATTTTAAAAATTCCCAATTATGAAAGGATGAACCCTAGAGCAAAATAGATGAAATTGAAAGAAAATACTTACAATTAATTGATGTTAGATGAAGGATGAGTGAAACCCACAACTTGGAATCAACTAGTTTGAGTGACTGAAGGTTTTGGAAGCTTCAACAATGGTGGAAAAAGGGTAAACCGTCGGCTGTGTGTTTTTGGGAGAGAGAGGGTTTGGTTTGAAAAATATTATTTTATTAAAATTGGCACTCTGACAAACTTTACTGCCCACGGTACCTTATCGATAAGGAACCGCGGGTTTGAGCCGCCAAGATAAAGAACCGCCTACAGAGGCAGGTTTTTATCAATGAAAAACGCCAAATTTTAAAAACCAAGTTTTTCTAAGATACTTAAAAATATATCATAAACCTTTTAGAATAACATTGGATCATCAAAACACTAGGCAATATGTTTTAATGAAGGATTACGAGTTGAATCAAGATCGAAAAGAACCGAAACGGACAAACGACTACTCGTAGCAAAACAGCAAAGTGGAGAGAAGTCAAGGGAAGTGAATCAAGACTAGGACCAATGCTCAAGGGATTAATGACAATCTTCAAATAGTGGTAACGAATAGCTTGTGTCATATATAGTGGTTTAAGGCGTGACTTTCCGGCGAAACGTTAAACGGCTTTGGTAATGAATAAACACAAAGCAATTATTCATGTATAGACTAAGATCACTTTCAATAATAGTCTTAGTCTAAACCAAAATATGAGCAAGCTATTAATTCACTTTCTCTCCCACAAAGGGCCTACTAACCGTATGGGTGCAAACCATGAAAATCATGCTTGATACTTTAAGCTACTACTAACTCACTCTACATCACCATAGTGAGTCAAGTATCCAAGTAATGAAGGTTTGAGAGGATAAAAGAAAAGAATCACAAAGCACAAAGAAATGTCAAGGCAAGGATGCCAAGAACAAGCACATAGTCAAGCAATGATCAAAAGAATGATCAAAGGGCGTGTGGAAGAAAGAAAGCATACCTTGGCCATAAAGAGCAATCCATCAAGGAATCAATGCTATGCCCAACAATGACTATGATGAGTACTAAGTCTCAAAGGACTAGTATCATTCCCAATCATCTTGGTATCATCATTCAAAGATGTTAAAGATCAATGAAGATGAGTCTTCTACAAGTGCAAGTAACTCAATCCACAACCAATTAAGTGATTGATCTTCATGAGTACCTACACAAAGCAAGATGCAAACTAGTAGATACATTTCAAGAGTAGATCTAAAATGCATAAATACTACTAATCTTAAGAGGGATGCAATATTATCAATTAAAAGACCTATTTTTCAAAAACAAAATAGTTTTGACCAAAGAGAAACCTTAGTACAACTTGACCTTCTAATTTGAGGAGACAATGGATCGATCCAAGTTTCAAAGTACAATATACTTCAAAGATCTTGAGTGACCATCGCTCTGATACCAATTGTAGAAACTAGAAGGGGGGGGGGGGGGGGGTTGAATAGTTTCTCTTCGATTGGCAACCAAATTAGAATTACTTTCAATTTGGTTTGTATCAAAACTATCTTTTGCTTGAAGCTAAGTTGCATAATGATTAGGTTCAATTCAAATGCACTAGCAAAGATAATAGGTAAGTGTAATGATAATGAAATAAGTAAAGAGTAAGGAAGGAGACAACCTAGTGCGAAGACACCAAGATTTATAGTGGTTCGACAACGAGGCTCTATCCTCATTTCTACTCCACTCCTCGAGTACACCTACTCGAGATTTCCACTATATCTACAAGCTCCCTTCTTGGCGGAGAAAACCTTACATCGTCGCTTACATTATTTTCCGACACTAAGCTAAATGTCGAGACCTAATCTTTAGCTAGGACCAATCTACACAACGTTGCCTACTTCACAATTTAACGACACAAGGCTAGATGTCGAGTTCTAATCTTAAGGTAGAACCAATCTTCACGACGTTGCCTACTTCACCATTTTACGACACAAGGCTAGATGTCGAGTTCTAATCCAAAGCTAGAACCAATCTTCACGACTCTTCACTTTGAAGCTAAGTGAAAACTTCACACAACACAACTACTAATCACTTTCAAGTTTAGTGAGAACTCACAAGACACAACCACATCACTTTATAGTTTAGTGAGAACTACTAATCAAATCTATTACAACTCAATTAGACATATCCAAGTACACACATGTAGCTTGGATCTACACAACACAAATCCAAGCAAACACATATGCAATGGATGTACACAACAAATCCAAGTATTCACAAATAACTTGGATGAACACAACTAGTCCAAGTATTCATAAATACAATGGATTGACATAAAACAAAAAGGGTATCATGATGAATATGACTAGCTCATAGATTCGTCTTTATCACAACACTAGTGAGTGAGTGATCTTCTCATTGGACAAGTTAAAGGAGGGGATCATGAGGATAATCATATGTAAACATCCTTAACACTTTAAGTAATCATTTACTAATGATTATGTTATAGAAAAGAAAAAGGAGGCTGAGAAAAACGTCCAAGAGGCTTATTGGAAAATGAGATTTAACCCACTATTTAAAGGAGACAAAGTATAACGGATATATAACGGCTATCTGGGCGCGGTAGCTTATCTAGCCCCGCGGTTCCTTATCGCTAGGGAACCGCCTAGCTACTTAAGGTTCTGCCCCTAGAGTACGCTCCGTTTTTTGTCTTTTAGTGGGGTAGGAATATCTGAGGTATTTGAAGCCTTTAAAGGATATTCTAATAACATATGGAATATGCTATTTTCAAATTTTCATTTTCCATTTTAATAAAACATTTTCTAAAAAAGAAAGTTTATTAAAAAGTCTTTTGTCATATTAACAAAAGTGAGTTTTAAGGATAATCATTTTGATGATCACTAAGTATGATTAAGAAAGGTTAGTGATATGATTATTACCTTGATGATAGTGTTAGTTAAATAATTCGTTTTGTGTTTTACACTAAATGTGTTGTATAGTTTGTTGTGATCAAAACTAAGAAATATTAGTTAACACTAATAATGTTTTTAGGCATCACTTGCATTAACATATTATTTCTTAAAAGTAATGAAAATAATTATTTTTTGACAATTTAACCCTTTTAAAATGAGTAAATATTATTTTGACACTTCTGAAAAAATGATTTAAGCTTCGTCCATATTGATAAAAGACATCTTCTAAAAAATACACTGATAATTATCAGAGTGTGCTATAGTGTCTTAAATTCACCAACTCAACCATGCATAATCAAATAGTGTCTTAAATTCACCAACTCAACCATGCATAATCAAATAAAAGAAACAGTCCTTATCATCCATCTCTACCCTTCAGAAGTTGTGTCATAACTGATAGCTGGAAAATCTTCGCAGCCATAGGATAACAACGCGCACTTGTAAAGCAAAGATGGAAAACCATGCTAAATGTATTCAGGAGCCTGAACATCGCTGTACATAATCTGATATGAATGGCGACCAATCGTAGCGTGGTGTGTTGTTCATAGTCTGTATTCAGAATCATATCTAACTCGCATCTGTTCGAGGTAAATGCGATAGTAGATTGGATCTTATCATTAGACTAAAGGAAAACCTTCATACACATGTGCGATACTAATGGCGTCCTTTATGGTCATGGATATATGAAATGTGTGATCGAGAATGAAAGCGTCATATCATTACATGAAGTGAACGTTGCAGATTTCACTGAATGTTTTTCGCCTGTCTTACGCAGGACGGACACTGCGCGTTCAAACGTAAACAATACGCCAGTGATGGTACTGGAATTCTTATGGCCTGATTCATTCATGGCACAACAGAATGGGTATACCCATTAGAGGTACTCTGAATTACTTAGGGTTATTTCAGATGATAGATGTGAATCGTGTGTCCTGACTCGTGTCTTTAGAAGTATGCGTATGACATGTGCCTTGACTGGTATCTTGACATGTGTCTTTAGAAAATATACGTGAGACATGTGTCTTGACTGATGTCTTGACATGTGTCCCGAGATGTGAAACGAATAAGATTGAAAATCTTAGGTTGTCATGCCAGAATTGGCAGATCGGTTGGACTGTCGACCTTTAGTTTCCGACCACGTCCGTTGCCGGAGTTTTCGTCGTTATAGTCATAGTGTTTGATGTCACGGTAGTTGTTACTACCTCCTTGTCTGTTAGTTCCATGACAATCATTATTATGACTGTGATTCATGTAAACTTCCAGCTAAGTGCCGGCTGCCACCGGTTCTCACTCATATGCTGGAAAAGACAACTGAATGTCGTGTGACATATGACTGAGGGGATAAAGACATAGAATGAAATGATAATGTCTGGCGAATGAAGTATATTTCTAGTCTGGTTGCTCCGATATATCGCCTTCGTCTTTGCCTCGTAGAATCTTCAGGTATGTGAGCAGCAACCACCTTAGCAACAACATCTTGTAGAGTTCCCAAATTATAAGCAACCTCACCATCTTGTAGAATCTCCGGTTATGAGCATCATCAGCATCTATACAATATCGGCAAGTGGAATCCGCTGGGGTGATTAAGAATCGCCTAGCGAATACTCATGGAGTATTGTAAGTGAAATCATGGTTCTAAATAGCGCGCTATAGCGCGCGTCATAGCGTGCTATAGCGTGTAGCGTGGCCTCCACGTTACGAAACAGGCTAAAGCGTCGTCTCTAGGCGTAGCGTGCTAAAAAGCGGCATAAAGCGTGATATAGCGTGCTATAGCGCGTAGCGTGGCGCTTTATTTTGAATATTTTTGCAGATTTTTACGAATTGGGCTTGTTTACTAGTTTTGAGCTATTTACTATACTTAGGCTTAGTAATTTGATATGAAAATAAACTTTTGAGTAACTAAAAGCCGATTTTGTTTTAAATTTGAATTAAAGTCTCACTTTATTTTGTATCATGTAAAAAATAAGTTATTAATTAACAGATTTAATTTCTTATGTATACACTTTTTAGTAAACTCGTTATATAAATATTAATTTATAAATATTTTATGCCGCTATATATCACGCTTCAGAAAACGCTGTAGCTTCGCTATACCTTCTGTAGCTTGTAGCTTGGCTTTCCCGCTACGCTACGCTTCACGCTATTTACAACCTTGAGTGAAATACACATGGATTGCGGTACGTGTAGTACACATGGAATACGATACGTGGAGTACACATGGAATGTGGTACATGGAGTACACATGGAATATGGTACATGGAGTACACATGTGATGCACATGAGATGATTGATATGGGTGTCGACCATCCGATATGATCAAAGGAAGGTAAAAGGTCATGAAATCGAATGATGGCCAACATGAAAATATGATAATGAAAACCAACCATGACCATCATGAAAGCATGATAAAATACAATCCATCAATGTCTAGCATGGAAGAAAAATCAACACGAAAGAACATTAAACAAAATTAACATAAAGGAGCATAGAAACATAATCAGCATGAAACGAAGTCAACCATGATTGTATGAAAACAAAATTGTCATAAAGAACAATAACAATTAATGAGGGGACATGAAATAAATATGCTGTCATGAAAGGAAATGTGAAATCGCTGGTGTGGACGACCATTGGTTGGTTCACAAAACAAGACTGACATAAGTCAGGGTGAACGCCTATGGGTCGGTTCACAAAATAAAATTGACATGAGCAAAGGTGAACGCCTATGGGTGGGTTCACAAAACAAAACTGACATGAGCAAAGGTGAACGCCTATGGGTCGGTTCACCAAAACAAAATTGACATGAGCAAAGGTGAACGCCTATGGGTCGGTTCACCAAAACAAAATTCGAATGAAAAGCACATGCGACTAAATATGGCCAGTCCTGTACCAATCATATTAGTCAAAATTCACAAGGAAACATCATATTAGTAAAAAACTTAACAGTCAAAATACCTGCAACAATGATACATGAAAATAAAAAAATGAAATCAATTGTAAAAAACTTAACAGAAAACGTGTGACTAAGTATGAACTACTGGGGTCCAGTCCATATTAGACAAGATTCACAAGGAAACATCATGCATAAAACAATAACATGTAGCTAAGTATGGATGAATATTGATCAATCCATGTTAGTAAAAACAAATCCGAACAAAACATCATGGTTAAAGACAATAAGGTTCTGAAATTGTCAATACGTGGAATGACAAGCGTCGGCTTAGGAAGATCCTGGTGACTACCCACTAGTCACAGGTCAAGTTTTCAGAGCCTACAGGTCAAAACCTCGGGCTCTGATACCATAATTGTAACACCCCACTTTGATAAGTGGACCGCTACGTGTATTTATGTTGTGTCATAAAAGCATGCAAGGTAATATGTATTAAAACAAACATGACCAAAAAGGGAAAATTGGAATCAAACATCGGTTCCCAAACATAAGCACAAAACATAATAAAGTAAATGAAATGAGAAGGACAAAACAAGTGTCCAAACAAGCATAAGTATAAGAGGAAAAAGGAGAAGAAGTCTAAGGCAGCTTCCATCCTATGCACGTCCTCCAAATGCTCAAGTCCATCCTTGGGTACCTGCCGTTTTGGGACATGGAAAGGAAAGTAACGGTTGAGCAATACGCTCAGTGAACGGATATATGACATAGTATGAATGGCTGAAACATAAATAAGACTGAGAGCAGCGGAAATGTATAAGTCCTGGAAAACCTAGTACATGTTATAAAACTGGTTTTATAATTTGAAAAACTTATGTTTTTATATGAAAACTGTATTTTAATTAGCCAAGAGCCCATATAGGTCATGAGGTATCACCGTGCATGAATACTTAGAGAGGTGACCTCGTCATGCAATTAGAGGGGGGGTTGCCTCTAATTATACTGGTCTGGGTAGGAGGGATCAACTCCTTGTGAAGGATGCAAGGCACACACCACATTTACCATGAAAATCCAAAAAAACATGTAACTAGGATGCACCCATACGCCCCACATGATAATATAAATAAATGGCCAAAACTGAAAGGGACGTCACGAGCAATCACTCCGTCGTGGGGAAGTCATAACACTGGTGCCTCCAATGTTATGGTTATTGTACCTCCATAACTAGGTAGAACTAGCATGCATGTATATAGCTCAGACATTTAAAATGTAAACATAAGCATTCAAAACATATAAAATAATTGGGGAAAATAGATGGCTGCAAACGAGGAATCCTAATCAAACATACGATGGAATGTCCATACTGAAGGACGGAATATCCGTACCTTATGTCCAGTAATGAAGCTAGAAGGAAAGCTGAACGATCTACTCCGACTTCGCGGATACTACATAAATAAGGGACATGTATGAGTTGTCTGACTACTGAGTGTGTTATTGAATCCGTGTGTTCTTAACTTATTTTATATGTTCTTGTCATGTTTTACTGTTTTAAATGTTATCTTGTATTTATTCATGTTTTACATGTATTCTGATTATGTATTTCATGTATTCTTGTATTACTATACTTGTAGTGTCTAAATAAGTAACTTTCTAAAATAGCAGGTTTCCAAAAATAGAAAGTTTTCAAAAATAGAAAGTATCCAAAAATAGAAAGTTATCAAAAATAGTAAGTTTCTAAAAATAGAAAGTTTCCAAAAGTAGTAAGTTTTCTGAAATAGAAAGTTTCCATAAATAGAAATAAGCTCAATTAATAAGTCTAAAATATAAGCTAGTGCTTAATAACGTTAATTTATAAGCCATGCTGATATATTAGTAAAGTTTATTAAATTAAATACTTAAGCTAAAATGATTATTAATTAATAATATAATGCATGGTCTTAATATGGATTATTAATTAATAAAGTGGCATGATTAATCTAATAAAAACTTTACTTGATCTTGTAATAATATAATTAAATTAAGGGTTAATATACACAGAGGTTACTAAAGTTTGACCAAAGTAACAAAATTAAGGGTTAATATACACACAGGTTACTAAAGTTTGACCAAAGTAACGATTTTGTTACTAAAGTTTAAAACCTTACACTTAGGTTACTATTGTATACGGGTTTGATTTATTTGTTACTAAACGTTCAAAAAAGTTATCCCGCCGTTACTAAGGAAATTGGTTACCGGTTAAGCAACCGGTTGCATTGCCATGTCAGCTTTTGGTGGGTTTTTTTGCCAAACTTTAGTACTAAAATGGTTTTATAGCCAAACTTTAGTAACCTGCATGTATATTAATCATTTACGTTTTGGTCAGTTTTTTTCCGTTTTTGTTCGTACTTTTACGTTTTCGTCAGTAATTTTACGGTTTCGTCAGTAAATTTACATTTTCCTCAGTAAATTTATGTTTTCTTCAGTAATTTTACGATTTCGTCAATAAATTTACGTTTTCGTCAATAAACTTCCGTTTTCGTCAGTAAATTTACGTTTTCGTCCGTAAACTTCCGTTTTCGTCTGTAAACTTCCGTTTTCATTAGTAAACATCCATTTTCGTCAATAAACTTACGTTTCCGTCAGTAAACTTACGTTTTTGTTAGTAAATTTACGTTTACGTCAGTAATTTTATGTTTTCGTCAGAAAAATTTACGTTTTCGTCAGTAATTTTAAGATTTTGTCAGTAATTTTAAGATTTCGTTAATAAATTTACGTTTTCTTCAGTAAATTTAAGTTTTCGTCAACAAACTTACGTTTTTGTCAGTAAACTTACGTTTTCTCATTACTTTTAGGTTTTCGTCAGTAAATTTACGTTTTCGTCAGTAAATTTACGTTTTCGTCAGTAACTTTACGTTTTCGTCGGTAATTTTACGTTTTTGTCAGTACTTTTACGTTTTCATCAGTAAATTTACGTTTTCTTCAGTAACTTTAGGTTTTTGTCAATAAATTTATGTTTTCGTCAGTAAATTATATTTTTGTCAGTAAATTTACGTTTTCATCAGTACTTTTACGTTTTCGTCAGTAAATTTACGTTTTGGTCATTAATTTTACGTTTTATTCAATGTAAAATACTAACAAAAACATAAAAATACTGATGAAAACGTAAATTTACTGACGAAATCGTAAGTTTACCGATGAAAACGTAAAAATACAGATGAAAATATTCATTTACTGACGAAAACTTAAGTTCACTGACGAAAACATAAGCTTACCGAGGAAAGCGTAAAAATACAGACAGAGACGTAAAAATACGTAGGAAAATGTAAATTTATTGACGAAAACGTAATTTACTGAAGAAAACGTATATTTATTGACGAGGACGTAAATTTATTGACGAAAATGAAAATTTACTGACCAAAACGTAAATTTACTTACGAAAACGTAAATTTACTGACGAAAACGTAAATTTACTGAGGAAACGTAAAAATACTGAGGAAAATGTAAATTTATTGATTAATCAAATAAAAACTTTACTTTATCTTGTAATAATATAATTAAATTAAAGTATGGTAATAATTTACTTATGTCTTAATGAAATACTTAGGTTATTCCATGAATTATTACATATAATACTTATAAGCTAAGCTTATGATTAATTTAATTATAATAACATGCAATTAACTTAATTAGGTTAAATAAATTAAACCATGGTTAATTAATAAAATTAATTAACATTAACATAAAATAAAATTAGCAAAAGTTTAGCTAAACACACCCCTTTGGTGTGTTCGGTTCTACCTGAGCCCCACACGGACCCACTGAGACCCTGAGTCGTCTCGGTTTGCCTCGAATCACAACAACACATCACAGCCGAAGCTGTTGTTGCTGTCCGACCACCACCAGCAGCCACCGGCAGTTCAGCCCGTGCCACTGCTGGCCCAAAGTTCCCCTGTTGCGTGCATTGTTCCCACCTAGAGTCAAAGACTCTCGGTTCCCACTGCCTGACCAAGTGCATCCCTTGCTGCTTGCCACCGATTATAATAAAACAGCCACTGTGGGCTGTTTGGCTTGCGACCGGTCAAGGGAAACCACCACCGACCCTACAGAGGGTGCGGCTGGTTGGGAAATACCACCACCGAGATCCCTATGGCTCTCGGTTTACGTGCACAACCGAGACTAACCACAACCAAACCCGAACCTTTTAATTCCATAATCACTCTTTTAATTTAACATGTTCCAAATGATTAAATAGGTGGATTCCTAATTAAAAGAAGTGAATAAAAAGATTAAGGATTACCAATGCGTAAAGATTTAGGATTAACAACACGAACACGAACCAGTACTTTAACCATGATCAAAATCAAGATTTTCTCCCCTTTCCTCTTGGTATAGCCGGCGGTAAAAAGGGACAAGGAGGCTAGGGTTTCTTAGTTTCTTGAGAAATGTGTTAAATGAATTGTGTTGGTTAATTCATTGGTTTCTTATTTTCTAAATGGGCTGGGCCATAAAGCCCTTCTCTTTTCTTTTTGTTGTCACGCAACCCAACACACACACTTACTAGTTTTCCTTTCTATATCGCGTCTTAAATATTTATCGTACATGTTCGTGTTTTAATGTCGTGATTAATTCTTGTCGTGTAATAAATATTATACGTAAATATTCATCGTGTATTAATAATATACATAATATTTGTAATTAAATACTCGTGACACGTTTCGTATATTATTATTGGAAAGTTTTAGTTTAGTCGGGGTTTTTCTGTATTTACTGTTCATGGGTATTTTATGCGGGTTTTATAGATGACAACATTGCATGCCTTTCACAAAATGCCTTTGAATAAGCATTTTGAGAATGTTGCGTCTAGTGGCCTTGTTCGTTCGTATATATTTGTGTAAATCCATGATAAAGTATTTTATGTTTTTAGTATTTGGAAAAGAGATATTTAATCAATCGTTATCAATAAATCAATTAATGTTTCGTGGAAAAATTGTTTTCGTTTCTTAATAATTGTGTCCTATATTTTCATGTTTAATCCTTAAATATAATATCTGCACTTAGTGTATTATATACATTCTAAATTTATGTTGCCAATCATCAATATGAGAGTATGGATGAACTAAGACAAATATGAGGGTTGGTTGTATCTTTGTTAAGACGATACATAAAGATGATTCTTTTACATTTATATGCTATTTAATGTGGTTGAATAATTGGATTACCCCAACATGTAAATCTTCACTATGGATCATTGTCA
Organism: Glebionis coronaria; assembly: GCA_025667525.1. Taxonomy (NCBI): domain Eukaryota; kingdom Viridiplantae; phylum Streptophyta; class Magnoliopsida; order Asterales; family Asteraceae; genus Glebionis; species Glebionis coronaria. The sequence goes on along the minus strand of CM046875.1, from coordinate 632,455,162 downwards.
TTAAGAGATTACACTAATGTTAAGGTATTGCTAACCTTAGAATTGAGATGCAAGCGGATCTTGCATGGATGGATAACATTTCTTGATTTAGCGTAAAAGATGTATGATTAAAATGGTCAGTTATAAAACCTATTTCAAAAATGCCTTTAACATGTGTGAAAGGTACTTGTAGTTAAAGTAGGGTTTTGTTCCTCCGTGAATAGAATATGATACATATTGAGCCCCTCGTAGGGTTGAATGGATTTTTGCATGGTCGTGCACAAATGTTAGTAAAGATGATTCTTTTTACATTTTGTAATAATGATCAATCACGGAAACGAGAAACATAATCGTTAACACATGAAATGACTTTTGAGGTTTGATCCATATTCATGATTAATAGTATCAGAAACAACATTGGTGCCTAAGGATGAGATTGTTTAATGAAATCAAATTCATGTGCTTTGGGGAGCATTGATGGCGTTGCAAGACTATCTGTCAGTGTTAGTATTAAGTATGCTATGATGGAGACCTCCGCGAGTGGGAGCTGTTGAGATGTTCGTAAGTCATAGTTAGTATTTTAAACAGATGGGAGTACGCTGGGTTAAGGGGTCACATACTTAGACATCGAGATCATATTTTTTAAAATATATAATATAATATTGCTATTCTGATTATATATAGTTAATTTGATAAATGTGAATACATAAAGGTAATAATTAACAAGTTAAAAGGTTTAACAAGGATTAATTAAAAGACTTGAGACTTTAAGGTAATTAATGTAATTACCTAATGGAGCATTCTAGAAAGTCAAAAAGTCAACACCAAAGAATCGCCTCATCTATCCTCCTGAGGAGAAGTTTGGTTTCAAACCCCGGTTCGAACATGATACACCAAAGGGATGTTGGTGTTGGACGTTTGAACCACAAGAGAAAAGGGAAAAGGAATTTTTCTAGAAGATTTTGTTTGGTTAAAAAGAACAGTATCTATTCCTAAAATAGCTTACGTCTGACACTATATACGAAAAGGGATTAGATCACTTTTTTTATCAGTTGAAAAAAATAATCTCTTCCTCTCCCCTCTCTTTCTTTCTTGGCCATCACACCCCACAAGAAACAAAAGGGTTTTTGGCCACTTAATTTATTAAGTATTTTGTTAATCAAGATCTAACATTCAAAGATGATTGATTATAGTGTCACATGGACCATCTTAGAGAAGAGTTATTGTTGATCTTTGGGTTTTATTGGTGAATCGATTACATTGGTAAGAGGGGTTTTTCTTTGTTGGTGATTTTGGGTTTTTCACTATTGTTGCAAGAAAAAGGCATGCAATTCTAAACATTTATGTTAATTACTTGTATGCATATGTGATCCATTTTATCCGCTACATGTTACTCTTGATGCATGTATATTTGATACATTAGGTTGTTAACTTCCAACAATAACCTCACTAGAAATGATTGAGTTCGACTCCTTTGAGTTCTTGGACTGGATAAGCATATAAATATTCTTTTTATGTATCTCAATCAATTTTTATGGAGGAAAAAAGATGTTGGTAGCTTCAGACGAGATGAATTGAGGTACATGCACATTAGTTGAACCAAAAGGTGTTGCTCCAGTTAAGTTGGGTAGGGGAGGTAAAGGACTCTGACCATCGGTTCTTGACTCAGAGAGACAGCCTTAGGGATGTCTTTTGAAGAGGATCCCTAAGAGAGGATGAATAAAACATTAATTGTAAGTTTTTGTCCCTTTTTTTGTCCTTTCCCACCCAGGGCATGGACAATTTTACCAAGAACTTGCTTAGAGAGCAGCTGATCTAGTGTCACTTTTCTACAAGTCCATTTATCAATGACTTTTTTTAGCTCAGATATCTCATCAGTCAGAGACTTATTCACAGGCATGAGTATACTTACCTCACTTTGGAGGTTTGTGTTTTGTGCTACAGTAAGCTTGAGATTGGTCAAGTTAGATTTTTACGAGGATAACTCTTATTTCAGAGTATAAAACTTTCTAAGCAAGCTTTTCCTCTCATCTTCCACAAAGTGGAGGTCAAAAGAGTATAGTCCAGGACACGGTCTTTGTCCTCAGCCTCATTCATAGTCGTAAGTCTTTATACCTTTTTCATGGTGATGTTGACCCATTGACCCGATCTGGAATCACTCTTTCCAATAGTTAGTTCATCCTCAGGTATAGCCATAAATGATCTAACCTTAGTTACCCCTTCATCATCAGAAATCAATGGTTCATCATCCTAGTCAAATGACTCAGCAATCAATCCTTTCTCAGATTTGTTGCCAACCTTTTTCTTTGATACCTCTTCGACCTTTTGATTTAATCTTACCAGCTCAGCTTTCAAAGCCTTGTATTTGATCTTGTAATCTTTTTTTCTTTTCAGGGTCAGGTTGAAATGTTTGGTTTAAGCCAGATGGATAGAAATTGTTCCTTCCGTTCGAGATGTTGGTTGATGGATTGCTTAGAGAAGAAGTTTTGTTTGAGTGGCATTACTTTTGCAAATGACGTGTTTTTTCACATGCAAAGCAAGTCACTTTGGATTTGTCATCGAAACTCTTGCAGCTCCTACCCTTCCAGACCTTTTGTAAAATCTTATTTAGTATGCCAATAGTGCTCTCTCGTCAAATTCATCATTTATTTCACCAAGATATTCTTGACTGCTTTTGGTATCTTCTTCTATGTCAGAGTCGTTGTCCTAGAAACAATGGTTAGCAACATGAGCCTTTAATCCTGTAATCTGAGTGGTGTACCTATTAGATTGGGACTTATAAATAGAGTCAATGAGACCTTGTTCATAGTTGTATCTTCCATATAGATGTGTCAGGGTGTCATTTATAATGGTATTAATGACTCTAAAGGTCTCGTTTAAACTTAACCATTTCCTTAGTAGCCCATTCACAAAGGTGGCATTTACCTCAGTTTGAGGAATAATAACATCATTATTTACAAGTCCATTAAGCAATATTTTAAGTCTGATGTAGGTCTGAGGTTGAATTCAAGCTCGAGGGCTTAGATTTTAGTCTATCTGATTTCAACTAGACCTTCATACCCAAGAACTAAATCAGTCCATAATTTCTTCGATGTAACGTATTTAATGATGGAATTAATTATGTTTTTGGGTAGACAGGAGACTATGATACTTTTAAGTCTCTGGTCTTGGTTGGCTAACCTTTTGTCAGTTAGAGACCATTGTTTAGCATGCTTCTTTAAAGGTCTTTCAGGGGTGGAATTGGGAGCAATTGGAACATATGGCCATTGTTCTAGTATTTCTAGAAGAAAAGGCTCAAGTCCATCTAAGTAAATCAAGAACTCACTTTTCTAGCTAAAAATGTCCTCTTCATCAAATGTGGGAACATTTGATACATGAGACCCTCCTCTACTATCAAGAATTTGAAGAAGGTCATCTTCGTTAGAACTTACACTTACAACTTGTGTAGGTGTGGTGGTAGTGGTAGTTGTAACATGAACGCTCTTAAGATTGGTTTGGCTAGTTTGGCCAAAAGCTGCCGGCATAGGAGGTAAAGTTTTAGTCTTATTTAGATCTTGATTTTAAAAACACGAACGGTTGTATAATTCTTTTTAAATCAAATCACTCTGATACCAATTGAAGTCCCAAATTATTACCAGTCGTTAAAACTTTAACTCCAAACCATACAATAATACAAGTAATAACTTTTTAATTGTGTAATGCTTTATTGCTATTAACAAAGAATTACAAAGTGTTATGGATCACACTTGTTGAATGACAATATGTTGTTACCTTTTCAATAAGTAAACTTGATATCAGTTATCAAGTTTACAAATGAACCTATGTAGGTCACTAAGGTAAGTCATTTGTGTACAATGTAGGTTCAAACAAGGAATAAAAAGTCTAAAATAATTACACCAATAAGTGATACTTTTTCTCCCACTAACATTCCTTACTCATAGTATTACGAGGTTGCTTTCTTAGTTAGGGTAGTTGATACGTGTCAAGATCTGAATGGTGGACGTACATTACCATTTAATGTACGTTCATTCTTGGAAACACTTTAACCAACTTTTAGTGAACAGTTATGTCAACTGCTCACATTTTTCACTAGATTGTACTAGGCTCCTCTAATTCGAAACTCTTCTTTATCCCGCCTAAATCACGTTATCGAATTCTCTCGCATAAACTATAAAGGGATAAGGAAACGCTCCGCTTGCTTAATCTTAAAAGGGTACTGAGTGACCTCAGAGTATCGTCACCTCTGATGTCCTCGACCCATAAGCACATTCCTTCTCTACACCAGTTGTTATCCATCACAACTGACCAATATGTCTTTAGATAATTTTTGACTTCTCTGACTATGTCTTTGACTTGAATGTGTCTGAGGTGTCATCCGAGGCTATGCCTTCATATGGTCTTGACCTCTGTCGCTGGAGTCCTATCAACGACTAATAACACTTAGTCTAATTTTAGATAAAATCTTGACAAGGCTAACTCTAGCATTTCATTGGCCCAACACGAATATAGTTCGGACTTGGGTCGAACAATGTGAAATACATGAGAGGAAAATAAAAGAAATTCGAGATCGAAGAGTGCACAACGAGCTTCCAAGCGACCTTGTGGAGCATTTAACCTTATGAATAAATTGTAATCGTTAATTTTTTCGTATGATGTTTTATATTTTGATGTAATGGTTTTTTAAGTTAATGAGATTTAAGTTATATATTTCGTATTTAAATAAAATGAAATAAAAGCCTTTGGCACTACCTTTTTTTGTGCGAATCATTAGCCCTGAAATTGTGGTGCCAAATAGCTTCTGGTGCCGAAGCTAGTTTTGCCTGCGTGACATCCTTTTTTTGACACGAAAGCTTGGGGCCCAATCACTGCTGGCAATACTTTTAAAAAATATAGTAGGAACTTGAGTTACTATTTGAGCTCTCGCTCGTCTAGCTATAGCAAAGCTAATCTTATTATTATTGTTATTGTTATTACTATTATTATTGTTGTTGTTATTGTTATTGTTTATTATTTTTATACAATAATATAACATTTTAATAAAAAAATTAAAAGATTTACAAAAAACTAGTGGAATATCTTAACTTTGAGATATTATTTAAGCCACCACTTCTTTAAGAATAGTGAAAAAATCTTATTAAATATCTAAACAACAGCACGCGCACTAATGTCTTGAGTCATTAAGAACTTCAGGATCCATTTTAGCAAGATAACTACATCTCGCTCTAATTCCTCCAAAAAAAGAGAAAGAAGAAGAGAGAAACTCATATTGAATAACAAGACACTTAGCCATATACTTAATAGTACATTTACGTATAGTATATTTACGTTTTGCAACATCAATCACGACTCAATCGGGTACAAAATCAGCCTTCCTGGTTTATGTTAAAGGAGAAGATCCAGTGAAACGTGATTTAATATTAATATCATATGTGATTTAAGATTAATATCACATGTGAATTTATTAGCTCAAATTATGTTTAATCACATGTGATCTCATGCAAGTTTCAACAACGAATGAAAAAAGGAAGAAAAAATGTTAAAAACAAAAGACCAAAGTTCATCGAAAATATATCAAAATGTATATTTGTAGAAATATAATTAAATACTTATGTTAATTGTATATTTTTTTTTGTATACGATTAAAGGTTTTAAAAATATTACTAATATCTGAAAAAAAAATGTGTTTTAGATTAAACTCATTCGCTGAATAAAATGAAAAATAAAGGATCAGAAATTAATCATTTGATATTCAAATAAAAAATCTTTATCAAAATAATCTAAAACAAATTACTGCAATAGTGTAGGAGGGTAAAAAGGTAATATGAGGGTAGGAAAGTGAGTTAAGAGAGAACCAAAATAAACAGAAGCATGGGGACCCTGAGTTTGTGTCAAGTAGTGGATGGGTGTGTCCGTATACGGCCTTTTTACTTTTTTGGAACTAGGGTTCGACCAACATTTCTTTTAGTTACAAACCAAACCGTATTAGCCTCCAATGACACGAAAGGATTAAGTTTATCAAAATGTAAAAAAATAAAGAAGCCAAAGTTATAAATATAATAAAAACTAATTATTATTTGAGATATTTTATTAGTGACAAAAATAATAAATAAAATATTGCTAGTATTATTTTATAATCATAGTTACTATGTATTATCACCAGAGGTGAACCTACGCCTTGTTTAGGCGGTGCCCGGGAACCACCTTGGACGAAAAATTTCTTTAGAAGCGATAAAGGATTTTTTTTTTTTAGGACCTACCTTAGAAACTACTCGGGAACCACCTTAGATTGAAATTTTCGAAGATTAAAGGATGAAAACAAGTAAAAAAATAGAGTTTGGTCGGAGATCAAACATATCCGGCTGAACTAGGGGGGAAGATGAAGAAATATGTTTTGGTTTAATGTTTGTTCTGGATATAGCAATAAAGTTTGTTTTGGAAATAACAATTTAAATTTTAAGGTTACAGTTGTCTTGAAAATAGTAATTTTAAGGTGAAGTTTAGATATTTTTTTTCATTTAGTGGTTGTGCGTAGATTATTTAGGACCTTCATTGTATTTGGTCAATATTCTTTCTACCAATTAAGTTTTTGTTTCATTTTCTTAGTCTTTTGAACTTGTTCAATAAATATTGGTGAAAAGTGAACAATTATTGATGGGACAAACGAACACGCATATAACATACTCCGTACTAGATAGGCTCAATGAACACACATGTAAATTGCTAAATAAGCTACTCGGCAAATTTTATATATTTATTTTTTTCATTGACTTTTAAACAAATATTATTATTTTTTATTTCTACGTTTTCATGTGTATTTTCTCGTTTTAGCCTACACCCATTTAGCCCGTTCGTTTCTCGCGTCCGTATTGTCTGCCACTCGTTTTTCCCGATGCCCGTGCCCGGTGCCCACCCGCTTTGTCATCTCTACTGTTTAGCTTGACGTCCCGATAAGTAAGAGAACCACCTTAAATTTTGTGCTGGGTCCGCCAATGATTATCACTTATAATATCTTATTGTTTTATCATTTGTTATATTTCATTGCGTAATTACTAATGATATTTAATTATTTAATCAATAGAGAAATATTACTAACGATAAAAAGTATTTCGTCCATATTTATAACTTCAGTCCATTCGTTTGTTTTTTGAAACTTCTGGACATTTTAACAAAAGTGATCTTTTCGTTTTTTTTTTAAATCTTAGATTAATTTTCTCCGTTAGATCAAACCAAATAAATGATGAAAATTTGCCCCTTATCATGTGAAAAAAACGATGATGCAAATAAATTTTTTTTCCTCTTAGTAGTACTTTTATGTGATGAGTAACGTGTATCGTTAGTTATTTCATAATTAATGTAACATTTTATTTCCAGTTTCACTAAATGTTGTTATATGTTATTATATTCGTTTTGTTCTATTTTTATTTTCGATGTTTAAATTTAATTATCTACTGCTGTTTGAAATTATTATTTCAAGTTTTAAAGAAGAATAAAATTAATTAGTTAAAAGTAAACTATCATTTTGTCGAAAAATGAAAACAAGAAAGTTATAATAAATGCGTTTATCTTAAATTGTGTGATTTTGTCGAAGGACAATAATTTTGAAATGAAAAAAATATATGTTAAGTTTTTTTAAGTTAAATAGTCGCATGTCATAACTTTTTACAATTACAGCGTGATATTTTCATGTTTTATGTATTGTTTGCAGTTAGAAAATCTTGTTGCTATTGACACGTACTTGCGTAGCATTTGATTACATTGAAAGAAATGGAAACTCCTGAACATTTTAGTATGCGGAAGGAAGTTCAAGTGTACCTTTGTAAATTTTGTATTTTACAATCTATGAATAAAAAAGTTATTATATCACTATTTTGGGCACGTAGCACACTTCAGGGAATATTTATTTTTATTAAATCTTTTAGAGTAGCATAAGAACATACGTACATCAAGGTACTTAGTATTTTCTTTATAGGGTAAACAACAAAAATCGAACGAGTTAAAAGACTCGACATATCATAATGCAAGTTTGTCAAAAAGCATAATATTTTGTTTCACAAAATTTTAGATTCACAATATTATATACAAAAATAATTTGGAAGTACGGATTGTGACAAATATACGAATCAAACTACCAAATCAAAACGTGTATACGACAACTGTTCTTTAACTTATTAATTATTATTTTTAAGATAATTAATCTTTTATTAAAAAGAATTAGATTATTTGAGAAGTTTAGTAAAAAGTGAAGATCGTATAAAAAACAATTAAACCAATCAAATAACTTGATTTTAACATATAAGCAAAATAAAGCGATGTGATTGGTGGAAAAAAGTTAAAATTGAATTCAATTTAATCAAAATTAAAAAATTTAATGTAGGAATTTGATAACAACACACAAAAATATATGTGTCAAATTTGTGAAAATAAAAACTTAAAAAAAAAGAGGAAATGATTAATAAAACTCTAATGGTTAGATTTTAAATAAATTAGATATATTTACGTGTAAACTTATAATTTTTTATATTTTTTTATTAAATTTAGAAAATAAACAAAATACCTCCTTAAACTTTATCCCCATATAATTTATATTTTAAAAATATAACATATATGTTATATTAAAAAATTAACAAATCACATAATTATAAATATTCAAATGAAAACACAAATTATTATGTATTATTATTTTGACACTTAACAAAGTCAAACAATGTAGATCTACATATATTATTAACATGAATATAAATATCAAAATAAATACAGGACCTCAGACATCGGTGTGAGATGAAGATAAATAAACGGGATTCTACATATTACAACAACATATATTTTTTCAAAGTCGTTATGTGTTACGAAACACACAATATCTAGAAAAGGATAGCTAACATTTTAGTTAAATAAAATAAAATCATTTATGCAAAAAATATTTATACAAAATATCAATTAATATTATCACATTATGAAAAGTTATGTAAAAGTCGTGGGTCTGTGAGCATCATAACTATTTTAATATTACAAATTTAATATTGTTTTATAGAATAATATTAAGTATTATAAAATCATGAATTTATTATCGTGTATGTGTAAAATTGATATAAATGATTAATAATTAAGATAGAACTATCTAGAATAAAAATATCGAAAGTAAAAAGAGTATGAATATGCGAAAAATAAAACTTAAGGTGAGTTTAAATTAATTTACACGGTGCAAGGTAAAACAACATCATAATCAAACATATAGACATTGGATGTTCTTAAAAATCATATACAATATATATAAAATGGTAATAACGAAATTATTAATTAATTTATCTTTTATGTTCAAGTCTTGTGCGAGCACGTGCATTAAAACTAGTAGCTTAACTATGTATATATCAAATATCATTTGAAATCGTATTATCGGTTTTCAAAGTTAACTGTTCGACCATAATATTTGGGTATTACGAATATATACTTGGGATAACATCAAATATTTCTTAACGATTTACACACAAATCACTGACCCTTGTTAAATTTTGTTTATGTATTTGTGTCTATTTTTCATGCGGTTGTGATCTCATATTTATAAATACTCAAACTCTAGTCAATGATATTAATAGAAATTAACGGGTCATTAATCTCTCCATAAGTATCTTTCATGATTACATAAATAGTGATTACATGACCAATTACGTGATCACATATAAAAATCGTCTATGCTTCGCAATAGTACCTGCAACATTATAAGTTATAATCACATACCAAACTTATCACAAAACTTAAACAACCAAAAGACGTACATCCATGTATTATCATATATGATACTAATAAAAAGATTCTTTTTAATTTTTTGATTAGTATTTAATCATGCATCTAGCACACTGTTTCATTAATTTGTCAATTTTTTTGCATCATATATGATAATGCCATATCATATATAAAAAGATTTATAAGTTACAGGTATTATCATATATGATACTAGAAAAGTAAAAATTACTTCAGGAATATGATAAAAAAAAATTTAACAAAATAAGCATATTATCCGAAAGTCACATCCGCAGATGTTTCGCCATTTTCATATTGAACAAAAATCATAACGATTGAGTAGCATTACAAAGTTAAATCAATACATCATGATACAGAAATTGCTAAAAGATAAACTATTCAAATATATAATATAATGGATGTTGATCTCAGTTAACAACAATTTTGTTGCAAACTTAACGCTCGTCTTTGTCATTTTTATGCACCTCATCTTGTTATTTCAGTCGGAAATTCGAAGCTTTCACTACACAAATAAAAATATTTGATTTTAGTTTCAAGCACATCATCATATATGATATATAATAGAAGTTGAATTTCAAGCAGATTATCACATATGATGATATACACATAACTAACTTTTAATTACCCACCATAAAATCACATACTTGCTTGTATTTTATTTTCAAACACATTATCATATTATCATATATGATACCGCCATATATCATATATAATATTTTTAAACACATTATCATATTATCATATATGATGAAATATATGGTGGTATCATATAGCGATACACGATAATTTTTCAAGCAACACAGCATGCACTCGTTTACACTTACAGCTTTGACAAACATGGACGAAGGATAGTAAGGGCATGGGAGGGCCCTGACCCCCCCCCCCCCCCCCCCCCCCCCAATCCCAAATTTTTTGTTATTTAATGTATTTTTTTTAAAGTAATGATTTTTTTTGACAATTTAACCCTTTAAAATGAGTAAATATTATTTTGGCATATCTGAAAAAATGCTTCAAGCTTCGTCCGTATTGACAAAAGACATCTTCTAAAAAATACACTTATATTATCAGAGTGTGCTATAGTGTCTTAAATTCACCAACTCAACCATGTATAATCAAATAAAAGAAACAGTCATGAAATGAATAATGTGTGAGAGTGGTAGTTGAAGGCTGTTGTTCGGGTTGTGGCTCCAGAGTAACATTACTCGAACCTTGATTCTAAAATGGATAAATGGTAATCACTATTTCTCAGTTTAGATGGACGAAAATTTTGATTCTAAAATGAATGATAGTCTACACATATACTTAATTGTTGGAAAATAATACATTGCTTTAGTGGAGTATTGGTATTAATGAATGATAGTCTACACATATACTTAATTGTTGGGAAAATAATACATTGCTTACAATTAGCAGGGTATTGGTATATAACGTTAAAAGCTTACCTCTGCACATGGGTTTTTAGTTTTTGAATGGATTAATAAATGGGTCCTATTATTAATACCCCCTACTATCTAAGAAAGTATAAAAATATGTACTTTTTGTCCCCTTATCCCCCCAGTTTACAGTTCTGCACAGTTTTTTTATCAGTTTCGGTTCCGTATTTTTGTTTGTTTATTACTTTAAACATATTAAACTTTATAATTTTCATTCCGTATTTTCAGGATCCCAGTTTTATAACATAAATAAGATTATAAAATTAAAAAATAATAAAAAAATAAAAAAAATAAAAAAAATAAAAAAACAGGGGGGTACCAACTGTATTTTAGGGAGGTTTTTATAACATGAGCCTTAATAAATTCCTTATGTCATTCCATTTTTTAGTGATGTGACCATTAATTACAAACATTTGATTAAAAATAACCCTTTAAAGTCTTTAAACTTAACCTCTTAACCAACGCTTTGCTAAAGTCATTATCACATATAATATATGTCTTTTCACGCTAAACCTGATTTTGACTATCGAACGTTAAATAGCTTTGATTATTACGCATCATAGCAACCCTAAGACGAAACCAATCCACGAACAAGACACACAATTAGTGATTCATTAATTGAACAAGGAATCTTAAATAGAAGCATGAAAAAAAACAGATTAGGGTTTAATTAGTACCTGATTGTCGACAGGGGTGAGCATCGGGACGAAACTGACCCGTCCTGACCCGATCCCGATTCATCCCGAAACCGAAATCGTGGAAAATTCAAACCAAATCCCGATCCAATTTAATTTCGAGTCCCGAACCGAGTTAGGCCCGAGTTACTCCCGGTTTGTTTGGTTTTCTTTGTGCGATCTCGATTTAATCCAGAGTCCCGACCAGAACCGAGTCCCGCCATCGTGGAAAACTCATCCCGAGTCCCGACCCGAATTTAGTCGGTTTCTGTCGGTTGATTTCGGTTTTGGTCGGTTTTTGTCGGTTTTTGGTTGTCGGTTGGTTTTGCTCACCCCTACTGACTGATGATCGATTGATCATCGATTTGATGAATAGATCGATTGATCATCGATTTGATGATTTATGAGTATGGAGATGATGGATTGATGAAAACACACAATATGTGTTTTTACTGTGTGTTTGAGGAGAGAGAGTGATAAGATCAGGGTGGATGTGGTTGGTGTTATGAGTGAAATGACCAGAATGCCCTCTTTGTCTTTTTATTTATCTTTTTAATTAAAATAGTTTTTAATCTCGGCTTTTAATCTTTGGTGGATGGATTGATGAGATTGATCCCTTTTTATCCAAGAAAAAGAATGTATTCATTATAACCATTCTTTTATAATTTTGATTTAAATTTTATACGTATATTTAGAAATGAATACTTAATTTAAAATAATTCGAAATTAAAATTTAGATTATAATTTTGAGACGAAGATAGATATAATAAAAAGTTGAGTCATTAAAAGGTCATTTTGAGTCTTACAAATATGCATATGAAGATTAGTCTATATATAATAGAGGAGAATCACGTTTCCATAGAAATAGTGATTCTCCTCTGTTACGTAATAAAAAACTCTTTCTTCATTCTCTTACAAAGTCACCATTCTCTCACAGAAATCCCACACACTAAACACACACGGTTTTGATGCCGACCCATTTTCATGCTCCGTTGGCATTGATTATCGTTTGGCGTTATCCCTCTTCCCCCTTAATCATTAATAACAGTTGCCTTTCCCTTTGGAAAATTGTTATTAATTGTTTTGCCCTTTTTAATTGGCCTTTTAATTAGTCTTTCAGGATTAATCCCTTGATTAATTGCGATTGTCCGGTTGTGTAGTGGCTACAAGAAAGTCATCTTAACCGTTGGTTACAAAATATCGAATTATTAACAAGTTTATCACTATCATTTCTCCCCCTTTGTCATAGCAAAAAGGTAAGCACAAGTTTTGAAGATATCCGGACTTTGCTAGTAGCTCCCCGTGAGAACCCGTACTTTCCCAGCATTATTTTATTCTTTGTATTCGTGCTTCTTGAATTTTCCAACGTATTACGTTTTCTTGTATTGTATGTAAATCCTGAGATTTTTAAATTATACTTTTTAAGTATTTTTCTGATCATCGATAAATACTTTGTATGGAATTATAAAATTTTTATTTTATTTTTCCATATTTATTTTAAATCAATGTTTTTGATTTAAAATCACCCGCGTGCGTTTTACAACGAGTTTATTCAAAATCAATGTACAACGAGAATTTCTAGTGATCGCGATACCGACGGATGCCAAAAAGTTTACGTTTATTTATCGATTGTTTCGATAATTAATATTTCGACGATTTCGTTTTAATTACGTAGTAAGTCGTGTCGGGAAATCATATAATCATTTTTATGATGCATTGTAACTTTTGAAAAGTATTTTTACGAAACCCGAGCCCCGTAAATATTTTCAATATTTACCAATAACCATTTTTTACCCTTTAAAACTATTAATTGTTTTTAAGTCCACAAGTTTCAAAGTTGACAAAACTAGTCCCTCCACTACCAACATATATAAACTCTTTTCTTACACAAAAACACATACATAAACCTTACAAAAAAAATCAAACACCACAACTCTCTCCCACCTCCATTTTTGCCGCCACATAAACACCACAAAACACCATCATCTACCATGATTTAATCAAAACTAAAATTAGACCCCATCCTAAAATGTTCTTGTGATTCTAATGATACTAAATTTGTACACATGCATCAAGTTTTTATAAACTTATGATTTCATGGTTGTATGATGTTTTAATCATCATGTATGTGTTGTTTTTGATAAGATTATGTTATTTTGATCATAAAAGTCTTGTTTTTAATCTTTGATTTTTGTTAGAATTTACATACAAGTGTTTTTAGGAGTGTTTGGTTGATGGGTATGATAGTATAATGATCCTAGAGGTATGAGAATGAATGGTTTTGGTTGAAAAATTAATTTGACTTGTTTTCTAAAAGGCTATTTTGGGACAACAGGTCCTTATAAGAATTTTCGTGGGTTTAAGGTCTGAGAATGGCTAAGATTATTTGATTTTATTATAGAGTTTTCCAAGAGGGTCGTTTTGGTATAAGATAGAGCTTCTAAGTTATTACGAGTCAAAAGTTATGCTAGTTTTAGTTTTCGTGTACCGGGAGACGCAAGTCGGCACAATCCGAAATTGTGGCTGATTTTGGGTCGACTATCGGGGACTTCATGTGACAACCCTGGTTTTGAGGTTCGTCACTTAGTTTTATTTTGTGCTAGTTACGTGTCTTTACGTGTTTATGTGCTAATTGGTGTGTATAGATTGTGGTTTGGATATCGTTTCCGGTACGGGGTACCTTGTGAGTGAAACGATGTGTGATGATTTCATGTTCATGAGTTCACATGGTAGTGACTATGAAATGAGATGGTATTATTTAGTGGTTTACGTATACGTATATGTATTATAGAAAATCGTATTTTTACGATTTACGGTTTAGCATTTAGAGGTCTCGGATGAGGTAATTAGTCATGGGAGTATTTTTCGGGATGGTTTTAAGTCATTTAGGACTTAAATATAAAGTTTATTTCAAATTCCAAGAGTTTTTATAAAACTGTATATTTTACGTCTTTTACGGTAAACGCGTAAATTTGACTAGTTTTACGGTTTTGAGGTTTTTGAGGTTTTAGGAGTTGTAATAAATTAAGGTAAATTAAGGTAATATTAATAAGATATTAACTAACAATAAAATATAAAAAAACGAAATTAGGGGGGGTGTTGGGTCGGTTTTGGACGCAAGAAAAGGAGAAGAAAAAGGAAAAAAATAAAAAAGGATACAAGGCTTTTATAATTGGGTAAGGATTCTTTTGTTTAACCATATAATGTTTTTAATTGGAACAAAACACATCATAATCCCTGGAGCAAAGAGAAAATTTGTGGGTTTCATAAAAAATTAGGGTTATTCATAAAATTTGTGGATTTTCATAAATCAAATGTAAATCTTCAATAACCCTTTTCAATTTAATTGTTTTTAATGTTTATATAATCATCTTATGATGGATTTAGGTTAGGGTTTGAATAAGAATCTGTATTTTAATGATATCATAATGATTAGATGGTTTAGGGCTTGTAATTAATGGGGTTATGGGTAATTAATTAGGTTAATTTAATTAAACCTGTTTTTAAAAATTGGCCAGAATTTTGAGTCAATTGTTTTGATCATATAGGGAGTTCTACAAACTCTTATTTTGCGATCAAAGTATCCCTGAAAAGGTAATTGAAGTGGCTTTCCAATTCAAGAAACGAGAACTAAATTGGAGGTGGGGAAGTCGGTCAAAAACAGGTTACAACAGTCGGAGGTCAAAACAGTTTTGAAATCAGCCTGTTTTCTTTTTAAGTTTTGGGTTGTTTGGGGTACTTAGGGTTGCATTGGGACATTCAAACGAACATGTGAGATGGTTTATATATTATAGGAAGTATCTGCATTAGGGCTAAGATTTTGGGTTATGGTAAGACCTCTTAATCATAACAAACCTTTTGTATGTTTAAAATCAGTAAAATCTGGATAGACAAAAGTATATATATATATATATATATATATCGGGGCCTTAACAATAGCTTTAAGGTTAGGGCAAATGGGAGGTGTTATCTAACATATGTAAGAGCATAAATATTCCCTTTACAGAGATCATGGGTATGTTTAGGTGGGAGTTTGACGTATAGTTTGGAGACCTAAAACTAGGACTGTTTTGGGTAAAATGTTAACGGGACGGGTTATGAAGTAAAATGAGTTAAGAGCTTTATAGAGGGGTGTAATGAGATGCTTAAAGCATTTAAATGAGGTATTTATATAGGAGGAGGTTAGATGTCCATCATAGATTTATGAGCCGTCTTAGTGATTGGTTCATGTTTTGATTATGTGTTTTTAGTTTTTTAGCTTTTTGCTAGTGCGCGGACTTTTGGAGAAGCTCAATCAAGTGAGTTTCATAGTCCCATGTTTACTAATGTTTATGACTTCCAGATGGGATGGAAGAGACACTGTTTTGTTATTTATAAATTATGATGTGAATGTTTTGCGTTGGTAATGGACTTGTGCATACTTATGTGATTAACTGCTAGTTGATTCTTGATTGTTTTATGTTTTGACTTGGTACCAAGGGGATGTTGACAAGGCGGGGCCTTGGGATTTTGTTCATAGGTGTTAGGATGCCTATGGGAGTATGGTTATTGGTAAGGCTGGGAGCCTTGTATTTGGATTTGGATTTGGATTTGGTTTGGTTTGTTAAATCTTGAATATTAGTTGTTAATGCATATTTTTATCACATTGTCCATATGTTCATTTGTTAGTGGTTGTTGTTCACAACTTATTTTAATCTCTTTTTTGGCGTTGGAGTCTAAACCTATGACTCTCACCAACTTTATGTTGACGTGTTTTAGTGTCTCTTTCAGGTGATATTATGGTTAAGCGTGAGAACTTGAGTGGCTAGGATTTGGAGTTGCGTAGGGATGCATTTAGAAGGAGATCCCCGTTCCTTCTTAGTTTCTTTTTTATGTTTAATAAGTGATACTGTTGGCACCTATATGTTTGTTTTGTTTATGTTATTTGTTTGTCTCGGGTAAGTGGTAGGACTGTTACCTACTTACCTAGACTCCTGCATTGTTGAGATATTGTCATGACTTTTGTGTCACCATTTTATGACATTTCTTATTTCATATAGTTATCTCTATAGACACGCCATGTTGTGATGATATCCATACGTCACGCCCCATATTCCGCCATGGTGGGGTGTGACACTTTAGGCTTGGTAAGATAAATGTATCTACTGGTTTTCAAAGTTTACAAACTGAGTTTGATGAGTCTAGTAGTGGTTTCAAAATACGGATTGTCGAATTAGCACTTTTAAAGTGGTCCAAACGGTTTTACAAAACAAGTATACAAATCTGTCCTAAATTTGGAGTCGGGTAAAGTGTCGAGCTGATGGATTTTAAAGTGTAAACTTTGGCTCAAATTTTGGTGATGCCTTATACAGGTTATAAGTGGCATTGACACCAATTTTCATCTAAAACAGACAAGTCTAGATAGAGTAGATCGGTGTGTACATTCGGGGTGTACTTGCTGATTTTAATTTTGGACACTTAGTTCAATGTTTGTGTTGCGTGAGTTTGAGTATTCATCATCGGACATGGTGACTTATTCAAGTGCTTAGTCATTATATAAATGACTTAGCTACTGGTCCAAGTAAGGTTAAAGGATAGCTTGACTTGCGTTGACTTGGCGTCGTATAACGGGTCATTTTCAAGTGTTCAGGTGTTTTAACATGTAGTGTTGGAATAAATGGGTTAGTATGAATTCATTTGATTCGTGTCAATGGTTTTGAAATATAAATACTTTGGAAAACATCTGATTCATATTATATTTGGTACACATCGATACTTGAGTTCGAGTCTTAACGCGCGCGCCTTATTTTGATAGGTTGCGGTTTTCGTGTTTCCTGGGCATCCATATCGTCGGTGATCCTCTCACTACCATTGTTTCTACTCAGTTGCTGAGTATAGTGATTGACTTACCTCGTGGCTAAGGTGAGTTCATAGCCCCTTTTTACTTGTACATGGTTTCTAAATACGGGGTGAGACTTTACATGGTGGAACACAACCATTTAAAAACTGTATGCTATCCAGAACTTGTATGCTATCCAGAACATGTATGATTTTCAGGTTTTCAATATTATTATTGCTTTTAGTCTAGCCTTAAGTTTCCTCTCCTGATCATGAACCGTTAATTTCGAGTACTAAGCGCGAATGTTGTGGGTGGATCCATCGGGATTGACTATCCCCGTCTCAAGTACCTTGACGCACTGATATTTTTTTATTACTTGAGTATTTAGGCTGAATACTCCCTAGAGGAACTTACACTGAGTTAAGCTTCGGTTCATGAACTGAACAGCAATAATAATGATTTCGGACTATGGTTGACAAACCAAACTCCATACTACTTGTTTTACAAATGAATGCTTGTGTTCCACACCTTTACTGCTAAACCTATGAATTTCACTCAACTTTGTGTTGACGAATTTACATGTTTAATATCAGGTATTACTACTTAGCTTGCTTGGATGGGAGCCCATAGGAGATTATCGCAGCTTGGAGATTTCTGTGATGCTTTAAAAAGGCTGTTTTTAGTAAAACCTGTCAGGAGTTTATTCTATCTTTTGGGCAACTTTATGTTATGAATTGAGACGAAATAATATAATTTTCCGCTTCTAAAACTCTGGGACCTATGTTTAAAAACTCTGACCTTTTATGATGTAATGTACATGTTTTAATTTCGTCAGCTTTGTATGAACTGTAATTCATTGTTTCTTGTACTATGACGTGTTACCCCCTTGTTGCCTAGTTGTTCCATGTCAGATTATGGGGGTCTCACAGAGTGGTATCAGAGCGATGGTTATAGGGAACTGAGTCGTTTTCAAAAAGATAGTCTATAACCGAAAGTTCAAATATTTTATTGTTTCTAAGTGTCAAACATAGAATCTGCAATTGTTGTTTGATATCTTTGCGGGTAACTCTCTAATCCTTATTATTTACTTTTAATTATCGTTGTAGTCTTGATTTCATTTTGAAATATTACTTTACTTTAATGCCGATAATTACTATGTCTTTTCAAAGCCTTTGTGCTTCATGAATTATCATTGGATGTTACATGATTACATATGTTGTTACTACATTTCTTGAATTCTTTTTCTTGTGAACTGATCTTGTTACAATGATTTTGTATCATTATGACGTTACCTACTTGTATTTAGAGCGCGTATGTTGCCGAATTTTCATACTCATTTTTCTGAGTACTATTGCTATTTCATTTATGCGTGATACGACTGACTTCATATACTCGTTCATTTTGAACCGTTTTTTTTTCGACTCACTGTTACATGTTGTGCATACTCTCGTGATACCATTGTTCTGAATTGAATAAGTGTTATTTTCGATAAAACTCCTGATTTTCATTTTACTACCGTGCGTGTTGCTTTCATTGTTTAACTCTTTTAAGATATCTATTTAGATATGCAGATTTTCTTTCTGACCATTCGTAATTGAATGTTTAGTCTATAGAACATTGTGTAGCTCAATGTGTCTCCGGAAAAGACTAAAGGACACCATGTGAGTCACACATCTCGAAGCATTCGTTGAATCAGTACCTGAATAATATTGTGGGTTTTCATAATCTTGATTTACCTTTACGCCACCGTTTTACACGACAATTGTACATGGATTACATATTATTTCATTGACCATTCTACGTTTCGACTTCAACTTACAACATCCATTCTACCTTGAACACATGATCGTCGTTTATTATGTGACGATTGTTTGGAATACAATCCTACTCTTATCCTCCCTTTTTCATTAAACTTCCTCGCCTCAGGAGTGTGACTTGTTAATACTTTGTTTCCTTCTCAGTATGTCTTGTGATTTTGGAAAATCACGCCGCCAGGAGACCTTCCTGCATTGCATCTTGCAGCCGAAGACACGGATGATATGCGTCGTTTTTTTATCTCTCAGATTATCGTTGGCATTCTTGAACTATTTCCATACTGTGTTTTCTTTACATGACTAATTCTATAGTTTATTTTCTTTCGTCTTTATGGAATCCACAAGTCTTGTGTGTACATTAATTCTGGGTTATTATGAAATTGGATTAAATTTCAAGTTGTGTCGAAAAAAAATTAAATATATATATATATATATATATATATATATATATATATATATATATATATATATATATATATATATATATATATATATACATATATATATATATATATATATATATATATATATATATATATATATATATATATATATATATATATATACTTTGTATAGAAACTTTACAGGAAGTTTAGCAGTGTCGAGAGAATATTATTCTAACTTTAGACATAAAAATATATATTTCTACATGTTGAGACGTCCGTTTAGGACATAAAATTTGACCAGTAAACTTTAAAACCGAGCAAGTTACGCTCATTTGAGATCGTAAAATCTAAGAAGTTATTTTCTGAATAATGCTAAAATATCATTTTGTTGACAGATTTAATGCAAGGGCATTTTCGTCCATTTTTATTCCGTTTCAAGTCTTGGGTAAAACTAAAATTTTTTCAAAACATTGTTTTACATCGAAATGCATTAGACTTTGAGTCTTAGAACATCGTTTAGTGAGTTAATTGGTCTAGTCAAACCCAAAAGTCAAACTTGATTAAAAAGGTCAAAATTGATAAAAGTTAAAAAACATGGTTCGAAGCATTTTAAGTTCGTGTGAGCTTGTAAAATTGTAACTAATAATACTTTACAACCATGAAACATTGATTGCGTTTGAAAACGTTTACAAACAGTAAATTGAGTTCGGTCATACATATACATAGATCTTGAACTTTTGAAATTCGGTAACTTCCTAATATAGAAACTTTTCAGAGTGATTGTACTATTTGTTAACTGATACCATACTTTCTTAAAAGTATATTATTGTCAAATTAATCACGATGTGCACACATACGGATTCCTTTATCCTTTTTTTTATATATGACTTATTTGTCATTCTACGTTGTCTTTCTTTGCTTCTAGCGTACCACTGATTTGGATCGAGGTTGAAGTTCTTATTTTCATCGTTCGTTATCATCTTGACACGTGTCTCCTGACGATTCCTGCTAAACCTCTTGAAACCTTAGCATCTTGTAACCATTTCATTTACTGTATTGAACTACCCTTTATTACCCTCATGTAACCCACTCGCTATTTTATAAGATACCATATAAACTCAAGCAGATATTGTTTGCAAACCAATTTACAAAATAACTTACTTGGGCTTTACAAGATACTTGAACCCTACTTCATAAAATTAAATGACATAAATTTTACGAGGTAGTTTCATATGTTATTTTGATTTTTGTTTTTACAAATGCTATTATATACATATTTTAAATCATATGTTATGTAATACTAGTTTGACGAAGTTGAGCATCACATTGCTAGTCCTAAATTATGCATGGCCTGATCACCTATGCTTAATTTAGAAGGAGCCATGCGAGGCCGAATAGTAGTCGCCTTAAATATTTGACGAACAATCAACTTTTTAACTATGTTCTTTAAAAAGTTTGATAAAATAAAGTTTTGAAAACTTTTACGTCTTATGCGAGTATCAACAGTTCGCGACATACATGAACCCTTATCTTTTCTTGAACAAAGTACATGCCTCAAACATATATTTCCTTACGCAACGACCTTTGTTATACGTGTTGCCTCATTCTCCTTCATGATACCATTCTTGTTACTGTTTGCCTAAATTCTTACCATTAATACCAGACTTGAAAGTTTCAACGTTGATATGCTTCTACATCAATAGATCTTCTTTATCTATCTTGGTAGACCTACGAAATGTCTCTGGACGCGATTAATGATTCATGACTCGACGTGAACGATGATTACGTGTATTTTCCATGTTATGTGTTAGACTCTATCGTCTTGAAATTCATACGCGTGGATCATGTGTTGATTTTTCCTTTCATTGTTAATGTTGTTCATTTTGTTGGAATTACTCTCAAGTGACTTCTTAAGAATTTTCTGTGATTCGAAAATTTATTGTGCGGCTTTTCTCTTTCGATCGTGTATCGACCACCAAGAACTTAATAAGCCGTTGTTGGTAACACCAACTGCACTCAAGAAATGATGACTTGCTATAATCCTTGTTTCTTATTGTCCTTATCATCGATGCATCTATTCTATCATGTTCGTTAAGAGTTGATACGACTTTCGTCTTATTCCTTTGTGTATTGCTCGCATACAAATTGTTGACCTTTATATGATTCATATTCGTTGCTGTCTTGTCACCTTTTGAAAACCAGAAAAAAAAGTTACGTGTTTATCATTTGATACCTTAATCGCCTTCTTGAATTTCTAAAAATTATTATTAATTTTTAAGAACATTTTATACATTTTATCAAATGTTTGAATTACCAAAATAACTGTTTCAAGTTAAGTACCGGATCTGTACATCCTCTTTGGTAAACTTATGTTTAAACAATGTCAAGTTGTATTTTTTAAAGTGATTGATTTTATCATACTTTACCTTCAATATAATGAAATTATTAAATTAATTTATAATTTCTAACAATGATTCTAAATAACTTTGAAAATCTGATTTTTCCTAATGGTAATGATAAACTTGAGTTTTTAACGATAATTTCATGTAGTCACCGAAAAACTGTTAAGCTGATCAAAATAACTATTTGAACTGAGTTAATTTTACCTTGAAGTCCTGATCAAGAAAAAGATTTGACAACTGTTTACCCACTCGTTTTATATAGAGTTTGATTTTTAAATCACTACACCTTGTAAAATTTTCTTTGAATCAAGAAAGTATTTAAACTGAGTTTTAAAGTAATACCAAAGTCCTAGACAACTGATTGTGACAGCTTGTATTTTAAATGATCATATGCAATTCAATTCTCCCTTCTATTTACGTTGTAACTAGATTGTTACTTTTTAAGACTGTTATGTTTTACAGTTGCACGATTTGCGACCCCTTGTTGATTTACAATCTTGGTTCATTTTATCGCACTTTTCCTGTTTAATCGATTCTTATGTTCATTCTTGTTAGTTTATCGCACGTATTTCCAACAATTCTATCTCTTGATGTATCTCCGTATTGAAAGGTCATTATTCTAATCCGAGTTCGAAAAATTTATCCGAAATGGAGCTAAGAAACTGAACCGTAGTGAATTCTAACCGTTAAGATTCGTCGTGGTACGGAAATTACCTGGGAAGCAATGAATTTTGTTCTACACTTTGTCCCTCCTCTCGTTTGCATCTTCTACTGTTTTCAGGAGAACTCTAGGGACCAGAGTTCCTTTAGGGGGAAGACTGTGAGAACCCGTACTTTCCCAGCATTATTTTATTCTTTGTATTCGTGCTTCTTGAATTTTCCAACGTATTACGTTTTCTTGTATTGCTATATGTAAATCCTGAGATTTTTAAATTATACTTTTTAAGTATTTTTCTGATCATCGATAAATACTTTGTATGGAATTATAAAATTTTTATTTTATTTTTCCATATTTATTTTAAATCAATGTTTTTGATTTAAAATCACCCGCGTGCGTTTTACAACGAGTTTATTCAAAATCAACGTACAACGAGAATTCCTAGTGATCGCGATACCGACGGATGCCCAAAAGTTTACGTTTGTTTATCGATTGTTTCGATAATTAATATTTTCGACGATTTCGTTTTAATTACGTATTAAGTCGTGTCGGGAAATCATATAATCATTTTTATAATGCATTGTAACTTTTGAAAAGTATTTTTACGAAACCCGAGCCCCGTAAATATTTTCAATATTTACCAATAACCATTTCCTACCCTTTAAAACTATTAATTGTTTTTAAGTCCACAAGTTTCAAAGTTGACAAAACTAGTCCCTCCACTACCAACATATATAAACTCTTTTCTTACACAAAAACACATACATAAACCTTACAAAAAAATCAAACACCACAACTCTCTCCCACCTCCATTTTTGCCGCCACATAAACACCACAAAACACCATCATCCACCATGATTTAATCAAAACTAAAATTAGACCTCATCTTAAAATGTTCTTGTGATTCTAATGATACTAAATTTGTACCACATGCATCAAGTTTTTATAAACTTATGATTTCATGGTTGTATGATATTTTAATCATCATGCATGTGTTGTTTTTGGTAAGATTATGTTGTTTTGATCATAAAAAGTCTTGTTTTTAATCTTTGATTTTTGTTAGAATTTACATACAAGTGTTTTTAGGAGTGTTTGGTTGATGGGCATGATAGTATGATGATCCTAGAGGTATGAGAATGAATGATTTTGGTTGAAAAATTAATTTGACTTGTTTTCTAAAAGGCTATTTTGGGACAGCAGGTCCTTATCAGAATTTTCGTGGGTTTAAGGTCAGAGAAAGGCTAAGATTATTTGATTTTATTGTAGATTTTTCCGAGACGGTCGTTTTGGTATAAGATAGAGCTTCTAAGTCATTACGAGTCAAAAGTTATGCTAGTTTTAGTTTTCGTGTACCGGGAGACGCAAGTCGGCACAATCCGAAATTGTGGCTGATTTTGGGTCGACTCTCGGGGACTTTAGGCTTGGTTAGATAAATGTATCTACTGGTTTTCAAAGTCTACAAACTGAGTTTGATGAGTCTAGTAGTGGTTTCAAAATACGGATTGTCGAATTAGCACTTTTAAAGTGGTCCAAACGGTTTTACAAAACAAGTATACAAATCTGTCCTAAATTTGGAGTCGGGTAAAGTGTCGAGCTGATGGATTTTAAAGTGTAAACTTTGGCTCAAATTTTGGTGATGCCTTATACAGGTTATAAGTGGCCTTGACACCAATTTTCATCTAAAATGGACAAGTCTAGATAGAGTAGATCGGTGTGTACATTCGGGGTGTACTTGCTGATTTTAATTTTGGACACTTAGTTCAATGTTTGTGTTGCGTGAGTTTGAGTATTCATCATCGGAAATGGTGACTTATTCAAGTGCTTAGTCATTATATAAATGACTTAGCTACTGGTCCAAGTAAGGTTAAAGGATAGCTTGACTTGCGTTGACTTGGCGTCGTATAACGGGTCATTTTCAAGTGTTCAGGTGTTTTAACATGTAGTGTTGGAATAAATGGGTTAGTATAAATTCATTTGATTCGTGTCAATGGTTTTGAAATATAAATACTTTGGAAAACATCTGAGTCATATTATATTTGGTACATATCGATACTTGAGTTCGAGTCTTAACGCGCGCGCCTTATTTTGATAGGTTGCGGTTTTCGTGTTTCCTGGGCATCTATATCGTCGGTGATCGTCTCACTACCATTGTTTCTACTCTGTTGCTGAGTATCGTGATTGACTTACCTCATGTCTAAGGTGAGTTCATAGCCCTTTTTTACTTTTACATGGTTTCTAAACACGGGGTGAGATTTTAAATGGTGGAACACAACCATTTAAAAACTGTATGCTATCCAGAACTTGTATGCTATCCAGAACATGTATGATTTTTAGGTTTTCAATATTATTATTGCTTTTAGTCTAGCCTTAAGTTTCCTCTCCTGATCATAAACCGCTAATTTTGAGTACTAAGCGCAAATGTTGTGGGTGGATCCATCGGGATTGACTATCCCCGTCTCAAGTACCTTGACGCACTGATATTTGTTTATTACTTGAGTATTTAGGCTGAATACTCCCTAGAGGAACTTACACTGAGTTAAGCTTCGGTTCATGAACTGAACAGCAATAATAATGATTTCGGACTATGGTTGACGAACCAAACTCCATACTACTTGTTTTACAAATGAATGTTTGTGTTCCACACCTTTACTGCTAAACTTATGAATTTCACTCAACTTTGTGTTGACGATTTTACATGTTTAATCTCAGGTATTACTACTTAGCTTTGCTTGGATGGGAGCCCGCAGGAGATTATCGCAGCTTGGAGATTTCTGTGATGCTTTAAAAAGACTGTTTTTAGTAAAACCTGTCAGGAGTTTATTCTATCTTTTGGGCAACTTTATGTTATGAATTGAGACGAAATAATATAATTTTCCGCTTCTAAAACTCTGGGACCTATGTTTAAAAACTCTGACCTTTTATGATGTAATGTACATGTTTTTATTTCGTCAGCTTTGTATGAACTGTAATTCATTATTTCTTGTACTATGACGTGTTACCCCCTCGTTGCCTAGTTGTTCCATGTCAGATTCTGTGGGTCTCACACTCCCCCTTGGTGGTTGCTCCCCCTTGCTTGGGGCACCAAGTGTATGAGCTAAGCTGACATGTTACACAAAGGTTAGTAGAAAGGAAAGAAACACCAATGTATATATGATCACTACCTACTAATTAACTTGAGAGGGAGAAGGAGAAGAAATCTAAAATTAGAAGTAAGTATTTGCTAAGTATGTCCAAAAAGGTAAATGACAAAATCAAGTTTCAATTGGTGGAATGGAGGTAGAAAGGAAACATCCAACCAATGAAGATGATAAATTTGTCAAGGGGTTAAAATTTAGAATTGATGGAATCACCCATAAACAATCGTAAATATTAACCACGGTCAACTCAAAAAGAAAGAGAGAATGATCAAAATAAAGAAAACAAACACAACACAAAGATTTCATATTACATAAATATGAAAAAGACAAGCAAAGTAGATAGTCATACACACAATATGAGTATCTAAAGCAAAAGATAAGGAAAATAAACCACAAAGCATAAGCTAGTCTAATAGTGACAATTTTCCAAGATTGCTTAAAAAATGACTCTAAAACAACTAAAGTTTTATTGACTCCAATGGAGTGTAGCCCTTTAGTTGGAAAAATAAGACGACGATGCATCATTCGAAGTTTTGTCCACGGGAACGAAAACTTTGAGAGGAGGTCGAGTAAGGAGGAATTCAAGAAAATTTAACTTCTCATACACATGAGCAAGTTCAATTTGTTTAAATCGACAACAAGCACATGAGGATCCATGATGCAGCACAAATTCGGTTGATGGGGGAAGGCCATCACACCTAGGGTTTGGTGGTGGTGAGGGGAGTGGGTAGGTAATGTTTTCACAATGCCTTGTGAGGTTTGGGAAGGTTGAAAGATCATTGAATTGAGGGGTGTCAAAGGGTTTTGGTGGTGGGGGGGGGAGATTCTCCTTTTCTCCGGTTATTGGGTTAATGGAGTAGGTCTCATTCCAATACTTGATTGGGGAGAAGGTGGGGTTCTTGGGTGGTTTGGATGAAGATGGTTCATTTATATTGATCCAAATAGGTTTAACCGAGATTTTCAGTTTCTTGGAAAGCTTGGATGAGGAAGCTTTGGGTGAGGAGGTTTGTGACAAAGAAATGTCAAGGTTATGAAAGGGAGAGTTAGGCATTGTTGAGGTGTGAGAATGAAATCTTAAGGTGGTGGTATAAGAGGAAAGTATACAAGGCAAAGGTTTGAAAATCAAATGTAAGGTTTCAAGGAATGTTTATCCAAAAAGAGTAAACATGGAATCTTGACTGGGAATAGGGTGATGAAGGAAGACCAAAAACGAGCCATAAAGTGGCTTTCTATCCGCGGTACCTTATTGGGACCGACGGTTCCTTATCACTTAAGGAACCGCGCGTCTTTAAGAACCGCGTGCAGTGGACTTGAAACCTAGATTTTCCAGGGTTTTGAGAAAAACTACGACTTTTTCAAAAAAATTGCAAATCTTGGAATTTTACCTCTATTAGCACTAAGTTTTGCTAGGGTTGCATAAAAGCAACACATTCACCAAGAATGTCTTGACAAAGGGTGACAAAATTTTGGATAACATTTTGAACCAATTTTAGTCATGTTTTAGAGGTTGTGATAGATTTAGGTTCAATTTTAATTTGGAATTAAAGTTGATTAATGTCCACATAGAGATAGAAGCACACAATGCTAAGACCATAATTCATTCTCATAAAAAATTCATGAAAGAGATACATAAAGAAAATAAATAAAAACAACTAACTAAACTAAAGATATCTTTAAAAAAACTAGGTTTTGATTAGTAATCTTCCTTGGCTTGAAATTTCTTGAAAACTATTTTTTAAAGAAAATCACCATTCATATCCTAGGAGGATGCATGTTAAACAAGGTGAGCAAGAAATCTTGCAACCTCATATGAAGTCCCAACATCTCCATCCTTAGGTTTTGAATGATGTAGTTATTGTAGAGGCGACATGGACAATGAGAACCATGAGCTTCTAGGAACCCAAGGAAGTAAGGATCACCCATAAAGAAGGGAAGTGGAACACCTAAAATGGGAGTGTTTGAGGGAGGTGTAGGTGGAGGAGGTATGTTCTCCAAGGGTGATGTGGGTGAGTGTGGAGGCAAGATCTCCAAGGGTGAAAAGGGTGAGTTAGGAGGGGTAAATGGTGAAGTCACCATGGTATCATCAAAGTCATTCACAATGGGAATGCTTTGGATGGGTTGTGGTTGGGTAGTCACATCCAAGAGATTACTTGGAGTGAAGGGTGAGGAAAGCTCATTCATCCTAGATTGGAATGAAGAGGAGGTAGAACCATAAGAATGGTTGGTTCCATGGGTTGATGAAGTCTTGCATGGAGCAAGAGGTGATGAGTTTGATGAAGAAATGAGAATTGGGACAATCTCATTCTTGGGAGTGTGAAAGGATGAGGAGTTGGGTTTGGCCATTTTAATCTTAATCTTAAGATTTTTCTTTGTGGTGGAGGTTTTGGATGAGTTTGAGCTTCTTGTAGAAACCATGGTTGAAATGAAGAGTTTAAGGTTTAAGGAAGAATGGTTTGATGTGTGAAGAACATGGCTAACAAGGTGGGTTTAAAAGGGTGAAGGGATGATCCAAACTAGTAATGGGTTAAAAACATTTTATGTGACCAATGAATTTAGCTAACCTAGTTTAGGAAATGTGCAGGTTTTTGCAAAGAATCAACCAAGGTTTACACAGATTAAGTAAAATAGTGTAAAGCAAAGATTCTGTCGGACACAGTAGCCGGCGGTTCCTTATCTAGGGGCGGCGGTTCCTTATCAATAAGGTACCGCGGGTCTATAAGGAACCGCGACCAGTGGTGTTCAAAAATGGTATTTCCTCAAATTTTGGTTAGCCAGATTTTTACCAAAGGATTCTTAAGCCAAAGTTAACTACTGACCAAAATCTAGGAAGCTAACTAACACACAGGATGTACAAAGCTATGCAAATCATAATCACAATGACAAACATTTAGAATAAATGACAAATAATCCAAACAAGTAGAATATAGTTAATACACATCCAAGATAAAAATAAGAGGAAGCAAATGTTCAACATCATATTACATGTTTACCAACATGTATACTTTGAAACAACTCAAAGTCTTCATCTTCTCTTCTTTCCCAATCCCTTGATCATGTTTCCTAAGTACTTGATTCCCTTTCTTGACTCAATCCGGTGTTCATGCAAATCACCTTGGGTTCGAAGATTTTGACGGTAAAGTTCCTCTAAATTGAGATTATTAGGAACTTCACTAGTGGAATGATGAGGAGGGGAAGCAATGTCATCTAAACCATCCACGAATGAGTTTGTGGAGTGGTGAGAAGTACTCGAATAATCAATGGGAGCACTTGTGCCAATGCCATCACCATCACTTGTTGGCATTTCCATGTCCTCATCATTGGACTCTTGTTGGTCGGATTTACGATCACATCTTGTCTTTCTCTTATATACCTCTTGAATAGGTAGCATGACCCGTTTGACCGGTTGAAACTGAGAAAGATCAAGATTTGGAAAATCACGGCCAACCCTTTTAAAAAGGCGAGTGAGAAGCATTGCGTAAGGGAGGTTTGTTTTAGGCTTGTGAATAGCATAATTGATCCGTTGAGCGATAAAATATGCCAAATTGTAATTGGTGTTGGTAAAGATGCAATATAACATATGCACTAAACACGCCGGAACATGATCCCGGTTTCCACCAAGACAAAACACGTTTTCCCTAAGGATATTGGTCTATTGGACCATATTATCATTAAGGTCGCTTAAGAGAACCTCATGAAGTTTCACCGAACGTACCTTAGTATGAAGGCTTCTATTAACGGGTCGATTACGCTTTTTGGAGACAATGTCAACAGTGAAGTCAAGATCAATTTCCTTATGATCATTTGGAGGACAATAGTAGGATTCAAGGAGAGCACTAAGCTTCTATTTATCCGTGAAGCGACAAGTGCCTACAAATGGGACATCAATAATTTGACCAAAAACTTCGAGAGAGTATTGAATGAGTTGATCTTCCAAGATGGACCTAACAAATATTCCATCGTTGTTTTCAATGACGGAGTATGTGCTAAAGAACTCTAATAGGAATCGAGGATAGATGTCTTCCTTAATGTTCAACAAACAATCAAATCCAATGTTTTCAAACATGGACTTGATGTAGACATAATCCTTGATATCCTTTTAGACAACTCTACCCTCATGAAAGCAACGGGATTGAAGGGAGGAAAAGGTATGGGCAAGGTGAGTTGAGTGACAAAAGTCGGAAAGGTTTGGCATATACTGTTTGGTGAGTTGATGATCCTTTTGGGATTGTGAAGGCATGATTAGTACCTAAATAAACACAAGAAAATATTTTTCCAATCACTCGTATGAAAAATAAAATCAAAACTCAAAAATATGAGAATGTGTTATATCAATTTCTTGACAAACAAAGGATTGAGTCCATAACATTCTCATGTTCACAATGTGTCTATTCCATTATTAACCAAGAACATATGACCTATGTTGGATCAACGATGGACTAGAACATTGGTTTTTCAAAACAAGGTTTTTAGGTAAGCATTAACAATGCAACTACCTATTTGTTCATGGGTTCATCTCAATTCCATCTTTTAACCAAACTTATTTAGCCAAAATTCGGATTTGTTCTACAAGTGGGTTTTAGTGAAGTCTTAATGAATATGAACCAAAGGAATCATAGTAAAATAACCATGTCAACCAATATTCCTATTAAGGTTCTAATTCAATTTCAATTTTAAAAATCCCCAATTATGAAAGGATGAACCCTAGAACAAAATAGATGAAATTGAAAGAAAGTACTTATAATTAATTGATGTTTGATGAAGGATGAGTGAAACCCACAACTTGGAATCAATTAATTTGAGTGACTGAAGGTTTTTGAAGCTTCAACAATGGTGGAAAAGATGAAAAACGTCGGCTGTATGTTTTTGGGAGAGAGAGGGTTTGGTTTGAAAAAGGTTATTTTAATAAAACTGGCGCTCTGACAAACTTTACTGCCCGCGGTACCTTATCGACAAAGAACCGCGGGTTTGAGCCGCCAGAGATAAAGAACCGCCTGCAGAGGCTGGTTTTTATCAATGAAACACGCCAAAAATTTTAAAACCAAATTTTCTAAAATACTTAAAAATATATCTTAAACCTTTTAGAATATTATTTGGATCATCATAACACTAAGCAATATGCCTTAATGAAGGATTACGAGTTGAATCGAGATCGAAAAGAACCGAAACGGACAAACGACTACTCGTAGCGAAAAGGCAAAGTGGGGAGAAGTCAAGGGAAGTGAATCAAGACTAAGATAAATGGTCAAGGGATTAATGACAATCTTCAAAACATGGAGACGAAGAGCTTGTTTCATATATAGTGGTTTAAGACGTGCCTTTCCGGCGAAACGTTAAACGACTTTGGTAATGAATAAACACAAAGCAATTATTCATGTATAGACTAAGATCACTTTCAATAATAGTCTTAGTCTAAACCAAAATATGAGCAAGGTATTAATTCACTTTCTCTCCCACAAAGGGCCAACTAACCGTATGGGTGCAAACCATGGAAATCATGCTTGATAATTTAAGCTACTACTAACTCACTTTACATCACCATAGTGAGTCAAGTATCCAAGCAATGGAGGTTTGAGAGGATAAAAGAAAAGAATCACAAACCACAAACAAATGTCAAGGCAAGGATGCCAAGAACAAGCATATAGTCAAGTAATGATCAAAAGAATGATCAAAGGGCGTGTGGAAGAACGAAAGCGTACCGTGGCCACAAAGAGCAATCCATCAAGGAATCAATGCAATGTCCAACAATGACTATGATGAGTACTAAGTCTTCAAGGACTAGTATCATTTCCAATCATCTTGGTATCATCATTCGAGGATGTTGAAGATCAATGAAGATGAGTCTTCTACAAGTGCAAGTAACTCAATCCACAACCAATTAAGTGATTGATCTTCATGAGTACCTACACAAAGCAAGATGCAAACTAGTAGATACATTTCAAGAGTAGATCTAAAATGCATAAAGACTACTAATCTAAGAGGGATGCAATATTACCAATTAAAAGACCTATTTTCCAAGAAAAAATAGTTTTAACCAAAGAAAAACTTTAGTACAACTTGACCTTCTAATTTGAGGAGACAATGGATCGATCCAAGTTTTAAAGTACAATATACTTCAAACATCTTGAGTGACCATCGCTCTGATACCAATTGTAGAAACTAGAAGGGGGGGGGGGGGGGGGGGTTGAATAGTTTCTCTTCAATTTGTTACCTAATTTAAATTACTTTGAATTAAGTGTGTATCAAAACTATCTTTTACTTAAAGCTAAGTTGCATAATGATTAGTTTCAATTCAAATGCATTAGAAATGGTAATAGGTAAATATAATGATAATGAAATAAGTAAAGAGTAAGGAGAGAGACAACCTAGTGACAAGACACCAAGATTTATAGTTGTTCGACAACGAGGCTCTATCCTCGTTTCTACTCCACTCCTCGAGTACACCTACTCGAGATTTCCACTATATCCACAAGCTCCCTTCTTGGCAGAGAAATCCTTACATCGTCGCTTACATTATTTTCCGACACTAAGCTAAATGTCGAGACCTAATCATTAGCTAGGACCAATCTACACAACGTTGCCTACTTCACAATTTAACGACATAAGGCTAGATGTCGAGTTCTAATCTCAAGGTAGAACCAATCTTCAGGACGTTGCCTACTTCACCATTTAACGACACAAGGCTAGATGGCGAGTTCTAATCCAAAGCTAGAACCAATCTTCATGACTCTTCACTTTGAAGCTAAGTGAGAACTTCACACAACACAACTACTAATCACTTTCAAGTTTAGTGAGAACTCACAAGACACAACCACATCACTTTATAGTTTAGTGAGAACTACTACACAAATCTATTACAACTCAACTAGACATATCCAAGTACACACATGTAGCTTAGATCTACACAACACAAATCCAAGCAAACACATATGCAATGGATGTACACAACAAATCCAAGTATTTACAAATAGCTTGGATGAACACAACTAGTCCAAGTATTTCATAAATACAAATGGATCAACAAAAGTAAAAAGCCTAACATGATGAACATGACTAATTCATGGATTCATCTTTATCACAACACTAGTGAGTGAGTGATCTTCTCATTGTACAAGGTAAAGGAGGGGATCAAGAGGATAATCATATGTAAACATCCTTAACACTTTAAGTGATCATTTACTAATGATTATGCTATAGAAAAGAGAAATGGGGCTGAGAAAAACGTCCAAGAGGCTTGTTGGAAAATGAGATTTGATCCACTATTTATAGAAGACAAAGTCTAACGGCTAGCTGGGCGCGGATCCTTATCTAGCCGGCGGTACCTTATCAATAAGGAGCCGCCTAGCTATTTAAGGTACCACCCAGTAGAGTCCGCTCTCTTTTTTGTCTTTTAGTAGGGTAGGAATATCTGAGGTTTTTTAAACCTTCAAAGGATATTCTTATGGCATATGGAATATGCCATTTTCAAATTTACATTTTCCATTTTAATAAAACATTTTCTTAAAAAGAAAGTTTATTAAAAAATCTTTTGTCATATTAACAAAAGTGAGTTTTTAAGGATAATCACTTTGATGATCACTAAGTATGATTAAGAAAAGTTAGTGATATGATTATTACCTTGATGATAGTGTTAGTTAAATAATTCGTTTTGTGTTTTACACTAAATGTGTTGTATAGTTTGTTGTGATCAAAACTAAGAAAGATTAGTTAACACTAATAATGTTTTTAGGCATCACTTGCATTAACAAGGTCTTCAACTCCTATGTTTCTAACATCTTTGGCTTTAACTATGTCTATTTCATCCAAGTCATCATCTACCAAAGGTGGTGTCTTAGATGAAGGAGGGGTTTCATCAGATGTCACGTTAAGTGATTCTTCAATTACACCCGAGGTTATATTGAGAACTATGTAGGCTTTGCTAGTTTGGGAATAACCTAAAAAGATACCTTCGTACGACTTTGGGTCGAACTTAGTAAGGTAATCTTTGGTGTTAAGAATGAAGCACTTGCTTCCAAACACCCTAAAGTATTCCAATGAGGGCTTCTTACCTTTAAGAATCTCATAGGGGGTCATTCCTAGGAAAGGTCGA
The DNA here is from genome assembly GCA_025667525.1 of Glebionis coronaria. Classification (NCBI taxonomy): domain Eukaryota; kingdom Viridiplantae; phylum Streptophyta; class Magnoliopsida; order Asterales; family Asteraceae; genus Glebionis; species Glebionis coronaria. The sequence continues at coordinate 632,421,016 of CM046875.1, read as the reverse complement.
ATAAGAATTCGGTTGAGAATATAGGTCGATGTGTCCACGACATTATACCAAAAGTTTTTAGGCAAAGATTGCTTGTTTAACATCGTCCTACTCATCTATAGGATGGTTCTATTCTTCCTTTCAACTACCCCATTTGATTGTGGAGTGCGAGGAGCCGAGAAGTTATGGGTAATACCATGAGCTTCACAAAAGGCACCAAATTGCACTTCATTATCAAATTACCTACCATGATCCGTCCTAATAGAGACAATTGAACATCCTAGTTGATTTTGGATTCCTCGACTAAAGATTTCGAAGTGATCGAAAGCTCATTCTTAGATGTCAAAAATCTAGTCCAAGGGAATCTAGAATAGTCATCAACTATAACTAGGGTATAAAGGTTACCTCCGTAACTCTATATGGCGGAAGGTCTAAAGAGATCCATATTAGGAGATCTAAGCACCGAGAGGTCGAAACCAAATTCTTGGCTTTGTGACTTGAGTGAACTTGCTTCCTAACTTTGCAAGCATCACAAAAGTGAATATCAAACTTCATCTTGGGGAGATGTCTTACCAACTTCTTATAGACTAAAGATTGAATTAAACGCATATTAGCGTGACCTAATCTCCTATGCCAAAGAGTAGAACTATCATCTAAAGTCGCTAGACATAAGTTTTCCTTTGACTTCCTATTGACCTTCATGATATAAAGCCCATGCTTTCTAACACCTTTTCCAATGACCTTTCCATCTTTTACGATTTCACTGTCATATTCCGAAAAGATGACCTTACACTTATTTTCACAAATTTGACCTATACTTAAAAGGTTAAAACCTAAGTTATCTACGTGCTCTACATTTTCAATGGTCATGGAGTCAAGAGAAACCGTACCTTTGCCAATGATATTGCCACGTCGATTACTAGCGAATGTAACGTTACCTCCATCATATGCTTTGTAGTGCGAGAACAAACTTCGACTACCCGTCATGTGTTTAGAACATCCACTATCCTTAATCCACTCGCCGGGCTCTAAATTGATTCCCAAGCATATCTAGGTAACAACACACAAGATCAAACATTTGGTCTACAATATCTCATGGGTCCAAAGTTGTTAGTTCCAAACATCCCTTGCATTTGATTGGGATGCATAAATGGAGGAGACATTCCTCATGGGGGAAAATATTGTTGTTGATAATTGTTCCAATTCATATGGCCATTTTGTTGTCCATTGTTTAGCCTAGGTGTCTTTGATCTTGATCTATAATTATTGTTATTTCTTTTAGGTGTTGGAGTTTTACTTTTAGGTCGTGACTTAGCTTGATCGTCCCTTTTTGGTGTTGGTGTTTTACTTCTAGGTTGTGACTCATTGCGTACTCTTGGAGGAGTAGATGATTGTCTAAATAAATTTCTAGTTCCCCTTAAAGGTTTACTTAAGGTCTTGTAGAATTTACCAATAGCATTTTTATCAAGAATAGGTAATTTAACAAGAAGATGTTTTGGCCCTTCACCTAAGATAGACTCTTCAGAAAGTTCAGGATTTTCAAAAAAAATCACCTTCTGTCCGTGGTTCACTATCACTACCCGCGGTTCCATAGTTATAAGGAATCGCGCCATACACTAGCGTACCACGTACAGAGGTTCGTTTTTCTAGAAAACCTAACTTGTTTTGGTTCACTAGCAGATGCTTCATTAGTGTTATATCCCAACCCAAGTCTTTCCTTAGAATGGATTTGTTTGTTTAACATATCATCAAGAGCACTAGTACCTTCATGAACTTTTCCAATTTAATGGAGGTACTCTTGAGATCCTCATACTCTTGTCTAAGGTTTTCACATTTTAGACAACCTAAATCAACTTCTTCGTTTTTCTCAAGCTTAGTTAATTTCTCTCTTAGCTCACTAATCTCATTTTCAAGCTTACTTCTAGTTGATTTTAGCACTTTGTTCTTTTCAATGAATTTAAGGCTAAGTTTATGTAAATTATTGTATTGGCCTTTTAATTCGATATCATCTAGAGAAGAACTATTATTGCTATAATATTCGATTTCGGAATGTACCTCTTTAAAAGTGTGAGCCATAAGACTTTTCTCATTTTTGGGGTTGTCATCAACATCTTCACCGCTATCGCTCCATGAACCTCCAATGAATGTCGTGTGGTTCTTGTCGCGTGAAGGATTAGAAAAATCACCGATGAAATGGTTCGGATCACCACATCTAAAACATTTCTTATCACCTTTATCATTCTTGGTAAATCGGTGTTTGGAGAAGGGTTTCTTGTCGTTGCTTGGTTGCCTCACGTGTTGACCTCGTCTCTTGAAGAACTTCTTGAAGTCTCTAACCGCCATAGCATATTCCTCATCGTCACTATCTGAGGAGCTTTCATGGTTACTTTGCGGATTCTTGGCCTTGAGTGCTAGAGACTTTCTTTCACTCTTGGTTATCACCATTTTCGAGTCCTTCAAAATTATCATCTCATGAACTTTCAAGTCGAGTGATAATGTGGTGAGGCCCTTTGATTCTTCAATCATCGTGACTTTGGCTCTCTAATTTGGATGCAACGCCCTAAGAAACTTCCTAACATTTTTCTTGCTAGAAAAACCTTCATCAAGTGATTTTAGACTAGTAATAATAGTGTTACATCTAGCAAATGCACTATCAATAGTTTCATCTTTTATGATGACAAATTGTTCATATTGTTGAACAAGAAGATCGATTTTACTTTTTTTGACTTGGCTATTGCCTTGGTGGGTTACTAAAAGAGTGTTCCATATATCTTTAGCGGTTTCACACATAAAAATCTTTTCGTACTCTTGCTTTGGTAAAGCATTATAAATCACCATTTTAGCCTCATTATTTTTAGCAAGTTTCCTTTTAGTGTCATCACTAGCATTGTCAAAAGTGACTATCTCTTTGCTTATAAAAACTTCATTATATTGATAAGCCAAAAAATCACCATGGGTAATAACATGACAAAGATCTAAATCTTTTGATTTCACATAAGTCTTAAGTCTCAAATCTATTTTTCCAATAAATAAAACTATCGGTTTAAAAAAGTGGTGGTCTTTGCATAGATTGCCCTTCTAGGTACTTGTTGGAATCCATAGATCGATTCAAGTTTTAAAATACAATATACTTTAAAAACGCTTGAGCAACCTCTCCCTGATACCAATTGTAGAAACTAGAAAGGGGGGGGGGGGGGTTGAATAGTTTCTTAAGTTTAGTTGTTAATAAATGGTTTTCGAAAATCCTTTTCAAAAAACATAGACTTGAGCAAATATGTGAAACCTTCTTGTACACAATATGGACAAAGGATAGTGCAACTAGACTAATAATCACAAGTATGTATGAGTAAAGAATAATGAATGTAAAGAGATAAAGAAAAGAAAGATCAAACCAAACACCAAGGATTTATAGTGGTTCGGCAACGAAGCTCACTCCCCGTTTCGGCTCCACTCCTCGAGTACTCCTTACTCGAGAGTTTACTAATCAACAAGCTCCTTATGGTGGAGAAAACCGTACACGTCCCTTAACCAATTTCCGACTCTAAGCTAAAAGTCGAGCCCTAATCTTAGCTAGAACCAATCTACACCAATATACTTTAAGGACCAAGTATTAACCTTAATACATACATAATTTCCAAATAGACACAACTACTTTGATCTTCACAACAATGACACAACAATGAATAAATAAGATTTGATCTTCAATGGATCTTTAAGGTTGACACAACACTTCAAGGATGTAAGTGTTCTTCTATTTTCACTTGGAGAGGAAGAGATGGGAGGAGAAAGATTCACTTCTAAACAGGTAGTAATCAACCAAATGACCAAGGATTTGAGTGATTTAAGAAGTATGAAAGAATCCGGAAATATATGTGCAAAAGAGGTAGGTAGAAAATCTGAGAATGGTCCACTATTTATAAGACAAGGCTCCAACGGATATATCTGGTCGCGGTTCCTTAAAGCTACCCGCGGTTACTTATTGACAAGGAACCGCATAGCCACTCAAGGAGCCGCCGGAGTAGACTCCGCTCCTTTTTGTCTTTTAGTGGTATGGTTCAAATCAGGTGGTTAAAATATCTTAAAAGGATATTCTAAACCAAGATAGAATATGCCATTTTCAAATTTTCAAATAATTAATTTAATAAAACATTTTCTTAAAAATAAAGTTTAATAAAACTTGTCACACTTAATAAAAAGTGAATTTTAAGAAAATATTAAATCCTTGATCACTTAATTAGGATGAGTACTTGTTTGTACATACCTTAAGGGCGCGTTTGGTAGAGAGAAATTTGGAGAAATAGAATTGAGTAGAGATTCAAAACTCAGAGAATAGAAATCAGTAAAGAATTACGAATTAACTCCGTTGTTTGGTAATATAGAGAAAACAACCCGAGAAATAAAAACAAAAAAAAAACAATACTCAGTTTCGATTTGAAGCATCAATACCTTATTTGAGCCAAATTTTATTACATATAAATCACTAATACACATGGTAATATTTGACAGCCACATAAAAAATACAATCAGATTTCATAACAACACAAGATACTATACCAACCTCATTTATACAATAGCTTTAACTTAGATCCATTAATATGCATCAACGTAGAACAAGTATGAATCTTAACAATCAACAAACTACCATAACCTGGAGATCTATGGTTGGTGCAAGAAAAGTTGCAAATTTAATCTGATAGAATAAAGGAATACATGATAATGGTGAACTAATTACAGATCGGAAGGTACGAGATGTAGTTTTGAAAGACAGAAAGACGATCGGTCAAAAAATAAGACAGAAAAGTTGCCTGAGATGGTGATAGGGGGTTAAATGTGGGAAGCACGTGCCTTCCATTGCTTATACACATCATTTTATTTGTTGTTGTATATTCTTTTAACAAAAAGAGAGGAGAAATTTTCAAGAGATCAATTTCCATTCATAAACAAATGGAAATCAAAATACAAAGAAGGAAATTCTTGGGAATGTAATATCTCCGCCCATTTTAATTCTATGCCTACCAAACACGGGAATTAAAGGCAATTCCAATTCTCTACCTTTATTTCTTCCTACCAAACATACCCTAAGTGATAATGGTTGAAATGAAAAATACTTGAACTCAAGAATTCATTTTTCATTGTTTTCGTAAATGCTTGTTTTTACATATTGTCGTAATCAAAACAAAGCAAGACTAAAAATTGCTTGTAACATTTTTAGGCATCATTGCATTAACAGAGTTGGTTGGTGATTGGTAAATAATAACATTATTAGTAGGCGATGATGAATCTCTGATTGGGGGAAGTTAAATAGAAGGTGTTCTGATTATTGGCGTGACAACTTAATAAAGTTGCAACCATATCAGATACACACTATTTATTCGATGATGTACCATTCTGTTGAAATTGAGGCTATAGCCACGATGGTTGTGCCCGTAATCAGTGCTTTGAGCCTCACTACGATGGTTGTGCCCGTAATCAGTGCTTCTGAGCCTCAACTCCTACAATTATACTTTTCTTACCGGTTTGAACTGCAGTGGTTATCAAATAATGGGGATAACGATTTCCGGTCTTTAGAAGGTAAGGATTTGCTAGATTTTAAGATTTAACTGCATAACGTCATACTCACCAGGTTGATTAGATTAGGCGTGCGATGATAATCATGGGATGTGCCAATGTTGATATGTTCATGAGCTGCAAAATACACCGACATGTGATATATGTGCGTAGAAACATGAGCAAGGGCTTATAACCATCTATCAAGACACACGTCGCTCGATTTTAAAAAGGTGATGGATTCTTACATTTTCCTTATGTTTTTATTTGTTTTATAGTAGTATAAAAACCTGGATAAATTTTCTTATTTGCTCTTAAAACATGAAGTGCAACTATAACCATTTGCTTTATATACTATACTCGGGGTTTATCTAATTATGGGCTTTTTGTTCCAAGGTGTTGATCACATAATAATAATAATAATAATAATAATAATAATAATAATAATAATAATAATAAGTGATGAGGTGAGAAAGGATGATATAAGTGACCGATCAACAACATATGCGGAGTATTAATGAGGGTTTTGAATTAGATCTGACCTTGGAGAATCCATACATCCTGATGCGTTTCAAAGGTGTTGTCATCTATGCTGATGGAATGATTTAAAGGTAAGTAATTCAAATTTTGCTTTGTGTGTTTTGTAGGATAATTCAAAGTGTATGGGGGTAATCATTTTATCTTATATAGTCTGCTTATGCCTTATTGGTTCCCTGCTTATGTTTTATAAACTCGCTTTTTTGTACCTTCTTCTAAAACTTTTAGGATTACATAAGTTTATTATTTTTATAATAAACCTACAAGCCAATAATTTTAAAATACTTATTAGTCAAGTTTCGAAAGTCGTTTTGAATTTCTACGATTAGGAAGAGTAGTATTATTGCAGGTGATCTATGCAATGTAGTAATTTATTAATTGGCTATACTTATAAGAAAATAGCTCTTAAGAAGAATATGTAAAAGAATTTTGAACGTTTGCATACGATGTTCCACGTGGCGCTGTATGAAGAGCTGATCGACAAATATATGAAATAGGCAACCTCGACAGAATCTCTTTACCCTAAATATTAGACAAGTACAAGTAGGATTAAATATCGGGATAAGTGAATATGAATTTCTTGATCGTTTGAGTATTATCACATTCGATATTCGTTTGAGGGCATTTGTTTCTGCTTATATTCAACTTTCAATATAAGCTTATAAGCTAAATTACAAATAATAAAATACGGATATATGAAACATAAATTGAGTGAAATAAGCTCATTAGCAAAAAAATAACATAGTTCTGCGTGCAACGAGTATATATACATTAAAAACTTAAAAAACTCATAGCACACAACAGTTAAACAACTACTAAAGTACTCATGCCTAACTCTTAATTATACGATGGAAGCGTAGTCTGTTACAGTTTAGAATCGAAATGTGTTATCTATGCCTAACAGTATTGCTTTCATGTATTCAAGATGGAAAGAAGTAAATACTAGGAGGCGTGTATACAACCAATTTCAAACGTGGAATAACTCAACGCTAAAGAATGATAAAAAGGTTTAGTTTTTATAAAAATTCAAGTCTTATTCTTTTGTGAATTATATCAGTGAACTATGTTTTGCTTTCTGTCAGCAGGTGATGTCGCCATCTTGGACAAATGCGCAGCAATATCGACTACTTATAGGTGCAAAACTATTTTTTAGCCACGTTATACCGCAAGACCAGATATACACACAATAGTATGCACAATTCACACCCATTAGTCTCACCATCATATTGATTGGTTACAAACACTTGCCCTGAACCTTAGATTTTTGAAAAATGATGCCACAAACATTACATTCGGGTAAGGCTAATAAAAGATCCTACAACTGCTCCAAAAGGGGTGTTCGACTTCTGTTAAAACAATAGCCCAACACCCCATTTCCTGCAAGAGAGCGTTTGATTGCTGTTAAACCAGGAACCAAACACCCCTTCTGATGTGAAAGGGGTGTTTCGTTGCTATTTAAACAAGAACCAAACACCCCCCTCGAGGGAACCCAATTGCATTTGCTGTAATTAAAATGTACATTACATGTTTATGTTTGTTGCTTATCTAGAAAACCTATTTCCCGCTCCTTGCAATAGTTTAAGAAAAAAATGTATGCTCCATTAGTTTCTACCTATGAAGACTCCAATAACTGTTGGGAATAAATCTATGCTTATTTGTTTCCCCTGCTAGTTGATTATTCGTACCCCTGCTAGAGTAAGTTCCCCCTGCTAAATAACAAAGGCAGGGGGATTGGTTCCCCTGCTGAAGTCAAAGGCCCTGCTGTCAAAGATAAACATGGAATAGATTTTTACGCGTTTCAGTTATTATTCCTTAATACTTTCCATAGTTTGTTAGTAGTGATCTTGTACGTGAGTCCTTGTGCCTATAAAAGGACTCACTAGGTTAGCATGCAAAGTGTCTCTTTTCTCATTTTGTCTTTCATTATATTACTTTAAGGTTTTGTAAACCCTAATACCATCTTGGGTATTCGTATATCTTTGATATATTAAAGTTCAACGTTTGAATCATATTTGTTCTTGTGCTAAACATTACATTCCGCATCTTGTTTAGTTGCTTTGCTTTGCAAAGTTTCTCTAGTGTTAGATTGAATCCTTTCTCTCTATCACAACCCTTAAACAAGCTATTAAGGTTTAAGATCTGACTTTGGGATCAACAAGTGGTATCAGAGCTTGTTGAGAAACTTTGTCTAAATCAAGAACAAAATCCTCATAGCAAACATGTCTTCAGATTCATCCTCAAACAGCAACAACCACAATAACCTCAAGTTACCCATGTTGGATCCTGAAAACTTTGAATTATGGGAATTTAGAATCCAACAATACCTCAAAATGGAACACTACGTTCTCTGGGAGATCATAGAGTTTGGTGATCAATTCAACAAAATGGTGGCAGTTGAAGAAAGCAAGGATGAAGGTGAAAGTTCCAAAAGTAAGGAGAAGAAGAAATCTGCTGCTCTGTGTGACAAGGAGATACTGGCTAGAAGGCATGATGTCAGGGCTCACAGCTCATTGCTGTTGGCCCTACCTGATAGACATCAACTCAGATTCAGGAAATACAAAACAGCTAAGGATCTATGGGAAGCCATAGGCAAAACCTTTCGAGGAAATGAAGCCACTAAGAAGAAGAAGAAAAATCAAATGCTGAATGATTTTGCCTCTTTCAAAGCAATTGGTGATGAATCAATTGGAGCTATTTACAATAGGCTTCAAGACATGGTGGCCCACTTGGAATTCTTTGATATTGAGGTATCAAAAGAGCAGGTGAACACCAGGTTTCTTAACAGCCTCCAGAAAGAATGGTTTGTCTATAAGGCAATTTGGCAGAATAAGGATGATTTGGATGAAAAAGACATTGATGACATATATAATAACTTAATGGTTTTTGAACCTATTGTCAATGAAATGAAGTCAAAAGGAACAATCCCCACCAACTCAAGTGGAATCATTGATTCCCCTGCTAACATGGCATTCATATCACAAAGCAGTGGAATCTCCAAGAACAGTGGAATAGAAGTAGCCCCTGCTACTTATTCCCCTGCTACCAGGTCTGGACCTTCCTATGATGAAGAAAGACCAGCTACATTCAGCCTTGATACTGCGTGTGCTTTTATAGCATCTCAAGGGCCACAAGGATCTACAGTGTTACATGAATATCTAAATCAAATCAGTAAGCAAGCGTTAGAAGAATTGGATATCAAGTGGAATATGGCTTTGCTCAGCATGAGAGCCAACAGGTTCCACAAGAAGTATGGGAAGAAGATCACAATTAATCCCTCTGATGTGGCTGGGTTTGATAAAACAAAAGTTGAATGCTACAATTGTGGCAAGAAGGGTCATTTTGCCAGGGAATGCAGAGGACCTAAGTCTGGAAATAACTACAGAAAGGAAACAAGAGATGATGATTCTGGTGCTAAAGCCATGGTAGCCATGCAGGGGATAGATGGAGCAAATGGATGGGACTGGAGTGCTATGACAGAGAATGTGGAAAGAAATCAAGCCTTGATTGCTGAGGAAAAGGAAGAAGATTTTGCACTTATGGCTATGTCAAGTTCCAGCTCTGACAATGAGGTATATGATGACTCATACTGTACTAAAGCTTGTAGGAAAAATACTGAATCTTTGAATGATCAAATCAGAAAGGTAAAAGCTGACTATATCAACTGTGATAATGATCTTGATAACTACAAACATGCTTTAGAACAATTAGAATCCACCATAAGAGAGTATAGGCAAAGAGAAAGTGATTATAGGGATCACATTGTGATTCTAGAAAGAGATGCTAAGGAGAATAACCAATCTATAAATGTATTAACTACTGAACTTGAAATTTTCAAAGCTAAGCAAAAGATAGATGAGGAAACTGTTGAAAAATTTGGAAAAGCTTCAAAAGATTTAACCAAGGCAGTTGAAATTGGTCAATCTCCTAAGGACAAAACAGGGTTTGGAATTAAGAATATGAATGCTACCATACCACCACCCCCTGCTAATATCCATGCTCCCTCTCCTAGAAAAGACTTGTCCTGGACTGGTCTCCCTTGTTTTGAAAAACAGGATGACATTGAGTTTGACTTGAGTGCTTATATACCTAATAATCGTGATACAGAAGAGTCTCTAGTTAAAACTAGTGTCATTAGGGATGTTAAAAAGGAACAGGTTGGTTTAAAGCAAATTGACAACCCTGTTCGATTTTCAAAAGAAGGAATTTCTGGCAGCAATCCTAGTTCTAAGAGTATCTCTCCCAAATCTAAGACTAGGCCACAGTCCCCTAAGTCTACCATTAAATATGCTGGTATGTACAGGAATGTCAGAGGTAATCAAAGAAATTGGAATGACCAAAAGTCTCATCAATTAGGAGAAGACTTTGTGATTAATATCAAGCCCTGCTTCACATGTGGCAGCTTTGAACACACTTATCAAGAGTGTAAGGCAACAATGGATATGGTGGCTGCAAATCCCTTAAAGGATATGCAACCTAAAACCATTCTTCTAAATGCAGGGGCAAAATCCTTTTCCCCTGCCAAGTATGTTGCCCCTGCCTTGAGAAATAGGGTGTCTGATAAATATGTTGCTCCTGCCCTTAGAAAGGAGAATGATGTTCACCCAAAGCCCAACACTTCTGTGACCGCCCTAACACCTCATACTGCATATAAATCTGGCTCTAGACCTTACCAACACATGAATAGAGGCCAAAACAAAAGGTGGGTTCCCTCTGCTAAGCATAGGGATTCCCCCGCTAAAACTGGGGTATCCCCTGCTAGAAAAGCTTTACATTCTAGGAACATGGGAAGATGGGGAAAAGCTGTGAAAGCCTCAGCTCGTTGGGTTTGGGCACCCAAAAAGGGTACTCAATCTAATGGTGTATCTCTAGTTTTTGATAAGCTATCCTACATTGATACACGAGGTAGATCCAAGTCTGTAATGGCTTGGGTCCCCAAGAAAAACTAATTTGTTTTTCCTTTTGCAGGTGACAAAGAAGACAAGAGATGATAGAGCATATTGGGATAGTGGATGCTCAAGAAGTATGACTGGACAAAAAGCTTACTTGTCTAACTTTGTGCCCCTGCATGACAATGATGGTGTTTCTTTTGGAGATGGGCATGGAACTATAACAGGAAAAGGAACTATTGTCACAAATGGAATGACTTTTGACAATGTGTACTTGGTGAAAGAACTCAAGTATAATCTCTTCAGTGTGTCACAGATGACTGATAACAAGAATTTTGTCTTGTTTACTGACACTGAATGCTTGGTATTAGGAAAGGAGTTTGTCTTGCCAAAAGACACTCCAATTGTTCTCAGAACACCAAGACAGAAGAACATGTACACAATTGATCTCAAGGATATATCTCTCCAAGACAATGAAACATGTTTCATTGCCAAAGCTTCAGCAGATGAATGTAAGAAATGGCATAGAAGACTTGGTCATCTTAATTTCAAGAACATGAACAAACTAGTAAAGCATAATCTGGTTCATGGTCTTCCTTCCAAGTCTTTTGCCAATGAACATACTTGTGCAGCTTGTCTGAAAGGGAAGCAACACAGAGCATCTTGCAAGTCAAAAACAAGTATGTCCACCACCAAGCCATTGGAACTACTGCATATGGATCTTTTTGGTCCTACTTCTGTGGCAAGTATAATGAAGAAATGGTACTGCTTAGTGATTACTGATGATTTTTCAAAGTTTACATGGACATTCTTTCTATTTGAAAAGAGTGACACAGCTGATGTACTCATTGGGTTCATCAATCAAATTGAACTGTCAAAAAGCATGAAGGTAGTTACCATGAGATCAGACAATGGTGGTGAGTTCAGAAATCAGAAACTGGACTCTTTCTGCATAAACAAAGGCATCAAGAGGCAATTCAGCATTGCTAGAACACCTCAACAAAATGGAGTAGCAGAAAGAAGGAATAGGTTACTCATTGAAGCTGTAAGAACTATGCTGTCTGATTCCAAACTTCTAGTTATCTTTTGGGCTGAAGCTGTATCCACTGCTTGTTATGTACAAAACAAGGCCTTGGTAATTAAGGCACACAACAAGACCCCTTATCAGCTATTCAATGGAAGACCTCCTTTAATTGACTTTTTCAGACCCTTTGGATGTCATGTGATCATCTTGAACACTATTGATAATCTAGGTAAATTCAGTGAAAAGGGTGATGATGGATACTTTGTGGGTTATTCATTTAACAACAAGGGATATAGGGTCTTCAACAAGAAGACAAGCAAAATCACAGAAAATCTTCATGTGAACTTTCTTGAAGACAAACCTGAAGATGTTCAAACAGGTCCTGACTGGTTCTTTGATATAGATGTACTTTCAAAGTCCATGAATTATGTACCTGTTGTCTTGCAGAACACTAACATTTCAGGTACTCAAGAAACAACTGGTGCAGAGAAGTCACCCCTGAGGTACATGAATGTACCCTCATTGTTTCCTAGTGAAGCTGATGATCAAGAAGATAATTATTCTCCAGGAAAAGAACAGCCAATCTCATCCCCTGCTATGGCTGAAGGCAGTGGAATGGCTGAAAGCAGTGGAATCCAGGATTCCCCTGCTAGACAGATTGATTCCTCTTTCACAAAGGATCATGATGCTAATGAGACTACTGATGCAGAAAGAGAATCCCCACTCATTTCATCATCTACACCCATAAATGATGGTCCTATCATATCTAGCAGTGGAAGCAGAATCATCAGGAGTGGAGGTCCTAGTTATTCAGAGCTTCATTCTGCTCACCAGCACCCATCTCTAGGTCATGCTGTCTCATTTGGGAGTTCCTTTGAGGACTTCTTTCCTAATCAAAATAGCCCCATCAATTCTGATTTGGAAGAAGATGAAACAGAAGTCATCATGCAGCCTACCTATAGAATCAATAAGGATCATCCCATCTCTCAGATCATTGGCAATCCTGAAGCCCCCAGACATACAAGGTATACAGCAAAGGAGCACAGCTTCATTGCTAATATCACCATGAAGTTCAATCATGACAACATGCAATGTTGTCTGTTTACTGCATTTTTGTCACAAGAAGAGCCAAAGAAGATTTTTCAGGCTTTAAATGACCCAAGCTGGGTTGAAGCCATGCAAGAGGAGCTCTTACAATTTGACATACAAGAGGTTTGGATTCTGGTTGATTGTCCCAAATGGGCAAGGCCTATTGGGACCAAGTGGGTACTCAGGAACAAAAAGGATGAAAGGGGAATAGTTGTCAGGAACAAAGCAAGATTAGTGGCACAAGGGTATACTCAGGAAGAAGGGATCGATTATGAAGAGGTGTTTGCTCTAGTAGCCAGGATTGAAGCTATTAGATTATTTCTTGCTTATGCCTCATTCATGGACTTCACTGTTTTCTAGATGGATGTGAAAAGTGCCTTCCTATATGGAACCATTGATGAAGAAGTCTATGTCATGCAACCTCCAGGGTTTGAAGATCCAGAACATCCTGACAAAGTATACAAAGTGAAAAAAGGCCATGTATGGCCTTCACCAAGCTCCCAGGGCCTGGTATGGTACTCTCTCTAAATATCTCTTAGACAATGGGTTCAACAGGGGGAAGATTGATCAGACCCTGTTTACCAAGAAACAAAAGGGTGACCTTCTGCTAGTACAAGTCTATGTGGATGACATCATTTTTGGATCAACTAACTCCATGCTTAGCAAAGAGTTTGCCAAATTGATGCAGGATAAATTCCGAATGAGTGCCATGGGAGAACTAAACTTCTTTTTGGGGTTACAAGTTCAGCAGCGGAAAGATGGGATATTTATCTCACAAGACAAATATGTGGCTGAGATTGTAAAGAAGTTTGGCATGTCTGATGGGAAGAAGGTGTCCACTCCCATGGACAAGGATCATCCATGGGGAAAGGATGGTCCTGGAAAGCCTATAGATGTCAGGAATTACAGGTCTATGATTGGGTCTCTTATGTATCTCACTGCTTCAAGACCTGACATCATGTTTGCAGTCTGCTTATGTGCAAGATACCAGGTGTCACCAACAGAGTGTCACTTATTTGCTGTGAAAAGGATTTTTAGGTATCTAAAATGTCATCTTACCTTAGGACTCTGGTATCCAAAGGAGTCACCATTTGAGCTGATAGCCTATTCAGATAGTGATTATGCTGGTGACAACAATGATAGGAAGTCTACAACAGGGGGATGCCAATTTTTGGGGAGCAGGCTTATATCTTGGCAATGTAAGAAGCAGACTATCATGGCAACATCCACAACTGAAGCTGAGTATGTAGCAGCTGCTGCATGCTGTGGTCAAGTTCTTTGGGTGCAAAATCAATTGCTTGATTATGGGTATAACTTCCTTAAAACCAAGATATTCATTGACAACAACAGCACTATTTGCATTATAAAGAACCATGTTTTTCATAGCAAGACCAAACACATTGAAATTAGACATCACTTTATCAGAGATTGTTTTGAAAAAGTACTGATTGTCCCTGAGAAAATTGATACAAAACTTAATGTTTCTGATCTTTTAACAAAAGCTTTTGATGTAGGGAGGTTTCAGTATCTGGTTGCAGGTATTGGAATGGTTACTCCTTAAAATCTGATGTCTATAAACCTCCAAACTATTGATCAGGGTTACTTCACTGCTGTTGTTGTATAATTGTTAGTCCATTTGTCCATCTCTTTCATTCCACTGCTTTTTAAACACTGATTCCCCTGCTTGGGGTTCATTCCCTGCCAAGAGGATTTTTCTCTTAAGCTGGGTGTGTTCTTTTTACAAAAGTGGTTCTATGTGGTTTTAGACTAACAATGCAGAGGTTCATATGGTGCACACTATTCTCATTGGTGGATCAGGTATATACTCTATGTTTCAGGGGAGGTTAGGTCACACCTTTAGGACTCAGGGTATCCTTAGGATGCTCATATATGATCTTAGATCATATCCACTGGTGAGTGAGGGTTCAGGATAATGATGACTTGCTGCAAAGCTTGTCAGAACTCTGAAACCTTGAGGCACTGTAGTGTGTGCTTACATTTCTCTATTAAAATAGCTTGCTGTTCAAATACAGAATTGTGGCACACATTGCCAAGACTGACTGACCATAGGTAAGGGACAAGGTTGGGATGGTGATTGGGGTATGCATGTTTTCTTGGGATAACCTGGTGTAGGGGGACTTATGTATTAACTTTTTGTATTGGGACCATTGCTGAATAGAGGACTCTTGAGTTTCTATGTATCTATCTTGTGTATACAAGTGTGTGCATTAGAGCAGAGCTAGTTAGCATTAGTCTCTCCATGACTAGTTCAATACCCCTAGGAAAGTTTCCCCTGCTTTTATCTTTTATTCCCCTGCTTTCATACCATTCCCCTGTTTGACCGTTGACCGACAATACCGTTACCCTGTTCATAGCCGTTGGGCCTGCTTGCTTAAATTTTGGTTAGGGAATATTTTATTATTTTTAAAAGGTATTTAAGGCGCTTTCTTCGCTGATTGGTAATCTTTTCCTTCTATTTCAAATAAATTAATTGTTTATCAAGATTTATCCTTGATATTTTTGCAATTTGAAAATTTTGGTCCAATCACAGCTCTTCAATTCGCCTATATAAACTTAATTCCCTTCACCAGCAGGTCCATATTTCTCTCTCGACTTAATCCCACTTACCTCTCATCTCTATAAACCTCCAAACTATTTTCAAACTTCATCATGACCCTTAAAATTGCTCCTAATCATAACCAAATTGCTTTGCTTCATGATGAACCAGCCGAGTTTGCTGATGCTGTGGCCTTTCTAAAGTCTTCGTACTTCAGAGTGGCCCTTCTCATCAATCCTCGAATCTATACCTCACACATTCAACAGTTCTGGTCTAAAGCCATGACCAAAACAGTGAATGGAGAGGTCATAATTCAAAGCACAGTTGATGGTCATTCCAAGGTAATCACACTTGCCTCCATCAGGGAGAATCTTCTCCTTGATGATGAGGATGGAATAACCAACTTTTCTGAGGCTGAAATTTTTGAAGGTCTTGTTAAATTAGGGTACAAACTTTCTGAAAATAAAAAATGTAAGTTTGCTAAAGGCCAGTTTGCCCCTCATTGGAAATATTTGATTCATACTATTATGCAATGTTTGTCACCAAAAACCACTGCTTTTAATGAGGTTGGTAGTGAGATAGCTTCTGCCCTGATCTGCTTTGCAATAGGGAGGAAGTATTGTTTTTCTCAAATGATTTTTAAAGGCATGGTTAAAAATGTTTCAAGCACCTCAAAGTTTTGTATGTATCCAAGGTTTATAGAAATTTTGCTGAATATGAGTGATCATGGTCCCATTACACACAGAAACTATTTTACAGCAACCCAACACACCACCAAACTCTTCACCACACTACTTGCACCATCACCTTTGTTTTCTGGCAGAAACATTCCATTCACTTCAGTTATGATGGACCAAATCAGACGGGAAGAAGCCAAAAATCAAACAGCCATAAATCAACCTTCTTTCCACAGATGAGGATGCTTCCAAAGGGGAGGAAATTCCACACACAGAAGGGTCTACTGAGTATTATTCATATCCTGGTGGGGAGCATGGAAAGATAACAAGTGCTCAGAAAGGGATGGAGAGAGAAAGTGCTGATAAGGGAAGTGACAAGGGGAGTGCAACCAAAGATATTGCTCAAACATTGCTCACCATGGGCAATCCAGAAGAAGCCCCTGCTTCAAAAGTTCCCCCTGCCATTGCTGATCCCATTGCTGTAAGTTTATCCCCTGCTAAGAACATTACTCAAACATTTGTTAGGAAGAACAGAAAGCAACCAGCTCAGAAGGGGATAACAATCAAAGAAACTGCATCTAAAGCAAAACCAGCACCAGCAGTGGATCCAAAAGACAAAGGAAAAGGAATTATGGTGCAACAGCCCAAGAGAAAATACAAGCATCTGACTCCTGAACAGCAAAGGGCTCAAGAAGCACATGATGCACAAGTAGCTCTCAGGCTACAACAAGAGGAGATGGATATGCAGGACCAAAGAATGGAGAAGATGAGGCCCAAAGATATGCTAAAGCAGGTTGAGATTATGCATAGAGAACTAGATGACAGGGTACCTCATGTTGGAGAGTTTCTTGATCAATGGGAGAAGGAGTTGAAAAATGCTCCTTTGGAAGACAGGTATGAGTTGACTTGCCTTGTTTACAAATATCAAACTGAGTATCTGGAAAGAAGGGCAATTCAAATTCAGAGTGAGAAGTATCGAACTTCAGAGAAAGGGCAACTTGATCACTACAAAGTTCTGCTTAAGAGACATAGAAAGTGGAAGGATGGTGACTTCAGTGATATGAGTTTTGAAGCCATAAAAAGAGCAGTCAGACCAGTTCTAAAGTTGTATGATGTGGAGGATTGGATGACTATCAACACTCCTAAGGAAGCTGAGTATCTTAGGAGACAAAGTGAAATGCTACAGAAAGCTAGAGAATCAAAGAAAAGAAAAGTTGGAGAGACTACACAAGCAGGTGCATCATTCCAAGCAGGGGCATCGCATCAAGCAGGTGGAAGTTTTCCAGAAGTACTTGAGAAGTCTGTACTTAATGTACAAAGAGCAGCAAAGAGACTCAAGAGAATGGAGAAAGTAGGCATAGTTACTAAAGAGTCTTAAAGACCTTCAAATGACGAGATTGATAAACAGCTAATTCTGCAGGAAAATAATGATATCTCACCTAGTGAACTTGGAAAGAAGTTTGCTATTATAGAGTATGCTGTTTATGAACACAAAGGGAGGACTTGGTGGAAGCTTACAAGAGCTGACAATACAGCACAGACCTTTCTAAGTCTAGATGTCATGTTTCAAATTTTAGATAGTGAAGACTTAGAAGATCTGTGGAAAATATTGAAGAAAACGTTTGCTGCAAAACCTCCTATCATGGATGGTGTGGAGAAGGATTGGGTAATCTGGGAGTGCATGCATAGGATGTATGAGCATGAGTTATTTGATCCTATATTTGATGTAGTAAACAAAGGAGATTTGTTGTATTGGAAGCTATTTACTAATTCTGGGGTTTATGAGGTGGTGATGGAAGGTGTGAGTGTGTACTTGCTCAATCATAGGTATTATCCCTTCTCTCAGGACACCTTGAAGAAACTGGCACAGGCTAACCTAATTGTAGATGCTAAGAAGCCTGTTGCTTATAATCTGGTAAGAATGGTTCATAGTCAGATTTGGCCAGAGAGTTTGTAAGCATCCTCATCAACTAGCATTTATTCAGAAACTTGTCTTTAGGGGAAGCACAAGTTTAGGGGAGGATTGTTGGGAATAAATCTATGCTTATTTGTTTCCCCTGCTAGTTGATTATTCGTACCCCTGCTAGAGTAAGTTCCCCCTGCTAAATAACAAAGGCAGGGGGATTGGTTCCCCTGCTGAAGTCAAAGGCCCTGCTGTCAAAGATAAACATGGAATAGATTTTTACGCGTTTTAGTTATTATTCCTTAATACTTTCCATAGTTTGTTAGTAGTGATCTTGTACGTGAGTCCTTGTGCCTATAAAAGGACTCACTAGGTTAGCATGCAAAGTGTCTCTTTTCTCATTTTGTCTTTCATTATATTACTTTAAGGTTTTGTAAACCCTAATACCATCTTGGGTATTCGTATATCTTTGATATATTAAAGTTCAACGTTTGAATCATATTTGTTCTTGTGCTAAACATTACATTCCGCATCTTGTTTAGTTGCTTTGCTTTGCAAAGTTTCTCTAGTGTTAGATTGAATCATTTCTCTCTATCACAACCCTTAAACAAGCTATTAAGGTTTAAGATCTGACTTTGGGATCAACAATAACTTATTCATATCTTTTTTTGAAAAAACTCCCAATAATTTAACTTCCGCCAGAAATATCACCTATAGAAAGTGATTTCAGCCTGATGATCGTATATGTTTTTCATCAATTCAGATCTTTTACTCGGTTAATTCGTATAGTTGAGGTTATGTTGATTTAAGTGGTTTTGTTAACTTTTCTTCTTATTAAACCGTTCATAGATTATTGTATACCCGGTGCTGATTTTTCTTCTTGATAGGTAGGAAAAAATAATCGCCCTAAGCTTTATTGAATGAGCAAGGGCTGAGAAAACTAATGGATGGAGGTCGCGCTGCTTTTAAAGGTGTGTTATTTTTATTTTATTTCCTATATTATCATAACCAAAATATATTTTAGGCCAACAAGAAAAAAAGGATCCTTAAATAGGCAAAAACGTGGTGGCGGTTTCAAGCCATCTATATATGGAAAGATGGAAGCGGCTTAACGTGGGTTGTATTTAACTGATAATGGGTAAATGTAGAAAGTTAGCTAAATTTGACTGTTTAAAAGCGTTTCTTAGCCATACCAATCATCAAGGTTGTTTTGTTAACCACTAATCATTGTTTATTGTTACGGTTTGGGTTTTAATCACTAAACTGGTTAATGTATTTTCTTAACTATGCTAATTAGAGTCAAGCTACTGGGTGCAGGTATACTCGAGGTCAAACAACCAATTGGACTGAAAACAGATAGAAAATCGATCACTTTATTCAATACATTGACCCTATGCAAAAAGACTACCAGATCACTTTATTGCAGAAAGCTATATTAGGTATCAACTTATTTGAACTTGACGTCAGTTGTTGCATGAAAAAAAATATATTCTTCATAGATGCTAAAATATAGGTGATCAGATGAGTAAATTATCAATTTATGGTGTATGTTTACAGTAAAATAATGCTACATCAGGTGATTGCTACTATTGTTACTTTAGCTATACTTTGGAGTCTATCTTTAACTTATTTAGATGTGGTTATTGAGAGGATCACCTGAATCGGTAGGTGATTGCTACTATTTAGCTAGATATGAAGTTATTGAGATGAGTGATTGTTGATCCATTTGATTAGATCTATATTCTGCTAAGAACTAGTATAGTAGTTTGTAATCAAACTAAAACACTTTGAGAACTCTTACTCAAGCTAAATAAGTTATGCGGAATCTAACTTATAAAGCACAGAAGAACAGAATTAGTTTTAACTATTCGATTCTCTTATTAATCGACTTGAATGAGGTACATGAATGACATTGTACCTATGTTACTTTTATAGAGTAAGGAACCCTAGAAACCTTATAATATTCTATAAAGATAACTATATCACAGATGATATATTATCAATATTCTAACTATTTAAGTATATCTCATAAGATATACTCTAACTATAAATATGACATATCTTTTACAAAGATATATTCGTCCTAATCAATATAGCAGTACTTACTTTATAAGTAGCAGTACTTACTATGTATCGCGTTAACACTAACGGTACTTGAAAGATACTAACAATACTTCAATAACACTAACGGTACTTGACACTTAATAAATATTCCCAACAATCCTCCCCTAAACAAGAATGATAACTTGTTGTCTTCTTGTTTCTCTTTGTACTGGATGCATTTAGAATACATGTCTTCAGTCTTTTCTTCATCCTTGGATTGAACTTCGTAATTTGTATTTGTATCCAACTAAATGTAGCCAAACACTTCAATGTAGATATTCTTCTGATAAGATAATCTTCAAGCATCATCGTTGTCTTCAACTTATGATCTTCTTGTGTCTTTTAAACATTCAATTTTCTTTGCAGCAACAGTAATTGTCTTCTTGAGTTAAATCTATGAACTCTGAATCATGAACTCTAGTCTTGATTTGATAGGACAACACTTTCTAAGTTTCTTTTCTTGAATACTTCTTTGCTTGCAATCTTTATACCTGAAATAAAACAGTTAACAACAAAAACCAACCTGTATTGGCTTCATGATTTTTAGCAAATCACCAGCTATCAATGGATTTGATATATTCTTTACCAGTTAGTCGTACACTCTGGAATAGCCAATACTTTATTCATAAAAAATAAGGTGTACTGATAACCCTACAATTTTTGGTAAATTGCCAACCATCAACGAATTTGATTAAGTCTTTACCTAGTACCGTTTGTCGATGACTAGCCAACTCTTTTTCTCGAAACAAGGTGAGTCAGAACCATATAGTTTTTAGCAAACTACCAGCTTTCAACGGATTTGAGAAGTCTTTACCACAAACCGTTTGCTTATGGACTAGCCAGTTCTTATGTGTGTTAGACATGGTGAACTAAGAACCATTTTTGAAGTGTGACTGAAAGTCAAACACTTAAGGCTCTTTCTCAGCTTCTTCCTCATCTTTCAAATCCTTGATTTGTTGTTTAACCATTCTGATCAACTCCAAAGCATCAACAGACTCTTCTGTGACTTCCAGTTGTTGTTCCTACATTCTTTCAACAATCTTCGTCTAAATGGATAACTCTTCTCTTGTAGCATATAGTAAGTAACATCATCTATATCCAAAATATGAAATCCACATGACCTATAATATCTCTAGTAACTAGGAACCTGATTCTCTAATTCCTTCAACATTTCTTGATCATAATTTTGTGGTTCATACATGAAGAGCAATTCATTATATAATAGTGATACCTTAGTTTTACCTGCACTGGCTTCTTGAACTAACCTGAAAAGATCCTGAATATCTTGTTTGTCAAGAATATGAAGAATATCTTCCAAAAGTCTGAATATTCTTGTTGTGCCATCAGTTCTTTGTATTCCATGAGCTTCCAGTCCTTGATCCATAGAGTATATCCGTCTAGCAACAGATGACCTCTTTCCAAAAATCTCTGTATCAAGACATTGATCTTCAAATTTTACTATCTTCAAGTACTTTTTCAAGCTCTCATCATCATCACTATCTTCTGTTGTTGACTTAGCCTTTTTCTTGGCTTTCTGCTTCCTCTTTGTTGATCTTTTCCTCTTAACACCCTTGGAGGTTTCTTCAAATTCCATTGAACCTTCTTCCAAGTTTGTATGTACTATTTCTTCAGTATGTACTGTTGACTGTGTATGTACTGCTTGTACATTTTCAGTCTTGTCAACATCTTGAGCTTTATCTCCATCATTCATTCTTTGAGCAGTCTCTACCTCTTTTGAACTTACCTTCTCCTTTCTATTCTTCCTCACATATGTGGTCTTGATAGGTGGAGATGTAGTTGTAGGTTCAGCAGTACTTGGCTCAATTCTAGGAGCACTTCCAAATTGCCTTTGTTGTTGCAGATGTCTTCTAGCTTTTTCAACAGCTATCCTATCTGCCTCAGATCCAATCTCAAAAAAATTCAGTTCAGCTCTTTTATGTTGTTCATACAAAGTCCTGATTTCTTCAAAATTCTTCTTGACTAGCTGAGTATGAGTGAAATGATTAACTTTCTTGAGAAATGTCATCATTTGATTCCTAATCTGCATGGTAGTTGGAGGCTTAATCTTTTCTCTTCTTCTTTTTTTAGCAAAGAATCTTTGTTGCTCCCTTACCAGATCATCAATCAGTTTTGATTTCTCTTCTTCATCATAAGAATCTCTCTCTTCAGCTAACAATGAGTCTGCAAGAAGCTCACTTGCATGTAATTCAGCTTGAATCCTATCATACTCTTGTATGTTCCATTCTTGTTGTATTCTCCTAGCTTCTAGCAAATGTTGCTTTGCTTCAAGTTCCTCTTACAAGTCTTCTTCACGAATCTGAGCTTGCATTCTGAGAGCATATTCCTCATCATGGTCTAGTTAATTAAATCTATACATGACTTTGCTGATATCTTCATCTGAATCACTTTCATTTTCAGATTCTGATTGTATTTGCTTCTTCCCCTTATCCTTTGGATTAATTTTAGGTAACTTTTTCTTCAGCTTAGAAGGTCTTTCCTCATCAGCTTGCTCTTGAATAACTATGCCTTTAGTAATGTGTGAAGCTTGAACTTTCTTACATGTAGTTTGATCCTTTTTGGCAAGACCTTCTTGTTGTGTCTTCTTCTCTACCTCTGCTTGTTTTGCTTTTTCAGCTGAATTCTTTTCTCTTAAGTCAAGCCGTATTTGGGCTAAAGTCTCATCCTCTCCAAAAGGAGTTTTACTTTCCAGTGAAGGATGATCACCAACGGTACTTGCAGTCGGCTTAGTTGGCTTAGTAGTACTTGGGTCTTCAACAATGTCAGCAGTACTTGCAGTCGGCTTAATTGGCTTAGCAGTACTCGGATATTCAACAATGTTGACTTCACCAGTATTAGACACACTTGTTTCTTCAATCACTTGTGTATCTCCAGATACCCTTTCTTCTACTGAAATAATCCTTTCAACTTGCACCTCTTTAGTCTTGTCTGATTCATTGCTCACTCTTGATCTTGACAATACTTGCAAAGACTGTTTCTTGTGAAGCCAGATTTGTCTTTGTGGTGGTGGAGTTGAAGATATAGGAAATTGAACATTAATCTCCTCCAGCTTCTCATATAAAGTACTCCAATTCACTTGAAGTTGTGGTGATTGAGGTTGTGGTGCTGGCTGAGTTACCATCATTTCTTTAACTTGTGGCTCCTCATGAGTAGGATGTGGTTCTTCCTGTTGAAACTCCATGTTTGTAGGTTCATCCACACCAATCTCTAAACCAGTACCATCTTCATAATTCCCAATGACATCATCATCCAACTCAAAATTGATGTCATTTCCAGAGACCCTTGTTTGATTATCAGAAGAAGGTAGTTGTTCTTCATAAATCATCCCCTGTTTGGTTGCATTCAGTTGCCTTTTCTTGTGGTTTATGAACCTTTTCTTTTTAAGTGCAGCTTTCTAAATAGACCTATTCTGCCTCATCCAAGGTGATACTTTATTCCTCAACTTGATTAGGCTGGCTTCTAATTCAATAATTTTCTTGTCTTGAACAAGTTTTTCCTTTTGCAACACCTGTACTTATTGGGACAAACTAGTACACAAAGTAGTTAAATTTGCAACATCCACCACCTTTGGTGCTTGTGCTGGTGGTGAACCACTAGCAGCAATGGAAGCAACAGGTGTATGGATCATCTCATCAGTATTTGGTGGAACACCAATATTGTGAGAAGAAGATTGAGAATCTTCTGAGGAATAGGAACTCTGGTTAGAAGGAGTTTGTTGAGAAGCACTAGCATTGCTGATCGGCGTCGAAGTACCGGTCAAAAATAAACCTAATTACCTTATATTAGATAGGGTAAATGGGTATCGATCCACGAGGACTATGTGGTTTTAGTTTAAGTTTTGAGGTGATCACTGATCAATAAAGATTTTGGTTTTGAAATCTGACAACTAAAATACTTTTGATAATACAAATGCTGATTAAAAATTAAAAATAATTATTAAGCTAATAGTAAAGCTAGAAAAATAAAATAAGATGTAAACAATTAAAAGAAAAATGCAATCCCTTCCAGCTCCTAATATTTATGGTTGATCACACTAATAGATTGTTGAAACTTTTTAGAACCGATTACAAAGATTATATTGATTTAATATGAATGAATTAATGTCGGCATTTATTATGTTTATCAATGACTTGCAATAATAAATCTTATATTAATCCAACCAATAATTATGTTTTAACAATTTATTTAGGTACAACTTATGTTTATTATACGACCATCTTTTTTTTTTTTTTTAACTAAATAAAATAAGTATGAATCGTTAACTAACAATAAATTGTCTCGCACAAATAATTAAACATAATATTAAATCGATAAAAATAATTTATAAATAAATCATAAATCTTTGTAATAAAAATATGATAATCCAAAAGTAATGATCAAACCATAAATAAAGTTACCGGAAGGAATTACAACAAAATTAGCCGGACATCGCGGTGTACTTAACCCACTTCATATAAACTGTCATCTCCATTCTTTCAATTCTTTTTTTTTATTTTCTTTCTCGACAAACGTGCCACTAACCAATCTATTCAATTCCTTTTCTTTTTCTCCATGCAACTAGCTTCCTTTTTTTTTATTAAAAGTGACGTTGCACTTGGAAGAAGTAAATGTGACTTTTTTTTTTTTTCCTTTGCGACGGCTGTTCACAAGAGACAATTCGTCTCTCTTTTTTTTGTTTCTTTCAATTCCTGCTGCCCAAAAGTGACGCCCCACTTGCCAATTGATTTTTTTTTCAATCGATCCTTCTCAATATATATAGTAGTTCTTCCGTCGGTAATGGGTTTTGGGCCATTGGGTCCAAGTGGGCCAAAAATATATTTTTTTTTATTATTTTTTTTTTAAATTCTTTTGACATATAATAACTTTGGCCCAATAAAAATTAACCCAACACTAATAATTGCTCGAACGAAGCCCGGACAAATAAAAGATGACCGAAAATATCGCGACCCGCTCAAATCTTTTTCTTCAATATTTTTTCTTCATTAATCGGCGCTCACAATGTCTTTTCTCCAAAAAATTAATTAAGCGTCCATTTTTATTCCACTTCACTCGTAACCTACATAATCACAAAACACACTCAAAGTACATATATAACGACTAAAAATATACAATTATACTAAATTAACATGCTATGAGGTGTATGCAAAATACACCGATTAACTCCCCTCAACTTTAACTTTTACCGTCTCGTGTAAAAATAAAATAAAAATATACAAGCATGTTAATTTCATAATTTTTAATCATACTATTGAAATTTAATCAAAAAAAATCACATTCAACCTAATACATTAACAACCATCCTATATGACAAATAATCCAAAAATGATTACCAGTATTTTTGTCCTTCTTAAACACTTAGCATAACCATTCCCATTGATTCCATTTACTTGATATTTCATATAATTAACCATGTGGCAAACGTACCTATTACACACCTATAATCAATATAAACATTAATCTAAAACAAGAGGTGAGAATATCGTACACCTTTTATAACGTTGGAGTTTTTATAGCATAAGAGCACATCATAAGCCATCATACTTTAGCTTACATACTTCCACTTTTTTTTCATCATTTTTTTTTTCATTTTTTTTCACTCTTTTTTTTTCTTTTCATTTTTTTTTCTTTTTTTTTTTTCTTTTTTTTTTTCACATCACATATCAGCTCTATCTTTTTTAGCCATTCGAGACCGTTTCTTATACAAGTCATCCCGAACGCTTTATACACTCCTTTTAAGATTGATATAAAAACCATTTATTCAGAAAAAATGAATATCTATCCTATAGGTGCATACTAAGACACATTGGCACATGAGAACCGGTTAATTAAGTCTGTTTAATTAAATGGGAACAGTTATACTTCGTGCCTACTGATACATCACATGATGGAATTATCTAGCACATAGTATAATTATACAATGCACTAAATTAAACTAATCTTTCTAATTTCATTACAACAATACAAGGATTGGGTTATTTCACATAAAATTGTCTCAGCTAAGTGCAATGCTATCCATCATAAAAATTGGCGTCTGACCCATGCTAACAACTAAAGTATCACCTTGCGCGGGTGACGAATCAGATAGGCAAGCCCAGCATATGACTACCACCAATAATTATGACAGTTCTCCAACTCTTTTCTAAGGCCACCGTGCGCGGGTGACGAGCCGAATAAGATCAATTCTAAATGTTCTAACCCAACTATTACATTACTCTATTTCATATTATTTATTCAAACTTTTTACTCGATCTAAGCAAAGGTAAGTAGAGGGAATTTAACCGGCGTGGTTTGATCATCTAAATTATACATATGCCTAACTACATGCAAACAATCAAATCAATTTAATAACCAAATTATACAATGAAATCGGGTGCACCTGATAATTTCGGCCAAATCCTCTAGCTTGCTCCAATAAATCATTCACAAACTAATCTTCAGAATCTGCAAACACTCAACAAACATATATGTAGAAGAAACTTCCACATCTAATTAGCACAAGACTCTTATAATGTGATTTAAAATTTTAAAAATTTTCAATTTTTCCCAAAATCACATTAAAATCACATTTTAACCCATTTTGACCAAAATCTCACACAAAAACATGTAACACATGTGCCCCTCCCCTCAACTTAAAGCATTGCATTGTCCCTAATGCAAAAACTTTAAATTGAAATTTTGGTTAAAAATCAATTTGACAAACTCACACAAAAAACAAAAACCTAACTCACTTTCGTAGGAATCACGGTTGCATTTAGCGTATGTAACAAGCCTTTAAACCACTCGGTAGCCCGACTGGACGAGTTTTGTCTCGTGAGGGTTTGTAGTGAACACACCCACAAAGTTCCACAAACCACGGGTTGCCTCCCGTGAAGCGCTAAGTTTACCGTCTTCAGCCAGACATAACTCGTATGAGCTATTGAGACGGTTGGATGGGTTCCAAGTAAACCACATCCACCATTTCCATCTGATCACTCTCCAACTCAACATACGGCTTTAACCGGTGTCCATTAACTTTAAAAGGCTCTCCACCCACCACATTTTTTATTTCAATGGCTCCGTATGGAGATACTTGAGTCACTATGTATGGACCCGTCCATTTACTTCTTAACTTTCCAGGAAAAAGCTTAAGTCTAGCATTGAATAACCAAACTTTTTGACCAACCAAGAAGGACTTCTTGGTGATGTGTCGATCATGAAAAGCTTTGGTTTTCTCCTTATAAATCCTAGAACTCTCATAAGCATCACGTCTAATCTCATCTAGTTCAGATAATTGAAGTTTCCTAGAACTACCCGCTTTCTCTAAATCCAGATTAACAGTCTTAATTGCCCATTCAGCCCTATGCTCGATCTCAACCGGTAAATGACACGCCTTCCCATATACCAACTTATACGGTGACATACCAATAGGAGTCTTAAAAGCCGTCCTATATGCCCACAAAGCATCATCTAACCTCAAGGACCAATCTTTCCTATCACTACGAACGGTCTTTTCTAAAATTCGCTTAATCTCCCTATTAGATACTTCAACCTGTCCACTAGTCTGTGGGTGATAAGGGGTAGCTATCCTATGATTAACTCCATAATGTTTCAATAATTTACCAAATTTAAAGTTCTTAAAGTGAGAACCCCCATCACTAATGATAGCCTTAGGAATTCCATGCCTAGCAAAGATATTCTTCTTAACAAACTTAAGAACTACACTATGGTCATTTGTTCTAGTAGCTTCAGCCTCTACCCACTTAGACACATAATCAACTGCCACTAAAATGTAAACATTACCATGTGAAGTGGGGAATGGTCCCATAAAGTCAATACCCCACACGTCAAAGATCTCAACAACAAGTATAGGATTCATAGGCATTTGATCACGCCTTGAAATCCCTCCAACTTGTTGGCAACGAATACATGCTTTCACAAAAGACTGGGCATCCTTGAATATAGTCGGCCAAAAGAAACCGCTTTGTATGACTTTATGCCCAGTTTTCGTAGCACCAAAGTGTCCACCACATGCATAAGAATGGCAATGAGCCAATATGTCCATATGCTCATGGTCTGGAACACATCTCCTAACAACTTGGTCAGCACATACCTTATAGAGCTCCGGATCCTCCCAAAAATAATGCTTCAACTGAGAGAAGAAGTATTTTCTTTGTTGCTTGGACCAAAAATCCGGAAGCTTTTTAACAGCTAGATAATTAACTATATTTGCGAACCAAGGAACCTTAGAAACCTCAAATAAACTTTCATCCGGAAAGCTTTCCTTAATCACATCAGAAGGGTTGAACGGCGGAGGGATAATTCTAGACAAATGGTCGGCAACTACATTTTCTGACCCCTTTTTATCCCGAATTTCTAGATTGAATTCCTGTAAAAGCAAAATCCACCTAAGCAACCTCGGTTTTGTCTCTTTCTTAGTCAACAAATGTCTTAAGGCACTATGATCTGAAAATACTATCACCTTAGAATGCCCCCAAATATAAGACCTAAACTTATCAAGAGCAAAAACCACGGCTAACAACTCTTTTTCAGTAGTGGTGTAATTCATTTGAGCTTCTGAAAAAGTCTTACTAGCATAAAAGATCACAACGGGTTTCTTATCGACCCGCTGTCCTAGAACCGCCCCAGCGGCATAATCACTCGCATCACACATGATCTCGAAAGGCTTCGACCAATCAGGTGATTGCAGAATAGGGGCTTCTACAAGCTTTTTCTTAAGCATGTTGAATGCTTTAAGACATGATTCATTAAAGACAAAACGTGCATCTTTTAAGAGTAGATTGCAAAGAGGCTTTGATATTGCACTAAAATCTTTAATAAATCGCCTATAGAACCTGGCATGACCAAGAAAAGATCGCACACCTTTAACGGTAGTGGGAGGAGGAAGGGTTGAAATTAATTGAACTTTGGCACGGTCAACCTCAAATCCTTTTTCAGACACAACATGCCCTAATACTATTCCCTCTCGAACCATGAAATGGCTCTTCTCCCAACTAAGTACCAAATTAGTTTCGGTGCATCTTTTTAACACGCTTTCAAGCTGATCAAGGCAGCTTTCAAAGGATTGACCAAAGATGGAGAAATCATCCATAAATATCTCCACAGATTCTCCAACCATGTCAGAAAAGATACTCATCATACACCGCTGAAAGGTAGCAGGTGCATTACACAGGCCAAAAGGCATTCTTCGAAATGCAAACGTCCCATATGGACACGTAAACGTAGTTTTGGCCTGGTCATCAGGATGGATGGGTATTTGATTATAACCGGAGTACCCATCCAAGAAGCAATAGAATTTCTTACCAGAAAGCTTCTCAACTATTTGATCAATGAAAGGTAGTGGGAAGTGATCTTTAGATGTGGCATTATTCAGCTTACGGTAATCTATACAAACTCTCCACCCAGTGACTGGTCGGGTTGTGAGCTTTTCCCCATTCTCGGTTTCAACAACGGTGATTCCGGCCTTTTTAGGCACCGTTTGAGTAGGACTTACCCATTTACTATCCGAGATGGGATAAATGATACCGGCATCTAACCATTTAAGAACTTCCGTCTTGACTACCTCTTTCATATTAGGATTCAGACGCCTTTGTGCATCTCTTGCTGGCTTAATATCTGGGTCCGTAACAATTCGATGCATACATAATGAAGGGCTGATCCCTTTCAAGTCTGCAATCGTCCATCCCACTGCTGCTTTGTACTTGGAAAGCACCTTTAGAAGTGCTTCCTCTTGTGATTCAGAAAGATCAGAAGCGACAATGACGGGTAACGTATTGTTAGGACCTAGAAAAGCATATTTGAGATTGGACGGCAAAGGTTTTAACTCAAGAGTTGGAGGCACCTCCAAAGACGGCTTTGTAGCCGTGTCAAAAGTAGAAGGCAAGGGCTCCACTTTATAAGACCAAGGTGGTTTTTGATGGTCCAACGAACTGACCAAACACTCTTGAATCTCTAGAACTTCAGCAACATCAAGAATCTCCTCATTATCACCAGTTAGATATAATTCCAAAGGATCATTCTTAAGCATACGAGATGCATACTTTTGAACTTCCTCATCAATCACATCTACTTGGTAACATTCATTCATTGTAGGAGAATTCATAGAATTAAACACATTCAATCTTATCTTCTTATTACCGAATGCAATATCCATGGCGCCAGTCCGACAATTAATCCTAGCATCTATCGTGGCTAAGAATGGGCGGCCAAGGATAATAGTTGGTTGAACATCCTTGTATTGTGACTCGGTGTCCATAACAAAGAAGTCAACAGGGTAATAGAAATCATCAACTTTCACAATTACATCCTCTAAGATACCTCTAGGAATTTTGGTAGATCGATCGGCTAAGGAAATAATGGTGTCTGTCTTACGAAGAGTTCCTAAGTCATACTTATCAACCAAACTAGCAGGAAGGATGTTAATACTGGCACCAAGATCAAGGAGCGCCTTCTTAATGGCAATATTTCCGACCACAACTGAAATCAGTGGTGCTCCAGGATCTTTGAATTTAGGAGGAAGGGAGCTAGATAAGACTGCACTAACATGCTCAGTTAGGTCAATCTTTTTAGGCAAAGACGCCTTCAGCTTCCTCTTCTGGGTACACAAGTCCTTTAAAAACTTGGCATACGCAGGAATTTGCTTGATAGCATCAATAAGGGGGAGATTGATCTTAACTTGCTTGAAAGTCTCCCACATATCCTCAGCGTGAGGACCCTTTTTAGCTAACTTTGTAGATGTCGATTTCTCCAAAGCCGTAGGGTAAGGTGTGTTGGGCACACCACCCTCCTTAACTTCGGAAGATTCAGTAGCTTTAGGATTCGGTGTTGTTGGTTTAGGAAAATCATTTAACAAATCATTCACCAACTCAGAACCGGACTTAACATTATCAGAATCTTTACCTTCAACAATGATTTCGTCATCGGTAACGAAATCCTCGACATCAGGAGAATTTGGAATTCCCTTGTCATTGTTGTAGATTTTACCGTTTCGAAGAGATGTCACCATATTCACATGCTCATTTCCATTTTTCTTGTGTGCGGGATTCATGGTGGGGTAGCTCGGTAGCCTTCCCTCATCTCTTTTGCTTAATTGATCCGCCAATTGACCAACTTGTCTTTCAAGAGCTGCAATAGATTTAGTGGTGGTCTCGTGTCTTTGATTAGTGACCTCAAATTTTCTATTGATCTCTTGATTGTTGGTAGTCAATGAATCCATAAGCCTATCAAACTTTCGGTCAAGGTTCAAGAGACGGTTGTCATCTTGGCCTTGGCCCTGATTTGGATATTGTTGTTGTGGCCTATGATTGTAAGAATTTTGTTGGAAGTTAGATGAATCGCCACCCTCATACCTTGGTTTGTAACCATAGTGTTGTTGTTGGGCATTATTAGGGCGAGTGTCTTCATCTTTCCAACGGAAATTGGGGTGATTGCGCCATCCAGGATTGTAACTTTCGGAGAATGGGTCATTTCGTGGACGACCACCGTAGACTCCATTTACCTCCTCATTCGGTGGCGCCCCCCAACTTTGACAATTATCCACAGAGTGACTTGGATCACCACACATTGAACACCCACTATGCGACACATTGGACACATTTGGCACACCTTTTCCTATATTTCTCAACAAAAGATCAACTTTCTTACTTAACTCGCTAATTTCAGAATTTGTGCCACGTTGGTTAGACACATAATTGGCGGAAGATGGGTGGTTGTTTCGATCCACTGAAGCTTGGGTCTTAGAACCTTTGCTTAGTTTTTCAAAAAACTCCCATTCTTCCTCCATAGGTCGCGAGAAAAACATACCCCCACTAGTGGCCATCACAAATTGTTGGTTGTTATAATCCAACCCATCATAGAAGACTTTGACAAGCTCCCATTTTGGAACATCGTGATGAGGGCATGTTCTTAATAACTCCTTAAGTCTATTAAATGCTTCATGAAACTGCTCGCCTGGGATTTGACGAAAGGATTTAATCTTATTCCTAATGGCAGCAGTCTTACTTATAGAATAAAATTCCTCAAGAAAAGCAGATTGCATTTCAGACCATGAGTTAATACTACCTGGCTCAAGAGATGAGAACCAGTCCTTAGCTTGATCTTTAAGAGAAAAAGGAAAAAGGCGAAGTCTTACCTCATCCTTAGTAATGTTATTAACCTGATGTGTGTCAGCAATTGAGAAGAATTCTCGCAGATGTGCGTATGGCTCCTCACGACCTCTAAACACTGGCAAGATTGCTATGAGGTTCGGCTGGATCTTGAAGTTACTAGTAACCCCTTTAACCGGATCCGGATAAACGATAGGCGAAGGATCCTCGAAGATCCCCGGCCTGTAATAAGAATCAACACCCCGAGGTGGAGATTCTCCTCCGCTGCTACTGCCGCTAGCACTTCCGCCACCATCTTCGTCACCTGGCATTTCAGCGAAAAGCTCTGCTAAACCTGAAAAATCAAGATTAGTAGAAAACTGTCGAAACGTCTTCCTTCTCAACCTCGCACTTTTCTCAACCTCAGGATCGTAAGATAACGGTGATGTTCGTCCCGATCTGCGTGTGCGCATAAACCTGCACAGTCACAAGAAACAAACAAAACAAGAAACAAACAAACAAACAAGAAAAATAAAATCTTTTTGTATTTTTTTTATTTTATTTAAGAAAAATATTAACAAAAACTTAAACGAAAAGCTCACTGAGTCCCCGGCAGCGGCGCCAAATTTTGATCGGCGTCGAAGTACCGGTAAAAAATAAACCTAATTACCTTATATTAGATAGGGTAAATGGGTATCGATCCACGAGGACTATGTGGTTTTAGTTTAAGTTTTGAGGTGATCACTGATCAATAAAGATTTTGGTTTTGAAATCTGACAACTAAAATACTTTTGATAATACAAATGCTGATTAAAAATTAAAAATAATTATTAAGCTAATAGTAAAGCTAGAAAAATAAAATAAGATGTAAACAATTAAAAGAAAAATGCAATCCCTTCCAGCTCCTAATATTTATGGTTGATCACACTAATAGATTGTTGAAACTTTTTAGAACCGATTACAAAGATTATATTGATTTAATATGAATGAATTAATGTCGGCATTTATTATGTTTATCAATGACTTGCAATAATAAATCTTATATTAATCCAACCAATAATTATGTTTTAACAATTTATTTAGGTACAACTTATGTTTATTATACGACCATCTTTTTTTTTTTTTTAACTAAATAAAATAAGTATGAATCGTTAACTAACAATAAATTGTCTCGCACAAATAATTAAACATAATATTAAATCGATAAAAATAATTTATAAATAAATCATAAATCTTTGTAATAAAAATATGATAATCCAAAAGTAATGATCAAACCATAAATAAAGTTACCGGAAGGAATTACAACAAAATTAGCCGGACATCGCGGTGTACTTAACCCACTTCATATAAACTGTCATCTCCATTCTTTCAATTCTTTTTTTTTATTTTCTTTCTCGACAAACGTGCCACTAACCAATCTATTCAATTCCTTTTCTTTTTCTCCATGCAACTAGCTTCCTTTTTTTTTATTAAAAGTGACGTTGCACTTGGAAGAAGTAAATGTGACTTTTTTTTTTTTCCTTTGCGACGGCTGTTCACAAGAGACAATTCGTCTCTCTTTTTTTTGTTTCTTTCAATTCCTGCTGCCCAAAAGTGACGCCCCACTTGCCAATTGATTTTTTTTTCAATCGATCCTTCTCAATATATATAGTAGTTCTTCCGTCGGTAATGGGTTTTGGGCCATTGGGTCCAAGTGGGCCAAAAATATATTTTTTTTTATTATTTTTTTTTTAAATTCTTTTGACATATAATAACTTTGGCCCAATAAAAATTAACCCAACACTAATAATTGCTCGAACGAAGCCCGGACAAATAAAAGATGACCGAAAATATCGCGACCCGCTCAAATCTTTTTCTTCAATATTTTTTCTTCATTAATCGGCGCTCACAATGTCTTTTCTCCAAAAAATTAATTAAGCGTCCATTTTTATTCCACTTCACTCGTAACCTACATAATCACAAAACACACTCAAAGTACATATATAACGACTAAAAATATACAATTATACTAAATTAACATGCTATGAGGTGTATGCAAAATACACCGATTAATTGCTAGGTTCCTCACCCTCTTGGTTGGCAGGTTGGGCTAACATTTGAGCAAACAATGGTGTAACAATTTTTGTAGAGGCATTGCCTTGTTTGGTCAAGAAAGATAAAGTTCTCTTTGTGAATGTAAGAACATTCCATGTATCAGTTAACTCTGATAGGTTAGGGATTTGGTAACTAACTAAAGTCTGAATGAATCTGGGATACTTTAGAAACTTCTTAGTTCCTTCCAAATTCCTAGTCATGCCTTCAAAAAATAAAAACCATGTTATTTGCTAGACAAATACCAGCTGATGCCAATGCAACATGAATTTGATCAAAAGAAGTACTTTTAGAGCTCAAACAGTGAATAATGGCATGAAAAAGCAATTTCCATTGAGGTGAAAACAAACCTTTAAAGAAAGTAAGACTTTCCCTACCACCCTCATAGCCCATGGCTGCAAGGCCATCATGTATCTCTGTATTATTAAGCATACTAAGTCCATTTTCATCATTTAATCTCAAACTAGATCTTAGCAGTACCTCACTTACATATATATATTTCTATGATTTACCCTAGCCTTAATTCAACATTGATCAAACCGAGTATCTAACACAATAGTGTTCCAAAATTGTTCAACAATGGGAACAGAGACAATGAGACTTACAGTGAGTGTGAAACGAATATGAATTCGAGATAAGAATCCAAGAATCTCATGGAATCCACGAGAGTCATCATTCAGAGCAAGATTCGCAACCAAATTATGCTTAGAGATCACTTGTAAAACAGCCATTATTTTGATGAACGAAAAATTAGAGAGAAGGTTATAGAATCAAGAGATAAAAATAAAAGATTAGGTGAATCAATTATGTAATTGGAGTAGGTATTTAAGCAAATAACAAACCTAAGCGCGAAGAAATCGCCAAATTTACAAAAGAGACCCTTAACGGTACAACGAACATGTAGCAGTACATGGAACATACTCGGTACTTAGACTTGTGCTAGCGGTACTTGGATCCATAACGGTACCTCACAATTTTGACCAGTTCATGCATTCCACTATCATAATAACCTCTTTTATCTTATTCTATCAACCTGCAATCACATCAAAAACACAAAAACATAGACTATACAATAAAAATTAGCATAAAAATTATACATCTGTTACCTCCCTTCAACATATGCAGCAGTCTATTGGTTAAGCATACCAATATGTGTCACCAAGAATTCAAATCTTTTTGCATCAAATGCCTTGGTCAATAAATCAGCTACATTGTTGTCTGTATGAATCTTCAAGACTTGAATAAGCTTCTTGTCATATGCATCTCTTATGAAGTGATGTCTTATTTCAATATGCTTGGTCTTGGAGTGAAATACTGGATTCTTGACAATGCATATAGTACTTTCATTATCAATATAATCTTGGTGTTCATAAAGTTGAACCCATAATCTAATAACTAATTTTGAATGCAAAGTACTTGTCCATATCAATAAGCAGCAACTACATATTCAACTTCAGTTTTTAGAAGTAGCAACAATGGTTTGCTTCTTACACTGCCATGATATGAGTCTTCTGCCTAGGAATTGACAACCTCATGTTGTGGATTTCCTATCATGATTAGCTCCAGCATAGTCACTATCTGAGTAAGCTTCCAAAGGTTGAATCTCTAGGATACTATAATCCTAAATTAGGTTAACTTTTAAGATACTTAAAAATCCTTTTCATAGCATGTAGATGTGAAACCTTTGGATTAACTTGGAACCTTGAACAGGCACACACAACAAACATAATATCTGGCCTTGAAGCAGTAAGATACATCAATGAACCAATCATTGACTTGTATAGATGAATATCAACATTTTCACCATGTTCATCTTTTGATAAAGACTTATTAGCTTCAAAAGGTGTGCTTGTACTCCTTGTATCCATACATGAAAATTTCTTCAAGATTTTAGCAACATACTTATCTTGGCTGATAAATATTCCATCTTTCCTTTGTTTGACTTGTAGTCCCAAAAAGAAAGTAAGTTCTCCCATAGAACTCATCTGAAACCTTTCTTTCATCAAAGCCTCAAACTCTTCACACCATGATTTATTGGTAGAACAAAAAATGATGTCATCAACATAGACTTGTACTAGAATAATATCCTTAGCATTCTTCTTGATGAACAGAGTTTTGTCAATGGTCCCTCTCCTATATCCATGCTCTAACAGAAAATTGGATAAAGTTTCATACCAATCCCTTGGAGCTTGATGCAGACCATAAAGTGCTTTGATAACCTTGTAGACTCTGTTGGGGAACTTAGGATCTACAAAACCTATAGGTTGTGAAACATATACCTCCTTTGAAATATTACCGTAAAGAAAGGCATTTTTCACATCCATCTGATAGACTATAAAACCCATATATGATTCAAAGGCAAAAAATAACCTAATGGCTTTTATCCTTGCCACTGGTGCAAAAACCTCATCATAGTCTATCCCTTCTTCCTGTCTATAGCCTTGAGCAACAAGCCTTGCCTTGTTTATCACAACAACTCCTCTTTCATCCTTCTTTTTCTTGAAAACCCATCTAGTACCAATAACTCTCTTACCTGAGGGAAGATCCACAAGAATCCAAACCTTTTGTAGCTCAAACTGTGTTAATTCTTCTTGCATGGCATCTACCCAACTTTCTTCATCAAGAGCCTGATAAATGTTTTTGGGCTCTACTTGTGATAAGAAACAGGCAAACAAACAATGCTGAGTATCCTTATGATTAGTTCTCTGCTGTTGTTTGACATAACTCACGAGTGCATGAGTTTCAGTATTGGCTTGAAGTTATCTTCTGGTTTGCACAGCAGACTTGGGGTTTCCAATGATCTGTGTAGTAGGATGGTTGTTGTTGACTCTATGAGTGGGAATAGAACTAACTGGAATTTTAGTTTCCAAATTGTTGAAATCAGTTACTGCACCCTGCTCATCATAGGAAGCTTTGGAGAAGATTCCTTCAGCTGGACTAGCATACAAGTCTTCATCGTCCATAGCTTGTAAAATATCTTCTAATGAATCAACAGACTTTGCAGATTTTGACGTAGCAGTACTTGAACATGAGGTACCTAGGTGTAGTATGTAATTCTGAGTGCTGTGACTCAAAAGATTATTCTCCTGAATGCTTATTAGCAGATGTAGCATTCTTTTCTTGATCTTAAAGCCTCTGAAGCTCTTGGGAGTCTTGATCATCTTTTGATGGCATAGTTTGCTTCTTAGGAGTAGCAGACATGGGAGTAACAGTAGGCATACTAGGTACATAGATGTGAACATCATCATCCGATGAAGAAGCTTCTTCTTGAGTACCTGAATTAGTTGTACTAGACTCCTCACCTGCATTGTTAGTTTGACAATCCTTTTGCCCAGAATAGTAATCCATGGAATTAGTTAGATAATCTAAATCAAACATCCAAGCATAACCTATTCCTGGGACATTGGGTTTATTTTCTAAGAATTTAACATTGGCATTTTTTTCAACCTTTTTAGATGCCAAATTGTAAACTCTATATGCTTTACTTTGCAATGAATATCCTACAAGATATCCTGGATCAGATTTTCCATCAAACTTCCCCAAATGACTAAGAGTATTTAGTATAGACACATGACACCCAAAAGGTCTTAAATGACTTATGGTTGGCTTAATACATGCCAAAAGTTCATAAGGTGTTTTGTTTTGAGTCTTGGTCACTAAGACTCTATTTAACACATAACATACAGTATTGATTGCTTCTGCCCAAAATGTATTTGGCAAAAGAGAATCAGCCAGCATAGTTCTAGCAGCCTCAATTAGTGTCCTATTCTTCCTTTCAGTTACTCCATTTTGTTGTGGAGTCCTAGGATTACTAAATTGTCTCTTAATGCCTTTAGACCTACAAAATTCATCAAATTCAGCATTCTTGAATTCTTTCCCATTATCTGTCCTAATGATTAAGACTTGTTTAGTGAACTGCTTTTCAACTAAAGTGATAAAATCCTTAAGTAATTCATTGGTTTCACTCTTAAGAGCTAAAAAGAAAACCCAACTGAATCTATTATAATCATCAGTTATGACTAGACAAAAGGTCTTATGACTAATGCTTCTTACAGAAACTGGACCAAACAAATCCATATGCAAAAGTTACAAAGGCTTTGTCACAGTATTGACAGTCTTGGTCTTACAAGAGGCTCTATGTTGTTTACCTTTTTGACAAGCAGCACATGTGAAATCATTTTGAAAAGATTTGTTAGGTAACCCTCTAACCAAATTCCTATTCACTAATCTGTTAAGATTCTTGAAATTCACATGACCTAACCTTCTATGGCCACAAATTAGACTCATCATAAGAAGCCTTAGCTAGCAAACATGTAATACCACCTGTTGGAGTAATAGTATGAAGATTAAAGGTGTGCATATTTTCTTGCCTGGGTACTTTAAGCAATACTTGAGATTCTTTAAGCATCTCAAAGTCTTCCGAGAGCACCAAGCAGTCTGTGTCTGTGAACAGCACCTTGTTTTTCTTATCACACATTTGTGATACAAAAAAGAGATTGAATTCATTCAATTCTTTCACAAATAACACATCTTCAAATTCCAACTTCCCTGTATTGATTTTTCCTTTGCCAGTGATTCTACCTTTGCTACCTCCAGAGGCTACTGGTCCACCTCTGAATTCTTCAAATTCAGCAAGGAAATCTTTATTCTCTGTCATGTGTCTTGAGCATCCACTGTCTACTATACCTTTATCTTTCAATTCATCAATTAGATGCCCCTGCACATAAGCAAAACTTATTAGTTTTTAACAGGGACCCAAGCCACATTTGGCTTAGATCTTGTGGGACCTACACACTTAAGAGTCTGTTCAGAAGCATTTCCAGTGATGCTGCTTTTGCTCTTATACTTCATGGTTTCATTTATGTAGTCAAAGACATAGGGTGACTCTATGTACTTAGACTTCTTTGCCTTAAGTACTGCTTTAGCAGTACTTGCTTTAACACATGGTTTTTCTCTTTTAGGAACCCACATTTGCACTGGTTTGTTATTAGGCTTACTTCTAGATGTTTTGGCTTTCTCAATAACATTCTTAGAAGTCTTGGGGAACTTTGGTTTAACAAACTTTGAACCAACGGTACTTGAGTTTGGTCTAGCAGTACTTGCAGTTCTAGACTTGCCGGTACTTGGTTTACCAGACTTCAAAGGTACTAGACCTTGTTTCATAAGTACTGCTCTAGGAATAAAATTTTTGGTAGAGTTATTTGTAACGTTTTTAGCTACCCTTTTTGAATGATCAAACTTAGGTTTGTCATCTTTAAATCTTTGTTGCCTATTAACCTGTGCATTTTTCCCATTACTGTTTCTCATGACTTTTTGTGTAGCTTTTTGTTTCACAATT
The DNA here is from genome assembly GCA_025667525.1 of Glebionis coronaria. NCBI lineage: Eukaryota > Viridiplantae > Streptophyta > Magnoliopsida > Asterales > Asteraceae > Glebionis > Glebionis coronaria. The sequence goes on along the minus strand of CM046875.1, from coordinate 632,381,187 downwards.
TTATCTTCATGCAAAGTACAATCTTTGATAAAATGACTTAGACTACCACAAACATAACATCCTTTTCTTCACAAAGAAGACCCAAAAGGTTGTTTTGTCTTAATTTTCTCAAAACCTATTCCATCCCTTTTGGTTTTATTATGTTTTACATCATTATCCAATGTCTTGCTAGGAATTTTTACCTGCTTGGGAGCAGAACTAGTTTTAGACTTTTCAGAAACAAAAGTTTTCATTAGAGGTGGACAAACAATGTTTTTGGTCACAACAGTCTTATCTTGGGACAAAGTACTAGAGTTTGAAGTATTAACAACATTTGGTTCTTCTAACTCTATACTTGTATCATTACCAGGGGGCATGAAAATTCCTGATAATGGTGGAGGAACTGCCTTCATTCCTTCAACATAACTATCATTTTCAGGTGTATTATCTGACTCACTAGAACTATCAAAAATCCCCTTTGATAAGTCCTTGTAAGTTAAAGTTATCACAGGTTGGTCCTCAATATATCCTAGGCCTGACTTATCATAATACTCCATTTGTGAATTAATCAGTTTACCCAATCCTAAGAGGACTTTTGCCAATGATTAATCACTTCCCTTTCATTATTAAGACTGGATTTTAAAGCTTCATTTTCTGCTGATACTTTCAAAAGCTTTAATTTCCACATCTTTTTCCCTCATTCGAAGAGTTAAAATTCTTATTTTCTCTTCATAGTTTTGTTGACCCTTTTTATACAAAACTATATTTTCTTCTAACTTAGCAACACCCTGTTTAAAAGCACTTAGTTCTACAGTGCATGTGTTTACTTTTTGATACTGTTCATCTAGTTCTACTTTTAAGCTATTAAATTTAAGAATACAGTCTTTAGAACACGGATGTACCTCAGTATCTTCATGTGAGAGAGCCATCAAACCAAGCTCTTCTTCTTCTTCATCTTCAGTCTAGTTCACCACTCCATCTACAGTCACCAATGCTTTGGTTCCTTTGGGACTCCTGCTGTTTCCTTTTGGAAAGCTTTCAGAAATTCTTGGACTCGTTCTATAGCTATTTTTAACTTTTGGCTGCTACTCTCAGCCTTGTCTCTAGTGTACTCCCTTGAAAAGTGTCCATTCCTTCCACAGTTATAGCATTCAACTTTAGACTTGTCATATCCTAATGGCTCATTAGGATCAACAGTCATCTTCCTTCCAATCTTCTTGAAGAACCTATTAGATCTTACTGACACCATAGCAACTTGCCATTTGAGATCCATCTCTTCAACATCAGCATCATCCATTTGGAACAAGTCATTAAGTGTTAGTCTTGGCCTGTTGTCTTGTCCAGCAAGGAATGAGAAGGCATCATTGTCACGAAACAATGGTAAAGATCTTCCTTGTGGATTTTGAGAGACTATAGGGATGCATTCAGTACTTTGTGGGTAAGTACCGCTTGTAAGTCCCCCAGCGGTATTTGTGAAATATGTACCGCTGCTTGATCCACTAGCGGTATTATGAAAGTAAGTACCACTATTACCTTCTGATACAAAAGCCAATTTAGACTTTGTTGTTGCTGCTGCCTTGGTCACCTCAATGCCTTTTACATCCATCTTGTACGCTCTAAGATTATTGTAGAGATGATCAAAAGGAATTTCATCCAGATCATCTCTTGTGATGAAGTGCATAGCCATTGCTTTCCACTCTTGTGGAACACTCCTCAAGAATTTCATATTAGCTTCTTCATTGGGAATAATTTGTCCATAAACTGCCAATTGAATAAGCAGCTTACTGAACCTTCCATAGCCACCATGGATCCCTTCTATACTGGATATTGAGAAGTTATCGAATTATTGTTTCAGAACAATCTTCTTTATCTTCTTAGATTTGTCATTACCTCCAAACCTAAGTTTGATATCCTCCCACATAGCCTTTGCATCCTTATAGTGATGAAAGCTAGGTAAGATGTCTTCTGAAAGAGCCATAGCCAAACCAGTTCTGGCCTTTCTTTCTTTGATCTCTGCTTGTACCTCCTCAGCAGTCACAATAGGTAGAGCATAACATGTACCATCAGGCAACCGGTATAGCTTCTTAGGTGTATTCCCATTCTTGATAACTTGCCACACAGTGTGATCTGTGTGATTCAAGTAATGTTCCATCTGCATAGCCCATGTCTCATAGTTGTAACCTTTTAGCACTGGGAGTTTGACAACAGAAAGAGTATGAGAAGGTGTTGTAGTTGTAGAGGTAACTACAACATTCACGACTTGAACACCTTGTGCTGGTGCAAGATGCACAACTTGAGGCTGCCCCTATGGTATTGGATCAGGATCTAGAATATCTTCCAAGTGAGGGTCATCACCAGGTTGAGACATTGAGTTTTAGTGTTAGTGGAGTGTTTGGGTTGTGTTCTTCTTTTTCAAAGTTTCTCAACAAGCTCTGATACCACTTGTTGATCCCTTTGATTATATCTATCTTCTGTTAAGAACTAGTATAGTAGTTTGTAATCAAACTAAAACACTTTGAGAACTCTTACTCAAGCTAAATAAGTTATGCGGAATCTAACTTATAAAGCACAGAAGAACAAAATTACTTTTAACTATTCGATTCTCTTATTAATTGACTTGAATGAGGTACATGAATGACATTGTAGTTATGTTCCTTTTATAGAGTAAGGAACCCTAGAAAGCTTAGAATATTCTATAAAGATAACTATATCACAAACGATATATTATCAATATTCTAACTATTTAAGTATATCACATAATATATACTCTAACTATAACTATGACATATCTTTTACAAAGATATATTCGTCCTAATCAATATAGCAATACTTACTTTATAAGTAGCAGTACTTACTATGTACCGCGTTAACACTAACGGTACTTGAAAGATACTAACAGTACTTCAATAACACTAACGGTACTTGACACTTAACAAATAATTCCCAACAGTGACGATTCAAACTTTATAGATGTAGTAGAACCACCTGAGGAGGAAGCAAAAGGTGGTAGGAACATGTAGCAGTTAAGCCCCCAACAGCAGCAACAAAGAGAGGGTGGACAGCTGCTGGTATTACATTCCGAAACTATGTGGTGAGAAAAAGTTGATTAAGTCTTTAAGGCAGTGACACTATCAGCATCAACGGGAAGAAAACAATGTCGATTAGTGAGCAAAAGGCGGGGTTATTAGTGAGCAAAAATCTCTATTTTATTACTATTTTAGTATAGAGTTACAAAAATATAATCAAAGTGATTATATTAATACCGTAACTACATTTTTTTATATTATACATAAATTGATTGAAAATAAATTGACTTCATCTTTGCTTTATATTTTCGGGGTAGTAGGCAAAGCTTCTAGACATACATCGGATCACGAGAGCAATACTGCAATGCGAGGGCTATTACACATGTCGTTCTTTGTCTTATCCACAACTACTATGGCTACTTACAACTATTAAAATGGTAACAAGATTGGAGAAGGCTGTTTGGATCGAGTTTACATGGATCCAATTTAACACGATAAGTATAGTACGTAGGAGGATTTCCTTTCTTTATATCGTTAAAAATTCCAAGTTAGACACTTACATAGCGGGTTTCCTCATATTTTATTCCCTACCATCTTTTCGGCTATATATAGCCTCACTTTTAAACGTCTATTACTTATGTGTGACATCTTTTCTTTTTCAGAAGCTGGAAACACTCGGGTAAACAAGCCGACTAAGTGTCAGTAATCCTATTAGATCACAAGCGCAATAGAAAAGTTTTGTTCATCTGCAGTTTCTCTATTTGTTCATCTGCAGTTACATAGTCAACCAAGCTGCTTATTTAAACACTCCATTACGGAGAGAAGTGTCAGCTGAAGAAGTGTTGCAGCTTACCTCAAAATTTGTTTTTACTGTTCGTCGATTTTAAACGCCAACGAACGTACAAACCGTTTCAAAAAGCGTTCGTATTTCGTCGCAGCGGAGCGCGAACACAAAATCCCTGTATTGATTTATTTAGGAAAATAAAGTAATAGGAAAAGATGTGATGGTGAGAGAGAGGGGGCCGGGGGAATGGGATCAAAGGAGTAACTGTCGAAACCATCATAATTGAAAGCACATGCACCCACGTGATAGTACGATATGGTACAATCAAATTTTACGATTCTTTTCATAATTTTTATTTTTATTTTATTCTGTTTTTTTTAACAATAAAACCTAACCTCACAATTCACACCCAAGCAAATCAAATCTCACACCAAAGCCATATATTATTATTCACATTTTTTATTTATTTTAATCTAGCTTCAACTACTATATTGGTTCAAGTTCGTTGGTGATTCGATATCAATTCACGGATTTTTTTTTGGGTTCCCAAATCCCAATCAAACAAACTATAATCATTGCTCGCCAAAATGACAAAGAAAAGGATCGACATATATACAAAAAAACTACCTATACAACTAACCTAAAGTTCATACTTTTTGGTACATAACAAGTTAAATATTCGTTTCCTCTAAAAGATGTTCATTTTTAATTTTAAGAGTTAAATTAGTTCAAGTTTAATTTTAAATATATTTATTTGTATTATATAAAAATAAAAATAAAACTATACTAATAAATAATACATTTTTTTACTAAAACAAATAATACATTTAAAACTCAATCAATGTATATATATTTTTCTATCAGTTATTATATAAAACACACATAAATGATTAAAATAAAAAATAAATTCGTTTAACTCTAAAAAGTTAAAATAACATTTATTTGAAACGAAGATAATACTTAACATCCTTAATACAACGATACTTTAATAACAAATAACATAGTTTAAACTAAGTCGTCTTTTATTTAACGAATGATAGAGACGTCGAACAAGCATGTCTTGAAGAGAGACTGAACTTTATGAGAATCGAAAAAGGTTCCAGGCCTCAAAATTTAAAATATTAATGTATATTTTTAGCCCTAATACTTTGTAATATTAGACATTATTAGTAAAAATATTCAAATAAATGTAAATTGTTTTTTCTAAAATAAATACATTATAATTTGTTTTCTTCAAAAAGTTTCGTTCTTCATTTCAAACAAGATATTTGTGCGATAAAAAGGAGTAGAAGGATTTTTTTCTAACAACATTTTATGTATGCATGTAAACCAAGAAAATTAGTACCAAAAATACATTTCGTCACTATTCAATGATAGATACACGTATGTTTATTTGTTCGTTGACTAATAAGCCTTCGACAATTTTCATTCAAAATTTATTATTTCTAAGAATCTAAGCATTGAGATGCAAAGTTTTGAATTTTTGTACTACTCATTTACAATGTTTTGACTATTAATGACGGATTCATGCATATACTTTTAGTACTAACAATATGTTTAACATATTTGTACGTGCATTGATTAATGTAGGCTATCTACATGATACATTATGCCTCGTTGATTATAATCATTTTTTTTCTAAGATTCCAGAATTAATCGAGAACTTTGGACAATAATTGCAATTCAAATCGTAAAAATCACATTTTTGGCTTCTATGTATTTAAAAAATGCAACAAGTCTACGAAAAGGACCCATATGATATGAATATGACCAACTGTTTGATATACAAAACAACTAACGAATCAATAGGGAATAAAGATTTCTAGGTGTGTACATGATCCTAATTAAACATTCCATCACCAACTTGAAAGAGCCAAGGTTTTTTTTAGAGTGCTAACTGTTTGCAGTGGCGGATCTTGAACATTTATTTTGAGAGGATCGAGTTAGTTTTTACATAACAAAATAAAAAAATAAACAATAACTTTTAAACGGAATGTATAACATTTACACTACTCGTCAAAATTTTTGGGAGGGCCGGAGCCCTCCCTATTCTCCAAAGAGATCCGCCATTGACTGTTTGGTTTGGGTCGATTTTGAGCAAAAATCAAAATTGAATTGAAACATTTGTTTTTTTAAAAGAATTGATTTGCACACTTCTTGGATTAATTGAGGCACTTAAAAATATAATGACTTGACATTTATACTCTTGTAAAAATGAATATGAATAAAAGTGATATAAGGGTATATATGTCAAGACACCATATTTTGAAATGTGTCAATCAATTCAAAGAGTGTGCAAATCACATTCTTTTTTTTAAAACCAAACACTGTCCGGTTTTGGGCAGTTTGATTTTTCGATTTTATAATTGGTTTCAAGTACGATTTTTCGGGTTTTGCGGTTTTAAAAACCATTTTGTATTTTGATAGGCCAATTTATTCTAACAAACTTATTTTACGTAATTCGTTATTTTTATTTATTTATTTTGTCAATTAAAGCTATAGAATTACACATATATAAATAAAATAAGCACACATTCCATAAGAGCATGAGCAATGGGCGAACTACATAATAGCTTTTTACTATTTTATCAAACTTTTGGCGAGTGTTTTAATTATTGCATGCAAAGCTTTTTGAAAAGCTTTTATACAAGACTTGTAAAACCTCAAGTCATTTGAAAAAGCTTTAGTCATGAAACATGAGATACATTTAAAACATCAAATGCTTTAAGTCATTGAAGACTTATAGAGCATGAGCAATGGTAAAAACTATGAAAAACTTTTTACTATCTAAAAAAGTCATTTTTAAAAGTTTTTGCCAATAGGGTAAAAGCTTTTTAGAAGACTTTTTGTGTATGACTTGGTAAACACCAAGTCATTGTTAAGAGTTTTGTTGATTAAATAGGCTATGTCTTTAATGCAATAATTGCACCAAGTCTTTATAACTTGGTGCCATTGTGGATGCTCAGTATCTCCAATGAGGACGTTTATACATGACTTTTCACTATTTAGAAAAGCTATTAAAATACTTTATGCATTGTGCTAAAAGGTTTACAAACTACTTTTTGGAGAAAGACTTTGTATATGCAAAGTGGCTTATAGAAATTCATAAGGTTAGTTGCATTAATTGAAAAGCTTTTGAAATTTTTTTGTATAACTTTTTAGCATTAATTTTTTTTTGAAAAAAACTTTTTGTTGAAGATAATAATGAATATAATTAACGTATTAAATACATAAAGTCTTTAAAGGGTTTATGCATTGGAGATGTTTTAAGTTGTAGACAAGTTTAGAGCAACTAAAATGGCAAAAACATCAATAGCTTTTTATAATTTCTACAAGTCTTTTGGGTGAGCTTTTTAGCATTGCAAACATAGATTTTTATAAAACTTTTTAAAAAGACTTGGCACGCTTCAAGTCTTTTTTCAAAGTTATATGAAAGTTATGTGTATAATTGTGATATGCATTAATAGCATTTAATGTGAAAAATCATTAGAGATTCAACCCATTGTATATGCTTATACGACATATGTCTATTTTTTTATTTATTCACCAGTATCGGTTTTTTATTTTGATCGATTTTATCGGTTCAATGGTTTTGATTTTTGATTTGGTTTCGGTGTTTACCGTTTTTTTTCTCGCCCCTATTTTTTTTTGAACTACTTCATGTTCATGATCTCAAATCTAAGCTCGAAGTTGTTGACTATTAATAAGGTATTTTAGTTTTGTTAAACTGGTCAAAGCTGCCTACTTTAACCAATTCAAACGATCTATTATTCAGTTACATCGGTTATCTAACGTATTAAATAACTTACACCAACTAGGTTAAAGTTGTTTTTTATTCATAAAAAGGTAACATTAACGTAAATAGAACGAGCAATGAGTGTGGTCCAGAACTTATATAAAAAGAGTATATACATATTTTTATTATCTTCTATCACAAATATGTCCAAATCACGTTTCATTACAAGAACATGGTTCATGAGGGGTTCACCATGTGCATGATGTATTTTTTTCACTTAATTGATAACTTTAATGCTATCAGGAAATGATAATTAAACATGATTGATATAGGCATTAGTTAGGCTTTTTCAAGCATGGATTTGATTGGGCAAGTACATCAATTAAGTTATCATAAAAGAAAATGTAAATCAGCAGAAATATTTTGATTTCGAATGCGTTTTGATATCAGTCATTATTTATCTCATAAGAAATAACTTCGATAACTCTTTTAACAGTGGAATATCAACTGAAGTAAGTAAAAGTCCAGACTTGAATATTTGACATTTTATGATAATATTAATTAATTGAGTTATGATAATATTAATTAATTGAGTTTGTTTTGCTTTTAGGTATTTCTTGGTTAGAGAATAAATATCGGCTCTATTTGTATTTTAGAATAGTAAATGATTACAAAAGTACAAAGTACACCAAAGAACCACTTGTAGTTATATATTATGCATAATGGCCTATAATCAAAGGTTTACTATTATATTGATTCAGCCGGGTTGATGTTTAACGTGCGAAATAATCACTTAACTCGCTTGGTGGACTTACGAGAAAGAGATGAAGGTGCGAGAGACCTCTTCGGCTCTTCTAGTACCCGTGGGTGCAATTTCTATCATAGATGATTATGGTACGCTAAAGTTTCACAAAAAAACTGCCACTGCACTTCAAAACCGTAAAAACTCCGCCGGTTCACTCGATAATTTATCAAAACATCGAACATCTTTATGTGTTATTTCAAGTTGCCAAACTTTGACAATTCACAATAAATAAAGTTTTTCAATATTGAGCATGGACTTTTAAATGGGCTACAACATTTCTGTAGGCCCAAATTAATACTTACACAAGAACACAGTCCAGACAGCCCAAAGATTACTTCACTAACTTGAACTTTACAATCCCTTAAAAATAAAATAAATATAATGCTTTACATCCTTTTGTTTTAATATCGGTCTACTTATATTTTAGACTAGTAAAATGTTGTACGAATCAAAGAAACACTTGTAGTTATATGCAAGTACCATGTTGATTCAACCGGGTCGATGTTTAACGTGCCAAATAATCACTTAATTCGCTTGATGGGACATACATAAACCGATGAAGGTGCGAGAATATGAGACTTTTTCTAGTACCCGTGCCGTGGTGGGTGCAATTTATGTCTCGGACGATAATTGCACGCTAAAGTTTCACACAAAAACTGCCACTGCACTTTAAAATCGTAAGAACTACGGATGTAAAATCTTCGCCGGTTCACTCGATATGTTATTGAAACATGGGACGGAACATCTTTGTACTTGTGTTATTTCGAGTTGCCAAACTTTCACAGTTCGCAATAAATAAAGTTTTTTCAATATTGAAGATGGACTTAAATGGGCTACAACATTTTTATAGGCCCAAATTAATACTTACACAAGAACAGTCCAGACAGCCGAAAGCCCGAAAGATAACTTTACTAATTTGGACTTCACAATCCCACAAAAAGAAAAAAAAAATGCTTTACATCCTTTTTAAAAACAAAGCACAAAATAAGTGCTTCGACTCTGGTGCGGTCCTGCATATAAATAAGTTGTTCACAAAGAATTAATGCTCTGTTACGGCATTGTCTATGTTAATTGGGGTTTTATATGCACGAATCAGTGTGGGGTTTAGGTGCCTGTTTTAAGATCCTGTGTGACTTGCTGGTAGGCCTCCGTTTTCTGCAGTTTCTAACGTGTTATCAGACCTTGAACCTTCAGTTCCTGTGTGAACGGGTCGGAGCAAACCCTGCATTCGCAACATAAAACTCTGGCTAGATGGTTGACTCCTCATGTAACGAGGTGTTGCAACAGTTGACCCGTGAGGATCAGCAGGGATAGCAAACACTGCACTAAGGTCAAGGTTTGGAAATACAGACGACCTGCAGCGAGGGCATTTCACATTAAGCCTAAGCCATTCGTCAATGCATCCCACATGAAAGTTGTGAGCACACGGAAGCCCGCGAACCTGATACCATATCAGTAAAGCAGCACACATACATTAATTCAGCCATATATATATATTTAATAGGTCAAATATGTCCAATGAAAAAGAGGAAACAAGTCAAACGGGACGAATGGGTCAAAATCTCTTTTAATGGATGAAACCTGCTATATCACTTCAGTAAAGAAAACAGATTATCATTGTAAATTTGTACTGTAATTACATACTTTTATAATCATTTTTAATGCACACAATATTTAAATTTTTAAATAATGAGCAAAAAGAGTTTCAACCCGCACAAAACTATCCATAAGCCTGTTACGTAATGGTTCAACCCACCCATTTTGCGGAACTCTCAAATTTGAACTTGTTTCTTTTCGTGGGATGACGAGAATAAAAAGAGTACCTCATTCCCTACATGGAATTCTTCCAAACATATTGGACACTCACTACAATCAGTCGGTACGGCTATCAGCAAGAACTTTGGAAGTTCTTGAATGAGTGCCTCCACTGCTTCTCTCTAGATTCCCCAATCGTAAAGTAGTCAGACAACATTTTGATAAAGAAAAAAGAAAGCTAGCAGTAAATCTGAGAGGTATAATTAGTAATTACCTCGGCTTGAGTCAAGTAAAGTCCTGGATGATATGAACCCGCATCTTGGCCCATAACTCTCATTTCTTGACCAGCAGCATTTTCAAAAGCCCAATCTGGTACACGGATCATATCAACGAAAACCTGTTGACAATAATCTATTTAAAGAACAGAAACATATGGTACTTTGTATGGTCAAATTATATATTAAGTGGAAATGATATGTCAAAAGGGTACCCCAAATTCAGAAATAGGAATCCCTTGCTGAGCTCGTATTGAGTGAGCCTGTCTTCTTCTTAGCCACTGAAAGAAGAAACGTTGAATTAATAGAGGCTAAAAAATTTTCACGAATGCTTGCAAACACCACTATGAGGTATAATATGGTACCGTTTTCATGGCTATTGCAGCAAGGGAGAAGAGTCCAGAGTAGCTGAAAAGCAACCATATAAGGAAACCCCATTTCTGACCATCTTCGGGCAACTGCGATAGATTAATTTGTACAAAAAATTTAACACAATTACTTTTGTGGATTAACTGATACAACGTACATGGGCAAAAACAATTGAGACACGTACACAGTCTCTTGAGGTAGTGAACCACAAAGAACCAATAATGGTCCATGCCCAGAGAAACGGATAGAGCAACACACAGAGAATGAATAGAACCACCACTCTACCACAAAAACGATTATACCTCTGCTGCGGGCCAAAATCCCTATACGTCATTTGAGATAGCAAATTTGAGACTGCTGTTAATAAACTTCCTGGATACTTTGAGATATATAGCTTAATTGGAAGCCTATGAACTCATGTTGGACGGAAAATAACTTGGACTCAAAAACTGCTCCTCACAATTAAGGAGTCCAAATATGCCCGTTCTACTCACAAGATAAAAACTAGACGCATTAGGGCTTTGTGGGCTATAAGAAGAGCTTGCCTACTAAAGGGGCGTATGGCATTGCATTTTAAAGTAATTGGGTGATCTGAAGGAATCAAGCTGAAATAATCAACTGTAACAACAGGGGCTGGAGGAGTTGTTTTGGATGTGTTTATGCTGATTGGAGTTGAAATAATAAAACAGTTAGTTAATTTGAGTGTCACGTATTCTGGTTAAAGCTACGCATCAACTGATTATCGAAAACAGATGATTTCGCCTATAAATAACCAGAAAATCATAGTCAGTTTCATAGTGCGCCAAGCAGTAGGGATTCATTATTTACCAGTTAAAAACACAATAATCAGATGATCGCTTACAAATGGTAATATTCACAAGCAAAAACGCAATACTACCAAATACCAGTCAAATTCCGTATCAGTTGTATATCAAAATCTACAAATATCATTAAGGCATGACTTACAATCCCATTCCTGCAGCTAGCCCATTGTCCACAAACATCAATAGACGAAACACAAAAACCGTCCCATAGTCAACCTATTTCAAACAGAAACAACACACAAATAGTGCGAATAAGCTACAGTAATATATACTACCACAAGTATTGGACTGTTTGGTTTAGCTTAAATTCTGGGTCATATCGAAATTTGAAGTACAAATAAACTCATTTTTAACATCTTACGAGGTAATCAACTTAAGCCTACGACTCATTTAAGTTAATTAGCTCATAAGAAAAAGTGAGAGCTTATCGGCATCTCCATATTTGAATAAGCCCATAATTATGCTAAACCATACAAAAGGGAGATGAAAAAACCTATATTCATAAACCACTCACCACAATCCATATGTGCAACGGGTGCCTACACGTATCGTAATGCTTCCAGTTTATGGCAATAATTATACTATCGTTAACAATTGTCAAGAATTAACAAATCAAAAGAACATAGTATATTCATTTCGGCTTAAGAGCGTGTTTGAAATTGCTTATTTTGATATTTATCTATCTTCTCAAGCAGAAAAGTAGGTTTTTTCATCCAAAATTATGGTTAATCTTAGCACCTTTTCATGATATTTAACCTTGGTTTAAGCTTATTTTTGGGCTTACGAGCTAATGTGGTTCGAGCTTATGTTTCATAAGCTAGTTTTTCCGTCTTATTATGTCATGATAAGCTTACAAAGCCCATAACTTTAAAGATGAGGTGGAAAAATTTAGCTTACGAAACATAAGCCCAAATGACATAAGACCCCGTACGCCAAAAAATAAGCTTAATGGGGGTGTTTGTTTAAGCCTGTTTGGCCGGCTTACGAGCTTATTCAACTTCTAAAAAACTAAAAAAACTCATAAACTCAAAATTTTTGGTTTAACAAACTTGTCAACACGAGCTTTTATGACTTATTACTAAATCATAAGCTGAGTTAATGAGGTTTTTAGAAGTTGAATAAGGCAGGCGGCCAAAACAAAGGGTCCCTAAAGAAATTAGACTAAAAGCAATTCAAAATTGAATTTCAATGTCTTAAAAAAAGAGGCAGATTCAAAGACTATAATCCAAAATAAGGTAAATGTTAAAAAAAAGGGAAGGAAGGATACATGCTAGTGGCAAGCATAGACAAGAAAAACCCATCATACCTGCAATTAAAGAAAATCATTAAAACTCATTATTAATGAAACCCAATCAAAAATCAAACACTAGAATTCCCAGATGAAAACTAACTAACCATTTAAAGTCCAGGCCTTTAATTGTCATCTTTATAATTTAATACAAATAAATTAGCAAAACCCTTTTGTTTTACTTGTTTATTTGTGATGAATTAAGGGGATTTCACATGGACTTAACTTCTTATTTGGGAATATATTTATATGAGTTACTAACTAACACTCAGGAAGGAAAGATATATATGTTATGGGGTAGATGTAAGAAACTTTCAAGTTTAGTGCCTCAAATTAAACTTAGGATGTTTGCTTCTAACTTTCTTTAGTATTTGTTGTTTATGCTGTGTTTGGTAGCAGCTTTTTTAAAAGCATTTTTTATTACTCTTTTCGTCCCAAAATTATACTCCTTCCGTCCCAAAATTATTGTCCCCCGACAAAAAACACACAGTTTAAGAAAAATACAATCTTTTCAGCTTTCTCTCTCTTACTTTTCGTAGAAAGACAGTTTTACCCTTAACCAATTAATTTAGAACCTTTTTAAAATTTGTAATTATGATTTCAATTAAGGGTAATCTAGTAATCTTTATCTAAAATTCATATCTATTTTTAGAAGTTTTTGAAGTGGACAATTAATTTGAGACATACCGAAAAGGAAACGTGGACTATAATTTTGGGACGGAGGGAGTAATATTATTTTGACATTTTTATTCTTTTTCTTTCAACTTTTACCTTAAATATTTTTGTTCGTGTTATATAATACTTAATAAAAAATATATGAATTGATTAGTTTTTAAATGTATTTTCATTATTGTAATTTTTTTATCAAGTATTATATAACACAAAAACAATTATCTAAGGTTAAAGTTAGAAAAGAAAGACCGAAAAAGTCAAATTTGGACTATAATTTTGGGACGGAGGGAGTATTAGTACTAGACGATTACCTACGCATAGCAGCGGAATTACCTAAATACATATAATTAATGTTATGTTAATTGATTCGATGGTCGAACTCGTGACCAAATAATTGCTAAGCGATATATAGTTAATGATTTATTAATTGACCCGATGGTCGAACCCGTGACTAGAAAAGATTGGCTTGATGGTCGAACCTGTTACCCGGTGACTCAATCGGGTTGGTCCGATAGTCGATCCGTGACCCGATGACTCGACCGGGTAGACCCGTTGGTGGAACCTGTGACCAAGTTAATCGACCGAATTAATCCGGTGGTGGAACCCGTGACCCGATAACTTATGCAGTTGTTTATGGTTTACTTTTTCAACATTTCCTATTTTATCTAACTTATGTGCATTTAATTTTTCAATAATTATATAATTAGTATACAACTTCTATGCATTTAATTTTTCAACAATTCTATAATTAGGTCATTTTTCAACATTCAAGGTTTTGGGGTTTTTCCTTTATAATTAGTAATTCTATAATTAGGTCATTTTTCAACATTCAAGGTTTTGGGGTTTTGCTTTATAATTAGTAGAGATTAGCACATAAAAAATTTGTTTGGTTAAAACCATTAGCATTAGCATTTATCATGAAAACGCTAATTACTCATATGTTTTTTCAATAAGCATTTTTAGAATAGCATAATTAGTTATAGTGCATAAACATAGTAAATTACATAAATATCCTTATTAATATAACATATTAAATTTTAAAAGAGTTTTTTATTTATATATGTATGTCTATTTATGTCTTTTTAGAAATTCAAATTACAGTTACTGCTAATCTACCAAACATTTTTTTATATTAACTGCTACTGCTAACTGCTCTTGCTAATACTAGCTGGTAAGTGCTACTGCTAACTGCTACTGCTAGTTTCACCAAACACACTCTTAGTGCTTAAAATTAAATTGCATTTTTGGTCTACGTGGTTAGTCAAATTACAGAGCAAGTTTTTATCTTTTTGAAATTACAGTAAAAGTTCTGTTTTTAAGTTTGTGTTTAATATTTTGTAATTGTTATATTATTATGTTATAAAGTGTAAAATGTATTTGTTAGTTTTTTAAACTTATTAAAAAAATATAAAAATTTATAATTTTCACTTAACATAATCGAATTTATTTAAAATTTAACCACTAAAGTTTTATTTATTACCTCATATTTTTTTAAATTTTTTTTAGAGTTTTGCTAGTGACCACTTTATAGGTTTTTTTTAGCTTTATATAATTATAAATATTTTTAAATATGATCACAATCATTATTTAATTATATTTTTATATACGAACATTTTGATATATTCTTTCGATAATTTTTTTCGGTTATTTTACTTTTTTCATGTTTATTTTTTAAATTCTTGCATCAAGAAATTGCATGTAATTTAAGAACAACAATATATGTAATTTAAAACTAATATCAAATTATATGTGATATATGTGATTTAAATTCAATAGAACATATATTTTTCTGATTTTCAGTCCAGAGTTTTGAATCAAATAAGTCTTTAGTTCTGTTTGATTTTACTCGATTCAATTTTGGAAAGGAGCGGATGTATTTCTTATGTAGGGTGGCAGCGCCCCCATAACTAGCTGAAAAATACGAGATTTTAATGTAATTTTTTTAATAATTTTGATCCTTTTACAAAATACCCCATATAAAATCAGATTGCCCCTACTCACATACTAAAACCCAAAATATCAACTCTCTTAAATCCACCTACTCTAAAGTCTAAAATACATTCGGGCATTAATGATTTGTTTTCTCAAATACTACAAAAAGAAGTGTTCGTAAAGCTTTTTTTTTTATTGTACTATATTTGCTTTACATCCTACTAAGGTCCCTTTTTGCTCTTTAAAGCATTCTATAGACGTGAGTGAGAGAATCAGCTCGTTTAGTAAGTGGTACGTAAGTTTGAGAATGTAAAAAAAAAAAAGTAGACGTTTAATTTCATCTTTGTCAACCAACTTATTAAAAATCTCTCACACAAAAAAACAAATACGAGGTAATATAATATTCAACAACAAGATACCCTTATGATACTCGCTGCATATATAAAATTAAAATTTAAACGTGAAACCACGTCAATTAGTACGTTAAGCATTCCACGTTAACACAAGTCCACAAA
Source organism: Glebionis coronaria (assembly GCA_025667525.1). NCBI lineage: Eukaryota > Viridiplantae > Streptophyta > Magnoliopsida > Asterales > Asteraceae > Glebionis > Glebionis coronaria. The sequence continues at coordinate 632,365,227 of CM046875.1, read as the reverse complement.
TACTGGAAAGGAAAGAAAAAAAAAACACAATACATCTGGATTTCACGAATTGATGCGACATTTGCTTAGTTCGAATCACTTGTCGCATCTTGTAAGATCATAATTTTTTATTTGGATGGTCGAACAATGTAGACGTATGGCCTGTTATAGACCAAGATGGACTCTAGCCGTGACAGATGATCGATGAGACATAAGAAGAATGCATCATCGTGTTTTATTGTATGCGACTAACCAATTACCAAATAGCATCATCCCTTGTTTGTGTTATCGATTCTGCAGAAATCTATTTTTCTCTTACCGTCAATCTCCTTAGCTGAAAACCTTTTTATGAAGTCTGCATATATAAATTCTTTGTAAAGTGCGGGTTTATCAGCAGATATTATCTCCGGAAATGGTCCATATAGCTTCTCTCGGTTGCTTGGGTTGAAAAGAACAGCAACAGAAACGCGTGCACCTTCAACATTGTTTGCCAATACTCTGTGTTCCACACTTTTGTATTCATCGTTTGACATTATCTGCGAATTCGAAAATAGTACTCTTATGAGATAAGCATACACAACTATAAAACTCAGTTACTGCATATGATTTCGTTTAGAAGACTCTCTGATTGCATTGCAGGTAGATTTTGGTTAGGTTTTAGTTTAACGGGTGAATGAGCAAATAAAACGACTACTAGAAAATAGGCCAAACGGGTTAAAAGTCATGAGAGTACAGTATACTTTTGAATGCATAGTCGCATACAGAAATGTAACTTTGGTATAAACTCCTATTTTGCCATCTCTATACCTGTAGCATATCACCAATGTTGATAACAATGGCACCAGGAATTGGGTCGATATCAACCCAGTGTTCGCCGCACTTGATCTGCAATAACCCCCCAACCTCATTCTGCACCAGCACGGTTAACACACATGGATCGGTGTGTGAAGTCAACCCTAGCGTGAGCTCAGGCTGTGGACACTCGGGATAGTAATGAGATACACTTAATCTCCCCTCCAAGCACAACAACTCCTTCAACTTGTTACTATTGATACCCAATCCTTCACATAAAATAGACATTAAGTTTTCTGCTAGACCCACCACGGCCTTGTCCCAATCCGCCAACACCGTCCTACACATCTCTGGTACCGCCTCCCATGCTGGCTCCATGGGTGACATCCACACCTGGACAACCATAATAGTCCTTAGAAGAAATGAAAGAACCACAATGTCAACCCAAACCCACATGGCTTAAAATTTATCAGATTTTATTTATAATTAAACGATCACTCAGTAAGTTATGCCCGACGTTAGACAGGTCTTTAAGCTATACCTCACGTTAGACATGTCTTAAGCTAGTAGTAATACATAAAAAAATGCTAACCTCAATAGTGTCCCTCCAGCTAGCAGCTTTTGATTGATACAAGTCAAAGTTGGTGCAGTATGTTGCTCCTGTTTCAACCCCGTCTCTTTGATAATATTTCATCTTATACTCAGTTGTTTGCTCGTAGAATTTCTTCATATCTTTAAGCACAGATTCGATTAACGTTACCGAAATGCTATGATTCACGATCTGGAAGAATCCTAGTGTTGAAGATGCTCTCCTAATTTCGTCAACAATGGTCGATCTATCTTGTGATAAGTCTATGACTGGGACACTTAGCCGAGGTTGGTTTTTTGGTTGTGGGCTTGGGAGATTTTCGGGTGGTTGATGGAAGAAGCTAGGGATGGTTGTGATGCCAGAATCTAGTAGTCCTTTAACGCCGATTTTTGATTCATCGAATTGTTTTACTTGATCATAGATTTGTTCAGTAGTTTTAAGTGAAGCCATGATGGTTATGGTGTAGTATACGTTGTGAGCTTAATCAAACACGCCAATGGTATAATATGCCATGATGGTTGTGTTAAAGGATAAATATAAGCTCGAGTTTGGTTGCTTCGAGTCGATTAGGGTTTTGTCCGTAAGTGATATTATTGTATTATTCATTACAATTTATATTTTATCACAATTTTTCCAACAGGTTGTTGGTATGTTAATGTCTACATATTTATCCTCCAACAGGTGTTTGCCATGCATGTGAAAATCACGTTAAATAAGACAAGGAGTGGTTGATCTAGAATTGTGACAGTATGCATTTTTTTTCTCTAAGACTTTCAAATAGAAGAAAGAGAAAGAGTCAATCAATCGTTTTGTGACTCTCAGATAAGGGAAATAATCGTTTGGTGACTCTCAGATCAGGACCGGTTGGGTTATTTGTGATTTTGTCTATAATATTTTTAATATTATATTATTTGTGATTTTGTCTCATTACCTACAACCGGTTGGGTAAGATCATGGATAAACAAAGTCTAAGACGGCAATATGGTAGGCCTAACTTTAGAGCACAGGGTACGAGGCGTTTTCGCCCCGCGTTTTCCCACAACGCGACCTGAAAACGCGAGAGCCACATCTCGTGTGCCGTTTTCGTGTCTCGAGCCGAGGGCACGGCGCGCGTTTTTGCACGAAAACGCGAGACACGAAAACGCGAGACCGTGCCCGGTCTCGCGTTTTCGTGCATTATTTTTTTATTATTATTTTTTTTTTAAATAAAAGTGGGCCCAATTTTTTCCCCATGGCTCAAGCCAACCAGGGAGCGTGAAATGTGGCGTTTTCGTGTTTGTGGTGTGGTGGGGTCATTTAGCCACCACTCACCATACCCCTAAAAATTCTCGTGTTTTCCTACGGCTCAACACGAAAACACCAAAACCATACACTGTGCTCTTAGTATAAAAGTCTAAAAGCCCTTTCAAAATGTGTTATTTATGAAGTAGCTTGTTTAACCAATTCCATACGAATACTCCTACTCATTCCTTTTGAAGAAACCATGGCGTCCCTTAAGTATGTGTCTTTCAAGTGGTAGTTATAAATTTACGCCGAGTGAACGACTAGCTAGTTAAAAAGAAAATGTCTTGTGTAAGTAAATGGGATACATTAGAAATGATCGAGTACATGCTAGTGATCAATTATTTGATATTGAATTGACTGCAATTAGTACAGATAGAGGTGGTAAAACGGGTGGACGGGCATGAGCGGCAGGTTAAACGGACACGGGCAAAACTGGCGCAAGCTAAAATGAAAAAAAAAACATATAAAAACGTAGAATTAAAAAATAAAAATACTTGTTTAAAAGCCGGGATAAAAACTAAATATAAAATATCCGCCCAAAAGCCTAATTAGTGTTTTATATGTGCGCGCAATAAGGCCCATAAGTTTCTTACATATACGCCCGTTTAACCCATTAATAATAAAATAAGAAAAAAATGCTCTTTTTTTGAAAATAGGCAAAAATTATCCATATTTATTAAAATAAACAAAATTTATCACCTCTAATACCAGGTTAGCCTCTTAATTGTAAAGATTCTCACTAGATTCTAAATAATACTGTAGGTTTATGTTTTAATTAGTTTTGTCCTTATTAACGTATTATATATATATTTTTTCTTTTGTTATTTGGTTTTGCGTGAACTAGAGTGTATATTAAAGTAAATGTGTCATACATTTATTGTCTATGTGTCAAGATTTTACCATAATCAAATGAAATTGAACTACAAGTAGTCATAAACAAAAAAACTCATATATCAAAATTATTTTATCATGTACCATGATCAGTTTGACTATTTTGAGTTAATAAGATGTGAAAATATAAAAGAACACAAAGTTTCTTTAAAGATTTAACGAGGTTTACAAAATCCGCGCGATACATTACGGTTGAGTTTTGATGTTTATTGCAAATTTTTAGATGGAGGAATTTGAATTTTTTTGTTGGATCGATGTTGGTAAGCATTAGTTACGTTAATGTTTGTCGTTTTTTATGACATTGTTATAGTGGACTGACGATGGAAAATAATGTTTTTTGCAAAAATTTTGACGCAATGATGTTGTAAACTTATGCCAAGGTTAGAGATCAATAATCGGGCGTAATGAAACCCAGATGGAGCAACGGTATTTTTAAATTTTATAAACTTTGTTGGTCAATAAGTTTTTTATTTATTTTTTGCAAACTTTGATACTAGGTTATGTATAAACTTTTTAATATACCAAGTTTTTTGTAAAGTCTCTATAATGGGCTAGTGTTGGTTGATCCGTTATCGGCTAAGGCTTAATATAGGAGATATCATTGTGTCAAGGTGTGCGTTTGATAACACTGTTACACAAATTAAAGGTTCAGTTACATTTCTAGTTCCATTTCAACCAAAGAAACCAAATAGATCTAGAAAAGTCAATGAATCGACAAACTACTGTTTGTCGATTTGATGGCTTCTGTGGGAGTTTTAGTGGCGCCGTTTGTTGTTTGTAGACCATCATGGCACTGAGAAGTGTTTAGAACCACAAATCCCTAACTTATTTTCTAAAAATAAGATGGGGTTTTCATTTTTGATTCAAACCTATCTTATTCAACAATCATCTTACCTAATTTCGATCAGACTCTCTTTTATCCATTGCGAGTTCTTCATTAACCCCTGTTATTCTGAACTAACTCAAGGAGGTTTGTGGTGACAGTGTGTTTGCTCCTTGTTCGTCATTTTACTTTGGACAGTTGATTGCTCAAGATGAATGTTTCGTTGCTGTGTTGCGTGGGTAGAACAAGACTTTGAATGGGTCTCTCAGCCAAATGTCAATGTTGCTTAACGAAATAGAGAAGCAGCCCTATTCTGAGTCTGTGGTCGAAGGGCTGGAGTATTTGAAGGACACCCATGATGAAGACACAAAGAAGTTGGCGAGTTTGACTGCTATGTTAGCAAAGGTGAGGGATGGGATCAGCGAGAAGACGTCATATGTCCACTTTATGGATTTAACTGATTAGGCATTTGAATGTTATCCTATTGTGCTGTTTTTTGGGAAGTTTTAAAGCTTTGGTGGTTGTCTATCATGTAGTTTGTTTATTTAGTATCTTTTGGGTCTTGCAATGTATGTCTATCTATAAAGTTGTAATGAATAGGGTTTCATGAATGAATGAATGAAGAAATCAGTACTTTAAGTAATAAGATTAAATCTTCTATGGGTTTAATGTTTTATTTTATCTATGTGTTTCTTTGTTATAATGGTTTATTTTTGTTTTTTGATTATGAAAGAAGTGCCAAATATAAGTTTCAATATTTCTTATGTGATGGAAATGAGTTTTATACTGCTGTTTAAAGAGATAGGCATGTGATTTCAATTTTGTAATCCTTAGAAATTTGATGATTAGACACGAATTAAAGAAGAAATATAGATGAAAAAGAGAAAGAAAATAGAAGAAGATATAGAGAGAGAAAGTAGAGAGAAGTTAGAGAGATGTTGGAGAACTATGTGAATACTATATTGAGAAAATGAGAATGACCAACACCTCCTAACAGCTACGAGGGTGTTTATATAGTCTACCCGCATGTGGGCTTATATGAGCTATGTTGTTTGGGCCGGGCTTTAATAAATGCTTAGTACCTTGCAAGAGGCATTTTAAGCTAACCATCAAGCCCGTATAATTCGACTATCCTATTACATATTACAAAGTTCTTATGACCGATACATAATAAACCTATGATCGACTCATTCTTGTTCGACTCAATATTTTGAGGCTAACAAATTTCAACAGGTGGTAATTGTTATTCTTTGGCTATTTTGCTTGTAGATGACTTGTTGAGGGGCACAGTTGTGATGTTTGAAACAAATCTTATTTGGGTGTATTTTGCTAAGTATATGCATGAAGGTTAACCTGCCCGTTTATGGTTTAAAGGGTTTGTTTGATAGCCTCTTTGACTTCGTAAAGTTGAGTTTATGACAAATGAATTCCAAAACAATAATAACGCATCAGCAAGGTAATTTGGAGAATTAGGCTAGATAACATATTATGTTTCTGACAAAAATAAAGTTGTTTATGGTATATGGTGAACTATTCATATGTATGTTTTTTATACCTTTTTATAATGTAAGTAAAAAAGATGTCTTTGAATTGATTTAAATTGTTTCTCCAATTTTTAGGAGATTTTTGTTGTCTTATCTGAAGCGGCTCAATCGATTAAGTTGAAGTGGTACATATGGAGGTTAATCAGGGATCGAAGATTGCTTTACAGGTTTGTTATGCAATTCAATATATTAATAGGGGTTTCTATATTTAGGAGAAATGTAGTGATGTTTTTAAAATTGTATGATAGTATGACATATGGTATAAAAAATGTAAAGGAACCAACTTTGAGGAAATTGAAACGATGTGATGTTGTTGTGCATTTATTTTGAAAAATAGATATTAGGTAGGAATTATAAATTTTTGAACGTCTCTTTGAAAATAATGTTCCACATCCGATTGTTGAGTTTAGGGTATAGGTCTTTCGTCATGACTATTTTTAGCCCATTCGGACTTGTAACCCGAGATATTGCAACATATACTTGCCCATGGCTGAACACAGGATGTGGCAAATAGGCGCCTACGTAATTAAGCGACTGCCCTTGACTCTTGTTTATAGTCATCGCGTAGCATGGCTTTACCGAAATTTGTCTCCGTTTTAGTATAAATGGAAAATGCGTCTATGTTAATGTTAGAGTAATTCTAGGTGTACGAATTGTTTCTCCCACGTGTGAGCCTGCTAGTATTTTTGCACGTAAAACAAATTGACATGGGTCGGTGATTATCAGCCGAGTTCCATTGCATAGGCCTAGGCTTGGGTTTACATTCCGTAGGAGAACTATAAGGTGTTCCTTATTTAAGACAGACCATGAGGTGGCATTCTAGGGAAATTTAGGGAATTAAGGAACTCTACGGGGTATAGTTGGTGTCGATTTAGAGTAACCATTGAGGCCTTAAAAACCTCGTTCACATTGTTGTATGTTATTGATTTTCCAGGTTTTTTTTAATAAAGCCATTTATTTCATCGACATCCTTATTTCTTGGTGTTAGAATTGCACGCTCCTTTAGATACTCTGCATTTGTTTTCATGGTATCAAAATGAGGGTATGTTTGGTCGAAAACATGTTCTACTAGGGACGTTGATGCTTTATAAATAAAGTTTTCCAGAATTTCAATCCAGGTTCCCTATTCTTCGTCTTCTTTTCTTTTTGCTTGCACTTTTCTGTCTCCGACATCAAGCACCCATTTATGAAACTATTGTATCTTCATATTAATATCGTTATTGGTGGAGTATTCATTAACTCGCATTGTGCGAGTCAATGTGAATACTTTGCAAGATTTTCATAGGTGTGAACGGTTAATGCATGCTTGAATAATCTCGGACCTTTTAGCTTTTCGTATTACTAGTAGAATCTGTCTAAAGTCACCGCCGAGCAAAACTGGAATGCGTCCAAAGATTTTAGTTTTTTTTCCTTTTGTTTGAAATCCCAATATGTCCCTGAGTGTCGTGTCTAAAGCTTCGGAAGCATACTTTTGAGTCATAGGGTCTTCATCCCAAATAATCAACTCGACTTGTTTCATTAGCTCAGCTACATGTGTGTTTTACTTTATGCCACATGTGCTATTTTCCATCAACTCGAGTCGTATAACAAATCTGTTGTGAGTTGTTCGACCTCCTCGTAGTAGTAAAGAAGCAATGCCTAGTACATTTAAATAAATATGAGTAGGTATTATCTGTATGTAAATGAATGGCTGAAAAGTAGTGTAAGATGAGGTACCCGAAGATGCAACGACCAGAACAATTTTTCCTTCTGATCTTAATCTTGATATGAGTGTCTCGTATAAAAAATGTATTCCCAGACCCTCCCGGTCCATACACAAAGTAAAACTGGCCCGTTGCTTTGTGATCAAACTGAATGACGTCCTCATATATTAACCCTTGCTCTGGATTTTGGAGGGCATGAAGCTTTTCATGTTTAATTCTTGTTTCCTTTATGTCGAAATCAAGTGCTTCTCTAATAAGTCGGTTGTTGATATTTAGAAGAAATTTTGGGTCCGGCCGTAGCATATCTTGGAAATTTGTTAGAGACCACCCATTTTTCTTTAACAATGATTTGATTTCAACCAAACAATAGTATTTAATCTGGTCATCCGTAAGCTGGAAATCAGGGTATTTAAAACGTTTTCGCTTCTTATGTAGTATATCTTCCTATAAAGCCTCCCATTTTGCTTCCCACAACTTTAATGGTCTAGTGAGGTTATAGAAGAGCAAAACTTTTACAAATAAATCTCGTAGCTGAGGGCCCAATGCCCAGAACTGTGCTTCTTCTATTGCTTTTCCCCATTCTTTGTCATCGTTGAGGAGGTTATAGGTGAAGCAAGCTTCCTTAAATGTTGTGTAAACAGTTTTATTAACCGTCATTAGTTCTTGAAAAACTAAGATCCTCTTTCCACATTTAGACTTAGGGGTGAGCATGGTGCGGTTTGGTGCGGTTTTTGACTAAAACCGAACCGCAATCGCATTGCATTTTAAAAAAAATAAAAACCGCACCGCACCACAAAACGCGATTTCAGTTTTGCGATTTCTGTGATTTTGCGGCTTTTAACTACGTCGCACCATCACTTGTGACTTATATAATAAAAGTAAGTTTTTGCGGTTTTTTGTTTAAAATGTTGATTTTTCAGTTATAACAATGCATAAATTGAATCTAACAAACACGTGACTTATAACTTATAAGAATATCAATGATAATATGCACTAGAAGTCTTATAACTCGCATAAATAGTCGATGTGACGTTTTTAAGCATAAAATAATTATTGTGTGGTGCGGTGCGGTTTTGCGGTTCGATTTTATGGGTAAAAACTGCAGCCGAACCACATTCGTGGGTTTTCCTTTTCCTTACAACCAAACCGTCAGTTTTTTCCTGGTGCGGTTTATTTGGTGCGTTTTTTTTTGCGTTTTTTGCGGTTTTGCGATTCGTTGTGCGGTTTTTGCTCACCCTACATTTAGTAACATTCTCAGATAGTATCGCTCTCCTGATGCCGATTAGAATAGTAAATTCTTCCGATGCATTTCTTTTGCTTCCTGGGTTTCCAAATTTCCGGTTGATCATGCCACACATAATTCTTTGGATTTTCATCATAAGTAAGTTCTCGGGCGTCTGGATTACCTTTGTTCAATTCAAACCATTCTATAAACATGGTCACTTTTATATCCTACCTTTCAAGCAGAGCTGGTAAATCCTGCGCATCATTCAAAGTTATTGTGTTTTAGTTTTCCAAGTGAAACTTAAGCTAGATGAAGGATGGATAAGAGTAGTGAATATCAAAAGATAATAGATGACGTGTGGCTTCACACAGAGGTAAACATCGACAGTTCAAGTAATTCCGTATTTCGTCTACAGCTATAGCTTTCTTAGCGTCTTCAGTAGGGTCTTTCGGGACATTTTCTTGTATAACGATTGTTTCCCGGTCAAACGCTTTGTTTAAGTACTTAAGTAAGTAGTTGATGGCATTTGATCTCTTGCACCATTCAACATTGATGTGTGCTTTATATATGAGTAGAAGATAACGTTTGTGTGGGACTACATGTCTGTTGTCGAACGTGACTTTCCCATTTAGAATGCTCACTTTTGAATTCCTTCTATGGTAAAGAGGACAACCATCACCGTCAATAACTATTTCTTCATTAAACAGTTTAGGAAACCTCTTTGCACATTTCCCTTCAATGTTGCATGATGTGCCCTTCCCACAGGATCCATGCAACATGTAGTATGTTACAACTTTATACCCATCTGGATCGTCTTTTAGTGGTTAGATTTCTGTGGAAATTAGATCATCTACGTGAGTGTGTTTTGCATTTCCATTGTTCTTCGAGCCATAGAAGTATATGTGCGTGAGGCATGCCTCTTTTTTGCAATTCAATGATGTAAACTAATGTGAAGAATTTAAACAGTGTATTAGAGTTTGAAATTGAAAATTATAAGGCACTGAATGAGTTTTATGGGTTTGCAAAAGTATGACTTGCGTGACTTTTTTCAAAAATTTCGGTTTCGTCATACATCAAGAGTTTAGTAAGCTTCATTTTAAAAACACGAATTTCTGGTAGATCATGGGCTTTCTGTCATGGAACAAAAGTAAGCATTTCTATAATCTCTGGCCATTTTGGGTTAGAAGTGAAAGTGATAAACAGATCAGGATTCCCATATGCGCGACACAAAGCCATGGCATCCTGGTAGCTCGTCATCATATAATGTGGGCTTCTAGCGAAGCTTGTTGGCAGGAAAATTCTCTTCCCAAGACCTGCCGCGTTAGTGTCTCCTTTTGTATCTTAGAGATTGTTATACAGATCTACATGAAGTGTTCCTTGGTTTTTCCGTGTCCATTTAAGGTGTTCCTCCACTGCTGCAAATGCGTCAACTAAATATTGTTGGAATTGCCTGCCACCTACAACCAAATTTTTTCCATGGTTATTCCGTTGTTGAATTATATAAGCGTAATGCTCCTTCATGGACACACAACCCCGTTATGTTTTGTGCACACCTGTATTTATGTGGTATAGTATCTTTTCATGGAAACTGTCTTCGTCATAAGGGAAATAATAGTTGGTATTGTAGAGCCATGTAGGAAGGATGCAGTTCTGAAATACTTTGTGGCCCTATGTCTTTCTTGGTTACAATGATATCTCATGAAAGTTCTCCATCGCCAAAATCATTGATAACTAAAGATGCAACTTCAGATACCGTTGGTGTGTTATACTTCCTTACGGATGGTCGTTCGCTCAGTAGATGTAGTTCTATATCCGTTGAGTCATTCGTGTAGCACTAATCTCGGTCCTTTCAAAATGCTCTTACAATAGGACTTCTCGTATCTAACATGTGTATCAATCTTGTTATGATTGTTTCATCCATTGTATCTCCTGATTCCTTATCAAGGAAGGCGTTCACCTTGTTTTTTACTTCATCTTGTGTGTCAAAAGAAATAAAGTTGAGCGTATATGGGTTGGAAGCCTTCTTTAGAAAGGAGAGACCCTATCCGATGATAAGTTTGGTCGTTTATTATAGAATGTGTATAGACCCCTCCCAGTGTTTATCGAATGATCTATTCTTGCTCCAAAAGATGTAAACAAAAACATTCCATTGTAGATTCTAATATGGTCTCTAAATTTTGATGTTGTAGGGTTTGCAAAATCAAGGAGGTTGTTTAATGGTGTAAGGTTTTGTCAGTATTGGGTAATAGGACTTTACCTTCCTAACAAAAAAGCGAGAATGTTGGATTAGAAGCTCTGTAACCCTTGTCTTTTCTCTCCCCAACTAGGCATGGCAATTGTGACATTCATACGATGGAGGTCCAAGATCATGGTAAGGCACTGCAACTCCTTTGTAAAAATTAGAGTTAGGAAAGTAATAGTGCAATATTTCTAGCGATATATTGTTTGGTTATTTGGTGTGATGTTATTTATAATTACCTACAGAAGTTAATGCCACGCGTTTGGCTTTTTTCCTATACGTGTGCCTTGTTGTTGGCCCTGGAGGACAAATTCACAAAAGGTATGCGTTTAAGCCTAAAATTTGTTTCTTTTGTAGGTTTAAAAAAATATATACCTGTTATTGTCGTCTATACTTTTAGCGATGATGTTTTTAGATGTAGAAGCAATTGAGTTGTCATTCCGTCCTTTGAGTGCTATTTGTCGTTTATGGAGGGCCCTTGTAGATGTAGACGCAATTGCGTTGCCATCCCATAACTGGGGGTGTTGGTTTGCATTACATGACTCCCTGAGATATAGATTTGTAGTTTAGTATATGAATAATATATATACGGTGAGGATAATTTTAGAGCTGTAGACTGACCTGAGTATGGATTGGGTATATCATTTAGTTTTAGCCCACAATAACTTGACACTTTTCCATATTGTCTATTGATTGTATGTGATTTAATAGTTACAGTTTTGTGGGGGATATCAGTTAGGGAAGGAAGAGTGGAAGATCTGGTAAATCAACCTGTAATATAGTTGTAGTCGCAACTATAGTTAGAGAAAGCATTTTAATTAATGTGGGGACACGTTTAGAGTTGTAGGCTGACTTGAGTATGAATTGGGTATATCATTTAGTTTTAGGCCACAATAACTTGACACTTTTCTATTTTGTCATATTTGACTTAATAGTTACAGTCTTGTAGAGGATATCAGTTAGGGAATGAAGAGTGGAAGCTTTGATTAATGAACCCGTAATATCGTCGTAGTTGCAACTATAGTTAGAGAAAGCATTTCAAATTAAACATACGTAGGGATTGAAAACATACCATAATGCATATTTAAGTTTAGTTTCTGGTTCGGGTTTCATGCAAATGAGCAAGGAGTTGTGAGAACACCGTATGGAAATAAAAACATATATTCTGGTTAATGAGGCATGGCCTTTAAGAAGATTTTATATATTGTCTTATGGGATTACTTAACCTGTATTTTGTTTAATGAGCTATGAACTTTATGGACATTGAATAGCTTTTCTTATGGTATTACTTAACTGAAGTATGGCATTTACAACCGCAATAAATGAAAATTACATGTGTGTGTTTGTCTATTTTTTAGGCCTAGGTTTACTTAGTACATGTAGTTAATGTTGAATGATAGAAGTTTGGTTTTAATACATCAGGGGTAGGTACCATAACATGTTATAAGAAATGGTAACAGGATCTAGCATGATGCGTGTTAGTTATAATATAAAAAATTAGTATCCATTCGGGAAAATACCGGCTTTATAAAGCATAACATAACATGTTGATCCCTTTGAATAAATCTATATCATGTTAAGGATTTGTACAATAACTTGTAATCAAACTAGAGCACTTGAGAACTCTTACTCAACTAAAAAAGCTATGCGGAATCTAACTTATAAAGCAAAGAAGAACATAATTACTCTAACTATTCGATCTTCTATTAATCTACTTTTGCAAAAGGTACAAGAAACTCATCGTACCTATGTTCCTTTTATAATGCAAGGAACCCTAGAATATTCTATTATGATAAGTATATCACACACGATATATTATCAATAATATAAACTATTAAGTATATCACATAAGATATACTCTAACTATAACTATAATAAATCTTTACTAAAGATATATTCGTCTTTATCAACTTAGCAGTACTTACATTAACTCTAACAGTACTTGGCATATACCACGTTAACACTAACGGTACTTGCTAACACTAACAGTACTTGTACTTGTACTAACGGTACTTGGTACTTTACAATAATTCCCAACAATCCTCCCCTAACAAGAATGATAACTAGTTGTCTTCTTGTTTCTCTGTGTGTTGAACGTATAAGAATACATGTCTTCAAACTTCACTTCAAACTTGGATTGAACTTGGTAATCTTGTACTTGCATACCAACTGAATGTATCCAAACACTCTATGTTGATCTTCTTCTGATATGATAATCTTCAAATCTTCATGAATTTCATTTTTGTCTTCAAATTGTGATCTTCGGTGTCTTTTGAACATTCTTTGCAGCAACTATGTTGTCTTCATATATATAGTTACTTCCCGTTGAGTGATCAAGACTTAACTTCTTTGTGATCTTCTTCAGTTTAAACATACACCACATATGTCTTCTTCCCCTTCTTGGAATCTTCAAATATGAGTCTTCTTATGAATCAACATTTCTGCTTGTATCTTCTCACTTGAAATAAAACAGTTAACAACAAACCAATTTGTATTGGCATCATGATTTTTAGCAAATCATCAGCTATCAACACGGATTTGATTTATTCTTTACCAGTTATCTTTACACACTGGAATAGCCAATACTTTATTCATAAAGAATAAGGTGTACTGATAACCTTACAATTTTTGGTAAACTGTCAACCATTAACGGATTTGATAGAGTCTTTACCTAGAACTGTTTGCCCTAGGACTAGCTAACTCTTCACTTCTAAGTATGGTGAGTTAATGACCATGTAGTTTTTTTAGCAAACCCAACTATTAACGGATTTGAGAAGTCTTTACCACAAACTGTTTGCTTATGGACTAGCCAGTTCTTATGTTTGTTAGACATGGTGAACCGAGAACCATTTGTGAAGTGTGACTAAAAGTAAAACACTTAAGGCTCCTTCTCAGCTTCTTCTTCATGTTCCAAATACTTGAGTTGTTGTTTGATCATCCTAATCAACTCTAAAGCACCATTTGACTCCTATGAAACTTCTAGTTGTTGTTCTAACATTCTTTCTAACAACCTTCTTCCAAAAGGATATCTTTTCTCTTGAAGCATATAATATGTAACATCATCTACATACAGTGTGTGTATACCACATGACCTATAATATCTCTAGTAGGTAGGAACCTGATTCACTAAATCCTTCAATATTTTTTGATCACAATTATGTGGCTCATACATAAACTTTAATTCTCTGCACAATAGTGATACTTCTTCATTACCTTCACTTCCTCCTTGAACAAATCTGTTAAGATTTTAAATGTCTTGTCTGTCAAGAATGTGAAGAATGTATTCTAATAACCTGAACATCCTAAATGTACCATATGTTCTAGTTATTCCATGAGCTTCTAATCCTTGGTTTATAGCACCTGTCCATCTTATGATTGATGATCTCTTTCCAAAGATTTTTGTGTCAATACATTGTTCCTCAAATTTAACTATCTTCAAGTGCTTTCTACAGCTCTCATCATCATCACTAACTTCATTTGTAGATTTTGCCTTTTTCTTTGCTTCTTCCTTTCTTTTGGTTGATCTTTTTCTTTTAATACCTTTGGAGGTTCCTTCTATTTCAATGGATCCTTCCTCCAAGTCAGTATGTACCATTTCTTCATGTATTGTTGACTATGTACTGCTTGTACATTTTCAGTTCCTTCAATACTTTGAGCTTTACTTCCCTCATCCAACTCTTGAGCAGTCTTTGTTTCCTTTGAAATCTCTTTCACTTTTTTATTCTTCTTAGCATAAGTAGTGTTGATAGGTGGAGATGTTCCTTCTTGTCAAGTAGTACTTGCATCAAGTCTGGGGTACTTCCAAATTGCTTTTGTTGTTGTAAGTGTTTCTTGACATCTTCAATGTCCTTTTTATCTTTCTCGAATCTAATCTCAACAAAGTTTAACTTGCTCATTTTGTGTTGTTCATACAAAGTCTTGATCTCATCAAAGCTCTTCCTGACTAGCTGTGCATGAATGAAATGTTTAACCTTTTTGCGGTAGGACATCATTTGATTCCTAATTTGAGTAGTTGTTGGAGGCTTAACTCTTTCTCTTCTTCTCTTTTCAGAAAAGAATATTTGTTGCTCCTTTACTAAATCATCAATCAATCTATCCTTTTCTTCCTCATCATATGCATCTCTCTCTTCAGCTATTAAGGACTCAGCTAGGAGTTCACTTGCCTTTAGTTCAGCTTGAATTCTGTCATACTCTTCAATATTCCATTCTTGTTGTACTCTTTGTGCTTCAAGCAACTGTTGCTTAGCTGCAAGTTCTTCCTATTGCTCTTCTTCATGCATTCTTGCTTGTAGTCTAAGGGCTACCTCTTCATCATGCTCCATTTGATGAAATTTGTTCATGATTTGCTGATATCATCATCTGAATCACTTTCACCTTCTGACTCAGATTGCAATTGCTTCTTACCCTTATCCTTTGGATCAATGTTAGGTAATTTCTTTAATAACCTTGAAGATATTCTTTCTTCATCTACATTAGGTTGCTGACCTTGTATCACAATACCTTTTGTAGTAGGCTTTGAAACTTGCACTTTCTTGCCTTTGTCTTGACCTTGGCTGGCAAGATTTGCTTGTTGTATCTTCTTTTCTTCTTCTACTAGCCTAGCCTTTTCACCTGAACTCTTCTCTCTAATATCAAGCAAAATTTGTGCTAATGTCTCATCGTCTCCAAAAGATGGAGTTTGGCTTTCTTCAAAAGATGGCAGTGAAGATATTTCACCAAGAGTACTTGCAGTAGGCTTAGCAGTACTTGGTTCTTCAGCAGCATTCACTTCACCAGTTGTAGACACACTTCTTTCTCTAATCACCAAAGTATCTCCATACACTTTATCTCCTTTGGAAGCCGTCTTCTCAATTTCTAACTCCTCAATCTTGTCTGATCTAACATTTATCTTTGAACTTGGCAGTACTTGGATTGATTGTTTCTTGTGGTACCAAAATTGTCTTTGTGGTGGAGTTGTAGACACAGGAAATGTAAGATTTATTTCCTCCAGCTTCTCATAAAAACTACTCCAATTAGCTTGTAGTTGTGGTGATTGAGGTTGTGGTTGAATTACCACCATTTCTTCTTCAGCAGTTGATTGTTCATGTTGATGCTCCATATTTTTGTCATCCATATAATTTTCAGTCCCATCATCATCTTCAAAATTAATGTCATCCCTTTGAATATTAGAAGAAGGACCTGGTTCTTCATTATTCCTCTCCTGTTTGGTTGCATTCAGTTGCCTCTTCTTGAAAAGTTTGAACCTTTGCTTCATAAGATTAGCCTGCTGAATTGCCCTATGGTGCCTTATCCAAGGAGTAACTTTATTCCTTAGCTTAGAAAGAATGGCCTCCAAAATGCAATTCTCTTATCTTGCTCAAGCTTCTCCTTTTGTAAAACTTGTACATGTTTGGACAAGCTTGTACACAAAGTAGTTAAATGTGCAACATCCACCACCTATATAGCTCTTTCTTGTGGAGAACCACAAGCAAAAATTGAAGCAACAGGTGTATGGATCATCTCATCAGAGTGACGCTGATCACCATCATGATGAGAAGAAGATTGAGGATCTTCAGAGGGTTGGGGACTCTGGTTAGATGGAGTTTGTTGAGAAGCACTAGCTGAGCTAGGATCCTCACCCTCTTGGTTAGCTGGGTCTGCTAACATATTTGCAAATAATGGTGTTACAGTACCTGAGAAAAAGCTACCATTCTTTGTCAAGAAAGAAAAGGTTCTCTTGGTAAAAGAGGGAACATCCCATGTATCTGTTAAGTCTGGTAGGTTAGGAATTTGGTCTTGTATTAGAGCCTGAGTGAATCTGGGATACATTAAAAACTTTTTAGAGGCTTCTAAAATTCTAATCATACCTTCAAAAATTAACATAGAAAAGTTAAAAATCTTGTTATTTGCCAAACAAATACCACCTGATGCCAAAGCAGTAGGAATTTGACCAAAATATGTACTTTTTGAGCTTAAACAGTGAATTATGGCATGAAAAGGTGTTAATGCAATGATGCCTAAAAATGTTACTTGCATTTTTCGGTCTCGCTTTGTTTTGATTACGACAATATGTAAAAACAAGCATTTACGAAAACAATGAAAAACGAATTCTTGAGTTCAAGTATTTTTCATTTCAACCATTATCACTTAAGGTATGAACAAACAAGTAATTATACTAGTTAAGTGATCAAGGATTTAATCTTTTCTTAAAACCCACTTTTTATTAAGTGTGACAAAGTTTTATTGTTAAACTTTCTTCTTAAGAAAATGTTTTATTAAATTAATTATTTGAAAATTTGAAATTTGAAAATGGCATATTCTATCTTGGTTTGGAATATCCTTTCAGAATATTTTAATCCCTAGATTCGATCCAACCCACTAAAAGACAAAAGGGAGCGGACTCTATGCCGGCGGTTCCTTAGCGCCTACAGCGGTTCCTTATCGATAAGGAACCGCGGGCTGCAATAAAGAACCGCGGGCAGATATAGCCGTTGGACATTTGTCTTATAAACAGTGGACCATTCTCAGACTTTCAATCCACCTCTTTTGCACATAAACTTTCAGATTCTCATACTTCTTAAATCACTCAAATCCTTGATCATTTGTTTGATTACTACTTGTTTAGAAGTGAATCTTTCTCCTCCCATCTTTTCCTCTCAAAGTGCAAAGAGAAGAACACTATCATTGTTGAAGTGTTGTGTCTATCTCAAAGATCCATTGAAGATCAAAACTTATTTATTCATTGTTGTGTCATTGTTGTGAAGATCCAAGTAGTTGTGTCTATTTGAAGTTGTGTATGTATTAGGGTTAATACTTAGTCCTTAAAGTATATTGGTGTAGATTGGTCCTATCTAAGATTAGGGCTCGACTTTTAGCTTAGAGTCGGAAATTGGTTAAGCGACGTTGTGTACGGTTTCTCCACCTTAAGGAGCTTGTTGATTAGTGAACTCTCGAGTAAGGAGTACTCGAGGAGTGGAGTAGGAACGAGGAGTGAGCTTCGTTGCCAAACCACTATAAATCCTTGGTGTTTGGTTTGATCTTTCCTTCCCTTATCTCTTTACATTCTTTATTATTTATACTTGTGATTATTAGTTTAGTTACATTCATTATTCTTTATACCTATGATTATTAGTTAGTTGCACTATACCTTGTTCATATTGTGTATAAGAAGGTTTCACATAAATACTCAAGCTTAAGTTTTTGAAAAAGGATTTTTTAAAACCAAACTTTAACAAGCAAATTTAAGAAACTATTTAACCCCCCCTTCTAGTTTCTACAATTGGTATCAGAGCGTGTTGCTCAAGGCTTTTTTAAAATATATCGTATTTTAAAACTTGAATCGATCTATGGATTCCAACAAGTATCTAGAAGGGCAATCCATGCAAAGACCACCTCTTTTTGAAACCGATAGTTTTATTTATTGGAAAAATAGGTTTGAGACTTATGTGAAATGAAAAGATTTAGATCTTTGGCATGTTATTACCAATGGTGACTTTTTACCGTTTCAATATAATGAAGTTTCTAAAAGTAAGGAGATAGTAACTTTTGATAAAGCTTATGATGATACTAAAAGAAAACTTGCTAAAAATAATGAGGCTAAAATGGTGATTTATAATGCTTTACCAAAGAAAGAGTACGAAAGGATTTTTATGTGTGAAACCGCTAAAGACATTTGGAATACTCTTTTAGTAACCCACCAAGGTAATATCCAAGTCAGAGAAAGTAAAATCGATCTTCTTGTTCAACAATATGAACAATTTGTCATCTTAGAAGATGAAACCATAGATAGTGCATTTGCTAGATTTAACACTATTATTACTAGTCTAAAAGCACTTGATGAAGGTTTTTCTAGCAAGAACAATGTTAGGAAGTTTCTTAGGGCGTTGCATCCAAAATGGAGAGCTAAAATCACGGAGATTGAAGAATCAAAGGATCTCGCCAAATTATCACTCGTTGAACTCATTGGTAACTTGAAGGTTCATGAGATGATAATTTTGAAGGACTCAGAAATGGTGAAAACTAAGATTGAAAGAATGTCTCTTGCACTCAAAGCCAAGAAGGCACATAGTGATCATGAAAGTTCCTCGGACAGTGATGATGAGGTATATGCCTTGGCGGTTAGAGACTTTAAGAAGTTCTTCAAAAGACGAGGTCAATACGTAAGGCAACCAAACAACGACAAGAAACCCTTCTCCAAAAAACGATTTGCCAAAGACGATAAAGGTGATAGGAAATGCTTTAGATGTGGTGATCCAAATCATTTCATTGGTGATTGTCCTAAGCCTTCACGCGACAAGAACCACACGACGTTCGTTGGAGGTTCATGGAACGATAGCGGCGAAGATGATGATGGCAACCCCAAAGATGAAAAGTGTCTCATGGCTCACACTTCTAAAGAGGTACTTTCCGAAACCAAGTATTATAGCAATAATAGTTCTTCTCAAGATGATAGTGAATTAGAAGGCCAGTACAATAACTTGCATATGCTTAGTCTAAAATTTATTGAAAAGAACAAAGTGCTAAAATCTACTAGAACTAAGCTTGAAAGCGAGATTAGTGAGCTAAAAGAAAAATTTGTTAAGCTTGAGAAAAATAAAGAAATAAACCTAGGATGCTTAAAATGTGAAAACCTTAGGCAAGAAAATGAAAACCTTAAGAGCACCTCCATTAGACCTGAAAAGTTCATGAGAGGTACTAATGCTCTTGATGATATGTTAAACAAACAAACTCATTCTAAGGAAAAACTTGGGTTAGGATATAACACTAATGAAGCATCAACTAGTGAACCAAAACAAGTTAGGTTTTCAGAAAAACAGTCCCATGCACGCGGTGCTCCAATATATGGGGCGGTTCCTTATCGCTATGGAACCGCCGATGGAGCTATGGAAGCACGTCCAGAAGATGAATTTTGTGAAAATCTTGAACTTTTTGAAAAGTCAATTTTAGGTGAAGGACCAAAACATATTCTTATTAACAAGGTTAAAGTACCTATAATGCAAAATCCTAATCTAGATAAATTCTACAAGCCCTTGAGTAAACCTCTAATGGGAACTAGAACCTTATCTAGACAAATATCTACTCCTCCAAGAGTACGAAATGAATCTAAACCTAGAAGTAGAACACCTACGCCAAAAAGAGATGATCATGCTAAACCACGACCTAGGAGTAAAACCCCAACACCTAGGAAGAATAATAATAATACTAGATCAATATCAAAGACACCTAGGAAAAACTATGGACAACAAAATGGCCATATGAATTGGAATAATTTTCAACAACAATACTTTTCCCCTTGGGGGATGTCTCCTTGATTCATGCATCCCAACCAAATGCAAGGGATGTTTGGAACTAACAATTTTGGACCCATGAGATATTGGGGACCAAATGTTTGATCTTGTGTGTTGTTACCTAGATATGCTTGGGAATCGATCTAGAGCCCGTCGAGTGGATTAAGGATAGTGGTTGTTCTAAACACATGACGGGTAATCGAAGTTTGTTCTCACACTACAAAGCATATGATGGAGGTAACTTTACATTCGCTAGTAATAGACGTGGTAATATCATTGGCAAAGGTACGGTCTCTCTTGACTCTATGACTATAGATAACGTAGAGCACGCAGATAACTTAGGTTTTAACCTTCTAAGCATAGGTCAGATTTGTGACAATAAGCGTAAGGTTATCTTTTCAGAATATGACAGTGAAATCGTAAAAGATGGAAAAGTCATTGGAAAAGGTGTTAGAAAGCATGGGCTTTATGTCATGAAGGTTAATAGTGTAAAATCCATGATTTTACCATAATTTGTATGTAATGAAATTTCACCTATTAATCCTAGAACACATACTCACATGTGTATCCCTATAGGTTGAGTGTGAACTTGTTCATTTAGGTACTTATACCTTCCCATTCACACTTGTTGTAAATAAGTTACATAGCTCAAACCTTGTACTTAAGACTAGGAGAACAAATGATAAAAATGTATAATCAATAGTTGGCTATACACACAACACTATATCAAAGTTGGAAAAACATGCTACATAGTGTATGTAGTCATGTATGTGTACAAGAGTGTATACCACAAACATGTTCTTAACCTCCTTGGACTAGCCCAAGACCTTACTCTTTATATACTAGCCGAACATGAGCCCAAGCCAAAGCCCATTACCCTCCTTTTTGGCTAGCTAGACACGACATCCCATATGTGGAAGAAGAGGGGTTGTCTTGGTTTTGGAAAAGCCAACACATGGCACAATAGTTCTTACCAAGGCAATCATGCCTTTTTGCCTTCACCCTTCTCTCTCCCTTTAAGCCGAAACACATACACATACATTCTCTCAACTCCTCATGCAACCAAATCTCATTCTCTCTTCATCTCTCTCTCTCTCAAATCATTTGGCATTAAGCCACAATAATCCAAAGTTGTTAATTAAATCCACCAAGATCTTT
Organism: Glebionis coronaria; assembly: GCA_025667525.1. NCBI lineage: Eukaryota > Viridiplantae > Streptophyta > Magnoliopsida > Asterales > Asteraceae > Glebionis > Glebionis coronaria. The sequence goes on along the minus strand of CM046875.1, from coordinate 632,343,734 downwards.
GTCTCATCTTTACTACAAATCATTAGTAGTATCATTCCCTTGGATTCACTAAAAACAAGCCCTAGCTAAGCCATCTAGGCCACGACTTGATTTATACATAGGGTTTTCTTCATCATTTTGAGTAGATCTCAAACCACCTTGTTCACCTAGATCATTTGTGGTACTTTTAGGCAAGAAAGGTATACACTACTTGTTCTTTCATTTCTTCATGCATGCATCATCATACATCTATAAACACAAGTAAGATAACATGTTAAAAATCAAGATTTGATGAAGCTATGACCATTATAGGTCACGACTTATTTAAAAAAATCATGTTCATGATTTAAAAACCTTTTGATAAGGAACTTATGATTGATATGTTATGTTTTAAACTTGATTTAAAAACTATATGAAACATTTGTAAATCAAAAAGTTGCATGAGTTACAAATCTAGTCTTATGGGACTATGGTTAAACCAATAGCCATAGATCTCATAAAATGGGTGTGTGTAACTTAAAAGTCTTGAAGACCATGACCTTAAAGGTCACGGCATATATGGTTAATGTTTATGTGAATCATGTGTTAAGTTTAAATGATGGAATATGAAATGATACATGTTAAAATGACTATTAAAAATCACAAATACAACTTATGTGTGTAAATGTAGCCGTGAGATTACATAAGGTTTAAATGGATAAAATGTACATGCATGTTATTATAAACCATAGATCTAGTGGCAAAGGCTAACTTGAATATGTTAAACATAAAACAAGATTATGGGAACCTTGGGAAGAGGCAATATAGCCGTGAGCTATATGTGGTCTCCTTGGAAAAATAGTAACCTTGGAAACATACATGTAAACTAGATAATCATGATTGTGTTTTAAATAATTACAAGACTTAGAAACTAGATATAGTGTTCATCTTGGGAGTATCAAGATCTAAAATATAGTCGTGAGCTATATAAGAATGTACATGGATTTATGTTTGATTTTTAGGTCTAGACATAGTTTAGATCTTATTATGAACTTGTGACTTATTTTCTTGATGTGTACATAGTGAGATCTAATTTTGTAACACATATAAACTACATGCAACCCTAATATGGAACTTGATCTATCATAATATGCTATAACTAATGTAGGCCTTGAGTTATAAGCACCTATTAGGGCTTATGACTTACTTGTAACCTTATGATACACATAGATCTAATTTGGTATCACCCATAAAATGAATTTTTAAGATTATTCATCTATTTAGATTGAAAACTAAATGGTGATAAGCTTAGTAAGCTTATATTAATACACTAAGTAAAAACTTATGTAAAATGAAAAGTAGTGTTAATGGACTAATTAAACCCATGAAAAATTAACCTAAAACTTAAATGGACCTAATAAGCCCATTTCATAAATTATAGTAATGTAAATGGACTTAAGATCACAATTAGGCCCATTTAACAAATTAAAGGACTTAAAAATGTGTTTAGGCACAATAAATGATTTAAATACCTATTTAGATAAATTAGTGGACTTGAGATATATATTTTAGCCCACTAAAATAGCCCATTAGATGTTTAGCCCATTTAATGAGCCCATATAAAGTTTGAATGTTAAAATAAAAGTTTTTATGATAAAATATGACTTATAAAAACTTTTTGGATAAAAATGACAATTTATAAAACTTAAGGACTAAAACTGTGACTTATGAAACTTGTTTTGATAAACTAGTAAACACAAGGACTGAAAATGTAAATATCCAAAAGTCTAGGGTTTAATAAATATTATCCGTGGCAAATTAAACCCTAGGGACCATTTTGGGAAGTTTCTAAAAGTTATTTTGTCATTTTATAACCCTAAGGACTATTCTTGTAAATTGCCGAAACTTAAAGAAGCCCTAGGGGCTGTTTTGTAATTTTTATATAGTTACAAAACCTAGATAATACTAGGGGGACTAAATCTGCCATAAGCCTAAACTTAAACAAGCCCTAGGTACCAAATGTGTAATAATCCGAAAGTTACTTGTTTAAAAATATGGAGGGACTAGTTTTGCCACATTCCGAAACATTAACTAGCCCTAACCCTAAAAGCTATTTTAATTATGATAAAACATAATTAAAAGTCTAGATCATGAGGATTAATGTATAAGCATAAGTTTGTGATAAATAAATTATTTTATAAATATTAAATAATTTATGAAAACATTAGAGTTAAATAAAATAATATTTTTATACCTATTTATATTTGCTTTACAAAATAAATTATATAAACAAGATGAATATGTACTATTAAAACATATACTCATATACTTTTAAGAAATAAATTATATGAACACTAATTAAAATGAATGTTACTATATAAATATATTATAAGTAAAACCCCTTATGTTTACTTAATTATAGAACTTGGTTATAAATTTAATTAGATGTTATTGATACAAGTACTATAAACATGGATTAGTATTTTTAGGTGAAACATTTTCTTTTATGTTCACTTAAATGTAAAACTTAATTGTAAGATTGAATGAGTATTAATACATGTATGCTAACTGATATTAATAGTTAAACAGTTCATGTTTTCTTAGAAATGAAACTTATATAAATGAGTTTAAATGAATACTGATGCTACTTGAGCTAAGGTTATTTAGATAAATACCATAGTATGAATAAACTGAATAAAATCCGTATAAGCATACATACATGTTCTTTGTACTATCTATTAAGACTGTACTATCTGATTAGGCATAACTTTGGTGTGAGCTTTAATTGGATATCCGTGTTAAAACAAGCAATTGCCTACTCCTAGGTGAGTTTACAGCCCCATTTAAACTTTGATAAAACTTTCTCTTTTTGGGAAAGGAAAATATGCAAACATATATTGGAGACGTCTGGATTGTATAAACTGGATTATGATTGCTTACTATTGAAACTGTTAAATTGTTGTAAATCGCCCGAATGTTATAAATAGATCTATTAAGGATTGACCATCCCCGTCTGGGTGAGTCATGCTCACTGTGCCTTGGCCGGGACAACAGATGTTTACCATGTTGGAACTGGAATGGGTGTCTTTCTGTAAGACACTACGTCCTCATCTGTTGAGGACTATGTGGTTAAGCTTCAGTTTCTAATAATAAACAAATGTTATTTACATTTAAGTAAGAATGCTTTGTGCATTATTACTTCTATGATTATTGTATGTCCAAACTAATTAATTGTTAAAATCTGTAAATTCATCAACTTTATGTTGACCCGTTAGTATGTTTTGCACAGGAATATGAAGTTAGTACGTGGTGTGTGCATGGCCTCCGGCATCTTAGAAATCTGCATCATAGGACTCGTCAGGGGTTCTATTTTAGGAAACTCAAATAAACACTCTCCACCATGTTTAAGACAAGTTTTATTTATTTGTTAAAATAAACATGTAATCTGTTTTGACTAACTTCTATCTTATGCTCTATGGACTATATGCTATCGATCCACCCTTGTGACGTCTCTGGGGATATTTTTCCGCATATTTTGACCCTACCCGGGGTGTCACAGAGAATGGTATCAGAGCATTAGTTATAGGGAACCAGATAATTTTTTTTAAATAAAATAAAAATAAAATGATTTTTCTTTTATTTAAAACTGGACTATAACTTATAAAACTCTTTATGGGATTTTATTTTGGGACCGTCTTAGTTAAGCATATAGATCTTAGGGCATTTTATGCTATGTGAACTAATTGCATATATATATATATATATGTTTACTACATTTGATTATTAATACTGTTTAGTAATGTAACACCCCCAAATTTATACAACTCAATACAGCGGAAGACTCGTTGGTGTTACGGGATAGCACATTACTCACATCATAGACAACGCATAAAAATCGCGTCGTTTAATAATAAAAGCATTTTCATTCATAAATATCAAAATTTACATAGGTCCCAAGTCATTATATTTCATACAGGTTTTACAAAGCATTGAATGGAAATTATTGTTTAAGTGCGGGCCATGAATTCTTGTTGTCTTCCCGAGAATTACCTTCAAGTACCTGAGATAAAACATGTTAAAAGAAAAGGTCAGCGATAACGCCGAGTGAATTCATAGAGTTTTATAAATTCCATCAATATAACTTTGGTATAAAATCATTACCAAAAATCATTTTGTACAAATCATTGTAATGGGCCATAAAATAGCCAAAGTCATTTTTATACAAATCCTTATCGAAAATCATAATACAGGCATTTGCCTTAAAAATCATTATACGAGCCAATGTCGTAAAAACATCATACAATACGTTTTATAACATTGTATAGATTAAATAAAAACCGTTATATGAATATGGTTATATAAAACCAAAACACGAACATAATATCAATAGTATGACCCCGTATTGCTAGTCAGGCAATACATCGTAATTCGGTGCGTAGTTAACTGGATTATCATAAGCCGCATGACATTGTTACCTTACTACAACAAACAACGGGTAGCTAACCCGATACTCAATTTGCCCATCTAAATTAGCGTGTCGTCACAAAGGTCACGCTATGGAAATCTTCTCATACATAAATTCGCTTACCAATCAATGTGGCACGACGGGGATCAACCGTCAAGGCGCGAACTGGGGTGATCGTCCCCAAATAGTACTATTATATGCATAAGCGTCTACAAAATCCCGGTAGTTCACAATTCATGCTAATGGGACTTTTAGTGACATAACCTAACTTTAATAATCCATTTAATTTCATCTATCGGGTCATTTAATCATTTATCGGGTCATACAATCGGGTCATACAATCATTCGGGTCCAAATCAATAAACAAACAATCGGGACAAATGGTGTACTATTTTATAAAAACTAACATGTTATCTCCCTCGCGGGTTTATAAAACATTTCATAAAAACATTTAAAAGAGTGCGAGGCTATGAACTCACGTTGATGTGGGAAGGCGGTTATCGGCGATTCGGATGTACGATGCGTGCTTCAATCACGGAAACCTAGACAAATAATACTCGTCTTAGACTCTTGTCCAATGACTTTACAAAAATGACAATTATGTATATATATGATGATTTTATATATATGATGATCAAGCGGGTTTACATATTCTCTTTTACTCATTTTAGTGTTTACGTATTGGTAACTTCTTACTAGTTTACTAGTTTTACCCCTTTCACGTGTTTTAGGTCCAATAAGCCTATTATAAATTTATTAACTTGTATTAATCCATTTCATACTTGTATTATCAGTATTTACAATTTACATGTTGGGCCCAAATGGGTTAAGCCCAATAAATAAGTTTATAAGTGTTTTAGTCCATTTTGTTGTATTATTAGTCCAATAACGTTGGCTTAGCCCGTTAATGTCCGTATGTTATATAGTTCGGGTTTTATCAGTTTTTACTTGTTATATATGTTTATATATCAGTATATGAGTTTTATAAAGTTTACATTAGACGGGTCCAACCGTCTAAGTTTTATTTAACAAAAATGTTAATTTTACGGTAATAGCCGAAAAAGTCGTAAAAATCATGTTTATAGTTTTATAACTTATAAAACTTATCAAACTACCATTTTTTATAAAATGTCCATTTATTTATCCTTATACATATTCATATAAATGTATTATATAAGTCAGTGGGTTTTAATTCATATTTTATACTATTTTTATTTGAGTGCTTATATAATACTATTATACTTTAATTTCCAAAATCTGATTTTTATTTTCATGTTCACCAAAACTGCCATATCTAGAGTTTTATATGGAGATAGAAGCTCAAATTTTTATGACATAAACTACATGATATGTGATCCATTTAGCTCTTCTATAGCTACTGTTGATTCAGCCTCTAAGTATTTTCTAAAAATCGTCAAAAACAGTGAACTCAGATTTGTACTTTAAACTTGTTTTGATCATATCTCACTCATTACAATGATTCCATTGCATGGCCAACTCTCACATGTGTACAAGACATATTAATTACTGTATATTGCTTGTACTTTGCCATTTTATCAGTCTAACATGTGGTTCTTTAATGTTTTATACAGCCAACAATCTAAACAAGATTTTAGCCTTGTTTCTTATAGTTTTTCATCTTTTTAAGCATGTTTATCAACACCAAATCCCTACACAATATTTTTAATCATCATTCATCATCATATACATATACATAAGTAAAAGAAATACAAGATTACATAATCAAAAATAACAAGAGGATGAGGAGAACAATCTTTATACCACTATGATGATGTAGGTTGTGATCAAAACATGGATTTTGATGGAGAAACTTGTGAATAACCAAGACCATCTTCAAGACCACCATTCTTCATGAACACCTTGTGGAAAATCAGCCCCAAGACTCCATGAACACTCCTCCTTGAATGTTATAATCACCACCAATCAATAGGGCTTCAAAAGGTTTTCATCATATGTGTGAATAACACAAGATATTGTGGTTAAAATGGATCAAATGGGGTGTTTTTGGGTTGAGTTTGGACGGCAATAAGAGAGAGAGATGAGAGGACTTAGCTTGTTTTGCATGTATGAATAGAGAGCTAGTGGTATGGTGGAGTGGTTTTGTTGTAGCTTAGCTTACTTTGTAAGCCTTAAGACATGTGTTATGCTTCATTGTGAAGCTTTTGACACATAAGTGGTGTGTGGTGAGGTGTTGGACGTCCCATATATGGGGGTGGGGCAAAAGTTATTTTGTCTCATCCCCATTTATTTACGGGTATTCCTCGATTTACGTGCCCTCGGGTCGTTTTACGAAAAACGTTTTTATAAATTATGAATCAACGGCACAAAACGAATCTAATAAAAATTGTCTCATCAAAAACGGAGTTCAAAAACGTAAATACGTAGTCCTAAGGTTTCCGGTTTAGTCGTAAAGGACGTTAAATTAAAATCGTAAGTCCTAATCTCTTCTCGTAAATTTGTGAGTTTATGAACCAACACAAATTTAAAATCTCAAAATAATATTCACAGACAAATTTATTTTTCTGAAATGTCGGACTGTCACCAAAACGGTGTATGTAAACGTAAGCACGTAACGTTAAATCCTCCGGTTTAGACGTAGTCGATGCTACTTCAAGACGTAAATCCAAATTACTTCCCAAAAATAAGTGAGTTCATAATATAACATTAAAATAATAATTTCAAATAAATATTGAGAATAAAATATCAACCATAAATTGATGGATTGTCACAAGTAAGGTATTGCTATATGTCAGACGTGCTAAACTTAAATTTTTTACACTATATAGTAAAATACTGAAATGCGAATATGAGTAATATTAAACTAAATTTCACACATACTAACTGATAAATGAACTACTTACATGATAGTATATATATATGTATAAGTATAAATATTTGTAACCTTAAAACATTCTAATAATTGTTTAAGAAGGGATATATTTTATAAAGCATGTAATCTCAATAATATTATTCTTTGTTTGTAAGCCTATACTCACTTCAAACTTAAAATGATATTATTTCAGAGCATCATGACTCCGCCTACTGCATCTACGGCTCTTCTACCCAGAGTAGCTCCTGCTCCAGTTGTCTGTTCATCCCCACGATCGACGCAGTGTGGATTGTTGTCAGCCTCAGATTCAGAGGATGACCCAGTCACCGAAGCTGTACTCCCAGAGGACCCATTTTCTATCTCAGCATCAGCCACACCGACCCCAACCTCTATGGAGGAGGACCGGGTCCCTTCTAGCATACCATCTTCCATGCCTCTATCCTTTTCATCAAACTATTTCTCCGGACCCACGCCCGTCTCTACTTATGAGGTCGGGGAAGGCTCCGGGGCAGGACATGTTGATCCCATCCAGGCCCAGATCTCCGCATTGGCTGCACGCCATGAGCGAGAGATATCCGACCCCCGTAGCCAGTTGACAGTCAGTCAACAGAGCCATGCCGTTATCTATGAGCGTATCGACACTCTTTTCCGCACTAGGAGGGAAGATTTCCAGACTGCTAAGGGCATCTAGGCTAGGACAGACAAGGCACTGAAATGGTTATTGGATGAGAACTACCGCCTCCACCAGCGCATCCAGGTCATGGAAGGTCTACAGCATCAGACCCATGCTGCCCTTGCTACTCAGGAGCAATCCTTGTCCATCTTCTTTGATCTCGCCACTGTCTGACATGATGGGGTTACTGGGGAGATGGCTTATCTCCGAGGGGTCGTCGATAGGCTCCGGAACCAGCTACTGTCTGCACTCCGTACGCTCAAGGAGACCCGAACGACAGTTCGGACTTTGTGGAACACCAGGAGGAATTTTGCAGCCCTACCAGCTCCATCTGCACCATCAGCCCCGACATCATCTAGTGGACCATCCAAGCAGGATTAGCATAGACGTACTAGACTTCTTGTACGTCATGATAAGCTCACGGGTTGCATCCCGGCTATCATGGCATAGGGCCTTTGTACTTTTATCTCTTGTTTAGCTTTTGTTATGTAATCCCGTACTTTATCTTTTCTTTCTTTTGGGACATGTAACTTTGGGATATGATGTTTTTAAAGACTGTGTGTATCATTACTTTGGATTAGGCTCGACCGGCCTATGACTTAGATTGTGTTATGCTAAGATGGCTGTTAAATTTCTCATGGAAGTAACATGTAATCACTTTCTTTATTATATCTACTGTGCAAAGTATTATATTATGAGATCTTAACAGGTTGCCTAAATTTGTTATGAAATCCGTGCATAAGTTTCTTTGTGCAAATAATATAAAAACTGTACTAATGTTTGAACTAATAATCTCATTTTGTATATGAATATAGACAAATGGTGATTACGAGGTCAAATCCCAATAATGCAACCACTTCCAATGCTGACAATGCTAAATCCCTAGAAGCTACACGAAATGTCACTACCGCGCAACTGCGGGAAATGATAAGTGAAGGCATCACATCAGCTATGGCAGCCAGAGGAGCTCACCCAAATGCAAACAATGATCCAAACTCTGACGCCCGCAGAAACAACGCCAACAGGGGTTGCTCTTACCCCGACTTCTTGAAATGTAAACCCTCATACTACCGAGGTAAAGAAGGAGTGGTTGAATTGATGTAGTGGTTTGAAAGACTAGAGACAGTCTTCCGCATCAGTGGTTGTGCTGACGAGAACAGAGTTAAGTTTGCCACATGTACCCTACTTGAAAGTGCCCTTACCTGGTGGAACTCTGTGGTCGCTATCCTCGGACATGACGCCTCGTATGCTCTCACTTGGACCAACCTCAAGGAAAGAATGACTGAAAAGTACTGTCCCAGGGGAGAAATGAAGAAGTTGGAAGTCGAGTTGTGGGACCTCAGGTGTAAGAACAATGATATCATTTGGTACAACCAAAGATTTCAAGAGTTAAGCCTGATGTGCACCAGAATGTTTCCTCTGAGGAGTGACAAGATTGAAAAGTATGTCAGCGGACTTCCTGACAACATTCATGACAGTGTGCTTGCTTCACGACCCACCACTGTTGAAGGTGCCATGGAATTTACGACTGAGCTGATCAACAAACGAGCTCGCAATCTGTCTGAGAGGCAATCAGACAACAAGAGGAAATCCGATGAAAAATCTCGTAGCCAGCACCAACAGCCTTCCAAAAAGCAAAACGTTGGGCAAGCAGATGACACTACCCCCCACAACCCGCATCAAGAACTACTCATGGACAAAACCCAAGTGTCCGAAATGCAACTACCATCATGTTGCTGGAGGACAATGTCAAGGATGCTACAAGTGCGGCCAACAAGGCCACTTTGCTCGCGAGTGTCCAACCAATGTTGCTACCCCAGGTCGACCCAACACCACTCTTGGAAACAGCAATAGAGGCAAGTCCAACGCACGAGGGAGTGGAAGTGGGCAACAAGGAAACCGAAACCCCATTGGCAGGAGCAGTAGTGGGCCAAAGAAAGCCGTGGTATGTTACGAGTGTGAAACCCCTGGGCACGTGAGACCTGATTGCCCCAAGAGGGCCAACCAGAAAAAGGACGACAAGGGAACTCCTTTGCAAGTGTACATGGCTGGCAATGCCCCAACAAACCCAGGCCCCAGCACCGTACCTGGTACGTCCTTACTAAATCAATGATATGCATCTATCTTGTCTGATACATATGTAGATCAAGGCATTGCAATTGCTAAGATTAGTAAGATAATAGAAATCCCTCTGATAGTTCTAGGTTATGATAAGTTAAACGCCATCATTCGAGGTTGATCAAATGTTTTACACCCATCAGATCCTAGAAAGCCTTGATAACTTTGATGTCATTATTAGCACAAATTGGCTAGCAGGTAACATGCAATTATCCCTTATAGCCAATGATGGGTTTGTGTACCTTGGTGAGATGAAACCTTGATTATACTGGGGAGCCATAACCCCGATATAGTTAGCACTAGATTTAGTGTCATCTCTAGCACCAACAGGCAAAAGAATATTTGGTCTGAGAGTGACCAGTCTCCCTAATCTGCTTCTTCCCTGCCTAACCCTGAGGGACACACCCAACCCACAATGGGTGTATTTTGTAGGGTTACTTCCGCCACCTAGGCAACCCTAAACCTGAAAAGCACATCCAACTCACAATGGGTATACTTTGTGGGGCTATATTCGACATCCCCCGTAAGGAAATGATGAAAGTCCTATGTTTTGGACACTCTTCTTTCCTCTTCGGGTCCAATTAGTTCGACAATACCATCATCCACTAGACGATGGGAGATGAGAATTCCTCTCTTTAAAAGTTAGAATTTGTACAAATTTTGAACCAGTAATAATGAAAGCGTGACCCTTGTTGCGACACCCTACAAGGCGCACATTTCTTTATTCATGGTATCTTCTTTTATTTCCACCATTTGAGGTACTTCTTTTCTACGCCCCTCTCACTCAGCCTCACGACAAAGGGAGCAGATTCCTTGCAACCTCTTACGCAAACGCCATCGACAACAATCTTAACCTCCTTGTTGGGTAGAAACTTTAGTACCATTGACTAATGTTTATACCCCGCTGCCTTGAGGTAAAAGATCGTAAGTCTTTTCTCAAAAGACGCTAAGATAGGAGGGGTTAAAGTTAAACATGTTTGTTGTACCTTCAACCCCCAGTTCTTCATCCGCGAGTATGGGGATATAACGTGTATCTCACCCATGAAAAGGATGTAAAAATAATGCATTCCCAGATTCCCCAACGTATGAAATATGTTGGCATGTCCTCCTCATATCAGAAACCATTTGCAATGGATTTGTCCTCCTGAACAAATCCACCACGCCAATGGTCCCCTCCTAGATCCGGGACAAGTACGACTACAATACCCATTGAGAAATTCCTCACCTACCCATCCACAGCAGCAGTCTCCTTTACTGCTCAATCGGATGTATAGTGCGATCCAGATAAAGATCTCTTTGCATTCCCCGCCTACCAATCCACAACAGCAGTCTCCTTTACTGCTCAATCGGATGTATAGTGCGATCTAGATAAAGATCTCTTTGCATTCCTCGCCTACCCATCCACAGCAGCAGTCTCCTTTACTGCTCAATCGGATGTATAGTGCGATCTAGATGAAGATCTCTTTGCATTCCTTGCCTACCCATCCACAATAGCAGTCTCCTTTACTGCTCAATCGGATGTATAGTGCCATCCGGATAGAGATCTCTTTGTATTCCTCGCCTACCCATCCACAACAGCAGTCTCCTTTACTGCTCAATCGGATGTATAGTGCGATCCGGATAAAGATCTCTTTGCATTCCCCGCCTACCCATCCACAGCAACAGTCTCCTTTACTGCTCAATCGGATGTATAGTACGATCTGGATAAATATCTCTTTGCATTCCTCGCCTACCCATCCACAGCAGCAGTCTCCTTTACTGCTCAATCAGATGTATAGTGCGATCCAGATAAAGATCTCTTTGCATTCCCCGCCTACCCATCCACAGCAGCAGTCTCCTTTACTGCTCAATCGAATGTATAGTGCGATCCGAATAAAGATCTCTTTGCATTCCTCGCCTACCCATCCACAACAGCAGTCTCCTTTACTGCTCAATCGGATGTATAGTGTGATCCAGATAAAGATCTCTTTGCATTCCCCGCCTACCCATCCACAACAGCAGTCTCCTTTATTGCTCAATCGGATGTATAGTGCGATCCGGATAAAGATCTCTTTGCATTCCTCGCCTACCCATCCACAGTAACAGTCTCCTTTACTGCTCAATCGGATGTATAGTGCGATTCGGATAAAGATCTCTTTGCATTCCTCGCCTACCCCTCTACAACAACAGTCTCCTTTACTGCTCAATCGGATGTATAGTGCAATCCGGAAAAAGACCTCTTTACATTCTCTTCTGTTCACTTATAATGACGGAAGCTTCCATAAATGCTAGATTAAGCGTATAAGAATAACCTAGGTGTAGACCACTTCGCGTTGTGCCGCCATCCGTACCTGAGAGAGAACCTGAAACAAATCATGTACTTGGAACATCTCTCACTTAGAAGATAATTAGGTTTTTAGTAGCTTTGAGGACAAAGCTAAAATAACGGGGTGGTGCTGTAAAATCCATGATTTTACCATAATTTTTATGTAATGAAATTTCACCTATTAATCCTAGATAACATACTCACATGTGTATCTCTATAGGTTGAGTGTGAACTTGTTCATTTAGGTACTTATACCTTTACATTCACACTTGTTGTAAATAAGTTACATAGCTCAAACCTTGTACTTAAGACTAGGAGAACAGATGATAAAAATGTATAATCAATACTTGGCTATACACACAACACTATATCAAAGTTGGAAAAACATGCTACATAGTGTATGTAGCCGTGTATGTGTACAAGAGTTTATACCACAAACATGTTCTTAACCTCCTTGGACTAGCCCAAGACCTTACTCTTTATATACTAGCCCAACATGAGCCCAAGCCAAAGCCCATTACCCTCCTTTTTGGCTAGCTAGACACGGCACCCCATATGTGGAAGAAGAGGGGTTGTCTTGGTTTTGGAAAAGCCAACACATGGCACAATAGTTCTTACCAAGGCAATCATGCCTTTTTGCCTTCACCCTTCTCTCTCCCTTTAAGCCGAAACACATACACATACATTCTCTCAACTCCTCATGCAACCAAATCTCATTCTCTCTTAATCTCTCTCTCTCAAATCAATCGGCATTAAGCCACAATAATCCGAAGTTGTTCATTAAATCCACCAAGATCTTTGTCTCATCTTTACTACAAATCATTAGTAGTATCATTCCCTTGGATTCACTATAAACAAGCCCTAGCTAAGCCATCTAGGCCACAACTTGATTTATACATAGGGTTTTCTTCATCATTTTGAGTAGATCTCAAACCACCTTGTTCACCTAGATCATTTGTGGTACTTTTAGGAAAGAAAGGTATACACTACTTGTTCTTTCATTTCTTCATGCATGCATCATCATACATCTATAAACACAAGTAAGATAACATGTTAAAAATCAAGATTTGATGAAGCTATGACCATTATAGGTCACGGCTTATTTATAAAAATCATGTTCATGATTTAAAAACCTTTTGATAAGGAACTTATGATTGGTATGTTATGTTTTAAACTTGATTTAAAAACTATATGAAACATTTTTAAATCAAAAAGTTGCATGAGTTACAAATCTAGTCTTATGGGACTATGGTTAAACCAATAGCCATAGATCTCATAAAATGGGTGTGTGTAACTTAAAAGTCTTGAAGACCATGACCTTAAAGGTCACGGCATATATGGTTAATGTTTATGTGAATCATGTGTTAAGTTTAAATGATGGAATATGAAATGATACATGTTAAAATGACTATTAAAAATCACAAATACAACTTATGTGTATAAATGTAGCCGTGGGATTACATAAGGTTTAAATGGATAAAATGTACATGCATGTTATTATAAACCATAGATCTAGTGGCAAAGGCTAACTTGAATATGTTAAACATAAAACTAGATTATGGGAACCTTGGGAAGAGGCAATATAGCCGTGAGCTATATGTGGTCTCCTTGGAAAAATAGTAACCTTGGAAACATACATGTAAACTAGATAATCATGATTATGTTTTAAATAATTACAAGACTTAGAAACTAGATATCGTGTTCATCTTGGGAGTATCAAGATCTAAAATATAGCCGTGAGCTATATAAGAATGTACCTGGATTTATGTTTGATTTTTAGGTCTAGCCATAGTTTAGATCTTATTATGAACTTGTGACTTATTTTCTTGATGTGTACATAGTGAGATCTAATTTTGTAACACATATAAACTACATGAAACCCTAATATGGAACTTGATCTATCATAATATGCTATAACTAATGTAGTCCGTGAGTTATAAGCACCTATTAGGGCTTATGACTTACTTGTAACCTTATGACACACATAGATCTAATTTGGTATAACCCATAAAATGAATTTTTAAGATTATTCATCTATTTAGATTGAAAACTAAATGGTGATAAGCTTATTAAGCTTATATTAATAGACTAAGTAAAAACTTATGTAAAATGAAAAGTAGTGTTAATGGACTAATTAAACCCATGAAAAATTAACCTAAAACTTAAATGGACCTAATGATGTAGAGTTTTTGTATACCCTTTTAGGAAAAAGAGGCAACAAATAGTGGTAGTATTAAGTGTCGGTTTAGGAAAACCGAGCACTAATGACCCAAGTGAAGTCCAAGTTCGTTTCCCAAGGAGGCAAGTGCGTTGTGTTAAGAGTTGATTAATGATGTTTGTGATTATGAAGATTTATGAAAGAAATGGGATTAGAAGAGAAAGACGGTTACGAAAATGAATTAAACTACGACGAAAAAAGCGAAAACGTAAAACCGTAAATAGTGCCAAAATTAAAATTTTAACCTAAAAATTCCTAAAAAATTACTAAAAATCCCCAATAATATTCTAAGAGTTTACAAAAAATCCAAACTTGCTAAAACCTTTTAATTAATTCAATAATGACTTTTTAATGCTAATTAAAGCCCTAAAAATCACTTTTAATTATTAAAAAGCCTTAAACAAGATCTAATAGTTTGTAAACCTCAAAAATATCCTAATTAAGCTAAAAACTATTTTTAAAAATTTTAAAACCAAATTAAACTATTTTTAAACACTTAAAAACTATTAAAATCTATTAAATCTTAAATTAATTCTAGAAATTAATTGAAAAGTCTAAAAATTATTTGGAAAGTGACAAAACTCCTAAATAAGTGTCCTTAACCTAGGAAAAATGTAAAAACTAAAAAAATAAAACTTCAAATTTTAATAATAAAATAATATTAAAATATTCAAAAAATAAAAAGTTTGTAAATAAATTCTAAAAAATTACCAAAAATTCTAAATAATGTAACTAAAACAAAAATGCAAACCAAATTTTCTGAAACCTATTTAATAATTTTATATTAAATTTTAAAGTTGCTTAAAAATCCTAAAATCCAATAAAATCAAAAATAAGCTAAATTGAAAACCTAATAAGCTGTAAACCTCAAAAATGTGATTAAAAACCTAAAAACTATTTTTTCAGATTTTTAAATTACTTTTTACTATTTTTAAATGACTTTCTAAAAATTAAACTTAAAATAATCCTAATAAATTAATGAATAAAGGGAAAAATTTGCTTTTTGCTCAGAAAAGTCAACAACCCTTATACAAACCTAGGAAAAATGCTAAACATGAAAAAGCTAAAAGAAATAAGCTAGAAACTGCTTATTTAAAAGCTGTTAATTAAATAAGCTACAAAACCAAAACACCTTAAATAAATGATGAAATGAAACCTAAACGTAAAAAGCCATCTGGATCACTGGTTAACACGCTAGCCCTTGGAAAGCAAGGTCGCGTGTTCGAGCCCAGGCAGGGTGTGCTTTTTGCAATTTTTTTTTTACTTTTAACACTTAATCCAGTAACCTTAATACTCACTAAAACTCAAACACAATCCAAAATTAAACAAGATTAAGGCTATTGGAATAAAAAACGTGCCCAGTTTTGATGATGTTTCTGATGAACATTTATGGTGTTTCTTCACAAGTGAAAAGAAAAGACAAGAGGGCTTGTCTTGTGATTGTGGTGTATTTGTTGGACAATGAGGGCACCCTTATACTCTCTGGAGTATAAGGAGTCAGAATCAACACAAATTAAGCAAGATTACACACAATCAAGCACAAAGAAGGCCAAGTAAAGTTACTGATATGGCTTATATGTTACTGATTAGTACTTTGCTGATATGCAATGCACACAAATGAAATTTAAGCCTTCATAACTTGCATACAAATCAACCAAGAGACAAGTAAGTTATAACACACCCTTAATCAATCTATAATCTAGCAAACTTAACAAATTGATGGATCAAATTCACTCAAAAATCAATCAAAATAGGCAGATTCAAATTATAGGCTACGTGTTCAATTTTTAACATGCAATCTTGCTTAACAAACTTCCCAAACTGAAAATAAAACCAACTTATAACCTAATGACAAACAAATGAGTGATTATAACAGGATTTTACACACAAATTTCCAAAGAAACTCAGATAAATATGCAAATCCAAACACCCCTTAAAAATTTCTGAAAACAAATTTTCAAAGCAAATCTCTTAAAAACTTATCCAAACTAGATTAAACCTAATCTAGCATGCATATAAGTCCTATTTAAGCAGTTTTAAGCACTCAAGCATACATTTAACAACTTAACAAGCAGAATCACATAAAGCACATAATATTTCAGAATACTAAAAATGAAATGGAAAACAAGAGACTACCTCAAGGGTCCTACATCCAGGACCCTTAGTGGTTGAAAAACCACCTCCATATAGGCTGGGGCCTATGCAGAACTTTGTTGATGGGTTGATGGAGTTTTACTTAACAAAATAGGATGAAATATGGTCCTTGTTTAGAACCTGCTAAGAAAGAAATCAAAGGGGATTGTGTAAAAAGCTCAAGGCAGACCCCTAGCTTATGGAATAGGCTAGAAGTGGGCTTTTAGCTTATGAATGAGACTAAGATAAGCAAGGAAAATGACCAACCAATGGCTATTTCAAGCTTGGGTACCCACTACACCAGAACAAGCCATGGTGTTATGGACATACACAAGCTCAAATACCATCATACCAACACAATTAATCACCAATTTAACAGGTTTGTATGAGTTTTAAGATTTGAGAAAAAAGCTTAAAAAGAAAACAGAAACTTGGAATTTTGAAAACCTTTGCTGAAACTTAAACCAAACTTAAACAATGAACTTAAATCATCTGAAATGTAAAGGGAACTCAATATTTCTCATCAACAAACTCAATACCATTTATATTACTTCATAAACTGGATTTACAAGGTTTTTGAAAAAAAGAGAAAAATCAAGAACATATTAATGCTACGTCCTAAGTGCCTTTATATAGAGGCTTACATTGTGATTCTAGAAGTGAATAGAAGCTAAAAACCCTAACAAGTGAACTTCCAGCTTTGCCCTTGGAGAATATTTGAATTTTCAGTCAAAACTAAGCCATGTGAATATCTTTGGCTTGTAGCTGAGATGCCAGTGATGAAAAAGAAATCTTGGACGTCCATTTAGTCTTTGAGAACAAGAAATTGTTGTGGGATGTTGATTTGCTGCCAAGTTTTTGTTTGAGAGTGAATAGTGGGGCAGGGGAGGGTTGCACAAGCATGTGAGGTGATGGTGATGGGAGTTTAAGGGTGGTTTTGGGTTTAAGGGATGTTTAATTAAGGATCTGGAAAGAATCATCCAAAAACCCTTTGTTTTAATTAGTGTTCTTCCTGGAAATTTTTAGGGTTTAAGGATGGATTATGAGGTGTTTTAATCCGTTTTGGGGTTAATGATTTTTAAATTAAGTGTTTTGGTGGGAGATTTAAACTGAATTAATTTATCAGTTTGTGTGAGTGGAGAGGTGACATGGAAGAAATGGGCGTTTTGATTGGGTAATGGGTGTGAGTGGGTGATGTGGCAGTAGCTGGTTGGGTGTGAGGAGTTTGGATGTCTGGCAGGTTTGCCCCCTTACTTTTCAAACTTTGTTGATGTTGTTATAAATGGCTATCAACGCCAATATAACACATATCAACTTTTGGACTTTGGCAATTTTGGCACAACAAGTTTTGAAACTTGTTTTAAGGACTATAAGTGCAATTTTGGCAATCTTCAAGGGCTGTTTTTGACATGTCTTCATACATCAAGGCCTTGACTTGTTTGTTGACTTCTTGGAGGACCAATAATGACAATTTAGTTTTGTTGAGGGACTAAATTTGCCAATTCTTCAAAGTTGAGGGTCCTTTTTGTAATTTTGACAAACTTTAGGGACCAAACTTGTAATTATGAAGATACAAGGGTATAAAGTGTCAATTCTTCAAACTTGGAGGACCAATCTTCATGATTCTTCAAATCTTCAAGGGTTGATTTTGGAAAATTCTTCATTAGGGCTTGGTTCATCGTGCGGCTTCGTTTCCCGTGTTCGTTTTTGCATGTTTCTTGTGATCTTTTGTCATTTTCTCAATATCCGTACCTAAAATACACAAGCAACAAACACAAGCATATATTTGGGTATTTTGATGATATTTAATGCATTTTAAGCCCAATTTGGACGATGAGACTATGTATAAAAGCAGTCTCATCACTCCCCCATACTAAACCATTGCCGTGCCCTCACGAAATGCTAGAATAAAGTATCGTAGCATCTCCAAAATTCATTTTTATTCACTTTATTGGAATGATAAACTAGCTATACTACTACTATTACTACTACTTGTGTTATAGACATAATGTATGATTTTCATCGCAAAATAGGACGTTTAGGTTCATAGAATAAGAACACGTGAATGCTTCGTTAGAAATAATTTCATCGTCCTCGATTTTCACCTTAATTCCATGCTAAGCGTTCAACGAGATCATTGTCATTATAAGTTAGTAATGCTAACACTACTCATATGCCCTAATCACGTACTTATCCTCCCATTATTCCTAAGTTGTATCTCTTATATTTTATGATGTCTTGAATGTTTCACGAGGATACATTGTTGACTTATGCGATAATAGAGATTTAGGTCTAAAAATAGAGTCCTAACGGTGTAACTAAGACCATCAAATTAATAACCCCTCCTAATAGACAACGATGTCAAAAAATTAAGTTGACAAGAAGAATCGATAAACACGGTTTTATAACGGTTTTGAACATGAGACTTATTACCAAGACTTTTATACGCCCCCTAACGGAAGGGCCTTATTATCTTTGGTTTACCTCCATCTTTTATTCGACTTCGCCATGAAGCTTTTATTATGACTTCGGTCTTGCCTTGCCTTTTATTATCCGCCTCATCGGTGGTTTTATTAGCCAAAGACGTATATCCTCACGCTAAAGCGAATTTTGGATCTTTAAAGCTTCGAAGATTAAGGATTGATTCACTTTCAATTTTGCATAGATTTTAGGCCTTGTGGGGCTTCAAATTGTTTGCTTGATTTAGGTGAGCACTTGAAATCTTATTATTGGGTGAAGCTTTCGATTATTAGGGTGCCAATACTTCAAAACCGTGACGCTGGCGATACCTTAATGTCTTCCCAATTTAATTACACGGAAGCTACTAGAAAAGACTAGAAACCCAACAATCCTAACTAAACCGCTAAGTCAATATTTATTAAGCAAAAAATATTTACATGCGAAGGGAGAATAAGCAAACAACGAGAACACATGAGTTTTTGAAAGAATACGAGTACTCTACGTTTAGCATAGTAACTTATAATTAACTCTATCATTTCTCGTCCTCATTTAAGAGACTTAGCCTAATGTGTAGTTAAGGAATCAAAGCTAAGTACTCAACACGCACGGTCGAGTCAAAAATTACTCTTATTCTCGCCATCGGAAAATCAACATTCGTGTCTTCAAACACTTATAAAACATGAGAAAATTTTTAAAATTTGGCCATTTTTAGCCTTATTTTGCAACAAAAACGATAAACAAAACGATAAACTTTGGAAAGCGTGAAGGTTTGGCAAGGCAAGTATCTATTCACCCCCCCATACTAAAGTTAAACATTGTCCTCAATGTTTCGAGTCTAGGGTTGCAAACACCCCCATACTAGAGACGTGGTCGAATGCTTAATCTAGCATGGAAAGGGTGTAACCAATAAGTAATAGCCGTTTATGAAGTGTGCTAAAAACCTAAGGTTAGAACATCAAAAGGATATATCATGGATATTGAGAAATGTCTCCAAAGCAAACGATCGAGTGCTCCCATAAAACGAACACGAGAGGCTCCAATCGTGAAGATCATGATCTAAAGTTCACAATTCACAAACAACTACGGAACAAAGGTTGGAAGGGCACAAATCCCCACACGTAAGCTACATTAGAAAGCGATAATATGTACATAGGATAAGCATGGGACTCCCCCACGAGGCACCTCGTTTTTGATTACCGAGTCATGAGCTCGACTCGATCCCCTCAATACTAATTATCATTGGGGAAAGTGACTTGGTCGAGGTAGTTCAAAGATGGAACTTCCCCGCCAAAGTAGTGCTTCAACCTATGTCCATTCACCTTGAAGTTAGGACCATCATCTTGAGCTAGATCGATGGTCCCATACGGAAACACTTGAGTCACGGTGAATGGACCGGACCAACGGGATTTCAATTTACCGGAAAAGATTTTTAATCTTGAATTAAAAAGCAAAACTTGATCCCCAATGTTAAAAACCCGGTTTTTAATTTTAGAATCATGCAACTTTTTAGTTTTCTCTTTATAAATCAATGAATTTTCATAAGCAATGTCCCTCAGTTCATCTAATTCATTCAATTGCATTTTCCGGTGTTTTCTCGCGGTCTCTATATCATCATTACAATGCTTTAGGGCCCAATAAGCCTTGTGTTCTAACTCGATAGGCAAATGACAATTCTTTCCATACACAAGCTTATAGGGAGTGCACCCAATGGGCGTCTTATGAGCGGTCCTAAAGGCCCATAAAGCATCGTCTAACTTATCCGACCAACTTTGTCGGTTTTCTCCTACGGATCTCTCCAAAATCCTCTTCAAAGCTCGGTTTGAAACCTCGACTTGCCCACTCGTTTGTGGGTGATAAGCCGTAGAAAGCCGATGTGTAACCCCATATTTCCTTAAAACCCTTTCAAATTGGTCATTACAAAAATGGGTTCCACGATCGCTTATGATAGCACGAGGGGTTCCAAACCGAGAAAACAATTGCTTCAAAAACTTGACTACCACACGAGCATCATTGGTGGGCAAGGCCTTCGCCTCTACCCACTTAGAAAGGTAGTCAACCGCAACGAGAATGTACTTATTACCACGAGATGGTGGGAACGGCCCCATAAAGTCTATACCCCATACGTCAAAGATCTCACATACTTGAATGATATTTTGCGGCATTTCATCTTTTTGTGAGGCTTTTCCTTGTCGTTGGCATGCATCACACGACTTCACAAGATCTTGTGCATCTCGGTAAATAGTAGGCCAAAAGAAGCCGACATCAAACACCTTCTTAGCCGTGAGATTAGCACCGTGGTGACCACCCGTGGGTCCCTCATGGCAAGCTCTAAGGATGTTAGAAGCTTCGGTTCCAAATACACAACGTCGGATGATTTGATCCGCACAAGTTCGAAACAAGTAAGGGTCGTTCCAAAAGTAGAACTTGACGTCACGAAAGAATTTTCGTTTTTGTTGAGTCGTCATACCCTTAATGATGAAGTTACCCGCATGGTAATTTGCAAAATCCGCAAACCATGGGGTAGAAGAATCAAGCTTAGAATTCACTACACCAAGTGTCTCGAGCGGAAATGTTTCGGTGATTTCCTTAGGCTCGTAAACACTTTGGTGAGGATCTTCCAAACGAGAGAGATGATCGGCCGCTAGATTCTCGGCTCCTTTTTTGTCAACGATTTTGTGATCAAATTCTTGAAGGAGGAGAATCCAACGAAGTAATCTCGGCTTAGCATCTTGCTTTGCCATGAGATACTTAATAGCCGAATGGTCCGTATACACTATGCATTTCGTCAAGACGAGATAAGGTCGGAATTTCTCAAATGCATACACCACGGCAAGGAACTCCTTTTCCGTTGTAGTGTATTTAAGTTGAGCCTCGGTCATCGTCTTGCTAGCATAGTGAATAGGCAAGAAGTGCTTATCATGACGTTGCCCCAAAACGGCCCCAATAGCGTAATCACTAGCATCACACATAAGCTCAAAGGGGAGGTTCCAATTGGGAGCAACAAGAATGGGAGCTTCGGTAAGTTTCCTCTTAAGGATCTCAAATGCTCGTACACAATCTTCGTCAAAGACAAAACGTGCCTCTTTTTCAAGAAGATGTGTAATGGGTCGAGAAATCTTCGAAAAATCCTTGATGAATCGACGATAAAAGCCCAAGTGGCCTAGGAAACTCCTAACTCCCTTGACGGTTTTGGGATGAGGTAATTTGGCGATGACGTCTACCTTAGCTTGATCTACCTCAATCCCCGCTTTCGAGACCTTGTGCCCTAAGACGATTCCACTCTTAACCATAAAATGACACTTTTCCCAATTGAGCACAAGGTTGGTTTCCTCACAACGTTTTAACATTCTCTCTAGATTCGACAAACACGAAGTGAAAGAATCACCAAACACGGAAAAGTCATCCATGAAGACTTCCATCGTCTTCTCGATCATATCATGAAAAATAGCCATCATGCATCGTTGAAAAGTTCCCGGTGCATTGCAAAGTCCAAATGGCATTCTACGATAGGCAAACGTTCCATATGGACACGTAAACGTAGTTTTTTCTTGATCACGAGGATCGATGGGAATTTGGAAGTAACCGGAAAAACCATCTAAAAAGCAACAGAAATCGTTTCCCGCAAGACGCTCCAACATTTGGTCCATGAAGGGCAAGGGAAAATGGTCTTTTCGAGTGGCTTCATTTAACTTTCGATAGCAATGCACACTCTCCATCCGGTCACAAGTCTAGTGGGAATCAACTCGTTGGCATCGTTTGGCACAACGGTCATCCCTCCCTTTTTAGGGACACAATGAATAGGACTCACCCAAGGGCTATCGGAAATAGGGTAAATCATTCCCGCGTCAAGGAGTTTAAGGACCTCCTTTTTGATGACATCGTGAATTTTAGGGTTCACCCTCCTTTGACTTTGGATTGTTGGCTTGAAATCCTCCTCTATTAAGATTTTGTGGGTACAAAATTTGGGATTGATTCCCTTAATGTCGGATAACTTCCACGCAATCGCCCCTTTGTGGTCTTTTAGAACATCGACAAGTGCGGTTTTTTCATCATTCGAAAGATCCTTCGCAATAATAACCGGCAACTTGTCGTCCTCCTCCAAATAGACATATTCGAGGTGAGGAGGTAAATCTTTCAACTCGAGAATAGGTGGTTCCTCAAGTGAAGATTTGGGCTCGATACTCATAACCTCCTCGGGTGGAGGAAATGGGAAATCGTTGAGAAAATCCTTGATAATCGAGAAGTCCTCATCGCTGTCGAGGTCTTCGTCACAAGTACGTGGAACATCGAATTCTTCCAACATAAAACCACCACCTTCAAATGGAGTGAAGGTTGGTGTCGAATTATCAAGAATTGGATCTAACATAGTGGGATTGCCACTAGTTTCTTCATCACCAAACCCTAAAACTTCTTGTGAAAATTCCTCGCAAACCATGTTGATCATATCAACGAGGTTTATGGTAGCAACGGAATAAACATGAGAAAGTTGAGAATTTTGAGTTGCGTTTATCACAAGTTCCTCGTCGTTGAAACGTAAGGTGATCTTTCTAGCATGCACATCAATTAAAGCCATAGACGTATCTAAAAACGAACGACCTAAAATAAGAGGAACTTGAGGATCCGTGGGGATATCAACAACAATAAAGTCTACGGGATAGTAGAACTTCCCCACTTTCACAAAAACGTCTTCCGCCAAACCACATGCAAGAATCGTGGAATGGTCGGCCAACTCAATAGACATTCGTGAAGGAGTAAGATTAGGAAGATTGAGCGACTTGAAGATTTCCAGTGGCATCAAGTTAATGCTAGCACCAAGATCGGCCAAGGCATAGCATTCTTCCATATCTTGAATGGCACAAGGGATCAAAAATTTACCGGGATCACCGACTTTTTGAGGTATGCGATTAAGATAAACCGACGAACAACTAGACATTTGGTGCAATTTCTCCTTGTTGTTCAACATACTCTTAAAGTTAGCGGCAAATCGAGGCATCATGACCAAAGCATCGGCGAAACTCACATTAAAATGCAAATCACGAAACATTTTCATAAAAAGCTCAAATTGGTAGTTGTCGCGCTCTTGTCGTTTCTCCTTCCTAAGTCTCGATGGGTAAGGCAAGGGTGGTGTGGGTTGGGGCATAGGCATAGCCTTTGGAATCTCGGGTTCCAACATTGGTAAAGGGTCGACCGTAGGTGTGGCATGAGCGGTACTTTGTGGGATTGAAATATGCTCCTTTTCGACCACCACCTCGGGTTCTTCCTCAATTTCCTCCACCGTTGGAGTAATTGGTTGAGGAGTCGGTTCCTTAAGTGCCTTACCACGACGTGTGGTAATCACTTTCATCTCTCCCTTCGGGTTTGAAATGGTGTTACTAGGCAAACTACTCGAAGTAGAGGCTTTGTTCCCCATGACGGCTTCTAAAATGGCATTAAGCTTAGCATCAAAACTATTAAACTTCAAATCTTGACTATCGGCTTTTTGGTCAATTCTTTGTTCAAGCCTAGCATGACTTTGCTCTATCTTGTTGTTTTGACCTCGAATTTGGTTAGCAAAATCATTTTTCAGTTCATTCCTCATGCTAAGATTTTCTTTAACAAAATTAGCTAACTCCTTGGTGTTCTTAGCCGTGTCCCTAGCTTGATTAGCCAATTGCTCTTGAATGTTTTCCAAAATCTTATCATTTGCCGTGGCGTAATTCACAAAGTCCATTGGAAGTTCTTTAGTGTAAACATTTTGAAGACCTTGACTCGTGTTTTGAAAATTACGGTTTTGGTTTTGGTTTTGCAATTGGCTACTACTACTCCCTTGATTCCCATAGTTGTTATTACCCTTGTAATTGTTCTTTTGATTGCTTTGGTAACCAACTTGATTGTTTCGATAATTGTTAGCATTTTGATTTGGTGGAAAACCCGGTGGAGTCAATTGATTAGTGCGAGGAACTTGACCGTTTTGGTTATAAGTTCCCGCGGCCGCGAAGGCACTCGAAGTGTTACCACCGTTGGTAATGCACTCGGAATAATCGTGAGCTCCACCACAATACATACAAGAAACCTCAACCGCTTTAATCATAGCGGGAGCGGGTTGTTCACCAACTTTAAACTCAATTAACAATCCTTTCACTATATCAAAATTTTTGTTCTCCATATTAGCCTCGATTTGGCAAGCATCAACGGTGTATGACAATGAAGGCGAAGACGAAGACGAAGTCTTACGAACACTCGACGTGCTACGAGGACTATACACCTTAGACCTATTCTCAATGATTAACAATGCTTCCTCGACCGTCTTACACAAAAAATTACCACCCGCGGCGGCATTAAGATAATCACGCTCATGATCGTTCAAGCCATTGTAAAACGTGTCAATTTGATGCAAGTCAGAAAAACCATGATGAGGACATTCGTGCAACATTTCCTTAAATCTATTCCAAGCCGTAGAAAAACTCTCATTATACTCTTGTGAAAACTTTGAAATCTCGTTTTTCAAATGCGTAGTCTTAGAGGGCGGAAAAAATTGGTTCACGAATTTTGAAACGAGATCCTTCCACGTCAATATAGAATTGGGTGGCTCTTTCTCTAACCAAATTTTTGCGGGCCCCGCTAAGGAATACGGAAAAAGCATCATCTTAATCGAGTCGTTAGAGACGTCCTTAAACTTGCACGTGGCGGTGAGACGATTAAATTGGCGAATGTGGTTATGAGGGTTGTCCTTTTCGTCACCTCGAAACTTGTTGTTTTGAATCATGGACAACAAACCCGTCTTAACCTCAAAATTCTCCGCAAGGATAGCGGGAATCACAATCGCTTCTCCATAACCCTCGGTGGGTGCTTGAAGCAACTCCATCATAGTTCGATTAGCCATGGGTGCTTCTTTCACTACAATGGGTTCGTCAATAGGAGACTCCTCACTAGAAGGAGTGATGTATTTGTTTCTTCGTTTACGAGCACGTCTTGCTTTAGAGCGAGTTTGCATAAACGTCACGTACAACGAGAAGGCGAGCAAAGAAGATTCTTTTTGGTGTTTTTACTTTTTCAATTTTTTTTGTGGTTTTTGATTGTTTTTACCTTTTTTTGGATTTTTGGAATGTATTAGTAGACACAAATCTACAAATCTCCTCCTTAATCAAATCTCTCGATTAAAGAAGCCTCAAGGAATGAAAACGATCACGTGAAGTGAACGCCTTCGATGACTTTAGAACGATGGTGGAACACCAAATCGTTCAAGAGGGTTTAATCAATGGAAACCAAGAAAATATATATGATACTTAGTAATACTTTGGGCGGCAAAACCCTCGATTAGCTTTCAAAATCAAAATACGCACAAGCAAGCGGAGGAAACGAGGCGGCGCGAAGCACTTAAGAGCCTTTTTCCTTTAGGTCGTGAAATACAACCGCCTTATACCCACCTTATAGTTTGTATTTCTCTAAATCGAGCTTCTCGAAAGTATTTATCTATTTTTGCCTTTTTCTTTGGTTTGAGATTCGAATACAATGATTGGGTAATGACCTCCCAAGTCAAGGTTGTGATTTCTCACGTATTTGGAGTACTTGTAAATTTATTGTTCTACGTATACAATATATTAATAGTATTCACAAAAAAAATGAAAAACCGATAATACGTATTAGTAGAGTGCTACTAATACAATTACTTTTATGGCTATATATAAAAACAACAATGGTTCAACCAAAACACAACACTCCTCCCCGGCAGCGGCGCCAAAAATGATGTAGAGTTTTTGTATACCCTTTTAGGAAAAAGAGGCAACAAATAGTGGTAGTATTAAGTGTCGGTTTAGGAAAACCGAGCACTAATGACCCAAGTGAAGTCCAAGTTCGTTTCCCAAGGAGGAAAGTGCGTTGTGTTAAGAGTTGATTAATGATGTTTGTGATTATGAAGATTTATGAAAGAAATGGGATTAGAAGAGAAAGACGGTTACGAAAATGAATTAAACTACGACGAAAAAAGCGAAAACGTAAAACCGTAAATAGTGCCAAAATTAAAATTTTAACCTAAAAATTCCTAAAAAATTACTAAAAATCCCCAATAATATTCTAAGAGTTTACAAAAAATCCAAACTTGCTAAAACCTTTTAATTAATTCAATAATGACTTTTTAATGCTAATTAAAGCCCTAAAAATCACTTTTAATTATTAAAAAGCCTTAAACAAGATCTAATAGTTTGTAAACCTCAAAAATATCCTAATTAAGCTAAAAACTATTTTTAAAAATTTTAAAACAAAATTAAACTATTTTTAAACACTTAAAAACTATTAAAATCTATTAAATCTTAAATTAATTCTAGAAATTAATTGAAAAGTCTAAAAATTATTTGGAAAGTGACAAAACTCCTAAATAAGTGTCCTTAACCTAGGAAAAATGTAAAAACTAAAAAAAACAAAACTTCAAATTTTAAAAATAAAATAATATTAAAATATTCAAAAAATAAAAAGTTTGTAAATAAATTCTAAAAAATTACCGAAAATCCTAAATAATGTAACTAAAACAAAAATGCAAACCAAATTTTTTGAAACCTATTTAATAATTTTATATTAAATTTTAAAGTTGCTTAAAAATCCTAAAATCCAATAAAATCAAAAATAAGCTAAATTGAAAACCTAATAAGCTGTAAACCTCAAAAATGTGATTAAAAACCTAAAAACTATTTTTTCAGATTTTTAAATTACTTTTTACTATTTTTAAATGACTTTCTAAAAAATAAACTTAAAATAATCCTAATAAATTAATGAATAAAGGGAAAAATTTTCTTTTTGCTCAGAAAAGTCAACAACCCTTATACAAACCTAGGAAAAATGCTAAACATGAAAAAGCTAAAAGAAATAAGCTAGAAACTGCTTATTTAAAAGCTGTTAATTAAATAAGCTACAAAACCAAAACACCTTAAATAAATGATGAAATGAAACCTAAACGTAAAAAGCCATCTGGATCACTGGTTATCACGCTAGCCCTTGGAAAGCAAGGTCGCGTGTTCGAGCCCAGGCAGGGTGTGCTTTTTGCAATTTTTTTTTTTTACTTTTAACACTTAATCCAGTAACCTTAATACTCACTAAAACTCAAACACAATCCAAAATTAAACAAGATTAAGGCTATTGGAATAAAAAACGTGCCCAGTTTTGATGATGTTTCTGATGAACACTTATGGTGTTTCTTCACAAGTGAAAAGAAAAGACAAGAGGGCTTGTCTTGTGATTGTGGTGTATTTGTTGGACAATGAGGGCACCCTTATACTCTTTGGAGTATAAGGAGTCAGAATCAACACAAATTAAGCAAGATTACACAAAATCAAGCACAAAGAAGGCCAAGTAAAGTTACTGATATGGCTTATATGTTACTGATTAGTACTTTGCTGATATACAATGCACACAAATGAAATTTAAGCCTTCATAACTTGCATACAAATCAACCAAGAGACAAGTAAGTTATAACACACCCTTAATCAATCTATAATCTAGCAAACTTAACAAATTGATGGATCAAATTCACTCAAAAATCAATCAAAATAGGCAGATTCAAATTATAGGCTATGTGTTCAATTTTTAACATGCAATCTTGCTTAACAAACTTCCCAAACTGAAAATAAAACCAACTTATAACCTAATGACAAACAAATGAGTGATTATAACAGGATTTTACACACAAATTTCCAAAGAAACTCAGATAAATATGCAAATCCAAACACCCCTTAAAAATTTCTGAAAACAAATTTTCAAAGCAAATCTCTTAAAAACTTATCCAAACTAGATTAAACCTAATCTAGCATGCATATAAGTCCTATTTAAGCAGTTTTAAGCACTCAAGCATACATTTAACAACTTAACAAGCAGAATCACATAAAGCACATAATATTTCAGAATACTAAAAATGAAATGGAAAATAAGAGACTACCTCAAGGGTCCTACATCCAGGACCCTTAGTGGTTGAAAAACCACCTCCATATAGGCTGGGGCCTATGCAGAACTTTGTTGATGGGTTGATGGAGTTTTACTTAACAAAATAGGATGAAATATGGTCCTTGTTTAGAACCTGCTAAGAAAGAAATCAAAGGGGATTGTGTAAAAAGCTCGAGGCAGACCCCTAGCTTATGGAATAGGCTAGAAGTGGGCTTTTAGCTTATGAATGAGACTAAGATAAGCAAGGAAAATGACCAACCAATGGCTATTTCAAGCTTGGGTACCCACTACACCAGAACAAGCCATGGTGTTATGAACATACACAAGCCCAAATACCATCATACCAACACAATTAATCACCATTTTAACAGGTTTGTATGAGTTTTAAGATTTGAGAAAAAAGCTTAAAAAGAAAACAGAAACTTGGAATTTTGAAAACCTTTGCTGAAACTTAAACCAAACTTAAACAATAAACTTAAATCAACTGAAATGTAAAGGGAACTCAATATTTCTCATCAAAAAACACAATACCATTTATATTACTTCATAAACTGGATTTACAAGGTTTTTGAAAAAAGGAGAAAAATCAAGAACAGATTAATGCTACGTCCTAAGTGCCTTTATATAGAGGCTTACATTGTGATTCTAGAAGTGAATAGAAGCTAAAAACCCTAACATGTGAACTTCCAGCTTTGCCCTTGGAGAATGTTTGAATTTTCAGTCAAAACTAAGCCATGTGAAGATCTTTGGCTTGTAGCTGAGATGCCAGTGATGAAAAAGAAATCTTGGACGTCCATTTAGTCTTTGAGAACAAGAAATTGTTGTGGGATGTTGATTTGCTGCCAAGTTTTTGTTTGAGAGTGAATAGTGGGGCAGAGGAGGGTTGCACAAGCATGTGAGGTGATGGTGATGGGAGTTTAAGGGTGGTTTTGGGTTTAAGGGATGTTTAATTAAGGATCTGGAAAGAATCATCCAAAAACCCTTTGTTTTAATTAGTGTTCTTCCTGGAAATTTTTAGGGTTTAAGGATGGATTAGGAGGTGTTTTAATCCGTTTTGGGGTTAATGATTTTTAAATTAAGTGTTTTGGTGGGAGATTTAAACTGAATTAATTAATCAGTTTGTGTGAGTGGAGAGGTGACATGGAAGAAAGGGGCGTTTTGATTGGGTAATGGGTGTGAGTGGGTGATGTGGCAGTAGCTGGTTGGGTGTGAGGAGTTTGGCTGTCTGGCAGGTTTGCCCCCTTACTTTTCAAACTTTGTTCATGTTGTTATAAATGGCTATCAACGCCAATATAACACATATCAACTTTTGGACTTTGGCAATTTTGGCACAACAAGTTTTGAAACTTGTTTTAAGGACTATAAGTGCAATTTTGGCAATCTTCAAGGGCTGTTTTTGACATGTCTTCATATTTCAAGGCCTTGAATTGTTTGTTGACTTCTTGGAGGACCAATAATGACAATTTAGTTTTGTTGAGGGACTAAATTTGCCAATTCTTCAAAGTTGAGGGTCCTTTTTGTAATTTTGACAAACTTTAGGGACCAAACTTGTAATTATGAAGATACAAGGGTATAAAGTGTCAATTCTTCAAACTTGGAGGACCAATCTTCATGATTCTTCAAATCTTCAAGGGTTGATTTTGGAAAATTCTTCATTAGGGCTTGGTTCATCGTGCGGCTTCGTTTCCCGTGTTCGTTTTTGCATGTTTCTTGTGATCTTTTGTCATTTTCTCAATATCCGTACCTAAAATACACAAGCAACAAACACAAGCATATATTTGGGTATTTTGATGATATTTAATGCATTTTAAGCCCAATTTGGACGATGAGACTATGTATAAAAGCAGTCTCATCACCTAATAAGCCCATTTCATTAATTATAGTAATTTAAATGGACTTAAGATCACAATTAGGCCCATTTAACAAATTAAAGGACTTAAAAATGTGTTTAGGCCCAATAAATGATTTAAAGACCCATTTAGATAAATTAGTGGACTTGAGATATATTTTAGCCCACTAAAATAGCCCATTAGATGTTTAGCCCATTTAATGAGCCCATATAAAGTTTGAATGTTAAAATAAAAGTTTTTGTGATAAAATATGACTTATAAAAACTTTTTGGATGAAAATGACAATTTATAAAACTTAAGGACTAAAACCGTAACTTATGAAACTTGTTTTGATAAACTAGTAAACACAAGGACTGAAAATGTAAATATCCGAAAGTCTAGGGTTTAATAAATATTATCCGTGGCAAATTAAACCTTAGGGACCATTTTGGGAAGTTTCTAAAAGTTATTTTGTCATTTTTTAACCCTAAGGACTATTCTTGTAAATTGCCGAAACTTAAAGAAGCCCTAGGGGCTGTTTTGTAATTTTTATATAGTTACAAAACCTAGATAATACTAGGGGGACTAAATCTGCCATAAGCCTAAACTTAAACAAGCCCTAGGTACCAAATGTGTAATAATCTAAAAGTTACTTGTTTAAAAATATGGAGGGACTAGTTTTGCCACATTCCGAAACATTAACTAGCCCTAACCCTAAAAGCTATTTTAATTATGATAAAACATAATTAAAAGTCTAGATCATGAGGATTAATGTATAAGCATAAGTTTGTGATAAATAAATTATTTTATAAATATTAAATAATTTATGAAAACATTAGAGTTAAATAAAATAATATTTTTATACCTATTTATATTTGCTTTACAAAATAAATTATATAAACAAGATGAATATGTACTATTAAAACATATACTCATATACTTTTAAGAAATAAAATTATATGAACGCTAATTAAATTAAATGTTACTACATAAATATATTATAAGTAAAACCCCTTATGTTTACTTAATTATAAAACTTGGTTATAAATTTAATTAGATGTTATTGATACAATTACTATAAAAATTGATTAGTATTTTTAGGTGAAACATTTTCTTTTATGTTCACTTAAATGTAAAACTTAATTGTAAGATTGAATGAGTATTAATACATGTATGCTAACTGATATTAATAGTTAAACAGTTCATGTTTTCTTAGAAATGAAACTTATATAAATGAGTTTAAATGAATACTAATGCTACTTGAGCTACAGTTATTTAGATAAATACCATAGTATGAATAAACTGAATAAAATCCGTATAAGCATACATACATGTTCTTTGTACTATCTATTAAGACTGTACTATCTGATTAGGGATAACTTTGGTGTGAGCTTTAATTGGATATCCGTGTTAAAACAAGTAATTGCCTACTCCCAGGTGAGTTTACAACCCCATTTAAACTTTGATAAAACTTTCTCTTTTTGGGAAAGGAAAATATGCAAACATATATTGGACACGTCTGGATTGTATAAACTGGATTATGATTGCTTACTATTGAAACTGTTAAATTGTTGTAAATCGCCCGAATGTTATAAATAGATCTATTACGGATTGACCATCCCCGTCT
Source organism: Glebionis coronaria (assembly GCA_025667525.1). Lineage (NCBI taxonomy): Eukaryota > Viridiplantae > Streptophyta > Magnoliopsida > Asterales > Asteraceae > Glebionis > Glebionis coronaria. The sequence continues at coordinate 632,311,188 of CM046875.1, read as the reverse complement.
GGGTGAGTCATGCTCACTGTGCCTTGGCCGGGACAACAGACGTATACCATGTTGGAACTGGAATGGGTATATTTCTGTAAGACACTACGTCCTCATCTGTTGAGGACTATGGGGTTAAGCTTCAGTTTCTAATAATAAACAAACGTTATTTACATTTTAGTAAGAATGCTTTGTGCATTATTACTTCTATGATTATTGTATGTCCAAACTAATTAATTGTTAAAATCTATAAATTCACCAACTTTATGTTGACCCGTTAGTATGTTTTGCATAGGAATATGAAGTTAATACGTGGTGTGTGCATGGCCTATGGCATCTTAGAAATCTGCATCATAGGACTCGTCAGGGGTTCTATTTTGGGAAACTCAAATAAACACTCTCCACCATGTTTAAGACAATTTTTATTTATTTGTTAAAATAAACATGTAATCTGTTTTGACTAACTTCTATCTTATGCTCTATGGACTATATGCTATCGATCCACCCTTGTGACGTCTCCGAGGATATTTTTCCGTATATTTTGACCCTACCCGGGGTGTCACAATAGGAAGTCAAAGGACAACTTATGTCTAGCGACTTTAGATGATACTTCTACTCTTTGGCATAGGAGATTAGGTCACGCTAATATGCGTTTAATTCAATCTTTAGTCTCTAAGGAGTTGGTAAGACACCTCCCCAAGATGAAGTTTGATAGTCACTTTTGTGATGCTTGCAAAATTGGGAAGCAAGTTCACTCAAGTCACAAAGCCAAGAATTTGGTTTCAACCTCTCGGTGTTTAGAGCTCCTACATATGGATCTCTTTGGACCTTCCGCCATACGGAGTTATGGAGGTAACCTTTATACCCTAGTTATAGCTGACGACTATTCTAGATTCACTTGGACTAGATTTTTGGCATCTAAGAATGAAGCTTTCGATCACTTCGAAACCTTTAGTCGAAGAATCCAAAATCAACTAGGATGTTCAATTGTCTCTATTAGGACAGATCATGGTAGGGAATTTGATAATGAAGTGCAATATGGTGCCTTTTGTGAAGCTCCTGGTATTACCCATAACTTCTCGGCTCCTCGCACTCCACAATCAAATGGGATAGTTGAAAGGAAGAATATGACTATCCAAGGGATGAGTAGGACGATGTTAAATGAGCAATCCTTGCCTAAAATTTTTTGGTGCAATGCCGTGGACACATTGACTTACATTCTCAACCGAATTCTTATTCGACCTTTTCTAGGAATGACCCCCTATGAGATTCTTAAAGGTAAGAAGCCCTCATTGGAATACTTTAGGGTGTTTGGAAGCAAGTGCTTCATTCTCAACACCAAATACTACCATACAAAGTTTGACCCAAAGTCTTACAAAGGTATCTTTTTAGGTTATTCTCAAACTAGCAAAGCCTACATAGTCCTCAATAGAACCTCGGTTGTAATTGAAGAATCACTTAACGTGACATTTGATGAAACCCCACCTTCATCTAAGACACCACCTTTGGTAGATGATGACTTAGATGAAATAGACATATTTAAAGCCAAAGATGTTAGAAACATAGGAGTTGAAGACCTTAGTGTTGAAAAGGGAGTAAACATTAAGGAGTCTATAGATCATGCTCTTGATAACGTCATAGGTGAATTAAATCAAAGGACCCTAATATCTCAAGTCCAAAATCAAAGTAACTTCTTTTGTTTCGTCTCCTTGATTGAACCAAAGAATGTTAAAGAAGCTTTTATGGATGAGAGTTGGGTCATCGCTATGCAAGAAGAATTCAATCAATTCATTGCTAATGACGTTTGGGAACTTGTTCCTCCGCCTAGAAGTTCGACCATTGATATGAGTGATTTTACTCATATCATTTGTATCTATAAACAACCAATAAATGCATAAATATCATGAATATTTCCTTGTATATGCTTGTTTTGTTGATTGATGTGTGTAGGTACCAAAGTTCGTGAAAACCGGCAAAAACGACACGAGATTGAAGAAAAGATCGACAATGCCAAAAATGAGCTTGATTTTAGTGGATTTGATAATTATGGAAGATTTTGGGCCAAGTGGGTCCCACATTTGGGTATTGGGCCCAAAACGCCCAATAAGGAGTCCAAGTTATCTACAAGCCCAATACAAGCCATGAGACGGATTAAGGCCCAAATTCGTTTTAATGCATAAGACGGTTGGGAGTTGAGGCCCAAGTTTTGTCAAAGCCCCAAGTTATAGAACATGGGACGAATGGGAGTTATTTGGATGAAAGTCCAATGATGGCCCATGAACAAGTTGAAATCGTGAAGTATTATGGGCTTTAGGGTTTGGTACAATTAAACAAATGATTGTTGAGTTTTTAAACTCACAATCAGTCAACCATTCACACGATTTTCATCTCACCACACTTATTAAATGTATTCGATACTCCCTATGTACCTTTCTTTCTCCTTCACTCTCAAAAAAGAAAATAACCAGACACAAACACTATTCCCTCATAACCCTAATAAATAAATTGTTCAACAAAAATTGGGGCTTTCACTTTGCACGTGTGATTCACACGGTGAGAAATAAAACCCCCACAATTTCGGATGTTGAAGATGGGTATATAATGAGACGTGGCACCATATAATTGGATTTGACAACAAAGATTCTCCAATCTTCCAATAGAAAGAGGCCATCTCAACCTTGAACTAGCACAACTAGCACAAGGGATTGCCACGTTGGCAATCCGTGTGCTAGTTGGCTTATCTCAGCCTTCAGATCAAAACTGACAGGAGAGAGAACAAGAGTAAGAAGATCCAAGGGCTAAAAATCAGTCTTCCTCAACAACCCCAATACCTCTCGTCAGCTATAAATACCCCCTGAAAAATCATGTAATGCATCCAATTTTTTACTTTAAAGTTATTATGTAGAAATAGTGTTAGATTTAATTTTGTATTTCTCTTTATAAAAATCTTGTAATCTTTCTTGATATTTAATAAAAGTTTGTTTACATCAATATAATTCGTGTCTTGTTCTTTTGTTTAAATTGATATTACGAATTAATACTTATTGCTGTTTCATAATAATAATGTTTGTGATATTAGATCTAAGCTAATTAATAGCTTAAGTTTAATATTAGAAGTAAAGATTGGGATTAAGGTTTTTTCCCCACTAGAAGAAATTCATAATAAATTTGCTTGGTTCGAAGTTTGGGATTCGATGGTGTTAGAAGGAATGATGGTTATTGTTCAAGTTACTGTTCTTGTTCGAATCACTTTTTGATTCAAGAAACTCGAATGGTATTTGATGTCCGTGGGATGATGTCTAATGGTGTGTTCGTTTCGGTTCAAAGGTAGCACAACGCTAACCTTCTACTCAACGGGATCGTCAAAAGGTTTTAATCCTTGTTACTTTTATGTCATTTACATGTTATAGAATAAATCTGCTTATTTGTTATATGATTCATGAATTAGGTTTATAATGCTAAGTTTTGAGGTTTGATTATATCTATTAGATACATGTATGGTAAATGGTTCTTAGCTGCTAGTACTTTTATATCTGTTTTAGAACATGTGAAGTTTGGGGTTTTTCTCATTACTGACTATTTAGGATTGGCAGATTTATAAGGATGCTGATTTTGAGATTGAATCTGAATGGCTAAATTAGTTTTGTTTCTGATATAGTTTTTTGTTATGCAAGTTTAAGCTTATAGATATCTGAGTTTGATTCTTATCTGATTTACTGATCTGATTTGCTAAACTGCTTGAATTTATATACAGTCAGTTTGTTCCAAGTTAGTTATCTGATAAAGGGGTTCAGTTATATCTTAATCTGCTAGTAGTTTTGTGAGATTTTAAATGTTTTCCTTCTTTAATTGGCATTGGTCATTTGCTAATATGATAGCCACTTAAGTCTGATGTTTAGTTTTTTTTTGTTTACCTGCAATTTGGAGTTTGTTGATTGTTTAGTTTTGATAGGGTTACTGATTATTTTGGATTTAGGATATGCTAGTTTACTGTTTATTTAGTCTGTGTTGTATTTAGAATAATTTTGCTAGCTGTCATAGTATTTGTTTTATTTTAAGTTGCTTCTATAATTCATATTAAAGTTAACTGTTATTATCAAAAAAAAAAATTACAGAACCAATGTCGTTTGGTTTGCTGTGAAGATAAAAATATAACTGTTTTCCAAAAAATTAATATCAAGAGTTCCACTCCTGTGGATCAACCCTGAGACCTCTCGGTTAAATGACTCATGTTTCAACCATCTGAGCTGGTCATGTTTTTGTTAATTGTTTCATTAATTAGAGTTAATATAGGAATTTAATAAACTGTCAGTTTTAAATAAAATAGATTTGTTTACTAGTTTTAATTTTTAGAATAATAGTTAGTTTATTAAATTACGTTTTAAAAAGTTTTAATAATAAAAAAAATGTTTTTATTAATTTTAAAAGTCTAATTAGTTTTTAAATATTTAGATTTTTATTATTTTAGATTTAAATTAAAATAATTTTAAAAATAGATTTTGTTTAATAAAGTAAAGTAGAATTTAAATAGATTTTTAAATAGTGTAAAAGTATTTTAATTAAATTAGTTTTATTTAAACAGTATTTCTAAATAGTTTAAATTTTTACGTTGTGTTAATTAATTTTAGATTAAAAATTCGGGGTTTACGATTCATGCACTTAGGTTTTAAATTGGTAGAATTAATTTTAGTTATAAAAACCGAAACCAATTCGAATCAATTTTCCAAATCAATACAAATCGTCTCAAATTCATAAGATCTTCGTGTACAACGAACTTGGTTCATCCACGTGTTTAATTGAATCGGTCTTTGGTAATATTAGTCTATTATTTTTTCCTAAAGGTAATTTTCTAATTTACCTTATAACGTATCTTAATTATCACTATACTATCACGATCACATCAAAAATTTTGGCGCCGCTGCCGGGGATCTTGTGTACGATTCGTCTGTGTGGAGATTTGTTGATCGTTGATTTGAAGACCCTTTCCGTCCTCGGAAAGTTTTGTTATTTTTCTATTATATAGTATGTATCGTTTTTCTCGTTTTTTGTGATTAATATATTGTATTACGTAGAATAATAAATTTATATACTTTCCAAATAAGGCCTTAGTTGGGATTTCATCACCTAGCTATTGTAGTCGAATCCAAAACAAAAATAAAAGGCAAAATAGATAAATACTAATAAGAAGTTTGAACTCGATTTATACAAACAATAAGGTGGGTATAAGGCGGCGTGCTATAAAAGGCCATCTAAGGAAAAAGGTTTTTAAGTGCTTTGTGCCACCTCGTTTCCCCGCTTGCTTGTGCGTATATTGAGAGGGACGACCTATTATTTGTTTGCCGACTCAAGTAGTAATAAATCTTATTTTTGTAGTTTGCTTATTGAACCTCGAGACGCTTAGGTTTTCACCTATCGTTTCAAAGTCGACCGAGGGTAATTTACTTCCATAGTAGTTATCCTTATTCCTTGTTTTTTATCGATCATTTTTTATTGAGCAATACCAAATAAAATACCAAAAATAATCTTCTTCTTATCTAATTTCTTTTCTTCAATCCTCTTAATTCTCGTCTTTGTAGTGTATGCAATTACGTTCTTCTCGATGTGTGATTGATTTTAATAGGCTTGAAAATATTCCTCGTAGAAATTGAAATCGTCAACAACGAATAGTGGAACCCGAGCTTCCACCTATTGTTGTAGAGATGGCCGATAATCGAACAATGGAGGAATTGCTCCGTGCACCCACCGAAGGGTATGGGGAAGCAATCGTTGTGCCGGCTATTTTGGCGGATCATTATGAGATTAAGACGGGTCTTTTATCGCTCATTCGTGCCGACCAATTTCGTGGCAATGAGACCGATAATCCGCATTCTCACATTCGGAATTTTCTTCGAATTACCTCGACTCTCAAGTTTAGAGATGTGCCGAATGACGCGATTAAGCTCATGTTTTTTCCGTACTCGCTCGAGGGTAATGCTAAGATTTGGTATGAGAAAGAACCACCGGGTTCGATTTTGACATGGGATGATTTAGTGTCTAAGTTCATGAATTATTTCTTTCCACCATCCAAAACAACACACTTTAAGAACGAGATCACTAGATTTGAACAAAAAGTGCATGAATCGTTTGGGGTTGCTTGGGAAAGATTTAAAGATTTGTTGAGACAATGTCCACACCACGGTTTCTCGGAATTGCATCAAATCAATACTTTTTATAATGGGCTTAATATGATTGAACAAGATTCGTTAAATGCCGCCGTGGGTGGTAATCTTTTAAGAAAAACTCCGAGAGACGCGTGGTGTATAATTGAGAATAAATCTAGAGCACAATATTCACGAAACACACCGAGTGTTTCCAATGTGAATTCATCTAATATCGAGATTGCTAGATTGGACTCTGAGATTGATAATGCATTTGCAACATTGTTGAATGAGATTAGGAAGAATCCTCATGGATCGATTAATATGATTGAGAATGTTTGTGTATCATGTGGTGGAGCACATCCTAATTATGCTTGTTCAACCACGGGGTTTGATCAAGCTAGTGCTTTTGCCGCAACGGGAACTTATGGCTCCAACGGTCAAGTTCCTCGTCAAAATCATGTTGCTCCACCGGGTTTTCCACCGGTTCAAAATAGGTACAACAATGGAAACAATGGGAATAATTTTAACCGTGGTAACCAAGGGAATTATAATCAAGGAAATGAGTTTAATGCTAATCAAAACAATCAAGGTTTTCAAAGCAATAACCAAAATGATTTGTCAAGCTACAAAAAAACGAATGAGGCAAATTTGAAAGCTTTTCAAAACAACATTCAAGGGCAAATTAATACTTTGAAACTCGATTTTCAAAATACGATTAAAGGGCAAAACAATAAGATTGAGCTTAATCAACAAAGGCTAGAGCAAAGTCAAAATCGTATGCAACAAAGTTTGGAACAAAGTCAAAATAAATTGCTTTCGATGTTTGAGGGATTTATGTCTAAACCATCATCTTCTTCGGGTTGCTTACCTAGTAATACCATTCCAAACCCGAAGGGAGAGCTTAAGGCCATAACCGTTTATGATGATTGTGATAATTTAGAAGAAGTTGAAGTGATTGAGTTTAATCCTCCACCTAAGGAAACTTTTCTAGATGTCATCAAGGCTACTTTAAATGTGATTAGCACCTCGGTTTTCTTTGATTTCTTTCCGGAGAAGTATAAAGATCCGGGTCAATTCTTGATACCTTGTGTTTTCAAAGAGCTTGGGGTGTGCAAAGCTCTAGCCGATCTAGGAGCTAGCATCAAATTAATGCCCCTAGCCATTTGGAAAACTATTGACTATGCACCACTTAGTACCACTCGAATGATCATTGAGCTTGCTAATGATACCACCACTCGTCCGGTTGGTATAGTGGAAAATGTCATTGTTAAAGTGGGAAAGTTTTTGTACTTAGCCGATTTTGCTATAGTTGATTATGAGACCAATCCTCGTGTGCCTATCATTTTAGGACGACCATTTTTGTGCACGGCTCATGTTCAAGTTGATATGAGGAAAAAGGAGATTAAATTGTTTTATGGGGATAAAAGCATTATTTTCAAACCGGAAAAGATTCCAAGATTTGTTTCTAAGAAAGTGGAAAGTGTAAAACTTGTAGAGACTATTGAAAGTAATAAGAAAGCTCTCTTTGATAAAGGTGTTTTTCCAATTTTGGAAACCTCATTTCGTGATAAAGAAAAGTTAAATTCAAAGAAAGAAGCTTGTTTTGTTGAATCATGTTGTAATCTTTCCTCATCTCCACTCACTCCACACGAGGATGATAGTTCTAAGATTGAAAAACAAATTGATGAACACCTTAGTGCTCCATTTGATGCTAGTGAGTTTAATAGTGAGAATTTTGATCCCGAGAGTGATATTGCTTTAATTGAACAATCTTTGAAAATGGACTCATTTTCACTCTCTTCGAAGGATCAAATTGATGTTCCTAAGGCACAATCTTCCGTTGAAGAGCCTTTGATTCCTAACTTCACACCGAGTGAGGTTAGTGACTATTCATTCGATAAGTTCGCCGATGAACTTTTTGCTATTATTGATCCACTTCCATGGGGAAGTGAAGACGTTTCCGATCTCGAGATCGAGCGTGATTCTCATGTTTTACCTACTATTCTCGAGGAATTCTCCGATGAATTTCCTTCTAATGAGAATGATGATCTTGTATCCGAGTGTGACACACTTGATACTTTGTCGGATATTTCTTGTGATGACAAGAATGACGACACTTTTGTAACCTACTCAAATCCTCTCTTTGAAGCTTTAATGAACAATAATCCATTGTTTCAAGAGGATTTTGAGAGCATCACACCTCTTACATCTCACAACCTTTGTGATGATGATCTTCTTATGAAGGAGGTTGATGAGTTTCTTTATATAGACATTCCTTCGGAATTTGAGGAAGAGTCTAATGACGGTGATGAAGATACTTGGTTTGATCACCCGATTTATGATGATGATAATGTTGACCCGGAGGGAGAAATTACTTTTGCTCCAATTATCCTTCCCACTCGCTTTGATCTTAATGTGAGGGTTTTTCATGTGACTCATTTTGAGTACCATGACCCCTTTGTTCACATTCCTAAGAGTGATAAGGTCGACAAAGTCATGCAAGTTGAAACCACTTTGGTTGAAACTTTTATCCCACCATTACCATGTGCTTCATATGATTTTGGATTACCATGGGGGGACGACACCGTGTTGTCTTTTCCTTTCTCCACCGAGGACGAGGTATTCGACCCCGGAATCGTTGATTTAGGGAAATCTCGGCCTTTCACCGATGTAATAATTGAAAGATTTTTCGATCAACTTGGTGCGAGTTTATCTCGGGGAGCATGCTATATCCATATTGTGATTTGTGACCACCATCTCTTTTTAGAGATTTATGTTGGAGTTTTATCCTTTCGTTTGTCATCCGACAACGTGGATGTAATCTTTGACCCCGGCATCGTGCTTCATGTTGGATTTTATTCCATTATGCCGGTTTTTACCATTTTCCCTAAGGACCAATGAATGCGGGGATCAAGTCGAGCTCATGACTTGGTGAACAAAAACGAGGTGCCTTATGGGGGAGTCCCATACATTCTATCTTCTATCTATTTTCAAACACTAATAAGGCTTGATCTTTCAAGCTCGTGTTCGTGTTTTGTTGTGTTGTGAATCTTAGGTATGACCCTAATATTTGAAGACTCTCGTGTTCGGTTTTTGCCGGTCCACTTGATCTTCCATTCTTTGATTGCCAAAAAGGGGCACACTCTTTATCCCTTGATTTTTATCGACTAACGTTTTATCTTGAGGCATAATTAATAAACGGCTTATAGATTTTGCGTGCTCTTTCCATGCTAGGATTTTGCATTAGACTCTTCGTATTTTAGCAAGGGGGTGTTACTCTTGAGCTAAGAAACATTGAGGACAATGTTTGGTTTTAGCATGGGGGAGTCAATCGATATAATTGCTTGCTATTGCTTTTGTCGTGTCTAAACGTTATTGGTTTTCTCATTTTTCAATAAAATTTAAAATTTTTAGTGTTATTTTAAGTTTTAATAAAAGAAAATCAGTGCTTTTAACACGGATGTAGGCTTTCCATTGGTGAAAATAAAAATAGTTTTTGACTCGACTCGGTTTTTACCTTAGCTTTTCCTTAACGTATTTGAATTAAGTTTTGCTAGGCTTTTATATAGGGAGCTTTAAAACGTGAAAGTCTTAATTCGTACGGGTTAAGAACAAGAACTTTTCGCAAGTTCCTATAATTGATCCTAGAAAGTCGTTTATCAAGGGAACTTTAAAACGCAAATTCTAAAACTTGAAAAAGTCTAAGAAGATGCAAGATCCTATAGATGACTTGAAAACCCAAAACTTTGATTTAATAGGCTAAGTATCCATTGATTTCACATTTTTGAAATTTTACAATATGGAGAACAAGAGATGATAGAGTTCAATCATAAGTTTCTAAAATTAACTCTTCTTTGTGCAAGTATTTTTGTGTTTGATTTAATCTCCTCGTAGTTATTTTCCACGCTTGAATAATATTGCTTAATAAATGAAGTTTTTAGCGGTTTAGGCTTGATATCTTAACTCGTAACTCCTTCTTTTTATTCCCTTGTAATTAAAGTAAGAACACATTAAGGGTGTCAGCGTCATGGACTTTTGATCATGGGATTGCGGAAATTTGGCTTACTATAAATATCATATTAATAAAGAAGAATTAATAAAAACATGTTCTCTAGGAGCCTTCGGGTGGGAGTCATGTAGCACTAACCTTGTTATTAGAGCCTTAGGGTGTATGGCAAGGGGACGTGTTGAATAAAAATTGCTTCATCATCATGAGCCATAAGGTGGGATGGTGATGTCAATTCCCTTATTTTTGTCCAAGGAGCCTTTGGGTGTGGATTTTAAATAAGGAGCACAATTGCATCTTAAAGAGCCACAAGGTGTTATGATGTAGTTGTTGCTAACTCCATTAATAAGGTCATAATTGACTTTGGAGGTTTTTATTGTTGCTTTTAAGTAGCCATATTAGCCAAATTTCGGGTCCGGGATTTATCCCTAAATCGTGTTATGTTATCCTTGATGTGGGCTTTCTTTAGTGACAACGGTTTTTGAAGTCGAGGTTAGGTTTTGAGTGTTGAGTTTACACCGTTCTTGACTTCATTTTTGGACTAATAAATATCAAATAAAGTCAAATGATCCTTTGGGTGAATGACAAATAAAATCTAGAGATACAATTAGGAATAATAGGAGATTGAGTTTAACACAAATTACTTGTATGAGTTGGTTTAATTTTGGGGCTTATGATTGGCAATGATCTTGTTTTACACTTGGCATGGAAAAGTGAAAATTCGAGGACGATGAATCTATTTGAGTTTTATGACCCTAAAAGTTATTGTTCAATAATGAAAGCAATACATTATTTCTTTGCAAAATAAAGTTTAAAAAGTTGAATAATGGTGTAGTTAGTGTTTTATTTTATCATTGCGTGAGGACACGGCAATTGCTTAGCAAGGGGGAGTTTGATATGAGTGATTTTACTCATATCATTTGTATCTATAAACAACCAATAAATGCATAAATATCATTAATATTGCCTTGTATATGCTTGTTTTGTTGATTGATGTGTGTAGGTACCAAAGTTCGTGAAAACCGGCAAAAGCGACACGGGATTGAAGAAAAGATCGACAATGCCAAAAATGAGCTCGATTTTAGTGGATTTGATAATTATGGAAGATTTTAGGCCAAGTGGGACCCACATTTGGGTATTGGGCCCAAAAAGCCCAATAAGGAGTCCAAGTTATCTACAAGCCCAATACAAGCCATGAGACGGATTAAGGCCCAAATTCGTTTTAATGCATAAGACGGTTGGGAGTTGAGGCCCAAGTTTTGTCAAAGCCCAAAGTTATAGAACATGGGACGAATGGGAGTTATTTGGATGAAAGTCCAATGATGGCGCATGAACAAGTTGAAATCGTGAAGTATTATGGGCTTTAGGGTTTGGTACAATTAAACAAATGATTGTTGAGTTTTTAAACTCACAATCAGTCAACCATTCACACGATTTTCATCTCACCACACTTATTAAATGTATTCGATACTCCCTATGTACCTTTCTTTCTCCTTCACTCTCAAAAAAGAAAATAACCAGACACAAACACTATTCCCTCATAACCCTAATAAATAAATTGTTCAACAAAATTTGGGGCTTTCACTTTGCACGTGTGATTCACACGGTGAGAAATAAAACCCCCACAATTTCGGATGTTGAAGATGGGTATATAATGAGACGTGGCACCATATAATTGGATTTGAAAGCAAAGATTCTCCAATCTTCCAATAGAACGAGGCCATCTCAGCCATGAACTAGCACAACTAGCACAAGGGATTGCCACGTTGGCAATCCGTGTGCTAGTTGGCTTATCTCAGCCTTCAGATCAAAACCGACAAGAGAGAGAAGAAGAGTAAGAAGATCCAAGGGCTAAAAATCAGTCTTCCTCAACAACCCATATACCTCTCGTCAGCTATAAATACCCCCTGAAAAATCATGTAATGCATCCAATTTTTTACTTTAAAGTTATTATGTAGAAATAGTGTTAGGTTTAATTTTGTATTTCTCTTTATCAAAATCTTGTAATCTTTCTTGATATTTAATAAAAGTTTGTTTACATCAATATAATTCGTGTCTTGTTATTTTGTTTAAATTGATATTACGAATTAATACTTATTGCTGTTTCATAATAATAATGTTTGTGATATTAAATCTAAGCTAATTAATAGCTTAAGTTTAATATTAGAAGTAAAGATTGGGATTAAGGTTTTTTCCCACTGGAAGAAATTCATAATATATTTGCTTGGTTCGAAGTTTGGGATTCGATGGTGTTAGAAGGAATGATGGTTATTGTTCAAGTTACTGTTCTTGTTCGAATCACTTTTTGATTCGAGAAACTCGAATGGTATTTGATGTTCGTGGGATGCTGTTTAATGGTGTGTTCGTTTCGGTTCAAAGGTAGCACAACGCTAACCTTCTGCTCAACGGGATCATCAAAAGGTTTTAATCCTTGTTACTTTTATGTCATTTACATGTTATAGAATAAATCTGCTTATTTGTTATATGATTCATGAATTAGGTTTATAATGCTAAGTTTTGAGGTTTGATTATATCTATTAGATACTTGTATGGTAGATGATTCTTAGCTGCTAGTACTTTTATATCTGTTTTAGAACATGTGAAGTTTGGGGTTTTTCTCATTACTGACTATTTAGGATTGGCAGATTTATAAGGATGCTGATTTTGAGATTGAATCTGAATGGCTAAATTAGTTTTGTTTCTGATATATAGTTTTTTATTATGCAAGTTTAAGCTTATAGATATCTGAGTTTGATTCTTATCTGATTTACTGATCTGATTTGCTAAACTGCTTGAATTTATATACAGTCAGTTTGTTCCAAGTTAGTTATCTGATAAAGGGGTTCAGTTATATCTTAATCTGCTAGTAGTTTTGTGATATTTTAAATGTTTTCCTTCTTTAATTGGCATTGTTCATTTGCTAATATGATAGCCACTTAAGTCTGATGTTTAGTTTTTTTTGTTTACCTGCAATTTGGAGTTTGTTGATTGTTTGGTTTTGATAGGGTTACTGATTATTTTGGATTTAGGATATGCTAGTTTACTGTTAATTTAGTCTGTGTTGTATTTAGAATAATTTTGCTAGCTGTCATAGTATCTGTTTTATTTTAAGTTGCTTTTATAATTCATATTAAAGTTAACTGTTATTATCAAAAAAAAAAATTACAGAACCAATGTCGTTTGGTTTGTTGTGAAGATAAAAATATAACTGTTTTCCAAAAAATTAATATCAAGAATTCCACTCCTGTGGATCGAACCCGAGACCTCTCGGTTAAATGACTCATGCTTCAACCATCTGAGCTGGTCATGTTTTTGTTAATTGTTTCATTAATTAGAGTTAATATAGGAATTTAATAAACTGTCAGTTTTAAATAAAATAGATTTATTTACTAGTTTTAATTTTTAGAATAATAGTTAGTTTATTAAATTACGTTTTAAAAAGTTTTAATAATAAAAAAAATGTTTTTATTAATTTTAAAAGTCTAACTAGTTTTTAAATATTTAGATTTTTATTATTTTAGATTTAAACTAAAATAGTTTTAAAAATAGATTTTGTTTAATAAAAAGTAAAGTAGAATTTAAATAGATTTTTAAATAGTGTAAAAGTATTTTAATTAAATTAGTTTTATTTAAATAGTATTTCTAAATAGTTAAAATTTTTACGTTGCGTTAATTAATTTTAGATTAAAAATTCGGGGTTTACGATTCATGCACTTAGGATTTAAATTGGTAGAATTAATTTTAGTTATAAAAACCGAAACCAATTCGAATCAATTGTCCAAATCAATACAAATCGTCTCAAATTCATAAGATCTTCGTGTACAACGAACTTGGTTCATCCACGTGTTTAATTGAACTCGTCTTTAGTAATATTAGTCTATTACTTTTTCCTAAAGGTAATTTTCTAATTTACCCTATAACGTATCTTAATTATCACTATACTTTCCCGATCACATCAACCATCATAGGAACCAAATGGGTATATAGGAATAAGTTAGATGAGAATGGTGTTGTGTCTTGTAACAAGGCTAGACTTGTAGCTCAAGGCTATAATCAACAAGAAGGTATTGATTATGACTATACATACGCACCCGTAGCTAGATTAGAATCCATTAGAATCCTCTTAGCTTACGCTTGTGCTTTAAACTTTAAGCTTCAACAAATGGATGTAAAGAGTGCATTTCTTAACGGTTTGATCAATGAGGAGGTATATGTGGCTCAACCTCCCGACTTCATTGATTTTGAGAAACCGGATCTTTTTCTACAAGCTTATGAAAGCTCTTTATGGTCTCAAACAAGCACCAAAGCTTGGTATGATAGGCTTAAAGCGTTTCTTGTAAAATATGAGTATACCATGGGGATCGTAGACAATACACTCTTTACAAAGAAGAAAGGTTCTCACCTCATTATCGTACAAATATATGTTGATGACATTATATTTGGTTCAACTTGTCAATCATTGTGTGATGACTTTTCCAAAATCATGCATGACGAGTTTGAAATGAGTATGATGGGAGAACTTAACTTCTTTTTAGGACTCCAAATTAAACAAATAGACGATGGTATTTTCTTTAATCAATCCAAGTATGTTAAAGATATGATAAAGAAATTTAAATTAGAAGACTCTAGACCTATGAAGACCCCTATGGCCTCGGATACTAAACTCACCGTAGATGATGATTGTGAGTCGGTAGACAACACCAAATATAGAGGTACGATTGGTAGTTTGTTTTACCTAACGGCAAGTCGACCGGATATCATGTTTAGTGTTTGCCTTTGGGCTCGCTTCCAAGAGGCTCCCAAAACCTCTCACCTTGAAGCGGTTAAGCGTATCTTCCGATACATTAAGGGTACTATACATTTAGGATTATGGTATCCTAAAGGGACCGGCGTAGAAACCATTGTCTACGCGGACTCGGATCATGCGGGAGACTATGTGGACAAGAAAATCACTAGTGGAGTTTGTACCTTCATGGGTTGTTGTTTAACTTCTTGGTTCTCTAAGAAACAAACCGCTCTTGCTATATCCACTACGGAAGCCGGGTATGTGAGCGCCGGTAAAGCTTGTCAACAAGCTCTATGGATGAAGCAAGCGCTTGTTGATTACGGGATTTCCCTTGATGATGTTCCCATCATGTGCGACAACAAGGGTGCAATAGACCTTAGCAAGAATCCCGTGCAACATTAGCGAACTAAGCACATATAGATTCGCCACCATTTTCTTAGGGATAATGTTCAAAAGGGGAACATTTCGATAGAGAAGGTACCCTCGGTAGAAAACTTAGCCGATATCTTCACTAAGCTACTTAAGAGGGAACCTTTTAATTACTTGCGTCTAGGTCTAGGCTTAATGGAACATATTCCTTAATTGTGCATTCTTATTATCTTTTATCTTTTGAGTCTTTTCTTTCTTTGAGTTTTTAAGTTTAATAAACTTTTTTGGAAAACTTCTCTTCTTTTTCAAAATTCTCAAAGCTTTTGTAAAAATGGTCGAGAAATGTTTTTGCATTGTTAATTCAATCTAAAAACGTTTTTCAAAGCTTCTTGCTATTCATAATGAGCTTACATAATTCATATGTATGGGTCTCTTAAATATAGCAAGAACAAAAGAGAACTATGGAGGATCATTGTGTCATGACCTTGTGTCTAGTTCTACACACCTCCTACATTGATTTTATTAAAAAATCTGTGTATTTTGGTCAAAACCTTGTTTGGTGAGCTCTTGTGTGTTTTCTTTGTCTATCTTTGCTTCTTAGCATATCCCCATGATTAGTTAGACTAGAAAAATAGGATTTGCTGAATTGGAAAATCCTCCCTCATCACCAAACTCAACCCACTGTGGGCGGTTCTTTATTGAAACCGCGGTTCCCCAGTGATAAGGAACCGCCGAGTGAGCTAAAGAACCGCGCCCAGTACCTCTTTTTCAGGTATTCCTGAAACTCCAAATTTGTTCCAACACTTTTTGGAATCTTTGTTTCAACCCTTTGACCACCCCCAAATTATCTTGGACTTTCTCTATATAACCTTAAGCATTTTGCATCCTTTCTCAAATCAAAATGTCTTATTACCCAAATGAAAGATTTGATTCTCTTCCATTCTCTTCAATTGCTTTCAACCCCAATTCACCCAAGAACACTCAAAATCCCATCTCTTCTCCTTCTAAGAATGGTGATTATGGAACTTCTTATCTTCCACCTCTAGCCTTTTGTTATGTATTTAGTCTTTATTAGCCTAAGTCGTGTCTAGGGATAGTTATCAAGTTTCCTAATAGCATATAGAAATAAAGGTCGGTTGGTTGCGTCAAAGCCCAACCCGACCCGTAGTCTATGTAACAGTCGGTTCCCCTCATCTCTATAAAAGGAGGTGAGGGGGAACGAGAATCACAACGCATTCTTTATCAATAAAACTAATCGGTTCGATTAGGGACATACCTTGTGGGTTTACTTTTTTGTCGATGCATCTTTGATCGAAGTTATCCGCATCTAGTTAACCAGGTTGTAGTCGAATTACTACAAGTGGTATCAGAGCTCGGGTTCGCGGGTCTCGCTGGTTTACTAAGATCGATCGGGTGCAGCAGGTATCGACATAAAAGGGTTTTCTTCTTCTTTTTCAAGATCGTCGAGGAGACAAAGGATCGGTGTTTAAATTTTTACATTGATTGGATTTGGTGGCTGTTCTTCCTTTGTGGCGGTGAGTTACAGAGGAGTGGAGAAGAAGATAAAAAGAAAACACGGTTGTTGGCTTTTGGTTATAAACGTCAACTGGAGAACTAATAAGGGTTTTTTGTTGGGCTTATACTAGAAAGGGTTATTATCAATTTTAATAATTTGGGCCAAGGATTTATTGGGTTAAATTTTAAAATTGGGTTGTTATGTTTTTATTTTTATAAAACAAAATTTTACTTTGTAGTATTTTACACAAGGGGACTTCGTAATTCGTGATTGTGAGGTTTAAAATATCACAAGGTTTAGCGAATTATCGAAGGGGACTTTGTTAGTATGTCATTGTGGGGTTTTTCACAAGGTTTAGCAAACTAATAAAGAGGCTTTGTCGGTTTGTGATTGTGAGGTTTTTCACAAGGTTTAGCAAATCAACAAAGGGGATAAAGAAGCGTTCAAGACTTGTCGAGGTTGTAAGATTTCTTGGTTCTTAGAGATCGATTTTGCAAAACTAGAAGTACGACAAGGATTACTTCAAAAGGCGTCGGGTACTTTCTTGATTCAAGGATTGTCGACTTATTGGATAGGTTAATTTCCAAGGTTCAGTCGATATTTGAGTAAGGAAGGGTTTTTCTTTTGAAGGGTTACTTGGTTTGATCGATTACTAAGATTTTTATCTTAGGGTTATATCGATAAAGCAAGGGTGTTTTACACACGGGATACTTTGCTAGATCGTGTTTTTGTGTAGGTAAATTTACAAAAGGTTAAGCGGTTAGCAAAGGGTTAAAATAAGATGACGCTGAGCAAATTTGACATCGAGAAATTCGATGGGAAGAATGACTTTGGGTTATGACAGGTAAGGATGAAGGCTTTGCCGGAACATCTGGAATTAGATGCAACATTGGAAGAATTACCCGCTACCACAATAGTGGCTTACGATAACATCATTCAGAAAAAGGCTTACAACGCATTGATCTTGTGTTTGGATGATCGGGTCCTACGGGATATCACCAAGGAGACGACTACAGCGAGGATTTGGAAAAAGTTAGAGACTTTATACATGACAAAGTCTTTAGCTAATCGTTTGTACTTGAAGAAAAAGTTATATACTTTTCAAATGCATCAAGGTAAGAGTCAGTCTGAACATATTGATGAGTTTTACAAGCTCGTAGGTGACTTAGCGGCTATAGATACTGCTATATCGATGAGGATCAAGCATTATTATTACTCACATCTTTACCATCGTCTTACGATAATCTCATGAAGACTTTGCTATATGGTCGGGATACTTTGAAGCTAGAAGACGTGCTCGCAACACTTAATTCTAAGGAACTTCAGAAGATGATGGAAGCAAAGGGTGATGGTGGTGAAGGGTTGTATGTGAGAGAGAGATCTAATCAGAGAGATATGGAGCAGGGTGAAAATATTTCGTGCGCAAGGTCACAAGGAAGGAGAAACAAACTCAGGTGTTATATATGTCAGTCTGAGGATCATTTGAAGAGGGATTGTCCCAAGTATAATCACAAGAAATCTCAAGGTTTTGTCAGGAGTAAAGATCAGGTATCCGGTTCTGGAGCTGATGGGTATGACAATGTTGATGTTATGATGGCTATGAGTGTTGATGAACTTTTGGACTGGATCATGGATTCAGGGGGCTCATACCATATGACACACTGGAGAGATTACTTGGTTGATTTTAAGGAGTATGACGGTGGTAATGTACTACTAGGTGGTGGTAGGGAATTCCGTGTACTAGGGACAGGAAAGGTTCAAGTACGAATGAGGGATGGATCAACTTTCGTGTTGGACAACGTAAGGTATATTCCGGAATTAAGATGAAACTTGATATCGCTTGGAACTCTTGAAAAAGAGGGTTTTACCGTGAAGATGCAGTCGGGCAAGATCAAGGTTATAAAGGGTTCACTGGTGGTACTATCAGGAACCAGAAGGGCTAATTGCGTATATACCCTGAACGGTCAGGCTATGCCGGGAAGACAATGAAGGGTAGGAAGCAGTTAGGAAAATTTCAGACTGGGTGGAAGATCAAGACAAGTGATGTTCTTGATTCTTGTAATCAGAAGTCTACACAACAATGTATGAAGAGTGGGGTCGCCAAACATTTGGATGTTGTAGGGTTACACCAGCAGAATGGGTTGGTTGAGAAGACAGACGTGACACTCTTGGATAAGGTACGTTGTTTTCTGATTAAGTCTGGTTTGTCCAAGGTTTTTTGGACAGAGGATACAACCATGTCTACATATCTAGATAATAGGTCACCATCAGCAGCGATTGGATTCAAGAAGACTATAGATATGTTTGGGGTTTTTGGTTGGCTTGCTAGTATTGAGAAAGGGATGCTTGAACCGGTTAAGTTTAAGTACATATTCCTAGGATATCTTAAAGGTATGAATGTTGATCAACTTTGGAGGTTAGATGACGTTACTTCAAAGGGAGTGCTTTATAGGAATATGGGTTTCAATGAAAGTGGGCAATACAAGAAAACTTTCATTGGTTCTGGTGTATGTACAATTTCATTGCGGGTGTTGCAAGGAGTTGAGCTTGAGGTGGAATATCGGGAGGATCATGCATTTGAGGTGGAACCTCGGGGGAATGTTGATCATGTAGATGTTTCAAAGAAAGTACAAACTCAAGATTTGATATACTATCATCTAGCACGTGATAGGGAGAAACACTTAGCACAGGAACTATTCAAGTATAGAGAAGACAGTAATGAGTCTGCTTTTGCAGTTGCTGCAGTGGAGACGATTTATGCACATGAGTCATTGACTTTCAATGATATAGTTGCTTGTGAGGTTCTTTCCCAGTGGATGGCTGGATTGAAGGAAGAAATGGATACTCGGTTAGATGTGCATGTGCTCAGCAACGGTTGTAGGAAAAGTAGTGACGACAGATACGGTTATTACTGGGAGGATACACCAGGTATGTTCATACATCTATTTCTCTATATAGATTGTATGGTATTTTCTTGCGAATGCAAGGCTGAGATCTCGGTTACCAAGGGTTTGTTGGTTAAAGCAAAGGGAAATATACTTGGTATTAAGATCATCAAGATTCAGAGTGGTAATACTCTAAGGGTGTCACAGTCTAGGTTATACAACAGAAAGTTGGTACAGACTTTGTTGAAGGGACACTCCATACTGTCGTTGGAGGATAGTCTATCCGGGGATTGTGATGTGGAAACTAATAGAAAGTGGTCATATATATACAGTTGGAAGCCAGGAGTATCAGGTGGTCTGCACGAGACCCGTCATAGCATCGGCTGATGTGGGTATGTTGGATGGGTTTGATCGTGGATCACAGCAAACATACAGGTTTTTGTGGATTTTAACTACACCATGGGTAGATCGATCACTGTCATGGGTAGATCAATCACAGGGTACGAGTTGCTGATACATGGATGTGCGAGGAGCTGGGAAGCTAAGTTACAGCACAAGGAGGCTTTGTGGACAACTAAAGCGGAGTATATGACACTTACTGAGGTTGTGAAATGAGCTATTTGGCTAAGGGGATTCTTGTAAGAGTTAGGCATGAAGCTTAACACTGTTGTAGTTAATTGTGATAATCAGGGCGCGATTTAATTATCGCAGAATCATGTTTTTCATGATAGGACTAAGCACATCAATGTGCGTTATCACTTTATCAGAGAAGTCTTGGCGAAGAAGGTTGAAGTTCTGAAGGTGAGTACTGAACACAATGTTGTGGATGCCTTGACGAGGGTGGTACCTGGACGCAAGTTACAACACTGCTTGGAGCTGCTGAGTGTTGGGATAGGCTAATATAAGCCTAAGGTGGAAATTGTTATGTATTTAGTCTTTATTAGCCTAAGTTGTGTCTAAGGGATAGTTATCAATTTTCCTAATAGCATATAGCAATAAAGGTCGGTTAGTTGCGTCGAAGCCCAACCGACCCGTAGTCTATGTAACAGTCGGTTCCCCCTCATCTCTATAAAAGGAGGTGAGGGGGAACGAGATTCACAACGCATTCTTTATCAATAAAACTAATCGGTTTGATTAGGGACATACCTTGTGGGTTTACTTTTCTGTCGATGCATCTTTGATCGAAGTTATCCGCATCTAGTTAACCAGGTTGTAGTCGAATTACTACACCTTCAGTGTTCTACCTCCTTCACATGATAATGTCATGCATCATGGAACATATTGTCAATGTTGTCAATATCAACATCTTGCTATGGCTCACATCTATGAGGAGTTGAATTACATCAAGAGTCTCTTAGTTAAATCTCTTCTTTTCTATAACTATGAGATCTTTACCAAGCCACCACCACCTCCTTCCGCCACTACCTTGTCTTTTATCTAAGCATTGGTTGCTTATCTTCAAGACATCTAGTTCAAGAAAATCTTAGAGTTCCAGCTTAACTTTGATTAGATTTATGCTTTTTATTTTAGCTTGTGGTTGTGTCTCATACATCTTTGTATGATTTATTTCCTTGTATCTTTTATCATGTTTTCTTTTAACATGACTTATCTTGGATCTTTTGTTTCTTACTTTTTTGTGATCTTTGCTATATCTTGTTGGGTGTCTCTTATCTTCTACTAACCCTTGTATGTAGCTTGTCACCATATCTCGATTCGTTGGTGCCCCAAGCAAGGGGGAGTAAGCACCACGGGGGAGCATTTGCAAAGTCTGGTTCTTTTCTTCTTCAAAAACTTTTGCAACCTTTTTGCTTCGACAAAGGGGGAGAAATGATAAACTTGTCTTCGAAAATCTTTTTTTTATTAGATGATTGAGTTTATGGATTGCCGGAATCAAAAAAGGGAGATTGTTAATGCAATGATGCCTAAAAACGTTACTTGCATTTTTCGGTCTCGCTTTGTTTTGATTACGACAATATGTAAAAATAAGCATTTACGAACACAATGAAAAACGAATTCTTGAGTTTAAGTATTTTTCATTTCAACCATTATCACTTAAGGTATGAACAAACAAGTAATTATACTAATTAAGTGATCAAGGATTTAAGCTTTTCTTAATACTCACTTTTTATTAAGTTTGACAAAGTTTTATTATTAAACTTTCTTTTTAAGAAAATGTTTTATTAAATTAATTATTTGAAAATTTGAAATTTGAAAATGGCATATTCTATCTAGGTTTGGAATATCCTTTCAGGATATTTTAATCCCCAAATTCGATCCAACCCATTAAACGACAAAAGGGAGCGGACTCTAAGCCGGCGGTTCCTTAGCGCCTACGACGGTTCCTTATCGATAAGGAACCACGGGCTACAATAAAGAACTGCGGGCAGATATAGCCGTTGGACATTTGTCTTATAAATAGCGGACCGTTCTCAGACTTTCCATCCACCTCTTTTGCACATAAACTTTCCTATTCTTACATACTTCTTAAATCACTCAAATCCTTGATCATTTGTTTGATTACTACTTGTTTAGAAGTAAATCTTTCTCCTCCCATCTTTTCCTCTCAAAGTGCAAAGAGAAGAATACTATCATTGTTGAAGTGTTGTATCTACCTCAAAGATCCATTGAAGATCAAAACTTATTTATTCATTGTTGTGTCATTGTTGTGAAGATCCAAGTAGTTGAGTCTATTTGGAAGTTGTGTATGTATTAGGGTTAATACTTAGTCCTCAAAGTATATTGGTGTAGATTGGTCCTATCTAAGATTAGGGCTCGACTTTTAGCTTAGAGTCGGAAATTGGTTAAGCGACGTTGTGTACGGTTTCTCCACCTTAAGGAGCTTGTTGATTAGTGAACTCTTGAGTAAGGAGTACTCGAGGAGTGGAGTAGGAACGCGGAGTGAGCTTCGTTGCCGAACCACTATAAATCCTTGGTGTTTGGTTTGATCTTTCCTTCCCTTATCTCATTACATTCTTTATTCTTTATACTTGTGATTATTAGTTTAGTTACATTCGTTATTCTTTATACTTGTGATTATTAGTTAGTTGCACTATACCTTGTTCATATTGTGTAAAAGAAGGTTTCACATAAATACTCAAGCTTAAGTTTTTGAAAAGGGATTTTTTAAAACCAAACTTTAACAAGCAAATTTAAGAAACTATTCAACCCCCCCTTCTAGTTTCTACAAAAGGTAACTTCCATTGTGGTGAAAACAAACCCTTAAAGAAAGTAAGACTCTCCCTACCACCCTCATATCCCATGGCTACAAGGCCATCATGTATCTCAGTATTAGTCAACATAATAGTCCCATTTGCATCATTAAGACTTAAACTTGCCCTAAACAGTACTTCAGTCACATAGATATTCCTATGATTAACCCTAGCTCTTATACAAGGTTGATTATGACGTCTACCTACTACAGCAGTATTCCAGAATTGTGTAACAAGAGGAATAGAGACAATAGGACTTACGAGTAAGCGCAAAATGTATGTGACTTCGAGATTGAAAGTCAAGAATATCATGAAAACCAAGTGAATCATCATTCTGAGTGAGTTTCGCAACCTGATTATGTTTAGAGATCACTTGTAGAGCAGCCATTAGTATTTTTGATGAAAGAAGATTAGAAATAAGGTTATAGAATAGAGGTATAAAAATAAAAGATTAGGTGAATCAGTGAGTAATTGGGGTTAGTATTTATATGAACAACAAACCCAAGCGCGAAGAAACCGCCAATTTTACAAAAAAGACCCTCAACGATACAACAGTTATGTAGCGGTACATAGAACATGCACGGTACTTTAAATTTGCCTAGCGGTACTTGGTCTGTTAGAAATACGTTTTTACGTATATTAGAAGTATCGGTCACTCCACAATATTATTTATGTTGTAATAGCTCGTAGTTAACAAATAGTTAATAGTTACTTATTTAGTTAAGTAAGAACCGGCCCATGGGCTTGTCATGGGCCGGCCCAAGTCCATTAGAGGCTTGGAAGTATAAATACCCCTTTCCTCCTTGGAAAGGGGTTGGTTGTTGTTCACTTTGTGTTTCCACTTAATAAAATATCACATAGTTTTCTCTCACTTTCTCTCTCTAGTTTCTCTCTCTAGAAAACATCAACCCTCTTCATAGATTCATAGGTTATCAATATTCTACATTTGGTATCAGAGCTATGGGGTGATTTAAGGTAATGATTTGTGTTATTTTTTAGTTTTTGATTGTATTAGTGTTCTTTAAGAAGATCATCTTCATTATTGGAGTTTTTGGTGTTTTTGTGATTGGGATTAGTTGATAAGTATTAGTTTTTACTTATTATAGTTGAAATCACAAAACTTTTTGGGTTACTTGGTAAAAATCTAGATTTAATCTTCATATTCATTGATCGACTGTCATACGAACAAGTTACTGTTTCCCAGAAAAAGTTCCGAACCAAAAAGTTCCAGATCAAAAAGTTCCGGATCAACCAAAGTTCCGGACCAAAAGTTCCGAACGAAAAGTTCCGGATCAACAAAAAGTTCCGAACCAAAAGTTCCGAACGAAAAGTTCCGGATCAACAAAAGTTCCGGATCAAGGAAGTTCCGAACCAAAAGTTCCGGATCAAGGAAAGTTCCGGATCAAGGAAGTTCCGAACCAAAAGTTCCGGATCAAGGAAAGTTCCGGATCAAGGAGAAAGTTCCGGATCAAGGAAAGTTCCGGATCAAGGGAAAAGTTCCGGATCAAGGGAAAGTTCCGGATCAAGACTTCCGAACCAAAAGTTCCGAATCAAGGTATTCCAAGCCAAATCTTCCGAATCAAACTTCCGAATCAATAAAAAGTTCCGAATCAAGAGTTCTTGTACTTGTTTTTTCGACGATTTTTTTAGAGGATTTAATCTTGGTTTCTTACAACAAAAACTCAACACAATTCACAAGCTTTACTTCACTGCTCGATCAACCGATAATCTTTGTCTCTTTGAAGTTAACAAAATGAATCCGAATTCAGTAATGCCTCAGATGACATCCCTTACGGATATTTCCGTCATTACGGGAACGGATAATCGCCCTCCAATGCTCATCAAAGAAGTTTTTGAAGCATGGCAAGGCCGGATGATGTCTTACCTTAAGGGAAAACCGGTATATGGGAGGCTTATGGTTAAGTCAATTCTAAATGGTCCACTTGACTATGGTACCATCGTGGTTAACAATGTGACTCGACCAAGAGAATTTGAAGAACTCACACCAGCTCAACAACTTGTTGCAGATGCAGACGAAAAGGCTCTTCAAACCATTCTCCAAGCTCTTCCACATGACATCTATCGGATGGTAAGTCAGTATACGGTGGCAAAGGATTTATGGGAACGTCTTAAGGTGTTGCTACAAGGTACGTCTCTTACCAAACAGGAAAGGGAATGTCAGTTGTATGATCTGTTTGATAGATTCACGTACAACCCAGGGGAAACGCTTCACGATTATTACTTCAGATTCACCACTCTCATGAATGATCTGAATGTATACAATCTCGTGATTGCTCCTTTCCAGGTTAACACCAAATTCTTGAATACTTTACCTCAAGCTGAATGGGGTGAGTATATTACCGATCTTAAGTTAACCAGGGATTTGCATAAGTGCAATTTGGATCAACTCTATGATTTCCTTCAGCAGCATGAGAAACATGTGATCATGCACCGTTCGCCTCGAGGTATGTACCCTGATTCATTAGCTTTGATGGCGAATCAACCAAGCTTGTCTCACAACAACACTCCTTATATCTTGGGACATCAAGCCTATCATCCATCACCTTACATGACACCAACCTTCCCCCAATACTCGATTCTACCGCAACCACCCACCTCACATCAGCAACAATATCGGTTTAGTGCACCTTCATCACAATATGCTACACAACCTCACCCAGCAAGCATTGCACCTTATGCTCAGTCTTCATATTCTTCTTATCAAGAGAATGCAGCATATCCAACAAGCTACCCTGATCAAATGAGTATTCCTTCTAGCGATTATGCAGCTCTACAAGACCAAGCAATGTATTGTGATGATGAGGAAGTCCCCATTCCTGTATTCAAACAAGGAGCTGACCCAGTTGAAGTGTTAACCACTATGTCTGCTTATCTCACAAGGACTTTAAGCAAACGAGGATTTAGGGGATCAGCTCCTACCAACAATCAGTTGAGGAATTCATCCAATTCTCGCCAACAAGCTACTATTGAGAATGGCAGGGTAATGGTTCAACCTATTCAACCATATCAGGGGAGACCTACCACATCAACTACCAATGCTCGCACGGTCAATCCTGCTCCAATGGTCAATCCTGCTCCACGGGCTAATTCCACAGGCAAGTTGAGAATGATTACATGCTACAACTGCAAGGAAGAAGGTCACATGTACAGGGATTGTAAGAAACCCAAGAGGAGAAGGGATGGTCAATGGTTTGCAGAGAAGATCTATCTGGTGAATGCTCAGGCACAAGGAAGGGAACTTGATGGAGAGGAGCTTGCATTTCTTGCTGATCCAGGGATTGCTGAACAAGACACTGTCACCACACAGAATGCAGCATACCAAGCAGATGATCTTGATGCGTATGACTCAGACTGTGATGAATTTCAATCTGCAAAGGCTGCTCTCATGGCAACTATCTCTAGCTTAGGGCCAGAAAAGAGATCTGAGGTACTTAATAATACCACTGATAATACCACTGATGCTAGTATTCAACCACATCAAGCTGTGCAAGAGAGTGCTGATTCGAATGAGTCTTCGGTGGTGAGTCTGTCAAATGAGGAGACAATCAATGATAGTAATATCAATGTGAGTCCCCAGACTTTGAATGAATCACAACCGGGAGCCATTTCGAATACGCATACTCCTGCTCAACAAGATTTGGTCATGGTTCCTGCTACATTACTTAGCCAAATGAATGTTGCACTTTTAGAAACCCTAGCTAAGAATAAGAATTTGTCTGATGAGCTTGCCTTAAGCAACGAGAAATTTCAAACTTTGGAATTAGTGCCTTCGTCTAGTGTTCTAACAAATCCCGAATATGATCACTTTCGAAACAAACAAATGGGTCACTTGCAAGAAATTGAAAACTTAAGAGCAAATCTTTCTAATGAACTTAAAGAAAAGGAGTTAGTGGTTACTAATTTTCAAAAACTTCAAACGGATTTTGAATCACTCGAGTCTAAGAAGAATGAAATGGAGATTAATGCTGCTAATAAGATTATAAGTCTAGATTATTTGCTTTTAAGACAATACGCTGCTTCTCAACTAGTGCACTTATTTGATGCTTCGTTTAGAGAATTTAACTTATCACGTCAAAAAGGCCTTCCCCCTAACCCAAGGTATGCAAAACAAGCTTTAAGACATAGTCCAAGACTTTATAATTCAACCCAGTTAGGATTGGTCTTAGACCCGATTGTTATTTTCGATGATCGAACAAGTAAGGATCTAGTTGATGAGGATCGGTCATACAATTCTGCAAAATATCCCGAGTGTGATTATTTTAAAATGAATAAGGAGCTTGCAAAAACGGATTTTAGAATTCGCTTCCATATGGACAAAGATCTCATCACAGCACCAACCTACATGTTAGATGAAGAAAACCCTAGTACATTTCCTACACTTGTCAATATGGAAGGTCCTAAGGAAATTCCAAAGGATCTTCCACCTGTTAGCACTGTATGGTTAAACTTGCAAGAGATTAATCAATACTTTACTAATTTTGACAAGGTCATCTTGGAATGTACGACTTCAAATGGCCTAAACGCCGGAGAATGGGCTTTCGAACACATGAACGAGGTGTTTAAGAATGAGATAAATCCATTTGTCGAAAGTCTAAAAGGAAGTTTTGCATCTCTTAAAGAAAATCTTGAATTTGAAATTGGAGAAGTTCAAAAAGTGTTTTATGAAATGGACACCGCTTACGAACTACAACTAATTGAAAAAGAAAAGATTTTATCCGAATATGACCGATTCTTGTCCGCAGTAATCTCGTGTGATGTGCTTACTACTGTAAATGTTAATTATTCGAATGAGCTTACATCCGCTATGATTAATTGTGATGCTGTGAATATATGTGATGATGTTTGTGATCTCTCTGTAAATGTTGCTGATACTGTAAATGAGGTAGATAATCATTCTTGTCACGAATCTAACGCTGAGTTTTTAAAGCTACAAGATTCTTACAATTTACTTTCAAAACGCTTTAATCAACTAGAACAACATTGTATATCTTTAGAATTAAAACAACAAACTCAAAATGAGGATCTTTTGATATCAAATGGTTGTGAAAACGGTGTTGAGACGAGTGACAAAATGATTGCAATTGTTAAGGCATTAGAGGAAGAGATTATGAGATTGAAGAGAGATGTGTCATCAAATGAAACACTAAAATTGGAACTAGAGGCTGCAGAGTCTAAAAACCAGGTCTTAGAAATTAGACTTTCGTCTGTTCTAGGGGAGATGGATCGGTCAAGACAGGGACTATCCGCTCTTTATGGTTCACTAGAAGAACGCTTCGCTTTTAATGCGGCACAGCAACAATCTTATGTTGAACAACTGAACCAAAAGTGTGAGGAAATCTCTGACTTAAACATCCTGCTCATCGACAAAAACATGGTTTTGGCTGAGTTAAAGGAGACACTTCTTCTCACCCGACAAGAAGTTGTTGATAACTTAGCTACCGACTCTGCACCGTCCACTAGTGCTCCAACAACCAAGTCAGTAGTGCTTTATAAGAACCCGCTTCATAAGAGAAACCCGGTTACCTATGATGATTATATGAGGAATGCCATTAAGCATGTAGATCTTGTTAGAGATATTTTAGACGATCTTTATGCCTTAGATCCCTCAAGTAGCTACTATTATTCGGCTCATGAATATATTAAGCGAGTTCAATATTGCTTAGCATATTTGCAATACATAGGTAAACCAGGCTCTGCACTACTTACTAATAGGCCCATTGCTGTAACTCCATTCAATAAGACTCCAGGAGCAAAACCGTCACTGGCACCATCAAGTAAGGCACCTTTAAAATCTGTTGCTAATGTTCCCACTTTGCCTTCTACATGAGTAAAAGAGTCTACTAAGGCTAAAGGATCGCCACTCAAGAAAGATAAGATCAAGCCCTCCACTAGTAGTACCAACAAGAAGAACGTAGAAGCTCACCATAGGAATGTTAGTTCAGTTTTAAATAAAAAGAATCATGTTAAGACTAAAAGCTCTGCGCCTGTGCAGAAGCCTAAACCATTTGTGAATTTTGATTTGAAATGTTGGAATTGTAATGAATGTATGTTTTCCCAACGTCATGATTTGTGTCTTATTGATCATGTGAATGAAATGAATGCCATTAGGAATGGTCTTGAATGGAAGCCAACGGGTAGAACTCGTGCCCAAGTTGGCTGGCAATGGCGTCCCACTGGTAGGACCTTTACATTAGATGGAAAAATGTGCCCTTTAACTAGGAATGCATCCATTGAGGTTAGGTCTGAGCGTCCTTTAGTTAGGCACACTCGCACTCAAGTATGGAAACAACGCCCTTTAATTAGGTCAGCTCCCACTATAGTGCCTATCAGTGAAGAAATACCTCAGGATTTAAGCCAACTAGAATCTACACCACCAAATAGGAAGAAGAAGGCTAGGAAATCTAAGAAACCTAGAGTTAACAAATCTAAGATTATTAAATCTGTACCTGCTAATAACAAGGAACACTCAGATTCCGATACCTCTACATTGTCTTCGTGTGGTGATATTTTCAGGTGGTCCAAATCATCCTGTGGTATTTGGACTCCGGTTGTTCAAAGCATATGACCGGAGATCGCTCGATGCTCCGAAATTTCGTCAGCAAGTTTCTTGGAACGGTTAAATTCGGTAATGATCATATAGCAAAGATAATGGGGTATGGTGAATATCAGATTGGCAACGTTACGATTTCAAGGGTATACTATGTAGAAGGTCTTGGTCATAACTTATTTTCAGTAGGACAGTTTTGTGATTCCAACCTAGAGGTTGCTTTTCGACAACATACTTGTTTCATCCGCAACTTGGAAGGAAAAGACTTGTTGAAGGGATCTCGTGGTGCAAATCTTTATACTTTGTCCTTACAAGACATGATGGCCGCCTCTCCAGTATGTCTTCTCTCTAAAGCATCTAAGACCAAGTCATGGTTATGGCATCGCAGATTATCTCATCTTAACTTTGATGCTATTAATCATCTGGCTAAAAACGAATTAGTTCGTGGTCTTCCAAAGCTCAAATTTCACAAGGATCATTTATGTTCCGCGTGTTCAAGGGGGAAAAGTACCAAGAAATCATACAAGCCCAAAGCTGAAGACACCAATCAAGAAAAACTTCATCTTTTGCATATGGATCTTTGTGGGCCAATGAGAACTGAAAGTGTGAGCGGTAAGAAATTCATTCTGGTTATTGTGGATGATTTCTCCAGGTTTACATGGGTCAGATTTCTACGTACAAAGGATGAAGCACCGAAGGCTATCATCACTTTTCTGAAATTTATTCAGGTACGTTTGAATACTACTGTCCGCCGTATTCGTACAGACAATGGAACAGAGTTCGTAAACCAGATTCTTCGTGATTACTATGAAGGAGTTGGTATCTCACATGAAACATCCGCTGCACGTACTCCACAACAAAACGGTGTCGTTGAAAGACAGAATCGTACGCTTATGGAAGCTGCTAGGACTATGCTAATTTATGCGAACGCTCCATTGTTCTTGTGGGCAGAAGCTATATCTACTGCATGTTTCACCCAAAACCGTTCTATCATTCGGAAACGCCATGGAAAAACACCTTATGAGCTTCTACATGACCGTAAACCCGATGTTTCATTTTTTCATGTGTTTGGTGCTCTTTGCTATCCTAACATTAATAGTGAGAACTTGGGCAAGCTTCAACCGAAAGCCGATATAGGTATTTTCATTGGTTACTCACCATCCAAGAAAGCATACCGAATTTACAACCGTCGTCTTGGCAAGATTGTAGAAACTATGGACGCAGATTTCGATGAGCTGACAGCGATGGCTTCTGAGCAACACAGCTCTGAACCCGCGCTTCATGAGATGGGAACCGGTGCTATTAGTTCCGGATTAGTTCCCAATAATCCTACTTCTACATCATTTTTACCACCAACAAGACCCGAGTGGGATAAACTGTTTCAACCGTTGTTTGATGAATTCTTTGATCCCCCAAATGATGAAGTTCCAGCACCTGTAGTGATAGCTCCAATACCTGAAGTTATTGCCCCTGCTAATGAAGCTTTATCTAATGCATCTTCAATTAACATTGAACCGGATGCACCTTTACCAAGTGATTCTCAAACTACACCTGAATCATCACCCCTAATTGTGCCTAATGATGTGGAAGAGGATTCTACTGATCACGATTTGGAATATGCTCACTTAAAAGAGCTTCCTTTCTTTGGTATACCGTTCCCTGAAAACCCTTCAGCCGCGTCTACCTCAGAAGAAGCTCCTTCTATTTTTCACTCCAGACCACCTAGGATTGAAAATCATAGCACCAAATGGACAAAAGATCACCCAATTAGGAATGTCATTGGAGATCTAGATCGACCAGTCTCTACACGCCATCAATTACAAGAGAGTGCACTCTATTGCTACTTTGATGCATTTCTCTCTGAAGTTGAACCTAAAAATTGGCAGCAGGCTATGACTCAATCATCTTGGATTGAAGCCATGCAGGAGGAACTAAATGAATTCCAAAGACTTGAAGTATGGGAATTGGTTCCTCTCCCTGACAAGGTTAACATCCTTACTTTGTTATGGGTTTATAAGGTTAAACTCGATGAGATGGGTGCAGTATTGAAGAGTAAGGCTAGATTGGTCGCTAGAGGATATAAACAAGCCTTGGGTATAGACTTTGAAGAATCTTTTGCTCCTGTGGCAAGATTGGAGGCTATTAGACTATTCCTTGCGTATGCTGCTCATATGAATATGATCGTCTATCAAATGGATGTGAAGACGGCATTTTTGAACGGTGAACTAAGAGAAGAGGTCTATGTTCGTCAGCCGGATGGGTTCGTTAGCACGGAGTTTCCTAATCATGTGTACAAGCTTAAGAAGGCTCTCTATGGGTTGAAACAAGCTCCACGCGCGTGGTACGATCTCCTTTCAACATACCTCATTTCGGAAGGCTTCTCCAAAGGCAAGGTGGACCCCACTCTATTCACTCTCAAGGAGGACAACGACATGATTCTGGTACAAATTTATGTTGATGATATAATATTTGCTGCCACTAACATAGAATTGTCAAATCGCTTTGAGAATATAATGTCCACACGCTTTCAGATGTCGATGATGGGAAAAATTTCATTTTTCTTAGGATTACAGATTTCTCAGAATCCCAGAGGCATCTTTATTAATCAATCCAAATATGCTCTTGAATCTTTAAAGAAATATAACTTTGAAAATTGTGACCCCGTGGACACTCCAATGGTGGAGAAATCCAAGTTAGATGAAGATAGGAATGGGACTATTGTCGATCCAAAACTTTACCGTGGAATGATCGGCACCCTTCTCTATCTGACTGCTAGCAGGCCTAATTTGCAATTTGCTGTATGCATGTGTGCCCGGTATCAGGCTCAGCCTACCG
Organism: Glebionis coronaria; assembly: GCA_025667525.1. Classification (NCBI taxonomy): domain Eukaryota; kingdom Viridiplantae; phylum Streptophyta; class Magnoliopsida; order Asterales; family Asteraceae; genus Glebionis; species Glebionis coronaria. Next base: position 632,278,895 of record CM046875.1, on the reverse strand, counting down.
AAAAGCACCTACATGTTGTGAAAAGGATCTTTCGGTATCTAAAAGGAACACTTCATCGTGGTCTATGGTATCCGAAAGATTCCTCTATTGCTTTAATATCATACGCAGATGCCGATCATGCTGGATGTCAAGACACGAGGCGTAGCACTTCTGGATCTGTGCAACTCCTTGGAGATAGATTGATCAGTTGGTCTTCAAAAAGGCAGAAAAGCGCTGCAATTTCTAGCACGGAGGCTGAATACATCGCCATGTCCGGTTGTTGTGCTCAAGTCCTTTGGATGAGATCACAATTAACTGACTACGGTTTGGGATTCAACAAAATCCCGATGTATTGTGACAACAAGAGCGCCATTGCCCTTTGCTGCAACTATGTTCAACACTCCCGGGCCAAGCACATAGACATTCGCTACCATTTCATTAAAGAGCAGGTGGAGAACGGAGTGATCGAGCTGTATTTTGTCACTACTGAGTACCAGCTGGCGGATATGTTCACCAAAGCCTTAGATCGAGGACGAATCGAGTTTTTGATCGACAAGCTTGGCATGAAATCATTCACTCCAGCGACTCTCAAAGAGTTGGCAGAAGAATCAGCTGAATAGTGGTGGTAAACTATTCAGAGTATCCTTTGTTCGTGATCATGTATATTATAGTAAATATATAAACCACAAAAGAAAAATACAAAAATATAAAACCAACAAAAACCATAAAAAAATATAAAACCTAGAAAAACCATAAAAATTATAAAATCAAGAAAAACCAAAAATATTTTTCGGGCATGTCTTTTAGTACGGTAATATTTACGGCCTTAGAAATGTCGATCAATATTGATACGGTGCCATAAATAGAGTCCGTATAAAAGTTGTACATTTTTAAAACATGCCCACAATGGCTTGTAGTTATTTCTGACTGCAACCCGATTTTCATATTAAAGTCACGTATTTCCTTGGAAAACGTTGGCTCAGAACGAGAATTAATTTTCTCGGGCATGATTTACAAGTCAAATCATGCAAAGGGATCAAGTTTACACCACGAATCAATCTTTTTCAAGATATTAATTGGAAATCTTTTCATCAATATTTGACTCTTTAAACAATGACTACAGCTCTTTAAATAGAAAACGGGTCATCGTTTAAGGGGGAGAAAATATTAAATCATCTTCGTCATCAAAACGATTTTCAAAAGTGTTTGTGGAAAATCAATGTCTAAATGGTAAATGAGTGGTCTTGTTTTGGAAAACGACTTGTGCTCGCTCAATGAGATAGGACTTACTTTAGATTTTGGAGATTTGCAAATAGGTTGCGATTGCTAAGTTGTGTGAAAGTTAACAGTGGTTAAGCTTAACAATGGTTAGAAAAAATGAAAAGTAATAAACCAAAAAGGAAAAGGAGTGAAAACTTAGGGGCTTAAGTGACAACTTGGGAAATTTGTCAAAAAATTGACCTAAGTCAAACCAAAACCCATCCCCCCGTTTTTCATTCACTGTTTCTTTCTCTCTACCGCCATTAACACACACTTAAACACACACAAGCTTTTTCAAATCTCATTTTAATCATCCAATCCATTTCCTTCGATCTTAAAGGTAATAACATCAAATCTTTAACTTATTAATTCGCCTAATTCATTGAATTCTCCTAAAGTAATTCGTTTGAATTAAAATTATCAAATTAGGGTTTGTCTGCCTTAATTTAGGGATAATTAATTAGGGTTTTTTGATGGGTTTTATGCGGAATAGCATTAGATGATGTTGCGTTGCTTTAGATTACCTTAGAACTCACAAACGCGGTTAGAATAATCTTTCATAAGGGTGTTTGTAAAGTTCCGGATGAACTTGGATAAAAACTTCCGAATGAAGGAATTTTCTGAAAAACTTCCGAATGAAGGAATGTTCTGAACGAACTTCCGAATGAAGGAAGTTCCGAATGAAGGACTTCCGAATGAAGGAAGTTCCGAATGAAGGACTTCCGAATGAAGAAGTTCCGAATGAAGGACTTCCGAATGAAGGAAGTTCCGAATGAAGGACTTCCGAATGAAGAAGTTCCGAATGAAGGACTTCCGAATGAAGGAAGTTCCGAATGAAGGACTTCCGAATGAAGGAAGTTCCGAATGAAGGACTTCCGATTGAAAGAAGTTCCGAATGAAGAACTTCCGAATGAAGAAGTTCCGAATGAAGAACTTCCGAATGAAGAAGTTCCGAATGAAGAACTTCCGAATGAAGAAGTTCCGAATGAATAACTTCCGAATGAAGAAGTTCCGAATGAAGGACTTCCGAATGAAGGAAGTTCCGAATGAATAACTTCCGAATGAAGAAGTTCCGAATGAAGAACTTCCGAATGAAGAAGTTCCGAATGAAGGACTTTCGAATGAAGAAGTTCCGAATGAAGAAGTTCCGAATGAAGAAGTTCCGAATGAAGAACTTCCGAATGAAGAAGTTCCGAATGAAGGAAAGTTCCGGATGAAGGATTATTTGATTGATAGTATTTGCCTGTTATATGTACTTGTTGAATTATGTTATGAAATGTGTTATGCTTAGAAGTAATAATGATACATATATTTTTGTGCATCAACCTTTCATGTCTTATCTTAAGCAGATACAATGACTAATCCAACAGTACAAGCAATCCAAGACTCTAGAGCATCAACTATTGCCGAAGCACGAACCCTCAAGTTCATACCAAACAATTACCGGCTGAAGCAAGTCTCAAAATCCACTCACCATGGTTTCTAAGTCTCCATAGAAATTCTTGATCAATCTCATTTCAAGAATGCTTTAAGAAGTACTGTCTCGGTGCCTTATGATTATATGTATGAGTTCTGGGCTACCAAGGAAATCACTTCAAACAAGATCACCTTCACTCTCGACAACAAGCAGCAGACAATTAAGGTTTCAGACTTCCGTAAGATATCTGGTATTCGGGATACACCCAAAGGTATGTCATTTTCGAAGGATCCTACCAAAGACGAACTCATGGAGCTGTTCGATGCTCTTGGATGTCCTGACATACGAGTTGCGTCTGAGTTTACCACTGCTAAAGTAGGACAACCTTGGAGAGCTATGTTGGGTATTCTCAGTAGATGTCTTACACCGAAAACAAGTGGGCATGATGCTTTGCGTAGTCCTATTATGAACATCTTCTATGGAATGTATAAAGGCGCAAATGCAGATTATGCATTGTTGTTATGGGAAGAATTCACCTTTCAACTCTTCCAAAACAAGAAGCTGAAGACTAATTTCTTTGCTTACCCTCGGTTTATCAAGCTTATCATCAACTATTGTATGAAGAATGATGTTACTATTGATAGGCGTGCAGCAAGTCGTTATCACTCTGAAGAGGCTGATCATACTGTAGATCTAAGGCATGAAGGACCTTCTGGTGGTGTGATTCCTGGTCTTATTCCCGATTATCTTCTGACGGATAAAATTAAAGGTTCTGCTGATTACAAGCTACTGCTGCTGGAAATCAAGAAGCTTAAAGCAAGCCTTCAGACTGGAGAAGATTCGTCTACTACGGTCAAGAGTAAAGGTAAACGCAAGGAACCAGCTGTTTTACCTGAACCCGAAACCAAGAAGAAGAAGATTGAGGCTAAGAAGGGAAAGGGCAAGGCTGATGAGTTAGTTCTACACGACGAAGAGGATGTTGATGTCGATCCTACTCTTGACAAGGCGGAGAGAAAAATGATGAAGATAGCTATTGAAAAGAGTTAGAAAGACACGGGAGGTAGTGGTTCGGGTGCACGGATAAATATTGAAGAAGAGTACGAGGAGCCAGAGGATGTGTTTGAGTTTGGATCACCTGAAAAGTATTCTACTTCGAAGGAGACGTCCATTCCTGTGTCAGCAAGTGTTGAAAAGGAGTCCGGTGCTCCTACAATTATGGTGTCAACTCAACCTTTAGCAACTCAACCTCCACCAATACAACCCTTACCAACCAGACCGGCTTCAACACCATTCCTTCCGCCTCCAATAACTCCCATTCTCAGTACTGTGGTCACAACCGAGCCTCTTCAATCAACCCAGAGCAGCTCTGCAACATCTACAATGGCTGCATTGGTGATGGCCGAAATGTTGGATAAACATACGGATAATCACAAAAGAGAAATGGATGAACTTCGCCAAGAGCTACATAGACGAGTTCAAAGTGAAGAAGCATCTAGGAAAGCCCAAGAAGAGATGCTTGCTAAGTTCGCTGCAGATATGGAATTGACGCGAAAAGCTCATGCAGAAGAACTAGCTCAGGTTAAGCAGGCTGAGGCTGATAAGCATGCTGTACGTATCACTAGACTTCAAGCGATGAGGGATAAATACAAGGAGCAGAAAGAAGCACTTGAAGCTTCTGTTGAAGAGAGAGTAAAAGAATCCGTTGAATCTATTATGCCTAAACTGCGTGATGAGTTGAAAACACTCGCGGCTGATAACTTGATGATCAAGTCATCCAATCCTTCTGAATCCGCATACAAAATTGCTTATGACTTGACGGATTTTGAATTGAAGAAGATCCTCAAAGCTCGTATGAGGGAACTTGGATCGTTTGATAAATCTAGGATACAACGGGCTCTCTACAAATCCCTGAATGACACTATCATGGAGGATGATAGGTTATTTAAAACGTTTGGAAGTGTGGTACCATACCACATTCTGCCTGAGGAAGAAAGGGAAGAAAGTGAAGAAGAAGAGGGTACTGGTGAAGACGAAGGTGAAGAAGAAGAAGAAGAAGAAAAGGATGATGACGATGACGATGATGGTGATGATGATGAGGATGATGATGATGGTAATGAGGAGAGTGCGAAGGGGAGCAACGAGGATAGCGATGAGAATGATGATGGGGGTAAACAACCTGAAAAAGGGGATAAGTTTGCTAGCTCAAAGAAACCTGCTAAGTCTGGAACCAAGTCCAAGAAAGATGCAGCGGCAAAGGAAAAATCTTCCTCAACGGAATCAAGACGATCCAAGTGGCGCCACGATGTGAATGCTACTACAGCGTCATCGATTCCTGGTACATCTATCACTGTATCTATACCTATTACCACTAACCCTGTTAGTTCTGTTGTTGTTGCTCCTGTGATTGCAGAATCGGTAACTGAACCTGAAGCTGCACAACACTCACCCGTTCATGACACCGCCGAGATGCCTGAATCTGAACCAGCAGATGTTCATGTCTCTACTCCTCTACAACAAGAACCACAATCTACTGTTCCTGAGTCAAGCACACGGGACTGGGCAGACACGTTGGAGATTGACGAGACTGCACCGCCACAGGCTTGGATCACGGCAGCGGCGCAATATGATCCAATCACGGACGCTGACAGAGATGTTCTATATCTCCGTATCCGTAGTCCGATTGACTTGTGTGCATTTCTTGCTCATGAGTATAAGACTTCGGTATTCCGTCTTTGGTGAAGAGAGCGCAAAAGGATAAAAGACTTCGCGGCAAAACCAGGTTAACCCAAATGGAGTTCGAGTATTATGCTGATGAGATCCTGAAAGCTCTGAATACCGTTCAACGACCAGGTCTTCATGATTCAGAAAGAGCTCCACCTCCACTTGATCCTTCTCAAGATAATCAGATTGCTCTTGACTTCTTCGTCACCAATGATCTTGTGTATCTTCTGAAGGGGTCATCAAAGTACGCAACCTCCCTGACCTTGCTGAAAGCTGCCAACTGGGGGACAATACCCTTTATCGAGGAAAAGGTAAACCGACTCTGGGTCCCAAAGGTAAATCGTAATTATGATATGTATGTTGTCATAGGTGCATCACACTGGGACGAACGAGTTCGAAGGGCGTACAGGGGCTGCTGCCTAGTTAACTCAGGAAGTAACGTTAGATCCGATATCCGCATCTCCAGCATCTTAGGGCTGAAAACTGAAGCCAAGAATGGCTATTATCATGTGACGGAGATTCGTCTGAAAAGGGAGGATGACAGAGAATACAAAATCCAGCAAGGAGATTTTTCTATCATTCGCCTTGAGGATATCGAAGATATGTTGCTTCTGATGACCCGTGATCAACTCACACATATTCCTCGTGAAGACCTCATTGCCTTGAATACGGCACTTCGTATGTTCACACGAAGCGTTGTTATCAAGAAACGAGTTGAAGATCTTCAGTTGGGAGTCGAAAGTTACCAAAGGAAGCTTAACCTAACCCGTCCAGTGAATCAAGTGTTACCTCAACATGTCAACAGATGTCCCTATACCGGCATTTCTGTTCCGAATTGTGGGATTTTCTACTTGAACAGTCGAGGGTTAATGAAGTTTATGAGGGTGGGTGAGCTTTATAAGTACAGTGATGGGACTCTCATCTACGTCAGAGGAAAGTTGGATCATCTCAATTCGGGTGGGACTTTACCAGAGATGACTGAGGATTGGCATCAGGGTTATCGGCAAATGGCGAAGTATGTGATCAAGAAGATCGATCAAAAGCTCCGTGAACGTAGATTGATGAGGAGTTTAGAAAGATTCGTTGGTGGTAGACCATATGGAGTGCACCACAAGTTACTGCAACGATCCATTTAATGGGTCGTACATTTCAGGTCCACTTTATATTGGTTTTAATTGTGAATATGTAAATTTGTGAATATTGTGCTTTAATGGCTTAATGTAGTGTTAAGGTATGATAATTTTTCAAGAATTTCTCACGAGATTCTATATCTTTCAAAATATATCATACTAACGCACTACAACTATCCCTTATTAAATTAAGGGGGAGCATTAACATGTTCTATGGCCAAACATCGATTTCATTTTTTACCCAAAGACTGGTTAATCCATTCAATATCCCAAATATTAATGGTTAACATTTTGGATAAGGGGAGAAAATGGGATTAAGGAGACTTAAGTGATACTTGGCTAATAGATGAAAAAGACTTAACGATAATCCAACTTAATATGTGTAAAGCACGTGTTAAGGGGGAGCGTTTTTGATGAACAAAACACCTAAGGTACGAAACTTTTGATTTCAATATCACAATTACTTTAGGTGATTTTCAATGATTTTTCATGGTGGCAATTCCTTCCCAAAACACGCTTAATTCACGACGAATGTGGTGACAAAAGGGTGGTAGGAATAGGTTTAGTCCAATGATTCATCAGAGCTGATGGAATCTTCCCAAGGACAATTCCCTAGTTAGAATTAGAAGTCCTAGGAAAGATGGAGAAAGAATGTGAACGTAGCTGAGTACCGACTAATTACTGATGCTAGCACTGGAACAATCACAACAAGGTGCTAGTGATGATGTATTGGTAAGTACTGAAGGGGTTGAAGAATGAAAAAGAAATGTAAAGATTAAGGGTGTAAAGAAAGAAGCCCTCCTTACAACTTTAGGCAGAAACCGGGTCAATACATATGCTATTGAGATCATTTTTGTTAATGATTCTCGATATTGAAGAAAGACGTCATGGACCCAGTGATGCAATGCACAACCCTTCCCAGCTAACTCAAATATCTCTCAAAAGGTATTTGTTTTAATCACACGGAGATCAACACGTTATATATTGGTTTATTCACTCCGAATAGACTGGTATTGAAAAGGTGGCACTCCTCTCCAGCCATCGCTCACTAAATCAAAACGCACAATCGAGTCTAGAGCCAAGAGATCATCAAAAGTCTCATTAGGACACTTTCCATTTATTCCTTGCTTTCTCACACACTGTGAAAAGTAAGAGATTTTCATGAGTCCTATGCAGTATTCCTATAATATTGCCAGAACATCCGAGTAATACGCAAGTATTACAATGAAGATGGAAATCCTTCTTGAGCCAACATCAAACAAGCTCATGGTAGGTTACACGTGCGGTTCTTTTAGAACCAATCTTGTGAAAAACTGGAAAGAAACAGTGGTTTAATTCTTAATTGAACTTAAACTCGTTCCAGGCCTCTACGCATTATCATATGATCTTGCCAGAACACTCAGAGTGACTCTTTATTGATTTACAGTGACGAGTGGAAATCCTTCTAGTGTTAACATCAAACAGCACTTGGTAGGTGACGTGCAAGATTCTTTATGAATTGAGCTCGTGACAACTGGAAAGCAACGATGGTAGGTTTCATGAATTGACGGCTTCAAATCACAAGGATAATTTATCCAAGTGATTCACTCTTTATGTTCGCATTCAGCTTTGGACGGTCGAATAAAGAGAACGGGTTTACCCGCGAAATCCTGTCAGGAAGTTACTTAATTGAAACTATCCGTCACGGGTACGATATCTAATATCGTCCAACGGTCTTCACCGACCAGAGGTAAAATGCTACCGAATTAGAATAAAATGTTCAAAGCCATTTTATTCGTGTCGTTGCTGTGTACCTGTTAAAGACGGTGGCGCGTTGCTGTGTACCTGTTGAAGACGGTGGCGTTGCTGTGTACCAGTTAAAGACGGTGGTGTTGCGGTGTACCTGTAGAAGTCGTTTCCACATGCTTATGTTTTTCTGCATCAAAGTTCAGCAAAAATTCAAGAAAGTACAAGATGAAGTCTTCCGCTGTATCAAACTCTGAAGCTTTCGAGAATTCAACAAAAAGACATAAGTGTGTGGAACATGGAGTCACGAGGAGGCAAGTTTCACAAGAAGGCAAAGATCGTACGTGAAAGGCCAGAAGAACAATGCTCTCAAGCCAAAGCCTAAAAGATCAAATCAAAATATTCACAACAAAAAGAAAAAGAAGAAAAGACTACGAGCTAAAGAACGAAGACTTAGTATAGTATGCTAGGTTTAGAACTTTGTAACATGGAGTGACCTCCCTTAGGGGGAGATTGTTAGAAATACGTTTTTACGTATATTAGAAGTATCGGTCACTCCACAATATTATTTATGTTGTAATAGCTCGTAGTTAACAAATAGTTAATAGTTACTTATTTAGTTAAGTAAGAACCGGCCCATGGGCTTGTCATGGGCCGGCCCAAGTCCATTAGAGGCTTGGAAGTATAAATACCCCTTTCCTCCTTGGAAAGGGGTTGGTTGTTGTTCACTTTGTGTTTCCACTTAATAAAATATCACATAGTTTTCTCTCACTTTCTCTCTCTAGTTTCTCTCTCTAGAAAACATCAACCCACTTCATAGATTCATAGGTTATCAATATTCTACATGGTCCCAAAACGGTACCTCAAAGATAAAATTGGTACATGCATTCCACTATCATTGTAACCTCTTTTACCTTAATCTAATAACCTATAATCACATCAAAAACAGAAACAAACACTATACAATAAAAATTAGCATAAAAAATTGTACATTTGTTACCTCCCCTTAACATATGCAGTAGTTATTGGTTGAGCATACCAATATGTGTTACCAAGAACTCAAATCTCTTAGTTTCAAATTCCTTGGTTAATAAATCAGCTACATTGTTATCTGTATGGATCTTCAAAACTTGAATAAGCTTTTTGTCATAAGCATCTCTTATTAGGCGATGTCTTATTTCAATATGCTTGGTTTTGGAGTGAAAGACTGGATTTTTGACAATGCAGATAGTACTTTCATTATCAATGTAGATTTTGGTATTCATGAAGTTGAAACCATAATCTAACAACGGATTTTGAATCTAAAGTACTTGTCCACAGCAATGAGCAGCAACGACATATTTAGCTTTAGTTGTAGAAGTTGCAACAATAGTTTGCTTCTTACACTACCATGATATGAATCTTCTGCCTAGGAATTGACAACCTCCTGTTGTGGATTTCCTATCATGATTAGCTCCAATATAATCACTGTCTGAGTAAGCTTCTAACTCAAATGTAGAATCTCTAGGATACCATAAACCTAAGTTAGGTTGACCTTTAAGATAATTGAAAATCCTTTTCACAGCATGTAGATGTGAATCCTTTGGATTGACTTGAAACCTTGAACAAGCACACACATCAAACATAATATCTGGTCTTGAAGCAGTAAGATACGTCAATGAACCAATAATTGATCTATACAAATGAAGATCAACATTTTCACCATGTTTATCTTTTGACAGAGACTTCTTGGCTTCAAAAGGTGTACTTGCTGATGTTCGTTTGCAAGTATTAAATTTATATTACAAGGTTTAGACAAAACAAGGGACTAAAATACAAACAAGGGCAAGTATACCCATTTCGTTCATAATATAGCTTGTAGTGGTAAGCCATGATCGTTCGCTGAGACTTAATTTCGTTTTGGTAATCAATATAATAATTGAAGAAAGAAATGATTGAAATAAATAACAATAGTAACAAGTATGACTAATATGGGGTAGTTTGTATAAGTTCGTGATGATGATACTAATGATCGAGATATGTTTATGTAGGTAAAGAGTGATAATCCTTTTTCGTCAAAATGGTGTTTGCACAATTTACTTAGTGTGATTCAAGACTTACGTTTATTTAAGCGACTAAGCTTAAAACAAGTTGCCAACGAGTTTAATATTTTATCAAGGTTTCTAAGCGGATCTCTCCAACCAAAGATTCAAAAGCATAGACAAGTTCTTAAAAACTTATTATAACAATTTGCGTTTCTTAACACCAAACTATCGTAACAAATCAACTCAAGATAAAATATGGTTTATAGAACTAGGTGGTAAAATGGTTCTACAACATTAGCTTGAAATAAATTATAAAGGATCATATCATAGCATCATCACTAATTATAGTCACATACCCATATAGTTACAAATAGCTTAGCATAACATAGTAATCAAAGTAACAAATACAGATGAGTAAGAGAAAATCATACTTAGATTGATCAAATGAACGAATACACAAGTGTCATGATTGTATCGTTTCTCCAAGAATCCAAGAGTGGAATACTCTCGTTACAAGTATTTCCAAAAAGTGGAATATACTTAAAATTTACTAAGAAAGCTAAAAATACTCGAGCTATGAAGTATTGAAGAGAAGAGGTGTGTGTAAAATGAGTAGAAGTGGCCTCTATTTATAGTGCTAGATGAGGGAAAATGTGCGCCACACTTTAGAGGTGTGGAATGTGCGCCGTACTTTTGTGCGTTCCAGAATCTTCTTTTAATAGTTTGTTTAGTTGCACATTAAGGACCCTTCTTTGTATATCTTCACATTGCTTCTTTAAACTTTATACATGCATGTAAAACGCAATATATTAAGTATTGAAAGCTCTTATTTATAATATAAAGTGGCATTATAATAACGGGTTGAATATGTATACTTAGGTCGTTATCAAATTCCTCCACACTTAGCTATTGCTTGCCCTCAAGCAATCAAAGCGAGAAAACAAATTAGATTTTTAAAACTTTTAAGTATTGTGAAGTATAATAGGAAAATGATTAAAAAATTTCTAAGTAGCAAAAGCAAATGTAAAAATAATTTTAGCACCTCACATGGATTGTAAAACCCGTATATAAAAATTTAAATATTAAATACGCAGTTTTGATCTATTATAAACTTTATACAATTATTCAAGAAAATAAATATTACGAATAAGTTAGTTACGCTTCAGAAAAATAAAACGCGGAAATTAAACGAGAACGTACGAATAAGATTTAGAAAAAAAAATGAAAATTATATAAGACTATAAGGGGCCGGTTCTTTAAAAAAAAGGAGGGACTTAATGGGCTTAGGCCCGGTTTTGTATTGTAAAAAAAATAAATACGGGGAGTTCCCCTTGACAAGTCAGGAAACAAAAAAAAGAATTAGGGTTACTCCTTGTCCCTGCCGACAAAAAAAAAAGTAGCCGCCGTGTTTTTGTTTGTTGTTTCCTTCCTTTGTTCTTCTGCTGCCGACGAATGATACAAAAAAAATGAATAAGGAAACATTCGTGAGTTTGGTTGAGGACGTTTGATTCCAGATCCCTACCACGCAAATCATGGTAACCAATCTCGTTTTATCTTCTTTATTTTTTGAATCACGAATCCAAACCATGAAGGTTCGAGTGGTGTTTGAACAGCAGGGAAACCGAGAGCATAAAGCTCTCGGTGGTGTCTTTGCTGACCAGCCGTGACCCAAAGCAGGCGCGACTTGGTGTTTCTTGGCCCATCCGTGAACAAACAACCCCAAACAGGGGACACGAGCCAACAGGGGTGTGTGTGTATACTTTAACAATGGGGAAAATAGATCAGCAGGGTGCGTTTGGGGCTGCAGTTCCAGCAGGGGTGTTTGGCATGGTCAGGGGGTGTTGTTTAATAACGGTGGGAACAGAAAGCCAATCAGTGGGAACTACATAAAAACAGTGACAATGATATTCAGACCAGTGGGTACATGTTTAAACAGAATTAAAAAGATTTAAATCCGATGTTAGCGACAGTTTAGCGACAGTATTTCTGTCGCAGTTTTAATGATAGATTCTGGCAGCTTTTAGTCACAGTTTTAGTGACAGTTTTTTCTGTCGCTAATTCTAGTAGACAGATTTGATATATAGATTGAATTGTTTTAGTGCGACCGAGAGTGGGGTATCTCGGTAGGCTCGGGACTATAATTAAAATGATAAAAACGACGACTTAATTATACCTTATTTAATTCACTTTTATTATTAAATGTTTTAGATGATTTATGTAGTAAATTAATTTATTTATACTAAACTAGTTTTATAAATTAATTAAAAGAGTATAATTTTATTAAATGAATTAAATTATTTGGGAAACCTTCTTAATTAGGAAACTTTCTATTTTTAGCAGGTTATCAAATATAGAATTAGTATAAACGTCGGAACGCGTTTTATACCGTAATTAATAGTAGAACGAAAATACGTTAATCAGAAATATTAGAACACTCAGATTTATCAGGTTATACACATACAGTATATCAAGAATAAAATAAATTAAACTATGAACAGATAAGAATCAGAAACAGTAAACAGTAATCAGATAACTTATTACGTGTCCATTATTTATGTAGTAACCGTGAAGTCGAAATAGATCTTTCAGCTTTCAGTCTTATTTCATTACTGGACACGAGGTACGGATTTCCCGCCTTTCAGTAAGGACTTCCTTTCTATGCATGATTAGGATTTCCCGTCTGTAGCCAAATGTTTTCCCCAGTACATTTTATAAATTATCTGAAATTATTTTTAACTAAGATATTGCCTGAGCCTTATATACAAGCATGACCAGTCAGTAGTACTAGTTACGGAGGTACCGTAGCCCTGAAACTTGAGGCACTGGTGTCATGACTCACCTGCGGGAGAGTGATATCCCGTAGTGTTCCACTCAGTTCAGCTTGGCTATTTTATCAGTATTATTAGTGGGGCATATGGATGCATCCTAAGCTTATCAGTTTACAGTTATCAGGTGAATGTGGTGTGTGCTCTACATCCTTCACATTAGAGCTGATCCCTCCACCCAGCACAGTATTTATAGGTCACCCCTCTACAGTATTTAGAGGTCACCCCTCTACAGCATGACGAGGTCACCCCTCCAGTTACTCATGCAACAGTTGTTACAGCACATGACCTATATAAGCTCTTGGCAATTAAAATACAGTAAATGCATGTTTTCAGATTAACAGATAACAGTTCAGTTTTATTATTTATAAATCAGACTTATCAGATTTTCTACAGTTTTCATCACACTCCGCATATCAGTCTTTCAGCTTTAGTAATTATTAATTATTTCAAGTTCAGTATATTCTTATCATGCATTATATCCGTTCACTAAGCGTTATGCTCAGCCGTAGTTCTTTCATGTTCTAACGGCAGGTACACCAGGACACTTTTAAGATTCCGAGAGCATGTGCATTGGATGGAAGCAATCCAGACTTCTTTACTTTATGCACTTCATTTTATATTGCCTGTTGGACATTGTTCAGTCCTTTCTTTCAGTATTTTACTTTTCATGTTTTGAGCTTGTTGGATTACCGATGTTTGATTCCGGTATTTCCGTTATGGTCAGTTAATGTTTTAGGACATTTACCTTATTCTTTGATGACACGCCATAAATACACGTAACGGTCCACTTATCATAGTGGGGTGTTAAAATTATGGTATGAGAGCGTAAGGTTCGACCTGTAGGTTCTAAAACTCGACCTGTGACTAGTGGGTAGTCACCAGGAACTTCCGAGATGTTGGCGTTGTTATCTTTCAGGTTTCTCATGCATTTATCCGTCAGTTTTCTTCATTTATCAGTCAACTTTCTTATAGTTTTTGACTAAGTAAAACGTTGGTACAGGACTGGCCATATTTATTCGCATGTGCTTTTCATTCGAATTTTGTTTTGGTGAACCGACCCATAGGCGTTCACCCTTGCCCGTTCAGATTTTGTATTGGTAACCCGATCCATAGGCGTTTACCCTTACTCATGAAAGATTCATGTTTTCAGTCGGATGTAATTAGGTGAATTCACCCATATGCGTTCACCATTTCTCAGGTCAGATTTCATTCTTTTCAGTCAAATGATGTTTCGTGAACCGATCCATAGTTGTTCACCTTTGTTATATCATGAGATTACATACAATTTTGACAAGTATGGATTGGACTACCGCCAACAATATTTAGTCCAAGATTGTAAATTTCTATACATGATAGTTCTCATAAAAATTTAGACAAGTATGGATCGAACCAGAATCGCCCATACTTAGTCACATGCTTTCTCTTGTAAATTATGTGGATTGAACCATAGTCATCTACACCAGTTGATGTTAAACCTCAGTTGATTATACTTTTATGTTCTTTGTAACAATCAAGTTTTCATACCCTCACGTGGATGTCGTTTTCATGCTGATTAAGTTCATGTCTCCTTGTGAGGTTTTCGTTTTCAGCAAGGTGATGATGTTTTCATGCTAAGATACAGAAGGGTTACAGTAAAATCCTGTTTTTAAATCATGTTTGGTCTTCATCAGTCATGTCTTCATGCTAACCATCGATGAAATTCTGTTTAATCATATTCTCAAAACTCTATACAACCAGCTTTAAGTCCACGAAGGAATTACCAGGCTATCATGTTACTCATTTCAGTTCAGTTTACTACCGTTTAAATCAATTCATTTCTTTGACCATGTCAGACAAGCGACACCAGCATCGGTCATCCCATAAAATTTCCACTAGTTCCATGTACAATATTTCATTTGTACCCCATGTACAATGTCTCAGTTATACCCCATGTACAGTGTCTCAGTTATGCTCCATGTACAGTATTTCATGAGTACTCCATGTACAGTGTCTCAGATATGCTCCATGTGTAGTATTCATTTTGTACTTCATGTACAGTAGTCCAGGTGTACTCCAGGTACCCTACTCCATAGATATTACTAATCGATCCTCAATCATCTCAGGCGTTGCCACTTGTCGATATTCTACCAGATGCTGATGCTGCTCGTGAGTTGAAGATTTACCAGATACTGATGCTGCTAACAATTTGAAGACCTCGCGAATGTTGATGCTGCTGATGCTTTGGAGATTTCTCAAGATGTTGATGTTGTTTATACTATGAAGACTCTGCAGAACAAGGTCAAAAACTATAAATTTGAAATTTCTGACAAAAAAAAATCTCAATCATGAGACACTACCATTCCATTCCTTGCTTTTACCTTCTTAGCTAGATGTCACACTTCACTCAACTAACCTTTCATTCAGAAGAGTGGGAACCAGAACCCAGTCGGCCACTCAGCAGAATAGTTACATGAATCACTGTCATGATAATGATCGTCATAAATTGACAGACAAAGTAGTAGTGACAACCACCATGCTAATAACTAACCAGTCAGTAACCATCGGAACTCCGAAATGGACGTGACCAGAAATACAGAGGTCAGCGGTCTCACTGGTCCGCCAACCCTAACAGTTATCAAAAAATTTCAGCCTTGTTCAGATACACCTACTAAAACACATGTCAGGACATCAGTCAGGATACATGTCATGAGAATATTTTCTCAATGCACGAGACAAGACGTGCAACTACAGTATGCTAACTAAACCAGGCACTCAAAAATGAGGTTACCCTCCAAAGGGGTATACCCGCCCTGTTATGCCACACATGAATCAGACCATTAGAGATCCACTTACCATCACTGAAGTATTATTCAGGTTAGACATGAAATATTCATTCTGTTGAGTACAGACAAACACATTCAACAAGATCTGCCATGCTTGATCAATTACTCATATGTCAGTTTTACCTAAATCAGGTATTATCTACTTCCCACCCAGAAAAGAACTCCAGAGTACAACCCGTATTTATTAAAGATTTCCGATCAGTTAACGACGAGATCCGTCTTACTAAATCCCAAATATATTCATTATACTTTCTGCCAAAAAATAGTAAAAATTATTTCTGCCTTACAAGCGCGTGACTTACCAGTCCATAACTACGGAGACTTTTAGCTACCAGTTATAAATTCACTTCTGTGATTCCTTAAAATTCATGATCAACAAATTATTCCAGAGTTCTCAGATAGAATTTCAGAAAGTTTTCCAGAAATTCCTTCCTAACCATGAGGCAGAATTTAACATCAAGCTTGTCTCAAGAATCGAACCTGTTCCAAAACTCTTTATTGCAGGGCTTCAACTAAGTTAAAGAGTTACAGCATTTGCTGTAAGAGTTACAGGAACGAGGCTTTAATCGTCCTAGCACACCCCCAGAAGGTGCACCGTGTTATGTCTATCAGAAAGAAGGCCGGTAACATGAGATCATGTATCGATTACCAAAAACTTTACAAGATCACCATTCATAATCGATGTCATCTCGTGTATAGAAGGTTTACCAGACCTTCTATGATGCCTTGAATATTTTCCAGAAAAATTCACAATCATACCACCATCAGTGGTGAGAGAAAGAACATGATGTTTTCCAGACTATTGTTGCACACGTTATGGTTCCCCTAATTTTTATTTTGATTTAAACTTCTGAGCTCCCTAATGCTCTAGCTATAGTATAAAATTTATGAATAAAAATTTTCATGAATTCTCAGACAAAATCACTAGTATATTTATCGATAATATCCTGATCTGCTAAATTCTAGAGGAGAACAAGGGGATTATATATTTTACGATTCCGCAGATTCTCCGATAGGAAAAATCATATGAGCAGTTTTCTAGATGTATATCACAGATGAACAAAGCGGCATTTCTGAGCCACCCTACTTTAGCAGAAAGAAATTTCAGATAATCCTGCAAAGGTGAAGGTCATCACCTGATGGTCCCGACCGACGCCTGTGAATGAGGTACAAAATCTTTTAGAACTCAACTGACTGCTACCGCAGAAATTGTTGGCAGCTCTCACTAAAAATTCTTCCATGACTATTCAACCTGATTTCCACCAAAATGTTCCGTAATTCCAGGCAGAATTTTGATAAGAAGTAGTATCACACATTGATGCAGCTATGTTCATATCTAGGTGCCTGCCATTCCAGCAGGTTTAAGATAGAACGCCGTCATGCTATCGAGTTAATTACTACCAACAGAAATTCTGGACCGAAAGGAGACAAGACTCCATAGAGATTGTTATCAGTATACCACAGATTCAAAAGAAGTATGATACTATCTAAGTCATCGTCGGCCACTTAACCCAGCCCACACACTTTCTTCCGAAGGGATATCGCAGTAGCAGATCTGTAGGAAATTCAGCAATAGATCGTACAACTTCTAAGTACTCCATCAACAATCAGGTCAGATAGAAATTCACGTTCACGAATCATGCTCACATTCATGTTCACGTTTGCATCTCACGTTCACATTATGATGTTGTTTTAGTCCACGCTTGTGCTACCTTATGAGGTAAGTTCATACCCTCAGATTCGTGTTCCATCTCAGAATACACGTTTCACAGCTTGTTACTGAATACGGTCACATAAAGCTTAAGAAACCAGAATCAAGTTTAGCATAGTTTTTCCATACCCAGGCAGACGTTACACATCTCAGGCCGTATTGTTGGCATTGCTTCCTCAGTCAGCATACGTTCATGAAATGTCTAGTATCACGTTCACAGCGTGTTCCACAGATCACGTTCACGACATATTCCATGGCAGCATTCATCAGATGATCGTGAACCACGTTCACAATTTCTCACATAGTACGCTCACAATTATTCACGTAGTTCGTCCCTATATGTTATAGCAGCTTGCTCAGAGATATAAATGTTATCTTGTCAAGATATTTGTACGTACATGTTCATGTATACTACATGCTATAGCTTATTCATTCCATCAGATTCAAAAAATCCATCTTAGGTACGGAACCAGAAACTATTCAACATCATCAGGACAGGGTCATCAAGACCAAGATTTTTATTATGTTTAGACCTTTGAAGGAATCGTTTCGAGCGGGAAGCCACTCGAGACGGAGGAATCCATCCGGACCTCTCATCCTTCTTCCTTCAATAACTCAGTTAAGTTCTCCCAGACATGTTACGTCCCATGTCCGCTTCAGCCACGTCATGTTACATATTCACTTCAGTCATGCCATGATATACCTCTCAGCAGTAGTATGTCTTAATTAGAAGACGAATTATCTTCCAGCATACACGTCTTTCAGCTTATGAGTACTTTCAGCTTTTACTTCGATCAGCTTAGATTACCTTTAAATTCGAGGACAAGTTTTCCGTTTTTGAGGGGAAGAATTGTAAAACCCAGTATAGTCGTATCCTTAATTCGAGGACGAATTATTCTTTTTAATGGGGGAGAATTGTAAAACCCGTATTTAAAATTTAAATATTAAATACGCAGTTTTGATCTATTATAAACTTTATACAATTATTCAAGAAAATAAATATTACGAATAAGTTAGTTATGCTTCAGAAAAATAAAACGCGGAAATTAAACGAGAACGTACGAATAAGATGTTGGGTAAAAAACTTGATGTGGCAGAAACTCAAAATCGAAGGACATTTACTCAAGCGTTGACAAGAGTAATATAGACGTTAACAAGAGCAATGTAGGCGTTGACAAAAGTCAACAAAAGTCAAACGCAGTCAACAAAAGTCAACGCTGATGGATTTGATGGAGAATTCTATTTACAGAATATATTGGATATATTCTAAATAATATATTCAGTATATATATCTATAGAAATAGAATATTTAGTTGTTTATTTGATTTTATCTCTTGTAGATTCTGTTCCTTCCACTATAAAAGGAACAAGGGTCTTAGGTTTTATTCATTCAATTCATTCACAATGTAAACCTAAAGTGTGTGTCGACTAGGTGTAGGATTCAATGTACACACACCTAGTGGTTGTTCGTTATTAATATAATGGGCAATCCAATTGTGTTTTAATTCATGTTTCGTGCCTAAACACCTTGTTAATGGTTGTTGTTCTAATTCCGCTTTGATTGTTTAATCATATGAACAATGATCATTCCTAGTAGCTTAAAAGATCCGGAAATCAAGGTTTCCACAATTGGTATCAGAGCCTCGTGGCTCGTGATGCTAGGAGCTTAAAAGATCCGGAAAACAAGGTGTTCGTAATGTTGAAAAGAAGAAAAATCCGTCTAGGGTTTTTCTGGACGTTTTTGTGTGCGCAGCAGTATTCAGAATGTCATAACTTTTGATTGAACCGTTGGATCGTCACGAAATTTTATATGTGTGTTCTACATACATAGATCTAAACATCCACCAGAGGGATTGTCGAGTTTTATCCCCAGGCAAAAGTTATTAAGCGTCAAAGTCACCAGTAAGGATGAATGCAGTTTTCTGTGGACAGCCATGTTCAAAACACGTTTTCTCCTTCGTTAACCGTTGGATCTTCGTGATTTTTGAACTGTAGATTCTTGGCACTTGTGTCTAGTATCTCACCGAAGGGATCTTTGATCTGAGCCCTAATGAAGAAGTTATTCAAGGTTGAAGTTCGCTGTTTAAGGTAATGATGTTCTTGCTTTTCACATGAAATCATGACCTAGGGTTTCTCAAACCCTAGATCGACATAAAAAGCAGAGTATTACGTTGTTCGTGGCTGTTAGAATGTTATTGTTGCTGTCAAATATATGATCAAGAAGTAAATTAGGGTTTATCATAAAACCCTAAATCCATGAAGTAACAAACAGATCGTGATTTTTGGCATCAAGTAGCAAATCATGTATATCCTACTGTTGGTGATCGTGGTCTTGATGAACACAAGGAAACAACAACTAAAGATCGTCATGATAGTTCTCCTATTTTCATGAAAAGAATTTGTGTGTCATATCATGAGATATACGATACTGTTTCTTATGATTGGCTCGTACATATGCTTAATATATTATGTACGCTCGTTTTTTATTGGAGGAAAAATGGAGTGTTCACACGATGAAGATCTTCTCATTGGAGGAGAGTTTGTGTGTTCACACGGTCCAGAGAGTCACACGTTTGGAAGTTATGTGTTCACATGGTTAACAAAAAGGTCTATGTTTACACGGTTCTATAATTCTAATTGATGGATATCTTGATTTGTTACAAGATAAATATGGAAGCTGCGTGGATATATTCAACAGAAGTGGAAGCTGAAAATAAAAACCTTATTTATAGGGATTTTGTTTAAACTTTCTATTGAATGCCTTTATTGAAAGGAATGACGTGTGAATTATGCAGATCGCAGAAAACAAAGCAGACATGGAGAACAAATTGTTTACCAAATTTATAGCAACTTTATGGGATTGTGTTTATTTCCTTATAAATACTTCCTATAATTTTGGGACTCAATTTGGACATATTATATATGACGAGGCTTTAAGAATGAGACATGACGCTGACAAGTTTGAAATTGACGCTGACAGGAAGTGTTTTGACGCTGACAGAATAAGTCAACGCTGACAGCGTTGACAGTGTCGTCCGATATATGAACTTCAACGCTGATAGGTATTGTCCGATATTGGACAATACATCTGCCAAAGATATTGGACAGAAGAGGATATTGGACAACACAGGAATTGCTGCTGTTTGAGAAAATTGGACGTTTTTAGCACACAAAAAGGTAGAATTTACACACGAAGGTACATGGAATCTCCGTTATAATTTAGAATATCATGTTGATATTAATGGCTCGGATACTTTTGAAAGGAATTAATGATTTTAAAGCGAGTTAACAACAATTCGTGAGGTAATTTATTGGATTTGATTATGTAATCGAGGTAGCCTTGTAAAAGAGTTATCCATCCAACAACTTTTACATATGATATGAAGAATAAGTTTCGTCATGAAGAGGTGTTGGTTTAAGGGGAAGAATTCTTATGGTAAGTTTGATGATTGAAGAAGATTTTCGCGAGTTTGTGTTCTATCATATCTTAAAGTTGTGCACTCTCAGCCATAGACTTTAAAGGTAACTTGTTCGTGCTTTACATGATTGGTGATGAAGACTTGTCATAACACTTGAAGGAGTTACATTATCGTGCTCAGTGTCTCACAAAGGATGAGAATATTAACAAGGGATTGAGGTCTACTTATAATTTGCCTAGTATAAGTTCTTCATCACGTGGATAATACAAGACATGGAACACAAGGTTGGGTTATTCTACTTCTACATCAAAAATATTATATTTGTTTTTCTTCAAGATCATTACACAGAGCCTACATATGGAGAATCTTCAACATTGCAACATTGTTTACATCCTTGTTGATGTGACAAAAAGGGGAAGAAATACATGCTACACTTGAGGGGAAGCAATTTGAAGATCATGTACAACTTACAAGAGATACACATAGAGTTTTGCCACTATCAACTAGGGGAAGATTGTTGGGTCAAAAAGTTGATGTGGCAGAAACTCAAAATCGAAGGACATTTACTCAAGCGTTGACAAGAGTAATATAGACGTTGACAAGAGCAATGTAGGCGTTGACAAAAGTCAACAAAAGTCAAACGCAGTCAACAAAAGTCAACGCTGATGGATTTGATGGAGAATTCTATTTACAGAATATATTGGATATATTCTAAATAATATATTCAGTATATATCTATAGAAATAGAATATTTAGTTGTTAATTTGATTTTATCTCTTGTAGATTCTGTTCCTTCCACTATAAAAGGAACAAGGGTCTTAGGTTTTATTCATTCAATTCATTCACAATGTAAACCTAAAGTGTGTGTCGACTATGTGTGGGATTCAATGTACACACACCTAGTGGTTGTTCGTTATTAATATAATGGGCAATCCAATTGTGTTTTAATTCATGTTTCGTGCCTAAACACCTTGTTAATGGTTGTTGTTCTAATTCCGCTTTGATTGTTTAATCATATGAACAATGATCATTCCTAGTAGCTTAAAAGATCCGGAAATCAAGGTTTCCACATAAGATTTAGAAAATAATGAAAATTATATAAGAATATAAGGGACCGGTTATTTAAAAAAAAAGGAGGGACTTAATGGGCTTAGGCCTGGTTTTTTATTGTAAAAAAAATAAACACGGGGAGTTCCCCTGGACAAGTCAGGAAACAAAAAAAAAAGAACTAGGGTTACTCCTTGTCCCTGTTGACAAAAAAAAGAAAGAAAAGTAGCCGCCGTGTTTTTGTTTGTTGTTTCCTTCCTTTGTTCTTCTGATGCCGACGAATGATACAAAAAATGAATAAGGAAACATTCGTGAGTTTGGTTGAGGACGTTTGATTCCAGTTCCCTACCACGCAGATCATGGTAACCAATCTCGTTTTATCTTCTTTATTTTTTGAATCACGAATCCAAACCATGAAGGTTCGTGTGGTGTTTGAACAGTAGGGAAACCGAGAGCATAAAGCTCTCGGTGGTGTCTTTGCTGACCAGTCGTGACCCAAAGCAGGGGCGGCTTGGTGTTTCTTGGCCCAGCCCTGAACAAACAACTCCAAACAGGGACACGAGCCAACAGGGGTGTGTGTTTATACTTTAACAGTGGGGAAAATAGATCATTAGGATGCGTTTGGGGCTGTAGTTCCAACAGGGGTGTTTGGGACTGTCAGCAGGGGTGTTTGGCATGGTCAGGGGGTGTTGTTTGATAACGGTGGGAACAGAAAGCCAATCAGTGGGAACTACATAAAAACAGTGACAATATTATTCAGACGAGTGGGTACATGTTTAAACAGAATTAAAAAGATTTAAATCTGAAGTAGCGACAGTTTAGCGACAGTTTTTCTATCGCAGTTTTAATGATAGATTCTGGACAGCTTTTAGTCACAGTTTTAGTGACAGATTTTTTGTCGCTAATTCTAGTAGGCAGATTTGATATATAGATTGAATTGTTTTAGTGCGACCGAGAGTGGGGTATCTCGGTAGGCTCGAGACTATAATTAAAAGGATAAAAACGACGACTTAATTATACCTTATTTAATTCACTTTTATTATTAAATGTTTTAGATGATTTATGTAGTAAATTAATTTATTTATACTAAACTAGTTTTATAAATGAATTAAAAGGGTATAATTTTATTAAATGAATTAAATTATTTTGGAAACCTTCTTAATTAGAAAACTTTATATTTTTAGTAGGTTATCAAATATAGAATTAGTATAAACGTCAGAACGCGTTTTATACCGTAATTAATAGTAGAACGAAAATACGTTAATAAAAAATATTAGAACACCCAGATTTATCAGTTTATACACATACAGTATATCAAGAATAAAATAAATTAAACTATGAACAGATAAGAAACAGAAACAGTAAACAGTAATCAGATAACTTATTACGTGTCCATTATTTATGTAGTAACCGTGAAGTCGGAATAGATCTTTCAGCTTTCAGTCTTATTTCATTACTGGACACGAGGTACGGATTTCCCGTCCTTTCAGTAAGGACTTCCTTTCTATGCATGATTAGGATTTCCCGTCTGCAGCCAAATGTTTTCCCCAGTACATGTTATAAATTATTTGAAATTATTTTTAACTAAGATATTACCTGAGCCTTATACACAAGCATGACCAGTCAGTAGTACTAGTTACGGAGGTACCGTAACCATGACACTTGAGGCACCGGTGTCATGACTCACCTGCGCGAGAGTGATATCCCGCAGCGTTCCACTCAGTTCAGCTTGGCCATTTTATCAGTATTATTAGTGGGGCGTATGAATGCATCCTAGGCTTATCAGTTTACAGTTATCAGGTGAATGTGGTATGTGCTCTACATCCTTCACATTAGAGTTGATCCCTCCACCCAGCATAGTATTTAGAGGTCACCCTCTACAGTATTTAGAGGTCACCCCTCTACAGCATGACGAGGTCACCCCTCTAGTTATTCATGCAACAGTTGTTACAACACGTGACCTATAAGCTCTTGGCAATTAAAATACAGTAAATGCATGTTTTCAGATTTAACAGATAACAGTTCAGTTTTATTATTTATAAATCAGACTTATCAGATTTTATACAGTTTTCATCATACTTCGCATATCAGTCTTTCAGCTTCAGTAGTTATTAATTATTTCAAGTTCAGTATATTCTTATCATGCATTATATCCGTTCTCTGAGCGTTGTGCTCAGCCGTAGTTCTTTCATGTTCTAACGGCAGGTACACTAGGACACTCTTAAGATTCTGAGAGCATGTGCATTGGATGGAAGCAATCCAGACTTCTTTACTTTATGCACTTCATTTTTATATTGCCTGTTGGACATTGTTCAGTCCTTTCTTTCAGTATTTTACTTTTCATGTTTTGAGCTTGTTGGATTACCGATGTTTGATTCCGGTATTTCCGTTATGGTCACTTAATGTTTTAGGACATTTACATTAAGCTTTGATGACACGCCATAAATACACGTAACGGTTCACTTATCATAGTGGGGTGATACATGGATAGTGTTTGGATTTTAAGTTCACACAAATGTCACTCACAAAGGATAAATGTAAGCTAACACTCAAGTAGCTCGGTCATAAAATAGATAACTACCATAGGCTTGTACATGACACATAAATATAACCGTTGCGGCGTGAGCACCAGATAAATTTTCAAAGAAGCAAAATGTGATAAATGATGTGGGGTTTAAGAACAAAATATGCCTTGTCAAAGTCGTAGAACAAACTATACTAGAATACTTTATTTCTTTTTCTTTTTTTTGAATGAACATCATATATACTTTTTGACTTGACAATAGATAGGCATCATATCGAGATAATAGAATGAGGGATAATATAGCACATAGGTACGAGTGCAATATATTTTAGCAAGCCAATGTAGCTTAACTAAAATGATAAAATGGTGATTTATTTTTCCTCTTTTTGAAAATATCTATAAATTAACCTCACTGCGGTTTAGTAAATGATGATCAAGCACAAGTTCTGAAGCATACTAGATTATCAACTTTCACACAATATAGAGAAATATAAGGTTAGGTTTTCTCACATATTTGGTGGATGGTTTTTGTGCTTAGTTATAGTGTCAATCAATGAGATTTTTACTTTGCTAAAACTTTATTTATTTACAAAACATATATATTTTTATTTTATGTCAAAAAGATTTTCATGTGGAGAAAAAAAATTATTATTATTTTTCCTATTTGTCTCCTCCTCCACACTTAAGGTGAACATCGTCCTCGAGGTGATAACTGATAAGAATTAAAAATAGTAAAAATGCAAAGGGAAACGAGAACTTCCCAGGGCTAAGTAGAAAATTACGGGACTTCAAGAGATGAATCCAGCTTAGAGCTCCAAGTTTGCTATTTTCCTACATGATGTCATAAAACAAAAAACACATGCAAAATATATACAATGACGGTTTTATTTATTTTACAAGTCCTCCTCCACACTTAAGGTGAAAAGTGGGGGATAAATTCGGATTGCCTTCCGAGAAGCGCTAAGTTTAGAGTCTTCAGCCAGACTCGGCTACTCGGATTTATTTTAAAAATAATGGGATTTCTTCTTCATCGAATTCATTACAGTTTTATTCTTCATGGTAGAGCTTGAGTCTATGTCCATTGACAATAAAAGGGGTATTTCTCGACCGTATAGTTCAACATATCCAGATGGATATTGGTGGTTCACTGTATAAGGTTCAGTCCATCTCGAAGTAAGCTTAGGTTGCTTGAATTTATATTTCGAAATAAAGAGAAGTACTTTCTCTCCATGTTTGAATTATTTTCTTTGTCGCAGTTTGTGATCATGCCACACTTTGGTTCGTTCTTTATATAAACAAGAACTTTCATAAGCTTGATGCCGAAATTAATCTAACTCATGAAGTTGGAATATACGTTTTTCTCCAGCTGCAATAAGATTAGGGTTGCAGATCTTAAGTGCCCAATATGCACAGTGTTCAATTTCTATTGGTAAGTAGCATGTTTTTCCATACAAGAGCTTGTACGGTGTGGTTCAAGTTGGTGTTTTGAATGCGGTACGAAAGGCCCATAGAGCATCTTCTAATTTTTGAGACCAACAAGCAGGGTTGTTTTGGACGGTCTTTTCAAGTATTCATTTAAGAGCTCTATTAGTGTTTTCAACTTGGCCACTCGTTTGAAGGTGGTAAGATGTGGAAAATCGGTGGTTGACTCCATATCTTTTCATGATTTTTTCCATGAGTTTGTTACAGAAATGAGTTCCTCAGTCGCTTATTAGTGCTTTTGGAATTCCAAAACGACAGAATAATTTCTTTAAAAATGCTATAACAACTCTTGCATCATGTTAGTTTGCAAGGCTTGAGCTTTGGCCCATTTCGATACATAGTCAACGACGACTAAAATGTATTCACATTTATAAGATTTAGGAAATGGTCCCATGAAGTCGATACCCAACACGTCAAAGATTTCGCAGACTTGGATATTATTTAGAGACATTTCATCATTTTTGTAAGATTCCTAGTCCTTTGACATGCTTCGCATAATCGTACTAAGGTATGAGCTTCACGAATAATCGTAGGCCAGTAAAAGCCAACGTCGAACACTTTTTTAGCGGTGGTGTTCGCAGCGTAATGTCCTCCGGTCGGTCCGTAGTGACATTCATCGAGAAGTTTTCAAGATTCAGATATGGAAATACAATGTCGGATCATTCCATCGGAACATATTCTAAAAAGGTGAGGTTCGTTCCAAAAATATTTTTTGAGTTCAGAAAAGAATATTTTCTTTTGTTGATGTGTCATTCTCTTTCGTAAAATACCTACAGCCAAATAGTTTGCAAAGTCTGCGAACCATGGTGTATTGTTAGTATTTATTTGCATTATGTGTTCATCGGGAAAATCATCAATTTTATCATCGCAAGAGTCATCATTAACTCTGCGAGATAAATGATCGGCAACAACATTCACAGCTCCTTTTTTATCTTTAATTTCTAAATCAAATTCTTGTAAAAGCAATATCCATCGTATGAGACGAGGTTTGGCGTCTTGCTTTTTAAAAAAGTATTTTGAAGCTGAGTGATCGGTGTAAACTATTGTTTTTTACAATACGAGGTATGATCGAAAATTGTCAAATGCGTAAACTACAGCCATGAGTTCTTTGTCCGTGATGGTGTAATTTTGTTGGGCTACGTTTAGAGTTCTACTAGCAAAGTACATGGGATGAAATTGTTTTCCATCTTTTTGTCCAAGGACGGCTCCAAGGGCATGTTCACTTGCATCGCACATAAGCACAACTGGAAGATTCCAATTGAGGCTTGCAATAATTGGTGTGGATGTATGCTTTGCTTTGAGAGTTTCAAATGCTAAAAGGCATCCATCATTAAAATCAAATGCTCTTTCTTTTTCTAGAAGTTGAGTTAAAGGTCTTGCGATCTTCGCAAAGTCTTTGATAAATCGTCGGTAAAAACCGGCATGACCTAAAAAACTTCTAATGCCTTTCACATTAGTAGGTGGTGGGAGTTTTGAGATTACGTTTATTTTTTTATTTGTCAACTTCTAAGCATGTGCCAGACACTTTGTGTCCAAGCACAATTCCTTCTTTAACCATAAAGTGACATTTTTCCCAATTTAGCACAAGATTTTCTTCTTTATATCATGCTAACATTTTATCAAGATTGCTAAGACATGTGTCGAAAGAATTTCCAAAGAAGGAAAAATCGTCCATGAAGACTTCGACTGATTCTTCAATCATATCGTGGAAAATTGCAATCATACACCTCTGAAAAGTAGCAGGTGCATTGCATAGGCCAAAAGGCATGCGCCTTGATAACGCCTAAATCCAACATGTTTTTAGGAGCGTTATCCGTACTTTTGTACATGTATATTGGTTAATTATATGATACTTTTGTGCATATTTGTGCCCAATTGTGTTTGCAAGTCTTTGTGTAGCCAATTGCAGGAATGGAGTATAAAACAACATAAAAATGAAGAATTGTACGAGTACGAAGAATCCTAGTCAAGTTCAAGACCCGTATACAAGTTACAAGCCTTTGAAGATCAATTTCGGGTGCAAGAACAAGTATTTCCAAGGAGCAAATAAAGATATTCAGCATGAAAGTTGCCACCATCAACATACATCCAACTTGCCACTGACAAGAGTGAAGTTTCCACCATCAAATGGGAGTTGATTTGCCTCCATCATGAGTGAAGTTGCCTCCAACATTTGTCTAGGCAAAAATGTGTCCACATTCATGCAAGACCACACAAGAAGTTTCTAGACATGCTTTGGCTCCAAGTATTTGTCTTTGGCTCCAAGACATGCATTCACTCCATGCCATCAACTAGCTTATAAATAAGACACTTGGGGTCATGTAACCATAGAATTATTAATACCTTTCAATCATTTTCTCATTACTACAACAAATAAACTCTCTCATCCTTGTCCAAACTCCCATTCCCGGATTTGAACAAAGTGGTGCTAGAAAAGTCATTTTTTGAGTCCGATAAGCAAAGTTATCATCACGAAATTCTTAGGGATCATTACCCTAATCATTAGTAACATTTTTCTACTTTGTAAGACTCTTGATTATGACTTATAATACTTTTATTTCTGAGTTTATTTCATCATTTGTTATGAGTAGCTAAGTTTCATTCTACACTTGGTAGGATGATGTTTGTAGTATGAAGTGACGGTTGTGATTGTGATTTATGTTTAATTCAATGTCAAGCTTTCCTATGATCCATAGATGTTTATGTTTCATGTGATAATTGTTATCAAAACTTAATTTGTTGATAAAGATTTCATAGGTTGAAAGGGTTATTTTCTATCAACAAGTCATAGCCGGTTTGTCTATGATTGGCTATCTTTTGTATTGATCATTTCTTACGAAGTTTTGATTATCAAGAAACATAATTATAAGTGTTAGAAAATTCATGAAACGACCGTGAATCGAATGTGTTGAAATTGGATTAAGTCTTGAATTGAGTGATTGAGTCTAATGCTTGTTTTCTTTAACCAAGGTCTTGACGAAGATTAAAGCTTTTGAAAACAATAGATTGGATTATCCATCTAATTATCATAATCATATGTTAACGTGTCATCACAATCATACCATTACGAATGCTCAAACTAGTCTTTACCAAGTGTACCTTTAATCATATTATTTATCTCATCACTTTTACTTGTTATTTGTTGGTCAACAATTGCTACAATCAAAGATTATAGTTTCATTTTAGAATAATCATAGGTTTTCCAAATCCCCGTGAACGATCTCGGTATTACCACATAAAAGCCATACATAAACAAAAGGGTTATACTTGCCCGTGCGTTTTTAGTCAATCCGGTAATTCGTGTTTATAAATTTAAAACTTGTTACCAACACCACGCATCAAGTTTTTGGCGCCGCTGCCGGGGATTTAATTGTGTTCTTAGTTCCAAAATCATCCTATAATCAAATCCATTGTAGTGTCATCATTGCAAACAAACCCAAAAATAAAAAAAAAATTCTGACAAGAGAGCATTGCCGCCGGCAACCATCAAACAGAACCACCTTTGCCGTCCGGCAAGGTAGTCCTGCCGCTGGCACACGACAAACAGAAGACCATTTTCCGTCCGACAAGGCCTGTTTGCCACCGGCAAGTTCCCAGAATCTAAAAAAAAATTATGTTTTTATATTGTTTGGTTTATTTAATTTCCTATTTACTTATTTTCTTATTAGTTATCTTTTGTTTGTTTTTGTTTTTATTAATTGTAATCCTTTTCAAAAGTCGTTCAAGACTTAAATGAACACACGTTCTTCCGGTCAAGAATTGCTTAGTCCATACACGATCCCGAACGTTATATTCACCAATCTCGAAAAAAACCGCAAGAAACACCCCTTTGTTTTTTTGAAAACCGAATCTCAAAAACCAAAAACCCACCATTTGATAATCTCTTAGACGCCTTTGTCGTCTATAACCCATTTAACGATATACCATTTCCAATGGGCAGCTAACCGAGTAGTAGCACCTACCCCGAGGCTGCTATTGTTCAAGTTGAGCTTGGAGAAAACTTTACCGTGAAAGGTCATCACCTTTCAGTGATCAAAGACCGCCAATTCGACGGCCGTACACGAGCCGATCCACATAAGCACATATCCGAATTCATAGAAATATGTGGCATGTTCCGTTATGGAGCCGACGTCGATGGAGACGCCATAAAACTCAAACTCTTCCCATCATCTCTATCCGGAGATGCAAGAGTTTGGTACAACGAGTTGACGCTCGGTACCATTGAAACATGGGAACAAATGAGAACCGCTTTTGTTAGCCGTTTCTTTCCACCCGCCATGTACGAAAGACTCATGGGAGAAATCCGAGGTTTCGCCCAACTTCCACAAGAAACACTCATTGATGCGTGGAACCAAATGAAAGACCTACTTCGTAGTTGTCATGGACATGGTTTACTAAAAGGAACCATCATCCAAATCTTTTATCATGGTCTCAATGAACCGACGCAAGCAATCCTTGACGCCGGTGGAATCTTTCTCTATAAGACTCCCAACGAAGCATATCAATTGCTCGAGGATCGAGTTATCTTAAAACTCGATTGGTCCAAAGATAACCGAACCAAACCTTTCAAGAAAACCGTTGCTTTCGTTGAAAGTGATGAAAATTCCAAAGTCATGGAAAAGATGGACGCTCTCACATCTAAATTCGACTCGTAATTCAAAACCATCAAAGACGAAATGAAGGAGATGCGAGGAGAATGTACTCTTTGCGGAGGACCACACCCATCCACGGTGTGTGATGATACACCAATAAGAGAACCGCCATAAGAAGCAAACTACGCCCAAGGAGGATACCGAGGAAGTGGTTATCGAGGTAACTACTACGGTAGAAATCCCGGCATATGGCGTGAGTATCCCAAAAACGAAAATCGTAACTCACAACCCCGTGAGAACGATAATTCCGGTCCATCAAACGAAAAGAAACCCGAAGAGTCGACCCTAGAGAAAACGTTGTTAGCTTTCAGAGAATCTCAAAATCGACAAACATGTTCATTAAGAACCAATTCTTCGATCTCAAAGCCAACGTTGAAAGAGGACAAAGACACCACACCGCACCCATTAATGATCTCAAAACCAAAATCGGTCGAATCACCGATCAATTAGCCAATCGACCAAGTGGTTCGCTACCAAGCAACACTCAAACAAACCCAAAACCATCTACGGATAAACCGTACCGCCCACCACCCGCCCGTAATGAATATGTGAATGTCATGTTCACAAGAAGTGGGTTGAGTTATGATCCACCACAAAACCCGAACATCAATGCTTCCACTTTCGACGATGAAAGTGAAGACGAGGCCGATGAGCCCGAGAAGGAAGAAACCGTTCCTCCTTCCAAACCGAAACCACACCCATTCCAACACCAACACCAAAGGCGTATGAACCAAAAATTCCGTATCCTCAACGCCTACGAAAAGAAAAGATGGAGGCTCGTAATGCCAAATTACTTAAGATGATCAAGGAAGTTAAGATCAACGTTCCACTTGTTGATATCTTAACCGGCATGCCCAACTATGGGAAATTCCTCAAAGATCTTGTGAGCAACCATAGTAAGACGGAGCAAATCTCTGCTGCGTTTCTAAACGAAGAATGTTCTGCAGCCTTGCAAAGCAAACTTCCACCAAAGGTCGGAGATCCGAGAATCTTTCTCATACCATGCACCCTAAACAACAATACCGAATGTCACGCCTTGGCCGATCTAGGCGCAAGTATCAATCTTATGCCATACTCATTATACAAGAATATTTCAAACAATACTTTGAAACCTACGAGTATGAGTATACGTTTGGCTAACCACACCTACCAATATCCCATTGGGATAAGAGAACATGCTTGTTCAAGTTGGCAAATTCATATTTCCCGTCGACTTCGTAATCCTTGAGACGGAGAAAGACCATCAAGTCCCTCTCATTTTAGGACGACCATTCTTGCACACCGCCGATGCTATCATTCGTGTGAAGAATAAAGAACTCAACCTTAGAGTTGGTGACGATCGAGTCACATTCTTAGTCGATAAAGCTATGCAACACTCCCATTCCAATGATGACACATGCTTCCGCGTGGATGTTATCGATGAAGTAACGGAAGAAGAGTTGGACGCATCGCTTGATGACAACACACCATTCCAAACAACTTCGGAAAAGATTAGTGATACCGATCGTGATCGTGAATTCGAATAATTCATGGCCCTTGATTCCGAAGTAACTCTCGAAGAAGAGGAAAACAAGTTGTTTGAGGTTTTGCCTTCGAAATCGAACTTTATAATTCACAAATCTATTCATGATCCACCGATGGATCTTGAGTTGAAACCTCTTCCCGAACATCTCGAGTACGCTTATCTAGAGAAGGACTCACTCCTTCCGGTGATTATCTCAGCCAAGCTCGAGGAAGATCAAAAGAAACGACTTGTTTCTATGCTCAAAACCCATAAAGAAGCATTTCCTTGGAAAACATCTGATATACTGGGTATTAGCCCAAATTTTTTCAAACACAAGATCAATCTCGAAGACGATGCCAAACTCGTTATTGAGAGGCAACGTCGATTTAACCCAAACATGAAGGAGATAATAAAAGCCGAAATCATCAAACTCCTTGAGGCAGGAATCATCTATGCCATAGAGGATAGTCCTTGGGTTAGTCCTATTCATTGCGTTCCAAAAAAAAGGAGGAATGACTGTTGTGACCAACGAAAATAACGAACTTGTTCCTACAAGAACCGTTACCGATTGGCGTGTGTGTATTGATTACCGCAAATTGAACAATGCCACATGAAAAGATCATTTTCCTTTACCATTCATGGATCAAATGTTGGAAAGACTAACGGGGAACAAATTCTTTTGTTTTCTCGATGGCTTTTCCGGATATTTTCAAATACCTATCGAACCATCCGATCAAGACAAAACCACTTTTACGTGTCCTTTTGGAACGTTCGCTTACAAGCGTATGCCTTTTGGTCTTTGCAATGCACCTGCGACTTTTCAAAGGTGTATGATCGCGATCTTTCAAGACATGATCGAAGTATCCATAGAAGTTTTCATGGATGATTTCTCAGTCTTCAGAAACTCATTCGAGTCTTTCCTTTTTAATCTAGAGCGCATGCTCATCCGATGCAAACAAGCTCATCTCGTGCTCAACTGGGAGAAATTTCACTTCATGGTGACTGAAGGAATTGTGCTTGGACACAAAGTCTCTGGAGCCGGATTGGAAGTAGACAAAGCCAAGATCGAAGTGATATCCAAATTACCACCACCCACTAACGTTAAAGCCGTTAGACGTTTTCTAGGTCATGCGGGATTCTACCGCCGATTCATAAAAGATTTTTCCAAAATCGCTAGACCGATGACCAAACTCCTTGAAAAAGACATAGTCTTTGATTTCAATGAAGAATGCATAAAGGCTTTTGACAAGCTTAAAGACAAGTTAACGAATGCACCGATCATGGTTTCACCAGATTGGTCGCGATCGTTTGAACTTATGTGTGATGCAAGTGATTTCGCTGTAGGAGTCGGATTAGAACAACGTGAAGGAAAACATTTCTGTCCTATACACTTTGCGAGCAAAACTCTAAATAGGGCGTAGCTCAACTACACAATCACCGAGAAAGAACTACTTGTCGTAGTCTTTGCTTTCGACAAATTCCGATCCTATATCGTGTTGTCGAAAACAATTGTATTCACCGATCATTCCGCTTTGAAATATCTATTCTCAAAACAAGATGCTAAGCCGTGTCTTATTAGATGGATTTTACTACTCCAAGAATTTGACATCGAAATCCAAAACAAGAAAGGAGCTGAAAACGTCGCAGCCGATCATTTGTTGCGACTTGAAAATCCAAACATAGAAGAGTTAAGGGACGAAGATATCGACGATTATTTTCCCGATGAAACTCTTATGAAAATCTCTACAGACGAATCTCCGTGGTTTGAAGATTTTGCAAATTACCTCGTTGGAAGAATTCTAAGAAAAGGTTTACCCTATCACCAACGATGTAAATTCTTTTCTGACCTAAAACACTATTTCTGGGAAGATCCCTATCTTTTCAAGGTATGCCCCGATGGCATGATTAGGAGATGTGTTTACGGCAAGGAAACAAGGAATATCCTTGATGAATGTCATCATGGCCCTACTGGGGGACATTATGGTCCTTCCACCACCGCGAAAAAAGTCTTCGATGCTGGTTTTTATTGGCCAACAATTTTTAAAGAGGCCTACACTCTAGTCGAAAATTGTGATGCTTGCCAACATACAGGTAGCCTCTCACGAAGAGATAAAATGCCTCAAAACAGCATCCAAATTTGCGAAATATTTGACGTATGGGGAATTGATTTCATGGGACCCTTTCCCAAATCCCATAAGTTCGAATATATCTTAGTCGCTAATGATTACGTGTCCAAATGGGCCGAAGCTGAAGCTTTACCCACGAACGATTCACGAGCCGTAATCAATTTTCTGAAAAAGCTTTTCTCTCGCTATGGAATGCCGAAAGCTTTAATTAGTGATCGAGGTTCCCATTTTTGCAACAAACAAATGGAGAAAATCTTAAAGCGTTATGGAGTCACCCATCGCTTTACAACCGTGTATCATCCACAAACGAGTGGACAAGTTGAAAATACCAATAGAGCCTTAAAACGAATACTCGAAAAAACGGTTAAGGACAATCCTTCCGTTTGGTCAAGGAAACTTGACGATGCTCTATGGGCTTTCCGAACAGCTTATAAGACACCACTTGGCACAACACCTTATCGTTTATTGTACGGTAAAACGTGCCATTTGCCCTTCGAAATCGAGCACCGTGCTTATTGGGCATTGAGAAGCTGTAATCCCGATCTCAAAATCGCTGGAGAAAACCGATTCTTGCAACTGCATGAACTCGATGAATTAAGACTCCAAGCTTATGAGAATTCGAAATTGTACAAAGCACGTACCAAAGCTTATCACGACGAGAAACTTCAAGTCCGAAAAGAATTCAAGAAAGGAGATAAAGTTCTCTTGTTTAATATGCGCTATAAATTCAAAGCCCCCAAGCTTAAACAAAAGTGCTACGGTCCTTTTATTGTAAAACATGGATACCCGTCCGGTTATGTTGAATTGTATGACAAGAATGGAGGAAGCTTCATTGTTAATGTACACCGTGTTAAACTATACCAGAGGAGTGGAGTGAACATTTTACGCTCAAAGAAAATAAAGAAAAATAAAAAGAAGTACGAGTCAGGCTGATGACTCAATAATAAAAATAAGCGCTTCTCGGGAGGCAACCCGTGTGTTTTAAATTTTTAAGTGTGATTTTCCTTTTTAATAAATTCATGCTTACACCCCACATTTTTAACCAATGTTTTGCTTAAGTGTGAGGGGGTGTAGCATGTGTCGCTTTTATAAAAACCTATAAAAACCAAAAATAGAGTGTTTTTCCGTATTTTTGTGTGTTTTATCTTTTTTGTAGGTACCGCAAGTTGAAGGCGAAGACAAAACTCTTTTATGATGCATGATATGCCCGTGATTCTGGTTTTTCTCTCATTCCCTTTCTTTTGTTTCAGTTTTATCACATTGAGGACAATGCTAAACTCAAGTGTGAGGGGGTTGTAGGGAAATCGAGAAAAAGATGCTTAATTGCCATATTTTTAGGCTATTTTAAAACTTTTGTTCTTGTTTTGCCCTCGTAAATAAAAAGTTTCAAGCAATGTATATAAATAAATTAAGAAATTATCCAATCGGTAATTTTTGAAAATTTGAGATGTATTTTTGTGTCAAACTTACCCAAGTCAAAGTCTCATATAATAGTAGAAGAAAAATCCAAAAATATAGGAGAAAGTTGCAAGTTCCATGTTTGTCAATACAACATTAACTTTGTAAGTATGTTAATCCATGGCTAGGAGTTTTTAGCCAAGAAAAAAATATATATAAAAAAAAGAAAAAAAAGAGAAAAAGAAAGAAAAAGTCAAAAAGACAAATAAATAGCCAATGAGCTATAATGTTATGAAGTTGAAGGAAGAAGAAGAAATAAAAGGTATCCATTAGCCAATGTGCTAAGTCGTGATACATGTTGCTTCAATTCATATGTTATTAGTATAGTTATAAATAAAAGACTTTCTAGATTTGTATGGGTATTGACTTTATATCTCAATTTTTCAACCTTAAAAACTTAAGTCGATGAGTTTTATCGTGTACTTGTACTTGGTAGACTTGCATCGAATTTTTGCAAAAGATACATGTACCTTTAGATTTAATTTTCTTTTCTTTTTGCTTGAGGGAAAGCAAAACTTAAGTGTGAGGGGATTTAATAACGCCTAAATCCAACATGTTTTTAGGAGCGTTATCCGTACTTTTGTACATGTATATTGGTTAATTATATGATACTTTTGTGCATATTTGTGCCCAATTGTGTTTGCAAGTCTTTGTGTAGCCAATTGCAGGAATGGAGTCTAAAACAAAATAAAAATGAAGAATTGTACGAGTACGAAGAATCCAAGTCAAGTTCAAGACCCGTATACAAGTTACAAGCCTTTGAAGATCAATTTCGGGTGCAAGAACAAGTATTTCTAAGGAGCAAATAAAGATATTCAGCATGAAAGTTGCCACCATCAACATACATCCAACTTGCCACTGGCAAGAGTGAAGTTGCCACCATCAAATGGGAGTTGATTTTCCTCTATCATGAGTGAAGTTGCCTCCAACATTTGTCTAGGCAAAAATGTGTCCACATTCATGCAAGACCACAAAAGAAGTTTCTAGACATGCTTTGGCTCCAAGTATTTTTCTTTGGCTCCAAGACATGCATTCACTCCATGCCATCAACTAGCTTATAAATAAGACCCTTGGGGTCATGTAACCATAGAACTTTTAATACCTTTCAATCATTTTCTCATTACTACATCAAATAAACTCTCTCATCCTTGTCCAAACTCCCATTCCCGGATTTGAACAAGGTGGTGCTAGAAAAGTCATTTTTTGAGTCCGATAAGCAAAGTTATCATCACAAAACTCTTAGGGATCATTACCCTAATCATTAGTAACATTTTCCACTTTGTAAGACTCTTGATTATGACTTATAATACTTTTATTTCTGGGTTTATTTCATCATTTGTTATGAGTAGCTAAGTTTCATTCTACACTTGGTAGGATGATGTTTGTAGTATGAAGTGATGGTTGTGATTGTGATTTATGTTTAATTCAGTGTCAAGCTTTCTTATGATCCATTGATGTTTATGTTTCATGTGACAATTGTTATCAAAACTTAATTTGTTGGTAAAGATTTCATAGGTCGAAAGGGTTATTTTCTATCAACAAGTCATAGCCGGTTTGTCTATGATTGGCTATCTTTTGTATTGATCATTTCTTACGGAGTTTTGATTATCAAGAAACATAATTATAAGTGTTGGCAAATTCGTGAAACGACCGTGAATCGAATGTGTTGAAATTGGATTAATTCTTGAATTGAGTGATTGAGTCTAATGCTTGTTTGCTTTAACCAAGGTCTTGACGAAGATTAAAGCTTTTGAAAACAATAGATTGGATTATCCATCTAATTATCATAATCATATGTTAACGTGTCATCACAATCATACCATTACGAATGCTCAAACTAGTCTTTACCAAGTGTACCTTTAATCATATTATTTATCTCATCATTTTTACTTGTTATTTGTTTGTCAACAATTGCTACAATCAAAGATTATAGTTTCATTTTAGAATAATCATAGGTTTTCTAAATCCCCGTGAACGATCTCGGTATTACCACATAAAAGCTATACACAAATGAAAGGGTTATACTTGCCCGTGCGTTTTTAGTCAATCCGGTAATTCGTGTTTATAAATTTAAAACTTGTTACCAACACCACGCATCACGCCTATACGCGTAAGTTCCAAATGGACAAGTAAATGTGGTTTTATCTTGATCCATTGGGTTTATTGGGATTTGAAAGTATCCGGAAAAACCATCGAGGAAACAAAAGTATTCATTTCCTGCGAGTTTTTTTAACATTTGATCCATAAAGAGCAAAGGAAAATGATCTTTCTCGGTTGTGTCATTTAATTTTTGATAGTCAATACAAACTCTCCAATCGGTGATGGTTCGTGTTGGTACTAACTTGTTGTTTTTGTTAGTTACTACAGTGATACCTCCCTTTTTAGGTACACAGTGAATAGGACTAACCCAAGGGCTATCTGCATTAGGTAGATTATTCTAGAATCAAGGAGTTTAAGGCTCTCTTTTTTAAAAACGTACTTCCTGTTAGGATTTAATCTTCGTTGTTTTTCAACAATCGGTTTCTTGTTATCTAAAAGTTGGATTTTGTGTTTGTAGAACGATTGACATATGCCAGGAATGTCTGAAGTTTTCCAAGCAAAATCTTGTTTATGCTTCTTGAGAACTTCAATTAGATCGATTTTGTGTTCTTCCGAAAGTTGGGATGAAATAATTACAGGCAGTAATTTTTCTTCGTGAAGAAACGCATATTCAAGATGTTCAGGAAGAGGTTTAAGTTCTAAATCGGTATGAGGCTCTTCCATAGGTTTTGAACTTTGAAATCGGTTTCGAAAGTTATGGTTTCAAATGGTGTTTCATTTTCTTCTTTAGGGGTTTCTATTGGTTCGTCGGTATTAAAGGCTATGAAGGCGTCAAATTCAACAAGAAGTTGTTCTTCGAGGATGATTCCTTCGATAAAATATAAAATTTCGCTTCCTTCATTAAGAAGAGCGTTGAAATCGGCTTCAACGATTTCGTAAATGACATCAATACTAAAGCAAGTATCGTCATTAGAATACAAGTGTTTCATTGCTTCGTCGATAGAAAAGGAAATTCTATCTTCTCCAACTCCAAGGTTGAGTTGTTTTTGTTTTACTCGAATCACAGCGTCAGCTGTATGTAAGAAAGGTTTACCAAGCATAAGTGGTACCTTGATATCTTCTTCCATCTCTAGGATTACAAAGTCGACAGGAAAAATGAATTTTCCAACTCCAACGAGCATGTTTTCGGCTATTCCCATTGGGTATTGAAAAGAATGGTTCGCTAGGCGAACGCTCATTTTTGTGGGTTTGAGAACATATTTTGAGAGTTTATCATACAAAGAGTATGACATGAGGTTGATACTAGCGCCAAGATCGGCCAAGGTGTTACAAGAGTATGAGTGATGGAAAGTACATGGAATTAGAAAACTTCCAAGATCTCCAAGTTTTGGTGGAACTTTGTTTTGGATAATGGCAGAACATTCATCATTTAGAAAAGCTGATGGAACATCTTCAAACTTATGTTTGCTTTTGATAAGTTCTTTGAGAAATTTGCCATAGTTTGGCATTCCAGCCAGAACATCGACTAAAGGCATGTTAATTCGAACTTCTTGGATTAAGTCAAGGAATTTACCATACTTAGCTTATATCTTTTGCTTGCGTAAGCGTTGGGGTATGGTACTTTTGGTTTATATGGTTTGGGTGTTGGGTTTATGTTTTCAGTGGGTTTGGTTTTTGTTGGTTGAGCTTCATCTTCATCGTCACTATCGAGTGGATTTTCGATTGGTGTATCTTGGGTAGGTTTGGTAGGTGATTCGTAAGATAAACCACTCCGTGTGAATACGGCATTCACATGCTCGTTACGAGCTTGCTGTGGTTGATATTTGTTGTTGTTTTTGGGGTTTGGGTTGGTATTGCTTGGTAAAGAACCAGAAGCGCGATTCGATTGCTTATCGACAAAACGATCAAATTTAGCTTCGAGGTTTTGAATGGAAGATTGGTGGCTTTTGTTTGAAGTCTCGAACTTTGTTTTGACGTCAGAAAATGTATCTCGCACGAAAAGGTTGGTTTTTCTTTGAGTTAAATAAAATTATCGAGCTTGGTTTCGAGGTTGGGTTTGTCTTCGGTTTGGTTGGGTTTCTTTTCGTCTTGATCGTAACTTGGTTTATCGTTAGATCTCCAATTATCTCGGTCACGATTAAGGTAATCGTTATAAAATCAAGTTCGACGAAAGGTGTTCATGAAATTGCCTTCTTTATCCTTTGTCATAGGTGTGTCATCGTCAGCACATTCACTAGAAGGATGGTTTCCTCCATAGTGTTTGCAAGTTTCACGACTTTTTTTTTCATCTCTTTATATTGAGTATCGATTTTGAGAGACATGGCGTTCATACGAGCCATAAATTTTTCGGTGTCGGTTGGGTTGTTTCTTTCTTCGGCAAAAGCTACGGTTTTTCGAGGGTTTTTGTTATTGTGATTTTTGGACCAATCAAGATTGAGTAAGACTTTGTCATCTAATAATTGGTAAGCTTGGTTAGGAGTTTTGTATAGGAAATACCGCCCACTACGGCGTTCAATGCATCTTGGGTAGCATCGTCAAGACCATGATAGAAAATCTTGGTTATTCCTTCCTTTTTGAGTCCATGACCATGGCAGTTTCTAAGTAATTCTTTCATTCTTAACCATACGTCAGTGAGAGTTTCTCGATCTTGTTGAGAAAATCTTCGGATTTCTCCGAGGAGTTTTTCAAATAGGGCAGGGGAAATAATCGGCTAATGAAATTGGTTCTAAGACCTTCCCATGTTCGAATGGTTCATTCATTAAGTTCATCGAGCCATGACTTGGCTTATCCAGTGAGGGATGATGGAAACATCATGAGTTGAACGGATTCGGCTTGTCCTTCTCCATAGTTAAACATTTTGCAAATTCCACTAAATTCATGGATGTGTTTGTGAGGATCGGTTTTGATTCGAGCATCAAATTGGTGGTTTTTAACAAGTGTCAAATGGTTCCCTTTGATTGCAAAATCGTTTGCAATTTCAGGTAAGACGATTGCGAAGCCAGGATTTGGTGCTACAACTCTATCGGGTGACCACATTGGTTCATCATCGGTGTCCGAGATTGGATCATAACGGTTGATGAGTTTGGTGAGAAATAGGAATTAAGAAAGGTTGTCGAAAGGTTGGTTGATTTAGCGAGGTTGAGGTTGCTCGTGTCTCCTATATAAAGGTACACGAAGGTGAAGTCTACGTAACCTTCGGTTAAGGGTACCTTTAGGTTCTGGTAACGGTGATACTGGTGGAGTTTCGGATGAACGGGTGTGCATCCAACAATGGTTTTGGTGTTACAGTAGGAAATGTGCGTCGCACTTTTGAGTTGTACGGTGTACTTTGATTTGTTACAGGAAGTGCGACGCACTTTTGAGTTGTGCGGTGTACTTTCTGTACTGCAGGAAAAAAATTTGGTTTGTTTTGGGTGGGAAATGGTTCAATTCTTCAAAGATTATGAAAATTTTGGTTACAAAATAGGATTGTAAGTCCCCGGCAGCGGCGCCAAAAACTTGATGTTCGTTTGCAAGTTTTAAATTTATATTACAAGGTTTAGACAAAACAAGGGACTAGAATACAAACACGGGCAAGTATACCCTTTCGTTCGTAATATAGCTTGGGTAAGCCAGGATCGTTCGTTGAGACTTAATTTCGTTTTGGTAATCAATATAATAAATGAAGAAATAAATGATTGAAATAAATAACAATAGTAACAAGTATGACTAATATGGGGTACTTTGTATAAGTTCGTGATGATGATAATAATGATCGAGATATGTTTACGTAGGTAAAGAGTGATAATCCTTTTTCGTCAAAATAGTGTTTGCACAATTTACTTAGTGTGATTCAAGACTTACGTTTATTTAAGCGACTAAGCTTAAAACAAGTTGCCAACGAGTTCAATATTTTATCAAGGTATCTAAGCGGATCTCTCCAACCAAAGATTAAAAACCATAGACAAGTTCTTAAAAACTTATTATAACAATTTGCGTTTCTTAACGCCAAACTATCATAACAAATCAACTCTAGATAAAATATGGTTTATAGAACTAGGTGGTAAAATGGTTCTACAACATTAGCTTGAAATCAATTATAAAGGATCATATCATAGCATCATCACTAATTATAGTCACATACCCATATAGTCACAAATAGCTTAGCCTAACATAGTAATCAAAGTAACAAATGGAAAAGAGTAAGAGAACATCATACTTAGATTGATCGAATGAACGAATACACAAGTGTCACGATTATATTGTTTGTCCAAGAATCCAAGAGTGGAATACTCTCGTTACAAGTATTTCCCAAAAGTGGAATATACTGAAAATTTACTAAGAAAGCTAATATACTCAAGCTATGGAGTATTGAAGAGAAGAGGTGTGTGTAAAATGAGTAGAAGTGGCCTCTATTTATAGTGTTGGCTGAGGAAAATGTGCGCCGCACTTCTCCAAAAGTGCGCCGCACTTTGGAGGTGTGGAATGTGCGCCGTACTTCTGAAATTGTGCGCCGCACTTTTGTGCGTTCCAGAATCTTCTTTTAATAGTTTTGTTTATTTGCACATTAGAGACCCTTCTTTGTATATATTCACTTTGCTTCTTCAAACTTTATACCTGCATTTAAAACGCATTATATTAAGTATCGAAAGCTCTTATTTATAATACAAAGTGGCATTATAATAATGGGTTGAATATGTATATTTAGGTCATTATCACTTGCACTTCTTTTATCCATACTTGAAAATTTCTTCAAGATTTCAGCAACATACTTATCTTGGTTGATAAATATTCCATCTTTCCTTTTTTTGACTTGAAGTCCTAAACAGAAAGTAAGTTCTCCCATAGAACTCATATGGAATCTTCCTTTCATTAAAGCTTCAAACTCTTCACACCGTGACTTTTTAGTTGAACCAAAAAGGATGTCATCAACATATACCTGAACTAAGATAATATCCTTAGCATTCTTCTTGATGAAAAGAGTCTTGTTAATGGTCCCTCTCCGATATCCATGTTTCAAGAGAAAATTGGACAAAGTTGCATACCAAGCTCTAGGAGCTTGATGAAGACCATAAAGAGCTTTAATAACTTTGTAGACTCTGTTGGGGAACTTAGGATCTACATAACCTAGAGGTTGTGAGACATATACCTCCTCTGAGATAGTGACATAAAGAAAAACACTGTTCACATCCATTTGATAGACTATAAATCCCATATATGATGCAAAGGCCAAAAATAACCTAATGGCTTCCATTCTTACCACTAGAGCAAAAACCTCATCATAGTCTATCCCTTCTTCCTGTTTATATCCTTGAGCAACAAGCCTAGCCTTGTTTCTCACAACAACACCTCTTTTATCCTTTTTGTTCCTGAAGACCCACCTAGTACCAATTACTCTCTTTCCAGAAGGGAGATCCCAAGAATCCAAACCTTGTGTAGTTAAAATAGCATTAGCTCTTCTTGCATGGCATCTACCTAACTTTCTTCATCAGAGCTTGAGAGACATTCTTAGGCTCTACTTGTGATAAGAAACAGGCAAACAAACAATGCTAAGTATCTTTATGATTTGTTATCTATTGTTGTTTGACATAACTCACAAGTGAATGAGTTTCAGCATTAGCTTGAATTTGTCTTCTGGTTTGCACAACAGACTTAGGGTTTCCAATAATCTGAGTTATAGGATGGTTGTTGTTGACTATATGAGTAGGAATAGGACTGACTGGTATTTTAGTTTCCAAGTTATTGAAACCAATCACTGCACCCTGCTCATCATAGGAAGCATTTGAGAAGGATCCTTCCTTGGGACTGGTAAAAGCATCTTCATTATCTATTCTTGAAGAATGTGTTCCAGTGAATCAACAAATTTTGCACAATTTGTCTTAGCAGTACTTGCAGATGAAGTACCGCCAGGTTGCAAATGTACTGATGAGCTTTATGATTTGAAGGGTTCTTCTCTTGAATGCTTAGCACTTTCTCTAGCATTCTTTTCTTGCTCCATAAGCCTCTGAAGTTCATCATGTGAGGCTTGAGCATCATTTGGTATCACGGATTGCTTCTGTTGTGGGCTAACAATTGTTTGTGAGACATTATGCAAATGTGTTACATAGATATGAACATCATCATCATCTTGAGAGTCTGGTGAAATAGGACTTTCCGTATGAGTACCTGAGCTAGTTGTACTAGTCTCTTTACCTGCATTGTTAGTTTGATAGTCTTGTTG
This sequence comes from Glebionis coronaria, assembly GCA_025667525.1. Lineage (NCBI taxonomy): Eukaryota > Viridiplantae > Streptophyta > Magnoliopsida > Asterales > Asteraceae > Glebionis > Glebionis coronaria. Next base: position 632,234,827 of record CM046875.1, on the reverse strand, counting down.
CATAGAATAGTAATTCATGGAGTTAGTTAGATAATCCAAATCAAACATCCAAGCATAACCTATTCCTAGGAAATTGGGCTTATTCTCTAAGAAATTGACATGGACATTTTCTTCAACTTTCCCTAATGTCAAATTAAAGAATATATATGCCCTGCTTTACAAAGAATATCCTACTAGATATCCTGGATCAGAATTTCCATCAAACTTACCTAACTGATCAAGAGTATTTAAAATAGACACATGATACCCAGAAGGTTTTAAATGACTTAGGTTGGCTTGACACCAGTCAAAAGTTCATAAGGTGTTTTATTCTAAGGCTTGGTCACTAAAACTCTATTTAGCACATAACATGCAATATTGATTGCTTCAGCCCAAAAAGTGTTTGGCAAAAGAGAATCAGCCAGCATAGTTCTAGTAGACTCAAATGTCCTATTTTTTTCTTTCAGCTACTCCATTTTGTTGTGGAGTCCTAGGATTACTAAATTGTCTTTTGATCCTTTTAGACCTACAAAATTCATCAAGTTCAACATTCTTAAATTCTGTCCCATTATCTATCCTAATGACTAAGACTTGTTTAGTGAATTGCTTTTCAACTAAGGTGACAAAGTCTTTAAGTAATTCATTGGTTTCACTTTAAGCTTTAAAAATAAAACCCAAGTGAATCTACTATAATCATCATTTATAACTAGGCAAAAGGTCTTATGACTAATGCTCCTAACAGAAATTGGACCAAAACATATCCATATGTAAGAGTTGCAAAGCCTTAGTCACGGAATTAACAGTCTTGGTCTTACAAGAGGTTCTATGTTGTTTTCCTTTTTGACAAGTAGTACATGTGATATCATTTTGAAAAGATTTGGTAGGTAACCCTCTAACCAAATTTCCCTTAACAACTTTGTTTAGGTTCTTAAAATTCACATGACCTAACCTCCTATGCCATAAATTAAACTCATCATTAGAAGCTTTAGCTAACAAGCATGTAATACCACGTGTTGGAGTAATAGTATGAAGATTAAAGGTATACATATTTTCTTGCCTGGGCACTTTAAGCAGTACTTGAGATTCTTTTGGCATCTCAAAGTCTTTGGAGATTACCAAGCAGTCTGTATCTGTGAAAAATACCTTGTTCTTCTTATCACACGTCTGTGATACAGAGAAGAGATTGAACTCATTCAATTCTTTAACAAAGAACACAACTTCAAACTCCAATCTTCCTGTGTTGATTTTTCCTTTGCCAGTAATATAACATCCAGTAGTTTTGGTTAATGTAATATCCATGTTCATAAATAAAAAGGTGATTTTACTTAGAAATTTTTGCATTTTCACTATACTACATGACTGACTTATGGATCTCACTATCACAATTGCCACATCAACATATGACTATATGTTGTAAACACTATGTATATATCAAGTCTGAGTTCTAAAAGTTACCATATGAACAAACAATGAATAAGAACAACTCAAATATAACAAGGATACCCTAAATTCCCATAGAAACCCTAGAAATCCCTTATAAACTAATATTTCAAGCAGTGTAACCACAAAATGACAATGTACTATTATTAAACACTATACACTAATTCTAATACACCGAATAAAGAAAATTTAAATAATCACAAAACACTAATATTCACTAATCACAAGCTAATTACAAGAAAATGACCTAAAACCAAGATTAGCATATAAAATCAAACCTATAATGAATTAGACTCTAATCTTTTGCAACAAAACATAAAACGTAACTAAGTATCATAATATGATCATACATTTATCTTGAACCAAGTTACAAATTATTAAAGCATAAAGTACAAGTTTTCAAAGCATAGAACCTTAATCTTATTTAAATAACCCTAGAATATGGTCAACTTATATAAACCCTCAAACTAAGAATGTAGAACCCATAGAATTCATAAACATACTATATAAGACTTAGAATAAGTGTACATTAATATATACACCCTAATTACATAAGTTAGAAAATCATTAGGATTAATGACGTACAAACCCTAATATTAAGAAATCTACATAGAATCATCACATAGTTCTTTAAGGACAAGTCTAAAAATACTTATAGGACTTCACTGAGATTATAATATGATATTAATACAATGTACAAGTACCATAATGCACAAGGTACAAGATTTCTATGCATGACTTGTAAATTAGGTCAAAATAGGTATTTTCACTCTTTAGACATGTTTACCTAAACTAAACCCTTAAACCAAGTGTGAGAACTCATTGGATACTTAAGACACAATGTCTAGGACCTAAATTAAGTTTAAATCAGTAGCTAAGAGGAGGATAATCACATTTACTAAGATTAAACCCTAGATCATTAGAAAACCCTAATCTACAAATGTATACTTCCCATTTTCACATCAAACCTTTGTTAAACTTCAAACCAATGACCCAAATCTCTTAAGTAGAATGTCTAAGCCCTAATTAATCCCTAATAATTCACTAATCACTTTCCTAAGTCCTTAATCACCAAAAATACGAAACATAAGTTACAAGCCTTAGATTTGGAATCCGGTTTTGTAATTTCCCTCCAAAATACATTTTCAAACTATTTCTCTCCATTCCAAGTTTGAAAACCTGATATTTATCAATCCTAAGATATTTTAGGAGTGTTACAAGTAGGTGGATCACCTCCTTGCTTGCTACACATCACCATTCTTATCTATATGTTTTCGTGACCTATTTTGAACTACAAGGAAGGATTAGGACTAAGATATAAGCTATAAACTTGTGTAGATATTCACTAGCCTTCATTAGTAACCCCTACATATATATTACACGTTTAGATGCATAAATTGGAGGCTAAGGGTGAAAACAAGTATAAATAGGGGCGTATGTGCTTCATTTGAACTTGCACCCCGTTTCCTTTGTATCCCATACCCATTCTCCATTTACACCTCTATATACGTCTTAGGACATCCCACAAGACCAAAAACCAGGTCTAGAAGCTAGTCATTGAATCTCTTGAAGCTTTGATAACAAGTTGTGTTCATAAGAAGTCATAAGGAGCCATTTTAGAGCTACCTAGGTAAATCTATGTTAACCAAGGCTTTGATCTTGTTATAATGTTTATTTAGACTTTTTATAATGCCAAAATCATGTTAGAAAGATAATCCAAAATAAACTAAGTCATTTCATCATTTTAAATGATAGTTATAAGTTAAAGATGTCTTAAAACCCTAGTTTTGTAATCTACATAAAATAATGAGCAAAAACCCATTTCAAAAGCTATAATTCTGAAGAAATTTTTTTATTATGATTATAAATGTGTTCATAAACTTTGTTTTCAAATACTAGATCATTTGGGTCATTATTGATCTTGTTATGTGATTTTTACAAGTTCAGGGACTAAAACTGTCAGTTCTGAAACTATTTATCATTTTGGGCCAAAAGTGTCATTTAAAAGATATAATAATAAATTTTGTAAAGTTTGAGACCCTAAGGTTAAATATTGAAGGTTGAAATTGCAATTAATGAAACTATATACTTAAAGGGTAAAAAGTGTAATTACACCAAACTATAACAACAAGGGTCATTTTTGCCAATATTGAAACTCAAAATGTAATAAAATATATTGTGTCATGTTAGTTAGGAGCTTTGTACAAAGATGTCCATCTCTATATTACGTTCTAACTGAGTGGTTGGGTTTACGATTTAAAGTGCCCTCGCTCCTCAAACGTTTATAGTATGACTTTTGAGTATGATGGCCCGAACAATGATACTATTACTCCAAAGTAATTCAATCAACGAATGTTAATTAAATAGAATGAACTCGGAGACTAACGCTTGATATATATGGATATTGTGTGTCAGTCAAGATTCCGTGAGGAGGTTGTGGTTGGATAATCAAAAGACTCTATAGGCTAAGGTGAGTTTATAGCCTCACATTTTAAAAGCTTACAAACAATTTGAAAACCCGTGAGGGGGATATATGCAAAACTAGAATACAAGTGTTTTTGTATGCTGCCTATATGATTATTGACACTATGTTTACTTGTTGCCATCAAAAGCCCCTTTTTAATCGTGAACCGCTAATCATTTAATGAGCGCTAATATCGTGAATAGTATTATTGGAGACTGGCATCTCCTATCTGGGCATGTCGCACTTGCTAGAAGTTAATGGTCCATTCCTAGTCTAAACAGATATGCTTTATTTTGCTAAAACTCAGGATAGTCTGGCAATCTTCCTGCTTAAGGGTAATTTGTTGGATTTTTTTGATAATGTCTAGTCGCGGGTCATGAACTAGTGCAATAAGAATCGATGAATTTAAAAATTGGGTGTATAACACTGTAGCCCGAGAGTCATACTTGTATTCAAATGATGTTTAAAACATATAAATTCACTCAACCTTTGTGTTGACTTTAAGCATATATCTCAGGTGAATGAAGATTGGTGTGCTGTGAAGGGTGGTGTCTTGAATAAGTTATCATTCTATCTATAAAACTAGATCTTTGGAAAACCTGTGTTTGTACAACGTATGTATAGTTTTTTATTAAACTCTGATTTAAATAAATGAATGATAACATTTGTTTTATAAAAATGTCTTTTTGACATTTTCTATTATTGTAACTATGATACTATGAAGTAATACCCGAGATGAGCTTACATTGCTATATGTTAAAAATGGGGGTGTTATAAGTAATCCTGCCTTTACTTCCACCAAAGGTTACTGGTCCACCTCTGAATTCTACAAATTCAGCAAGGAAATCTTTTTTGGGAAAATCACTCAAAAATGTACTAAACTAACCACTTTTTATGGTTATGTGTACTAAACTATTTTTTTTCTCATTATGTGTATTAAACTTTCTGATTTCGTTCATTGTGTGTATTTTGAGATGATTTTGCTATGTAAAATGACCATTTTACCCTTAAAATTTTGAAAAAGGTAGGGGTAAAATCGTCTCAAAATACACACAATAATCGAAATTAGAAAGTTTAATACACACAATGAGAAACAAATTAGTTTAATACACACAACCATAAAAAGTGGTTAGTTTAGTACATTTTTAAGTGATTTTCCCATCTTTTTTCCCTGTCATGTGCCTTGAGCATCCACTATCAACTATGCCTTTATCCTTCAATTCATTAATCAGATGCTCCTGCACATACAGAAAACACATTAGTGTTTAACAGGGACCCAAGCCACATTTGGCTCAGATCTTGTGGGACCTACATACTTAAGTGTTTATAAGAGGTTTTACCAGTAAGACTACTAACACTCTTATATTTCATTGTCCTAGGTATGAAATTAAAAACATAAGATGATTCTATCTTTTTAGACTTTCTAGGCTTAAGTACTATTATGACAGTACTTGGTGGAACAAGTGAGTTTTGTCCTTTAGGAACCCACATTTGCACTGGTTTCTCATAAGGCTTACTTCTAGGTGACTTAACAATCTCAAATAAACTCCTAGAAGTTTTGTTAGACTATGATTTTCTAGATGGGAGTCCAGCGGTATTTGAATTAATTCTAGTAGTACTTGCAGATTTTGATCTGCCGGTACTTGAAGAACTTAACTTTAAAGGTACTAGACCTTGTTTCATAAGTACTAATCTAGGTACAAATTCCTTATTGGTTTGAGGGTGACTTATCTTATTTGACTTATTTTGCTTATTTATCTTTTGAGCATGACCCCACTTAGGTTTGTCATCACTTGGTCCCAATTGCCTTTTCCCTAGTGCAGTCATTTCATGCCCTTTTATTGTGACCCTATTTACATCCTTTTGTTTATCAATTTTATCTTCATGTACAGTACAATCTTTGATAAAATGACTTAAACTACCACACACATAACATTCTCTTCTTTTTAAAGAAGATCCAAAAGGTGATTCTGACCTAGTGTTTTTAAAACCTAGCCCACCCATTTTGATACTACCATGATGCTTTGCATTGCCATCCATTGCCTTACTAGAAGGCTTAACCTGCTTGGGAGCAGAACTAGTTGTAGGCACATGTCCTTCACGCACAAATGTGCTCATTAAAGGTGGATAGACAACTTTTTTTGGTCACAACTGGTTCATCCTGGGTCAAAGTACTAGATTTTGATTCTGAATCATCAGTCTTTTTACCATAAACAGGTTTTAGCTCATCTAACTCTAAACTCTTATCATTATTAGAGGGCATATAAATTTCTGATAAAGGTGGAGGAACCGCCTTCATTTATTTAGCATACCTATCCTTTTCAGGAGTGTCTTCTGAATTACAAGAACTATCATAAATCCCCTTGGATAAGTCCTTGTCAGTCAGAGTTATCCCAGGTTGGTCCTCTAAATAACCTAGGCCTGTTTTATCATAATACCCAATTTGTGAATTAATCAACTTACCCATTCCTTTTGAAGATATTTGCCATTGATTAATTACTTATCTTTCATTGAACATATTGGATTTTAAAACTTCATTTTTTGTTGTAACTTTCATAACTTGTTTTTCAAAAGCTTTAATAGACACATATTTTTCTCTCATTTGAAGAGTCAAAATCCTAATTTTCTCTTCATAGTTTTGCTGACCCTTTTGGTACAAAACTATATTATCTTCTAACTTAGCAACACCTTGTTTAAAAGCATTTACTTCTACAGTACATGTGTTTACCATTTGATATTGTTCCTCAAGTTCTACTTTAAGACTATTAAACTTAAGAACACAATCTTTAGAACAATGATGTACCTCAGTGTCTTCATGAGAAAGAACCATTAAACCATGCTCTTCTTCTTCTTCATGTGGACTGCTTTCTCACTGAATAACGATGAGGATCTTACTTGTAATTTCTGAGTCATTGATGGACTGCTTTCAATACTTTAAGGATAAGTACTGCTGATTGAACCACCAACAATGCTTTGGAAGTAAGTACCACTACTTGATCTACTAGCGATACTTTGTGAGTATGTATCGCTGCTTCCTTCTGACACAAAAGCTAAGTTAGACTTTGGTACAGATGCTTTTGGTGGCTCAATTCCTTTAACATTCATATTATACACTCTGAGATTGTTGTAGAGATGATCAAAGGGAGTAACATCTAAGTCATCTCTTATGATGAGGTGCATAGCCATCACCTTCTACTCTTGTGGAACTCCTCCTCTCAAGAACTTTAGATTAGCTTCTTCATGAGGAATTACTAGTCCATGAAATGCTAATTGAACAAGCAATTTACTGAACCTTCCATAACCACTATGGATTCCTTCTGCACTGGAGATAGAGAAGTTATCAAACTCTTGTTTTAGAACTAACTTCTTCATCTTCTTAGATTTGTCATTGCCTCCAAATCTAAGTTTGATAGCCTCCGACATAGCTTTTGCATCTTTGTAATGATGAAAGCTAGTTAGTATGTCTTTTGAGAGTGCCATAGCTAAGGCAGTTTTAGCCTTTCTTTCTCTGATCTCTGCTTGTACCTCTTCACCAGCGACAACATGCAAAGCATAACATGTACCATCAGGCAGCCAATGTAACTTCTTAGGAGTATTCCCATTCTTGATGACTTGCCATAGAGTATGATCTGTGTGGTTCATGTAGTGTTCCATCTCCATAGCCCAAGTCTTATTGTTATCACTTTTGAGAATATGGAGGTTTACAACAGATAGAGTATGGGGAGAAGATGTAGTTTGTGTGGCTACACCTTGTACAGTTTGTGCAACTGGTGGCTGTGGAACCACTGGTGTAGGTTGCATAATTTGAGGTTGTCCCTGTGGTAATGGATCAGGGATTGGAATTTCTTTCAACTGAGGAGGGTGTTCGCCAGATTGAGACATTGTGTGAGACTTTTTATGATAGAGGAATTTACGGTATTGTTCTTCTTATTCAGAGTCTCTCAACCAGCTATGATACCACTTGTTGATCCCTTTGAATAGATCCATATCCTTTTAAGGATTTGTAAAATAGCTTGTAATCAAACTATAGCACTTGAGAACTCTTACTCAGCTAAATAAGCTATACGGAATCTAACTTATAAAGCAAAGAAGAACAAAATTGCTCTAACTATTCGATCTTCTATTAATCGACTTTTGCAAAAGGTACAAGAAACTCATCGTACGTATGTTCCTTTTATAATGCAAGGAACCCTAGAATATTCTATTATGATAAGTATATCACATACGATATATTATCAATATTTTAAACTATTAAGTATATCACATAAGATATACTCTAACTATAACTATAATATATCTTTACAAAACATATATTCATTTTTATCAATTTAGCAGTACTTACATTAACTCTAACGGTACTTGACATATACCGCGTTAACACTAACGGTACTTGCTAACACTAACAGTACTTGTACTTGTACTAACGGTACTTAGTACTTTACAATAATTCCCAACATAACATTAGGAATTGGGAATGCCCAACTTTATAAACAAAAGATAACATTGGGAACTAAAACTTACGTGTGAATCTGAAATTTATAAATCAGCAGATTACACTGCGTGGTAAAAGCTTCATGTGTGCATGGTGGCTTATTTGGCCTAGTTGGCCCTACATTTGGTCCTGGTTAGTTAAAATGCTGATATCCCCTGTTACGGAATGTTTAGTTTGTGTCTCTAAACATCTTCCAATGTTTGACACGTCGATAGCCCCTCTAACAGCATGTGTATTATGTGTCTCTTTGCATTGCCCTATGTTTGCCAGCCTTCGTTTGAAAACCCTTCCCAAGCGGGGATTAGAAGTGAAACGGATAAATGCGTCATGTCTATCAGTTGCTCGGATGAGACCTCTTGGGACTCATTCCTTTTGGAGTATATAACATGTTCCTCCTTGCATACTTGATGGTAAAATGATTCTCTCCCCGTTTACTAGTTCTTCGTTAGGGTAGGGATGAGGGCATTTTTGTTGGTATTTGCCTTAATTGTATAGGACCAATTGATATAAAGATGTGTGTAGGAAATATAACCATATTACGGTCTTTATATAGTGGTAGCAAGTTCTAGGGTAACAGTTGTTTAAATGGTAAAAATTTGAAAGGGATGCTCCAACAAAACCCTTTTATGCCTGTGTTCAATTGATATAAAGATACTATGGTTTTTATATAATGGTAGCAAGTTCTAGGGTAACAGTTGTTGTATTAAACAGTAAAAATTTAAAAGGGATGCTCCAACAAAAACCGTTTATGCCTGTGTTCAATGTTACTTTTCAGCTTCTGCAGTTTGTAGGAATTCCATAGAATCATTAGGAGTGTTGTTACAATTTAGGAACTATTTGAATCTTTTGAGTATGTATGCCACATGGGTAGGACTATTGTTACAATTTAAGAAGGATTTAAATCTGTTGAGTATGTATGACACATGATTAGTACTTCGGTTGGTATATACAAAAGGCATGATGACTTAGAATGGTCAACAATGCATATTACAATCAATTGTGTTTGAATAAAAAAAGTATGTCAACAGCTGATGAAATTCACACACATGTAACATGGATAACAGAGTTTATTATTAGTATAAAATGAAAAACAGAAGCTTAATAACAAGTGTGTCGCTTGTATCTACTATCTTCCTAATTTCTTGATCGTACATGCCTTATTGCAGGGCTGGAGCGAGCCTTTATTCAAGCATGGACAATGTAGATTACCTATACTGATTTTGACTTTGAGATGATGTACCTATAAAAACAAATTAATCCTACTAATATTAGCTTGGGTATGCATATGGTGTATGACACGACATGTCATTGTACCTCCTCATTTTCCTTTTTCTCGGGAACAACTTCTTCCTCTTCAGCATCTAGATGACTTGTCGTGTCACTAATGGTTTCATCCTCAGAACCTTAAGTCAACACACTATCTTAATTAAACGATGAAGCAGATGTTAAAATGAAATATGACAAACCGTGTGGAAATAGATCAGACATGCAATGATAGGTGACCTTTTATTTTTCTTATATTCCTTAGATTTTTCTAGTTTGGAAACGGTATGTTTCTTCACTAATCCTTTCAATTTTGAAGGCGTATTAGGTTTGTCTGGGCCGCCTGAGGATGACTCAATAGTTTCTACAACAACGTCATCTGGGATAATCCTCCAACATGTGAAACTTTCAAAGTTTCCATGCTCATAATATGTATGGGAGTTTAGATCCATGATGTGATTGTTGACGATAATATTCAGTATTCCACGGGGAAGGCCTTGGTCACTAGTTTCCACGTCATCCTCTATATCTCTAATAGATGCGGCGGGGCATTTCACCAACCCAACATCTGTTTTATCAAACAAAACAACAACGGTAGAAGATGTCTTGTCAGATCGTCTAGCTCCAGCTGATACGTGGCAAACATTTATGTTTCAGTTTTGTAGTTAGATTTATTTCATTCAAACATTGAACTAACGAGGAATATAATAAATTAACACAACAATCATACCTTAGAACGGGGTACTCCACGGGTTTATTACAAGCTTCACACTAAAAACTACCTTCCTTGTGGGTGATGCCCTTCTTGCATTTGCCCCCCCCCCCCCCCCCCCCCCCCGCGCATGATGGGTAGTTCCATCCCTTTCTCGTGCGGACGTTTTCAATTGTTAGTTTGCAGAGGAATTTCACTAACTGCAAAAAGGAGGAATATGGAATTATGGTAACATCAACATAAGTTAGGCCAGCAAAAAAGGAAGATGTAAATACTTGCATCGTTACGTTTGTTTCGTGCCCAAGCAGGAGGTTCTCCAGTGTGGCCTCTCTTGGCTAAGAGTTGTCAACATCACCCGAACGTTGATATAAAATACACTCATTCTCAGTGCATTATATAATGGTAGTAAATTTACTCAAATTTAGAGTATATAAATACAGATGAAAAGCATTGAGACACTTTGTACCTAATGCTTCCTTTCAATTCTTTCAACACAAGGATTACAGGATCATCTAGGATCTGTATGGATGAGATACTAGAGAGAACAACTTATCTAAAAGGTAAAAGTAAAAATTAAGTGAAAATCTTTATATGGGAAAGCATAAATCTTTACACGGTAGAATTGTAAAACTTGAAAAAAGAGAATTTCTTATTGTTCCAATATTTGGCATTGCACAAAGTAACCATCACTACATACACACCTACATGTTTGGTTTTTTCTCGATTAGCATGTCACCCAGGCACCCTATAGTGTCACCTGCATTGATAGGCCACTGCTATTTTTTCTGTTAGTAACAATACACCATGCAAAATCTAATGTAACACAATTGAAATTACAGAATCGTAACTACCTTCCATAACCAAGGAAGAAATTCAGCGTTTGAGACCATGTCTTTTGTTTCGTTGTCCTATCGACGTTAGTCACATACCCATGAGCATCTGCAAGATAGAAATCAAGTTTTTAGATTAACAATCTTTTGATCTACTTACATCAATTTTAAAAAAATGTTAAGCTTTAGGCCCAATACTTGTTGTTTGTAGGCCGAGTTGACACAATTGGTTGTAGCTGAAACGGGTAACGCACATACGCCCCAGATGTGCCTGAAGATTTCTTCACAATTGTCGCCCTGTCAAACTCTAGCATAAAAATCACGAGCTTTAAAAATTCTAAACTCATCCTTGTTCGACTGGACAATAAAGTCTTTGATTGAATAGATGAATCCTTCTTTCAGCTTCAGAAAATTGTGCGTGATAGTTGCATTTGTAGTGTAGTGCATTGCATTACCCTGCAAACATAACAGTTAGTATCAACAGGTATAACATACTTAGACCCACCATAATTCATTAATCTACAAACCTTTGAATCTAACACCATAAAGTTAGTGCTTAAATATTTCCCAAGTGTTGTTCACGTCCCAAATCCTACTGACCGTTACAATATTGGTTCTAGTAACACCCATGGCCAAGTCAGACAATAGCAATTTGGTTCTTGTTGCGACAACCTTTCCTTTAGGTTGTTCATCAGAATTGGGCATCTCAGCAACCTTCTTCGGGATATGTGGCCCGGTCTTGGACATATCTGGCCCACTGTTTGAGATTTATGGGACCTTGTTTGATACACTAGATTCAGCAACATCAGGTGAGATAGGACTTTCTTCACTTTTGTTGGACATACTCACTTTTCAATCTTTGATTTTAAAGAACTTGAACAGGCTACAGTTACAATTGAAGTGTGATTGAAACAACACGGGTCAACCAAATATATAAACATGGATACATCCATAACTTTTGTAACTCTAGGAACTCTTAGAATTCTATATTAAAGAGCCATGTAACCCCCACATCAGTTGAACTACTACTGGAATGTGAGAAATCTTCCAAAACTATTGGAATATGACATTTATACTGTTTGTAAACTCAACACATTGAATACAGATGTTTGTAGCGCTTGTAAATTCATGATTTGTAAATTCAGGAAATTCAATGCTGATGTTTGTAGCGTTTGTAAACTCAAGAGATTGAATGCCACAATTCAATATTACTCCAAAATAAATTTCGCCACTGAATCTTAAAGTTTGTAATATTGTTCTTATTATAAGTTAATTATTCATTTATCATCACCAAATTAGACCATGTCTTTAAATTTTTAAAGGATATAAAGGGGTTGTATGCAGGCTTATACATCTGTCACGTGGTCATTCTGAGTTTTAAAATCGATGCATAATCAAAATGATCATAGAAGACAACTTAAAGTTCGCGAAAGTGGATCAACTTAGAATGCAAGAAAGGTTTTCTAAATTGTATTATTGAGAATGGTGATGAATCAGTCGATTATTGGAATAAGTGTTGAACTATATGAAGTTCATGTTCATACTTGAATTGGTTTTGTTAAATGTTTTTAGTTATTAACTGCAAAACCAAAAATTGTAGAACTTTTTGTTTATAGGGCTTGTTATAACATATGAATTCGCATCTTTCCAAAAATTTATAGTATCATCCCTTTGAACAGTTTTGGGTTACAAACCATATATTTCCCATGTGAGATATTGTATATGTGTGATATATATATATATATATATATATATATATATATATATATATATATATATATATATATATATATATATATCATAATAAATCTACCACAACATACAAAATGGGATGTTAAGAATGATAATTTATTCAAGGGGAGGATGAGAAGTGATAAATTTGAAATGAATTATGATAATGAAATGTTGATTCTCACACTAAAGAATATGAACAAAAAGTTCAAGGGACAACTTATTCTCCGGATCTAATAATTGCTAGACATGTTTAGTGACTTAACTAGTGACCAAATCATATATATGTGCTAATAGTGCTCTAGTTACAATGTTTTTCTCAATAGTAAAACCAATAAATTGGTAGTGAGTCAATGACACATATGCAACGTGATAAACTAACTGATTCCGAATAAAAGACCTTGAATGAAGAAATAAAATGGAGCAAGAAAGTTAAGATGATCAAATCCATGTACTATAGAAAAAGACCCTATAATAATCTCCTAAACCCCAAAGAAGAAATTAGAGGTTTCAAGAAACCCTAAATCAGTTAACCAAGAAATCAACTGATGCACACAAAACAACTTCAACCAATCAACCAAAATACTAAATCCACATCCAATCAACACTAGAAACTAAGATCCAAAAATCCCGTAAATCTTACAAACCCTAATAGCAAGAATAAAAAGATCGTGATCCATGGCTTTGATACCATGTAAATTTTACAAGGTATTATAGTGAATCCAACCAATCTTCCTACGATTCACTAATAGATTAATGTTTACAATACATTCAAAGAGAAAGAACAAATTGATCATAGAGAATAATCACTCAATACAATACTTAAACTATAGTTTAATCAACCAATTGATCTAACCAATACAAATAACAAGACAACTTGAGAGAGATTGCGAATACTATAGAGACGAAAGAATGAAAAGTGAAGCCATAGTATCCTCAGCTGCATGCTATATATTAGACAGCAAAAATCAACACTTGACAAAAAAAACCATGTGAAGAATTCATTGACATTTAAACACAAATAAAACATTAAGTTATTGTTAGAAAGAAACAGAAAATAACATAATCAGTCTCTCAATCTAATAAAAAACAACTTGTATTCTAAACAGCTTTGAACCACAAATTCTTAGTTATGCTATATGTTAATACAAATAAACCATAAAACGTTTATTTCTATTTTTAGATCTTTTCGTGTTTTGTCGATAACAAGTTACAAAGTTGTTTGAAAAGAAAAATGATTATGGAAATCTTAAGTCAGTAGTCTTCCTAACAAAATATATCCACTCACATCTACCACTTTTAAATTTTTACTTTCATACTTAATTACTTAGGATAATTACACATAAAGTACTTACTTTATTCCCATTACTTTCATTTGTAGTAAATCAAAAGAAAAGAAAATTCCAAATGACACCGTGGATGAATTCACATGAAATCTTAGGAAGATACGGGGTTTGAATAGGTATCACGCGAGTTCAGAAAACCCTTAACTTGCTCAAGACCCGCGAAGCCTTCGGTTATAATGGCGGAGCACTTTGAGCAAACGCTCTGCGTGCTCCGTGCTCCGTGCAAACAGTAGACATTTTCCTATAAATAGGACCTGATTTTTCACTTGATACTCACCCGTTCATTAACAACTTCTATATAACTAACTAGATCTCATATCTATTATATTTCTCTTTTCTATCTTGTGTTTTCTCTTGTAGTTGTTAAAAATAAACTCATACTCATGAAGTTCAAGCTCAAGGGGTCTTGCTACTTCACACAAATTCTCTCCATCTCAAGATCCGAATCTATCTTGAAGATATATTAAAGAACAATTGAATCATCATTATCTGGTGTAGGTGTTAATATACAAGTGAGATCCATCTTGTGTGATCAAGATCTCGTGTGAATATCAAATCAAGAAGTTGTGTTGTGATCGATTCTTTCATTATGTTTGAATCTAGTATCTAGCTTTGTACCATAAAAGGTCTAAGAAACGTCGTGTCGTGTACGGTTTCTCCACCGATTGAAGGAGCTTGCTGTATAGTGTTGTGAACTCTCGAGTAGGTGACTCGGGGAGTGTACATAGGGTGAGAAAGGTATTCTTATGCCGAACCACTATAAATCATCATGTCTACGGTTATACCGTTCCCCTATCTCTCTATTCACTTTTATTTTCTTACATACTTAGCTTATTACCTACACCTCAATATTGATAGCACTTCACAAAATCGAATCTAAAAGTTTTAAAAAATTAATTTTTAACCAAAAAACTATTCAACCTCCCTTTTAGTTTTCACACTTTAGCTTTCGCACATGTATTACGTATAAACTTAATTATGAATTGTTGTAGCCAAAATTAAACGTTACGAGTATACTTTAGTTCGAACTAATTCAAGATGAGTTTGATACAATTCAAACTTGTAACTTAACATACAAGTTTAAATTCAACTTGAGGATTGTTATGTCTCAGTATTCTTGATAAATGTTTGGCTCGTAAAGGCAACACTTTTGCATAAAACTACATATGAATTCGACTTGTGGTTTTAGACTCCTAGTGTGATTGACAAATTGCTTAAACATTATCATATGACTAATAAGTGTGAAAACACTTATCCTTTTACCACTTAGTTATAATAATAACCAAGCCAAAACGTGTATTTTATGTCGTAAATGTTGGAATTATGCGTGGTTTGTGTTTTTGTTGTGATTTAGGACTAAAATATGAAAAGGGAAGAAAACACGGGCTTTCACGGGCTTTTATCGATGAAAAAGACAAAAGACGAAGTCGAAAGATCAAGAGTGCAAAAAGAACGGAAGTCCAAGGCCTATTCTGAAGATTTATCGAAGAAAAGTCTAAAGACGGAAGTTTAATAAAAAGCCGAAGAACTCAAGTCTAAATTAATGAAGAAATTACAAGACGAGTTTAATTAATCCCGAGACAAAGTCAAAAAAGCCGAAGAATTAAGAAGACGAGAAAGAAAGAAAGAAGGAAGCAACACATGCTTAACCTCCCTAATCACTATAAATACCCTCCTAATCTCACATTAGGAGGTGTTGGCTATTTTGACAAACTAGTCTTCCATTTTAATTACTTGCACTTTTCTTAATTGCACCTTTAATTTCTTGTCTTGCACCTTAAATTTGTAAGCTATTAATTTTTGTCTTTACTTTAATTGTTGAAACTTAATTTTAATCAAGTTTTAATTAATCTCTCATTCTACCTTTCTTGTCTTGATTTAATCTTTATGCTTATTTACTTATTGTTATGCTTGTTTGATTATTGGTATTGTTTTTATGTTTATGATTGTGTTAGCTTATTGATTTTATAGCTTATTGTGTTTTTCTTAAATTTAATTAAGTGCTTATTAGTTTATTTTTATAAAAAGTAGATTTTTAATATTTTTATTATTTAGTGTTCTTAAAAGTTTTTAAATTTTGGTCTTATAGTTTTTTCTTAAGTTTGATTTGGTAAAAGTTTTAGTTAAGTGCTTATTTGTTCCTAGCTTGATCTTAGTTTATAGCTTATTTGATTTTTGTGGTTATCCGGGTTAGTAAAACCCCTTTATTCCGAATACTGCTCAGAACGTTCATTCTGGATAAGGGATTTTGATTATTCCGGATAATGTCCCAACAAAAGGATTCAGGATAAGCGTCCGTTTGGTTTATTCCGGATAAGGGAAATTTGGGATTATATTGGATAAGAGCTGGAGTACTATTATTCTGGATAAAGATCCGGAAGATATTCCGGATAAGCCCTAGAAGGAGATTCCGGATAAGAGTGTTCCGAATAAGGGTTTGGTCTCTTATTCCGGATAAGGGATTTTGATTATTCCGGATAAAGAGTTGAAGTTACTCCGGATAAGGAGGGTTGATTATTCCGGATATAGGCTTCTTCGAGGAATTCCGGATAAGAGTTCGAGGATTATTCCGGGTAAGGGTTATTTGGTGATTCCGGATAAGTATCGGAAGGGGATTCCGGATAAGATTCACTTGGCTTATTACGGATAAGCTGCCAGGTTCCATATTCCGGATAGTGGATAGAACAGCATTCCGAATAAGCGACAGGTTGGTAATTCCGGATAAGAGTGACAGTTTTATTCAGGATAAGCAGCAGGTTTGTTATTCAGGATAAGAGTAAGATTGGATTCCGAATAGTGACAGCATTTTGGATCCCGGCTCAGGTTCTGTTTACTTTCTTTTTATTTTTGAGCATTTATTTTCCCGCCATTTTTCTTAAGTGTTATTTTTATTGCTTTGCCTTAGTTTAATTTTAAAGTTCACATTTTTATTACATTGTCAATTTAATTTTTCGTCACGCTTTAATTTTAAGTCATTTAATTAATTTACTTTTAAAAGTTTTAATTTTGCACCATTTAAGTTTTATTTAGTTTTAGATTTAATTACCGTTATTTACGTTAAAGTCTTGCACATTTATTTTACTTCAACGACAAATCAATTGTTTTCACCAAAAGACTACTTGTTGATCCCAAACTTAGATCGATTTAGCTTGTGTAAACGAGATTAGATCAAGTTAAACACGTAGAGAAACTTTGTTGTGTATAAAACAATTCAAGTATTATGCAGAATTAATACTTAAACAAGAACACACAAACAGTTGTAAAACAAACTTTCACTTGATTGATAATGACAAACTTGCTTACAATGAAAGTGTTAAACGTATGAAAAACTTATATGAAACATACCCTAAAGGTCTTCTTTTATAGACATAAGAAGCCTTGTACAAGAGTCTACGTATCAGCTATTCTAGGTAAAGATAATTATAGAAAATACATTGTTGATCCTATCTTTACTAGAAACAAACTAGAAACATAATACGCGTAGACCATATCTTTCTATCAGTGCTTGTCTTCAACCTATCAAGGCTTGACTTCTTCCTTTCAACGCTTGATCTGTCAACGTTTGTGTTCTTCTTATCAACGCTTGTTTTCTTCTTGTCAACGTCCAAGTGTACTGGCTACATTTTATTCCCAACAATCCTCCCCTAAACTTGATATCTACTCTAGTAATCAAGTTTCTGAATAAAAATTAAGAACTAGGAGGAATCTTACAAATCTTATCATATTGGTAATAAACATGCCTAATCAAATCTTTGGCCACCTCACTTGAATAATCAATCTCCAGGTGTGTTGTCTTCATCTTTTCCAAAACTTCTTTGGACATGGGATACTCAGCATCTACAAGAAGATACTCAGCAAACTTTGTAGAGCTCAAATAATACACACCAGCAGTTGAATACAAACGCCATTGAAGACCACTAATATCATCCTCAAGATCCTTCCAAACAGGATCTTCTTCTTCTGGTGCACACATTCTCTTGAATGTTGACCAAAGTTTTATTCCATTGACTGAAGTAGGTGCTTCAGTCTCATACTTGGCTATCAACAACCTCCAAAGGTCTACCAAGTCTTCTCTATCCATACTTGCAAAGAGAGACATAAGGGTAGTAAATGTGTATACCTCTTTCCCATATCTGCCAATCTTCCAAAACCCACTTGCATCTTCCTCATAGCTAATGATACGGTTTCTGGCATCAAGAGGTAACACTTGTACCATATTTGAAGCTTCCATGGGTGAGAGCTTAATGCTTCTTCTAAGAACAGCTTCACTGGGATTCACCTTATTTAAACCTTTAGGGAACTCAAGTGGAACTCCCTTCTTCAAAGGCCTTGGAACAATCATTTCCTTTTGAATCTCCATCTCTTCTGCAAGTTCTTCTTTCCTTTCATCTGAAAGAAGTCTAAGAGTGTTCATTTCCTGCACTCTTGCCCAAATGGGATAAGCCTTGTACTCCAATTCTTCAAAGGATAATCCCTGCAATTTCTTGAAGGTCCATCCAGTTCCATGACATCTGAGTAACATGTAGTAAAGCTCTCTTCTATCCCTCTTCAGCAGTGAGAAAACATGCTAGCCTTGTGTTTCAGAATTACCTTGCAGTCTCTTTGAACTCTTAGAAGAATCTCCAATCCCCAAATTTGGTCTGAAATTGTCAAATCTGGATTCTCCATAATCCTATTCTCCCAAGCATGGTACATCTGAACAACTTCTGGCATATCAAAGTCTACTTGCAATTTTAACTCTCTAAGCTTCTCTCTTGCCAAGTCATCACCATATTCAAGTCTTTCTGGTTGTTCAATTATCATCACACCTGAATCTGAACTTCCTTCATCACTTCCTTCTTGTTCCTCAGAAGTGACAACAAATGGTGATTCACCAACCTTCTTCATTTCTTGTTCCACAAGTTGTGCAGCCAACCTTAAATCAAACTCTAGTTGTGTTGCATCCTTTGGAACTTCTACTTCTACCATGATTCCTTCACCCTTATCTAATGGATCAATGATGGGTAAAGAAGATGATGGTACCTGTGAAGACACTTCTTTGATGATAGCTGATGACTGGAATACATCAACCATATCTGCAGGTCTGTCAACGCTCAAATTCCTTGTGTCAGCGCCCAAATTACTCTTGTCAGCGCTTGGTGTGTCAGCGTTCAAATTTTGCTTGTCAACGCCCAACTTACTTGTCTCAGCGTCTCTTGTGAACTGCTCCATCATAGTTGTAAAAGACAAGTTCAAATTTGTAGGAGTAACCAGAGATGTATCAAAACCTGATTGCTTCTTCAATTCAGTAAGGGCTTCAGCAACACCCAAAGATTCTCCATCATATGAGCCTTTTCCACTCAAATCAAATGGCTCTGTAGCAGCTTCATGTGAGCCTTTATCACTCAAATTAACAGGCTCTATTGCAGCTTCCTCCCCTTTGTAAGAATCCTCCTCTGATAAAAGGACTCTTGTCTGCCTTCTCCTAGACTCAGAAGTTTCCAAAATAACAATCATCTCCCTCAATTGCTTGAGTTTAAGGCCTTGTGTACTGACTGTTTGTACCAGGTCTGCATTTTGCTTTTGCAAGCTAATGCAGACAGCCGTCAATTCCATCAATGTGTATGGTTCCAATCTGCCCTCCTCTAGAATGGGTATTTGACCTCCCAAAGTAGAGTCATGGGGCATGGATGAGGTCTTAAAGATGTTAGGACTGTCTTGGCCTGCATCTAAGCGAGTACCAATAGTCCCAGCCTCATCCAAAGCACCAACCACACTTGTGGTGGTGGTGGTTCTCTCTGCAACTTAGCCAGGACCACTAGAAGAGAACACCGTAGTCCTTGGCGTTTTTTCAACCTATATTCAGGTGGGGTAGAAGATGATGTGGATTGGGTGGTAGTTTGAAGGTTAAGGGGTGTTTGGATCTGAGAAGGTAAAGTGTCAACGTTTGGATTACTTTTGTCAACGCCAACATTTAATGTGTCAGCGTTGAAGGAGTCTTGGTCAATTTCCATGTGTTGAGGTGAAGGCAAAGGTTCTGGTATTGGGTCAAGTTGTGGTTGTGGGTCTGGCTGGGGTTGTGCTGCTAATTGGAGATGCATTCAAATACGCCACCATCTGGGTGTATTATGGAAACAAAGTATCATCAGCCTCCGAATAAGCAATCATGTTGTGCTGACTCCTGAATCCCAATACCAAGTCACTTGGTTTAAACTTTGGTGCCATTGTTAAAGAAAGTTTTTTGTGAATTATTGAGAAAGATGAATTATAGGAGAAAAAGTGTTAGACAAGAATATAAATTACCCTGTTTAAAAATAGGAGCCAAATATATAGGAGAGATAGGCACATGTGATTGGTCAAAAATAAGGCAAGTATTTTCAAAATATAATGATGAAAATCTGGAAAAGAAAATAAGTTATCTTGTGCATTAATGAAAAGTTATCTACTCCCAAAATTACGGCCCCAAAATTCGTCAAAAATAACAACTGGGTAGGTCCCAATGAGTGTCAACGGTCAAAAATAACCCATCAACGCCCAACGGCTATATTCTTGTCAACGTTTGCCAAAGCCATGTCAGCGTCTAAATTGGTCACAACAACGCTTGGAAAAATATTTGTCAGCGTCCAAAAATAAAAGAATAAAAATGAAAAAGGACCTTAACAAAGTAATTTATCCTAGTGAAGATAACCTATAAATTGATAATTATTATAGGGCGGCAAGCACTGTCTAGTTATGCACACTTGCTTATGCAAGATAGACATAACAGTCCTCTAGTGTCCCTTGCTAACCAAAATTCTTAACAATTAAGTTATCTCATGAAATTCCTTGTAACTCCCAGGTAAACCAATTATAAATCATTCCCAAGTCTCCCAACAGACCACATCCAGTTCTAGGCCAAAAAAGTCTTGGCATCATGCATAGTATGTCAACTTTGCATGCTACAGTGCCTCATGATTTAGTAAACTAACTCATACTCACCTGTGGACATAATCTAAAATTTTGATAAGAGTATTATAAGAATACCCAAAAGTCCTAAAGGTTCCTAAAACCTCTCCTTAAACAGTGATACACAAGTTGCCAAATAATATGCATGTAAATAAAAATTTATGTCAAGATAGGAATATAAATATTCCAACCATCATCCATAAATTGAAACATGCTCCAATGATTCTCCAAGGATCCATAAGCAACTCTGTATCCAATGGTACACTGCTAACAATGCCTGCACACTCAGATCAAAAACCACAAAACTAACATGTTGCTGACAACGTCACGATAACACTTATCAGTGTTAAGATAACCTTTGTCAGCGTTAGACAAATATAGTGGAAAATCTAACTTTTCAAAAAGACCAATAACAATGCATATCCTGCACATACTTTTACAAAAAGACCCCAAAACACATATTAAGTGAGATTGATCATTCCAATACTTGTGACCAAGTATTGAAACCTTCCAGTATCAAAAGGTTTAGTTAATAAATCAGACACATTTTCTTTTGTGTCAACCCTATCTGGTTGTATTAAACCCTTTTTAAAACAATCTCTTATAAAATGATGTCTAATTTCTATGTGTTTTGTTTTAGAATGATGTACAGGATTTTTAATAATGCATAAATTACTGTTATTCTCTACCAAAATCTTGGTATGCATGAAATTATACCCATAATCCAACAGCTGGTTCTGAATCCATAAGACTTGTCCACAACAAGCAGCTGCTGCTACATATTCTGCTTCAGTTGTAGAATTGGCCACCATTGTTTGTTTCTTGCATTGCCAAGATATTAACCTACTCCCAAGAAACTGACATCCACCAGTTGTAGATTTTCTATCAAATTTGTCACCACCATAGTCACTATCTGAATACGCAATAAGCTCCAATGGTGAATCTTTTGGATACCATAATCCCAGATCTGGATAACATCTAAGGTACCTAAAGATTCTCTTGACAGCATGAAGGTGACACTCTTTGGGAGTCACTTGATGGCTTGCACATGCACACACAGCAAACATAATGTCAGGTCTTGAGGTTGTGAGATACATTAATGAACCAATCATTGATCTATAGTGCCTGACATCCACATCTTTTCCATCCCCAACTTTTCCCCAAGGATGTTCCCTATCCATAGGAGTACTAGCCCTTTTCTCATGTGGAGAAAAGCCAAACTTCTTCAAGATTTCAGCTACATATTTATCCTGAGAGATGAAGATACCATTTTCTTTCTGATGAACTTGTAACCCTAGAAAGAAGTTCATCTCCCCCATTGCACTCATCTTGAATTTGTCTGTCTTAAGCTTGGAAAAGTCTTCACTCATCTTTGGGTTTGTGGAGCCAAAGATGATATCATCCACATAAACCTGAACAAGTAAGACATCCTTACCAGTCTTCTTTGTAAATAAGGTCTGGTCTATGGTGCCCCTTTTGAATCCATTTTCCACCAGATAGGTGGACAATGTGCCATACCATACTCTTGGGGCTTGATGAAGTCTATACATAGCTTTCTTGACTCTATACACCTTGTTTGGATGCTCAGGATCTTCAAAACCAGGAGGCTACATTACATAAACCTCCTCAACAATTGTGCCATATAGGAAAGCACTCTTCACACCTATTTGATAGACAGTAAAGCCCATGCAAGAAGCATAGGCTAGAAAAATCCTTATAGCCTCAATCCTTGCAACTAGTGCAAAGACCTCCTCATAGTCTATCCCTGCCTCTTGTGTATATCCTTGAGCCACTAAACGTGCCTTGTTTCTGACCACAATGCCTCTTTCATCTTTCTTGTTTCTAAGAACCCACCTTACCCCAATAGGTCTGACATATCTGGGACAATCAACCAACTCCCAAACATCCTGAATAGCAAATTGGTGAAGCTCATCCTGCATTGCTTCCATCCAACTTGGTTCTTTGAGAGCATCAAAAATCTTCTTGGGTTCCTGTTGTGACAGAAAATAGGTAAACAAACATGCTTAAACAAGAGGGGTATCAACCTTCTTGTGTATATTGGCAATAAATCCTCCAAGATTCTGATGAGATCTTCTAGTTTGAACAGGAGACATCACATCTCCAATAATTAGAGAAGAGGGGTGATCCTTCATTGTAGAAGTAAGAACTCCTCCCTCAAAAAGTCTGTTGTCCTCAATCTCATCATCCATGTTACCAATATCTTCTTCAGACTCTCTTCCATCATTATCTATATGAACCTCTCCATTTCTGCTTGAAGGTTCACCTTGTTCAAAATTGGAAGAGAAAATGTGGTCAAAAGAGTTGTCAACGCCTGAACCAAGGTTGTCAGCGTTTGGGCCATCAACGTCTGAATTAGAGTTGTCAACGTTTGAGCCATCAACGCCTGAAGTTGTCTTGTCAACGCCAGATTTTACTTTGTCAGCGCCTGAAAGACCATGCATGTTGTTAACTGGTGATACTTGGGGACCACCATTTTCCTTTCCAGCAGCAGCAGCAGCAGCAAAAGCATCTGTCCATATGGGAATAGTGACATACTCAAGTATGGGAGATGACTTGTTTGCTTGTGATCCAACCTCTTTAGTAACCTGTGTACCTGAAACATCAACAACTGGTTCTTCCACAACATTTGAAGTTACCTTCACAATGTCTGGATTAGTAACAGGCATTTAATTCAAAGTCCTAGATAGAGGTTCCAAGTCAAACAACCAATTTGGACCACTTTCAAGATCACTAGGTTTACTCTCTAAAAACCTAACATGTACTTTTTCAAGTATACGGTTTTCCTTCTTAAGGTAAACCCTATATCCTTTACTCTGCACTGAATAACCCATGAAATAGCCTTCATCACCTTTAGCACTAAATTTACCTAAGGCATCACTAGTATCTAGTACAACTACATGACAGCCAAAAGGTTTAAGAAAACCAATATTAGGTTTCCTTCCCCAAAGTAACTCATAAGGTGTTTCGTTATGTATCTTGTTGACTAATGCTCTATTCTGAACATAACAAGCTGTATTCACAGCCTCAGCCCAAAATTCAATAGGAAAGTGAGCATCAGCCAACATAGTCCTGGCTGCTTCAATTAGGGCTCTACTCTTTCTCTCAGCAACCTCATTTTGCTGTGGGGTTCTGGCAACACTAAACTGTCTATTAATCCCTTTCTTGGCACAAAAATCATCCAACACTTTATTTCTAAACTCACCACCATTATCACTTCTAAGCATCTTAACTTCATTACCAGTTTTCTTTTCAATTTGGTTAATAAAGTAAATTAAAGTATCAGCGGTGTCACTTTTGATGGCTAAAAAGAAAGTCCAATTAAACCTAGAAAAGTCATTAGTGATGACAAAACATCAAGATTTACCATTCAAGCTTTCTATATTAGTTGGACCAAATAGGTCCATATGTAGCAAGTGAAGTGGTTTAGAACTAGAGTGCACCTGTTTAGAATTAAATAAGACATTGTGTTGTTTGCCTTTAAGGCATGCAACACAAGAGTGGTCATTGTGGAAAGCCTTTTCAGGCAAACCATCAACCAAGCCATGTCTCACAAGTCTGTTTATATTTTTAAAGTTAATGTGCCCTAGTCTCCTGTGCCATAGATTACTCTCATCAACTGAAGCTTTAGCATAAAGACATGATAAGTTATTATTCATCCTAATTCCATTAAGATTCACATTATAAATGTACTTATGCCTAGGTGTCCTATAATCAATGAATTTCTCATCTGGTATTTTAAAATCCTTGCTCAACACCAAGCATTCAGTATCAGTAAAAATAACCTTATTTTTGTTATCACAAACTTGTGATACACTGAAAAGATTATAATCAAGTTCTTTTACTAGAAACACGTTTTCAAAACGCAAGTTGTTGGTGAGTAGAGTTCCTTTGCCTGTGATAGTTCCATATCCGCCTCCAAAGTAAACCTTATCACCATCCTTAATGGGAGTGAAGTTTGTGAGATAATCTTCCTTCCCAATCATGTGCCTAGAGCATCCACTATCCCAATAGCCATAATCATTTACCTGCTTTTGAATGCCCTGCACATAAAGAAAACAAATTATTTTTCTTTGGGAACCCAAGCCTGAGCAGACTTGGATTCATTTGGTTGTTCAACAAGAACAGACTTAGTCCTCATAACAACCCCTTGTTCATCCTTTTTTGGATTAAACACCCAGTTAACCCCAATTGGTTTTGTGATGACCTTTGAAATATACTTAAATATGTTACAGGTCATAGAAATCCTATTAGAATTAGGGTTTTGATCTTGCTTAGGTCTCCATGTCAAGCTAGAAGAAGCTTTAGACCCCTTTCCCTGTGGTTGCAAATATTTACCATTATTAGGTCTGGCAACGTTTCTGTCAGCGTTTGATTTGGTTTTGTCAACGCTGAAATTTCCCTTATCAGCGTTGAACCTAGGGTTTGCTACAAGAACCCATTGCCTATTAGACCATGTATTGGTCTTCTGAAAAGGTCTTTGCCCATAAGTGTTAGACCCTTTAGTGAAGAATGGGGTTGGTCTAACAACTTGTGGACTTTGCTCCACAAAAGTTTTGGGTCTGACAGTGTTTGACCTTTTGTCAACGTTGACCTTGGAAGCGTTGGCACACTTATAGGTTAAATGTGAAAAGCTACCACAAGTATAACAGGCTTTTCTAGACACAACTCTAGGTCTAGAAGAAAAGAAACCTGTTCCATTATCACTAACTTGGCTTTTTGGTGACCTAGTATTTCTATACATTTCTGGATACTTAATGCTAGGTTTTCTAACAGCGTTTGAGCCAAGGTCAACAGTCTTGCCAGTGATTGGGTTTGTTACTTTGATAGGAGTAGACTCATTTGGGCTATCACAAAGCATGCCACCCTTGACAAACAAGGTAGGGTTGGCTTTCTTCCATTGGTCCAAATCAGTCAACTTCTGCCTATATTCTTCTACTGGGATAAGGACTCTTGGTGGAGGAATAAATTCCTCTTCTTGGAGTTCTGGTAAACCAGTCCAAGATAAGTCCTTTCTTTGGACACCATAGAAGTCCCCATCTGGTGGTGGAACACCAGCATACTCTTTCATCCCAATCCCAGTCATGTCCCTAGAATCCCTTTGTTTACTAACACATTCTCCTAGGGTTTGTGAGGCCTTATCAAATCTTTGAATTTTAAGGTCTACATTATCCTTATTCTTGATAGCCTCATCTAACTTAGCCTGTAGTTCAGCATTGACCCTCTCCATGATATTTCTAATATCAGTACTAGCATTTAAATCATGTTTTAAGATATTGATTTTATCTTTTAGGTCAAGCTCCATTTTCTTATATTCAGCTACAGTCTTTTCAGTTTGAGTAAGAGCAAGTTGATAGTTAGACAACTTGAATCTCTCATTACTCACATCTGATAACAGTCTTAAAATCTCTTTGTTAAGTCTTTCAGTATTTAAACGACAACCCTTACTACAAAAAGCATCATCATATACCTCATTGTCTAATGAAGATGAGGAACGTGCCATGAGAGCATAGTGAACATGCTATTCTTCTTTTATCTCAGCAACCAACGCTTTATCCTCTTCCTCATCCTTAGCCAAATAGCTCCAGTCCCATCCAACACCATCAATTTCTTGCATTGCCATCATGGACTTAGGATCCTGAGCCTTAACAATTTGGCTTGAGGGTTTTCCAGCATCAGATCTTCTTGGAGATCTGCATTCTCTCATAAAGTGCCCCATACGATGACAATTGTAACACTCAACCTTGGATTTATCAAATCCAGCAGTGTCCTTAGCATTAAAAGTCATCTTCCTCTTGAATCTTCTATTCCATCTGTTTGCTCTTATACTTGCAAGATCCATATTCCACTTTATGTCCATCTCCTCCAAGTGCTCATCACTTATTTGCTCAAGGTCCTCATAAGTAATCACTGAACCATTGGGCAATGAAGCAATGTATGCACACACAGTATCCAGATCCATACCAGCAGGTTTAACTCTTGATGAGTCAATTTTGTATGTGTCAGCGTCTGAATGTGAGGCGTTGACAGGATATGATCCAGTGTTGACACACGTTGATCCAGTAATTGGGTGCATGTATGACTCCTTCTGATCAAACTGACCTTCACTATGTGAGAAGAAGGCCATATTACTATTTGTAGACTTGCCTCCATGATCCAAAAGAGTTTCATTCACTATCAGACTCAGTTTATTGTACACATCATCAAAAGTAGAACTTTTGTGAGTGTTATTGGCAATTATAGACCTTGCCTCAATCTTCCATGCATCACCAAGGCTTTTAAGAAAAGTAGCAATAATATCAACATCACCAATCACTGTCCCCATGAAGGACAGCTTACTTGTAATGTCGAGAAGTCTGCTTCTCACACTACTTAGCTTCTCATTAGGTTGAGCCTTAAAAACAGCATACTCATGCAAGAGTTGCTTCTTTTTCTCTTCCACCGTATCTGTAACACCCCCAAATTTATACAACTCAGTACAGCGGAAGACTAGTTGGTGTTACGGGATAGCACATTACTCACATCATAGACAACGCTTAAAAGTCGCGTTGTTTTAATAATAAAGCATTTCCATTCATAAATATCGAAGTTACATCGGTCCCAAGTCATTACATTTTATACAAAGTTTTACAAAATATTTGAATGGAAAATATGGTTTAAGTGCGGGCCATGAATTCTTGTCGTCTTCCCGAGAATTACCTTCAAGTACCTGAGATAAAACATGTTAAAAGAAAAGGTCAGCGATAACGCCGAGTGAATTCATAGAGTTTAATAAAATCCATCAATATACTATCAGTATAAAATTATTACTGAAAATCATCTTATACAAATCATTTTAATAGGCCATAAAATAGCCAAAGTCATTTTATACAAATCTTTATCGAAAATCATAATATAGGCATTTGCCTTAAAAATCATTATACGAATCATTGTCATTAAAAACACCATACAATACGTTTTGCAACGTTGTATAGATTAAATAAAAACCGTTATATGAATATAGTTATAAAAAGCCTTAAAAATCATTATACGAGCCAATGTCGTAAAAACGTCATACAATACGTCTTACGACGTTGTATGAAAATAAAAACCGTTATATGAATATGGTTATGAAAACCAAAACACAAACATAATATCAATAGTATGACCCAGTATTGCTAGTCAGGCAATACATCGTAATTCGGAGCGTCTAGTAGTATTTCGTTAGATTTGGATTATTATAAGCCGCATGACATTGTTACCTTACTAAACCAACAACGGGTAGCTAACCCGATACCAATTTTGCCCATCTAAAGTAGCGTGTCGTCACAAAGGTCACGCTATGGAAATCTTCTCATACATAAATTCGCTTACCAATCAATGTGGCACGACGGGGATCAACCGTCAAGGCGCGAACTGGGGTGATCGTCCCCAAATAGTACTATTATATGCATAAGCGTCTACCAAATCCCGGTAGTTCACAATTCATGCTAATGGGACTTTTAGTGACATAACCTAACTTTAATAATCCATTTTATTTCATCTATCGGGTCCTTTAATCATTTATCGGGTCATACAATCGGGTCATACAATCATTCGGGTCCAAATCAATAAACAAACAATCGGGACAAATGGTGTCCTATTTTATAAAAACTAACATGTTATCTCCCTCGCGGGTTTATAAAACATTTATAAAAACATTTAAAAGAGTGCGAGGCTATGAACTCACGTTGATGTGGGAAGGCGGGTTATCGGCAATTCGGACGTACGGTACGTGCTTCAATCACGGAAACCTAGACAAATAATAATCGGTCTTAGACGTTTGTCCAATGACTTTATAAAATTAACAATTATGTATACATATGATGATTTTATATATATGATGATCAAGTGGGTTTACATATCCTCATTTACTCATTTTTGTGTTATGTGTCGATAACTTTTATACTAGTTTACTAGTTTCACCTATTTACGTGTTTTAAGTCCAATAAACTTATTATAAGTTCTTTAACTTGTTTTAATCCCTTTTATACCTATATTATCAGTATGTATACTTTCCATGTTGGGCCCAAATAGGTTAAGCCCAATAAGTTCTTTTTACAAGTTTTTATCTTATTTAGTCCAATTATTAGTCTAATATGCTTAATTAGCTCGTAAATGTCCGTATTTCTTATAGTTCGGGTTTTATCGGTTTTTACTTGTATTAGTTACTTATACATCATTATATGACTTTTATAAACTTTACATTAGACGGGTTTGGTCGTCTAAGTTTTATTCGGCGAAAAACGTTAATTTTACGGCAATAGCCAAAAAAGTCGTAAAAATCATGTTTATAGTTTTATATCTTATAAAACATAACAAGTTACCATTTTTATAAAATGTTTACTTATTTATCATTGTACATATTTATATAAATAAAATTCATGAGTTAGTGGGTTTTAATTTATATTTTATACTATTAAATTTTGAGTGCTTATATAATAGTATTATTCTTTAATTTCCAAAAATCTGATTTTTATCTTCACTTTCACCAAAACTGCCATATCTTGAGTTCTATATGGAGATAGAAGCTCATATTTTTATCACATAAACTACATCATATGTGCTACATTTAACTCTTCTATAGCTACTGTTGAATCATCTTCTAAATATTTTCTAAAAATCGTCCAAAACAGTGAACTCAGATTTATACCTTAAACTTGTTTTGATCATATCTCACTCATTACTTTGATTCCATTGCATGGCCAACTCTCACATGTGTACAAGACATATAGCTTACTGTAAATGGATTCTACTTCATCATTTTATCAGTCCATGACCTGTTTCTTTACTGTTTTATACAGCCAACAAATTTAACCAAGATTTTAACCTTGTTTCTTATGGTTTTTCACCTTTTAATCATGTTTATCAACACCAAATCCCCACATAACATTTTTATCATCATATAATCATCATATACATATACAATAGGAAATAAAATACATGTTTACATAATCAAAATAACAAGAAGATGAGGAGGACAATCTTTATACCACCAAGTTGATGTAGGTTGTGATTTGGACATGGTTTTTGATGGAGAAACTTGTGAATAACCATGACCATCTTCAAGACCACCATGCTTCATGTACTCCTTGTGGAAAATCAGCCCTAACACTTCATGGAAACTCCTCCTTGGATGTTATAACTTGCACCAATCAATAGGGCTTCAAAAGGGCATCAACATGTATATGAATAACATGAGATTTTGTGGTTGATTTTGATCAAGTGATGGTGGTTTGTGGTGAGAAATGGGACGGCATCTTTAGAGAGTAGAGAGGAAATTGAAATGGTTTTGCATGTTGTAAATGGAAGAAATGAAGGTAGCTAGTGGTTTTGATAGTGTTAGCTTACTTTGTAAGCTTGTTTGACATGTGTAAGTTACAAGAGTGTAAACTTGACACCAAAGTGGTATGGTGTAGTTATGTAGCCGGTTTTGAGTGGGGGTGGGACAAGTGTCCCACTTGTCTCATCCCCATTTATTTACGGGTACTCCTCGATTCTAGTTTCCTTGATTTGCGTGCCCTCGGGTCGTTTTACGAAAAACGTTTTTATAAATTATGAATCAACATCACAAAACGAATCCAATAAAAATTGTCTCATCAAAAACGGAGTTCGAAAACGTAAATACGTAATCCTAAGGTTTCCGGTTTAGTCGTAAAGGACGTTAAAATAAAATCATAAGTCCTAATCTCTTCTCGTAAATTTGTGAGTTTATGAACCAACACAAATTTAAAACTCCAAAATAATATTTACGGATAAATTTATTTTCTGAAATGTCGGACTGTCACCAAAGACGGTGTATGTAAACGTAAGCACGTAACGTTGAATCCTCCGGTTTAGACGTAGTCGATGCTATCCAAGACGTAAATCCAAATTTCTTCCCAAAAATAAGTGAGTTCATATTGTAACATTAAAATAATGTTTTCAAATAAATATTGAGAATAAAATATCAACCATAAATTGATGGATTGTCACAGCATTTACCCTTAAACAGGATCTTTGTCCTCAAAGATCATCTTACTACTCGCTTCTTATAGAGTTAAAGCCATGTGGGTATTTCCTCCACATTCGGTCTTTTCTCACAAGTGTAATCCATTATTATACGCGAGTTTCATCAAACATAACTACGGAAATAAGATCAGGCTAAATGTTGACTTACTTTCTCTATCCATGATGTTCACGGGTTTCTGATGAATGCAACTTTTCGTCGATCTAAGCTTTATTAAGAATAATCAGAATTTCACTTGATAGATATTCCATCAAGTGCGATTTACGAAACATAATTCACGCGGTTCTTGAAGTCCTAGGGTAGATCCAACTTATATGCCTTTCAATCCCAACTTTTACATCATTTCAATGGTCCCATACCACGGGGACTTATATCCCATGATTTGTCAGATCATGAATTCATTATTCCAAGGTTAAAAATTGTGGCATAACTTCGCTACCCATTTGGCACTTCAAGATCTACATTTCACATTCACATAACCTCTTGCCCACTACCGGCTGTCAATAATAAGATCCTAATTTCAATAATCATTTCAGATCTCGCCGGTCGGGTATTTTGCAAGGATAGGTTCGCCATCATAGGAAACCTTAAACCTAAGAGACATATCCAACTCACAGTGGGTGTATGTCGGGTGTCTTTATCTCAACTCCTGCTTACAGATGCTCTAATATAGATTCTAACAAGATTCGATTTCAATTTTAATATGATGATTATCAATGATAATATCTCCAAAGGAAAACGATTATACGGTCTATTACCAAAGGTTAATCATTCAAACATAAAACAACACTTATATTAATTTGTATTGTTACTTTACCTCGTCCCTTCGATTGGGATGGTACACAGTACTCTCATCAAGGTTCGTTCTC
This sequence comes from Glebionis coronaria, assembly GCA_025667525.1. Classification (NCBI taxonomy): domain Eukaryota; kingdom Viridiplantae; phylum Streptophyta; class Magnoliopsida; order Asterales; family Asteraceae; genus Glebionis; species Glebionis coronaria. Next base: position 632,202,732 of record CM046875.1, on the reverse strand, counting down.
AATGATTTCCGAGCAAATCTCAAGAAATTCAATGCGAAGCGAGGATTTTGATATAGATGATCGATACAGGCACACCATGTTTACATAACTCTTTTGCATTTATCATTAACGGGAATGATATTAGCAGATTTGGTCAGTCTGTCGACGATGACCCAAATCGAATAAAATTCAGATGATGACCTTTGCAATAGCTAAACGTTTACCAATGTATGAGTCGATGTTTGCCTTCATAATTACCATCAATACAACTTCTTTAGACAAAGATACTTTTAGTCATAAATGACATAAATAGAATACTTATACTTACAAATTCCAACATAACTATATCTCACAATCCTCCATATTTAGACAATCACGAGTGGCCTTTTATACTTTTAACGCTATCGGCTTCTCAATTATAATGGTTCACATTAGCCGTGAAACCCTTCACTATTTATATTATCCTTTTTACAAACATTGTTTATTTTTATCGTTCGGCAATTTATTTTGCACCTTCATTATTAAGGAACATGTCCTAACTGATTCTTTATCCTTTTTATATATAATGTGTCGGTATCTATATTCATCTCTCATGATGATATAATTATCATGTTCACAATTCACTCAAATATTCTTTCTATATTATGCGTTAGTAATTACGTTCATCTTTTCTGATGAAATAAATATCACAACCGTATTTATTCAAAATTCTTTCTTCATATCTTTTATGTTTTAGTTTCGTCTTTACTATCACTTTTATCCGTTTTACTCAATCTATCGTCTAAAGCGTCGATAATTATTATAATTAATTAAATAATAAATTTTCAATTTTTTTATGAAATGTAAACATAAAGATTTTAAATTTCTTAGTTCGACCAATTATATAAAATGTTCAAAATAAATTTGAATTTAATTAACAAGATTTTCGTTGATTTATCCAAATTATTTAATAAGATCCGTAATTGTTCGAAAAATCTTTGGTTTATACTTTGGTCAAAATTTTCTTGGTTGAAAAGCAAAAAGTGTCGTTTAAAATTTCAAGTCATGGTATAAATGGTTTTACTCAATCCTTCTTAAGTTATCTTGAGGTATACACAAACATTTACCCCTAAACAGAAGTTTAGTTAAATGGTTTGTGTATAAGGGAATAATCCCTTAAAATCCTTTGTTAAAACATTTGTCAAAATATATTCGCACTTTTCTTTTTGGTAAAATCCAAAATCTTAAAAGGGCTCTTAATTTTTGAAGAGTCTATATGCATACATCTTACCATTATTAATCCAACGATCATTTTATGTAAAGGATTAAGTTTTTAATCCCTAAGCGTTAATGGTTCTAATCTTTGAAAAGTTAATATAGCTTCCATTATCTGTTAATCACATGGTTAAATCATGTAAGGAATTAAGTCTTAAGTCTTATGTTAAATATTTAAGGTACATGTATTCATTGTTCGGCCAATTCAGGGCAATCTATAAATAATTATTAACTCATTCTTATTCTTATAAACAAACAAATGATCCTTAATGATCACAAGCATGAATTTATCAAATTACAGCCTACACACGTGATTCACCAATTTTATGAATGCTACATGTGTATTAGTCGATCCAAACGACATCACGTGAAACTCATAATGTTCATTACAAGTACCGAATGTAGTGATTGGAATAGATAATCTTTTTCGCAGATGCGAAGTTGATGATAACCATGCCGTGGATCAAATCTTTATAACATACGCTAGAACCTTGTAAATGATCGAACAAATCTTCCATTTCGAGTTATGGATATCGTTTTCGATTGTCAATTTACTCAGTCACAGTAATCTATAAATATAAGGAATGATAACACCATAGCTCTTCAGGATGACAGGCTTGGTATAATAAAATCTTTCTCCGACAACTCTCTCAGTTGTACGGTAAGTCCTTAAATTCAGATGGTGCTGACGTACAGTGCACAAGCCACAAGTGCAGCACTGGAAATATAATCAATACAAATTTCAACTTGCCTTAATGGCGAAAGTCTAGGTAATTTATCAACAAATACTTACTAAGGTTTCAAATAACATAACATCTTTTAATAAATTCATATTAGGTTCTTCTAGATTACAATATCTATAACTAATTCACAACCATTCATAGTATAATTTCAAGTCTAAATACAGGATATGGTCATCCGTCAAGAATTATTTAGATCACTTTTGATAATCAACATCTTATCATTTAGGGGAATTCTACTCGAGTTCCCATCAATTAAGACAATGTCGTCATGTCATAATCAATCAATCCATTCTACGGGCACTATCAACTTTCCAGTTGCATTGCCGTCGATAAGATGTGAACTTCTCAAAAGACTAATAATAACTCATAATCCTTCACAAGTTCAGGGATATTAGGATACACAACTACTATTAAAAGAGTAAGGTCAACGCATAATCTATGCGAGAGAATTTCAAATCAGATACAGACGAAAACATTTAACGAATATGAATATATCCCATCTTTTCATAATTTGAGTACGCATTCGAAAGCTCCTCGGATCGTTACCCAGGTCATTCAAATGAAACCAAATCAAAAGAAATGATAGGAACGTTGATACATCCAGTCGGGTATCAACACTTGGTAATCAGATACTTTTCCTAAGAATCTCACTACGGGAGAATTGGACAAGAAAGAATTGTCAATTGTCAGATAAGACAATTTCCACAGATGAGTAAATTCGACTCAGAAGAATAGATGGCACGGGCACATATGTAGATGTCCCTAACATTATGTCCTTATTTTACACTTCTTGCAGATCTCATAAAATTTAATCTTTCACAATCTTCAAAGAAATTGTAGTGCTTATTAATCAGTTTTATGGTGACTACTAATCAGTCTTGCATAGTCCATTCCAAATTGTATGTAGGCGCGCAACTATATACAATTTCAAGATCAACGATGCAATACTCAGTTCGTCAAAACTTTATCATCATGTTTATAATGAAAACATTCACATGCTTAATTCTTAAATAAGAATCAAAATATATTTACAAAGATTTTCCTTGTTATGAAAACAATTAAATTTTCCAAGGTGTTTTATAAACAACTTCATTTCGATAACAATCACTTATAAATCTCACTTTGAATAATCCTTATAGTGATGAAAATTAAATTTTCTCAAAGGATACCGTTTTAACTTTATAAAAACAATGTGTGATCTGCAAAAGAGTGACGAAGAGTTGTTCACCAAGAACTAACTACAATATGATAGGAAATGAGCTTTAGCCAAATAATCATAAGGTTCATGATCTCGATGGCACTCTAAAAGAATAATTCACGACGTAACTCAATTCGAGATGAGTACTTGTTCAACGGTTGCATCTCTAACGCGAACATTAGGATGAAGCAATAAAAGATAGATAACATCGATACATGTAGGATTTAGCAATCAAAGGTAGTCTTTTCATTAATCACAAACAAGTCAAAATTGTACCGTAACACATTACGTGTCACTATGTCATACAATTCTCAGAACTCATCCTACCAACTGATGTCACAGTTAAGTTAGGGATTATTTTTAAAAGATACCACAATGAATACTAATCTACAAGAGTCATTAGGTGTTCCACATGTCCCAGAAGATCCATCGGTCTCAATTCAGAAGAAGATTTCTTCAATTTATTTCTTGGACACTGGGCATCCTCGTTAGTGGACAATGGCCTAGGAACAATACTTAACACGAACTAACAATAAATTAAAATCTTATAATTCAATCACAGGACTTAACGACTTATATTAACAATCTCATATTCCATACAGGTTAAGTTTTTATTTTATTCAAGTTTCAACCAATTTTATACTCAATGCGATATTCTACCTCATTCTCCAATACTTACAACCTTATTCTTCGGCCTTGTAAAGGAAATACAATCTCAATATGAATCAACACTTAATTTCCAATCCTATTAGCTCTTACAACAACAATTATCAAATGAGTCACTAGCATGAAATGACTCGATCATTCAACTAGACTTCTCGGAAAGGTATTAGTGGCATGAGGCTTTTGGGTAATGGTTCCAATAACAGCCTCAAGTGCAACATTCACCCTTTTGATTTCAATTTAAGAATTGGATGACAACGAATCAGATGACATCTTTCTAGGTGGTAACGTTTTGTCAAACTCCACTTTATAAGAAAAGATCGTCATGACATCGATATCAGATTTAATTTCGCCAATTCTTCTCCAATATCACAATCAACTAATATCTACATTTCTACGAATATCAACCATTTGTTGGGATCATAAATATCCACAACTTGGTTTAGATCTAGGATAGCTAGAATTCCTACGAGAATAGCTTCGATTAATTTACTAGGGGAGTTAGGGTTACTTGTGACAATCTACGTCGTATAAATACCTTGTATAAAAATCAAAATAATCATCAAACACTCATTAATAAAATTACATCATATATATATAATCCAAGTTATATATATATTAAAATAACACTTCTCAGTCTTGGCCTTGTCGGTAACTCGGGAATTCTTCGGCACCGTTATAGTCAAAAGATTTTTAGACATTTTAAGAAAAATGTTTATAATTAAAGATTTTGAAATGTTTTATTCAAAACCTTAGTTTTAAAAATCTTTCGTTCTCTATAACGAGAGCTCTGGTACCAAACTGTAACACCCCCAAATTTATACAACTCAGTACAGCGGAAGACTAGTTGGTGTTACGGGATAGAACATTACTCACATCATAGACAACGCTTAAAAGTCGCGTTGTTTTAATAATAAAGCATTTCCATTCATAAATATCGAAGTTACATCGGTCCCAAGTCATTACATTTTATACAAAGTTTTACAAAATATTTGAATGGAAAATATGGTTTAAGTGCGGGCCATGAATTCTTGTCGTCTTCCCGAGAATTACCTTCAAGTACCTGAGATAAAACATGTTAAAAGAAAAGGTCAGCGATAACGCCGAGTGAATTCATAGAGTTTAATAAAATCCATCAATATACTATCAGTATAAAATTATTACTGAAAATCATCTTATACAAATCATTTTAATAGGCCATAAAATAGCCAAAGTCATTTTATACAAATCTTTATCGAAAATCATAATATAGGCATTTGCCTTAAAAATCATTATACGAATCATTGTCATTAAAAACACCATACAATACGTTTTGCAACGTTGTATAGATTAAATAAAAACCGTTATATGAATATGGTTATAAAAAGCCTTAAAAATCATTATACGAGCCAATGTCGTAAAAACGTCATACAATACGTCTTACGACGTTGTATGAAAATAAAAACCGTTATATGAATATGGTTATGAAAACCAAAACACAAACATAATATCAATAGTATGACCCAGTATTGCTAGTCAGGCAATACATCGTAATTCGGAGCGTCTAGTAGTATTTCGTTAGTTTTGGATTATTATAAGCCGCATGACATTGTTACCTTACTAAACCAACAACGGGTAGCTAACCCGATACCAATTTTGCCCATCTAAAGTAGCGTGTCGTCACAAAGTTCACGCTATGGAAATCTTCTCATACATAAATTCGCTTACCAATCAATGTGGCACGACGGGGATCAACCGTCAAGGCGCGAACTGGGGTGATCGTCCCCAAATAGTACTATTATATGCATAAGCGTCTACCAAATCCCGGTAGTTCACAATTCATGCTAATGGGACTTTTAGTGACATAACCTAACTTTAATAATCCATTTTATTTCATCTATCGGGTCCTTTAATCATTTATCGGGTCATACAATCATTCGGGTCCAAATCAATAAACAAACAATCGGGACAAATGGTGTCCTATTTTATAAAAACTAACATGTTATCTCCCTCGCAGGTTTATAAAACATTTATAAAAACATTTAAAAGAGTGCGAGGCTATGAACTCACGTTGATGTGGGAAGGCGGGTTATCGGCAATTCGGACGTACGGTACGTGCTTCAATCACGGAAACCTAGACAAATAATAATCGGTCTTAGACGTTTGTCCAATGACTTTATAAAAATAACAATTATGTATACATATGATGATTTTATATATATGATGATCAAGTGGGTTTACATATCCTCATTTACTCATTTTTGTGTTATGTGTCGATAATTTTTATACTAGTTTACTAGTTTCACCTATTTTCGTGTTTTAAGTCCAATAAACTTATTATAAGTTCTTTAACTTGTTTTAATCCCTTTTATACCTATATTATCAGTATGTATACTTTCCATGTTGGGCCCAAATAGGTTAAGCCCAATAAGTTCTTTTTACAAGTTTTTATCTTATTTAGTCCAATTATTAGTCCAATATGCTTAATTAGCTCGTAAATGTCCGTATTTCTTATAGTTCGGGTTTTATCGGTTTTTACTTGTATTAGTTACTTATACATCAGTATATGACTTTTATAAACTTTACATTAGACGGGTTTGGTCGTCTAAGTTTTATTTGGCGAAAAACGTTAATTTTACGGCAATAGCCGAAAAAGTCGTAAAAATCATGTTTATAGTTTTATATCTTATAAAACATAACAAGTTACCATTTTTATAAAATGTTCACTTATTTATCATTGTACATATTTATATAAATAAAATTCATGAGTTAGTGGGTTTTAATTTATATTTTATACTATTAAATTTTGAGTGCTTATATAATAGTATTATTCTTTAATTTCCAAAAATCTGATTTTTATCTTCACTTTCACCAAAACTGCCATATCTTGAGTTCTATATGGAGATAGAAGCTCAAATTTTTATCACATAAACTAAATGATATGTGCTACATTTAACTCTTCTATAGCTACTGTTGAATCATATTCTAAATATTTTCTAAAAATCGTCCAAAACAGTGAACTTAGATTTATACCTTAAACTTGTTTTGATCATATCTCACTCATTACTTTGATTCCATTGCATGGCCAACTCTCACATGTGTACAAGACATATAGCTTACTGTAAATGGATTCTACTTCATCATTTTATCAGTCCATGACATGTTTCTTTACTGTTTTATACAGCCAACAAATTTAACCAAGATTTTAACCTTGTTTCTTATGGTTTTTCACCTTTTAATCATGTTTATCAACACCAAATCCCCACATAACATTTTTATCATCATATAATCATCATATAAATATACAATAGGAAATAAAATACATGTTTACATAATCAAAATAACAAGAAGATGAGGAGGACAATCTTTATACCACCAAGTTGATGTAGGTTGTGATTTGGACATGGTTTTTGATGGAGAAACTTGTGAATAACCATGACCATCTTCAAGACCACCATGCTTCATGTACTCCTTGTGGAAAATCAGCCCTAACACTTCATGGAAACTCCTCCTTGGATGTTATAACTTGCACCAATCAATAGGGATTCAAAAGGGCATCAACATGTATATGAATAACATGAGATTTTGTGGTTGATTTTGATCAAGTGATGGTGGTTTGTGGTGAGAAATGGGACGGCATCTTTAGAGAGTAGAGAGGAAATTGAGATGGTTTTGCATGTTGTAAATGGAAGAAATGAAGGTAGCTAGTGGTTTTGATAGTGTTAGCTTACTTTGTAAGCTTGTTTGACATGTGTAAGTTACAAGAGTGTAAACTTGACACCAAAGTGGTATGGTGTAGTTATGTAGCCGGTTTTGAGTGGGGGTGGGACAAGTGTCCCACTTGTCTCATCCCCATTTATTTACGGGTACTCCTCGATTCTAGTTTCCTCGATTTGCGTGCCCTTGGGTCGTTTTACGAAAAACGTTTTTATAAATTATGAATCAACGTCACAAAACGAATCCAATAAAAATTGTCTCATCAAAAACGGAGTTCGAAAACGTAAATACGTAATCCTAAGGTTCCCGGTTTAGTCGTAAAGGACGTTAAAATAAAATCGTAAGTCCTAATCTCTTCTTGTAAATTTGTGAGTTTATGAACCAACACAAATTTAAAACTCCAAAATAATATTTACGGATAAATTTATTTTCTGAAATGTCGGACTGTCACCAAAGACGGTGTATGTAAACGTAAGCACGTAACGTTGAATCCTCCGGTTTAGACGTAGTCGATGCTATCCAAGACGTAAATCCAAATTTCTTCCCAAAAATAAGTGAGTTCATATTGTAACATTAAAATAATGTTTTCAAATAAATATTGAGAATAAAATATCAACCATAAATTGACGGATTGTCACAGCATTTACCCCTAAACAGGATCTTTGTCCTCAAAGATCATCTTACTACTCGCTTCTTATAGAGTTAAAGCCATGTGGGTATTTCCTCCACATTCGGTCTTTTCTCACAAGTGTAATCCATTATTATACGCGAGTTTCATCAAACATAACTATGGAAATAAGATCAGGCTAAATGTTGACTTACTTTCTCTATCCATGATGTTCACGGGTTTCTGATGAATGCAACTTTTCGCCGATCTAAGCTTTATTAAGAATAATCAAAATTTCACTTGATAGATATTCCATCAAGTGCGATTTACGAAACATAATTCACGCGGTTCTTGAAGTCCTAGGGTAGATCCAACTTATATGCCTTTCAATCCCAACTTTTACATCATTTCAATGGTCCCATACCACGGGGACTTATATCCCATGATTTGTCAGATCATGAATTCATTTTTCCAAGGTTAAAAATTGTGGCATAACTTCGCTACCCATTTGGCACTTCAAGATCTACATTTCACATTCACATAACCTCTTGCCCACTACCGGCTGTCATAAAAAAGATCCTAATTTCAATAATCATTTCAGATCTCGCGGGTCGGGTATTTTGCAAGGATAGGTTCGCCATCATAGGAAACCTTAAACCTAAGAGACATATCCAACTCACAGTGGGTGTATGTCGGGTGTCTTTATCTCAACTCCTGCTTACAGATGCTCTAATATAGATTCTAACAAGATTCGATTTCAATTTTAATATGATGATTATCAATGATAATATCTCCAAAGGAAAACGATTATACGGTCTATCACCAAAGGTTAATCATTCAAACATAAAACAGCACTTATATTAATTTGTATCGTTACTTTACCTCGTCCCTTCGATTGGGATGGTACACAGTACTCTCATCAAGGTTCGTTCTCAATGATTTCCGAGCAAATCTCAAGAAATTCAATGCGAAGCGAGGATCTTGATATAGATGATCGATACAGGCACACCATGTTTACATAACTCTTTTGCATTTATCATTAACGGGAATGATATTAGCAGATTTGGTCAGTCTGTCGACGATGACCCAAATTGAATAAAATTCAGATGATGACCTTTGCAATAGCTAAACGTTTACTAATGTATGAGGCGATGTTTGCCTTCATAATTACCATCAGTACAACCTTTTTAGACAAAGATACTTTTAGTCATAAATGACATAAATAGAATACTTATACTTACAAATTCCAACATAACTATATCTCACAATCCTCCATATTTAGACAATCACGAGTGGCCTTTTATACTTTTAACGCTATCGGCTTCTCAATTATAATGGTTCACATTAGCCGTGAAACCCTTCACTATTTATATTATCCTTTTTACAAACATTGTTTATTTTTATCGTTCGGCAATTTATTTTGCACCTTCATTAATAAGGAACATGTCCTAACTGATTCTTTATCCTTTTTATATATAATGTGTCAGTATCTATATTCATCTCTCATGATGATATAATTATCATGTTCACAATTCACTCAAATATTCTTTCTATATTATGCGTTAGTAATTACGTTCATCTTTCCTGATGAAATAAATATCACAACCGTATTTATTCAAAATTCTTTCTTCATATCTTTTATGTTTTAGTTTCGTCTTTACTATCACTTTTATCCGTTTTACTCAATCTGTCGTCTAAAGCGTCGATAATTATTATAATTAATTAAATAATAAATTTTCAATTTTTTTATGAAATGTAAACATAAAGATTTTAAATTTCTTAGTTCGACCAATTATATAAAATGTTCAAAATAAATTTGAATTTAATTAACAAGATTTTCGTTGATTTATCCAAAATATTTAATAAGATCCGTAATTGTTCGAAAAATCTTTGGTTTATACTTTGGTCAAAATTTTCTTGGTTGAAAAGCAAAAAGTGTCGTTTAAAATTTCAAGTCATGGTATAAATGGTTTTACTCAATGCCTCTTAAGTTATCTTGAGGTATACACAAACATTTACCCCTAAACAGAAGTTTAGTTAAATGGTTTGTGTATAAGGGAATAATCCCTTAAAATCCTTTGTTAAAATATTTGTCAAAATATATTCGCACTTTTCTTTTTGGTAAAATCCAAAATCTTAAAAGGGCTCTTAATTTTTGAAGAGTCTATATGCATACATCTTACCATTATTAATCCAACGATCATTTTATGTAAAGGATTAAGTTTTTAATCCCTAAGCGTTAATGGTTCTAATCTTTGAAAAGTTAATATAGCTTCTATTATCTATTAATCACATGGTTAAATCATGTAAAGAATTAAGTCTTAAGTCTTATGTTAAATATTTAAGGTACATGTATTCATTGTTCGGCCAATTCAGGGCAATCTATAAATAATTATTAACTCATTCTTATTCTTATAAACAAACAAATGATCCTTAATGATCACAAGCATGAATTTATCAAATTACAGCCTACACACGTGATTCACCAATTTTATGAATGCTACATGTGTATTAGTCGATCCAAATGACATCACGTGAAACTCATAATGTTCATTACAAGTACCGGATGTAGTGATTGGAATAGATAATCTTTTTCGCAGATGCGAAGTTGATGATAACCATGACGTGGATCAAATCTTTATAACATACGCTAGAACCTTGTAAATGATCGAACAAATCTTCCATTTCGAGTTATGGATATCGTTTTCGATTGTCAATTTACTCAGTCACAGTAATCTATAAATATAAGGAATGATAACACCATAGCTCTTCAGGATGACAGGCTTGGTATAATAAAATCTTTCTCCGACAACTCTCTCAGTTGTACGGTAAGTCCTTAAATTCAGATGGTGCTGACGTACAGTGCATAAGCCACAAGTGCAGCACTGGAAATATAATCAATACAAATTTCAACTTGCCTTAATGGCGAAAGTCTAGGTAATTTATCAACAAATACTTACTAAGGTTTCAAATAACATAACATCTTTTAATAAATTCATATTAGGTTCTTCTAGATTACAATATCTATAACTAATTCACAACCATTCATAGTATAATTTCAAGTCTAAATACAGGATATGGTCATCCGTCAAGAATTATTTAGATCACTTTTGATAATCAACATCTTATCATTTAGGGGAATTCTACTCGAGTTCCCATCAATTAAGACAATGTCGTCATGTCATAATCAATCAATCCATTCTACGGGCACTATCAACTTTCCAGTTGCATTGCCGTCGATAAGATGTGAACTTCTCAAAAGACTAATAATAACTCATAATCCTTCACAAGTTCAGGGATATTAGGATACACAACTACTATTAAAAGAGTAAGGTCAACGCATAATCTATGCGAGAGAATTTCAAATCAGATACAGACGAAAACATTTAACGAATATGAATATATCCCATCTTTTCATAATTTGAGTACGCATTCGAAAGCTCCTCGGATCGTTACCCAGGTCATTCAAATGAAACCAAATCAAAAGAAATGATAGGAACGTTGATACATCCAGTCGGGTATCAACACTTGGTAATCAGATACTTTTCCTAAAAATCTCACTACGGGAGAATTGGACAAGAAAGAATTGTCAATTGTCAGATAAGACAATTTCCACAGATGAGTAAATTCGACTCAGAAGAATAGATGGCACGGGCACATATGTAGATGTCCCTAACATTATGTCCTTATTTTACACTTCTTGCAGATCTCATAAAATTTAATCTTTCACAATCTTCAAAGAAATTGTAGTGCTTATTAATCAGTTTTATGGTGACTACTAATCAGTCTTGCATAGTCCATTCCAAATTGTATGTAGGCGCGCAACTATATACAATTTCAAGATCAACGATGCAATACTCAGTTCGTCAAAACTTTATCATCATGTTTATAATAAAAACATTCACATGCTTAATTCTTAAATAAGAATCAAAATATATTTACAAAGATTTTCCTTGTTATGAAAACAATTAAATTTTCCAAGGTGTTTTATAAACAACTTCATTTCGATAACAATCACTTATAAATCTCACTTTGAATAATCCTTATAGTGATGAAAATTAAATTTTCTCAAAGGATACCGTTTTAACTTTATAAAAACAATGTGTGATCTGCAAAAGAGTGACGAAGAGTTGTTCACCAAGAACTAACTACAATATGATAGGAAATGAGCTTTAGCCAAATAATCATAAGGTTCATGATCTCGATGGCACTCTAAAAGAATAATTCACAACATAACTCAATTCGAGATGAGTACTTGTTCAACGGTTGCATCTCTAACGCGAACATTAGGATGAAGCAATAAAAGATAGATAACATCGATACATGTAGGATTTAGCAATCAAAGGTAGTCTTTTCATTAATCACAAACAAGTCAAAATTGTACCGTAACACATTACGTGTCACTATGTCATACAATTCTCAGAACTCATCCTACCAACTGATGTCACAGTTAAGTTAGGGATTATTTTTAAAAGATACCACAATGAATACTAATCTACAAGAGTCATTAGGTGTTCCACATGTCCCAGAAGATCCATCGGTCTCAATTCAGAAGAAGATTTCTTCAATTTATTTCTTGGACACTGGGCATCCTCGTTAGTGGACAATGGCCTAGGAACAATACTTAACACGAACTAACAATAAATTAAAACCTTATAATTCAATCACAGGACTTAACGACTTATATTAACAATCTCATATTCCATACAGGTTAAGTTTTTATTTTATTCAAGTTTCAACCAATTTTATACTCACTGCGATATTCTACCTCATTCTCCAATACTTACAACCTTATTCTTCGGCCTTGTAAAGGCAATACAATCTCAATATGAATCAACACTTAATTTCCAATCCTATTAGCTCTTATAACAACAATTATCAAATGAGTCACTAGCATGAAATGACTCAATCATTCAACTAGACTTCTCGGAAAGGTATTAGTGGCATGAGGCTTTTGGGTAATGGTTCCAATAACAGCCTCAAGTGCAACATTCACCCTTTCGATTTTAATTTAAGAATTGGATGGCAACGAATCAGATGACATCTTTCTAGGTGGTAACGTTTTGTCAAACTCCACTTTATAAGAAAAGATCGTCATGACATTGATATCAGATTTAATTTCGCCAATTCTTCTCCAATATCACAATCAACTAATATCTACATTTCTACGAATATCAACCATTTGTTGGGATCATAAATATCCACAACTTGGTTTAGATCTAGGATAGCTAGAATTCCTACGAGAATAGCTTCGATTAATTTACTAGGGGAGTTAGGGTTACTTGTGACAATCTACGTCGTATAAATACCTCGTATAAAAATCAAAATAATCATCAAACACTCATGTAATAAAATTACATCATATATATATAATCCAAGTTATATATATATTAAAATAACACTTCTCAGTCTTGGCCTTGTCGGTAACTCGGGAATTCTTCGGCACCGTTATAGTCAAAAGATTTTTAGACATTTTAAGAAAAATGTTTATAATTAAGGATTTTGAAATGTTTTATTCAAAACCTTAGTTTTAAAAATCTTTCGTTCTCTATAACGAGAGCTCTGGTACCAAACTGTAACACCCCCAAATTTATACAACTCAGTACAGCGGAAGACTAGTTGGTGTTACGGGATAGCACATTACTCACATCATAGACAACGCTTAAAAGTCGTGTTGTTTTAATAATAAAGCATTTCCATTCATAAATATCGAAGTTACATCGGTCCCAAGTCATTACATTTTATACAAAGTTTTACAAAATACTTGAATGGAAAATATGGTTTAAGTGCGGGCCATGAATTCTTGTCGTCTTCCTGAGAATTACCTTCAAGTACCTGAGATAAAACATGTTAAAAGAAAAGGTCAGCGATAACGCCGAGTGAATTCATAGAGTTTAATAAAATCCATCAATATACTATCAGTATAAAATTATTACTGAAAATCATCTTATACAAATCATTTTAATAGGCCATAAAATAGCCAAAGTCATTTTATATAAATCTTTATCGAAAATCATAATATAGGCATTTGCCTTAAAAATCATTATACGAATCATTGTCATTAAAAACACCATACAATACGTTTTGCAACGTTGTATAGATTAAATAAAAACCGTTATATGAATATGGTTATAAAAAGCCTTAAAAATCATTATACGAGCCAATGTCGTAAAAACGTCATACAATACGTCTTACAGCGTTGTATGAAAATAAAAACCGTTATATGAATATGGTTATGAAAACCAAAACACAAACATAATATCAATAGTATGACCCAGTATTGCTAGTCAGGCAATACATCGTAACTCGGAGCGTCTAGTAGTATTTCGTTAGTTTTGGATTATTATAAGCCGCATGACATTGTTACCTTACTAAACCAACAACGGGTAGCTAACCCGATACCAATTTTGCCCATCTAAAGTAGCGTGTCGTCACAAAGGTCACGCTATGGAAATCTTCTCATACATAAATTCGCTTACCAATCAATGTGGCACGACGGGGATCAACCGTCAAGGCGCGAACTGGGGTGATCGTCCCCAAATAGTACTATTATATGCATAAGCGTCTACCAAATCCCGGTAGTTCACAATTCATGCTAATAGGACTTTTAGTGACATAACCTAACTTTAATAATCCATTTTATTTCATCTATCGGGTCCTTTAATCATTTATGGGGTCATACAATCGGGTCATACAATCATTCGGGTCCAAATCAATAAACAAACAATCGGGACAAATGGTGTCCTATTTTATAAAAACTAACATGTTATCTCCCTCGCGGGTTTATAAAACATTTATAAAAACATTTAAAAGAGTGCGAGGCTATGAACTCACGTTGATGTGGGAAGGCGGGTTATCGGCAATTCGGACGTACGGTACGTGCTTCAATCACGGAAACCTAGACAAATAATAATCGGTCTTAGACGTTTGTCCAATGACTTTATAAAAATAACAATTATGTATACATATGATGATTTTATATATATGATGATCAAGTGGGTTTACAAATCCTCATTTACTCATTTTTGTGTTATGTGTCGATAACTTTTATACTAGTTTACTAGTTTCACATATTTTCGTGTTTTAAGTCCAATAAACTTATTATAAGTTCTTTAACTTGTTTTAATCCCTTTTATACCTATATTATCAGTATGTATACTTTCCATGTTGGGCCCAAATAGGTTAAGCCCAGTAAGTTCTTTTTACAAGTTTTTATCTTATTTAGTCCAATTATTAGTCCAATATGCTTAATTAGCTCGTAAATGTCCGTATTTCTTATAGTTCGGGTTTTATCGGTTTTTACTTGTATTAGTTACTTATACATCAGTATATGACTTTTATAAACTTTACATTAGACGGGTTTGGTCGTCTAAGTTTTATTTGGCGAAAAACGTTAATTTTACGGCAATAGCCGAAAAAGTCGTAAAAATCATGTTTATAGTTTTATATCTTATAAAACATAACAAGTTACCATTTTTATAAAATGTTCACTTATTTATCATTGTACGTATTTATATAAATAAAATTCATGAGTTAGTGGGTTTTAATTTATATTTTATACTATTAAATTTTGAGAGCTTATATAATAGTATTATTCTTTAATTTCCAAAAATCTGATTTTTATCTTCACTTTCACCAAAACTGCCATATCTTGAATTCTATATGGAGATAGAAGCTCAAATTTTTATCACATAAACTACATGATATGTGCTACATTTAACTCTTCTATAGCTACTGTTGAATCATCTTCTAAATATTTTCTAAAAATCGTCCAAAACAGTGAACTCAGATTTATACCTTAAACTTGTTTTGATCATATCTCACTCATTACTTTGATTCCATTGCATGGCCAACTCTCACATGTGTACAAGACATATAGATTACTGTAAATGGATTCTACTTCATCATTTTATCAGTCCATGACCTGTTTCTTTACTGTTTTATACAGCCAACAAATTTAACCAAGATTTTAACCTTGTTTCTTATGGTTTTTCATCTTTTAATCATGTTTATCAACACCAAATCCCCACATAACATTTTTATCATCATATAATCATCATAGACATATACAATAGGAAATAAAATACATGTTTACATAATCAAAATAACAAGAAGATGAGGAGGACAATCTTTATACCACCAAGTTGATGTAGGTTGTGATTTGGACATGGTTTTTGATGGAGAAACTTGTGAATAACCATGACCATCTTCAAGACCACCATGCTTCATGTACTCCTTGTGGAAAATCAGCCCTAACACTTCATGGAAACTCCTCCTTGGATGTTATAACTTGCACCAATCAATAGGGCTTCAAAAGGGCATCAACATGTATATGAATAACATGAGATTTTGTGGTTGATTTTGATCAAGTGATGGTGGTTTGTGGTGAGAAATGGGACGGCATCTTTAGAGAGTAGAGAGGAAATTGAGATGGTTTTGCATGTTGTAAATGGAAGAAATGAAGGTAGCTAGTGGTTTTGATAGTGTTAGCTTACTTTGTAAGCTTGTTTGACATGTGTAAGTTACAAGAGTGTAAACTTGACACCAAAGTGGTATGGTGTAGTTATGTAGCCGGTTTTGAGTGGGGGTGGGACAAGTGTCCCACTTGTCTCATCCCCATTTATTTACGGGTACTCCTCGATTCTAGTTTCCTCGATTTGTGTGCCCTCGGGTCGTTTTACGAAAAACGTTTTTATAAATTATGAATCAACGTCACAAAACGAATCCAATAAAAATTGTCTCATCAAAAACGGAGTTCGAAAACGTAAATACGTAATCCTAAGGTTTCCGGTTTAGTCGTAAAGGACGTTAAAATAAAATCGTAAGTCCTAATCTCTTCTCGTAAATTTGTGAGTTTATGAACCAACACAAATTTAAAACTCCAAAATAATATTTACGGATAAATTTAATTTCTGAAATGTCGGACTGTCACCAAAGACGGTGTATGTAAACGTAAGCACGTAACGTTGAATCCTCCGGTTTAGACGTAGTCGATGCTATCCAAGACGTAAATCCAAATTTCTTCCCAAAAATAAGTGAGTTCATATTGTAACATTAAAATAATGTTTTCAAATAAATATTGAGAATAAAATATCAACCATAAATTGACGGATTGTCACAGTATCAGCATTACCACCATAGGAAACTTCAAGGGCTGCCCAAAGATCTTTTGCAGACTCACAACCTCTGTATTTGTGCTGATTTTCTTGTCCCAACGAGAGTTTCAGAATGCTTAGGGTTTTCATATCAACCCTTCTCTTTGCTATGTCCTCAGTAGACACAGCTATACCATCTTAAGGTTTTTCTTTTCTATCTGCTTTAGAGCATCCTTGAACAGCTGATCTTGTAGCAATGGCATCTGCAATCTTTTGAGCTTTATTGAATGTGTTTCCATATTCAATAATCTCCCAGAGAGTGTAGTCATGGATTTGCAGATATTGCTCAAAGTTAAACTTCCACAGCTCAAAATTGGCTGGGTCTAACATGGGAATCTTGATGTTGTGGTTTGAGGAGGAGGAGGAGGAGGTTACTTCTGGAGTAGACATGATGTTTTTAGGGTTTTGTGAAAATTAGGGTTTTTTGGTAGTTTAGGGTTCTTGTGTTCTTTTAGATCAAAGTTTCTCAACAAGCTCTGATACCACTTGTTGATCCCAAACTTAGATTGCTTTAGCTTGTGTAAACGAGATTAGATCAAGTTAAACACGTAGAGAAACTTTGTTGTGTATAAAACAATTCAAGTATTATGCGGAATTAATACTTAAACAAGAACACACAAACAGTTGTAAAACAAACTTTCACTTGATTGATAATGACAAACTTGCTTACAATGAAAGTGTTAAACGTATGAAAAACTTATATGAAACATAACCTAAAGGTCTTCTTTTATAGACATAAGAAGCCTTGTACAAGAGTCTACGTATCAGCTATTCTAGGTAAAGATAATTATAGAAAATACATTGTTGATCCTATCTTTACTAGAAACAAACTAGAAACATAATACGTGTAGACCATATCTTTCTATCAGTGCTTGTCTTCAACCTATCAACGCTTGACTTCTTCCTGTCAACGTTTGTGTTCTTCTTATCAACGCTTGTTTTCT
Organism: Glebionis coronaria; assembly: GCA_025667525.1. Classification (NCBI taxonomy): domain Eukaryota; kingdom Viridiplantae; phylum Streptophyta; class Magnoliopsida; order Asterales; family Asteraceae; genus Glebionis; species Glebionis coronaria. The sequence goes on along the minus strand of CM046875.1, from coordinate 632,184,493 downwards.
TCTTGTCAGCGTCCAAGTGTACTGGCTACATTTTATTCCCAACACGACTGAGTCGCACGTTAAACCAATAGTCAATTCGATTAGACATACGACAAAGAACTTTTTAACTGAGTAAAATCTAGTTATTAAATGGCGCCGCTGCCGGCTCTTTTCGTGAAGATTAACGGTTTTTTGTGAGAGACGCGTTGAATTTTGGGATCCGTTCACTCGTGAACGTTATTTTTCTTGCTCAAAAATTGTTAAAAATCTATAAAAATTAAAAAATTTCAAAAATCCGAAAAGATTTTTGTTTTTATAGTGTATATATATTGTCTATTTCTTTGGTATCTTTTTCTTTTGCTTTTGCAGGTGTATGCGTACTAGATCTTCAACTTATTCAGTGCCCGAGACTCGTGAAGATTTAGATATGGCTGGTGTGCACAACAACAATAACCCACCGCACCTCAATAATAATAACAACAACAATGTTCTTCCACCACCCGACCTTCGGACGATGGAGGAGCTATGTCAACCTACCATGAATGGACGAGGAGGACCGATTGCGCCGATGCAAATCACAGCTCCGGAGTTTTCGTTGAAGCATCACATGATCCAACAAGTGCAGAACACTTGTCCATTTCGTGGATTACCGGATGATGATGCCAACAAACACCTCGACAAATTCATTACCGTTACTCAAAGCATGAAGTTGCCCGGGGTTACTATGGATTTTCTTCGCCTTCACCTATTTCCACACACCTTATCCCACCATGCCGAAAAATGGTTTGATCGTCTTCCAAAGAATTCAATTCATACTTGGGATGAGATGACTCAACGTTTTTTGTCGCGCTACTTTCCACCATCCATGGTCACGAGCCTTCGAAATCAAATTAGTGGATTTACTCAAGAACCTGATGAATCACTTTTTGATGCTTGGGAACGATATAATGTTTTGATCGATCGATGTCCAAACCACAACATGCTCCCCGTTACTTTGATTGATACTTTTTACAACGGTTTAACTTTTTGTGATCGTGATACAATTAATGCAGCCGCCGGTGGCACATTTATGAAAAGAAGACCCGAGGAGTGTAGAGAGCTTATAGAGAACATGACTACTCATCACAAAAATTGGGATTCATCCGCGTCTTCAAGATCAAACCCGAGAGTCAATGTTTCTTCTACTTCTTCAAACCCTGATATCACCGAATTGACCCGCGCAATGGTCGAAATGAGCAAGAATATGCAACTTTTGGCTACAAATTATCAACAACAAGTTAAATCTGTAGCAATTTCTTGTGAGACTTGCGGGGGTCCTCATTCATACACTGATTGTCCTTCTACTCATGACAATCCGGAAAACGTGTATGCGGCTTATGGTAACTATTCAACGGAAAACCATCAAGCTCGACCTCAAGGTGATCGTAACTTACTAAGTTACCATTCTAACAACTTTCTTGCACCCGGTTTTTCTTTTCAAAACCACAATCCCAACAACTACAATAGAAGCAACCCAAACCCACCACGAGCTTCTAATCCTTATCACCCACCCGCTCAACAAGCCCCACCCATTAATCAAGATGTTGAAGCCTTAATGAGAACCCAAGGAGAGCAAATTAAGAATCTGCAAAGCCAAATTATCAATTTGAAAGGGCATATCACTAAGCAAGGTAATGACATTAGATCCGAGATTCGACATGATATACAAACCTCCTTTAGCACTCAAACTAATGATTTGAAGAATATGTTGGCTAGTTTCTTACCAACCACTCAACCCTCTACTTCGGGCTCTCTACCTTCAAACACCGTCACCAACCCGAGAGCGAATGTGAGTGCTATTACTACACGCAGTGGAGCAACCTTAGTAGGACCATCTACACCTCCTCCACCACCATTTATCCCTCCTACTCCCACGCCTAGTATTAGTTCTCCATTACTGTCTCCACCTCTTACTGAAGTACCCAAGAAGAACCTTTCACCAACACCACCTTCCACCTTTAAACCTTCAACATCTCAACCTTTACCTGCTACACCTACACCTTCCACCTATAAACCCAATATTCCTTATCCATCTCGCTTAGTTTAACACCCCCAAATTACAATGCGCAGCGGAAATACACATTTGGGTGCTAAATACAAACATTGTTACACAAAACATTTTGAACAAACTCAAAAAGATAAATTTGAAATATAAAAGGATATAATTTAACGATTGTCTAAAACTTTCGATCCCAAGTAAAACAATTTTAGAAATATCAGAGTCACATTTAGGTCCCCCAAAGACTTTGTCAAATCCATAAACACTTTACCAAAGTACTCGACCGTACATTATTATTTTTATGACCAAAAGGGAAGAAATCCGTTTTAGACCCATCACCACAAAATCAATCCCGCAATCCTTCTCCAGCAAGCTCCGCAATTCATCATCTTCAATACCTGAAATACATGCTTAAAATCATCAACACAACGGTTGAGCGAGTCTATAGGTTTTCCAAATCAACATTTGAACACAAGAGAAAAATCAATCAAGATCATTTAATAGAATTATGCGCATACAATCTATTAGTCAGGCATTCTGGTATATAGCAATAGCTATTGAATTGTATTAAGCTCATGATACCGACCCCTTAACTTAGTCACCCACGCCTAAAGCCGGCATGACTAGACGAATTCCAGTGCCCCTACTAGGGTATCAGTTGCAAGTATACCACATTCTCATTCTCGTAAAATTATCCTTCCCAGCGGGTTACTCAGCGTAAAGCCCTGGTCTCGGATAGGGTCGTCAGCCCAATAGTACTATTATTAGAATAAGCAGCTATTCCCAACTCACAACATCAAGTCAGAAGATAGTTAACGGCTCATGAATTTAGGGTCTTTTGCAGCTTAGGTACTTATACAATTCAAAACAACAAAGGAAACAAAGACAATATTCGGGTCCAAACAATCAATCATGACTTGTGTTCATTTTACTTTCAAATAGCATGTATCCCCCTCGCTGGTTTTAAAATCATTCAAAACAATTACAAAAGCGAGGCTATAGACTCACCTGGAGTAATAGCAGTAGTACGACGATCTTCGACGATAGTTGATGCCCGATAAACACAAAAACCGCAACCTATCAAATAAGGCGCGTTCATCAATAATAAACTCGAATAAAATCCATACTTACTAACATCAAACTCAAAATCATAAAGTCACACTCAACCCAAAATGAAAACATACAAGTGACCTATTACTTCATTCTATATGTTTACTTTAGTAGATAATCCTTTCAATAAAAATCTGCCGGTACATACCAAATGTACGGGCTCGTTTACCCCACTTAAACACATCAAATAATTATGGTACTAATCAGAGACCTCACTTACTATATATAGAAAGACCTGTTAAAAGGCCATCAAAAGATTTTACTTTTAAAGTTCCCTGCCCGACACATCTATGAACTACAAAAACCGGACTGTTTTACGTCACCGACTCATACAACCATTTTGACCATTCTAAACGATCCCGTTTACAAATCCGACACTTGGGTTTGAAAATAGACTCACAACCCTAAGTTTAGAACCAAACATCAGTCCTTGACCATTTTTACAACTCATTCTATAGTCCCCGAGATTCGATCCAAATATCGACAACAACTTCGGATTGTGTCGATACTCGTCTCCCGGTACACGAATAATCAAAACATCATAGCTTCGCGCTCGTTTGGAGCTAGAAGCTCTATCTTATATCAAATCGAAGCTAAAAAAATTCTCTACAACCTCATCTAATTAGTTTGTTCATTTTCAAACAGTAAGGTTGCCAAAATTGGCCTTGAACCTACTGCCCTAAATTGCCTTTTTAAAAACCATACTAAAAAAATTTTCAACCAATTTTAATCAATCCCATAAGCCTAATATCACCCTAATATCATTTTAAACAACTCATCTAACCCATAACACCCTTGGATGATCATACAAAATTTTACCCATTAATAAATCCATACATGCAAGCACTCAAAATTTCAAATATAATAATATTAACACCATAAACAAGCATAGAAAAGATCAAACAACCTTGTTCTTCATCAAATTTTGAAAAGTTGTTGCATGTGTATAAAAATTATACCAAAAGATGCACCATCAAATTTCTAACATGGGTCTTGTCTTAGATTTCTTTGATTCAAACTTGATCATCAAGATCAAAGGGTTTTGGTGTTGGTTTTTGTACGGCAAAGAGAAAAGGGAAGGAAGAGAGATGGTGTTTTGATGAAATGAATATTAAAATGAAAGAATGTGTAGTGGAAAAATTATTTATAGTGGGGTGGAGGGGTAGTTTTTGCCAGTTTTTGATAGTTTTGGTCCAAAATGCAATTAAATAGTTGTAAGGGTGGAAAATGTAAATTGTCAATTTTGAAAATATTTACGAGGCTCGGGTTTCGTAAAAATACTTTTCAAAAGTTAAAACGCACTCAAAATATGATAATAATATTATCCCGTTTCGACTTAATACGAACTTAAAATAAAAACGTCAAAAATATAAACATCGAGGCAACAAATAATAAAACTTAAAATCTCGGGCATCCGTCGATATCGTGGTCACTAATAATCCTCGCTATTAGTAAAAAGATAAGAATAAAACCTCCAACGTCGGTTTTAAATAAAACCATCAATCGTCATTCCATTCAACTCATCAAAATTTCAAAATCATTCGTAAAAATAATATTATATAATATTAAATAAATGACCTCGGGTTTGGGTTGTCACATCCTACCCTCCTAAAAGAGAGCGACGTCCCGGCGCTTGGCCCCTCTTCAGACTCACATCCCATACCTCGAGAACTCTTTTCCTTAAAGAAATTCTCATGCCTCCTTCACCATTTCAAATCCATTCCTATAATTCTTGTATCTTCACAATATAATATCCTTACTATGTTTCGACCTCATAAGAACTCTTCACAGTTCTTTCTATATAAAACAACTTATCTTCAAGTTGAATTCCTTCCTTGTTGTTCTCAAAACAAATTTCACCCGTCATAACGACACTTTAAGCATAACCACGTTTCCCAATTTCAAACTCCATCGATTTCCTTCGATTGCCAACATAACTCTTCTGACAACTTCTTGTCACTAATAAACGGTTCTTAACCCATACAATCTTATCAATATTACCAATATCACTTTCTAGTTCAGTCACTTAATTCCACCTACATTTCTGCAATACACCGAAAACCTAATCTTACGTCCACAATTCACAATCTTTAACCTTCACAAAAGGAAGTTCTCTATGTACCATCAATAGTACAGCCTTATTACTAGCATGACAATCATCGTCATATATAAAAATTCCAACAATTCCTATTTCAAACACACACGCACAAGTATATCGTTCGATGTTCGAAGCATCCTTTCACTATGTTCATCAGTTTCTGTATAACACACAGTACTCAACTCAACTTTCATCTTTTCCCCAAACCAAAGCGTATCGATTACTTGACTTGTGAGATTCCTTCATCACTAAGTCTTACTCTCTCAACTTAGGTATGTTAAGAGTGCTCAATATACCACACCTAACTTGGCGTTACAACAAAATCCTTTCCATAAGTTCGATAAAATGTTGAAACCAATTACCTTGACATCCTTCTCAATTCAGACCACTAACTTAAAATTTTATATCATTGCTATCAAGCCCACACTTCTTGTCATTACCAAAACTCAAATCTTAAAAGATTTCCCCTTTTTATCCCTGATAAGTGCATTAGCTACCACATTCGCCTTTCCCGGATGGTAGTTAATCTCGTAGTCATAATCACTCACAGTCATAATTATCAACATACTCAAATACTCGAAATATATAACTGGTAATCCTCTACTCATTTCTTTTATCATCCCAAGAAATTAATTATGGAGCAACTTCTATGATCCTTTATCACTACACACTTGATTCCATACAAGTAATATTTCTACCATCTCAAAACAAACACCACAACTACATAACCCTTATGAGACGCATCACAACAAACTACAAACTATAAATGCTTCAGATCCTTTTAACAATGACAACATCGGTGCAGAACACAACTTACCCTTCAGTGTTCATAATACAGCTTCCTCATCTGATAAGGATCAGATTTCGAAACTTACAATTTAGATGTATAAGTGGGACTCACACATCTAATTCTTCTTAGTCAGCTTAACCAATGGTTTAACAATCAGTGAAAACCTTTCGATAAACCTCCGATTATTCCCAGCTTAGACCAAGGAATTAACAGATTTCCATCGGCGTCGTTGGTACCGACCAATCCTTAATCGTTTCAATCTTGGCAAGATCTTCACGAATACCTTTGTTGTCAAACAACTTCCTTAAAACGCAATTATTTCAACCAACATTCACACATAGGAAACTTTACATACAGTTTCTCTTCTTCCAACCATCCCAAAAATTATCCTCATATGCCACTTATGTTCCTCCTTTCCCCTTGGAGTGAAATAGAATATCTTCAATAGATATAATGACTAAATCATCCTAGCAAGTCTTTCACACAAGATTCACCCAGTCCATTAATACGGCAGACGCGTTCATCCATTCCAAAAACATCACTTGCTACTTAAAGTACCCACGTCAAGTACGAAAAACAACCATAGGAACATCTTCTTCTCTAACTCTCAGTTTATGATAACCAGGACTCAAAGCGATCTTTGAGTACACACTGGATCCAGACAAGTTGCAAGGATCCCACAAATCGTCAATCCTCGGTAATGGATACCGATTCTTGGCCGTCAATTTGTTAAGCTCTCGATAATCAATATACATCTGAAACAATCCATCCTTCTTTGACACACAACATAAACGATCATCATTGTAACGAAACTAAATCTAATACATCCTTTATCCATCACTTCTCGTAGTTGACCGGATGACTCATCCCATTCTGACGGTGCCAAATGATAAGGCATACAATTACTACTCGACAAAACACAGAAGCACTACACAACGAAACGCAGAAGCATTACACAACAAAACGCATAAGCACTACACCTATCGCTTACAACACTCAATCGACACGATCTCTACTTCATAAGGCGGCAACAACTTTGCAAAAACTTTAGGAAAACTTCATAATACTCTCGAGTCATTAACAGATCTCTCAACTTCTCCTCAACCACCCTATCACTAATTACCTGATCTGGGAATACATCACATTCCTATTTCATATACATCCTTGTTTCCAAACAAGATACTTCTTAAACAGAAAAATTCACTCATCACCTCTCAAAGTCAACACTCAGCTTTTGCAGCAAAATCTAAACTAGCAGCTATCAATTTATAGTGAAGATTAGTCCAATCTCAAGCATCATCACTTCGCACCACTAACCAATTCATACCAATAATCCACATCCAAAGATTCCAACTCTTTGAGCATCAAGACGATACTAAACACCTATTTTCCCAAATTCGAGGAACACACTCTCAGTATAGAACTAATATTGGCAACCTTTCCATCGGTTAACTCCACACCATAGTTAATTGTCAATCTTATTGACTCTCCGTTGATAAAACAACTAAATCTTTACATTTCTACAGTTTCTACCCGATCTGAAACCAAACAACATACTGACATAAATAATCTCAAATAAGAATATACCATTTACAACATTCAGACCATAAGGTTTGGCAGCATCATTCAAATGTAAACCGGAGCGGCAGCATTCCTATCTTGTTAATTTCCTTTCCTTGGATAATTCCTTTGCTTGTATTCTTTCTCACCACGGCTAAAACACATCACTACTCCAGGGGTACTAATTACAATGACTAATCCTCTTGTTCTGCACTTAGCAGCTTTATGACCAGGTTGTCCTAACTCTAGTCGCAATTGTGGAAAATTTCCTACATGGTATAGAGTACAGCAAACACACTCGAGATTTATCTTGTTACTTCCAGCCAACGTAGCAGCACGAATTCCCTCATTCCTTCCATAGTTTAAATACTGATTTCGGTTCTGTCTTTGGTTATTGTTATTACTGTAATCCTCACAATTCTGTCCTTGATTCTGGTTGAACTCAGCAGATTCCCACTTTCTCTTATTGTTTTCAACAATACTATCTTTCCTATCTTACACTTTTACATCCATTAAATCGGGCGCCATCTGAACAGCTTCATTGAAAGATTTCGGTCTTAATGAAATAACCTCACCCTTGATATTACTAGACAATCCTCTAATGTACTGCTTCGTTGTTTTACGGTCATTTACAAAAGTATCATGGTATAGCAAATATAGCTCAAAAAAAAATTCCCAGTAAGCAGTAATATCATCGTCCCTTAGCACTAATTATCTCAATTCGGATTCTAACTGTCCTAGTTCCTTCTTAGGACAAAACCTAGTAGTCAATAGTCCTTTCATCACGGGCCATGCCTTACTGTTAGTCACAACCAATCCTAAAGTAGTCACTTGGTATTCCACCATCTTAGTGTACCATCCTGAAATATAGCAGCATCAAATTTCACCTTATTAATTTCTGAACACCCAATAATCTCAAAGTACTCTCTATCTTATCAATCTAATTATGCAATTCCAATGCACTAATAATACCACCAAACAGCGCAGAACCACACTTCTGAAAACTAACATAGGTACATTCTCTGGAACTTGCAGAACAGCAGCAACACTATCATTTGGATCAGCAGCATCCTCATTATTGTTAGCAGCATCGCCATTATTTTCAGCAGCATCATCATTATTCTTAGCAGCATCATCATTATTCTCAGCAGCATCATCATTATTCTTAGCAGCATCATCATTATTCTCAGCAGCATCAATTGCAGCACCATTTTCTCCAACACAATTAACCCCAGCATCTTTTAATTCATGGTAGCACGATCAACTCCAAATGCTCTAGCAATAACTTGTTCGTTCAAAGTTTTCACAGTAGCAGTCGTTAGTTTTGGCAACATATTTCAAGAAATTTAGTCACGTAGCGATCTACTAATGACAGAAATATGATTTCCCCTACTCCTTCTTCCATCATCACGGAAGAAAGAAACATGTTAGGTATACATATCAAGATAAAAGAAGGAATTCTTTATCAGGATGTCTCATGGATACTACATGCACGAACAACACAAGCTACAATGGTTCATCAACCAAAACTCAAAAGAGTTAATAAAGGCACATCATAGATCATGAGGGTAATTTAGATTGCGTTGAGGATTCAACAAGATAGTGGCAGTGTTTGTCACTACAATCATCTACCGAACAAACTTAAAAGATAATAAGTTCCATCACAATGCTACGAAACAAGGGTTTAAATAAGTTCGATCACAAAAGAAAATAAGATACAAAGAAATCCATCTCACGATTAGTTCCTTAGACACCGGCTCCTCATCCTCCTTAACATTGTTGTCAGCTTCATCACACTCGTCTATTTCCCTTTTACACACCTCAAGGTCAAATCCATAACATGATGGCAGCTCACTCTCAAATTCCAAATACTCACTCCTACACGGCAGATTAATCACAAGGCAAAATCTTAGTACGACTTTCAACATTCCTAAGCTTCCAAGCTCTACTCAGAATCAATCTCACCTGAGGCTCCACTCACTCATCCTTTTAAAACTTACCTACTTCTCTTTAAATCATTCAATTCAAACACACCAATTCATCACCATCGACCCAAGACTAGCAATCTCATCCATCTTCCAAGTCCTAACAAACTCAAATCTCCACATACCAAATACAACCTTTTAAAACCATTTTTCTTTCACATCAACCTCCTATTCACGCCAATTTCATCCACATATCTATCATACATCAACTAATCAAACTTCCTCATACCCGATATAAGTCGCAAGAATTCGGTTGTAAAATCGTTCAACATCTGGTCTACTGTTCTAGACCCTCAGCGGTATATAAGGTCATTATTTAAAATTATATACATATGCATTACATAAAGAAAATTACGATAACAAGTACTCAACGTACTTTCAACAACATCAATACATCATCAATACATCATTAATACATCATTATATATCATCATAGTATTTACTTAATAAATACTTTAAAATCATTTCAAATTTTAAGGGATACATCAATCAATAAAACAATACAAAACAAATAATCTTACCGGAGCCTTGCGGAGAAGTTGCGTTGCTTTTGTAAAATACTTTCGACACCACAGTTACAGTTTAGGAAATTTTTTTCAAAAATCGACCTAATTCGCTATAACTAAAAAGCTCTGATTACTAATCTTTAACACCCCCAAATTACAATGCGCTGCGGAAATACACATGTGGGTGCTAAATACAAACATTGTTACACAAAACATTTTGAACAAACTCAAAAAGATAAATTTGAAATATAAAAGGATATAATTTAACGATTGTCTAAAACTTTCGATCCCAAGTAAAACAATTTTAGAAATATCAGAGTCACATTTAGGTCCCCCAAAGACTTTGTCAAATCCATAAACACTTTACCAAAGTACTCGACCGTACATTATTATTTTTATGACCAAAAGGGAAGAAATCCGTTTTAGACCCATCACCACAAAAGCAATCCCGCAATCCTTCTCCAGCAAGCTCCGCAATTCATCATCTTCAATACCTGAAATACATGCTTAAAATCATCAACACAACGGTTGAGCGAGTCTATAGGTTTTCCAAATCAACATTTGAACACAAGAGAAAAATCAATCAAGATCATTTAATAGAATTGTGCGCATACAATCTATTAGTCAGGCATTCTGGTATATAGCAATAGCTATTGAATTGTATTAAGCTCATGATACCGACCCCTTAACTTAGTCACCCACGCCTAAAGCCGGCATGACTAGATGAATTTCAGTGCCCCTACTAGGGTATCAGTTGCAAGTATACCACATTCTCATTCTCGTAAAATTATCCTTCCCAGCGGGTTACTCAGCGTAAAGCCCTGGTCTCGGATAGGGTCGTCAGCCCAATAGTACTATTATTAGAATAAGCGGCTATTCCCAACTCACAACATCAAGTCAGAAGATAATTAACGGCTCATGAATTTAGGGTCTTTTGCAGCTTAGGTACTTATACAATTCAAAACAACAAAGGCAACAAAGACAATATTCGGGTCCAAACAATCAATCATGACTTGTGTTCATTTTACTTTCAAATAGCATGTATCCCCCTCGCGGGTTTTAAAATCATTCAAAACAATTACAAAAGCGAGGCTATAGACTCACCTGGAGTAATAGCAGTAGTACGACGATCTTCGACGATAGTTTATGCCCGATAAACACAAAAACCGCAACCTATCAAATAAGGCGCGTTCATCAATAATAAACTCGAATAAAATCCATATTTACTAACATCAAACTCAAAATCATAAAATCACACTCAACCCAAAATGAAAACAATACAAGTGACCTGTTACTTCATTCTATATGTTTACTTTAGTAGATAATCCTTTCAATAAAAATCTGTCGGTACATACCAAATGTACGGGCTCGTTTACCCCACTTAAACACATCAAATATTTATGGTACTAATCAGATACCTCACTTACTATATATAGAAAGACCTGTTAAAAGGCCATCAAAAGATTTTACTTTTAAAGTTCCCTGCCCGACACATCTATGAACTACAAAAACCGGACTGTTTTACGTCACCGACTCATACAACCATTTTGACCATTCTAAACGATCTCGTTTACAAATCCGACACTTGGGTTTGAAAATAGACTCACAACCCTAAGTTTAGAACCAAACATCAGTCCTTGACCATTTTTACAACTCATTCTATAGTCCCCGAGATTCGATCCAAATATCGACAACAACTTCGGATTGTGTCGATACTCGTCTCCCGGTACACGAATAATCAAAACATCATAGCTTCGCGCTCGTTTGGAGCTAGAAGCTCTATCTTATATCAAATCGAAGCTAAAAGAATTATCTACAACCTCATCTAATTAGTTTGTTCATTTTCAAACAGTAAGGTTGCCAAAATTGGCCTTGAACCTACTGCCCTAAATTGCCTTTTTAAAAACCATACTAAACAAACTTTTCAACCAATTTTAATCAATCTCATAAGCCTAATATCACCCTAATATCATTTTAAACAACTCATCTAACCCATAACACCCTTGGATGATCATACAAAATTTTACCCATTAATAAATCGATACATGCAAACACTCAAAATTTCAAATATAATAATATTAACACCATAAACAAGCATAGAAAAGATCAAACAACCTTGTTCTTCATCAAATTTTGAAAAGTTGTTGCATGTGTATAAAAATTATATCAAAAGATGCACCATCAAATTTCTAACATGGGTCTTGTCTTAGATTTCTTTGATTCAAACTTGATCATCAAGATCAAAGGGTTTTGGTGTTGGTTTTTGTACGGCAAAGAGAAAAGATAAAGAAGAGAGATGGTGTTTTGATGAAATGAATATTAAAATGAAAGAATGTGTAGTGGAAAAATTATTTATAGTGGGGTGGAGGGGTAGTTTTTGCCAGTTTGTGATAGTTTTGGTCCAAAATGCAATTAAATAGTTATAAGGGTGGAAAATGTAAATTGTCAATTTTGAAAATATTTACGAGGCTCGGGTTTCGTAAAAATACTTTTCAAAAGTTAAAACACACTCAAAATATGATAATAATATTATCCTGGTTCGACTTGATACGAACTTAAAATAAAAACGTCAAAAATATAAACATCGAGACAACAAATAATAAAACATAAAATCTCGGGCATCCGTCTATCGTGGTCACTAATAATCCTCGCTATTAGTAAAAAGATAAAAATAAAACCTCCAACGTTGGTTTTAAATAAAACCATCAATCGTCATTCCATTCAACTCATCAAAATTTCAAAATCATTCGTAAAAATAATATTATATAATATTAAATAAATGACCTCGGGTTTGGGTTGTCACACTTAGACAAGGCCAAACTGCAAACCAAGGATGACATTCAAGTGTCAAACTATTTGAAGAAAGTTTCGGAAATGACCATCACTTTTAGCCTTGTTGAAGCTCTAGCACAAATGCCTAAATTTGTTAAGATGTTTAAGGAATTGCTTAGCAAGAAGGAGAAGATGGCCGAGTTTGTTAATACTCGATTGAATGAAAATTGTTTTGTCGTCCTTCTTAAAGAATTTCCGGAGAAACTTGGAGATCCCGGTCGTTTTGTGCTACCATGTACTTTTCACCAAACCGAAGTGTTGTCCCTAATATATGATGATTCTAGCACACGAATTTATGAAAGAAAGGAAGATATGAGATGAATTTTAGAGAGAGAAAGTAGTGAGAGAAAGTAGAGAGAAAAAGGTTGGTGAAACTTGTGGAATATTAGATTAGGAGAAAAATGAAATGACCAACCAACCTCTCCTTACATGCAAGGAGAGTTTTATATAGCCTTGCCTACATGTGGCATAATGGGCTATATGATCATGGGCCGGGCTTTCCTTTTGGGCTTTGGTTACTTATTAATGAACCTTAGCTTAAAGTTAAGCCCGTAATAACACGACTAATATACTACCTATTACAACGTTCTAAAATACGATACATAATAAACATATGACCGAGCATTCTTGTTTGGCTCAATATTTTGAGGCTAACAATCTCCCCCAATGAGAGGTCATAAACCTTAGTCATTTAGGAAATTTGTAGAGATTACTAATCTCTCCATAAATGAGTCTTGAACGTGTAATAGTAGTCTTGTTCTTTCATGCGGTGATCTTTGAGCATTTGTCATTGTCTTTCGACTTTGTCTTTAAGCTTGAGATCTTCAAATCATCCTTGACTTGTCTTTGCCATCTTGCGATCTTGTGTCTTCATCCACATGCTCACACTATTAATTGTTGAATATGTCTTTAGGCATGAGTATGTGGTTTTTGAATCATTGACTTTGCTGTGTACACCGTGACGCCACCTTCTCGAGAGAAAACATAAACACGAACTGAATGGATTTGACATTCGTCCTAAATCGGTAGCGTTTTACCTCCGGTCGGTGAAGACCGTTATACGATATTAAATACCGTACCTGTGATCAGGTAGATTCAATTAAGAATCTCCTTGACAGGGTTTCGCGGCTGTACTAGCCGTTCTCTTTACTCGACCGTCTCAAAGCAAGACTGCGAAATAAAGAGTGAATCAATTGGATAGATATCCGCTTGATTAAAGTCGTCAATTCAAATTCCTGGAACAAGTTTGATTCTTAACGAATCTTACCATTGTTGCTTTCCAGTTGACACAAGTTTGATTCATAAGAATCTCACAAGTCACCTACCGTAGCGCTGTTTGATGTTGACGCTAGAAGGATTTCCATTCGTCACTGTGAATATTAATGAATATCACTCTGAATGTTCTGGAAAGACCATAAAGATATTGCGTAGAAACCTGAAACGAGTTTGAATCAATTCAGAATCAAACCACTGTTGCTTTTCAGTTTTGCACATGTCCAATTCATAAAGAATCTTGCATATGACCTACCGCAGTGCTGTTTGATGTTAACACTGGAAGGATTTCCACTCATCATTGTGAATACTAAGTAGTATCACTCTGAGTGTTCTAGCAATATCGCAAGGATATAGCGTAGGACTCTCTTGATCTTCATCCGTGTGTCCTAACGAGATTTGATTGATCTCTTGGCTCTAGACTCTATTTGTGCACTTTTAGTGGTCGGAGGCTGGATCAGATGCCACCTATTCAATATCAACTATCTCGGAGTGAGAAAGTCAATAGAAGTCGTGTTGATCTCCATGACAATAAAACAAACTTCTTTTGAGAGAAGCCTGAGTAGCTAGGAAAGGGTTGTGCTTCACATCACTGGGTCCATGATGAGCTTGTCTTCATGATGAGTTGACCCGGTTTCTGCCTAAGTTGTATGGAGGGCTTCTTTCTTTACACCCTTTATCCTTACATTTCTTTTTCATTCTTCAACCCCTTCAATGCTTACCAAGACATCATTACTAGCACCTTGTTGTGATTGTTCCAGTGCTAGCATCAGTACTTAGTCGGCATTCTGCTACGTTCACATTCTACTCCATCTTTCCTAAGGACTTCTAATAATCTATTGGATTGTCCGTGGGAAGATCCCTCCGGTTCTGGTTGGATCATAGGACTTAAACCTAACCACCCTTTTGACACCAATAACGTCGTGAATTAAAGATGTTGTGGGTATTTGATCGTAACCATGAAAACCACTTTAAATTCTAACAAAGTGTTTGAAAAACATTTAATACCTTGCTAGTTTTGTCGTTTTAGAAATGCTCCCCCTTCACATGTGCATCGATAATCGAAAGTGTTTCGCACATGTAGGTAAGAGTTAAAGTGCTTGAGTCTTATATTAGATCACATTTTAATCACATTTTCTCCCCTATCTCTAATATATAAAATCTTTTGATATTAGAGATACCAAATTTGATTAAAATATATTTTGAAAAATAGTCTTGAAATCTTCGGGAGAAAGATGTGTTAATCTTTTGCATGAAGTTAAAATGCTCCCGCTCAAAAATTGATCCAATTGAATTGTCATTGTGAGGATATGATCCATATTTCGCTTTTTGAGGATGGGAGTTGTTGAACACATAATTTTTGAAAGATTTTGAATATCACTGAAAAAATTCTTGAAAAAATTGTGTTCAACGCTTTTTGAAAAATCCTATTTCTTTTTGTTGAAGAGGTTTTTCTAAAGCATAAACTTGAGTTCATAGACTTTGAATGTCTTGACGAATCCACTCAAGTGTAAGAAGATTTCTCTTCTTTTGCTGAGGGTAAGAGTACGAAATCGTACACTCCCCCGTGAATATAGATCCGGGTTGCAATCTGAAAGTGATTACAAGCGATTGTGTTGAGCTCAAAACGTTGAATGTTTTGTGACAAGCTCAACCCGTGATAGATTGCTCTACCCGTTGTTTGGAAATATTGTCCAAAATAGACAATTTCCTTTATTAGAAAAAATGACATGTTTTGAAAAATATTTACAACTTTCATTCGAGCTTTATGTACACACCCGTGTCGTTATTGAGCGACATTTCTAGGCACGTCCATATTATCGATACTGAAAGACATGTCGAGAAGAATATTTTTGGATTTTGAAAGATTTTTAATTTTGTGTTTTGCTTTTATGTGTTTTATATTTTTGTATTTTGCTTTTTCAAAGATATTTACAAGTTGATGTTTGATAGATAAATCAAGCAGGCACCTTTGCCAGAATCTCCAGGTCTGCTGGAGTCAAACATCTCATACCAATTTGCCTAACGAGGTACTCAAACCAATCTTTCGACAGAGCTTTCGTAAACAAGTCGGCTAATTGGTAATCCGTTCCAACAAAGTATAATTCAACGATACCTCTTTCAACTTGTTACTTTATGAAGTGGTATCTGACATCGATGTGCTTCGTGCGGGAATGCTGTACCGGATTACAGGAGATGGCTATGGCCGACTTAGAGTCACAGTACATAGGTACTTTATCAAAGTGGAAACCATAATCCGTGAGTTGGGTTCTCATCCAAAGAACTTGAGCACAACACGCATATAGAGACACATACTCCGCTTCGGTTGATGAGAGTGACGTGCAATCCTGCTTCTTGGAAGACCATCCCACAAGCTTATCTTGACCTAGAAATTGTGCACCACCAGAAGTACTTTTTCGTGTATCAAGACACCCTGCATGATCAGAATCTGAATAGGCCGTTAGAAAGAAACCGGTTTCCCTCGGATACCAGAGTCCCAAATGAATGGTATTCTTGAGGTACCGAAGATCCGTTTAACCTCCTTGAGGTGCTTTTCAGTGGGTCGTGCTTGATATCGTGCACAATAACACGTAGCATGTGAAATATCAGGTTTGCTTGTTGTTAAGTACATGAGGGAACCAATCATGGAACGATATCTCGTTTGATCGATGGCATTTCCCTCCAAGTCAGCATCTAGCGACGTGGTTGATAATGGTGTCCCAACGGGGTCACATGAAGTCATACCATGCTTTTTTATTATCTCTTGACAATACTTAGCTTGGTTTATAAAGATACCACTTGGGGATTGGTGAACTTGAATTCCTAGAAAGAATTTTAGTTCGCCCATCATTGACATTTCAAATTTGTTGTGCATTACTTTTTCAAACCATTTTGAAAGTTTTGGGTTTGTAGACCCGAAAATAATGTCATCAACATAAATTTGCACAAGCAAAATGTCATCCCCATATTTATAAGTGAACAAAGTTAGATCAATGGAACCTTTTGAGAAACCTTTGGATACCAGAAATTTCGAGAGCTCGTCGTACCACGCCCTTGGAGCTTGCTTGAGTCCATATAGTGCCTTGTGGAGACGATACACCTTGTCAGGATAATGAGGATTGACAAATCCTTCCGGTTGCGTGACATAGACTTCTTCCTTCAAGGGACCGTTAAGAAACGGCGTCTTTACGTCCATTTGATAGACAGTGAATCCCTTATGTGCAACATAAGCAAGGAAAATCCTGACCGCTTCCATGCGAGCAACCGGTGCAAATGATTCATCAAAATCAATTCCCTCTTTCTGGCCATACCCCTTAGCCACTAGCCTAGCTTTGTTCTTGATGATCGTATTCTCTTCATCCATTTTGTTTTTCCAGATCCAACGAAGATTTAATGGAGTCACATCATATGGTCTGTCAACAAGTTCCCAGAATTTAAGTCTTTCAAATTATTGAAGTTCATCCATCATCGATTCAATCCAAGCATGATCAGCCATGGCTTCTTTGATGTTTTTCGGTTCCACTGTACTCACGGCGAGTGCGAACATACAAACATCGCCATCGGTTGCTAGTTGTCATCTTGTACAAACAAGCTGTGAAGGGTTTCCAATTACGTGAACCAAAGGATGATCTCGGGTCCAATGATGTGTTGAAGGATTTCGTTGATAGAACATATGCATATTTGACGGATCAACATGGCGAGTAGAAGACTCTCCAGTTTCGTGTACCGGTGTACCGAATGGGTTGTGAAAATCGTCATCGTCAGATAATGCACCGTCTGCTTGATTTGTGTTCTCTGGAGCAATGACAGTAGTTGTGGATGTTGTAGGATCGATTGTTGAAGTGATATTCTGAGGAGGTAAATCTGCAACAACCCGTGTTGAAGTAGATGAAGTTGTATCCTTTTGTTGACGATGAACGGTATCATCATTCTTATCATGAGTGACAGCGGAAGACTTCGATGCAACTTGTTTCTTCCCCGTGAAATATTCATCATACATTGGTCCATATAACATTTCCAACTCTTCAAGTGTCGTGTCCACTGTCATATCTGCTCTAGGAACATGTTCAGGAACCAACTTTGAACTTGACGGTTCATTGTTGTGGTCTTGAGTTCCGAGTTCCGTGCTGTTGTGAACGGAAGTCGTTTGTCTTTGTGGATCGGGACTTAAACTGTTTTGTTCAAGTGCCATTTCTTGTAATTCATCAAATCTGATATGAATAGTCTCGATTATCAATTTTGTTCTCTTGTTGTATACTCTGTATCCCTTAGACTGAGTTGCATATCCCACTAAAATGCATGCATCACCTTTCTCTTTCATCTTGTCCAGATTTTCACCATCTCGATTAATGTAACACGTACATCCAAAAACATGAAGGTGTTTGAGTGAAGGTTTGCGATCATTAATTATGTGATATGGTGTCTTTTCGTGTCTTGGGATAATTAAGGAGCGGTTTTATGTGTAGCATGCGGTTGACACGGCTTCGGCCCAAAAGTATAGTGGAAGTTTTGAAGCGGATAATAATGTTCGAGCAGCCTCAACTAAAGTACGGTTTCGTCTTTCAACAACGCCGTTTTGTTCGGGTGTTCGAGAAATAGATGTTTCATGTTCAATTCCCTCGGCTTCAAAATAGTTTCTCAGTTGTGAATTCAAAAATTCTGTACCTCTGTCAGTACGAACCACTTTAACTTGAGCTTGAAGACCACGTTGTATCACTTTAAGGAAGCTGATGAGAACATCGGGTGTTTCATCCTTGACCTCAAGAAGTGAGTCCAGGTGTACCTTGAGTAGTCATCGACAATTACCATAACGTATTTCTTCCCATTGATACTTTGAACACGCATGGGACCACACAAATCTATATGAAGAAGATCTAACCGTCCTTTAGAGCTCGGTGTAGTCTTTGTCTTGAAACTACTCCGTTTAGCTTTACAAAGCTCACAAGAAGAACAAAGATGATCTTTGATGAATTTCAAGTTAGGAAGGCCTCGCACGATATCTTTCTTGAAAAGCAAGTTGATGGTATCAAAGTTAAGATGAGATAAACGTTGATGCCATAACCAAGCTTGAGTCGTTGAAGCTTTAGCCATGAAACAGATTGGAGTTGAAGATGTGGAGTCTTGTAGTGAAATAGTGTAGAGATCAGTACCCCGTGTTCCGGTAAGTAAGTCATTCCCATCATAATCACGAACAAAACATGTCTTCTTTCTAAAAGCAACCTCCAAATCCGCATCACAGAATTGACCAACCGAGAAAAGATTGTGATTGAGCCCTTCGACGTAGTAAACCCTTTTGATAGTGATATTCCCCTGAACCAAGTCTCCATATCCTAGGATCGGTGCAAATTGATCATTTCCGAATCGGACCGTACCCAGGAACTTCTCCACGAAGTTAATTAGAAGCTTGAGATTCCCCGTCATGTGCTTCGTGCATCCGGAGTCCAGTATGAAGAGAATTATTTCGATCACCTGCAGAAGAATTAGAACATGATGGAGCATTTGCTAAATTGGATTCCATGTTAGTTGTGATTTCCGATTCATTAGTTTCCCTAGTTTCATCACTTAGAGGCACACTAACGCTCGTAGTCACATTTTCTGTTCTAACCTTAGGCATCCATTTATATCCTGGAGGACATTGATTAGCAAACCACCGTTTCCAAGGCTTGCTAGCAGACTCGTATAATTCCCTAATTCTGCTTCTAGGGTTCTTAGTGGTGGAGTCTGATGCAATACTTTTCTTAGGGGGGGTTGCACCAGAATGGTTCACTTTGCGTTTGGGTTTTCTGGCACTAATAGGCATCACAGTTTGTTTCTTAGTTCTAGTTTCTACGCCTTTGGCATTATTCGAAACACACATAGCATGATTAGCATTAGCACACTTTCCACATTTCACACAAACAAACTTAACTTTCATAGCATTCAAAGTTGAATCATTCAAATCGTCGTTACACGCGATTACAGGCGTTTTATTCTTAGAAACATTGAAAATCCTAGGGTGGTCTTCTACTTCCTTCATCTTCCCTTGACTTTTGTTTTGCCAGACCTTTTCATTCATGCGAGTGCTCTTAAGTTGGGGCCGGCTAACACTAGCAGTGGGGACTACTCCTGTAGTAAAAGACACACGTCTATTAGTGTTTCTAGAAGTCTGAGGTGATTGACTTTCTTTGTTTTGTGTGGGTTTAGTGGCCAATCTATACATCCCTGGTTTAACCACATTTGTGTTCTTAATGCTTTGTGATCGAATATGTGTTTTGAGAGTGTTTTGTGGTAACCTATCCTTCCCATCCGTCTTGGGGGCAAACGCAGGTTTTGCAAATGCAGAATTAGAGAAAACAGATGGTTTTCCCAAGACAGAGGGTCTAGTCACTTTTTGAGCATTGGGTTGTCTTACAACAGGTTTCTTAACACTAGGTTCCACAATCTTCCCACCCATCTTAGCAACGAGTTTCTTCAACTCTGCTATCGCTCTGTCCCTGTCTTGTAACTGAGCTTTCAACCCTTTAATTTCCAAATTCTGTTCGTTCATTTCTCGAAACGTTTGGGAAATTTTTTCTTGCAATTTATTATCATGTGGAAAACTACCAACATCTTTTTGCAAAGCAAGTTCAAGAGAATGACAATGTTTTTGAAGGAAATCAGTTTTGTGTTGAAGTAACTCAAAAGCCTTTTTATCAACATTTTCTTTATGTTTCGAAATCTCAAGTTCAAGACGCTCACACTCTTTGATTTTATCAAGATATTTGCATGCAACATCAGAATATTCATCGATATCAGCACAAGATTGAAGAGTAACACACAAAATATCTTTGGAGAGACATTCTTCTAAGACTAGATCATATTCGTTTGAAAATTCTAATTTGTCATTTTGAAGGTCATCAATTTCTTTTTCAAGAGACTCAACATATTTCAAATCATCAAACATTTCAGACTGAATTAAATTTTCAAACTCAAGAACATGTTCTTTTATTATCTTCGTATTTGGTATTAAAAGTTCTTTCACAAGCACAGTTATGTCGTGAGAAATCTCGGTTTTCCACTTATCCTTTTGACGTTTCTCCCAATCGCTTTCAAAAATTGATTGAACATTATTAACGCGGTGTTTAAGAAAACCAAGTATTTTTCTACTTTTGCTTTTAGAAGCATCTAGAGGCAAATAGTTAATATATTTAAAAACATTAGTTTTCCTCTTAGTGGCAAAAGCTTTTTTCCATTGAATTCTTTTTTGTTTGCATTCTAAAAATAATTCCTCACGAGACTTTTGTTTTTGTGGAGTGAAAAGAGCATAAAGACTGTTTTCATAAGCATAGTTATATGGTTTCACAAAATCTTTATTGACCGGTAATCTACTCTCCTCATTCCAAAGGGACGTCTCTTCACTATCGAGGTTAGCTACAGGGCAATCATGATTGGTCCATTCGGACTCCTCAAGATATAAGTGAGGGTTCGCAGCTTGAGCTTGTTCGAGGTACTTGGGGTGGCAAAGCTAGGTTGACCCTTGAAAAACGACCGAGGTGCTATCATTCTTACGGTTTGAATAGAGTCATGTGTATTATAAACAACTTTTTTCAAAAAATCGACTTGTTCTTCGAGATCCTTTACTTTTTCAGTATCTTTGCTTTGTCTATTTTTGAAATCATGTTTTAATGTTTCAACCTCTTGTTTCTTCTCGTCAAGAATTTTAGCAGAATCGGTGGTATTCATCGAAAGCCTCTGTTCAAGTTCATTAACTTTTGTTGTGGCAAGGTACGTTTTTTGATGTTCATCACTTAATAAAACATTAAATTGACGTTTTTCTTTAGTTAACAAAGCAAGAGCTTCTTATTTTCAAAATCGTCCTTTTTAATGTTGATGACACGACTTTTGTACCCCTCAAGCTCGTTGGTCTTTTGAAGAAGCTCAACCCTATAACTATCAATAGTCTCACTCAATTTTATAAGAGCGGCTTTGCATTCTTCAAAGTTTTGAGTGAGCGTTGCGTTTGCCTTCTTTAATTGCTTTTGATTCTTTCTATTTTCATTGACATCTTTTTGTAAACTAGCAATTAAATTAGCAAGCGCGACACGCTCCTCGTCATCATACTCATTTGCATGTTGATCATCCTAAAACTCATTATTGCACATGTCTGATGAATCGGGTGTGGTATTGCTATCAACCGTTTTCATCATACACGTGTCAGTTTTTGTTGTTGGTAGATCACTATGCTCATGTGTATCACCAAACACATTATATTCAGCATCATCTTGTACCTTATCAATTGGCTCGGTATCAAAGATAGGACCATTGTCATCTTCAGTGACGTTAAGGACCTCATGAATCTTTGCCATGTATGAATAATGTGCCTCGAGTTCTTGGTCGGAGAGTTCATCATCTGTGTCGTCAAGCATTTCTCCTTCCTCAGCTGATAACTTGATTCCAGCTTCCATTTTCTTGCACAACAGCATATTTTCCATATGCTAACCATAATCTTTAACCCTCTTTGGCTGCCTGCATTCCTTAGCCAAATGCCCAAAACCTCTGCAGTTAAAACACTGAATCCCACTTTGTTGCACAACTTGAGTACCAACAGTTTCCCTATTTCCAACAACAGTACCCACCCTCTGATTATCATACTTAGGTTGTCGATCATACGTTGGAGGACTCTCAGCACGTCTTCGTGTGTCATACCTTGGAGGACTCTGTGCATGGGTGTTCCTCGAGTTTGAAGATGTTCGAAGGTTGTTGTTGGTGGGTTTGTAGATTTTCTTGTATTGCTTCATAACGAAAGCCATTTGTTGCTTGAATTCCCTATCCTTTTGAGTTATTTCTTCATCACTGTCTTCTTCGGATGATTTCTCAGGTGTGGGTGATGGTGCTCTTGCAACTTCTTTGCCTCGGGATCGGGTTGGAACATGTGACTTGGAGACAATGGATGATCGTGGTGATGATGATTGAGTAGAGTAGGTCTTTGAAGTACGGGAGTGATAATCTGGGTAATGTTGAGTGGTAGACACCAAAGCAAGTGGATTGGAAATCTTTGCAACTCGTTCAGCTCGAAGTTCATTTGCCTCATTTTGAAATTGTTTCAAAATGTCAAAGAGCTTGTGATATGAAACTTCGTCTAACTTTTGTTGTTGTTTCACCAAGGTGACAAACCGTGTCCACTCTGGTTGAAGTTGCTGTAGAAATTGGACATTGACTTGCATGGTGGAAACTTGCAAGTTGTTTCGGGTCATATCATTCATCATCTTGTAGAATCGGGAGTAATAAGAATCAATTGATTCCCCATCCTTGGATGTAAACTTGCCAAAGTTCCAAAACATCTTAGTTTTCACATCTTGTTTGTTAAGTGATTCACCTTGTTGCAATCTTTCAATGGCCGTCCACATTTCTTGAGCAGTAGGACATGCGTCAACCGTAGAGTAAATTTCATCTCCAATGCCACTAAGAATTAAGTAGATTGCTTCTTTCTCTGCATCAAACCACGCACGGTTCTTTGGGGTGAGGTCGGTCCTCTTTTCATCACGTTCATATGCGGGTTGTGCGTCACTTGTGTCTGTGGCTGGTACTGCAGGAACTTGAATCCTTGAGAGTTTATAGGGTCCTTCCAAGATACATTGCCTTAAAGCATCACCGTTAGGTTTTGTGTCAAGGTAACGTATAAAACGGGATTGCCATTGATCATATCGACCCGACACAAGCATTGGTGGTCTTTCTTTGTTACCTGCCACCATTATGTTGTTGTTCGTCACACGATATTCAGCGGTAGAATCCATCTCAATGTTCTCTGAAATGATGAATCGAATGTGGATCTTAAGTAGTTGTGTTGTGATTGTTTGGTTGTTGAAATTCCGAAAATTGCGATTTTTTCTCAGCCCGACAATAAATTCCTCAGTCCGACAAAACGGTAGACCTAAAAAATTTGTAATCACCAAATTTTGAAATTGAGCTAGAAATGTCCTAAAACTAGTATGGAAAAAATTTGATTTTACTTGACCTAAAAATTTTAACTTTTTTTTTTTAATCTTCGTGTAAACTACGTTCCGAAACTAGTCTAGATGGTGGCTAAGTCTAAAAAATACTTAAACAAAATTTAGCTAAACATGTCATCGGAATGTTGGTTGTCGGAATGCTTAGATCGGAATGTCCTTTAGATCGCAATGTACTGTCGAAATGTTCAGATCGGAATGTCCTTTAGATCGCAATGTGTACATGTCGGAATCCTTAGATCGGAATGTTGTGTTGATCGTAATGTGTACCTGTCGGAATCCTAGATCGCAATGCTCAGATCAGAATATGTTCAGATCGGAATGTGGCTGAAACAAATTTGGCAGAGTAACGACTCACAATTCCCTTGAAACCGTCGGAATCCCATATCGCAATGTACGATCGGAATGTCCATATCGGAATAAGGTATCGAAATCCTTAGATCGCAAAGTAGAACCTAGTGGTTATTGCGATCTGACCTCAAAATACTTGTACTTTCCGATGGGTACCTTTGCAAGAACTTCGGAAAGATGAAAAACCAAGGATTTTTTAACGTTTGATCCAAGAAAGTTTGTGTTTTTAATCAAAACGAAGATACCAAAATCACTACAACATGATTAAAGAAGTTATACGATTAAGAAACACAATCAAACACAAAAAAAATTGAATACGAGGAAGAAATAAGGATTAAATCAAACAAATCATATGAAAAACACAACAACCAATCACAAAACTACCCCATGGCGATTGATACCAATTGTTGTCCCTAATATATGATGATTCTAGCACACGAATTTATGAAAGAAAGGAAGATATGAGATGAATTTTAGAGAGATAAAGTAGTGAGAGAAAGTAGAGAGAAAAAAGTTTGTGAAACTTGTGGAATATTAGATTAGGAGAAAAATGAAATGACCAACCAACCTCTCCTTACATGCAAGGAGAGGTTTATATAGCCTTGCCTACATGTGGCATAATGGGCTATATGATCATGGGCCAGGCTTTCCTTTTGGGCTTTGGTTACTTATTAATGAACCTTAGCTTAAAGTTAAGCCCGTAATAACACGACTAATATACTACCTATTACAACGTTCTAAAATACGATACATAATAAACATATGACCGAGCATTCTTGTTTGGCTCAATATTTTGAGGCTAACACGAAGAATTTACTGCCTTAGCCAATCTCGGGGAAAGTATAAATCTAATGCCTTTAAGTGTTTGGAAAAAGTTATCATTACCCGATCTTACACCAACAAAGATGACTCTTGAGCTTGCAAATCGCACTCTCGCTTACCCTCTTGGTATTGCCGAAGATGTGTTCATTAAAGTTGGAACCTTCACTTTTCCGGTCGACTTTGCTGTTGTTGACTATGAAATGGACCCTCGTATTCCTTTAATACTTGGTCGGACATTCTTGAGAACCGGAAAATCCTTAGTTGATGTTGCCGAAGGTGAACTTATTCTAAGGGTCGGGAATGATGCACAAGTGTTTAAAATGGGGAAGATCGCTACCAAATCTAATGGAAGAGAATCGGAGAATATGATTAATGTGCTTGATGATTTTGTCGTTTGATTCTTGCTATAATAATCCATTGTTCCAAGATGATGTGGATGATTCTCTCCCCAATTCTGATCCTTCGCCAATTTATGATTCTCCACCGATCTTTGATGCTTATGATGACGATTCTAGTTCCAATGGAGATGATTATGATGATTTTACTTCTGAGTATCCAGACATGCCCACTTATGATGATTTTGATGAGGCTGATACTCTCTCGAGTGGTTCTTCACATGATGAAGATCCTCCGCCAACAACACTTGATCCTACTTTAGATGACTACTCATTTGAGGAAGACTTTGCTACTTTTCTCAACACATACTTCCCAAATGAGAGTGATGCTCCTCCTTTGGACTTTGATGATTATGGTCTTTATCCTACTTTGGATATGAAGAAACCCGCTTCAAAGGAGAAAAAGCCGGTCGACACCGATATCCGCAGTACTTATGTCTTGACACCTCTCTATCCACCTTCTGAGGATGAGATTGTGAGATTTATGAGCGGATCCTCTTCAAATTCTACTGAGCCTGAGTGTTATTTTCCCCTAAAGGAAAAGGTGTTTGATCCCGGTATTGCACTTTTTAAGCCATCTCAGTATCCATCTGATGAAATAAAAGGAAAGATCTTTGGAACTTTTGGAGATATGCTTGCACCTCAACACCCTTACTACCACCGTGCTCCATCTTTGCTTAAGGGAACCTTGCCTATTCTTCTTTGGCTTGCCTTGTTCGCCTTAAGCTTGTGCTATTTGATGGACGAAAACCATGTATTTGATCCCGGTGGATGTGTTTCAAGCTTCTTCCTATGCTAATCAAGGTCGAGTCAGGCTCACGACTCGGTTAACAAAAACAAGCGCTTCTCGAGAGGCAACCCGCAGTATCTATCCTTTTTCTTTGTTTTTATAATAAGTGTAGGGGGAGACCCTAGTATGTTGTTTGTGTTTTCTTTCTTATCATGTGCAGGGATTCAAGCTTTCAAAGATCCATTCTTGATGACTTTTGACGAACCGTGATCCCGTGTACCCGTCTTCCCGGTTTTATCCTAAACTCTTTTGATTCTCTATTTTATATTTTCCACTATTAAAATAGGAATCACTTTAGTTGTCCTTTCTTTAGCAAGATTTAAACAAAGTGCACAATGTCCTAAGTGTAGGGGAGGTTACTTCCACATACTTAAACATTGAGGACAATGTTTATATTAAGTGTAGGGGGACTTCTATCGAAGTTAAGTGGTCTTTTCCTTGTATTTGTCCTCATTTTAACCAGAAAATTGATTTTTCGACATTTTTCAAAAATTTTGATCTATTTTGGCCTAGTTGTATTTAACTTTTTTTATAGTTATTTTCTTTCTTTGCTAGAATAAATTTTTAATAAAGTGGTTTTAATTTTTAAACGTCATGAATCTTTTGACTCAACCTGAGTTTACTTATCCAAGTTTACTCTAGCTAGTATCCTTAACGTGTTTAAGTCAAGTTTTGCTAGGCTTTTATATAGGGAACTTTAAAACGCGAAAGTCTTAACTCTTACGGGTTAAGAACAAGAACTTTTCGCAAGTTCCTATAATTGATCCTAGAAAGTCGTTTATCAATGGAACTTTAAAATGCGAATTCTAAACTTGAAAAAGTCTAAGAGTTTGCAAGATCCTATAGATGACTTGAAAACTCAAAACTTTGATTTAATTGGCTAAGCATCCACGAGTCTCATTCCTTGAGATTTTAAATTGTGGAGAACGAGAGATGATAGAGTCAATTATAAGTTTGGTATTCTTTCATGAATTTATGTGAGTTGATAATAAGCTTTTTCTCCCATCGCTTGCTAATAAATTTATCTGCAATAAATAAGGTTGTACGATTTGAAAAGTTACTTAGCTTCTAGCCAAGATCGTTTAAAAGTTGCTCGGTATTAATTAGAGTTCATAGCCAAGGCATAACTTATTGAAGCGGGATGCGAAGATTGGCGAGTCCGAAAAGGCCCTAACAAGGCATGAGGGCTACATTTTGTTGCTAAAGATCCAAAAGTGATGTGAAGAATCATTTATCAAAAATCAATATGAAGATCGAGACACACGACGAAAAGCAAATACTCCCCTAAAGATCATGGAGAAGTCTATCCAAAAAGGCCTTAACAAGGTATGAGGATAAATAGATCCAAGTCTTAAAAGGAGGCAGATCGTTCTATATCAAAATCCCAAATAAAGATTGGAGAAAAATGAAGAAGTCGTGGTCCAAATATGAAGAATCTCTCAAAAAGTTCAAGTGAAGAAATTCCTATTATGAAGAGAAGACCATTATTTCATGAACGTCTCTCAAGATTTGAAGTATGAAGTCACTGCCAAATATCGGTCCGAGAAAGGTCTCAAATCGTGAAGCGAGTTATGCCAAGATATGAACTTTATGAGGCCCCGAGAAGCAGTTTTAAAAGATTTTGTCCTTTAGCTAACTATTGATTAAATCGTCCTACTTTATTTTCGGCCTAAATAAACTATCGAAATAAGTCAACAATGCATCCTCGTGATCATTCAAGACAATAATAAAATATAAGAAATACACCTATGAATAAGGGAGTCTAAGTAAATAATTGGGCCACATGAATTTGTGTTAGTTTGCTAACTTATAATAAGAATGATCTCGTTTTTAAGCTTGGTATGGGGAACGTGAAACTTGAGGATGATAATCATTCATGACATTTCAAAACCCTAAGGTAAGTTTTCTGATCTTTTTATATTTTTTCTATTTTTCTATCTCTTTAATAAAAGCTAATGTGGATTGATTATGATGGAAAATGTAAAGCTTGCTTTGTGATTAATGCATTGCATGAAGACATTGCAATGGTCAAGTGTAGGGGATTTAATAAGTGTGAAAACACTTATCCTTTTACCACTTAATTATAATAATAAGCAAGCCAAAACGTGTATTTTATGTCGAAATGTCGGAATTATGCGTGGTTTGTGTTTTTGTTGTGATTTAGGACCAAAATATGAAAAGGGAAGAAAACACGGGCTTTCACGGGCTTTTATCGAAGAAAAAGACAAAAGACGAAGTCGAAAGATCAAGAGTGCAAAAAGAACGGAAGTCCAAGGCCTATTTTGAAGATTTATCGAAGAAAAGTCTAAAGACGGAAGTCTAATAAAAAGCCGAAGAACTCAAGTCTAAATTAATGAAGAAATTACAAGACGGGTTTAATTAATCCCGAGACAAAGTCAAAAAATTCGAAGAATTAAGAAGACGAGAAAGAAAGAAAGAAGGAAGCAACACATGCTTAACCTCCCTAATCACTATAAATACCCTCCTAATCTCACATTAGGAGGTGTTGGATATTTTGACAAACTAGTCTTCCATTTTAATTACTTGCACTTTTCTTAATTGCACCTTTAATTTCTTGTCTTGCATCTTAAATTTGTAAGCTTTTAATTCTTGTCTATACTTTAATTGTTGAAACTTAATTTTAATCAAGTTTTAATTAATCTCTCATTCTACCTTTCTTGTCTTGATTTAATCTTTGTGCTTATTTTCTTATTGTTATGCTTGTTTGATTATTGGTATTGTTTTTATGTTTATGATTGTGTTAGCTTATTGATTTTATAGCTTATTGTGTTTTTCTTAAATTTAATTAAGTGCTTATTAGTTTATTTTTATAAAAAGTAGATTTTTAATATTTTTATTATTTAGTGTTCTTAAAAGTTTTTAAATTTTGGTCTTATAGATTTTTCTTAAGTTTGATTTGGTAAAAGTTTTAGTTAAGTGCTTATTTGTTCCTAGCTTAATCTTAGTTTATAGCTTATTTGATTTTTGTGGTTATCCGGGTTAGTAAAACCCCTTTATTCCGAATATTGCTCAGAACGTTCATTCCGGATAAGGGATTTTGATTATTCCGGATAGTGGCCCAACAAAAGGATTCAGGATAAGCGTCCGTTTGGTTTATTCCGGATAAGGGAAATTTGGGATTATTCCGGATAAGAGCTGGAGTACTATTATTCCGGATAAAGATCCGGAAGATATTCCGGATAAGCCCTAGAAGGAGATTTCGGATAAGAGTGTTCCGAATAAGGGTTTGGTCTCTTATTCCGGATAAGGGATTTTGATTATTCTGGATAAAGAGTTGAAGTTATTCCGGATAAGGAGGGTTGATTATTCCGGATATAGGCTTCTTCGAGGAATTCCGGATAAGAGTTCGAGGATTATTCCGGGTAAGGGTTATTTGGTGATTCCGGATAAGTATCGGAAGGGGATTCCGGATAAGCTTCTTGACAAGAGTTTTCCGGATAAGATCTCGAAGGGGATTCCGGATAAGCTTCACTTGGCTTATTCCGGATAAGCTGCCAGGTTCCATATTCCGGATAGTGGATAGAACAGCATTCCGAATAAGCGACAGGTTGGTAATTCTAGATAAGAGTGACAGTTTTATTCAGGATAAGCAGCAGGTTTGTTATTCATGATAAGAGTAAGATTAGATTCCGAATAGTGACAGCATTTTGGATCCCGGCTCAGGTTCTTTTTACTTTCTTTTTATTTTTGAGCATTTATTTTCCCGCCATTTTTCTTAAGTGTTATTTTTATTGCTTTGTCTTAGTTTAATTTTAAAGTTCACATTTTTATTACATTGTCAAATTAATTTTTCGTCACGCTTTAATTTTAAGTCATTTAATTAATTTACTTTTAAAAGTTTAATTTTGCACCATTTAAGTTTCAATTAGTTTTAGATTTAATTACCGTTATTTACGTTAAAGTCTTGCACATTTATTTTACTTCAACGACAAATCAATTGTTTTCACCAAAAGACGACTGAGTCGCACGTTAAACCAATAGTCAATTCGATTAGACATACGATAAAGAACTTTTTAACTAAGTAAAATCTAGTTATTAATGACTCATGTTTGTGACCAAAGAACTAAGAAGATGTTTGAGATCGTGATTTGTACCAAATTATTTGATTATT
The DNA here is from genome assembly GCA_025667525.1 of Glebionis coronaria. Classification (NCBI taxonomy): domain Eukaryota; kingdom Viridiplantae; phylum Streptophyta; class Magnoliopsida; order Asterales; family Asteraceae; genus Glebionis; species Glebionis coronaria. The sequence continues at coordinate 632,153,868 of CM046875.1, read as the reverse complement.
AAATTCGAAAACGCAAATAATCTAGTTGCTCAATATTGTTGTTGATCTGCCAAACATCAAACAATATAATCAAATTTAAACATTATATTTTATAACTATGTTTAATAAAAATTGATTATCTAATTATTTATTTTTAAAGCACATAATATAGTTTTAATAAATAATCTCAAACACCCCATATATAAGTTTAAATATAAGTTGGGATCTAAGTGGAATTTTACACACGTCTTCTTCAGACTGTTTCAAATTTGAAAATGGAGGCTAGATTTCCAAAATAAATTATTTATGCTGAATGCACATCATCAGTACGCAAAAGATGTAAATAGCAAAACATGAAATTTTTGTAGAATAAGAGAAGCATGTACACGTATCCGAAAGTTGTCATGCAACTACTTTTACAGATCCAAGTGAAGTTATCGTATTCAAGCCGTTTAAAAAAACAGTGACACGTCATTATTTTTTCTCATAATATTAAACTTCATCATAACATCAAAAAGAGTCTTCTCCATAACATTACAAGTTTTGCCATTATGATGACCTTACTTATTAAAAAAAATTATACATGAAAACACAAGGCTTGGAATGAGTCATTGCGTTTACGCGTCGCATTTTCACGGACCACAAGAACTGGCTACTACGACTTAGGACACGAAAACGTAGTCCTCGATGTAGGTCCCACGTTTCCATGTGACGTCTTCGTTATAACGCCATCCCATCACACACCATACATAAACCGCTTATTACGAGAAGCAAGTACACGAAACATAACAATATGAATGTAAGTGTAAACTTTGTTAGTCATACTAAATTGATAAATGAAACATCACAACTTCAGAGATTCCATAAAAGGTGAAGATTGGTGGTAACACCTTAATCCCGGGTGCCTTTTGGCACCAGCCATTATCCACTTCACAAATAATAGCTCCGACAACTCTCCTGGCCCAGAGGAGCAACACCTGGAGTGAGACGAGCCGAGACTCGACCCCCGATCTCTTATACATGAAAATCCCTTTGTTGCACTCAAAATTTAAAGTATTGTTTGTCATGTTATGGTTAGTGAGAAACCTCGTTTATTAGTTGTAACTAGTTATAATACCCGTGCACGCACAGGTATTCTTTAAAAAAATATTATAAAGTATTACTGTTGATTAAAATCTCCAGGTTTAGTCTCCGCGAGAGTAACTTTGGATAACAATGAAGTGTATATGTCTTGTTTCATTTATCATTTCCACGAATCCTTATAGGCTTGTACTTTCTCTAGAGTACATGAAGATGCAAAGATTCAATGGGTTAATAAGTATTCACAATTGAGCAGAACTATTTCCCACCATTTTTTGGGTGTGTACCTAGAGAAATAAGGATGAATATCCTTGATATGAAAAGCAAAGACTGGGAGGCTCACTTCCGTTATTGGCTTCAAAGAAATCGCAAAACATGTGTTTTAGCACGACTCAGAGATTTTATGGCCTCTAGTATATCGCAAGCAGGCGAGACAGGTAAAGTCTATATTACTTGTTAGAAACTTCCTTTCTCATGTATGACAGGAAAACTAATAGGCTTCTTTTTCATTTAAGAGAAAATGAAAGTATGTTGTAATTTTATTATATACAGCACAGTTGCTTTCTCTCTTTCTAGGATGTTTGGCATTGTTAACTTATAAACAACTTAGCTTTCCCTCTTTCTATTGCACTCAAGGGGTATTTAGGAAAGCTTATTCACATATCAAGAGCTTATCAGGTAAGCCATATTAAATCACAATGCATGAAATAAGAGTAGGTGGATTTACTTATCAACGTATTCAAACACAGGACCTTGCCAAGCATCCGAGTGAAATGGACTTTATAAATAAGTCGATAGTTAGTTTTGAGTGCAATATTGACTTGAATCTGAAGAAGAATAAGGTTTTTTTAATCGCAATGAAGCACAAGGTGATGTAAAAAAGTCATGTTTATAAACATACAAATTTTGTAAGAGGTTAACACCATCTTCTCTAGTTCCTACAACACAATTCACAACCAAAGATGACACATAAGATTTCCTATAAAGTTCTAGAACGATTGTTATTGTAGATTCATATATACGTTGGTCTAGTAAACACTATAATTACTGTAGTACCTCTGCACAGAGGCTCTCTTGAGGGGCAATCCCGTCTTTGTTCTCCAGATTCTTAAAAAGCAGTCACCCATGTCAAGCGTGTGTGATCTTGGACTTGACATTGAAGAAGATAGTGTAATCAGATTCCTTAAATTTTTGGTTGTAGCAATCACATTACCACGTTGAGTCCCCTGATTTGGTTACCTTGTTTCAACTTCATCTAACACCCAGTAATATGTTGTTAAATGTTCATATCTAATATAAAAACCTTTAACATTGGACTACGCCCATTTTGAGCCGTCTCAATTATTAACCCATTTCACTTTTCCACCTATAATTCATGGAGTTTGTAAAGAATCAGAAATACAAAGAACGCCAAGGAATATATTAAAGTTAGCCATGATGCACATGTTATAGTATAAAAAAAGAAATTAGTACTTGAGAAGAAGAAGCCTACCACCTTTTTGATGATCAAATTAAAAGACGTCAGAATTGGAGAAATTCTGAGAATCCTGATGAGTACAGTCATGGTGAATGCATCAATTGTTGCGGTTACCTTCAATGTCTCCAGTTTGGGAAAAAATGCAGGAATATATGTATATGGGTTATGTGCAACATCAATACACTCTCAAAATAACAACCACATTTTAAATTTGTTTATTGGGATAAAATTATTGCTTCTACATAAAATAAAAATGCATGCAGGTACTCATTTAATATATTTATCAAATGAAAACCAAAGATTTGCCACAGAACAGATCCCTACGATGAAATATGTATATGGGTTATGGGGAACATCAATAAATTGTCAAAATAACAGCAACCACATTTTAAATTTGTTTATTTGGGTAAAATTATTGTTGACAAACACAAAACTGGAAGTTCATACAGATTATAGAGTATTCATCATAACCTCGAAGTTTATTAGGGTAGTAAATTATACTAATGATTTGCGAGCCATAGCATGCCAAGTGATACATCAAGAATTAACTGCAGACTCATATCAAGAAGGTGCAAACAAATCAAGAATTTTTTGGTGTATGGTACCAGCTCTGGTTTGGTACAACGTACATTGAGATAAACCTTGGCTCCCTCTACGCTTTAACTGATTAAAAAAGACGAATTGAGCATTTAATTATTAAAAATTGTGTACGTGGTGTCTTAGAAGACCAATTCAGGTACCACACATAGACTCAAATGTGTGAAATAGATAGCATAAAACATAGTATGCCGAAGCAAATATGCAGAAAAATGGAAGTGGTAGTATAGGACTTTTTTGTGGTTTATTTTCATACAATGATTGTGTATAACTATACCTTACAATGAGGGATGAGACGTTTATCACTGGGTTCACAATAGTCGATAACTATATCAGCCTCCTTCAACATAATCTACCCTTCTATAACGTATTCCATTGGTACCTTATATTTATACTATGTGATCCTCACTGCATCAAAACGAAACATATTATTAACGAACTGAGAAAAAGATCCAATATTTTTCATTGGAGTTGAATAGAAACACATCTAGCGACTGACCTCATTGCTTGATTTCCACAACAAACTGCCTGGAGATGCAGAAAAGATTGCAAGTTTGAAGAGCCAAACCTGTATCAAAACTACTAAAACATCTGATGAGGATCCCCATTTTAATCACCGATAAGCATAATACATTGCTCGTCATGACAACTGCTTATAACTACATACGAATAAACCATTATAAAAAGGATGGTATGTGGAATTGTTTATTTAGGTGATTTTTTGCTTGTTCTTTATGCAAGTATACAAATTTCAGTGTTCGGCTCCTACGTGCACGCTTGTTTATACAACCGTTTCTCAGGATTGAGTATATAGTCTGATATTAGAAAACAAACTTTGATCATGTCTAACCAAGATTTGCTTTCCGAATAATAACTTAATAGCTACATACCAATTCAAAAAGCTACTACTATAAACGCATCGTTTCTATACTTCCATATCATGAAAGTATTAAAATTTTAGGGCATCTCACCATTCGTGTCCGAAAACATAAAAACACATCCATAAGTAGCAAGATAAGAAAATTTTTTGAATCTGTGACCAAATTTTCGATTTAGTTTGCGTTGAAATTCAGAGTCAACTCATAATCAAAAGTACCATTTTTCCCTAATCATAAAAAATAGAACTCTACAATAAAAACACAATCATTTTTGTTTATGAACAAAAATCCTAATATTTGAGTAATCCAATTTACCTGGATTGTAGATCATCAAATCGTCATATGATGTAACATATTCAAGATCATGGTAACGTTCCATCAATGAACAATAATATACAATCATAGGGATTCGATTTAGTGTTTTTGTGTGCAGGAGTTTTTGGGGGCCGATTAATTTTTTAGGGTTTCGGTGTGACCCTATGAACATGAACCGAGCTGACTGTGACAGTGTTAATATACTTCATAAATCGACGAGTGGGATTTAAGATTTAAAAAGGCTAGTTTCAACCCTAAAGTTTGATAAAGGAGACATTCAACCTTAAAGTTTTATGATTTTCCACCCGCTTTTTTCTAAGTTTTTACTTTTCGTTTTGGACACGTATATTTTTTTAACCAGTTTTTTACTTTCAATAAACAAATGGACGATAATTACAAATTTGTTACTAAATTAAGGAACAATTTCACTTCTTAACAGAATAAATTAAGAGATTATTTCCTACTAAGGAAAGAATCTCTTGAAAAAGTCCCTACTTTGAGTTTTGTTTTACAAAGAAAAAGATTTGAGAATGCAAAAAAAAGGTGCTCGTTCTTCTTAGAACATCGTCAACTAAATGTTTTAAAACTGTCACAAACAAACAAAGAAAGAGTGTATATAAATTTCAACAACAAGATACCTTTAGGATACTAGCTGCATATCTATACTATCTATAAAGGATGGATCTCAATTGTTGAAAGTTGAAATTTTTCAACAAAACTTCCCATGTAAGTTTTATTCATGGTATTTTAGGAATTGTTGAAAAAACATTCGATTTAAGAAATGTTGAAACACAGAAAATTGAAAGGTTTGACAACCAATCAACCGGTGGAATGTTTCATATAGTTTAGGAAACTAATGAATATATACCTATCTATAATAAACATTAGTTGTAACCCTTCCTTTTTCAGTTGTAACCCACACCCCAAAGGAAACTGAAAACTTATGGTGAAAGCTGACAATCTCTATATATAATGCACGTTAAACCACACACTCAAAATTCTCTCTATCCCAAATCACACAAAAACATACTTTTGTTGTCCTCGGTTCGATGTTATTAGTCCCTCGATTCTGCCATTGCCTCAATGCTACCAGTCTTTTGATTCTTCCCTTTATCCTTCGGTGAATGGTATGTGACGACGGTGATAGGTGTGTGACTATGGTGATAGGTGTGTGACTATGGTGATGGTGATGGTTGATATGTTCAGCTATGAGATGCTATTTTGTGCAGGTCTTACAAATTTAAGCTTGTCAGCTGACTTGTATCTCTGTCTTTTATAGTTGTATTTATACATGTAATGAAGCCCTTGAAAGTGATAATATGAAACGTGAATAAATGATTTGGAATAGTAGTGATGGTGCTTATATTTTGGTATTTGGTAAGTTATCATTTCAAAGTGATGATTAGAAAAAAGTGTTCTACGCAGTAAGTGGTATGAATAAATTAGGGATGAGCATTTGGACCAGAATCCCGGAACCGAACCGGAACCGTACCGGAACCGTACCTATTCCCGGTACCCGAATTTCGTACGGTACGGTGCCGATACCACGAAATAAGGTGAAAAAAAATTCGGTACCACTAATTCGGTACGGGACCGGTACCATATCGGGAAATTTCCGAAAAAAAGGGAAAATCCCGATTTCCCGGTACCGATACCGATACCGGTACTGGTACCAATATCTGAATCCCGTTCGGTACGTTACCGGTACCATTAATTTATGCTCAGGAAAAATTCGGTACCATCAATTCGGTACCGGTACCGTACGGTACCAGTACCGTGCTCATCCCTAGAATAAATCATTAGCTCCTACTTCATTTCTAGACAGAAAAAAATAGAGCATACCATAAAACATATTTAAGGCGAATGAAGTTGTTAAAGGCTAAATGTTGGGATGAGCGCGGTACTATTTCGATACTGTACCGGCACCATTTTTGGTGTACTGGATTTTCTCCCGACTTACATTCAACGTCCTTTTACCGGAACTGTATCTTATACTGCTACCGGTATGGTACTGGTACAACGGTACTAAAACGGGTAGAGCACCGTATAAGTTTTAAAGTGATATATTGTTCCAAAGTGATTGATTATTTTTATTAGTTTGATTTAGAACTTTTTTTGGCTTGATTCTCCTACTACAGACATTGGTATTTGAAGGCTCTTGTGTGCATTTGTCATATTTTACAACAGACATTTGTAATGCCATATTGTACTTCAGAAATGGTATGCAATTTTGGCATATTTTTTGTAATGAAATGAAATTTAGTTCATAGTTGTTTCTTATATCAACAGCTATACAACTATAAGTGAAATTTAGATCATGTAAGTATACATCATTCAATGTGAGTTGCAAGAAAAGGTTAGTGTCAATATTGAAAACCATCATTACCTGGTACTTCACTAATTGAAAACCATTTGTGGCTTTTACTTTAACCATTATAATATAAAGACAACTCCCCCTCAGATAAAATATAATAGTCAATTAAAATAAAACATGAAAGGTGTTTGGCAAACAGCAACCCCACATCAGAGGTTCTGTGATAGCAAGAACAAAAAAATGCAGTTTGACCTATGGAGGTTTTGTGACAGCAAGAACAATAAAATGCAGTTTGGCCCATGGAGGTTCTGTGACGGCAAGAACAATAAAATGTAGTTTGACCCATGGAGGTTCCGTGACAGCAAGAACAATAAAATGCAGTTTGGCCCATAGGGGTTCTGTGACAGCAAAATAAAAAAAATGCAGTTTTCTCCTTTGACTCAATCTCGCAGTTTTCCTCCTCTGTGACCATTTATCTCGGTATGCTTCTTCTGCACTTAATCTCCTATTTTGCTTGATAATTCCTTCTTCAAGCTCTACACATACAACAAAATAGCTAAGTTAATTACTTGACAAACTGTAAAAACATACTTAATAGAAAATTAAAGCCAGTTGTTTATACCTCTTGTATTAACATACCTCTTGTATTCCGGTATCGATTTTGGTATTCCCGTTAAAATCCCGCACCGAATTTTCAAGGTACCATTTTTTTCACCCCATTGTCGTAGTACCGGTACCGTACCGGGTATAAAAAACGGTTTGGGTACATGTCGATACGGGTATGGTTCCGGTACCGTACTGTTTTTACGGTGTCGCTGCCCATCCCTAGCTAAAAGCATATAATATCTGAGTGCAAAGAAAAGGATATGTGATATTGGGCAGAGGGAAATGAAAATGACGTGATCATTTATTTTTGTGGATTTATGAGTCAAAACATTACTATTCATACACATTGAATTTGTATCTATAAGTCACGTTGAAATCATTACGTCTTACTAGACGATAGCTTTCCATACCGACAAAATGATATATCGTCAAATTGATATCGCGACGGACAATTAACGACGAGTGACATATGTTTTTAGTTTTTATCTTAAAAGTGATGTAGTGTTCACTTTCGTTTCTATTAAAAAAATTATATGTTGTTTGATATATGTTTATTGAATATTTTATCAAGAATTGAATTATCACAATATGTGATATCCTTAGTTATATGTCGCTAGGATTTTCCGCCGCTATGTGCGGGTAGTTGAAACTATATTAGGAAAGTATCCTATAAAGGGTGTATGCAAAATGTTTAAAAAGAATGTTGAAAGTTGAAATTATATTAGGAAAGTATTCTAATCTTCCACGTATTAATCAGTTTCAACGCCAGCTATCATAGAGTAAAACTAGGGATTTTAATCTTACACAAGAAGTTTTTTCATCTTAAATGATTAACATGTTTATGCTCACTACGTATCTTTTTTTGTTATTGTTAGTATCATTCTTTAAAAACTAACAATTCTTTTCTATTCTTTGTTTGATAGATCCACACACAAAAACGTTACCATCACATGCCTCGACATATAAAGATGGGGAAAGATTGCAGGCAACAGATTGTATATAAATCAAATCAGTTAGGTCGGTTTATCATTGGTAGTTAAATTTTTGATTTTGGGTTTTTATTATATATCATTCGATACCGTTTATCGAAATTGTTGATTACATATGAATTGTTCCAAATTAGGCATCTTTCTAATACTTCTCTTCTCAAGGGTGAAAAGGTATGTTTCTTATCAAGACAGTTTATTTTCTTATTTGATTTTTGCTTTTTTTGTCTTTGTTAGGATTTGCTTGATATCTATTGCTTATTTTCAAATTTGATACAGGGGTTAAAGTTGGAGATTGAAATGGGACGAAGACTACCTTCTGATTTCAATAAGATAGGCCTTATTTCAATTAAAAATTGTTGATTTGAGTCATTCAACGACTTCCTCGCAGTCTGTATATAATAGCTACGTGTTTTGGTGCAGGAGATGAGTCTACAGAAAAAAAACCACCAAACATTAGTGCACTATCAATGATCGAGTACAATAACTACCTATTTTAAAAGGACCCAAAGGGAACAACATGGAATGGTAGCATAGCCATGAAAGTAAGTTCAGCAACTTTTTGTATATTCCATTGTTTAAAATTTGGATATTATGTTGTATGCATCAAGTCAGGTTATTATGTTGTATGAGTCTACATAAATTGAGATAGCTTTGTTATATAGCAAGCTAACGTAACAAATCAGGATGCTAGAACGAAACAGATCAGCAGTCTCTTGTGAAGAATGATTGGTAGGTAAAGATTCATGGGCGTGTTTGGATATGCGTTTTAGAAATTGAAGTAACTTGGAACGTTTTTTTGACCTTGGTGCTAAGATGCTTGAGGCCTTAGGGAAGGATACGGATAAGGTGCAGAAGTGGCAATTTCATTTCCATTGATAAGGTGTCTAAAAAGATGTGGCCAATTTGATTCATTCTTGGCTTCAAGGTTGTTTTTTATATTCCAAGCAAATACCAGTATATTTTGTAAAATGATGATATGTTTTAGTTGACCTCTAACACAATAAAAAGATGTGATTTATGCTCACATTTCTATCTTTTAAGTTTTTTTAGCTTTCATTGTGTATTGCATATGAGATATGTCAAAAATACACAAATCACGAATATAGTTTTAGTTTTATACCGTTAAACTCTGTTATTTATGAAGGTATTTTAATTTTGCATAAGTGGAGAATACCCAATGAGAATTTCTCATGACACTAGGGACCAATTGTATTATTCCTTAATTCATATTATGAGCAACCTTAGTAGTTGAAGGCTAGGAGACGTGTTTACGAATGGGATTGATTTAGTAGCGAATACACACAGAATGGTTGCAAACACTTTTGACATTTTGACCCTTACACTTGGTAGTACAAATGACCAAATTGATGGGTTGACCATGAGTCAATTATGACACCAAACAATTGCCAGAATTCTTCTATGTGGGGCAAGATAACTCAATAAACATCTCTTTTGAAAATTCTTCTAATAGTCAATATACAGTAGTTTTTTTATACTTTTTTACCTTCTTTAGTTTTGTTCCCTTATATTTTGTTCGGACAACAACTTCTTGTATTAATATACCAAGTGCTTTCTTAAGGGTTTATCCATTTGTTCGGTTTATACATCTGTTCGGCGCTGCGAACAAATGGAATATGTAGTCATATATTAATATGGATATGTAGTAGGAGTATTCGATCATCGTGTTTTCTTTTCAAATACAGACGTCTTCTGATAATGTACCTACGTTTATGTTGCACCATTTTTCCTTATGTAACCAGTGACTAAAATCGACTCACATTTTTCTTTGCAATGCTCATTAATTGTCAAGCTAATCATATTTTGTCTAAAAAAGTTGTTGAGTAAAACATAAGAAAAGAAAAAGACATGCGCAAAAAGTAAAAGGCAACTGAAATACTGCGTAATAGCACCTTCATCTCAACGAATATCAACTTTTTTGTTAATAAAACGTTTCTATTAGAATCACCACCAACTTACACATTCAACAATTCACATTACGCAATAAATAATTAGATGCAACTCGTGTGTATCGCACGGGCCGCATACATCGTCTAATAAAAATAAGTTGACCACTTTTGATAGCTAAAAGCTCCATAAAACATGTATAAATAATAGTTACGAGTTATAATTTTTTTTACTAATGTTGGTATATTCCTTATTAATTTATCATAAACTTTATAGTTTATCTTTTAGTTAAAAATTTGAAACTATCACACCTTATATGTTTGTTCAATAGATTTGGCATGAAAGAAATTTACATGTAATTTTTTTTTAAAATCTGTATATAAAAAATCTTGATAGAAGATGTTAATAAAAAAAATAGTTATATATATATATATATATATATATATATATATATATATATATATATATATAGAGTAAGGATCCAATGAGAAGAAACTTAAAATAAGAAGTGGTGAGAAGTGACTAAAATCACACATTTGAGATGCAACGACTTGAATTAGATGCATTTCTATTCATGTACATGCACGATCTTGAGTTTTGAAAGTTAATTTGATGTGTATATGGTACAAATTGATTTTTATGATTTGGGCACGTGTAGAGGAACAAAAATAAAGATAAATCATGAAATGCATCTAATATACGTATATGCATCTAATTAAAAGCTATAAAACATGTTATAATGCATTATAATGCATCTAAGATTACAAAGATGCATCTAATTTAAGTGCATCCATCTCGAATATGCGGTTATAGTTTCTTCTTATCCTTCTTATTTTAAGGTTTCTTCTCATTTGATCCTAACTCTATATATATATATATATATATATATATATATATATATATATATATATATATATATATATATATATATATATATATATATATATATATATATATATATATATATATATATATATATATATATATATATATATATATATATATGGGGCTAAGTTTGACATAGAAAAATAATATAGCGCCATGTCATATCCTATGTGGCATTTTCTTATTGGCTATTGGTTATTTCTAATATTTTTTGGAAACTAAATCTTTTTTTTAGTCGGCAAATTTTAATTCTAATATAATTACAAAACCATAACAAAAACACACGATAACCCATATTCATCACTTCCAATTCATCACAGGCGCCGTCGTGACCTTAAAGCAGCTGATCCTGATTATGATGGGGTTGTGGGGTAAGTTCAAAACTTTATATGATGATGAATTGTCAAAAGTTTATTAAAGGGGAGAAAGTTGTGGATTATGATATTTCAGTGAATGAGGAAGAAACAACTTATGAGAAAAAGGAGGCTGCTGCAACTGAGCCTCAAGTGAAGGAGCCTGAGGTGATTAGCATTAGTTCGTAAATAAATCAAAGGCATTACCCATTTAGCCTATTATATTTTATATAGCACATTAAACAAGTATATAATTACATGGGAGAGACAGATCTTGCAATTCAAATATGAGCTATCAAGATATATACCAATTTTTTATTCTTTCATTTTTTCTTATCTACCAGCTTCTCTTTTTTTTATCAAGATCAACGCTTTCGCTTACCTTTTATCCGAACCACATAATTCTATAGTGGGACGAGATACAACAATTTGTAAACAGGTTTTTACTTTTACTTGGTCAGGCATTATTTTCATATAAAGGTCTACGGTTTTAGTTTATTTTGTTTAAACTTATTTTGAGGCTCGCGAGCTTATCTGATTTATGCTTTTAGCTGCAGGCAGGAAAAAGTGCAGCCACGGCTTGCAAAATACCACCAGAGGTAGATGGCGACACGGGATTCTATAATCCATTCACTTTAAATAAATGGTGAACTTGTTTAAATCGGGTCTTACCATAATCAATCATGATTGTTTAACTTTATGACTACTTCAAATCAGAGAGATAATTGATTTTATACTTCCTATAGTTTGTTTTATGATTAATTTTGTTCTATCTTCACGGTATGATTGGTGGTGGAAACATGGAACTTGGCTGTGAGTCTGATAAGGGGTGGTTGGATAGAACCTAACATTTGGGAAGAATTAGAGAGATAAGAATGAAAATATTTATATACATCTGCTATTGGTTACTGTATAGATCACTGAAAAGATGTCAAATGTTAACATATAGAACTAAGAGTTTAAGTTCGGACAAGATATTAGCTGTGTGTTTCTTAAAACACTTTCTGTTTTAACGTTTCAATTAGTAGTTTACACATCTTTCTGCCTTTTCACAATACTCTTTTTTTATTTTATTTTCCCTTTCCCATTGTGTTTTTGTTAAAGTGATTATCGTGATTAACTTGCAGGTACGCACGCTGCAGTTTTGCTATTACGATGGACATTAGCAGTAAATAAATGCAATGTCCTTCATATCCAGTACAAAGCAAAACCTTGAACTACATTTTCGCGTTGTGGGAGACGAAAGACGCGGTTGGAGTTATGTTGATCAGTTGTGAAGATAATAGTGTTTATTCTGCCCATTTTTGTCAACCTGAAGTAATGGGAAGGTATTCGAAACATAAGTTTGTTGTTATATTGCTACAAGCTGATACTAAATCTTTATCGTTATATATTGGTATTAGATCCAAGTCCCTAGATGTTATTAGATCTTGTGTGGTCGTTTGTCTGATGGCCTTTTTTATTTTATGTATTTAACAACTATAATCATGGAGCTAACTCTTTGTTATGTAGGTTCATGGAGATTACTTTAAAAGATGAGGCTGTTAAGATTGACAAGCCTGCTCCTCCTTCTCAAAACCCTAAATAAAACCATAGCGAAGAAAGTCATGTCCCTAAATAAAACCATAACGATGAAAGTTATGTGCTTTGTTGTTTATGTGTTTGTAGTCCTAACGTAATCCTTTGTAGTATTGTTTTTAGTATGTTGTTAAATCAAGTTATCATGTGTCATGTGTTCAGGGAGTCATAGTTTATGCTTCAATTTATATATTTTGTTGTTTCTTAAAACAGGTTATTGATTCGTTGTGTTTCTTCATTGTAAAAGATGAAGATGATCACATATGATGACAGACCAAAGCACAGTGGTAACTCTAGCGCCGCATAACCAAAAACATCTGATCAAGCTACTACCACTCTTCGTGTTTTCCAGTTGTACTTTTTATTCACCTCCAAGTGTGATTAATAAAGTAGATCATCTAACATTAATCAATATGTAGGATTTAAATAAGCGATGGTATCAGGTTACAATCGGAGAAGCTATGGAGGCGGCTGCAATATTAGCAGGAGAGAAACCAAATTGAACATACCGATGCCGCAGCAATACAAGCGGTCGATAGATTTATTTGTGATGAACTATCGGTATGCATATTTTTTTACTTTATTCAAACATGACATGTTACAATGATTGTAGAAGTTATACATTCTAAAAACTAATTATTGAGTTTTGCAGCAAATTCGAAGTTGTGGGGCAGCGGTATTTTATTCGAGCCTGATTAAAATGACCCTAAAAACTGATTAAAATGAGCTGAAACCATATGTCAAATGAGGTATTCTTGGTGGATACTTTCTGCTAATATTTTTTACTTATATAGTTCCATTTGACTTAATTGCTCTAACTTTTGATGTTACAGGAAAGGAATAGGTTTGTAAAGTATTTTCCATCAGTTATATGTGATTTATCATTTCATTTTATTTTAGCATACCAAAATTTATACTAAACAGATAATAAATTGAATGGGGTACGCATTATATAGTAATGAAGGAGTCATACTCCCTTTGCAGAAATAAACGAACTTAGTTAATTTTTCATTACATAAATTTGTAGGTACTTGCTCGAACCAGCTGTGCTCCACCACACCTGGATGAGCAGACTCGGGATCTGGTATACATCTGTTATTTGTGTCACATGTATGCTAATATGGCACTTATCTATGTCTGAGCTAGGTGAATTTAATATGAAGCTAAAGAGCTAAGATGTTAGTAACAAAAGTAGAATTAAGATTTTTATAACAAACACAATTTCATCATGCCTATGTGGATTGGAGCTATAATCCCCTAATATTTTGTAACTAGATGTCACATTGTTGTAGTAGTTTTGCTTTCAAGCAAAAATCTGAAACCAGTCACCCATCTTTCTTCATATCTAGCATTTGCAGCGTGAACGAGAGTGGTAAATTTGGATTTGATGAAGCTTTTAACTACAATCAAGCGCAAGATCTGGACGCGGCTTTGACGAGGTTTGTTTGATCATATATTTGTTGTAGTAGATAAACAGAGAAATTGGGTTATGGGTCACCACACGTTGAGGTCCAAAAGATGTAGTTTTTGAGTGTGGGTCAAAACAGGTCAGGGTTGGTCGACCTTTCAAACAATTTTTTTGGCAATTTCGTTGGAGGTTTTAGATTATAAAGATGCTGCAGCAACGCAAGTGGTTGACTCATTATCTATGCGATTATTTTTTGTCCTTTCTTTATAAACTTAATCTATCATCTCCTATATCAGAAGAAAATGTATGTAAGTACTTTCATCTTCTGCATCAGGAGAAAGTATTTTAAATTATCTCCAATATCCCGCCAAAGAGGGATCGGGGGTCATGTGTGTATTGTTTGCTGTAGGTACTAGGTAGCAAAGGGATTAAAGGTGTTGTTGACGTTTGGAAGATCGGTCATACACCAAATCTTAAAAGACAACTTACTCATGCAAAAAACATAAAAGACAGGTATATATCTTATTTTGAAAACCTTAAAGATACGTTGGTTTCTTTTGAATTGTGACTTGTGTTGCGTTTCTTCTAAACTGGTTGTATAAAGAATAAAAAGAAAAATAAACTCTAATAAGACTTTGGGATATCACAAAGTTTTGATCTTTGTAGAGGAAGGATCAAGGATGTATTACCCGCCTATGTTCTCTTAGATGTATTACTAATCCTTAATAATTTTATAAGTGGGTAAGGGTTGTTCACCAAATACTTGTCTAATTTGCATAAATTCCTGTCATTGAGCAAACAATGTGTATATTTCAGATGGTCCAACAATTGCTGCTACTACTCCTACCGTTGCCACATACGCTGCACAAAAAATGTGAGAGATGATAAGTATCAGTTTATTAACCGAAAAGGTAAGAATTTACAATGACCATTATATTTATTTTCCCATAAATATATAGTAAAAATTTCATCTTAAACCTACATTTTTTATATATTGCTTGATATCATACTACGTCCCTTTGTCTGCACAAATTCACCATGTTGTCCATGCATTTCTTAAGTTATGACATTTAGAAATAAGGTATGTATGTGATAAGGATTGTACTTTTCTCTTTAAGTGATCTTCATCGTTTCTTGCTATGCAATGTATACGAATTTTTGGTCAATAGTTATTATCCCTCGGATTATCGAATAATTAATAATTTTTAGGGGTGTCTAAATGGGTGGACAGGACGGGTATGGACAATGGGCTAAATGGACGTTGGTCCATGGGCGCGGACCAAATGGGCAATTTTTAATGTTTGGACCAAATGGATGTTGAAACAAATGGACTTGGGTCAAATGGACAATATTAAAAGAGAAACAAATAGAATCTAATTCATTGGCAAAAAATACCTATCACATATTGTCCATAATACCCATTTATTTAACCCAATGTTTTTATGTTGTCCAAATAGTCTAACTAAAATAAAAGTCAATACCTATTCAGTCCATTAGTTAAAAAAAGTCCAAATAGCCTAATTTTAGACATGTGGACATGATTTGCCACCTCTAATAATTTTCAACTAGCGTATGTTTTTTATCTTAATATTATTTTCAGTGAATAGAGACATTTATTTACTCTCAGGTTTGGCTCAATCATATCTGGGGCAGTTCAGTCTATGATGTCTAAAGGTTAGAAAAAGGGTTCTTTAGGCGTGGTTCTTTTTCATTTTTGGGTGGTATGCAGGTGATACAATGAATTTTAATAATCTGTCTATGAAGAATGTATATATTTTTTATACGTATTGCACTTATGAGACTATTAGGACTTGTTTAATTTTTTTTAGGGCATTTCCCATTTTTATAGGAACTTCTGTACTAGAAACAATGGTATCTCCAATTATAGCCCCTCTGGGATGTAAAATATATCTCTTCTCACCATCCCTATAGTGTATGAGACAAATGTATGCATTTCGATTTGGGTCGTATTCTATAGTTACGATTCTACCATATATGTCTTTTTCATTCCGTCGAAAATCTATTTTGCGGTATAGACGCTTATGACCTCCCCCTCTACAGTAGGTAATACTTAAAACATAAAGGATGATTGAAGTGGCATTGACAAAGCTATAGGTGTTGTATTATGGGAACGAGACATTGATCACAACCAGCATCTACTGCTTAGCATAGCAAAGAGTAAACTTGGCAAATCTCGTGATAAGAAAAATGAGAAACTTACAAAGCCTGAAGAACTTGTGAGGTTATACAAGCTTCTTATCTTGAGGTTTGTAGCATTTGTACTATTTCTTTTTTTCATATCCTGATTTGTGTCACGATAAGGGTCTGAAAACCTCCTCTCATACGTCCATTTGACCACCATACTTATACGATACTAAACTTGCAGAACGAAAGGACAACATGTACTTTAAGTTGATAACAGATTTTCATCAACTAAATCAAATTAGTGGATTTTTTCAGCATTTAAAATCTGTAATCAAGTTCTTGATCCGAGGTCTTCAATCTCGAATCGGGAAAACACTCATTGAAACCTATTTACTTATTAATTATTACAGTATATGTTCATTTCACTTAGAAAGTGGAATTATGACTATTTTTTTCGAATTGAGAGGGACGATTATTCATTACTAATATGAAGTCTACTAAATGTTTGTTCCTGTTCAGCAGCAGCCATAGCTTTGGCTTCACATGAGGACCTACTCGGGTGCTCTTTCTTTCCACCTTTTTCTGCACACAAGTTGAGTGTAAGAGAAGTGAGAAATATGATATTGTTCAACAGCAATCTGTTGACTTAATAAAACTGTAGTAGAGATATTAGGTATAGAAATCTCCCTAATACTAATAATTCTCACTAAGGATCTGAAAAAGGAAGGCTAAAGCAGAGAGTTTGTTCAAACTATACTAATTCTCACTTTCCAGTTACTGTTAAGCTAATATGTATAATTCTTATATTATTACCATTTCATTCGTTTCCTACCGACAATATTTTCTATTGCACAGACTTGCTATCACACAATCGAAGCTTGCTGAGGCTAATGAAAAGAAAAAGGATAGACTTTCTAAGTTTGGATCAGCTTCTACTGTTGATCTTAAAGAAGAGAAAAAAAGAACATGATAAAACCAAGATCCAGACGCTGAGGTAAGAGAAACGTCCAAATCGCGAATACACATATGTTGTGGTTAGAAGCGAATGGTAGAGTTTTTGTAATATGAGTAATTGAGTAAAGATCATATACAGTAGTTATGTTATTTTATACAGTATTTACTTACTAACCATAAATGTCTATTATGTAATCGCTTTTGCAAAATTTTTGAATCAATTTAATTTAGTTGTTGGTACTTGGTTATATAGTTTTTGATTATTAAAGAAATTCGCATATATCAGTGTTCATAGATATGAGTAGTTGTATTATCAGATCAACTTATCAAGTCTTATCGGTCGGGCTGAGTCGCGTTTTGGTAATTCGTCCCTTTCTTCCCTAATATTCCCCCAAAAAAACGAACCTGCAAGTCCGCAACCCGCTTGTGTCTCTAAAATAATAGGTGCCTAGAAACTACCCTCCATAGACATAAATTTGTTTGGTAGCGTCTCATCTTTTACAGAGAAGTTCAGTCACTTTGCATCCTTTGTTTTCTTTTGTACATTTGCTTGATAAATTGTATCTCTATACTATTGGATATATTTAGTTTCTACACAAAGGTGAAGAAAATAATTTATGTTTATAGGAAAAGTTTCTCTACAAACATCTTAGAAACTAATAATTGTGTTATAATTATAACGATACAACTCAACGTAATAAGTTCTTAAAACACTAAGCTTTATCGGGTTCGGGTCGGGCCAACCCGACCCTATTGTAGCAAAGTCATTGTTTCTTCGTGACAATTTTACTTATATTTAGCTACGTATCGCCTTCTTCTCGGTCGATGATATGATAAGAAAAATGACACATTTAAAGGTATATCAGGTGAAAACCTTTAAACCATGTTAAAAAAAACAATAGTAATAGAAAACACAATTAGCCTCTTTCCAACAATTTTTTTTTCACGTAGTAACATATTTCAACTTATAGACTATCAAAATATTTAAAACACTTTAGACATTACAACTTTATATCTTTTTCCTCTAATTTGTTGGCCTTATTGAAGCGTATTTGAAAGTTTTTTTATGGTTCAAGACATTTGAGCACGTGCTACTGTTCATATATTTAATAAAATCAGTTTCGCTATTGTTAAAGAAGTGAGAGCCCAGATAGTATCTCGCCTTCTAACTAACTTTTTGTAAATCTTATTATTCTAATAAAGTGGTGTTTATAATAAATAATAATAATAATAATAAATAATAATAATAATAATAATAATAATAATAATAAAAATAAAGTGATGGTTATAATAAATAAATAAATAAAATAATAATAAAGTTATATTTTTAGTAAAGTGAAATATTATGGACAATATGTTGATCTGACTGGTTCTTCTCCTTTGACTCGAACGGGGATGAATCACTTTGTACCCGACCGAGCTGTGATTGATGTTGCACAACGTAAACGATGCAAGTATATGGCTAAGTGTACAGCTCTCGGATATGGGTTTCTTCCTTTCTCTTTTTCTTCTCTAGGTGAGTTACACGAAAATGTAGTTGCGTTGCTGAAGCGGATTCAGAGATTTTCTAAGGCTCAAGACACTGGAGCGCGCGCTGCTGTACATATTTTTCATAGAATAGATTTTGCTATTGCTAAAGGGGTGGGAGCGCAGATACTATCTCGACTCCCATCCAGTTTGTTGTAAATCCCTTTTTGCTATGCGTACTTGTTCACCTTGTGCTTTCAAGTCTGCCCAAAGTTCTTTTGATTTGGCACTCCGTTCTTCTTTGGAGCGTATCGTTGTTTCTTCTGGACCGGGATTTGGTGATTGGCAGTGGAGACTTGCTACGTTGCCCTTTTCCTTTGGAGGGTTGGGTGTTTATTCTGCGGGTGACGTATTGCATTATGCTTTTCTTGCTTCTCGGTTACAGTCAGCTGATTTACAGTCTAAGTTACTTCAACACACTGATATTAGATCTTATGGACTCCAGTTTGATGATGCCTTACGTGTGTTTAACTCGGTTATGGAGATTGATTTTCTAAGTAATCCGAGTGAGGTCGCTGCCCCCAAACTCATGAAGAAAATGGCAGATATATATTTTGCTCGGGTTATTTAGAATGCTGAATCCACTTTCGCTTTATCTGCTCGTCAGTTGGCTTTATGGGCATCTCAGAGGGAGGATCATACGTCTGACTGGCTTAGGACGGTTCCTATCCCCGGATTAGGTCAGACTATGAATGGGAGGTCTTATCGATGTGTTTTGTGCTATCGCTTAGGTATTCCCTTGTTCTCTGTTTTGAAGCCCTGTTCAACTTGTTCAAGGGTTTTTGATGGGGATATATTTAGGGATCATGCCGTATCGTGTGCTGGCATCGTTGGGATTAAGAATCGTCACAATTTGGTTCGTGATACTCTTGCTGACATATGTTACCGTTCAGGGATATCTGTCGGAAAGGAAGTTAATATTGGATTAGATGGTGGACCTGATAATGTCCTACGTCCGGCATATATTTTGTTTTATTCCTGGGATGGAGGTAAAGATGTGTGTGTTGATCTGACTGGTTCTTCTTCTTTGACTCATACGGGGATGAATGACTTTGTACCTGGCCGAGCTGTGATTGATGTTGCACAACGTAAACGATGCAAGTATTTGGCTAAGTGTGCAGCTCTCGGATATGGGTTTCTTCCTTTCTCATTTTCTTCTTTAGGGGAGTTACAGGAAGATGCAGTTGCGTTGCTGAAGCGGATTCAGAGATTTTCAAAGGCTCAAGACATTGGAGCGCGCGCTGCTGTACATATTTTTCATAGAATAGGTTTTACCATTGCTAAAGGGGTGGGAGCGCAGATAGTATCTCGACTCCCATCCAATTTGTTGTAAATCCCTTTTTGTTTCTAATAAAAGTGATGGTTTATAATAAAAAAAAAATAATAATAATAATAATAATAATAATAGAGGATTTCTATTTAACCAACTGAGCTAGCTCAGTTTGCCACTAAGGGTAACTTTGGGGAGGTATTATTGGAGAGGTTTCGAGTTCCAGTCTCACCAAGAACTTTCAGGGGCCCGAATTAAGAAGAAGAAGTGGGGTTTATCTCATAAAGAGAAGGTTCAAGGCTTGCATATTGCCCGATTGGATGTCCATGTAAGCTCGAATCACTAACTACTAACTCGCCGTTAAAAAAAATAAAGGATTTCTATTTATATTTTTGTAAATCCTATTATTTTAATGAAGTGATGTTTATAAAAATAAAAAATAAATAATAATAATAATAATTATTATAGAATTAATTTCGCTATTCCTGTAAAGAAGTGGGGCGATAATATTTCAGTTTCTTTCTAATTTATTGTAAATCTTCAGAGTTCCAAATAAAAGTGATATTTATAAAAAATTATAATGACAGTGAATTTACAACTCATTTTAATAATAATAATAACAAAAATATAAATAGAAATCCGTTCATGTATGTCCCTAATTTTAAAATATTTTTAATTTCACGCATTTAGATATTATTATTAATTATATGAAACATTCCTTAAATACAAAACAAGGATTATGTTTTTTTTATATTTGTCGAAAGATCAACATGAGAAAAAATTAGTTCGTTGTGTGGGTCAAGCTCAAACATAATTAAAGGTTAGTTTCTTCTAAACAAAACAGTTAAACACTCTATATTCAACTGCCAACCAATATAACAGATTGGCCAACAAGTTTTCAAAAAAAATTAATGAAACATACCCGCCCGTTGGGCGGATTACGAAACTAGTATAAAAATTAAACGTGGAACCACGCCAATTAGTAGTAGAAACGAATAGCTAATTATTCCTTTCTATTACGAATTATTCCTTTGGTTTGTGTTAAACAAATAAAAACACAGAAAGTCCAGATTTGTGTCTCAATGGGCCAGTTGATAAAAAACTACAGATAATGTTAAACGGGCCGGGATTTATCTAGCCCATATCAGTCATTGGTGGAATGCAGTCATCTTAAGTACTGGAAAGAAAAAAAAAACATGCAATCCGGAAGAGGAATGATAGGGGCTAGCGGCACATTTTGTTGCTCGTTTGTTTTCTTCTCCTACTATGTAAATAATAACTACCGACTAATAGTTTCAAATGTAAAGTAAAAGTCTTGGCTAGTGTTTATTTAGTGTATTTGTTGTTTTTAGCAGGACAATTTCAAGAAATGATGCAATATGCAACGACTCGGTTACTTGTTGCCTTTAAGCCTTTAGCCAAGATGGAGAAGGTATACAGAAAAGAAAAGTATCACAGATTCGCCTTTACAATGTATCTTACTCAGTATATTTATAATGCAGCTAACTGGTGGTCGATGCTAGTAACTAGTTCGAGTGCAGTAAACGAGCTGCCTTTAGAAAATAACATACTAAACAGCGCTTTTCAAGTTATACACTGGCATTACTAGAGCGCATTAGTGACGAATTACGACTACTCTTAAGTCTTAACGAGGATAACACGATGGTTGACATAACTTTTCTTTAGATTTTGAAAACAACCATGACATCTGTTTTGGACTTTTTATGCCTGGATCTAGTCATATGTCACCAATTATAACACAATTTAGCTGTGGACAATGACACCCATGTTTTAGTAATCCTACGTGTTGGTATGTATCTGCAGGCCAAGGTTTCAATTCATTGTTGACCTTCAGATTTTGGAAGGGTTGTTTAAGATTTGATTAGCAATCTTGACATTTTTACATTGATTGTGAAGGCTGACCAAATATAGTTGCTATAATCATCATCAAAAATTTCTTATCTTCAAGTCACTAAATTTTTTCATGGGTCTTTCACTTGGCATCAAAAGAAAATATTACAAAAATAGTTTTACGAAACAAAACCAAAAAATTTTGTTTTATCAAACAAAACCAAGAGCACTTTTATAACATATACGCCTTGGTTTCATTCTATCCTCTCATAGACGTACCTTAAATGTTCAGGCGCACTCTTAAATGAGACACACTTTTAACTTAGTCGTCTTATCATCTTTACCTTAAACACTCGCCTGCTCGTTATTTATTTTTCACTGCATTTGTAATCATAGTTATTTATTTTTTACTACTTTATTTTATTACTCGTCCTAATTAGTATAAGTTGTATTTAACTTTTACTATCTACTAATTTATCTCATTTAATGTTTCCATTTATACTTTTAAAACTAACTCTTTATCTATCTTCAAAAGTCAAAACCATGAATTCTACTTCTACAATTTATCTTCCATCATCCGCAACATCCACCATAAAATCATAACAATCCAAAGCCTCACGATAGTGGGTGCCAAGTTTTGGGTGCGCTATATATCGCTTATTTTGTTTATTTGTCAGTTTAGTATTAGAAACATAAGGACAATCTTGGTTCTTGTCCAGTAGTAATAATAACTTTGTAGAAAAGAAGTAAATGAAAAATTAATCTTTATATTAATAAACAATAAACCATAAAGAAAAAATAAGTGATTTACTCTCATATAAAGAACCGGAATAGTGATTTATAAAAAGAGAGAAATAAGTGATTTATTACTCGACAAATAGAGAATATGAGGAGCATAAATTAGGCGCACTCCATTTATGTAGGCGCACTTAGAGAATATGAGAAACACAAAGTAGGCGCAGTAACACTTATATTTGTAATTTGTCTTTATACGAGGCGCACCTTAATTTATGAGACGCATTTATATTTAAAAGTGCTACTTGATATCATATAGCATGTTCTTGTCCTATATGAGAAGCACTTTTAGAGTTTTTAGTACAAAATGCTCCTTATTATTTCTTATGTAAAATTGATTTGAGGCGTATACAAAAACTTAGACGCACAAGTGAATTTAAATTGCTCCTTTCCAATTTGATGGTATTTTTAGTCTTAATTTAATGATCGATTCTTGTCACTAATCTACAGGGTCTATTTGTTTAATGCAGGTTACGTGCTTAAACCTTTTTCTACCAGGTAATAAAGTGGACTTTTAGTTAAGGCATGAAGACCAATGGTGAAAATTGTTGATGATAAATGCAAAAATGAAACCTCCAATAATGTACCGCATCTTCACAACATGGTCAACTCCTATCTCGCACTTTTATTTATTTTATCTTAAATGATTAATAGCCTATATTATTATTTATTATCTCACCTCCAATCTGGCCTCTACCACAAGAACCTTAACCACATAGAGGAACCCAAGATCCCATGTTGACCCAAATACACTTGTTCACACGATTATGACATTTTAATGTTTATCCTTTTTATTTATAACAATACTATCAAATAATTAAGTTTTTAAGTCATGCATATCATTATAGATTTATAGTTATGCTTTAAATGATCATTGGATCATGATGGATATGTACATCTTTTGGTAATGTCTATTCCAATAATTCCATTCAATTGGCTGTTCTTCATCTTTTTGTACACTTTTATAACAAGAACAACCTCGAACTTTAGGTTAACCGGTTAAGCAGAGAGTTTAAGAAATACTTATAAACGGAACTAAGACATAATATGATCGGATGCATAAAAAAATTAATTGTAATTTGACATAGTTAAAAAAATGAATTAAGACGAAAAGTAAAAACTTAATACATTTCGATGAACCGAGTGTATTTTAGATTAATTTAAAAAAAAACGATTTTTTTTAAAATTAACATTATATCGAAAAATCTATAAATATTCCAAACACTCGTAAAACACCCCTGATTCCGTCTCTGCTTACGGGTAAACCTCAACCTTTAGCACATATGATGATTTGTACACAAATGCCAATGGTGTACAAGTTATGTACAATCATCTCTCTCAAAACAATATAACTTCTAGGTAGCTTATGATAGTTTTGAATTATTAATATTCCAAAATGATTGAGATTAAAAAATGGAAAAAGATTAGATATATTTGGAAATGCAGAAAAAAGAAAGGAGAAAATGATTGGAAGAAAAGGTGGGTCATGAACACACGTTAGGGTTTCAGGCATGCCCATGTGCCCACATGGTCCTTTCACACACAAATGGCAATAATCTTCTCATAATTTTGGAGAACGTACGTTTAACAAGTTCTCAATTGGTGTTTCCTATATGTAAATGGAATCAAATTTATAAAATTCAAGATAAACTTTACCTTATATTCTTTGTCCAAATTTTAAGTACAACAATGGGGGAGGTGACATGTGTAATATTGTAACTCATCAAGTTATGTCAATAGTAGTGCTCTATTACGAACCGAACAAATAGAGACTGCTTTATGCTAAAACGAATTTAGATTTAAAGTCACAAACGAAAAACACATGAATTAACGAATATGTGTGCCTTATGTAGGGGTGTCGAAAAAGTCGACTAGACCTAAATCCGAATAAACTTATTTGGGTCGGGTTACTTAGGTCTAAAAACGTATTCGGGTTAATTCGGGTTAAAAAACGTATTTGGGTTGATTCGGATTGATCCGAATTGACCCGAGTTCTAATTAGGTTCGGGTTCGGGTTTATATTTTTGGTCTTGACCCGAATTGACCCGATCTGACTTGATCCGAACCCGACCAGCCCGACTTGACACGACTCAAATAACACTTTCTTTTTACATAGTATTAATACTTAAATAAGCCACTTTTTATATTTTTTTCGTTATACTCGGGTTGATCCAAACCCAAACCGACCCGACCCGAACAGACCCGAACCCGAGTGACTCGAGTTCTAATTAGGCTCGGGCTCGGGTATGATTTTTTTAGCCTCAACCAGAGTTGATCCAAACCCGGCCAGGTCAACCCGAATCA
Organism: Glebionis coronaria; assembly: GCA_025667525.1. Lineage (NCBI taxonomy): Eukaryota > Viridiplantae > Streptophyta > Magnoliopsida > Asterales > Asteraceae > Glebionis > Glebionis coronaria. Next base: position 632,128,658 of record CM046875.1, on the reverse strand, counting down.
CACCCCTAGCCTCATGCGGAGGGGAGCGAAAAGGTGTGTAAAAGATGTAGTCGGTCAGGGTTTTCAAAAGGCTATATTTTACTAACTTTTCATATAAATATGTATAATATTAAATATATACGAGTCATGTAACTCAATATAATGGGATTCCTCCACAGGTTAGAAATACAGTTAAGGTCGTGAATGATTCAGAACGAGCTTCCCGTGCACAAACTGGTAATAATATGAATGGCAGAATAATCGCTAATGTGTTAAACGGGTACCCTAGACCTGCTGAGAATGATGGTGGGCATGTTATCGTATTGGATGAGGAGCATGTATATGTTCATGATGTGTCTGTTTCACTAATGAGAAAAGTTAAAGAATTTGCATCTTTGTCTAATATTAAGAATGCCCTCATCAATGAAGGCTTTATAGGCATTCGCATTCGCTACATGGGTGATTTATGGATCATGATTGAATTTGAGTCCGACAAAGCTAAGGAGTTATTCCGTAATAACGTGGGTGTCAATTCATGGTTTTCTGAGATTAGAACAGCATCCAACGAGTTATTTCTTTGCTGAGGGAAGAATTGTGTGGATTGAAATTGAAGGAGTTCCTTTCAAGTTGTGGTCGGGAAATACTTTCAAACGCATTGCTTCTAAATGGGGCAACTTATTAGATGTAGATGACAAAGATAACAAGTCCTTCCATTCTAAAAGGTTATGCATACAAACCAAGAGGCACTCCAATATCTTTGAAGACTTTAAAATTATTTTCCGGGGAAAGGTATTTTGGATTCGAGCCAAGGAGGTTCCTGGATGGGTGCCTGAATTTCTGGATGATATAGAAGAAGAAGATCAATCAGAACATGAGCTTAATATTGGAGGTTTTGAAGACGATGACCAAGGTGAACAAGAGCATAATTGTGAAGGTTTAGATGAGGAGTCTAATAACATTGCCGATGGTCATCAGGGAGCGGGTGTTGTTAGAGAATGTAATGATGTTGATGAGGTGGCAGCCACTATATTTCAGGGAACGCAACACACTCTGAAGACCCTTTTGGTCTTTATCCGATACTCGAGAAGGATATACCAAATGGGCAAAAGAGTACTTCCGGGGATGACAGTCGCACTCATCCACCCGGGTATACACCTCCTGCTGGTAACACGAAAAACGAAGATGTTCAGCAAAATAGTGATACTCGTAAAGACTCTTCAAAGGACCATGTTTCGGGGTCAGTTAATTCTGGTAGATTTAAAGTCTCAGAGATTCCATGTTCAGGTGGTTCTATTCTCAACTTAATGGATGAAGTCGCTAAAGTGGGTCAAACCATGGGGTATAATATGGATGGTTGCATAAATAACATCACAGAAATTATTGAATCAAAAGGAGCGTCTGTGGCTCATAGATGAATATATTGTCCTTAAATGTTCAAGGCCTTGACCAAAAGGCAAAAAAAGATTGGGTAAAGGACTTATGTATTTCTAATAAGGTTAATGTGTTGGGGATTCAAGAAATTAAGATGAATCAAATGGATTTGTTTTGTGTTACATCTTGTTGGGGCAATTATGCGTTTGAGTATGTTCATAGTGATTCTGTGGGAAACTCAGGTGGAATCTTATGTGTATGGGATCCTAATTCCTTTCGGAAACTAAATCACACAATATCAGAATATTTTGTTATTGTTAGAGGTACATGGTTGAAAACTGGTATGAGTATGCTCTTGGTTACTGTTTATGCTCCCCATGATATGCGTGACAAAAAAATTATGTGGGATTACTTGGCTATTGTTCTTAAATCTTGGGAGGGAGGCATTATTATGATGGGAGACTTTAATGAGGTTAGATATAAGAGTGATAGATTTGGTTCGGTCTTCAATGCTCGGGGGGCAGATTTATTCAACTCCTTCATTGATAATGCGGGGGTGGAAGAAGTTGCTCTTGGTGGCAGTGCGTTTACATGGTGTCATAAATCAGCTTCGAAGATGAGCAAATTGGATCGTTTTTTTATCTTTGTCAATATTCTTGTAGACTTTCCAAGTCTCAGTGCTACTACTTTAGATCGTTATCTATCCGACCATCGGCCAATCCTTCTTCGCGAATCAAAGCATGATTACGGTCCAACTCCGTTCCGTTTTTTCCACTATTGGCTTAAGATCGAAGAATTCAATAAACTGGTTATAGACTCTTGGCGATTGGCTCCTGGGGACGATTCTAATGGTATAAGTAATCTTACGAAGAAGCTCAAATTTCTGAAATCTAGGATCAAATCATGGAAGTCTGGATACACATCTCCTTTAAAATCTGATCTTTTCCGGCTGAGGACAGATCTTAAGGAGATTGATGACGCCATTGATTCTGGTATGAGCTCGGAAGATATTTTATCTAAACGTGCAGGTATTTTCAACTCTATATTTGATTCAAATAAAATTATTACTTCGGAACTTGCTCAAAAGGCCAAAATTAAATGGACGGTTGAAGGCGATGAGAACTCTAAATTTTTTCATGGAATTTTGAAAAAAAAGAGGAGTCAATCTAATGTCCGAGGTGTGTTTATAAATGGTGTCTGGGTTGTAGAACCTATTCTTGTTAAAAGTGAATTCTTTCAACACTTTAGAAATCGTTTTGATAAACCTACTGTTCATCGGGCTCTCTTAGATATTAACTTTGACAACACTATATCTGCTGATCAGTCGGAGTGTTTGGAATGTGACGTAACTAAAGAGGAAGTTAAAAGAGCGGTTTGGGATTGTGGGGTTGATAAGTCGCCGGGTCCGGATGGGTTCACATTCGGTTTTTACCGTCATTTTTGGAAAACTATTGAGGACGATGTGTTTGGTGCTGTGAAGCATTTCTTTACATATGGGGACTTCCCTAATGGCTGTAACTCTTCATTTATTGTCTTGATTCCAAAAATCCCGGATGCGAATATGGTTAAAGATTTCAGATCTATTAGTTTAATTGGCAGTATTTACAAGATTATTGCCAAAATTCTAGCTAATCGCCTTGTTCCTGTGCTTGGAGATATTGTAAATGAAGTGCAATCAGCATTTGTTGTGGATACACAAATTCTTGACGGTCCGTTCATTATTAATGAGATTTTACAATGGTGTTCCTCGAAACGAAAACAGGCGGTTGTTTTCAAAGTCGATTTCGAGAAAGCCTTCGACTCCGTCCGATGGGATTTCTTAGACGATGTCTTATCTAATTTTGGTTTTGGCAGCAAATGGAGGGAATGGATCCAAACTTGTCTTAGGTCTTCGAAAGGTTCAATCCTTATTAACGGCAGCCCTACGGAGGAATTCCAATTCTTCAAAGGACTAAAACAAGGCGACCCTCTATCTCCGTTTTTGTTTATTCTTATCATGTAGAGTCTTCACATATCTTTTCAAAGAGTTGTTGATGCGGGCTTATTTTAAGGCATTAAATCAAATAATATGGTTACCTTGTCGCATATGTTTTTCGCGGACGACGCTGTTTTTGTTGGTAGTTGGAGTGATGCTAACATTGATACTTTAGTTAATGTTCTGGATTGTTTCCACCGTGCTTCGGGGCTGAAAATCAATATGTGTAAAAGTAAGCTTATGGGTGTTCACGTCGATGACTCTAAAGTTAAGCATGCTGCTTCCAAACTTGGATGTCTTACCCTCCAGGCTCCTTTCAAATATTTAGGTCTGAATGTTGGTGGAATGATGTCGCGTCTTGACGCATGGAAGGAGGTAATTCATAAAGTCAAGTCTCGTTTATCCAAATGGAAGATGAAATCTTTATCTATTGGTGGTAGACTCACATTGATCAAGTCCGTTCTCGGATCGATTCCTATTTACTATTTGTCGGTATACCGTGTTCCTAAAGTGTCCTGCATGAACTTGAGTCCATTCACAGAAACTTTTTCAATGGTTCAGATAGTAATAATATGAAGGCCTCTTGGGTTAGATGGTCTTCTGTTTTAACTCCTAAGGAGAAAGGAGGACTCGGGGTGGCAAGCTTGTTTTCTTTAAATAGAAGTCTCATGTTAAAATGGATTTGGAGATTCTTCACGCAAAAAAACTCTATCTAGGTGAATGTTGTTAAAGCCATTCATGGTAACGACGGGGAAATTGGTAAAGCTTGTAACTTGGGTGCTCGATCCTGTTGGGGGAACATTCTCAAAGTAGCTCAGAATCTTAAGGAGAATGGAACTGGTTTTTTTGAGTATGTAAAGCTGAATACAGGTGATGGTTCTACCTTTCTGTTCTGGGAGGACTGCTGGAATGAAGGTCGTAATCTCAAGGAAGAGTTTCCTCGTTTGTATGCCCTAGAAACATGCAAGAGTATCACTGTCAAAGATAAACTTTCAGATCCAAGCCTTGACTTTTCTTTTCGGCGACCTACAAGGGGTGGTGTGGAATCAACTCAGTACAATTATCTATCTGAAAAGATTGGTGACGTCTCCCTTTCTACGCAACAGGACAGGTATGTCTGGTCTCTTGATAACTCAGGTTCATATTCCGTGACGTCAATGCGAAAAATGATTGATAATAAGAGGAATCCGTCTTTTTCTACTATGACGCGTTGGGTAATATGTGTGCCTATCAAAGTTAATTTTTTTGCGTGGAAAGTAAAGATGAATGCATTACACTCGGTTCAACTTATCTGTTCGAGGTATTGAAATCAATTCTCTGTAGTGTCCTTCCTGTGATCAAGGTGTCGAGACTACATGTCATCTGTTCCTCAAATGCAGTTTGGCCCGTGAACTTACAGCCAAATTGTTGCACTGGTGGAACATTCCATGTGTTACTATTAACTCCTACGAAGAATGGATTTTGTGGCTTATTTCTGTTCGTACTCCGTCTAAGATCAAGGTTATGCTGGAAGGCGTGTTTTATGTCATGTGGTGGTTCATATGGTCGTTTCGAAACAAGACTCTATTTGACTCCAAAAGTCCTTTAAAGATGACACTGTTTGACGATATTGTTTCTAGCTCGTATAGTTGGTGTAGGTTCAGATGTAAAGCTTCATTCTCTTAGAATGATTGGCTAAAAAATCCCAATCTCATTGTAAATTGATCTAGCTTCTTGCTAGTTTTTAATAATAATTGTCGTTCAAAAAAAAATTCTTTTCAATTAACAATTATATTGAAGCCTCTATATTGTTATTGTCCTGGATAGGGATGGCAATAGGTAAGAAAAAACCCATAAACCACGGGTACCCACACGTAAATGGGTGGGTATTTTCGTCATTTTACACCCACGGATAGGTCGTGGTATAAATCAAAACCCGTTAATGGGTGGCGGGTGGGTGACAGGTATGCTATACCCGTTATAGGTAAACTCATGATACCCATTACGGGCAAACCTACGAAACCCATTTCATATACGCACATGTGTATCCATCAGTATAATTATGAGTGTTCTTATAATCCCATTTAAAATAAGATAAAATTTAGTATACCTCTTAAATAGTTGTACTTAGATAGTTGTGACTTGTGAGACTATTATAAACTATAATTGCTACCGTTGTCAAGAAAACACATTAAACTAAAAAACACTATTCGATTTGCTAGACTAAAAAGTAAAGATCAAATATCAGATAATCAAATATATACACATAGATAATCTAGTTCGTCTCTTCTTGTGCTACCAAACATCAATTCGTCCATATTAATACATATATGATACTACTGTTTTACACTTCTAGAATATTTTGTTCACTCTACAAGGTACACGACACACCTCTAGTCATCAAACACATCTAAATCATTATTCACTTATTCTAGTTTCGTTGTTTTATTGATATTGTCTTTAATTCAGTTTCTTGAAACGCACTTACATAATTGTTTTCCATATAAGATTGTGTGATTTTGTTTTATTGCATTAACCCATGGGTTTACCCACGGGTTACAAATACCCATGAGTATGGGTATGGATATCAAACTATACCTACTAATGGGTAACGGGTAGGTGGTGGGTATGAAAATATTTACGTAGGTGAGTGACGGGTTTGAGATACCCGTACTCATTACCCACGGGTGCATCCCTAGTCCTGGACCATATAAAACAACGAAACGACCATAACCTCATGTTCACAAAAAAATTCATTTTTTCGTGTTTCAATTGTGTTACTATGGTTTACTAAACACCAGATAACCATCAATGATCGAGTATGAACAAATAAACATAAATGTCTAATTAAACACATTTTGTGTGCCATAGAATATTAGGTTATACGAGATAGAACATTAAGTGATCATATATAAGTCGATTTTAACAAACAGAAAACTACATATTAACTACATGTATATATAAACAAAGGTAAAAACTATAAAATACCATTTTACTTATTGATTTGTGCCGACTTTAAACACTTACTTTTTTATCTCGTGACTTTAACAATGAACTTTTAAATTTGTTCCAATTATACCAATATAACTATAAAATGACTATATTACCCTCTTAAATGACCAATATACCCTTTGTCTTTTTTTCTCATTAACTGAAAAAAACACCCTTTTTTCATAAAAATGTTCACTCAAACAATTGTCTAATCGATTTATTTGCCATACTTAATAAGAATTCATGTAACATGCTTATCTAAGTAGGTTAAAATAGCGGTCGACATATCAATCTCTAATATAAACACGCGACAACATAATTAATACATACATTCAATTAACCGACCATAAATCGAGCCAAAACCTTCATACACTACTCCAACTCATTTATTGTCATTTCAATATCAAATCATGTCATATGTAAATCGAAAATTGGTATCTAGCAATTCGACATTTATATATTCTCACAAAACATATCAAAGGCATGAGCTATTAGAAATAAGCTTTGTTTATCAGACAAATCGATAAAAACTTTCATAAATTATAAGTCTTTATAAATTCAAGCCAGATGTGATAATCATATAAGGCTTATGTTTAGTCAAATTATTAAATTATTTTTTAAAATATAAAAATTATCATTGTTAATGCAATAATGACTAAAAACGTTACTTGCATTTTTCGGTCTCGCTTAATTTTGATTACGACAATATTGTAAAAACAAGCATTTACGAAAACAACGAAAAACGAATTCTTGAGTTCAAGTATTTTTCATTTTACCCATTTTCACTTAAGGTATGGATAAACAAGTACTAACCTTAATCAAGTGATCAAGTGATTTAATCTTTTCTTAAAACTCACTTTTTATTAAATGTGACAAGTTTTTATTAAACTTTATTTTTAAGAAAATGTTTTATTAAATTAATTATTTGAAATTTGAAAATGGCATATTCTTATTCTGTTAAGAATATCCTTTCAGGATATTTTTATACCCAGATAAGACCTCCACCACTAAAAGACAAAAAGGAGCGGAGTCTAGTCCGGCGGTACCTTAGCGCCTAGGCGGTACCTTATCGATAAGGTACCGCGGGCTGTGATAAGGTACCGCGGGCAGATATAGCCGTTGGCTCCTTTATCCTTTAAATAGTGGACCATTCTCAGCTTTTCACCTCACCTCTTTTGCACATTTATTTCCAGATTCAAACCCCTTCTTTAATCACTCAAATCTTTGATCATTTGTTTGATTATTACTTGTTTAAGAAGTGAATCTTGTTCTTCCATCCCTTGCTCTCCAAGTGCAAAGAGAAGAACACTATCCTAGTGAAGTGTTGAGTCCACCACCAAAGATCCATTGAAGATCAATTTTTATATACTTGTAGTTGTGTCATAGTTGTGAAGACCCAAGTAGTTGTGTCTATTTGGAAGTTGTGTATGTACTAAGTATAGTTGTGTAGATTGGTCCTAGCTACGATTAGGGCTCGACTTTTAGCTTAGAGTCGGAAACTGGTTAAGCAACGTGTACGGTTTTCTCCACCATAAGGAGCTTGTTGTGTAGTGAACTCTCGAGTAAGGAGTACTCGAGGAGTGGAGTAGGAACGAGGAGTGAGCTTCGTTGCCGAACCACTATAAATCATTGGTGTTCGGTTTGATCTTTCTTTACCCTTAACTCTTTACATTCCTTATTCTTTTTGCATATACATGTGTTAATATTAGATTAGCTACACTATCATTCTTTATTTTTTGTGGATATATTTTTGTTAGTATTAGTTTAGCTACACTATCATTGTTCATATTTGTGCATAAGAAGATTTCACATATTTCCTCAAGCCTAAGTTTTTTTTTAAAAAGGATTTTTGGAAACCATATTTTAACAAGTAAATTATAAGAAACTATTCAACCCCCCCTTCTAGTTTCTACAATTGGTATTAGAGCGGGTTGCTCAAGAATTTTTAAAGTATATTGTATTTTAAAACTTGAATCGATCTATGGATTCCAACAAGTACCTAGAAGGGCAATCTATGCAAAGACCACCACTTTTTGAAACCGATAGTTTTATTTATTGGAAAAATAGATTTGAAACTTATGTGAAATCAAAAGATTTAGATCTTTGGCATGTTATTACCAATGGTGATTTTTTACCCTTTCAATTTAATGAAGTTTCTAAAACAAAAGAATTAGTCACTTTTGACAAAGCTAATGATGATACTAAAAAAAACTTTCAAAAAATAATGAGGCTAAAATGGTGATTTATAATGCTTTGCCTAAGAAAGAGTATGAAAGAATTTTTATGTGTGAAACCGCTAAAGATATTTGGAACACTCTTTTAGTAACCCACCAAGGTAATAGCCAAGTCAAAGAAAGTAAAATCGATCTTCTTGTCCAACAATATGAACAATTTGTAATCTTAGAAGATGAAACTATTGATAGTGCATTTGCTAGGTTTAACACCATTATTACTAGTCTAAAAGCACTTGATGAAGGTTTTTCTAGCAAGAACAATGTTAGGAAGTTTCTAAGGGCCTTACATCAAAAGTGGAGAGCAAAAGTCACGGCTATTGAAGAGTCGAAAGATCTCTCAACTTTATCACTCGATGAACTCATAGGAAACTTGAGGTTCATGAGATGATAATTTTGAAGGACTCGGAATTAGTAAAAACCAAGAGTGAAAGGAAATCTCTTGCACTTAAAGCCAAGAAGGCACAAAGTGACCATGATAGTTCCTCGGAAAGTGATGACGAGGAGTATGCATTGGCGGTGAGAGATTTCAAGAAGTTCTTCAAGAGACGAGGTCAACACGTTAGGCAACCAAACTATGACAAGAAACCATTGTCAAAGAATCGGTTTGTCAAGAACGAAAAAGGTGATAGGAGTTGCTTTAGATGTGGTGATCCAAATCACTTCATTGGTGATTGTCCAAAGCCCGCTCGTGATAAGAACCACACGGCATTCGTTAGTGGCGCTTGGAGCGATAGCGGTGAAGATGATGATGACAACCCCAAAGAGGAGAAATGTCTTATGGCTCACACTTCTAAAGAGGTACATTCCGAAACCGAATATTATAGCAATGATAGCTCCACTTTAGATGATATTGAATTTAAAGGCAAGTATGATAGCTTACACAAACTTAGTCTTAAATTCATAGAAAAGAATAAAACCTTAAAATCAACCAAAACTAAGCTTGAAAATGAGATCAATGAACTTAGGGAGAAATTGGCTAAACTTGAGAAAAACAAAGAGGTTGATTTAGGTTGCTTAAGTTGTGAGAAACTTAGATTAGAGAATGATGATCTTAAGAGCACCTCTATTAAATTGGAAAAGTTCATGAAGGTACTAGTGCTCTTGATGATATGTTAAACAAACAAGTTCATTCTAAGGAAAAACTTGGTCTAGGTTTTAACTCAAATGAAGCCTCAACTAGTGAACCAAAACAAGTCAGATTTTCAAAGAAAACACCTTCTGGACGCGGTTCCACATTGTATGGCGCGGTTCCTTATCACTATGGAACCGCAACCATAGATAAGGTACCGCGGCCAGAAGTTGATTTTTGTGAAAACTCTGAACTTTCTGAAAAATCTAAGTTAAATGAAAAACCAAAGCATCTTACTGTTAATAAGGTTCAATTACCCATACTTGACGATAATGCTATTAGTAAGTTCTATAAGCCGTTAAGTAAACCTCTCATGGGAAATAGAAGTTTATCTAGACTATCTTCTACTCCACCTAGAGTACGGAATGAGTCTAAGCCTAGAAGTAGAACGACAACGCCTACAAGAGATAATCAAAACAACTCACGACCTAGAAGTAAAACTCCAACACCTAGAAAGAATAATAATAACTCTAAACCTATATCAAACACACCTAGGAGAAGTAATGAACAACAAAATGGTTACATGAATTACTACCCTCCTCCATTTTGTTCTCCATAGGGAATCCCCACCTCATTCATACATCCCAACCAAATGCAAGGGATGTTTGGAACTAACAATTTTGGACCCATGAGATATTGGGGACCAAATGTTTGATCTTGTGTATTGTTACCTAGATATGCTTGGGAATTGATTTGGAGCCCGATGAGTGGATTAAGGATAGTGGATGTTCTAAACACATGACGGGTAATCGAAGTTTGTTCTCGCATTACAAAGCATATGATGGAGGTAACGTCACATTCGCTAGTAGTCTACGTGGTAATATCATTGGCAAAGGTACGGTTTCTCTTGACTCCATGACCATTGAAAATGTTGAGCACGTAGATAACTTAGGTTTTAACCTTTTAAGTATAGGTCAAATTTGTGATAATAAGTGTAAGGTCATCTTTTCGGAACATGACAGTGAAATCGTAAAAGATGGAAAAGTCATTGGAAAAGGTGTTAGAAAGCATGGGCTTTATGTCATGAAGGTTAATAAGAAGTCAAAAGACAACATATGTCTTGCGACTATAGATGATAGTTCTACTCTTTGGCATAGGAGATTAGGTCACGCTAATATGCGTTTAATTCAATATTTAGTCTCTAAGGAGTTGGTAAGACACCTCCCCAAGATTAAGTTTGATAGTCACTTTTGTGATGCTTGCAAAGTTGGAAAGCAAGTTCACTCAAGTCACAAAGCCAAGAATTTGGTTTCGACCTCTCGGTGCTTAGAGCTCCTACATATGGATCTCTTTGGACCTTCCGCCATACGGAGTTATGGAGGTAATCTTTATACCCTAGTTATAGTTGACGACTATTCTAGATTCACTTGGACTAGATTTTTGGCATCTAAGAATGAAGCTTTCGATCACTTCGAAATCTTTAGTCGGAGAATTCAAAATCAACTAGGATGTTCAATTGTTTCTATTAGGACGGATCATGGTAGGGAATTTGATAATGAAGTGCAATTTGGTGCCTTTTGTGAAGCTCATGGTATTACCCATAACTTCTCGGCTCCTCGCACTCCACAATCAAATGGGTAGTAGAAAGGAAGAATAGGACTCTCCAAGAGATGAGTAGGACGATGTTAAACGAGCAATCTTTGCCTCAAAAGTTTTGGTGCAATGCCGTAGATACATCGACTTATATTCTCAACCGAATTCTTATTCGACCTTTCCTAGGAAAGACCCCCTATGAGATTCTTAAAGGTAAGAAACCCTCATTAGAATACTTTAGGATGTTTGGAAGCAAGTGCTTTATCCTCAACACCAAAGACTACCTTACCAAGTTTGACCAAAAGTCTTACGAAGGTATCCTTTTAGGTTATTCCCAAACTAGTAAGGCCTACATAGTCCTAAATAGAACCTCAGGGGTTATTGAAGAATCACTCAACGTAACCTTTGATGAAACCCCTCCTTCACCCAAGACACCACCATTGGTTGATGATGACTTGGATGAATTAGAAGTAGTTAAAGCCAAAGAGGTTAGAAAAATAGGAGTTGAAGACCTTAGTGTTGAAAAGGAAGTAAACATTAAGGAGTCTAGGGATCATACTCTCAATAATGTCATTGGTGACTTAAATCAAAGGACCCTAAGATCTCAAGTCAAAAACCAAAGCAACTTCTGTTAGAAATACGTTTTTACGTATATTAGAAGTATCGGTCACTCCACAATATTATTAATGTTGTAATAGCTCGTAGTTAACTAATAGTTAATAGTTGCTTATTAAGTTAAGTAAGAACCGGTCCATGGGCTTGTCATGGACCGGCCCAAGCCCATGTAGCTTGGAAGTATAAATACCCCTTTCCACCATGGAAAGGGGTTGGTTGTTGTCATTTTTTCTAGTTTCACTTATTGAAATAACACATAGTTTTCTCTCTCTAACTTTCTCTCTCTAGAAATCATCAACCCCTTCATAGATTCATAGGTTATCAATATTCTACATTTGGTATCAAGAGCTATGGGGTGATTTAAGGTAGTGATTTGTGTGGTTTTTTAGTTTTTGATTGTATTAGTGTTCTTTAAGAAGATTCATCTTGATTCTTGGTGTTTTTGGTGTTTTTGTGATTGGGATTAGTGGATAAGTATTAGTTTTTACTTATTATTGTAGAAATCACAAAACTTTTTGGGTTATTTGGTCAAAATCTGGGTTTAATCTTCATTTTAGTGGTCGACTGTTCATCGGAACAAGGTTTCTGATTAACCCAGCAAAAGTTCCGAACCAACAAGTTCCGGATCACCAAAAAGTTCCGAACCAACCAAAAGTTCCGAACCAACCAAAAAGTTCCGAACCAACCCAAAAGTTCCGGATCAACCAAAGTTCCGGATCAAGGAAGTTCCGGATCAAGAAGTTCCGGATCAAGAAGTTCCGAACCAAGAAGTTCCGGATCAAGAAGTTCCGGATCAAGAAGTTCCGGATCAAGAAGTTCCGAACCAAGAAGTTCCGGATCAAGAAAGTTCCGGATCAAGGAAAGTTCCGAATTAAGGGAAAGTTCCGGATCAAGCCAAAAGTTCCGAATCAAGGTAATTCCAAGCCAAATCTTCCGAATCAAACTTCCGAATCAACAAAAAGTTCCGAATCAAGGGTTATTTTGCTTGTTTTTTCGACGATTTTTTAGAGGATTTAATCTTGGTTTCTTACAACAAAAACACAACACAATTCACAAGCTTTACTTCACTGCTCGATCAACCGGTAATCTTTGTCTCTTTGAAGTTAACAAAATGAATCCGAATTCAGTAATGCCTCAGATGACATCACTTACGGATATTCCCGTCATTACGGGAACGGATAATCGCCCGCCAATGCTCATCAAAGAAGTTTTTGAAGCATGGCAAGGCCGGATGATGTCTTACCTTAAGGGAAAACCAGTTTATGGGAGGCTTATGGTTAAGTCAATCTTAAATGGTCCACTTGACTATGGTACCATCGTGGCTAACAATGTGTCTCGACCAAGAGAATTTGAAGAACTTACACCAGCTCAACAACTAGTTGTCGATGCAGACGAAAAAGCTCTTCAAACAATTCTCCAAGCTCTTCCCCATGACATCTATAGGATGGTAAGTCAGTATACTGTGGCAAAGGATTTATGGGAACGTCTTAAGGTGTTGCTACAAGGTACGTCTCTCACCAAACAGGAAAGGGAATGTCAGTTGTATGATCTGTTTGATAGATTCACGTACAACCCAGGGGAAACGCTTCACGATTATTACTTCAGATTCACCACACTCATGAATGATCTGAATGTATACAATCTTGTGATTGCACCATTCCAGGTTAACACCAAATTCTTGAATACTCTACCTCAAGCTGAATGGGGTGAGTACATTACCGATGTTAAGTTAACTAGGGATTTGCATAAGTGCAATTTGGATCAACTATATGCTTTTCTTCAGCAGCATGAGAAACATGTGATCATGCACCGTTCTCCACGAGGTATGTACCCTGATTCATTAGCTTTGATGGCGAATCAACCAAGCTTGTCTCACAACAACACTCCTTATATTTTGGGACATCAAGCCTATCATCCATCACCTTACATGACACCAACCTTTCCCCAATACTCGATTTTACCACAACCACCCACCTCACATCAGCAACAATATCGGTTCAGTGCACCTTCATCACAATATGCTACACAACCTCACCCAACAAGTATTGCACCTTATGCTCAATCTTCATATTCTTCTTATCAAGAAAACGCAGCATATCCAACAAGCTACCCTGATCAAATGAGTATACCTTCTAGTGATTATGCAGCTCAAGACCAAGCAATGTACTGTGATGATGAGGAAGTCCCCATTCCTGTATTCAAACAAGGTGCTGATCCAGTTGAAGTGTTAACCACTATGTCTGCTTATCTCACAAGGACTTTAAGCAAACGAGGATTTAGGGGATCAGCTCCTACCAACAATCAGTTGAGGAATTCATCCAATTCTCGCCAACAAGCTACTATTGAGAATGGCAGGGTAATGGTTCAGCCTATTCAATCATATCAGGGGAGACCTACCACATCAACTACCAATGCTCGCACGGTCAATCAGGCTCCAATGGTCAATCCTGCTCCACGGGCTAATTCCACAGGCAAGTTGAGAATGATTACATGCTACAACTGCAAGGAAGAGGGTCATATGTCCAGGGATTGTAAGAAACCCAAGAGGAGAAGGGATGGACAATGGTTTGCAGAAAAGATATATCTGGTGAATGCTCAGGCACAAGGAAGGGAACTTGATGAAGAGGAGCTTGCATTTCTTGTTGATCCAGGGATTGCTGAACAAGACACGGTCACCACAGAGAATGCAGCATACCAAGCAGATGATCTCGATGCGTATGACTCAGACTGTGATGACTTTCAATCTGCAAAGGCTGCTCTCATGGCAACTATCTCCAGCTTAGGGCCAGAAAAGAGATCTGAGGTACTTATTAATAACACCGATAATACCACTGATGCTAGTATTCAACCACATCAAGTTGTGCAAGAGAGTGCTGATTCGAATGAATCTTCGGTGGTGAGTCTTTCAAATGAGGAGACAAACAATGATAGCAATATCAATGTGAGTCCCCAGACTTTGAGTGAATCACAACCGGGACCCATTTCGCATACGCCTACTCTTGCTCAACAAGATTTGGTCATGGTTCCTGCTACATTACTTAGCCAAATGAATGCTGCACTCTTAGAAACCTTAGCTAAGAATAAGAATTTGTCTGATGAGCTTGCCTTAAGCAATGAGAAAGTTCTAACCTTGGAATTAGTGCCTTCGTCTAGTGTTCTAACTAATCCCGAATATGATCATTTTAGAAACAAACAAATGGGTCACTTGCAAGAAATTGAAAACTTAAGAGCAAATCTGACTAATGAACTTAAAGAAAAGGAGTTAGTGGTCACTAATTTTCAAAAACTTCAAACGGATTTTGAATCACTCGAGTCTAAGAAGAATGAAATGGAGATTAATGCTACTAATAAGATTAGAAGTCTAGATTACTTGCTGTTAAGACAATACGCTGCTTCTCAACTAGTGCACTTATTTGATGCTTCGTTTAGAGAATTTAACTTATCTCGTCAAAAAGGCCTTCCCCCTAATCCACGATATGCAAAACAAGCTTTAAGACATAGTCCTAGACTTTATAATGCAACTCAATTAGGATTGGCCTTAGACCCGATTGTTTTTCCCGATGATCGAACAAGTAAGGATCTAGTTGATGAGGATCGGTCATACAATTCTGCAAAATATCCCGAGTGTGATTATTTTAAATTGAATAAGGAGCTTGCAAAAACGGATTTTAGAATTCGCTTCCATATGGACAAAGATCTCATAACAGCACCGACCTACATATTAGATGAAGAAAACCCTAGTACATTTCCTACACTTGTCAATATGGAAGGTCCTAAGGAAATTCCAAAGGATCTTCCACCTGTTAGCACTGTATGGTTAAACTTGCAAGAGATTAATCAATACTTTACTAATTTTGACAAGGTCATTTTGGAATGTACGACTTCAAATGGCTTAAATGCCGGAGAATGGGCTTTCGAACATATGAACGAGGTGTTTAAAAATAAGATCAATCCGTTTGTCGAAAGTCTAAAAGGAAGTTTTGCATCTCTTAAGGAAAATCTTGTGTTTGAAATTGGTGAAGTTCAAAAAGTGTTTTATGAAATGGACACCGCTTACGAACTACAACTAATTGAAAAAGAAAAGATTTTAACCGAATATGACCGATTCTTGTCTGCAATAATCTCGTGTGATGTGCTTACTACTGTAAATGTTAATTATTCGAATGAGCTTACATCCGCTATGATTAATTGTGATGTTGTGCATATATGTGATGATGTTTGTGATCTCTCTGTAAATGTTGCTGACACTGTAAATGAGGTAGATAATCATTCTTGTCACGAATCTAACGCTGAGTTTTTGAAGCTACAAGATTCTTACAATTTACTTTCAAAACGCTTTAATCAACTAGAACAACATTGTATATCTTTAGAATTAAAACAACAAACTCAAAATGAAGATCTTTTGATATCAAATGGTTGTGAAAACGGTGTTGAGACGAGTGACAAGATGATTGCAATTGTTAAGACATTAGAGGAAGAAATCATGAGATTGAAGAGAGATGTGTCATCAAATGAAACATTAAAATTGGAACTAGAGGCTGCAGAGTCTAAAAACCAGGTCTTAGAAATTAGACTTTCGTCTGTTCTAGGGGAGATGGATCGGACAAGACAGGGACTATCCGCTCTTTATGGTTCACTAGAAGAACGCTTCGCTTTTAATGCGGCACAACAACAATCTTATGTTGAACAACTGAACCAAAAGTGCGAGGAAATCTCTGACTTGAACATCCTGCTCATTGACAAAAATATGGTTTTGGCTGAATTAAAGGAGACACTTCTTCTCACCCGACAAGAAGTTGTTGATAACTTAGCTACCGACTCTGCACCGTCTACTAGTGCTCCAACAACCAAGTCAGTAGTGCTTTATAAGAACCCGCTTCATAAGAGAAACCCAGTTACCTATGATGATTATATGAGGAATGCCATTAAGCATGTCGATCTTCTTAGGGATATTTTAGACGATCTTTATGCCTTAGATCCCTCAAGTAGCGACTATTATTCGGCTCATGAATATATTAAGCGAGTTCAATATTGCTTAGCATATTTGCAATACATAGGTACACCAGGTTCTGCACTACTTACTAATAGGCCCATTGCTGTAACTCCATTTAATAAGACTCCAGGAGCAAAACCGTCATTGGCACAATCAAGTAAGGCACCTTTAAAATCTGTTGCTAATGTTCCCACTTTGCCTTCTACAGGATTAAAAGAGACTACTAAGGCCAAAGGATCGCCACTCAAGAAAGATAAGATCAAGCCCTCCACTAGTAGTGCCAAAAAGAAGAAAGTAGAAGTTCACAATAGGAATGCTAGTTCAGTTTTAAATAAAAAGAATCATGTTAAGACTAAAAGCTCTGCGCCTGTGCAGCAGCCTAAACCATTCGTGAATTCTAATTTGAATTGTTGGAATTGTAATGAATGTATGTTTTCCCAACGTCATGATTTGTGTCTTATTGATCATGTGAATGAAATGAATGCTATTAAGAATGGTCTTGAATGGAAGCCAACGGGTAGAACTCGTGCCCAAGTTGGCTGGCAATGGCGTCCCACTGGTAGGACCTTTACATTAGATGGAACAATGTGCCCTTTAACTAGGAATGCAACCATTGAGGTTAGGTCTGAGCGTCCTTTAGTTAGGAACACTCGCACTCAAGTATGGAAACAGCGCCCTTTAATTAGGTCATCCCCCACTATAGTGCCTATCAGTGAAGAAATACCTCAGGATTTAAGCCAACTAGAATCTACACCACCTATTAAGAAAAAGAAGGCTAGGAAATCTAAGAAACCTAGAGTTAGCAAATCTAAGATTATTAAATCTGTACCTGCTAATAACAAGGAACACTCAGATTCCGATACCTCTACATTGTCTTCGTGTGGTGATATTTTCAAGTGGTCCAAATCATCCTGTGGTATTTGGACTCCGGTTGTTCAAAACATATGACCGGAAATCGCTCGATGCTCCGAAATTTCGTCAGCAAGTTTCTTGGTACGGTTAAATTCGGGAATGATCATATAGCAAAGATAATGGGGTATGGTGAATATCAGATTGGAAACGTGACGATTTTAAGGGTATACTATGTAGAAGGTCTTGGTCATAATTTATTCTCAGTTGGACAGTTTTGTGATTCCAACCTTGAGGTTGCTTTTCGACAACACACTTGTTTCATCCGCAACTTGGAAGGAAAAGATTTGTTGAAGGGATCTCGTGGTGCAAATCTCTATACCTTGTCCTTACAAGACATGATGGCCGCCTCTCCAGTATGTCTTCTCTCTAAAGCATCTAAGACCAAGTCATGGTTATGGCATTGCAGATTATCTCATCTTAACTTTGATGCTATTAATCATCTGGCTAAAAACGATTTAGTTCGTGGTCTTCCAAAGCTTAAATTTCACAAGGATCATTTATGTTCCGCGTGTTCAAGGGGGAAAAGTACCAAGAAATCTTACAAGCCCAAAGCTGAAGACACCAATCAAGAAAAACTTCATCTTTTGCATATGGATCTTTGTGGGCCAATGAGAACTGAAAGTGTGAGCGGTAAGAAATTCATTCTGGTAATTGTGGATGATTTCTCCAGGTTTACATGGGTTAGATTTCTACGTACAAAGGATGAAGCACCGAAGGCTATCATCACTTTTCTGAAATTCATTCAGGTACGTTTGAATACTACTGTCCGCCGTATTCGTACAGACAATGGTACAGAGTTCGTCAACCAGACTCTTCGTGATTATTATAAAGGAGTTGGTATCTCACATGAAACATCCGCTGCACGCACTCCACAACAAAACGGTGTCGTTGAAAGACGGAATCGTACACTTATGGAAGCTGCTAGGACTATGCTTATTTACGCGAACGCTCCATTGTTCTTGTGGGCAGAGGCTATATCTACTGCATGTTTCACCCAAAACCGTTCTATCATTCGGAAACGCCATGGAAAAACACCTTATGAGCTTCTACATGACCGTAAACCCGATGTTTCATTTTTTCATGTGTTTGGTGCTCTTTGTTATCCAAACATCAATAGTGAGAACTTGGGTAAGCTTCAATCGAAAGCCGATATAGGTATTTTCATTGGTTACTCACCGTCCAAGAAAGCATACCGAATCTATAACCGTCGTCTTGGCAAGATTGTAGAAACTATGGACGCATATTTCGATGAGCTGACAGCGATGGCTTCTGAGCAACACAGCTCTGAACCCGCGCTTCATGAGATGGGAACCGGTGCTATCAGTTCCGGATTAGTTCCCAATAATCCTACTTCTACATCATTTTTACCACCATCAAGGCCCGAGTGGGATAAACTGTTTCAACCGTTGTTTGACTAATTCTTTGATCCCCCAAATGATGAAGTTCCTGCACCTGTAGTGATAGCTCCAATTCCTGAAGTTATTGCTCCTGCAAATGAAGCTTTATCTAATGCATCTTCAATTCACATTGAACCGGATGCACCTTCACCAAGTGATTCTCAGACTACACCTGAATCATCACCCCTACTTGTGCCTAATGATGTGGAAGAGGATTCTATTGATCACGACTTGGAATATGCTCACCTGCAAGAGCTTCCTTTCTTTGGTGTAGCGATACCTGTAAACTCTTCAGCCGCGTCTACCTCAGAAGAAGCTCCTTCTATTGTTCACTCCAGACCACCTAGGATTGAAAACCATAGCACTAAATGGACAAAAGATCACCCAATTAGGAATGTTATTGGAGATCTAGATCGACCAGTCTCTACACGCCATCAATTACAAGAGAGTGCACTTTATTGCTACTTTGATGCATTTCTCTCTGAAGTTGAACCTAAAAATTGGCAGCAGGCTATGACCCAATCATCTTGGATTGAAGCTATGCAGGAGGAACTAAATGAATTCCAACGACTTGAAGTATGGGAATTGGTTCCTCTCCCTGACAGGGTCAACATCCTTACTTTGTTATGGTTTTATAAGGTTAAACTTGATGAGATGGGTGCGGTATTGAAGAATAAGGCTAGATTGGTTGCGAGAGGATATAAACAAGCCTTGGGTATAGACTTTGAAGAATCTTTTGCTCCTGTGGCAAGATTGGAGGCCATTAGACTATTCCTTGCGTATGCTGCTCATATGAATATGATCGTCTATCAAATGGATGTGAAGACGGCATTTTTGAACGGTGAACTAAGGGAAGAGGTCTATGTTAGTCAGCCGGATGGGTTCGTTAGCACGGAGTTTCCTAATCATGTGTACAAGCTTAAGAAGGCTCTCTACGGGTTGAAACAAGCTCCACGCGCGTGGTATGATCTCCTGTCCACATATCTCATTTCGGAAGGCTTCTCCAAAGGCAAGGTGGACCCCACTCTATTCACTCTCAAGGAAGGCAACGACATGATTCTGGTACAAATTTATGTTGATGATATAATATTTGCTGCCACTAACATAGAATTGTCAAATCGCTTTGAGAAGATAATGTCCACACGCTTTCAGATGTCGATGATGGGAAAATTTTCATTTTTCTTAGGATTACAGATTTCTCAAAATCCCAGAGGCATCTTTATTAATCAATCCAAATATGCTCTAGAATCTCTTAAGAAATATAACTTTGAAAATTGTGACCCCGTGGACACTCCAATGGTGGAGAAATCCAAGTTAGATGAAGATAGGAATGGGACTATTGTCGATCCAAAACTTTACCGTGGGATGATCGGCACCCTTCTGTATCTGACTGCTAGCAGGCCTGATTTGCAATTTGCTGTATGCATGTGTGCCCGGTATCAGGCTCGGCCTACCGAAAAGCACCTACATGTTGTGAAAAGGATCTTTCGGTATCTAAAAGGAACACTTCATCGTGGTCTATGGTATCCGAAAGATTCCTCTATTGCTTTAATATCATACGCAGATGCCGATCATGCTGGATGTCAAGACACGAGGCGTAGCACTTCTGGATCTGTGCAACTCCTTGGAGATAGATTGATCAGTTGGTCTTCAAAAAGGCAGAAAAGCGCTGCAATATCAAGCACGGAGGCTGAATACATCGCCATGTCCGGTTGTTGTGCTCAAGTCCTTTGGATGAGATCACAATTAACTGACTACGGTTTGGGATTTAACAAAATCCTGATGTATTGTGACAACAAGAGCGCCATTGCCCTTTGCTGCAACTATGTTCAACACTCCCGGGCCAAGCACATAGACATTCGCTACCATTTCATTAAGGAGCAGGTGGAGAACGGAGTGATCGAGCTGTATTTTGTCACTACTGAGTACCAGCTGGCGGATATGTTCACCAAAGCCTTAGATCGAGGACGAATCGAGTTTTTGATCGACAAGCTTGGCATGAAATCATTCACTCCAGCGACTCTCAAAGAGTTGGCAGAAGAATCAGCTGAATAGTCGTGGTAAACTATTCAGAGTATCCTTTGTTCGTGATCATGTATATTATAGTAAATATATAAACCACAAAAGAAAAATACAAAAATATAAAACCAACAAAAACCATAAAAAATATAAAACCTAGAAAAACCATAAAAATTATAAAATCCAGAAAATCCAAAAATATTTATCGTTTTTAAATCGGGCATGTCTTTTAGTACGGTAATATTTACGGCCTTAGAAATGTCGATCAATATTGACACGGTGCCATAAATAGAGTCCGTATAAAAGTTGTACATTTTTAAAACATGCCCATTATGGCTTGTAGTTATTTCTGACTGCAACCCGGTTTTCATATTAAAGTCACGTATTTCCTTGGAAAACGTTGGCTCAGAACGGGAATTAATTTTCTCGGGCATGATTTACAAGCCAAATCATGCAAAGGGATCAAGTTTACTTTATAACTTGGTCTAACACGAATTTGTGTACGTCTCAGTGCATTAATTTGTTAAAATAAGAGAAATCTTATTCACACCACGAATCAAACTTTTTCAAGATACAAATTGGAAATGCTTTCATCACTATTTGACTCTTTAAACAATGACTACAGCTCTTTAAATAGAAAACGGGTCATCGTTTAAGGGGGAGAAAATATTAAATCATCTTCGTCATTAAATTGATTTTCAAAAGTGATTGTGGAAAATTAAGGGCTAAATGGTAATTGAGTGGTTTTGCTTTAGAATACGACTTGTGTTCGTTTAATGTGATAGGAATGGCTTTAAGATCATGGAGTTTTGCTTATAGATCGATACTTAAGTTGTGTGAGATTGTCGAGTTTAGTTTAACTATGCAAAATTAAGTCGACTAAAATTATCAATGGAAAGGTAAAATGAATTGAAAAAGTTAGAAACAAAAAGGAAAAGGAGAGAAAAGTAGAGGGACTTAAGATGACATTGTGTGTAAGTTGTAAAAAACTTGACCTAAGTCAAATATAAACCCCCCGCCCCCTTTTTCCTTTTCACTGTATCACTATTCCTATTGCCGCCATTGTTAAAACACACACACAAACTCAAAAACAACTCGTTTATCCATCCAATCCTGTTCATTCGATTAAATAAGGTAATTAACATCTACATTTAACTTATAAATTCGTCTAATTCATCATCTATATCCCTTTAATTTATTCGGATAATAATCATTATCAGATTTAGGGTTTATTCCTTAATTAGAGTTAATTATTTAGGGGTTGTTGATGGGTTTTGCTCGGAATCTCATTAGTTGATGTTTAAATGCCTTAGATTGCCTTAGAAACTCACAAACGCGCTTAGGATTAATCCTCATAGGCTGTGTTTTGATGTTCCGGATGAACATGGATCATAACTTCCGAATGAAGGACATTTTGAACAAAACTTCCGAATGAAGGATTTTTATGAAAAACTTCCGAATGAGGAAGTTCCGAATGAAGGACTTCCGAATGAGGAAGTTCCGAATGAAGGACTTCCGAATAAAGAAGTTTCGAATGAAGAACTTCCGAATGAAGGAAGTTCCGAATGAAGAACTTCCGAATGAAGAAGTTCCGAATGAAGGACTTCCGAATGAAGGAAGTTCCGAATGAAGAACTTCCGAATGAAGAAGTTCCGAATGAAGAACTTCCGAATGAAGGAAGTTCCGAATGAAGAACTTCCGAATGAAGAAGTTCCGAATGAAGAACTTCCGGATGAAGGAAGTTCCGAATGAAGGAATATTCCGAATGAAGAACTTTCGAATGAAGGAACTTCCGAATGAAGAAGTTCCGAATGAAGAACTTCCGGATGAAGGAAGTTCCGAATGAAGAACTTCCGGATGAAGGAAGTTCCGAATGAAGAAATGTTCCTAATGAAGAAGTTCCGAATGAAGGAAAGTTTCGGATGAAGAGTTGTTTGATTATTATTGTTTGCATGTTATATGTACTTGTTGTATTATGTTATTAAATGTGTTATGCTTAGAAGTAAGAATGATATATATCTATATGCTTTTGTGCATCAACCTTTCATGTCTTATCTTAAGCAGATACAATGACTAATCCAACAGTACAAGCAATCCAAGACTCTAGAGAAGCCGCTATTGCTAAAGCACGAACCCTTAAGTTTATACCCAACAACTACCGGCTGAAGCAAGTCTCAAAATCCACTCACCATGGATTTAAAGTAGCCATCGCAATCCTTGATCAATCCCATTTTAAGAATGCTTTAAGAAGTAGTGCCTCGGTGCCTTATGATTATATGTATGAATTTTGGGCTACCAAGGAAATCACTTCAAACAAGATCACCTTCACCATCGACAACAAGCAGCAGACGCTCATAGTTTCAGACTTTCGTAAGATTTTTGGTTTACGGGATACACCCAAAGGCATGTCATTCTCGAGGGATCCTACTAAAGATGAACTCATGGAGTTATTTGACGCTCTTGGATGTCCGGAAATACGAGTTGCGTCTGAGTTTACCACTGCTAAAGTAGGACAACCTTGGAGAGCATTGTTAGGTATTCTCAGTAGATGTCTTACACCAAAAATAAGTGGCCATGATGCTTTGCGCAGTCCTATAATAAACCTCTTCTATGGCATGTACAAAGCTGCAAATGCAGATTATGCATTGTTGATATGGGAAGAATTCACCTTTCAACTCTTCCATAACAAGAAGCCGAAGACAAACTTCTTTCCTTATCCTCGGTTTATCAAGCTTATCATTAATTATTTTATGAAGAATGATGCTACTATTGATAGGCGTGCAGCAAGTCGTTATCACACTAAAGAAGCTGATGATACTGTGGATCTAAGGCATGAAGGACCGTCTGGTGGTGTGATTCCTGGTCCTATTCCCGATTATCTTCTGACAGAGAAAATCAAAGGTTCTGCTGATTACAAGCTACTGCAGCTAGAAATCAAGAAGCTGAAAGCAAACCTTCAGACTGGAGAAGATTCGTCTACTATAGTGAAGAGTAAAGGTAAACGCAAGCAACCAGCTGCTTTACCTGAACCTGAAACTAAGAAGAAAAAGACGGAGGTTAAGAAGGGAAAGGGTAAGGATGATGAGATGGTTTTACGTGATGAAGAAGATGTTGTTGATCCTACTCTTGACAAGACAGAGAAACAAATGATGAAGATAGCAATTCAAAGGAGTAGGAGAGATACTGGCGGTAGTGGTTCAGGTGCAAGGGTAAATGTTGAAGAAGAGTACCAGGAACCAGATGATATTGATGAGTTTGGGTCACCTGAACATTATTCCACTTCGAAGGAGCCATCAATCCCTATTTCAGCAAGTGTGGAAAAGGAGTCTGTTGCTCCTACTATCATGGTGTCTACTCAACCTTTAGCAACTCAACCTCCACCAATCCAACCCTTACCAACCAGACCGGCTTCAACACCATTTCTTCCACCACCTATAACTCCCATCCTTAGTACCGCAGTAACAACCGAGCCTCTTCAATCAACCCAGAGCAGCTCTGCAACATCTACAATGGCTGCATTGGTGATGGCTGAAATGTTGGATAAACATGTGGATAATCACAAACGAGAAATGGATGAACTTCGCCAAGAGTTACAGAGACGAGCTCAAAGTGAAGAAGCATCTAAGAAAGCCCAAGAGGAGATGATTGCTAAGTTCGCTGCAGATATGGAGTTGACTCGAAAAGCACATGCAGAAGAACTAGCTCGGGTTAAGCAGGTTGAGGCTGATAAGCATGTTGCACGTATCACCAGACTTCAAGCGATGAGGGATAAATATAAGGAGCAGAAAGAAGCACTTGAAGCTTCTGTTGAAGAGAGAGTGCAAGAATCTGTTGAATCCATTATGCCTAAACTGCGTGATGAATTGAAGACACTAGCAGCTGATAACTTGATGATCAAGTCATCCTATCCTTCAGAATCCGCCTACAAGATTGCTTATGAGTTAACGGATTTTGAATTAAAGAAGATCCTTAAGGATCGTATGGTGGAACTGGGATCGTTTGATAAGTCTAGGATTCAACGGGCTCTATACAAATCCCTGAATGACGCTATCATGGAGGATGATAGGTTATTCAAAACGTTTGGAAGTGTGGTACCTTATCACATTCTACCTGAGGAAGAAAGGGAAGAAAGTGAAGAAGCAGAGGGTACTGGTGAAGAGGAAGAGGAAGAAGAAGGAGAAGAAGAGGAAAAGGATGACGATGATGGTGATGGTGATGATGATGATGAGGATAAGGATGAGGATGATGATGACGATGATGATGATGGCGATGATGGTGGTGATGGTAATGAGGAGAGTGCTATGGGGAGCAACGGGGATGACAATGAGGATGATGATGGGGGTGAACAACCTAAAGAGGGAGACAAGGTTACCAGTTCCAAGAAAGCTGCTAAGTCTGGTACCAAGTCCAAGAAAGATGCAGCACAGAAGGACAAATCAACATCATCGGAATCAAGACGATCTAAGTGGCGCCACGATGTGAATGCTACTACAGCGTCATCGATTCCTGGTACCTCTATTGCTGTATCTGTACCTATTACCACTAACCCCATTGTTCTGTTGTTGTTGCTCCTGTGATTGCAGAATCAGTAACTGAACCTGAAGCTGCACAACACTCACCCGTTCACGACACTGCCGAAATGCCTGAATCAGAACCAGCAGATGTTCGCGCTTCTACTCCTCTACAACAAGCACAACAATCTACGGTTCCTGAACCAAGCACACGAGATTGGGCAGACACGTTGGAGATAGACGAGACTGCACCGCCACAGGCTTGGATCACGGCAGCAGCGCAATATGATCCGATCACAGACGCTGACAAAGATGTGTTGTATCTCCGTATCCGCAGTCCGATTGACTTATGTGCATTTCTTGCTCATGAGTATAAGACTTCGGTTACTCCATCCTTGGTGAAGAAAGCGCTGAAGGATAAGAGACTTCGCGCCAAAACACGGTTAACCCGAATGGAGTTCGAGTATTATGCCGATGAGATCCTGAAGGCTCTGAATACCGTTCAACGGCCAGGCCTTCATGAATCAGAAAGAGCTCCACCTCCAATGGATTCTTCTCAAGATAATCAGATTGCTCTTGACTTCTTCGTCACCAATGATCTTGTGTATCTTCTGAAGGGGTCATCAAAGTACGCAACCTCCCTGACCTTGCTGAAAGCTGCCAACTGGGGGACAATACCCTTTATCGAGGAAAAGGTAAACCGACTCTGGGTCCCAAAGGTAAATCGTAATTATGATATGTATGCTGTCATAGGTGCATCTCATTGGGACGAACGAGTCCGAAGGGCGTACAGGGGTTGCTGCCTAGTCAATTCTGGAAGCAACGTTAGATCCGATATCCGCATCTCCAGCATTTTAGGGTTGAAAACTGAAGCCAAGAATGGCTATTATCATGTGACGGAGATTCGTTTGAAAAGGGAGGATGACAGGGAATACAAAATCCAGCAGGGAGATTTTTCTATCATTCGCCTTGAGGATATCGAAGATATGCTGCTTCTGATGACCCGAGATCAACTCACACATATTCCTCGTGAAGACCTCATTGCTTTGAATACAGCACTTCGTATGTTCACACGAAGCGTTTTCATCAAGACACGAGTTGAAGATCTGCAGTTGGGAGTCGAAAGTTACCAAAGGAAGCTCAACTTAACCCGTCCAGTGAATCAAGTTCTACCTGAACATGTAGAGAGATGTCCTTATACCGGTATTTCTGTCCCGAATTGCGGCATTTTCTACTTGAACAGTCGAGGTTTAATGAATTTTATGAGGGTGGGTGAGCTATATAAGTACAGTGATGGGACCCTTCTACAAGTCAGAGGAAAGTTGGAGCATCTGAACTCGGGTGGGACTTTGCCAGAGATGATGGAGGATTGGCATCCGGGTTACCGGCAGATGGCGAAGTACGTGATCAAGAAGATTGATCAAAAGCTCCGTGAACGTAGATTGATGAGGAGCTTGGAAAGATTCGTTGGTGGAAGACCATATTTAGTGCACCACAAGCTACTGCAACGATCCATCTAATGGGTCGTACATTTCAGGTCCACTTTATATTGGTTTTCAATTGTGAATATGTATATTTGTGAATATTGTGCTTTAATGGCTTGATGTAGTGTTAAAATATGATAATTTTTCAAGAATTTCTCACGAGATTCTAAATCTTTCAAAATATATCATACCAAAGCACTACAACTATCCCTTATTAAATTAAGGGGGAGCAATAACTTGTTCTATGGCCAAACATCGATTTCATTTTTACCCAAAGACCGGTTAATCCATTCAATATCCCAAATATTAATGGTTAACATTTTGGATAAGGGGAGAAAAAGGGATTAAGGAGACTTAAGTGATACTTGGCTAAAACGATGAAAAAGACTTAACGATAATCCAACTTAATATGTGTAAAGCACGTGTTAAGGGGGAGCGTTTTTGATGATCAAAAACACCTAAGGTACGAAACTTTTGATTTCAATATCACAAGTACTTTAGGTGATTTTCAATGATTTTTCATGGTGGCAATTCCTTCCAAAACACGCTTAAATTCACGACGAATGTGGTGACAAAAGGGTGGTAGGAATAGGTTTAGTCCAATGATTCATCAGAGCCGATGGAATCTTCCCAAGGACAATTCCCTAGATAGAATTAGAAGTCCTAGGAAAGATGGAGAAAGAATGTGAACGTAGCTGAATGCCGACCAAGTACTTAAGCTAGCACTGGAACAATCACAACAAGGTGCTAGTGATGACGTATTGGTAAGCATTGAAGGGGTTGAAGAATGAAAAAGAATTGTAAAGATAAAGGGTGTAAAGAAAGAAGCCCTCCTTACAACTTTAGGCAGAAACCGGGTCAATACATACGCTATTGAGGTCATTTTTTTGCTAATGATTCTCGGTATTGAAGAAAGACATCATGGACCCAGTGATGCAATGCACAACCCTTCCCAGCTAACTCAAATATCTCTCAAAAGGTGTTTGTTTTAATCACACGGAGATCAACACGTTATCTATTGGTTTATTCCCTCCGAATAGACTGGTATTGAAAAGGTGGCACTCCTCTCCAGCCATTGCTCACTAAATCAAAACGCACAATCGAGTCTAGAGCCAAGAGATCATCAAAAGTCTCATTAGGACACTTTCCATTTATTCCTTGCTTTCTCACACACTGTGAAAAGTAAGAGATTTTTATGAGTCCTACGCAATATTCCTGTAATATTGCCAGAACACCTGAGTAATACGTAAGTATTACAATGAAGATGGAAATCCTGCTTGAGCCAACATCAAACAAGCTCATGGTAGGTTACACGTGCGGTTCTTTTAGAACCAATCTTGTGAAAAACTGGAAGGAAACAATGGTTTAATTCTTAATTAAACTTAAACTCGTTCCAGGCCTCTTCGCATTATCATATGATCTTGCCAGAACACTCAGAGTGACTCTTTATTGATCACAGTGACGAGTGGAAATCCTTCTAGTGTTAACATCAAACAGCACTTGGTAGGTGACGGGCAAGATTCTTTATGAATTGAGCTCGTGACAACTGGAAAGCAACGATGGTGAAAATCTTAATTAAAATTCACTTGTTCCAGGTTCCATGAATTGACGGCTTCAAATCACAAGGATAATTTATCCAAGTGATTCACTCTTTATGTTCGCAGTCAGCTTTGGACGGTCGAATAAAGAGAACGGGTTTACCCGCGAAATCCTGTCAGGAAGTTACTTAATTGAAACTATCCGTCACGGGTACGATATCTAATATCGTCCAACGGTCTTCACCGACCGGAGGTAAAATGCTACCGAATTAGAATAAAATGTTCAAAGCCATTTTATTCGTGTCGTTGCTGTGTACCTGTTAAAGACGGTGGCATTGCTGTGTACCTGTTGAAGACGGTGGCGTTCCTGTGTACCAGTGAAGACGGTGGTGTTGCGGTGTACCTGTAGAAGTCGTTCCCACATGCTTATGTTTTTCTGCATCAAAGTTTAGCAAAAATTCAAGAAAGTACAAGATAAAGTCTTCCGCTGTACCAAACTCTGAAACTTTCGAGAATTCAACAAAAAGACATAAGTGTGTGGAACATGGAGTCACGAGGAGGCAAGTTTCACAAGAAGGCAAAGATCGCACGTGAAAGGCCAAAAGAACAATGCTCTCAAGCCAAAGCCAAAAAGATCAAACCAACATATTCACAACAAAAGAAAGAAAAGAAGAAAAGACTACGAGCTAAAGAACGAAGACTTAGTATAGTATGCTAGGTTTAGAACTTTGTAACGTGGAGTGACCTCCCTTAGGGGGAGATTGTTAGAAATACGTTTTTACGTATATTAGAAGTATCGGTCACTCCACAATATTATTAATGTTGTAATAGCTCGTAGTTAACTAATAGTTAATAGTTGCTTATTAAGTTAAGTAAGAACCGGTCCATGGGCTTGTCATGGACCGGCCCAAGCCCATGTAGCTTGGAAGTATAAATACCCCTTTCCACCATGGAAAGGGGTTGGTTGTTGTCATTTTTTCTAGTTTCACTTATTGAAATAACACATAGTTTTCTCTCTCTTTCTCTCTCTAGAAATCATCAACCCCTTCATAGATTCATAGGTTATCAATATTCTACAACTTCTTTTGTTTTGTCTCCTTGATTGAACCTAAGAATGTTAAAGAAGCTTTGACGGATGAGAGTTGGGTCATTGCGATGCAAGAAGAATTGAATCAATTCGTTGCCAATGATGTTTGGGAACTTGTTCCTCCACCTAGAAGTTCTACCATTATAGGAACCAAATGGGTATTTAGGAATAAGCTAGATGAGAATGGTGTTGTGTCTCGTAACAAGGCTAGACTTGTAGCTCAAGGCTATAATCAACAAGAAGGGATTGATTATGACGAGACATATGCACCGGTAGCTAGATTAGAATCAATTAGAATCCTTTTAGCCTACGCTTGTGCCTTAGATATTAAGCTTCAACAAATGGATGTAAAGAGTGCATTTCTTAACGGTTTGATCAATGAGGAGGTATATGTGGCTCAACCTCCCGGCTTCATTGATTTTGAGAAACCGGACCATGTTTACAAGCTTAAGAAAGCACTTTATGGACTCAAACAAGCACCCAAAGCTTGGTATGATAGACTTAAAGCGTTTCTTTTTAAACATGAGTATACCATGGGTATGGTAGACAATACACTCTTTACAAAGAAGAAAGGTCCTCACCTCATAATCGTACAAATATATGTTGATGACATTATATTTGGCTCAACTTGTCAAGAATTGTGTGATGACTTTGCCAAAATCATGCATGATGAGTTTGAAATGAGTATGATGGGAGAACTTAACTTCTTTTTAGGACTCCAAATTAAACAAATGGACGATGGTATTTTCTTTAGTCAATCTAAGTACGCTAAAGAAATGCTAAAGAAATTTGGATTAGAAGAATCTAGACCAATGAAGACCCCTATGGCCTCGGATACTAAACTCACCGTAGATGATGATTGTGAGTCGGTAGACAACACCAAATATAGAGGTATGATTGGTAGTTTGTTGTACCTAACGGCAAGTCGACCGGATATCATGTTTAGTGTTTGCTTTGTGCTCGCTTCCAAGAGGCTCCCAAAACCTCTCACCTTGAAACGGTTAAGCGTATCTTCCGATACATTAAAGGCACTATACATTTAGGATTATGGTATCCTAAAGGGACCGGCGTAGAAACCATTGTCTACGCGGACTTGGATCATGCGGGAGACTATGTGGACTGGAAAAGCACTAGTGGAGTTTGTACCTTCATGGGTTGTTGTTTAACTTCTTGGTTCTCCAAGAAACAAACCGCTCTTGATATATCCACCACGGAAGCCGAGTATGTGAGTGCCGGTAAAGCATGCCAACAAGCTCTATGGATGAAGCAAGCGCTTGTTGATTACGGGATTTCTCTTGATGATGTTCCCATCATGTGCGATAATAAAGGCGCTATAGACCTAAGCAAGAATCCCGTGCAACATTCGCGAACCAAACACATAGAAATTAGACACCATTTCTTTAGAGATAATGTTCAAAAGGGGAACATTACTATCGAAAAGGTGCCCTCCGAGGACAACTTAGCCGATATCTTCACTAAGCCACTTAAGAGGGAACCTTTTTATTACTTGCGTCTAGGTTTAGGATTAATGGAACATCTTCCTTAAATTCTTTTCTTCTTGTGTGTTTTCTCTTACCACCTTGAGTCCTTGAGTCTTTTAAGATTCTTTTGAAAAATCTTCTCATCTCCTTTTCAAAACTCTCAAAGTCTCTTTCGAAAACGGTTGAGAAACTCGTTTGACATTGTTAATTCAATCTAAAAACGATTTTTCATAGATTCTCGCTATTAATATAGAGCTTACATAATTCATATGTATGATTCTCTCAAACATAGCAAGAACAAGATTGAATCATGGAGGATCATTGTGTCATAAGGTCTTGTCTTACACACCTCCCACATTGATTTTTTTTATCAATGTATTTTGGTCAAATATCTATTTGGTAAGTTTGCATATACTTTCCTTGTCTATCTTAGCTTTTAAGCACATCCCTATGATAAGTTAGACTAGAAAAATAAGATTTGCTGAAAAATCTTTCTCCAAACACCAAACCCTGCTTTTGTAGGCGGTTCCATAAGTGAGTAGCGGTACCTTATTGATAAGGTACCGCCACCATAGATAAGGAACCGCCTACAGTGGCCTTCCTTTTCGGGTTTTTGTCTGAAACTCCAGATTTGCTCCAACCTTTTTGAGAATCTTTGTTTCAAACCCTTTGACCACCCCAAAAATACCCTAAGCCTTCCCTATTTAAACCATAAGCATTTTGCATTCTTCACATCCAAAATGTCTTATTCTCCAAATGAAAGCCTTGAATCTCCTCCATTTTCTCCAATTGCTTTCAATCCAAACCCACCCAAGAACACTCTTAATCACATTTCTTCTACCAAGAATGTTGATTGTGGAACTTCCTTTCTTTCACCACCACCCTTTAGTGTTCTTCCTCCTTCTCATGATAATGTCATGCACCATGGAACATATTGTCATTGTTGTCAATATCAACATCTTGCTATGACATACATCTATGAGGAGTTGAGCTACATTAAGAGTCTCTTAATCAAGCCTCCTCTTCATTTTGATTATGAGATCTCCAACAAGCCACCACCACCACCCTCCGCTATTACCTTGTCTTTCATATAAGCATTGGTTCCTTATCCTCAAGACACCAAATTCAAGCAAATCTTAGAATTCTAGAATAACTAGGATTAGATTTATGCTTTTGGCTTGTTTCTTTTTTTTTCATACTTCCTTGTATGATGTTTCTTTAGTAACCTATCTTGGATCTTTGTCATTGTGTTTTCTTCTCTTTTAATTTTTTTTGTGACCTATTGCTATATATTGTTGGTTGTTTCTTTTGTTCAACTAACCCTTCTATGTAGCTTGTCACCATATCTCGATTCCCCGGTGCCCCAAGCTAGGGGGAGTAAGCACCAAGGGGGAGTCTTTGCAAAGTCGTTTCTTCAACACCGGCTTACGCAACCTTTTTGCTTCGACAAAGGGGGAGAAATGAATAAACTCGTCTTTGAAAATCTTGTTTTTTGTGTGATTGAGTTTATGTATTGTCGGAATCAAAAAGGGGGAGATTGTTAATGCAATAATGACTAAAAATGTTACTTGCATTTTTCGGTCTCGCTTAGTTTTGATTACGACAATATGTAAAAACAAGCATTTACGAAAACAACGAAAAACGAATTCTTGAGTTCAAGTATTTTTCATTTTACCCATTTTCACTTAAGGTATGGATAAACAAGTACTAACCTTAATCAAGTGATCAAGTGATTTAATCTTTTCTTAAAACTCACTTTTTATTAAATGTGACAAGTTTTTATTAAACTTTATTTTTAAGAAAATGTTTTATTAAATTAATTATTTGAAATTTGAAAATGGCATATTCTTATTCTGTTAAGAATATCCTTTCAGGATATTTTTATACCCAGATAAGACCTCCACCACTAAAGGACAAAAAGGAGCGGAGTCTAGTCCGGCGGTACCTTAGCGCCTAGGCGGTACCTTATCGATAAGGTACCGCGGGCTGTGATAAGGTACCGCGGGCAGATATAGCCGTTGGCTCCTTTATCCTTTAAATAGTGGACCATTCTCAGCTTTTCACCTCACCTCTTTTGCACATTTATTTCCAGATTCAAACCCCTTCTTTAATCACTCAAATCTTTGATCATTTGTTTGATTATTACTTGTTTAAGAAGTGAATCTTGTTCTTCCATCCCTTGCTCTCCAAGTGCAAAGAGAAGAATACTATCCTAGTGAAGTGTTGAGTCCACCACCAAAGATCCATTGAAGATCAATTTTTATATACTTGTAGTTGTGTCATAGTTGTGAAGATCCAAGTAGTTGTGTCTATTTGGAAGTTGTGTATGTACTAAGTATAGTTGTGTATATTGGTCCTAGCTACGATTAGGGCTCGACTTTTAGCTTAGAGTCGGAAATTGGTTAAGCAACGTGTACGGTTTTCTCCACCATAAGGAGCTTGTTGTGTAGTGAACTCTCGAGTAAGGAGTACTCGAGGAGTGGAGTAGGAACGAGGAGTGAGCTTCGTTGCCGAACCACTATAAATCCTTGGTGTTCGGTTTGATCTTTCTTTACCCTTAACTCTTTACATTCCTTATTCTTTTTGC
The DNA here is from genome assembly GCA_025667525.1 of Glebionis coronaria. Taxonomy (NCBI): domain Eukaryota; kingdom Viridiplantae; phylum Streptophyta; class Magnoliopsida; order Asterales; family Asteraceae; genus Glebionis; species Glebionis coronaria. The sequence continues at coordinate 632,094,843 of CM046875.1, read as the reverse complement.
ATATACATGTGTTAATATTAGATTAGCTACACTATCATTCTTTATTCTTTGTGGATATATTTTTGTTAGTATTAGTTTAGCTACACTATCATTGTTCATATTTGTGCATAAGAAGATTTCACATATTTCCTCAAGCCTAAGTTTTTTTTAAAAAAAGGATTTTTGGAAACCATATTTTAACAAGTAAATTATAAGAAACTATTCAACCCCCCCTTTTAGTTTCTACAATCATATAAAAGTTAAAGATATTTAAAGTTAATTTAATTTATTAGTATACATTTTTATATTAATATAATTAAACTATAATTAATTCATTAAAAAAAAATAAAAAAATTGTTGATCAGACCTTCTAGGTCAACCTCAATTAGAGGTTATTTGCTAAAATATTCTAAATATATTTTCTGGTTGTTAGATGTTTATGATGTTATTAATTCAGTGTTATAGAAAAATGTTGGCAATATTATTACTTTTTCTCAAAACACTATAATATTTCATAATATCAAAAATAGTTTTTTCCGTATCATTGTAGTTCTGTGCCGACAAGTACCCTAAACTTAGATATAAACACAAGCCAGTTGTGATAGATTTATAAAGCTTATGGTTAGTCAAATTAAAAAATTATTTTTCAAATTATAAAAAATTATACTATAAAAACTAAAAATATATATATAAATTTAATTTGATTTTTTTATTTACATTTTTACATTAATAAAATTGAACAACAACTAATTCATTATAGAATATATAAAAGTATAGAGGTAAGATCCAACCACAACTAAAGGTTATTTGCGCTAAACTATTTTAAATATCTTATGTGAATATCAAATGTTTACGATTAGGGATGAGTATTTTGACTCAAATCTCGGAACTGAACAAAAATTGTATCGATTTTTGGTATTCGAATCCCAATCTGTATGATATCGGGAGTACGAAATAAGGCGAAAAAAATCAGTATCACTAATCCGGTACGGGATCGGCATTAAATCAGAAAACTTCTGGAAAAAAAAAAGAAAAACTCGATTTTTCGGTACCGGTACCGATACCCAAATCTCGTTTAGTATGGTACCGGTACCACTAGAGTATTCGAGAAAAAATCGATACCACTAATTTAACAAATGAATGATACGATAACGGCACCGTGCTCATTCCTAGTTACGATATTCATAAAGTCGAGATTATGAAAGAAATGTTGTAAGGTCATCATTTTCTCCTAAAACACTACAATACCTCATAATACTATGAGTAAATTGCAAAAATAGTCCTTGTAGTTTGGTGAAATTGCAAATTTTGTCCTTCAAAATTCGAAATTGCAAAAAACGTCCGTATTTTAAAATTTTAGTTCCACTTTTGGTCATTCGTCAGCTTAAAATGGCTAAAATACCTTTATGCAATTTAGCCACACCATAAGGACTATTTTTATAGTTCTCTCTTTCTATTATTATTATTACTATATTATTATTATATTATTATAATTTTTTATATTTCTAATTTTTTATTGATTTTAACTATTTAATTAATTAATAAATTTATTTATTTTAATAAATAATTTTCTTTAAAATTTAAAATTCTTTTTCTTAACAAATAAAAAAGTAAGAAAATGTATTTAAAAAAATATTTGTGTTTAAAAAGTAATAACAAATAAATTAAAAAATTTATTCACGCTATTATTATTATTATTGTTTTGGAAAATCACTTTAATATCTATTTTTTAAAAAGAATTTTAGTTTTAAATTTTTTAAAAGAACTTTATAAAGATTTTTTATTATTTTAAAAACAATTTTTATTTTTATATTAAAAAGAATTTAATAAAAATTAATTTACCTTTTTTTACTTTTTTAAAAAGAAGATTAATTTTTTTTTATTATGATTAACACAAAAAATTTTCTAAAATTTATCATTTTTTGTAAAAATTTAAATTTTTTAGAATAATTTTAAATTTTTAAATATGTTTCTGTACGGATAGAGGCCCCTTTAGGATTTCTTTCAGCTGATGGACGAGACCTCCGTCCAGCGGATTTATTGTTGCATAATTGGTCCCAAGGCAAAGACGCTTGCTTGGATGTTACGGGTGTCTCTCTATTTGCTGGTGCGGGTTTGGATTCGTGGGTCCCTGGGATTGCTTTGCAGACTGCTGCTCAGAAGAAAAGGAGGAAGTATTCTTCTATTTGTGCAGAGCACGGTTATTTGTTCATCCCTTTTGCCTTCTCTACTTTTGGGGAGCTTAATGAGGAAGCCTTGGTTACTCTTTCGCGTCTTAAACGCTTATCTGTTTGTCATTCTAATGATGCTAAGAGTGGCTCTTTTCTATTTTCTAGACTTGGTTTCTGTATTCAAAAGGGGGTGGGAGCGCAGCTTGTTTCGTGGCTCCATTCCAATTTTGTGTGATTAATAAATAAAAGATTCCATTGCTAAAGGGGTGGGAGCGCAGATTATCTCGAATCCCATCCAATTTGTTGTAAATCCTTTTTTGTTTCTAATAAAAAAAATTAATAATAATAATAATAATAATAATAAATATTACTCGAGGGAGACTTTTGCCATTAAAGCTCACCAGGTGGGAGTCTACAACTTTTGAGGGAGACTTTGGCCGAATCCTCTCTTAGTTTGTCAGTTGATGACAAAGACCTTGATTTGGGTGAGCGAAATATCAAACAGTGTAAGTATTTAAAAATTAATAATAATAATAATAATAATAATAACATAAATCGGGTGGTGGTATTCGTCCTATAGCTGTGGAAACTGTTTGGAGACGTTTGGTGTCCAAGGTTAGTGCTATTATGATTGGCCATTCTTTGGATGGTTATTTAGACGGTCTACAGTTCGGTGTTGGGGTGTCGGGAGGAAGTGAAGCTATATTGCATGCCGTGAATCGCTTGATTGAGGGTTATGGCGATGATGTTGGTCTTTCTATGTTGTTGATGGATTTTAAGAACGCCTTCAACTTGGTAGATCGGGAGGTTATGTTGCGAGAAGTTCGCTTCCATTGTCCTGTTATCTCACATTGGGTGGAATTTCGCTACTCTAACCCAGCTAGGTTGTATTATGGGACACACACATTATGGTCGTGCCAAGGGGTGCAACAGGGTGACCCTCTTGGCCCATTGCTTTTTTCTCTCGTGTTACATCCTTTGATATGTAAGATTCGAGACTCCTTTAAACTCTTCCTGAATGCATGGTATTTGGACGACGGTACTATCCTTGGAGATACTTTGGTTGTTGGGGAGGTTTTAAAGTTAATAATAGATGAAGTACCTGAGTATGGCTTGCACCTCAATGTTGATAAAACTAAAGTTTTTTGGCCAAAGGAAGACCCTCGAAGTAAGCTTGCAGGCGTGTTTCCTCTTGATATTTCCCGACCCATGCATGGTGTTAAATTACTTGGTGGGCCTGCCAGTGTGGATTTTGATTTTTGCAATGAGCTTTTGATGAAGAGAGTGGCTAAAACCATTGTGCTTATGGAGTCAGTTGCTAAACTTAATGATCCTCAGTGTGAGTTGTGGCTCCTTCGTTCTTGTACGGGTATTTCTAGGTTATACTTTACTATGCGCACATGCCCTCCTCGTGTCTTTGAGTCTGCTCAACGTTCTTTCGACGTGGCTCTTCGTTCGTCCTTAGAGCGTATTCTCACTGCTTCTGGACTTGGATTTGACGATTGGCAATGGAGGCTAGCCACCTTGCCCTTTGAATTTGGAGGGCTTGGTGTTTATTCAGCTGGGGATGCTTTAAATTATGCCTTTATTGCTTCACGTTTACAATCGGTTGACTTGCAGACTAAGCTTCTTCAACATACTGGTATTGTTACTCCCGGACCTACTTTTAATGAAGCCTTGTGTGTGTTTAATGCATCTATGGAGACTGACCTTTTGAGCAATCCAAGTGAGATCGCTGCCCCAAAACTCATGAAGAAAATGGCAGATATATATTTCACACGGATTACTAAAAATGTTGAATCCACATTTTCCTTATCTCCTCGACAGATGGCCTTATGGAAATCTCAAAGGGAGGATCACCCTCTAATTGGCTTAGGGCGGTTCCTATCTCTGGGATGGGACAAACTATGAACGGTAAGACTTATCGTTGCGTTTTGTGTTATCGGTTAGGTATCCCCTTATTTTCTATGTCGAAGCCTTGTTCAGCGTGCTCACGGGTTTTTGTTGGGGATATTTATGGGGATCATACGGTATCGTGTGTTGTAATTATTGGGATTAAGCATCGCCATAATATTGTACGTGACACCCTTGTTGACATTTATTATCGCTCGGGGATTTCCGTGGGTAAAGAAGTTGATATTGGACTTGGTGGGGTGTGTGACAAATCATTACGTCCAACAGATATATTACTTTATGCATGAGATGGAGGGCTTGATGTTTGTGTAGATCTTACTGGATCTTCGCCTTTGACCCAGATAAGGATGACTGATTTCGTGCACGATCGTGCAGTGGTGGACGCTGCAAAACGTAAACGTGTTAAGTATATGGATAAGTGTGCGGCTATTGGATATGGGTTTCTCCCCTTCTTTTTTTCTTCCTTTGGGGAACTGGAAGAAGATGTTGTTATCTTGCTGAAACGGATCTAGAAGTTCTCCATGGCTCAAGGCATTGGGGCGCGTGCGGCTGTTCATATATTTAATAGGATCAGTTTCTCTATTGCTAAAGGAGTGGGAGCCCAGATAGTATCTCAACTTTCCACTAATTTCTTGTAAATCCAATTATTCTAATGAAGTGATGTTAATAATAAAAAAAAAATAACAAAATAATAATAATAATAATAATAATAATAATAAAGTAATGGTTATTATGAAAATAATAATAATAATAATAATAATAATAGGATTTCTTGGTATTTTCGTGCAAAAGAGGCCCCTATGGGATTTCTTTCAAATTGTAAAAACTAGAAGGGGTGGTTGAATAGTTTCTCTTCGGTTTATGTCCTAATTAAAATTTCTTTCAATTAGGTTTGTCTCAAAACTACCTTTTACTTGAATGCTAGTTTCATAATGATTAGGTTCAATTCTAATGCATTAACAATGACAAATAGTAGATGTGTGTGATATGATAATAAGAGTAAGTAAATAGTAAGGAAAGAAACGACCTAATGGGAAGACACCAAGATTTATAATGGTTCGGCAACGAAACTCTATCTTCGTTTCTACTCCACTCATCGAGTACAACTTACTCAAGATTTCCACTATATCCACAAGCTCCCTTCTTGGCGGAGAAAACCTTACAACGTCGTTTACATTATTTTCCGACACTAAGCTAAATGTCGAGACCTAATCTTAGCTAGGACCAATCTACACAACGTCACCCACTTCACCATTTTACGACACAAGGCTAGATGTCGAGTTCTAATCGAAAGATAGAACAAATCTTCACAACGTCGCCTACTTCACTATTTTCCGGCACAAGGCTAGATGTCGAGTTCTTATCGAAATATAGAACCAATCTTCACAACTCTTCACTTTGAAGCTAAGTGAGAACTTCACAAGACACAACTACACATCACTTTATAGTTTAGTGAGAACTCACAAGACACAAACACATCACTTTATAGTTTAGTGAGAACTCACAAGTCACAACTTTTACAACTCAATAAAAAACATATCCAAATATACACATGCAACTTGGATCTACACAACACAAATCCACGTATAGACATATACAATGGATTTATACAAGACTTAATCCAAGTATTCACAAATACAATGGATTAGCACAACTAATCCAAGTATTCACAAATACATTGGATCTACACAAGACTCACATAAAACAAATGATGAACATGACTAGATCTTTAGGAGATGATGATCTTCATCAAGGTTTCATCTTTAATCACATTACAAGTGTGTGAGTGATCTTCTCTTTGGACAAGGTAAAAAAGGAGATTAAGGGGATAATCATAAGTAAACATACTTAACACATTAAGTGATCATTTACAAATGATTAAGAATTAGAAAGGAGACAGATAGTAGAAAGAGTTTCCAAAAAGGGTTGTTGAAAATGCAGATTTGATTCACTATTTATAGGATACGAAAGCCAACGACTTTCTGGTCGCGGTTCCTTAATTTTCCCGCGGTTCCTTATCACTAAGGAACCGCATAGGCATTAAGAGATCCGTGGTAGTAGAGTCTGCTCTCTTTTATCTTTTAGTAGGGGAGTAATATTTGAGGTAAGTTTTTACCTTCAAAGGATATTCCTATGGTATTTGGAATATACCATATTCAAATTTACATTTTTCTTTTTAATAAAACAATTTTTTAAAAAGAAAGTTTATTAAAAAATCTTTTGTTACATTTGACAAAATGTAAGTTTAAGACTAATCACTTTTATGATCACTAATCATGATTAAGATATGTTAGTGCAATACTTAAATGATTATTACTTTGTTGATAGTGTTTGTTAGATAATTCGTCTTATAATTGTATTTGACGATAAATGTCTTTTTAATTTGTCGTGATCAAAACTAAGAAAGATTAGTTAACACTAATAATGTTTTAGGCATTACTTTGCATTAACAATCTCTCCCTTTTTTATTACGATAAACTATAAACTCATTTATGTAAAATCCAAAATTATTCGAATTATCAGCGAGTTTATCACTATCATTTCTCCCCTTTTGTCAAAGCAAAAAGGTTAGCACAAGTCATTGAGGAAGAGAAGTATTGACTTTGCTAGAAGCTCCCCCTTAGTGTTTACTCCCCCTTTCTTGGGGCACTAAGTGAATGAGCTAAGGTGACATGTTACACAAAGGTTAGTAGAGAGAAAAGAAACACCAATGTATATATAGTCACTAACTACTAAGTAACTTGAGAGGGAGGAAGAAAAGAAATCTCAAATTAGAAGTAAGTGTTTGCTAAGTATGTCCAAAGAGGGTGTTTTGACAAAATCAAAGTTCAATTGGTGAAATAGAGGTAGAAAAGAAACATACATACTAATTGAAGTGATAATATGTCAAAGGGTTAGAAACTTAGAATTGGTGGAATCACCCAAAGGCAATTGTAAGTTTTAACATGATATACTCTAAACAGTGTGTGAAAAAGAATTGATGGGAAATGGAGTAACACACATAACATTCATATTACAAAAATATGAAAGAACATACAAGGGAAATATTCATACACACAAATATGAATATTTAACACAACAAATAAGAAAAATAAACAACATAAGCATAAACTACTCTATTAGTGATAATCCTCCAAGATTGCTTAAGTTTTTATTGACTCAAACAACTAAAACACAAAGTGTGCTTTAATTGGAAAAGTAAGACAGCGAGGCTTCATTCAAAGATTTGTTCATGGAAACAAACTTTGAGAGGAGGTCGAGTGAGAAGAAATTCAAGAAAATTTAGCTTGTCATATACATGAGCAAGTTCAATTTGTTGAAATCGACAACAAGCACACGAGCTTCCATTATGCAAAACAAAGTCGTCAGATGGGGGAGAATCATCAAGATGAGAAAGTGGTGGTGGAGAGGGAGATAATGGATAAGAAATATTTTCACAATTCCTAGTGAGATTTGGGAAAGAAGATAGGTCATTGAGAGGAAGTATGTTGCAAGATTTAGGTGGTGGTGGAAGAAATTCCTTTTCTCCGGTAATTAGATCGATTGAGAAAGTATCATTCAAATACACAATAGGAGATAAAGAGGAAGTCTTGCAAGGTTTGGGAGAAGAGGAATCATGATGATCCTTGTTCTTCTTGATCCAAACGGGTCAAACCAAAATTTTCGGTTTCTTGGAAAGCTTAGAAGAGGAAGCTTTAGGTTTAGAAGATTGTGACAAAGAATATGTCAAGGTTAAGATTAGAAGAGTTAAACATTGTGAGGGATGAGAAGATGAACTCCAAAAAGAAGAGAATTTAAAGAAAATAGACAAGGCAAAGATTTGAAATGAAAACAAAAGTTTTCAAGGAATGTTTAGCCAAAAATGTCGAACAAGGAATCTTGAAAAAGACTGTGGTCAAAGAAGAAAGACCAAAAACAAGCCAAAAAATGGCTTGATGTCCGCGGTTTCTTAAAACAACCTGTGGTTCCTTATATATAAGGAACCGTGCGACTTTAAGGATCCTCACACATTGGACATGAAAATGCGATTTTACAAGGTTTTTTAAAAAAATAAGACTTTTTAAAAAGAATTTGCAAATCTTGGATTTTTACCTCTTTTAGCACTAGATTATGCTTTGGTTGCACAAAAGGCAACACACTCACAAAGAGTGTCTTGACAAAGGGTGAAAAAATATTTAGATAACATTTTGATCCAATTTTAGTCAAGTTTTAAGAGGTTGTGATAGATTAGGGTTCAATTTTAAATAAAATTAAAGTTGATTAGTGTGAGCACATAGGTTAAAACACACAAATACGAAATCCATAACACATCTTCATGAAAACTCATGAAGGAAAGGAAATACAAGAAATGAAACAACAACTAACTATTACAAAGTTAGCTAAACTAGTTCTTGATAGATAGTCTTCCTTGGCTTGTCGTTCTTTTAAAACACATTTTTAGGAAAACATCATTTATCTCCTAGGAGGTGGAGGATTAGCAAATAAATTAAACAAGAAGCTTTGCAACTTAATGTGAGCCCTAATCATCTCCAACCTAAGGATATCAATGAGGTAGAAGTTGTTTAAGCAACAAGGACAATTGGTTCCATTGTGCATGAAATAGTCAAACAAGTGTGGATCACCCAAGAAATGAGAAATAGGAACACCCAAAAGAGGAGTGTTAGAGGGAGGAAGAGGAGGAGGCATGGTGTCCAATAGTGAGATGGGTGAATTTGGTGGAGTGAAAGGAGAGGTAACCAAAGGCTCAACAATGTCATTCACAATGGGAATGCTTTGGAGAGGTTGAGGGTTCACATCCAAGAGAGGACAAAGAGTGAATGGTGAGGACAATTCATTCATCCTAAATTGGAATGAAGAGGGGGTAGAACCATGAGAATGGTTAATACCATGAGTTGAGCTTGTCTTGCATGGTGCAAGAGGTGGTGAGGATGAGGAAGAGATGAGAATTGGAGAAATCTCACTCTTGGGTGTATGAAAAGATGAAGAACCAAGTTTAGGAAACTTGATCTTGATCTTAAGGTTTCTTTTGGATGAGGATTGTTTGGACGAATTTGATGATCTTGTGGACACCATAGTTGTATGTTTAGGTTTGGAAGAGGGTTTGAAGGATAGAAAAGAAGATCAAACAATGGAGGATTAAGAAGGGAAGGAGGTGATCCAAACTAGTAATGGGTTAAAATTATTTTGGTGAACAATGAAATTAGGTAGGCTAATTTGGGAAAAAGCTGGTCTTTTAGCAAAAAATTTATCAATGTTTACCAAGATTTAGAGAAAACAATGTAAAACAAAGATTCTGCCGAAATTGGAGCCTGTGGTTCCTTAAATAGGGTTGCGGTTCATTATCACTAAGGAACCGTCAGTCTTTAAGGAACCGTGGACAGTGGCCTCAGAAAAAGGATTTTCCAGCAATTTTCAAAAGCCCAGATTTTTTTCACAAGGATTTATTAAGCAAAAGTAGACTATTAACCAAAATCTAGAAACCTAACAAACACATAAAATGCACAAATTCATGCACATCGAAAGATCGATAGCATGAACGAATTATGATTAAAAATATCTAGTAATCCAAACACAAAGTATTAGTTAGATAACACCGAATCCTAAAAACAGGAAACATAGATAAATCCAAGAAACACACGTGGTAACAACCATGAGCAATGCTTCAACACACTTTAATTCAAGAGCATTTCTATATTGTCTTGATCCATTCCTTAGATCTTCTAGAAGGCGATGCTTAAGATAGAATTCATAGTCGGAATCAATTTCTAGAGATGACAATTAAGAGATGGTAGATGACAAAGTGTCATTAGAGTTGAAAGGAGAGACATCAAAGATGTGAGAGTTCTCTTGAAGGAAATTTCCATCTTCATTTGAATTTTGATTGGGTTCAAGTGAGAGGTTCCCTTCAACGGGAAGCATAACACGATCAACAAAGTGAAATGATGAAGCATTTAAAGGTGGAAAGTCAAGGAGAGTTTTTCTAATAAGGCGTGAGAGAATCATAGCAAAAGGGAGACTTGAATGAGACTTAACGAGAACATATTGAATTATTCTAGCTACGAAAAATGCAAGGTTGTATGGGATGGAAGTTGCAACACAATACAACATATGTGCAAGACAAACAGGCACATGGTTGCGATCACCACCGAGACACATTGCATTTTCCCTAATGATTTCGGCCCAGGGGATCATAAAATCATTAATATCGCTAGTGAGTAATTCCCAAGGAGCGAGAGCACGAATTTCTCCTTCAAGTTTACCAAGAATATGATGTTCACGAGGTTTTGCAATGGCACATGAAATGGCCGAAGGTGAAAGTAGCTCGGTCACATAATGAACATCAATAGAGGCCGATTCTAAAGAGTTGATACTCCAAGCATCGGTGAACCTACATTGACCTTTGTATGGAACATTAAGAATTTTTCCAAATTCTTCAAGAGTGTATACAAAGGTTTTCCCCTTGATGGAAAATCTTATCGATAAACCATTATTGATGCATATTAATGTGTATGAGCTAAAGAATTCCAATAGAAAGGAAGGAAAGATTGGCTCATCAATGTCAAGCAAGCAGTCAAAGCCAATGGATTTGAATAGGAATCGAATGAAGTCAAGTCCAAGGAAATTAGAAGGGACAATACGTCCTTCATGAAAGCTTCGATATTCTAGAGACCGAAAAGTAATTTTGAGAGAACGAGATTGACACAAGGAAGAAAGATTAGGCATGTATTCTCTAGTTTTCTCATGATCTTTATGAGTTTCTAAATGCATGATCAAGTACCTAAACATAAAACAAATATTGTTCTAATTACTCTTATTGTTACATAGTGACTTAAAAGTCAAACCCATGAGAGTGTGTTTAGTCAATTTCTTGATAAACAAAGGGTTAATCCTTATCATTCTCATGTTCACAATGAACTCAATTCATCATTGACTATAACATATGAGGTATGTAAAATCAATCATGAACTCGAACAAAGGTTTTTCAAAAAACATTTTTGGTAAGTATTAACAATGCAATTACCAATTTTGTTTATAGGTTCATATCAATTCCATCATTTAACCAAAAATATTTAGTTAAAATACGGACTGTTCTACAAGTGGATTTTAGTGAAATCTCAATGAATTTGAACCTAAGGAATCATAGTAATATAACCATGTCAACCCACATTCCTAACAAGGTTTTAATTCAACATTGATTTTAAAAATCCCCAATTATGAAAATAATAACCCTAGAACAAAATAGTTGAAATTGAATGAATGTACTTACAATTAATTGATGTTGGAAGAGGGATGAGTGAAACCCACAATTTGGAATCAATTAATCTTGAGTAAATTAGAACTTTTGAAGATTTAAGAATGGTGGAAATGCTGAAACCCGTCGCCTCTATGGAGAAGAAAGGGAGTGTTTGTTTGAAATAGTGTTATTTATTAAAAACTGATTAATTTAGTCACCTGGTGGTGCCGCGGTTCCTTATTGATAAGGAACCGTGGCTTGAACCATGACAATTAAAGAACTGCCAGCAGTGGCATGTTTTTAACAAAGAAAAACAAAGAAATTTTCAAAACCAATTTTTTCTAAAATACTTAAAATATATCGCCTTTTGGAAATCATTAGACCACTTCAATACTAGGGAATAATGCTTAAGTGAAGGATTACGAGTTGAATCGAGACCGAAAGAGACCGAAACGGAGAAACGACTACTCGTAGCAAAGAAGCAAAAGAGAGAGGACCCAAAAGGAGTGAATCAAGACCAAGGTCAATGCTAAAGAGACAAGTGACAATCTTCAAGTAGTAGTAACGAAGAGCTTGTGTCGTTTATAGTGGTTTAACACGTGTCTTTCCGGTGAAAGTCTAAACGGCTTTGGTAATGAACCATACCAAGCAATTTTGTAGAAATAGATTAAGATCATCTTCAAAAGTAGTCTTAATGCTATTTAAAACAATGAGCAAAGTATAGATTCACTTTCTCTCCCACATGATCGGACAATTATTATTGCTAGGTCATACAATAACAACATCCTTGGAATATTTCAATCTCAAATGTGTAATATCCTAACTATAACTTATGGAGTAGTTTGGTATCTCAAGGGATTAATCAATCATCCTAGAGATGAGCTCAATTGTACATATTACACATGATATAGGGCCTACTAACCGTATGGATGCAAACCATGAAAATCATGCTTGATACTTTAAGCTACTACTAACTCACTCTACATCTCCGAAGTGAGTCAAGTATCCAAGCAATGAAGGTTTGAGAGGGTATAATAATAGAATCACATACTAGAAACAAATGTCAAGGCAAGGATGCCAAAAACAACCACATAGTCAAGTAATGATAAAAAGAATGATCAATAGGGCATGCGGAAGGACGAAAACGTACCTTAGCCGCAAAGAGAATTTCAAGACTTCAAGGAGCCAATGCAAAGCCCAAACATGACTAAAGTGACTACCAAGTCTTCAAGGACTAGTATCACTCTCATCCATCTTGGTATCATCATTCAATGATGTTGGGAATCAAAGAAGATGAGTCTTCTACAAGTGAAAGTAACTCAATCCACAATCACTTAAGTGATTAATCTTCATGAGTACCTAAACATAGCAATACAAACTAGTAGATACATTTCAAAGATAAATCTAAAATATATAAATACTACTAATCAAGATGAGATGCTATATTACCAATTAAAAGATATATTTTTAATGAATAAATAGTTTTGACCAAAGAGAAACTTTAGTACAACGAAACTCTCTAATTTGAGGAGACTATGGATCGATCCAAGTTTTAAAGTACAATATACTTCAAAGACCTTGAGTGACCATCGCTCTGATACCAATTGTAGAAACTAGAAAGGGGGGGGGGGGGGGTTGAATAGTTTCTCTTCGGTTTATGTCCGAATTAAAATTCTTTTCAATTAGGTTTGTCTCAAAACTACCTTTTACTTGAAAACTAGTTTCATAATAGTTAGGTTCAATTCTAGTGCATTAACAATGACAAATAGTAGATGTGTGTAATATGATAATAGGAGTAAGTAAAGAGTAAGGAAAGAAACAACCTAATAGGAAGACACCAAGATTTAGAGTGGTTCGGCAACGAAGCTCTATCTTCGTTCCTACTCCACTCCTCGAGTACACCTTACTCGAGATTTCCACTATATCCACAAGCTCCCTTCTTGACGGAGAAAACCTTACAACGTCGCTTACATTATTTTCTGACACTAAGCTAAATGTCGAGACCTAATCTTAGCTAGGACCAATCTACACAACGTCGCCCACTTCACCATTTTACGACACAAGGATAGATGTCGAGTTCTATTCGTAAGATAGAACCAATCTTCACAACGTTACATACTTCACTATTTTCTGACACAAGGCTAGATGTCGAGTTCTAATCGAAAGATAGAACCAATCTTCACAACTCTTCACTTTGAAGCTAAGTGAGAACTTCACAAGACACAACTACACATCACTTTATAGTTTAGTGAGAACTCACAAGACACAACCACATCACTTTATAGTTTAGTGAGAACTCACAAGTCACAACTTTTACAACTCAATAAAACACATATCCAAGTATACACGTGTAACTTGGATCTACACAACACAAATCCAAGTATACACATATACAATAGATTTACACAAGACTTAATCCAAGTATTCACAAATACAATGGATTAACACAACTAATCGAAGCATTCACAAATACATTGGATCTACTTAAGACTCAAATAAAACAAATGATGAACATGACTAGATCTTTAGGAGAGGATGATCTTCATCAAGGCTTTATCTTTAATCACATCACAAGTGTGTGAGTGATCTTCTCTTTGGACAAGGTAAAAAAGGAGATCAATGGGATAATCATAAGTAAACATACTTAACACATTAAGTGATCATTTACAAATGATTAGGAATTAGAAAGGAGAAGGATAGTAGAAAGAGTGTCCAAAAAGGGTTGTGGAAAATGCAGATTTGATCCACTATTTATAGGAGACGAAAGCCAACGGCTCTCTACCCACGGTTCCTTAATTGTCCTGCGGTTCCTTATCACTAAGGAACCGCATAGGCATTTAAAGATTCGTGGTAGTAGACTCTGCTCCCTTTTGTCTTTTAGTGGGGGAGTAATATCTGAGGTAAGTTTTTACCTTCAAAGGATATTCCTATGGCATTTAGAATATGCCATTTACAAATTTACATTTTCCTTTTTAATAAAACATTTTCTTAAAAAGAAAGTTTATTTAAAAATCTCTTGCCACATTTGACAAAATGTAAGTTTAGGACTAATCACTTTTATGGTCACTAATCATGATTAAGATATGTTGGTGCAATACTTAAATGATCATTATTTTGATGATAGTGTTTGTTAGATAATTCGTCTTATGATTGTATTTGACGATAAATGTCTTTTTAATTTGTCATGATCAAAAGTAAGAAAGATTAGTTAACACTAATAATGTTTTTAGGCATTACTTTGCATTAATACAGATGATGGACGAGACCTCCGTCTAGCGGATTTATTGTTGTATAATTGGTCCCAAGGCAAAGACGTGTGCTTGGATGTTACGGGCGTCTCTCCGTTTGCTGGTGCGGGTTTAGATTCTTGGGGCCCCGGGGTTGCTTTGCGGACTACTGTTCAGAAGAAGACGAGGAAGTATTCTTCTATTTGTGTTGAGCACGGTTACTCGTTCATCCCTTTTGCCTTCTTTACTTTTGGGGAGCTTGACGAGGAAGTCTTGGTTACTCTTTCGCGTCTCAAGAGCTTATATGTTTGTCATTCTAATGATATTAGGAGTGGTATTTTTCTATTTTATAGACTTGGTTTTTGTATCCAGAAAGGGGTGGGACCGCAGCTTGTTTCTCGACTCCCTTCCAATTTTGTGTGATTAAAAAAAAAACTAGAGCTAATACTCCCTCTGTTCCAAAATTGTTATCCACAAACAAGAAATACACAGTTTAAAAAATTGCATTAATTAATGCTTTGATTTCTACGAAAGCATACAAAAAAGTTTTACCCTTTCATAATTAATTAATATTTTTTACTTTTATAAATATCAATTTAAACTAAGGGCAATATAATAAAGTTAAACAAAACCAACTATTATTTTTAAAAATGGCCAATAATTTTGGGACAACCGAAAAAAAAGATTGACAATAATTTTAGGACGAATTTA
The DNA here is from genome assembly GCA_025667525.1 of Glebionis coronaria. Lineage (NCBI taxonomy): Eukaryota > Viridiplantae > Streptophyta > Magnoliopsida > Asterales > Asteraceae > Glebionis > Glebionis coronaria. Next base: position 632,079,607 of record CM046875.1, on the reverse strand, counting down.
GTAAATACAAACCTGTTAATTATCGTATGATTTTAATGTCAGAAATTGCCACACCTAATCATACTCCCTTGTAAGGCATATTGACATGTTATTTGTAGAATACTTGAAATTTTAAGCTACAATATACTAAGTCATTTGTACAACATACTAAGCCATTTTTAGAATACTTGAAAAAAAACATGAATTATAACATATATTACATTAAACTCTATCATTAAAATACCCATCACTCTAATTTACAATTAAAATAACACATGGTATAATTATTAATACTTAAAAATTTCAAGTTACAATTAAAATAACACATGGTATAATTATTAATACTTAAAACATGTAATTATACTATTAAAACAACATATCGCATTAAATTTTATAATTAAAACACCCTTCACCATATTTTACAACTAAAACAACACATTGTACAAGTATTAATACATAATTGAAATCAATTAAAACATAAAAGCATAATTTAATACTAATTAATACATAATAATTAATACATACTTAAAAGTAAAATTATTTAATACTAATTAATTAATATAACTAATATACCTCATCTTATCTTAGTATCTTACAAAAGAGATTACTATATCTTTCTTCATTTAATGAACAAATTTTAAGTAATCCAACTATTATAGCACATTGTACAACATTTAATGCAAAAAACTATAAACATGTATTAAAATCTATTTCTTTATTAATGTAAAAAAAACTTATGTAATGCAATTATTGAAGCACATTATATAATATTTAATACAAGAGTAATACATATTATTATATTCTCTTTCTTTATTAATGTCACAAAATTAAGTAACACAACTATTCAAGCATACCATACAACTTTTAATATAACCTTTCAACACAAATATATATAATTTATATAATATTAATACAAGTTAAAAGGCTAGAATTACAACATTTAAATACAAAAATACATTAAACACTAATTAATACTACTTTTAAAACACTTATTACTCAAAAGTACAACAACCTTTTAACTTGTAGGCGGAATTAATCGGTGATTAATCGAATTGGTATTTTTAGTAAATTTTTGGTATTTTTGGTAAGCTTTAGGTATTTCTAACGAGTTTTAGGTATTATAGGCAATATTAGTCTTAAAATACAACTTATCATACATATAAATAGTTATTATAATTTATAAACACAAGTTTACAATGAGTTTTCTGTATTTTTAGCCAAATTTGCAATTTTTCAGCAAGTTTGACATCTCCTTACCGCCGTTGACCACGGTTGACCGCTATTAATCGTCTTTTCATTAATCCGCAAGGTTGAGGGCCTTGTAGCTATTAAGCGGCCTTTTAGACCTTTTTTTGCAACACTGAAAATACATAAAAACACATAATTAATCTTAGTTTTAAAACACTTATTACTCAAAAGTACAACAACATTTTCACATTTTATAATATAAACAAGATACAACCAATTAAAATATAAATCAAACATATTAATCAATTATGTTCAAATAAAAAAACATAACCAACTACATAAAGTTTTTCAAACCGTAAATTGTCGTTTTTCGAAATGTTTTTGTAAGAGAAATATAAAAATAAAAAAAAAGTTCGTCGAAAATTATGTTAAAGTGTATCTGTCACCGCAACGCGCGGGTACCCTGCTAGTTACTTAAAAATACAATTATATATACACATTGTACACCAATTAAAATCATATATCTATAGGATCACATGTATTTTGTCTATAAAAAATAATGGTCTGCATAGTTTTGAAACCGAACTGAACCAACGAGTCACAATCAGTTCAACTAGCGAAAAAACCGTCAGAATAAGAACCAAAGAGGTTTCATCGAAACCGATAAAAACATTCCCATTACATAAATATGTACTATTTAAACAACCCATAAACCTGTACTACTTATAACTTATAACAGAGATTGCACTTTGTCTCTAAATATTAAAATAGTACACGCTTACTTTGTGGTACAAACTTGTACAACACAAAACTTTATAAATTTATTTCTTTATTGATTGAGAAGCAATACACATTAAATGAGAAAGTTAATACAAATTAATATATAACAAGAACACATAATTATTGTTATAAACTATAATTTTTTACATAAAATTATTTAAATTATTTACAAGTGTAAGTTTAATATTAAATGTGAATTTGATTTTGAATAATTCAATTCTTTTATAAATTTGCATATTCAAAAACACATATCGTGTATGTATATATTTTAATATAAATTTAGTGAAATACTAATAATTTTGCTAATTAATTCAATTAAATTGTACATATCAAAATAAGAAGATTTTAAAATTATTACAATATTTGAAAACTGAACACATGTAAACTACAAATTTTTATATATTTACAAGTTATATAATATACGACGAATGTTATAAAGAGATTCAAATACCTTTAATAATCAATTATCACAATTTCATAATACTATTTTTATATAGAGTGATTTATTATTGCTTAAAGTTATCCAACTTAAAACTATCATTATAATTTATAAAAAGTTATTATCAAAATATATATATTTCGTTGAATTTTAGTTTCACGATACCTGCAGGCGCAACACGCGGATAACACCTTTCAAAGTAGTATAAAAGTGAAGAAAAAGATATGAGAAAATGAATAATGCTTAGATAGTGGCCTCCTCTATCAAAAACACACACACACACATATAAAAACACACACTAAAAACCCCATTTCATCATCTTCATCTTGTTGTTGTTGTATGAACCGACAATGAGCAGCACCACAAACAATAACAATAACAATAACAATACCAGTGATGGGTTTGTAAGAGCAGATCAAATAGATCTAAAATCACTAGATGAACAGCTGGAAAGACACCTCAGCAGAGTATGGACTATGGAAAAAACCAAGAAACCAAACCCACAAGAATCCAGTCACACCATTACCCGACAAGAATGGGAGATCGATCCTTCTAAGCTTTTGATCAAAGCTGTTCTTGCTCGTGGGACTTTTGGTACTGTTCATCGTGGTGTTTATGATGGTCTTGATGTTGCTGGTTAGTTCATCTTTTTTTAAATCTTTTTTTATGAGTTTGATTTGAAATGGTGTTGTTAATTTGTGAAAGTCAAAGATGGTCAACGTTAATTTAAGGTTGACTTTTTTAGATATGGTGGTTGATGTTTGTTTTATAAAAGTGTTTGAGGTGTAGGTGTAAACAATAGCGGTTAGTAGTAGCACCATAGTAGGGGTTTGTTTTTTAAATGTGTTTTTGGTAGCGGAGTTGTAGCTGTAATTATAATGTGTGAAATGACGGTAAAAGTTGGTTGGAATTTGAAAGCTTCTGTTAGTGGTGTTAGGGGGTGTTTGTTTTGGCTTATGAAACATAAGCCGAAATAAGCTTATGTTACATAAGCCCCAATTTCGTGGCTTATTTTGAGACTTATTGGCTTTATACGAGTTTATTATGATATGATAAATGTATATAAGCCCGTAAGTCTCGAAATAAGCCACAAAATTGGGGCTTATAAAATATAAGCAAAAAATAAGGCAATTTCGGCTTATATTTCATAAAGCTCAATTTTGTGGCTTATCTTGAGACTTATTGGCTTATATAAGTTTATCATATCATAATAAACTTATATAAGCTTATAAGTCTCAAAATAAGGCACAAAATTGGGGCTTTTGAAACATACACTCATTTCGGCTTATGTTTCATAAGCTTAAACAAACACCCCCTTAGAAAAGTAGTGCGGAATTAGGATTAGAAATTATGAAATCGTGAAAGTCAAAATTGGTCAAAATGAAATTAGGGTTGAGTTTTCTGCAGGTGAAGCTGTGGATGATTCTGGTTCAATTAAATATTTTGATTGTCGGTTATTTGTATAGTAGGGTATGGATGTGTAATATTTTGAATTTTAAGACGATGGATAATGTACAATGTGATGATTTATTGGTCTGCTAATTGATTATGTTTTGTATGTCCTTAGTGAAATTGCTGGACTGGGGGGAAGAGGGTCACCGGGCGGAGGCTGAAATACAATCTTTGAGGGCAGCGTTTACTCAAGAAGTGGTGGTGTGGCATAAGCTTGATCATCCTAACGTCACCAAGGTTATAATTCACCATCCACAAACTTTCTATTTGAGCGTAACTGTTTGCTGTTTTTTGGAAATGTACGGACCACTAGATATTTTTGTTTGGTGAATGTACGAAATCCGTACCAAAGGTGATTTTGCATGTTAAACTTTAGTGTCGTTTATGTCATGTTAGGTTTTAGCTTTCTTAAGTTTGGTATACTTTTATATTATGAGAGAATTAGGTTATAAGGACAAATATAAGGAAATGTAGGTACGCGTAAGATCCTGTATGGTTCTAGTTTAGATTTTGCTTTAATGGAGCCAACAGTGACGTACTATGATTTGTTGTTCCGGTTGGCCCTAAACACAACATAATGTATATTATATACAAACAACTCATTGATGTCTATTACCAAATGTATATAACAAAATAACACAAGCATCATCTATATTGTTCATACATATGCGTTAAATTGTATACGAATAATAGTTCATGAAAGAACCACCAGTGCTAGAATAGGTAAAGATATAGTCATCTTACAATTCAAAGATAATAGCTAGATAAGTACTATTTGGCTGGTCATAATCCCATAACGCACCCAAATCCTTAATACCCCCCCTGGTAGCAAAGTCTTAGTATCATATAATGGAAGTTTTGGTCAAACCAAAAGTTAAATTCATATTTCTGATGGTTTGATGCTAACTGTATCGCATACAATGTTGCAATGCAGTTTATAGGTGCAACGATGGGTTCATCAGAGCTCCAGATACAAACTGAAACTGGTCAAATTGGGATGCCAAGCAACATCTGCTGCGTTGTTGTAGAGTATCTTGCTGGGGGTAATTTGAAATCTTACCTCATAAAAAACCGCAGAAAGAAGCTAGCTTTCAAAGTAGTTGTGCAAATTGCACTCGATCTTGCAAGAGGGTATGCCCCTTTAAATCTTTATGTTCTAGTTATTTGCTTTAGGTCAAATAAACAATTCCGTAATATCAAAACTTAAAGTGATTTAGTTCCAAATTCCGTATGTGTTTCCCGTTGGTTGCATTAATCACTGTATTAACGTCTGTCTCAATATTTCACTAATTTTCGAAGGATCCAATGTCAATCTAGTTAGAATTTAGGTTATTGACCTGATACAGTTGCGTGTTTGTTGACTTTCACTAGGTTGAGTTACCTGCACTCTCAAAAGATTGTGCACAGAGATGTGAAGACTGAAAATATGCTGTTGGACAAAACCAGAACTGTTAAAATTGCTGATTTTGGGGTTGCTCGTGTTGAAGCCTCCAACCCAAATGACATGACTGGTGAAACTGGGACCCTTGGTTATATGGCCCCCGAGGTATATTCTCTATCTTCCATGAATTTAAACCAGTATCATAAAGTTAGAGATGGCAAGATGAGTGGTCCACGGTTCTTTTTGTGTTGACCCACAGACATTTTTGTTCATTGTTTTAATTATCATCTGAATAGTCAACGTCTAATATATTATTACGGTCGGTTAAATCTGTGAACAAGTTCAATATAGAAGGTTGTCTGCAACGCATAAACAATGAATGGACTTTGGTCCACGGTTCTTTTTATGTTGACCCACAGACATTTTTGTTTATTGTTTTAATTATCATCTGAATAGTCAACGTCTAATATATTATTACAGTATTCGGTTAAATCTGTGAATAAGTTCAATATAGAAGGTTGTCTGCAACGTATAAACAATGAATGGACTTTGGACTACTTTCAACCTGTTGTTTTTTAGCTAAATATCTTATTTGACCCATTTGAGGGATCAAGATTGATGTCCTTACTTTTTATCGCTTAACTATTAATATGATGATGTTAAACAAATGATAGGTATTGAATGGGAACCCGTACAATAGGAAATGTGATGTGTACAGTTTTGGCATCTGTTTGTGGGAAATATACTGTTGTGATATGCCATACCCTGACCTCAGTTTCTCAGAAGTAACTTCTGCTGTTGTTCGCCAGGTACAACAACAATTCTGTATATGTTTTAAAACATGCATTTTTTAAATATGGTTTTTGGGTACTGTATATATTTTGTTGGTCTAAAAGTGATAAAAAAAAATACGTGCAGAATCTAAGGCCGGAAATGCCAAGATGTTGCCCAAGTTCTCTTTCAAATGTGATGAAGCAATGCTGGGATGCTAGTCCAGACAAACGACCTGAAATGGATGAGGTTGTAACCATGTTGGAGGCAATCGATACTACAAAAGGTGGAGGCATGATTCCTGGTGATCAAGCTCAGGGTTGTCTTTGCTTCCGTAAGAAGCGTGGTCCGTAAAAGACTTGTGTTGAAAAGATGGTATATTATTGATATGTGAATGTCTCGAGATTCGACTTGGTTTTTGGTAAGTTGAAAAAGAAGTAAGAAATTTTTAATAGATTTGAAAATTGGGAATATTTTAGATGGTGGATTGGTGTAGTAGACTAGGTGGTATTATGCTACATTGCTGCTACATGTTTGACTTATGTAAATCTTTGTGTTTTAATTTTCTAGTATTCATGTTTGCTGAGAAAGTTAAAACTATATTAATGAATCCTTATTAATTGGGTGCAATCTTTTGTTTCTTAAGATCAGGTAACTGATGTTTCTAATAAGTACTTGAGGAATTAATAACATGAAGATTGTTAATTGCAAAGTAGTATTACATACAAAATTAACTCTTAGATACATTCTTTTATTTCAACTGAAGCCATTTTTTTATAATCCTTTTAGAACATGACTTCTCAATAGCTTCGAAAATACCCTGAACTCTATGTAGGGCTGCACAGACAACTGCTTGGTTACAACAACTCTTAAGTGTCACCCCACATTTTATGTCGTAAGTAACTGAAACTGAAAAACTAGCCAAGCTTGTATACTGCGAACATGCTTAGATTCGTTTGAATCCATAAGCACCGGATGCTTATTATTGAAAAAAATAAGTCCTTGATGCTTAAGCCTTAGATGACATTTGAACCTCACTTCGGTCATCATCGTCCCATTTGGTCGAACTGTAGTATGTTGCATACAACACTAACTGAACTATTGCTGATATTGATCCTAGACCATTTGGAACCTAGTTGCGTATAAGATCCAAGAAACGTATTAGTGCATAAGAGATGTGACGAATAACTGTAAGAATTTTTGACAATGAAAAGATTAACTTACCAAAATGTAGGGATCGAACTGGAGAAGAGCATATACACACCATACAATACTGTTGGCGAAGGACGCAAGCGACAATGTCAATGGCATGTATCTGACGCTCTTTGTCTTGATCACCATTCTCTGTTTCCCAGTTTAACGTACTTTAGTAAGCGTATGAGCGATGACATCAGTTAGTTACTTATAGAAAAACAAAAATAAGAGCTTACCATGACGGTCAATGGTGATGCGTACATAAGTATGTTGAATACGATGCAAATTAATCCAACGATCATAGATCTTTGCTCATATGTATGGAAGAATGTTAATGTAATAGCAACAACAGCGGCCGTGAAAAGCGCTTCAATGATGATAATGATGATAATCTTCTTCTGCATTTTTTTTAAGATTTTGAAAGGTTAAATTCGTGCACACGAAATAAAAAGTAAGTTAATATAAGCACAAGGAGTGAATGTGCGCGTACTCGGCCACCCCAAGTAGAATAGGTGAAGAAGATCACTATGAAGACGGTTTCAATAACGAGTCCAGCACCATTGATCGTGATGACCAAAAGACTGTCTGGATGGACGATTGGCAGACCGTAGAACATCCACATTGCACAATTTAGCAGAGTGGCAACATATGGATCTGGTTTGAAGGCTTGAACTGATTTTGCTTTAATAATCGTCATAAACGTTGGACTGCATTTATGTAGAAATTACAGCAAGACATAGTTACAAAAACTGTATACTCAATTAGCATTTTAGAAAAAACTTTCTTAAATCAGGGATGTTTGTTTAAGCTTATTTATGGTTTACGAGCTTATAATTAGACCGTAAAACATAACGTGCTAGTAAAAAAGATCAGAAAATTTACATAGGCGAAAGAAACAGAATGAGCGAGATAATGTTCCCTGCAACACCAAGGTGAAACAAGTAAGTAATGTATGTTTGGATTGAGATCTCAATCTTTTTAAACAGAAAGTAGTGTAACGAACCGAGAACTCCAACAAGGGTTCTTAATGTCTCGGTATCCATAGTATTGTCTGTCTTTTAAGCAGCGAACGCGAGAAACACAACAAACAGTTACAAAAGATGTATAAACAACAGAGATGAAGCTCAGATAGTTAGATCCAAAACATGTGGAGATGAAAATGTAATGAAAACTTGTTGAATGGAGATGAAAAGTTACAGGTCAAGTAACAATGTACTTATAATGATATATGTTGTTTAAGACAAGTCCTAAATTAGAAAGTATGGAAAACACTGCCTTCACTTTCGTTAAGTTGTTGATGAGACGAGTTTTTCGTAGATCAATTTTTCAAATTTTTATGTGTTTATTGCATCAACTTTATTCACAGATTAATATTTGCAATTATTCATGCATTACCATTCACATATTTTGCTCACCTGGTTTTGGTCAACTATAATTTTCTACTTTCAAAATTCAAACTACATATAGATACTGGACTATTGCTATTTTGGTCTATTTCTTATAAATTTCGTGGGTTTTTATTTATATATTGAACAAATTTGCACTTGTATCCTTACATTCTGTCAGTTTTTGGTATTATGTTATCAAACCAGGATTAAAACTAACGACTATATAAATGTTTTTAATCGTAATATAACTTAGCTAAAAAGTGAATTAAGACGAAGATTAAAAACATATTTTTATGGATCGAATGCATTTTAGATTCATTGAGGAGAAATCAATTTTTTTTTTAAATTAGCACTGAATTGAAAAAAATCTATAAATGTTCCGAACACCACGGAACATCTCTAACTCCCTCCCTGCAGGTTCATTGTGGATCAAGTTACAAGCTTTAGTCACCTTTTAGTTTCCATGTCATTTATATTTTTAAGGGTAAACTATAAATTTCATCCATCGATTTTGCGAAAATGGTAATTTTGCCACTTAGAGTAAACTTCAATCAATTTTATCACTATATTTGAAAATATCATGCAAAACAGCCCCCGAGTTAACTTTTTTTCGACTTTTCGTCGTTTTTTCCGTTAACTCCCACACGTGCCTGCCACGTTAGGGCACTTTCGTCATTTCCACTCGTACCAGTCACGTTAACACTCTTCCACCTTTAATTTCGTGCAAAAAACGTCCCCGAAACAAATGACCTACTTTTCCTTCCCGTCATTATTAAACCTTATTTCCACCGTATCTTCCCGTCAACACTCTCAAGGACTAAATTTGCAACATCGACATTGAAACTTTCACTAGTATCTCTACATTAAATACCCTAAATACTATCAATACATACTGGTTCAACTTAAATTCGTACTGCCAACACAAATCTCAATTCAACTGCTTATCAAGTAGCTCTAATGGCGTATCAGAAAGATGTCGTTTTCAAAATGCACAATAATGAGTTTTTTGTACATGGTCCATTGAGGTATGTAAATGGCAATCGTAGCCAAATTTGTGGGTTTAGTTCCGAGACCAGGATACTTACAATTGGCCCAAATCATATCTTCAGAAGTCTTGGCGATGTGGAAAAATGGGCTTTGTTCTTTTGTTTGCCTAACAAATCACTAGAAGAAGGTTTGAAGTTGATTTACACCGACAATGATGTGCATACGATGTTGGAACTGGCTTGTAAGAATGCTTCAATTGATTTGTATGTTGTTTACAAGAAATAAAGACTAGCTTAGTATTATTTCAAGAACCTTGATTAGATTTAGAGGATGCAGATGAGGATTATTTGGGATGGGTATAAGATGATGCTAGGTTGCGTTTCTATAGTTCAACTCCTTTTGCGACTGAACATCCTTTTCAAAAAAGGAAGAGGAACAATAGCAACCAAACTCAAGATGGTAAAAACAAAAGATTGAAGAGAGTGGCTGTCGTAACAAAAGAAAGAATTAGTGATGGAAAGGGCAAAGAGAAGAAGAACACAGAGGGGAAACATACGAGTACTGGAAAAGGGAAACAAAATGTGAATGAGGGTGCCAGTCAGAATTCATTGGTGAAGAAGAAGAGAGCATTAGAAAAAGGTAAATGGATCATGGTTGAAGAGGATTCGAGTTTTAACCCAAATGTTGGTGCTCTAAGAAGGTGAACTAGTATTGTCATTAGAGAGGGTGGATCTCTGAATGTTAGTAGTAGGTCTATAAACAGTTTGAATGTGGGGGGTCTGCTTTTGTTGATAATGTGGCCGGAAATAAAGGCCATATAAAAAGGTTTGTTGTGCTTGGTGTAAGAGCTTCTAACAAGTTATATGAGTGATGAGACTGTATTTATACATAGTCTCATCGTCCAAATCGGGCTTAAAACGCTTAAAATATCGTCAAAATACCCATATATGTGCCTATGTTTGTTCATTGTGTATTTTAGGTATGGATATCGTGAATTCACCAAAAGATCAAAGGAATCAAGCAAAAACGAACACGGGAAACGAAGCCGCACAAAGAACCGGGCCCAAGTTTTGAATTTCCAAAAATAGTCCTTGAAGTTTTGAAGATTGGCAAGAATGGTCCCTCATCTTTGGAAAATTGTCATCATTTAGCCCTCCAAAAATGAAGTTATACAAGAAAGATCCCTCAAGTATCAAGACTTGTCAAAAGAAACCCTTGAAGAATGCAAATTTTGCATTAGAAGTCCTTGAAACAAGATTACAAAGTTTTTGGGCCAAAATTGACAAGCTGTCTAAACATTAAACAAAGGAAAACCATACTTGGCTGAGGAAGGAAGGAAATGAAATGAAGAAGGAACATTGGGGGCCAAACTTGTTAAAACTAAACCCATATCCACATTTAACCCAACCATACCCGTTTTTACCCACCCATATCCACCTTTATACCCGACCAAGCCCAAACCCAAGCCCAGTCAACACCACCCGACAACCTTGTCCACATCACCCCCCACCATCCACTCACCTTCGTCCACCTCACCTCTTCTGCCTTGTCACACCCCACTAATACCTTAAACTAATCTTCCCACCAAAACAACTTTTTTAAAATCATTAACCCAAAAAACAGATTAAACAACACTGTTTAATTACCCTCAATCCCTAAAACCCTAAAATCTTAAACTCTTCTAATCAAAGGGGTATTAAGATTAATTGTCCAGAAATGCAATTAAGGGTCACCTAACCTAATCCCAACTCCCAAAACCATGTCACTCTCACCATAGTGGCCCCCCCCAAGGTCCCCTGTCTACCCATTTTTGGCAAAATTAGCATCTATGCAGAAGATCAACGTCTCCTAGCAATTCCTTCCTTCCAAAGAGTCCATTAAACGGTTCAAGATCAAAAACCCAAGCTGGCATCCATCATCAATCACGTGAAGATTTTTTTTGACCAATTTCAAATCTCAGTTGACCAAGGGCAATTTTGGATATTCATTGTATTAGGGTTTCATGTAGTTAGTTCTTCTAGTAGTTTCCTCTAGTTAGTATAAAATGAGGTGGTTTGTGCCTCATTTCAATGTTCCAGTTTTTATGTAATCTTCAAAGCCTATTAATGATAATGAAACGTTTTCAATATTACATATAACTGAGTTCCTTCATCTGTTTTCTTAGTGTAATTTCCATTTTAATTTGCTAGATATTTAAATTTTATCAAGGTTTCGTTTGTTCAAAAAGATTTCTCAAGAGGCATATTTCTTTTAGATTTTTCAAAGCTTTCTAGCTAAGCTTATGTGGAAGTGAAAGTGGAAGCATAAGCTTGCTAGATGATTCATTGTTAGGTTTCAAAAAGGTTGTTTAAACTGATTCTAGTGTTTCAAAGTTTGAGGGTATCAAAGGTTTCAAAATCTGTTTTCTTATTTTGTACTAAGCTCTTACTGTACAAAAAGCCATAAGCTCTAAGCTTATGGCCTTTTGATACTTGAACTTGCTTTTCTGTTGGTTGTGCTTGTGCAGGGTACAAGTAAAACAAGACCATTCTCCTTTCATTGTTTTTATAGAAGATATTGTGGGTGTGTTTGGGACTGTTGTGGTCCCCACACCTGTTCTCTACATTCAGCAAACTCTCTCTCACACTCTCATGAGCTCACAACAATCATCAAAGTCATTTAAAGAAGGCCTCAGCCCCAAGTAATCAGGCTTGAACCCTTTTTATGATTTTTATGCTTAGTTGAGTGATTCACATGTTTTTGGTGCTTAAGCTGTTCACATGCTTTGCTTGTTGTTTGTTAATGCTTAATTATTGATTATATGCTTGTTTAATTAGGTTAGGATCAGTTTAGACAAGTTTGTTAATCATTTGCTTTGATAATTGTCACCTACTGATTTTAAGGGGGTGTTTGGGGTTGGGGTTTTAAGCTAAGTAAACTGAAAAGCTTGGGCTTATAATTTACCTAGACATATTCCAGTAGGATAGTTAATAGCTATAGAATATTTGGTTTGAGTTCAGTTGGGTTTGTAAGCATTTGCATGATAATAAAATTGTTAACATAGCCTAATCAGCAAAGTGCCTTCTACCTGCTTGTTTTAGCTTAAATTAGTTATCCATTTTTGTTGACTGCTAGCTTAGGGTGTCATCTAGGGCTTTAGTCAAGGTTATTTGTGATTGGTGAATAGATAGGGCAAGTTTTGGCCAAGTAAAATCCACCAAATAGCAAGTAAAATTTGTCACTGTAGCACAGCCCCCTAGTATTATAACAGCAACTCAATTTGGCCTGTTTTTGTGATTTTCCTGCATTAGACTTGAGTGTTTTTCTGCTCTAATTGACTCCCTACACTCCACTGAGTGTAGGGGTGCCTTTGTTGTCATCCAAAACCAAGTAACAAGCAAGAATCAAGCTCAAACACCACCAGATCCGTTTATTAACACAAGCAGTGGGAACTCCTTTCCCACTGCCTTTGTATTTGTTGCCACTGCTTGCACAAAAAGACAGAAACATAAGAAAGGTCACTATCAGATTCTAAGACTTTTGTCTTTAGTGCCCTTAAATAGGAGTTAGAATTCCATTCTTTTTTCTATATTTTTCTTTTTTAATTCTTAATTTTTTAGTATAATTTATTTTTATTCTACTGTTCATTTTATATTTTTTAGATTATTTAGCATTTTTAATTACTTTTAATCAATCTGTTTTTGTCATTTAGTGTAAAAAAGTCATATTTTTCTGTTTTAAAATTTTTTATAGATTAAGAATATTAATTTAAGATTTTTAGTTTTAAAATTAGTTACTGTTCATCTTTTTAATTATTTTTTATAATTAAAATAGTTTAATTAGGGTTTAATTATTAACTAGTTTTGGCTTTTAGTGCAAATTTTTAATTTTTTCAAACTTCGTTATTTTTCTACTGTTCATTAGGGTAATTTAGGATTTTTAAAATTGTTAGATTAATTTTGCCATTATTTTATTATTTTTTATGATTATTTTAATTTAAAAATAGTTTTTAGTGTTTAAAAAATAGAAAAATAGTTTTTAAAATTTAAGAAAAATAGTTTTTAGTCTTTAAATAATATAAGTTAGTTATTAGTTCAATAAATTAATATTTTGGGCATTTTGTTAATTATATTTAATTTTTGGGCTTTAATTAGCATTAAAAATTGAATATTTAATTAATAAAAGGTTTTAAAATATATTTGTTGGATTTTTATTCTTATTTATATTATTTAAGACTTAGTTTAATTTTTTAATTAATTTTTAGGTTTTAATTTTTAATTTTGTCACGTTTTACGTATTTACGTCATCGTTTTACGTCAACGTCGTAGCGTAATCGTAGTCGTAGCTCGTCTTTACTTTTTCTCTCTTTTAACCAAAAACGTCACTAATCCAAACATTGTTATTTTACATAATTGGCACACTTAATACACACCTCCTTCGAGAACGAACTTGGAATTTATTCGGTTTCGCGTTTTTCCTAAAACGTGCAACTTAATACTTGCCGCTTTTATACGTTGTTTTCCTAAACGCGTATTTCTACACCTATCAATGAGTATCAAGATTTTAAGATCACTAATTGCGTACTAGGTCTTAGAGCACCAACATATGTGGAAAACCAGTGAACTAAAGATGGCTGTTACAAGGAGTGTTTGGGATAGTGTATATGATTATTCCGAATACTTTGTAACTAGATAACACTATTTTTAAGGAATGTCAGGGAATTGTTTTTGTTAAAAAAAACAGCTTATAGCTTATAATACGCTTATTGTTGTCTGTTAGCCTCAAAATATTGAGTCAAACACGAATGTTCGGTCATAGGTTTATATTGTAACATTTAGTAAAACGTTGTAATAGTTAGTTAAAATAGTCGTGACATTACGGGCTTGATGGCTAGCTTAAAAGGCCTCTTTCAAGGTACTAAGCATTTATTCAAGCCGGACCCAATCAAACTATAGCCCATTAAGCCACATGTAGCTAGGCTATAAATACCCTTCCTAGCATGTTAGGAAGGGTGTTGGTTGTCTCATTTTCTACTCTAATCTCACAAAAGTTTAACACACACTTCTCTCTACTTTCTCTCTCTAGAAACCTTCCATCTTTTATCTACCTTTCTTTCTTCTTTATTCGTGTAGTATCATCTCATATTATTAAGGACAACAATTGGTATCAATCGTCATGGGGTAGTTTTGTGATTCGTTGTTGCTATAATATTTGGTTCGTGTGATTTACTCCTATCATCATCTCGAATTCAAGTATTTTCTTGTTTTTCGTTGTGTTTCGTGTTCTAAATCATACTATAGATTATCTACATACTTGTGGTAAGATTTTGGTTACTTTGGTTTGGATTGAAACACGAATTCCTAGGTAAAGTTCTCATTTTTTTTTGCCTAAAAGTCTCGAACTCCTTACTTGTTACGATCTGAATATTGCGATCGCATAAACCTGGGGTTTCTACTTGCGATCGAATATCACGAGCACTCGTTACGATCAGTGACTGCGATCACTCGTTACGATCGGTGACTGCGATCACTTGTTACGATCGGTGACTGCGATCACTTGTTACGATCTAGCGACTGCGATCACTTGTTATGATCGGTGACTGCGATCACGTGTTACGATCAAGGGGTTGCGATCTAAGAGTGCGATCAGACTTAAGATCTATGAGTGCGATCCGGGTTGCGATCTAAGAGTGCGATCAGACTTACGATCTATGAGTGCGATCAGGGTTGCGATCTAAGAATGCGATCAGACTTGCGATCTAAGAGTGCGATGGGTGACATTGCGATGGACATCTAAATTTTGTTAGAGTATTTTTTAGACTTAGCCACTATCTAGACTAGTCCCGGAACGTAGTTTACACGAAGATTAATATTTTTTTTCCCGTCAAGTAGATTCAAATTATTTCCATACTAGTTTTAGGCTATTTCTAGCTCGATTTCAAAATTTGGTGATTACAAAATTTTTAGGTCTACCGTTTGTCGGACTGAGAAAAAATCGCAATTCTCGGAATTTCAACAACAAAACAATCACAACACAACTACTTAAGATCCACATTCAATTCATCATTTCAGAGAATATTGAGATGGATTCTACTGCCGAATATCGTGTGACGAACAACAACATAATGGTGGCGGGTAATAAAGAGAGACCACCAATGCTTGTGACTGGTAAATATGCACAATGGCAATCACGATTCCTTAGATATCTTGACACTAAACCCAATGGTGATGTTCTTCGACGTTGCATCAAAGAAGGACCATATACTCTCTCTACAATAACCATTCTTGCAATTCCAGCAACCGAATCGACAACCGGTTTTGATGAGCAAACTATTGAGGAAACATATGAGAACACTTCGAAAGAAAAACGTGCTTGGATTGATGCAGAGAAAGAAGCAATCTATTTGATTCTCAGTGGGATTGGAGATGATATTTACTCAACGGTTGATGCATGCTTTACTGCAAAAGAAACGTGGTTTGCCATTGAACGCTTGCAACAAGGAGAATCACTTAACAAGCAAGATGTCAAAACTAACTTGTTCTGGAACTTTGGTAAGTTTACTTCATTGGATGGGGAATCAATTGATTCATATTACTCAAGGGTCAGATGATGAATGACATGACAAGAAACAATCTGTAAGTCTCCACCATGCAAGTCAATGTACAGTTTCTACAACAACTTCAACCCGAGTGGATACGATTTGTAACATTGGTGAAACAACAAAATAAGTTGGACGAGGTCAACTATCATACACTCTTTGACATTTTGAAACAATTTCAGAATGAGGCAAATGAACTTCGAGCTGAACGGGTAGCAAAGACTGCTATCCACTTGCTTTCGTGTCTACCACTCACCATGTCCAAGATCATCGCTCTCGTGCTCCAAAATCATACTCCATTACATCCTCATCACCAAGATACTCCACCACCTCCTCTTCACCAAGATGCTCCACTTCATCTAAGTATTCAGCTCCCATAAGATCACGAGACAAAGAACCAAGAGCACCATCACCATCACCTGAGCCATCATCTGAAGAGGACAGTGATGAAGAATTAGCTTAGAAGGATAGGGAGATGAAGCAACAAATTACTTTCATTATGAAGACCTACAAGAAAATCTTCAAACCCACCAACAACAATCTTCGAACATCATTAAATACAAGGAATCAATATGTTGAGACTCCTCGAAGGTATGAAACACGTCAACGTGATGAAAGTCCTCCAAGGTATGATCGACGTAATCCAACACATGTTGAGGGTTCTGCACGGTATGATCGACAAACTGCTAAGTATGATGCTCAGAGGATTGCTACTGCTGCTGGGAATAGGGACACTGTTGGTACTCAAGTGGTTCAGCAAAGTAGGATTCAATGCTTTAATTGTCAAGGTTATGGGCATATGGCAAAGGAATGCAGAAAGCCGAAACGAGTTAGGGACTCTGGTTATCATAAGGAAAAGATGCTGCTTTGCAAGAAGATGGAAGATGGGGTTAAATTGTCGGCTGAGGAAGGAGCCATGCTTGATGACACTGATGATGAAGCTTCCGATCAAGAACTTGAAGCACATTACTCGTACATGGCAAAGGTTGAAGAAGTTCTCAACGTCACTGAAGATGACAATGGTCCTATCTTTGATACTGAGCCAATCGATAAGGTACACACTGAAGAGGAATATAATGTGTTTGGTAATACTCATGAGCATTGTGAGCTACCCAAAGCTATTAATGACACATGTATGATGGAAACGGTTGATAGCAATACCACACCCGATTCATCAAACATGTGCAATAATAAGTCTAAGGATGATCAACATGCAAACGAGTATGATGATGATGAGGAGCGTATTGCGCTTGCTAACTTAATTGCTTCTTTACAAAAAGATGTCAAAGAAACTAGAAAGAGTCAAAAGCAATTAAAGAAGGCAAACGCTACGCTCACTCAAAAGTTTAAAGAATGCAAACCTGCTCTAATTAAATCTAGTGAGACCATTGATAGCCATAGAGCTCAGCTTCTTCAAAAGACCAATGAGATTGAGGGGTACAAAGGGTGTTTAATTAACGTCAAAAAGGACGATTATCAACAGAAATATAACGAAACTCTTAACCTTCTAGAACAAGAGAAACGTAATTATAACACCTCTTTGAGTATTGAACGTCACAAAACGTATTTTGCTACCACAAAAGTCAATGAGCTAACTCAAGTAAACGGTTTTCTTCAAGAGGATAAAACTAAACTTGTTAATGAAAAGAAATTTGTGGTTGAAAAGTTGGAAAAGGATTTAAAAACTAAACAAGCGAAAATATCGACAAAATGGTGGAACTTGAAACTCAAATTGATTTTTACAAGAAAATTGTTTACAAAACTAATCAATCAGTTCAAACCATGAGAATGTTGGCACCTCGTTCGTTTTTTAAAGATCGACCTAGTTTTGCTAATCCTAAGTGCCTTGAGCAAGCTCAATCTGAGAATCAACACTTATATCTTGATGAGTCCCAATGGACTGATCTTGATTGCCTTGTTGTTAGGCCCGATAGTGAAGAGACAAACGATTTAGAAGAAGAGAGTAGACCAAAAGTTAATAAAGAATTTGTCAAACCATATAATTATGCTTATAAAAACAGTCTTTATGGTCTTTTCAAACTGCAAACACAGAAAACTCGTGAGCAAATATTTTTTGAATGTGAACAAATAAGAATTAAATGGAGACAAGCTTTTGCCACTAAGAAAACTAATGTTTCAAAATTTATTGAGTACTTGCCATTTAAAGCTTCTGTAAGCAAGAGTAAGCAAGCACTTAGTATTCTCAAGAGTAACATTGAAAATTTCAAAAAGGTTGTTGATGATGACTAGAAAAAACGTGAACTTTCGAAAGGAGACAAAGAAATTCCTCACGATATAACTGTGCTTGTGAAAAGTATTTTGATTCCGCTTGCGGAAAGAACGCAAAAACATATTTTGGAATTTGAAACATTAATTAAGCAAGAAATGTTTGATGATTTGAAATATGTGGAATCTCTTGAACAAGAAGTGAACGACCATCAACCTGAAAGAGACGAGTTTTCTACAGCATATGATCTACTATTACATGAATGTCTCTAAAAAGATATTATGTGTGCTTATGTTACATCTTGTGCTGATACTGATGAATATTCTGATGTTGCATGCAAATATCTTGATCAAGTTAAAGAGTGTGAACGTCTTGAAACTAAGCTTTTGAATAAAATTGACAAAAAGGAGTTTTCGTTACTTCAACATAGATATGATTATCTTCAAAAACATTGTCACTCACTTGAACTTGCTTTGCAAAAGAAAGTTGGCAGCTTTTCAAATGATACACCTTTGGAAGTAAAATTATCTGAGTCATGTTAATAACTCAGATTTTACTCAGGTTAAAAATTAAGTTCGTTCTAGTTGGTCTCTTCGAATTGAAAAACTTATTGTTTAATGTGTGACTCAGTTGAACTTTGGTGAAACAAAAGTGTGTCGTTGTAGTTTTGAAAATAAAAGGTGCAAAACAATTAAAGCAAAAGTGCAATTAAAATGAATCTAAGTCTAATAAAAATAAAGTGCAAGTATTTAAAAGCGCGACTAAAACTAAAGGGCAATAAAGTAAATAACGCAAACTTAAATCTAACTAAGGCAAACTTAAAATGTAACTAAACTAAATCTTAAACTAAGGCAAATAAACTTAAAGTGCAGCTAAGTAAAAAGGCGGGAAAAATAAAGCTTAAAATGAAAAGGCAGAAAACTAAAAACTGAAATTCCCTATCCGGAATAAATCTCCTATTCGGAATAAAGGCTATTCGGAATATCTGTCACCTATTCGGAAAATAAGCCCTATTCGTAATACTAGGCCTATTCGGAAAATCAAGACTATTCGGAAAGATCCTCCTATGCTGAATAAAGTTCTATTCGGAATAAAAGCCTTATGCGGAAAGAATGCCTATGCGGAATAAGTAGCTCATTCGGAATAAAATTCCAATTCGGAAGATCAAGGTCTATTCGGAAAGTATTCCTATTCGGAATAAAGGAACCTACTCGGAATATTCCCTCTATTCGGAAAAGTCACTCTATTCGGAATAAAATGCCCTACGCGGAATAAATTCCCTATGCTGAATATTTCCTATGCGGAATACTCAGTATTCCGAATAGACAACTTGTAAAACCCTTCGTTCGGAATATTGTTGGGGACGAATCTGGGTAAGAACAGTAAGATTACCGAAGAACAAGGAAGAGCTAAAACACACGGATCTAAATAGAACTTAACCAAATCAAACACAAAATTAGATCAAACAAATTAATAAACAAACATAAAGTATAAACAATCAATCCAAAACAATCAAACTCACAAAACTTAATCAAAATAATCAAAACCCACTTAATTAAATCAACCAAAATCAAGAACACAAACATAAATAAATCAACACAAAGATTAAGAAAGGAAGAATGAGATTAACAAGATAAAGATAAAGCTTGACAAGAATTAAAAAGGAAAACTTACTTGAATTAAATGGTAATTAAGTGCAAGACAAGGTAATTAAATTGGACAAGTAATAAAAGGTGCAAGGTAATTAAAAATGGAAGAGCTAATTTGTCAAGTTAGCCAACAACAAATGATTAACAAATCCTAACTATATATAGGGGAGGATTAGGAAGCTTCCTCCCCTCCTTCATTTCTTGTTAATTGCAAGATTAAGCCCCTCCTTCATTTAATCTTCATTAATTGCGTCATTAGTCCTTTTCCTCTAATCTTTCTTTTAAATTTGGACTTTAAGGACTTGTGGCTCGGGATATCTTTTGAACTCGTCTTTAATTTCTTTAATAAAATAGACTTGAGTTTCTCGACTTTTGATAAACTTCCGTCTTTTGACTTTTTCTTCGATAAATCTTCAGAATTGGTCTTGGACTTCCGTTCTTTTTCCACTCTTGACTTCTCGACTCCGCCTTTCATCTTTTTCTTCAATAAGAGCCGTGAATGCCCGTGAATTCCCGTGTTTTCTCCACTTTTCATAATTTCATCCTAAAATACAACAAAAACACAAACCACGCATAATTCCGACATAAAAGACATAAAATACACGTTTTGGTCCGGTTATCATTGTAATTAAGTGGTAGAAAAGATGGGTGTTTACACACCTATCAAATCCCCTACACTTGACCATTGCAATGTCCTCATGCAATGCATTAGTTACAAAGCATGTTTACACTTTTCATCATAATCAATCCACATTGGCCTCTATTAAAGAGATAGAAAATTATAAATTAAAAGCATACCTTGGGTTTTGAAAATGTCATGAATAATCATCATCCTCAACCTTTCACTTTCTCCAAACCAAGCTTAAAAACGAGATCATTGTTATTATAAGTTAGTAAACTAACACGAACTCATGTGGGCCAATTATTCACTTAGACTCCCTTATTCCTATGGGTATCTCTTATATTTTATTATTTATCTTGAATGATCACGAAGATGCATTGTTTGACTTATTTCGATAATTATTTAGTCTAAAAATAAAGTGCACGATTTAATCAATAGTTAGCTAAAGGACCACATCTTTTAAAACTGCTTCTCGGGATATCAAAAAGTTCATATCTTGGCATAACTTGGTTCGCGATTTGAGACCTTTCTCGGGCCGATATTTGGCAGCGACTTCATACTTCAAATCTTGAGAGACGTTCATGAAATAATGGTCTTCTCTTCATAATTGGAATTTCTTCACTTGGAATTTTTGAGAGATTCTTCATATATGGACCACGACTTCTTCATTTTTCTCCAATATTTATTTTGGATTTTGATATACAACGATCCGCCTCCTTTATTGACTTGGATCTATTTATCCTCATACCTTGTTAGGGTCTTTTCGGATACACTTCTCCATGACTTTTGGGGAGTTTTGCTTTACGTCGTGTGTCTCGATCCTTCATATTGATTTTCGATAAATGATTCTTCACATCACTTTGGATCTTTAGCAACAAAACATAACCCTCATGCCTTGTTAGGGCCTTTTCGGACTCGCCAATCTTCGCGCCCCGCTTCATAAGTTATGCCTTGGCTATGAACTCTCGTCATTACCGAGCAACTTTTAAACGATCTGGGGCTAGAAGCTAAGTAACTTTTCAAATCGTACAACCTTATTTATTAGCAGATAAATTTATTAGCAAGCGATGGGAGAATAGGCTTATAATTAACTCACATAAATTCATGAAAGAATACCGACTTATAATTGGCTCTATCATCTCTCGTTCTCCACAGTTTAAAATCTCAAGTAATGAGACTCGTGGATACTTAGCCTATTAAATCAAAGTTTTGGGTTTTCGAGTCGTCTATAGGATCTTTGCAAATTCTTAGACTTTTTCAAGTTTAGAAATCGCATCTTAAAGTTCCCTTGATAAATGACTCTCTAGGATCAATTATAGGAACTTGCGAAAAGTTCTTGTTCTCAACCCGTGAGGGTTAAGACTTTCGCGTTTTAAAGCTCCCTATATAAAAGCCTAGCAAAACTTGACTTAAACATGTTAAGGATACTAGCTAGAGTAAACTCGGATTGAGTCAAAAGATTCACAACGTTTGAAAATTAAAACCACTTATTAAACATTCATTCTAATGAGGGAAGAAAATAACTATACAAAAGGGAAAAACTAATAGGCCAAAATAAATCAAAAATTTTGAAAAATGTCGAAAAATTGATTTTCCGGTTAAAATGAGGACAAATACAAGGAAAAGACCACTTAACTTCGATAGAAGTCCCCCTACACTTAAGGTAAACATTGTCCTCAATGTTTAAGCATGTGGGAGTAAACTCCCCTACACTTATGACATTGTGCACGTTGTTTAAATCTCGCTAAGGAAAAGACAACTAAAGAGATTCCTATTTTAATAGTGAATCAAAAAGAGTTTAGGATAGAACCGGGAAGAAGTGGAACACAGAATCACGGGTCGTCAAGAATCATCAAGAGTGGATCAGTGAAGCTCGAATCCCTGATTAAGAAGTGAGGAGAGGAAATAGCAATCCAAGGGGTCCCCCCTACACTTATGGTAAAGAAAGCGGAAAGATAGATGCATGGGTTGCCTCCCAAGAAGCGCTTGGTTTTTGTTAACCGAGTCGTGAGCCTGACTCGACCTAGATCATCAACGGAAGTAGCATGAAACAAATCCACCAGGATCGAAGACATAGTTTTCATCCATCACTAAGCAAGAGCTTAAGGCGAACAAGGCAAGCCAAAAGAGAAATGGCAGGGTTCCCTTAAGCAGTGATGGAGCACAGTAGGAGCAAGGATGAAGTGGTGCAAGCATGTCTTCAATGGTTCCTAAGATTTTTCCCTTTATTTCATCAGGTGGATACTGAGATGGCTTAAAGATTTCAATACCGGGATCGAACACCTTTTCCTTCAGGGGAAAATAGCACTCTGGCTCAGCCGAGTGTGAAGAAAATCCGCAAAGAAGCACAACCTCGTCCTCAGAAGTGGGACAAAGAGGTGTCAAATCATAAGTGCAACGGATTTCGGTGTTGACCGGTTTCTTCTCCTTGGACAAAATGCTCTTCAAATCCAAAGTAGGATCAAGACGATAATCTTCAAAGTCCAAAGGAGGTGCATCACTCTCATGAGGGAAGTATGTGTTGAGAAATTCAGAGAAATCTTCCTCGAATGAGTAATCGTCCAAATTAGCATCGAGTGATGGCGGAGGATCTTCAGCATGTGAAGAATCGCTCGAAAGAGTATCAGCCTCATCAAAATCATCGAAAGTGGGCAGCTCGGGATACTCAGAGGTACAAGCAAAATCATCCGAATCTGAGCTAGAATCATCATCATCATAAGCATCAAAGACCGGTGGTGAATCATAAATGGGGGAAGCGTCCAAATTAGGGAGAGAATCATCCACATTATCTTCAAAGAGTGGATTATCAGTGGAAGACTCGAATAGAGGATTGTCATAGACGGTAAAGTGATCGAGCACATTTATCATATTCACTGATTCTCGGCCTCCAAAAGATTTTCCTGTAAGCTTCCCCATTTTAAAAACTTTAGAATCATCCCCGACTCGTAAGATTAACTCACCTTCGGCCACATCTATTAAAGCACGTCCGGTTCTCAAAAATGGCCGACCAACTATTAAAGGAATACGAGGGTCCATTTCATAATCAACTACGACAAAGTCAACCGGAAAAGTAAATGTGCCAACTTTAAGAAACACATCTTCGGCTATACCAACGGGGTAAGCGAGAGTGCGATTAGCAAGTTCGAGAGTCATCTTTGTTGGAATGAGGTCGGGCAATGATAGTGTTTTCCAAACACTTAGTGGCATTAAATTAATACTAGCCCCGAGATCAGCAAGGGCAGTAAATTCTTCAGTTTTGTTGAACACGCAAGGCAACACAAAACGACCGGGATCTCCAAGCTTTTCCGGAAGTTCTCTAAGAAGAACTGCAGAGCAGTTTTCATTTAAGCGTGTGTTGGCGAGTTCAATGAGCTTCTCCTTCTTGCTAAGCAATTCCTTGAATGCTTTGACGAATTTCGGCATGTGGCAAAGTGCTTCAACAAGGCTAATGTTGATGGTCATTTTAGATAGCATATCCACATATTTCATTACATTACAGTCATTCTTGGTTAACTCGTTGGTCTTGCCTATGCGAGAAGGGTATGGGATTCTGGGTTGATAAGGATTGGGTGGAGGTGTAGTTGGTGAAGGTTGTGATGTTGAAGGGTCCTTCCGAGAGACAACGTCATGACGAGGCGGAGACGGTAATGGTGTACTATCACTAAGTGTAAGAGGAGTAGGGATACATGGTGGTGGAGGAGGTGTAGATGATGGTGGTGAATCAGGTGGATTGACAATGGTAATTCCACTACGCGTAGTTATAGCACTCACATTAGCTCGCGGATTAGTGACGGTGTTTGAAGGTAGAGAACCCGAAGAAGAAGAAGGTTGAGCTTCGGGCAAGAAACTAGCCAGCAGATTCTTTAATTCAGTTGTTTAAGTGATGAAGGAGGATTGAAGATTATCACGAACCTCGGTTCTGATGTCATTACCTTGCTTCAAGATATCTCCTTTCAAATTAATTATTTGGCTCTGTAGATTCTTGATTTGCTCACCTTGAGTTCTCATGATGGTGTCAACATCGGGATTAATGGGTGGATGTTGTTGGGTGGGTGGTTGATAAGGGTTAGAAGCACGAGGTGAGATTTGGTTGCTTCTATTGTAGTTGTTGGCGGGATTTTGGTTTTGAGGAGAAAAACCAGGTGAAAGGTAGTTGTTGGAACGGTAGCTCAGCAGATTTCTATCCCCTTGTTGTCTAGCTTGGTAATTTTCCGGTGAATAATTACCGTAAGCTGCATACACATTTTCCGGATTTCCTTGTGTAGAAGGACAATCGGTGTAGGAGTGAGGACCGCCACATGTTTCACAAGGATTAGCAACCGCTTTAACTTGTTGTTGTTGTTGATTTGAAGCGAGAAGCGTAATACTTTTGCTCATTTCAGCCATCATGCGGGTGAGTTCGGTCATCTCAGGGTTTGCTGAGGTAGAAGAAACATTGACTCTCGTGTTGTTTCTAGAAGAAGCAGAGGAATCCCAGTTCTTATGATGAGTAGTCATGTTCTCTATTAACTCTCTACACTCCTCGGGTCTCCTTTTCATGAATGTGCCACCGGCGGCTGCATTGGTCGTATCACGATCTCGAAAAGTCAATCCGTTGTAGAAAGTATCGATCAAGGTGACCGGAAGCATGTTGTGGTTTGGACAACGGTCGATCAAGACATTATATCTCTCCCATGCATCAAAAAGAGATTCATCGGGATCTTGCATGAAACTGCTGATCTGATTGCGAAGGCTTGTGACCATGGATGGTGGAAAGTAGCGCGATAAAAAGCGTTGAGTCATGTCATCCCAAGTGTGAATAGAATTCTTCGGGAGACGATCAAACCATTTCTCGGCATGATGTGATAAAGTATGCGGGAAGAGTTGTAGGCGGAGAACATCCATTGTGGCACCAGGCAACTTCATGCTTTGGGTGATTGTAATGAACTTGTCGAGGTGTTTGTTGGCATCATCATCAGGCAATCCTCTAAATGGGTTTGTTTGTACTTGCTGAATCATGTGGTGCTTCAACGAAAACTCAGGAGCGTTGATTTGCATCGGCGCAATCGGTCCTCCTCGTCCAAACATTGTTGGTTGACAAAGTTCCTCCATGGTCCGAAGATCGGGCTATGGAAGAGCATTGTTGTTGTTATTATTATTATTGAGGTGCGGTAGTTGATTATTGTTGTTAACACCTGCCATATCTAAATCTTCTTGAGGCTCGGGCTCTTGATAATTAGAAGATCTAGTACGCATACACCTGAAAATGCAAAAGAAAACAAAACCAAACACAAAGACAATGTATATACACAATAAAGATAAAATCTTTTTGGATTTTTGAAATTTTTAATTTTTATGGTTTTTATGAATTTTTTTATGCAAGAAAAATAACGTTCACAAGTGAACGGGTCCCAAAAAGCAACGTGTCTCTCACAAAAAACTGTTGATCTTTACGAAAAGACCCGGCAGCGGCGCCATTTGATAACTCAGATTTTACTCAGGTTAAAAATTAAGTTCGTTCTAGTTGGTCTCTTCGAATTGAAAAACTTATTGTTTAATGTGTGACTCAGTTGAACTTTGGTGAAACAAAAGTGTGTCGTTGTAGTTTTGAAAATAAAAGGTGCAAAACAATTAAAGCAAAAGTGCAATTAAAATGAATCTAAGTCTAATAAAAATAAAGTGCAAGTATTTAAAAGCGCGACTAAAACTAAAGGGCAATAAAGTAAATAACGCAAACTTAAATCTAACTAAGGCAAACTTAAAATGTAACTAAACTAAATCTTAAACTAAGGCAAATAAACTTAAAGTGCAGCTAAGTAAAAAGGCGGGAAAAATAAAGCTTAAAATGAAAAGGCAGAAAACTAAAAACTGAAATTCCCTATCCGGAATAAATCTCCTATTCGGAATAAAGGCTATTCGGAATATCTGTCACCTATTCGGAAAATAAGACCTATTCGTAATACTAGGCCTATTCGGAAAATCAAGACTATTCGGAAAGATCCTCCTATGCTGAATAAAGTTCTATTCGGAATAAAAGCCTTATGCGGAAAGAATGCCTATGCGGAATAAGTAGCTCATTCGGAATAAAATTCCAATTCGGAATATCAAGGTCTATTCGGAAAGTATTCCTATTCGGAATAAAGGAACCTACTCGGAATATTCCCTCTATTCGGAAAAGTCACTCTATTCGGAATAAAATGCCCTACGCGGAATAAATTCCCTATGCTGAATATTTCCTATGCGGAATACTCAGTATTCCGAATAGACAACTTGTAAAACCCTTCGTTCGGAATATTGCTGGGGACGAATCTGGGTAAGAACAGTAAGATTACCGAAGAACAAGGAAGAGCTAAAACACACGGATCTAAATAGAACTTAACCAAATCAAACACAAAATTAGATCAAACAAATTAATAAACAAACATAAAGTATAAACAATCAATCCAAAACAATCAAACTCACAAAACTTAATCAAAATAATCAAAACCCACTTAATTAAATCAACCAAAATCAAGAACACAAACATAAATAAATCAACACAAAGATTAAGAAAGGAAGAATGAGATTAACAAGATAAAGATAAAGCTTGACAAGAATTAAAAAGGAAAACTTACTTGAATTAAATGGTAATTAAGTGCAAGACAAGGTAATTAAATTGGACAAGTAATAAAAGGTGCAAGGTAATTAAAAATGGAAGAGCTAATTTGTCAAGTTAGCCAACAACAAATGATTAACAAATCCTAACTATATATAGGGGAGGATTAGGAAGCTTCCTCCCCTCCTTCATTTCTTGTTAATTGCAAGATTAAGCCCCTCCTTCATTTAATCTTCATTAATTGCGTCATTAGTCCTTTTCCTCTAATCTTTCTTTTAAATTTGGACTTTAAGGACTTGTGGCTCGGGATATCTTTTGAACTCGTCTTTAATTTCTTTAATAAAATAGACTTGAGTTTCTCGACTTTTGATAAACTTCCGTCTTTTGACTTTTTCTTCGATAAATCTTCAGAATTGGTCTTGGACTTCCGTTCTTTTTCCACTCTTGACTTCTCGACTCCGCCTTTCATCTTTTTCTTCAATAAGAGCCGTGAATGCCCGTGAATTCCCGTGTTTTCTCCACTTTTCATAATTTCATCCTAAAATACAACAAAAACACAAACCACGCATAATTCCGACATAAAAGACATAAAATACACGTTTTGGTCCGGTTATCATTGTAATTAAGTGGTAGAAAAGATGGGTGTTTACACACCTATCACATGTCGATTATTAAACGAAAAAAGTCTTGATATTTCAGATTTGAAAGCTCATTTGCAAGAAAAAGACATAGCAATAGCAGAGTTGAAGAAACTCGTTGCTAAGATGGGTGAGAAAGTTGTGGAATCTAGCGTTAAGAAATCTGTTCTTAGACAACCCAACGCCTCTAAAGTAAATAGATCCTCTATCTTGGGAAAACCATCCGCTTTCTCAAATTCTTCGTTTGTAAAACCTGTGTTTGCCCCCAATATGGATGGAAAGGAAAGGTTACCACATACTCAACCCATAAAGAATATTGTAGCACCAAGCATTAAGCACAATAATGTGATTAAACCAGGAATGTATAGAATGACCACTAAACCCACAAATAAAGTTAGTCACTCGCCTCAGACTTTTAGAAACACTAATATTCGTGTATCTTCTACTACAGGAGTAGTCTCCACTGCTAGTGTTAGCCGGCCTCAGCTTAATAGCACTCAAGTGAATGATAAGGTTTGGAAACACAAGAGTAAAGGGAAGATGAAGGAAGTAGAAGAACATCCTAGGAATTTAAATGTTTTTAAGAATAAAAAGTCTGTAATCGCGTGTAATGACGATTTGAATGCCTTGAATGACTTGAATGCTTTGAATGTCAAATTTGTTTGTGTCAAATGTGGAAAATGTGCTAACACTAATCATTCTATGTGTGCTATGAATAATTTCAAAGGCGTAGATACTAGAACTAAGAAGCAAGTTGCGATGCCTACTAGTGCTAGTAAACCTAAACACAAAGTGAACCATTCTGATGCAACCCCCACTAAAAAAAGTAATGCATCAGACTCCACCACTAAGAACCCTAGAAGCAGAATTAGGGAATTATATGAGTCTTCTAGCAAGTCTTGGAAATGGTGGTTTGCTAATCAATGTCCTTCGGGATATAAACGGATGCCTAAAAATAGGACAGAAAATGTGACAACGAGTGTTAGTATGCCTTTAAATGTTGCTAAGGACACTAATGATTCTACAATCACAACTACTGTGGTATCCAATTTAGCAAATGCTCCATCGTGTTCTAACTCTTCTATAGGTAATACAAATAATTCTCTTCATACTGGACTTCAGATGCACAAAGCACATGACGGGGAATCTCAAGCTTCTAATTAACTTCGTGGAGAAGTTCCTGGGTACGGTCCGATTTGGAAATGATCAATTTGCACCGATCATAGGATATGGAGATTTGGTTCAAGGGAATATCACGATAAAAAGGGTATACTACGTCGAAGGGCTCAATCACAATCTTTTCTCGGTTGGTCAATTATGTGATGCAGATTTGGAAGTTGCTTTCAGAAAGAAGACATGTTTTGTTCGTGATTATGATGGGAATGGCTTACTTACCGATACACGGGGTACTGATCTTTACACAATTTCACTACAAGACACAACTTCATCAACTCCAATTTGCTTCATGGCTAAAGCTTCAACAACTCAGGCATGGTTATGGCATCAACGTCTATCTCATCTCAACTTTGATACCATCAACTTGCTTTCTAAGAAAGATATTGTGAGAGGCCTTCCAAGCTTGAAATTCATCAAAGATCATCTTTGTTCTTCTTGTGAGCTTTGTAAAGCTAAACGAAGTAGCTTTAAGACAAAGACTACACCAAGCTCTCAAGGACGGTTAGATCTTCTTCATATAGATTTATGTGGTCCCATGCGTGTTCAAAGTATCAATGGGAATAAATATGTTATGGTAATTGTCGATGATTACTCAAGGTACACATAGACTCACTTCTTGAGGTCCAAGGATGAAACACCCGAAGTTCTCATCAGCTTCCTTAAACTGATACAACGTGGTCTTCAAGCTCAAGTAAAAGTGGTTCGTACTGACAGAGGCACAAAATTTTTAAACTCAACTCTAAGAAACTATTTTGAAGCTGAAGGAATTGAACATGAAACATCTATTGCCCGAACACATGAACAAAACGGCGTTGTTGAAAGACGAAACTGTACTTTAGTTGAGGCTGCTCGAACATTATTATCTGCTTCAAAACTTCCACTATACTTTTGGGCCGAAGCCGTGTCAACCGCATGCTACACACAAAACCGATCCTTAATTATCCCAAGACACGAAAAGACACCATATCACATAATTCATGATCGAAAACCTTTACTCAAACACCTTCACGTTTTTGGATGTACTTGTTACATTATTTGAGATGGTGAAAATCTGGACAAGATGAAAGAGAAAGGTGATGCATGCATTCTTGTGGGATATGCAACTCAGTCTAAGGGATATAGAGTTTACAACAAGAGAACAAAACGGATAGTCGAGACTATTCATATCAGATTTGATGAATTACAAGAAATGACACTTGAACAAAACAGTTTAAGTCCCGATCCACAACGACAAAAGACTTCTGTGCACAACCGCACGGAACTCAGAACTCAAGACCACAACAATGAACCGTCAAGTTCAAAGCTGGTTCCTGAACATGTTCCTAGAGCAGATATGACAGTGGACACGACACTTGAAGAGTTGGAAATGTTATATGGACCAATGTATGATGAATATTTCACGGGGGAGAAACATGTTGTATCGAAGTCTTCCGCTGTCACTCATGATAAGAATGATGATACCGATCATCGTCAACAAAAGGATACAACTTTATTTACTTCAACATGGGTTGCTGCAGATTTACCTCCTCAGAAAATCACATCAACAACCGCTCTTACAACATCAACAACTAATGTCATTGCTCCAGAGAACACAAATCAAGCAGACAATGCATTATCTGACGAAGACGAATTTATCAACCCATTCGGTACACCGGTACACGAAACTGGAGAGTCTTCTACTCGCCATGTTGATCCGTCAAATATGCATACATTTTATCAATGACATCCTTCAACACATCACTGGACCCGAGATCATCCTTTAGTTCAAGTAATTGGAAACCCTTCACAACCCGTTCGTACAAGAAGACGGCTTGAAACCGATGGCGATGTTTGTATGTTCGCACTCGCCGTGAGTACAGCTGAACCGAAAAACATCAAAGAAGCCATGGCTGATCATGCTTGGATTGAATCGATGCAAGATGAACTTCTTCAATTTGAAAGACTTAAAGTCTGGGAACTTGTTGACAGACCATACGATGTAATTCCATTAAATCTTCGATGGGTCTGGAAAAACAAGATGGATGAAGAAAACACAATCATCAAGAACAAAGCTAGGCTAGTGGCTAAAGGGTATGACCAGAAAGAGGGTATTGATTTTGAAGAATCATTTGCTCCAGTCGCTCGTTTGGAAGTGGTCAGGATTTTCCTTGCTTATGCTGCACATAAGGGATTCATTGTTTATCAAATAGACGTAAAGACGACGTTTCTTAACGGTCATTTGAAAGAAGAAGTCTATGTCACACAACCGGAAGGATTCGTTAATCCTCACTATCCTGACAAGGTGTATCGTCTCCCAAAGTACTTTATGGACTCAAGCAAGCTCCAAGGGCGTGGTATGACGAGTTCTCAAAATATCTGGTATCTAAAGGTTTCTCAAAAGGTTCAACTGATCTAACTTTCTTCACTTATAAATATGGGGATGACATTTTGCTTGTGTAGATTTATGTTTATGACATTATTTTCGGGTCTACAAACCCAAAACTTTCAAAATGGTTTGAAAAAGTCATGCACAACAAATTTGAAATGTCAATGATGGGTGAACTAAAATTCTTTCTAGGAATTCAAGTTCACCAATCCCCAAGTGGTATCTTTATAAACCAAGCTAAGTATTGTCAAGAGATAATAAAAAAGCATGGTATGACCTCATGTGAACCCGTTGGGACACCATTATTAACCACATCCCTAGATGCTGATTTGGA
Source organism: Glebionis coronaria (assembly GCA_025667525.1). Classification (NCBI taxonomy): domain Eukaryota; kingdom Viridiplantae; phylum Streptophyta; class Magnoliopsida; order Asterales; family Asteraceae; genus Glebionis; species Glebionis coronaria. The sequence continues at coordinate 632,047,886 of CM046875.1, read as the reverse complement.
GGGAGATGCCATAGATCAAACGAAATATCGTTCCATGATCGGCTACCTCATGTACTTAACAGTAAGCCGACCAGATATATCTCATGCTACGTGTTATTGTGCACGATATCAAGCACGACCCACTGTAAAGCACCTCAAGGAGGTTAAACGGATCTTTCGGTACCTTAAGAATACCATTCATTTGGGACTCTGGTATCCGAGGGAAACCGGTTTCTTTCTAACGGCCTATTCAGATTCTGATCACGCAGGGTGTCTTGATACACGTAAAAGTACTTCTGGTGGTGCACAATTTCTAGGTCAAGATAAGCTTGTGGTATGGTCTTCCAAGAAGCAGGATTGCACGTCACTGTCATCAGCTGAAGCGGAGTATGTGTCTCTATCTGTGTGTTGTGCTCAAGTTCTTTGGATGAGAACACAACTCACGGATTATGGCTTCCACTTTGATAAAGTACCTATGTACTGTGACTCAAAGTCCACCATAGCCATCTCCTGCAATCCGGTACAACATTCCGGCACGAAGCACATCGATGTCAGATATCACTTCATCAAGGAATAAGTTGAAAGGGGTATTGTTGAACTATACTTTGTTGGAACTGATTACCAATTAGCTGACTTGTTTATAAAAGCTCTTTCGAAATAGAGGTTTGCGTATCTAGTGAGGCAAATTGGTATGAGATGTTTGACTCCAGCAGAACTGGAGATTTGGCAAAGAAGCCTGCTTGATTCATCTATCAAACATATACATGTATATATTATTAAAAAGCAAAATACAAAATTAAAAATCTTTTAAAACCCAAAAAGATTCTTCTCGACATGTCTTTCAGTATCGATAATATGGACGTACCTAGAAATGTCGCTCAATAACGACACGGGTGTGTACATAAAGCTTGAATGAAAGTTGTAAATATTTTTCAAAACATGTCATTTCAACTTTTAATAAAGGAAAATGTCTATTTTGGACAATTTTTCCAACAAACGGGTAGAGCAATCTATCTTGGGTTGAGCTTGTCACAAAACATTCCATGTTTTAAGCTCAACACAATGACTTGTAATCACTTTCAGATTGCAACCCGGATCTATATTCACGGGGGAGTGTACGATTTAGTGCCCTTACCCTCAGCAAAAGAAGTTAAATCTTCTTACACTTGAGTGGATTTGTCAAGATATTCAAAGTCTATGAACTCAAGTTTATGCTTTAGAAAAACTTTTTCACCAAAAAGAAATAGTGTTTTTCAAAAAGGGTTGAAAACAATTTTTTCAAGAATTATTCAATGATATTCAAAATCTTTCAAAAATTGTGTGTTCAACAACTCCTATCCTCAAAAGTTTAATGTGGATCATATCCTCGTAATGACAATTTCATTGGATCAATTTTTGAGGGGGAGCGTTCCAAATTCATGCTAAATTTAACACATTTTTCTCCGAAAGTTTTTTCAAAACTATTTTTCAAAATATATTTTAATCAAATTTGGTATCTCTAATATCAAACAATTTTATATATTAGAGACAGGGGAGAAAATGTGATTAAAATGTGATCTAAAGACTCAAGCACTTATGGTTTCGATCAAATACCCACAACATCTTTAATTCACGACGTTATTGGTGTCAAAAGGGTGGTTAGGTTTAAGTCCTATGATCCAACCAGAACCGGAGGGATCTTCCCAGGGAAAATCCAATACATTATTAGAAGTACTTAGGAAAGATGGAGTAGAATGTGAACGAAGCTTAATGCCGACTAAGTACTGACGCTAGCACTGGAACAATCACAACAATGTGTTAGTAATGATGTCTTGGTAAGAATTGAAGGGGTTGAAGAACTGAAAAGAAATGTAAGGATAAAGGGTCTAAAGAAAGAAGCCCTCCATACAACTTAGGCAGAAACCGGGTCAACACATCATGAAGACAACACATCATGGACCCAGTGATGTAATGCACAACCCTTTCCCAGCTAACTCAGGCTTCTCTCAAAAGAAGTTTGTTTTATTGTCACGGAGATCAACACGACTTCTATTGACTTTCTCACTCCGAGATGGTTGATATTGAAAAGGTGGCATCTGCTCCAGCCTCCGATCACTAAAAGTGCACAAATCGAGTCTAGAGCCAAGAGATCAATCAAATCTCGTTAGGACACACAGATGAAGATCAAGAGAGTCCTACGCTATATCCTTGCGATATTGCTAGAACACTCAGAGTGATACTACTCAGTATTCACAATGATGAGTGGAAATTCTTCCAGTGCTAACATCAAACTGCACTGCGGTAGGTCATGTGTAAGATTCTTTATGAATTAAACATGTGTAAACTGAAAAGCAACAGTGGTTTGATTCTGAATTGATTCAAACTCGTTTCAGGTTTCTACACAATATCTTTATGGTCTTGCCAGAACATTCAAAGTGATATTTATTAATATTCACAGTGATGAATGGAAATCCTTCTAGCGTCAACATTAAACAGCGCTACGGTAGGTAACTTGCGAGATTCTCACGAATCAAGCTTGTGTCAACTGGAAAGCAACAATGGTAAGATTCTTAATGAATCAAACTTGTTCCAGGAATTTGAATTGACGACTTTAATCAAGCGGATAATTTATCCAATTGATTCACTCTTTATGTTTGCAGTCTTGCTTTGAGACGGTCGAGTAAAGAGAACGGCTAGTACAGCCGCGAAACCTTGTCAAGAAGATTTTTAATTGAATCTACCTAATCACAGGTACGATATTTAATATCGTCTAACGGTCTTCACCGATCGGAGGTAAAACGCTACCGATTTAGGACGAATGTCAAAGCCATTCAGTCCGTGTCTATGTTTTGTCTCAAGAAGGTGGTGTTACGGTGTAAACAGCAAAGTCGAAGATTCAAAACCACATTCTCATGCCCAAAGACATTCAACAATCAAGAAAGCTAAAGACTTCTGCAACTTTGATGATCAAAATCTTCCTTAACAATTAATGTAGAGGAATGACCTCTATTCAAAGGAGATTGTTAGAAAGCTTTCAAGATAGTGCAAAGTATGAGCATGTGAATGAAGACACAAGATCGCAAGATGGCAAAGACAAGTCAAGAATGATTTGAAGATCTCAAGTTTAAAAGACAAAGTCGAAAGACAACAACAAAGGCTCAAAGATCATAGCATGAAGAAAAAGACGACTATTACACGTTCAAGACTCATTTATGACGAAATTCGTAATCTCCATTGATCTCCAAATATCAAAGAGGAATGACCTCACATTGGGGGAGATTGTTAGCTTCAAAATATTGAGTTAAACAAGAATGTTCGGTCATAGGTTTATATTGTAACATTTAGTAAAACATTGTAATAGTTAGTTAAAATAGTCGTGACATTTCGGGCTTGATGGCTAGCTTAAAAGGCCTCTTTCAAGGTAGCATTTATTCAAGCCCGCCCCAATCAAACTATAGCCCATTAAGCCACATGTAGGCTAGGCTATAAATATCCTTCCTAGCATGTTAGGAAGGGTGTTGGTTGTCTCATTTTCTAATCTAATCTCACAAAAGTTTAACACACACTTCTCTCTACTTTCTCTCACTGATTTCTCTCTCTAGAAACCTTCCATCTTTTATCTACCTTTCTTTCTTCTTTATTCGTGTAGTATCATCTCATATTATTAGGGACAACATTGTCTTGTTAGTGATTATTACTGTGTTAACAATATTAAGTTACTCTGCATATTGTTAAGGAATGTTAGGGATTTTTTTTGTTAAAAAAATAGCTTATAGCTTATAATCTGCTTATTGTTGTCTTGTTAGTGTTTATTACTGTGTTAACAGTATTAGGTTACTCAACATATTGTTAAGGAATATTACTGCTTATTACTGGTTTAATAGTAATTGGTTATTCCCCTGAATATAAAATAAAAAGGAATAGTTAACTATCGACTCGAACGTGCGGCCTCACCCTCACAACACACAACAATTATCGTTAGCGCCCTTGGGTATTTTACATAAACATTTGTAGACCTCTTATACTTATAACCTTATTTGTTAACAACTTATTCGCTTGTCCATTTGTAATTGCTTATTAACCTTACTTGTTAACACCTTATTTGCTTATTGATTGGGTAACTACTTATTAACAAAATGTTTTTCGTTTCTGTTTTCTTCTTAACATCATTAGCTTCTCTACCAAACATAATAACATACGACTGACATAATAACACGCGATTAACAATAAACAAAACACCTTAATTAAAAGTTCAAACTAAAACATAACACCTTAATTGAAACTAAAACACAGTAATTAACATTCGCTAAACATTAAACAACCCAAAGAACTAGTCATTAGCAACCCCTATCTACACACTACAACCCTTTAAACCTTTCTGAACCAACCGGTTCCATCTCCCTCTGCCTCGCTGAAAAGTCAATCTTGTCAATCACCTTGTTATGAATATGTATGGCCATTTTCATCAACAACCTTTCATTGCGCATGTCGGCAGTTTGGAGTGCCTTGAGCTTTGTAAGATTTTTCCTAACACATCTAGAAGGATTGCCATTTTGAAGCTCGAGAATCAACTCCCTCTACGCATGACCCACTCGGTAAGCCGTTGAGAGTTATTTATCAATTCTCTTGCCCCTGCTAGATATCCTCATCAATCTCTGATTGGTGCGAGGCTACCATCATTTCACCTAGGTGAAATGACCCAGACATACAAACTAGTTCAACACATCGAGCCATTATATCAAAAGTTAGCGGAAGGGCAATATGTAGAAGATGGAAAGTTTGTGTGTGTGTGTTTCTGTGTGTGTGCGCGCACATGTGTTTCAAGCTAATATAGGGTTATGTAGAAGATGGAAAGTTTGATTTCGCGCAAAAAACGACCCCGAAACAAAAGATGTCAGTGTAATAATGACTGGAAGGAAAGGCGGGTCATTTGTTTCGGGGACTTTTTTGCATGAAGGTAAAGGTGGAAGAGTGCTAGTGTGACTGGTATGAGTGGATATGACGAAAGTGCCCTTACGTGCCAAGCACGTGTAGGAGTTAACGGAAAAAAACGGTGAAAAGTAAAAAAAAAGGTAACTCGATGGCTGTTTTGCACGATATTTCTAAGTCTAGTGGCAAAATTGATTGGATTTTGCTTTTAGTAGCAAAATTACCATTTTCGCAAAATCGAAGGACGAAATTTACAGTTTCTCTATTTTTAACACAAAACAGATTACAACATGGTTACAAATTCATCAAAAACATTAGGTTATTAGTGGCTTATAATTGCAAAACATTAACGACTTTCTCAAATCCATAACACATGATTAGTAGTAAGTCCTAATCTAAACATGCCCCTATATGAACAAAAGATGGCATGAAAGTGGCACAAGTGCAGCACAACACATGACTACTAATTAGTAAAATACCAATGCCCTTACATGAACAAAAATATAGGCATGAAAGTGCCACCAAATGCAGCACCACACACAACACATGACTACTAAATGCTGCCCTTAAATGAACAAACTATGGGCATGGAAGTGTCACCAAGTGCAACATTTTCCAAGTTATTGCTATATCCGTCTTATAATGGGTTCATTTTGACTTTTTTTTATATAAAATCATTTTGACTTTTTGAAATCTTCAACTTTGACTTTAATTTAGTTTGAGCATGCATAAAAATTATACATATTTAAAAGTTAATTCATTTGTATATTTCTCATCAGTTTAGTTTTAGCATGCATAAAAATTATATTAATAAAAACACATTTAAAAATTAATTCATTTGTATATTGATCTCATCAAGTATCGCTATATAACTGTTGAAATAACTTGATTTCAGCTGTGAAAAATCACAGGGACTAATGTTTCCTTTTGTTACAGTCAGCTATAGTTTGAGTTTAAAAGCTTGTTAGTAGAAAAACAAGATTTACAGGGTACTACTATATAAAGGATTTAACATTTTTCTATAATTAAAAGGCTTAAAAATTAAACGTCAAACATTTCTTATAATAGAAAGATTTATCTTTTGTTAAAAGATAAATGCATATTAAAAATCTAAAATTAATTGTAATTCAATACAATTTTGTAACGGAAAATTTAAATGTTATTAAGCATAATTAAAAGTTACAATAAAAAATTAAATGTCCTAATCGCTTTAACTTAATTCATAAAAGCATCTTTAAATCATATTGTCTAACAGCTTTATGGAAACAAATAAACTTTCAATATATAAAATTCAAAAAATCTTAAAACATAGACTAAAAATATGCAAAACAAAACTATCGCTCTCTCTCAACCACCACCCGCTGTCGCCGCTTTGAGACGCCGAACAAAAACTATGGTCGTTGTCTTAAAATAAATGTTCGTTTTTGTTTTGGTAATGGTGGTTTCGTGATTGAGCCAAATCTTACGATATAAAATATGAATTTCATTAATTTGTTTTTGCCACGAATTAGTCACCGGCTACCCGCCGCTGCATTGCGCGGATAGTCGGCTAGTGTTGTAATATTTATTTGCATATGAAATCGCAAATGATGTCATGATTCTAATTGAGTAGCTATGTGGAGTGTACACTGACCCACCTACAAACAATAAAATCATGTATGTGTAGTATAGTTTAAAGTCCGATTGCAACATTTTTACTTAGTTATACAACATGATAATTTTAATACTTGTTAGCGTTTTTTAATATTTTTTTTGCTCTTTTGGAAATAAATTCCTAGCTACGCTCTTGCATAAAGAGGTGATTTATATACTTTTTAAATTGATTGACAGACTCAAAAAGTAGTTTGTCTTAACATATATATCCTTACATCATGTGTACTCATGTTTATCTTACAAAAATATATATATCAATAGGCAATACTTTTAAATATACCAATCAATTAATAGAATATACAAATCATCTTCCTCATAAATCATACTTAAAGATAAGTCCCCGGAACCCCTAACACAAACACGCATAGGAAAATAGAAAATTAATTTGAGCTATATTTTTAAAATTATTCAATGAGTAAGCATGCCGTTTACGGTCATATATAGATCATTTTCTTAGACTATTACTTTGGTTACTTTATCATTGTATTATAAATCCAATGATGACAAACCAAAATTCCATTTTTTCTTAGACCTTTTATTAACTCAAAGAAAAATTATCACAAGTAAACAAATTAGAGGCTAACCACCATGAAATGTACATTTTCGACCTACTTTGCATACATACAAACTAACCTATTCTAAACTATCCAATAAAATTGATTAGCTCTCAAGTTGCTTTAAAAGAAGTCATTTCAAATTGTATCATGGAGTATTATTTATAGACATAACCAGTGGCGGACGCAGAAAATCGAGCAGTGGGGGGCAAATTCTTTTTCTATAGTAGTAAGGAAAAAAAGCTAGAATCCGATTAAAAAACTGAATATTTTAACTTAAAAATTGAGAATTTTTAGGTTTTAAAGTGTCAAAAGTTGGATTTCAATGTGTGAGTGGGGGGCAATTTTCGTTTCCGATGGGGGACATTTAAAAAAAACTGTCAAAATCAAAGAAAAAGTACAATGTAATCGCGTCTTTTTGATCAAGCTGTGGGGGACGCTGCCACCCCGGACCTAACAAATAGGTCCGCCCCTGGACATAACTCGTTTTTAAGACATAAAATATAGCTACAAAACAAATTAAGCAAGCATATCATTTTCTTTTAAATATTAAAACAACAACTCGTTCTACAGTAAAGTCGGAAATATAAAAATTCAACGTTGAAAGTACACATTTTAAATTTTTATAGGTGCAAACGTTTAAGAAATAAGTTATTGTTTATCATAGCTTATGTCGACATTTTTGTAATATAATATTATATTTATGACTTATTCTCTATCCTTCTCAAATTAGATGTTTTTATTTTGAGATATTTCATTTCAGATGTATACTTTAAAACATATAGTTTTTGTTATGAGATTATTATTACAAATTTTAAAAATTATATAATTTGTGATTAACTGATTAAAGATAAAACCGTCATTATACAAAAAGTAAAATAAACAATAATCTGTTTTTTGTTGGACGACATTATTTTAAGACAAAGAGAGTATTAAGTAATATTTGTCAAAACAAAATTGTCAAGGCCCTTTGTATATAAAAGGCATTCAAATGAGGTTCTACTCTTCAAGAAAGAGTGAAGAACATCAAGCATGATAACTGAAATACTGGCCTCAGTTGCGATACTGATCGCGGGCGTTACACTTTTCGTGTTCATACATGTATGCATAATCGGGCGAACATTCAACACCATTAGTACCGGTGCCTCGATGCAAACAGATGGTAGTATATTGATAACCAGAACCGGGAGCATGTCACAAGAAGATATCAAGAAGCTGCCATCTTATGATTTCAATTTGGAAGAACAGAAATCATTGGAAATTAGCACAAGTGAATGTGTTGTCTGTTTAGAGAAGTTTAAATCGGGCGAAAAATGCAAGCTTTTACCAAGGTGTAGCCATAGTTTTCACTGTGAGTGTATAGATACATGGTTGGTCAAGACTGGTGCTTGTCCGATATGTAGAGCTTTGGTTGATATTGGAAGAGAGGAGAGCAGTTTTTCAAGTGAAGCTGGTTTGGTGTTGAGATAACGATTTGCCAGGTTTCGTGATGTTTGCGTATAGGTCGAAAGATTTGTATAGAGGTACTAGGAATTACTACATGTATACTGTTTCATGAAAGAGCTTATTCTGTAAATTGTTTCATGAAAGAAGTTCTTCATGTGTCGTTTTCGTGTTGGTGTAACATTGTTGACTATGTGACAAAGCGTGTTTACGTTCTTAAATTACGATATTGATTGCCAAATTGATGTTCATCGATCCTTACAAGTTCTTTGAGGCAATGTCAAAGTTGTTCTATATAGAAAATTTATAATGTCGTTTTTATGATAGAAAAACAGGCATTTCATATATGATGGCCATTAAAAATCCAAGTAGTATGGTCAACACCAACTAGTCCAGTGTGTTACACCAGAGTGTCACTAATTGTTTTCTTGGAACGTTTTTATTATGGAGGTCTCGAGTTCTGACAAAAGTTTTTCCTCTTAAACGAAGCAGATAAAGAGTTTAACTATAACTAAACAAAAGTTAGAGAAAACACATAATACCTGCTTGAATGTCACCACCTCGATCCATTAACCAATAACATGTCACTCTAAAAATAAAAAAGTATTGTCAACTAGTTCTTTATTTTGTGTTTCTGTTTTTCAACTTCCATGCTCACTTTTCGAGCCAAAATTATATAGTCCACTGGTTCTTTAATTAGTGTGATAATAGAATAGAAAAGGTAAACAAAGGCGTCACCCATAGATTCATCAACTTCTTCTCAATTTTTTGATCATGCAATTAAAAAAAGCTATCAATTGATAGACACACGGACGAAAGCACAAACTTGTCAAATGTGGCACGGGCTACACCCGATTTTAGATCACGAAATGCAAAACAAATGCAAAATTTTAAGTATACGATTTTTTTTTCTACCTTAGTTTAGCCAAGACCCCTGACCCAACACAACCCAACCCAACCCAACCCGCATATTTTGCTGGCCTCTAATTTTGAACTACATCCACCCCAAACCCCTAAAAGCAAATTCAGATTGACAATTATGCCATCTGTCAAGCCATATAGATGCACAATCATAAGGGTAGAATTAAGGTGCATAAAGATCCACAAATTCGCAAGTCTACAGATACTACACCAAAAAGACAATCAGTCTTAATTCTGCCAACGGAGCTACATATTGATTCACTTCTTGTCAGTGCTGCTTTGTTGAGCATTTTCCAGTTCCCTCCTCAGCTGCAAAGAGAAGTCGTCATTGACATCATCATCATCCCAATCATCTTCCCATTGTTGAGCTATTTCATTTCCTTCTTCCTTCACTTCCCACTCTGCCAGTTTCATCATCATCATAATCATTAACAACAACATACATACGGTTTAAATTGTAGACAAGTATAATACACACTGCAAGTATACATTACACTAACAGCAGAATGTAATACAACAGGTCAAGACTCAGGACTAGATATGTGAAACAAATTCATGCAGGTTATCTATAGTAGGATACGGTGAAACTTGTTTTGATACAGTCTGTCCGATGAGCATCAATATATGCTACCTGAAACTAATATTCAGGAATCAGATGGTTCTATAAGGCATAACTTTTAAGAAGGCAATCTCGACTGATAAGGATACTTAAAACTTGGTAATATAAAGAGTTAGAAGGCATTTGGAAATTCAAATTGCCTATTTTTTCTGCTCATCTGCTTAATTTCAAGCAGATAAGCAGTTTGGATAATCCAAACTGCTTCTGCGTATCTGCTTACTCTGTGGCAAACATGTCTTTTATCATCATATCTAACCTAAAAACTCTTGAAAACATAAATGCACTCTAACATTCCTCTCTCCACTTCTCAAAAACTGATCTAATACACAGCAATTCCAAACGCTATATCCTGAAGTGCTTATTTTTAACCTGCTTAGTTTCTCCCATGTGCTTATAAGCAGACACATCAGCAGAAACAAGTTAAGCAAACACCCTCTTAAGAGTTCTAATACATTTTCCTAGTTGAACAGCAAACCACCAATTACAATCCGCCAAACAGGAGGATTTGAGCAATCTTATTCTTACCTAACAAACTTATAGCACTCTGTCAACATTTACCCAGCTTCAGAAAATCTTGTCAACACATCTCCAGCAAATTTAAGAAAGCAGTTTGTCAATATGGTTCATACAGAACGATAACTTCTTCCCTTTTAGGAACCAAAGAGTTACAGAAACTAGAGAATCACCTTTCTTACAGTCCCTACAGTTAGTTTTGAAAGCCTAATTAGAGACTAAACATTAAGACTAACGTTACTAATACATCACTGTTCCTATAATAATAAGCAAAACACCGCCAATTACAATCTAAAGATATAATAAATTAAAACATGTAACAAGCTGTCATCATTCACTCATCTTCAGTAAATCTAACAACACGTCCCAATGTCGCAAACTATATATTACAAAACTTGTAGACTTGTATCAGTCTGCCAATATTCACTCGTCTTAACTTAATCTAACAGCACGTCTAATTAGCAAACGAATAGTAATACAAAACTTGCAGCAGTCCATCAACTTTCACTCTCAGACAACACAGTAACCAGTCCTACTTCTTTTCCAGATACCAACAAGTCACAAAAATACTATTAGGATAGCCTTTTCTATGGTCATTCCCTTTAGTTAAAAAAAGGTAATTAGTACTTCTAGTCTATAGACTCATCACTCATACCAACCAAAAAGTTCACTAAAAACAGTTTCGCCATCGACAGCAAGAAATGCTACAAATCGACCATTCACACTCAACCTCAAGCAACAAGACCAAGTTAGCAATCTGTTCGTATAATAAAACATCGCCAATAAAACAGCCAGTTCCTACTTCCTTTCTAGAAATGTCAAAAAAATGGAAATTCACGCTCAAACTGCTGTTCGTATAATAAAAAAGAAAAACACCGCCAATCACATTCTAAAATATACCAGAAGCTATGAAGTCTGACCTAACAAACTAGTGTCAGTCTGTCAACAACCACTCATGATCAGTAAAGCAAACAAAAACGTCAAAAATAAAAATATCAAACTAACATATCACTAGACTTACAGCAGTCTATGAACATTCAGCCATAGAGAACGATAACTCGTTCCTACTTCATTACTACAAATCAATGAATTACAAAAACAATTATGGTCGCCTTTAGCCCTTTCTTAAAATCCCTCCTGCTAGTTATCAAATCCTAATTTACGATTCTCGATGAGTCGATTCTCATACCAACACAATAGTTCACTTCACCAAAACAGCTTAGCCAATGACAACTAATAATAATTGCTACTCAATCTACAAAAACAAAAAACTATACATTCTGCCCTAGAATCGAAAAACTTGTTGAGCAAGATAAATACAAAACTTGCAGCAGTCCGTCAACATTCACTCAGACAAAACAGTAATCAATCCTACATCCTTTCCTGATACAAACGAGTCACAAAAACTATAGAGAACAGTTTTTTCACTGTCTCTCGACTCTCTTCCATTTATTTTAGAAAACCTAACCAGTAATCCTAGACCATAGACTCACATACCTACCAAATACTTCACTAAAAACAAGTACAAAAATGACAGCTACAAATGTCACAAAAACTAGCATTCGCATTCAAACTCAAGCAACACGAGTACCTACTTGAGGCATAAGCTACAACAAAAAACACGACAAAACAATACAAAAACACGATTACTTGTCATAACTTGTTGTCCAAGTTAAGCACAATATATCTTCCGTAAATTTAACACCACATCACACGTATTAATTTTGCAGACTCCAGAAAGAGCTAAACTATCCCAACATTTCACTTCATGCCAAGCTTACCCAAACCTTAACAGTAGCAATCAATCATTAAGCTTGATTTCGGTTAAAAACAAAGTTCAGCCTTAATTACTTCTTCTACTACTATTAAGGGGGTGTTTGGATTAGCTTATTTTTTAGGCTTATTGGCTTATTTGAATTTGGATAAGCTCATAATCTCCTTTTTTTCGGCTTATAGCATATGAAGTATGGACTTATTTAAATAAGTCCATAAGCTCAACTTGATAAGCCCAAAAATCGAGCTTATGAGGTTTTTCAAATTCAAATAAGCTCATAAGCTTGAAAACGAAAGCTAATCCAAACACCCCCTAAGGCAAACAATATATACCGCCATTCCTACGCCTAATACCTCTAGCAAGTCCAGACGTGTAACTTCCATACGTCGACATCAACCTACTTTCCTTTCGGCATCGGAGACAGTATTTGTTTGTTTTTCAAAAAAGTAGGATCTTCCTATTATGTCCGCAAACGCGCGGAAACGTTTATACTATTACTTAACTAAAGGCATACGGCGAGTAACTAGTACGTACTTGAGGGATAAGTTACAATTAAAAACATTATAAAACGATACAAACACAATAATGTAGTTCTTAATTAGTTCTTCTACTTCCTATTATGTGCGCACACGCGCGGAAAGGTTTATACTACTCTACTACTTAACTAAAGGCATACGCTACGTCGCGAAAAAGACGAAAAACAATAACAATACCATGATCGACATCGAACTCTTCAAATTCATCATCATCTTCGAACAAATCAATCTTAGCTTCTTCACTAACAGCAACCACCTTCACTTCTTCAGTCTTTCCCGCCATTTTTTTCTTCACCTGTTCAAAAAAAAAATCCCCCAATTTTTTTAAACCCTAATTATTACAGTAATAAAATAAAAAAACACATCAAATTGAAATTTAAAAAGGGTTAAATGGATGATGGGTAAGAGTAATTAGCGATTATTAACTTACGATTTTGCTGATGATTAACTGGATTAGTGAATTTTATGAACTGATTTGATTTTATGAGCTAGGGTTTCGATTTTTTTTATAAATTTGTTAGATTTGAGCTAATTGTAAATAGATACCTTTATCTTTTGGGGATTTTGCGTAATGGGGTCTAAGCTTATATGAAATGCTTAACTGGACCTTGTACTTTTTTCTTTTGTAACAAAGTTTTTACTGAGATTTTACCCAGAATCGTTTTTACGTATGCGAGATCGGATAGAGATCATAAGATCTCACCAGAACGTCTTGTGTTCTCCTTATACCCACTAATGTTATTCTTCGTCGTACCTTGACTACTGCGAAATTTCCATTCGAGAAAGAGATGAATATGCGTTGTGAGATTATAACATTATATATTTATACATAAAACTGAATATCAAACATAAATTCATAATATAGCGCAATAAATTTTTGACGTTTAAGAGTAAATTATATTTTTGATCCTTATGGTTTAGCCAAATTGCAGAGTCAGTCCTTATCTTTTTAAAATTGCAGTAAACATCCCTGTTTTCAAGTTTGCTTTGCATTTTTAGTCATTTTAAATTGCAATTTAGTCCTTGTGGTTTGCAAAAATTACAAATTCAGTTCCTACCCTGGACCAAACATGCAACTCAAACTTAAAAATAGAGACGTTCACTACAACTTTCAAAAGATAGGAATTGACTCTGCAATGTGGCCAAACCACACGAACAAAAAATGCAATTTACTCGAAACATCATAATAATAAAAGTAGTGAAATACATTTAGACATTTAGTATACTTAAATTTTTATAGGTAAATAAAAATTTTAATGAGATAGAAAAAAAAACATGAGACATACAAATGCCAAAAATTCAAAACATAAAAAGTGAATATATCTCTTTCGATAACTTTATTTCACACACTCAATTAAAATTAATTTTTATTCTTTTTTAATGTATCATCACGGCTTTGAATGACAAAAAAAAAATCTTGTAAAAGACTTTAAAACCAAAATAAAATAGTAGTATAGAGTAATCTTTTACATAGTAAAACAAAACGATTAGTGGGGAATTCATTCGTCCAAAAAATCGATTATTCCTTTATTTAGTAATATTTATTAAAAATTAAATTTGTTTTTTAAATTTTAAAAATAATAAAACCAAATTATTCCTAAATTTAGATAAAAAAATTAAAAGAATATGTAAAAATTTGATGAAGAAAAAAATAACACAAAGGAATATGTGCCATATTTGTAAAAAGGGAAAATTACCAAAAGGTCTGTTGCCCATTATTCTCTTCCTAAAAAACATCTAAAATTTTTTCTTTCTAGAAATGGTCTATTTTTTGGGGCAATAGGGCAACTGGGTGCAGAATGCGCCACGTGTCCTCTGATGCCCTATATCTTGGGGCAATCTGTCAAAATTGCCTTATTTCTTTAGACACTTGTCAAAATCTGAATGATTGTTGTCCTATATTCTTGTTGCCCTGGACCGTATCAGGAAAAACATGTTTTTTAGACTCAATCACGAATTGCTCAAAATTGAAGAACTCTTTTGATAATTATCCCTTGTAAAAAATAAAACTTAAAAAAAAGAAGTACTTAATAAAATTTTAATGATTAAATTTTAAATAAATTAGATAGAGTAAAGTAAAACTTATTATTTTTTGTATTTTTACAACAACTTTAAAAAAGAAACAAATACTTTATATTTATATTTTTCACTTTACACGTGTATAACCACGTGTAATCGTGCATAATTGTTATACGAATTTCACAGTTACAAATTATTTAACACGTGAAATTTTTTATATATTTGTTATTAAACAAAAATATTAAAACAAATTTAATTTATTTGAAGCCCCATACGTGCACAGGACTTATAACTAGTATAGTAATAGGACTTATAACTAGTATAGTAGTAAGGAAGAAGAAATATAAGTCTTACACAGTATAAAATTTTGATTAAAAGAATTGATTAGCACATTCAAATTTTTGATTGAGACACTAATGTATAATCTGTTAAAACTATAATACAATTGTTCGATGCACAGTTTAAAGTGTCCAAATAAATTTATAAAGTATACAAATGCCTTTGATAAACAAAATAACTCATCGAATTGATAAGGCCAACAACATCAAAGGAAGCATCATATGTAAGCTTTGTCACTATGATGTTTTGCGCACTGTTAGGAAAACTAACTAATTGCCATCCTCTTCTCGCTGTGCGACATTATGAAACTGTATTAGTATTAAAAAACACAGTTGTATCATTCAAAGTCGTAATTTGAAATCAAACTTTGGATCATTGATGTAAAGCCTATTTTTTTACGAATATAACATTAACATTGTTTAGTCAAATTGGTTCCCTAAGTTAAGTGGAGTCTGGTTCTAAGGTTTTTATAATTTCATTTGATATTCAGTTTTGCACTAGTCCTTGATAGACTTTATACAAGAAGTCACCTAGGGGCAGGCAACACAGGGGTAGAATCATAGAAGCTAACATATAGCTAGCGTTGCGGGAGAAGATAAACTTCCATATTGTATTCACCTGGAAGAAAAACAAAATTTGCATACGAAGTGGCAGTACTAGATTTGCCTTTAAATCAACAGTTTTCAGCTCTTTACTAAGTAGTTTTGCATTTTATGGTCTTTACTTTCACTTGTGTTCGCCTTTTAGATTGCAGATATATCATATACACATCCATCGCTTCAAGATAGGATAACAAGCCACAAACAGAAATATATTTATTCATGTTCTCGTTGCAGCATCAGATGTAATACATTATATTGTAGCTGAACTGGAAATTACAACCATGCAGGATTTTTCAACGAGGTAACGACAGCCTTCACTTGTAAATAGTTGTCAAGACTATATATGCCCTTCTCCCTTCCATTGCCACTCATCTTATACCCTCCATACGGAATTGCAGCGTCAAACACATTATAACAATTAACCCAAACTGTCCCAACTCTCAATGCTCGAGTCAATCTATTAGCAGTATCAATGTTGTTGGTGAAGACACCAGCTGCAAGTCCATATTTTGTCGCATTAGCCCTTTTTATCACATCATCGATCTCCCTGTAGCATATAATACAGATTATGAGATTAATCAAGCATGTGTTTAAGGTTCATGAAAAAGAATAAATTATAGTGACGATTTGGGACTTAGTTGAATTTCAGGATGGTCTGAACAGGACCAAAGATCTCATCTTGCGCTATCAGCATATCGTCCTGTTTGACAAGATAGTTATACATTTGATGTTGGTCAACTATAAAGTAGTAGCAGAGTTTTTTTAGGTATCATACTACCTTAACATTAGAGAATACAGTTGGTTGGACGTAGTAACCTCTAGAGCCGAACCTGTCACCTCCACATTCAAGGGTAGCACCGCTTTCAATGCCAGATTTAAGGTATTTTAAAATCTTCTGAAACTGCTCCGAGTCAATCTGAAATATATTGCAAGGTTCTTAATCATTCACATACATAGAAAGGAAGTGTAGCTTTTTAACCGTTTTATATACAAATGGGTCGATTTGAGATGTATATCTGTAACAGGTCAGATTGATCGAGCCGATATATATGACCAAAAGGATATAGCTCAAGTAATCCAGGGGGTAAAACCATTTGAGAATCATTTGAAATGTATTCAAATGCATAAACCTTCAAGATGGCTTTACAAAAAGAATATTATTACTATCATAATAACAGTCTTACCTGAGGGCCTTGTTCAATGCCCTTTCGGAAAGGATCACCAACAGTGCGTCTCTGAGCACGTGCTATTGCTTTCTCTAAAAACTCATCGTGTACACGCTCATGAACGAATGTACGAGAACCAGCACAACAGCATTGACCCTAGATAAAGTTGAGCCAAACATGTCGGATTAGGTCGTATTTTACATGATTAAGAGTAGAAGAAGGTAGCATTCAAAAAATGCACGCCTGATTGAAAAAGAGAGCAAAGTGTGCTAGTTCTACAGCTCTATCAACGTCAGCATCCTCGCACACAATAAAGGGTGATTTGCCTCCAAGCTCCAAAGTCACTGGCTTTAGATTGCTTTTTGCAGCCAATTCTTGCACAATTTTACCCGTATCAGTTGATCCGGTGAAAGCAATCTGCAAATGCGTGAATTAAATTGTCATGTTTGATCCTAATGAGTATATAGGTGGCAAAATAGGTGGTTGGGTTACTGGTCAAAACGGGTAATGCTGTACGGTCTGGTTGGCCCAAAAGACTTTATGCATGATTAGAAGATTTGCATATTAGCTACTCACCTTATCAACGTCCATGTGGCTAGCAAGTGCTGCACCAGCTGTCGGACCAAAGCCTGAAACTATATTAAGAACACCAGGAGGGAGACCAGCCTATCCCACGAACCATGCACATTGAAAATCCGGTTAGTCTGTCTTCTAAATTAGTTTTTAAATAAAAGAAGTTTATATTACCTCAAGGAACAGCTTTGAAACATAAAGAGCTGTCAATGGAGTCTGCTCAGCTGTCTTTAGAACTACCGTGTTGCCACAAGCAAGGGCGGGCCCAACTTTGCAAGCAAACATAAGAAGGGGAAAGTTCCATGGAATAATCTGACCCGCAACCCCAATTGGTTCATGCAAAGTTTGCACATGGTAAGGTCCAACTGCGGGAACTGTTAGCCCATGGATCTTATCCGCCCAACCTACAGGTTTTATTAACATAATGTACCATATTCAGAATATGTTTTGAACAATTAACTGATAAAAGTGATCAAATTGCATGATTACTGTTTTCTCACCAGCATAATATCGAAATAAACGTGCAAGCCCTGGTACTTCAATCTTGGCAGACTGTTCATAAGGTTTCCCACTGTTCCATGACTCAAGATCTGCTAACTCATCATTGTGTGTTTCCACCAAATCAGCAAACCTCAGTAATATACGCGACCTTTCCTGTAACATTTAAAAAGAAAGTTACAGATATGGATAAAAATGTATATTTACAAATAAAGAAACTGTAAGAAATGACGTGTACATAAGCAGTCATTCTAGGCCACGGGCCTTCATCAAATGCTTTTCGAGCAGCAGAAACTGCACGATTGATATCCTCCGCATCGCCTTCAGCTACATCAGCTATCACTTCACCAGTCCTTGGATCCAAGACTGGAAATGTCTTCCCTGAACTCAAAGTAGAAGATCTTTACTACTCCGTATTTGTTAGCATTATTAGATAATATACATTCACATTACTTAAGCAAAAGATTACCGGACGCCGAATCAACAAATTTCCCATTAATCAGAAGCTGAGTGTAATTGACTTTAACAGGTGGAGTGATCGGTTCTTCAAGTGCTGCAGCAGTACTAAATCTTTGTACTTCACTTCCCAATTTGGATCTGTTTACTGAATTCAAAAAAAGAGAAGAAAATCAAACAGTGATTCACGGGACGAGTTTTGATAGGCAAAATGAAAACATAAAAGGTACTTCAATCATGAACCAATCTTTAGTCTAGACAGACCACAATACATTATCACCTTAAATTCTACAAAAAGTTCTTTTCATGTTCAAACCCTCTCCGTAAAATGACAAATGTATATAATCTATAAAAGAATATATGAAGGCAGCCATATGAAACACTCACACTAGCAATCTTACACATTAGTACTACTCAAGTTAAAAAGGCCCAATGCACTACTGCAGTGCTGTAATTTTAATTATCCTTCAATACTTCACAGTAATCTGTACCGCTATAAGCCTTCAATACTAGCAGGGTATCCGTTTTGCGGCATGTTACAATCCCACATCAGACATGGGATTTGTTGATGGTATATGAGGTATAGGCGTCCCTTCCTGTTTTGAGCTAAATTTTAGGAGTGATTTTTATACTTAGCTTATAAACCAATATGAGATGGGTTCGTATTAACCGGTCAGATTTCAACACTCGGAGCGGTAGTTTGGGCCTGAAAAAGAAAAATGAAGGGTGTCAACTGTGACCAACATACCCGTGAGTCCGTGACCACTCCAAATATTTGTCTCTTTCTCTCTCTATAACAAACACTCTCTTTCCCTAACTACTTTCCACCATTGTTAGTTGATTAAAACTCCAATTTCAATTCTGTTTCTAGATTTGTGATTAATGGATCTAACTGAACAGTCCCGGTTGCATTTTTAGCAATATTGAGTGCTTATTGCGAAAACCACTAGTATGGCGTTTTGGCGCCAAAATATGGAATTCAAAAATAAGTCTTCTACTAGATTTTTGAATTGGGTTGTATGGTTCAGTGTGCGATTCTACATCGATTGATTGGTCTAATTGTTAATTTTAGGGCATAGATTTGAAAACCCACAATTTTGGTTTTTGGCGCCAAAATTGAGGTTTAAATTTTCTTCTATTCTGTATCAATTAAGTGCCTTAATTATAATTATGTATATCTTCATATTAATTGTACTACCAAAAGTCTGTCATCAAGAAGGCAAAAAAGGTTCAAATCTGGTTTGCTGATCATGTTGCCGATTTGGCAAGCCAGAAGGGCAAAACTGAATCTGTGAAAGTTAATGATGAATGATCTAGGGCTGGAAAGGATAATTGAATGTTTGAGGATGGGGAAATTGTGGAAATGGTGGAAAAAGGAGTGTTTGGAAACAAATAAGGACGCGCCATAGCGGGTTATAGTTACGAAACAGACTAAGGCGTCATCTCTAGGCGTAGCGTGCTAAAAGCGGCATAGAGCGTGATATAGCGCATAGCGTGACTTTTTTTAGTCTTTTTGCGGATTTACAGGAATTGGGCTTGTTTACTAGATTTAGGCTATTTACTAGACTTGGGTTTAGTAATTATAATATGGAGATAAATTCTTGAGTAAAAAGTAAGTTATTAATTAACATATTTAATTTTTTATGTATACTGTCTTTTGTAAACTCGCTATACAAACATTAATTTATAAACATTTTGTGCTGCTATATATCACGCTTAAAAAAAGTCGTAGCTTCGCTATAGCTCCTGTAACTTGAAGCTTGGCAACATCGTATCGTTACGCTACGCTTCACGCTGTTTACAACCTTGGATGTGAGTGATCAGGGAGATAAAAGTCATAAAGGATTGTAATGAAGATAAAGATAAATGTAATGAATTTCCTCTGTCTGTGAGGTATATCAAGCTACTGAATGTAAAAGCGTGAACTTATTAATAAAATATTCATATTTATAAGTTTTAAAAATTGTTTCAAAATTATCTTATTTAAAAGTGTGAAATATTAAAAAGTTCACACATAAAAGTGTGATAATTTGTTTTATGAAATTTATTATATGTCTTCACACTTAAAAGTGTGAGCATTCTATAAGGAGAAAAATCCCCTCACATGGAATTCTTGGATTTTCTACTCACCCTCGGCTATTATTTGCTACACCCAATTCGTTCGCACCAAGAACACTAATTATAGAGTAAAATTTTCAAATTTACACACTTTAAAGTGTAAAAAAATATCATTAAAAGTGTGATAAATCAACATAGTTGTTGTAGTGTAATACCTCTGGTAAGAATGTTGTAGGTAAACAATTTTATGCTAAAACTACTAGACCTAATTTTGAGGATGAGGATAACAAACTTAGTCAGGATAATAAACTTAGTCGGATACCTATGGTTCTGGATGGTGGAGAAGTTGTAATTTTTGATGAAGATCTTGTAATCCAAGGTAGCAAGAAGTGGTCAATGACATTGTGTGGACATTTTGTAGGGTATCAGTTGTCGTATTTTGAAATTAGGTACAATCTTATGAGCATGTAGGGTAAATTTGGGATTAAAGAAATTGATTATTCAAAATGGAGATTCCTATTCAAATTTAGAGAAATTGAAGGATGGATTATGTGCGGGAAAATAAACAATGGATGGTTAATAATAAGTTACTCATTGTCCAAAAATGGGATCCAATTGTAATAATTGATACAAGCGAGCCTAAAGTGTTGCCATGTTGGATTAAACTACATAATGTGCCTCTTGAGGCATGGACAACTAATGAGATTAGTGGAATAACTAGCGGAGTGGATAAACCTTTGATAATGGATAAGACGAATACTAAAATGTGTAAGAATGGGACTGGAAACTTTGGCTATGGTGGAAATTTGTGCTAGTAAAGACTATAAAGATGTGATTGAGCTATGCTATAAGAGTAAGGATCAGAGGGTTTGCACACCAACAATACCTCCCTCAAACCCAAATCACTGTGGGTATCCCTTCAACTCAACTATAGCCACGATCCCACCTTTTTCATACCACCAACCTTTACCATCGGAACACCCCACCTTTTAACCGACTTTCTTCCGGTACAAGGTTTACCGAGATCCACTAATACCATCGAAGCGAGGTTTAACCGAGGGAACACCATCCACATCACCATTGGGCCCAACTTGACTTTGATACCAATTGTAGGAATTCTTTCCCAACATCTCACCAAGTCTAACATATAAATCCAACCGAGGTCGATTCTAAAACCAATTGATGATAGAAGGAGTAGCCACCAAACTTATATGTTGACTTTAAGTTAACTGTTTGTGCTACTTTAGAAACTCATATCAAGGAAAAGAAGATTAAAAAGATATGTGAGTATGTGTATGGTGGATGGCGGTGGATATCTAACATGGATAAAAGTGACAAAAGGTGTAGAATTGTGGTAGGATTTGTTCATGAATTTGACATAATGATGATCCACTTTAGTAAACAAACTATGTTATGCCTTACTGAGATAAAAGAAAACAAAATAAAGTTTTTTTTTGTTTTGTCTATGCTACGAATATTGGAAGAAGAATTTTGTCGAAACATTTAGTAAGATATAAAGCATTATTAATGGTAAAGCCTTTGGTTCTTATGAGAGATTAGAATGTGGGTTTGCGCCTTGATGATCATTCTGAAAGAGGTCCTTTCAAAAACATTAATATTGGAGTTTCAAGAATGCATTAATCAAACTGAAGTAGAGGATTTGATTTGTACATGTATTCATTTCTACTTAAGTGTAGAGTGGACTTAATCAAAACAGTGAAATTCTAAAAACGATTGATAGATTTCTTGGTAATGTAGAATTTATGGGTTTGTTTACCAACTCGCATGCTATTTTTTACCATACATAAATTCTTATCATAGTCATGTTGTGCTTGTTTTCCTTAATTTGATGAAAAATAAGAATAGAGCTTTTAGATCTCCTTTTGTAAGCACTGTTAAGAACAAGTCGAATATTCAAGTTGAAGGATGCAGAATGTTCAATTTTGTCAAAAAAACTGAAAGCTCTAAATTATCATATGAAAGAGTTCAGCTAGAAATTTGGGAATGTTTTTTAGAAAGTTATCAAATGGAATGAAAAGCTTCAAAGAATTCAAAGGAAAGTAGACCAAGACCCTCATAATGCTACCTTAAATGCAAGAAGCTGCAGTTCTTAAAGAATACAATAGTGTTGGAAGTGATGAAGAGAAATTATTACTATAAAAGACTAAGATTAAATGGCTGGTAATTGTGATAGAAATAATAAGTTTTTCCATACAGTTCTTAAAAGAAGAGCTCATAAGAATTAAAGATATTCAAAATGAGGAGGGGATTAGATTTTATGGTGACCAAGTAGCCCAAAAATTTGTCTCTCATTTTCAAAAGTTCTCTCATATGTTGGTAGACTACAACTAATTGCTTTAATATTATATTTCATGCAAGTATATTGGGCCTCTATCTTCATTCTTTCCAATAGTGTAATCAAGGATATTGATAAACTGCTTAAAGGGTTCGTGTGGTGCCAAGGCAAGTTGACCAAAGGTAAAGCTAAAGTTGCTTGGAAACTAGTGTGCAAACTTATAGATGAAGGAGGTTTGGGCATCAAGAGCCTAGAAATTTAGAATGAAGTCCTTATGACTAAGCATTTTTGGAATATTGTATATTTGAGAGAGTCTCTTTGAGTTAAGTGGATAAATGTGCATAGACTAAAAGGTGAAAGTATTTGAAATGTTAAATAGTATAAGAACTTTAGCAATGGATGGAAGCAAAATCTATCTCTAAGAGTTAAGACGAGGAAACACATTATTTGTCAAGTTGGGTAATGGCTCTAGCATTTATCTATGGCATGATAGGTGATATGAGAGGAAACTATTATAAATGTTGGTTTTGATTTGAACATGAAAGTTAGACATGATCAGTAGTGGATAGTGAAGATGACCAAGGGAATGAAATAGTACTTATAGCAATATCACCTCAATTCCTATCCCTCGCCTTGTTGAAGGCAATTTAGATAAGTTTTTATCGGAGACTAATAAAGGTAAATGTGCTAAGTACTCCACTAGTAACACATGGAAATATTGAAGGGGTAGATGAAATAAAGTGAAGTGACATGACCTTGTCTAGTTTTCTAATTGTACTCTCAAACACTCCTTCATTCTTTGGATGGTAGTGTAGGGGAGAATGTCTACATAAGATAGACTCCAAAAATGATACCGTCATAAGCATTTGGAATGCGTCATGTGTGGCATGTGCTCTGACTCCCTCAACCACTTATTCTTTGAGTGTACATATACTAACAAGATTTGGTATAAGCTTAAAAGTATGGCATATTTAGACTATTTCCCTAACAAGTGGGAGGATATAATTGAGATTATGACCAATATGAAGTACAACAGATCCATTAAGAGTGTCTTAAAGAGGATCACTCTAACTGCATGTGTTTACTATGTCTTGACTTTAAAGAAATAGAAGGTTGTTCACAAATGACAGAAGTGATAATGATGCTTTGACTACCGAGATTATAAACCAAGTTAGATTCAAACTGGCAGCCTTAGTGTGAAGAGAACCACTCAAGATGAAGAAGTCTGTAAGGCTTAGAATGTGGACATGAATGTGAAAGATAGGAGTGGTAGTATTATCTTGGACTTCAACAAGAATGCTTAACATTCAAATAAGATATTAAGGAAGTATTTGGAACAATAGAATCCCAAAAGTAAAGCTACTTTCTCAGCTGATGCATAATGATTGATCAATGCTCCTATGACATGGTGGATTGTTTTAGTGTTATAGGTAAAGGTTGCTATTTCTAGGATGTAAGACTGGTTATTGTTTGCATAACACTACAACATATATCTATAAGCATAGAAGAGGGCCTAATATCTTAGGTGTGGGAACCTTTATACTTTCTTAATCCTATAGTATGGGGGATTGGGATCATGCTGTGTGATGTGTAGAATGTAGTTAAAGGCACACCCACAACCATAACGAAGGTTGCCTGACTTAGTGGAATGCCCGATCGGTGATGCCTAGATGGTTGGTCTGATTGGTTTCCCAGTGGTGTCTGGAGGATTGAATAGTTAGATATTTAGGAAATGTAGCAAGTGTGAGATTTTATCCATGGGTAACTCATTTCCTTTGTTGGCATTTGAGCCTTAGTGGAACATGAGGTTTACCTCTCTTCTTGTGATGCCTATCTATAAGAGCCTTCATGGTTAAGGGAAGGGTTTCCTTGAACATGGATACGGTGTTTCTAGATGGGAAATGTAACAAAAGCGAGGGTTTCTCCATGGTTTCCTAGTGGTCATATGTCAAATACATTGTTTAATATATGGAACTAGAGGAAATCTCTTACATCACATACTATGTCTTAGAGATGTTTGTTTTTGTATGAAGTGTCATACTTGTTTGTTGTCTAATATCTTGGGTGAATAACAATTGGGCATATCCAATTCATTTCCATAAATTATGTAATATTCTCTGATTTGGTCATATATATTTCACATTTTAACAAAAAAAACATAGTCGTGACCAATGAGTTTGAAGCGGTGTCTTATAGAATGGTGGACTTGGATAAAAAGGGAAGTGCAAAACATGACCAACGTAGACGTGACCAACATGAATGTTGGTTCTTCAGAGCGTGGGTATTGTTACGATCCCGCATCGACCAAGTATGAGATTCATTAATTATTTGTAAAGTTTAGGTGTCTCATCCTCCTTTGAGATAGCTTTGAACCGATAAGATCCGTTATGCGGTGGAATCGTATCATAATATCGGATACCTTAATTATATTTTTCAAAAAACACAGCTTAACAGTGTCTCTTGCTAAAATTCACATCAAATACTTTTAGAGATTTTTTCTTCTCGCAATAAATACAAATTGAACTCCTAAGTATCACTCTCTTACCGCTAATTAACAGTTAATCGATCAAAAAGGCTTTTTAGAAATAGTAATACAATGGATTGAATCCCAACTCCTAGCTAAATAGGTCACTAGATTACGTGTTCATTGCTTGAGGCTTAGTCGTTAAAAAAGGGTTAGTCGGCATCCAAGAAGATACACGGAGTCAAGTTTACCAAATCGTTTTAAACCTTTGAATATATATATATATATATATATATATATATATATATATATATATATATATATATATATATATATATATATATATATATATATATATATATATATATATATATCGTATTGCTAAGATAAATTACGTTATTACAAAATTACACATTTTATTGTAATAATTTATTAATCACTTGAAAATCTTTATAGGGTGAAACAATTTTTTTCAATCGAATCAATTAGCAAAATAATAAATATTTCATTAAACTTGAACTAAAATATATAAAAAGTGATAAATAACTTTTGAATATGAAATCTCAGCATTTTTTTAGAACGGTGGGGTAATGGTTAGTGGGTCAAGTCATGCAGTGACATCCAAGCGAGCAGTATGCCTTTCTCGAACTCTCGCCTAGTTATGGTTAGCTCTTCATCCGCTTCGCTTGAAAGGAAAACCTCTTAGTAGGACTTGAACCCAAGAGCTCCAAAGAAACAATTTCCCCAAAAAACCACTGAGTGGAATCTTGATGGCCAACGATGCTAGCACAATTGATTTATTGAATCTTTCAAATAATTATGTGTAAATAAATTATTACTTAATGTACTAGCTATAAGTCATGTGCACACATGAAACTTACACGTAAGTCAAAATTAATTTAATATTTTAATTTAATCTACGAATGTATAAAACTTTTGCGTGCTTATGTTTTGTAATTCTGATATTAATACAATTATAATTATGTATGTGATTATACATAAAAAAAATCATTATGTAATATTAGTGTTTAAATAGATTTTATAAATTTTGTATGTTAAGATATAAAGTTTAGAAGCTATAAAGTGTAAAGGGTATTTATTTATTTTCTAAAGTTATTAAAAAAATAAAAAATTATAAGTTTCACTTAACTTTATCTAGTTTATTTAAATTTAACAAATAAAGTTTTATCAATTACCTCCTCTATTTTAAGTGTTTTTTTCTTCACAAATTTGACACATATAGTTTTAGATTTAAGTTCATTTGAATAATAAACTTTATTTGGATACAAAGGGACTAATCTCCACCTTCCATATCTATTTCAATCCAATGAATAAGATTAAACACAACCTATATTTTCATCCTCTTTTTTCAAACATTAATATCTCTTAAACCGTTAATCATTATGCGAAAAAACATACCGTTACGAAGAGCACTTAATTTTCTTTTTATAGATATGCTATATGATATACTTTCGACAAATTTTTTTCTTCATTTTTTCAGGTTTTCGAAAATTATCATATATGATACTAATATCATATATGATGTAACACTAGTATCATATATGATATAACGTATCATATATGATATAAACCAATATCATATATGATTTAACACTGTATCATATATGATGAAACAATATTATCATATATGATATTTCACGTAAATTTTAACAAGAAGAAAAAAACGAAATTTTTCTCTTCGAAAGTATATCATAGTGCATATTGGTAGAAAGATAATTAAACGCTCGTCGCGATGGTATAATTATTTTTGTTTAACACTTAACGGTTTAGAAGATATTTAAATTATAAAAAATAAGTAATAAATAAAATATATTTAATCTCATCCGTTAGATGAAAATAAGGAGTATGATGGAAATGAGTCCCCTCATATCTAAGAAAAAAGTATGATATCCACAATAACTCTTCTCATATTTTTATGTTATTTTTTTCTCTATCAACTTTTTTCACCAATTTTTGATTTTTTAAAATCTTTTTTTTAAAACAATCTGGTTTTATTATTTTAAAATTTTAAAACCATATTTAATTTTAAAAAGATATAACTAACAAAGAGAAAGAATTAATTCTTTTGAACGAATAAGATCTAAAGTAAGCTTAACATTAATCATTTACATGTGTTGCGTGTATTTTTCTAAAAGTAGGATTATTCTAATAATTTAATGAAAAAATAGACACTACATAAACATGATGACCTACCAACATTAAAATTTAAAAACATGGATTATGAAACGAATTAAAATCTCTATTATGATATATAAAGCATGTATCATTATATTTAAAATGTTAAATTTTTAATATTTTTTAAATATATATTCAAATATTTATTTCACACGATATTTTTAGGTCATGAGTCAACCATCGAGTCACCCGATCGAGTTATTTGGTCATGCGATCGACCACTGAGTTAATCCCGTCAAATCATTGAGTCACGAGCTCGACTACCGTGTCAACCTGGTAGAGTCATCGGGTTACAAGTTCGACCACTGAGTCAACCCGTTAGTTCGAGTCATCAATTCACGAGTTCGATCTCCAGGTCAATTCGATCGAGTCACTAAGTCACTGATTCGACCATCGAATAAACCGTCAAATTATCGATTTAATCATCGAATCAATTAACATATCGTTAACTATTTACTACCAAATAATTTTGATAACTATGAAAAAACTAACGTCCAGTTAAAAAATATTAAAATAACAACCATATATGCATTATGAAACACATAAACTGAAAGTTTGAATAAAAACATGATTACAAACGAAGAAACTATATGATCAAACCTTGCGAAACGAATGAAGATGAAAGAGGACGAAAAGATATAGAAAGAGAAATAACACTAGAGATTCTTCTAGCTGCTGCCATTTTTTTATTGGTTTTGTTGTTACACGCAAATGTATGTGTGTGTAATGTGTTTTGTAGTATAAATAAGAGGTGATCATGTAAGATATTAATTGTTGTGATACTGTACTAAATAAGAGTGACTGATCATGTGGTATTGGTGTGGATTATTCACGTCCACTACATTTCTAGGAAAAATAGTTGAAACGTTATGTCATCATTTATTCCGTCAGGTGAATCGCTTTCGCGTTGCTTGAATAGAAATGAATGTATCAAATGATTCTAACGGTGTTTTCTAGTTACTAGAATTTTAGTTACTTATCAATGAGTATTTTTTGAATATGAAATTCTTAAAAGATATAAATGTCAATATTCAAACAAAAATTTGGCAATTATTTTATCTTTTAAATAACAAGGAATAAGATTAAAAGACTAACATATTTTTTGATATCTTATTTTTTAATACTAAAAGACACATATCTACCATTCATTTTCATCTCATTTAATGAATAAGATTAAAAATATTTTATTATTTTACATAGTTTTTTATTAATATCTTTCAAACCGTTAAATGTTAAACGAAATAAATATATCATCACGACAAACATTTAATTATCTTTTCTATGGATATGCATTATGATATAACTTAAAAGGAAAAAAATCTTTTTTTTTTCGTTGTTAAAACTTACGTGAAATATCATATATGCTAATAGTGTTTCATCATATATGCTATCGATGTTAAATCGCAAGTTATTATTAAATCGTATATGATACTGGTTTTAATTCACATATTAGTGTTAAATCACATATGATACTATTGTTATATCATACGGAGTATATGATAAGTTATATCATATATGATACTCGCTTTACATATATATCATATACAATATGAGATCAGTATTATATGATACTCGTGTTACGTATATATAATATATAAGATTCGTATCATATATGATAAGTTTCGACAACGAAAAAAAAACCCTGAAAACAACGAAGAATTTTTTTTCGTCGGAAGTATATTATAGTGCATATTTATAGAAATATAATTTAATGCTCGTCGTGATGGTATATTTTTTCGCGTAACGATTATGATTTAAAAGATATTAATATTTGAAATAAATACATAAAATTAAGATGAATCAAGGTGAGGATTTGTTTTGTAATATCCAAATAAAATTTGGTATGAACTTACTAGTTTTAAAATCCGTGCGCGCACAGAACTGAACATAAATAATAAATTAAATAATAATTTTGTTCTTGCAAATTATGTATATAATATATGTTTTTGCAAGAATAATTAATGTTAATATGTTTGATTATGTTTTTGTTTTAATGTGCACCGTGTAAATTAATATAAACTCAGCTCAATTTTTATTTTTCGAATTTTATACTCTTTTTACTTTCGATATTTTTATTCTAAATAGTTATATCTTAATTATTAATCAACAAACCATTAACATCAACCTTACGCATACATGATTTATAAATTCATGATTTGGTAATGCCTAATATTATTCGATAAAATAATATTAAATTTTTAATACTTAAATAACTACAATGTTTATGAACCCACGAGTTTTACATGATCCCGTCTGTTTATTTTCATCTCACACCGATGTCTGAGTCATACATTCACTTTGATATTTATACTCATGTTAATAATAATTTACGTAGATTGCATTGCTTGACTATGTTAAGTGTCAAAATAGATACTGACAATAATTTGTGTTTTTATTTGAATATTTATAATCATATGATTTTTTGATTTTTTTAATAAAACATATATGTTGTATTTTTAAAATATAAAGTATAAAAGGTATAAAGTTTAAAGGGATACTTTGTTTATTTTATAAAGTTACTAAAAAAATATATAAAACTATAAGTTTACATTTAAGTTCATCTAATTTATTTAAAAATCAACCACTAAAGTTTTATTAATCCCCTCCTCTTTTTATAAGTTTTTATTTTCACAAATTTGACATATATATTTTTGTGTGTTTTCATCAGATTTCTCCACTAAGTTTTTTAATTTTGACTAAATTGAATTCAATTTTGACTTTATAGACCAATCACATCGTTCGATTTTGCTTAATATGACAAAATCAAACCATTTGATTGTTTAATTGTTTTTTTTTTGTAACCATGATTTTTTTTTTTTTGGGTATACCTAGGTTTCCGACTCGACATTGCGAGCCGACTAATCCCAGGGCGACTACCCTTTTGGATACCCTTTTGGATAACCATGATTTTTGACACATTGACCGACTAATCCATGAGGTTTAATTGTTTTCTTTACAACTTCCATTTTTTAATAAACTTTTCAAATAATCTAATTCTATAAACGAGTTATTACTTAATGTATTTTAAGTAACATTAATCATTTATATATCTTGTGTGTTTTTTAAAGTAAGTATATTCTAATAATTTAGTGGAGAAAATGACATTGTTTTACACATAAACATGATGACCCACTAAAAACATCAAAATAACAACCATGCATTATGAAACACATAAACTGAATCTTTAAATAACACCAGGAAACCATATAACCAAACCTTGTGAAACAACAACAGATTCAAGTATCATGTTCAATTGCAAAACCAGATTTTAGCCACCGCCTTTTAGCCACCGGCTACACGTTGGTGGTTCGGAGGACTACCAATAAACTTAAATCTCCTTTAATTATCATGTTCAATTCCAAAAATAAATCAAATTCATTTCTCAGATCTAGTTTTCTTTTCCACAATGGTGGATATTCCTACAAAGTGACTCGCACCTACATGATCATTTCCATCTCGTACCTATATCTATGGATCTATGTTACTGCCCCCTATCAACCACGACAATAGCAAGCATATTTTCTTAGGTTTGAGAGTTGGATTTTGGGAGGTTGTGTTTGTTGATTTCTTTTGTGGGTATCACCGTTTTCATCTATGGATCTATGTTACTGCCCCCCAATCAATCACGACAATGGCAAGCATATTTTCTTCGGATGAGAAAGATTCAAGGTCATAGGTGATGTTTTTGATTTTATTTTATTTGATTTGATTTTATTATATTTATTTTTATTTGATTTTATTTTTTTTAATTTTTTTTAGAACGTCAATTTACAACTCACACCAACTATCTCACAATTTCTATCTCACATGTCTCCACCGAGACTTGAACCCACAACCTTGAGGTTAGAGAGCCACTCACATACCGCTAGACCAAGAGGCCTTTGGTTTTTGGATTTGTTTTAATTTGGATATGTTATAGTTTGATTTGGGATAAGCTTTGTTGATTTAATTTCTTTTTAATGACACTCGTAATGCAAACAGCAGAAGAAAGAGGACGAAGAGATATCGAACGAGAAATAACGCTAGAGATTCTTTTAGCTGCCATTATTTTTATTGTTTTTTGTTGTATATACTAAGTATACGCTTGTTTACTGTACTAAAGAACACAATAAATAAAAGGTGATGAACTGATGACCATGTGATATTGGTGGGGAGTATTCATGGGTTTTATATTTTTTTAGTAAAATGGTTAAAACGTTATCTCAATCATTTGTTTTAGGTGTGTCACAACTCACAACAGGGGACAGAACAATGGAGGGAGGGTTCGTGAGGATTAAGAGATATCGAGACACTTGTTACACTTTATATATATATTTTTAGAACGGTAAATGTTAGTGGTTAGTGGGTCGAGCCGTGTAATGATATCCAAACGACAGAATGTCTTTTATTCCCCTCGTCTAATTATGTTAAACTCTTTATCCGTTTCGCCTGAGAGCCCTCTTGAACACAACTAGTTGGTTTGTTACACTTCATATCTTCTCGGCAGTATTAACAAAGTCAAGAACGAAAATGATCATGGGGACAAACTTTTTTGAACCTTCATATAATAGAGATTAACTTTTTTTTAAGTATACGGGTTAAACAAGACTAGAAATATATTTTGATGCACCCGATATACTTAAGATATATTTAAGATAAATCGATGTTTTTTCAAAAAATGTTTGAAAAGAAAACTAAACTTTTTTTTTTTTTTGGAAAAAAGAACATTTTTTTCCGGAAAAAAGTTAAAATAATAATTTTAATTTTTGTTAGAATTCTTTTTAACCTTTTTTTAAAAAATTCTGAGAAAAACATATATATGTTAATTATTTTAAATTTTTAATTTTTTTAAAACATTTTTTTGAAAAGAAACTAAACTTTTTTTTGGAAAAAAAGAAAATAAACTTTTCCAAAACTTTTTTTGGGAAAAAAATAAAACTTTTATGCAAATAAAATAAAAAAAAATTTCGAAAAAAACATATATTTTTTCGAATATTTTTTTTTTTGCAAAATACACCTTCCTAAGACAATTTTTTTTCTTTTTGCAAAATACAACCCTCGTTAAATGATAACAAAAAATGTTTGCATCGTTAGTTCTGAGAGATGTATTTTATCAAACGTTTGCCTAACGAGTGATGTATATTGACAATATTTTCGGTCAAGGATGTATTTTATATATAAGAAAGTTCAAACAGAATATATTTTATAGTTTACTCCTTTTTTTTTTATATATATAAAATCAAAAAAATTCAATAGTATCACATGCACTCGTGACACACCACCTTGCTATCTAAATTTTATATTTTAAACATATAAAAATATATAAAAATCTATTTCACCAAATACATATATCTTTTTTATATAAAATCACGTGCAGCACAAAACATTAATCACAGTTATTTAAATTACTAAGTTGGCGCCAAAAACAACAGAATTTTGACATAAAACAGTTATAAATACAGTTACAACACACAGTAGCAGCTCAATCATCATCATCGATCAATGGCGAAAACGAAACCAACCAAGAACTCAATCTTCTTAACACTCAACCCAAATCATTTATTCACCATCTTTCCCGCCAAAAACCGTTGCAGCAGAAACCCGCAAGGTCAAG
This sequence comes from Glebionis coronaria, assembly GCA_025667525.1. Lineage (NCBI taxonomy): Eukaryota > Viridiplantae > Streptophyta > Magnoliopsida > Asterales > Asteraceae > Glebionis > Glebionis coronaria. The sequence goes on along the minus strand of CM046875.1, from coordinate 632,014,726 downwards.
AACCATCATCACACACGTTCTTCTTCTTCACACTCATCCTCCCTTGGGTTCTATGTTTCGCGTCAGTCAATCGCTTTTCAAACACGCCCAGTATCTCCATAATTACCCATACTGATCACCCGCCTTCCTACACGCCGATTTTTGTAGCTTCGTTGGCGTCTGTGTTTGAGGACCCGAGTGGTGATAATGGGTTGGTGAGTTTGGATACGACTGCGATGGTGCCATTACCGCCGAGATCGGTGGTGGGTGAGTTTTGGGAGCAGCCGGATGGGGAAGGTTACGTGCCGTGTTTGGATTTTAGTTTGGAGTATAGGAGACGGTCGGGTGTGATTGCGAATGAGAAGAAGAAGTTTTTGGTTGTCGTGGTTTCGGGTGGGTTGTTTGAGATTAGGAATCAGATTGTTGATGCGGTTGTTATTGCTAGGATTCTTGAAGCCACGTTGGTTTTGCCCGTTTTAAATGGAGATGAAAGTTATTACAGTAGTACTTTTAACTCTAGTTTGGTTTCAGGTTTATGAATCTTGCATAACTGAACTCTGTATCATGATCAGTGGCGCGGACGCAGGAAATTCAATAGTGGGGGCAAAAAATTTTTTTTACGATAGTAAGGTAAAAAAACTAAAATTCGAATAAAAAATTGAGTATTTTAACAAAATAATGGAGCATTTTTAGGTTTTCGAGTGTTAAATGTTAGACTTTAGTGTATGAGTGGGGGGCAATTTGAGTTTCGAGTGGGGGGCATTGTAAAAAAACACTTGAAATTGAAGAAAAATTACACTGTAATCTCATGATTTTTGTTTAGCCATGGGGGCGCCGCCACCCCGAACCTCAGATATAGGTCCGCCCCTGATCATGATCACGTAGAAACCTGATATATTGGTTGACCTTTTAGTTCATGGCGACGAATCTTATTTGTTGACTAAGGGTTGACTGTTTAGTTCATGGGGACGAATCAATGAATAATCTGACTGGATTAATGTGTGACGATTGCTGATTTACGGTTCATTTTAGCTTCATATATATTGTGCGATTTGCATGTCTAAATGTCTACTTACTCAGGTTCATATTTGCTCCATGTATCTGATTTGAAATTGAATCTGTGCAAGCTTACTTTGCTAACTGATGAATTATTGTTCGTATAAGGTCCATATAGTTAAATGTGTGCCGATTGTATAATTTGGGTTCATAATTACTCGCTATAGTTAAATTAAGCTTCTGCTCAATATGCCATCTAGAAAAACCAATTAATTGGATGTGTTTTGAAGCTGAATTTTTGTAAAATTAAGGGTCATTAGGAAAATTAAGACTTGATTTCTGTATTTGATTGTGCAGTGAATTTTCAGACATTTTCGACGTGCAACAGTTTAGGGAGACCTTAAAAGCTGACATTTGAGTTGTATCATCTCTTCCTTCTACACATTTGGTTTCTTGGCAGACATTAGAGAACCAAATTCCGCACAATGTTCATCCATTTTGGATTCGTGCAAGATTTTTAAAAAAGGTAACAACCATCAGACGACCATTTCTGCTCTTTTTTATCCCTACAAACAAGCACGGTTACAAGTCTTATAGACACTAATGTTTTGCAGCTCAATGAAGAAGGGTCTCTTGTATTAACAGGGATAGAATCTAAACTTTCGAGTAATCTCCCACCCGATCTTCAAAAACTCAGATGCAAGGTGTTTAAATAACGTCAGCAACTTTTTTTGACTTTTTTATTTGTCAATAATCGAGTCTTATGATCGTGTTTGCTCACTGCAGGTAGCTTTTCATGCACTAAAGTTTCCTAAACCAATCAGAGAGCTTGGTAACCGAATTGCAAGAAGAATGTGGACTGAAGGCCCATACGTAGCCATTCATCTCAGTCTAGGAAAAGACGTGTGGGTAAGAACAGGATGCCTCACAGGCTTATGGTCCGATTATGATTCTATTATAAACGCAGAAAGAGAATCTAATCCCGAGTTTCCTACTACATGGTCAAACATAAGCTGCCCTCCAAACGCTTTAGAAGCAGCAAGGTACATTTCCAGTCTTTTTCTTTCTTAGAAACAGTAGTTTTTCGCCAAATTGCTTAAGGTTCTATTAAAAAAATGCAGACTTCTTAAAGAATCAGGGGCAACAGAGGATTCTCGAGTATATATTAATGGTGGAGAGCCATTTGGGGGTGATCGAGCCATTCTGCCATTGAAGTCTGAATTCGTTAATGTTGTCACAAAAGAGATGTTGGGTCGAAATGATGAGCTCAACCCATACAAGAACAGAACTGCTATTTTGACAGCAATTGATTATATAGTATCACTAAGTAGTGACGTTTTCCTGCCTTCTTATGATGGTCATATGGTCCGTGCCTTACAGGTATCTTTTATCAGAATCTTTACAAGTTTGTGGCTTATGGTAAACATGATTTGGATTTTTATTCTTTGTGTTTCTGAAGGGTCATCGGGCATATGTGGGACACAGAAAGATTGTCACAATGTCGAAGAATTTCAAGGGGCAGCCACAGCCGAGGGAAAAAAGGAGAGACAGAGATGTAATAACATTTCCAGTCCCGGAATGCATGTGTAAACACTAGCTACAGGCAATTTTGGGTCGAATGCTGGATCCTTCTTGATCCTGTTTAGGACTTCTGGTTTGATTTTGCTATTGTGCAGATTCAAACATTGGTTAGCTTGCATAAATTGTATAAAATGCAAAGTTTCAATAAGGCACAAGTACAGCATGAACCATCATCTAGTTATTCCATCTTTCATATTTCAGCCCCTCAAGAAATTTGTTCAAGTTCTGTCCCAGCCCTCAATGGTCGAGTCAGTGTGTTAGCTGTATCAATGTTCTTGGTGAATACTCCAGCTGCAAGTCCATATCTTGTGGCATTAGCCCTTTTTATCACATCACTAACCTTGCTGTCATTAGTAAAAACAATAGAAATTATGAGATTAAGAATGCTATATAAGTTTGTAAACATTGTGTAAAATGCAATGATGATGAGCCGAGATTTACTTGAATTTCAGGATATATGGTTGTAACGTCCGCATCACGGTGTTCAATTGTCTAAATAATGTCACAAGCAAACCTACACGTTTGAAGCTTATGTTTTCATTCTTTAAAAAGCCTAGAATAAGGTAATGATATCGGTTTTTACCATCATGACATCCTAGTGTCCTACAATCACTAGTCCTCCAAATCAACTTGATAAGCTCATTAGCTGAATAAGTGAGCTTATGAGCTTTTCCAAATATACATTATCTTATAAGCCTAGTAAATAAGCTATACACAATGGTCATATTAACTTTATAGATTTTGTTTTCGTACTTTTAAAAGCCTAGAAAAAGGTAATAATATCCGTTATTTGATCTTACTGAAATAATTAAAAGGAGGAAGAAAATCAGATAATTTTGCACGTATGCCAGACATTATATTTGGAAACATTTACAGGACTTTAATCCAACAAGCCCAACCGGACCCGATGTAATAGTCGGTTCCCTCACCACTATAAAAGGAGGGTGAGGGGGAAAAGAACAAACGTCATTCTTTCAATAAAACTATCCGGGATCAATCGATTAGGGATTTGTACGTTGTGGGTTTTTCTTTTTCTCTCGATTGCATCTTCATAGATCGCTAGTAATCAGGGTTGCAGGACTTTAATCCTACACACAAACACATATACATCACGAAAAGCTGATCGAGCCAAGCATTTATTCTGGTTTCAAGGTAATTAATACTCCATCTCATGCATCTAATTTCACCTTAATTGTGTTGTTAGAATCACATAATAGTCTAGTTTAAATTACTTTGCAGTATACTTTAACTGTTTTGCTACTTTGCTTAATATGGCTTATTCAATAATATATGAATTAGCTTAAAAACATTATAATTAAACTGAGGAACTCGACCAATCTACTATGAGTGTTTGATTTTTTCAGAATATGATTAGAGTATATTTTGTGGAAATTATAGGAGACTTATTTGGAAAAGAAGTGAGAGCTACTGAAATAAGAGTTTCATGGGGTATTTAAATGGGGTTAAAGATTACCGTAAAATACAAGAATTTGCTACCATATAATAAAAACCCATCTTACCAAATTAAAATGATTCAGACACTATATATACATAAATTGGTTGAATGCATCAGAGAATTACGTACGAAAGAAAGTTGTGCAGGGTTTACTCATGTTTTTTAGGCTTATATTCTGTGATTCTGTGTTCTGATTTGCACAAATTGTTTGAGGTTCATTTGTTAGCGTGGAACCGTTGTATAATTTGAAGGTGTCTGTTTTTCTATTAGGAAAAAAGACTTGAAAGCGAGACTTATACGCAACCATGAAGTTTGGAAAGGAGTTTAAGAAACAAAAGGTACCAGAATGAATCGCCTACGTGGACTATAAGAGACTAAAAAGAGTACTACAAGAACTCCAAGAATTCAAACAAAGCCAAGGCCCTACAACACCAGTGAATATTTCACAGCAGATGTCATCATTATTCACACCCATTAGTGGCCTCAACGTTCGAGAAGACTTTGGTGAGACTATAGAGGTGATATCGAGAACCAAGTTATAGTTGTCTAAACCGTTCATAAAGATGATAATAGAGAAGAATACAACACCAATTTTCTCATGCCACTTCAAGGAGGAGGACAAAGCGAGATTAAGTTTTTTTAGTCTTGATGAAGAGCTTAACAAGGTGAATACTTTCTATAGGGACAAGGTAAAGGAACTGATTCAGGAGGCTGCTTCGTTAAGTGAGGAGATGAATGCTTTAACAGTGTTGCGGATCACGGTGTATCAATCATCAGATACAAGTAGTAGCTCGACAGAATCTCCGCAAGTTAACTCTCCAGGCAGAATTGATCCATTAGGTATGTTTCTCATGCATATAATAATGAGTTGAATAATTATCAATCCTTATCTAAAATTGTATATAAAACTAATATATTGCGTAGAACATACATACAAATTCAAACATAAATGAAACAGATCCTTCGAAAATCCTTAACCATGTGAGGATGAACGATACCCGTGAAGACCCGAAGTCAACCATGAGAAGTGTTGTTTATCATTCGAAGTACAAGAATTTAAAGTTTAAAAGGCGGAGCTACAAGAAGCGGAAGGGCGGATGAAAGTTGCGTTTATTGAATTTTACAGCAAACTTCTTCAACTAAAGTGTTATAGTGATGCAAATCTCAAAGTCTTCTTGAAGATATTAAAAAAAATATGAAAAGGTTAGAAAACTACTTAAATACTCAAAGCCTATTATTACTTTACTTTTTCAGTAAACAAATGACTTGTCAGTATGGGTGCCATACTGATAAGTCATTTTGTTTACTAAAAAGTAAAATAATAATACGCTTCGAGTATTTCAATAGTTCTCTAACCTTTTCATATTTTTTCAATATCTTCGAGAAGGCTTTGAAATTTGCATCACTGTAACGCTTCAGTTGAAGAAGTTTGCTGTAAAATTTAATAAACGCAACTTTCAGCCGCCCTTCCGCTTCTTGTAGCTCCGCCTTTTTAAACTTTAAATTCTTGTACTTCGAATGATAAGCAACACTTCTCATGGTTGACATGGTTGACTTCGGGTCTTCACGGGTATTGTTCATCCTCACATGGTCAAGGATATTCGAAGGATCTGTTTCATTTATGTTTGAATCTGTATGTATGTTCTCTGCAATATATTAATTTTATATACAATTTTAGATAAAGATTGATAATTATGCAACTCATTATTAAATGCATAAGAAACATACCTAATGGATCTATTCTGCCTGGAGAGTTAACTTGTGGAGATTCTGTCAAGCTACTACTTGTATCTGATGATTGATACACCTTGATCCACAACGCTGTTAAAGCATTCATTTGCTTAGTTAATGAAGCAGCCTCCTTAGTCACTTCCTCTACCTTGTCCCTATAGAAAGTATTCACCTTGTTAAGCTCTTCATTAAGACTCTCAAAAAACTTAATCACGCATTGTCCTCCTCCTTGAAGTGGCATGAGAAAATTGGTGGTGTATTTTTCTCTATTATCATCCTTATGAACGGTTTGGACAGCTATAACTTGGTTCTCGATATCAGCCTCTATAATCTCACCATAGTCTTCTCGAATGTTGAGGCCACTAAAGGGTGTGAATAATGATGATATCTGCGCCAAATATTCACTGGTGGTGTAGGGCCTTGGCTTTGTTTGAATTCTCGGAGTTCTTGTAGTACTCTTTTTAGTCTCTTATAGTCCACGTAGGCTTCGATCCATTCTGGTGCCTTTTGTTTCTTAAACTCCTTTCCAAACTTCATGGTTGCGTATAAGTCTCGCTTTCAAGTCTTTTTTCCTAATAGAAAAACAGACACCTTCAAATTATACAACGATTCTATTAAAAAATGCATACTTCTTAAAGAATCAGGGGCAAAAGAGGATTCTCTGAGTATATATTGCAGGTTGAGAGCCATTTGGGGATGATCGAGCCATTCTTCCTTTGAAGTCTGAATTCGTTAATGTTGTTACAAAAGAGATGTTGGCTCGAAATGATGAGCTCAACCCATACAAGATCCGAACTGCTATTTTAACAGCAATTGATTATATAGTATCACTAAGTAGTGACGTTTTCCTGCCTTCTTATGATGGTCATATGGTCCGAGCCTTGCAGGTATCTTTTATCAGAATCTTTACAAGTTTATGGCTTATGGTAAACATGATTTGGATTTTTATTCTTTGTGTTTTTGAAGGGTCATCGGGCATATGTTGGACACAGAAAGATTGTCACAATGTCGAAGAATTTCAAGGGGCAGCCACAACTGAGGGAAAAAAGGAGAGACCGAGATGTAATAACATTTCCAGTCCCGGAATCGGAATGCATGTGTAAACACTAGCTACAGGCAATTTTGGGTTGAATGCTGGATCCTTCTTGAACCTGGACTTCTTTTTAGATTTTGCTATTGTACAGATTTTAAGCATTGGTTAGCTTACTTAAATTGTATAAAATGCAATGTTTTAATAACGCAAAAGTACAGCATGAACTAGAACTAAGTACAGAATAAAAAAACATAAATGTATCTTCTTCTCGATCAAGACAGTGCATTGAACTAGAACTTCGCGTTTAGTGGAATAGATTACAAGCATGGTTTGGACAGGGATATAAACCAGGTACTATACCAACTACCATAATGAATCTATCCACCTCAATTGGGTACGTTAAGTTGGAGTTTGGTTCTAAGGTTTATAAAATCTCATACGGAGTTTTGCACTAGTCCCGGGTAGATTTTATACAAGAACCCGCATAGTCGAAGAAAAAAGATGGAAAGAAGCTAACATATATCTTTCCTGAAAAAAAAATCCTTACATTGTATAAATAATAAACAGCTCTTTAATGGATTATTTTCATTTTATGGTCTTTATTTTCACCTGTTTACTCCATTTAGAATGCTGTTCCCCTCACCTATATGCCAAAAGGCATAAGCAAATACCTTTTGATCACTTGAAGCAATTGCTGGATTGTCGTATAGGCTGGTGAAAACAAAATTACTGAGAAAACCTCATCACATTTCCAAGATAGGATAACAAGCCAGAAACAGAATTATTCACGTTCTCGTTACAGCATCCGATGTAATACATCATATTACACCAAAAGAGGAATTTACAACCAAGCTGGATTTTTCAACGAGGTTTCAACAGCCTTCACTTGCAAATAGTTGTTAAGACTGTATATACCCTTTTCCCTTCCAATACCACTCATCTTGTACCCTCCAAACGGAATTTCAGCATCAAAAACATCAAAACAATTAACCCAAACTGTCCCAGCTCTCAATGCTCGAGTCAGTCTATTAGCAGTTTCAATGTTTTTGGTGAACACACCAGCTGCAAGTCCATATTTTGTTGCATTAGCCCTTTTTATCACATCATTAACCTTGCTGTCATTAGTAAAAACTATAGAAATTATGAGATTAAGAATGCTATATAAGTTTGTAAACATTGTGTAAAATGTAATGATGATGAGCCGAGATTTAATTGAATTTCAGGATGGTTTGAACAGGACCAAAGATCTCATCTTGAGCTATTAGCATATCATCCTGTATAAAGATATAATATCATATGTATATTTTGAAAGTTTATGGACTTAAAATCGATTGTCTTGTGATAGGATCGAACTCGAGATCCCAGGATTGCACACATTACGTGAAGAGTTAATTTATTTATTAAATATATTTATTATATATTTATTAAATCAAACCGTAGCTAACGATCGTTAAGTAATTAAAAGTTAAGTATTAAACGACCGTTATAGAATGTTAAAGAAGCTAAAATAAGGTGTCGGAAACGTTCCGGAAACCTCTTTTTGGGGTGGTGTATATCCGGCCTAAATAGGGAGACAAAAGGGAAGGGAAAAGATTTTGTTGCTTTATTTTGTTTAAACCTTGGAAGAGAAGTTTTCCAAGGTGTATATAAACAAACCAAAGGCTTCATAATTTTTACTCCATATCTCTCTTTCTTGCTCCTAACCGCCGGCCAAACAAACACCCTATTAGGGTTCTTCTTCAATTTTCATTAAGCTATTCTAGATCTAGTCCTAGCCCCTCTCTAGGGTTGTTGGGTAGATTTGGGTTGTCTTTAATCTCTAACGAGTCATATGGGTGACATAAGATTTTTACTATAATCAAATCAAGTCGAATGGGCAAAAAAGAAATGGAAGTCACGTGAAATGCATACAAATGCAATAAAACCTTACACGATTTCTTCTTCCTTCCAATATCTGCAAATGCATACTGCAACAAGGGCCTCCCAATAAACTGAGAATCTTTGATCGACAATTAACGAAAACTAATGTTTTAAGTAAATGCCCTTGACTAATTATCAGGTAATTCTAATTTGCATATTTTTATAAAATTATCCTTACATTTCTACCAGTCATCTTTTCAGCATGATTAACATCCGCTATGAACTGATCTAAGTCGGGGACTTTGAGCTAAAACAAATTAATTTGAACAGTTTAGTTTCATTTATAATAATTACAACAGGTGCTTTAAGACTTGGAACAAAATTCCTACCTTTGGAAGACAACCATTGTCTGACCCAGTTTCCTTTAAATGAGTACATTTATCCGCAGGTGTATTGCTGTTAATATGTGACTGGTTGTCTGCGACAGGCCCATCCTGGTTATCCATCTTTTCAATTTCCTCTTCTACACATTTACTTTCGTTCATGATCTCCTCATTTCTTATAATGTCATCGATACCAATGGACATGTTATCTAGGGAATAGGTTTGATCCACAGGGTCAAAATTGAAATCCAACTCTTCAATAACCTGTTAGAAAAAGGTTTCCAATGAAAATACTATTATTACCGAAAAAACAACTTATCAAGTGTTAGCATAAACTTACCTTGCTAGTAGTATCCATTGCCTCATCTAGCGGAAATTCAGTATCAAGTGCATGCAATAAATGTTTCAATGCACCATGTTGGGACTCAGTGGTTTCCATCTTATTACATTCAATACCACTAGATGTCTGACATTCATCATTATTAGCGTAATTTATGTTGTCTTTAATATGGTCATCTTCTGACCTGCGGCATTCATCATTATTAGCGTAATTGATGTTGTCTTTAATATGGTCATCTTCTGACCTGCGGCATTTATCAACAGTAAATTGCAGCTTGTCCACTTCTATGCTAGAGCCTTCTGATTTACGGGGTCCATCGACATTAGAACCAATTAAGTTCTACAAAAACATAATAGAATGGTTAAAGTATTTTTAAACTTATTTTCTACAAAAATTACATTGTCAGGTTCTGTCACGTGCAAAATGTGTTGCACAGTTAACCTTTGGAAAATGTTTGATCTCAAATGGCCAACCCTTCCAATCAAATCTGGCCTAACAACAATTACTTCTTGAAACAACACATCTACATCTTCTAGTAAGCCATCTGAGTCGGTATGACTACCACCATCAATAGATTGTTCTGGATCTTCATGTATATCTGATTGTTCTAGAACCAAATCCACCAAATCAAGTTCCTCAACCGAATTAATTTGATCTATATACCCTTGTGAAAGGTTAAGATCAGCAATCTAAATATCTTCATTTATTGGATCAACCTGTTCTTGGTCAAAAACACCCTGCTGGTTGTCGGGTTCAACAGGATTTGCTATGAGGCCACCTGGTTGCTCAACATTAGGAACAACAGATTGAATAAAAGGTACATCTTCACCGTTGAAAAATGAAATACTCCTATTAAGCCATGTTTGCTGCAACTCTTCTTGTGTTAGAATAATATTAATTGTAGGTGCAGAATCCTACAATGAATACAAAATACAAATTTTTTGGATTATGACAACACAATTTTTAACATAAATTACTAATGTATGCAATAAATTACCGGTGTGAACAACACAGGATAATCAATTTTTGGAAACGTTCGGAAATTAGTCCAACCACGACCACGGGGAATTACACCAGGATCTTTTGTCCACCATAAAGTACTGTTGGGGAATGTTTCCAAAATCTAAATCTACAATAAAATACAACTCTATAAAAAAACAAAAAAATTATAATGATTCTAACATATATTATTTATGTTTAAACATCACTAACCTTGAGGGCCCAAACAAAACCAATGAGGTTGTATGTTCCTATGTGTTTGCTTCTTTTGTTACTTAAACTGTGCTTTTTAGCATGTTTGGGGACCAAATTCACTGTCTTCTCATAAAAGTATTGCCACATGTATTCTCCCCATGGATAATTGTTCCATGCATCTAAATCTTCAACTAGGGTAAGTATATGCCTTGGAACATTCAAAAATTCCTCATGACCCATAAAAACTACCTCTTCCAAAAACAGGTAAACAAACCCTAACCGCATCCGTGTCTTCCAATTTAGCCCAAAGCTTTTCATTTTCTATCAATTCCCAAAGCTCTCTAGCTTTGAGATTGAATCGTGGTTTTTCAGGGAAAACACGTGAGCAAAAAGGCTACTATCATTATATCCTAAGGAAACGTCACCACATCTAAAACCAATAATTTAACAAAACTCATTACGACCAAAACTAACTTGGTGTCCAGCAATGTTAAAGATTAAAGGTGGGCAATCTTTTGTTGGAAGTTCCACTGGTAGTTGTTGTTGAAGAACATAATTGAGCATGTGGTTGTCATTTGGGTTCTTAGTAAAATCTAACCAAAGGCCAAAAACAGTATTCCTAAAGATCCTATAACGTGCGTTGAATCTTAATAACTTACCTTTGATCTCTGTCAAATACCTCATTTTTGATCTTATACTTACTTTGGCATCAAACATTTCCATTGGCCCGAAATCCATTTAATTAATCAATAACATATCTACTGAGAAAAAGTTACAATTAAATTAAGGGATTAACCATGATTAGGGTTTATACATTTTGAACACGGGTTTGAGAATTGGGGTTAGAGGATGGGGTAGAAAAAGTACAAATGAACGATGTAGATGGGGTAGTAAAAATGGATTTCACATTATTCTGGGTAGAGATAATTTGGGTAGAGATAATTTCACATGATTACTGTGTTAGAGGGATAATGGGGTAGAGATAATTTGTGGGTGATGATGTCGATGTTAATTGTGTGGTAGATAAGTTGTGTTTGTGTGATATATTAGTCTTATTAAATTATCCTAAGTCGCATAATTAATAAAATGTAATTTTGATAAATATTAGTCCTATCAAAAGTACAAGGTAATTATCAAATTTGTACAAGTCGCATAGCAATTTTTAAAAGTTGCATAAATATAAATAGAAGTTACATAATGTATAAATCATTTTTAATTAATATAATTTTTTATATAACTTTTTAAATAATAAAAAATATTACAAGTCACATAATAAATGACACTTACAACTTCTTACAACATTCTTACACAATATGTACTTTTTTTCAGACATGAATAGTGTTTTTTTTAATTTGAGAAAGTTGCATAGGTCGCATATGGTTGCATAGGTTGCTTAAGTCGCATGGGGCAATTCAAGAATTCTCATTTCACATAGGGTAATTCAGGAAAATCGATAGTTTTTGGGGCATTTGGGTAATTGTCCCTAAGATTAAAAGACTCGCATCTTTTTTGATATCTTACTTTTTTTTAAATTATTAGAAGACACATCTCTAGCATTTATTTTCATCTCATTTAATGAATAAGATTAAAAATATTTTATCATTTTGCATATTTTTTAATTAATATATCTCAAACCGTTAAGCGTTTAACAAAATACATATATCATCGCGAAAAACATTTAATTATCTTTCTATAGATATGCATTATGATATAATTTAAAAGGAAAAAATCTTTTTTTTCGTTGTTAAAACTTGCGTAAAATACCATATATGCTAATAGTGTTTCATCATATATGATATCGATGTAAGATCGCAAGTTATTATTAAATCGTATATGATACTGGTTTTAAATTACATATTTGTGTTAAATCACATATGATACTATTGTTATATCATACGGAGTATATGATAAGTTATATCATATATGATACTCATGTTACATATATATCATGTACAATATGAGATTAGTATCATATGATACTCGTGTTACATATATATATATATCATATATGAGATTCGTATCATATATGATAAGTTTCGACAACGAAAAAAAAACGTGAAAACAACGAACAATTTTTTTTGTCGGAAGTATATCATAGTGCATATTTATAGAATTATAATGTAATGCTCGTCGTGATTGTATATTTTTTCGCGTAACGATTATGATTTAAAATATATTAATTTTTGAAAAGTACATAAAATTAAGATGAATCAAGGTGATGATTTGTTTTTTCATATCCAAATAAAATTTGGTATGAACTTACTAGTTTTAATATCTGTGCGCGTACAGAACTTGAACATAAAGAATAAATTAAATAATAATTTTGTTCTTGAGAATTATGTATATTATATATGTTTTTTAAAGGATAATTAATGTTAATATGTTTGATTATATTTTTATTTTAATGTGCACCGTGTAAATTAATATAAACTTAGCTCAATTTTTATTTTTCGAATTTCATACTCTTTTTACTTTCGATATATTTATTCTAAATAGTCATATCTTAACTATTAATAAACAAACCATTTACATCAACCTTACACATAGATGCTTTATAAATTCATGATTCGGTAATGCTTAATATTATTCTATAAAATAATATTAAATTTTAATACTTAAATAACTACAATGCTTATGGACCCACGAGTTTTACATGATCCTGTCTGCTCATTTTCATCTCACATCGATGTCTGAGTCATGCATTCACTTTGATATTTATACTCATGTTAATAATAATTTACGTAGATTGCATTGCTTAACTTTGTTAAGTGTCAAAATAGATATTGACAATAATTTGTGTTTTTATTTGAATATTTATAATCATGTGATTTTTTGATTTTTTTAATAAAACATATATGATGTATTTTTAAAATATAAAGTATAAAAGGTATAAAGTTTAAAGGGATACTTTGTTTATTTTATAAAGTTACTAAAAAAATATATAAAATTATAATTTTACATTTAATTCCATCTAATTTATTTAAAACTCAACCACTAAAGTTTATTAATCCCTTCCTCTTTTTCTAAATTTTATTTTAACAAATTTGACACATATATTTTTGTGTGTTTTCATCAATTTCTCCACTAAGTTTTTTTTAATTTGGATTAAATTGAATTCAATTTTGACTTTATAGACCAATCACATCGTTCAATTTTGATTGGTTTAATTATTTTCTCTACAACCTCCATTTTCAATAAAATTCTCAATTAATCTAATTCTTTTATTATATATAAGATATTTTAAATAATTACGTATAAAAGAGTTATTATTTAATGTATTTTAAGTAACATTAATCATTTATATGTTTTGTGTGTTTTTTGTTAAAAGTAAGTATATTCTAATAATTTAATGGAGAAAATGACATTCCTTTACACATAAACATGATGACCCACACACTAAAAACATCAAAATAACAACCATGCATTATGAAACACATAAACTAATCTTTAAATAACACCAAGAAACAATATAATCAAACCTTGTGAAACAACTGAAGATGAAACAAAACGAAGAGATATCGAACGAGAAATAACACTAGAGATTTTTCTAATTGCCATTTTTTATTGTTTTTTAGTAGTATATACTAAGTATACACTTGTTTACTGTACTAAAGAACACAATAAATAAAAGGTGATGAACTAATGATCATGTGATATTGGTGGGGAGTATTCATGCGTTTTATATTTTTTTAGTAAAATGGTTAAAACGTTATCTCAATCATTTGTTTTAGGTGTGTCACAACAGGGGACAGAACAATGGAGGGAGGGTTCGTGAGGACGAAGAGATTTCGAGACACTTGTTACACTATATATTTTTTTAGAACGGTAAATGTTAGTGGTTAGTAGATCGAGTCATGCAATAACATTTAAGTGGCAGAATATCCTTTTCGAATCATCGTCTAGTTATGTTAAACTCTTTATCCGTTTTGTCTGAGAGCTTTTGAAAGGTCTTGAAGCCAACACGTTAATTTGTTACACTTTATATCTTCTAGGCAGTAACAAAGTCAAGAACGAAAATATTAGGGGGACAAAACTTTTTGAACCTTAATATAATAGAGATTAACATTTTTTTAAGTATATGTGTTAAACAAGACTAGAAATATATTTTGATGCACCCGATATACTTAAGATATATTTAAGATAAATCATTGTCTTTTTTTAAAAAAATTAATAAGTGTCACGGGCATTCGCAGGACACCTCCTGACTCCGTTCTACTACTATACTTTATATTTTAAACATATAAAATATATAAATCTATTTCACCAAATACATATACAACCTTTTTAAACATATAAAACTTTATATTTTAAACATATAAAATATATAAATCTATTTCATAAAAATTCATAAGTATCACATGCACTCGTGAGACTGCTCTTTAAACTTTATATTTTAAACATATAAAAATATACAAAAATCTATTTCACCAAATACATATACAATTTTTTTATAAAAGCAGCACAAAACATTATTCACAATTTTTTTTTCATATATCCATATATATAAATTACTAATTTGGCGCCAAAAACAACAGAATTTTGACATAAAACAGTTATAGATACAGTTACAACACACCACACCAGCTCAGCCATCATCATCATCATCATCATCAATGGCAAAAACGAAACCATCCAAGAATTCAATCTTCTTAACACTGAACCCAAATCACTACCCTCATTTATTCACCATCTTTCCCGCCAAAAACCCTCAAGAACTATCATCACACACATTCTTCTTCTTCACACTCGTCCTCGCTTTGGTTCTATGTTTCGCGTCAGTCAATCGCTTTTCAAACACGCCCAGTATCTCCATAATTACCCATACTGATCACCCGGCTTCCTACACGCCCATTTTTATAGCTTCGTTGGCGTCTATGTTTGAGGACCCGAGTGGTGGTAATGGGGAGAAAGATGGGTTGGTGAGTTTGGATACGACTGCCATGGTGCCGTTACCGCCGAGGTCGGTTGTGGGTGAGTTTTGGGAGCAGCCGGATGGGGAAGGTTACATGCCGTGTTTGGATTTTAGTTTGGAGTATAGGAGACGTTCGGGTGTGATTGCGAATGAGAAGAAGAAGTTTTTGGTTGTCGTGGTTTCGGGTGAGTTGTTTGAGATTAGGAATCAGATTGTTGATGCGGTTGTTATTGCTAGGATTCTTGAAGCCGCGTTGGTTTTGGCCGTTTTAAATAGGGACGATGAAAGGTATTACAGTAGTACTTTTAGCTCTAATTTGGTTTCGGGTTTATGAATCTTGCATAACTGAACTCTGTATCATGATCACGTACAAACCTGATATATTGGTTTAGTTGCTGAATTTGTGTGTATATTGGTGTCTTAGTTGTTGACTAAGGGTTGACTGTTTAGTTCATGGCGACGAATCGATGAATAAAATCCGACTGGATTAATGTGTGCGATTGCTGATTTACGGTTCATTTTAGCTTCATATATTGTGCTATTTGCATGTCTAACTGTCTACTTACTCAGGTTCATATATATTTGCTCCATGTATCTGACTTGGAATTGAATCTGTGCAAGCTTATTTTGCTAACTGCTGAATTATTGTTCGTATAAGCTCCATATAGTTAAATGTGTGCCGATTGTATAATTTGGGTTCATAATTACTCGGTATAGTTTAATTAAGCTTCTGCTCAATATGCCATCTAGAAAAACACATTAATTGGATGTGTTTTGAAGCTGAAATTTTGTAAAATTAAGGGTCATTAGGAAAATTAAGACTTGATTTCTGTATTTGATTGTGCAGTGAATTTTCAGACATTTTCGACGTGCAACAGTTTAGGGAGACCTTAAAAGATGACATTCGAGTTGTATCATCTCTTCCTTCTACACATTTGGTTTCTTGGCAGACATTAGAGAACCAAATTCCGCACAATGTTCATCCATTTTGGATTCGTGCAAGATTTTTAAAAAAGGTAACAACCATCAGACGACCATTTCTGCTCTTTTTTATCCCTACAAACAAGCACAGTTACAAGTCTTATAGACACTAATGTTTTGTAGCTCAATGAAGAAGGGTCTCTTGTATTAACAGGGATAGAATCTAAACTTTCGAGTAATCTCCCACCCGATCTTCAAAAACTCAGATGCAAGGTGTTTAAATAACGTCAACAACTTTTTTTGACTTTTTTATTTGTCAATAATCGAGTCTTATGATCGTGTTTGCTCACTGCAGGTAGCGTTTCATGCACTAAAGTTTCCTAAACCAATCAGAGAGCTTGGTAACCGAATTGCAAGAAGAATGTGGATTGAAGGCCCATACGTAGCCATTCATCTCAGTCTAGGAAAGGACGTGTGGGTAAGCACAGGATGCCTCACAGGCTTATGGTCCGATTACTGTGTAGAGATAATTTGGGTAGAGATAATTTCACATGATTACTGTGTTAGAGGGATAATGGGGTAGAGATAATTTGTGGGTGATGATGTCGATGTTAATTTGTGTGGTAAATAAGTTGTGTTTGTGTGATATATTAGTCCTATTAAATTATCCTAAGTCGCATAATTAATAAAAAGTAATTTTGATAAATATTAGTCCTATCAAAAGTACAAGGTAATTATCAAAATTAGTACAAGTCGCATAACAATTAGTCAAAGTTTCATAAATATAAATAGAAGTTGCATAATGTATAAATCATATTTTAATTAATATAATTTTTGAAATAATTTTTTAAATAATAAAAAATAGTACAAGTCGCATAAGAAACGACACTTACAACTTCTTACAACATTCTTACACAATATGTACTTTTTTTCAGACATGAATAGTGTTTTTTTTAATTTGAGAAAGTTGCATAGGTCGCATATGGTTGCATAGGTTGCTTAAGTCGCATTGGGCAATTCAGGAATTCTCATTTCGCATAGGGAAATTCAGGAAAGTCGATAGTTTTTGGGGCATTTGGGTAATTGTCCCTAAGATTAAAAGACTCGCATCTTTATTGATATCTTACCTTTTTTAAATTATTAGAAGACACATCTCTAGCATTTATTTTCATCTCATTTAATGAATAAGATTAAAAATATTTTATCATTTTGCATATTTTTTTATTAATATATCTCAAACCGTTAAGCGTTAAACAAAATAAATATATCATCGCGAAAAACATTTAATTATCTTTCTATAGATATGCATTATGATATAATTTAAAAGGAAAAAATCTTTTTTTTCGTTGTTAAAACTTGCGTAAAATATCATATATGCTAATAGTGTTTCATCATATATGATATCGATGTTAGATCGCAAGTTATTATTAAATCGTATATGATACTGGTTTTAAATCACATATTTGTGTTAAATCACATATGATACAATTGTTATATCATATGGAGTATATGATAAGTTATATCATATATGATACTCCTGTTACATATATATCATATACAATATAAGATTAGTATCATATGATACTCGTGTTACATATATATATATATCATATATGAGATTCGTATCATATATGATAAGTTTCGACAACGAAAAAGAACGTGAAAACAACGAAATTTTTTTTCGTCGAAAGTATATCATAGTGCATATTTATAGAATTATAATGTAATGCTCATCGTGATGGTATATTTTTTTCGCGTAACGATTATGATTTAAAAGATATTAATTTTTGAAAAGTACATAAAATTAAGATGAATTAAGGTGATGATTTGTTTTTTCATATCCAAATAAAATTTGGTATGAACTTACTAGTTTTAATACCTGTACGCAACTTGAACATAAAGAATAAATTAAATAATAATTTTTTTCTTGAGAATTATGTATATTATATATGTTTTTTAAAGGATAATTAATGTTAGTATGTTTGATTATATTTTTATTTTAATGTGCACCGTGTAAATTAATATAAACTCAGCTCAATTTTTATTTTTCGAATTTCATACTCTTTTTACTTTCGATATATTTATTCTAAATAGTCATATCTTAACTATTAATAAACAAACCATTCACATCAACCTTACACATAGATGCTTTTTAAATTCATGATTCGGTAATGCTTAATATTATTCTATAAAATAATATTAAATTTTAATACTTAAATAACTACAATGCTTATGGACCCACGAGTTTTACATGATCCCGTCTGTTCATTTTCATCTCACATCGATGTATGAGTCATGCATTCACTTTGATATTTATACTCATGTTAATAATAATTTAGGTAGATTGCATTGCTTAACTTTGTTAAGTGTCAAAATAGATATTGACAATAATTTGTGTTTTTATTTGAATATTTATAATCATGTGACTTTTCGATTTTTTTTAATAAAACATATATGCTGTATTTTTAAAATATAAAGTATAAAAGGTATAAAGTTAAAGGGATACTTTGTTTATTTTATAAAGTTACTAAAAAATATATAAAATTATAAGTTTACATTTAATTCCATCTAATTTATTTAAAACTCAACCACTAAAGTTTATTAATCCCTTCCTATTTTTCTAAATTTTATTTTAACAAAACTGACACATATATTTTTGTGTGTTTTCATCAATTTCTCCACTAAGTTTTTTAATTTGGATTAAATTGAATTCAATTTTGACTTTATAGACCAATCACATCGTTCAGTTTTGATTGGTTTAATTGTTTTCTCTACAACCTCTATTTTTTAATAAAATTCTCAAATAATCTAATTCTTTTATTATATATAAGATATTTTAAATAATTACGTATAAAAGAGTTATTATATAATTTATTTTAAGTAACATTAATCATTTATATGTTTTGTGTGTTTTTTTGTTAAAAGTAAGTATATTCTAATTATTTAATGGAGAAAATGACATTCCTTTACACATAAACATGATGACCCACACACTAAAAACATCAAAATAACAACCATGAATTATGAAACACATAAACTAATCTTTAAATAACACCAAGAAACGATATAATCAAACCTTGTGAAACAACTGAAGATGAAACAAAACGAAGAGATATCGAACGAGAAATAACACTAGAGATTTTTCTAAATGCCATTTTTTTATTGTTTTTAAGTAGTATATACTAAGTATACACTTGTTTACTGTACCAAAGAACACAATAAATAAAAGGTGATGAACTGATGATCATGTGATATTGGTGGGGAGTATTCATATGTTTTATATTTTTTTAGTAAAATGGTTAAAACGTTATCTCAATCATTTGTTTTAGGTGTGTCACAAAAGGGGACGGAACAATGGAGGGAGGGTTCGTGAGGACGAAGAGATTTCGAGACACTTGTTACACTATATATATTTTTTTAGAACGGTAAATATTAGTGGTTAGTAGATCGAGTCATGCAATAACATTTAAGTGGCAGAATATCCTTTTCGAATCCTCGTCTAGTTATGTTAAACTCTTTATCCGTTTCGTCTGAGAGCTTTTGAAAGGTCTTGAAGCCAACACGTTAATTTGTTACACTTTATATCTTCTAGGCAGTAACAAAGTCAAGAACGAAAATATTAGGGGGACAAAACTTTTTGAACCTTAATATAATAGAGATTAACATTTTTTTAAAGTATACGGGTTAAACAAGACTAGAAATATATTTTGATGCACCCGATATACTTAAGATATATTTAAGATAAATCATTGTTTTTTTTAAAATTAATAAGTGTCAGGGGCATTCGCGGGACACCTCCTGACTCCGTTCTACTACTATACTTTATATTTTAAACATATAAAATATATAAATCTATTTCACCAAATACATATACAACCTTTTTAAACATATAAAACTTTATATTTTAAACATATAAAATATATAAATCTATTTCATAAAAATACATAAGTATCACATGCACTCGTGAGACTACTCTTTAAACTTTATATTTTAAACATATAAAAATATACAAAAATCTATTTCACCAAATACATATATAATTTTTTTATAAAAGCAGCACAAAACATTAATCACAATTTTTTTTCATATATCCATATATATAAATTACTAATTTGGCGCCAAAAACAACAGAATTTTGACATAAAATAGTTATAGATACAGTTACAACACACCACACCAGCTCAACCATCATCATCATCAATGGCGAAACGAAACCATCCAAGAATTCAATCTTCTTAACACTGAACCCAAATCACTACCCTCATTTATTCACCATCTTTCCCTCCAAAAACCCTCAAGAACTATCATCACACACATTCTTCTTCTTCACACTCGTCCTCGCTTCGGTTCTATGTTTCGCGTCAGTCAGTCGCTTTTCAAACACGCCCAGTATCTCCATAATTACCCATACTGATCACCCAGCGTCCCACACGCCGATTTTTGTAGCTTCATTGGCGTCTGTGTTTGAGGACCCGAGTGGTGATAATGGGGAGAAAGATGGGTTGGTAAGTTTGGACACGACTGCGATGGTGCCGTTACCGCAGAGGTTGGTTGTGGGGGAGTTTTGGGAGCAGCCGGATGGGGAAGGTTACGTGCCGTGTTTGGATTTTAGTTTGGAATATAGGAGACGGTCGAGTGTGATTGCGAATGAGAAGAAGAAGTTTTTGGTTGTCGTGGTTTCGGGTGGGTTGTTTGAGATTAGGAATCAGATTGTTGATGCGGTTGTTATTGCTAGGATTCTTGAAGCCGCGTTGGTTTTGCCCGTTTTAAATTGCGACAATGAAAGGTATTACAGTAGTACTTTTAGCTCTAATTTGGTTTCGGTTTATGAATCTTGCATAACTGAAATCTATATCATGGTCACGTACAAACCTGATATATTTGTTTAGTTGTTGAATTTGTGTGTATATTGGTGTCTTAGTTGTTGAGTAAGGGTTGACTGTTTAGTTCATGGCGACGAATCGATGAATAAAATCCGACTGGATTAATGTGTGCGATTGCTGATTTACGGTTCATTTTAGCTTCATATATTGTGCTATTTGCATGTCTAACTGTCTACTTACTCAGGTTCATATATATTTGCTCCATGTATCTGACTTGGAATTGAATCTGTGCAAGCTTATTTTGCTAACTGCTGAATTATTGTTCGTATAAGCTCCATATAGTTAAATGTGTGCCGATTGTATAATTTGGGTTCATAATTACTCGGTATAGTTTAATTAAGCTTCTGCTCTATATGCCATCTAGAAAAACACATTAATTGGATGTGTTTTGAAGCTGAACTTTTGTAAAATTAAGGGTCATTAGGAAAATTAAGACTTGATTTCTGTATTTGATTGTGCAGTGAATTTTCAGACATTTTCGACGCGCAACAGTTTAGGGAGACCTTAAAAGCTGACATTCGAGTTGTATCATCTCTTCCTTCTACACATTTGGTTTCTTGGCAGACATTAGAGAACCAAATTCCGCACAATGTTCATCCATTTTGGATTCGTGCAAGATTTTAAAAAAAGGTAACAACCATCAGACGACCATTTCTGCTCTTTTTTATCCTTACAAACAAGCACAGTTACAAGTCTTATAGACACTAATGTTTTGCAGCTCAATGAAGAAGGGTCTCTTGTATTAACAGGGATATAATCTAAATTTTCGAGTAATCTCCCACCCGATCTTTAAAAACTCAGATGCAAGGTGTTTAAATAACGTCAGCAACTTTTTTTGACTTTTTTATTTGTCAATAATCGAGTCTTATGATCGTGTTTGTTCACTGCAGGTAGCGTTTCATGCACTAAAGTTTCCTAAACCAATCAGAGAGCTTGGTAACCGAATTGCAAGAAGAATGTGGATTGAAGGCCCATACGTAGCCATTCATCTCAGTCTAGGAAAAGGCGTGTGGGTAAGCACACACTACAACAATCCAGCCCTTCCCCATCGGGGTTTTCCCCAGCGACAGCGTGTCGCTGGGGAAACGACGCTAAACGACAAAATCTGTCTGACGTGGCAAGCTTGCTCGTAAAAATTTTGACCAAAAAATAAAGAAAAGTTTCCCCAACGACTTGTCGCTGGGGAAACGTTGACTGAATTTTGACCAAACTATTTTACAAAAATGCAAGCGGGAGATTAACCCGCCCACTTTTCCCCAGCGACATGTCGCTGGGGAAACTTTCTTCCACGTCTAATCCAAGTGATTAGTGTTAATGCGTTGTTTATTTTATGGCCCAAAGTTTCCCCAGCGACATGTTGCAGGGGAAACTTTTTAGGATTCCCTCCAAAAGTTTTTCGTTAACGCGCCTATTTAACAAAACGACGAACAAAAGTTTCCCCAGTGACATGTCGCTCGGGAAACGTTGACTGCAATTTGACCAACAATTTTCACAAAAAAGTGTAATGTTTATATAATATTTTAGTAAATATAAAATATATATTAAAAAATATAGTTATTAAAATTTAAAATAGTATATCTCTTTTTATGATAAAAAAAGTGAGACAAATGGTTAATTTTCCCGCTAATGTTTTCCCGCCAATGTTTTCCCGCCAACATTTTGCCCGCCAAAAGTTAACATTCACTGATAATTGTTTACATTCATTGTTAATATTAATTAAAAATTGTTAACATTCATTGAGGCTTACAAACAGACATGCCTAAACCTAACTTTATTCTACACGGACACTTAAACACGCGCTTAATTAAACATGGATATTAAACCGATAATAGACTCATAAACACGAAAATATATACATCATAAACTAGTTCAAATGAATGTTCCCCATGTCATCGTAAAGGTCGTGAAGTAGTGCAGCTGATTCCATTGTGTGCCTATCGCAATTTTTGTACAACTCTACTGTACTCTCAAGTACCCTTACCATTCCATTCAAGCGCACACAGTTTGCACACGTTGAAGAGCTTGGAGAAGAAATTGGAATTGTTGAAGGTCTGGGAGAAGAGCTTGGAGGAGAAATGCTCGTTGAAGGTCTCGAAGAAGAGCTTGGAGGAGAAAAGCTCATTGAACCTCCAAGAGAGTTGATTAGTAGTTGCACGCGTTCGTCTTTCCATAAAAAAAATTGCATCCATATGAAACTGGACATTGAACCCGTGAACGTGGACAAGCATAGTACAGTCTACCAAAGGATTCAGTTTGCCACGATTCTCGAAGAACTACATCTCCATCTCCACACTTGCACGGAAAAGCTTCATGCTTCAACATCTTCATAATAACAATGTGTTTGTGATAATAAGTGTGTGTGTGTGTGTGTATGTGTGTGTGATCTGCTGGTGGTTGTTATGATAAGGAGTGTGTGTGGTTGTCCTTTTATGGTAAAAAGTGAGGGAAATGGATAACATTTTCCCGCCAGTGTTTTCCCTCCAATTTTTTCCCGCCAATAATGGTTAACATTGAACCTCTAATGATGAACCCTATCTAATACATTAAACCTCTAATGATGAACCCTATCTAATACATTGAACCTCTAATGATGAACCCTATCTAATACGTTGAACCTCTAATGTTGAACCCTATCTAATACATTGAACCTCTAATGTTGAACCCTATCTAATACATTGAACCTCTAATGTTGAACCCTATCTAATAAATTGAACCTCTAATGATGAACCCTGTCTAATACATTGAACCTCTAATGATGAACCTTATCTAATACGTTGAACCTCTAATGATGAACCCTATCTAATACGTTGAACCTCTAATGATGAACCCTATCTAATACATTGAACCTCTAATGATGAACCCTATCTAATACATTGAACCTCTAATGATGAACCCTACCTAATACATTGAACCTCTAATGATGAACCCTATCTAATACATTGAACCTCTAATGATAAACCCTATCTAATACATTGAACCTCTAATGATAAACCCTATCTAATACGTTGAACCTCTAATGTTGAACCCTATCTAATACATTGAACCTCTAATGATGAACTCTATCTAATACATTGAACCTCTAATGATGAACCCTATCTAATACGTTGAACCTCTAATGTTGAACCTTATCTAATACATTGAACCTCTAACGATGAACCTTATCTAATATGTTGAACCTCTAATGATGAACCCTACCTAATACGTTGAACCTCTAACGATGAACCCTATCTAATACGTTGAACCTCTAACGATGAACCCTATCTAATACATTGAACCTCTAATGATGAACCCTACCTAATACATTGAACCTCTAATGATGAACCCTATCTAATACATTGAACCTCTAATGATGAACCCTATCTAATACGTTGAACCTCTAATGATAAACCCTATCTAATACGTTGAACCTCTAATGATGAACCCTATCTAATACGTTAAACCCTAATGATGAACCCTATCAAATACATTGAACCTCTAATGATGAACCCTATCTAATACATTGAACCTCTAACGATGAACCCTATCTAATACATTGAACCTCTAATAATGAACCCTATCTAATACGTTGAACCTCTAACGATGAACCCTATCTAATACATTGAACCTCTAACGATGAACCCTATCTAATACATTGAAGCTCTAATGATGAACCCTACCTAATACGTTGAACCTCTAACGATGAACCCTATCTAATACATTGAACCTCTAATGATGAACCCAATCTAATACGTTGAACCTCTAATGTTGAACCCTATCTAATACATTGAACCTCTAATGTTGAACCCTATCTAATACATTGAACCTCTAGTGTTGAACCCTATCTAATATATTGAACCTCTAATATTGAACCCTATCTAATACGTAGAACCTCTAACGATGAACCCTATCTAATACATTGAACCTCTAATGATGAACCCTACCTAATACATTGAACCTCTAATGATGAACCCTATATAATACATTGAACCTCTAATGATGAACCTTATCTAATACATTGAACCTCTAATGACGACCCCTATCTAATACGTTGAACCTCTAATGTTGAACCCTATCTAATACATTGAACCTCTAATGATGAACCATATCTAATACCTTGAACCTCTAATGATGAACCCTATCTAATACGCTGAACCTCTAATGTTGAACTCTATCTAATACATTGAACCTCTAACGATGAACCCTATCAAATACATTGAACCTCTAATGATGAACCCTACCTAATACGTTGAACCTCTAATGATGAACCCTATCTAATACATTGAACCTCTAATGATGAACCCTATATAATACATTGAACCTCTAACGATGAACCCTATCTAATACATTGAACCTCTAATGATGAACCCTATCTAATACGTTGAACCTCTAATGATGAACCCTATCTAATACGTTGAACCTCTAATGTTGAACCCTATCTAATACATTGAACCTCTAATGATGAACCCTATCTAATACATTGAACCTTGATTGTGGTAAATTACACCTCTTGTTTAGGAAAACAAAAGAGCGTAAATGAGCGGTAAGTATCGAGTGATGATTTAGGAAAATCAACACTAATGACCCTTAATGGTGTGAAAGTTCGTTTCCCAAGGAGGTATATGTGTGTGAGAAATTTGTTAAATGTTTGTGATTAATGATTGGTTTAGAAAGAGATTAGAAGAGAAAATGACGAAGACGTAAAGAATAAAAAAAATAACACAAAATCACTACTAGAAAGTTAAAACGTAGAACCTTAAAAACCACAAAAATAAAAATAAATTCTAAAAATTACCAAAAATTCACCAAAAATTCAACAAAAATCAAATTTAATAAACTAAGAGTTTACCAATGATCAAAACTTTTTCAAACCTTTTAAATAATTAAATATTCAATTTTTAAATGCTAATTAAAGCCCTAAAAATCAAATAAATTATCAAAAAGCCCAAATAAAGATTTTTCAATTGATAAAACTCAAAAATGACCTAAAATGATTAAAAACTATTTTTAGAATTTTTAAAACCAATAAAAACTATTTAAAATGATTTAAAAACTATTAAAACTTAAAATAATTATAAAAATTAATCTAAATGAGATAAAATTAATCTAAAAGTTGCTAAATTCCTATTTTGATGTATTTAACCTAAGAAAAATGTAAAAAGTTGGAAAACGTGAAATTTTAAAAATAATAATAAAATAATAATAAAATAATATTAAAAATCCAAAAATTATAAAAAATTCTAAAAACTTGCAAACTAGTTTATTTTAACCTAAATAATCAGAAAATCAAAGTGAAATTACCAAAATACCCCTAATGGGCCCTCAAATGGGACAAATCCAAAAACAGTCAACCTAAATGGGCTTTTGGGCCCAAAAAGTCAAACTTGGCCCAATTGACTTGGAAAAGCCCTATCTGACTTAAAATTCAATTCTAAGAACAAAACTCTAAAGGCCCAAAAGCTGAAAATGTGCTTATCACAGCTTATTGAACACAAAGCTTATTCTTATTGGGCTTTTTAGCCCATTAAGCCATAAGCTAATGCCATAAGCTCTAATTTGACACACAACCCTCTTTTAGGATGCTTAAGAGATCTGTCAAAAGAAATTTCCAATAAGCACACTCAATAAGCCAGAAAATAGAAAAGCAAAAATTCACTAAACGACAAAATAGTCGTTTTTGAGAAATAATGCACCTCAGAAGCTGATTCAACTTGCAAAAGCTTTCAAATGGACTCAATAAGCAATATCAATCAACAAAAATCCAATAAGCACAAGCAATAAGCCAGAATAAGCACAAATGAACTTATGTAAAAGTCAAAGGACTTGGTTTTCTAGTCAAACCTAAAAGTCAACCACCCAATTGCTCCAGGATGAACAAATGGGTCAAAATATGAGCACCTATTACAAAAACAAAGTTGTTGCTGGTTAAAATAAGCTATTATAGCTTAATGATAAGCTGACACCAAATTTGCACTAGCAGTGGTAACCAGCAGGGGAAAGGAGTTCCCACTGCTTTGACTAATTGACCAAGCTTATTTGAGAGTTCTGGTTTGATTCAATTGGAAACAAAGGCACCCTTGTGATCAGTGAAACACAAGGAGTCAATAGCAACAATAAAATCACAAAATGATCCACACAATAAGCCACAATAAGCCTAACAGTCCACAGATAAGCACCAGATATGCAAATAAGCAGTTAAGCACTTAATAAGCAGATTTAAGCAGAATAAGCCAACCAAACTTAACCAGATGCATACACAAGCTATATAGACTAACAATCAACTCAAAGCAACAAGAATCAAACACTGAATCAGACAAATCAACAAGATCAAAGCACTAGAAGTTACTGATGAACAATGAACAATATGCAGAAACAGTTTGCTGATATACTTGACACTTGATCCAATTTCAAGCCTCAAATCCTTCTACCCTGGTGTGATTAACTATGATTTAGCTCTTGTTAGCCCTAGCCTAAGCCTAGATCTAGGTGTCCTCAAAATCCTAGCCAATTTTACCAAGTTATGAAGATTTTGTAGCCAAAACAAGAATCTATGTGTTCAAAGCCTCAACACCTGCAAACAGATGAACATATGCACCCAAATAACAGATACCAATACTTGCTCACAACAAACAAACACTTAACAAGCCACAAATCCAACTTATGCAGTAATCCCAAACACCCTTTTAAAACTTGTTTTCACAAATTTTCAAAGGCTTATGAAGATTCAACCCACAAATCAGATCAGTAACACCTCAATAACATCAAACCAAGCCAAATCAACAATAATCACCCACAATAACACAGATTCAAGCAATAATCCACAAAAATCACAAATAATCAGAAACTTAAAGAGAAAATGAAAAGGGAAGAAGGTGCAAACCTCCAAGACCTACATCCAGGCCCTGGATTGTTTGAGCTGAGGTACTAGCAAAACAAGTAACAGCTTCCAATGCTGCTAAGAAGAACAAACCACAAGGTGAGATCAAAAATAATGCCAACTTCAGATTTTTGATGCACAAGCTTTATCACTTAAAACCTTGCCTCAAAAAACCTTTAAACAAGATAATGGAACTCAGATTTTAGCTTCTCAAACACCAAACTTTTATAAATAACAGATTAGAACTCAAAATTTTAAGAAATTCAAACTTTATTTCATAAAAAGGAATTACAAAGATTAAAAGCTAAAATCTGGAACAAAGGGACTCTCACATGTTGAGGTCTCCTTTTATAGGCAAATGCCTGGCTAAACACTATTCACAAACCCTAGAACTGATTTCTCTATAATGCCCTTGGTCTTCTAGACGCTTTCTTGGTGTGAGCTGTCCAAAATGCATCCAAACCGTTTAAAATAGCTTTGTGATGAAGCAAATGATGTGGGCTGTTGATCTTGACACGTGGCAAGCCTTGGTGAGGAAGTTGTCACATGATGGTGAAACGGTTTTGGTGGTGGGGCCATTTGGTGAGTGGGAGTGAGTGTTTTAAGGTTGGGATGAGATTATAGGCGTGTGAATCAAGTGTGGGTAAGGGTAATTTCATTTTACCCTTTGTTTAAGTTGGTGTAAAATCTGGGTTCTTGACTGCTACAGTAATACCTTTTGATCCGTTTTTGTAGGATTGGGGAAGTGTTTGGCGCATTTTGTGTTTAAATGTTTCAAATGCCCATGTTTAACCCTTCTTCTTTGGTATTTTTGGTAAACAAAGTCTTTCAGCCTAAAAACGTATTTCCCTTTGTTTTTAAGTTTCACCACTTGTCACTTTTGGCATAAAACTTTGGAAAAAGGATTTCAAGGGTTATTTTTGCCATTTTGAGATATTTCAAGGGCTGATTTTGGACATTCTTGATCTTCAAAGGTCTTCATTGTTTCTTTGACTTCATGAGGGACCATTATTGGCAATTTTGTTTTGTTGAGGAACTATTCTTGCCATTTCTTCAAAGTTGAAGGACCTTTTGTGTAATTTTGACAAACTTAAGGGACCAAACTTGTAATTATGAATATACAAGGGTTTAAAGTGTCATTTATTCAATAAATGAGGATCAATCTTGTTTGTCTTCAAGTCTTCAAGGGTATTTGTTGAGAATTCCATGATTAGGGCCCGGTTCTTTGTACGGCTTCGTTTCTCGTGTCCGTTTTTCCTTGTAACTTGTGATCTTTTGTCTTTTTCACGATATCCATACCTAAAATACACAAGTAAACAAACACAAGCATATATATGGTATTTTATGACATTTTTATGTCTTTAAAGCCCGAAAAGAACGATGAGATCATGTATAAATGCCATCTCATCACTCCCCCATACTAAGCCATTGCCGTGCCCTCACGCAATGCTAGAATAAAGTATCTAAGCATCACCAAAGTTATATTAACCTTTATTGAAGAGTAAAAAGACTTGCAACATACTACGATGATGTGTAAAGACATAATGTATGATTTTCATCACAAAAAGTGACTTTTAGGGTCAAAGAATAGAAACAAGTAAATGTCCCTTAGAGTAAACTTCGTCATCCTTGATTGTCATACATTCCATGCTAAGTGCAAAAACAAGATCATTGTTGGTACAAGTCACAATGCTAACACTACTCATACGTCCAAATTGTGTAATACTTTTTCTCCCCGCAATCCTAGTTATTATAAAAGGAAATGGGTTACTAGCATTTTTTATCTATTTGTCATGGATCACAAGTGATTCATATTGACTTATTTGAGTAGTTATTAGTCCGAAAGCAAAGTAGCACGATTTGATCAATAGTTAGCCGAAGGACAAAATCTTTTAAAACGACTTCTCGTGTATCTCCTTAAGTTCATATCTTGGCATAACTCGTTTCACGATTTGAGACCTTTCTCGGACCGATATTTGGCATGTACTTCATACTTCAAATCTTGGGAAGACGTTCTTGAAATTATGGTCTTCTCTTCATATATTTGGAATTTCTTCACTTGACGTTTTTGAGAGATTCTTCATATTGGACCACGACTTCATCATTTTTCTTCAATCTTTACTTTGGATTTTGATATACAACGATCCGCCTCCTTTTCGGACTTGGATATATTTATCCTCATACCTTGTTAGGGTCTTTTTGGATAGACTTTCTCCATGATCTTTAGGGGAGTAATTGCTTCTCGTCGTGTGTCTCGATCCTTCATATTGATTTAGGAATAATGATACTTCACATCATCTTTGGATCTTTAGCAAAAATAGAGCTCCTCATGCCTTGTTAGGGCCTTTTTGGATGATCGCCAATCTTCGCGTCCCGCTTCAATAAGTTATGTCTTGGATATGAACTCTATTCAACCCCGAGCAACTTTTAAACGATCTTGCGCTAGAGGCTAAGTAACCTTTCAAATCGTACGACCTTACTTATTGCAATTATGATTTATTCCTAATGCATTGATCTTATGGGAAGAAAAATCCACAATTAAAGACATATGAGTTTTTGAAAGAACACTTTCATGTTCTACGTTTAGCATGATCACTTGTCTAACTCTATCATTTCTCGTTCTTCACTATATAAAGACCTCTAATTAAAGAGACTCGTGAATACTTAGCCATGCAAGTCAAAATTAAGCCAAATTTGGATTAGCTTTCATTAAGACTATATCAAATCAAAGTTTTGGGTTTTCAAGCCACCTATAGGATCTTGCACTTTCTTGGACTTTTTCAAGTTTAGAGAATGCATTTTAAAGTTCCCTTGATAAGTGACTTTCTAGAATCAATTATAGGAACTTGCGAAAAGTTCTTGTTCTTAACCCGAATGAATTAAGACTTTCGCGTTTTAAAGCTCCCTATATAAAAGTCTAGCAAAACTTGAATTGAGCGGGTTAAGGAATGTAAATGGCTCCAAATGCCCATCAAGTCAAAAATTAACTCTTATTCTACCCAACGGAAAATATACATTCGTGTCTTAAAAACACTTATGAAAACTAAGAAAATTTTTAAAATTTGGCCGTTTTTAGCCTTATTAGCAAAACAAAACATTGAAAGTTGGAAAGCGTGAGGGTGTGGCAAAGCAAGTACATATTCACCCCCCATACTAAAAGTAAACATTGTCCTCAATGTTTCGAGTCTAAAGGTGGAGCACCCCCATACTAGAGACGAAGAGTCGAATGCTTAGGATCTAGCATGGAAAGGGTGATCAACAATATATCTAAAAGCCGTTTATTAAGTATGCTAAAAGATAATTGTTAGAACAATAAAGGATATGTCATGGATTCGTGAAAAACTTCTTCAAACGAACGATGGAGGCTCACGTAAACGAATACGAGAGTCTTCAATCGTAGATGATGATGATGATCTAGATAACACAATCACAAACAACCACGAGACAACGAGTTGAAAGGGTACAAGTCCCCTTATTAGTGAATAGTGAGCATAAAATATAAGCATGGGATCTCCCCCACGAGGCACCTCGTTTTTGATTACCGAGTCATGAGCTCAACTCGATCCCCTCAAAATGTGATCATTAAGGGAAAATCATGGTGTGGTCAATTTTTAGTGGGGCTTACATGATAAACAAGGCCCAAAAAGCAACCGGTATTAAGGACTAAGTCCTTTGATGGTGCAAAATACCGGGATCGAAGATGGCGTTCTCGTTTTCATTGGAAAAACAATTCAACGCCACTTCAACATGTGCCATAAACTCAAAGAGTTTGAAGAAAAGAGATGAGAAGTAGAAGGGTGGGACAATTGGTAAGACAAACGTTTGAGCTACTCGAGGTAGACTCACACCAATCAAATAGAAAGATTTTCCATTTATTGCATCGGTGGAAGACCGAGATTTCCCTTTACATGAAATTCCGGGATCGAATATCTCGTCCTCGGTGGACAAGGATGAGGGAACATAAGGGGCTTCCCCCATACTAGAACCACACAAAGCATCGTCAAAAGGAGTAGACGAGCTTGTATCACTCAAAATACGCGGTGATGACGGAGTTAGATTTGTAGAAAAATCAATTAAATCACATTTAAAATATTTTCCTTTTTTATCTTTTAAACTCTCTTTATAAAAATCCTTTTTGATTATGTCGAAAATATTCGGTGTTTCTAAGACGATGTTAGTCACACTAAAAATTCTCACATTTTGAAATCTTTTTGGTTTTGGTGGTGGCAAGTTCTCAAAACGTTTATCGACGAAGAAAACTTCCCCATCGGGGTCTACATATTCATCATCCGAAAGATCTTCCGTAGAAACCGGCAACTTATCAATACTTTTCAAGAATGAATGTTCTAGGTGAGGTGAAGGATTTTTCGATTCAAGTATTGATGGTTTCTTCTTTGTAGGCTTTACACTCATAACCTCCACCGGCGGAGGAAATGGTAAATTGTTTTTGGCGACATTTCCTTAAACTCTTGGTGAAAATTCTTTGCAAACGACATTGGTTGAATCACCATGGTTTAAAGTTGCAATGGAATAGACATGAGAAAGATTGGAGTTTTGTGTTGCATTGATGACAAGTTCTTCTTCATTGAAACGAAGGGTGATTTTTCGAGCATGAACATCGATAAGTGCTCTTGATGTATCCAAAAATGAACGACCCAAAATGAGAGGAACTTTTCGATCGATAGGAATGTCTACAACGATAAAGTCAACGGGATAGTAAAATTTTCCGACTTTAACGAAAACGTCCTCGGCTACTCCACATGCTAAAATCGTAGAATGATCGGCCATCTCGATAGACATGTTCGAAGGAGTAAGAGCCGGAAGCGAAAGCGATAGCGATTTGAAAATCTCAAGAGGCATTAAATTAATACTAGCGCCAAGATCGGCCAAGGCGTAGCATTCCTCCATATCTTGAATAGCACACGGAATCAAAAATTTACCGGGATCACCAACTTTTTATGGTATGCGGCTAAGAAAAACCGATGAACAACTAGACGATTGTTGTAACTTCTCTTTGTTGTTTAGCATACTTTTGAAGTTTGCGGCAAATCGAGGCATCATGATAAGAGCGTCGGCAAAACTTATGTTAAAATGCATATCACGAAACATTTTCATAAATAGCTCAAATTGATAATTGTTCCGCTCTTGTGCTTTCTCTTTGTTTCGTCTCGAAGGGTAGGGTAAAGGTGGTGTGGGTTGGTCATTAGGCAACGGCCTTGGAAACTCGGGTTCCACAATTGGTATTGGTTCAACCGTAGGTGTGGTATGAGCGGTACTTCGTGGGATTGTAATGTGCTCCTTTTCGACCATCACCTCGGGTTCTTTCTCGATTTCCTTCTCCTTAGAAGTACTTGGACGAGAGATTGGTTCCTTGAAAGTTTTACCACTTCGTGTAGTAATAACCTTCATTTCTCCCTTCGGGTTTGCAATGGTATCACTAGGAAGACCACCCGAAGAAGAGGGTTTACACATGATTGCTTCAAACATCTTAGCCATTCGGTCCTCAAATTTTGATTGCCTAGCATCCGCTTTTAATAACTCTTGCTTAATCTCATGTTGTCCTAATTCCATCTTTTGTTGATTTTGTTGTAGACGTTGGACATTACCTTCCATTTTGTTTGCATGAGTTTTTAGTTCATTAGCAAGTTCATTTTTTAGCTCGTTTTTCAACTCGGATCTTAAGCTAATCATCTCACGTTGCATGTTATCAAATTTAGCATCATTTGCTTTTGCATAATCCAAAAATTCTCCTTGCAAATTTTTAGTGTGAGCATTTTGAAAACCTTGTGTAGTGTTTTGAAAATCACGGTTTTGGTTTTGATTAGAGATTTGTCCATTTCCACTTTGATAATTCCCCTTGTTGTAATTGCGTGTGTTGCCTTGGTAATTACCTTGGTTGTTGTTGCGATAGTTATTAGCATTTTGATTTGGTGGAGCTTGATTTTGGCGGGAACCTTGGCCGTTTTGGTTGTAAGTTCCCGTTGCTACATAAGCACTCGAAGTGTTACCATCCGCGGTAATGCACTCGGAAAGATCATGAGCTCCTCCACAAGATAAACAACTCTTAGCAACCGCTTTAACCGAAGCGGAATTGGAAGCTTCTTGAGCCTTCCAATGGGACATTAGATTAGCAAATCTATCAAAAAACCGATTTTCCTCATTAGCTTCATCATGTAAGGCGTTAATGCTACGAGACGATTGTGACGAAGATGACGAACCCATATTGGCAACACTCGGTGTGTTACGAGGGTTATAAACCTTAGATCTATTTTCAATGATTTGTAAAGCCTCATTTGTCGTCTTGCAAAAAAATTACCACCCGCGGCGGCATTCAAATAATCTCGTTCATGATCATTAAGCCCATTATAAAAAGTATCCACTTGATGCAATTCCGTAAAATCATGGTGTGGACATTCATGTAACATTTCTTTAAAGAGTTCCTATGCCATTGAAAAACTTTCATTATTTCTTTGCACAAATCGTGAAATCTCATTTTTTAAGTGTGTTGTTTTAGATGGTGGAAAAAACTTGTTCACAAACTTAGAAACGAGATCAGCCCATGTCAAAATTGAATTTGGCGGTTCTTTCTCGAGCCAAATTTTTGCGGGTCCATCCAACGAGTATGGAAACAACATCATCTTAATGGCGTCATGTGAAACATCCTTAAACTTGCTAGTGGCGGT
Source organism: Glebionis coronaria (assembly GCA_025667525.1). Taxonomy (NCBI): domain Eukaryota; kingdom Viridiplantae; phylum Streptophyta; class Magnoliopsida; order Asterales; family Asteraceae; genus Glebionis; species Glebionis coronaria. The sequence continues at coordinate 631,979,921 of CM046875.1, read as the reverse complement.
GAGACGGTTAAAATTCCTAATGTGGTAATGCGGGTTGTCTTTCTCGTGACCTCTAAACTTATTTGCTTGCAACATCGACATTAAACCCGTCTTAATTTCGAAATTCTCCGCAAGGATGGCGGGAATCACAATAGCCTCTCCAAAACCCTCGGTGGGTGCTTGTAGCAACTCCATCATAGTACGATTAGCCATGACGACTTCTTGTTCTACAATAGGTTCAACAATTGGAGGTTCTTCAACAATCAACGTCTCTTGATTGGCTTTCTTTTGAAGTCGTTTACGAGCTCGTTTTGCTTGATTACGAGTGATCATAAACTTCACGAAGAATGGGAGGTGAGCAAAGAAGATTCTTTTTGGGTGTTTTGTGAATTTTCAATTTTTTTGTGTTTTTGATGATATTTAATTTTTTTTGGATTTTGGTGTATCTTCGTAGACAACAATCTACAAAATCTCTCCTCGAATCAAACTCTTGATTAAAGAAGCCTCAAAGGAATGAAAACGATCACGTGGAGTCAACGCCTTCGAATGACTTTAGAACTTTGGTGAAAACCAAATTGTTCAAGAGGGTTTAATCACAAAGAAAACCAAGCAAATATATTATACGTAATAATACTTTGGGCGGCAAAACCCTCGATTAGCCTTCAATCTCAAAATACTCACAAGCAAGCGGGGAAACGAGGCGGCGCGAAGCACTTAAGAGCCTTTTTCCTTAGGGTATATTTTATAATACCCGCCTTATACCCACCTTATAGTTTGTATCTTTCAAAATCGAGCTTCACGAAAGTATTTATCTATTTTTGCCTTTTTCTTTTTGTTTGAGATTCGAATACAATAACTAGGAGATCAAATCCCAATTAAGGTTGTGTTTTCACACTTTTGGAGATATTGTAAATTTATTGTGATACTTAATACAATATAGTAATAATATTTGTACAAGAAAAACCAAGAAAACCGATAATACGTATTAGTAGAGTTCTACTAATACAAATACTATTTGGTTAATATTAAAAACAACAATGCAAATTAATCACGACACACCTCCCCGGCAGCGGCGCCAAAGTGATTGTGGTAAATTACACCTCTTGTTTAGGAAAACAAAAGAGCGTAAATGAGCGGTAAGTATCGAGTGATGATTTAGGAAAATCAACACTAATGACCCTTAATGGTGTGAAAGTTCGTTTCCCAAGGAGGTATATGTGTGTGAGAAATTTGTTAAATGTTTGTGATTAATGATTGGTTTAGAAAGGGATTAGAAGAGAAAATGACGAAGACGTAAAGAATAAAAAAAATAACACAAAATCACTATTAGAAAGTTAAAACGTAGAACCTTAAAAACCACAAAAATAAAAATAAATTCTAAAAATTACCAAAAATTCACCAAAAAACAAATTTAATAAACTAAGAGTTTACCAATGATCAAAACTTTTTCAAACCTTTTAAATAATTAAATATTCAATTTTTAAATGCTAATTAAAGCCCTAAAAATCAAATAAATTATCAAAAAGCCCAAATAAAGATTTTTCAATTGGTAAAACTCAAAAATGACCTAAAATGATTAAAAACTATTTTCAGAAATTTTAAAACCAATAAAAACTCTTTAAAATGATTTAAAAACTATTAAAACTTAAAATAATTATAAAAATTAATCTAAATGAGATAAAATTAATCTAAAAGTTGCTAAATTCCTATTTTGATGTATTTAACCTAAGAAAAATGTAAAAAGTTGGAAAAAGTGAAATTTTAAAAATAATAATAAAATAATAATAAAATAAAAATAAAAATCCAATAATTATAAAAAAATTCTAAAAACTTGCAAACTAGTTTATTTTAACCTAAATAATCAGAAAATCAAAGTGAAATTACCAAAATACCCCTAATGGGCCCTCAAATGGGCCAAATCCAAAAATAGTCAACCTAAATGGGCTTTTGGGCCCAAAAAGTCAAACTTGGCCCAATTGACTTGGAAAAGCCCTATCTGACTTAAAATTCAATTCTAAGAACAAAACTCTAAAGGCACAAAAGCTGAAAATGTGCTTATCACAGCTTATTGAACACAAAGCTTATTCTTATTGGGCTTTTCAGCCCATTAAGCCATAAGCTAATGCCATAAGCTCTAATTTGACACACAACCCTCTTTTAGGATGCTTAAGAGATCTGTCAAAAGAAATTTCCAATAAGCACACTCAATAAGCCAGAAAATAGAAAAGCAAAAATTCACTAAACGACAAAATAGTCGTTTTTGAGAAATAATGCACCTCAGAAGCTGATTCAACTTGCAAAAGCTTTCAAATGGACTCAATAAGCAATATCAATCAACAAAAATCCAATAAGCACAAGCAATAAGCCAGAATAAGCACAAATGAACTTATGTAAAAGTCAAAGGACTTGGTTTTCTAGTCAAACCTAAAAGTCAACCACCCAATTGCTCCAGGATGAACAAATGGGTCAAAATATGAGCACCTATTACAAAAACAAAGTTGTTGCTGGTTAAAATAAGCTATTATAGCTTAATGATAAGCTGACACCAAATTTGCACTAGCAGTGGTAACCAGCAGGGGAAAGGAGTTCCCACTGCTTTGACTAATTGACCAAGCATATTTGAGAGTTCTGGTTTGATTCAATTGGAAACAAAGGCACCCTTGTGATCAGTGAAACACAAGAAGTCAATAGCAACAATAAAATCACAAAATGATCCACACAATAAGCCACAATAAGCCTAACAGTCCACATATAAGCACCAGATATGCAAATAAGCAGTTAAGCACTTAATAAGCAGATTTAAGCAGAATAAGCCAACCAAACTTAACCAGATGCATACACAAGCTATATAGACTAACAATAAACTCAAAGCAACAAGAATCAAACACTGAATCAGAAAAATCAACAAGATCAAAGCACTAGAAGTTACTGATGAACAATGAACAATATGCAGAAACAGTTTGCTGATATACTTGACACTTGATCCAATTTCAAGCCTCAAATCCTTCTACCCTGGTGTGATTAACTATGATTTAGCACTTGTTAGCCCTAGCCTAAGCCTAGATCTAGGTGTCCTCAAAATCCTAGCCAATTTTACCAAGTTATGAAGATTTTGTAGCCAAAACAAGAATCTATGTGTTCAAAGCCTCAACACCTGCAAACAGATGAACATATGCACCCAAATAACAGATACCAATACTTGCTCACAACAAACAAACACTTAACAAGCCACAAATCCAACTTATGCAGTAATCCCAAACACCCTTTTAAAACTTGTTTTCACAAATTTTCAAAGGCTTATGAAGATTCAACCCATAAATCAGATCAGTAACACCTCAATAACATCAAACCAAGCCAAATCAACAATAATCACCCACAATAACACAGATTCAAGAAATAATCCACAAAATCACAAATAATCAGAAACTTAAAGAGAAAATGAAAAGGGAAGAAGGTGCAAACCTCCAAGACCTACATCCAGGCCCTGGATTGTTTGAGCTGAGGTACTAGCAAAACAAGTACCAGCTTCCAATGCTGCTAAGAAGAACAAACCACAAGGTGAGATCAAAAATAATGCCAACTTCAGATTTTTGATGCACAAGCTTTATCACTTAAAACCTTGCCTCAAAAACCTTCAAACAAGATAAGGTAACTCAGATTTTAGCTTCTCAAACACCAAACTTTTATAAATAACAGATTAGAACTAAAAATTTTAAGAAATTCAAACTTTATTTCATAAAAAGGAATTACAAAGATTAAAAGCTAAAATCTGGAACAAAGGGACTCTCACATGTTGAGGTCTCCTTTTATAGACAAATGCCTGGCTAAACACTATTCACAAACCCTAGAACTGTTTTCTCTATAATGCCCTTGGTCTTCTAGACGTTTTCTTGGTGTGAGCTGTCCAAAATGCATCCAAACCGTTTAAAATAGCTTTGTGATGAAGCAAATGATGTGGGCTGTTGATCTTGACACGTGGCAAGCCTTGGTGAGGAAGTTGTCACATGATGGTGAAACGGTTTTGGTGGTGGGGCCATTTGGTGAGTGGGAGTGAGTGTTTTAAGGTTGGGATGAGATTATAGGCGTGTGAATCAAGTGTGGGTAAGGGTAATTTCATTTTACCCTTTGTTTAAGTTGGTGTAAAATCTGGGTTCTTGACTGCTACAGTAATACCTTTTGATCCGTTTTTGTAGGATTGGGGAAGTGTTTGGCGCATTTTGTGTTTAAATGTTTCAAATGCCCATGTTTAACCCTTCTTCTTTGGTATTTTTGGTAAACAAAGTCTTTCAGCCTAAAAACGTATTTCCCTTTGTTTTTAAGTTTCACCACTTGTCACTTTTGGCACAAAACTTTGGAAAAAGGATTTCAAGGGTTATTTTTGCCATTTTGAGATATTTTAAGGGCTGATTTTGGACATTCTTGATCTTCAAAGGTCTTCATTGTTTCTTTGACTTCATGAGGGACCATTATTGGCAATTTTGATTTGTTGAGGGACTATTCTTGCCATTTCTTCAAAGTTGAAGGACCTTTTATGTAATTTTGACAAACTTAAGGGACCAAACTTGTAATTATGAATATACAAGGGTTTAAAGTGTCATTTCTTCAATAAATGAGGATCAATCTTGTTTGTCTTCAAGTCTTCAAGGGTATTTGTTGAGAATTCCATGATTAGGGCCCGGTTCTTTGTACGGCTTCGTTTCTCGTGTCCGTTTTTCCTTGTAACTTGTGATCTTTTGTCTTTTTCACGATATCCATACCTAAAATACACAAGTAAACAAACACAAGCATATATATGGTATTTTATGACATTTTTATGCATTTAAAGCCCGAAAAGAACGATGAGATCATGTATAAATGCCATCTCATCAAACCTCTAATGATGAACCCTATCTAATACATTGAACGTCATGCACAAAATCCCCAAGACCCAGAGTTTAGCCCAACCAGCGAGTTATTCGCTTTGGCTAATGGACCATCAAGGGCTCCAATGTCAGTAAACTGTTGCGTAGTAGATGGTGTGAGGTATGTCGTGCAGAGCCGCGATGAACGTCGCGTAACTCAAAATAGCGGTGTTTGTTCGACTGACCCTGACGGGAAAACTAACACTTATGGTCAGCTTCAAGAAATCCTCGAGTTTGACTATTTGTCGTTTAAAGTTGCGTTGTTCAAAGTTAAGTGGTTCGACACTCGCAACACCGTTGGTAGAGTCAAGAAACTTACCGTTAGAAACGGAATGACACAAATCATCGACTCTCGTGAGTGGTGGAAAAGTGAACAATACATCCTCGCAACACAAGTCAAACAAGTCTTCTACCTTGTAGATCCAGCCAAACCCAACGTGAAGGTCGTCGAACATGTTAATCATAAAAAGTTTTTGAACAACGATGTAATCGTGGTAGAGAACGAACCTGATATTACACATTTGGACAACTCATCTAATCTCCCACCTTCTACTAGTGATCTCCCACCTTCTACTAGTGATCTCCCACCTTCTACTAGTGGGAATGACTTCGGTAATTACACCTTCTATATAGATTTGCATATAGATGGTGAATCAACGGAGGTTGACGCACCGCCAGATAACGATGATGTTCCTAGCGAAGACGATGATGATGAAGACCCCCTTCCTTATGATTTAGCAGATTCTGATGTTGAAGACCTCATCAAAGATGATGATGGTGTTGAGAAATTTTATTCTAGTGACGAAGAAGGTTAACTTTGTGTTGTAACTTGCAAAATAAACTTATATATTTGAATGAATGAATGAATGAATGAATGAAATTGTTGTGGATTGTTTAAATGTGTAAATTTATTTTGATATTTAGATTTGTGCATGCTTGTATTATTTTGTTCATGAATTTCTACATGTTATGCTAATTGTACCTGTATACAGATGACTGATGTTGCACGGGGACAGGCCGGGGACGATGTGGCGAGGATCCTTCACGTCCACGTCCTCCATCATTCGGTTGCGGGGGTTGCTTCGTCAACCGGGGTAAGAATTTCTTGATTATTGTAATACAAATCTGATACACATATTGAACTTGTTTGCCTTAACTTTTATGACTTTATCACTCACTTGATTTTGCAGGAAAAGGAAAGAAAAAGCCCAATTTGGGCGGGAGGAGAGCCGGGAGGCAGAATACCTAGGACAAGACCCGCTGCCTGAAATTACTGGATGCGGTGGCCGATAATCACAACCGGCCGGTCGAGATCGACTTTGTAGCCGCTAGAGGTAACCTTGTTACACCTGTCGGCCCCTACGCAGATCATTGGGGAAACTTATTCGGGTGTGTCGCTAGGGAAGTACCTTTGTTTTACCCTTCGTGGAGCAAGGTCCCCGAAGGGCACAAGGCGGCGGCCAGGGCAACTATTGGGGTAAGTTATCATTTTATATTTATTTAATTATCGTGTTCATTTATTTAATTGTATATATTTATTTAAATTTGTTTTTTTATTTATATCATATAAATAAATAAACAAATTTAAATAAATATATAAATTATATTGCTAACTCTGTTTTTAATGTGTTGTGTTGTGTATATTTATTTAAATCCGTTTATTTATTTATATCATATAAATAAATAAAAAAATTTAAATAAATATATAAATTATATTTCTAACTCTGTTTTCAATGTGTTGTATTGTGTATATTTATTGAAATTCATTTATTTATTTATATCATATAAATAAATAAACAAATTTAAATAAATATAAATTATATTTTTAACTCTATTTTCAATGTGTTGTATTGTGTATATTTATTTAAATTCGTTTATTTATTTATATAATATAAATAAATAAACAAATTTAAATAAGTATATAAATTATATTTCTAACTCTGTTTTCAATGTGTTGTATTGTGTATATTTATTTAAATTTGTTTATTTATTTATATCAAATAAATAAATAAACGAATTTAAATAAATATATAAATTATATTTCTAACTCTGTTTTCAATGTGTTGTATTTGATTGCAGAAAAATATGATCTCGCGCCGCACATGAGCACCCCTCGGTGGAAAAATATTTATAATACCATTAATGACCAGTTACAAAAATCATACAACACCAGCAAGGCCAGTCTAAAGCGAGATTACTGTGTAAAAGACCCCGAGACTGGAGAATACGATGTGGATCAAATTAGGCGGAACAGACCAGACGAGCACACAGCTGAAAAGTGGGAGAAACAGATAGCGTTTTGGACTGATGAAGATAACAAGAAGCGATCCTTAACAAACAGCCAAAATCGGTTCAAGGCAACACTTATCTCCCGACATGGTTCTCGGTCGATCCCTCGCACTCGACAGCTCATGGTAATTATTATTATTATTATTATTATTATTGATTTTACATTATTATTGTTTTATTATTATTATTATTATTGTTTTTTATTTTTATTATTTTATTATTATCATTATTGATTTTACATACATATTATTATTGCCGCATTTAATTAGATTGATCTTACTTACGTGTGTATGTACAGCAAAAGGCGTCCGAAACCCAACAGGAGCCTTCAGAGATCGACATGTTCTATCGTTTGTATACAAATTCAGATGGTGTATTTATAGATGAGAAGTCTCTCTAGTTGTATGTAAGTATTCTTTTCAAAACACACTTTAATGAATCATTGATTAATAATCTAGCAACCCGACTAATATATTTACTATCTTGTGTTATTGTCACCACACAGGATCAGATGAGGGAGCTAGAGGCGACGAGTGAGCACACCACTGCCGAGATCAATAGGATGGTGCGAGGAGGCAAGTTTCGCGGCCACCATCCTGGCGTGGGTATGGTATTGCCGGGATACGCCAGTACCACCTCGATCTTTTCGTCACCACCCCCTGAGACTCGTCGGGATCTGGATGTTGATTTCTTAATGGGCCTGCTGAGACACGACGGCAAGTATGCCGATCATTTTTCGAGATATGAGAGTGCTGGTGCCAGCGGGAGCGGGAGTCGCCCGGGTGATGATGCTGAGGATCGGGAGGGTGGCGAGGATGGTGGCGATGACGCGAGCTAGTCGTGTCATATATGTGTTTGTTAGTATGGTACATAGTTTCTTTATGTTCATCTTGACTTGTTTCCTTAATATTATCCTAAATTAGAACGCTTGTTTCCCTAGTATCCTTAACTATCCCGACTTATTCCTAGTATCCTTGACTAAATTAGAACGTTATATTATATTTTGGTGCAAGTTTGAACTTATTCCGCGTTTGTGTTGATTTGTATTCCAAGTTTACTTTATATGTGTCTTTTGGTGAGCAAATACAGGTTTTTGTTACAGGTTTTGGTAGATTTTTCGGAAAAACTCCGGAAAAAATCTGGAAAACGCCTGCTGTGCAGGCAATTTAAAAAAACCTGCAGACTCTTCCCCAGCGACATGTCGCTGGGGAAACTTTGGTTAATCGTTGAGAAGTCAAACGCAAAGCGTTGACAAGTCAAACGCAAAGCGTTGACAAGTCAAACGTATCGAGAGTTTCCCTAGCGACATGTCGCTGGGGAAACTTGGGAAATCGTTGACAAGTCAACGACAACGCGTTGACAAGTCAAACATAAGGAAATATTCCCCAGCGACTTGTCGCTGGGGAAACTTTGTAATTAGCTAAATAGTTTAAGTTCAGCTTAATTTTTTTATTTAATAAGGATTTTCCCCAGCGACATGTCGCTGGGGAAAAAGTTGCCACCGTGACAATCTATTCTTCCAGGAAAAGTCTGTGGGGCCCGCATGTCGCTGGGGTAAGTCGTTGGGGATACATTTAACAACGAGCATACCCCAACGAATTTTCCCCAGCAACATGTCTATGGGGAAACGTATCCCCATCGACATGTCGCTGGGGAAACACCAAAAATATCGCTGGGGTAGGGCTCGAATGTTGTAGTGACAGGATGCCTCACAGGCTTATGGTCCAATTACCGTGTAGAGATAATTTGGGTAGAGATAATTTCACATGGTTACTGTGTTAGAGGGATAATGAGGTAGAGATAATTTGTGGGTGATGATGTCGATGTTAATTTGTGTTATAGATAAGTTGTGTTTGTGTGATATATTAGTCCTATTAAATTATCCTAAGTTGCATAATTAATAAAAAGTAATTTTGATAAATATTAGTCCTATCAAAAGTACAAGGTAATTATCAAAATTAGTACATGTCGCATAGCAATTAGTCAAAGTTTCATAAATATAAATACAAGTTGCATAATATATAAATCATTTTTTAATTAATATAATTTTTAAATAACTTTTTAAATAATAAAAAATAGTACAAGTCGCATAAGAAAGGACACTTACCACTTCTTACAACATTCTTACACAATATGTACTTTTTTTCAGACACGATTAGTGTTTTTTTTAATTTGAGAAAGTTGCATAGGTCGCATATGGTTGCATAGGTTGCTTAAGTCGCATGGGGCAATTCAGGAATTCTCATTTCGCATAGGGCAATTCAGGAAAGTCGATAGTTTTTGGGGCATTTGGGTAATTGTCCCTAAGATCAAAAGACTCGCATCTTTTTTGATATCTTAACTTTTTTTAAATTATTAGAAGACACATCTCTAGCATTTATTTTCATCTCATTTAATGAATAAGATTAAAAATATTTTATGATTTTGCATATTTTTTTATTAATATATCTCAAACCATTAAGCGTTAAACAAAATAAATATATCATCGCGAAAAACATTTAATTATCTTTCTATAGATATGCATTATGATATAATTTAAAAGGAAAAAATCTTTTTTTTCGTTGTTAAAACTTGCGTAAAATATCATATATGCTAATAGTGTTTCATCATATATGATATCGATGTTAGATCGCAAGTTATTATTAAATCGTATATGATACTGGTTTTAAATCACATATTTGTGTTAAATCACATATGATACTATTGTTATATCATACGTAGTATATGATAAGTTATATCATATATGATACTCATGTTACATATATATCATATACAATATGAGATTAGTATCATATGATACTCGTGTTACATATATATCATATATGAGATTCGTATCATATATGATAAGTTTCGACAACGGAAAAAAAACGTGAAAACAACGAAGAATTTTTTTTCGTCGGAAGTATATCATAGTGCATATTTATAGCATTATAATGTAATGCTCGTCGTGAAGGTATATTTTTTTCGCGTAACGATTATGATTTAAAAGATATAAATTTTTGAAAAGTACATAAAATTAAGATGAATCAAGGTGATGATTTGTTTTTTCATATCCAAATAAAATTTGGTATGAACTTACAAGTTTTAATACTTGTGTGCGTACAGAACTTGAACATAAAGAATAAATTAAATAATAATTTTGTTCTTGAGAATTATGTATATTATATATGTTTTTTAAAGGATAATTAATGTTAATATGTTTGATTATATTTTTATTTTAATGTGCACCGTGTAAATTAATATAAACTCAGCTCAATTTTTATTTTTCGAATTTCATACTCTTTTTACTTTCGATATATTTATTCTAAGTAGTCATATCTTAACTATTAATAAACAAACCATTTACATCAACCTTACACATAGATGCTTTTTAAATTCATGATTCAGTAATGCTTAATATTATTGTATAAAATACTATTAAATTTTAATACTTAAATAACTACATTGCTTATGGACCCACGAGTTTTACATGATCCCGTCTGTTCATTTTCATCTCACATCGATGTCTGAGTCATGCATTCACTTTGATATTTATACTCATGTTAATAATAATTTAGGTAGATTGCATTGCTTAACTTTGTTAAGTGTCAAAATAGATATTGACAATAATTTGTGTTTTTATTTGAATATTTATAATCATGTGATTTTTTGATTACTTTTAATAAAACATATATGCTGTATTTTTAAAATATAAAGTATAAAAGGTATAAAGTTTAAAGAGATACTTTGTTATTTTATAAAGTTACTAAAAAAATATATAAAATTATAAGTTTACATTTAATTCCATCTAATTTATTTAAAACTCAACCACTAAAGTTTATTAACCCTTTCCTCTTTTTCTAAATTTTATTGTAACAAATTTGACACATATATTTTCGTGTGTTTTCATCAATTTCTCCACTAAGTTTTTTAATTTGGATTAAATTGAATTCAATTTTGACTTTATAGACCAATCACACCGTTCAATTTTGATTGGTTTAATTGTTTTTTCTACAACCTCCATTTTTCAATAAAATTCTCAAATAATCTAATTCTTTTATTATATATAAGATAATTTAAATAATTACGTATAAAAGAGTTATCATTTAATGTATTTTAAGTAACATTAATCATTTATATGTTTTGTGTGTTTTTTTGTTAAAAGTAAGTATATTCTAATAATTTAATGGAGAAAATGACATTCCTTTACACATAAACATGATGAACCACACACTAAAAACATCAAAATAACAACCATGCATTATGAAACACATAAACTAATCTTTAAATAACACCAAGAAACAATATAATCAAACCTTGTGAAACAACTGAAGATGAAACAACACGAAGAGATATCGAACGAGAATTAAAACCAGAAATTTTTCTAAATGCCATTTTTTTATTGTTATTTAGTAGTATATACTAAGTATACACTTGTTTACGGTACTAAAGAACACAATAAATAAAAGGTGATGAATTGATGATCATGTGATATTGGTGGGGAGTATTCATGCGTTTTATATTTTTTTAGTAAAATGGTTAAAACGTTATCTCAATCATTTGTTTTAGGTGTGTCACAACAGGGGCCGGAACAATGGAGGGAGGGTTCGTGAGGACGAAGAGATTTCGAGACACTTGTTACACTATATATATTTTTTTAGAACGGTAAATGTTAGTGGTTAGTAGATCGAGTCATGCAATAACATTTAAGTGGCAGAATATCCTTTTTGAATCCTCGTCTAGTTATGTTAAAGTCTTTATCCGTTTCGTCTGAGAGCTTTTGAAAGGTCTTTAAGCCAACACGTTAATTTGTTACACTTTATATCTTCTAGGCAGTAACAAAGTCAAGAACGAAAATATTAGGGGGACAAAACTTTTTGAACCTTAATATAATAGAGATTAACATTTTATTTAAGTATACGGGTTAAACAAGACTAGAAATATATTTTGTCAGTATGGGTGCCATACTGATAAGTCATTTTGTTAACTAAAAAGTAAAATAATAATACGCTTCGAGTATTTCAATAGTTCTCTAACATTTTCATATTTTTTCAATATCTTCGAGAAGGCTTTGAAATTTGCATCACTGTAACGCTTCAGTTGAAGAAGTTTGTTGTAAAATTTAATAAACGCAACTTTCAGCCGCCCTTCCGCTTCTTGTAGCTCCGCCTTTTTAAACTTAAAATTCTTGTACTTCGAATGATAAACAACACTTCTCATGGTTGACTTCGGGTCTTCACGGGTATTGTTCATCCTCACATGGTCAAGGATATTCGAAGGATCTGTTTCATTTATGTTTGAATCTGTATGTATGTTCTCTGCAATATATTAATTTTATATACAATTTTAGATAAATATTGATAATTATGCAACTCATTATTAAATGCATAAGAAACATACCTAATGGATCTATTCTGCCTGGAGAGTTAACTTGCGGAGATTCTGTCGAGCTACTACTTGTATCTGATGATTGATACACCTTGATCTGCAACATTGTTAAAGCATTGATCTCCTTAGTTAACGAAGCAGCCTCCTGAATCACTTCCTCTACCTTGTCCCTATAGAAAGTATTCACCTTGTTAAGCTCTTCATTAAGACTCTCAAAAAACTTAATCACGCATTGTCCTCCTCCTTGAAGTGGCATGAGAAAATTGGTGGTGTATTCTTCTCTATTATCATCCTTATGAATGGTTTGGACAGTTATAACTTGGTTCTCGATATCAGCCTCTATAGTCTCACCGAAGTCTTCTCAAATGTTGAGGCCACTAAAGGGTGTGAATAATGATGATATCTGCGCCAAATATTCACTGGTGGTGTGACAATCCGTCAATTTATGATTGATATTTTATTCTCGAATATTATTTAAAAACATTATTTTAATGTTACAATATGAACTCACATATTTTTGGGAAGAAATTTACGTCTTGAAGTAGCATCGAATACGTTTAAACCGGAGGATTCTACGTTACGTGCTTACGTTTACATACACCGTCTTTGGTGATAGTCCGACATTTCAGAAAATAAATTTATCCGTGAATATTATTTTGGAGTTTTAAATTTGTGTTAGTTCATAAACTCACAAATTTACGAGAAAAGATTAGGACTTACGATTTTATTTTAACGTCCTTTACGACTAAACCGGAAACCTTAGGATTACGTATTTACGTTTTCGAACTCCGTTTTTAATGAAACAATTTTTATTGGATTCGTTTTGTGACGTTGATTCATAATTTATAAAAACGTTTTTCATAAAACGACCCGAGGGCACGCAAATCGAGGAAACTAGAATCGAGGAATACCCGTAAACTAGTGAGATGGGACAAAACACTTTGTCCCACCCCACTAGCAAAATGGGACGGCATAACAAGCCACCACATCACAAGATGTGGCAAGTTTCTAGCTAAACTTACACTTGTCTTAGCTTCACAATGAAGCTAACTTGCCACTAACTTAACAAAACCATCAAACTACTCACACATACCATTTCTCACCATGCAAACCACTTCAAACACTCTCATCCTCCATTTTTGGGCCGTCCCATATCTCTCCCACAAACACCATTTGATCTAAATTTTACCACAAAATCTCATGTTATTCATATACATGTTGATGCCCTTTTGAAACCCTATTGATTGGTGGTACTTATAACATCCAAGGAGGAGTTTTCATAGTGTCTTGAGGCTGATTTTCCACAAGGTATACATGAAGAATGGTGGTCTTGAAGATGGTCTTGGTGCATCACAAGTTTCTACATCAAAAATCCATGTTTTGATCAACCTACATCATCATGGTGGTATAAAGATTGTCCTCCTCATCTTCTTGTTATTTTGATTATGTAAACATGTATTTTATTTCCTATTGTATATATTTATGATGATTATATGATGATAAAAATGTTATGTGGGGATTTGTTGTTGATAAACATGATTAAAAAGGTGAAAAACTATAAGAAACAAGGCTAAAATCTTGTCTAAAATTGATGGCTGTATAAAACAGTAAAGAAGCAAGTCATGAACTGATAAAATGATGAAGTAGGATGGATTTACAGTAAGATATGGGTCTTGTACACATGTGAGAGTTGGCCATGCAATGGAATCAAAATAATGAGTGAGATATGATCAAAACAAGATTAGGGTATAAATCTGAAGTTACTGTTTTGGACGATTTTTAGAAAATATTTAGAAGATGATTCAACAGTAGCTATAGAAGAGTTAAATGTAACACATATCATGTAGTTTATGTGATAAAAATTTGAGCTTCTATCTCCATATAGAACTCAAGATATGGCAGTTTTGGTGAACGTGAAGATTAAAATCAGATTTTTGGAAATTAAAAGTATAATAATATTATATAAGCACTCAAAATTTTAATATATAAAATATAAATTAAAACCCACTACCTCATAGATTCTATTTATATAAATATATAAGAGGTTTAATAAGTGTATAAATGATAAATGGAAACTTGTTAAGTTTTATAAGTTATAAAACTATAAACATAATTTTTTTACGACTTTTTCGGCTATTGTCGTAAAATTAACGTTTTTGTTAAATAAAACTTAGATGGTTGGACCCGTCTAATGAAAACTTTATAAAACTTATATAATGATATATAGACATGTATAACAAGTAAAAACCCATAAAACCCGAACTATAGGGCATACGGACATTAACGAGCTAAGTAAACATATTGGACTAATACTTGGGCTAATAATTGGACTAAATAAGATAAACACCCATAAAAAGAACTTATTGGGCTTAACCCATTTGGGCCCAACTTGAAAGTGTATGTACTGATAATATAAGTACAAAAAGGATTAATACAAGTTAAGAACTTATAATAGGCTTATTGGACCTAAAACACGTAAATAGGTAAAACGAGAAAACTAGTATAAAAGTTATCAACACGTAACTCTAAAATGAGTAAACGAGAATATGTAAACCCACTTGATCATCATATATATATAATCATCATATGTATACATAATTGGTATTTTTATAAATTCATTGGACATGAGTCTAAGACGAGTATTATTTGTCTAGGTTTCCGTGATTGAAGCACGTACCGTACATCCAAATCGCCGATAACCGTCTTCCCACATCAACGTGAGTTCATAGCCTCACACTCTTTTAAATGTTTTTATAAATGTTTTATAAACCCGCGAGGGAGATAACATGTTAGCTTTTATAAAATAGGACACCATTTGTCCCGATTATTTGTTTATTGATTTTGGACCCGAATGATTGAATGACCCGATTGTATGACCCGATAAATGATTGATGGACCCGATAGATGAAATAAAAATGGATTATTAAAGTTAGGTTATGTCACTAAAAGTCCCATTAGCATGAATTGTGAACTACCGGGATTTGGTAGACGCTTATGCATTTAATAGTACTATTTGGGGACGATCACCCCAGTTCGCGCCTTGACGGTTGATCCCCGTCGTGCCACATTGATTGGTAAGCGAATTAATGTATGAGAAGATTTCAATAGCGTGACCTTTGTGACGACACGCTACTTTAGATGGGCAAAATTGGTATCGGGTTAGCTACCCGTTGTTGGTTTAGTAAGGTAACAATGTCATGCGGCTTATAATAATCCAAACTAACGAAATACTATTAGACGCACCGAATTACGAAGTATTGCCTGACTAGCAATACGGGGTCATACTATTGATATTATGTTTGTATTTTGGTTTTCATAACCATATTCATATAACGGTTTTTATTTTCATACAACGTTATAAGACGTATTGTATGATTGTTTTTACGACATTGGCTCGTATAATGATTTTTAAGGAAAATGCCTATGTTATGATTTTCGATAAGGATTTGTATAAAATGACTTTGGCTATTTTATGGCCTATAAAAATGATTTGTACAAAATGATTTTCAGTAATAATCTTATACTGATATTATATTGATGGATTTTATTAAACTCTATGAATTCACTCGGCGTTATCGCTGACCTTTTCTTTTAACATGTTTTATCTCAGGTACTTGAAGGTAATTCTCGGGGAGACGACAAGAATTCATGGCCCGCACTTAAACAATATTTTTCCATTCAAATACTTTGTAAAACTTTGTATAAAATATAATGACTTGGGACCGATGTAACTTTGATATTTATGAATGGAAATGATTTATTAATAAACGACGCGATTTTTATGCGTTGTCTATGATGTGAGTAATGTGCTATCCCGTAACACCAACGAGTCTTCCGCTGTATTGAGTTGTATAAATTTGGGGGTGTTACAGTTTGGTACCAGATCTCTCGTTATAGAGAACGAAAGATTTTTAAAACTAAGGTTTTGGATAAAACTTTTCGAAATCTTTTAACTATAAACATTTTTCTAAAAATGTCTAAAAATCTTTTGACTATAACGGTGCCGAAGAATTCCCGAGTTACCGACAAGGCCAGACTGAGAAGTGTTATTTTAATATATATATAACTTGGATTATATATATATATATATATATATATATATATATATATATATATATATATATATATATATATATATATATATATATATATATATATATATATATATATATATATATATATATATATATATATATGATGTAATTTGATTACATGATTGTTTGATGATTATTTTGATATTTATACGAGGTATTTATACGACGTCGATTGTCACAAGAAACCCTAAATCCCCTAGTAAATTAATCGAAGCTATTCTCGTAGGAATTCTAGCTATCCTAGATCTAAACCAAGTTGCGGATATTTATGATCCCAACAAATGGTTGATATTCGTAGAAATGTAGATATTAGTTGATTGTGATATTGAAAAAGAATTGGCGAGATTAAATCTAATATCGATGTCATGACGATCTTTTCTTATAGAGTGGAGTTTGACAAAACACTACCACCTAGAAAGATGTCATCTGATTCGTTGTCATCCAATTCTTAAATTGAAATCGAAAGGGTGAATGTTGCACTTGAGGCTGTTATTGGAACCATTACCCAAAAGCCTCATGCCACTAATACCTTTCCGAGAAGTCTAGTAGAATGACCAAGTCATTTCATACTAGTGACTTATTTGATAATTGTTGTTGTAAGAGCTAATAGGATTGGAAATTAAGTGTTGATTTATATTGAGATTGTATTTACAAGGCCGAAGAATAAGATTGAAAGTATTGGAGATTGAGGTAGGATATCGAATTGAGTATAAAATTGGTTGAAACTTGAATAAATAAAAGTAAAATTTAACTCGTATGGAATATGAGATTGTTAATAGAAGTCGATAAGTTTTGTGAATGAATTATAAGGTTTTAATTGATTGTAGGTTTGTGTTAAAGGTTGTTCCTAGGCCATTGTCCACTGACGAGGATGCCCAGTGTCCAAGAAATAAATTGAAGAAATCTTCTTCTAAATTGGGACCGATGGATCTTCCGGGACAGGTAGGACACCTAATGAATCTTGTAGATTAGTAATCATTGTGGTGTCTTTTAAAAAAAATCCCTAACTTAACTGAGATATCAGTTGGTAGGATGAGTTTTGTAAATTGTATGACATAGTGACACGTAATGTGTTACGGTACAATTTGACTTGTTTGTGATTAATGAAAAGACTACCTTTGATTGCTAAATCCTACATGTATCGATGTTATCTATCTTTTCTTGCTTGTCTCTAATGCTCGCATTAGGGATGCAACCATTGAACAAGTACTCATCTTGATTTGAGTTACGTTATGGATTATTCTCTTTGTATTCCTGAGTGCCATCGAAGTCACGAACCTCATGATTATTTGGCTAAGCTCATTTCCTATTATATCATAGTTAATTCTTGGTGAACAAGCTTTCATCACTCTTCTGCAGATCACTCATTGTTTTTAAAAGATAAAACAGTATCATTTGAGGAAATTGAATTTTCATCACTATAAAGATTATTCCCAGTGAGAATTATAATTGATTGTTATCAAAAGGAAGTTGTTTATAAAACACCTTGGAAAACTTAATTGTTTTTATAACAAGGAAAATCTTTGTAAATTTATTTTGATTCTTATTTAAGAATTAAGCATGAAAATGTTTTTATTATAAACATGATGATAAAATTTTGACGAACTGAGTATTGCATCGTTAATCTTGAAATTGTATATAGTTGCGCGCCTACATAGAATTTGGAATGGACCATGCAAGGCTGATTAGTAGTCACCATAAAACTGATTAATAAACACTACATTTTCTTTGAAGATTGTGAAAGATTAAATTTTATGAGATCTGCAAGAAGTGAAAAATAAGGACATAGTGTTAGGGACACCTACATATGTGCTTGTAGCATCTATTCTTCTGAGTTGAATTTACTCATCTGTGGAAATTGTCTTATTCGACAATTGACAATTATTTCTTGTCCAATTCTCCTGTAGTGAGATTCCTAGAAAAAGTATATGATTATCGAGTGTTGATACCCGACTGGATGTATTGACGTTCTTATCATTTCCTATGATTTGATTTCATTTGAATGACCTGGGTAACGATCCAAGGAGCTTTCGAATGCGTACTCAAATTATGAAAACATGGGATATATTCATATTCGTTAAATGTTTTCGTCTGTATCTGATTTGAAATTCTCTCGCGTAGATTATGCGTTGACCTTACTCTTTTAAGGTTAGTTATGTATCCTAATATCCCTGAATTTGTGAAGGATTATGAATTATTATTAGTCTTTTGAGAAGTTCACATCTTATCGACGGCAATGAAACTGGAAAGTTGATAGTGCCAGTAGAATGGATTGATTGATTATGACATGACGACATTGTCTTAATGGATGGGAACTCAAATAGAATTCCCCTAACTGATAAGATGTTGATTATCAAAAGTGATCTAAATAATTCTTGATGGGTAACCATATCCTGCATTTAGACTTGAAATTATAACGTGAATGGTTGTGAATAAGTCATAGATATTGTAATCTCGAAGAACCTAATATGAATGTATTAAAAGATGTTTATGTTATCTAAACTTTAGTAAGTATTTGTTGATGAATTACCTAGACTTTTGCCATTTAAGGCAAGTAGAAATTGGTATTGATTATATTCCCGGTGCTGCATTTGTGGCTTGTGCACTGTACGTCAGCACCATCTAAATTAAAGGAATTACCCTACAACTGAGAAAGTTGTCGGAGAAAGATTTTATTATACCAAGCCTGTCATCCTGAAGAGCTATGGTGTTATCTTTCCTTATATTTATAGATTACCGTGACTGAGTAAATTGACAATCGAAAACGATATCCATAAATTGAAATGGAAGAATTGTTCGATCATTTACAAAGTTTTTGATCCTTAGCATGGTTATCATCAACTTCGCATCTGCGAAAGAGATTATCTATTCCAATCACTACATCCGGTACTTGTAATAAACATTATTAGTTTCACGTGATGTCGTTTGGATTGACAATGCACATGTAGTATTCATAAAATATGATGAATCACGTGTGTAGGCTGTAATTTGATAAATTCGTGCTCGTGATCATTAAGGACTATATGTTTGTTTATCAGAATAAGAATGAGTTAATAATTATTTATAGACTGCCCTGAATTGGCCAAACAATGTAAACCTGAACCTTAAATATTTAACATGTGACTAAGGACTTAATTCTTTACATGATTTAACCGTGTGATTAATAGATACTGGAAGCTATATTGACTTTTCAAAGATTAGAACCATTAACGCTTAGGGATTAAAAACTTAATCCTTTACATAAAATGACCGTTGGATTAATAATGGTAAGACGTATGCATATAGACTCTTCAAAAATTAAGAGCCCTTTTAAGACTTTGGATTTTACCAAAAAGAAATGGAAATATGTTTTGACAAAGGTTTTAACAAAGGATTTTTGAAGGGATTATTCCCTTATACACAAACCATTTAACTAAACTTCTGTTTAGGGGTAAATGTTTGTGTATACTTTTAGACAACTTAAGGAGATTGAGAAAACCCATTAAAACCATAACTTGAAATTTGGAACGACAATTTTTGCTTTTCAAATAAGAAAACTTTGACCAAAGTATAAATAAAGGTTTTTCGAACATTTACGAAATTTTATTAAATATTTTCGATAAATCAACAAAAATCTTGTTACTTAAATTCAAATTATTTTTGAACATTTTATATAATTGGTCGAACTAAGAAATTTAAAACTTTTACGTTTACGCTTCACAAAAATTAACTAATAATTATTTAATTAATTATAATAATTATCGACGCTTCAGACGACGGATTGAGTAAAACGGATAAAAATGATAGTAAAGACGAAACTAAAACATAGAAGATATGAAGAAAGAATTTTGAATAAATACGGTTATGATATTCATTTTATGAGGAAAGTGAACGAAATTTCTGACGCATAATATAGAAAGAATATCTGAGTGAATTGTGGACATGATAATTATAACATCATGAGAAGTGAATATAGATACTGACATATTATATAAAAAGGATAAAGAATCAATTAAGATGTATTTCTTGATAATGAAGGTACAAAATAATTTGCCGAACGATATAAAAATAAACGATGTTTGTAAGAAGGGATAATATAGATTATAAAAGAGGTTCGCGGCTAATGTGAACCATTAAAAAAAAAATTGAGAAGCCGATAACGTTAAATATTTTAAAGACCACTTATGATTGTCTGAATGTGGAAGATTGTGAGATATAGTTATGTTGGAATTTGTAAGTATAAGTATTCTATTTATATCATTTATGACTAGAAGTATCTTTGTCTGAAGAAGTTGTACTAATGGCAATTATGAAGGCAGACATCGCCTCATACATTAGTAAACATCTAGCTATTGCAAAGGTCATCATCTGAATTAGATTCGATTTGGGTCATCGTCGACAGACTGACCAAATCTGCTAATATCATTCTCGTTAATGATAAATGCAAAAGAGTTGTGTAAACATAGCGTGCCTGTATCGATCATCTATATCAAGATCCTCGCTTCGCATCGAATTTCTAGAGATTTTCTCAGAAATCAATAAGAACGAACCTTGATGAGAGTACTATGTACCATCCCAAATCGAAGGGACGAGGTAAAGTAACGACACAAAGTAATATAAGTGCTGTTTTATGTTTGAATGATTGACCTTTGGTAATAGACCGTATAATCGTTTTCCTTTGGAAAGATTATCATTAATAATTATCGTATTAGGATTGAGATCGAATCTTGTTAGGATCTAAATCTTAGAGAATCTGTAAGCAGGAATTGAGATAAAGACATCCGACATACACCCATTGTGAGTTGGACATGTCTCTTAGGTTTAAGGTTTCCTATGATGGCGAACCTATCCTTGCAAAATACCCGACCCGCGAGATCTGAAATGAATATTGAAATTAGGATTTGATTATTGACAGCCGGTAGTGGGCAAGAGGTTATGTGAATGTGAAATGTAGATCTTGAAGTGCCAAATGGGTAGCGAAGTTATGCCACAATTTTTAACCTTGGAAAAATGAATTCATGATCTGACAAATCATGGGATATAAGTCCCCGTTGTATGGGACCATTGAGATGATGTAAAATATTGGTCTGAAAGGCATATAAGCTGGATCTACCCTAGGACTTCAAAGACTGCGTGAATTATGTTTCGTATATCGAACTTGATGGAATATCTATCAAGTTAAAATCTGAATTCTTCTTAATAGAGCTTAGATCGGCGAAAAGTTGCATTCATCAAAAACCCGTGAACATCATGGATAGAGAAAGTAAGTCAACATTAAGCCTGATCTTATTCCCGTAGTTATGTTTGATGAAACTCACGTATTATAATGGATTACACTTGTGAGAAAAGACCGAATGTGGAGGAAATACCCACATGGCTTTAACTCTATAAGAAGCGAGTAGTAAGGTAAGATGATCTTTGAGGACAAAGATCCTGTTTAGGGGTAAATACTGTGACAATCCGTCAATTTATGATTGATATTTTATTCTCGAATATTATTTAAAAACATTATTTTAATGTTACAATATGAACTCACATATTTTTGGGAAGAAATTTGGATTTACGTCTTGAAGTAGCATCGACTACGTTTAAACCGGAGGATTCTACGTTACGTGCTTACGTTTACATACACCGTCTTTGGTGATAGTCCGACATTTCAGAAAATAAATTTATCCGCGAATATTATTTTGGAGTTTTAAATTTGTGTTAGTTCATAAACTCACAAATTTACGAGAAAAGATTAGGACTTACGATTTTATTTTAACGTCCTTTACGACTAAACCGGAAACCTTAGGATTACGTATTTACGTTTTCGAACTCCGTTTTTAATGAAACAATTTTTATTGGATTCGTTTTGTGACGTTGATTCATAATTTATAAAAACGTTTTCATAAAACGACCCGAGGGCATGCAAATCGAGGAAACTAGAATCGAGGAATACCCATAACTAGTGAGATGGGACAAAACACTTTGTCCCACCCCACTAGCAAAATGGGACGGCATAACAAGCCACCACATCACAAGATGTGGCAAGTTTCTAGCTAAACTTACACTTGTCTTAGCTTCACAATGAAGCTAACTTGCCACTAACTTAACAAAACCATCAAACTACTCACACATACCATTTCTCACCATGCAAACCACTTCAAACACTCTCATCCTCCATTTTTGGGCCGTCTCATATCTCTCCCACAAACACCATTTGATCTAAATTTCACCACAAAATCTCATGTTATTCATATACATGTTGATGCCCTTTTGAAACCCTATTGATTGGTGGTACTTATAACATCCAAGGAGGAGTTTTCATAGTGTCTTGAGGCTGATTTTCCACAAGGTATACATGAAGAATGGTGGTCTTGAAGATGGTCTTGGTGCATCACAAGTTTCTACATCAAAAATCCATGTTTTGATCAACCTACATCATCATGGTGGTATAAAGATTGTCCTCCTCATCTTCTTGTTATTTTGATTATGTAAACATGTATTTTATTTCCTATTGTATATATTTATGATGATTATATGATGATAAAAATGTTATGTGGGGATTTGTTGTTGATAAACATGATTAAAAAGGTGAAAAACTATAAGAAACAAGGCTAAAATCTTGTCTAAAATTGATGGCTGTATAAAACAGTAAAGAAGCAAGTCATGAACTGATAAAATGATGAAGTAGGATGGATTTACAGTAAGCTATGGGTCTTGTACACATGTGAGAGTTGGCCATGCAATGGAATCAAAATAATGAGTGAGATATGATCAAAACAAGATTAGGGTATAAATCTGAAGTTACTGTTTTGGACGATTTTTAGAAAATATTTAGAAGATGATTAAACAGTAGCTATAGAAGAGTTAAATTTAGCACATATCATGTAGTTTATGTGATAAAAATTTGAGCTTCTATCTCCATATAGAACTCAAGATATGGCAGTTTTGGTGAAAGTGAAGATTAAAATCAGATTTTTGGAAATTAAAAGTATAATAATATTATATAAGCACTCAAAATTTTAATATATAAAATATAAATTAAAACCCACTACCTCATAGATTCTATTTATATAAATATATAAAAGGTGTAATAAGTGTATAAATGATAAAAATGGAAACTTGTTAAGTTTTATAAGTTATAAAACTATAAACATGATTTTTTTACGACTTTTTCGGCTATTGCCGTAAAATTAACGTTTTTGTTAAATAAAACTTAGATGGTTGGACCCGTCTAATGAAAACTTTATAAAACTTATATACTGATATATAGACATGTATAACAAGTAAAAACCCATAAAACCCGAACTATAGGGCATACGGACATTAACGAGCTAAGTAAACATATTGGACTAATACTTGGGCTAATAATTGGACTAAATAAGATAAACACCCATAAAAAGAACTTATTGGGCTTAACCCATTTGGGCCCAACTTGAAAGTGTATGTACTGATAATATAAGTACAAAAAGGATTAATACAAGTTAAGAACTTATAATAGGCTTATTGGACCTAAAACACGTAAATAGGTAAAACGAGAAAACTAGTATAAAAGTTATCAACACATAACTCTAAAATGAGTAAACGAGAATATGTAAACCCACTTGATCATCATATATATATAATCATCATATGTATACATAATTGGTATTTTTATAAAGTCATTGGACATGAGTCTAAGACGAGTATTATTTGTCTAGGTTTCCGTGATTGAAGCACGTACCGTACATCCAAATCGCCGATAACCGTCTTCCCACATCAACGTGAGTTCATAGCCTCGCACTCTTTTAAATGTTTTTATAAATGTTTTATAAACCCGCGAGGGAGATAACATGTTAGCTTTTATAAAATAGGACACCATTTGTCCCGATTGTTTGTTTATTGATTTTGGACCCGAATGATTGAATGACCCGATTGTATGACCCGATAAATGATTGATGGACCCGATAGATGAAATAAAAATGGATTATTAAAGTTAGGTTATGTCACTAAAAGTCCCATTAGCATGAATTGTGAACTACCGGGATTTGGTAGACGCTTATGCATTTAATAGTACTATTTGGGGACGATCACCCCAGTTCGCGCCTTGACGGTTGATCCCCGTCGTGCCACATTGATTGGTAAGCGAATTAATGTATGAGAAGATTTCAATAGCGTGACCTTTGTGACGACACGCTACTTTAGATGGGCAAAATTGGTATCGGGTTAGCTACCCGTTGTTGGTTTAGTAAGGTAACAATGTCATGCGGCTTATAATAATCCAAACTAACGAAATACTATTAGACGCACCGAATTACGAAGTATTGCCTGACTAGCAATACGGGGTCATACTATTGATATTATGTTTGTATTTTGGTTTTCATAACCATATTCATATAACGGTTTTTATTTTCATACAACGTTATAAGACGTATTGTATGATTGTTTTTACGACATTGGCTCGTATAATGATTTTTAAGGCAAATGCCTATGTTATGATTTTCAATAAGGATTTGTATAAAATGACTTTGGCTATTTTATGGCCTATAAAAATGATTTGTACAAAATGATTTTCAGTAATAATCTTATACTGATATTATATTGATGGATTTTATTAAACTCTATGAATTCACTCAGCGTTATCGCTGACCTTTTCTTTTAACATGTTTTATCTCAGGTACTTGAAGGTAATTCTCGGGGAGACGACAAGAATTCATGGCCCGCACTTAAACAATATTTTTCCATTCAAATACTTTGTAAAACTTTGTATAAAATATAATGACTTGGGACCGATGTAACTTTGATATTTATGAATGGAAATGATTTATTAATAAACGACGCGATTTTTATGCGTTGTCTATGATGTGAGTAATGTGCTATCCCGTAACACCAACGAGTCTTCCGCTGTATTGAGTTGTATAAATTTGGGGGTGTTACAGGTGGTGTAGGGCCTTGGCTTTGTTTGAATTCTCGGAGTTCTTGTAGTACTCTTTTTAGTCTCTTATAGTCCACGTAGGCTTTGATCCATTCTGGTGCCTTTTGTTTCTTAAACTCCTTTCCAAACTTCATGGTTGCGTATAAGTCTCGCTTTCAAGTCGTTTTTCCTAATAGAAAAACAGACACCTTCAAATTATACAACGGTTCTATTAAAAAAATGCATACTTCTTAAAGAATCAGGGGCAAAAGAGGATTCTCGAGTATATATTGCAGGTTGAGAGCCATTTGGAGATGATCGAGCCATTCTTCCTTTGAAGTCTGAATTCGTTAATGTTGTTACAAAAGAGATGTTGGCTCGAAATGATGAGCTCAACCCATACAAGAACAGAACTGCTATTTTAACAGCAATTGATTATATAGTATCACTAAGTAGTGACGTTTTCCTGCCTTCTTATGATGGTCATATGATTCGAGCCTTGCAGGTATCTTTTATCAGAATCTTTACAAGTTTATGGCTTATGGTAAACATGATTTGGATTTTTATTCGTTGTGTTTTTGAAGGGTCATCGGACATATGTTGGACACAGAAAGATTGTCACAATGTCGAAGAATTTCAAGGGGCAGCCACAAATGAGGGAAAAAAAGAGAGACCGAGATGTAATAACATTTCCAGTCCCGGAACCAGAATGCATGTGTAAACACTAGCTACAGGCAATTTTGGGTTGAATGCTAGATCCTTCTTGAACCCGGGCTTCTTTTTAGATTTTGCTATTTTACAGATTTTAAGCATTGGTTAGCTTACTTAAATTGTATAAAATGCAAAGTTTTAATAACGCAAAAGTACAACATGAACTAGAACTAAGTACAGAATAAAAAAACATAAATGTATCTTCTTCTCGAACAAGACAGTGCATTGAACTAGAAGTTCGCGTTTAGTGGAATAGATTACAAGCATGGTTTGGACAGGGATATAAACCAGGTACTATACCAACTACCATACTGAATCTATCCACCTCAAGTGGGTACGTTAAGTTGGAGTTTGGTTCTAAGGTTTATAAAATCTCATACGGAGTTTTGCATTAGTCCCGGGTATATTTTATACAAGAATCCTCATAGTCGAAGAAAAAAGTTGGAAAGAAGCTAACATATATCTTTCCTGAAAAAAAAATCCTTATATTGTATAAACAATTAACAGCTCTTTAATGGATTATTTGCATTTTATGGTCTTTATTTTCACCTGTGTACTCCATTTAGAATGCTGTTCCCCTCACCTATATGCCAAAAGACATAAGCAAATACCTTTTGATCACTTGAAGCAATTGCTGGATTGTCGTATAGGCTGGTGAAAACAAAATTACTAAGAAAACCTCATCACATTTCCAAGATAGGATAACAAGCCAGAAATAGAATTATTCACGTTCTCGTTACAACATCCGATGTAATACATCATATTACACCAAAAGAGGAATTTACAACCAAGCCGGATTTTTCAACGAGGTTTCAACAGCCTTCACTTGTAAATAGTTGTTAAGACTGTATATACCTTTTCCCCTTCCAATACCACTCATCTTGTACCCTCCAAACGGAATTGCAGCATCAAAAACATCAAAACAATTAACCCAAACTGTCCCAGCTCTCAATGCTCGAGTCAGTCGATTAGCAGTTTCAATGTTTTTGGTGAACACACCAGCTGCAAGTCCATATTTTGTTGCATTAGCCCTTTTTGTCACATCATTAACCTTGCTGTCATTAGTAAAAACAATAGAAATTATGAGATTAAGAATGCTATATAAGTTTGTAAACATTGTGTAAAATGCAATGATGATGAGCCGAGATTTACTTGAATTTCAGGATGGTTTGAACAGGACCAAAGATCTCATCTTGAGCTATTAGCATATCATCCTGTATAAAGATATAATATCATATGTATATTTTGAAAGTTTATGGACTTAAAATCGATTGTCGTTTGATAGGATCGAACTCGAGATCATGGGATTGCACACATTACGTGAAGAGTTAATTTATTTATTAAATATATTTATTATATATTTATTAAATCAAACCGTAGCTAACGATCGTTAAGTAATTAAAAGTTAAGTATTAAACGACCGTTATAGAATGTTAAAGAAGCTTAAAGAAGGTGTCGGAAACGTTCTGGAAACCTCTTTTTAGGGTGGTGTATATCCGGCCTAAATAGGGAGACAAAAGGGAAGGGAAAATATTTTGTTGCTTTATTTTGTTTAAACCTTGGAAGAGAAGTTTTCCAAGGTGTATATAAACAAACCAAAGGCTTCATAATTTTTACTTCATATCTCTCTTTCTTGCTCCTAACCGTCGGCCAAACAAACACCCTATTAGGGTTCTTCTTCAATTTTAATTAAGCTCTAGATCTAGTCCTAGCCCCTCTCTAGGGTTGTTGGGTAGATTTGGGTTGTCTTTAATCTCTAACGAGTCATATGTGTGACATAAGATTTTTACTATAATCAAATCAAGTCGAATGGGCAAAAAAGAAATGGAAGTCATGTGAAATGCATACAAATGCAATAAAACCTTACCCGATTTCTTCTTCCTTCCAATATCTGCAAATACATACTGCAACGAGGGCCTCCCAATAAACTGAGAATCTTTGATCTACAATTAACAAAAACTGATGTATTAAGTAAATTCCCTTGACTAATTATCAGGTAATTCTAATTTGCATATTTTTATAAAATTATCCTTACATTTCTGCCAGTCATCTTTTCAGCATGATTAACATCCGCTATGAACTGATCTAAGTCGGGGACTTTGAGCTAAAACAAATTAATTTGAACAGTTTAGTTTCATTTATAATAATTACAACAGGTGCTTTAAGACTTGAAACAGAATTCCTACCTTTGGAAGACAACCATTGTCTGACCCAGTTTACTTTAAATGAGTAAATTTATCCGCAGGTGTATTGCTGTAAATATGTGACTGGTTGTCTGCGACAGGCCCATCCTGGTTATCCATCTTTTCAATTTTCTCTTCTACACATTTACTTTCGTTCATGATCTCCTTATTTCTTGTAATATCATCGATACCAATGGACATGTTATCTAGGGAATAGGTTTGATCCACAGGGTCAAAATTGAAATCCAACTCTTCAATAACCTGTTAGAAAAAGGTTTCAATGAAAATACTATTATTACCGAAAAAAACTTATCAAGTGTTAGCATAAACTTACCTTTCTAGTAGTATCCATTGCCTCATCTAGCGGAAATTCAGTATCAAGTGCATGCAATAAATGTTTCAATGCACCATGTTGGGACTCAGTGGTTGCCATCTTATTACATTCAATACCACTAGATGTCCGACATTCATCATTATTAGCGTAATTGATGTTGTCTTTAATATGGTCATCTTCTGACCTGCGACATTCATCATTATTAGCGTAATTGATGTTGTCTTTAATATGGTCATCTTCTGACCTGCGGCATTCATCAATAGCAAATTGCAGCTTGTCCACTTCTATGCTGGAGCCTTCTGATTTACGGGGTCCATCGACATTAGAACCAATTAAGTTCTGCAAAAACATAATAGAATGGTTAAAAACATGGTAACTACAAACAATAAATATTTTTAAACTTATTTTCTACAAAAATTACATTGTCTGTCACGTGCAAAATGTGCTGCACAGTTAACCTTTGGACAATGTTTGATCTCAAATGGCCAACCCTTCGAATCAAATCTGGCCTAACAATAATTACTTCTTGAAATAGCACATCTACATCTTCTAGTAAGCCATCTGAGTCGGTATGACTACCACCATCAATAGATTGTTCTGGATCTTCATGTATATCTGATTGTTCTGGAACCAAATCCACCAAATCAAGTTCCTCAACCGAATTAATTTGGTCTATATACCCTTGTGAAAGGTTAAGATCAGCAATCTGAATATCTTCATTTATTGGATCAACTTGTTCTTGGTCAAAAACACCCTGCTGGTTGTCGGGTTCAACAGGATTTGCTATGAGGCCACTTGGTTGCTCAACATTAGGAACAACAGCTTGAATAAAAGGTACATCTTCACCGTTGAAAAATAAAATACTCCTATTAAGCCATGTTTGCTGCAACTCTTCTTGTGTTAGAATAATATTAATTGTAGGTGCAGAATCCTACAATGAATACAAAATACATTTTTTTGGATTATGACAACACAATTTTTAACATAAATTACTAATGTATGCAATAAATTACCGGTGTGAACAACACAGGATAATCAATTTTTGGAAACGTTCGGAAATTAGTCGAACCACAACCACGGGGAATTACACCAGGATCTTTTGTCCACCAAAAGTACCGTTGGGGAATGTTTCCAAAATCCAAATCTCCAATAAAATACAACTCTATAAAAAAACAAAAAAATTATAATGATTCTAACATATATTATTTATGTTTAAACATCACTGACCTTAAGGGCCCAAACAAAGCCAATGAGGTTGTATGTTCCCATGTGTTTGCTTCTTTTGTTACTTAAACTGTGCTTTTTAGCATGTTTGGGGTCCAAAGTCACTGTCCTCTCATAAAAGTATTACCACATGTATTCTCCCCATGGATAATTGTTCCATGCATCTAAATATTCAACTAGGGTAAGTATATGCCTTGGAACATTCAAAAATTCCTCACGACCCATAAAAACTACCTCTTCCAAAAACAGTAAACAAACCCTAACCGCATCCGTGTCTTCCAATTTAGCCCAAAGCTTTTCATTTTCTATCAATTACCAAAGCTCTCTAGCTTTGAGATTGAATCGTGGTTTTTCAGGGAAAACACGTGAGCAAAAAGGGCTACTATCATTATATCCTAAGGGAACGTCACCACATCTAAAACCAGTAATTTAACAAAACTCATTACGACCAAAACTAACTTGGTGTCCAGCAATGTTAAAGATTAAAGGTGGGCAATCTTTTGTTGGAAGTTCCACTGGTAGTTGTTGTTGAAGAACATAATTGAGCATGTGGTTGTCATTTGGGTTCTTAGTAAAATCTAACCAAAGGCCAAAAACAGTATTCCTAAAGATCCTATAACGTGCGTTGAATCTTAACAACTTACCTTTGATCTCTGTCAAATACCTCATTTTTGATCTTATACTTACTTTGGCATCAAACATTTCCATTGGCCCGAAATCCATTTAATTAATCAATAACATATCTACTGAGAAAAAGTTACAATTAAATTAAGGGATTAACCATGATTAGGGTTTATACATTTTGAACACGGGTTTGAGAATTGGGGTTAGAGGATGGGGTAGAAAAAGTACAAATGAACGATGTAGATGGGGTAGTAAAAATGGATTTCACATTATTCTGGGTAGAGATAATTTGGGTAGAGATAATTTCACATGATTACTCTGTTAGAGGGATAATGGGGTAGAGATAATTTGTGGGTGATGATGTCGATGTTAATTTGTGTGGTAGATAAGTTGTGTTTGTGTGATATATTAGTCCTATTAAATTATCCTAAGTCGCATAATTAATAAAAAGTAATTTTGATAAATATTAGTCCTATCAAAAGTACAAGGTAATTATCAAAATTAGTACAAGTCGCATAGCAATTAGTCAAAGTTTCATAAATATAAATAGAAGTTGCATAATGTATAAATCATTTTTAATTAATATAATTTTTTAAATAACTTTTTAAATAATAAAAAATAGTACAAGTCGCATAAGAAAGGACACTTACAACTTCTTACAACATTTTTACACAATATGTACTTTTTTTCAG
Organism: Glebionis coronaria; assembly: GCA_025667525.1. Classification (NCBI taxonomy): domain Eukaryota; kingdom Viridiplantae; phylum Streptophyta; class Magnoliopsida; order Asterales; family Asteraceae; genus Glebionis; species Glebionis coronaria. Next base: position 631,948,666 of record CM046875.1, on the reverse strand, counting down.
ACATGAATAGTGTTTTTTTTTAATTTGAGAAAGTTGCATAGGTCGCATATGGTTGCATAGGTTGCTTAAGTCGCATGGGGCAATTCAGAAATTCTCATTTCGCATAGGGTAATTCAGGAAAATCGATAGTTTTTGGGGCATTTGGGTAATTGTCCCTAAGATTAAAAGACTCACATCTTTATCTTACCTTTTTTTTAAATTATTAGAAGACACATCTCTAGCATTTATTTTCATCTCATTTAATGAATAAGATTAAAAATATTTTATCATTTTGCATTTTTGTTTATTAATATATCTCAAACCGTTAAGCGTTAAACAAAATAAATATATCATTGCGAAAAACATTTAATTATCTTTCTATAGATATGCATTATGATATAATTTAAAAGGAAAAAATCTTTTTTTTCGTTGTTAAAACTTGCGTAAAATATCATATATGCTAATAGTGTTTCATCATATATGATATCGATGTTAGATCACAAGTTATTATTAAATCGTATATGATATTGGTTTTAAATCACATATTTGTGTTAAATCACATATGATACTATTGTTATATCGTACGGAGTATATGATAAGTTATATCATATATGATACTCATGTTAGATATATATCATATACAATATGAGATTAGTATCATATGATACTCGTGTTACATATATATATCATATATGAGATTCGTATCATATATGATAAGTTTCGACAACGAAAAAAACGTGAAAACAACGAAGAATTTTTTTTCGTCGGAAGTATATCATAGTGCATATTTATAGAATTATAATGTAATGCTCGTCGTGATGGTATATTTTTTTCGCGTAACGATTATGATTTAAAAGATATTAATTTTTGAAAAGTACATAAAGTTAAGATGAATCAAGGTGATGATTTGTTTTTTCATATCTAAATAAAATTTGGTATGAACTTACTAGTTTTAATACCTGTGCGCGTACAAAACTTGAACATAAAGAATAAATTAAATAATAATTTTGTTCTTGAGAATTATGTATATTATATATGTTTTTTAAAGGATAATTAATGTTAATATGTTTGATTATATTTTTATTTTAATGTGCACAGTGTAAATTAATATAAACTCAGCTCAATTTTTATTTTTCGAATTTCATACTCTTTTTACTTTCGATATATTTATTCTAAATAGTCATATCTTAACTATTAATAAACAAACCATTTACATCAACCTTACACATATATGCTTTTTAAATTCATGATTCGATAATGCTTAATATTATTCTATAAAATAATATTAAATTTTAATACTTAAATAACTACAATGCTTATGGACCCACGAGTTTTACATGATCCCGTCTGTTCATTTTCATCTCACATCGGTGTCTGAGTCATGCATTCACTTTGATATTTATACTCATGTTAATAATAATCTAGGTAGATTGCATTGCTTAACTTTGTTAAGTGTCAAAATAGATATTGACAATAATTTGTGTTTTTATTTGAATATTTATAATCATGTGATTTTTTGATTTTCTTTAATAAAACATATATGCTGTATTTTTAAAATATAAAGTATAAAAGGTATAAAGTTTAAAGGGATACTTTGTTTATTTTTATAAAGTTACTAAAAAAATATATAAAATTATAAGTTTACACTTAATTCCATCTAATTTATTTAAAACTCAACCACTAAAGTTTATTAATCCCTTCCTCTTTTTCTAAATTTTATTTTAACAAATTTGACACATATATTTTTGTCTGTTTTCATCAATTTCTCCACTAAGTTTTTTAATTTGGATTAAATTGAATTCAATTTTGACTTTATAGACCAATCACATCGTTCAATTTTGATTGGTTTAATTGTTTTCTCTACAACCTACATTTTTCAATAAAATTCTCAAATAATCTAATTCTTTTATTATATATAAGATATTTTAAATAATTACGTATAAAAGAGTTATTATTTAATGTAATTTAAGTAACATTAATCATTTATATGTTTTGTGTGTTTTTTTGTTAAAAGTAAGTATATTCTAATAATTTAATGGAGAAAATGACATTCCTTTACACATAAACATGATGACCCACACACTAAAAACATCAAAATAACAACCATGCATTATGAAACACATAAACTAATCTTTAAATAACACCAAGAAACAATATAATCAAACCTTGTGAAACAACTGAAGATGAAACAAAACGAAGAGATATCGAACAGAAATAACACTAGAGATTTTTCAAAATGCCATTTTTTTATTGTTTTTTACTAGTATATACTAAGTATACACTTGTTTACTGTACTAAAGAACACAATAAATAAAAGGTGATGAATTGATGATCATGTGATATTGGTGGGGAGTATTCATGCGTTTTATATTTTTTTAGTAAAATGGTTAAAACGTTATCTCAATCATTTGTTTTAGGTGTGTCACGACAGGGGACGGAACAATGGAGGGAGGGTTCGTGAGGACGAAGAGATTTCGAGACACTTGTTACACTATATATTTTTTTAGAACGGTAAATGTTAGTGGTTAGTAGATCGAGTCATGCAATAACATTTAAGTGGCAGACTATCCTTTTCGAATCCTCGTCTAGTTATGTTAAACTCTTTATCCGTTTCGTCTGAGAGCTTTTGAAAGGTCTTGAAGCCAACACGTAAATTTGTTACACTTTATATCTTCTAGGCAGTAACAAAGTCAAGAACGAAAATATTAGGGGGACAAAACTTTTTGAACCTTAATATAATAGAGATTAATATTTTTTTTAAGTATACGAGTTAAACATGACTAGAAATATATTTTGATGCACCCGATATACGTAAGATATATTTAAGATAAATCATTGTTTTTTTAAATTAATAGGTGTCATGGGCATTCGCGGGACACCTCCTGACTCTGTTCTACTACTATACTTTATATTTTAAACATATAAATATAAATCTATTTCACCAAATACATATACAACCTTTTTAAACATATAAAACTATATATTTTAAACATATAAAATATATAAATCTATTTCATAAAAATTCATAAGTATCACATATATGCCCTCGTAAGACTGCTCTTTAAACTTTATATTTTAAACATATAAAAATATACAAAAATCTATTTGACCAAATACATATACAATTTTTTTATAAAAGCAGCACAAAACATTATTCACAATTTTTTTTTCATATATCCATATATATAAATTAATAATTTGGCGCCAAAAACAACAGAATTTTGACATAAAACAGTTATAGATACAGTTACAACACACCACACCAGCTCAGCCATCATCATCATCATCATCATCATCAATGGCGAAAACGAAACCATCCAAGAATTCAATCTTCTTAACACTAAACCTATTTTTTTGGAAAAAGAACATTTTTTTTCCGGAAAAAAGTTAAAAAAATAATTTTAATTTTTGTTATAATTCTTTTTAACCTTTTTTAAAAAAATTCTAAGAAAAACATATATATGTTAATTATTTTAAAACATTTTTTTAAAAGAAACAAACTTTTTTTTTTGGAAAAAAAGAAAATAAGGATGTGTTTAGTTGTGAAATTTTTTTCATATTTTTCTGTTTCTAAATTTCTAGAAAAGAATTTTTTTCATATTTTTTTGTTTCTAAATTTCTAGAAAAGAGGGGGTTTTCTTTTTCTAGAAAAGAGTTGAAAATTTAATAAAGGGTAATATGGGGTTTTCTAATTTTCTATATATATTTGGAAAATGAAAATTTTGAAATTTTAGAAAATTTTCGGAAAATGATGCTACAGCTTTTCTGTTTTTTAGTTTTCAAATAAAAATTTTCTTGAAAAAATAGAAAAAATTTCACCAACTGGGCCTAAACTTTTCCAAAACTTTTCCATATATATAAATTACTAAGTTGGCGCCAAAAACAACAGAATTATGACATTAAACAGTTATAGATACAGTTACAACACACCACACCAGCTCAGCCATCATCATCATCAATGGCGAAAACGAAACCATCCAAGAATTCAATCTTCTTAACACTGAACCCAAATCACTACCCTCATTTATTCACCATCTTTCCCGCCAAAAACCCTCAAGAACTATCATCACACACATTCTTCTTCTTCACACTCGTCCTCGCTTCGGTTCTATGTTTCGCGTCAGTCAATCGCTTTTCAAACACGCCCAGTATCTCCATAATTACCCATACTGATCACCCAGCGTCCCACACGCCGATTTTCGTAGCTTCATTGGAGTCTGTGTTTGAGGACCCGAGTGGTGATAATGGGGAGAAAGATGGGTTGGTGAGTTTGGATACGACTGCCATGGTGCCGTTACCACCGAGGTCGGTTGTGGGTGAGTTTTGGGAGCAGGCGGATGGGGAAGGTTACGTGCCGTGTTTGGATTTTAGTTTGGAGTATAGGAGACGGTCGGGTATGATTGCGAATGAGAAGAAGAAGTTTTTGGTTGTCGTGGTTTCGGGTGGGTTGTTTGAGATTAGGAATCAGATTGTTGATGCGGTTGTTATTGCTAGGATTCTTGAAGCCACGTTGGTTTTGCCCGTTTTAAATGGAGATGAAAGGTATTATTAGTACTTTTAGCTCTAATTTGGTTTCGGGTTTATGAATCTTGCATAACTGAACTGTTTAGTTCATGGCGACGAATCTTATTTGTTGACTAAGGGTTGACTGTTTAGTTCATGGCGGCGAATCGATGAATAAAATCTGACTGGATTAATGTGTGCGATTGCTGATTTACGGTTCATTTTAGCTTCATATATTGTGCTATTTGCATGTCTAACTGTCTACTTACTCAGGTTCATATTTGCTCCATGTATCTGATTTGGAATTGAATCTGTGCAAGCTTATTTTGCTAACTAATGAATTATTGTTCGTATAAGCTCCATATAGTTAAATGTGTGCCGATTGTATAATTTGGGTTCATAATTACTCGCTATAGTTAAACTAAGCTTCTGCTCAATATGCCATCTAGAAAAACCAATTAATTGGATGTGTTTTGAAGCTGAACTTTTGTAAAATTTAAACCAAATGCACGTCCGCAATCACGGTGTCACAAGCAAACCTACACGTTTGAAGCTTATGTTTTTATTCTTTAAAAAGCCTAGAATAAGGTAAATATCGGGTTTTACCATCATGACATCCTAGTGTCCTACAATCACTAGTCCTCCAACTCAACTTGATAAGCTCATTAGCTGAATAAGTGAGCTTATGAGCTTTTCCAAATATACATTATCTTATAAGCCTAGTAATTAAGCTATACACAAACACCCACTTAATACAAGGACTTTACAATGGTCATATTAACTTTATAGATTTTGTTTTCGTACTTTAAAAAGCCTAGAAAAAGGTAATAATATCCGTTGTTAACATCATGATAATGTAGTTCAATGGTTATTTGATCTTACTGAAATAATTAAAAGGAGGAATAAAATCAGATAGCTGTTTTAAAAAGAAATTATTATCTTAAATCCTATTTAAATTTATCAACTTCCATAAAAAAGGAAAATTTTGAACTTCCATAATTTTGCACTTATGACAGACATTATATTTGGAAACATTTACAGGACTTTAATCCTACAAGCCCAACCGAACCCGATGTAATAGTCGGTTCCCTCACCACTATAAAAGGAGGGTGAGGGGGAAAAGAACAAACGTCATTCTTTCAATAAAACTAATCGGGAATCGATTAGGGATTTGTACCTTTTTCTCTCGATTGCATCTTCATAAATCGTTAGTAATCAGGGTTGTAGGACTTTAATCCTACACACACAAACACATATACATCACGAAAAGCTGATCGAGCCAAGCATTTATTCTGGTTTCAAGGTAATTAATACTCCATCTCATGCATCTAATTTCACCTTAATTGTGTTGTTAGAATCATATAATAGTCTAGTTTAAATTACTTTGCAGTATACTTTAACTGTTTTGCTACTTTGCTTAATATCACTTATTCGATAATATATGAATTAGCTTAAAAGCATTATAATTAAACTGAGGAACTCGACCAATCTACCATGAGTGTTTGATTTTTTCAGAATATGATTAGAGTATATTTTGTGGAAATTATAGGAGACTTATTTGGAAAAGAAGTGAGAGCTACTGAGATAAGAGTTTCATGGGGTATTTAAATGGGGTTAAAGATTACCGTAGAATACAAGAATTTGCTACCATATAATAAAAACCCATCTTACCAATTTAAAATTATTCAGACACTATATATACATAAATTGGTTGAATGCATGAGAGAATTACATACGAAAGAAAGTTGTGCAGGGTTTCTGACATCGCACATACTGTCCGAATGTCATTGTATATATAATCTTTACTCATGTTTTTTAGGCTTACATTCTGTGATTCTGTGTTCTGATTTGCACAAATTGTTTGAGGTTCATTTGTTAGCGTGGAACCGTTGTATAATTTGAAGGAGTCTGTTTTTCTATTAGGAAAAAAGACTTGAAAGCGAGACTTATACGCAACCATGAAGTTTGGAAAGGAGTTTAAGAAACAAAAGGTACCAGAATGAATCGAAGCCCACGTGGACTATAAGAGACTAAAAAGAGTACTACAAGAACTCCGAGAATTCAAACAAATCCAAGGCCCTACAACAATATTTCACAGCAGATGTCATCATTATTCACACCCTTTAGTGGCCTCAACGTTCAAGAAGACTTTGGTGAGACTATAGAGGTGATATCGAGAACCAAGTTAGAGTTGTCCAAACCGTTCATAAAGATGATAATAGAAAAGAATACAACACCAATTTTCTCATGCCACTTCGAGGAGGAGGACAAAGGGAGATTAAGTTTTTTGAGAGTCTTGTTGATGATCTTAACAAGGTGAATACTTTCTATAGGGACAAGGTAGAGGAAGTGATTCAGGAGGCTGCTTCGTTAACTGAGGAGATGAATGCTTTAACAACGTTGATCAAGGTGTATCAATCATCAGATACAAGTAGTAGCTCGACAGAATCTCCGCAAGTTAACTCTCCAAGCATAATAGATCCATTAGGTATGTTTCTCATGCATATAATAATGAGTTGCATAATTATCAATCCTTATCTAAAATTGTATATAAAATTAATATATTGCATAGAACATACATACAGATTCAAACATAAATGAAACAGATCCTTCGAATATCCTTGACCATGTGAGGATGAACAATACCCGTGAAGACCCGAAGTCAACCATGAGAAGTGTTGTTTATCATTCGAAGTACAAGAATTTAAAGTTTAAAAGGGGGAGCTACAAGAAGCGGATGGGCGGATGAAAGTTGCGTTTACTGAATTTTACAGCAAACTTCTTCAACTGAAGTGTTACAGTGTTGCAAATCTCAAAGCCTTCTTGAAGATATTACAAAAAAATATGAAAAGGTCAGAGAACTACTTCAATACTCAAAGCCTAGTATTACTTTACTTTTTTCAGTAAACAAATGACTTGTCAGTATGGGTGCCATACTGATAAGTCGTTTTGTTTACAGAAAAAGTAAAATAATAATACGCTTCGAGTATTTCAATAGTTCTCTAACCTTTTCATATTTTTTCAATATCTTCGAGAAGGCTTTGAGATTTGCCTCACTATAACGCTTCAGTTGAAGAAGTTTGCTGTAAAATTCAATAAACACAACTTTCAACCGCCCTTCCGCTTCTTGTAGCTCCGCCTTTTTAAACTTTAAATTATTGTACTTCGAATGATAAACAACACTTCTCATGGTTGACTTCGGGTCTTCACAGGTATTGTTCATCCTCACATGGTCAAGGATATTCGAAGGATCTGTGTCATTTATGTTTGAATTTGTATGTATGTTCTCTCCAATATATTAATTTTATATACAATTTTAGATCTGGAATGATAATTATGAAACTCATTATTATATGCATAAGAAACATACCTAATGGATCTATTCTAAGAGTTAACTTGCGGATTCTGTCGAGCTACTACTTGTATCTAATGATTGATACACCTTGATCCGCAACGCTGTTAAAGCATTCAACAGCCTCCTGAATCACTTCCTCTACCTTGTTCCTATATAGAGTATTCACATTGTTAAGCTCTTCATTAAGATTCTCAAAAAACTTAATCACGCATTGTCCTCCTCCTTGAAGTGGCATGAGAAAATTGGTGGTGTATTCTTCTCTATTATCATCTTTATGAACGGTTTGGACAACTATTACTTGGTTCTCGATATCAGCCTCTATAGTCTCACCAAAGTCTTCTCGAATGTTGAGGCCACTAATGGGTGTGAATAATGATGATATCTGTTGTGAAATATTCACACGTGGTGTAGGGCCTTGGCTTTGTTTGAATTCTCGGAGTTCTTGAAGTACTCTTTTTAGTCTCTTATAGTCCACGTAGGCTTCGATCCATTCGGGTACCTTTTGTTTCTTAAACTCCTTTCCAAACTTCATGGTTGCGTATAAGTCTCGCTTTCAAGTCTTTTTTCCTAATAGAAAAACAGACACCTTCAAATTATATAACGGTTCTATTAAAAAATGCATACTTCTTAAAGAATCAGGGGCAAGAGAGGATTCTCGAGTATATATTGCAGGTTGAGAGCCATTTGGGGTTGATCGAGCCATTCTTCCTTTGAAGTCTGAATTCGTTAATGTTGTTACAAAAGAGATGTTGGCTCGAAATGATGAGCTCAATATTTTGACAAAATTGATTATATTGTATCACAGTATCACTAAGTAGTGACGTTTTCCTGCCTTCTTATGATGGTCATATGGTCCGAGCCTTGCAGGTATATTTTATCAGAATCTTTACAAGTTTATGGCTTATGGTAAACATGATTTGGATTTTTATTCTTTGTGTTTTTGCAGGGTCATCGGGCATATGTGGGACACAGAAAGATTGTCACAATGTCGAAGAATTTCAAGGGGCAGCCACAGCTGAGGGAAAAAAGGAGAGACCGAGATGTAATAACATTTCCAGTCCCGGAATGCATGTGTAAACACTAGCTACAGGCATTTTTTGGTTGAATGCTGGATCCTTCTTGAACCTGGACTTCTGTTTAGATTTTGCTATTGTACAGATTTTAAGCATTGGTTAGCTTACTTAAATTGTATAAAATGCAAAGTTTTAATAACGCAAAAGTACAACATGGACTAGAACTTAGTACAGAATAAAAAAACATTAATGTATCTTCTTCTCGAACAAGACAGTGCATTGAACTAGAACTTCGCGTTTAGTGGAATAGATTACAAACACGGTTTGGACAGGGGTATAAACTAGGTAACACTATACCAACTACCATATTGAATCTATCCACCTCAAGTAGGTACGCTAAGTTGGAGTTTGGTTCTAAGGTTTATTAAATCTCTAACGGAGTTTTGCACAAGTCCCGGGTAGATTTTATACAAGAATCCGCATAGTCGAAGAAAAAAGATGGAAAGAAGCTAACATATATCTTTCCTGGAAAAAAACTCCTTATATTGTATAAACAATTAACAGCTCTTTAATGGATTATTTGCATTTTATGTTCTTTATTTTCACCTGTCTATATGCCAAAAGACATAAGCAAATACCTTTTGATCACTTGAAGCGATTGCCGGTGTCGTATAGGCTGGTGAAAACAAAATTACTGAGAAAACCTCATCACATTTTCAAGATAGGATAACAAGCCAGAAACAAAAATATATTTATTCACGTTCTCGTTGCAACATCCGATGTAATAAATCATATTACACCAAAAGAGTAAATTACAACCAAGCCGGATTTTTCCACGACGTAACAACAGCCTTCACTTGCAAATAGTTGTTAAGACTGTATATACCCTTTTCCCTTCCAATACCACTCATCTTGTACCCTCCAAACGGAATTGCCGCATCAAAAACATCAAAAATATTAACCCAAACTGTCCCAGCTCTCAATGCTCGAGTCAGTCTATTAGCAGTATCAATGTTTTTGGTGAACACATCAGCTGCAATTCCATATTTTGTTGCATTAGCCCTTTTTATCACATCATCGACCTTTAATAAGTGTGTAAACACTTATCCTTTTGCCACTAAAATCAAGGAAAAACAAGACCTAATCATGTGTTTTATATCATAAAAGTCGGAATTACGCGTGGTTTTGTGTTTTGTGTGTTAAATAGGTACACATGATCAAAAGGAAAGAAAACACGGGATTTTACGGTCAAATATTGGAGAAAAGTCCAAGAAAAAGACGAAGACAAAGTCAAAAGACCAAGAGTGTGCCCTAGTTCACGAAAACCGGCGAAACCGACACGATTTTGAAGAAATGATCAAAGAAGCCGAAATCAAGTTCGTTTTTAGCGGATTAAATCTTTTTGAAGATATTCGAGTCTTGTGGGTCCCACATTTGCTTATTGGGCCCACAAGCCCATTTAAGCCCATTTGTTAAACTACCATGGATAAAAAGGCCCATATGTATATCATCACACGGATAGAACAAATACCCCAAGCCCACAAAGGCCCATTATACTTAACAAGGAACGGATTTAAGTGAATATATTTCACTTATTATTCGGTCAAACTCAAAAGGCCTTGGTCAAATTTGGCTGGTCACTCCCTCACACGTGTACTACTACTCACTTCATCACACATTTATTCACTTCAACCCTTATCCCACCCACACGTTTCATAATAAATAAAAAAATTACCCTACTCCCCATCATTCTGATAAAAACAAGGCATCATCCACTTTCTTCTTCTCCCCCAAAGTTACATAGTAAAAAAAAACCCTAATTTACATCACATAATTCACCCAATATTTTTTGGGGCTCTTATCTCAAACGTGTGATTCACACGGTTTGGGATTAATTCCCCCATTTTTCGCAGCAAACACCCACTAGTGGTCCTCAATCCAAATCCTACGTGGCCTCTCTCCTGTATTTTGATTGGTGGAAACACCACATCTCAACAAACCCTCCAATAAACTTCTTCCACATCAGCCTCAACAAACACAAGAAGCACAAATGGTGCCATCCTGCCAATCCGTGTGATACGAGGATAATTTTCCACCGTTGGATCGAAGAGAAGAAAGAGAAGATAGAAAGAACGGCCATGATTTGTTTGCTTGGGCACCAAGAAGATTCAAGAAGTTTTCAGGGGTTTTGCCTATTAAAACCCCCATCTAAGATGTAATCAATAGCACTTTTTCTTTATCTTTAATTTTCAGTAAATTAGTTTAGGTTTAATATTGTAATTTTAATTTTCAGTTTATGTAATTTTCTTATTAATTAATGAAAAGTAATTTTAATTAATTTCGTCTCTCATTTTAATTCCTGTCAAGTTCAGTTTTCATCTTTAATCTGCTTTGTTTCTTTAATTTTACTGTTCGAAGTTTATCATTATTTATACAAAAAAAATAATAATAATAAAAAATAAAAATAAAAAGAAAGTGAATTAAATATTTTCCCCCACTGGGAAGATTAAAACATATTGTTCGGTTACTGTGATATTATTTGGTCCGGTTTGTTACTGTTTGGTTCGAAGATTGGTATTGCTTGGTTCGTTGGTATTTTATTTGGTCCGAGTAGATGTTTGATGGGTTGGATTCGAGATGATGAAGACGGTGTTAGTTTTCGGTTCATAAGGGGGTTCAGCACCACCCTTCGTCACAACGGATTCTCCAAAAGGTTTTAATCCTCTTTAATTTTATTGTTACGTTTTAGTTAATTATTTAACTGCTTATTTAGGATTGTTAGCTTATTCTAGCTTATATTTTTAGTTGTTTTGCTACTGTTTGGAATTTTAGTTGAGTTTAAAAGTTTTTTTTGTTTTATTATTTTTTTGTTTATTGAGATTTCATTTGCTTTTTAGCTTATTGTCTTTTGTTTAACTGCTTGCTTAGTTTTGAGAATTTAGTTTAATTTTAGATTATATATTTTTCTTTTAACTGTTTTTTATTGCTTATGAGATTGAGTGTCAAAGCTGATTTTGATTATTTAATTTCAATTGCTTATTTGTCTCAGCCTTCATGCTTATTTGGTTTTTAATATTTGATTATTATTTTAGATTATTTGCTTTCTGTTAATGCTTATTTTGTTTAGTTGATATTTGCTGATTTATATTGCTACTGCTTAAACAAATAGATCCTTTTGATCTGTTTGGTTTCTCAAATATCCAAAAATAAAAAAAAATATAAAAAAAATATATATATAACCAATTTCGTCTGTCCAGGGATTCGACCCCTGGACCTCTCGTATACTAACCAAGCGACACAACCAACTCATCTAGTGGTCTTTTTGTGTAGTAATTCGTTTAGATTAATTAATATAGGGTATTATTTTAGTGGTAGTTTTATTTAATACAAGTTTTAGTTTACTTAAGTTTATATAAAAGTTTTATATAAAATTTTCTCTTTATTCAGTTTTGTTTAAAAAATATAAAAAGATAAAAAAACATTTTATTTAAATTTCTTTCATAATTTTAAAATAGTTTTTATAGATTAAAAATAGTTTTAAATTCTTATTTAAATTTAGTTAGTTTTGTTTAAAAATAGATTACATTAAAAGCTTTTATTTTAATTAAATTAGTTTTAAATTTTGTTTAAGCTTTAAAATAGTTTTATTATTTTTAATTAGTTTAAATTAGTTTCAAAGTCTTTTTAGTTTTATTTAAATTTTAAATTAGTTTTCAATTAAATAGTTTAGTTTAAAATATCAAAAACATATACGTTTACCAAGAAAAAATTAAGTTTTACGTTTTAATCGGAAGTCAATTCGAGTGAGTCGAGGAACGAAAAATAGACATAAAAAGAGTTTGCAAAAACCCTAGTATTATGAGATTATTCAAGCATATAATACAAATTATAATACAAATTATGTGACGATTTGTTATTTACTTGAATTTCAGGATGGTTTGAACAGAACCAAAGATCTCATCTTGTGCTATCAGCATATCGTCCTGTTTGGCAAGATAGTTATACATTTAATGCTGGTCAGCTTTAAAGTAAATATTAGACCAGAGTTTTCTTGGCATAATAATACTACCTTGACATTAGAGAAAACAGTTGGTTGGATGTAGTAACCTCTGGAGCCGAACCTGTCACCTCCACATTCAAGGGTGGCATCACTTTCAATGCCAGATTTAATGTATTTTAGAATCTTCTGAAACTGCTCTGAGTCAATCTGAAATATGTTCCAAGGTAATCAAGCATTTACATATACATAGGAAGGAGGTGTAGCTTTTAACCATTTTATATATAAATGGGTCAATTTGAGATTTTGAGATGTTGGATATCTCTAACGGGTCAGGTTGATCGAGCTGATATATATGACTAAAAGGATATGGGTCAAGTACTCGAGGGGGTAAAACAATTGAAACTCATCTGAAATGTATTAGTAATATGCATAATTCTTCTGGATGGCTTTACGAAAATAATATTATTACTATCATAATAACAGTCTTACCTGAGGGCCTTGTTCAATGCCCTTTTGGAAAGGATCTCCAACAGTGCGTCTTTGAGCACGTGCTATTGCTTTCTCTAATAACTCATCATCTACACGCTCATGAACGGATGTACGAGAACCGGCACAACAACATTGACCATAGGTAAAGTTGAGCCAAACACGTCAGATAAGATCTTGTCGTACATAATTAAGAGTAGAAGAAGGTAGCATTCAAAAAATACACACCTGGTTGAAGAATAGAGCAAAGTGTGCTAGTTCTACAGCCCTATCAACGTCAGCATCCTCGCACACAATAAATGGTGATTTCCCTCAAAGCTCCAAAGTCACTTGCTTTAGATTGCTTTTTGCAGCCAATTCTTGCACAGTTTTACCCGTATCAGTTGATCCGGTGAAAGCAATCTACAAATGCATGCAGTAAATTGTCATGTTTAATCTTAACGAGTATAGGTGGCAAAATAGGAGGGTTGGGTTACTGGTCAAAACGGGTAATGTTGTACGGTATAGTTGGCCCAAAACACTTTCATGCATGATTAAAAGATTTGCATATTAGCTACTCACCTTATCAACGTCCATGTGGCTAGCAAAAGCTGCACCAGCTGTCGGACCAAAGCCTGAAACTATATTAAGAACATCAGGAGGGAGACCAGCCTATTCCACAAAACATGCACATTGAAAATCCGGTTAGCCTTTCTTCTAAATCAGTTTCTAAATAGCAGAAGTTTATATTACCTCAAGGAACATCTTTGGAACATAAAGGGTTGTCAATGGAGTCTGCTCAGCTGTCTTTAGAACAACCGTGTTGCCACAAGCAAGGGCGGGCCCAACTTTGCAAGAAAATATAAGAAGAGGAAAGTTCCATGGAATAATCTGACCCGTAACCCCAATTGGTTCATGAAAAGTTTGCACATGGTAAGGTCCATCTACGAGAATTGTTAGCCCATGGATCTTATCCGCCCAACCTATAGGTTTTATTAACATAATGTACCGTATTTAGAATATATTTTGTACAATAAACCGATTAAAGTGATCAAATTGCATGCTTACTAAGTTACTATTATCTCACCAGCATAATATCTAAATAAACGTGCAAGCCCTGGTACTTCAAACTTGGCAGACTGTTCGTAAGGTTTCCCACTGTTCCATGACTCAAGATCTGCTAACTCATCATTACGTGTTTCCACCGAATCAGCAAACCTCAGTAATATACGCGACCTTTCCTGTAACATTTAAAAAGGAAGTTACAGATATGAATAAAAGTGTATATTTACAAATAAAGAAACTGTAAGAAATGAGGTTACATAAGCAGACATTCTTTTTTTTTGAAAGGCGACAAGATTTTATTACGACAATAGAAAAATTACACCACAAAGGCATCTCAACTCCTCAATCAAGTAGATTGAGCGGGCTGAGACCCGAAAAACAAAACAGCAAGAAACCCAGATATCTGGGCACTACTACATCTAAACACTAACGCTACACCATGACCAATTTACTCCATCACTGAATTTTGCAGTTTGAAGGATCGATGGACCATTTCTGCCACTCGAAGGAAGCTTTCTTAGATCTCCTAGAAACCCAGTCAAAGCTTTTAACTTGAATTTCATGAAAATTTTTATTAGTACTCGCCACTTTTCCTTTGAAAATGCGAGAATTGCGCTCTTTCCAGATGAAATACCCTGCTGTCCATATTACTAGTTGCCACAAAGCTCTCGAATACGATTTAACCTCGACATTCCCACTAAAGCGAAACAAATCATTTTCCGAAAACACATTAAAAGAACCGAGCTTCCACCATTCAAAAATTTTGTTCCACACACTTTTCGCCACATTACAGGTCACTAAGCTATGATCACACGATTCCACGTTATCATCACAACATGGACATAATAAAGAGTCCAACTCAATTCCTCTTTTGTCGAGCTCTACGCGCACCGGAATTCTCCTATGTAAAACTCTCCATATAAACATGTTTACTTTCTTTGGAGCAAGTCTATTACATAGTGTCTCTTGGGACGTATTGCCCACTTGTAAGTATATGTCATCCACCATAAAAGCTAAGTCTTTAACCTTGAAATTGCCATCTTCATTAAGATTCCAACGCCACGAGTCCCTGCAATTACGAGAAAAAGTAACATTTTGTAATAGACCCGTAAGCTCTGCTTCATCGCCACACGCTCTCCCTCTAGGCTCCCTCACCCAATCCCATTCCCACCTCCACACCCCCTCACACCAGATCCCTCTATCAACCACCCGAGCCTCCTTACGCCTATCTAACTGAAATAGCCTAGGAAATCTTTCACGCAGACTTAAGTCACCAACCCACCTATCTTTCCAAAACAGAGTAAACCTCCCATCACCTAACTTTCTTGAGAAAGAAGAAGAAAACTCAATCCCGATTTTTTTATATCTAGACCTACCTTAACTATATCAGACCAAACTCCACTCCGCCCCACCCTCGAACCTACATCCGCCTCTAGACCTCCACTCGCTCCATAAATACTCTTAATTACCCTAACCCATAAAGCCCCAGTTTCTAACTTAAACCGCCACCACCACTTTCCCACTAACGCCCAATTTTTAGCCCGAAGAGACCCAATGTTTAACCCCCACCCCCATATGAAGATAAAACCTTATCCCACTTAACCCATGATATTTTTTTATTTTCACCTACCCCGCCCCAAAAGAACTCCCTCCTAATTCTCTCAAGATTTTTTTATCACACATAAAGGCACACGAAACATTGAAAAATAATACAATGGCATACTTCCAAGAACCGATTTAACTAATGTCAATCGTACCCCAAAGGACATCGTTTTTGCTTTCCACTCGGATAATCTCTTTTTAAATTTATCAACCACATTCTTCCATGCACTTTCCCGACGTATACAATCCCCAATGGGAAGTCCCAAGTAAGTAAATGGGAATTCACCCACACTACATTGCATCCAACTCGCCATATTGCTCACCTTAATAGAACTGACCTACGCCACAGGCCTTCATCAAATGCCTTTCGAGCAGCAGAAACTGCACGATTGATATCCTCCACGTCGCCTTCAGCTACATCAGCTATCACTTCACCAGTCCTTGGATCCAAGACTGGAAATGTCTTCCCTGAACTCAAAGTAGAAGATTTTTACTACTCTGTATTTGTTAGCATTATTAGATATTATACATTCACATTACTTTTAAATGGATAAATTAAGCAAAAGATTGCCGGACGCCGAATCAACAAATTTCCCATTAATCAGAAGCTTGAGTGTAATTGACTTTAACAGGTGGAGTGATCGGTTCTTCAAGTGCTGCAGCAGTACTAAATCTTTGTACTTCACTTCCCAATTTGGATCTGTTTACTGAATTCAAAAAAAGAGAAGAAAAATTAAACAGTGATTCACGGGGCGAGTTTTGATAGGCAAAATGAAAACATAAAAGGTACTTCAATCATGAACTAATCTTTAGTCTAGACAGACCACAATACATTATCACCTTACATTCTCCAAAAAGTTCTTTTCATGTTCAAAGTCTCCGAAAAA
This sequence comes from Glebionis coronaria, assembly GCA_025667525.1. NCBI lineage: Eukaryota > Viridiplantae > Streptophyta > Magnoliopsida > Asterales > Asteraceae > Glebionis > Glebionis coronaria. The sequence goes on along the minus strand of CM046875.1, from coordinate 631,931,797 downwards.
ATGACAAAAGTATATAATCTAGAAAAGAATATATATGAAGGCAGCCATATGAAACACTCACACTAGCAATCTTACACATTAGTACTACTCAAGTTAAAAAGGCCCACGTTATGAAACAGACTAAGGCATCATCTCTAAACGTAGCGTGCTAAAAGCGGCATAGAGCGTGATATAGCGCATAGCGTGACGTTTTTTTAGTCTTTTTGCGGATTTACATTACTAGATTTAGGCTATTTACTAGACTTGGGTTTAGTAATTATAATATGGAGATAAATTCTTGAGTAAGAAATAAGTTATTAATTAACAGATTTAATTTTTTTCTATGTATAATGTCTTTTGTAAACTCGCTATATAAACATTAATTTATAAATATTTTGTGCTGCTATATATCACGCTTACAAAACGTCGTAGCTTCGCTATAGCTCCTGTAACTTGAATCTTGGCAACATTGCTATGCTACGCTTCACGTTGTTTACAACCTTTGATGTGAGTGATCAGGGAGATAAAAGTCATAAAGGATTGTAACGAAGATAAAGATAAATGTAGTGAATTTCCTTCCGTCAGTGAGGTATATCAAGCTACTAAATGTATGTAAATGAACATGTTACTTTGAATGTTAAGGTCATTAAAACTATTAGTGAGAACATGATTCATGCGACTGCAAATGCTAACACTAAAACAAAATTGTCTTGTGTTCAGGTTTTTTCCTCACATTTTAGGCAGCGTGAACTTATTAATAAAATATTCATACTTATAAGTTTTAAAAATTGTTTCAAATTATCTCATTTAAAAGTGTGAAATATTAAAAAGTTCACACATAAAAGTGTGATTAATTGTTTTATGAAATTTATTATATGTCTTCACACTTAAAAGTGTGAGCATTTTATAAGGAGAAAAATCCCTCACATGGAATTCTTGGATTTTCCTACTCACCCTCGGCTATTATTTGCTACACCCAATTCGTTCACACCAAGAACACTAATTATAGAGTGAATTTTTCAAATTTACACACTTTAAAGTCTAAAAAAATATCATAAAAAGTGTGATAAATGAACACAGTTGTTGTAGTGTAATACCTCTAGTGAGGATGTTGTAGGTAAACTGTTTTATGCTAAAACTACTAGACCTAATTTTGAGGATGAGGATAATAAACTTAGTCGGGATAACTAACTTAGTCGGATACCTATGGTTCTGGATGGTGGAGAAGTTGTAATTTTTTATGAAGATCTTGTAATCCAAGGTAGCAAGAAGTGGTCAATGACATTGTGTGGACATTTTGTAGGGTATCAGTTGCCGTATTTTGAAATTAGGTACAATCTTATGAGCATGTAGGGTAAATTTGGGCTTAAAGAAACTGATTATTCAAAATGGAGATTTCTATTCAAATATAGAGAAATGAAGGATGGATTATGTGCGAGAAAATGAACAATGGATGGTTAATAATAAGCTACTCATTGTCCAAAAATGGGATCTAATTGTAATAATTGATACAAGCGAGCCTAAAGTATTGCCATGCTGGATTAAACTACATAACGTGCCTCTTGAGGCATGTTCAACTAATGGGATTAGTGGAATAACTTGGGGAGTGGATAAACCTCTGATAATGGATAAGACGACTACTAAAATGTGTAAGAATGGAATTGGAAACTTTGGCTATAGTGGAAATTTGTGCAAGTAAAGACTATAAAGATATGATTGAGCTATGCTATAAGTGTAAGGATAAGAGGGCTTGCACACCCAAAAATACCTCCCTCAAACCCAAATCACTATGGGTATCCCTTCAACTATAGCCATGATCCCACCTTTTTCATACCGCCGACCTTTACCATCGGAACACCCCGCTTTTTAACCGGCTTTCTTTCGGTACAAGGTTTACCAGGATCCACTAATATCATCGAAGCGGGGTTTAACCGAGGAAACACCATCCACATCACCATTGGGCCCAACTTGACTCTGATACCAATTGTAGGAATTCTTGCCCAACATCTCACTAACTCTAACATATAAGCCTAACTAAGGTTCGATTCTAAAACTAATTGATGATAGAAGGAGTAGCCACCAAACTTATATGTTACATGGATAAAAGTGACAAAGGGTGTAGAATTATGGTAAGATTTGTTGATGAATTTGACATAATGATGATCCACTTTAGTAAACAAACTATGTTATGCCTTATTGAGATCAAAGAAAACAAAATAAAGTTTTTTTATTGTTTTGTCTATGCTACAAATATTGGAAGAACAATTTTGTCGAAACATTTAGTAAGATATAAAGCATTATTAATAGTAAGCCTTGGGTTCTTATGAGAGATTAGAATGTAAGTTTGCGCCTTAATGATCATTCTGAAAGAGGTCCTTTCAGAAACATTAATATGTTGGAGTTTCAAGAATGTATTAGTCAAACTGAAGTAGAGGATTTGATTTGCACATGTATTCATTTCCACTTAAGTGTAGAGTGGACTAAATCAAAATAGTGGAATTCTAAAAAAGATTGATAGATTTCTTGGCAATGTAGAATTTATGGGTTTGTTTGCCAACTAGCATGCTATTTTTTATCACACTTAAGTTATTATCTAGTCATATTGTGCATGTTTTCCTTAATTTGATGAAAAATAAGAATAATGCTTTTAGATCTCCATTTCTAAGCACTGTTAAGAACAAGTCGAATATTCAAGTTGAAGGATGCAGAATGTTCAATTTTGTCAAAAAACATAAAGGTCTAAAGTATCATCTGAAAGAGTTCAGCTAGAAATTTGGGAATGTTTTTTAGAAAGTTATCGAATGGAATGAAAAGCTTCAAAGAATTCAAAGTAAAAGTAGACCAAGACCCTCATAATGCTACCTTAAATGCAAGAAGCTGCAGTTCTTAAAGAATACAATAGCGCTAGAAGTGATGAAGAGAAATTATTACTATAAAAGACTAAGATTAAATGGTTGGTAGTGGTGATAGAAATAATAAGTTTTTACATGTAGTTCTTAAAAGAAGAGCACATAAGAACTAAAGATATTCAAAATGAGGAGGGGATTAGATTTGATGGTGACCAAGTAGCCCAAAAATTTATCTCTCGTTTTCAAAAATTCCTTAGGGTGGCTATCCCTGTGGAAAGTTTTGCTTTTGGGAGCCTGGACTATTTGAACATTGGTGATAATGATGCTAGTAAAATGGTTAAAGATGTCAATGAAAATGAAATTAAAGATGCATTGTTTTATAAGTGCTTGGAATATAATTGGTAGTCAGGTTTGTGGAGTTGTCAAGAAGTTAATCTAAGACAAGAAAATTGTTAAGAGAAGTGAATGCTACCCTTATCACCCTTATTCCTAAGAGTAGGAACCGTACCAAAGTGTCTAATTATAGGCCTATTGCATGCTGCAATGTGCTTATAATATCATTAGCAAAATTTTGACTAAGAGGATAAAAAATGCCATGTGTAAGATTATCAATCCTAGTCAAAGTGCAATTATTCCTAAAAGGAAAATCACTGATAATATTCTCCATACACAATAGCTTTTAAAAGGTTACAATTGGAAGAATGGTGATAGAAGAGTGGCTCATAAAATAGACATCCAGAAGGCTTATGATAAAGTGAATTGGGAATTTTTGGAGAATGTTATCCATATGTTTAAATTTCCTATCAAAATGATCAAATGGATTATGGTACATGTAAGATATATTGCTTTTACCATTAATGTTAATAATGAAAGAGTGTGATACTTCAAGGGTGGAAGAGCTTAAGTCAAGGGGGCGCAATCTCCCCTATATCTTCGCTATGGTTATGGAAGTCTTCACTCAAATTTTACATAAGAAGACTAGAGGGGGTAGGATCTTTAAATATCGTTGGGGTTTAAAGAGTTTGATATATCTCACCTTTATTTTTCAAAAGATTTACTTGTTCTATTCCATGGGGATCTTAAATTAGCGGAAGTGGTTAAGAAGGCTTTAGATATATTTAGTTGTATCTCTGGCTAAAATCTAAATATTGACAAAAGTACTCTCTATTTGAGCATGAAAATAATGAGATCTTGTCTATTATACCTTTTAAAATTTGGACTCTACCTGTAACTTTGGGAGTACCACTTATTACCAAACAACTTAACTACACTGACTGCAAGAGTCTTATTAGTAAAGTAAAGGCCAAGGTTTGTGACTGGAAGAACAATATGCTCTCATATGTTGGTAGATTATAACTAATTGCTTCAATATTATATTTCATGCAAGTATATTGGGCCTCTGTCTTCATTCTTCCCAATAGTTTAATCAAGGATATTGATAAACAGCTGAAAGGGTTCGTCTGGTGCCAAGGTAAGTTGACCAAAGGTAAAGCTAAAGTTGCTTGGAAACTAGTGTCCAAACTTACAGATAAAGGAGGTTTGGGCATCCAGAGCCTTGAAATTTGGAATTAAGTCCTTATGACTAAGCATCTTTGGAATATTGTATATTTTAGAGAGTCTCTTTGAGTTAAGTGAATAAGTGTGCATAGACTAAAAGGTGAAAGTATTTGGAATGTTAAATAGTATAAGAACTATAACAGTGGATAGAAGAAAAATCTATCTCTGAGAGGTAAGATGAGGAAACACATTATTTGTCAAGTTAGGTAATGGCTCTAGCATTTATCTATGGCATGATAGGTGATATGAGAGGAAATTATTTAAAATGTTGGTTTTGATTTGAACATGAAAGTTAGACATGATCAAAAGTGGACAGTGAAGATGACCAAGGGAATGAAATAGTACTTATAGCAATATCACCTCAATTCCTATCCCTCGCCTTGTTGAAGGCAATTTTGATAAGTTTTTATTGGAGACTAATAAAGGTAAATGTGCTAAGCACTCCACTAGCAACACCATGGAAAGATTGGAGGGGTAGAGGAAATAAAGTGAAGTGACATGACCTTGTCTGGTTTTCTAATTGTACTCTCAAACACTCATCCATTCTTTAGATGGTAGTGTAGAGGAGACTGTCTACATAAGATAGACTCCAAAAATGGTACAGCCATAAGCATTTGGAATGTGCCGTGTGTGGCATGTGCTCTGACTCCCTCAACCACTTATTGTTTGAGTGTACATATACTAACAAGATTTGGCATAAGCTTAAAAGTATGGCATATTTAAACTATTTCCCTAACAAGTGGGAGGATATAATTGAGATTATGACCAATATGAAGTACAACATATCCATTAAGATTGTCTTGAAGAGGATCACTCTAACTGCATGTGTTTACTATGTCTTGACTTTAAAGAAATAGAAGGTTGTTCACCAATGACAAAAGTGATAATGATGCTTTGACTACCGAGACTATAAACCAAGTTAGATTCAAACTAGCATCCTTAGTGTTAAGAGAACCACTCAAGATGAAGAAGTATGTAAGGCTTAGAAGGTGGACATAAATGTGAAAGATAGGAGTGATAGTCTTATCTTGGAATTTAACAAGAATGCTTAACATTCAAATAAGTTATTAAGGGAGTGTTTAGAACAATAGAATCCCAAAAGTAAAGTTGCTTCCTCAGCTGATGCATAATGATTGAGCAATGCTCCTATGACATGGTGGATTGTTTTAGTGTTATAGGTGAAGGCTGCTATTTTGTAGGATGTAAGACTGGTTATGGTTTGCATAACAGTGCAACATATATCTATAAGCATATCAGAGGGCCTAATATCTTAGGTATGGGAACCTTTATACTTTCTTAATCCTATAGTATGGGGGATTGGGATCATGCTGTGTGATGTGTAGAATCTAGTTAAAGGCACACCCACAACCATAACGAAGGTTTCCTGACTTAGTGGAATACCATACCGGTGATGCCTAGATGGCTGGTCTGATTGGTTTCCCAGTGGTGTCTGGAGGATTGAATAGGTATCTATTTAGGAAATGTAGCAAGTGTGAGATTTTATCCATGAGCAACTCATTTTCTTTGTTGGCATTTGAGCCTTAGTGGAACATGAGGTTTACCTCTCTTCTTGTGATGCCTATCTACAAAATCCTTCATGGTTAAGGGAAGGGTTTCCTTGAACATGGATACGGTGTTTGTAGATGGGAAATGTAGCAAAGGTGAGGGTTTCTCCATGGTTGCCTAGTGGTCATATGTCAAATACATTGTTTAATATATGGAACTAGAGGAAATCTCTTACATCACATACTATGTCGTAGAGATGTTTGTTTCTGTATGAAGTGTCATACTTGTTTGTTGTCTAATATCTTGGGTGAATAACAATTAGGAATATCCAATTCATTTCCATAAATTATGTAATATTCTCTGATTTGGTCATATATATTTCACATTTTAACAAAAAAACATAGTCGTGACCAATGAGTTTGGAGCGGTGTCTTATAGAATGGTGACTTGGATTAAAAAAGGGAAGTCAAAACATGACCAACGCAGACGTGACCAACGAGAATGTTGGTTTTCAAAGCGTGGGTATTGTTACCATCCCGCATCAACCAAGTATGAGATTCGTTAATTATTTGTAAAGTTTAGGTGTCTCGTCCTCCTTTGAGATAGCTTTTGAACTGATAAGATCCGCTATGCGCTGGAATTGTATCATAACATCGGATACCTTAATTATATTTTTCAAAAAACACAACTTAGCAGTGTCTAATCCTTGCTAAAATTCACGTCAAATACTTTTATAGATTTTTTCTTCTCGCAATAAATACAAATTGAACTCCTAAGTATCACTCTCTTACCGCTAATTAACAGTTGATCGATCAAAAAGGCTTTTGACAAATAGGAATACAATGGGTTGAATCCCAACTCCTAGCTAATTAGGTCGCTAGATTATGTGTTTATTGCTTGAGGCTTAGACGTTAAAAAAGGGTTAGTCGGCATCCAAGAAGATACACGGAGTCTAGTTTACCAAATCGTTTTAAACCTTTGAAAATATATATGTCACACTGCTCAGATAAATTACGCTATTACAAAATTACACATTTTATTGTAATAATTTATAAATCACTTGAAAATCTTTATAGGTTGAAACAAAAATTTTCAATCGAATCAATTTGCAAAATAATAAATATTTCATTAAACTTGAACTAAAATATATAAAAAGTGATAAATATTTTTTGAATATGAAATCTCAACAATTTTTTTTAGAACGGTGGGGTAATGGTTAGTGTGTCAAGTCATGCAGTGACATCCAAGCGAGCAGTATGCATTTCTCGAACTTTCGCTTAGTTATGGTTAGCTCTTCATCTGCTTCGCTTGAGAGGAAAACCCCTTAGCAGGACTTGAACCCAAGACCTCTAGAGAAACAATCTCCTCAAAAAAACCACTGAGTGGAACCTTAGTGGCCAACGATGCTAGCACAATTGATTTATTGAATCTTTTAAATAATTATGTGTAAATAAATTATTATTTAATGTACTAGTTATAAGTTATGTGCACACATGAAACTTACACATAAGTCAAAATTAATTTAATATTTTAATTTAATTTATGAATGTATAAAAATTTGCGTGCTTATGTTTTGTAATTGTGATATTAATACAACTATAATTATGTACGTGGTTATAAATAAAAAATTCATTATGTAATATTAGTGTTTAAATAGATTTTATAAATTTTGTATGTTAAGATATAAAGTTTAGAAGGTATAAAGTGTAAAGGGTATTTATGTATTTTCCAAAGTTATTAAAAAATAAAAAATTATAAGTTTCACTTAACTCTATCTAGTTTATTTAAAATTTAACAAATAAAGTTTTATCAATTACCTCCTCTATTTTAAGTTTTTTTTTCTTCACAAATTTGACACATATACATTTAGATTTAAGTTCATTTGGATATTAAACTTTATTTAGATACGAAGGGACTAATCTCCACATTCCATATCTATTTTAATCTTAATCCAATGGATAAGATTAAACACAACATATATTTTCACCCTATTTTTTCAAACATTAATATCTCTTAAACCCTTAATCGTTATGCGAAAAAAACATACCGTTACGAAGAACATTTAATTATCTTTCTATAGATATGCTATATGATATACTTTCGACAATTTTTTTTTCATTTTTTCCCGTTTTTGAAAATTATCATATATGATACTAATATCATATATGATGTAACACAAGTATTATATATGATATAACGTATGATATTTGAAAGAAACCAATATCATATATGATTTTACACTGTTATCATATATGATGAAACAGTATTATCATATATGATATTTCACGTAAATTTTAACAAGAAGAAAAAAAACGAAATTCTTTTTCTTCGAAAGTATATCATAGTGCATATTAGTAGAAAGATAATTAAACGCTCGTCGCGATAGTATATTTATTTTCGTTTAACACTTAACGGTTTAAAAGATATCTAAATTATAAAAAATAAATAAAAAATAAAATATATTTAATTTTCATCCGTTATATGAAAATAAGATGATGGTGGAGATATTCCCCTCATATCAAAAAAAAGCATAGTATCCAAAATAAATCTTCTTATAGTTTTATGTTAGTTTTTTCTCCATCAACTTTTTTCACCAATTTTTTGATTTTTTAAATCTTTTTTTAAAACAATATGGTTTTTTATTATAAAATTTTAAAAACATATTTAATTTTAAAAAGATATAACTAACAAGAGAAACAATTAATTATTTTGAACAAATAAAATCTAAAGTAAGCTTAACATTAATCATTTACATGTGTTGCGTGTATTTTTCTAAAAGTAGGATTATTCTAAGAATTTAAAGAAAAAAAATACACTACATAAACATGATAACCAACCAACATTAAAATTTAAAAACATGCATTATGAAACAAATTAAAATCTCTACTAAGATATATAAAGCATGTATCATTATATTTAAAATATTAAATTTTTAATATTTTTTTAATATATATTCAAATATTTATTTCACACGATATTTTTTGGTCATGAGTCAACCATCGAGTCACTCGATCGAGTTAACCCCATTAAATTATTAAGTCACGAGCTCGACTAACGTGTCAACTTGGTAGAGTCATCGGGTCACGAGTTCGACCACCAAGTCAACCCGTTAGTTCGAGTCACCAATTAACGAGTTCGATCTCCAGGTCAATCTGATCGAGTCACCGAGTCACTGATTCGACCATCGAATAAACCGTCAAATTATCAATTTAATCATCGAATCAATTAACATATTGTTAACTATTTACTACAAAATAATTTTGATACCTATGAACAAACTAACATCCAGTTAAAAAAATATTAAAATAACAACCATGCATGCATTATGAAACACATAAACTGAAACTTTGAATAAAAACATGATTACAAACGAAGAAACTATATGATCAAACCTTGTGAAATGAATGAAGATAAAAGAGGACGAAGAGATATCGAACGAGAAATAACACTAGAGACTCTTCTAGCTGCCATTCTTTTTTCTTGGTTTTGTTACGCAAATGTATGTGTAAATGTGTAATATGTTTTGTAGTATAAATAAGAGGTGATCATGTAAGATATTAACTGTTGTTATATTGTACTAAAGAACACACTAAATAAGAGTGATTGATCATGTGGTATTGGTGTGGATTATTCACGTCCACTATATTTCTAGGAAAAATGGTTGAAATGTTATGTCAATCATTTATTCCATCAGATGAATTGCTTTCGCGTTCTAGTTGACTCAGCTCCAGTAGAAATGAATGAATGTATTAAGTGATTCTAAAGGTGTTTTCTAGTTACTAAAACTCTAGTTACTTATCAATGAGTATTTTTAAGATTTTAGCTCTCAGTATGATGTTAGGGAAACCTGCCATCCTCTTGTCGATGTGTAACATTATGAAATCGCATCAGAATTAAGAAAAAAAGTGATCCTATTCTCTTCTCAAACAAGACCGGGCATTGAACTAGAACTTCGCGTTTAGTGGAATATCTTACAAACATGATTTGGACACTATTTTTCATTCACCTTTCATTAAAAGATGTTAAATATGATAAAAGTAAGTAATAAAGAGAAGAGTGAAAGCGTTAAAAGTATTTTCTATCGATTTTTACTAAAAATAGTCAATAAAAGTTATTTTTATCAAATTATACTCTTAAAAAAGAGAGTAAATAAAGCGGATCACTAAAAGTCTAAAAAGTAAGCAAAAATGTAAAAAATTTAATAACTATTTTTTAGTATACAAAAGAGTAAACAAAAGTTGTAGGTTTCTTTGTCTACTTTTATATTTATTGTGTTTTAGTTAGGAAAAGTTATAATGACTTACATAATTGTAAATTTTATTAGTAAACAAAAATTTTATTAAGTAAATATCTTTTATTTTGTAATGATTTTTTGAATATGTAATTTTGAAAAGATATAAATGTCAATATTCAAACAAAAATTTAGCAATTATTAAATCTTTTAAATAACAAGGAGAGTTATTTTGTATATCTTACTTTTTTGAACTTATCTTCACCACCCATCTTCATCCCATCTAATAAATAAAACTAAAGTTATTTTATTATTTCACATATAATTTATTAATATTTCTCAAACGTTAAGTGTTAAACGAAATAAATATACCATCGCGACGAGCATTTAATTATTTTTATATGATATAATTTAAAAGGAAAAATTCTCTTTTTTGTTCTTTGTTAAAACTTACGTGAATTATCATATATGATAATAGTGTTTCATCATATGATACTGGTGTTAAATCGCAAGTTATTATTAAATCGTATATATATTGGTTTTTAATCACATATTAGTGTTAAATCACATATGATACAATTGTTCTATCATATATGATACTCGTGTTACATCATATATGATATTAGTATCATATATGAGAAGTTTCGACAATAAAAAAGGTGAAAAAACGAAGAATTTTTTTCCGTCGAAAGTATATCATAGTGCATATCTATAAAAAGATAATTAAATGTTCGTTGTGATGATATATTTTTTTCGTGTAACGATTATGATTTAAGAGATACTAATGTTTGAAAAAATACATTAAGATGAATCATGAATGTAGAGGGTGAGGATTTGTCTTTTCATATTCAAACAAAATTTGGTATGAACTTAAATCTTAAATAATTACGTGTAACCGAGGTATTATTCAGTCTATACTACATATAAAAAAGTAGTATCTCTCTCTTATTAATTATTTAAGTAGTACATGTTTATATCAATATTGTACAGGCTATTTATATCACATAATTAAGTGATGCATATCTATACTATCTAATAAAAGTTAGTTTTTTATTAACACTCTAAAGCACGGAGTATTAAAAACGGTTGACGTGTCACCTCACATTCATCCTCACATTTGGAAAGTTCAACACACCAACATTTAAAATCCTATTAACATACTAATTCAATCACATCCCCATTTAAAAGCCTCAATACACAAAAAACATTGAGTTTAACAAGTCCTTTTGTATGTTTGGAAAGCAATAAAAATATTATTAGTTCTTTATTCACGCAATTTTTAAATTTCAAACTCATCATAAATGTAGACCGAGTTTTTTGCATGACTATTAATATAGTCATTTATTTTACACCATAAAACGAGTCATCAAATAAGTTTTTAGTGATCTATTTCTTTAGTTTGCAGTTTGATTGTTTTGTCATAATTTTTGTTTTGCATTTGAATGATTCTTAATATTAGTGCAAGACTTTGGGCTTTGATTAACATACTTTTTTTCTTCATTGCAGGCATATGTAGTCTATGCGAAATTAGATCGAGTTAAAACCATGGTTCATCTATGCATCTACCAAATTGACGCCTGACGAACGAGAATGTATAGCGTTAAAATATACAAATATCATCTTGTTGTGAAATTGTAACGTGTTTTCTATATTTTACATTGTTAATGCATTCGATTATGTCGACATGTTTATTACTATGTCTATTTTGCATTTTCAAAGTGTAACAAAAGGCAAGGGATCGAATTCATCCCCGCCTTTGCATCATAATCCAACGACGAGCATGTTTAATATTAATATTGTAAACAACAACACAAGAAACCCAAGGCGATGAACATGGAAAATGAGCATACTGGACGAGAAGGTATATCGCTAAATATAAATTTCATTTTGTTGTGAGATTCACATCGTGTTTTATTTTTTATTTCGTTATGTATTTGACTATATGACATGTTTATTAATTAGTATGTCTATTTTTAATTTTTTGCAAGCCACTGTTACAATCGTTGTGTTGAGGATTCAAACACAAAATCAATGCAAGGAAGTTCTATGGTTCAGACTTGAGACCATGGACCTTAAACATATGAAAAAAATCACATTCTGTAGAAACTAGAAGGGGGGAGGGTTGAATAGTTTCTTACGTTTACTTGTTAAAGATTGGTTTTTAAAAAATCCTTTTCAAAAACTTAGACTTGAGTATTTATGTGAAACCTTCTTATACACAATATGAACAAGGTATAGTGCAACTAAACTAATAATCACAAGTATAAAGAATAATGAATGTAAAGAGATAAGGGAAAGAAAGATCAAACCAAACACCAAGGATTTATAGTGGTTTGGCAACGAAGCTCACTCCTCGTTCCTACTCCACTCCTCGAGTACTCCTTACTCGAGAGTTCACTAATCAAAAAGCTCCTTAAGGTGGAGAAACCGTACACAACGTCGCTTAACCAATTTCCGACTCTAAGCTAAAAGTCGAGCCCTAATCTTAGCTAGGACCAATCTACACCAATATACTTTGAGGATCAAGTATTAACCTTAGTACATACACAACTTCCAAATAGACACAACTACTTGGATCTTCACAACAATGACACAACAATGAATAAATAAGTTTGGATCTTCAATGGATCTTTGATATAGACACAACACTTCAAGGATGATAGTGTTCTTCTCTTTGCACTTTGAGAGGAAAAGATAAGAGGAGAAAGATTCACTTCTAAACAAGTAGTAATCAAACAAATGATCAAGGATTTGAGTGATTTAAGAAGTATGAAAGAATTTGGAAATGTATGTGCAAAAGAGGTAAATTGAAAGTCTGAGAATGGTCCACTATTTATAAGACAAACATCTAACGGCTATATCTGCCCGCGGTTCCTTATTGGAGACCGCGGTTCCTTATCGATAAGGAGCCGCTATAGGTGCTAAGGAACCGCCTACATAGACTATGCTCTCTTTTGTCTTTTAGTGGATTGGTTCGAATCTGGGGATTAAAATATCCTGAAAGGATATTCCAAACCAAGATAGAATATGTTATTTTCAAATTTCAATTTTTCAAATAATTAATTTAATAAAACATTTTCTTAAAAAGAAAAATTAATAAAAAAAACTTGTCACACTTAATAAAAAGTGAGTTTTAAGAAAAGATTAAATCCTTGATCACTTAATTAGGATGAGTACTTGTTTGTTCATACCTTAAGTGAAAATGGTTGAAATGAAATATACTTGAACTCAAGAATTCGTTTTTCGTTGTTTTCGTAAATGCTTGTTTTTACATATTGTTGTAATCAAAACAAAGCGAGACCGAAAAATGCATGTAATGTTTTTAGGCATCATTGCATTAACAATCTCCCCCTTTTTGATTCCGACAATACATAAACTCAATCACCTAATAAAGCAAGATTTCAAAGACGAGTTTATATCATTTCTTCCCCTTTGTCGAAGCAATAAGGTTGCAAAAGTATTTGAAGAAGAAAAGAACCGGACTTTGCAAATGCTCACCCTTGGTGCTTACTCCCCCTTGCTTGGGGCACCAAGGAATCGATATGTGGTGACAAGCTACAAAGAAGGGTTGGTAGTAGAGAAGAGACACCCAACAAGATATAGCAAAGGTCACAAAAAAAATTAAGAGAAGAGACAAAAGATCCAAGATAAGTCATGTTAAAAGGAAACATGATAAAAGATACAAGGAAATAAATCATACAAATATGTATGAGACACAAACACAAGCCAAAAGAAAAGCATAAATCTAATCCTAGTGAAACTATAACTCTAAGATTTGCTTGAACAAGATGTCTTGAGAATAAGCAACTAATTCTTAGATAAAAGACAAGGTAGTGGCGGAAGTAGGTGGTGGTGGCTTGGTAGAGATCCCATAGTCATAGTCAAGAGGAGGTTTTATTAAGAGACTCTTGATGTAATTCAACTCTTCATCGATATGGGCCATAGCAAGATGTTGATATTGACAACAATGACAATATGTTCCATGATGCATGACATTATCATGTGAAGGAGGAAGAATACTAAAGGCTAGTGGTGGATGATAAGAAGTTCAACAATCAACATTCTTAGAAGAAGAAGAGATGTGATTTTGAGTGTTCTTGAGTGAATTGGGACTGAAAGCAATTGGAGAAAATGAAGGAGAATCAAAGCTTTCATTTGGGGAATAAGACATTTTGATTTGAGGAAGGATGCAAAATGCATAAGGTTAAATAGAGAAAGCCCAAGATATTTTAGGGGTGGTCAAAGGGTTGAAACAAAGATTTCAAAAAGTGTTGGAACAAATTTGGAGTTTCAGGAATACCCGAAAAGGAGGTTACTAGGAGCGGTTCCTTATCTCAACAGGCGGTTCCTTATCACTAGGGAACCGCGGTCTCAATAGAGAACCGCCCACTGTGGGTTAAATTTGGTGATGAGGGAGGATTTTCCAATTCAGCAAATCCTATTTTTCTAGTCTAACTAATCATGGATGTTGGGAATTATTGTTAAGTGTAAAGTACCGTTAGTGTAATTTAAGTACTGTTAGTATCTTTCAAGTACCGTTAGTGTTAATGCGGTACATAGTAAGTACTGCTACTTATAAAGTAAGTACTGCTATATTGATTTGGACGAATATTCTTTGTATAAGATATGTCATAGTTATGGTTAGAGTATATCTTATGTGATATACTTAATAGTTAGAATATTAATAATATATCGTCTGTGATATAGTTATCTTTATAGAATATTCTAAGGTTTCTAGGGTTCCTTACTCTATAAAAGGAACATAGGTACGATGTCATTTATGTACCTCATTCAAGTCGATTAATAAGAGAATCGAATAGTTAAATGTAATTTTGTTCTTCTGTGCTTTATAAGTTAGATTCCGCATAACTTACTTAGCTTGAGTAAGAGTTCTTAAAGTGTTTTAGTTTGATTACAAACTACTATACTAGTTCTTAACAGAATATAGATCCAATCAAAGGGATCAACAAGTGGTATCGGAGCTTGTTGAGAAACTTTGAAAAAGAAGAACACAGCCCTCAAAACTCCACTCACACTAAAACTCAATGTCTCAACCTTGGTGATGACCCTAACTTGGAAGATATTCCAGATCCTGATCCAATACCACATGGTCAGCCTCAAGTTGTGCATCCTGCACCACCACAAGGTGTTCAAGCCATAGATGCTGTAGTTACTTCTACAACTACAACACCTTCCCATACTCTTTCCGTTGTCAAACTCCCAGTTCTCAAGAGTGATAACTATGAGACATGGGCTATGCAGATGGAACATTACTTGAATCACACAGATCATACTCTGTGGCAAGTTATGAAGAATGGGAATACACCTAAGAAGCTATGATATGAGTGATTTTACTCATATCATTTGTATCTAGAAACAAACAATAATTGCACAAAATCAATAGAATATGCCTTGTATTTGTTTGTTTCTTGTTTTAATGTGTGTAGGTACCAAATTCACGAAAACCGGTGAAACCGACACGAGATTTGAAGGATTTTGTCAAAAGTCAAACAATGAATCAATTTTAAGACGGGATTCGAGTTTTTGGGCCTTGGTAGGTCCCACATATGCTAAATGGGCTTGAAAAGCCCATCATTTTGACAAAGGATTTTAAGAAAAGGGCTCAAGTTGATTTTGTGGGTCAAAAAGCCCAAAAGAAAAGAGTAAAGAAACGTTGGGTCTTTAAAAGCCCACCAAGGAATTAAACAAAGAAAGTCAGTGGAGTTAAGTTTATTTAACTTGGAGAGTCAAACAATTCGGTCAAAGTAACATAAAAAGTAAAGAAGAATAAACAGAAAGGAAAAAAAACGAGAGAAAGAAAAGAGGGATGAAGAAGCACCATTGAAGAACCCTAATTTTTAGGGGTTTTCTCCAATCAAGTCGCGAGTCTGATTCACGCAGTATTTTCAGAAGGCTAAGGGAAATCAAGCGCGTGGAATATACGAAGATACCAAGTTCTATGTGCCACGTGTCCCTTTGAAACGTCACAGCCTTGCTCTCATTGGTTTATTTAGCTGCCATATTATCAAGAGCCAACAATCTTTTACCAACTCAGCAGTGAACTAGCACAGGATTGGCCACGTTGGCAATCCGTGTGCCTTGGACTCTTTTCGACCCTTGGATCAAAACAGAAAGGAGAGATAAGAAGATGAAGGGCTGGATCATCATAATCATCAGCAACCCACACCCTCTCGTCCCTTATAAAAACCCCACTCCCAAATCAGTAATTTTATCTTCCTCTTTAGTGTAATTTTTAGTGTTAGGAGTAGAATTATATAGCTTAATTAAATTGTATTTCTCTTTTCTATAAGTTTGTAATGCTTTGCGAATTAATGAAATCATCTTTTTATGCTATATAAATTGTCCTTATTTTTCTGCAAATTAATGTTTATAAATGTTACTAAAATTATGCTGCAAATTTCTTAAGCTTTGGTTTATTTAAAGTAAACCATATTTTCTTGACCTTGAAATTACAATAAAAAGGGAATAAACGTTCATCCCCACTGGATGAATGATTATACATAGCTGTTAAATGATAATTTGATGCTGTTAGTTTAATCCACGTTGGAGGTTCGATATTGGTGGTGAATGGTGGTTCTGATTTAGTTTAAAAGATTGCTCAGCGCAATTCTTCTGCCCAAAGGTCTCTTCACGAGGTTTGTTTTCATTTTACGTTTCATGTCATTAATCTGCTTTTGCTTACTTGTAGCCTGTAACTGATATATATGAGTTTATTGCTTTTGGTTACTAACTGTTATGTTTATGTTATCAATGATGTGAATCTAAGTTTCTGTAACCTATCTGTTCGAATTAATCTTAGTTTACTGCAGAATATATGTTTGCTGCTAGTTCTTTTAAATTCAATATCTCTATTACTGTTAGAGGATATGTGTCAATAAGCGTTATCGATTGCCTACATGGTTTAGTTTTCCTAGCTACGGTTTTATCTTTGACTGCCTGTAAGCTTGAATTTACTGCCTTCATTATTATATTTAATTTTGCACTGATGAATAAAATTAGTGTTACTGCCTTATTGTTTTTTTTTAACTATTGTTATGAATGAATGAATCCGTTGCTTGACTGTATCAAGGCTACTGAAGTAATTAGAGTTTCTATATCCTAGTTGTTTACATAGCAGTAGGTTCCGATTAGGGTGCATTTATTTTTATAGTTCCTTCATTAATATAGTGTTTGTTTAGTCGTCCTTGTTTGAGCTTGGTTAGTTCAACTGCTGCGTCTTTGTTTTCGTTGGTGTTTAGTTGAGCTTCATTTGTTAACTGCCTTTAATTGTTCACTTTGGTGCAGTCGATGTTATTATTTGTTTCGCTGATAGGATTGTGTTTAATGATATTTGACATCTGATGTTATAGTCGCTGCTATAGTTAAGTGGTTTTCATTAAGAAACTGTGTAGGCTACTGCTGTTGTAGCTACTATAGCGTTAGTTTAGTGGTGATGCTTAAGTGATGGTATGCGTTAGTTGTTACTCACATTAGCCGTTGTCATAATTTTTATTCAAAGATAGCTGATGTCTTCTTGAGTAGTTTATAAATAAGTTTAACTGCGGAATTGTAAGGATTGATGTTCAATTAGAGCACGTTTTATTGTAGTTGTAGCGTGATTATTGTACCATTTATTGCTGTAGCATTATAGAACTAATCATAATTGTTGTTGCATATTTCTTATCGTGACCAGCAGACTCAAACAGGGTGTTTGGGTTTGTGTTTCTGGCAACCTGCTGATGCAGGGGTGTTTGGAGTAATTTTGTAGTAGATCAGCAAGTTATAAAAATTAAAAAAAAATCAATTATGTCATTCCTAGAATCGAACCTTAGACCTTTAGTTTAGCAGCAGCAAGCCTTAACCATCTTGCCTGCACCACTTTCTGTTAGAATTTACATTGTTCGATTCACATAGGGCCTACTGTCAGATTTTCTTATGTTTAATTTAAAAAAAAGGAGTTGCAGAGTCTTGAACCCTTGACCTCTTGCTGCGCAAGACAGTGCCTTAACCCAATCCACAAATTCCACCTGATCTAGTTAATCCTTTTTGTTACAATTTGCATTTAGATGTTTATATAGGCTCGTTAGTTTATTTTTTTTTGTTTTACTTTTCTTCAAGTTTATAGTAGTTACGTTTTAAAAAAATGATTTCATTCAAATTCATTTTTTTTTTCTTGTCCGTTTACAAAAGAAGTTATTAAATTTTTATCAAGAAATTATTTATATAAATGAGTCTTAATAAAGTTAGTTTAATTAGTAAATATAAATAATATTAAAAAATTGATTTTAGTTCATTTTATTTTGGATTTATGAAAAGTTATTTAGGTAATTTCTAGTTGGTAGAAATATTTTATAAGTTTCGATTCTCGTAATTCGTGTGTTTTACGTTTTTAGCTTCGTCATTTTTAATTTTCTTATCGAAGAAAATAATTTCGAGATCTACTTGTAGTTTTAATATAGATTAACGATTCATGCACTTTAGGTTAATTTTAAATAGCTTAAAATTCGTAGATTTTAATTGTAGTTTAAAAACCACAAACCAATTCAAATCGATTGTCCAAATCAAAACGAAACGTCTCAAATTCATAAGATCTTCGTGTACAACGAACTCGACTCACTCACGTGTTTAATTGAATTCGTCATTGGTATTATTGGACTATTACTTTTTCCTAAAGGTAATTTTCTAATCTACCCTATAACGTATCCAAATAATTCACATATACTATCCACGACACATCAAAAATTTTGGCGCCGCTGCCGGGGATCTTGTGTACGATTCGCTTTTGTGGAGATTTGTTGATCGTTGATTTGAAGACCCTTTCCGTCCTCGGAAAGTTTTGTTATTTTCTTATTATATAGTATGTATTGTTTTTATGAAAAATACCAAAAATAATCTTCTTAATCCTCTATCATGTTTAATTCTTTTTCTCCTCACCCTCTAAATTTTAATTCTTCCTTCGTCAATTGTGAAGGGTGTGGAGAACCGTTATATGGTTTTTTACCATGTCGGCGGTGCACGTGTGAGCGTTGTGGAAATGACTTACGTCACGATATACGTGTTGGATTTTGTCCTTATTGTAATGAGATTACTTCATGTGGAAATCCGAATTTTCCGAATAATTCTCTCGATTTCAATCCACCTCCACACCCTACATACGAGACACCCTCGTGTGAGTTTTGTGGAGATAATTCTCATTTTGGTGATGATTGTTCGCATCGATTCTCGCTTAATTACGAGTAAGAACCGAGCTACAATCAAAACTTTAATGATAATTGTTATCCACAAGATTTACCGAGTTTATCACAACAATATCTTTGTTGTGAGTATTGTGGAGGTCCTCACGAGAGTTTTTGTTGTCAACCGAGAGATCAAAGTTTTTATGAGCCTAATCCTTGCTATAATTCGATTCCTTCCGGTTTTGACCAATCTCCACAATATTCTTTCGGTATTGAACGATTTGAAATAATGAATCAAAGAAATGTTGAAGTTGTTGAAAAAAGTATTGAAGACTTGTTGCTTGAAAAGAGACAAATTAATCAAGAGATTAATGACATTACGAATGAATTAGGAAGTCGACGATTTCATGGAGAAATAATTGATGAGGGATTTAGAAGAGATTGTGAACTTAGGATTCGACAACTTTCGCAAGATTATAATGGTTTAAGCATTGAGATTCGAAAGAAAGAAAAAATTCAAGCGGAAGCAAAATCTCTTACTAATCGTGAACTCGAGCGTTCTCTTCTTTTGGATGATGACGAGGATAGTACTATTTCTTTGCGAGATCTTATTGCTCTTCATCCTTCGTCTAGTGCTATCGTTTGTCCTATTCGTATCTTGGAGCCCGAGGATTCTCCCATCCTAGATGATGAGGAAATCTCTCATGACATAACCACTCCTATTCTTGATTCTTCCATCGTGGAACTTGAAAATTCTCTAAGCAAGGGGGACGAACATATTAGCACTATTCTTGTTCAAAACCCGAGAGAATTTGACGGTATTTCTAATGAGATGTGTGATTTGCCACATAGTGATGACTCGACTTCTTCCACTCACTTTGATATTTTCTCCAATTCTAATGATGAAAATTGTGATGGAAATGAAGATTTTGAGGATGATTCTACTTCTAGTGAATTTTCTAATGAGGAGTTCTCCGATGAACTTTCTTATAAAGATGATATTCACGACTCGGATTTTGAGGGGTTCGCCGAGGAACCTACTCTTCTTCACCCATTTCCACCGGGAAATGAGGATGATAGTGATCCGTTTTATGAGAGGTTCACTTTTGAACTTGCTCCTTTAGACCCATTTCCACCGGGAAATGAGGTTGATTTGACTATTCCGATCCTTGAGAAGTTCACCGATGAACTTACTCATTTAGATGTGGAAGACGTGGTTCTTCGTGAGAAGTTATCCAACGTCTATCTTCTCATTTCTAGGATCGAGGCTTTAAATTCTAAGCCTATTAGAGAGTCTTCTTCTCCATCTCCTATTCCCGTTGAGGATAGTGATCCGCTTATGGAGGAGATTGATACTTTTCTTGCTTCTCATGATTCGATACCACCGGGTGTTGATGACATCGACCCGGAGGGGGACACTCTCTTTTTAGAGAATTTACTTGATGATGATTACGTCCCAAGTCCTCCTCCCACCCACTTTGACCTTAATGTGCGGGTTTTTCATGTGTCTCATATTGAGTACAATGACCCTATTGATCACATTTCTAAGGGTGAAATGGTCGTTAAAGCTAAGAATGTTGATTCCACTATGGATGAGATTTTTATCCTACCATTACCATGTGCTTTATATGATCTTGGATTAGCATGGGGGGACGACACCGTGTTATCCTTTCCTTTCTCTACCGAGGACGAGGTATTCGATCCCGGAATCGTTTATTTAGGGAAATCTCGGCCTTTCACCGATGTAATAAATGAAAGATTTTTCTATCATCTTGGTGCGAGTTTATCTCGGGGAGCATGCTATATCCATTCCATCATTTGTGATTTCTATCTCTTGTTAGAGATTTGTGTTGGAGTTTTATCCTTTCGTTTGTCATCCGACAACGAGGATGAGATCTTTGACCCCGGCATCGTGCTTTATGTTGGATTTTATCTTATTATGCCGGTTTTTACCACTTTCCCTAAGGACCAATGAATGCGGGGATCGAGTCGAGCTCATGACTCGGTGAACAAAAACGAGTTTTTCTATCTTCTTTCTATTTTCTAACAACTAATAAGGCTTGATCTTTCAAGCTCGTGCTCGTATTTGTTGTGATGTGATCTTAGGTACGACCCTTATATTTGAAGACTCTCGTGTTCGGTTTTTGCCGGTCCACTTGATCTTCCATTATTTGAATGCCAAAAAGGGGCACACTTTCTTACCCTTGATTTTTATCGACTAACGTTTTATCTTGAGGCATAATTAATAAACGGCTTATAGATTTGCGTGCTCTTTCCATGCTAGGAGTTTGCATTAGACTCTTCGTATCTTAGCAAGGGGGTGTCACTCTTGAGCTAAGAAACATTGAGGACAATGTTTGGTTTTAGCATGGGGGAGTCAATCGATATAATCGCTTGCAATTGCTTTTGTCGTGTCCAAACGTTGTTTTTCTCATTTTTCAATAAAATTTTAAATTTTTTGTGTAATTTTTAAGTTTTAAATAATAAAATAAGTGTTTTTGACACGAATATAGGCTTTTAATAAGAATAGTTTTTGACTCGACTCGGTTTTTAACCTTAGCTTTTCCTTAACGTATTTGAATTAAGTTTTGCTAGGCGATTATATAGGGAGCTTTAAAACGCGAAGGTCTTAATTCATACGAGTTAAGGACAAGAACTTTTCGCAAGCTCCTATAATTGATCCTAGAAAGTCGTTTATCAAGGGAACTTTAAAACGCAAATTCTAAAACTTGCAAAAGTATAAGAAGTTGCAAGATCCTATAGATGACTTGAAAACCCAAAACTTTGATTTAATAGGCTAAGTATCCATTGATTTCATTCTTGGAATTTTACAATATGGAGAACAAGAGATGATAGAGCCAATTATAAGTGTGGTATTCTTTCGGGAATTTATGTGAGTTAATTATGAGCCTATTCTCCCATCGCTTGTTTATAAATTTTAATTGCAATAAATAATGTTGAACGATTTGAAAAGTTACTTAACTTCTAGCCCAAGATCGTTTAAAAGTTGCTCGGTATGGATTAGAGTTCATAGCCAAGGCATAACTTATTGAAGCGGGATGCGAAGATTGGCGAGTCCAAAAAGGTCCTAACAAGACATGAGGGCTATGTTTTATTGCTAAAGATCTCAAGTGATGTGAAGACTCATTTATCAAAAATCAATATGAAGGATCGAGACACACGACGAAAAGCAAAATACTCCCAAAAAGTCATGGAGAAGTCTATCCAAAAAGACCAAAAATAAGGTATGAGGATAAATGAAGCCAAGTCCAAAAAGGAGGCGAATCGTTGTTAATCAAAATCCCAAGTAAAGATTGGAGAAAAATGAAGAAGTCGTGGTCCAAGTATGAATCTCTCAAAACTTCAAGTAAAGAAATATTATGAAGAGAAAACCATAATTTCGTGAGCGTCTCTCAAGGTTGGAAGTATTAAGTCATTGCCAAATATCGATCCGAGAAAGGTCTCAAATCGCGAAACAAGTTATGCCAAGATATGAACTTTATGAAGTCCCGAGAAGCAGTTTTAAAAGATTTTGTCCTTTAGCTAACTATTGATTAAATCGTTCACTTTATTTTCGGCCTAATAAATTATCGAAATAAGTCAACAATGCATCCTCGTGATCATTCAAGACAACAATAAAATATAAGAGATACACTAGGAATAAGGGAGTCTAAGTGAATAATTGGCCCACATGAGTTCGTGTTAGTCTACCAACTTATAATAACAATGATCTTGTTTTTGCACTTGGCATGGAAAAGTGAAAAGTCGAGGACGATGAATCTATTTGAGTTTTATGATCCTTTAAGTTATTTTTCAATAATGAAAGCAATACATTATGTCTTTGCAAAATAAAGAGTCAAAAAGTTGAATAATGGTGTAGCTAATGTTTTATTTTATCATTGCGTGAGGACACGGCAATTGCTTAGCATGGGGGAGTTTGATATGAGTGATTTTACTCATATCATTTGTATCTAGAAACAAACAATAATTGCACAAAATCAATAGAATATGCCTTGTATTTGTTTGTTTCTTGTTTTAATGTGTGTAGGTACCAAATTCACGAAAACCGGTGAAACCGACACGAGATTTGAAGGATTTTGTCAAAAGTCAAACAATGAATCAATTTTAAGACGGGATTCGAGTTTTTGGGCCTTGGTAGGTCCCACATATGCTAAATGGGCTTGAAAAGCCCATCATTTTGACAAAGGATTTTAAGAAAAGGGCTCAAGTTGATTTTGTGGGTCAAAAAGCCCAAAAGAAAAGAGTAAAGAAACGTTGGGTCTTTAAAAGCCCACCAAGGAATTAAACAAAGAAAGTCAGTGGAGTTAAGTTTATTTAACTTGGAGAGTCAAACAATTCGGTCAAAGTAACATAAAAAGTAAAGAAGAATAAACAGAAAGGAAAAAAAACGAGAGAAAGAAAAGAGGGATGAAGAAGCACCATTGAAGAACCCTAATTTTTAGGGGTTTTCTCCAATCAAGTCGCGAGTCTGATTCACGCAGTATTTTCAGAAGGCTAAGGGAAATCAAGCGCGTGGAATATACGAAGATACCAAGTTCTATGTGCCACGTGTCCCTTTGAAACGTCACAGCCTTGCTCTCATTGGTTTATTTAGCTGCCATATTATCAAGAGCCAACAATCTTTTACCAACTCAGCAGTGAACTAGCACAGGATTGGCCACGTTGGCAATCCGTGTGCCTTGGACTCTTTTCGACCCTTGGATCAAAACAGAAAGGAGAGATAAGAAGATGAAGGGCTGGATCATCATAATCATCAGCAACCCACACCCTCTCGTCCCTTATAAAAACCCCACTCCCAAATCAGTAATTTTATCTTCCTCTTTAGTGTAATTTTTAGTGTTAGGAGTAGAATTATATAGCTTAATTAAATTGTATTTCTCTTTTCTATAAGTTTGTAATGCTTTGCGAATTAATGAAATCATCTTTTTATGCTATATAAATTGTCCTTATTTTTCTGCAAATTAATGTTTATAAATGTTACTAAAATTATGCTGCAAATTTCTTAAGCTTTGGTTTATTTAAAGTAAACCATATTTTCTTGACCTTGAAATTACAATAAAAAGGGAATAAACGTTCATCCCCACTGGATGAATGATTATACATAGCTGTTAAATGATAATTTGATGCTGTTAGTTTAATCCACGTTGGAGGTTCGATATTGGTGGTGAATGGTGGTTCTGATTTAGTTTAAAAGATTGCTCAGCGCAATTCTTCTGCCCAAAGGTCTCTTCACGAGGTTTGTTTTCATTTTACGTTTCATGTCATTAATCTGCTTTTGCTTACTTGTAGCCTGTAACTGATATATATGAGTTTATTGCTTTTGGTTACTAACTGTTATGTTTATGTTATCAATGATGTGAATCTAAGTTTCTGTAACCTATCTGTTCGAATTAATCTTAGTTTACTGCAGAATATATGTTTGCTGCTAGTTCTTTTAAATTCAATATCTCTATTACTGTTAGAGGATATGTGTCAATAAGCGTTATCGATTGCCTACATGGTTTAGTTTTCCTAGCTACGGTTTTATCTTTGACTGCCTGTAAGCTTGAATTTACTGCCTTCATTATTATATTTAATTTTGCACTGATGAATAAAATTAGTGTTACTGCCTTATTGTTTTTTTTTAACTATTGTTATGAATGAATGAATCCGTTGCTTGACTGTATCAAGGCTACTGAAGTAATTAGAGTTTCTATATCCTAGTTGTTTACATAGCAGTAGGTTCCGATTAGGGTGCATTTATTTTTATAGTTCCTTCATTAATATAGTGTTTGTTTAGTCGTCCTTGTTTGAGCTTGGTTAGTTCAACTGCTGCGTCTTTGTTTTCGTTGGTGTTTAGTTGAGCTTCATTTGTTAACTGCCTTTAATTGTTCACTTTGGTGCAGTCGATGTTATTATTTGTTTCGCTGATAGGATTGTGTTTAATGATATTTGACATCTGATGTTATAGTCGCTGCTATAGTTAAGTGGTTTTCATTAAGAAACTGTGTAGGCTACTGCTGTTGTAGCTACTATAGCGTTAGTTTAGTGGTGATGCTTAAGTGATGGTATGCGTTAGTTGTTACTCACATTAGCCGTTGTCATAATTTTTATTCAAAGATAGCTGATGTCTTCTTGAGTAGTTTATAAATAAGTTTAACTGCGGAATTGTAAGGATTGATGTTCAATTAGAGCACGTTTTATTGTAGTTGTAGCGTGATTATTGTACCATTTATTGCTGTAGCATTATAGAACTAATCATAATTGTTGTTGCATATTTCTTATCGTGACCAGCAGACTCAAACAGGGTGTTTGGGTTTGTGTTTCTGGCAACCTGCTGATGCAGGGGTGTTTGGAGTAATTTTGTAGTAGATCAGCAAGTTATAAAAATTAAAAAAAAATCAATTATGTCATTCCCAGAATCGAACCTTAGACCTTTAGTTTAGCAGCAGCAAGCCTTAACCATCTTGCCTGCACCACTTTCTGTTAGAATTTACATTGTTCGATTCACATAGGGCCTACTGTCAGATTTTCTTATGTTTAATTTAAAAAAAAGGAGTTGCAGAGTCTTGAACCCTTGACCTCTTGCTGCGCAAGACAGTGCCTCAACCCAATCCACAAATTCCACCTGATCTAGTTAATCCTTTTTGTTACAATTTGCATTTAGATGTTTATATAGGCTCGTTAGTTTATTTTTTTTTGTTTTACTTTTCTTCAAGTTTATAGTAGTTACGTTTTAAAAAAATGATTTCATTCAAATTCATTTTTTTTTTCTTGTCCGTTTACAAAAGAAGTTATTAAATTTTTATCAAGAAATTATTTATATAAATGAGTCTTAATAAAGTTAGTTTAATTAGTAAATATAAATAATATTAAAAAATTGATTTTAGTTCATTTTATTTTGGATTTATGAAAAGTTATTTAGGTAATTTCTAGTTGGTAGAAATATTTTATAAGTTTCGATTCTCGTAATTCGTGTGTTTTACGTTTTTAGCTTCGTCATTTTTAATTTTCTTATCGAAGAAAATAATTTCGAGATCTACTTGTAGTTTTAATATAGATTAACGATTCATGCACTTTAGGTTAATTTTAAATAGCTTAAAATTCGTAGATTTTAATTGTAGTTTAAAAACCACAAACCAATTCAAATCGATTGTCCAAATCAAAACGAAACGTCTCAAATTCATAAGATCTTCGTGTACAACGAACTCGACTCACTCACGTGTTTAATTGAATTCGTCATTGGTATTATTGGACTATTACTTTTTCCTAAAGGTAATTTTCTAATCTACCCTATAACGTATCCAAATAATTCACATATACTATCCACGACACATCAAGCTACATTGGTTTTCTGATGGTACATGCTATGCTTTATCTGTTGTGACTGCTGAGGAGGTACAAACATATATCAGAGAAAGAAAGGCCAGAACTGCTTTGGCTATGGCACTTTCAGAGGACATCTTACCTAGCTTTCATCACTATAAGGATGCAAAGGCTATGTGGGATGCCATCAAACTTAGATTTGGAGGTAATGATAAATCTCAGAAGATGAAAAAGATTGTTCTGAAACAAGAATTTGATAACTTCTTAATTTACAGTATAGAAGAATTCCATGGTGGCTATGGAAGGTTCAGTAAGCTGCTTATTCAATTGGCAGTTTATGGAAAAATAATTCCTAATGAAGAAGCTAATCTAATATTATTAAGGAGTGTTCCACAAGAGTGGAAAGCAATGGCTATGCCCTTCATCACAAGGGATGATCTGGTACAATTCCTTTTGATCATCTCTACAGCAATCTTAGAGCTTATGAGATGGATGTAAAAGGCGTTGAGGTGACCAAAGTAGCAGCAACAACAAAGTCTAACTTGACTTTTGTGTCAGAAGGTAACGACAGTACTTACTTTCAAAATACCGCTAGTGGATCAAGCAACGATACTTACTTTCAAAATACTGCTGGGGGACTTTCAAGCGGTACTTACTCACAAAGTACTAAAGGACGTCCTATAGTCTCTCAAAATCCACAAGGAAGATCTTCACCATTGTTTAGTGACAATGATGCCTTCTCATTCTTTGCTGGACAAGACAACAGGCCAAGACTAACTCTCAATGACTTGTTCCAAGTGGATGATGCTAATGTTGAAGAGATGGATCTTAAATGGCAAACTGCTATGGTTTCTGTGAGATCTAATAGGTTCTTTAAGAAGACTGGAAGGAAGATGACTGTTGATCCTAATGAGCCATTAGGATATGACAAGTATAAAGTTGAATGCTATAACTATGGAAGGAATGGACATTTTGCAAGGGAGTACACTAGATACAAGGCTAAAAGTAGCAGTTAAAAGTCTGAAAACAGCTATAGAACCAGTCCATGAATTACTGAAAGCTTTCCAAAAGAAAACAGCAGGAGTCTCAAAGGAACCAAAGCATTGGTGACTGTAGATGGAGTGGTGAACTGGGATGAAGATGAGGAAGAAGAAGAGCTTGGTTTGATGGCTCTCTCACATGAAGATACTGAGGTACATCCTTGTCCTAAAGATTGTGTTCTTAAATTTAATAGCTTAAAAGTAGAACTAGATGAACAGTATCAAAAAGTCAACACATGCACTATAAAATTAAATTCTTTTAAACAGGGTGTTGCTAAGCTAGAGGAAAATATAGTTTTGTATAAAAAGGGTCAACTGTAGGATATTGTAAATCTATGTATATTCTAGAGAGAGAAAGAGATAGAAAGTTGGTAGATTTCACACACACTTCTAGAGAGAGAAAGTGAGAAACTATGTGAAAATGTGAATGAAACCACACCCTCTCCATCTATGGAGAGGGTTTATATACTCAAGCCTTATGATGGGCTTGGGCTTACATATTGGGTCGTCCATACATTCCATAGACTAGGCCTTTCCATGTTTACTTAATGTAAAATAACTAAACTACGAGCTACTACTTAATATATTGTCGGAGTGACGAGTCTTCCTAAATACGAAAAACGTATTTCCAACAATCTCCCCCTAAGGAAGGTCACTCCAAACAAGGGCGTTATCCAAGTTACAATAATAAAATAAACCTAGCATACTATTCTTTTCTTCAGCTCGTAGTCTTCGTCTTTCTTTTCTTTTTCTTTTCTGGTGAACATATTGATGTGATCTTTGATATCAATCTTTAGCATTAGTCTCTTGCCTTGATCTTGTGCATCCATCACTTGTGATATCCTCCTCCTCGTGACTTCATGTCTCACATACTTATACCTTCGTAATTCTTGAAAGCTTTAGAGTTCGATACAGCGTAAGACTTGTTTTTTAGGCTTTCTAGAATTAGATGAAGTATTAAGTGCATAAAGTATAAGCATGCGGGGACGACTTCTTCTTGGATTCCGCAACACCACCGTCTTCAAATGCTGCAACATAAGTAGACACGAACAAAATGGCTTTGAACATTTCATTCTAATTCGGTAGCAGTTTACCTCCGGTCGGTGAAGACCGTTGGACGATATAAAATATCGTACTCGTGACAGGTAGATTTAATTAAAAATCTCCTTGACAAGATTTCGCATGTAAACGCGTTCTCTTTACTCGACCGTCCAAAGCTGACTGCGAACGTAAAGAGTGAATCATTTGGATAAAATTATCTGCATGATTGAAGCCGTCAATTCTGATTCCTGGAACAAGTTTGATTCATTAAAGAATCGCACCATCGTTGATTTCCAGTTGTCACGAGCTTGATTCATATTGAATCTTGCAAGTTACCAACCAAGTGCTGTTTGAGGTTAACACTAGAAGGATTTCCACTCATCATTGTGAACACTAGGGTGTCACTCTGAGTGTTCTGGCAAGATCACTGAGATATTGCGTAGAGGCCTGGAACGTGTTTAAATTCAATTAAGAATTAAACCACTGTTGCTTTCCAGTTATCACAAGTTTGATTCATAAAGAATCACATAAGTCACCTACCATGAGCTTTATAATGTTCGCTCAAGAAGGATTTCCATCTTCATTGTAAATACTTTCGTATTATTCGGATGTTCAGGCAAGATCATGAAGATTTTACGTAGGACTCTTAATATCTTTCTTACTTTTCACAGTGTGTGAAGAAGCAAAGAAATATGAAAGTGAGTCCTAATGAGATATTTGATGATCTCAAATGGCTCTAGACTCGATCGTGCATTTTGTATTTTTAGTGATCGGAGGCTGGAGAGGAGTGCCACCTTTTCAATACCAATTTATTCGGAGTGAATAAATCGATAGACAACGTGTTGATCTTCGTGTGATTAAAACAAATATCTTTTGAGAGATATCTGAGTTAGATGGGATGGGTTGTGTATTGCATCACTGGGTCCATGATGTCTATCTTCAATATCAAGCATCATTAAAATGATCTCAATAGCATATGTGTTGACCCGGTTTCTGCCTAAGGTTGTAAGGAGGGCTTCCTTCTTTAGACCCTTTATCTTTACAATTCTTTTTCATTCTTCAACCCTTTCAATGCTTACCAATACGTCATAACTAGCACCTTGTTGTGATTGTTCCAGTGCTAACTTAAGTACTTGGTCGGCATTCAGCTACGTTCATAGTCTTTCCCCATCTTTCCTAAGGACTACTATTTCTAGCTATGGAATGTCCTTGGGAAGATTCCTCCGGTTTTGGAAGAATCATTGGACTTAACCTATCCTACCATCTTTATGTCACCACAATCTTCATCGTCGTGAAATTAATGGGTTGTGGGTAAGTATAAATCACCATGAAATCCATTTTGGTATAGCAAATCCATTTTGCTCCCCCTTAACATATGCCACGATATTCGAAAACATTTCGCATATGTCGGTATGAGCCATCACTTTAAGTCAAACCATTTGTGATAATTGCCCATATTAAATCACATTTTCTCCCCATATTAATAATATTAACCCAACCGATATTTTTGATATCAATTGATGTAATGAAGTTTTAAAAGTTTTTGGGAAGAAAGATGCAAATCCAATTTATCTTCATGATACCAATGTGAGAGATATGATACCGATTTGTAACATGATCACATATTCACCATATAAGAATGAATTGACAAGGTTGGACCTGATTGATGAGAACATCATATGATAAGATCAAATGGTTCTTGTCGGCAAATGTTGGTCGCCTCGTCACGTCTGAAGTCATCTCTTGACACCACATTTATGATTGGTATTGTTGTCTTGACACCAATTAGTGAACTTGGCACTTTCGGCATCGAAGATTCTAAATGTTGGACAATTTCTCCCCCTCAATTGTTGACCCGTGTTCTATTGAAAGAGTTGTAGTCTTCGTTTGAGTAGTCGCATCGTCGAGTATGTAGATACCAATTGTAGATTGCTATGATTGTAGAAACGATAACTTCATAAAAACAAGATTTCTCTTGTTGTAACAAATTAATGCACTGATGCGTACATATATCCGTGTTAGATTGTGTTATAACATAAACACAATCCCTTGCATGGTTATAAAATAAACCATGCCCCGAGAAAATTAATTCCCGTTGTGAGCCAAAGCTTTCATAAGAAACACTTGGCTTTAATATGAAAAGCGGGTTGCAGTCTGAAATAACTACAAGCCATATAGGCATCTTTTATGAAATATTTACAACTTTTGTACGAACTCTATTTATGGCGCCGTGTCAATATTAATCGACATTTCTAAGGCCGTAAATATTATCATACCAAAAGACATGCCTTTGAAAAATAAAGTAAAAATATTTTTGGATTTTTCTGAATTTTTCAATTTTTATAGTTTTTATATGGTTTTATATTTTTGTATTTTGCTTTTATGGATAAAAATATAAACAATTTATACAGATGATCACCAAGGATACGGAGAATAGTTTACCACCACTATTCTTTCGCTTCATCTGCCAGTTCCTTAAGAGTTTCGGGCGAGAATGTTCTCAATCCTAGCTTGTCGGCCAAAAATTCAATTCGAGCGCGATCTAAAGCCTTCGTGAAAATATCCGCCAATTGATACTCAGATCGGACAAAGTAACTCTCTATCACTTCATTTTCCACTTGCTCCTTGATAAAGTGGTAGCGAATGTCAATATGCTTCGACCGGGAGAATTGGACATTGTTGCAGCATAAGGCAATTGCACTTTTGTTGTCGCAGTACATCAGAATTTTGTCGAAACCTAGACCATAGTCGGTTAATTGCGATCTAATCCAAAGAATTTGAGCATAACAACTGGACATAGCTATATATTCTGCTTCCGTACTTGAAATTGCATCACTTTTCTACCTTTTCGATGCCCAACTGATTAGTCGATCTCCTAGTAGTTGCAAAGTTCCACTCGTGCTACGCCTTGTATCTTGACAACCCGCGTGATCTGCATCTGCATATGCCATTAGTGCAATCGAAGAGTCCTTCGAATACCAAAGTCCCCGATTAATGGTTCCTTTAAGATACCGAAAGATCCGTTTGACAGTAGATAAGTGTAACTCAGTAGGACGAGTTTGATATCAAGCACACATACATATAGCAAACTGAAGATCAGGTCGACTAGCTGTGATATACAAAAGGGTATCGATCATTCCATGATAAAGTGTCGGATCAATGACAACTCCATGTGGATCTGCATCAAGCTTAGTTCGTTCCACCATTGGAGTATCCACGGGGTCGCAAGATTCCATCTTATATTTCTTAAGAGATTCAAGGGCATACTTGGATTGATTGATAAAGATGCATCTAGGACTCTGAGATATCTGAAGTCCTAAGAAGCATGATACCTTGCGCATCATTGACATCTTAAACTTGGAAGACATGAGTGTCCCAAACTCATCGGATAAGGTTTTGGTCGAGGCAGCAAATATAATATCATCAACATATATTTGTACCATAATCATATCTTTACCTCGTTTCTGAATGAACATCGTGGGATCTACATTTCCTTTAGCGAAACCTTGCGTAATGAGGTATTGTGACAATAGATCATACCATGCGCGTGGAGCTTGCTTTAACCCATAGAGAGCCTTCTTAAGCTTGTACACATGATTAGGATATTTAGAATTCACAAAATCATCCGGCTGTTGAAGATAGACTTCTTCCTTGATTTCACCATTAAGAAATACCGTCTTTACATCCATCTAATAGACGATCATATTCATGTGGGCTGCATAAGCAAGGAATAGTCTAATAGCTTCTAAACGGGAAACAGGTACAAAGAATTCCATAAAGTCGATGCCTAATAATTTCTTGTATCCAGGAGCTACTAGTCGAGCTTTGTTCTTCAATATTCTGCCTAACTCGTCGAGTTTCACATTGTAAACCCATTTCAGAGTGAGTAACTGCACTTGATCCGGGCATGGGACAAATTCCCATACATCAAGACGTATAAATTCATTAAGTTCTTCTTGCATAGCTTCTATCTAACAAGATTGGGTAAATGCTTGTTGCCACGTCTTAGGTTCAACTTCACTGAGAAAAGCATCAAAATGACAAAACATTGCACTTGCTTGTAACTGACTTCGTGTGGATACCGGACGATTAGGGTCACCAATAATAGAATCTATAGGATGATCCTTTGTCCACTTGTTGTCATGTTCATGAATCCGTAGATTGGAGTAGACTGTAGTAGGAGCTTCCTCTGAGGTGGACGACTCGGCTTGATTAGAGTCAGGAATTGGTACACCAAAGAATGGAAGTTCACACATTTGAGCGAATTCCAAATCGTGATCATCATCATCCTCTTCATCATCAATAGGCGTGACATGGGTAGTTGAATCATGTGTTGGTTGAGAATTACTCGTTGAAGGTATATCTTGACCAATTGTAGGTGCAGACGTATCCGATTGTGCTTCGGTTGCTGGAGGAACAACTTCGGTAACCGGAGCTATTACCTCAGGTTCTGGAGCAAAAATACTTGGAGGAGTAAAGAATTCATCAAAGAACGGTTGAAACTAATGTTTTAAAAACCGGGTTGACCCGGCCGGTTAAACCGGTTGAACCGTGAACTGGCTCGAGGCCCGGGCCGGATGTGACCGGGTTTTTACTTGTTTGAGAACCGGATTGAACCGCCGGTTTTTTGTTGACCCGGTTTGATAACTCCGGCCGGGTCACGAATTTAAAAAAAAAATATTTTAAAAAACTTTTTTTCATAAATATTTTTACGTTTTAATTATAAATTAAAGTGATAGTAATTAATATTAGTTAAAATAAAGTTAAAATTAACTTAAAACATTAACTAATATTGTTTTATTATGATCTATTATAAATTGTAACTATAAATTAATTATTTTTGCATTCTTCTACTATAATGTTATAAATATAAAACTAAAAATATGAGTAAAGAATACATATTTTTCATCCATTTAATTGAACGGAAGAAAATTTATAAGATAATTCAATACAAAATATTAAATATAAAAAAAACATATACATATATAGAGAACCGGGTTGACCCGACGGTTCAACCGGTTGAACCGGTTGACCCGTAAACCGGTCACTTGACCGGTTCAACTAAAAAACCGGGTTTTAAAACATTGGTTGAAACAACGTATCCCATTCATTACTAGAAGGTGGTGTAAATGATGATGAAGTGGGGTTGTTTGGGACAAGACCAGAGCTAATGTTTCTGGGTCCCATTTCATGAAGTGCGGGTTCAGAGCTGCTTTGCTCAGAAGCCATTTCCGTCAGCTCATCAAAATCGACATTCATAGTTTCAAGGATCTTGCGAGAATTACGGTTGTAGATTCGGTATGCCTTCTTTGTGGGTGCATAACCAATGAAAATACCAATATCAGCCTTAGGTTGAAGTTTTCCCAAATTGTCACCATCATTATTTGAATAGCAAAGAGAACCAAATACATGAAGATATGATAAATCTGGTACTTTTCCATGTAGTATCTCATACAGGGTTTTACCATGGCGTTTACGAATTAGTGACCGGTTTTGGGTGAAAACTGCTGTAGATACTGCTTCTGCCCATAAAAACAATGGAGCCTTTGCGTAAATTAACATCGTTCGAGCAGCTTCCATAAGTGTGCGATTTCGCCTTTTAACGACACCATTTTGTTGTGGAGTGCGAGCAACGGATGTTTCATGAGATATGCCAACTTCTTCATAATAATCACGCAAGATTTGATTCACAAATTCGGTTCCATTATCTGTACGAATGCATCGGACCGTAGTGTTTAGACGCACTTGAATCATCTTGATAAATCCGATGATGAATTTAGGTGCCTCATTTTTTTTGTAAGAAATTTCACCCATTTAAACCGAGAGTAATCATCGACAATTACGAGGATGTACTTTTTGCCACTAAGACTTTCAACACGCATTGGCCCACAAAGATCCATATGCAACAAATAAAGTTTCTCTTGGTTGGTGTCTTCATTCTTGGGTTTGTATGATTTCTTAGTGCTTTTCCCCATTGTACACGCGGAACATAAATGGTCCTTTTGAAATGTAAGCTTAGGAAGACTGTGAACAAGTTCATTTTTCGCCAAATGATTAATAGCGTCAAAGTTAAGATGAGATAACCGTCGATGCCATAACCATGACTTAGTCTTCGATGCTTTGGAGAGAAGACATACGGGAGAAGAGGCCATCATATCTTGTAGAGACAAAGTGTACAAATTATTACCTTGAGTACCTTTCAATAAATCAACCCCTTCCAAATTATGAATGAAGCAGGTATGCTATCGAAAAGCAACTTCTAGGTTTGCATCACAAAATTGTCCCACAGAAAATAAGTTGTGACCAAGACCTTCCACATAATACACTCTTGAAACTATAACATTCCCAATATGATATTCACCTTAACCCATTATCTTTGCAATATGATCATTTCCAAATCGAACTGTACCAAGAAACTTGCTGACAAAATTTTTGAGCTGAGAGCGATCTCCGGTCATATGTTTAGAGCAACCAGAGTCCAAATACCAGAGAACAATTTGGACCACCTATTTTCAACAACAACAGTAGACAATGCATTGAAAACTATTGGTTCCGGAGTGTTAGCAGATACAGATATAAAATTATCAGAATTGCTAACATTTGTGTTGCCTTTAGATTTCCTGTGTTTTCTATTGTGAGTTTTACCACTAAAAGGTTTTATTGTTCAAACTTTATGAGGCTTTGGAGTATTAGCGGGCCCTACAGTGGGAGTAGACCTATTTAAAGGTCACTTGGTTCCTACGGTAGTGTTGGTGTTCCTAGTTAAAGGACACGCTTGTGTTTTGGTAGCCTTGGTACTCGTAGTTAAAGGGCACACTTTCTTCGCTTTAGTGGGAGTGATCCTAGTTAAAGGGCACGCATTTCCTACTATAGTGAAAGTTCTACCAGTGGGGCGCCACATCCAACCAACTTGGGTTAACACTTTCCCAGTCGGTTTCCATTCTAATCCATTTTTCCGGGCATTCATCTCATTCACATGGTCAATAAGGCAAGAATCATGACGACTAGAAAACATACATTCATTGCAATTCCAACATTTCAAATTAGAATTCACAGTAGGCTTAGAACGCTGCACAACCGTAGAGCCTTTAGGCTTAGCTACATGATTCTTTTTATTCAAAACAGAAATAACATTCCTAGGGTGGGCTTCTACTTTCTTCTTCACTGGACTACTAGAAGGAGGAAAGATCCTATCATTCTTCTTGTTTCTTTTAAGCTTAGATATTTGAGCCTTTGTAGTGGTGCTTACTCCTGTAGAAGGCAACACGGGAATATTAGAGGTGGGTTTTGATTTTGCCTTATCTTTAGTGACTAATGTTTGAGATGGTTTATACCTAGGGCCCTTGTTAAGTGGTGTGACGGCGATAAGGTTCCTTTTGATTGCACTAGAGGACGATACTGAGATAGTGGCTGCGTTATCCACAACATTCTTACCTTTTAGAGTATGAAGTTTTTCCTTTAACTCAGCCAAAGCCATATTTTTATCACAAATTTTTTTCCCTCAAATCAGATATTTCCACCGACTTTCGATTCAATTGTTCAATCAATGATTGATTCTGTGCAGTGGTATTAGCACATGCAGGCTTTACTGAATCGAAGAGTTGTGTATTTTTCTGTTTTAAGTTATCAAGTTTGGACAAAATCTTGGAAACTCGATTATCTAGATGAAGTTTAATATTCTCAGTGGCCTCAAGTACGTTCACACAGTTAATCTCCTTAGATTTCTCTATGTCTATCGACAATGATTTAGCAACCTTGTCACTTGGCTGACGCTGTTTTGATTGTAAATTCAATAGAAAATTCTGTTGAAAATTTGAATCATCTATATTTACACCTTCAAATGAAGTTTCAAAGATCTCTTGAATAAATTGTTGCTTGCATTCAAGCGAAATACAATGTTTTTGAATCTTATCAAATTTTTTTGAAAGCGAAGTATAAGAATCTTGAAGCTTTAAAAAATCAGCGTCAGATTTGTGACAAGTACTATCTACCACATTATCCACAGAGTCAACATTATGCACAATAGAATCATTATCAACACTAGTATTTACACAGATGGATACAATATCATGAGACATCACTTGCTTCAAAAGCTGACCATTTTGGCGTGAAACTCGTTCAATTTCAAGTAAACTGTTTTCATAAGCATCATCCATTTCATTGAAAACACGTCTAACTTCTTCTATCTCCAAAAGCACATCTTGATCAATAGTGCTAAGACAAACTTTAACATTGTTTACAAATGGAACAATTTCGTCTCGAAACGCAGCTCTAGTGTGCTCAAAATTCCATTCACCTTCCGTTATGGCCGTAGCCGTCATACGTTCCGTAATGACCTTGTCAAAATTGGTAAAGTGTTGGTGCACTGCATTAAAGCTATCTGACACCTTACTTACCTGTGGAATTAACTTAGCTAAATCCTTTTTGACAAGTGTAAGAGATGTACTAGGAAGGTTTTTCGTTGACAAACTTTGAGGCACAAAAACTGTTAATTGAGCTAATTCCTTTTGTAAGCGAATACGGGTCTTTTTAGAAAATTGATCTTTATTATGCTTATCATAATCAATCTTATAGAATTTTGAAAGCATTTTAGATCGAGTTTCTTCCGCAAATGACATTGTCTCCTCAGTACTACGAACATAAGCTACTTCTTTCGATTTGCCAATTAGGGTCACATCATAAAGACAAGGAATATATTCCTAAGCTTGTTTTGCATAACCGTGATTAGGTGGTAAATCTTGAAGACACTTAAGTTCGAGTTCTTTAAACGATTTAGTTAAAAGATGAACCTTTTCTGTGGAAGCGTATTGTTTTAAAAGCTGTTGTTCCTTGAATTTAAGAAGTTTGGTAGCATTAATTTCCGATAAGCTTTTTAGACTCGAGAGTTGAAATCCATTTTAAGTTTCTGAAGATCATTGACAACTGACTCTTTTTCTTTTAATTCATTGGAAAGATTATCTTTTAATGATTCTATTTCTTTTAAGTGTTCAATATTTTCAAAATGAAATTGGTCAAATTCAGAATAAGTTATTTTTTCCGCTTGAGGGACCATTTCAAAAGTTTTGACCTTTTCCTTATACATCGCAAGCTTAGCGGTTAGGTTGGCATTCATATCTACGGTTTGTCGAACAGCCACATTCATGTTATCAATAATATGTTTAGGCACCATTACCAAATCACGTTGATCATAAGATTCCATACCCGTCGTACCATTTCGTTGAGGTTCACTCAGATGTGTTGGATTGTATACCACATCATTTGAGTTACTAATTCCCGAATGCTATTCGAGGTTGTCATTTTCATGCTCAAGTTGATGTGGATTATCATGAACATTAATAGATGTGGTTTATACCTAACTGACGAAATCAGAACCGTAGTGAGAGAGATTAGCAACAAGAGCAGCTTGGGCTGAGTGAATGTCATCACAATCTGAATCATATGCATCAAGATCTTCCGCTTGATATGCTGCATTTGAAGTAGAAACGACTGCAATGCCTTCATTATCTGTTGTGCCTGGGTCTGCAAGAAATGCTAATTCTTCTGAATCCAAAATCTTTCCCTTAGACTGAGCATCAACCAAATACATCTGCTCACAAAACCAAGTGGCATCCCTTCTCCTTTTCGGCTGAGTGCATTCCCTAGCCATATGACCTTGTCCTCGGCAATTGTAGCAAGTCACAACCTTTTGAGGACCAATAGTGCTTCCATTTCCACTAGCTTGAGAAGTCACAGCTTGAGCGTTCACGGTCTGTGTAGGAGGTCCATATGAATTTTGCCTTCCTTGAATGGTTTGCACCATCACTTGACCATCTTGAATAGTGGCTTGTTGTCGAGAATTTGAAGAAGTGCAGAGCTGATTGTTCGTTGGTGGAAATCCTCTAGTTGCAACAAGTTTTGACAAGTAGGTAGTGAGATGGTTTAAGACATCAGTTGGTGTATCATTTGGAGTAAAGACCGGTGCTTGGATTGGTGGAAGTTCATTAGAGTAGAAGGCTTGTGCTGGTTGTGCTTCAATTGGAAAATATCCTTGCTGAGGAGTATAGCCCATTGGAGAAGTAATAGCTTGTGAGGGTGATGCTTGATGTGTTGGTTGCTGTGGAAAAGACTGTTGATGAACACTTTGTTGGAATGCTTGCTGTGGCATCATTAGTGGTTGATAAGATGCTTGCTATGGTTGCTGATAGGTGTGTGGTGGTGGCTGCTGCAAGTATGATGGTTGTTGATAAGTATAAGCCATGTTTTATTGAGAATCATACATGGCAAGTGGATCATGAACTTGAGGTGTAGACAACCGAGCCTCGATCACATGGCATTCGTGTTGCTGAAGAAAAGCTTGAAGTTGATCCACATTGGTGTTATGCAAGTCCTTAGCCAATTTAACAGCCGTCACGTACTTACGCCATTCAGATGGAAGGGTGTTCAAATACTTGGTGTTTAATTGAAACATAGGAATTGCCATGCCATAGATATTGAGCTCATTCAACAATAGAGTAAATCTCAAATAGTAATCATTGAGATTATCCCCGGGGACACAGGCAAACTTATCAAAAGTATCATAAAGCTTACACTCTCATTCTTGTTTAGTTAACGAGGTGCCTTGCATTAGAACACGAATTATATCCCATAACTCTTTGGCAACTTTATTTTGCTGACGAGTTTGTAGACATCAGGAAGAAGGGCATGGAGAATCATGTTTGTAGCATGCTTATCACATTTGTCTTGAATCTTCATATCTCCGGTCAATTCACCCGTTGTGTGAGGACGAGTAACTACACTTTCAGTCACTATATCATAATCTAATGGTCCATTGAGCACCAACGCCTAAATGAGATGTCCATTCTCTTTGTTCAACATATAAAGTTCCATTCGGGAAGTCCAATCCTCGTACATAGTCTTCTCCAACATTGGTGGACGATTATCCGTACCCGAGAGGATGGACTTATCCGTAAGAGATGTGTACTCCATTTCGATAAGTTAAGATTTACAAACGTTGATCGAACAATGAGAGAAAGTAAATGAATTTGTTGTTGCGTGTAGAAGCCGAGAACTAGTGTTTAAATCCCCTAAATTTTGTTCTAGATGAACCAAAAATTCCAAGTCAAAAGTACACAGGTAAAATTTCAAAAACATGTTTTTGAAAAGTGTTGGATCGCAACTCTTGATCGCAGTGTGTGATCGCAACTGTTGATTGCAACACCTGATCACAACTCTTGATCGCAACACCTGATCGCAACCTTGGATCGCAACCTTGGATCGCAACCTTGGATCCCAACCTTGGATAACAACCTTTGATCGCAAGATGTGATCGGAATATTCGATCGCAAGTAGAAACCCATGGTTTATGCGATCGCAATATTCGGATCGTAATATAGAACCCTTCAAACGTTCCGATGTATTCGATCACAATATGGAATCAAAAGTACCACTTTTCTCGGATAGTACACAACAATTTCGAGATTCTTAGCTTAAAATTGAATCAAACACCCAAAAAAAATTTGTGTTTTTAACTAAAGTAACAATACCAAATCACTACTACAAGTATATAAATGATTTGTATCAAGATTAAACCATAAAAACAAATTTTTTTTGGTACGTATGATTTTGGATCAAAATAGGCGTATGAATCAAGAACACAAACACATAAACCAAACAATCATCCCATGGCTCTTGATACCATTTGTAGGATATTATAAATCTATGTATATTCTAGAGAGAGAAAGAGATAGAAAGTTGGTAGATTTCACATACACTTCTAGAGAGAGAAAGTGAGAAACTATGTGAAAATATGAATGAAACCACACCCTCTCCATCTATGGAGAGGGTTTATATACCCAAGCCTTATGATGGGCTTGGGCTTACATATTGGGTCGTCCATACATTCCATGAACTAGACCTTTCCATGTTTACTTAATGTAAAATAACTAAACTACGAGCTACTACTTAATATATTGTCGGAGTGACCGAGTCTTCCTAAATACGAAAAACGTATTTCCAACATCAACAAAACTATGAAGAGAAAATAAGAATTTTAACTCTTCAAATGAGGGAAAAAGATGTGGAAATTAAAGCTTTTGAAAAACAACTTTTAAAAGTATCAGTAGAAAATGAAGCTTTAAAAGCGAGTCTTTATAATGAAAGGGAAGTGATTAATCATTGGCAGAAATCGTCTAAAGGTTTGGGTAAACTGATTAATTCACAAATGGGGTATTATGATAAGTCAGGCCTAGGATATATTTAGGACCAACCTGGGATAACTTTAACTAACAAGGACTTATCAAAGGGAATTTTTGATAGTTCTAGTGAGTTAGATAATACACCTGAAAATGACAGATATGCTGAAGGAATGAAGGCAGTTCCTCCACCATTATCAAGAATTTTCATGCCCCTTAGTAATAATACAGGTATAGAGTTAGTTGAACCAAAGGTTGTTAATGATTCAAACTCTAGTACTTTGACCCAAGATAAATCTGTTGTGACCAAAAACATTGTTTATCCACCTTTAATGAACAATTTTGTTTCTGAAATGTCAAAAACTAGTTCTGCTCCCAAGCAGGTAAAAACTCCTAGTAAGGCATTGGATAATAATGTAAAACATAATAAAACCAAGAGGGGTGGGATAAGTTTTAAGAAAATTAAGTCAAAACAACCTTTTGGGTCTTTGTTAAGAAGAAAAGGATGTTATGTTTGTGGTAGCCTAAGTCATTTTATCAAAGATTGTACTTTACATGAAGATAAAATTGTAAAACAAAAGGCTGCACAAAATTCCACAAGAAATAGTAATGGGAAAAATGCACAGGTTAATAGGCAACAGAGATCTAAAGATGACAAACAAAAGTTTTATCATGCTAAAAGGGTAGCTAAACCTCATAAGGTTACAAATATCTCTACCAAGACGTTGTTCCAAGAGCAGTACTTATGAAACAAGGTCTAGTACCTTTGAAATCTGGTAAATCAAGTACCGGCAAGTCTAGAACTGCAAGTACTGCTAGACCAAACTCAAGTACCGCTGGTTCAAAGTCTATCAAACCAAAGTCCCACAAGACTTCTAAGAAGGTAGTTGAGAAAGATAGAACATCTAGAAGTAAGTCTAATAACAAACCAGTGCAAATGTGGGTTCCTAAAGGTGAAAAACCATGTGTTCAGGCAAGTACTGCTAAAACAGTACTTAGGCCAAAAATGTACAAAGACAACAAACCTACCTATGTCTTTGACTATTTTACTGGAACCATGAAGTATAAGAGTATATGTAGTCTTACTAGAAAAACTACCTATCAAACTCTTAAGTATGTAGGTCCCACAAGATCCGAGCCAAATGTGGCTTGGGTCCCTGTTAAACACTAATAAGTTTTGTTTATGTGCAGGGGCATCTAATTGATGAATTAAAAGACAACGCTATAGTAGATAGTGGATGCTCAAGACACATGACAGGGAATAAATATTTCCTTGTTGAATTTGAAGAATTCAGCGGTAGACCAGTAGCCTTTGGAGGTAGCAAAGGTAGAATCACTGGCAAAGGGAAAATCAATACAGGGAAGTTAGAATTTGAGGACGTGTTCTTTGTAAAAGAATTGAATGAATTCAATCTCTTTTCTATGTCACAAATGTGTGATAAGAAGAACAAGGTGTTGTGTACAGATACAGACTGCTTGTTGCTCTCCAAAGACTTTGAGATGTCTAAAGAATCTCAAGTACTACTTAAAGTACCCAGGCAAGAAAATATGTACACCTTTAATCTTCATAATATTAATCCAACAGGTGGTATTACATGTTTGCTAGCTAAAGCTTCTAATGACGAGTCTAACTTATGGCATAGGAGGTTAGGTCATGTGAATTTCAAGAATCTTAACAGATTAGTGAATAGAAATTTGGTTAGAGGGGTTACCTAACAAATCTTTTCATAATGATTTCACATGTACTGCTTGTCAAAAAGGTAAACAACATAGAACCTCTTGTAAGACCAATATTGTCAATACTGTGACAAAGCCTTTGTAACTTTTGCATATGGATTTGTTTGGTCCAGTTTCTATAAGGAGCATTAGTCATAAGACCTTTTGCCTAGTTATAACTGATGATTATAGTAGATTAAGTTGGGTTTTCTTTTTAGCTCTTAAGAGTGAAACCAATGAATTACTTAAGGATTTCATGACTTTAGTTGAAAAGGAGTTCACTAAACAAGTCTTAATCATTAGGACAGATAATGGGACAGAATTCAAGAATGCTGAATTTGATGAATTTTGTAGGTCTAAAGACATCAAGAGACAATTTAGTAATCCTAGGACTCCATAACAAAATGAGTAGCTAAAAGGAAGAATATGACACTAATTGAGGCTGTTAGAACTATGCTGGTTGATTCTCTTTTGCCAAATACATTTTGGGCAGAAGCAATCAATAATGCATGTTATGTGTTAAATAGAGTCTTAGTGACCAAGCCTTAAAACAAGACACCTTATGAACTTTTGACTGGTATTAAGCCAACCATAAGTCATTTAAGACCTTTTGGGTGTCATGTGTCTATACTAAATACTCTTGATCATTTGGGGAAGTTTGATGGAAAATATGATCCAGGATATCTTGTAGGATATTCATTGCAAAGTAAAGCATATAGGGTTTATAATTTGGCATCTAAAAGGGTTGAAGAAAATGCCCATGTTAATTTCTTAGAA
This sequence comes from Glebionis coronaria, assembly GCA_025667525.1. Lineage (NCBI taxonomy): Eukaryota > Viridiplantae > Streptophyta > Magnoliopsida > Asterales > Asteraceae > Glebionis > Glebionis coronaria. The sequence goes on along the minus strand of CM046875.1, from coordinate 631,888,429 downwards.
AATAAACCCAATGTCCCAAGAATAGGTTATGCTTGGATGTTTGATTTAGATTATCTAACTAATTCCATGGATTACTATTCTGTGCAAAAGGATTGTCAAACTAACAATACATGTATGGAGTTTGGTACTACTAAGTCAAGTACTCAAGGAGAACCTTCTTCACCAGACTCTCAAAATGATGATGTTCACATCTATGTACCCAATATGCCTACTGTTACTCCTATGGCTGATACTCCCCAGAAGCAAACAATGCCATCAACTGATGATCATGCCTCCCAAGAGCTTCAGAGGCTTCAAGATCAAGAAAAGAATGCTACAACTGCTAATGAGCATTCAGGCGAAGAATCTTTTGAGTCACAACACCCAGCAGTACATATTACACCTAGCGGTACCTCATCTGCAAGTACTGCTAAGTCAAAATCTGCAAAGTTTGTTGATTCATTAGAAGATATTTTACAAGCTATGGACGATGAAGACATTTATGCTAGTCCAGCTGAAGGAATCTTCTCCAAAGCTTCCTATGATGAGTAGGGTGTAGTAACTGATTTCAATAATTTGGAAACTGAAATTCCAATCAATACTATTCCCAATTATAAAGTCAACAACAACCATCCTACTACTCAGATTATTAGAAATCCCAAGTCTGCTGTGCAAACCAGAAGACAACTTCAAGCCAATACTAAAACTCATGCACTTGTGAGTTATGTCAAACAACAGCAGAGAACAAATCATAAGGATACTCAACATTGTTTGTTTGCCTGTTTCTTATCACAAGTAGAGCCCAAGAATATTTCTCAAGCTCTTGATGAAGAAAGTTTGGTAGATGCCATGCAAGAAGAATTAACACAATTTGAGCTACAAAAGGTTTGGATTCTTGTGGATCTTCTCTCAGGTAAAAGGGTTATTGGTACTAGATGGGTTTTAAGAAACAAGAAGGATGAAAGAGGCGTTGTTGTGAGGAACAAGGCAAGGCTTGTTGCTCAAGGCTATAGACAGGAAGAAGGGATAGACTATGATGAGGTTTTTGCACTAGTGACAAGGATAGAAGCCATTAGGTTATTTTTGGCCTTTGCATCATATATGGGTTTTATAGTCTATCAGATGGATGTAAAAAGTGTTTTTCTTTGTGGTACTATTTCAGAGGAGGTATATGTTTCACAACCTCTAGGTTTTGTAGATCCTAAATTCCCCAACAGAGTCTACAAAGTTATCAAAGCACTTTATGGTCTACATCAAGCTCCAAGGGCTTGGTATGCAACTTTATCCAATTTTCTGTTAGAACATGGATATAGGAGAGGAACCATTGACAAAACTCTATTCATCAAAAAGAATGCTAAGGATATTATTCTAGTACAAGTCTATGTTGATGATATTATTTTTGGTTCAACCAAGAAATCACGATGTGAAAAGTTTAAGGCTTTGATGAAATGAAGATTTCAGATGAGTTCTATTGGAGAACTTACTTTCTTTTTGGGACTACAAGTCAAACAGAGGAAAGATGGAATATTTATCGGTCAAGATAAATATGTTGCTGAAATCTTGAAGAAATTTTCATGTATGGATTCAAGGAGTACAAGCACACCTTTTGAAGCTAATAAGTCTTTATCAAAACATGAACATGGTGAAAATGTTGATATTCATCTATACAGGTCAATGATTGGTTCATTGATGTATCTTATTGCTTCAAGACTAAACATCATGTTTGCTATGTGTGCCTGTTCAAGGTTCCAAGTTAATCCAAAGGTGTCACATCTACATGCTGTGAAGAGGATTTTTAAGTATCTTAAAAGTCAGCCTAATTTAGGATTATGGTATCCTAGAGATTCAACCTTTGAATTGGAAGCTTACTCAGACAGTGATTATGCTGGAGCTAATCATGATAGGAAATTCACAACAAGAGGTTGTCAATTCCTAGGCAGAAGACTCATATCATGGCAGTGTAAGAAGCAAACCATTGTTGATACTTCTACAACTGAAGCTGAATATGTAGCTGTTGCTCATTGTTGTGGACAAGTACGTTGGATTTAAACTCAGTTGTTAGATTATGGGTTCAACTTCATGAACACCAAGATTTACATTGATAATGAAAGTACTATATGCATTGTCAAGAATCCAGTCTTTCACTCCAAGACCAAGCATATTGAAATAAGACATCACTTCATAAGAGATGCCTATGACAAGAAGCTTATTCAAGTCATGAAGATTCATATAGACAACAATGTAGCTGGTTTGTTGACCAAGGCATTTGATGCAAAGAGATTTGAATTCTTGGTAACACATATTGGCATGCTCAACCAATAGACTGCTGCATATGTTGATGGGAGGTAATAACTGTACAATTTTTATGCTAATTTTTATTGTATAGTGTATGTTTTTGTTTTTAATGTGATTGCAAGTTGATAGAATAAGATAAAAGAGGTTATAATGATAGTGGAATGCATGAACTGGTCAAAATTGTGAGGTACCTTTATGGATCCAAGTACCGCTAGCACAAATCCAAGTACCGAGTATGTTCCATGTACCGCTATATGTCCGTTGTACCTCTTTTGTAAATTTGGCGGTTTCCTCGCGCTTGGGTTTGTTATTTACATAAATACTTACTCCAATTATACAATTGATTCACCTAATCTTTTATTCTTATCTCTTTATTTTATAACCTTCTCTATAATCTTTCGATCATCAAGAATACTAATGGCTGCTTTACAAGTGATCTCTAAGCACAATTTGGTTGTGAACCTTGCTCAGAATGATGATTCTCTTGGTTTCCATGAGATACTTGGATTTTTATCTCGAAGTCATATTCGTTTCGCGCTCATTGTAAGTCCCATTGTCTCTATTCCTATTGTTGAACAATTTTGGAATACTACTGTGTTAGGTACTCATTTTGATCAACCCTACATTAAGGTTAGGGTGAATCATAGAAATATCTATGTCACTGAGGTACTGCTAAGGGCTAGTTTGAGACTAAATGATGAAAATGGACTTAGTATGCTTAACAATATAGAGATACATGATGGCCTTGCAGCCATGGGTTATGAAAGTGGTAGGGAAAGTCTTACTTTCTTTAAAGCTTTGTTTTCACCACAATGGAAATTGTTTTTTCATGCCATGATTCACTGTTTAAGTTCCAAAAGTACTTCTTTGATCAAATCCCTGCTGCATTGGCATCACCTGGTATTTGTTTGGAAAATAACAGAGTTTTAAAATTTTCAAAATTAATTTTTGAAGGCATGACTAGGAATTTGGAAGGAGTTAAGAAGTTTTTAATGTATCCTAGATTCATTCAGACTTTAGTTAATGACCAAATCCCTAACCTACCAGAATTAACAAATACATGGGATGTTCCTACATTCACAAAGATAACTTTCTCTTTCTTGACCAAACAAGGCAATGCCTTCACAGGAACTGTCACACCCTTATTTACTAATATGTTAGCCCAACCTGCCAACCAAGAAGGTGAGGAACCTAGCAATGCTAGTGGTTCTCAGCAAACTCCTTCTCACCAGAGTTCCCATTCCTCAAAAGATTCTCAATCTTCTTCTCACAATATTAGTAATCAACCAAATTCAGATGAGATGATCCATACACCTGCTGCTTCCATTGCTGCTAGTGGTTCACCCTAAGCATAGGCACTAGAGGTGGTTGATGTTGCAAATTCAACTGCTTTGTGCACTAGCTTGTCCAAACAAGTACTGGTGTTGCAAAAGGAAAAGCTTGTCCAAGACAAGAAAATTGCTGAATTGGAGGCCAGCCTAATCAAGTTAAATAATAAGGTATCCCCTTGGATGAGGCAAAATAGGTCTATTCAGAAAGCTGCTCTTAAGAAGCAAAGATTCAGAAACCTCAAGAAAAGGCAACTGAATGCAACCAAACAGAGGAGGAATTATGAAGAACGACTACCTTCTTCTGATATTCAAACAAGGGTCTCTGGAAATGACATCAACTTTGAAGCTGATGATGATGTCATTGGGAATTATGAAGATGGAAATGGTTTAGAGACTAGTGTGGAAGAGCCTACTAACATGGAGCTTTAACAAGAAGAACCACAACCTACTCACGAGGAACCACAAATTGAAGAAATGTTGGTAACTCAGCCAGAGCCACAACCTTAATCACCATAACTTTAAGTTAATTGGAGTAGTTTCTATGAGAAGCTATAGGAGATTAATATCCAATTTCCTATATCTTCAACTCCACCACAAAGGCAATTCTGATTTCACAAGAAACAGTCTTTCCAAGTACTATCAAGATCAAGAGTGAGCTATGGATCAGACAAGACTGAGGAGTTACAAGTTGAGAAGATAGCTTCAGTAGAAGAAAAGGTATATGGAGATACTCTTGTGATTGAAGAAACAAGTGTGTCCTACACTGGTGAAGTCAACATTATGGAAGATCCAAGTACTACTAGGCCAACTAAGTCAACTGCAAGTACTGCTGACATTGTTGAAGACCCAAGTACTGTTAAGCCAACTAAGCTGACTGCAAGTACTGCTGGTGATCAGCCTTCACTAGAAAGTCAAACTCTGTTAACCTCAAAATATTGAGTCAAACAAGAATGTTCGGTCATAGGTTTCTATTGTATTATTTATTAGAACGTTGTAATAAGTAGTTATTTAGTCGTGATTCACGGGCTTGGATTTAAACTAATTAGAGTCCAAAATACAAGCCCGGCCCAATATATAGTCCATTAAAGCCCGCATGTGGGTGGACTATATATACTACCCTCCTAGCATGTTAGGAGGGTGGATGGTCATTTGTAATTTCTCACTTCTCTCTAATCTAATCTCACCAAGTTCACACACTTCTCTCTCTTTTCTCTCTCTAGTTTCTCTCTCTAAAATTCATCTCATTTCTACCTTTCTTTCTTTAAATTCGTGTAGTATATCACGCATATATGAGGGACAACAATTGGTATCAATCGCCACGGGGTAGATTTGTTATTGGTTGTTCTTCTTATATTTGATTCGTGTGATTTCTTCCATAAATCAACTCGAATTCAAATTTTTTTGTGGTTTTCGTGTTCTTTATCTTGCTACAAATCATCTATATACTTGTTGTAGAGATTTGGTTGTTTTGTTTTGGTAAAAATCACGAATTTGTTGCCTAAAAGTTGCTAATTTGTTGCCTAAAAGTTGCCAAAAACCGTTGCCTAAAAAGTTGGAAGAAAAAGCACCATTATTGCGACAGCTTGAATTTAGGAAAGGAGAGTACGATTTCGATCGCAATAACCCTAGGGTTTTACTTTGCGATCAGTTGCGATAGCCCCTTATTCCGATCTGCACATTCCGATCATTATTGCGATCTGGATTGCGACGGATTTTAAGGCAAATCTTGAAACGTTACTCTGCCCACATTGCGACAGCCACATTCCGATCTGGGATTTCGATAGGTACACATTGCGATCTGAACATTCCGATCTGGGATTTCGATAGGTACACATTGCGATCTGGACATTCCGATCTGGAGGATTCCGACAGGTGCACATTGCGATCTAAAGGACATTCCGATCTAAGAAACATTCCGATGGGTATTCCGATGGCACATTCCGATGGATATTCCGATGACATGTTTTCGCTAAATTTTGTTTGAGTAATTTTTAGACTTAGCCACCATCTAGACTAGTTTCAGAATATCGTTTCCACGAAGATCAAAAAAAAAAAAAAAAAAAAAAAAAAAAAAAAGAGTTAAAATTTTTTCGTCAAGTAAATTCAAATTTTTTCCATACTAGTTTTAGGACATTTCTAGCTCGATTTCAAATTTTGGCGATTACAAAATTTTTGGACTACCGTTTTTGTCGGACTGGAGAATTTATTGTCGGCCTGGAGAAAAATTGCAATTTTCGGAATTTAAACCACAACAACAATCACAACAAATCTACTTAAGATCCATATTCACTTCATCATTTCAGAGAATATTGAGATGGATTCTACTGCAGAATATCGTGTGACGAACAACAACATCATGGTCGCGGGTAATAAAGAGAGACCACCAATGCTTGTGGCTGGTCGATATGCTCAATGGCAATCACGCTTTCTTCGCTATCTTGATACAAGACCTAATGGTGATGCCTTGAGACAATGTATTAACAATGGCCCATATGTTTTTTCTGAAATTGATGTTCCTTATACACCAGCCACAGACACATGTCCAGAAGTACCTGCAACAAAGAAAAAGGAAACTTTATCTGACCTTACACCCGAGAAACGTGCTTGGCATGATGCAGAAAAAGAAGCGATCTATATGATCCTAAGTGGAATTGGAGATGATATTTATTCCACAGTCGATGCATGTCCTACAGCACAAGAAATGTGGACGGCCATTGAACGCTTGCAACAAGGAGAGTCTCAACAAGCAAGATGTCAAAACAAACTTGTTTTGGAACTTTGGTAAGTTTACTGCATTGGATGGAGAATCAATTGAGTCCTATTATTCAAGATTTTACAAGATGATGAATGATATGACAAGAAACAACTTGGAAGTCTCCACCATGCAAGTCAATGTGCAATTTCTACAACAACTCCAACCAGAGTGGACACGTTTTGTCACTTTGGTGAAACAACAGAAGCAGTTAGACAAGGTAAACTATCACACTCTCTTTGATATCTTGAAACAATTTCAGCATGAAGCAAATGAGATTCGAGCTGAACGAGTTGCAAAGACGGCTAATCCACTTGCTTTATTCACTACCACTCAAAATGTCCAAGATCATCGATCTCGTACTCCTAAGCCATACTCTAGCCCATCATCCTCACCACGATATTCCACATCATCTAAGTATTCATCTTCCACAAAATCTCGAGGTAAAGCGCCAAGAGCACCATCACCACCATCTGAGTCCTCATCTGAAGATAGTGATGAAGACCAAGCTCAAAAGAACCGAGAGATGAAACAACAAATTGCTTACATAATGAAGACTTACAAGAAAATCTACAAACCCACCAACAACAATCTTCGCACATCATCTAACACAAAGAACCGATATGTTGAGAGTCCTCCAAGGTATGACACACGTCGACGTGGTGAAAGTCCTTCTAGGTATGATCGTCATAATCCAACACATGTTGAGGGTTCTGCAAGATATGATCGACAAACTGCTAAGTATGATGCTCAGAGGATTGCTGCTGCTACTGGGAATAGGGAAACGGTTGGAAGTCAAGTGGTTCAGCAGAGTGGGATTCAATGTTTTAATTGTCAAGGTTATGGGCATATGGCAAAAGAATGCAGGAAGCCGAAAAGGGTTAGAGACTCCAGCTATCACAAGGAAAAGATGCTGCTATGCATGAAAATGGAAGCAGGGGTCAAACTGTCAGCTGAGGAAGGAGCTATGCTTGATGACACTGATGATGAAGCCTCCGACCAGGAATTAGAAGCACATTACTCGTACATGGCACATGTTGAAGAAGTTCTCAAAGTCACTGAAGATGACAATGGTCCTATCTTTGACACTGAGCCAATCGATAAGGTACACAATACTGATGAATATAATGTGTTTGGTGATATTCCTGAGCATAGTGATCTACCCAATGCCATTAATGACACGTGTATGATGGAAACGGTTGATAGTAATACCACACCCGATTCATCAGACATGTGCAATAATGAGTCTGAGGATGATCAACATGCAAATGAATATGATGAAGAGGAACGTATTGCGCTTGCTAATTTAATTGCTACTTTACAAAAAGATGTCACTGAAAATAAAAAGAGTCAAAAGCAATTAAAGAAGGCAAACGCTACGCTCACTCAAAGCTTTGAAGAATGCAAAGCTGCTCTTATCAAATCTACTGAGATGACTGAAAGCTATAGAGATGAGCTCCTTCAGAAAACCAAAGAGCTTGAGGGGTACAAGGGAAGTGCGTTAAAAATTCAAAAGGACGATTTTGAAAACAAATATAATACCACTCTTGAGTTATTAGCTAAAGAGAAGCGTCAATATAATGTTTTCTTAATGGATGCACGTCAAAAAACGTACCTTGCCAATACCAAAGTTAATGAACTTGAACAAAAGCTCTCTATGACCACTACTGATTCTGCTAAAATTCTAGAGGATAAGAAACAAGAGGTAGATGCGTTAAAACAAGACTTCAAAAGTAGATATGATAAAGAAACCGAAAAAGTTACAAAACTAGAAGCACAAGTCGACTTTTTGAAGAACGTTGTTTATAAAACGCATGATTCTATTCAATCCGTAAGAATGCTAGCACCTCCATCGATGTTTAAGGGTCAAGCTAGCTTTGCAAGTCCTGAGTACCTTGCCAAAGCTCAAGCTGCGAACCCGCATCTTTATCTTGATGAGACTGAAAGGACAGATCTTGATTGCATGCCTCTAAGTGCCAATAGTGAAGAGACTGCCCTTTGGGATGCTGATAGTCAACCATCAGTTAATAAGGAGTTTGTGAAACCATATAATTATGCTTATGAGAATAGTCTTTATGGTCTGTTCCACAAACAAACTCAGAAATCTCGTGAGGAAGTATTTTTAGAATGCAGGGAAAAGAGAATTCAATGGAAGAAAGCGTTTGCCACTAAGAAAACAAACGTTTCTAAGTTCATCAACTACTTGCCCCTAGATGCTTCTAAAAGCAAGAGTAGGCAGATATTTGGGTTTCTTACTCATTACATAGATAATATTAAGTCCATTATTGATAATGATTGGAAACAACGACAAAATGACGAGTGGAAGAAACCAATTCCTCAAGACATAACTGTGCTTGTCAAACAAATCTTAATACCGAACGCGGCCACACTAAAAGAAAATGTTCTTAAATTCGAAAGCTTAATTCGGTCTGAAATGTTTGATGATTTACAATATGTTGAGTCTCTTGAGAAAGAAATTGATAATCTTCAAATGGACAAGTCCGTTTTCTCTGATGAATATGATTTACTCTTGCAAGAATGCGTTTCTAAAGATATTATGTGTGCTTATTTTACATCTTGTGCCGATATTGATGAATATTCTGAAGTTGCATGCCAATATCTTGATAAGCTCAAAGAATGTGAACGTCTTGAAATTGAGCTTTCGAAACGTAAAGAAAATGTTGACAAAAAGGCTTTTGAGTTACTTCAACACAAAACTGATTTCCTTCAAAAACATTGTCATTCACTTGAACTTGCTTTGCAAAAAGATGTTGGTCGTTTTCCACATGATAATAAATTGCAAGAAAAACTTTCGCAAACATTTCGAGAAATGAATGAACAGAATTTGGAAATTAAAGGGTTGAAAGCTCAATTACAAGACAGGGACAGAGCGATAGCTGAGTTGCAGAAACTTATTGCTAAAATGGGTGGGAAAATTGTGGAACCTAGCATTAAGAAAAATGTTGTTAGACAACCTAATGCCTCTAAAGAGAATAGATCCTCTATCTTGGGAAAACCATCTGCTTTATCTAATTCCTCGTTTGCAAAACCTGTGTTTGCCCCCAAGATGGATGGAAAGGAAAGGTTACCACAAGCTCAACCCATAAGGAATCATGTAGCACCAACCGTTAAGCACAATAATGTGATTAAACCAGGGATGTATAGAATGCCCACTAAGCCCACAAACAAAGATACTCACTCGCCTCAGACTTCTAGAAACACTAATATTCGTGTGTCTTCTACTACAGGAATAGTCTCCACTACTAGTGTTAGCCGGCCTCAGCTTAAGAGCACTCAAGAGAATGATAAGGTCTGGAAACACAAGAATCAAGGGAAGATGAAGCAAGTAGAAGAACACCCTAGGATTTTCAATGTTTCTAAGAATAAAACGTCTGTAATCGCGTGTCATGACGATTTGAATGATTCGACTTTGAATGCTATGAATGTGAAATTTGTTTGTGTCAAATGTGGCAAGTGTGCTAATGCTAATCATTCTATGTGTGCTATAAATAAAGTCAAAGGCGTAGATACTAGAACTAAGAAGCAAGTTGCAATGCCTATTAGAGCTAGTAAACCCAAACGCAAAGTGAACCATTCTGGTGCAACCCCCACTAAGAAAAGTAATGCATCAGACTCCACCACTAAGAATCCTAGAAGCAAAATTAAGGAATTATATGAGTCTGCCAGTAAGTCTTGGAAATGGTGGTTTGCTAATCAATGTCCTCCCGGATATAAATGGATGCCAAAAGTTAGGACAGAAAATGTGAAAACGAGTGTTAGTTTGCCTTTAAATGTTGATAAGGACACTAATGATTCTACTATCACAACTACTGTGGTATCCAATTTAGCAAATGCTCCATCGTGTTCTAACTCTTCTGCAGGTGATACAAATAATTCTCTTCATAATGGACTCCGGATGCACGAAGCACATGACGGGGAATCTCAAGCTTCTAATTAACTTCGTGGAGAAGTTCCTAGGTACGGTCCGATTCGGAAATGATCAATTTGCACCGATCCTAGGATATGGAGATTTGGTTCAGGGGAATATCACGATTAAAAGGGTATACTACGTCGAAGGGCTCAATCACAATCTTTTCTCGGTTGGTCAATTCTGTGATGCGGATTTGGAAGTTTCTTTCAGAAAGAAGACATGTTTTGTTCGTGATTATGATGGGAATGACTTACTTACCGGTACACGGGGTACTGATCTTTATACAATTTCACTTCAAGACACAACTTCATCAACTCCAATTTGCTTCATGGCTAAAGCTTCAACGACTCAGGCATGGTTATGGCATCAACGTCTTTCTCATCTCAACTTTGATACCATTAACTTGCTTTCCAAGAAAGATATTGTGAGAGGCCTTCCAAGCTTGATATTCATCAAAGATCATCTTTGTTCTTCTTGTGAACTTTGTAAAGCTACACGAAGTAGCTTCAAAACAAAGACCACACCAAGCTCTAAAGGACGGTTAGATCTTCTTCATATGGATCTATGTGGTCCCATGCGTGTTCAGAGTATCAATGGAAAGAAATATATTCTGGTAATTGTCGATGATTACTCAAGGTACACATGGACTCACTTCTTGAGGTCCAAGGATGAAACACCCGATGTTCTCATTAGCTTCCTTAAATTGATACAACGTGGTCTTCAAGCTCAAGTTAAAGTGGTTCGTACTGACAGAGGTACAGAATTTTTGAATTCAAATCTGAGAAAGTATTTTGAAGCCGAAGGGATTGAACATGAAACATCTATTGCTCGAACACCCGAACAAAACGGCGTTGTTGAAAGACGAAACCGTACTTTAGTTGAGGCTGCTCGAACATTACTATCCGCTTCAAAACTTCCACTGTACTTTTGGGCCGAAGCCGTGTCAACCGCATGCTACACACAAAACCGCTCCTTAATTATCCCAAGACACGAAAAGACACCATATCACATAATTCATGATCGTAAACCTTCACTCAAACACCTTCATGTTTTTGGATGTATTTGTTACATTATACGAGATGGTGAAAATTTGGATAAGATGAAAGAAAAAGGTGATGCATGTATTCTTGTGGGATATGCAACTCAGTCTAAGGGATATAGAGTGTTCAACAAAAGAACGAAATTGATTGTCGAGACAATTCACATCCGATTTGATGAATCTCAAGAAATGGCACTTGAACAAAGCAGTTTAAGTCCCGATCCACAAGGACAAACGACTTCCGTTCACAACCGCACGGAACTCGGAACTCAAGACCACAGCAATGAACCGTCAAGTTCAAAGCTGGTTCCTAAACATGTTCCTAGAGCTGATATGACAGTCGACACGACAATTGAAGAGTTGGAAATGTTATATGGACCAATGTATGATGAATATTTCACGGGGGAGAAACAAGTTGTATCGAAGTCTTCCGCTGTCACTCATGATAAGAATGATGATACCGATCATCATCAACAAATGGATACAACTTCATCTACTTCAACACGGGTTGTTGCAGATTTACCTCCTCAGAATATCAATTCAACAATCAATCCTACAACATCCACAACTACTGTCATTGCTCCAGTGAACACAAATCAAGCAGACGGTGCATTATCTGACGATGACGAATTTATCAACCCATTCGGTACACCGGTACACGAAACTGGAGAGTCTTCTACTCGCCATGTTGATCCGTCAAATATGCATACGTTTTATCAACGACATCCGTCAACACATCATTGGACCCGAGATCATCCTTTGGTTCACGTAATTGGAAACCCTTCACAGCCTGTTCGTACAAGACGACAACTAGCCACTGATGGCGATGTTTGTATGTTCGCACTCGCCGTGAGTACTGTCGAACCGAAAAACATCAAAGAAGCCATGGCTGATCATGCTTGGATTGAATCGATGACGGATGAACTTCAACAATTTGAAAGACTTAAAGTCTGGGAACTTGTTGACAGACCATACGATGTGACTCCATTAAATCTTCGTTGGATCTGGAAAAACAAGATGGATGAAGAGAATACGATCATCAAGAATAAAGCTAGGCTAGTGGCTAAGGGGTATGGCCAGAAAGAGGGAATTGATTTTGAAGAATCATTTGCACCAGTAGCTCGAATGGAAGCAGTCAGGATTTTTCTTGCTTATGCTGCACATAAGGGATTCACTGTCTATCAAATGGACGTAAAGACAGCATTTCTTAACGGTCCTTTGAAGGAAGAAGTCTATGTCACGCAGCCGGAAGGATTCGTCAATCCTCATTATCCTGACAAGGTGTATCGTCTCCACAAGGCACTATATGGACTCAAGCAAGCTCCAAGGGCGTGGTACGACGAGCTCTCAAAATTTCTGGTATCCAAAGGTTTCTCAAAAGGTTCCATTGATCTAACTTTGTTCACTTATAAATATGGGGATGACATTTTGCTTGTGCAAATTTATGTTGATGACATTATTTTCGGGTCTACAAACCCAAAACTTTCAAAATGGTTTGAAAAAGTAATGCACAGCAAATTTGAAATGTCGATGATGGGCGAACTAAAATTCTTTCTAGGAATTCAAGTTCACCAATCCCCAAGTGGTATCTTTATAAACCAAGCTAAGTACTGTCAAGAGATAATCAAAAAGCATGGTATGACATCATGTGACCCCGTTGGGACACCATTATCAACCACATCCCTAGATGCTGATTTGGAGGGATTACCCATAGATCAAACGAGATATCGTTCCATGATCGGGTCCCTCATGTACTTGACAGCAAGCAGACCAGATATTCATCATGCTACATGCTATTGTGCACGATATCAAGCACGACCCACTGAAAAGCACCTCAAGGAGGTTAAACGGATCTTTCGGTACCTTAAGAATACCATTCACATGGGACTCTGGTATCCGAGGGAAACCGGTTTCTTTCTAACGGCCTATTCAGATTCTGATCATGCAGGGTGTCTTGATACACGTAAAAGTACTTCTGGTGGTGCACAATTTCTAGGTCAAGATAAGCTTGTGGGATGGTCTTCCAAGAAGCAGGATTGCACGTCACTTTCATCAGCCGAAGCGGAGTATGTGTCTCTATCTGCGTGTTGTGCTCAAGTTCTTTGGATGAGAACACAACTCACGGATTATGGCTTCCACTTTGATAAAGTACCTATGTACTGTGACTCAAAGTCGGCCATAGCCATCTCCTGCAATCCAGTACAGCATTCCCGCACGAAGCACATTGATGTCCGATATCACTTCATAAAGGAACAAGTTGAAAGAGGTATCGTTGAATTATACTTTGTTGGAACGGATTACCAATTAGCCGACTTGTTTACGAAAGCTCCGTCGAAAGATAGGTTTGAGTACCTCGTTAGGCAAATTGGTATGAGATGTTTGACTCCAGCAGACCTGGAGATTCTGGCAAAGGTGCCTGCTTGATTTATCTATCAAACATCAACTTGTAAATATCTTTGAAAAAGCAAAATACAAAAATAGAAAACACATAAAAGCAAAACACAAAATTAAAAATCTTTCAAAATCCAAAAATATTCTTCTCGACATGTCTTTCAGTATCGATAATATGGACGTACCTAGAAATGTCGCTCAATAACAACACGGGTGTGTACATAAAGCTCGAATGAAAGTTGTAAATATTTTTCAAAACATGTCATTTCTTCTTTTAATAAAGGAAATTGTCTATTTTGGACAAATATTTCCAAACAACGGGTAGAGCAATCTATCACGGGTTGAGCTTGTCACAAAACATCCAACGTTTTGAGCTCAACACAATGGCTTGTAATCACTTTCAGATTGCAACCCGGATCAATATTCACGGGGGAGTGTACGATTTCGTGCTCTTACCCTTAGCAAAAGAAGTTAAATCTTCTTACACTTGAGTGGATTCGTCAAGACATTCAAAGTCTGTGAACTCAAGTTTATGCTTTAGAAAAACCTCTTCGACAAAAAGAAATAGGATTTTTCAAAAAGCGTTGAACACAATTTTTTCAAGAATTTATCAATGATTATTCAAAATCTTTCAAAAATTGTGTGTTCAACAAACTCCCATCCTCAAAAAGCGAAATGTGGATCATATCCTCATAATGACAATTCAATTGGATCAATTTTTGAGGGGGAGCATTTCAACTTCATGCAAAAGCTTAACACATCTTTCTCCTGGAGATTTCAAGACTATTTTTCAAAATATATTTTAATCAAATTTGGTATCTCTAATATCAAAAGATTTTATATATTAGAGATAGGGGGAGAAAATGTGATTAAAATGTGATCTATAAGACTCAAGCACTTTAACTCTTACCCACATGTGCGAAACACTTTCGATTATCGATGCACATGTGAAGGGGGAGCATTTCTGAAACGACAAAACTAGCAAGGTGTTAAATGTTTTTCAAACACTTTGTTAGAATTTAAAGTGGTTTTCATGGTTACGATCAAATACCCAAAACATCTTTAATTCACGACGTTATTGGTGTCAAAAGGGTGGTTAGGTTTAAGTCCTATGATCCAACCAGAACCGGAGGGATCTTCCCAGGGACAATCCAATAGATTATTAGAAGTCCTTAGGAAAGATGGAGTAGAATGTGAACGTAGCTGAATGCCGACTAAGTACTGATGATAGCACTGGAACAATCACAACAAGGTGCTATTAATGATGTCTTGGTAAGCATTGAAGGGGTTGAAGAATGAAAAAGAAATGTAAGGATAAAGGGTGTAAAGAAAGAAGCCCTCCATACAACTTAGGCAGAAACCGGGTCAACTCATCATGAAGACAAACTCATCATGGACCCAGTGATGGGAAGCACAACCCTTTCCTAGCTACTCAGGCTTCTCTCAAAAGAAGTTTGTTTTATTGTCACGGAGATCAACACGACTTCTATTGACTCTCTCACTCCGAGATAGTTGATATTGAATAGGTGGCATCTGCTCCAGCCTCCGACCACTAAAAGTGCACAAATCGAGTCTAGAGCCAAGAGATCAATCAAATCTCGTTAGGACACACAGATGAAGATCAAGAGAGTCCTACGCTATATCCTTGTGATATTGCTAGAACACTCAGAGTGATACTACTTAGTATTCACAATGATGAGTGGAAATCCTTCCAGTGATAACATCAAACAGCGCTGCGGTAGGTCATATGCAAGATTCTTTATGAATTGAACATATGTAAAACTGAAAAGCAACAGTGGTTTGATTCTGAATTGATTCAAACTCGTTTCAGGTTTCTACGCAATATCTTTATGGTCTTGCCAGAACATTCAGAGTGATATTTATTAATATTCACAGTGACGAATGGAAATCCTTCTAGCGTCAACATCAAACAGCGCTACGGTAGGTAACTTGTGAGATTCTTATGAATCAAACTTGTGTCAACTGGAAAGCAACAATGGTAAGATTCTTTATGAATCAAACTTGTTCCAGGAACTTGAATTGACGACTTTAATCAAGCGGATATTTATCCAATTGATTCACTCTTTATGTTCGCAGTCTTGCTTTGAGACGGTCGAGTAAAGAGAACGGCTAGTACTGCCGCGAAACCCTGTCAAGGAGATTCTTAATTGAATCTACCTGATCACAGGTACGATATTTAATATCGTATAACGGTCTTCACCGACCGGAGGTAAAACGCTACCGATTTAGGATGAATGTCAAAGCCATTCAGTCCGTGTCTATGTTTTGTCTCGAGAAGGTGGCGTCACGGTGTACTCAGCAAAGTCAGATATACACAACCACATATTCATGCCCCAAAGACTTATCCAACAATTGATAGTGTGAGCATGTGGATAAAGACACAAGATTACAAGATGGCAAAGACAAGTCAAGAATGATTTGAAGATCTCAAGACTTAAAGACAAAGTCAAAAGACAACGACAAAGGCTCAAAGATCACAGCATGAAGGAACAAAACTACTGTTACACGTTCAAGACTCATTTATGACGAAATTCATAAATCTCCATTGGAATCCAAATATCAAAGAGGAATGACCTCACATTGGGGGAGATTGTTAACCTCAAAATATTGAGTCAAACAAGAATGTTCGGTCATAGGTTTCTATTGTATTATTTATTAGAACGTTGTAATAAGTAGTTATTTAGTCGTGATTCACGGGCTTGGATTTAAACTAATTAGAGTCCAAAATACAAGCCCGGCCCAATATATACTCCATTAAAGCCCGCATGTGGGTGGACTATATATACTACCCTCCTAGCATGTTAGGAGGGTGGATGGTCATTTGTAATTTCTCACTTCTCTCTAATCTAATCTCACCAAGTTCACACACTTCTCTCTCTTTTCTCTCTCTAGTTTCTCTCTCTAAAATTCATCTCATTTCTACCTTTCTTTCTTTAAATTCGTGTAGTATATCACGCATATATGAGGGACAACAAACTCCTTTTGGAGAGGATGAGACTTTAGCTCAAGTACTGCTTGATCTGGAAGGAAATAGTTCAGCTGAAAGAGCAAGACAAGCAGAGATTGAGAAGAAGACACAACAAGAAGTTCTTGCCAAAAGAGATAAAACTAAAGGTAAGAAAGTTCAAGATTCATAGCCCACTAAAGGTATTGTTATTCAACAGCAAGCTAATGAGGATGAGGAAAGATCTTCCATGCTGAAGAAGAAGTTACCAGAGATTAATCTAAAGGATAAGGGCAATAAGCAGTTACAATCAGAATCTGAAATTAAAGTGATTCATATGATGATATCAACAAAGTCATGTACAAACTTAATCAACTAGACCATGATGAGAAATATGCTTTCAGAGTGCAAGCCCAAATTCATGAAGAAGAATTGCAAGAGGAACTTGCAGCAAAGCACCAATTACTTGAAGCTAGGAGAGTGCAGCAAGAATGGAATATACAAGAGTATGATAGGATTCAAGCTGAACTACAAGCAAGTGAGCTTCTTGCAGACTCATTAATAGCTGAAGAAAGGGATGCTTATGATGAAAAAGAGAAAGAAAAATTGTTGATGATCTGGTAAGGGAGCAACAAAGATTCTTTGTTGAGAAAAGAAGAAGAGAAAGGATTAAGCCTCCAACTACCATGCGGCTTAGGAATCAAATGATGACTTTTCTTAAGAAAGTTAAGCATTTCACTCATGCTCAATTGGTCAAGAAGAATTTTAAGGAAATCAAGGCTTTGTATGAACAACACAAAAGAGCTGAATTGAATTTTGTTAAGATTGGATCTGAAGCAGATAGGATAGCTATTGAAGAAGCAAGAAGACATTTGCAACAACAAAGACAATGTGGAAGTGCTCCTAGGTTTGAGTCAAGTATTGCTGAACATACAAGAACCTCTCTACCTATCAAAACTACATATGTGAGGAAAAGTAGAAAGGAGAAGGTAAGTTTAAAAGGGACAGAGACTGCTCAAAGAATGAATGAAGGAGATAAAACTCAAGGTGTTGATAAGACTGAGAATGTACAAGCAGTACATACACAGTCAACAATACATACTAAAGAAACGGTACATACAAACTTGGAAGAAGGTTTAGTGGAATTTAATGGAACCTCCAAGGGTGTTAAGAGGAAAAGATCAACAAAGAAGAAGTAGAAAGTCAAGAAAAAGGCTAAATCAACAACATAAGATAGTGATGATGATGAGAGCTTAAGAAAGTACTTGAAGATAGTAAATTTTGAAGATCAATGTATTGATACAAAGATTTTAGGAAAGAAGTCATCCATTGCTAGATGTATATACACTATGGATCAAGGACTGGAAGCTCATGGAATACAAAGAACTGATGGCACAACAATAATGTTCAGACTTTTGGAAGATATTCTTCATA
The DNA here is from genome assembly GCA_025667525.1 of Glebionis coronaria. Taxonomy (NCBI): domain Eukaryota; kingdom Viridiplantae; phylum Streptophyta; class Magnoliopsida; order Asterales; family Asteraceae; genus Glebionis; species Glebionis coronaria. The sequence goes on along the minus strand of CM046875.1, from coordinate 631,870,312 downwards.
TTCTTGACAGACAAGATATTCAGATCTTTTCAAGTTAGTTCAAGAAGCCAGTGCAGGTAAAACAGAGGTATCACTATTGTATAATGAATTTCTCTTCATGTATGAACCACACAACTGTGATCAGAAAATGTTGAAGGTATTAGAGAATCAGGTTCCTAGTTACTGGAGATATTATAGGTCATGTGGGTTGCATATTTTGGATATAGATGATGTTACTTACTATATGCTACAAGAGAAGAGATATCCATTTGAGAGAAGATTGTTGGAAAGATGTTGGAACAACAATTAGAAATCTCAGAAGAGTCTGTTGGTGCTTTGGAGTTGATCAGAATGGTTAAACAACAAATCAAGGATTTGGAGCAAGAGGAAGAAGCTGAGAAAGAGCCTTAAGTGTTTGACTTTCAGTCACACTTCACAAATGGTTCTCAGTTCACCATTTTAACACACATAAGAACTGGCTAGTCCATAAGCAAACAGTTTGTGGTAAAGACTTCTCAAATCCGTTGAAAGCTGGTAGTTTGCTACAAAACTATATGGTTCTAACTCACCTTGTTTCGAGACAAAGAGTTGGCTAGTCCTAGACAAATGGTACTAGGTAAAGACATAATCAAATCCATTGATGGTTGACAGTTTACCAAAAATTATAGGGTTATCAGTACACCTTATTCTTTATGAATAAAGTATTGGCTATTCCAGAGGGTATGGCTAAATGGTAAAGAATAAATCAAGTTCGTTGATAGCTGATGATTTGCTAAAAATCATGAAGCCAATACAGATTGGTTCTTGTTGTTAACTGTTTTATTTCAGGTATGAAGATGCAAGCAAAGAAGTATTAAAGAAAAGATACTTAGCAGGTTTTGTCTCATCAAATCAAGACATAAGTTCATGATTCAGAGTTCATAGATTTAACTCAAGAAGACAATTACTGTTGCTGCAAAATCAAATGAATGTTTACAAGACACAAGAAGATCATAGTTTGAAGATAAAGATGATGTTCATAAGACTTGAAGGTTATCTTATCAGAAGAAGATCTACATTGAAGTGTTTAGCTACATTCAATTGGATACAAATACAAATTACCAAGTTCAATCCAAGGTTGAAGAGAGGACTGAAGACATGTATTCTAAATACATTCAGTACAAAGAGAAACAAGAAGACAACGAGTTATCATTCTTGTTTAGGGGAGGATTGTTGGGAATTATTATTAACTATCAAGTATCGTTAGTGTAATTTAAGTACTGTTAGTATCTTTCAAGTATCATTAGTGTTACCGCGGTACATAGTAAGTACTGCTACTTATAAAGTAAGTATTGCTATATTGATTAGGACGAATATATCTTTGTATAAGATATGTCATAGTTATAGTTAGAGTATATCTTATGTGATATACTTAATAGTTAGAATATTGATAATATATCATTTGTGATATAGTTATCTTTATAGAATATTCTAAGGTTTCTAGGGTTCCTTATTCAATAAAAGGAACATAGGTACGATGTCATTTATGTACCTCATTCAAGTCGATTAATAAGAGAATCGAATAGTTAAAAGTAATTCTGTTCTTCTGTGCTTTATAAGTTAGATTACACATAACTTATTTAGCTTGAGTAAGAGTTCTCAAAGTGTTTTTGTTTGATTACAAACTACTATACTAGTTCTTAACAGAATATAGATCCAACCAAAGGGATCAACAATGGAGATATGCTTAGAAGCAAGGATAGACAAAGAAAACACACAAGAAATCACCAAACAAGCTTTTGACCAAAATACATGGATTTTAAAGAAAATCGATGTAGGAGTTGTGTAGAACTAGACACAACGTCATGACACAATGATCCTTCATAGTTCTCTTTTGTTCTTGCTATATTTGAGAGACCCATACATATGAATTATGTAAGCTCATTATGAATAGCAAGAAGCTATGAAATTTTTTTTTGATTGAATTAACAATGCAAAAACATTTCTCGACCATTTTCGAAAGAACTTTGAGAATTTTGAAAAAGGGAAGAGAAGTCTTCCAAAAACAGTTTACGATACTCAAAAGCTCAAAGAAAGAAAAGATCTAAAAGAGAAAAAGACTCGATTAACTAAAATGCATAATTAAGGAATATGTTCCATTAAACCTAGACCTAGACGCAAGAAATTAAAAGGTTCCATCTTAAGTGGCTTAGTGAAGATGTCGGCTAAGTTTTCTACCGAGGGAACCTTCACAATCGAAATGTTCCCCTTTTGAACATTATCCCTAAGAAAATGGTGGCAAATCTCTATGTGCTTAGTTCACAAATGTTGCACGGGATTCTTGCTAAGGTCTATTGCATCCTTGTTGTCGCACATGATGGGAACATCATCAAGAGAAATCCCTTAATCAACAAGCGCTTGCTTCATCCATAGAGATTGTTGACAAGCTTTACCGGCACTCACATACTCGGCTTCCGTGGTGGATATAGCAAGAGCAGTTTGTTTCTTGGAGAACCAAGAAGTTAAACAACAACCCATGAACGTACAAACTCCACTAGTGATTTTCCATGTCCACATAGTCTCCCGCATGATCTGAGTCCGCGTAGACAATGGTTTCTACGCCGGTCTCTTTAGGATACCATAATCCTAAATGTATAGTGCCCTTAATGTATCAGAAGATACGCTTAACCGCTTCAAGGTGAGAGGTTTTGCGAGCCTCTTGGAAGCGAGCACAAAGGCAAACACTAAACATGATATCCGGTCGACTTGTTTTTAGGTACAACCAATCATACCTCTATATTTGGTGTTGTCTACCGACTCACAATCATCATATACAGTGAGTTTAGTATCCGAGGCCATAGGGGTCTTCATTGGTCTAGAGTCTTATAATCCAAATTTCTTTAGCATTTCTTTAACATACTTGGATTGATTAAAGAAAATACCATCGTCTATTTGTTTAATTTAGAGTCCTATAAAGAAGTTAAGTTCTCCCATCATACTCATTTCAAACTCGTCATGCATGATTTTGGCAAAGTCATCACACAATGATTGACAAGTTGAACCAAATATAATGTCATCAACATATATTTGTACGATAATGAGGTGAGAACCTTTCTTCTTTGTAAAGAGTGTATTGTCTACCATCCACATGGTATACTCATGTTTTACAAGAAACGCTTTAAGTCTATCATACCAAGCTTTGGGTGCTTGTTTGAGACCATAAAGAGCTTTCTTAAGCTTGTAAACATGATCAGGTTTCTCAAAATCAATGAAGCCGGGAGGTTGAGCCACATATACCTCCTCATTGATCCAACCGTTAAGAAATGCACTCTTTACATCCATTTGTTAATGCTTAAAGTCTAAGGCACAAGCGTAAGCTAAAAGTATTCTAATGGATTCTAATCTTGCTACGGGTGCGTATGTATCGTCATAATCAATACCTTCTTTTTGATAATAGCCTTGAACTACAAGTTTAGCCTTGTACTACAAGTCTAGCCTTGTTACGAGACACAACACCATTTTCGTCTAACTTATTCCTATATACCCATTTGGTTCCTATGATGGTCGAACTTCTAGGTGGAGGAATAATTTCCCAAACGTCATTAGCAATGAATTGATTCAATTCTTCTTGAATAGCGATGACCCAACTCTCATCCATCAAAGCTTCTTTAACATTCTTTGGTTCAATCAAGGAGACGAAACAAAAGAAGTTACTTTGATTTTAGACTTGAGATCTTAGGGTCCTTTGATTTAATTCGCCTATGACGTTATCGAGAGCATGATCCTTTGACTCCTTAATGTTTACTCCCTTTTCAACACTAAGTTCAACTCCTATGTTTCTAACATCTATGGCATTAACTATGTCTATTTCATCCAAGTCATCATCTACCAAAGGTGGTGTCTTAGATGAAGGAGGGGTTTCATCAAATTTCACGTTAAGTGATTCTTCAATTACACCCGAGGTTCTATTAAGGACTATGTAGGCTTTGCTAGTTTGAGAATAACCTAAAAAGATAACTTCGTAAGACTTTGGGTCAAACTTGGTAAGGTAGTCTTTGGTGTTAAGAATGAAGCACTTGCTTCCAAACACCCTAAAGTATTCGAATGAGGGCTTCTCACCTTTAAGAATATCATAGGGGGTCATTCCTAGAAAAGGTCGAATAAGAATTCGGTTGAGAATGTAGGTCGATGTGTCCACGGCATTGCACCAAAATTTTTGAGGCAAATATTGCTCATTTAACATCGTCCTACTCATCTCTTGGATGTTCCTATTCTTCCTTTCAACTACCCCATTTGATTGTGGAGTGCGAGGAGCCGAGAAGTTATGGTTAATACCATGAGCTTCACAAAAGGCACCGAATTGCACTTCATTATCAAATTCCCTACCATGATCCGTCTTAATAGAGACAATTGAACATCCTAGTTGATTTTGAATTCTTCGACTAAAGGTTTCAAAGTGATCGAAAGCTTCATTCTTAGACACCAAAAATCTAGTCGAAGTGAATCTAGAGAATTCGTCAACTATAACTAGGGTATAAAGGTTACCTCCATAACTTCGTATGGCGGAAGGTCCAAAGAGATCCATATGTAGGAGCTCTAAGCACCGAGAGGTCGAAACCAGATTCTTGGATTTGTGACTTGAGTGAACTTGCTTCCCAATTTTTAAAGCATCACAAAAGTGACTATCAAACTTCATCTTGGGGAGATGTCATACCAACTCCTTAGAGACTAAAGATTGAATTAAACGCATATTAGCGTGACCTAATCTCCTATGCCAAAGAGTAGAACTATCATCTAAAGTCGCTAGACATAAGTTGTCCTTGGACTTCCTATTAACCTTCATGACATAAAGCCCATGCTTTCTAACACCTTTTCCAATGACTTTTCCATCTGTTACGATTTCACTATCATATTCCGAAAAGATGACCTTACACTTATTGTCACAAATTTGACCTATACTTAGAAGGTTAAAACCTAAGTTATCTGCGTGCTCTATAGTGTCTATAGTCATAGAGTCAAGAGAGACCGTACCTTTGCCAATGATATTACACGTCGATTACTTGCGAATGTAACGTTACCTCCATCATATGCTTTGTAGTGCGAGAACAAACTTCGATTACCCGTCATGTGTTTAGAACAACCACTATCCTTAATCTACTCGTCGGGCTCTAAATCGATTCCTATGCATATCTAGGTAACATAACACAAGATCAAACATTTGGTCCCCAATATCTCATGGGTCCAAAATTGTTAGTTCCAAACATCCCTTGCATTTGGTTGGGATGCATGAATGAAGGAGACATTCTCCATGGGGTAAAGTATTGTTGTTGAAAATTATTCCAATTCATATGGCCCTTTTGTTGTCCATAGTTTCCCCTAGGGTCTTTGATCTTGATCTAGAATTATTATTATTCCTCCTAGGTGTTGGAGTTTTACTTCTAGGTCGTGATTTAGCTTGATCATCTATTTTTGGCGTAGGTGTTCTACTTCTAGGTTTAGATTCATTTCGTACTCTTGGAGGAGTAGATGTTTGTCTAGATAAGTTTCTAGTTCCCATTAGAGGTTTAGTCAAGGGCTTGTAGAATTTATCTAGAGTATATTTTTCAACTATAGGTACTTTGACCTTGTTAATAAGAATATGTTTTGGTCCTTCACCTAAAATAGACTTTTCAGAAAGTTCAGGATTTTCACAAAAATCTTCTTCTAGCCGCGGTTCTTCAGCTCCATTCGCGGTTCTATAGCAATAAGGAAACGCCCCATATATTGGAGAACCGCGTACAAGGGAGTGTTTTTTTGAAAACCTAACTTATTTTGGTTCACTAGTTGATGCTTCATTAGTGTTATATCCTAACCCAAGTCTTTCCTTAGAATGAATTTGTTTGTTTAACATATCATCAAGAGCATTAGTACCTCTCATGAACTTTTCAATTCTAATGGAGGTGCTCTTAAGCTTTTCATTTTCTTGTCTAAGGTTTTCACATTTTAAGCATACAAGATCTACTTCTTTGTTTTTCTCAAGCTTAGCTAATTTCACTTTTAGCTCACTAATCTCATTTTCAAGCTTAGTTCTAGTTGATTTTAGGACTGTGTTCTTTTCAATGAATTTAAGACTAAGCTTATGCAAGTTATTGTATTGACCTTCTAATACACTATCATCTTGAGAAGGACTATTATTGCTATAATACTCAGTTTCGGAATGTACCTCTTTGGAAGTGTGAGCCATGAGACACTTCTCATCTTTGGGGTTGTCATCAACATCTTTACCGCTATCGCTCCATGAACCTCCAACAAACACCGTGTGGTTCTTGTCGCGTGAAGGCTTAGGACAATCACCGATGAAATGATTTGGATCACCACATCTAAAGCGTTTCCTATCACCTTTATCATCTTTGGCAAATCGGTTTTTGGAGAAGGGTTTCTTGTCGTTGTTCGGTTGCCTCACATATTGACCTCGTCTTTTAAAGAACTTCTTAAAGTCTCTAACCGCCATGGCATATTCCTCATCATCACTATCCGATGAGCTTTCATGGTCACCTTGCGCCTTCTTGGCCTTGAGTGCAAGAGACTTTCTTTCACTCTTAGTTTTCACCATTTCCGAGTCATTCAAAATTATCATCTCGTGAACCTTCAAGTTACCAATGAGTTCATCGAGTGATAATTTGGCGAGATCCTTTGATTCTTCAATCGTCGTGACTTTAGCTCTCCACTTTGGATGCAATGCCCTAAGAAACTTTCTAACATTGTTCTTTCTAGAAAAACCTTCATCAAGTGCTTTTAGACTAGTAATAATAGTGTTAAATCTAGCAAATACACTATCAATAGTTTCATCCTCTAAGATGACAAATTGTTCATATTGTTGAACAAGAAGATCGATTTTACTTTCTTTGACTTGGCTATTACCTTGGTGCATTACTAAAAGAGTGTTCCAAATATCTTTAGCAATTTCACACATAAAAATCCTTTCGTACTCATTCTTTGGTAAAGCATTATAAATAACCATTTTAGCCTCATTATTTTTAGCAAGTTTCCTTTTAGTATCATCATTAGCTTTGTCAAAAGTTACTATCTCTTTGCTTTTAGAAACATCATTATATTGATATGGAAAAAAATCATCATTGGTAATAACATGCCAAAGATCTAAATCTTTTGATTTCACATAAGTCTCAAATCTATTTTTCCAATAAATAAAACAATCAGTTTCAAAAAGAGGTGGTCTTTGCATGGATTTCCCTTCTAGATACTTGTTGGAATCCATAGATCGATTCAAGTTTTAAAATACAATAAATTTTAAAAAGGCTTGAGCAACCACTCTCCGATACCAATTGTAGAAACTAGAAGGGGGGGGGGGGGGGTTAATAGTTTCTTAAGTTTACTTGTTAAAGATTGGTTTTAAAAAATCTTTTTTAAAAACTTAGACTTGAGTATTTATGTGAAACCTTCTTATACACAATATGAACAAGGTATAGTGCAACTAAACTAATAATCACAAGTATAAAGAATAATGAATGTAAAGAGATAAAGGAAGGAAAGATCAAACCAAACACCAAGGATTTATAGTGATTCGGCAACGAAGCTCACTCCTCGTTCCTACTCCACTCCTCGAGTACTCCTTACTCAAGAGTTCACTAATCAACAAGCTCCTTAAGGTGGAGAAACCGTACACAACGTCGCTTAACCAATTTCCGACTCTAAGCTAAAAGTAGAGGCATAATCTTATCTAGGACCAATCTACACCAATATACTTTAAGGATCAAGTATTAACCTTAGTACATACACAACTTCCAAATAGACACAACTACTTGGATCTTCACAACAATGACACAACAATGAATAAATAAGTTTGAATTTTCAATGGATCTTTGAGGTAGACACAACACATCAAGGATGATAGTGTTCTTCTCTTTGCACTTTGAGAGGAAAAGATGAGAGGAGAACGATTCACTTTTAAACAAGTAGTAATCAAACAAATGATCAAGGATTTGAGTGATTTAAGAAGTATGAAAGAATCTCGAAATGTATGAGCAAAATAGGTGAACTGAAAGTCTGAGAATGGTCCACTATTTATAATACAAACATCCAACGACTATATCTGCCCGCGGTTCCTTATTGGAGTCCGCGGTTCCTTATCGGTAAGGAGCCTCTATAGGAGCTAAGGAACCACCTGCATAGATTCTGCTCCCTTTTGTCTTTTAGTGGATTAGTTTGTATCTGGTAATTAAAATATCCTGAAAGGATATTCCAAACCAAGATAGAATATGTCATTTTCAAATTTCAAATTTTCAAATAATTAATTTAATAAAACATTTTCTTAAAAAGAAAGTTTAATAAAAAAAACCTGTCACACTTAATAAAAAATGAGTTTTAAGAAAAGATTAAATCCTTGACCACTTAATTAGGATGAGTACTTGTTTGCTCATACCTTAAGTGAAACTGGTTGAAATGAAAAATACTTGAACTCAAAAATTCGTTTTTCGTTGTTTTCGTAAATGCTTGTTTTTACATATTGTCGTAATCAAAACAAAGCGAGACCGAAAAATGCAAGTAATGTTTTTAGGCATCATTGCATTAACACATTATACATTGATTTTTTAACAAATAAAGAAAAGCATATTACATTAGTTTTTTTATAAAGAAGTCTAAACAAAGGTTTACTGAAGAAGTCTAAACATTTGAGAAACACATGCACTTTCCATAATACATATGCAAAAAAGAAATTTTAAATAACTAAATGCATGTTTACTTTAAGTTTTTTTAGTGATAAATGTTTATCAACTTTGTCAAAATCTTAAAGAATTAAGGGATATTGGTTTTAGAATGTAGCTTTTATCATGTTCGAAATAAGGGCAACTCGCAAACCGTCGACAACTTTGCCAACATTACTCTTTGTGTTCATATCATTTTATACGAACAGCAAACTACTCCGTATATCTTTATCATTTTCATATTGCCACTGTTTTTCTCTTCATAGGCTGTCGTGAGTCCCGTTCTTTGTTCTTCACAGGTACAAGTTATTGGATTGTTGGTCAAGTACACTAAGGTATAAGTTTCAAGTTTCTACGAAAGTACTGAGATTAATAAATGATGTCACCGAGGTTGCGGCCGAGACATACTTGGTGTATTCTCACACTAAAATGATACTCCGTATATTGTCATATAAATCAATCACGACTTACATAACCTATATGTATACAAATACTAGATTGGATAATCTAGATTAGTTGTACATTATATTTTCTTTCTGTTTAATATAACGCACATGACATTTTAGGAAGAAAATATTTCGAACTTTTTTTGGGCAAAATGATCCGCAATGAGACGCTAATCTTCTACCTAAGTTTAAAAGGGATAACAAATTTATCAAGAAATCTTAAATTCCTTTGTTTATAAGTTTCATTTTGATTCTCTATAGTTTGACAAGAAACTTTATAGGTGAAAAGCTTAGAACCATAAAATATCACAAAATACACGCAAAGATCAAATTCTGAAAATTTAATAGTTAAATAAAAAAGAAAAATAATAGGTTACATAAACCCATAAAAAGTGATAAGTTTACAGAATTTTTAGATAAATTTCCTTATAAACATATGTTGTGTTTATTCAATTTGTGACACACGTTTTTTAAAAATATACATAGGGGATTTTGGTGACTGAGTGCAATGTGTCTGATGAGATTTATGTGTAAGAGGAGGGTAAGGATGGTCAACCCCGGGTGATGCGCTCATGATTCAAAGATAGACGGAGGATGATGGTTACATTGTTTTGTCAATGATGGATGATCTTATGCCTTCTCATCATCTTTTATAGGTTTATTATTACGCATAATGCAATATTTTTGGGTCTCCATGTGACAACCAAAAACCGAGGTCATTGCTTAATCTTATTTTACGATTATTTTTGAAATTTTTGGATGAGTTTGAACTATTTTTATTTTTGGAGGTTTAAGTTTAAACCGATGTTGGAAGGTCTATATTTAATATTTATTAAGTATAAGGAGTATTAGCAAGCGTGATGTCGATGGATGCCAAATATTTTATGTCTTATTGTCGGTTGTTCGATTTTTGTCATTTTTGAGGTTTTATTTTAAATGACGTGTTAAGTCGAGTCGAGAGTCGATATTATTATTTTTGAGGTACGTTTTAAATTTTTAAAAGTATCTTTATGAAACCCGAGCCCCGTAAATATTTTCAAAATTGACTAATAGTTATTTCCCGCTTTTTAGCTAACTATTATCATTTTTAGCCACAACTTTTGCCAAATTGCAACGAAGGTCCCTCCTCCACTATATATAAAGCTTAAACAAACACACACTCTCATTTTCTCCACTAAAATTTTCTCCATCTCTTTCTTTCTCTCTCTATATTGCCGAAACACACACCACCACCCCAAATCCATACAATTTTCAATTTAACTCAAGTTTGAGGATGAATTAAGATAAACTAATCATAGACCCACTCTTAGAATTGATCAAGGATCACATTGGTGTAAGAATTTTATACATGCAAGGCATTTTTATTTTCTTGATGTTGGTAGGTAGAAACCATGATCATGCATGGTGTTCTTGCCATGATCCATGGTGGTTCTTGCAAGAATCTTTGTTAAAAACTTCATTTTTATTCAAAGGTTTTAATTTTGATAATGATTTAGATGTTATGGTTCATATATGACGATGTTAGGGTATAGTAATGATCATTTCTATGGTTGGTTTTGATCAAAAAGTTGATTTTGTACAAGATTTTGGTAGTCATTTTATAACAGTAAGTAAAGTGTAAAATCCGAATTTTTATCTTTTGAAAATGACTTAAATTATAGCCTAGGGTTGTAGATAAATTTATTAGCTTCGATTTGATATAAGGTAGAGCTTCTAGCTCTAAACGAGCGCGAAGTTATGATGTTTTGAATGATCGTGTACCGGGAGATGAGTATCGGCACTACAAATAGTTGTTGTCGATATTTGGATCGAATCTCGGAGACTCTAAATGGAAGTTTGAAAAATGTAACCTACTGATAATGAGGTGTTTACCTTAGAGGTTGAGTTTACTTTAAAACCCGAGTGTCGGTTTTGTAAACGGAGTCGTTTAAAGTTAAAACGGTTGTATGAAAAATTAACGTAAATCTGTCCGGATTTTGTAGTTTGAAAATGAGTCGGGTAAAGGACTTTAAAAGTAATTTCATTTGAAAAACTTGTAGGAGGACTTTCTATATATAGTAAGTTAGTTTATCGAGTCGTTTCATAAACGGTTGACGAGTTTTAAAGGGGTACATAAGCTAGTACATGTAGTATGTACCGGCGGACTTTATTAAAAGTATAAAATGGTAAAGTAAATGTGTAGTAAAGTATAATGAAGTTAAGTATATCGTTTTCTCTCGAGTTTATTGTGACTTTATGAGTTTGAGTTTGATGTTGTTATGTATTATTTATTTCTCGAGTCATTATTAATGAACGCGCCTTATTTGATAGGTAGCGGTTCTCGTGTTTGAAAGGCATCCATTATCATCGACGATCGTCTCGCTATATCTCTTATACTAAGGTGAGTCTGTAGCCTCGCTTTTTATGCTAGCTACTAAATGTTTTATATCCGCGAGGGGGATACATGCTATTTGAAAATAAATGAACACAAGTCATGAGTAATTGTTGGACCCGAATGTTGCCTAAAGTTGATTTCATTGTATTGAGTAACTTGTTGCTAAAGACCCTAAATTCATGAGCCGTTAACTATCTTCTGACTTGATGTTGTGAGTCGGGATTAGCCGCTTATTCTAATAATAGTACTATTGGGTTGACCACCCTATCTGAGACCAGGGCATTACGTTGAGTAACCCGCTGGGAAGGATAATTTTACGTGAATAAGATTGTGTTATTCTAGCAACTGATACCCTAGAGGGCAATGGTTTTATTCTAGTCATGCCGACATTTGGCGTGGGTGACTATTTGGTTAAGGGGTCGGTGTCATGAGCTTAAATACAATGTTTATTTATTATTATTAATATTACCTTGAATATAGATTGTGTGTACGACAATTCTATAAATGATTATGATTGATTTTATTCTTGTGTTCAAATGTGATTTGATAAACCTATAGAGTCGCTCAACATTATTGTTGACTCGTTTTATGCATGTATTTCAGGTAATAGGAAGTGATGGAGCATGGAGCTTTGCTGTGGAGGTTGTGGCTTGGCTTTTGGAAGAATGTTGGTCTAAAAACTATTTCTACCCTTTTACTGTTGAACAATTTACTTTATGTTGATGTACTGTACTAAACTTGTTGGTTGTTGGTCGAGATCCATGGGGACTAAACGCTTTACTCTGGTGTCGTGTCAGTACAATCATGGGATGAAATTTATGTTTTAGACCTTTTATGAAAATCATGTTTATATTTTGTGTGAACGTCTTACTTTTGAGTCGTTCAATAAGCCTTGTGTGATGATACTTGTGTCTAGCACCCACTTGTGTATTTCCGCTGCGCAATGTAAATTAGGGGTGTTAGAGATTGGTAATCAGAGCTGTAAGTTATAGAGAACTGGGTCGATTTTTAAAATTGTCCTAAACTATAACTTTGGTGTCGAAAGTATTTATTCTTCAAAAGCACACAACTCCTCTACAACGCTCCGATAAGATCACTTTTAGTTTTGTTTTGCGTTGTAGATGTATCCCTTATAACTGAAATGATTTCCCGAGTATTTATTAAGTAAATACTACGATATTGTATTGGAATTACTGAAAGTACGCTGAGTGCTTGTCAGTATCATATTTATTTTTTTCGTGAGCATTGCATAAACATCATTTGCATTGTGTTGCATAGCATGGATAATGTATGACATTTGCATACTAATTATTATTTTATTAACGATGACCTTAAGTATCCTTAAACCCTTATAATTGTAGAAAATGGTTGGTTTACCTCGTGAGGATGGATGGATTGATATGACTAATGTAGTGGATGGTGAGGAAGTGGATAACTTTGGTGCTAGTGACGATGAGGAGCCTTTTGAGTTTTTAGATGATGGGATTCCACTTACTGCAGTTGGTCAGACAGAGCCTGAGTTGATACAAGGTAGTTATGTTCCAAGGGTTAATGTTGTGCCACAGACTGTTCCAGATTGTCAGCAACCTGTTGTTCGTTCTTCGACTCCTACTTGTGATGCTTATATTAGCAGTTTGCCTGGGATTGCATTTGCTAGGGGTGATGATCCTGTTGAGTCGAGTAGTGCTCGATCTATTCATGATGGTATTCCTAAGGTTTATTGTCTAGGTCCTAGGTCTTATGATGATATTTTCTGGTTTCTTAAGAAGTTTGATACGTCCTTGTTTGAAAGGTATTTGGTTGAGACTCGTGTGATTAGGAGGTTTGAGCAGAATGAGAAAAAGTTTGACAGGTTTGTTTGTAGTGTGAGGAGATCAGAGTTTGTTAGGGCAAGGGAAATGGATGAGGTTGTTAGATTAAGATCTATGGTGTTGAATTTGAGTGGGCAATTTGAAAGGTTACGTAGGGAGCAAGAAAGGAATGCAAGGTTGAGTGTATGGGGTTTGCCGATGAGATCTTTTCCTAGTCGAGGTGTTGTAATTCGTGATGTGCCGAATCAGGTTGAAGCTCGAGTGTTGGTGAAGACAAGTGAAGGAAGTAGTCGTAAGGGGAAGGAAAAAGTGGAGGAAGAATCTGAAGATGATGATAGCAGCAGTGATGACGAGCCGGTGTACAAGAAGTTGAGGGGATCTGATGTTTAGTCCTTTATGTTGTTTTTATTTAGTCTTGTTGTAATAGAACTTATGTAGACTCGTACTGTAGTTTGTGATGAAACTTAATGACTTTTAAGTTTGCTGTGATGAAGGATTGTAGTGACATTACTTGTCACAATTTTGTGGAGATTTTCCAGAGCAATCCAAAATTACCTTCATGACTTATGATTTGTCTTATTAGTTCTCGTGTGAATTGGTTAATGATTCATTGTGAATTGTGTTGTTGGTGCATGTAGTATCCATGTTACATCTTGATAGAGAAATCCTTCTTCTTATCTTGATATGAATACTTACTTGTTCTTTTTCTGTTATGGTTATACAGGAAGGAGTTGGGAGGCATTTTTCTGACTTTACTAAATTATTGTTTGGTTAGTTTCCTGTAAACATGCCGCCTAAATTGACGACTGCTATTGTTAATACCATGATTGAGCAAGCTATCGCTAGAGCTTTAGAAGCTGAACGTGCTGCGAGGAACCAAGAGGTTGAGAATAGGAATGCTGCTGGTCAGGTTGGAGGGAATGTTGAAAATCAGGTTGGAGGAAATGCTGATGAACAAGCAGAAGGAAATGCTACGGGACAAGTTGGAGGTAATGCTGCTATTCAGCAGATTCAAAAGGAATATTCTTATGCTAGTTTCATGAAATGTGGACCTACCCAATTTCGTGGTACTGGTGGTGCATTGAAATTAAGGAGGTGGATTGAGAAGGTTGAAAGTACTTTTGAAATCAGTGGATGTTCAGAAGCTAGTAAGGTGAAATTTGCTGCAGCTACTTTTCAGGATGATGCATTGAGTTGGTGGAATAGTCAAGTAGCTACTGTGGGATTGGTTGAAGCTAATGCTAGAACATGGACTGTGACCAAAGGACTGTTGACTGCTAAGTTTTGTCCTGAGGAAGAGTTAGGTCAGTTGGAAGATGAATTGAGGCATTTGGTGCTGAGGAACAATGATATTGTAGCTTATACAAGGAGATTTTCTGATTTATGTTTGTTGTGTCCTGATGCGTTTGCTGATGACCGTAAGAAGATGAAGCAGTATATTAGAGGTTTATCTAGTAATATCAAGGGAGAAACTACTTCGTCGAAACCCAAGTCATTTGATGAAGCTGTTCAAATGGCTCATGCTTTAGTGGATGTAAAGCTGCAGGATCGAAAGGATAGTATTGCTGAAGGGAATAAGAGAAAGTGGGAAGCTGCACACTCAAGTCAAGGGCATAATCGAGGTGGTTATCGTACTAACAATAACCAAGGACCAAATAGGAATCAGCAGTATAATTTGAGAAGGAATGATGGTGTTCGCGCTGCCACTGGAAATCAACGTAACAAGGTAAATCCGAAGTGTGGTCGATGTAATCTGTATCATGTTGGAAATTGTCCACCTGCTTGCAACAAGTGTGGGAAGGCCGGACATAAGATGGCAGATTGTAGAAACAAGGGTGTAGCCACTGGGGCCAATGCTGTCAAGGTAGTTTACTGTTCTGGATGTGGAGGCCGTGGACATAAGCAAGGGAACTGTCCGAGGGTTGGCATACGACAGGGAGGCAATGTTGCTGCTGTTGCTGCTGGGATTGCTGCTCCATCCTATGTCGTGGGAGATGCTGACAAACCTCAAGGGCCGAATGTGGTGACTGGTACGTTCTTACTTGATGCTTGTTATGCTAGTGTGTTATTTGATTCTGGATCCGATAGAAGTTTCGTAGATGTTAGATTCAGTCAGCTATTGGATAGAGAACCAGTGAGATTGACAACTAGTTATAATGTGGAGTTAGCTGATGGTAAGGCTGTAAGCACTAGTTTTATACTGAAAGGTTGTTCCTTGAAGTTAGGTAATTATGTGTTTAGTATTGATTTGATGCCTATAGAATAAGGATCTTTTGACGTGATCATTGGAATGGACTGGTTAGTTGGTAATGGTGCAGTAATTGTTTGTGGAGAAAGATTAGTTTAGATACCGCTAAGGAATAGGGTATTGACTGTGAAAGGAGATGAATGTACTTCTCGTTTGAGAGTTCTTTCTTGTTTAAAGATGATGAGGTATATAGAAGCAGGTTGTAATGTGTTTCTTGCACAGATAAGTAATGATGGTGTGAATGAAAGGAAATTGGAGGATGTGCCTGTGATTAGAGAGTATCCTGAGGTTGTCCCTGAGGAATTGCCAGGATTACCGCCGCATCGTGAAGTGGAGTTTCGTATTGATTTAGTGCCGGGTGCTGCTCCTGTTGCTCGTGCACCGTATCGTTTAGCTCCATCTGAGATGAAAGATTTATATGATCAATTGAAGGAATTGATGGATAAGGGATTTATTAGACCAAGTTCGTCGCCGTGAGGTGCGCCTGTTTTGTTTGTTAGGAAGAAAGATGGTTCTTTTAGAATGTGTATTGATTATAGAGAGCTTAACAAATTGACTGTCAAGAATCGGTATCCACTACCGAGGATTGATGATTTGTTTGATCAGTTGCAAGGGTAATGTGTATACTCGAAGATCGATTTGAGGTCTGGGTATCATCAACTGAGAGTTAGGGAAGAAGATATTCCTATAACAGCGTTCCGTACTCGATATGGACATTTCGAATTTCAAGTGATGCCTTTTGGGTTAACAAATGCGCCTGCTGTATTTATGGATTTGATGAATCGTGTATGTAAGCCGTATTTGGATGAGCTTGTTATCGTATTCATTGATGATATTCTCGTTTATTCCAAGAGTGAAGAGGAACATGAGAAGCATTTGAGAACAATTTTGAAATCGTTGAAGAAGGAGAAACTGTATGCAAAATTCTCTAAGTGTGAATTTTGGTTGAAATCAGTGCAATTTTTGGGGCACGTGATTGATAGGTGTTCGTGTGAATCCTGCTAAGATTGAGGCAATTAAGGATTGGTCAGTGCCGAAGGCGCCGACTGAAGTTCGCCAATTTCTTGGTTTGGCTGGGTATTATAGAAGGTTTATTGAGAAGTTTTCGCTAATTGCTAAGCCGTTGACTAAGCTTACGGAAAAGAATCGAGTGTTTGAATGGGGATTGGAAGAGGACTCTGCATTTAGTATGTTGAAGGATAAGTTGTGTTCTCCGCCGATATTGTGTTTGCCAGAAGGATCTGAGGATTTTGTAGTGTACTGTGACGCGTCTCATAAAGGATTTGGAGCTGTATTGATGCAAAGGGAGAAAGTAATAGCGTATGTGTAAAACCCGTAAAAATAAGGTCATAATTTAATTATATTTTTTAATTATTTTGAAGTATTTTATAACGTTAAATATTATTATGTATAACGGTTTAAGTTGAAACCGATATTAAATGTTTTATTTTAATATTTTGACGAGCAACGAGGACTACTAGTGATCGCGATACCGACGGATGCCCATAATTTTATATTTCATTATCGATCGTTTCGATATTTAATATTTTCGACGATATCGTTTTAATTACGTATCGATTCGTTATATCATTAGTTTTCGTGTGCGTTTAAACCTTTAAGTATTTTTACGAAACCCGAGTCCCGTAAATATTTTCAAAAATTGACTAGTGACAATTTCCCACCCTTTTTAACTAGCTAATTTCATTTTTAACCAAACTTTAGCCAATTTGCACTTTAGTCCTTCCCCACTAACTAAAATTAAATAAATTAAAAACACACACACATACTTTATTTTTTTTCACTTCCAAAATTTTCTTTCTCTCTCTCTTTTTCTTGTTTATGCCGAAACTCAACCCACACACCCAAATCCATACATTTTTCCAATTATCTTGAGTTTTAGGTTGAATCTAGCTAAACCAAGCATAGACCCATCTCTATTTTTGATCAAGGATCACAAAGGTATAAAAATTTTACACATGCAAGCACTTTTTATTTTTATGATGTTGGTAGGTGGAAGCCATGGTTATGCATGGTGTTTTTAGCATGATCCATGGTGGTTCTTGCTAGAAATCTTGTTAAAAATTATATTTTGATCCAAAGATTTTTATTTTTGTTATGATTTTGATGTTATGGTGGATGTATGATGATATTAGAGTATATAAATGACCATTTCTATGGTTGGTTGTGGTCAAAAAGTTGATTTTGTACAAGTTTTTGGTACCCATTTTATAGCAGTAAGTAAACTGAAAAATCCGAATTTTTATGTTTTGAAAATGACTAAACTTATAGCCTAGGGTTGTAGATAATTTCCTTAGCTTCGATTTTATATAAGGTAGAGCTTCTAGCTCAAAACGAGCGCGAAGTTATGATGTTTTGAATGATCGTGTACCGGGAGACGAGTATCGACACTACAAGTAGTTGTTGTCGATATTTGGATCGAATCCCGGGGACTCTAAATAGAAGTTTTAAAATGATTAACCTACTCATAATGAGGTATTTATTTATTAGGTTGATTTTACTTTAAAACCCGAGTGTCGGTTTTGTAAACGGAGTCGTTTAAATAAGTTAAAACGGTCGTATGAAAAATTAACGTAAATCTGTCCGGATTTTGTAGTTTGAAAATGAGTCGAGTAAAGGACTTTAAAAGTAATTTCATTTGATAAACTTGTAGGAGGACTTTGTATATATAGTAAGTTAGTTTATCGAGTCGTTTCATAAACGGTCGACAAGTTTAAAAGGGGTAAATAAGCTAGTACATGTAGTATGTACCGGCGGATTTTGTTAAAAGTATAAAATGGTAAAGTAAATGGGTAGTAAAGTATAGCGAAGTTATTTATATCATTTACTCTCGAGTATATTGTGGTTTTATGAGTTCGAGTTTGATTTTATTAAGTATCATTTATTTCTCGAGACTATTATTAAAGTACGCACCTTATTTGCTAGGTTGCGGTTATCGTGATTATCGGGCATCTACTATCGTCGGCGGTTGTCTTCAACTACTATAAGTACTAAGGTGAGTCTATAGCCTCGTTTGCGCAATTATATGAGTTTAAAAACCCGCGAGGGGGAATACATGTTTTATAAACTTAGAACACAAGATTTTTATGGTATGCTTTGTCCCTCTATGAATGGACCCGTGGTTGCCTTTAAATTGCATTAAGTGATTGCCATTGTTAAAGCCTCAATTATGGACCGTTAATTAACCTATGATGGGTTAACCGCTAGTACAATTAATAGATCTATGGGGGAAGCCGCCCCGGTTCAGTTTGTGTGGACTTGTCACAGAAGCTTAGGCCCGACCTCCACACTGTTTGGACATATTGTATTGAGAAGTCAGGTATACGGCATTGTACCATTAATCTAGAGGTAACCGACAATTAATAAATCTCCTGTCTTATCAGACCTCTAAAGGGAGTGTTTAAGGGCTCGGTTCCATGAGCTTATTGCAATTTATGCTATATACAATTATCATTATTGATGCAAATTATTATTTGATGCTTATAAGCATGCCACAAACTTATAATCTTTGCTTGTGTTCAAATTGATTACATAAACCTATAGATTCACTCGGCATTTTTGCTGATTGTTTTACTCACATGTATTTCAGGTAATCAAGAAGTGGAAGCTTGGAGGTCACGAGAATGAAGTTGTGCACTGCTATGTTGTTTAAACTCTTTGATTTATTTATCGTTCCATTTTTAAAACAAACTAATATGTTGTTTTAACTTATCTTTTGGTAACGATTACTTGGGACTACGCTACTCTGATAAATGTTTTAGGAACGATAAATTTGAAACGTCTCTTTTCGAGTCGTTCTTTATAAATTATGTGTTATTGTATCATTGTTTAGCACCCAAAGATGTATTCCGCTGCGTGTAAATTTGGGGGTGTTAAAGATTGGTACCAGAGCCATGAGTTATAGAGAACTAGGTCTTTATTTTAAAAACCTAAACTATAACTGTCAGTTTTTATTTTTCAAAGAGTCGGTGCACAGGACTTCGTGTGACTTCAGGTTCAAGCTACTTCTGGGATTACCACTTTAGTATGCGTTATTACGTATACCTTATTGGCAAGTATTTATAAATAAATACTATGATCCACTTATGGATATATATTTATATCTAGGATCCCTTTATCGATATATATTTATGTCGTTAAACTTTTTGATAAAAGTTTATCATTTATTAATGATTAACTTAAATAAATACAATGAATTTCATGATCTTTCTGTATTTATTTTTGAAGTATTTAAATTGCTTTTATTGCAAAAAATTTTTATATTATGACCTTACATAACTTCATCTACGCGCGTTACTTTCATTGTTTAACCCTTTGAGATATCTATATAGATATCCAAATTGTTTTCCGGCTGTTTGTGCTTGGACGTCTCGAAACGTAGTCTCTAGACCATTGTGTAGTTCAATGTGTCCTTGGAATAGACTAACCGCTATTGTGTGAGTCACACATTTTGAAACACTTCCTATAATCGTGTTGAATAATATCATGGTTTTTCATAATATTTTGTGATTTTCTTGTATCACCGCTTTACACGGCATGCGAAGATTTAACTTATTGACTTTTATATGTATCGATTCCGGAGTGTATTGTTCACTTATATCTCGGTAACATCATCGTCATTTTATAAATCATCGTCTAGATTATGGCGCTATATTGGAATACGATTTTACTTCTATAAAATTGTATCATTTGTTTTTCATTAACCTTCTTGCTCTCGGAACGCAACCTATGGATGTTTCTTTTCTCGTTATGTTTTGGTGTTTTTGGACAATTGTGGCACCAAGGAGATTTGCCTACTTTGCACCTTGAAACTTAAATTACGAACGTCATTCACCGTTTTGCTTCCTAAATTTCGTGTTGAATACCTTGAAGCATCTTCTGTCATTCATTATGCTATATTTTTACTTGATACTCATTATGAGATTTATTTTTCGTTGTTGTAAAATCCACAAGACATGTGTGCGTATATATATATATATTTTGAGCCGTTAGGAAATGTCGAAAAATATATTTAATGGAGAAACTACAGGGGGTGTATAAACAGGTCAAAACCTAAAAGTAAAACCTGCGTTTTTAATATAAAATAGTCAAACGTGCACAGAAATTACAGGGGTATTTTGGTCATTTTACATTGGGTTTCAGGTCTCGGGTAAAATTAGAAAGTCGTCTGAAACGTCGTTTTACATTAAAATGCTTTAGACTCCGAGTCTTGGAGATGTCGTTTATCGGGTCAATTAATCGGCTCATAGTAAAAGTCAAATCTGATAGAAAATTCAGAACATTGGTTTTAAACGTTCTAAGCAGTTTTGAGTTCATTTGAGATCGTAAAATTTTAACGAATATTATTTTACAACTAACTAATACTAGTTGCATGTGAAAATGTTTAAAAATAGAAACATTACAGGATTAGCAATTACCGGATTAATGGGGTAATTTGAAAATGAATAATTTATTTTCTTAAAAGCATGTTGTGTCGAGTATCTTACATAGAATACACATATGGATTGATTTATTCTTTTTATATATATGACTCATTTGTCATTCGATGTTATTTTATTTTCGTTTTCTTCTAACCTTCCACTGATTTGAGTTGAGTTTTGAAGTTTTGCCTTCACATTCTTCGTTGACATTCTTATCGCGTATCTCATGACGTTTTCGTCTAAACCTTATAACCTTTTGAAACCTTAACAACTTGTAACCATTTCATTGGTTGTTTTATGAGCTACTATTTGCCACTTTTTGCAAAACTTTGACTACTTTATACGTTGTCATAATGTCATATTATAAATAAATCTGATATTGTTTTACGATTATTTTCACCAATTGTTTTTACTTTGGTCTTATAAAATACTTTTCGTAACATTAAAAGTTGCTTATTGAGTATCTCACAAATTACTTGTATCCTATAAATTTATAAACTATTTTTAAATTCCATTTTACAAATGGCATGGTTTATATAAACATAAGAAACGTATTACTTTTCGACGAAACGGAGCACTGCATTGCTAGCCCTAAATTATACATGGCCTGATCACCTATGTCTAATTTAGAAGGAGCCATGCTAGGCTGAATAGTAGTCAACTTAAAAATCTTGATAATAAAGAACTTTTTACTTGTAATTGTGATAAAGATAAATAAAATGAAATAAAGTGAAAAGAAGTTTTGAAAACCTTCATATCTTATGCAAGTAGCTCAATTTCTATGCATCCGCATACGTTTTCTTGCCTTTCTTGAACGAATTACGCGCTTACGAATACGTTTTTACTCGACGATCATTTTTCCACTTGTTACTTCATTTTGTCTTGTAACTGATTTCTTTTGACCGTTCGTCTAATTACTGACTGTTGATAAATGACTTGAAAGTCTCGATGTTTTATCCTTCCTTCTCGTCCAATGTTCTTTATGCGATTTTATAGATTTTTGGAATGTCTCCGCACGTGAATAAAGAATTATCACTTGAGCGATTTCCGTATATCCGGGATGACGTCCGTCACTCTCGTTTGTCTCGAAATCCACTCTTCTGAACCGTGCTTTGACTTCTCTCTTTAAACACTAACATCGTTCATTTGATTTGTTTTAATTACAAGTGATTATTAAAAATTTTCTTTGATTAAAATTTTTGTATGGATCTTATTTCCGATCGTGTAACGACCACCGCTAAGTTAACGAACTGATATTGGTGAACCATCGACCGCACTAACCAAATTGACAACTTTTTTAATCTATTATTTCTTATCGTCTTACCATCAACGCCTTTATTTTATTATTCTCTTTAAGAATTCATCCGACATTTGCTTCGTTCTCTTTTGTACCATTGATTTCGTATTAATCGTTGACTATTATTTTCATTCGTATTCGTTTGTTATTTTGTCACCTTTCAAAACCCGAATATATCCCATGTTTATATTGAAATAATAAACACCTTTATGTACTTCTACAACGTATTATAAAATTTTATGGAACTTTTATACATTTTCCAATGATTTTCAATTATCGAAATAACCATCACAAGTAAAAGGTCAAATTTATACATCATATTTTGTATAAACTAAAACCAATGTTTAAAATGAAATCATGTTCTATCTATTGAAGTAATTCATTTATCATACTTTACATTTAATATAATGAAATTACCAGTTTAATTTATATTCCTAATAATGATTTAATTTAGAAATTATATTTTCTAATTGTAACTATCAATACGAGTTTAATTAATAAATTCATGTCAATCTTTCAAAGTTTCTTAAGACAACCAAAATAAATTATGAAGCTACTTAACTCATATTTTGATATATCATCTTTATCAATAAAGTACCTCAATTGCGTTTTAAGGTAATACCAAAACCGGGATGGATAATTGTGACAAATGTTACTTTAATGTTAATATTTAATTCTTTCTTCGCTCTCTTTTTTTTTTTTTCTAAGTATTGTGATTTATTATGTTTTACGGTTACGTGATTCGAGATCCCTCGTCGATCGTCAACCTTAAATCATTTTACCACATCTTGCCCGTTTATGCGTTTATTGAATTCATTTTTATCTCGTTCTATTCCTCTTATTGAAGATCATTATTTTATTCTGAGTTTACAATGAATCTTGGGAAGCAGTGTATAAGAAGAAACGATAAGTGTCACCAGGATCTATGCGTGTACTTGTGGAATGATTGAGGACCGAATCTCTTAATGAATAGAGTTAATAAAATCGTTGCAACCTCGAGGAGTATGTTGAAGCCGACACCGCAAGTGGAAAGACTCTTGAGATCAAGTAGTTATTATCAAGGGTTAGTTCAAGGTTTTCTCGATGATTAACGGTGGAGATCTATACTCGATGTTTATGTTCGACCTTTTCTTTTATGTACTTATATGGTGTGAGATCTAGTCAGATGATCGTAAGTTGTGAGAACTTGAGGCGGCATCATCCGATGACGTCCGATCATGTAGAACACATATTATGTAATATCTTTTTGACTTTCAACGACAGTGTTTATTGAGACTTTAATGCGCATTGGCGAAAGTGAGATGGTGTCTTTGTATTATCTTTTGAGTAGGGACCCGCATGTGAGCACCCTTCGATGACGAAAATGTTTTTCTTGTTAGTTCTTTTTGATGTGTGTCCATGGCTATCCGGCCGATGGATATCCTTTAACTTGCAACATTCTTTTTTTACTCGACTTACCCGTAAACCCTGTCATCTATTCTTGTCGTCGAATGAGCTTCGTGTGATCCATAGAATTTTCATGTGTCGAGCTTGACGGGTGACTGGTGAATAAGGGTTTATTTATTTTATTTTTTTGGTGAGATACAACTGGACGACAAGTTGCGTTTTGTAAAAGAATCAGTGGAGATCGTGGATCGAGATTCACGTGGGAACGTGAAGACTTCTTTATAAGGAATGCCCTCATCCTTCCGGGTAGTGAACAACTCGAGTATGAGAAGAGTTGAGCGCCGGGACGTCGCTCCCTTAAGGTGGTGAGGATGTAAAACCCGTAAAAATAAGGTCATAATTTAATTATATTTTTTAATTATTTTGAAGTATTTTATAACGTTAAATATTATTATGTATAACGGTTTAAGTTGAAACCGATATTAAATGTTTTATTTTAATATTTTGACGAGCAACGAGGACTACTAGTGATCGCGATACCGACGGATGCCCATAATTTTATATTTCATTATCGATCGTTTCGATATTTAATATTTTCGACGATATCGTTTTAATTACGTATCGATTCGTTATATCATTAGTTTTCGTGTGCGTTTAAACCTTTAAGTATTTTTACGAAACCCGAGTCCCGTAAATATTTTCAAAAATTGACTAGTGACAATTTCCCACCCTTTTTAACTAGCTAATTTCATTTTTAACCAAACTTTAGCCAATTTGCACTTTAGTCCTTCCCCACTAACTAAAATTAAATAAATTAAAAACACACACACATACTTTATTTTTTTTCACTTCCAAAATTTTCTTTCTCTCTCTCTTTTTCTTGTTTATGCCGAAACTCAACCCACACACCCAAATCCATACATTTTTCCAATTATCTTGAGTTTTAGGTTGAATCTAGCTAAACCAAGCATAGACCCATCTCTATTTTTGATCAAGGATCACAAAGGTATAAAATTTTTACACATGCAAGCACTTTTTATTTTTATGATGTTGGTAGGTGGAAGCCATGGTTATGCATGGTGTTTTTAGCATGATCCATGGTGGTTCTTGCTAGAAATCTTGTTAAAAATTATATTTTGATCCAAAGATTTTTATTTTTGTTATGATTTTGATGTTATGGTGGATGTATGATGATATTAGAGTATATAAATGACCATTTCTATGGTTGGTTGTGGTCAAAAAGTTGATTTTGTACAAGTTTTTGGTACCCATTTTATAGCAGTAAGTAAACTGAAAAATCCGAATTTTTATGTTTTGAAAATGACTAAACTTATAGCCTAGGGTTGTAGATAATTTCCTTAGCTTCGATTTGATATAAGGTAGAGCTTCTAGCTCAAAACGAGCGCGAAGTTATGATGTTTTGAATGATCGTGTACCGGGAGACGAGTATCGACACTACAAGTAGTTGTTGTCGATATTTGGATCGAATCCCGGGGACTCTAAATAGAAGTTTTAAAATGAGTAACCTACTCATAATGAGGTATTTATTTATTAGGTTGATTTTACTTTAAAACCCGAGTGTCGGTTTTGTAAACGGAGTCGTTTAAATAAGTTAAAACGGTCGTATGAAAAATTAACGTAAATCTGTCCGGATTTTGTAGTTTGAAAATGAGTCGAGTAAAGGACTTTAAAAGTAATTTCATTTGATAAACTTGTAGGAGGACTTTGTATATATAGTAAGTTAGTTTATCGAGTCGTTTCATAAACGGTCGACAAGTTTAAAAGGGGTAAATAAGCTAGTACATGTTGTATGTACCGGCGGATTTTGTTAAAAGTATAAAATGGTAAAGTAAATGGGTAGTAAAGTATAGCAAAGTTATTTATATCATTTACTCTCGAGTATATTGTGGTTTTATGAGTTCGAGTTTGATTTTATTAAGTATCATTTATTTCTCGAGTCTATTATTAAAGTACGCACCTTATTTGCTAGGTTGCGGTTATCGTGATTATCGGGCATCTACTATCGTCGGCGGTTGTCTTCAACTACTATAAGTACTAAGGTGAGTCTATAGCCTCGTTTGCGCAATTATATGAGTTTAAAAACCCGCGAGGGGGAATACATGTTTTATAAACTTAGAACACAAGATTTTTATGGTATGCTTTGTCCCTCTATGAATGGACCCGTGGTTGCCTTTAAATTGCATTAAGTGATTGCCATTGTTAAAGCCTCAATTATGGACCGTTAATTAACCTATGATGGGTTAACCGCTAGTACAATTAATAGATCTATGGGGGAAGCCGCCCCGGTTCAGTTTGTGTGGACTTGTCACAGAAGCTTAGGCCCGACCTCCACACTGTTTGGACATATTGTATTGAGAAGTCAGGTATACGGCAATGTACCATTAATCTAGAGGTAACCGACAATTAATAAATATCCTGTCTTATCAGACCTCTAAAGGGAGTGTTTAAGGGCTCGGTTCCATGAGCTTATTGCAATTTATGCTATATACAATTATCATTGTTGATGCAAATTATTATTTGATGCTTATAAGCATGCCACAAACTTATAATCTTTGCTTGTGTTCAAATTGATTACATAAACCTATAGATTCACTCGGCATTTTTGCTGATTGTTTTACTCACATGTATTTCAGGTAATCAAGAAGTGGAAGCTTGGAGGTCACGAGAATGAAGTTGTGCACTGCTATGTTGTTTAAACTCTTTGATTTATTTATCGTTCCATTTTTAAAACAAACTAATATGTTGTTTTAACTTATCTTTTGGTAACGATTACTTGGGACTACGCTACTCTGATAAATGTTTTAGGAACGATAAATTTGAAACGTCTCTTTTCGAGTCGTTCTTTATAAATTATGTGTTATTGTATCATTGTTTAGCACCCAAAGATGTATTCCGCTGCGTGTAAATTTGGGGGTGTTAAAGTATGCGTCGAGACAATTAAGGAAGCATGAAGAGAATTACACTACGCATAATTTAGAACTTGGGGCTGTTATTTTTGCTTTGAAGCTGTGGAGACACTACTTGTATGGAACCAAGTGTGTGGTTTTCACTGGGCAGTATATTTTGGATAAAAAAGAATTGAATATGAGGCAAAGGATATGGGTTGAGTTGCTGAGTGATTATGACTACGAGATTCGTTACCATCGTGGTAAAGCGAATGTGGTAGCTGATGCACTTAGTAGAAAGGAAAGAGATAAGTCTATAAGAGTTAGAGCTTTGATGATGATGGAGAGTGTTGATTTGATAGAAGCGATATTGAAAGCCCAAGCTAATGGTTTGAAGGAAGAGAACGTTGAGGCAGAAAATTTGGGTAGAATGTTGAAACCTTTGTTTGAAGTAAGGTCGAATGGATTGAGGTATTTTAAGAATAGGATTTGGTTACCGTTGTGTCCGTCTGAGAAATATTCGTTAGGGGTGCGAGATTTGGTGATGAATGAATCTCATAAGTCGAAGTATTCAATACATCCTGGATCGGACAAGATGTATCAAGATCTTAAGAAAGTTTATTGGTCGACGAATATGAAGGCAGATATAGCACAGTATGTTAATAAGTGTTTAACTTGTGCGAAGGTGAAGGCTGAACATAAGAAACCGTCTGGATTATTAGTGCAACCTGAGATTCCTGAGTGGAAATGGGAGAAGATTACTATGGATTTTGTGACAGGTTTGCCAAGGACTGCAAATGGTAGTGATATGATATGGGTGATTATAGATAGATTGACTAAGTCTGCTCACTTTTTGCCAATGAAGAAGATAGATAGTATGGAGAGGTTAACAACAGTGTATGCGAAGGAGATTGTTTGTCGACATGGTGTGCCTTTGTCAATAATTTCTGATCGTGATAGTATCTTTACTTCAGAATTTTAGAAGTCTTTGGAGAAAGCGATGGGAACGGAGTTATGTTTAAGTACAACATATCATCCGGAAACTGATGGACAAAGTGAGAGAACGATTCAAACGTTAGAGGATATGCTTCGTGCATGTGTGATTGATTTTGGAAATGGTTGGGATAAGCATTTGCCATTGGTTGAATTTTCGTACAATAATAGTTACCATTCTAGTATTAAAGCCGCTCCATTTGAAGCTTTGTATGGACGTAAGTGTAGATCTCCAGTGTGTTGGAGTGAGGTAGGAGAAAGTCAATTGACTGGGCCTGAAATGACATTTGAGACGACTGAAAAGATTGTGCAAATTAAGAAGCGTTTGTTATCTGCTTGGAGTAGACAAAAGAGTTATGCTGATAACAGAAGGAAATCGTTGGAGTTTGAAGTAGGAGACATGGTTATGTTGAAAGTATCTTCATGGAAAGGAGTAATTCGTTTTGGAAAGAGAGGAAAGTTAAGCCCGAGATATGTTGGACCATTTAAGATTATCCAAAGGATTGGATTGGTGGCTTATAAGTTAGAGTTGCCTGATGAGCTTAAGGCTATTCATAATACTTTTCATGTGTCTAATTTGAAGAAGTGTTTAGCTGAAAGGGATGTGGTGATTCCATTGGAGGAAATTCAACTTGATGATAAGTTGCATTTTATAGAGGAACCTGTAGAGATAATGGATAGGGAAGTTAAGAAGTTGAAGCATAGTAGGATTCCGATTGTGAAAGTGAGATGGAACTCTAGACGTGGGCCAGAGTTTACGTGGGAACGTGAGGATTTCTTTAAGGACAAGTATCCTCATTCGTTTACGAAGGATTAAGCGCCGCGGACGTCTCTTCTTTTAAGAAGGGGGGGATGTGACAACCCAAAACCGAGGTCATTGCTTAATCTTATTTTACGATTATTTTTGAAATTTTTGGATGAGTTTGAACTATATTTATTTTTGGAGGTTTAAGTTTAAACCGATGTTGGAAGGTCTATATTTAATATTTATTAAGTATAAGGAGTATTAGCAAGCGTGATGTCGATGGATGCCAAATATTTTACGTCTTATTGTCGGTTGTTCGATTTTTGTCATTTTTGAGGTTTTATTTTAAATGACGTGTTAAGTCGAGTCGAGAGTCGATATTATTATTTTTGAGGTATGTTTTAAATTTTTAAAAGTATCTTTATGAAACCCGAGCCCCGTAAATATTTTCAAAATTGACTAATAGTTATTTCCCGCTTTTTAGCTAACTATTTTCATTTTTAGCCACAACTTTTGCCAAGTTGCAACCAAGGTCCCTCCTCCACTATATATAAAGCTTAAACAAACACACACTCTCATTTTCTCCACTAAAAATTTTCTCCATCTCTTTCTTTCTCTCTCTATATTGCCGAAACACCCACCACCACCCCAAATCCATAAAATTTTCAATTTAAATCAAGTTTGAGGATGAATTAAGCTAAACTAATCATAGACCCACTCTTAGAATTGATCAAGGATCACATTGGTGTAAGAATTTTACACATGCAAGGCATTTTTATTTTCTTGATGTTGGTAGGTAGAAACCATGATCATGCATGGTGTTCTTGCCATGATCCATGGTGGTTCTTGCAAGAATCTTTGTTAAAAACTTCATTTTTATTCAAAGTTTTTAATTTTAATAATGATTTAGATGTTATGGTTCATATATGATGATGTTATGGTATAGTAATGATCATTTCTATGGTTGGTTTTGATCAAAAAGTTGATTTTGTACAAGATTTTGGTAGTCATTTTATAACAGTAAGTAAAGTGTAAAATCCGAGTTTTTTGTTTTGAAAATGGCTTAAATTATAGCCTATGGTTGTAGATAATTTTATTAGCTTCGATTTGATATAAGGTAGAGCTTCTAGCTCCAAACGAGCGCGAAGTTATGATGTTTTGAATGATCGTGTACCGGGAGACGAGTATCGGCACTACCAATAGTTGTTGTCGATATTTGGATCGAATCCCGGGGACTCTAAATGGAAGTTTTGAAAAATGTAACCTACTGATAATGAGGTGTTTACCTTAGAGGTTGAGTTTACTTTAAAACCCGAGTGTCGGTTTTGTAAACGGAGTCGTTTAATGAAGTTAAAACGGTTGTATGAAAAATTAACGTAAATCTGTCCGAATTTTGTAGATTGAAAATGAGTCGGGTAAAGGACTTTAAAAGTAATTTCATTTGATAAACTTGTAGGAGGACTTTCTATGTATAGTAAGTTAGTTTATCGAGTCGTTTCATAAACGGTTGACGAGTTTTAAAGGGGTAAACAAGCTAGTACATGTAGTATGTACCGGCGGACTTTATTAAAAGTATAAAATGGTAAAGTAAATGTGTAGTAAAGTATAATGAAGTTAAGTATATCGTTTTCTCTCGAGTTTATTGTGACTTTATGAGTTTGAGTTTGATGTTGTTATGTATTATTTATTTCTCGAGTCATTATTAATGAACGCGCCTTATTTGATAGGTAGCGTTTCTCGTGTTTGAAAGGCATCCATTATCATCGACGATCATCTCGCTAGATCTTTTATACTAAGGTGAGTCTGTACCCTCGCTTTTTATGCTAGCTACCAAATGTTTTATACCCGCGAGGGGGATACATGCTATTTGAAAATATATGAACACAAGTCATGAGTAATTGTTGGACCCGAATGTTGCCTAAAGTTGATTTCAATGTATTGAGTAACTTGTTGCTAAAGACCCTAAATTCATGAGCCGTTAACTATCTTCTGACTTGATGTTGTGAGTCGGGAATAGCCGCTTATTCTAATAATAGTACTATTGGGTTGACCACCCTATCTGAGACCAGGGCATTACGTTAAGTAACCCGCTGGGAAGGATAATTTTACGTGAATAAGATTGTGGTATTCTAGCAACTGATACCCTAGAGGGACAATGGTTTTATTCTAGTCATGCCGGCATTTGGCGTGGGTGACGATTTGGTTAAGGTTTCGGTGTCATGAGCTTAAATACAACGTTTGTTTATTATTATTAATATTACCTTGAATATAGATTGTGTGTACGACAATTCTATAAATGATTATGATTGATTTTCTTCTTGTGTTCAAATGTGATTTGATAAACCTATAGACTCGCTCAACATTATTGTTGACTCGTTTTATGCATGTATTTCAGGTAATAGTAAGTGATGGAGCATGGAGCTTTGCTGTGGAGGTTGTGGTTTGACTTTTGGACGAATGTTGGTCTAAAAACTGTTTCTACTCTTTTACTGTTGAACAATTTACTTTATGTTGATGTACTGTACTAAACTTGTTGGTTGTTGGTCGAGATCCATGGGGACTAAACACTTTACTCTGGTGTCGTGTCAGTACAATCATGGGATGAAATTTATGTTTTAGACCTTTTATGAAAATCATGTTTATATTTTGTGTAAACGTCTCACTTTTGAGTCGTTCAATATGCCTTGTGTGATGATGCTTGTGTCTAGCACCCAATTGTGTATTTCCGCTGCGCAATGTAAATTAGGGGTGTTAGACTCCAACCATAATCAATTTTAACTAGAATCCAATCAACTTTTTCTCAAGTTTTTTGTATTCTCACAGTAATTACTAAAATTCAGTTATTTTTTAAAGTTGTGCCCATGAAATTCAATCGAAAGAAGATTGGATTTCTGAAATTACTTTGACAGATGCAAAATGCATGGTCGCTTCGCCTATCTATTCTATTATGGCCCGTTTGGAGACATCAGAGGAAGACTATCATCTCCGGGTACGATCATAGCATAGCTTCATTCATTCATTTGATTTGTTGAACATCAATTTGATTGTAATGTTTTTAAAATATAACAGGCTCGATAAATGTTTCGTATCAGTTTTAGTTTTATAGCAGAGTGTGATTCACTTATTTAGGCTAATTGCATATTGTATGTACCTTGGTACACGACCTCGAATGTGACTACTTAACTGAATATGCTGGATAACCTTGACGATAAAAAATACTTCATAGACAAAGCCATACTTTCCCTTATTAAGTCACCTACTTCTGTTGCGATAGTTTCTGCAAGTGAGAATGGTTAAACAAATACATGTTCTTTATCGAGTTCGTTTATGGTATTAAATTAACTCGTGTGCTCAACCATGAACTTAAATTGAAAGTGGATGTTCCGATCATGTTCTTACATACATTGATCAATTTGATGGTTTTTACAACGAAACAAGACTTCGTGTAGATCGGTTCATGAAAAGTTTCATTGACTCTACTATAATCAATAGAAGCCAATTTAGTAAACGACTACTGATCGCAAAGATGAAAATATCACCTTCTGATAAGTGTGTGTCAACTATTAAAAAATGTAAGGAGGCAATTCCTCGCGCCCGTCTCTTTTGTGATGACAATTAACAAAACTCATTTACATTCGCATGGGCAAGTTGGTTTTTATTTTCCACGACGTGCATTTACAAAATTTACGATCACATCCACATGTTCACAAACCTCACATTGATAAAATGAAGGATCGAAGATGTTTGTATTCTCATAATCTCGCCTAAAGTTCAATCTTTTCTTAAGTTGTGCCCATTAATGAAATTCAATCGAAAGAAAAACTTGATTTGATTTCAGAAATTACTTTAACGGATGCAAAATGCATGGTTTGCAGTTGTTATTGCTTTGTAAGTGTCGATCTAATAATTTGGCATTTTTTGTGCATATGAGTTATGTATATTTCCCATTAACAGTGAGTTGTATTATTGAACATGAATTTGATTGTAAATCTATTTAAAAAATAAATGGGCTCGATTAATGTTTTGTATCAATTTTAGTTTTATACCAGAGTTCGATTCACTTATAAAGGCTAATTGCATAATGCATATACCTTGGTATATGACCTCGAATGCGATTTACTTAACCGAATATGCTGGATAACCTTAACGATAAAAAAATACTTCAAAGACAAAGCCATACATTTCGTTATTAAGTCACCTACTTTGTTGTGACAGTTTTTGCAAGTGAGAAGGGTTAATCAAGACATGTTCTTTATAGAGTTCGTTTATGGTATAAAACTACCTCGAGTGCTCAACCATGAACTTAATTGAAAGTGGATGTTCCGATCATGTTATTACATACATTGATCAATTTAATGGTTTGTACTACAGAACACGACTTCGTGTAGATCTGTTGATGGGAAGTTGCATTGACACCACTATAATCCACTATAATTGACAAAATCCATTTTGCTAAACGAGTACTTATCGCAAGGATAAAAATATCATCTTCTGATAAGCATTGACTATTAAACAATGTATGAAAGCAATTCATCATGTTCGTATCTTTTGTGATGATAAATAACAAAACTCGTGTACAATCGCTTGAGCAAGTTGGTTTGTATTTTCCACGACGTGCATTTACACAATTTACGATTAAATCTACGTGTACATATATCTCACATTGATAGAATAAAGGATTGAAGATGTTTATTTATAATATTTTTAATTTTAGATTTTTTAGA
Organism: Glebionis coronaria; assembly: GCA_025667525.1. Lineage (NCBI taxonomy): Eukaryota > Viridiplantae > Streptophyta > Magnoliopsida > Asterales > Asteraceae > Glebionis > Glebionis coronaria. The sequence goes on along the minus strand of CM046875.1, from coordinate 631,837,284 downwards.
GTATTGTGTCTAATACTCCAACGTATCATTATCACCAACCATATACTTTACCTTTATTTATTCAGATGTGACCCTTTTGTTATAATACGCATTATCATTTACTCTTTTTAGACGTTACTTAAAAATATCCGTGAATTTCACGGGTCTTTTAGCTAGTTTGAATAATAAATAGTATTATATGCACATTGTACAAATTAAGAGCATTGATTATGTTAACCTTTTAGAAAGATTTATAATTTAACGTTACCATTAATTCTTATACTTTTTAGTTTTACAAACCTTTCCTCAATATGTGTAAACATTATAATGTTTTATAAACCTATCACTTAAACACATGCAATAAATTATGAATAGGTTCAATATCCTAGACCTTTTCATAATAAACAAGTTTGAAATGGATCCCCACTATGATAACAAGTTTTTAAACCTATTTAAGATTTTATAAACCTTTTTATAAACCACCATAGTGGATGCCTTAATATATCATTTCAGTTACAAAACTTGAATTGAATATTGTCATTATGATCATCTCCATTACTAATTTAATATAACCAAGTCCAAAAATAATAAAATTTTATATTATTGGAGTAAAAAAACTAATATGAGATAGTTTACGATATTTACTTCCTTAAATTTTTGTCATGTGTAAAGTCATTATTAAAAATTATTCGTAATTGAAGAATATCAAATATGATTACAAGATACTCGCCGCCACATTGCGCGGGCACTCTGCTAGTATATTTTAAGTAACATTAATCATTTGTATGTCTTGTGTGTATTTTTAAGAAAGTAAGTATATTCTAATAATTTAATGGAGAAAATAACATTGCTTTACACAAAAACATGATGACCAACCACACACTAAAATTTTAAAATATCAAAACAACAACCATGCATTGTATGAAACTAGCATGGTACCCGCGCAATGCAACGACGGGTACCCTGTAATCACACTTTTAGCGAGCATTATTATTCGATTACATGTTTCTTTTGGATAATAACTTTACGCGTGACGAAAAATTCAGTAAATAATACTAATTTTTTGAACAGGTTTTTATTAAATTAATAATGAAGATAATCATAATGAGATCATTTAATTCAAGTTTTGTAACCGACGTGCTATATTAGCTTGTACAATGTGCATATATATATATATATATATATTTGTGTTACTTAAATTCTAGTATAGATAGCTTGTACAATATGCATATGAATATGTACTACTTAAATAATTAATATGAGAGTGATATTAATCTCTTTTATATGTAGTATATATATAGATTATGCATGACGAAAAATTCAGTAAATAATATTAAATTTTTGAACAAGTTTTTATTAAATTAATAATGAAGATAACCATAATGACATTATTTAATTCAAGTTTTGTAACCGACGTGCTATATTATCTTGTACAATGTGCATATATATTTGTGTTACTTAAATATTAATTACTTAAATTCTAGTATAGATAGCTTATACAATATGCATATGAATATGTACTACTTAAATAATTAATATGAGAGAGATCATAATCTCTTTTATATGTAGTATAGATATAGATATACATACATAAACTGAAACTTTAAATAAAAACATGATTATAAACCAAGAAATTATATGATCAAACCTTGTGAAACGACTGAAGATGAAACAGGACGAAGAGATATCGAACGAGAAATAACACTCGAGATTCTTCTAGCTGCCATTCTTTTTTCTGTTTTTATTGCACACAAAAGTAGGGGTGTTCAAAAAAACCGAGAAACCGAAGAACCGAGCCGAACCACTCAATCCGAAACCGAAAAAATCCGAAACCGAGAAAATCGAAACCGAAGAAACCGAAACTGAAAAAACCCGCTTATAATGGTTCGGTTACGGTTTTCATTTTTAGATGTCTGTGGTTAACCGAACCGAACCGCACATATTATACATAAATTTTTTTAACTAAATATTCAAATTATAGTACATGTATTAATTGTATTACCCTACTTTTATTATACAGGAAATCTTAAAACTAAATATTCAAATTATAGTACATGTATTAAACATGTATGTGTAAATTTAATTAATGTGATCGTAGTTTATAAATATTGAATAAATATTTTTTAGTTAATATGTTATTTATGAATATTCTAATGCACTTTTTGTAACGAAATAATTTTTATATGATTTTTAGCTATTTAATATCGTTGAATTATACGAAAACGACATTCTATGTTCTAAATCATGTTATTATTTATAAACTAAAACTTTATGAAACTTATATAATGGTTAACCGTGACCCGAACCGTGAGTAACCGCTCATTTCGGGTAACCGTATGTCCGGTTAACCGCCTTGTACGGTTCGGTTACGGATAGTAAATTTAACTAACCGAACCGCGATGGATAGTCAAAATCGTCTAACTAACCGAACCGAACCGATCCGTGAACACCCCTACACAAAAGTATGTGTAGTGTAATGTGTTTTAATTTGTAGTATACTATACACTTGTTTATGTTGTGATAGTGTACTAAGAACGCACTAAATGAGAGGTGATTGATCATGTGGTATTGGTGGGGAGTATTCACGTGTTCTATATTTTTAGCAAAATGGTTAAAACGTTATCTTAATCATTTATTTTAGGTGTGTCACAACAGAGACGAAATAAAAGGGTTGTGAGGTCTTGAGACACTCGTTAACTTTTATAGTTTTTAGTAAGGTTTTAAATAGCGTAAGGCGCCACGACGTGTTCTGTTTTTCTACCAAAACGGTTAAAGCTTAAAACGTTGTTATCTGAATCATTTATTTTAGGTGTGTCGCAGCAGGGACAGAATAAAAAGTTCGTGAGGTCCTTTTTTTACCGGCAAATGTTAGTGGTTAGTGGGTCGAGTCGTGCAATTACATCAAAGCGGAATAATATCTTCTTCTCTGCTTCGCCAGAAAGGTTCTTCGCACGTCTTGAACCCAAGAACTCCCGTAAACTTCCCTAAGGAAACCACTTAGTGGAACCTTGGCACACTCGTTATCTTTTACATTTTTTAGACTTTATACTAAAATAGTGTGCATGATTATTATTTATATTAACATCACAATTACAAGATATTAAGTATGAAGAATTTTTCATATATTTGTAGATTAAACTAAACTATTATAATAAATTTTAATTATATGTAAGTCTCATGTGTGCACAAAAGTTATAACTAGTTTAATAAGTTATAAATCACGTGCATGCATAGTGCTTGTACGTAAATAAAATTATTTTAATATTTTAGTTTAATGTATAAATATATAAAAATTTCTTGTGTTTACTATTTGTAATTGTGATATTAATCTAACTAATAATTATGCACGCGGTACTACTAAAAATCATTATATTTTATATATTAATGTTTAAATAAATTTTATATATTTTGTATGGTATAAAATCTAGAGGGTATAAAATGCAATAGATTTTTTTAATGTTATTAATAAATATAAGTTCACTTAACACAATCTAATTTATTTAGAATTTAACCACTAAAATTTTATTAATTATCATTTCTTTTTAAATTTTTATTTTTTATAAATTTTACAAATTTATGTTATATATTTATTTTTCTTCATCAAATTTTTGTACCATTTTTTAAAAACCCTTTTCAAATAAAAAAAATTAGATTCTTTTTCTAAAAGTTTAAAATAAAATAAGAAAATGTTTTTATAATAAAAATATCCTTTTTTTAAACAAAATAAATCTTACTTATCATTTTAATTTACCAAATAAAATATTTAGACCCAATTTGAACATAATAAAGAATGTCCTATTTATCTAAATATTTAGTTTATTCATAATTAAAATTTTAAATATCTTGGCGCCAAAAATAACAGAATTTTGGCATAAATCAGTTATAAATACAGTTACAACTCACAGTAGTAGCTCGATCATCATCAATGGCGAAAACGAAACCATCCAAGAACTCAATCTTCTTAACACTCAACCAAAATCATTTATTCACCATCTTTCCCGCCAAAAACCCTCAAGAACCATCATCACACACGTTCTTCTTCTTCACACTCGTCCTCGCTTTGGTTCTATGTTTCGCGTCCGTCAATCGCTTTTCAAACACGCCCAGTATCTCCGTAATTACCCATACTGATCACCCGGCTTCGTACACACCGATTTTTGTAGCTTCATTGGCGTCTGTGTTTGAGGACCCGAGTGGTGATAATGGGGAGAAAGATGGGTTGGTGAGTCTGGATACGACTGCCATGGTGCCGTTACCGCCGAGATCTGTGGCGGGTGAGTTTTGGGAGCAGCCGGATGGGGAAGGTTACATGCCGTGTTTGGATTTTAGTTTGGAGTATAGGAGACGGTCGGGTGTGATTGCGAATGAGAAGAAGAAGTTTTTGGTTGTTTGAGATTATGAATCAGATTGTTGATGCGGTTGTTATTGCTAGGATTCTTGAAGCCGCGTTGGTTTTGCCCGTTTTCAATGGAGATGAAAGGTATTACAGTAGTACTTTTAGCTCTAATTTGGTTTCGGGTTTATGAATCTGGCATAACTGAATTGTATATCAAGATCACGTAGAAACCCGATATATTGGTTGACTGTTTAGTTCATGGCGACGGATCGATGAATAAAATCGGACTGGATTAATGTGTGCGATTGCTGATTTACGGTTCATTTTAGCTTCATATATTGTGCTATTTGCATGTCTAACACTCTACTTACTCAGGTTCATATTTGCTCCATGTATCTGATTTGGAATTGAATCTGTGCAAGCTTATTTTGCTAACTGATGAATTATTGTTCGTATAAGCTCCATATAGTTAAATGTGTGCCGATTGTATAATTTGGGTTCATAATTACTCGCTATATAGTTAAATTAAGCTTCTGCTCAATATGCCATCTAGAAAAACCAATTAATTGGATGTGTTTTGAAGCTGAACTTTTGTAAAATTAAGGGTCATTAGGAAAATTAAGACTTGATTTCTGTATTTGATTGTGCAGTGAATTTTCAGACATTTTCGACGTGCAACAGTTTAGGGAGACCTTAAAAGCTGACATTCGAGTTGTATCATCTCTTCCTTCTACACATTTGGTTTCTTAGCAGACATTAGAGAACCAAATTCCGCACAATGTTCATCCATTTTGGATTCGTGCAAGATTTTTAAAAAAGGTAACAACCATCAGACGACCATTTCTGCTCTATTTAATCCCTACAAACAAGCACGGTTACAAGTCTTATAGACACTAATGATTTGCAGCTCAATGAAGAAGGGTCTCTTGTATTAACAGGGATAGAATCTAAACTTTCGAGTAATCTCCCACCCGATCTTCAAAAACTCAGATGCAAGGTGTTTAAATAATGTCAACAACTTTTTTTGACTTTTTTATTTGTCAATAATCGAGTCTTATGATCGTGTTTGCTCACTGCAGGTAGCGTTTCATGCACTAAAGTTTCCTAAACCAATCAGAGAGCTTAGTAACCGAATTGCAAGAAGAATGTGGATTGAAGGCCCATACGTAGCCATACATCTCAGTCTAGGAAAAGACGTGTGGGTAAGAACAGGATGCCTCACAGGCTTAGGGTCCGATTATGATTCTATTATAAACACAGAAAGAGAATCTAATCCTGAGTTTCCTACTACATGGTCAAACATAAGCTGTCCTCTAAACGCTTTAGAAGCAGCAAGGTACATTTCCAGTCTTTTCCTTTCTTAGAAACAGTAGTTTTTCGCCAAATTGCTTAAGGTTCTATTAAAAAAAATGCAGACTTCTTAAAGAATCAGGGGCAACAGAGGATTCTCGAGTATATATTAATGGTGGAGAGCCATTTGGGGGTGATCGAGCCATTCTGCCATTGAGGTCTGAATTCGTTAATGTTGTCACAAAAGAGATGTTGGCTCGAAATGATGAGCTCAACCCATACAAGAACGGGACTGCTATTTTGACAGCAATTGATTATATAGTATCACTAAGTAGTGACATTTTCCTGCCTTCTTATGATGGTCATGTGGTCCGAGCCTTGCAGGTATCTTTTATCAGAATCTTTACAAGTTTATGGCTTATGGTAAACATGATTTGGATTTTTATTCTTTGTGTTTTTGAAGGGTCATCGGGCATATGTGGGACACAGAAAGATTGTCACAATGTCGAAGAATTTCAAGGGGCAGCCACAGCCGAGGGAAAAAAGGAGAGACAGAGATGTAATAACATTTCCAGTCCCGGAATGCATGTGTAAACACTAGCTACAGGCAATTTTGGGTTGAATGCTGGATCCTTCTTGAACCTGTTTAGGACTTCTGGTTTGATTTTTCTATTGGACAGTTTTAAACATTGGTTAGCTAGCTTAAATCATATAAAATGCAAAGTTTCAATAACGCAGAGGTACAGCATGAACCATCACCAACAGTGCGTCTTTGAGCATGTGCTGTTGCTTTCTCGATAAACTCATCATATACACGCTCATGAACAAATGTACGAGAACCAACACAACAACACTGACCCTGTATAGAGTTGAGCCAAGTACTTAATATTAGTTCTTGTTTCATACTGTACTAGTTAAGAGATATAAATTGAATAGATATGATACACACTTGATTGAAAAACAAGGCGAAGTGTGCTAGTTCTACAGCCTGATCAACATCAGCATCCTCACACACAGTAAACGGGGATTTCCCTCCAAGCTCTAACATCACTGGCGTTAAATTGTTTTTTGCAGCCAATTTTTGCACAACTTTACCCGTATCAGTACTTGATCCTGTAAAAGCAATCTGCAAATGCAAATGTTTAATAAACCTAGTATAATGTTAGTGAGTAACATATTACTAGTATTAGTTATCTTATCCACGTCCATGTGACCAGCAAGAGTTGCACCAGCAGTTGGACCAAAACCTGAAACTATATTGATCGAGAACACCAGGAGGGAGACCAGCCTGCCCACAAAACATGCACGCAAACAAACCAAGTTAATTTGTAATAAAATAAGTACAGTAAAACATAAAAGCTTGGAAAGAACATATATATATATATATATATATATAAGAATAAAATCACATGGAAATTATTATCTTAAATCCTTTTTATATTTATCAACTTCCATAAAAAAAGAACCTTCCATAATTTTTATATTTGGAAACCAGATCGAAAAGCCCAACCCGACCAATAGTCGGTTCCCTCACCACTATAAAAGGAGGTGAGGTGAGGGGGATAAGAACAAACACTTCATTCTTTCGATAAAACTAATCGGGAATCAATTAGGGATTTGTACCTTTTTCTGTCGATTGCATCTTCATAGGTCGTTGTTATTCTGCCCGACATAGAGGTAATTTATAACGCTAACAAGTATGAGATAGAGTTATATACGTCATTCAAACCCTTGACTGAATGCAAACTTCCAAAGAATTTTGTTTCCAACAAATAACAAAATAATCTACGAATTGATTTCTCCTAAGAGTAGGGGAACGGGGGGGCTGGGGGCTGTTTGTTTGTTTCAGCTTATATGTGGCTTATAAGTTTATCTGATTTCGGGTTGTGTTTATAAGCCTCAATTTTCGGCTTATTAGCTTATTTTAAGACTGTGGGCTTATATAAGTTTATTATGATATGATAAACTAGTAAGAGCCCATAAGTTTCAAAATAAGCGGGAAATTTGAGGATTATAAAATATAACAGATAAGCTTATTAGCAGCCACATATAAGCTTAAATAAGCACCAATGTGTTCAAAGGCGGATTGATCAGTGCTGGTTTTGGATATATGATGTTCAGTTACTAATATGCACAATGACCTAGCTAGTTGTTTGTTCGTTTTTCGGGTGTTAGGCTTAGGGTTTGCATTAGGTATGAGTTTTTTCATTACACCAAACACGTCGATTTCTTTGTAATTTGGAATTGATTGAGGAACTAGGATATGTACTTGAGTGAATGTTTAGTAATTAGTAGCTTATTTAGATGGAAAATATCCCCTGATTTCTGGTGCATCACACATAGTAACGATAATGCTGAGACGAATCTGACTGCATAATAATAGTGCCAGTCGTTACTAAAAAGGTTCACGTGCATCGTCATATTGGAATAGTTCACTACGAAATAAGTAGCTAGTACACAATATTTGAGCCTCTAAACATAACTAAATAAGTACTCATGTTTTTTAGGCTTACATTATGTGATTCTGTGTTCTGATTTGTTCAAATTGTTTGAGGTTCAATTGTTAGCGTGGAACCGTTGTATAATTTGAAGGTGTCTGTTTTTCTATTAGGAAAAAGACTTGAAAGCGAGACTTATACGCAACCATGAAGTTTGGAAAGGAGTTTAAGAAACAAAACGTACCAGAATGAATCGAAGCCTACGTGGAATATAAGAGACTAAAAAGAGTACTACAAGAACTCCGAGAATTCAAACAAAGCCAAGGCCCTACAACACCAGTGAATATTTCAGAGCAAATGTCATCATTATTCACACCCTTTAGTGGCCTCAACATTCGAGAAGACTTTGGTGAGACTATAGAGGCTGATATCGAGAACCAAGTTATAGCTGTCCAAACCCGTTCACAAAGATGATAATAGAGAAGAATACAACACCAATTTTCTCATGCCACTTGAAGGAGGAGGACAAAGCGAGATTAAGTTTTTTGAGAGTCTTGATGAAGAGCTTAACAAGGTGAATACTTTCTATAGGGACAAGGTAGAGGAAGTGATTCAGGATGCTTCGTTAACTGAGCAGATGAATGCTTTAACAGCGTTGCGGATCAAGGTGTATCAATCATCAGATACAAGTAGTAGCTCGAAAGAACCTCCGCAAGTTAACTCTCCAGGCAGAATAGATCCATTAGGTATGTTTCTTATGCATATAATAATGAGTTGCATAATTATCAATCCTTATCTAAAATTGTGTATAAAATTAATATATTGCAGAGAACATACATACAAATTCAAACATAAATGAAACACATCCTTCGAATATCCTTGACCATGTGAGGATGAACAATACCCGTGAAGACCCGAAGTCAACCATGAGAAGTGTTGTTTATCATTCGAAGTACAAGTATTTAAAGTTTAAAAGGCGGAGCTACAAGAAGCGGAACGGCGGATGAAAGTTGCATTTATTGAATTTTACAGCAAACTTCTTCAACTGAAGCGTTACAATACTCGAAGCCTATTATTACTTTACTTTTTCAGTAAACAAAATGACTTGTCAGTATGGGTGCCATATTGATAAGTCATTTTGTTTACAGAAAAAGTAAAATAATAATACGCTTCGAGTATTTCAGTAGTTCTCAAACCTTTTCATATTTTTTCGATATCTTCGAGAAGGCTTTGAGATTTGCATCACTGTAACGCTTCAGTTGAAAAAGTTTGCTGTAAAATTCAATAAACGCAACTTTCAGCCGCCCTTCCGCTTCTTGTAGCTCCGCCTTTTTAAACTTTAAATTCTTGTACTTCGAATGATACACAACACTTCTCATGGTTGACTTCGGGTCTTCACGGGTATTGTTCATCCTCACATGGTCAAGGATATTCGGAGGATCTGTTTCATTTATGTTTGAATCCGTATGTATGTTATCTCCAATATTTTAATTTTATATACAATTTTAGATCTGGAATGATAATTATAAAACTCATTATTATATGCATAAGAAACCTACCTAATGGATCTATTATGCTTGGAGAGTTGCGGAGATTCTGTCGAGCTACTACTGGAATCTGATGATTGATACACCTTGATCCGCAACGCTGATAAAGCATTCATCTGCTTAGTTAACGAAGCACCCTCCTGAATCACTTCCTCTACCTTGTCCCTATAGAAAGTATTCACTTTGTTAAGCTCTTCATCAAGACTCTCAAAAAACTTAAGCTCGCATTGTCCTCCTCCTTGAAGTGGCATGAGAAAATTGGTGGTGTATTCTTCTCTATTATCATCTTTGTGAACGGTTTGGACAGCTATAACTTGGTTCTCGATATCACCCTCTATAGTCTCACCAAAGTCTTCTCGAATGTTGAGGCCACTAAAGTGTGTGAATAATGATGATATCTGCTGTGGAATATTCACTGGTGTTGTAGGGCCTTGGCTTTGTTTGAATTCTCGGAGTTCTTGTAGTACTCTTTTTAGTCTCTTATAGTCCACGTAGGCTTCGATCCATTCTGGTACCTTTTGTTTCTTAAACTCCTTTCCAAACTTCATGGTTGCGTATAAGTCTCGCTTTCAAGTCTTTTTTTCTAATAGAAAAACAGACACCTTCAAATTATACAACGGTTCTATTAAAAAAATGCAGACTTCTTAAAGTATCAGGGGCAAAGAGGATTCTCGAGTATATATTGCAGGTGGAGAGCCATTTGGGGGTGATTGAGCCATTCTTCCTTTGAAGTCTGAATTCGTTAATGTTGTTACAAAAGAGATGTTGGGTCGAAATGATGAGCTCAACCCATACAAGAACAGAACTGCTATTTTGACAGCAATTGATTATATATTATCACTAAGTAGTGACGTTTTCCTGCCTTCTTATGATGGTCATATGGTCCGAGCCTTGCAGGTATCTTTTATCAGAATCTTCACAAGTTTATAGCTTATGGTAAATATGATTTGGATATTTATTCTGTGTTTTTGAAGGGTCATCGAGCATATGTGGGACACAGAAAGATTGTCACAACGTCTAAGAATTTCAAGGGGCAGCCACAGCTGAGGGGAAAAAGGAGAGATAGAGATGTAATTACATTTCCAGTCCCGGAATGCATGTGTAAACACTAGCTACAGGCAATTTTGGGTTGAATGCTGGATCCTTCTTGAACCCGTTTAGAACTTTCTGGTTTGATTTTGCTGTTGTACAGATTTTAAAAATTGGTTAGCTTACTTAAATTGTATAAAATGCAAAGTTTCAATCACGCAAAAGTACAGCATGAACCATACTGAGCTTTGCACTAGTCCCCGGTAGACTTTATACAAGGGAAATCATGTTGTTTGGGTAGTGATATGCGAAACTTTTGTTTAAGTGCCAGAAGGCATAAGCAAATATCTTTTGAACACTTGAAGCGATTGCCAGATTATTGTATATGCTGGTGAAGACAAAATTACTGAGAAAACCTCATCACATTTTCAAGATAGGATTACAAGCCAGAAACAGAAATATATTTATTCATGTTCTTATATTTGCACCAGAACTGAAAATTACAACCATGCAGGATTTTTCAACTTGGTAACCACAGCCTTAACCTGTAAATAGTTGTTTAGACTGTATATACCCTTTTCCCTTCCAATACCACTCATCTTGTACCCTCCAAACGGAATCGCAGCATCAAAAACATCAAAACAATTCACCCAAACTGTCCCAGCCCTCAATGCTCGAGTCAGTGTGTTAGCTGTATCAATGTTCTTAGTGAACACACCAGCTGCGAGTCCATATTTTGTGGCATTAGCCCTTTTTATCACATCATTAACCTTGCTGTCATTAGTAAAAACAATAGAAATTATGAGATTAAGAATGCTATATAAGTTTGTAAACATTGTGTAAAATGTAATGACGATGAGCCGAGATTTACTTGAATTTCATATGTATATTTTGGCTTGCGCTAGCTATAGTATCATATTAAACAAGTGTTTGGCAGGTACATACCTTAACATTAGAAAAAACAGTCGGTTGGATGTAGTAACCTTTGGAGCCGAGTCTATCACCTCCACATTCCAGTGTAGCATCGCTTTCAACAACAGATTTAATGTATTTTAGAATCTTCTGAAATTGCTCCGAGTCAATCTGAAAATGTTCATGAGGTCCTTAATCATAGGACATTTACATAGGAAATAGAGGTGGAAAATTCAACCATATTACATATGAGTGGGTCGATTTGGGTTGTCTTTAATCTCTAACGAGTCATATGGGTGACATAAGATTTTACTATAATCAAATCAAGTTAAATGGGCAAAAAAGAAATGGAAGTCATGTGAAATGCATACAAATGCAATAAAACTTTCTAATAGTTTTATTAGAAAAACTATTTGTGGGTCGGCCTAAAGTGACCCAGATTAAAGCTTGTCCTTTTTGACCCATTACCTAACCCACCCATTCTGTTATCCATAACAGAAAATCATGATGCACATCTGTATATGCTTATAAAAATGGATAGTCTTTGTACCTGAGGGCCTTGTTCAATGCCCTTTTGAAAAGGATCACCAACAGAGCGTCTTTGAGCACGTGCTCTTGCTTTCTCGATAAACTCATCATATACACGATCATGAATAAATGTACGAGAACCAGCACAACAACACTGACTCTGTATAGAGTTGAGCCAAGTACTTAATATTAGTTCTTGTTTCATACTGTACTATTTAAGAGATGTCAATTGAATAGATATGATACACACTTTATTGAAAAACAAGGCGAAGTGTGCTAGTTCTACAGCCCGATCAACATCAGCATCCTCACACACAATAAACGGTGATTTCCCTCCAAGCTCTAACGTCACTGGCTTTAATTTGCTTTTTGCAGCCAATTCTTGCACAATTTTACCCGTATCAGTTGATCCTATAAAAGCAATCTGCAAATGCAAATGTTTAATAAACCTAGATTCTAATGAGTAATAGGCAATCAAGCATGACATAATAACTTAGTGAGTTACATATTATTAGTTACCTTAACCACGTCCATGTGACGAACAAGAGCTGCACCAGCAGTTGAACCGAAACCTGAAACTATATTGAGAACACCAGGAGGGAGATACTCGGTTAGTGACGACTTTATCTAACGTTTTCTACTACCGAGCCTTGAAATAGATTATACGTTTCGAGATACTCGGAATTTCTAAAATCAAGCCTGAAATGATCATTCGGATTATAACTATTATCACATAATCTTGCATCTAAACACTTAAAACCGATTACATGTAATCTTAAAACACAATATTCAGATAATCATTTCCACTTAGAACCACAAATAGCACAAGAATATAAGACTATATATAGGCACCAAATTTGCATCTTTTTTCATACGCAACAGAACATAATAAGATTCTTTTAACCTAGTATGTACTACAGTACCTTTTATTAAACCAACAAGACATAAACAAAACAACTTTCAATCATTAAAAAAACTACACATAACAGATGATGACTAACACACATATAAAACATCGAAAACCACCATGATGTCATCTTATCTTTATGAAACACATAAAACTAGAATCTATCATAACAAAAAACATCGTTACAAACCAATAAACCAAATACTCAAACCTTGTGAAACAACAGGCACTGAAGAAGGGTCCACCGGTACACATCTGCAAACCAATTTTTGTTAGTATACTTTCATAAGAACATATAGCACATCTGTTTCATGAATTAGGCTCCAAAACAAACCCAAATCTCAGAGTCCAATTAACAGTCCAGTTTTGGGACCAAACTGGTAATATGCAATTAAGTTCATATCCAACAGTTTCTCCGCAGGTCCAATCTAAAGTCGTTTTGTACTGCTACAAAGCCATGAGTGACAACTAAGAGTCAAAACTCAAAGCAAAATAATAAATTTTCTTCTACAGAACCTCAATCAAATTACACTTTGTTTCCTTCTCGATTTCAATAATTTTTGTTAACAACATTTCTCAACAACAACAACAGTACAATACCCAATCCCACCTACGTGGGGTGAAAAGGGTTTACAACATTTCTATGTTCTACATTTGTAACTGATATTGCTACAGCATGTACCTTTTTCTCTAGCGGTGATCATGTATATTTGACTCGTGCACCATAAAGCGTATGCGCTAGGCCGCTAGCAATTGCTATCAGGAGCTTAGCAGAGTTGATTGATTTTGTTTTGATAGATTTTTCTAGCTTTACCCTACAGTACATGTATAGTAAGAAAGTTGGTTGATGAATAGGCGGAAAACATATATCTTATCTACATTGGTATTTAAATAAGTACCAATTGATGTGAATGAAACCAAGGATCAAGCAGGTACATAAAAACCCGATTACAACAACAGCATCAGGATTGACAGGAGCATGGCCTTCCCACCAACCAGTACTTAGTATCCATGTGTACATTCTTGAGTGCCCGTTTTCCTGCAACACAAGTTCACACAAACATGATTATCACGATGAACGATTGACTTTGAATCTTGAATTCTAGGAAAGATCAGTAAAAATGAAAAGCCTCGAATAATTTAAACCAAATGCACGTCCGCAATCACGGTGTTCAATTGTCTAAATAATGTCACAAGCAAACCTACACGTTTGAAGCTTATGTTTTCATTCTTTAAAAAGCCTAGAATAAGGTAATGATATCGGTTTTTACCATCATGACATCCTAGTGTCCTACAATCACTAGTCCTCCAAATCAACTTGATAAGCTCATTAGCTGAATAAGTGAGCTTATGAGCTTTTCCAAATATACATTATCTTATAAGCCTAGTAAATAAGCTATACACAAACACCCACTTAATACAAGGACTTTACAATGGTCATATTAACTTTATAGATTTTTTTTCGTACTTTTAAAAGGAAATTATTATCTTAAATCCTTTTTATATTTATCAACTTCCATAAATTATTAGGGATTTGTACCTTTTTCTCTCAATTGCATCTTCATAGATCGTTAGTAATCAGGGTTGTAGGACTTTAATCCTACACACAAACACATATACAGCTTTAAACGACTTGAGAAGGGTATATATTGAACTTTGCTGAAGAAGCAGCAAAACTAGAGCGTCTTGGCCATAGTTAATTGTTTGATGAGCTGCTACCTAGTACATTTGATAAGAACTTAACAGCCTTAGCTTATTATTTGATCACCTAGAGTATTATATTTGTACCGACTTCCATAAAATTGTTGAGACTTCTTAAGTATTAGTGTATATGGCCATGGTACTATTTTTACTAGATTTTCGACTAGCTTTCGTATTATGCCAAGGTGGATTCTCACATGAGTTTTTGTTCGTTTCGTGTGCACTAGATTATGTGTTTTCGTTTTAGTGTGATTAAGCATTATTTGTGTTTGTTTTACGCGGTGTAAGGATGCATTATTATGTTATGTATGTCTTAGGGGTGTTTGTTTGAGCTTATATGTCGCTTATAAGCTTATCTGTTTTCGGGTTGTGTTTTATAAGCCTCAATTTTCGGCTTATTAGCTTATTTTAATATTGTGGGCTTATATAAGCTTATTATGATATGATAAACTAGTAAGGGCCCATAAGTTTCAAAATAAGTGGGAAATTTGAGGATTATAAAATATAACCCGAAAAACAGATAAGCTTATAAGCAGCCACATATAAGTTTAAATAAGCACCAATGTGTTCAATAACCACACAAAGGCGGATTTATCAGTGCTGGTTTTGGATATATGCTGTTCAGTTACTAATATGCACAATGACCTAGCTAGTTGTTTGTTCGTTTTTCGGGTGTTAGGCTTACGGTTTGCATTAGGTATGAGTTATTTCATTACACAAACACGTCGATTTCTTTGTAATATGGAATTGATTGAGGAACTAGGATATGTACTTGAGTGAACGTTTAGTAATTAGTAGCGGTTTTGGTTTAGTCTTATTTAGATGGAAAATATCCCCTGATTTGTGGTGCATCACACATTGTATCGATGATGCTGAGACGAACCTGACTGCATAATAATAGTGCCAGTCGTTACTAAAAAGGTTCACATGCATCGTCATATTGCTTTCTGATAGTTCACTACGGAATAGGTGGCTAGTACTCAATATTTGAGCCTTTAAACATAAGTACTCATGTTTTATAGGCTTACATTCTGTGATTCTGTGTTCTAATTTGTACAAATTGTTTGAGATTCATTTGTTAGCGTGGAACCGTTGTATAATTTGAAGGTGTCTGTTAGGAAAAAAGACTTGAAAGCCAGACCTATACCCAACCATGAAGTTTGGAAAGGAGTTTAAGAAACAAAAGGTACCAGAATGAATCGAAGCCTACGTGGACTATTAGAGACTAAAAAGAATACTACAAGAACTCCAAGAATTCAAACAAAGCCAAGGCCCTACAACACCAGTGAATATTTCGCAGCAGATGTCATCATTATTCACACCCTTTAGTGGCCTCAACGTTCGAGAAGACTTTGGTGAGACTATAGAGGCTGATATCGAGAACCAAGTTATAGCTGTCCAAACCGTTCATAAAAATGATATTAGAGAAGAATACAACACCGATTTTCTCATGCCACTTCAAGGAGGAGGACAATGCGAGATTAAGATTTTTTGAGGGTCTTGATGAAGATCTTAACAAGGTGAATACTTTCTATAGGGACAAGGTAGAGGAAGTGATTCAGGAGGCTGCTTCGTTAACTGAGCAAATAAATGCTTTAATAGCGTTGCGGATCAAGGTGTATCAATCATCAAATACAAGTAGTAGCTCGACAGAATCTCCGCAAGTTAACTCTCCAGGCAGAATAGATCCATTAGGTATCTTTCTTATGCATATAATAATGAGTTGCATTGATAGGTGTGAAAACACCCATCCTTTTACCACTTAATTCTGGCTAAAATAAGACCAAAACACGTATTTAATATCATTTGTTTGCAATTATGCGTGGTTTTTGTGTTTATTGTGTTCTCAGAGGCAACCGGATGAATATTGAAGAAAACATGGGATTGCACGGGTTTTATCGAGGAAAAAGACTCAAGACGAAGTCTATTGTCCAAGAGATGCAGAAGATTTGAAGTCATTGTGCCTATTTGAAGATTTATCGAAGAATAGAGCCAAAGATGGAAGATTCATATATGTCGAAGAACTCGAGTCTATACAACAATAGATTATAAGACGAGTTGGAATAATTCACCGACACTTCTCAAATCCAAAGTGGAAACGTTTATTTAAAGATGCGTGAAGACTTAAGAAGAAAGAAGAAAAAGAAGCCCGAATCAAAGCCCAATCAAAAGCCCACCACCACCATACACACGCCTATATAAAGCCCTTACTTCACAAATTTTCACACACTTAGTTAGTTTTTAGTTTTCATTCTCTCTAGTTTTAGAGAGAGAAAGTTTAGAACTTTCTCTCACTAGATTTCATCTTTTTCTCTTTCAAATTCAAACTTTTGTATTATCTTTCATTAATCAAGTTCAAGTTTTTACCTTTTAATCTTTAATCTCATCCTTCCTTTCTTTTACTTTTATTGATTTTGGTACAAATCTCGTGTGATCCGTGTTGTTCATCAATGATTTGTGCTTAAAAAGTTGATTACTTTTTATGTTTCCTTAAGTTTATACATAAATAAGCTTTGAGATCTTTGTTCTTATTGGCTTATTTGTTGATTCATCCTATTTACTTTTTAAAAGTTTTATAAAAAGTTCATCTTTTTATCATTTGGTTTATTAGTTTGATTATTTGAAATTAGATAAGTTGTTCTTAAGTGCTTATTTGATCAGCTTATAGTTGGATTCGAGTTTGATTTGGGAGTTAGCTTATTCCATAAGCTTATTTCCCTTGCTAAGATTCGAACTTGCACCATTTTCGGAAAGGGCAAAGCCCTTTTCCGACCGTACTTTCCGACCAGCAACACCCCTTCATTCCGATCATATGATCGGAAAAGGGTTTTGAGATTCCGACCGAGCCTCGTTTGTGTATTCCGATTTAGGCATTTCTCCAACATTCCGATTGTAACATTTTGCCCTATATTCCGATTGATGCTATTTTCATTATTCCGATTGCCTCCATTATCAATATTCCGATTGGCCCATTTTGCAACATATTCCGATCACACGATCGGAATAATATTCCGATTGAGGGGTTTTTCCCTTTATTCCGATTTACTTGTTTTGCTTTGTTCCGTTCTTACTTTCTTTTAGTACTTTTCAATTAAGTCCATATTTTTACCAAGTTTTCCAAGAGTTGGTTTTTATTGAGTGTTCATTTATTTTATATTAAAATCTTTAAGTTTTCAACATTTATTTTTAAACTCGTTTCTTACTGTAATCATTCAAGCTTTAAGTTTACTCTTCGACACTTAATTTCTTGTCATTAGTTTAAAATAGATAAACAATCCAACCCCTTTTTAATAACCAAGAACAAATCATTCCACTTTAAACCGAGATCAATTCGAGAGGATATCGAGAGAATAAAATTGAACCCCCTAGCAAAAATCGTGTATCAAATGGCGCCGCTGCCGGCTCTTCTCGTTATGATCAAAAGTTTTTTGTGAGAACTTGGATTTTGGGATCCGTTCCCCGTGAACGCTACTTTTTCATAAAAATTTTCAAAAACACAAAAAAATATAAAATTTTCAAAAATCCTAAAAAGTAAAAAACATAAAAACCAAAAATATTCTTGCTTTGTTTTTCTTTGTTCGTTCTTTTGCAGGTGTATGCGCACTCGATCTACGTCATATCAAGAGCCCGAGCCTCTCGATCACTTAGACATGGCCGGTGTACCACCTCAAAACAATAATAACAACAACAACCCGCCTTTCAACAACATGAACAATAACAACAACAATGAGCCCCTTCCAGATAATCGCCCGATGATTGAACTGCTGCAAGCTCATGTCGATGGCAACACGGATCCAATTGTCATACCTCCAATTGCCGCCAACAACTTTGAGCTAAAATCAGGCTTTATCCAGATGGTCTCCTCTCAACCATTCTTGGGACGTACCATTGATGATCCACACGACCACATCAAGAGATTTCTACAACTCACCAACGCGGTCAAGTTCAATGGGGTTCCACAAGAGGTTATAAGGTTACAACTTTTTCCCTTTTCTTTAGAGGGACAAGCCCGGCATTGGCTTGCTAAGGAACCGCCACAGAGTATTCTCTCGTGGACGGATTTGGAAACAAAGTTTATCAATTACTTTTTTCCACCCTCTCGTACTACCGCTTTGCGGAATGAAATCATAAATTTTGAACAAAAGTACGATGAGTCGTTCAGTGAATCTTGGGATCGTTTCAAAGATCTTTTAAGAAAATGCCCACAACATGGTTTTACCAAAGTACATCAAATTAATACTTTTTACAATGGTTTAAGCATGAGTGACCAAGATTCACTGAACAGTGCCTCGGGGGGTAATCTATTGGCTAAGACTTCCAATGCTGCTTGGGACATCATTGAGAATAAATATCGTGTGCAAACCAAGAGTGTTCGGACCAATGTCGCTAGTGCTAGCACTAATGACAGCGACAAGCGACTTGACAAAATCACTACGCTTCTTGAATCGCTTGTCACCCACACCGTCAGCAACAACAGCAACAACGCTAAAAACGCCCAAGTTAACGCTGTCAGCCAACCTTGTGAGATATGCGGTGGTCCTCACTCTTACACCACTTGTACTGCCACCCAAGACTACCCTGCTGAGAATGTGAATGCGGCATATGGCACCTATCCTCAACCTGCTTATCAAGCTAGACCTCAAGGTGACCGTAATTTGCTTAGCTACCGCTCCAACAATTATATCTCACCACCCGGTTTTCCCCCAAACAACCCAAACCAACAACAAAACCTTAACCGCCCTCCTCAACAACAACAACCTCGACAACCATACATACCTCCTCACAAGCAGCAACAACCACCTCAACGTAACAACCAAGTTTACCAACAACCTGCTTATCAACCACCCGCATACAATGCTCCTCCAAACCAACCCACTGCATTACACCAAGAGGTTGCAACCTACATGAGGACCAATGATGTGATCGTGGAAAATCTCCAACAGGAAGTGCGCAACTTGAAAGCAGATTTGGTCAAACAAGGGAACGATCTGAGAGCCGACATGAGAAATACGTTGGATAGCCAAACTAATGATCTGAGGAACATGATGGCTGGTTTCTTCCAAGGTAATCAACCCTCTTCTTCGGGTACTCTTCCGAGTAACACCGTTGCGAATCCAAGAGGGGAGATGAAAGCAATCACTACTCGAAGTGGCAAAGGTACCAAGGAACCCGAGCTTCCTATACCTCTACCGGTGGTTGTGACTAAGGAGAACGAGTCACCTGCTCCTATTCCTCATCCTTCTCTTTCCCCAATTTCCCCACCTTCTACTTCTACACCTCCTCCACCCAAGGATGTGAGTGATCCTATTCTTCTAAAGCCTTCCTCTTCTTCCAATATACCTTATCCATCTAGGTTGAGGAAAGAGAAGCTCAAAAGCAAGGATGATATTCAGGTTTCGAACTTCCTTAAAATGTTCAAACAATTGAATTTCAATATCTCCTTCGCTGAGGCTCTCGCTCACATGCCCAAATACGCGAAAATGTTAAAGATCTTCTGAGCGATAAGGAAAAGCTCCTCGATATTGCCAACACCCAACTTAATGAGAATTGCTCTGCAGTGCTCTTAAGGAAATTACCAATCAAGCTTGGTGATCCGGGTCGTTTTCTTATCCCTTGCAATTTCCCGGGAGTAGAGAATTGCATGGCCCTAGCCGATCTAGGTGCCAGTATTAATCTTATGCCTCTAAGCGTTTGGAAGCACTATCTCTCCCAGAGCTAGTCCCCACCAAAATGACTTTGGAATTAGCTAACCGTACGGTTGCTTATCCAGTGGGGATAGCCGAAGACGTCATTGTAGGAGTCGACAAATTCACCTTTCCTGCTGATTTTGTTGTCGTCGACTACGAGATGGACCCCCGTGTGCCACTCATTGTTGGTCGTCCATTCTTGAGGACCGGTCGCACTCTTATCGATGTTGAAGCCGGTGAGCTTATCATGAGAGTGGGTGACGATAAAGTAGTCTTCAACATGGGAAAGTTGTCCAAACAGCCTTATTCATATGAGAGCGTTAATTGTATTGACGTTCTCGATGAGGCTTGTGAAGAACACTTTAATGATGCTTGCAAAAGTATTCCTACCTCTCTTCCCAATGTTGAGACCGTGTCCTCTATTGATTCATCATTGTCTCTATTTGGAGATAGTGATTTGTTTTGGAAAGATCTTGAAGACACCATGGGAGATGTGAACTTATCTACTGATGATTCTCCTACCGATGGGGACGAAGACATGCATTTCTTTGACAATCTTCTCACTGAAGACAATCATGCGCCTCCATCTCCCACGGTCATTGCTATTGATACTCCGACTTCGAATACGCCTCCCGTCAAAAATCCTCCGGATTTAGAACTTAAGGAGTTGCCGCCCCATCTCGAGTATGTGTTCCTTGACGAAGAGAAGAAGTCGCCAGTCATTATTGCTAAGGACTTGAAAGATGAAGAGAAGACTCGTCTCATCGCCGTGCTGAAAGCTCATAAGAAGGCTATTGCTTGGAAAATTTCTGATATTCGCGGAATTGATCCTCACTTCTGCACACACAAAATTCTCATGGAAGACGACTTTAAGCCCACAATTCAAAGCCAACGAAGGGTGAATCCAAAAATCCATGAAGTCATCAAAACAGAGGTTATCAAACTTCTTGATGCGGGTATGATTTACCCTATTTCGGATTCACCATGGGTTAGTCCAATCCATTGTGTGCCCAAGAAAGGCGGAATAACCGTTGTTCCCAATGAACACAACGAGTTGATTTCCACTCGTCTCGTTACTGGGTGAAGAGTTTGTATAGACTACCGCAAACTCAATGATGCCACGAGAAAGGATCATTTCCCTCTACCTTTTATGGACCAAATGCTTGAACGTTTAGCGGGTAATGAATATTACTGCTTTCTTGATGGTTTCTCGGGTTATTTCCAAATACCCATCGATCCCCAAGATCAAGAGAAGACAACATTCACTTGTCCCTATGGCACATTTGCTTATAAACGAATGCCTTTTGGCTAATGCAATGCCCCCGGGACTTTCCAAAGGTGCATGTTAGCTATCTTCCATGACATGGTTGAACAAACCATGGAAGTCTTCATGGATGATTTCTCGGTCTTCGGGGATTCCTTCTCTTCTTGCCTTGCCAATTTGGAACGTATGCTACAGAGGTGCGAAGACACTCGCCTTGTTCTGAATTGGGAAAAATGCCATTTTATGGTAAAAGAAGGCATCGTGCTGGGACACAAGATTTCCAAAGCCGGTCTTGAAGTAGACCGTGCTAAAGTCGATGTTATCGCCAAGTTGCCTCCACCTTCAACCGTGAAGGGTGTGAGAAGTTTCCTGGGTCATGCGGGCTTCTACCGTCGATTCATCAAAGATTTTTCTCAAATCGCTCGCCCGATGGCCCACCTCTTGGAAAAAGATACTCCTTTTATCTTTTCCAAAGAGTGTCTTGAAGCCTTCAACTCGCTTAAGGATAAGCTTACTAAGGCACCCGTCTTAGTTACCCCTAATTGGGAGCTGCCTTTTGAGTTGATGTGCGATGCTAGTGATTTTGCTATTGGAGCGGTTCTGGGACAAAGAGTGAACAAACACTTCCAACCGATCCATTACGCTAGCAAGACAATGACGGGGGCACAATTGCATTATACGACAACCGAAAAAGAGCTTTTAGCTGTTGTCTATGTTGGGAATAAATTTAGGCCAGAACACTTGAACGCTGACAAGAACAACTCAAGCGTTGACAAGAGCAAAGTGAGCGCTGACAGCATAAGCGTTGACAAGTTAAAGTCAAGCGTTGACAGATTGAAGACAAGCACTGATGGAAGATGTGAGCTACACGTTTATTATATTCTAGAATACTTCTAGTAAGGATAGAGACGACAATGTATTTTCTATGTTTATCTTTACCTAGAATAGTTGATTCGTAGCTTATTGTACAAGACTTCTTGTTCTATAAAAGAAGATCTTTTAGGTTAAAGTTTAATATCAGTTTTCATAAGTATTCGCAAGTTAAACTCTTTCATTGTAACCAAGTACGATTATTCTAATACAAGTGAAAGTTTGTTTAACATCTTTGTGTTTTAGATCAAGTGTTAATTCCGCATAACACTTTGTTACTTTATTCATAAGCAAAGGTTTCTCTACGTGTAGTACTTGATCTAATCTCGTATACACAAAGCTTAATCGATCTAAGTTTGGGATCAACAAGTGGTATCAGAGCTTGTTGAGAAACTTTTGATCTTTAAGTAACGCAAGAACCCTAAAACACCAAAAACCCTAAAAACCCTAAAATTCTCAAAACCCTAAAAACATCATGTCTGGCACAGATCAACCTGCTTCTTTGCTACAAAACAACTTCTCAAACCCTAGTATCAAAATTCCCATGTTTGATGCCAGGAACTTTGAGCTTTGGAAGTCCAATTTTGAGCAATACATAGCTATTCATGACTACACTCTTTGGGAAATTATCGAATATGGGAACACATTCGACAAAGCAGCAAAGATTACTGCTGCAATTGCCACAAGGACAGCTGTTCCTAATTGTCCAGAAGCTGATAAGGTGGAAAAGCCTGGAGATGGGAGAGCTGTAGCTGTTGAAGATATAGCCAAGAAGAGGGTGGACATGAAAATCTTGAACATCTTGAAACATGCCCTAGGTCATGAGAATCAGCACAAGTACAAACGCTTTGAGTCTGCAAAAGAGCTTTGGGAAGCTCTTGAAGTAGCACATGGTGGCAATGCTGACACAAAAGAAGAGAAGAAGAAGCAACTCTTGCATGAGTATGCTGTCTTTAAAGATCAACTTAATGAGAATCTCAGCAGTGTGAGAAGTAGACTTCATGACATCACAAGTCAACTTTCCTTCATGGGAAAACATATTGATGATCCTGAATTGAATGCTACTTTTCTCAAAAGCCTTGGAGATGTATGGAAGATTGAGACAAGATCCATTCTTGTCAATAATACCCACAAGACCTCAAGGTTTGATGACATCTTCAACAAACTAAGACTGTTGGAGAATGAATGGCAGTTGGATAGTGATAATAAATCTTCCAGCAGCAACATGGCCTTCTTCTCACAAAGTGAAGGCCAATTTGATTCCATGAACTTCTATGGACATTCAGCCCCTGGATCTTAATGTGTCAACGCTGGATCTCAGTCTGTCAGCGCTGGATCATATCCTGTCAACGCTTTGTACTCAAGCGCTGACACACATAATCATGGCGCTGATAGAATTAAACCTGCTGGTTTTGATCTAGATACTGTGTGTGCATTCATTGCTTCTTTGCCCAGTGATTCAAGGATTACATATGAAGATCTTGAGCAGATAAGTGATGAACAATTGGAAGAGATGGACATCAAGTGGACTATGGCTCTTGTAAGTTTAAGAGCAAACAGGTTCAATAAAAGGTTCAAGAAGAAGATGACCTTTAATGCTAAGGATGTTGCTGGGTTTGACAAGTCCAAGGTTGAGTGCTACAACTGTCATAGGATGGGGCACTTTATGAGGGAATGTAGATCTCCAAGAAGATCTGATGCTGGGAAGCCTTCAAGCCAAATGATTAAGAGCCCAGATCCCAAGGCCATGGTTGCTGTTCAACAAATTGATGGTGTTGGAGAATGGGATTGGAGCTGGATGGCTAAGAATGAGGAAGAGGACAGAGCTTTGGTTGCTGAAGTTAAAGAAGAGCATGTTGAATATGCTCTCATGGCACACTCCTCCTCTTCATCAGATAATGAGGTATATGATGATGCTTTCTGTTCTAAGGGTTGTCGTTTAAATACTGAAAAATTAAAACAAGAGATAGTTAAATTATTAGATGAGGCAAGTACTGAAAGATGCAAAGTATCTAATTATCAAATTGCTCTTACCCAAACAGAAAAGACAGTAGCTGAGTATAAGAAAATGGAGTTTGATTTAAAGGATCAAATAAATATCTTAAAACATGAGTTACATCAGAGTAAAGATGTTCAAGATATAGTAAATAGGGTTAATCTTGATTTAATAGCTCAGTTAGAGGAGGCTAACAAAAATAAAGATAATGTGAGTCTTAAAATCCAGAGATTTGATAAGGCCACACAATCCCTAGGAGAGTGTGTTAGTAAACAAAGAGACTCTAAGGATATGAGTGGGATTGGGATGAATAATTATACTGGTGTTCCACCACCAGCTGGGGATTTCTATAGTGTCCAATCAAAGGACTTATCTTGGACTGGCTTGCCAGAATGCCAAGAGTAGGAATTCATTCCTCCACCTAGAGTGACTTCCCCAGTTGAGGAATACAAGCAAAAGCTGACTGACCTAGATGAGTGGAAGAAAGCTAACCACACCTTGTTTGTTAAGGGAGGGTTGTTGTGTGAAAGTCCAAATGAGCCCACACCAATCAAGAGCCTTGATCCTAAACCTATTAAGATCACACACCCTACCACTGGCAAAGCTGTTGACCTTGGCCCACAAACTGTTAGAAAACCTAGTGTTAAGTATGCTGAGATGAATAGAAATACTAGGTCACCAAAAAGCCAAGTTAGTAACCATGGAACAGGCTTCTTTGCTTCTAGACCTAAGACTATGTCTAGAAAAGCTTGTTACACATGTGGTAGCTTCTCACATTTGGCATACAAATGTGTCAACGCTTCCAATGTCAACGCTGATAGGAACCATTTCAGCGTTGACAAAAGTCAACATAGGTCAAACACTGTCAGACCCAATACCTTTGTGAACAAAAGTTCACAAGTTGTTAGACCAGCCCCATTCTTTTCTAGAGGGTCTAACACACAAGGCCTAAGACCTTTTCAAAAGTCAAACACTTGGTCAAATAGGCAATGGGTTCCTGTAGCAAACCCTAGGTTCAACGCTGATAAGAGCAATCGGGGCGCTGACAAGAGAAATTTCAGCGCTGACAGACACACTGCTAAACCTAGGTATTTGCAACCACAGGGAAATAGGTCTAAAGCTTCTACTAGCTTAACATGGAGACCAAAACAAGACCAAAACCCTAATTCTACTGGTATTTCTATGACATGCAACAGGTTTCATTATATTTCAAAGGCATTGTCAACACCAATTGGGGTTAACTGGGAATTTCATTCAAACAGGGATGAAAATGGGGTTGTTATGAGAACCAAGTCTGTTCTTGTTGAACAACCAAATGAATCCAAGTCTTCCAAGGCTTGGGTTCCCAAAGAAAACTAATGTGTTTTCTTTATGTGCAGGGCATTCAGAAGAAGATCAATGATTATGGATACTGGGATAGTGGATGCTCAAGGCACATGACAGGAAAGGAAGACTATCTGACCAATTTCTCTCCTATTCAAGATGGTGATAAGGTATACTTTGGAGGGGGCTACGGCACCATCACAGGAAAAGGAACCCTTGTCACCAACAATCTACGGTTTGAGAATGTATTCTTGGTAAAAGAACTGGATTATAATTTGTTTAGTGTATCACAAGTGTGTGATAACAAAAATAAGGTTCTTTTCACAGATACTGAGTGTTTGGTGTTAAGCAAAGATTATAAGCTACCTGAGGAAAAATACATAGATTTTAGAACACCAAGGCATAAAGACATATATAATGTGAATCTTAATGGAATTAAGATAAATAATAAAATGTCATGTCTATATGCTAAAGCCTCAGTAGATGAAAGTAATCTTTGGCACAGGAGATTAGGGCACATAAACTTTAAGAATATCAATAGACTTGTGAGGCTTGGTTTAGTTGATGGTTTTGCCTGAAAAGGCTTTCCACAATGACCACTCTTGTGTTGCATGTCTTAAGGGCAAGCAGCACAAGGTCTCATTCAGGTCTAAACAGGTGCACTCTAGTTCTAAACCACTTCACTTATTGCATATGGACCTCTTTGGTCCAACTAATATAGAAAGTTTGAAGGGTAAATCATATTGTTTTGTTATCACTGATGATTATTCCAGGTTTACATGGACTTTCTTTTTAGCCAAGAAAAGTGAAACTGCCCAAAGTCTGATTAATTTCATTACCCAGATAGAGAAGAAGAATGGTAATGAGGTCAAAATTATTAGAAGTGACAATGGGGGTGAGTTTAGAAATCAGTTGTTAGATGATTTTTGTGCCAAGAAAGGGATTACTAGGCAGTTTAGCATAGCTAGAACCCCACAGCAAAATGGGGTTGCTGAAAGGAAGAATAGGACCCTTATTGAAGCAGCCAGAACCATGTTGGCTGATGCCCACTTTCCTATAGCCTTTTGGGCTGAAGCTGTTAACACAGCTTGTTATGTTCAAAATAGGGCATTGGTCAACAAGATACATAATAAGACACCTTATGAATTACTTTGGGGAAGGAAGCCCAATATTGGCTTTCTCAAGCCTTTTGGATGTCATGTAGTTGTTCTAGAAACTAGTGAGGCCCTAGGTAAATTTGATTCAAAAGGTGATGAAGGCTACTTCATGGGTTATTCAGTGCAGAGTAAAGGATATAGGGTTTACATTAAAAAGGAAAAACGTATACTTGAAAAAGTACATGTTAGGTTTTTAGAAAGTAAACCTAGATATGTAGCATTATAATCCAAGATCCATGAGCCTTAGGACCTAGATATCATGAGCCTTAGGTTTGTCAGACTCCTCCAAGTTCTTAATGTTTATTCAGAAACTTGATCATAAGAGTGGATATCAAGTTTAGGGGAGGATTGTTGGGAATAAATTTAGGCCAGAACACTTGAACGCTGACAAGAACAACTCAAGCGTTGACAAGAGCAAAGTGAGCGCTGACAGCATAAGCGTTGACAAGTTAAAGTCAAGCGTTGACAGATTGAAGACAAGCACTGATGGAAGATGTGAGCTACACGTTTATTATATTCTAGAATACTTCTAGTAAGGATAGAGACGACAATGTATTTTCTATGTTTATCTTTACCTAGAATAGTTGATTCGTAGCTTATTGTACAAGACTTCTTGTTCTATAAAAGAAGATCTTTTAGGTTAAAGTTTAATATCAGTTTTCATAAGTATTCGCAAGTTAAACTCTTTCATTGTAACCTAGTACGATTATTCTAATACAAGTGAAAGTTTGTTTAACATCTTTGTGTTTTAGATCAAGTGTTAATTCCGCATAACACTTTGTTACTTTATTCATAAGCAAAGGTTTCTCTACGTGTAGTACTTGATCTAATCTTGTATACACAAAGCTTAATCGATCTAAGTTTGGGATCAACATTCTATGCCTTTGAAAAATTCCGCCCCTATCTTGTCCTTTCCACCACAATTGTGTATACCGATCATTCCGCGTTGAAGTACTTGTTGACAAAGCAAGACTCCAAACCAAGACTTCTTCGCTGGGTTTTGCTGCTCCAGGAATTTAAAATCGAAATTCGCGATAAAAAAGGAGCAGAAAACCTAGCCGCGGATCATCTCAGTAGACTTGAGGATCCTTACCAGGGGGATCATCTGAACAAAGAAATCAATGATTCTTTTCCCCTGGAGACCTTAATGTCTATCAACTCGACTGCTGATGAAACCCCGTGGTTTGCGGACATTGCAAACTACTTGGCGGGTGGAATCCTCGTTGACGGGTTAACATCCCAGCAAAAGAAAAAGTTCTTCAAAGACATCAAGACTTACTTTTGGGATGACCCGTATCTTTTCAAACAATGTGCCGACTTGATTATTCGCCGATGTGTTGATGGACCGGCAGCTTTCGAAATCCTTGATGCTTGCCACAAAGGACCCACCGGTGGTCACTTTGGTCCCAACTACACCGCCAAAAAAGTGTTTGATTCGGGATTTTATTGGCCCACCATCTACCGTGATGCTCACGAGATGGTTAAACGATGTGATGCTTGCCAAAAACAAGGCAAGATCACACATAAAGATGAGATGCCTCAGAATTTCATACAAGAATGTGAAATCTTTGATGTTTGGGGTATCGACTTTATGGGGCCATTCCCTTCTTCTAAAGGAAACAAATACATCCTTGTAGCCGTTGACTACGTTTCAAAATGGGTTGAAGCCAAAGCTTTACCTACTAATGATGCAAGGGTGGTTTGTAACTTTTTGAAATCGATGTTCGCTCGATTCGGCGTTCCTCGTGCTATTATCAGTGACCGCGGGACTCATTTTTGCAACGATCAATTTGCAAGAGTCATGGCTAAGTATGGTGTTAATCACCGTCTTTCCACCGCTTATCATCCCCAAACCAATGGGCAAGCCGAGATATCCAACCGTGGATTGAAGCGAATTTTGGAGCGTACTGTGGGAGAGCATCGTGCCGCGTGGGCCGATAAGTTAGATGATGCTCTGTGGGCTTTCCGTACTGCTTATAAGACCCCGATCGGATGTACACCTTATCGTCTTGTGTACGGGAAAGCATGCCACCTTCCCATCGAGCTGGAGCATAAGGCGCACTGGGCCTTGAAGTGGGCTAACTTCGACATCAACAAAGCCGGTGATCATCGCATGACTCAACTCAACAAGCTCAACGAACTGAGGAATGAAGCTTATGAGAACTCGCTGATCTACAAAGAGAAGACGAAGATCCTTCATGACGCAAAAATCAAGAACCGAGAGTTCCACGTTGGTGATCAAGTCTTACTTTTTAACTCTCGGTTGAAGATATTCTCTGGCAAGTTGAAGAGCCGCTGGTCTGGTCCATTCACCGTCGCCAACGTCTTTCCGTATGGGACCATTGAGCTTTCTCAGCCAAATGGGCCCAATTTTAAGGTGAATGGCCAGCGTCTGAAGCTGTACTTTGGTGAGGACATCTCTCAGGAGATGATTCCATCCCTCACCACGTTCCCCATGAACTAATTTTGGGTCGAGTCAGGCTCGTGACTCGGTTACCAAAAACAAGCGCTCCTCGGGAGGCAGCCCGAGTATCTATCCTTTTGTGCTTTTACCTCCTAAGTGTAGGGGGACTTGTATACGTGTTTGTTTTTGTGTGGTGATGTGATTACAGGGATGAATGCACTCTTGGAACCTTTGAAGAACCGTGCTTCCGTGATCATCCGAAATCCGGTTCTATCTCTCAACTATCGTGATTCAATTTTCTTCATACTCACATTTGAAATTGATCACTTTAGTCGTCTCTTCCTTAACTTGAGTTAACCAACGTGCACAATGTCATAAGTGTAGGGGAGACTTTTCCCACTTGCTTAAACATTGAGGACAATGTTTATCTTAAGTGTAGGGGGGGACTTCTATCGAAGTTTTAAGTGGACTTTTCCATGAAAATGCCTTCATTTAACCAGAAAATCATATTTTTCAACATTTTTCAAATTTTTAATTAACTTTGGCCATTTAGTCGTAATTTTTAAATTTTTATCGTTGCTTTCATATGTATATATCCCGCAATAAAGTCAAAAACATTAATAAAATGGTATAGCTAGTTTAGAAGTCTTTGACATATTAGGCCCGTTGCGTTTATTTTGACTCAACCCGAATAGACTTATCCAAGTTTATTCTAGCTAGTATCCTTAACCATGTAGACCTTAATTGGTTTATTAGGCTAAGCATCCACGAGTCTCATTACTTGAGATTTTAAATTGTGGAGGACGAGAAATGATAGAGTCAATTATAAGTCGGTATTCTTGCGCAAGCTCACTTGGTGTAATTATTTGCCTATTCTCCCATCACTTGCTAATAATTTATCTGCAATAAGTAAGGTCGTACGATTTGAAAAGTTACTTAGCTTCTAGCCCAAGATCGTTTAAAAGTTGCTCGGTAATGATAAGAGTTCATAGCCAAGGCATAACTTATGAAGCGGGGCGCGAAGATTGGCGAGTCCGAAAAGGCCCTAACAAGGCATGAGGATTCCATTTTATTGCTGAAGATCCAAAAGTGATGTGAAAAGCATTATTCCCAAAATCAATATGAAGGATCAAGACTCACGACGAAAAGCAATCAACTCCCATAAGATCATGGAGAAGTCTATCCGAAAAGACCCTAACAAGGTATGAGGATAAATAGATCCACGTCCGAAAAGGAGGCGAATCGTTGTATCTCAAAATCCCAATTAGAGATTGAAGAATAATCATGAAGTCGTGGTCAACAAAGTTGGAGTACCCCTCAAAAGTCTCCAAGTGAAGAAACTCTATTACGATGAGAAGGCCATTATCTCAAGAACGTCTCTCAAGATATGAAGTATGAAGTACATGCCAAATATCGGCCCGAGAAAGGTCTCAAATCGCGAACCAAGTTATGCCAAGATATGAACTTTTTGATATCCCGAGAAGCAGTTTTAAAAGATTTTGTCCTTTAGCTAACTATTGATCAAATCGTCCTACTTTGCTTTCAGCCCTAAATAATTATCGAAATAAGTCCAAAAATGCATCTTCATGATCATTCTAAGACAAAAATAAAATATAAGAGATACACCTAGGAATAAGGGAGTTTAAGCATTTAATTAAGCCATGTGTGCAAGTGTTTGAATTGCTAACTTATAATAACAATGATCTCGTTTTTAAGCTTAGTTTGGGGAACGTGAAACTTGAGGGTGATAAATCTTCACAGCACCGAAATCCTAATGTAAGTCCTCGATCTCTTTGCAAGTTATTTCCATCCTTCTGTTTATTCTAAAAATTTTAATTTCTCTTAGTATTTTCATTTTCGTTTAATAGTATATTAATAAGGACAAGGTTGATTGATTATGAGGAAAATGAAAAATTGCTTTAACACTAAGCATTGCATGAGGGCATGGCAATGGTTAAGTGTAGGGGATTTGATAGGTGTGAAAACACCCATCCTTTTACCACTTAATTCTGGCTAAAACAAGACCAAAACACGTATTTAATATCATTTGTTTGGAATTATGCGTGGTTTTTGTGTTTATTGTGTTCTCAGAGGCAACCGGATGAATATTGAAGAAAATATGGGATTGCACGGGTTTTATCGAGGAAAAAGACTCAAGACGAAGTCTATTGTCCAAGAGATGCAGAAGATTTGAAGTCATTGTGCCTATTTGAAGATTTATCGAAGAATAGAGCCAAATATGGAAGATTCATATATGTCGAAGAACTCGAGTCTATACAACAATAGATTATAAGACGAGTTGGAATAATTCACCGACACTTCTCAAATCCAAAGTGGAAACGTTTATTTAAAGATGCGTGAAGACTTACGAAGAAAGAAGAAAAAGAAGCCCGAATCAAAGCCCAATCAAAAGCCCACCACCACCATACACACGCCTATATAAAGCCCTTACTTCACAAATTTTCACACACTTAGTTAGTTTTTAGTTTTCATTCTCTCTAGTTTTAGAGAGAGAAAGTTTAGAACTTTCTCTCACTAGATTTCATCTTTTTCTCTTTCAAATTCAAACTTTTGTATTATCTTTCATTAATCAAGTTCAAGTTTTTACCTTTTAATCTTTAATCTCATCCTTCCTTTCTTTTACTTTTATTGATTTTGGTACAAATCTCGTGTGATCCGTGTTGTTCATCAATGATTTGTGCTTAAAAAGTTGATTACTTTTTATGTTTCCTTAAGTTTATACATAAATAAGCTTTGAGATCTTTGTTCTTATTGGCTTATTTGTTGATTCATCCTATTTACTTTTTAAAAGTTTTATAATAAGTTCATCTTTTTATCATTTGGTTTATTAGTTTGATTATTTGAAATTAGATAAGTTGTTCTTATGTGCTTATTTGATCAGCTTATAGTTGGATTCGAGTTTGATTTGGGAGTTAGCTTATTCCATAAGCTTATTTCCCTTGCTAAGATTTGAACTTGCACCATTTTCGGAAAGGGCAAAGCCCTTTTCCGACCGTACTTTCCGACCAGCAACACCCCTTCATTACGATCATATGATCGGAAAAGGGTTTTGAGATTCCGACCGAGCCTCGTTTGTGTATTCCGATTTAGGCATTTCTCCAACATTCCGATTGTAACATTTTGCCCTATATTCCGATTGATGCTATTTTCATTATTCCGATTGCCTCCATTATCAATATTCCGATTGGCCCATTTTGCAACATATTCCGATCACACGATCGGAATAATATTCCGATTGAGGGGTTTTCCCTTTATTCCGATTTACTTGTTTTGCTTTGTTCCGTTCTTACTTTCTTTTAGTACTTTTCAATTAAGTCCATATTTTTACCAAGTTTTCCAAGAGTTAGTTTTTATTGAGTGTTCATTTATTTTATATTAAAATCTTTAAGTTTTCAACATTTATTTTTAAACTCGTTTCTTACTGTAATCATTCAAGCTTTAAGTTTACTCTTCGACACTTAATTTCTTGTCATTAGTTTAAAATAGATAAACAATCCAACCCCTTTTTAATAACCAAGAACAAATCATTCCACTTTAAACCGAGATCAATTCGAGAGGATATCGAGAGAATAAAATTGAACCCCCTAGCAAAAATCGTGTATCATGCATAATTATCATTCCTTATCTAAAATTGTATATAAAATTAATATATTGCATAGAACATACATACAGGTTCAAACATAAATGAAACAGATCCTTCTAATATCCTTAACCATGTGAGGATGAACAATACCCGTGAAGACCCGAAGTCAACCATTAGAAGTGTTGTTTATCATTCGAAGTACAAGAATTTAAGGTTTAAAAGGCGGAGCTACAAGAAGCGGAAGGGCGGATGAAAGTTGCGTTTATTGAATTTTACAGCAAACTTCTTCAAGTGAAGCATTAAAGTGATGCAAATCTCAAAGCCTTCTCGAAGATATTGAAAAAAATATGAAAAGGTCAGAGAACTACTGAAATACTCGAAGCGTATATTACTTTACTTTTTCAGTAAACAAAATGACTTGTCAATGGGTGTCATACTGATAAGTCGTTTTGTTTATAGAAAAAGTAAAATAATAATACGCTTCGAGTATTTCAGTATTTCTCTAACCTTTTCATAATTTTTCAATATCTTCGAGAAGGCTTTGAGATTTGCATCACTGTAACGCTTCAGTTGAAGAAGTTTGCTGTAATATTCAATAAACGCAACTTTCAATCGCCCTTCCGCTTCTTGTAGCTCCGCCTTTTTAAACTTTAAATTTTTGTACTTCGAATGATAAACAACACTTCTCATGGTTGACTTCGGGTCTTCACGGGTATTGTTCATCCTCACATGGTCAAGAATATTCGAAGGACCTGTTTCATTTATATTTGAATTTGTATGTATGTTCTCTCAAATATATTAATTTTATATACAATTTTAGATAAGGAATGATAATTATGAAACTCATTATTATATGCATAAGAAACATACCT
Source organism: Glebionis coronaria (assembly GCA_025667525.1). NCBI lineage: Eukaryota > Viridiplantae > Streptophyta > Magnoliopsida > Asterales > Asteraceae > Glebionis > Glebionis coronaria. The sequence continues at coordinate 631,803,440 of CM046875.1, read as the reverse complement.
AATGGATCTATTCTGCCTGGAGAGTTAACTTGCGGAGATTCTATCGAGCTACTACTTGTGTATGATGATTGATACACCTTGATCCGCAACGCTGTTAAAGCATTCATCTGCTTAGTTAACAAAGCAGCCTCCTGGATCACTTCCTCTACCTTCTCCCTATAGAAAGTATTCACCTTCTTAAGCTCTTCATCAAGACTCTCTGATACACGATTTTTGCTAGGGGGTTCAATTTTATTCTCTCGATATCCTCTCGAATTGATCTCGGTTTAAAGTGGAATGATTTGTTCTTGGTTATTAAAAAGGGGTTGGATTGTTTATCTATTTTAAACTAATGACAAGAAATTAAGTGTCGAAGAGTAAACTTAAAGCTTGAATGATTACAGTAAGAAACGAGTTTAAAAATAAATGTTGAAAACTTAAAGATTTTAATATAAAATAAATGAACACTCAATAAAAACTAACTCTTGGAAAACTTGGTAAAAATATGGACTTAATTGAAAAGTACTAAAAGAAAGTAAGAACGGAACAAAGCAAAACAAGTAAATCGGAATAAAGGGAAAAACCCCTCAATCGGAATATTATTCCGATCGTGTGATCGGAATATGTTGCAAAATGGGCCAATCGGAATATTGATAATGGAGGCAATCGGAATAATGAAAATAGCATCAATGGGAATATAGGGCAAAATGTTACAATCGGAATGTTGGAGAAATGCCTAAATCGGAATACACAAACGAGGCTCGGTCGGAATCTCAAAACCCTTTTCCGATCATATGATCGGAATGAAGGGGTGTTGCTGGTCGGAAAGTACGGTCGGAAAAGGGCTTTGCCCTTTCCGAAAATGGTGCAAGTTCGAATCTTAGCAAGGGAAATAAGCTTATGGAATAAGCTAACTCCCAAATCAAACTCGAATCCAACTATAAGCTGATCAAATAAGAACTTAAGAACAACTTATCTAATTTCAAATAATCAAACTAATAAACCAAATGATAAAAAGATGAACTTTTTATAAAACTTTTAAAAAGTAAATAGGATGAATCAACAAATAAGCCAATAAGAACAAAGATCTCAAAGCTTATTTATGTATAAACTTAAGGAAACATAAAAAGTAATCAACTTTTTAAGCACAAATCATTGATGAACAACACGGATCACACGAGATTTGTACCAAAATCAATAAAAGTAAAAGAAAGGAAGGATGAGATTAAAGATTAAAAGGTAAAAACTTGAACTTGATTAATGAAAGATAATACAAAAGTTTGAATTTGAAAGAGAAAAAGATGAAATCTAGTGAGAGAAAGTTCTAAACTTTCTCTCTCTAAAACTAGAGAGAATGAAAACTAAAAACTAACTAAGTGTGTGAAAATTTGTGAAGGGCTTTATATAGGCGTGTGTATGGTGGTGGTGGGCTTTTGATTGGGCTTTGATTCGGGCTTCTTTTTCTTCTTTCTTCTTAAGTCTTCACGCATCTTTAAATAAACGTTTCCACTTTGGATTTGAGAAGTGTCGGTGAATTATTCCAACTCGTCTTATAACCTATTGTTGTATAGACTCGAGTTCTTCGACATATATGAATCTTCCATCTTTGGCTCTATTCTTCGATAAATCTTCAAATAGGCACAATGACTTCAAATCTTCTGCATCTCTTGGACAATAGACTTCGTCTTGAGTCTTTTTCCTCGATAAAACCCGTGCAATCCCATGTTTTCTTCAATATTCATCCGGTTGCCTCTGAGAACACAATAAACACAAAAACCACGCATAATTCCAAACAAATGATATTAAATACGTGTTTTGGTCTTGTTTTAGCCAGAATTAAGTGGTAAAAGGATGGGTGTTTTCACACCTATCAAATCCCCTACACTTAACCATTGCCATGCCCTCATGCAATGCTTAGTGATAAAGAAATTTTTCATTTTCCTCATAATCAATCAACCTTGGCCTTATTAATATACTATTAAACGAAATGAAAATACTAAGAGAAATTAAAATTTTTAGAATAAACAGAAGGATGGAAATAACTTGCAAAGAGATCGAGGACTTACATTAGGATTTCGGTGCTGCGAAGATTTATCACCCTCATGTTTCACGTTCCCCAAACTAAGCTTAAAAACGAGATCATTGTTATTATAAGTTAGCAATTCAAACACTTGCACACATGGCTTAATTAAATGCTTAAACTCCCTTATTCCTAGGTGTATCTCTTATATTTTATTTTTGTCTTAGAATGATCATGAAGATGCATTTTTGGAATTATTTCGATAATTATTTAGGGCTGAAAGCAAAGTAGGACCATTTGATCAATAGTTAGCTAAAGGACAAAATCTTTTAAAACTGCTTCTCGGGATATCAAAAAGTTCATATCTTGGCATAACTTGGTTCGCGATTTGAGACCTTTCTCGGGCCGATATTTGGCATGTACTTCATACTTCATATCTTGAGAGACGTTCTTGAGATAATGGCCTTCTCATCGTAATAGAGTTTCTTCACTTGGAGACTTTTGAGGGGTACTCCAACTTTGTTGACCACGACTTCATGATTATTCTTCAATCTCTAATTGGGATTTTGAGATACAACGATCCGCCTCCTTTTCGGACTTGGATCTATTTATCCTCATACCTTGTTAGGGTCTTTTCGGATAGACTTCTCCATGATCTTATGGGAGTTGATTGCTTTTCGTCGTGAGTCTTGATCCTTCATATTGATTTTAGGAATAATGCTTTTCACATCACTTTTGGATCTTCAGCAATAAAATGGAATCCTCATGCCTTGTTAGGGCCTTTTCGGACTCGCCAATCTTCGCGCCCCGCTTCATAAGTTATGCCTTGGCTATGAACTCTTATCATTACCGAGCAACTTTTAAACGATCTTGGGCTAGAAGCTAAGTAACTTTTCAAATCGTGCGACCTTACTTATTGCAGATAAATTATTAGCAAGTGATGGGAGAATAGGCAAATAATTACACCAAGTGAGCTTGCGCAAGAATACCGACTTATAATTGACTCTATCATTTCTCGTCCTCCACAATTTAAAATCTCATGTAATGAGACTCGTGGATGCTTAGCCTAATAAACCAATTAAGGTCTACATGGTTAAGGATACTAGCTAGAATAAACTTGGATAAGTCTATTCGGGTTGAGTCAAAATAAACGCAACGGGCCTAATATGTCAAAGACTTCTAAACTAGCTATACCACTTTATTAATGTTTTTGACTTTATTGTGGGATATATACATATGAAAGCAACGATAAAAATTTAAAAATTACGACTAAATGGCCAAAGTTAATTAAAAATTTGAAAAATGTTGAAAAATATGATTTTCTGGTTAAATGAAGGCATTTTCATGGAAATGTCCACTTAAAACTTCGATAGAAGTCCCCCCTACACTTAAGATAAACATTGTCCTCAATGTTTAAGCAAGTGGGAAAAGTCTCCCCTACACTTATGACATTGTGCACGTTGGTTAACTCAAGTTAAGGAAGAGACGACTAAAGTGATCAATTTCAAATGTGAGTATGAAGAAAATTGAATCACGATAGTTGAGAGATAGAACCGGATTTCGGATGATCACGGAAGCACGGTTCTTCAAAGGTTCCAAGAGTGCATTCATCCCTGTAATCACATCACCACACAAAAACAAACACGTATACAAGTCCCCCTTCACTTAGGAGGTAAAAGCACAAAAGGATAGATACTCGGGCTGCCTCCCGAGGAGCGCTTGTTTTTTATAACCGAGTCACGAGCCTGACTCGACCCAAAATTAGTTCATGGGGAACGTGGTGAGGGATGGAATCATCTCCTGAGAGATGTCCTCACCAAAGTACAGCTTCAGACGCTGGCCATTCACCTTGAAATTGGGCCCATTTGGCTGAGAAAGCTCAATGGTCCCATACGGAAAGACGTTGGCGACGGTGAATGGACCAGACCAGCGGCTCTTCAACTTGCCAGAGAAGATCTTCAACCGAGAGTTAAAAAGTAAGACTTGATCACCAACGTGGAACTCTCGGTTCTTGATTTTTGCGTCATGAAGGATCTTCGTCTTCTCTTTGTAGATCAGCGAGTTCTCATAAGCTTCATTCCTCAGTTCGTTGAGCTTGTTGAGTTGAGTCTTGCGATGATCACCGGCTTTGTTGATGTCGAAGTTAGCCCACTTCAAGGCCCAGTGCGCCTTATGCTCCAGCTCGATGGGAAGGTGGCATGCTTTCCCGTACACAAGACGATAAGGTGTACATCCGATCGGGGTCTTATAAGCAGTACGGAAAGCCCACAGAGCATCATCTAACTTATCGGCCCACGCGGCACGATGCTCTCCCACAGTACGCTCCAAAATTCGCTTCAATCCACGGTTGGATATCTCGGCTTGCCCATTGGTTTGGGGATGATAAGCGGTGGAAAGACGGTGATTAACACCATATTTAGCCATGACTCTTGCAAATTGATCGTTGCAAAAATGAGTCCCGCGGTCACTGATAATAGCACGAGGAACGCCGAATCGAGCGAACAGCGATTTCAAAAAGTTACAAACCACCCTTGCATCATTAGTAGGTAAAGCTTTGGCTTCAACCCATTTTGAAACGTAGTCAACGGCTAGAAGGATGTATTTGTTTCCTTTAGAAGAAGGGAATGGCCCCATAAAGTCGATACCCCAAACATCAAAGATTTCACATTCTTGTATGAAATTCTGAGGCATCTCATCTTTATGTATGATCTTGCCTTGTTTTTGGCAAGCATCACATCGTTTAACCATCTCGTGAGCATCACGGTAGATGGTGGGCCAATAAAATCTCGAATCAAACACTTTTTTGGCGGTGTAGTTGGGACCAAAGTGACCACCGGTGGGTCCTTTGTGGCAAGCATCAAGGATTTCGAAAGCTGTCGGTCCATCAACACATCGGCGAATAATCAAGTCGGCACATTGTTTGAAAAGATACGGGTCATCCCAAAAGTAAGTCTTGATGTCTTTGAAGAACTTTTTCTTTTGCTGGGATGTTAACCCGTCAACGAGGATTCCACCCGCCAAGTAGTTTGCAATGTCCGCAAACCACGGGGTTTCATCAGCAGTCGAGTTGATAGACATTAAGGTCTCCAGGGGAAAAGAATCATTGATTTCTTTGTTCGGATGATGCCCCTGGTAAGGATCCTCAAGTCTACTGAGATGATCCGCGACTAGGTTTTCTGCTCCTTTTTTATCGCGAATTTCGATTTTAAATTCCTGGAGCAGCAAAACCCAGCGAAGAAGTCTTGGTTTGGAGTCTTGCTTTGTCAACAAGTACTTCAACGCGGAATGATCGGTATACACAATTGTGGTGGAAAGGACAAGATAGGGGCGGAATTTTTCAAAGGCATAGACAACAGCTAAAAGCTCTTTTTCGGTTGTCGTATAATGCAATTGTGCCCCCGTCATTGTCTTGCTAGCGTAATGGATCGGTTGGAAGTGTTTGTTCACTCTTTGTCCCAGAACCGCTCCAATAGCAAAATCACTAGCATCGCACATCAACTCAAAAGGCAGCTCCCAATTAGGGGTAACTAAGACGGGTGCCTTAGTAAGCTTATCCTTAAGCGAGTTGAAGGCTTCAAGACACTCTTTGGAAAAGATAAAAGGAGTATCTTTTTCCAAGAGGTGGGTCATCGGGCGAGCGATTTGAGAAAAATCTTTGATGAATCGACGGTAGAAGCCCGCATGACCCAGGAAACTTCTCACACCCTTCACGGTTGAAGGTGGAGGCAACTTGGCGATAACATCGACTTTAGCACGGTCTACTTCAAGACCGGCTTTGGAAATCTTGTTTCCCAGCACGATGCCTTCTTTTACCATAAAATGGCATTTTTCCCAATTCAGAACAAGGCGAGTGTCTTCGCACCTCTGTAGCATACGTTCCAAATTGGCAAGGCAAGAAGAGAAGGAATCCCCGAAGACCGAGAAATCATCCATGAAGACTTCCATGGTTTGTTCAACCATGTCATGGAAGATAGCTAACATGCACCTTTGGAAAGTCCCGGGGGCATTGCATAAGCCAAAAGGCATTCGTTTATAAGAAAATGTTCCATAGGGACAAGTGAATGTTGTCTTCTCTTGATCTTGGGGATCGATGGGTATTTGGAAATAACCCGAGAAACCATCAAGAAAGCAGTAATATTCATTACCCGCTAAACGTTCAAGCATTTGGTCCATAAAAGGTAGAGGGAAATGATCCTTTCTCGTGGCATCATTGAGTTTGCGGTAGTCTATACAAACTCTCCACCCAGTAACGAGACGAGTGGAAATCAACTCGTTGTGTTCATTGGGAACAACGGTTATTCCGCCTTTCTTGGGCACACAATGGATTGGACTAACCCATGGTGAATCCGAAATAGGGTAAATCATACCCGCATCAAGAAGTTTGATAACCTCTGTTTTGATGACTTCATGGATTTTTGGATTCACCCTTCGTTGGCTATGAATTGTGGGCTTAAAGTCGTCTTCCATGAGAATTTTGTGTGTGCAGAAGTGAGGATCAATTCCGCGAATATCAGAAATTTTCCAAGCAATAGCCTTCTTATGAGCTTTCAGCACGGCGATGAGACGAGTCTTCTCTTCATCTTTCAAGTCCTTAGCAATAATGACTGGCGACTTCTTCTCTTCGTCAAGGAACACATACTCGAGATGGGGCGGCAACTCCTTAAGTTCTAAATCCGGAGGATTTTCGACGGGAGGCGTATTCGAAGTCGGAGTATCGATAGCAATGACCGTGGGAGATGGAGGCGCAGGATTGTCTTCAGTGAGAAGATTGTCAAAGAAATGCATGTCTTCGTCCCCATCGTAGGAGAATCATCAGTAGATAAGTTCACATCTCCCATGGTGTCTTCAAGATCTTTCCAAAACAAATCACTATCTCCAAATAGAGACAATGATGAATCAATAGAGGACACGGTCTCAACATTGGGAAGAGAGGTAGGAATACTTTTGCAAGCATCATTAAAGTGTTCTTCACAAGCCTCATCGAGAACGTCAATACAATTAACGCTCTCATATGAATAAGGCTGTTTGGACAACTTTCCCATGTTGAAGACTACTTTATCGTCACCCACTCTCATGATAAGCTCACCGGCTTCAACATCGATAAGAGTGCGACCGGTCCTCAAGAATGGACGACCAACAATGAGTGGCACACGGGGGTCCATCTCGTAGTCGACGACAACAAAATCAGCAGGAAAGGTGAATTTGTCGACTCCTACAATGACGTCTTCGGCTATCCCCACTGGATAAGCAACCGTACGGTTAGCTAATTCCAAAGTCATTTTGGTGGGGACTAGCTCTGGGAGAGATAATTGCTTCCAAACGCTTAGAGGCATAAGATTAATACTTGCACCTAGATCGGCTAGGGCCATGCAATTCTCTACTCCCGGGAAATTGCAAGGGATAAGAAAACGACCCGGATCACCAAGCTTGATTGGTAATTTCCTTAAGAGCACTGCAGAGCAATTCTCATTAAGTTGGGTGTTGGCAATATCGAGGAGATTTTCCTTGTCGCTCAGAAGATCTTTAAACATTTTCGCGTATTTGGGCATGTGAGCGAGAGCATCAGCGAAGGAGATATTGAAATTCAATTGTTTGAACATTTTAAGGAAGTTCGAAACCTGAATATCATCCTTGCTTTTGAGCTTCTCTTTCCTCAACCTAGATGGATAAGGTATATTGGAAGAAGAGGAAGGCTTTAGAAGAATAGGATCACTCACATCCTTGGGTGGAGGAGGGGTAGAAGTAGGAGGTGGGGAAATTGGGGAAGGAGAAGGATGAGGAATAGGAGCAGGTGACTCGTTCTCCTTAGTCACAACCACCGGTGGAGGTATAGGAAGCTCGGGTTCCTTGGTACCTTTGCCACTTCGAGTAGTGATTGCTTTCATCTCCCCTCTTGGATTCGCAACGGTGTTACTCGGAAGAGTACCCGAAGAAGAGGGTTGATTACCTTGGAAGAAACCAGCCATCATGTTCCTCAGATCATTAGTTTGGCTATCCAACGTATTTCTCATGTCGGCTCTCAGATCATTCCCTTGTTTGACCAAATCTGCTTTCAAGTTGCGCACTTCCTGTTGGAGACTTTCCACGATCACATCATTGGTCCTCATGTAGGTTGCAACCTCTTGGTGTAATGCAGTGGGTTAGTTTGGAGGAGCATTGTATGCGGGTGGTTGATAAGCAGGTTGTTGGTAAACTTGGTTGTTACGTTGAGGTGGTTGTTGCTGCTTGTGAGGAAGTATGTATGGTTGTCGAGGTTGTTGTTGTTGTTGAGGAGGGCGGTTAAGGTTTTGTTGTTGGTTTGGGTTGTTTGGGGGAAAACCGGGTGGTGAGATATAATTGTTGGAGCGGTAGCTAAGCAAATTACGGTCACCTTGAGGTCTAGCTTGATAAGCAGGTTGAGGATAGGTGCCATATGCCGCATTCACATTCTCAGCAGGGTAGTCTTGGGTGGCAGTACAAGTGGTGTAAGAGTGAGGACCACCGCATATCTCACAAGGTTGGTTGACAGCGTTAACTTGGGCGTTTTTAGCGTTGTTGCTGTTGTTGCTGACGGTGTGGGTGACAAGCGATTCAAGAAGCGTAGTGATTTTGTCAAGTCGCTTGTCGCTGTCATTAGTGCTAGCACTAGCGACATTGGTCCGAACACTCTTGGTTTGCACACGAGATTTATTCTCAATGATGTCCCAAGCAGCATTGGAAGTCTTAGCCAATAGATTACCCCCCGAGGCACTGTTCAGTGAATCTTGGTCACTCATGCTTAAACCATTGTAAAAAGTATTAATTTGATGTACTTTGGTAAAACCATGTTGTGGGCATTTTCTTAAAAGATCTTTGAAACGATCCCAAGATTCACTGAACGACTCATCGTACTTTTGTTCAAAATTTATGATTTCATTCCGCAAAGTGGTAGTACGAGAGGGTGGAAAAAAGTAATTGATAAACTTTGTTTCCAAATCCGTCCACGAGAGAATACTCTGTGGCGGTTCCTTAGCAAGCCAATGCCGGGCTTGTCCCTCTAAAGAAAAGGGAAAAAGTTGTAACCTTATAACCTCTTGTGGAACCCCATTGAACTTGACCGTGTTGGTGAGTTGTAGAAATCTCTTGATGTGGTCGTGTGGATCATCAATGGTACGTCCCAAGAATGGTTGAGAGGAGACCATCTGGATAAAGCCTGATTTTAGCTCAAAGTTGTTGGCGACAATTGGAGGTATGACAATTGGATCCGTGTTGCCATTGACATGAGCTTGCAGCAGTTCAATCATCGGGCGATTATCCGGAAGGGGCTCATTGTTGTTGTTATTGTTCATGTTGTTGAAAGGCGGGTTGTTGTTGTTATTATTGTTTTGAGGTGGTACACCGGCCATGTCTAAGTGATCGAGAGGCTCGGGCTCTTGATATAACGTGGATCGAGTGCGCATACACCTGCAAAAGAACGAACAAAGAAAAACAAAGTAAGAATATTTTTGGTTTTTATGTTTTTTACTTTTTAAGATTTTTGAAAATTTTATATTTTTTTGTGTTTTTGAAATTTTTTATGAAAAAGTAACGTTCACGGGGAACGGATCCCAAAATCCAAGTTCTCACAAAAAACTTTTGATCTTAACGAGAAGAGCCGGCAACGGCGCCATTTGATACACGATTTTTGCTAGGGGGTTCAATTTTATTCTCTCGATATCCTCTCGAACTGATCTCGGTTTAAAGTGGAATGATTTGTTCTTGGTTATTAAAAAGGGGTTGGATTGTTTATCTATTTTAAACTAATGACAAGAAATTAAGTGTCGAAGAGTAAACTTAAAGCTTGAATGATTACAGTAAGAAACGAGTTTAAAAATAAATGTTGAAAACTTAAAGATTTTAATATAAAATAAATGAACACTCAATAAAAACTAACTCTTAGAAAACTTGGTAAAAATATGGACTTAATTGAAAAGTACTAAAAGAAAGTAAGAACGGAACAAAGCGAAACAAGTAAATCGGAATAAAGGTAAAAATCCCTCAATCGGAATATTATTCCGATCGTGTGATCGGAATATGTTGTAAAATGGGCCAATCGGAATATTGATAATGGAGGCAATCAGAATAATGAAAATAGCATCAATCGGAATATAGGGCAAAATGTTACAATCGGAATGTTGGAGAAATGCCTAAATCGGAATACACAAACGAGGCTCGGTCGGAATCTCAAAACCCTTTTCCGATCATATGATCGGAATGAAGGGGTGTTGCTGGTCGGAAAGTACGGTCGGAAAAGGGCTTTGCCCTTTCCGAAAATGGTGCAAGTTCGAATCTTAGCAAGGGAAATAAGCTTATGGAATAAGCTAACTCCCAAATCAAACTCGAATCCAACTATAAGCTGATCAAATAAGCACTTAAGAACAACTTATCTAATTTCAAATAATCAAACTAATAAACCAAATGATAAAAAGATGAACTTTTTATAAAACTTTTAAAAAGTAAATAGGATGAATCAACAAATAAGCCAATAAGAACAAAGATCTCAAAGCTTATTTATGTATAAACTTAAGGAAACATAAAAAGTAATCAACTTTTTAAGCACAAATCATTGATGAACAACACGAATCACACGAGATTTGTACCAAAATCAATAAAAGTAAAAGAAAGGAAGGATGAGATTAAAGATTAAAAGGTAAAAACTTGAACTTGATTAATGAAAGATAATACAAAAGTTTGAATTTGAAAGAGAAAAAGATGAAATCTAGTGAGAGAAAGTTCTAAACTTTCTCTCTCTAAAACTAGAGAGAATGAAAACTAAAAACTAACTAAGTGTGTGAAAATTTTTGAAGTAAGGGCTTTATATAGGCGTGTGTAGGGTGGTGGTGGGCTTTTGATTGGGCTTTGATTCGGGCTTCTTTTTCTTCTTTCTTCTTAAGTCTTCACGCATCTTTAAATAAACGTTTCCACTTTGGATTTGAGAAGTGTCAGTGAATTATTCCAACTCGTCTTATAATCTATTGTTGTATAGACTCGAGTTCTTCGACATATATGAATCTTCCATCTTTGGCTCTATTCTTCGATAAATCTTCAAATAGGCACAATGACTTCAAATCTTCTGCATCTCTTGGACAATAGACTTCGTCTTGAGTCTTTTTCCTCGATAAAACCCGTGCAATCCCATGTTTTCTTCAATATTCATCCGGTTGCCTCTGAGAACACAATAAACACAAAAACCACGCATAATTCCAAACAAATGATATTAAATACGTGTTTTGGTCTTGTTTTAGCCAGAATTAAGTGGTAAAAGGATGGGTGTTTTCACACCTATCACTCTCAAAAAAAAAATCTCGCATTGTCCTCCTCCTTTAAGTGGCATGAGAAAATTAGTGGTGTTTTCTTCTCTATTATCATCTTTATGAACGGTTTGGACAGCTATAACTTGGTTCTCGATATCAGCCTCTATAGTCTCACCAAATTCTTCCCGAATGTTGAGGCAACTAAAGGGTCTGAATAATGATGATATCTGTTGTGAAATATTCACTGGTGTTGTAGGGCCTTGGCTTTGTTTGAATTCTCGGAGTTTTTGTAGTACTCTTTTTATTCTCTTATAGTCCACGTAGGCTTCGATCATTTCTGGTACCTTTTGTTTCTTAAACTCCTTTCCAAACTTCATGGTTGCGTATAAGTCTCGCTTTCAAGTCTTTTTTCCTAATAGAAAAACAGACACCTTTAAATTATACATCGGTTCTATTAAAAAAATGCAAACTTCTTAAAGAATTAGGGGCAACAGAGGATTCTCGAGTATATATTGCTGGTGGAAAGCCATTTGGGGGTGATATCGAGCCATTCTTCCTTTGAAGTCTGAATTCATTAATGTTGTTACAAAAGAGATGTTGGCTCGAAATGATGAGCTCAACCCATACAAGAACAGAACTGTTATTTTGACAGCAATTGATTATATAGTATCACTAAGTAGTGACATTTTCCTGCCTTCTTATGATGGTCATATGGTCCGAGCCTTGCAGGTATCTTTTATCAGAATCTTTACAAGTTTATGGCTTTATGGTAAACATGATTTGGATTTTTATCCTCTGTGTTTTTGAAGGGTCATCGGGCATATGTGGGACACAGAAAGATTGTGACAATGTCGAAGAATTTCAAGGGGCAGCCACAGCTGAGGGAAAAAAGGAGAGACCGAGATGTAATAACATTTCCAGTCCCGGAATGCATGTGTAAACACTAGCAAAGGCAATTTTGGGTTGAATGTTGGATCCTTCTTGAACCTGGACTTTTGTTTAGATTTTGCTATTGTACAGATTTTAAGCATTGGTTGGCTTACTTAAATTGTATAAAATGCAAAGTTTTAATAACGCCATAGTACAGCATGAACTAGAACTCAGTATAGAATAAAAAAAACATAAATGTGTCTTCTTCTCGAATAAGACAGTGCATTGAACTAGAACTTCGCGTTTAGTGGAATAGGTTACAAACATGGTTTGGACACGGATATAAACCAGGTAACATACCAACTACCATACTGAATCTATCCACCTCAAGTGGGTACGCTAAGTTGGAGTTTGGTAAAGTAAATGTGTAGTAAAGTATAATGAAGTTAAGTATATCGTTTTCTCTCGAGTTTATTGTGACTTTATGACTTTGAGTTTGATGTTGTTATGTATTATTTACTTCTCGAGTCATTATTAATGAACGCGCCTTATTTGATAGGTAGCGGTTCTCGTGTTTGAAAGGCATCCATTATCATCGACGATCATCTCGCTAGATCTCTTATACTAAGGTGAGTCTGTAGCCTCGCTTTTTATGCTAGCTACTAAATGTTTTATACCCGCGAGGGGGATACATGCTATTTGAAAATATATGAACACAAGTCATGAGTAATTGTTGGACCCGAATGTTGCCTAAAGTTGATTTCAATGTATTGAGTAACTTGTTGCTAAAGACCCTAAATTCATGAGCCGTTAACTATCTTCCGACTTGATGTTGTGAGTCGGGAATAGCCGCTTATTCTAATAATAGTACTATTGGGTCGACCACCCTATCTGAGATCAGGGCATTACGTTAAGTAACCCGTTGGGAAGGATAATTTTACGTGAATAAGATTGTGGTATTCTAGCAACTGATACCCTAGAGGGGCAATGGTTTTATTCTAGTCATGCTGGCATTTGGCGTGGGTGACTATTTGGTTAAGGGTTCGGTGTCATGAGCTTAAATACAACGTTTGTTTATTATTATTAATATTACCTTGAATATAGATTGTGTGTACGACAATTATATAAATGATTATGATTGATTTTCTTCTTGTGTTCAAATGTGATTTGATAAACCTATAGACTCGCTCAACATTATTGCTGACTCGTTTTATGCATGTATTTTAGGTAATACTAAGTGATGGAGCATGGAGCTTTGCTGTGGAGGTTGTGGTTTGGCTTTTGGACGAATGTTGGTCTAAAAACTGTTTCTACCCTTTTACTGTTGAACAATTTACTTTATGTTGATGTACTGTACTAAACTTGTTGGTTGTTGGTCGAGATCCATGGGGACTAAACACTTTACTCTGGTGTCGTGTCAGTACAATCATGGGATGAAATTTATGTTTTAGACCTTTTATGAAAATCATGTTTATATTTTGTGTAAACGTCTCACTTTTGAGTCGTTCAATATGCCTTGTGTGATGAAGCTTGTGTCTAGCACCCAATTGTGTATTTCCGCTGCGCAATGTAAATTGGGGGTGTTAGACTCCAACCATAATCAATTTTAACTAGAATCCAATCAACTTTTTCTCAAGTTGTTTGTATTCTCACAGTAATTACTAAAATTCAATTATTTTTTAAAGTTGTGCCCATGAAATTCAATCGAAAGAAGATTGGATTTCAGAAATTACTTTGACAGATGCAAAATGCATGGTCGCTTCGCCTATCGATTCTATTATGGCCCGTTTGGTGACATCAGAGGAAGACTATCATCTCCGGGTACGATCATAGCATAGCTTCATTCATTCATTTGATTTGTTGAACATCAATTTGATTGTTATGTTTTTAAAATATAACAGGCTCGATAAATGTTTCGTATCAGTTTTAGTTTTGTAGCAGAGTGTGATTCACTTATTTAGGCTAATTGCATATTGTATGTACCTTGGTACACGACCTCGAATGTGACTACTTAACTGAATATGCTGGATAACCTTGACGATAAAAAATACTTCATAGACAAAGCCATACTTTCCTTTATTAAGTCACCTACTTCTGTTGCGATAGTTTCTGCAAGTGAGAATGGTTAAACAAATACATGTTCTTTATCGATTTCGTTTATGTTATTAAATTACCTCGTGTGCTCAACCATGAACTTAAATTGAAAGTGGATGTTCCGATCATGTTCTTACATACATTGATCAATTTGATGGTTTTTACTACGAAACAAGACTTCGTGTAGATCGGTTAATGAAAAGTTGCATTGACTCTACTATAATCAATAGAAGCCATTTTAGTAAACGACTACTGACCGCAAAGATGAAAATATCACCTTCTGATAAGTGTGTGTCAACTATTAAAAAAATGTAAGGAGGCAATTCCTCGCGCCCGTCTCTTTTGTGATGACAATTAACAAAACTCATTTACATTCGCATGGGCAAGTTGGTTTTTATTTTCCACGACGTGCATTTACAAAATTTACGATCACATCCACATGTTCACAAACCTCACATTGATAAAAGGAAGGATCGAAGATGTTTGTATTCTCATAATCTCGCCTAGAGTTCAATCTTTTCTTAAGTTGTGCCCATTAATGAAATTCAATCGAAAGAAAAACTTGATTTGATTTCAGAAATTACTTTAACGGATGCAAAATGCATGGTTTGCAGTTGTTATTGCTTTGTAAGTGTCGATCTAATAATTTGGCATTTTTTGTGCATATGAGTTATGTATATTTCCCATTAACAGTGAGTTGTATTGTTGAACATGAATTTGATTGTAAATCTATTTAAAAAATAAATGGGCTCGATTAATGTTTTGTATCAATTTTAGTTTTATACCAGAGTTCGATTCACTTATAAAGGCTAATTGCATAATGCATGTACCTTGGTATATGACCTCGAATGCGATTTACTTAACCGAATATGCTGGATAACCTTAACGATAAAAAAATACTTCAAAGACAAAGCCATACATTTCGTTATTAAGTCACCTACTTTGTTGTGACAGTTTTTGCAAGTGAGAAGGGTTAATCAAGACATGTTCTTTATAGAGTTCGTTTATGGTATAAAACTACCTCGAGTGCTCAACCATGAACTTAATTGAAAGTGGATGTTCTGATCATGTTATTACATACATTGATCAATTTAATGGTTTGTACTACAGAACACGACTTCGTGTAGATCTGTTGATGGGAAGTTGCATTGACACCACTATAATCCACTATAATTGACAAAATCCATTTTGCTAAACGAGTACTTATCGCAAGGATAAAAATATCATCTTCTGATAAGCATCGACTATTAAACAATGTATGAAAGCAATTCATCATGTTCATCTCTTTTGTGATGACAATTAACAAAACTCGTGTACAATCGCTTGAGCAAGTTGGTTTGTATTTTCCACGACGTGCATTTACATAATTTACGATTAAATCTACGTGTACATATATCTCACATTGATAGAATAAAGGATTGAAGATGTTTATTTATAATATTTTTAATTTTAGATTTTTAGAGTATTGTGTCTAATACTCCAACGTATCATTATCACCAACCATATACTTTACCTTTATTTATTCAGATGCGGCCCTTTTGTTATAATACGCATTATCATTTACTATTTTTAGACGTTACTTAAAAATATCCGTGAATTTCACGGGTCTTTTAGCTAGTTGGAATAATAAATAGTATTATATGCACATTGTACAAATTAAGAGCATTGATTATGTTAACCTTTTAGAAAGATTTATAATTTAATGTTACCATTAATTCTTATACTTTTTAGTTTTACAAACCTTTCCTCAATATGTGTAAACTTTATAATGTTTTATAAACCTATCACATAAACACATGCAATAAATTATGAATAGGTTCAATATCCTAGAACTTTTCATAATAAACAAGTTTGAAATGGGAATTGATTGGCACACTCATAAAATTGATTGGGACACTCAACAGTATGCATTACAGAGTTGTACTGTGTTTTATAGTATGCTTTATTTACTTGTACTGTGAGTGTCCCAATCAATTTTATGAGTGTGCAAATCATCTCCCGTTTGAAATGGATCCCCACTATGATAACAAGTTTTTAAACCTATTTAAGATTTTATAAACCTTTTTATAAACCACTATAGTGGATGCCTTAATATATCATTTCAGTTACAAAACTTGAATTGAATATTGTCATTATGATCATCTCCATTACTAATTTAATACAACCAAGTTCAAAAATAATAAAATTTTATATTATTGGAGTAAAAAAATTAATATGAGATAGTTTACGATATTTACTTTCTTAAATTTTCGTCATGTGTAAAGTCATTATTAAAAATTATTCGTAATTGAACAATATCAAATATGATTACAAGATACTCGCCGCCACATTGCGCGGGCACTCTGCTAGTGTATTTTAAGTAAAATTAATAATTTGTATGTCTTGTGTGTATTTTTAAGAAAGTAAGTATATTCTAATAATTTAATGAAGAAAATAACATTGCTTTACACAAAAACATGATGACCAACCACACACTAAAATTTTAAAACATCAAAACAACAACCATGCATTGTATGAAACTAGCAGGGTACCCGCGCAATGCAACGACGGGTACCCTGTAATCACACTTTTAGCGAGCATTATTATTCGATTACATGTTTCTTTTGGATAATAACTTTACGCATGACGAAAAATTCAGTAAATAATACTAATTTTTTGAACAGGTTTTTATTAAATTAATAATGAAGATAATCATAATGAGATCATTTAATTCAAGTTTTGTAACCGACGTGCTATATTAGCTTGTACAATGTGCATATATATATATATATATATATATATATATATATATATATATATATATATATATATATATATATATTTGTGTTACTTAAATTCTAGTATAGATAGCTTGTACAATATGCATATGAATATGTACTACTTAAAATAATTAATATGAGAGTGATATTAATCTCTTTCATATGTAGTATATATATAGATTATGCATGACGAAAAATTCAGTAAATAATATTAATTTTTGAACAAGTTTTTATTAAATTAATAATGAAGATAATCATAATGACATTATTTAATTCAAGTTTTGTAACCGTCGTGCTATATTATCTTGTACAATGTGCATATATATTTGTGTTACTTAAATATTAATTACTTAAATTCGATAGCTTATACAATATGCATATGAATATGTACTACTTAAATAATTAATATGAGAGAGATCCTTATCTCTTTTATATGTAGTATAGATATACATACATAAACTGAAACTTTAAATAAAAACATGATTACAAACCAAGAAATTATATGATCAAACCTTGTGAAACGCTGAAGATGAAACAGGACGAAGAGATATCGAACGAGAAATAACACTCGAGATTCTTCTAGCTGCCATTCTTTTTACTGTTTTTATTGCACACAAAAGTAGGGGTGTTCAAAAAAACCGAGAAACCGAAGAACCGAGCCAAACCGCTCAATCCAAAACCGAAAAAATCCGAAACCGAGAAAATCGAAACCGAAAAAACCGAAACCAAAAAAACCCGCTTATAATGGTTCGGTTACGGTTTTCATTTTTAGATGTCCGTGGTTAACCGAACCGAACCGCACATATTATACATAAATTTTTTTAACTAAATATTCAAATTATAGTACATGTATTAATTGTATTAGTACCCTACTTTTATTATACCGGAAATTTTAAAACTAAATATTCAAATTATAGTACATGTATTAAACATGTATGTGTAAATTTAATTAATGTGATCGTAGTTTATAAATATTGAATAAATATTTTTTAGTTAATATGTTATATATGAATATTCTAATGCACTTTTTGTAACGAAATAATTTTTATATGATTTTTAGCTATTTAATGTCGTTGAATTATACGAAAACGACATTCTATGTTCTAAATCATGTTATTATTTATAAACTAAAACTTTATGAAACTTATATAATGGTTAACCGTGACCCGAACCGTGGGTAACCGCTCATTTCGGGTAACCGTATGTCCGGTTAACCGCCTTGTACGGTTCGGTTACGGATAGTAAATTTAACTAACCGAACCGCGACGGATAGTCAAAATCGTCTAACTAACCGAACCGACCCGTGAACACCCCTACACAAAAGTATGTGTAGTGTAATGTGTTTTAATTTGTAGTATACTATACACTTGTTTATGTTGTGATAGTGTACTAAGAACGCACTAAATGAGAGGTGATTGATCATGTGGTATTGGTGGGGAGTATTCACGTGTTCTATATTTTTAGCAAAATGGTTAAAACGTTATCTTAATCATTTATTTTAGGTGTGTCACAACAGAGACGAAATAAAAGAGTTGTGAGGTCTTGAGACACTCGTTAACTTTTATAGTTTTTAGTAAGGTTTTAAATAGCGTAAGGCGCCACGACGTGTTCTGTCTTTCTACCAAAATGGTTAAAGCTTAAAACGTTGTTATCTGGATCATTTATTTTAGGTGTGTCGCAGCAGGGACAGAATAAAAAGTTTGTGAGGTCCTTTTTTTAACGGCAAATGTTAGTGGTTAGTGGGTCGAGTCGTGCAATTACATCAAAGCGGAATAATATCTTCTTCTCTGCTTCGCCAGAAAGGTTCTTCGCAGGTCTTGAACCCAAGAACTCCAGTAAACTTCCCTAAGGAAACCACTTAGTGGAACCTTGGCACACTCGTTATCTTTTACATTTTTTAGACTTTATACTAAAATAGTGTGCATGATTATTATTTATATTAACATCACAATTACAAGATATTAAGTATGAAGAATTTTTCATATATTTGTAGATTAAACTAAACTATTATAATAAATTTTAATTATATGTAAGTCTCACGTGTGCACAAAAGTTATAACTAGTCTAATAAGTTATAAATCACGTGCATGCATAGTGTTTGTACGTAAATAAAATTATTTTAATATTTTAGTTTAATGTATAAATATATAAAAATTTCTTGTGTTTACTGTTTGTAATTGTGATATTAATCTAACTAATAATTATGCACACGGTACTACTAAAAAATCATTATATTTTATATATTAATGTTTAAATAAATTTTATATATTTTGTATGGTATAAAATGCAATAGATTTTTTTAATGTTATTAATAAATATAAGTTCACTTAACACAATCTAATTTATTTAGAATTTAACCACTAAAATTTTATTAATTATCACTTCTTTTTAAATTTTTATTTTTTATAAATTTTACAAAAAGGTTCACGCGCATCGTCATATTGGAATAGTTCACTACGGAATAAGTAGCTAGTACTCAATATTTGAGCCTCTAAACATAACTAAATAAGTACTCATGTTTTTTAGGCAATTTTGGGTTGAATGCTGGATCCTTCTTGAACCTGTTTAGGACTTCTGGTTTGATTTTGCTATTGGACAGTTTTAAACATTGGTTAGCTAGCTTAAATCATATAAAATGCAAAGTTTCAATAACGCAGAGGTACAGCATGAACCATCACCAACAGTGCGTCTTTGAGCATGTGCTCTTGCTTTCTCGATAAACTCATCATATACACGCTCATGAACAAATGTACGAGAACCAGCACAACAACACTGACCCTGTATAGAGTTGAGCCAAGTACTTAATATTAGTTCTTGTTTCATACTGTACTAGTTAAGAGATATAAATTGAATAGATATGATACACACTTGATTGAAAAACAAGGCGAAGTGTGCTAGTTGTACAGCCTGATCAACATCATCATCCTCACACACAATAAACGGGGATTTCCCTCCAAGCTCTAACATCACTGGCGTTAAATTGTTTTTTGCAGCCAATTTTTGCACAACTTTACCCGTATTAGTACTTGATCCTGTAAAAGCAATCTGCAAATGCAAATGTTTAATAAACCTAGTATAATGTTAGTGAGTAACATATTACTAGTATTAGTTATCTTATCCACGTCCATGTGACCAGCAAGAGTTGCACCAGCAGTTGGACCAAAACCTGAAACTATATTGATCGAGAACACCAGGAGGGAGACCAGCCTGCCCACAAAACATGCACGCAAACAAACCAAGTTAATTTGTAATAAAAGCTTGGAAAGAACATATATATATATATATAAGAATAAAATCACATGGAAATTATTATCTTAAATCCTTTTTATATTTATCAACTTCCATAAAAAAAGAACCTTCCATAATTTTTATATTTGGAAACCAGATCGAAAAGCCCAACCCGACCAATAGTCGGTTCCCTCACCACTATAAAAGGAGGTGAGGTGAGGGGGATAAGAACAAACACTTCATTCTTTCGATAAAACTAATCGGGAATCAATTAGGGATTTGTACCTTTTTTCTGTCGATTGCATCTTCATAGGTCGTTGTTATTCTGCCCGACATAGAGGTAATTTATAACGCTAACAAGTATGAGATAGAGTTATAGACGTCATTCAAACCCTTGACTGAATGCAAACTTCCAAAGAATTTTGTTTCCAACAAATAACAAAATAATCTACGAATTGATTTCTCCTAAGAGTAGGGGAACGGGGGGGCTGGGGGCTGTTTGTTTGTTTCAGCTTATATGTGGCTTATAAGTTTATCTGATTTCGGGTTGTGTTTATAAGCCTCAATTTTCGGCTTATTAGCTTATTTTAAGACTGTGGGCTTATATAAGTTTATTATGATATGATAAACTAGTAAGAGCCCATAAGTTTCAAAATAAGCGGGAAATTTGAGGATTATAAAATATAACAGATAAGCTTATTAGCAGCCACATATAAGCTTAAATAAGCACCAATGTGTTCAAAGGCGGATTGATCAGTGCTGGTTTTGGATATATGATGTTCAGTTACTAATATGCACAATGACCTAGCTAGTTGTTTGTTCGTTTTTCGGGTGTTAGGCTTAGGGTTTGCATTAGGTATGAGTTTTTTCATTACACCAAACACGTCGATTTCTTTGTAATTTGGAATTGATTGAGGAACTAGGATATGTACTTGAGTGAATGTTTAGTAATTAGTAGCTTATTTAGATGGAAAATATCCCCTGATTTCTGGTGCATCACACATAGTAACGATGATGCTGAGACGAATCTGACTGCATAATAATAGTGCCAGTCGTTACTAAAAAGGTTCACGCGCATCGTCATATTGGAATAGTTCACTACGGAATAAGTAGCTAGTACTCAATATTTGAGCCTCTAAACATAACTAAATAAGTACTCATGTTTTTTAGGCTTACATTCTGTGATTCTGTGTTCTGATTTGTTCAAATTGTTTGAGGTTCATTTGTTAGCGTGGAACCGTTGTATAATTTGAAGGTGTCTGTTTTTCTATTAGGAAAAAAGACTTGAAAGCGAGACTTATACGCAACCATGAAGTTTGGAAAGGAGTTTAAGAAACAAAACGTACCAGAATGAATCGAAGCCTACGTGGAATATAAGAGACTAAAAAGAGTACTACAAGAACTCCGAGAATTCAAACAAAGCCAAGGCCCTACAACACCAGTGAATATTTCAGAGCAAATGTCATCATTATTCACACCCTTTAGTGGCCTCAACATTCGAGAAGACTTTGGTGAGACTATAGAGGCTGATATCGAGAACCAAGTTATAGCTGTCCAAACCCGTTCACAAAGATGATAATAGAGAAGAATACAACACCAATTTTCTCATGCCACTTGAAGGAGGAGGACAAAGCGAGATTAAGTTTTTTGAGAGTCTTGATGAAGAGCTTAACAAGGTGAATACTTTCTATAGGGACAAGGTAGAGGAAGTGATTCAGGAGGCTCCTTCGTTAACTGAGCAGATGAATGCTTTAAAAGCGTTGCGGATCAAGGTGTATCAATCATCAGATACAAGTAGTAGCTCGAAAGAACCTCCGCAAGTTAACTCTCCAGGCAGAATAGATCCATTAGGTATGTTTCTTATGCATATAATAATGAGTTTCATAATTATCAATCCTTATCTAAAATTGTATATAAAATTAATATATTGCAGAGAACATACATACAAATTCAAACATAAATGAAACACATCCTTCGAATATCCTTGACCATGTGAGGATGAACAATACCCGTGAAGACCCGAAGTCAACCATGAGACGTGTTGTTTATCATTCGAAGTACAAGTATTTAAAGTTTAAAAGGCGGAGCTACAAGAAGCGGAACGGCGGATGAAAGTTGCATTTATTGAATTTTACAGCAAACTTCTTCAACTGAAGCGTTACAATACTCGAAGCCTATTATTACTTTACTTTTTCAGTAAACAAAATGACTTGTCAGTATGGGTGCCATATTGATAAGTCATTTTGTTTACAGAAAAAGTAAAATAATAATACGCTTCGAGTATTTCAGTAGTTCTCAAACCTTTTCATATTTTTTCGATATCTTCGAGAAGGCTTTGAGATTTGCATCACTGTAACGCTTCAGTTGAAAAAGTTTGCTGTAAAATTCAATAAACGCAACTTTCAGCCGCCCTTCCGCTTCTTGTAGCTCCGCCTTTTTAAACTTTAATTCTTGTACTTCGAATGATACACAACACTTCTCATGGTTGACTTCGGGTCTTCACGGGTATTGTTCATCCTCACATGGTCAAGGATATTCGGAGGATCTGTTTCATTTATGTTTGAATCCGTATGTATGTTCTCTCCAATATTTTAATTTTATATACAATTTTAGATAAGGAATGATAATTATGAAACTCATTATTATATGCATAAGAAACATACCTAATGGATCTATTCTGCTTGGAGAGTTGCGGAGATTCTGTCGAGCTACTATTGGAATCTGATGATTGATACACCTTGATCCGCAACGCTGATAAAGCATTCATCTGCTTAGTTAACGAAGCACCCTCCTGAATCACTTCCTCTACCTTGTCCCTATAGAAAGTATTCACCTTGTTAAGCTCTTCATCAAGACTCTCAAAAAACTTAAGCTCGCATTGTCCTCCTCCTTGAAGTGGCATGAGAAAATTGGTGGTGTATTCTTCTCTATTATCATCTTTGTGAACGGTTTGGACAGCTATAACTTGGTTCTCCATATCACCCTCTATAGTCTCACCAAAGTCTTCTCGAATGTTGAGGCCACTAAAGTTTGTGAATAATGATGATATCTGCTGTGGAATATTCACTGGTGTTGTAGGGCCTTGGCTTTGTTTGAATTCTCGGAGTTCTTGTAGTACTCTTTTTAGTCTCTTATAGTCCACGTAGGCTTCGATCCATTCTGGTACCTTTTGTTTCTTAAACTCCTTTCCAAACTTCATGGTTGCGTATAAGTCTCGCTTTCAAGTCTTTTTTTCTAATAGAAAAACAGACACCTTCAAATTATACAACGGTTCTATTAAAAAAAATGCAGACTTCTTAAAGAATCAGGGGCAAAGAGGATTCTCGAGTATATATTGCAGGTGGAGAGCCATTTGGGGGTGATTGAGCCATTCTTCCTTTGAAGTCTGAATTCGTTAATGTTGTTACAAAAGAGATGTTGGGTCGAAATGATGAGCTCAACCCATACAAGAACAGAACTGCTATTTTGACAGCAATTGATTATATATTATCACTAAGTAGTGACGTTTTCCTGCCTTCTTATGATGGTCATATGGTCCGAGCCTTGCAGGTATCTTTTATCAGAATCTTCACAAGTTTATAGCTTATGGTAAATATGATTTGGATATTTATTCTGTGTTTTTGAAGGGTCATCGAGCATATGTGGGACACAGAAAGATTGTCACAACGTCTAAGAATTTCAAGGGGCAGCCACAGCTGAGGGGAAAAAGGAGAGATCGAGATGTAATTACATTTCCAGTCCCGGAATGCATGTGTAAACACTAGCTACAGGCAATTTTGGGTTGAATGCTGGATCCTTCTTGAACCCGTTTAGAACTTTCTGGTTTGATTTTGCTGTTGTACTGATTTTAAAAATTGGTTAGCTTACTTAAATTGTATAAAATGCAAAGTTTCAATAACGCAAAAGTACAGCATGAACCATACTGAGCTTTGCACTAGTCCCCGGTAGACTTTATACAAGGGAAATCATGTTGTTTGGGTAGTGATATGCGAAACTTTTGTTTAAGTGCCAGAAGGCATAAGCAAATATCTTTTGAACACTTGAAGCGATTGCCAGATTATTGTATATGCTGGTGAAGACAAAATTACTGAGAAAACCTCATCACATTTTCAAGATAGGATTACAAGCCAGAAACAGAAATATATTTATTCATGTTCTTATATTTGCACCAGAACTGAAAATTACAACCATGCAGGATTTTTCAACTTCGTAACCACAGCCTTAACCTGTAAATAGTTGTTTAGACTGTATATACCCTTTTCCCTTCCAATACCACTCATCTTGTACCCTCCAAACGGAATCGCAGCATCAAAAACATCAAAACAATTCACCCAAACTGTCCCAGCCCTCAATGCTCGAGTCAGTGTGTTAGCTGTATCAATGTTCTTAGTGAACACACCAGCTGCGAGTCCATATTTTGTGGCATTAGCCCTTTTTATCACATCATTAACCTTGCTGTCATTAGTAAAAACAATAGAAATTATGAGATTTAGAATGCTATATAAGTTTGTAAACATTGTGTAAAATGTAATGACGATGAGCCGAGATTTACTAGAATTTCATATGTATATTTTGGCTTGCGCTAGCTATAGTATCATATTAAACAAGTGTTTGGCAGGTACATACCTTAACATTAATTAGAAAAAACAGTCGGTTGGATGTAGTAACCTTTGGAGCCGAGTCTATCACCTCCACATTCCAGTGTAGCATCGCTTTCAACACCAGATTTAATGTATTTTAGAATCTTCTGAAATTGCTCCGAGTCAATCTGAAAATGTTCATGAGGTCCTTAATCATAGGACATTTACATAGGAAATAGAGGTGGAAAATTCAACCATATTACATATGAGTGGGTCGATTTGGGTTGTCTTTAATCGCTAACGAGTCATATGGGTGACATAAGATTTTACTATAATCAAATCAAGTTAAATGGGCAAAAAAGAAATGGAAGTCATGTGAAATGCATACAAATGCAATAAAACTTTCTAATAGTTTTATTAGAAAAACTATTTGTGGGTCGGCCTAAAGTGACCCAGATTAAAGCTTGTCCTTTTTGACCCATTACCTAACCCACCCATTCTGTTATCCATAACAGAAAATCATGATGCACATCTGTATATGCTTATAAAAATGGATAGTCTTTGTACCTGAGGGCCTTGTTCAATGCCCTTTTGAAAAGGATCACCAACAGTGCGTCTTTGAGCACGTGCTCTTGCTTTCTCGATAAACTCATCATATACACGCTCATGAATAAATGTACGAGAACCAGCACAACAACACTGACCCTGTATAGAGTTGAGCCAAGTAATTTGCTTTTTGCAGCCAATTTTTGCACAATTTTACCCGTATCAGTTGATCCTGTAAAAGCAATCTGCAAATGCAAATGTTTAATAAACCTAGATTCTAATGAGTAATAGGCAATCAAGCATGACATAATAACTTAGTGAGTTACATATTATTAGTTACCTTAACCACGTCCATGTGACGAACAAGAGCTGCACCAGCAGTTGAACCGAAACCTGAAACTATATTGAGAACACCAGGAGGGAGACCAGCCTGCCCAAAAAACATGCACGCAAACAGACCAAGTTAATTTGTATATAAAGATGTAAAAAATAAAAGTTTGAAAAGATTTAGTGGTTCTATGCTACCTCAAGGAACAGCTTTGAAACATAAAGAGCTGTCAATGGAGTCTGCTCCGGTGTCTTTAGAACAATCGTGTTGCCACAAGCAAGGGCAGGCCCAACTTTCCAAGCAAACATAAGAGGAAAGTTCCATGGAATAATCTGACCCGCAACCCCTATGGGTTCGTGCAAAGTTTGAACGTGTCCATCTGCGGGAACCGTTAGTCCATGGATCTTATCCGCCCAACCTACAGGTTTTAACATATTATGTACCTTATTCAGAACTTTTTTTTGTAGAATCAGCTGATAAAAGTGATCAAATTGCATGATTACTAATTTCTCACCAGCATAATATCGAAATAAACGTGCAAGCCCTGGTACTTCAGTCTTTGCAGACTGTTCATATGGCTTCCCACTGTTCCATGACTCGAGAGCTGCTATCTCGTCATTGTGTTTTTCCACCGAATCAGCAAATCTTAGTACTATACATGATCTCTCCTGTAAAGTTGATCATGCAGTTACAAATCATAAAGTTTAAAATTTTCCATTAATCAGAAGCTTAATATAGTTAACTTAAACAGGAGTAATTGGCTCTTCAAGTGTTGCAGATGTACTAAATCTTTGTACTTCACTTCCCAATTTGGATCTGCTTCCTGAATATAACAAAACGAATAAAAGGTACTTCAAACAGTGATTCACGGGACAATTACTCGACAGATATATGAACGCATAAAAGGTACTTCAATCAAGAACTAATCATCAGTCAAGACAGACCACCAAATATTTTCACCTTAAATTCTACAAAAGTTATTTTTTGTTCCTTTTCACTCAATCTCAACAGTATATATACTGCTGTTACTCGGTTAGTGACGACTTTATCTAACGTTTTCTACTACCGAGCCTTGAAATAGATTATACGTTTCGAGATACTCGGAATTTCTAAAATCAAGCCTGAAATGATCATTCGGATTATAACTATTATCACATAATCTTGCATCTAAACACTTAAAACCGATTACATGTAATCTTAAAACACAATATGCAGATAATCATTTCCACTTAGAACCACAAATAGCACAAGAATATAAGACTATATATAGGCACCAAATTTGCATCTTTTTCCATACGCAACAGAACATAATAAGATTCTTTTAACCTAGTATGTACTACAGTACCTTTTATTAAACCAACAAGATATAAACAAAACAACTTTCAATCATTAAAAAAACTACACATAACAGATGATGACTAACACACATATAAAACATCGAAAACCACCATGCATGTCATCTTATCTTTATGAAACACATAAAACTAGCATCTATCATAACAAAAAACATCGTTACAAACCAATAAACCAAATAATCAAACCTTGTGAAACATGAGGCACTGAAGAAGGTCCACCGGTACACATCTGCAAACCAATTTTTGTTAGTATACTTTCATAAGAACATATAGCACATCTGTTTCATGAATTAGGCTCCAAAACAAATCCAAATCTCAGAGTCCAATTAACAGTCCAGTTTTGGGACCAAACTGGTAATATGCAATTAAGTTCATATCCTCAGTTTCTCCGCAGGTCCAATCTAAAGTCGTTTTGTAATGCTACAAAGCCATGAGTGACAACTAAGAGTCAAAACTCAAAGCAAAATAATAAATTTTCTTCTACAGAACCTCAATCAAATTACACTTTGTTTCCTTCTCGATTTCAATAATATTTGTTAACAACATTTGTCAACAACAACAACAGTACAATACCCAATCCCACCTACGCGGGGTGAAAAGGGTTTACAACATTTCTATGTTCTACATTTGTAACTGATATTGCTACAGCATGTACCTTTTTCTCTAGCGGTGATCATGTATATTTGACTCGCGCACCATAAAGCGTATGCGCTAGGCCGCTAGCAATTGCTATCAGGAGCTTAGCAGAGTTGATTGATTTTGTTTTGATAGATTTTTCTAGCTTTACCCTGCAGTACATGTATTGTAAGAAAGTAGGTTGATGAATAGGCGGAAAACATATATCTTATCTACATTGGTATTTAAATAAGTACCAATTGATGTGAATGAAACCAAGGATCAAGCAGGTACATAAAAACCCGATTACAACAACAGCATCTGGATTTTAAAAGGAAATTATTATCTTAAATCCTTTTTATATTTATCAACTTCCATAAAAAAAGGAAAATCTTGAACTTACATAATTTTGCACGTATGACAGACATTATATTTGGAAACCAGATCGAAAAGCCCAACCCGACCAATAGTCGGTTCCCTCACCACTATAAAAGGAGGTGAGGGGGGGAAAAGAACAAACGTCATTCTGTCAATAAAACTAATCGGGAATCGATTAGGGATTTGTACGTTGTGGGTTTTTCTTTTTCTCTCGATTGCATCTTCATAGATCGTTAGTAATCAGGGTTGTAGGACTTTAATCCTACACACAAACACATATACATCACGAAAAGCTGATCGAGCCAAGCATTTATTCTGGTTTCAAGGTAATTAATACTCCATCTCATGCATCTAATTTCACCTTAATTGTGTTGTTAGAATCACATAATAGTCTAGTTTAAATTACTTTGCAGTATACTTTAACTGTTTGCTACTTTGCTTAATATGGCTTATTCAATAATATATGAATTAGCTTAAAAACATTATAATTAAACTGAGGAACTCGACCAATCTACTATGAGTGTTTGATTTTTTCAGAATATGATTAGAGTATATTTTGTGGAAATCATAGGAGACTTATTTGGAAAAGAAGTGAGAGCTACTGAGATAAGAGTTTCATGGGGTATTTAAATGGGGTCAAAGATTACCGTAGAATACAAGAATTTGCTACCATATAATAAAAACCCATCTTACCAATTTAAAATTATTCAGACACTATATATACATAAATTGGTTGAATGCATGAGAGAATTACGTACGAAAGAAAGTTGTGCAGGGTTTCTGACATCGCACATACTGTCGGAATGTCATTGTTTACATTCTGTGATTCTGTGTTCTGATTTGCACAAATTGTTTGAGGTTCATTTGTTAGCGTGGAACCGTTGTATAATTTGAAGGTGTCTGTTTTTCTATTAGGAAAAAAGACTTGAAAGCAAGACTTATACGCAACCATGAAGTTTGGAAAGGAGTTTAAGAAACAAAAGGTACAAGAATGAATCGAAGCCCACGTGGACTATAAGAGACTAAAAAGAGTACTACAAGAACTCCGAGAATTCAAACAAATCCAAGGCCCTACAACACCAGTGAATATTTTACAGCAGATGTCATCATTATTCACACCCTTTAGTGGCCTCAACGTTCGAGAAGACTTTGGTGAGACTATAGAGGTGATATCGAGAACCAAGTTAGAGTTGTCCAAACCGTTCATAAAGATGATAATAGAGAAGAATACAACACCAATTTTCTCATGCGACTTCAAGGAGGAGGAAAGCGAGATTAAGTTTTTTGAGTCTTGATGAAGAGCTTAACAAGGTGAATACTTTCTATAGGGACAAGGTAAAGGAAGTGATTCAGGAGGCTGCTTTGTTAAGTGAGGAGATGAATGCTTTAACAGCGTTGCGGATCACGGTGTATCACTCATCATATACAATTAGTAGCTCGACAGAATCTCCGCAAGTTAACTCTCCAGGCAGAATTGATCCATTAGGTAGAAAAATCCTGATTTTGTTTTGATAGATTTTTCTAGCTTTACCCTACAGTACATGTATAGTAAGAAAGTTGGTTGATGAATAGGCGGAAAACATATATCTTATCTACATTGGTATTTAAATAAGTACCAATTGCTGTGAATGAAACCAAGGATCAAGCAGGTACATAAAAACCCGATTACAACAACAGCATCAGGATTGACAGGAGCATGGCCTTCCCACCAACCAGTACTTAGTATCCATGTGTACATTCTTGAGTGCCCGTTTTCCTGCAACACAAGTTCACACAAACATGAGTATCACGATGAACGATTGACTTTGAATCTTGAATTCTAGGAAAGTATTGAATTTAATCTTTGTCTTGGATCTTCGAACTCAATCCAGATATACAGAAAATATGCAAAGTTGTTTTGATTCAAGCTTTGATATAAAATGTTATCAAATAATCATCAAATATTCATCATCAGTTGTTTACAAGTAAATAACCTATATATAGTTTTCTAAGCGGTGTGATGAAACGTTGTATCGTTTCATCAACCATTGTAACGGTTGGAGTTATGTAATAACTGCCAATAACCGTCACTTT
Source organism: Glebionis coronaria (assembly GCA_025667525.1). Taxonomy (NCBI): domain Eukaryota; kingdom Viridiplantae; phylum Streptophyta; class Magnoliopsida; order Asterales; family Asteraceae; genus Glebionis; species Glebionis coronaria. The sequence goes on along the minus strand of CM046875.1, from coordinate 631,773,364 downwards.
ACAACTGTCAAATAACTGTCTCTATTTGGGTTTTGGGATTATCTTGATGGGCTGTGAAATCGGCCCAACATCTCCCCCATAATCACAAAATGCGTCTTCAGTGTTGTTGTAGATTTCGTAGTCCAATAAGTTGTCTCATCGTAAGAAATCGTATCTTTGGTAGTGCCTTTGTGAGTATGTCAGCCTTTTGATATTCGCCACTTATAAATTCCACTTGTATGTCGTTTCTTTCAACGCATTCTCGAATGAAGTGGTATCTAGTGTCGATGTGCTTGCTTCTTCCATGAAAAACTGGGTTTTTCATTAGTTGTATTGCTGATTTGTTGTCCACCATTATGGTAATCTTTTCTTCTCTTGTATGAGTGAGCTTGCTAAGTAGTCTTTTTAACCATAATGCTTGAGTTGCTGCTGCAGTTGCGGCTATGAATTCTGCTTCACATGATGATAGTGCTACAGTGGCTTGTTTGTGTGAACTCCAGCTAATAGGTGATTCTCCATAGTAAAATATAATGCCAGTAGTTCCTTTGCCTTCTAGAGTGTTAACTCCATAGCTACTATCGCTATATCCTTGTATTTGGTTTCCTCCATTATGTTTGTAGGTGATTCCATGATCTTTTGTTCCTTTTACATAACGTAGTACCTTCTTTATTGCCTTCATGTGTTGCTCTTTTGGTTCTTGCATGAATCGACTAAGTAATCCTACAGAATAACTTAAGTCGGGTCTTGTATGTAGTAAATATCTTAAGCATCCAATTATGCTTCGATATTCAGTTGAGTCTACCAATGTGTCTTCTGTCTTCTTTGTTAGCTTTGTTCCAGGGTCCATTGGTGTCCAAGTTTCATTGCAGTCAATCATTCCAGCTTCATTTAGTATCTTGTTTGCATAGGCAGATTGCTTGATAGATATTTCACCCTTTGATTGTGTGACTTCTATGCCAAGATAATATGCTAATAATCCTAAGTCGCTCATTTCAAATTTTTCTTCCATTTGAGCTTTGAAGAGGTCTATTTCCTTCTTAGGTGTGCCAGTAATGATTAAATCATCCACATAGACTCCTATCAATAGGATTGAGTCTCTTGTGGCCTTCGTGTAGATGGCTTGTTCTAATGCACACTTCTTGAAATCTAAAGACTTCAAGGTGTTGTCTAGCTTTATGTTCCATGCACGTGGTGCTTGTCTTAATCCATAAAGTGCTTTCCTTAATTTGTAGACTTTTCCATCTTTCTTTATAAATCCTTCAGGTTGTGCAACGTATACTTCTTCTTTTAAATCTCCATGTAGAAATGCAGATTTTACGTCGAGGTGATGCACTTCCCATTTTCTATTTGCAGCTATGGCAAGTAGTAATCTAATGGTTTCCATTCTTGGTACAGGAGCAAAAACTTCTTCAAAATCTATGCCATGCTCTTGTATGTAGCCTTTTGCTACTAATCTAGCCTTGTGCTTGATTATTTTCCCATTTGCGTCTCTCTTTGTCTTAAACACCCATTTTAAGCCAATTGCTTTATGTCCATAAGGTAAGGTTGTGAGTTCCCATGTGTTATTTCTATTTATAGAATCTAACTCATCCTTCATTGCTTCTATCCATTTTTGATCGTTTGAAGCTTCCTTGTAATTCTTGGGTTCATCTTCTGCTAGTAGTAATTCCTCAGTATCTTCGTAAACATCATTCAATGATCTATAGCCCCTTATAGGTGTATGATCAAATCGTGAGTGAGAGCTTGTAGATGCTCTTGATTCGCTATTTCTTTGATTGAATGAGTGTGTCAAGTTATTTGGTGTAACTTGGGAATTTACTCGAGATGATCTTGTTGATGGTGTTTGAGTCGTGTGAGAATGTGTAGGTGAGCTATTTGTTGGTGATGTATATCCATCATCGTCAAAATTGTTAAAGTCATCGTCTTCGTCATGTGGTTCGTCTTCATCCCTTGGTTCGGTTTCATGATCAGGGTGATCATTTTTGTTAGGGTTATCTATTATGAAGTCGATCCATTCAGGTTCTTCGTTGATGTGTTCGTCTAAATAGTCGCTCCAATCCCATGTTTCATTCTCCTTGAATTTCACGTCTCTACTAACGCAAATTCTCCTTCTTATTGGGTCAAATAGTCTATATGCTTTTGATCCATATTCGGTTCCTAAGTATACCATTTTGATACTTCTATCATCTAATTTTGTTAGATGTTGTGATGGAACCTTTGCGTAAGCTATGCAGCCAAAAATCTTTACGGTTTCTAGATTTGGCTTCCTTTGTTTAATTGCCTCGTATGGAGTGATATCTTCTAGTACTCTAGTGGATGCACTATTTAGGATGTATATGGCGTGTCTAACAGCTTCAGCCCAAAAGTCTTGTGGCATGTTTGTTGCTTTCATCATACATCTTGTCATAGACATTATCGTTCTATTTCTCCTTTCTACTACTCCATTTTGTTGAGGTGAATAAGGTGCGGTAAGTTGTCGTGCTATGCCATTGTCTTTGCAATATTGTGTAAATTCACTTGAAGTGAATTCTCCTCCACGATCAGTTCTCAACATCTTTAATGTTGTTCTTAGCTCCTTTTCTATTGTCTCCTTGAATTCATTGAAAGTATCAAAAGCTTGATCTTTTGTACTTAAAAAATATGCCCACATAAATCTTGAATAGTCATCGACTAGCAAGAATATGTATCTCTTTCCAGAAGGTGTTGGTGGTGTGATTGGTCCACATAAGTCTCCATATACTAAATCCATTGGTGATGCAGATCTAGTTTTGGCTTTCTTTGGGAATGGCGCTCTACTATGTTTTCCAATTAAACAAACATCACAAATTTGTGTTGTAGGTTTAATGGTAGGTATTCCATGGACTAATTTCTTTTGAGTCATCGTAGTGAGTGACTTGTAGTTTAAATGTCCTAATCTTGCGTGCCATAACCATGATGTGTCTTGTAAGTTTGCTAAAAGGCAGATAGGTGTGCCTATCCTTAGGTTTGCCTTGTAGAGTTGATTCCTTTGTCTTGTGACCTTTAAGAAGATCTTGTTATCCATGTCATAAAGTCGTAATTCATCGTTTTCCATTACTACTTTACAACCAATTTCTGTGAATTGTCCAAGGCTCAATAGATTGCTTCTCAGGCTTGGTATGTAGTAGACATGTGATATGATTCTTTGTTCGTCATCATCACACTCTATTATGATTGAACCCTTTCCTTTTATTTCTATGTATGAACCGTCTCCAAATCTTACTTTTCCACTAACCTTCTCGTCTAAATCCTTGAAGTGTTCCCTCACTCCAGTCATATGGTTGCTTGCCCCATTATCTAGGTACCATTGACTATCCATGTTTGTCTCTTTATATCCTACATCAGTTTTGTGTAGCGAGACTTCTTGTTCTTCAACATCCTTAAGTCTTTTTCTCTTATTTTGAGGTTCTGAGATTGCCATCAGGAGGGTTGGCTCTAAATCTTCTTCTTCGACCAAGTTTGAGTGTTCATTTGCTTTAATTTGTGTGCGACACTTCGATGCTATGTGTCCTGGCTTGTCGCATTTAAAGCAAATAATTTTATTATTATTCCTTGTTGTGTTGAAGTTTCTTCTTTGGTTATTTTGAGAAGTTTCTTCTTTCTGCTTCTCATCCTTGAATTTTGCGTGGTTCTTATTGTGAAGATTTGTAGTTTCCACGTCCACGTCCTCTAAAATTCCTTCCCCTATTCTCATGTCGTGTGAACATCAGTTTTTCTTGATTGTCCACTTGTTTACCCTTCTCATGTTTAATTATTTCTTCGTAGGTCTTGAGTCGGCCTATCGCTTCTTCTAGAGTCATCTTATTTAAATCTGAGTATTGCTCGATTGATGCGACGATTTGAAGGAATCTATCAGGTACAGCATTTAAGAGTTTTCGTACTAGTGTCGAATCCTCAAAAGTGTGTCCTAAGCTAGCGGCTTTGTTCGCGTATTGTGTCAATTTTCCAGAAAAGGTGTCTATTGACTCGTCTTCCTTCATTTGTAACGTCTCAAAGTCGGATTTGAGCGTTTGTAATCTCGCCTGTTGGACTCTTTCCTCCCCCATATGCCTTAATTTTAAAGCATCCCATATTTCTTTGGAGGTCTTGTGCTTCGATATTTGAAGCAGTTGTTCTTCGGGTAAAGATTGATAAAGAAATGCCATTGCGGTCTTGTCTTTCTTGTTATCAGTTTGGGTAGTATCCGTTGGATCTACCATTTCCCATAAACCATTCGCTTCTAGAATGATTTGCATTCGAATTGCCCATAATGGATAATTCGAGGATTTAAGCATAGGACATTGGAAGTGAGGTGTACTCGTGGTACTAACCTCCTTCTTCAATCCTCCTCCATCTTCATTAATCATATTATTAATTATCTTAATGATAGTGACTGAGAAATTTCCTAATTAAAATAATTTTGACACTTATAGTGTCCAGAAAAATATATTTATTTTTCTAATGAGATCTCTATCGCCAAATAGGCTATTTTAATTCTAATAGGCTTAATTTTTTGTAAAAAATAATTTTCCTTGGAAATTTCTATTATTTTAATAGTGAATAAAAATAAGGTTAATTACTCCCTAAAATTATTCTAAAATATAATAAATAGTGAAAAATACTAAAAAATTATATCTAAGTTTTTTATTTAATAAAATCTACTTATGATTTTAAAGTATAATTTACTAAATAAAATTTTATTTTAAAAGTTTATAAGTTTTCAAAAAAAATTTCTAAAAACCTATAAATAATAATAAGATGGATAGTTTGGTTTTAATAAAACCTGGTTTGGGCTTTAGGCCCGTTGATCCTTTGGTCTGGATGATAAAAATCCGTCCGTTTCCTTTTTTGGGGTATCCTTATACCCGGTCCTTTATGCTTATGTGTGGTCACTTATTAACACACGTTATGTGTGTTTAATAAGCCTTCTGTCTCTCTCTTTCTCCTTGTTTACTCCGTCCCCTCTCTTCCCTTGTTTCACAGTAACCCAAAAAAAATGGTTTTGATGGATCTATGTGAATCAAATGGCGGATTTAATAATCCTCCCTTTGATTTATTCAAACGTTTTGTTGAAAAAAACGTTTGATTCTCCTGATTATGTTCTTGCGAAAATTAGGTTTTCGTAAGAAATTTGGGGATCTGGTATGTTGTTCGGATATATCGAATCGTGATGATTCCTATTGGGTTATCAAGTCCTAATTATGGATTTGATTGGGGTTTACCAAATTTTTTCGAGAGTTGATATCCGAATCCTGGTATGTTTTTCTTCCTTGTTTTCGAATCTGTGTTTAAAAAAACAATCCGTGCCTAATTTTTGATTAGACAAGGAAATCTTTTCGTGGGTTTTGATGTTTGCAAGTTTTCTGGGAAGAAACCCTGACTGCCGAATCAAAAATTCAGGCGGTGGGTTGGATTTTTCCCTTTGTTAAACACTGAGATGAAATCTTTGATTTGTGTTTAATTTTTTTGTGCAAAGATCTGCGAAAAGTTTTTGTGTGGGTTGTTTTGATTCGAAAAAATAGTATATGATGATTTGGTTCTATATCCAAAAGCTCTGATGCCAATTATTGAATTTAATCTTTGTCTTGGATCTTCGAACTCAATCAAGATATACAGAAAATATGCAAAGTTGTTTTGATTCAAGCTTTGATATAAAATGTTATCAAATAATCATCAAATATTCATCATCTGTTGTTTACAAGTAAATAACCTATATATAGTTTTCTAAGCGGTGTGATGAAACGTTGTATCGTTTCATCAACCATTGTAACGGTTGGAGTTATGTAATAACTGCCAATAACCGTCACTTTACAACTGTCAAATAACTGTCTCTATTTGGGTTTTGGGATTATCTTGATGGGCTGTGAAATCGGCCCAACAGAAAGATCAGTAAAAATGAAAAGCCTCGAATAATTTAAACCAAATGCACGTCCGTAATCACGATGTTCAATTGTCTAAATAATGTCACAAGCAAACCTACACGTTTGAAGCTTATGTTTTCATTCTTTAAAAAGCCTAGAATAAGGTAATGATATCGGTTTTTACCATCATGACATCCTAGTGTCCTACAATCACTAGTCCTCCAAATCAACTTGATAAGCTCATTAGCTGAATAAGTGAGCTTATGAGCTTTTCCAAATATACATTATCTTATAAGCCTAGTAAATAAGCTATACACAAACACCCACTTAATACAAGGACTTTACAATGGTCATATTAACTTTATAGATTTTTTTTTCGTACTTTTAAAAGGAAATTATTATCTTAAATCCTTTTTATATTTATCAACTTCCATAAATTATTAGGGATTTGTACCTTTTTCTCTCAATTGCATCTTCATAGATCGTTAGTAATCAGGGTTGTAGGACTTTAATCCTACACACAAACACATATACAACTTTTAAACGACTTGAGAAGGGTATATATTGAACTTTGCTGAAGAAGCAGCAAAACTAGAGCGTCTTGGCCATAGTTAATTGTTTGATGAGCTGCTACCTAGTACATTTGATAAGAACTTAACAGCCTTAGCTTATTATTTTATCACCTAGAGTATTATATTCGTACCGACTTCCATAAAATTGTTGAGACTTCTTAAGTATTAGTGTATATGGCCATGGTACTATTTTTACTAGATTTTCGACTAGCTTTCGTATTATGCCAAGGTGGATTCTCACATGAGTTTTTGTTCGTTTCGTGTGCACTAGATTATGTGTTTTCGTTTTAGTGTGATTAAGCATTATTTGTGTTTGTTTTACGCGGTGTAAGGATGCATTATTATGTTATGTATGTCTTAGGGGTGTTTGTTTGAGCTTATATGTCGCTTATAAGCTTATCTGTTTTCGGGTTGTGTTTTATAAGCCTCAATTTTCGGCTTATTAGCTTATTTTAATATTGTGGGCTTATATAAGCTTATTATGATATGATAAACTAGTAAGGGCCCATAAGTTTCAAAATAAGCGGGAAATTTGAGGATTATAAAATATAACCCGAAAAACAGATAAGCTTATAAGCAGCCACATATAAGTTTAGATAAGCACCAATGTGTTCAGTAACCACACAAAGGCGGATTTATCAGTGTTGGTTTTGGATATATGCTATTCAGTTACTAATATGCACAATGACCTAGCTAGTTGTTTGTTCGTTTTTCGGGTGTTAGGCTTACGGTTTGCATTAGGTATGAGTTATTTCATTACACAAACACGTCGATTTCTTTGTAATATGGAATTGATTGAGGAACTAGGATATGTACTTGAGTGAACGTTTAGTAATTAGTAGCGGTTTTGGTTTAGTCTTATTTAGATGGAAAATATCCCCTGATTTGTGGTGCATCACACATTGTATCGATGATGCTGAGACGAACCTGACTGCATAATAATAGTGCCAGTCGTTACTAAAAAGGTTCACATGCATCGTCATATTGCTTTCTGATAGTTCACTACGGAATAAGTAGCTAGTAAATATTTGAGCCTTTAAACATAAGTACTCATGTTTTTTAGGCTTACATTCTGTGATTCTGTGTTCTAATTTGTACAAATTGTTTGAGATTCATTTGTTAACGTGGAACCGTTGTATAATTTGAAGGTGTCTGTTTTTCTATTAGGAAAAAAGACTTGAAAGCGAGACCTATACCCAACCATGAAGTTTGGAAAGGAGTTTAAGAAACAAAAGGTACCAGAATGAATCGAAGCCTACGTGGACTATTAGAGACTAAAAAGAATACTACAAGAACTCCAAGAATTCAAACAAAGCCAAGGCCCTACAACACCAGTGAATATTTCGCAGCAGATGTCATCATTATTCACACCCTTTAGTGGCCTCAACGTTTGAGAAGACTTTGGTGAGACTATAGAGGCTGATATCGAGAACCAAGTTATAGCTGTCCAAACCGTTCATAAAAATGATATTAGAGAAGAATACAACACCCATTTTCTCATGCCACTTCAAGGAGGAGGACAATGCGAGATTAAGTTTTTTGAGGGTCTTGATGAAGATCTTAACAAGGTGAATACTTTCTATAGGGACAAGGTAGAGGAAGTGATTCAGGAGGCTGCTTCGTTAACTGAGCAAATAAATGCTTTAACAGCGTTGCGGATCAAGGTGTATCAATCATCAAATACAAGTAGTAGCTCGACAGAATCTCCGCAAGTTAACTCTCCAGGCAGAATAGATCCATTAGGTATGTTTCTTATGCATATAATAATGAGTTGCATAATTATCATTCCTTATCTAAAATTGTATATAAAATTAATATATTGCATAGAACATACATACAGGTTCAAACATAAATGAAACAGATCCTTCTAATATCCTTAACCATGTGAGGATGAACGATACCCGTGAAGACCCGAAGTCAACCATTAGAAGTGTTGTTTATCATTCGAAGTACAAGAATTTAAAGTTTAAAAGGCGGAGCTACAAGAAGCGGAAGGGCGGATGAAAGTTGCGTTTATTGAATTTTACAGCAAACTTCTTCAACTGAAGCATTAAAGTGAAGCAAATCTCAAAGCCTTCTCGAAGATATTGAAAAAAATATGAAAAGGTAAGAGAACTACTGAAATACTCGAAGCGTATATTACTTTACTTTTTCAGTAAACAAAATGACTTGTCAATGGGTGCCATACTGATAAGTCGTTTTGTTTATAGAAAAAGTAAAATAATAATACGCTTCGAGTATTTCAGTAGTTCTCTAACCTTTTCATAATTTTTCAATATCTTCGAGAAGGCTTTGAGATTTGCATCACTGTAACGCTTTAGTTGAAGAAGTTTGCTGTAATATTCAATAAACGCAACTTTCAATCGCCCTTCCGCTTCTTGTAGCTCCGCCTTTTTAAACTTTAAATTTTTGTACTTCGAATGATAAACAACACTTCTCATGGTTGACTTCGGGTCTTCACGGGTATTGTTCATCCTCACATGGTCAAGAATATTCGAAGGACCTGTTTCATTTATATTTGAATTTGTATGTATGTTCTCTCAAATATATTAATTTTATATACAATTTTAGATCAGGAATGATAATTATGAAACTCATTATTATATGCATAAGAAACATACCTAATGGATCTATTCTGCCTGGAGAGTTAACTTACGGAGATTCTGTCGAGCTACTACTTGTGTATGATGATTGATACACCTTGATCCGCAACGCTGTTAAAGCATTCATCTGCTTAGTTAACGAAGCAGCCTCCTGGATCACTTCCTCTACCTTCTCCCTATAGAAAGTATTCACCTTCTTAAGCTCTTCATCAAGACTCTCAAAAAAATAATCTCGCATTGTCCTCCTCCTTTAAGTGGCATGAGAAAATTAGTGGTGTATTCTTCTCTATTATCATCTTCATGAACGGTTTGGACAGCTATAACTTGGTTCTCGATATCAGCCTCTATAGTCTCACCAAAGTCTTCTCGAATGTTGAGGCCACTAAAGGGGCTGAATAATGATGATATCTGTTGTGAAATATTCACTGGTGTTGTGGGGCCTTGGCTTTGTTTGAATTCTCGGAGTTTTTGTAGTACTCTTTTTAGTCTCTTATAGTCCACGTAGGCTTCGATCATTTCTGGTACCTTTTGTTTCTTAAACTCCTTTCCAAACTTCATGGTTGCGTATAAGTCTCGCTTTCAAGTCTTTTTTCCTAATAGAAAAACAGACACCTTTAAATTATACATCGGTTCTATTAAAAAAATGCAAACTTCTTAAAGAATTAGGGGCAACAGAGGATTCTCGAGTATATATTGCAGGTGGAAAGCCATTTGGGGGTGATATCGAGCCATTCTTCCTTTGAAGTCTGAATTCATTAATGTTGTTACAAAAGAGATGTTGGCTCGAAATGATGAGCTCAACCCATACAAGAACAGAACTACTATTTTGACAGCAATTGATTATATAGTATCACTAAGTAGTGACATTTTCCTGCCTTCTTATGATGGTCATATGGTCCGAGCCTTGCAGGTATCTTTTATCAGAATCTTTACAAGTTTATGGCTTTATGGTAAACATGATTTGGATTTTTATTCTCTGTGTTTTTGAAGGGTCATCGGGCATATGTGGGACACAGAAAGATTGTGACAATGTCGAAGAATTTCAAGGGGCAGCCACAGCTGAGGGAAAAAAGGAGAGACCGAGATGTAATAACATTTCCAGTCCCGGAATGCATGTGTAAACACTAGCAAAGGCAATTTTGGGTTGAATGTTGGATCCTTCTTGAACCTGGACTTTTGTTTAGATTTTGCTATTGTACAGATTTTAAGCATTGATTGGCTTACTTAAATTGTATAAAATGCAAAGTTTTAATAACGCCAAAGTACAGCATGAACTAGAACTCAGTATAGAATAAAAAAACATAAATGTGTCTTCTTCTCGAATAAGATAGTGCATTGAACTAGAACTTCGCGTTTAGTGGAATAGGTTACAAACATGGTTTAGACACGGATATAAACCAGGTAACATACCAACTACCATACTGAATCTATCCACCTCAAGTGGGTACGCTTAGTTGGAGTTTGGTAAAGTAAATGTGTAGTAAAGTATAATGAAGTTAAGTATATCGTTTTCTCTCGAGTTTATTGTGACTTTATGACTTTGAGTTTGATGTTGTTATGTATTATTTACTTCTCGAGTCATTATTAATGAACGCGCCTTATTTGATAGGTAGCGATTCTCGTGTTTGAAAGGCATCCATTATCATCGACGATCATCTCGCTAGATCTCTTATACTAAGGTGAGTCTGTAGCCTCGCTTTTTATGCTATCTACTAAATGTTTTATACCCGCGAGGGGGATACATGCTATTTGAAAATATATGAACACAAGTCATGAGTAATTGTTGGACCCGAATGTTGCCTAAAGTTGATTTCAATGTATTGAGTAACTTGTTGCTAAAGACCCTAAATTCATGAGCCGTTAACTATCTTCCGACTTGATGTTGTGAGTCGGGAATAGCCGCTTATTCTAATAATAGTACTATTGGTTCGACCACCCTATCTGAGACCAGGACATTACGTTAAGTAACCCGCTGGGAAGGATAATTTTACGTGAATAAGATTGTGGTATTCTAGCAACTGATACCCTAGAGGGGCAATGGTTTTATTCTAGCCATGCCGGCATTTAGCGTGGGTGACTATTTGGTTAAGGGTTCGGTGTCATGAGCTTAAATACAACGTTTGTTTATTATTATTAATATTACCTTGAATATAGATTGTGTGTACGACAATTCTATAAATGATTATGATTGATTTTCTTCTTGTGTTCAAATGTGATTTGATAAACCTATAGACTCGCTCAACATTATTGTTGACTCGTTTTATGCATGTATTTTAGGTAATACTAAGTGATGGAGCATGGAGCTTTGCTGTGGAGGTTGTGGTTTGGCTTTTGGACGAATGTTGGTCTAAAAACTGTTTCTACCCTTTTACTGTTGAACAATTTACTTTATGTTGATGTACTGTACTAAACTTGTTGGTTGTTGGTCGAGATCCATGGGGACTAAACACTTTACTCTGGTGTCGTGTCAGTACAATCATGGGATGAAATTTATGTTTTAGACCTTTTATGAAAATCATGTTTATATTTTGTGTAAACGTCTCACTTTTGAGTCGTTCAATATGCCTTGTGTGATGAAGCTTGTGTCTAGCACCCAATTGTGTATTTCCGCTGCGCAATGTAAATTGGGGGTGTTAGACTCCAACCATAATCAATTTTAACTAGAATCCAATCAACTTTTTCTCAAGTTGTTTGTATTCTCACAGTAATTACTAAAATTCATTTATTTTTTAAAGTTTTGCCCATGAAATTCAATCGAAAGAAGATTGGATTTCAGAAATTACTTTGACAGATGCAAAATGCATGGTCGCTTCGCCTATCGATTCTATTATGGCCCGTTTGGTAACATCAGAGGAAGACTATCATCTCCAGGTACGATCATAGCATAGCTTCATTCATTCATTTGATTTGTTGAACATCAATTTGATTGTTATGTTTTTAAAATATAACAGGCTCGATAAATGTTTCGTATCAGTTTTAGTTTTGTAGCAGAGTGTGATTCACTTATTTAGGCTAATTGCATATTGTATGTACCTTGGTACACGACCTCGAATGTGACTACTTAACTGAATATGCTGGATAACGTTGACGATAAAAAATACTTCATAGACAAAGCAATACTTTCCTTTATTAAGTCACCTACTTCTGTTGCGATAGTTTCTGCAAGTGAGAATGGTTAAACAAATACATGTTCTTTATCGATTTCGTTTATGGTATTAAATTACCTCGTGTGCTCAACCATGAACTTAAATTGAAAGTGGATGTTCCGATCATGTTCTTACATACATTGATCAATTTGATGGTTTTTACAACGAAACAAGACTTCGTGTAGATCGGTTAATGAAAAGTTGCATTGACTCTACTATAATCAATAGAATCCATTTTAGTAAACGACTACTGACCGCAAAGATGAAAATATCACCTTCTGATAAGTGTGTGTCAACTATTAAAAAAATGTAAGGAGGCAATTCCTCGCGCCCGTCTCTTTTGTGATGACAATTAACAAAACTCATTTACATTCGCATGGGCAAGTTGGTTTTTATTTTCCACGACGTGCATTTATAAAATTTACGATCACATCCACATGTTCACAAACCTCACACTGATAAAAATGAAGGATCGAAGATGTTTGTATTCTCATAATCTCGCCTAAAGTTCAATCTTTTCTTAAGTTGTGCCCATTAATGAAATTCAATCGAAAGAAAAACTTGATTTGATTTCAGAAATTACTTTAACGGATGCAAAATGCATGGTTTGCAGTTGTTATTGCTTTGTAAGTGTCGATCTAATAATTTGGCATTTTTTGTGCATATGAGTTATGTATCTTTCCCATTAACAGTGAGTTGTATTGTTGAACATGAATTTGATTGTAAATCTATTTAAAAAATAAATGGGCTCGATTAATGTTTTGTATCACTTTTAGTTTTATACCAGAGTTCGATTCACTTATAAAGGCTAATTGCATAATGCATGTACCTTGGTATATGACCTCGAATGCGATTTACTTAACCGAATATGCTGGATAACCTTAACGATAAAAAAATACTTCAAAGACAAAGCCATACATTTCGTTATTAAGTCACCTACTTTGTTGTGACAGTTTTTACAAGTGAGAAGGGTTAATCAAGACATGTTCTTTATAGAGTTCGTTTATGGTATAAAACTACCTCGAGTGCTCAACCATGAACTTAAATGAAAGTGGATGTTCTGATCATGTTATTACATACATTGATCAATTTACTCGTTTGTACTACAAAACACGACTTCGTGTAGATCTGTTGATGGGAAGTTGCATTGACACCACTATAATCCACTATAATTGACAAAATCCATTTTGCTAAACGAGTACTTATCGCATGGATAAAAATATCATCTTCTGATAAGCATCGACTATTAAACAATGTATGAAAGCAATTCATCATGTTCGTCTCTTTTGTGATGACAATTAACAAAACTCGTGTACAATCGCTTGAGCAAGTTGGTTTGTATTTTCCACGACGTGCATTTACACAATTTACGATTAAATCTACGTGTACATATATCTCACATTGATAGAATAAAGGATTGAAGATGTTTATTTATAATATTTTTAATTTTAGATTTTTAGAGTATTGTGTCTAATACTCCAACGTATCATTATCACCAACCATATACTTTACCTTTATTTATTCAAATGCGGCCCTTTTGTTATAATACGCATTATCATTTACTATTTTTAGACGTTACTTAAAAATATCCGTGAATTTCACGGGTCTTTTAGCTAGTTTGAATAATAAACTGTATTATATGCACATTGTACAAATTAAGAGCATTGATTATGTTAACCTTTTAGAAAGATTTATAATTTAATGTTACCATTAATTCTTATACTTTTTAGTTTTACAAACCTTTCCTCAATATGTGTAAACTTTATAATGTTTTACTATAAACCTATCACATAAACACATGCAATAAAATATGAATAGGTTCAATATCCTAGACCTTTTCATAATAAACAAGTTTGAAATGGATCCCCACTATGATAACAAGTTTTTAAACCTATTTAAGATTTTATAAACCTTTTTATAAACCACCATAGTGGATGCCTTAATATATCATTTCAGTTACAAAACTTGAATTGAATTTTGTCATTATGATCATCTCCATTACTAATTTAATACAACCAAGTTCAAAAATAATAAAATTTTATATTATTGGAGTAAAAAAATTAATATGAGATAGTTTACGATATTTACTTTCTTAAATTTTCGTCATGTGTAAAGTCATTATTAAAAATTATTCGTAATTGAACAATATCAAATATGATTACAAGATACTCGCTGCCACATTGCGCGGGCATTCTGCTAGTGTATTTTAAGTAAAATTAATCATTTGTATGTCTTGTGTGTATTTTTAAGAAAGTAAGTATATTCTAATAATTTAATGAAGAAAACAACATTGCTTTACACAAAAACATGATGACCAACCACACACTAAAATTTTAAAACATCAAAACAACAACCATGCATTGTATGAAACTAGCAGGGTACCCGCGCAATGCAACGACGGGTACCCTGTAATCACACTTTTAGCGAGCATTATTATTCGATTACATGTTTATTTTGGATGATAACTTTACGCATGACGAAAAATTCAGTAAATAATACTAATTTTTTGAACAGGTTTTTATTAAATTAATAATGAAGATAATCATAATGAGATCATTTAATTCAAGTTTTGTAACCGACGTGCTATATTAGCTTGTACAATGTGCATATATATATATATATATATATATATATATATATATATATATATATATATATATATATATATATATATATATATATATATATATATATATATATATATATATATATATATATATATATATATATATATATATATATATATATATATATATATATATATATATATATATATATATATATATATATATATATATATATATATATATATATATATATATATATATATATATATATATATATATATATATATATATATATATATATATATATATATATATATATATATATATATATATATATATATATATATATATATATATATATATATATATATATATATATATATATATATATATATATATATATATATATATATATATATATATATATATATATATATATATATATATATATATATATATATATATATATATATATATATATATATATATATATATATATACTAGTGGCAAAACCCGCCCGATGGGCGGGTATGACTTCTGATTTTCGTTTACTTTTTTTGTTAACATTTTTTGTATATATAAGTATTTTTTTGAAAATCATAATTAACTTATAAAAGTTAGAATTGATGTTTATGTTATTTATTTTATGTTTGATAAAAAAAAGTTGTATTAAAATTTACTTTTTATAGTTATTTTGGAATTTATGTATATTTAGTTTTTAATTTTTTTTATAATGGTTATTTTTGTTGTTTAATCTTGTTTGACACAACATTTGATATTTGTTGTTCTTACTTATAGAGATGTAGTTTCACGTGTATATTTTTTAATCACGGGGTAAAATTGTTATCGTTTGAGGAAAAAATAATTATTTAAAGGCTATTATTGGTTCAACCATTATTAATGACTTATGTAACCTATAACATTATAGGCTTTGCTCATGACAACTATAAAGTTGTCGTTCGGAAATGAATTTTTAATTACAATCTGTTTTAGCAAATTAAATTACTCTATCACAATCAAGTGTTAATTGTTAGTCTGTATTTTTAAGAATCATTTTCACTTTTTTGAAATATTAAATCACAGTCATTCATTATAATAATGTAATAAAAGTTCATTTCCTAACGACAACCCTACCATGATATATTGTAAATTTGTAGAAATTTTTCATGCGTATCCTGAGCACCATCCAAATAATCTGCCAACGATCTACGACAATTCACATCAACCTTTTTTTTATCACAACCTTCGAATACCAATTTTAGGTCGTCGGATTCTGTAGAAGTCGGTCTTGTAATAAGTTTAGAATCAGACACTATACACATCTTGTGGTAAAAATTTAATTAAAAAGTTAAAAATATATTGTTATTTTTAACAATTCTATTATTACACAGTTGTTTGGATTAAAAACTCAAATAGATAAACAATAAAAAAAACTGATACATCCAACGAATATTTTTTAGCATAACTATAGTTTAGTCGGTATTTGTATATTATTTATATAAAAATTAATCAACATTTTAAAACCTGACCTGGTTGAGTCAACAATTTACTGGGTTACCGATTGGTCCAACCGGTTTTAAATCAAAACAAAAATTGCCACATCTGATGTATAAAGGTTACAATATTACAAAAGAAATTTTTTGATTAAATTTATCAATAGAACAATTATATCTGAAGGTGATGGCTATTGAGACGCACCAATATTTATTTTCACATTAAAAATTACATCAAAGTAGTATACTATATACTTAGCATGAGTTAGTTTTTACTACCTCCGTCCCAATATCATTGTTCATATTTTTCTCCCAATATCATTGTTCATATTTTTTTTTCGGTATGTTCTAAAATTATTGTCCACTTTTAAAAATAATAGTTGAGTTTGCTTAAGTTTACTATATTACCTGTAGCCCAAATTGATATTTACAAAAATAAAAAAACATTAATTAATTAGCAAAGGATAATACTGTCTTTTTTATGTTTTCGTAAAAAATCAAAACAGTAATTAATACATTTTTTTAAACTGTGTAATTCTTTTCTGTAGACAATAATTTTAGGACGGAGATAGTAGTTTATAAGTGCGAAAGCCAACTCTTAGAATGTATACAATTTTTGAAATTTGCAAGGAAACTTTAATGTGAATGTCCTAACACTCATGTCAACGTTATGATGACATGCAAAAGATATTACAATTTCGCAACAGCGATTGAAAAACCAAAAGTATCATTTATTTAGAAGAAAGTGCATTCCATATGGTGGAAAAGCATAATAGAGACGAGTACATATTGCTCAACAGTCAACAATTGGCTAATCACGGATATAATAATATATAACATGCCAACGTAATTTTATACTTTTTGTCAGTTACATACCTGAACAAAATGCATCTTTTTTTTTACTACAAATCAACAAATATAAAGCATATAGATAACTTTAAAATGATCAATATATGTTCTGACAAACTAAACCCACCACTATTTGCCATAAATAAATCGTTTATGAACTTAATTTGGTTATGAATGTACCAAATAAGATGTAATTAATACAATTGTGAGAGCATATGTATGCAACCCATATTTAAAATACACATCTAATATCCGTTCAAACCCAATCTATATTCATCTATTTTGCCTCTAGAAAAATATAAATCTCGTTCTCGCTACCAAAAAGCTAGCTTTAAACCTATCACTAATGACGACTGAACCAATAAGCTATTGTTCCAGTGATGTATATTACCTGCTAAATGGAGTACAAAAGCCATAACTGCAGTCTGCATACGTGGGGATTATAACAAATAAAGTAAACTTGTGGGCAGAAGCCATCTACACAACTAACGTTTGGTTCAAGTGCTTTTGTGATCCAAAACATTTTTAACATCCACTTGTTATAGCTTAGATCAGATCTTCATCATCATAATTGTATCTGCTAACCAAAGATTTTGATTCTCTTTTGCCGCATAATAAAAAAATTCAAGTAAACACAGATGCATCCTTTGTATCTTTCATGTTATGGTTTTCTACCTTGTATACTTAACACCCATTGTGATCGTTTGTGGCTGAGTGTTGTGTTCACTCCTGCGATATGATTTTCCTCTTGTCATTTTGAAACTCAAATCTACAGCACAAACTTGGAAGGAATAAAAATGATATGACATAATAGAAAACATTAGCTCAACAACACTACTTAGCTTTTTAGCAAAACAAAGAAATAACTCTCTCCGACGGCGTGAACATTATACCTCAGCAATAGTTTTCTACACCGGAGAAACGATAAATTAGCTTGTTATCTGCATTTCAAATTTATATTCTCCCTAGAGTAATTTTGTTTCTTCTACTTTTTTTATCATACAATAATAGCTACTCCTATTATTAAAAGCCGACATGATATTCATTCTTGACCAAACAACTACAACACACTTATTGGACACACATTCAACAACAAAGCATGTGCATTGCTAGGCTCTGCATTGATACTTAGCACAATGACACCTCTTAAACAAACTCTTTTACCTTATGCTAGGTCGTTGCTATCCACCCGTTATCTCTAACCTTTCTCTAGGCTCGACTAATTTATTTTTTCTTATATGATAGGAATTAGTGAACAAAATATATATACCTCAGCGTTGCTAAGGCAAAAATTCACATATAAGGACTATAAGTCGTCCAAATGTTTGAACCAACTTTATCGCTAAACTTAACTACAACAAACGATAAGGTACAATATGAACTAAATGTAGCTGAAGTAAAAAACAAAATGATTAGCACATAAGTCACCTGAAGGGCTTGGAAAGAATAAGGATTCAATTAACACATGGATCCTTGATCTTCACGGTGTGATGTGACTGTTAGTTTTTGTAATTCCTATTCTCCATGGGCATGATGACATTTGTCACCAAAGTGGCATCCTTCTACTGTGATGTATTTGCTGCAAATGCAGCTTTTGACTGCTTGTGGAGAAGAACCATTTGGAAAGCAAGATGACATTACAAGATTTCTGATGGTTGGAGTTCAGGGGGTGTCACTTGACACCGGATTAACAAATTTAAACCCATCAGGTACAGAATGCACGAAATGACATCCCTTGCCAATGGACGCACATCCCTCGCCAGATATTGATCTTTCCACCATAGATGGCCGGCGCAGTCAAGTAACGCCCGTGACGTGGGTCAGCAGCACACATCACGTGTAATAGTATTATTCTATCTTTGGCGCATCTTTGTAAATGATCAGACTAAATGTGATCAGAATTAATTAAACATCCAAAAAAATGAGGGATAGGTAATTCCCAAAGAAACAGATCGTAGGGTATTCGACTGCAAGTTATATGGAGCAAATAAGGGCCAACTTTTTTTCCTTTTAGTGTCACGCTCACAATTACTAAAGACATACAATTAAAATATGTATGTACCTTTACATTATCAACTATTCCATATTTGAATGTTCAGGCATAATCGT
Organism: Glebionis coronaria; assembly: GCA_025667525.1. Taxonomy (NCBI): domain Eukaryota; kingdom Viridiplantae; phylum Streptophyta; class Magnoliopsida; order Asterales; family Asteraceae; genus Glebionis; species Glebionis coronaria. The sequence goes on along the minus strand of CM046875.1, from coordinate 631,754,188 downwards.
CATCCATGTGTCTTCAGTTGACCGCAAAAACATAATTCTCAGTCTCCAATCACATGTTAAAGTCACCAAAGTTATCAGAAAATATAGAACATCTCATATTAACGCTGAATCACTACAGTATTTATCATTTACATATAAGAGAAAAGTCAAGATGATATACCTAAAGCCTTCAACTTTTTTTTATGAGGATACACAAATGGTACAAACATGATTAAGTGGTCACTTGACTGCAAATATATAGTTTTGAATTATCGTCTTATGTGACATTTGCTCTGTAAGTTAAAAGTGTTAATAACCTTTCGCAAAAAGCCTATGAACTGATTAAAAATTAAGGACTACATCTATTGACTTAAAGTTGGTCGATTTTATTTTTTAATTTTTTATTTTGTTTCTTAAAATGCTTACTTTTTCTCAAAACTTTTTGGTCTGCAAAAATAGAATGAACGCGAACGAATTAAAAAATGTAATAAAACAAACCAAAAACGTTAAGGAACATGACACTCGAGATAAGCGTTTTTTTGTGCTTATTCCTTTTATAAGGTTTCATGTATGCTAAGGTTCCAATACAAGTACACTAAGGCAACACCCAATCCATCCATTAAAATAGAATAGTAGTACTCCGTTACATACTTACCAGTAATTCGCTATATGCCAAAAATATCCTTTTAGACATCTAAGGGATATCATTATTGTTATATACTTTATGCCTAAAATGATCAAGATTGCCTCACATAAAGTACCACATATTGTTGAGATATTTAGAAGCATTGCCGAAGCCTCCATCTTTCTTCGAGCAAAAAACGGTCTTCAACAGATGACCATTCTTTTGTTTTGACTTGAGCTTAATCTTTGGCATCCATTTCCTGAAATAAATGGAATAATTAAATCCATACGCTGTAAAATATGGCTATTTTTATATCAAAGAGGCGAAAAATGTAATAGCATATGATCTAATAAATAACTATAAATGAAACAGGATTAACTACATAATATATATATACCCGACTGAGATGATTTCTCAAAAATGATTAGATCAATGATAATGGTAACATAGAGCTTAGAGCTAAAGAAGATGATGCAACCGCAACTGATGAGGAAGGTGAGTTAGATCCATAAGAATCAAACAACATAAGAAGGAAAATGATGATCAGGCGCCTGATGACTGTACTGACGATGTTGAAAATATGAACATAGACAAAGACGAGACGCTTGTTGAACCCACTGGTCTAAATCATAGTCACATGGAACGGGGATCGCTTCGGTACGGGATCGCGGTACGGGATCGCGGTTCGCTATTTCTCAAAATCCGGTACGAAGGGGGGTAGGCTCATTTCGGTACGCTTCGGTTCGGTGTACCATATATTTCGGTTCGGTGTACCAAATACTTTGGTACAAAGTGCACAATAATAATGAACATATAACATAAAAACATAAAACACTTCATTCGATTTAATACTTAACGATGAAGAAAAACATAACCGAAAACAAAACATAATTGAAGGGAAAACATAATTAAAGGAAAACATTTTGCAAAATATTCAAACACAGATTGGAATCATATGGTATCATTCCTCATCAAGATTTTCCCACCGCATGTCTTCTAATGTCGAAGTCGGCCCTTCTAAGTTAGTGCTTTCGGGATTCATATCCCATTTCTTTAGTGGTCCTTGTTTGTAAGAATCTGAAAACCTGGAGAGCAGACGAATATTGGAATGTATGTAAACCAATTTGTCGGCCCTGTTGTTGTTCAACCGGTTCCTCTTCACGCTATGAATATAAGAGTAAGTGCTCCAGTTTCTTTCCGCAGAAGAACTACTTATTGGTTGTGATAGAACCTTTTTGGCTACATCAGCTAATTCCGGAGTTTCAGAACCATAAGTTGACCACCAATCAACCGAGTCCATTGTTACAGCATCCATTATAGCACCAGGTAAACCAAAGAGACCTTTTTTCATGGTAAATGTTGCGAATTGGTTTCGCAAAAGTTGATCTTCTTCTTCATTTTCTGCAATTCTTCTAAAAGCATCTATAACACCCGTCATAACTTCTTTGTCAAGGTTAGGAGCTTTTCTTTTGATCCCACCAGGTGCTAAAGTTTCAATATAACGAGTATCATAAAATCTTGGAGATAATGCAAAACCCAAGCAATGTAATGGGATAGTCATTTTCTCCCATCTAGCCAAGATAATACTCTTAACCTCTGGGTAAAAGGCACCAAACAGATTATCTTTCATCACATCCTTAATTTCACCTAACATGTTATCCATTCTTTCATAAATTTCACCCATTCTTGGCCCATCTCCATCACAGAATTTAACCATCAAGAAAATTGGCTTAGTTATAGCAAGAATTTGATCAACATCAACCCAAAATGATTCACTTTGTATAGTTTGAACAACAATTTCTCCATTTTTTTTTGTGTTTTCATCTTCTTGTTTAGCCCATTCTCTCCATGAGTTAAGTACTACAGTAGTAGCTAGAGCTTCTCTACAATCTTTTAACCTTTTTAAAAGAATGTAGTGAGATGCAAATCTCGTGTTTGCTACTTTCAAAAGCTCAAGCTTTGAGTTATCCCGAAAAATTGCTAAAGCATGAGAATGATGTAAAAAATACTTCACAACCATTTTCCCTCTGTTATACACATCCTCTAACCAGCTAAACTCTTTTGCAAAGTCTTTAAAAATGAGATTTAAAGTGTGTACTGAACAAGGAGACCAAAAGATATGTTTATATACCTTTTCAATCTCTTTTCCCGCTGCCTTGCAATTTGCTGCGTTGTCGGTCACAACTTGAAGGACATGACTTGGCCCTATCTTTTCAATAGCTTCCAGCAAGTAGTTTCCAATTGCTTCTCCCGTCTTTTTCACCCCTGAGAAGTCCTTGGCATGCATAAAAGTTGCACCACGGCTGTTTACAGCAAGAACATTGATTAATGGTTCATGTTTCACATTAGACCAACCATCAGATACAATAGAAACACCTTGTGTAAACCATGTGTCTTTGATTGATGTCAAATCTTTTTCAACATCACGTGCACACTCATCTAGCAATACAGTTCTTGCTTTCTCACTTGAAGGAGCCCTATAGCCTGGAGGAGCCTTGTTGACTGCAGTAACCATCTCATGAAATTGAGGATTACGCAAAACATTGAACGGTATCCCGTTTGCACATAGACCCCGCATGACCTTTAGATCAACCGCATGTCTCTCCATTAAACCAAAAGATTGTTCGATCGGTTTTTTAGAAGAAGAAGAACATGTATTATGCTTTTTCGATATAACCGAATTTTTTAACGATTTTGAGACTCCCCCCTTTTCTGCGTTTTGTACCTTCTCCAACAGCTTAAGGTACTTATCCCGATCAGCAAGTAAGGTGGGACATCTTTTAATATCAGCTTTCTTCCCCCCTATACCTCCAAAAAAATGAGCGTGGATTCGGGAATAGGAGCTCGTGTATTTCACGTGGCAATAGTTACATACCCAAACTTTTGCACCCCCTGGATTTTTACTGGTCCCAGAGCCATGAAAAGTGACTTCATCTAGCAAAGGTTTGGTTTCGTCTCTGTGTGATGATGGCTGTGTTTGAGTTTGTGTTTGAGATTGTGTTTCACTTTGAGTCATACTTTCATCAAGCAGAGGTTCATCTTCAAGAAGATCATGGAACTCTTCTGTCAGACTTTTTTCACGTTCATCTAGAGATCGTTTTGAACCACTTGCTTGATGACCAAATGCCATTTAGAAGATATGACTGTTTTGAATGCAGTGAATATATGTATTGATGATGTATTAGGAGTGTTGTTTATATAGGATAGAAAAGTGCATTGTAAACATAAAAAAAAACCCTTTGCTCTTCCCTGAAAAAGTACCTTTACTGTCTCCATGCAAACACGCCTTTAGTCTTCCCAGTAAAACACATTTATACATACTACGTATTTGATAGTAATCTGCCACGTTTTCGAGGCCTATAAATCGCCGATTTGCAAAGTTTTGGATCGCGATCCGGTACGATTGGGAACGCCAATTGGGTACGATTGGGAACGACACTTTATCAGTTTTGGTTCGCGATCCATGGCCATCCGGATCGCGATCGTACCGCGATTGGGATCGCGCGTACCAGATCGAAATTCGCCTAAGGTTTGGCGAACCATGTGACTATGGTCTAAATCCGTATGCTCCTGATGTGGTTTCTGATAACGATATATCTGCTCCTTCAGCTTGGGTCTGGTAACAGTCAGCTAAATCATAAACACAATGTAAAAGTTTTATCGTGGTAAATATAAGAATGCCAGGTTACCCATATTTTTTGTTCAGGCTATTTACAACATCTGTATTGATTCCTTTAGAAAGAGGAACATGATAGAATCCTTCATGTCTGTGTAAAGATCAAAATGTCATTTACGTGAAACTTTCATATTCTGCTCAGATCAGTATACATTTATTTTGTGACTACTAATGTTTAGCTAATTGCCGGCTTGTCGCAGTTCCAACACTTGTTTGTGTCACTTCTGCTTGCTTGGCAGATTGCTGTAAATCTATACTGATTATACTGGTTTATTACCTGTCGTGTATATAGCTCATTAATCAGCAGTATATATTCTCGATGCAAATACCATAATGTGAATGTATCGACACTTTAACTTACCTTGACCCGCAAAACGCTTCAACTTACATTAACCCACGAAACGAACTCACATCTGCAAACCCAATTAGTTTCTCAATTATAACTTACCCATCCCATCAGGCTTACCTGTTAAAAATATTTCTTATCAGATTAGTTACATTTACACTGATTTAAAGCAAAACAAATATAAGAAAGCTCAATATTTCAATTGAATATACATATAAAAAGGATTTCAGCGTTCACCTGTACTTTTCTTCCGTAACCCGATGTAAAATGACCAAAACCCTTTATTTTTCTTTGATAACCTGTTTTGACATGTTTCCAGCAAAACCAAAAACAAAGAGACACATGATGATAATTACACGGCTGGAGATCTCGTACCTTAAAGATAATGTTCCAGGAGACTTCTAGCCATATAGGCTATAGGTAGAAGTGCTAGCGAAGTTGCAAGTAGGCAAGGTTAGAGATTAACTTCATAAGATAACATCACATCTTTGGCCAATGATAATAAAGATACTAATATTGCTTAACAATAAATAATGTTATGGTAGATATAATATATTTGATATATTTTGTAAATGTACTCCAAGTCTCGAATAGGCATTACTAAAGAATATGCGTACATCTACCATTGTGGGATTGAGTTTGTGTTTTTTACTTCTTAAAGCCATAAAGAGTTTGTAGCTATTGGTAGTCAGCCACCAAATCTGTAAGGATTCTAACAAAAATGAATAACTGGTTTTATAGATTCAAGTGAGCCTCGAACTTCATTAATCTGTAAAAAACTCAAATGACTTTTAAAACAATGTAATGAACAAACAATTCAAAATAAATAAACTTAAAAGAAATTGAAGCATTCCTATTAGAATGAGATGCTTATTATGTTAAGAGAAGACAATATTTTTGTTCATAGATAAGTTTTACCTTTGATTGAGCAACTCAGCATGAATTGACACTATTTTGACAAAGAATATGACCTTGTGTCGCATTTGTAAAATTGATTCTGGAAGTTTAAAAGGTCTGTTAAACCATTTTCAAACATGTGAGCACCAACACAATACTATGGATATGTTCAGAAAGATCAAGCAAAAGTCTGCTCAAATAGCCAAGTTAGTCTTCTGCAGGTTCTTTTAAAAGGTAATCCATTTGAAGATGTGGATGCATGCGTCACAATAGCAAACATATGGGATATATCAAATCAATTATATGTAATATGTACAATAACAAAACAAACATATACATTACATGCAAAAAAACTACAAAATATAACACAGTTTGCCTGCATAAGGCTTCAAAAAACCAACGTAGCGCATATTTGAATGCCGGGCCCCTATAAAAGTTGCGCTGGTATTCCGACTTACTGATGGTTTGCTGCTTTCGTCGGTAATAGTATAACATTCCTCAGCTATAAAGAAGAAAAAACCTTCTTTTCCATCACCCCTCAAAGTTTGAAAGGCGCCTTGAAAGATATCCTTTTCGTATTGTTTGAACATGATATCCTACACGGTACATATGCAGATAAAGGATTCAGAAAGTTCATGCACAAATAATACATAGTAAAAGCATGATACAAACAAAAAGAGTTTACATGTATAAAATAACAAAACATGAGCGTCCATCGTACCACAAACTACTTCCAAATTCGGACTTTAAGTTGTTCATTCAGTTCTCATAACCTGGGATTATATAAAAGCACATCATAAAGGCCTGTTGTAGCGATGGATCAACCGTCTTGGGTGCTCGTAAGGTCATGGATCCTGTTTTATAGTAACACACAGTATCTAACAGCATATAAACATGCAATAAGAACTAAATAAAAATAAGCCACACAAACCCCCTACATCAATCTGCGATCCTTTTATTCACTCTTTCAAGATACCAGCAACATCACTCTCATTAAAGGCAAAAAAAGTTACAAAATTCACATATGACATTATGTGCCATAGCTTTTAATAAAAAGAAAGATTAAGATTGTGTACGCATATGTTGAAGAAACTAATACAATACCTATTCAAAAGAACACAACGAATGAATGAATGAAATTTTTTACTATAAAACAGGTGAAAAAAATTTACCTATTCAAAAGAACACAGCGAATGAATGAATGAGTCGTGTGTTTTCTTTTGGTTTTTTAGATACGAATGAAACAATAAATTATATTAGGTTTCGTCAAAAGAATATTAGAGTTTTCTAAGAATTATAATGCGTATGTTATTTGTTTACCAATAAGATTAGGAGATACTAAAAATATGTATTTATGTCAGATATAGATTAAAAGTTAGTACTGCATTCTAACATGACTTTATATATTCTGTTATGCAACAAATAAAACAAAAAAAGATCTTGTTTTAGTGGTTAAGCAACATTTAAAGTGATCATGCACGTCTAATGTTCGAACCATGCAAGCGAACATATATTTTAATCAAATGAATTTTTTTACTATAAAACAGGTGAAAGAATTTACCGAAAATTGTAAAATAATAATGGCAAAACTAACAAAAAAAACTGTAAAAAATAAATAAAAAACAAAAAATGTTTTAAAAAAATGATGACGTGGATTAATGAGGTGCTTATGTGGCATATCCCTCCTCTTATATATAATGTAGATATATATATATATATATATATATATATATATATATATATATATATATATATATATATAGAGAGAGAGAGAGAGAGTTGGGTTATTGTAGTTGGGTAGTTTAAAATTGTTAAAATAAAAAGTAATTAAGACCATTAGATCTCTTAGTTATTAATAAATGAGATGAATGATTAATAAATGTCATTTATTTAATAACAATTAACTATATGTATTTCTTTACATAGTGTATTCAAATAACATCACTTTTTTTCCTACGTTTACATTTCTTTTGATTTTCTACTCGTATATATTTTTCCACTCGTACATTTCTTTTGGTTTTATCAACTCGTACATTCATTTCTTAACATAGTGTTTTCAATTAATTATATGCGCGTACTTTCTTTTATTAACTCGTACATTTCTTTTACTCGTATATTTTTTCCACTCGTACATTTCTTTTTATTTTATATTTTATACTATAATAAGAATGATATAGTTAATACATATAACATAGATCTATAAGAACATGGTTACATAGATCATACAGGCAAACCACTGTAGCATGTCGTTAGATCAACATGGCGACGACTTCGGTTAGTGAAACTTCAACTATAAACCAATCTGATACACAAACGTGAATTTGAACCTAGCCACACACGAATCGTACACCACGAACTAGTACACCATTGTAAATTCGAGCCTCGCCACACACGACTGGTACACCACCCACTCGTTCACCACCAACTAATACATCATGGTGAATTAGAGCCTCGCCGCACACGACTTGTACACTATCGACTCGTACACCATGGTGAACTAGAGCCTCGCCACACACGACTCGTAAAGTACCGACTCACACACCATGAACTCGTACACCTTGGTGAACTCGAGTCTTGCCTCGACACGACTCGTACACACGTGTGAATTTCGAAACTCATTTGCATAAAACTCAGCTCGTACATTGAAATACAAGTTATATTTTACTTATTTCAATGCATGTTAAACTAGTGATACACAATCTTTAAAATAGTCATACATATTATTTATCATATATCATTGCATGCATCATCTACTGATACAAATCAAATACGTAGGATTAGTAGTATATCTCTAGGTACATCAACATGATATGAAAATCCCAAAAAGTACAATACATTGACTAACGAAGCAGCCATGAATCAATATGTACAATCTTTAACAGACATGTATCACTCTCGTGGTGGTTTCGAGCCCAATAATCTCGAAACTGATAAACTAGATCCAAAAATAGATACTAGCGACGGTGGTTTTGAACCCGATATATCATCGTATTATCTTTTAACCGTTCGTTAGTTACTATCTACGGGATGTCGCCAGTATATAATAAATTTTGTTGGCGATTGGTCGATTCTTGAATCATCTTTAACTAAAAGCCTAATCGAATCTTCAAACAATATACTGTATAAAAGACTTACCTGAGAATATGAATTACTTTAAGAAAAAATAGATTTTTGAAAATGGAGAAAAGATTGAGAAAATCAAGTGTGTTTTGAGATGTAAAAAAGATGACGACAAATTTTTTAGGTTTATGGGGGGTATGAGAACGATTCTTAGATACATGATACTCCCTCCGTCCCATAATTATTGTCCATCTTTCTATTTTGGGTTGTCCCAAAATTATTGTCCAATACTAAAAATAGATAGGAAACTTTGATAAATTTACTATATTATCCTTGATTAAAATTATTATTACAAAATTTAAAGAAGAACTAATTAATTAGTTAAGGGTAAAATTGTCATTATGCTAAAAAGTAAGAGAGAGAAATCTGTAATAAATGTACTTTTCTTAAACTGTGTGATTCTTGTCTGGTGACAATAATTTTGGGACGGAGGGAGTAGTTCCAGAAAGCATAATTTGTAACACTTATTTAACAAACTAACATTAAAAATACCGTTACTATATAAAAAAGTAATCATTTTCGCTTTTATTTTTCTTAAATGAAGTTAATATCATCTTCTAATTTTGAAGATCTAATGATCTAAAATGCTTCTTATTTTAAGAACTTTAACAAGCTACACTACTTTAACCAAAATCTATATATATATATATATATATATATATATATATATATATATATATATATATATATATATATATATATATATATATATATAATCTATATATATATATATATATATATATATATATATATATATATATATATATATATATATATATATATATATATATATATATATATATATATATATATATATATATATATATATATATATATATATATATATATATATATATATATATATATATAGACTTTGGATCATATGAGAACTTTTTAAAGTTGTAAAAATGAGAACCAACCAAAATCTCACAAATGACACTCTATTTGAAACAATTTTAAAACATGATTAAGTAAAAACATAATTTTTAAAGATTCGATGGGCTTTCTTTTGAAAATTGGGGAAATCTAAGTGATACATTCTGATTCAAGGTGTGACACGTATCATGTTTTGGTATTGTGTATCAAGTTATTTAGAGTTGGTTGTGTATCAAGTGTACCAATTTATGTATAAGATATTAAGTTTTTTAGATTTTGATGTATATGTATCACATTCTTAATTATGTATCAGTAATTTATTACACACTTATCCGTTGTTTATTAGTCGGTAGAGTGTTTAGTTGTATAAATAATGTATATTTTGGTGTAGTATTAGTAAAATGGTTATGTATCAATGTTTTAGTGGTGTTTTAGATTAGTTCTTATTTTTACAACTTTAAAAAAGCTCTCACATTAACCTCCCTCTATATATATATATATATATATATATATATATATATATATATATATATATATATATATATATATATATATATATATATATATATATATATATATTTGTGTTACTTAAATTCTAGTATAGATAGCTTGTACAATATACATATGAATATGTACTATTTAAATAATTAATATGAGAGTGATATTAATCTCTTTTATATGTAGTATATATATAGATTATATATGACGGAAAATTCAGTAAATAATATTAATTTTTGAACAAGTTTTTATTAAATTAATAATGAAGATAATCATAATGACATTATTTAATTCAAGTTTTGTAACCGTCGTGCTATATTATCTTGTACAATGTGCATATATATTTGTGTTACTTAAATATTAATTACTTAAATTCTAGTATAGATAGCTTATACAATATGCATATGAATATGTACTACTTAAATAATTAATATGAGAGAGATCATAATCTCTTTTATATGTAGTATAGATATAGATATACATACATAAACTGAAACTTTAAATAAAAACATGATTACAAACCAAGAAATTATATGATCAAACCTTGTGAAACGACTGAAGATGAAACAGGACGAAGAGATATCGAACGAGAAATAACACTCGAGATTCTTCTAGCTGCCATTCTTTTTATTGTTTTTATTGCACACAAAAGTAGGGGTGTTCAAAAAAATCGAGAAACCGAAGAACCGAGCCGAACCGCTCAATTCGAAACCGAAAAAATCCGAAACCGAGAAAATCGAAACCGAAAAAACCGAAACCGAAAAAACCCGCTTATAATGGTTCGGTTACGGTTTTCATTTTTAGATGTCCGTGGTTAACCGAACCGAACCGCACATATTATACATAAATTTTTTTAACTAAATATTCAAATTATAGTACATGTATTAATTGTATTAGTACCCAACTTTTATTATACAGGAAATTTTAAAACTAAATATGCAAATTATAGTACATGTATTAAACATGTATGTGTAAATTTAATTAATGTGATCGTAGTTTATAAATATTGAATAAATATTTTTTAGTTAATATGTTATATATGAATATTCTAATGCACTTTTTGAAACGAAATAATTTTTATATGATTTTTAGCTATTTAATGTCGTTGAATTATACGAAAACGACATTCTATGTTCCAAATCATGTTATTATTTATAAATTAAAACTTTATGAAACTTATATAATGGTTAACCGTGACCCGAACCGTGGGTAACCGCTCATTTCGGGTAACCGTATGTCCGGTTAACCGCCTTGTACGGTTCGGTTACGGATAGTAAATTTAACTAACCGAACCACGATGGATAGTCAAAATCGTCTAACTAAGCGAACCGAACCGACCCGTGAACACCCCTACACAAAAGTATGTGTAGTGTAATGTGTTTTAATTTGTAGTATACTATACACTTGTTTATGTTGTGATAGTGTACTAAGAACGCACTAAATGAGAGGTGATTGATCATGTGGTATTGGTGGGGAGTATTCACGTGTTCTATATTTTTAGCAAAATGGTTAAAACGTTATCTTAATCATTTATTTTAGGTATGTCACAACAGAGACGAAATAAAAGGGTTATGAGGTCTTGAGACACTCGTTAACTTTTATAGTTTTTAGTAAGGTTTTAAATAGCGTAAGGCGCCACGACGTGTTCTGTCTTTCTACCAAAATGGTTAAAGCTTAAAACGTTGTTATCTGGATCATTTATTTTAGGTGTGTCGCAGCAGGGACAGAATAAAAAGTTCGTGAGGTCCTTTTTTTAACGGCAAATGTTAGTGGTTAGTGGGTCGAGTCGTGCAATTACATCAAAGCGGAATAATATCTTCTTCTCTGCTTCGCCAGAAAGGTTCTTCGCAGGTCTTGAACCCAAGAACTCGAGTAAACTTCCCTAAGGAAACCACTTAGTGGAACTTTGGCACACTCGTTATCTTTTACATTTTTTAGACTTTATACTAAAATAGTGTGCATGATTATTATTTATATTAACATCACAATTACAAGATATTAAGTATGAAGAATTTTTCATATATTTGTAGATTAAACTAAACTATTATAATAAATTTTAATTATATGTAAGTCTCATGTGTGCACAAAAGTTATAACTAGTCTAATAAGTTATAAATCACGTGCATGCATAGTGCTTGTACGTAAATAAAATTGTTTTAATATTTTAGTTTAATGTATAAATATATAAAAATTTCTTGTGTTTACTATTTGTAATTGTGATATTAATCTAACTAATAATTATGCACGCGGTACTTCTAAAAAATCATTATATTTTATATATTAATGTTTAAATAAATTTTATATATTTTGTATGGTATAAAATCTAGAGGGTATAAAATGCGATATATTTTTTTAATGTTATTAATAAATATAAGTTCACTTAACACAATCTAATTTATTTAGAATTTAACCACTAAAATTTTATTAATTATCATTTCTTTTTAAAAAAATTTTTTATAAATTTTACACATTTATGTTATATCTTTGTTTTTCTTCATCAAATTTTTGTACCATTTTTTTAAAACCCTTTTCAAATAAAAAAAATTAGATTCTTTTTCTAAAAGTTTAAAATAAAATAAGAAAATGTTTTTATAATAAAAATATCCTTTTTTTAAACAAAATAAATCTTACTTATCATTTTAATTTACCAAATAAAATATTTAGACCCAATTTGAACATAATAAAGAATGTCCTATTTATCTAAATATTTAGTTTAATCATAATTAAAATTTTAAATATCTTGGCGCCAAAAATAACAGAATTTTGGCATAAATCAGTTATAAATACAGTTACAACTCACAGTAGTAGCTCGATCATCATCATCAATGGCGAAAACGAAACCATCCAAGAACTCAATCTTCTTAACACTCAACCAAAATCATTTATTCACCATCTTTCCCGCCAAAAATCCTCAAGAACCATCATCACACTCGTCCTCGCTTCGGTTCTATGTTTCGCGTCCGTCAATCGCTTTTCAAACACGCCCAGTATCTCCGTAATTACCCATACTGATCACCCGGCTTCGTACACACCGATTTTTGTAGCTTCATTGGCGTCTGTGTTTGAGGACCCGAGTGGTGATAATGGGGGGAAAGATGGGTTGGTGAGTCTGGATACGACTGCCATGGTGCCGTTACCGCCGAGATCGGTGGCGGGTGAGTTTTGGGAGCAGCCGGATGGGGAAGGTTACATGGATTTTAGTTTGGAGTATAGGAGACGGTCGGGTGTGATTGCGAATGAGAAGAAGAAGTTTTTTGTTGTTTGAGATTATGAATCAGATTGTTGATGCGGTTGTTATTGCTAGGATTCTTGAAGCCGCGTTGGTTTTGCCCGTTTTCAATGGAGATGAAAGGTATTACAGTAGTACTTTTAGCTCTAATTTGGTTTCGGGTTTATGAATCTGGCATAACTGAATTGTATATCAAGATCACGTAGAAACCTGATATATTGGTTGACTGTTTAGTTCATGGCGACGGATCGATGAATAAAATCGGACTGGATTAATGTGTGCGATTGCTGATTTACGGTTCATTTTAGCTTCATATATTGTGCTATTTGCATGTCTAACTGTCTACTTACTCAGGTTCATATTTGCTCCATGTATCTGATTTGAAATTGAATCTGTGCAAGCTTATTTTGCTAACTGATGAATTATTGTTCGTATAAGGTCCATATAGTTAAATGTGTGCCGATTGTATAATTTGGGTTCATAATTACTCGCTATATAGTTAAATTAAGTTTCTGCTCAATATACCATCTAGAAAAACCAATTAATTGGATGTGTTTTGAAGCTGAACTTTTGTAAAATTAAGGGTCATTAGGAAAATTAAGACTTGATTTCTGTATTTGATTGTGCAGTGAATTTTCAGACATTTTCGACGTGCAACAGTTTAGGGAGACCTTAAAAGCTGACATTCGAGTTGTATCATCTCTTCCTTCTACACATTTGGTTTCTTGGCAGACATTAGAGAACCAAATTCCGCACAATGTTCATCCATTTTGGATTCGTGCAAGATTTTTAAAAAAGGTAACAACCATCAGACGACCATTTCTGCTCTATTTAATCCCTACAAACAAGCACGGTTACAAGTCTTATAGACACTAATGTTTTGCAGCTCAATGAAGAAGGGTCTCTTGTATTAACAGGGATAGAATCTAAACTTTCGAGTAATCTCCCACCCGATCTTCAAAAACTCAAATGCAAGGTGTTTAAATAACGTCAGCAACTTTTTTTGACTTTTTTATTTGTCAATAATCGAGTCTTATGATCGTGTTTGCTCACTGCAGGTAGCGTTTCATGCACTAAAGTTTCCTAAACCAATTAGAGAGCTTGGTAACCGAATTGCAAGAAGAATGTGGATTGAAGGCCCATACGTAGCCATTCATCTCAGTCTAGGAAAAGACGTGTGGGTAAGAACAGGATGCCTCACAGGCTTAGGGTCCGATTATGATTCTATTATAAACGCAGAAAGAGAATCTAATCCCGAGTTTCCTACTACATGGTCAAACATAAGCTGTCCTCTAAACGCTTTAGAAGCAGCAAGGTACATTTCCAGTCTTTTCCTTTCTTAGAAACAGTAGTTTTTCGCCAAATTGCTTAAGGTTCTATTAAAAAAATGCAGACTTCTTAAAGAATCAGGGGCAACAGAGGATTCTCGAGTATATATTAATGGTGGAGAGCCATTTGGGGGTGATCGAGCCATTCTGCCATTGAGGTCTGAATTCGTTAATGTTGTCACAAAAGGGATGTTGGCTCGAAATGATGAGCTCAACCCATACAAGAACGGGACTGCTATTTTGACAGCAATTGATTATATAGTATCACTAAGTAGTGACGTTTTCCTGCCTTCTTATGATGGTCATGTGGTCCGAGCCTTGCAGGTATCTTTTATCAGAATCTTTACAAGTTTATGGCTTATGGTAAACATGATTTGGATTTTTATTCTTTGTGTTTTTGAAGGGTCATCGGGCATATGTGGGACACAGAAAGATTGTCACAATGTCGAAGAATTTCAAGGGGCAGCCACAGCCGAGGGAAAAAAGGAGAGACAGAGATGTAATAACATTTCCAGTCCCGGAATGCATGTGTAAACACTAACTACAGGCAATTTTGGGTTGAATGCTGGATCCTTCTTGAACCTGTTTAGGACTTCTGGTTTGATTTTGCTATTGGACAGATTTAAACATTGGTTAGCTAGCTTAAATCATATAAAATGCAAAGTTTCAATAACGCAGAGGTACAGCATGAACCATCACCAACAGTGCGTCTTTGAGCATGTGCTCTTGCTTTCTCGATAAACTCATCATATACACGCTCATGAACAAATGTACGAGAACCAGCACAACAACACTGACCCTGTATAGAGTTGAGCCAAGTACTTAATATTAGTTCTTGTTTCATACTGTACTAGTTAAGAGATATAAATTGAATAGATATGATACACACTTGATTGAAAAACAAGGCGAAGTGTGCTAGTTCTACAGCCTGATCAACATGAGCATCCTCACACACAATAAACGGGGATTTCCCTCCAAGCTCTTACATCACTGGCGTTAAATTGTTTTTTGCAGCCAATTTTTGCACAACTTTACCCGTATCAGTACTTGATCCTGTAAAAGCAATTTGCAAATGCAAATGTTTAATAAACCTAGTATAATGTTAGTGAGTAACATATTACTAGTATTAGTTATCTTATCCACGTCCATGTGACCAGCAAGAGCTGCACCAGCAGTTGGACCAAAACCTGAAACTATATTGATCGAGAACACCAGGAGGGAGACCAGCCTGCCCACAAAACATGCACGCAAACAAACCAAGTTAATTTGTAATAAAATAAGTACAGTAAAACATAAAAGCTTGGAAATAACATATATATATAAGAATAAAATCACATGGAAATTATTATCTTAAATCCTTTTTATATTTATCAACTTCCATAAAAAAAGAACCTTCCATAATTTTTATATTTGGAAACCAGATCGAAAAGCCCAACCCGACCAATAGTCGGTTCCAATACTCGAAGCCTATTATTACCTTACTTTTTCAGTAAACAAAATGACTTGTCAGTATGGGTGCCATATTGATAAGTCATTTTGTTTACAGAAAAAGTAAAATAATAATACGCTTCGAGTATTTCAGTAGTTCTCAAACCTTTTCATATTTTTTCAATATCTTCGAGAAGGCTTTGAGATTTGCATCACTATAACGCTTCAGTTGAAAAAGTTTGCTGTAAAATTCAATAAACGCAACTTTCAGCCGCCCTTCCGCTTCTTGTAGCTCCGCATTTTTAAACTTTAAATTCTTGTACCTCGAATGATACACAACACTTCTCATGGTTGACTTCGGGTCTTCACGGGTATTGTTCATCCTCACATGGTCAAGGATATTCGGAGGATATGTTTCATTTATGTTTGAATCTGTATGTATGTTCTCTCCAATATTTTACTTTTATATACAATTTTAATCTGGAATGATAATTATGAAACTCATTATTATATGCATAAGAAACATACCTAATGGATCTATTCTGCCTGGAGAGTTAACTTGCGGAGATTCTGTCGAGCTACTACTGGTATCTGATGATTGATACACCTTGATCGGCAACGCTGTTAAAGCATTCATCTGCTTAGTTAACGAAGCACCCTCCTGAATCACTTCCTCTACCTTGTCCCTATAGAAAGTATTCACCTTGTTAAGCTCTTCATCAAGACTCTCAAAAAACTTAATCTCACATTGTCCTCCTCGTTGAAGTGGCATGAGAAAATTGGTGGTGTATTCTTCTCTATTATCATCTTTGTGAACGGTTTGGACAGCTATAACTTGGTTCTCGATATCAGCCTCTATAGTCTCACCAAAGTCTTCTCGAATGTTGAGGCCACTAAAGTGTGAGAATAATGATGATATCTGTTGTGGAATGGTGTTGTAGGGCCTTGGCTTTGTTTGAATTCTCGGAGTTCTTGTAGTACTCTTTTTAGTCTCTTATATTCCACGTAGGCTTCGATCCATTCTGGTACCTTTTGTTTCTTAAACTCCTTTCCAAACTTCATGGTTGCTTATAAGTCTTGCTTTCAAGTCTTTTTTCCTAATAGAAAAACAGACACCTTCAAATTATACAACGGTTCTATTAAAAAAAATGCAGACTTCTTAAAGAATCAGGGGCAACAGAGGATTCTCGAGTATATATTGCAGGTGGAGAGCCATTTGGGGGTGATCGAGCCATTCTTCCTTTGAAGTCTGAATTCGTTAATGTTGTTACAAAAGAGATGTTGGGTCGAAATGATGAGCTCAACCCATACAAGAACAGAACTGCTATTTTGACAGCAATTGATTATATAGTATCACTAAGTAGTGACGTTTTCCTGCCTTCTTATGATGGTCATATGGTCCGAGCCTTGCAGGTATCTTTTATCAGAATCTTCACAAGTTTATAGCTTATGGTAAATATGATTTGGATATTTATTCTGTGTTTTTGAAGGGTCATCGAGCATATGTGGGACACAGAAAGATTGTCACAACGTTTAAGAATTTCAAGGGACAGCCACAGCTGAGGGGAAAAAGGAGAGATCGAGATGTAATAACATTTCCAGTCCCGGAATGCATGTGTAAACACTAGCTACAGGCAATTTTGGGTTGAATGCTGGATCCTTCTTGAACCTGTTTAGGACTTCTGGTTTGATTTTGCTATTGTACAGATTTTAAACATTGGTTAGCTTACTTAAATTATATAAAATGCAAAGTTTCAATAACGCAAAAGTACAGCATGAACCATACTGAGTTTTGCACTAGTCCCCGGTAGACTTTATACAAGATTTAACCTATCCGAAGGAAAAAAGGGAAATAATGTTGTTTGGGTAGTGATATGCGAAACTTTTGTTTAAGTGCCAGAAGGCATAAGCAAATATCTTTTGATCACTTGAAGCGATTGCCAGATTATTGTATATGCTGGTGAAGACAAAATTACTGAGAAAACCTCATCACATTTTCAAGATAGGATTACAAGCCAGAAACAGAAATATATTTATTCATGTTCTTGTTACAACATCAGATGTAATACATCATATTTGCACCAGAACTGAAAATTACAACCATGCGGGATTTTTCAACTTTGTAACCACAGCCTTAACCTGTAAATAGTTGTTTAGACTGTATATACCCTTTTCCCTTCCAATACCACTCATCTTGTACCCTCCAAACGGAATCGCAGCATCAAAAACATCAAAACAGTTGACCCAAACTGTCCCAGCCCTCAATGCTCGAGTCAGAGTGTTAGCTGTATCAATGTTCTTAGTGAATACACCAGCTGCGAGTCCATATTTTGTGGCGTTAGCCCTTTTTATCACATCATTAACCTTGCTGTCATTAGTAAAAACATGAAATTGTGAGCTATTTTTAGTTTGTAAACACTGTAAAATGTAATGATGATGAGCCGAGATTTACTTGAATTTCAGGATGGTTTGAACAGGACCAAAGATCTCATCTTGAGCTATTAGCATATCATCCTATATAAAGATATAATATCATATGTAAGTTTTGGCTAGCTATAGTATTATAGTAGTACTAAACGAGAGTTTGGCTGATACATACCTTAACATTAGAAAAACAGTCGGTTGGATGTAGTAACCTTTGGAGCCGAGTCTATCACCTCCACATTCCAGTGTAGCATCGCTTTCAACACCAGATTTAATGTATTTTAGAATCTTCTGAAATTGTTCCGAGTCAATCTGAAAATTTTCATATGGGTCATATGGGTCATATGGGTCGAGACATACTAAGTTTTTACTAGTATAATGGAATAGAGTCAAATGGGCAAAAAGAAATGGAAGTCGTGTGAAATGTACACAACTGCAATAAAACCTTCTAAATTTTTTTATTAGAAAAACTATTTGGGGGTCGGCCCAAAGTGATCCATATTAAAGCCTAAGCTTTTTGACCCATTACCTATAAGTCTATAACCCACCCATTCTGCTACCCATAACAGAAAATCATGACACACATCTATCATATGCTTATAGAAATGGATAGCCTTTGTACCTAAGGGCCTTGTTCAATGCCCTTTTGAAAAGGATCACCAACAGTGCGTCTTTGAGCACGTGCTCTTGCTTTCTCGATAAACTCATCATATACACGCTCATGAACAAATGTACGAGAACCAGCACAACAACACTGACCCTGTATAGAGTTGAGCCAAGTACTTAATATTAGTTCTTGTTTCATATTGTACTAGTATTTAAGAGATGTCAATTGAATAGATACGATACACACTTGATTGAAAAACAAGGCAAAGTGTGCTAGTTCTACAGCCTGATCAACATCAGCATCCTCACACACAATAAACGGGGATTTCCCTCCAAGCTCTAACGTCACTGGCTTTAAATTGCTTTTTGCAGCCAATTCTTGCACAATTTTACCCGTATCAGTTGATCCTGTAAAAGCAATCTACAAATGCAAATGCTTAATCAACCTAGATGCTAATGAGTGCAGTAATAGGCAATCAAGCATGACACAAACATATTACTCCGTATTAGTTACCTTATCCACGTCCATATGACTAGCAAGAGCTGCACCAGCAGTTGGACCAAAACCTGAAACTATATTGAGAACACCAGGAGGGAGACCAGCCTGCCCACAAAACATGCACGCAAACAAACCAAGTTAATTTGTATAATAAGTACAGTAAAACATAAAAGCTTGGAAAGAATTAGTGGTTATATGCTACCTCAAGGAACAGCTTTGAAACATAAAGAGCTGTCAATGGAGTCTGCTCAGCTGTCTTTAGAACAATCGTATTGCCACAAGCAAGGGCGGGCCCAACTTTCCAAGCAAACATAAGAAGAGGAAAGTTCCATGGAATAATCTGACCCGCAACCCCAATTGATTCGTGCAAAGTTTGCACATGGTAAGGTCCATCTGCAGGAACCGTTAGCCCATGGATTTTATCCGCCCAACCTACAGGTTTTATCAACATAATATGTACCTTATTCACTGAACTTTTTGTACAATTAACCGATAAAAGTGATCAAATTGCATGATTGCTAAATTCTTACCAGCATAATATCGAAATAAACGTGCAAGCCCTGGTACTTCAGTCTTGGCAGACTGTTCATAAGGCTTCCCACTGTTCCATGACTCAAGAGCTGCTATCTCATCATTGTGTTTTTCCACCAAATCAGCAAATCTTAGTAGTATACGTGATCTCTCCTATAAAGTTGAACACACAGTTACAAATCAATAATTTTAAAATTTTTATATTCATAGAGGTATAAAGAAATGGGCATGAAATGTAATTTTACATATGCAGTCATTCTAGGCCATGGGCCCTCATCAAACGCATTGCGAGCAGCAGAAACCGCACGATCGATATCTTCTGCATAGCCTTCAGCCACATCGGCTATGACCTCTCCTGTCCTTGGATCCAAGGCTGGAAATGTCTTCCCTGAAACCAAAATGTTTTTGTAAACTTTTTGTTAGTTAACATACATTATATTACTTTTAAGGGCTAATTACTCAAATAGACCACTTTTTAAGTGGATTTGCCAAAATAGCCTAAGCGACTTTAAAGTTCCATATATAGACCAAGCGACCTCAAGCTACCTTATTCTACCTTATGCTACATTAAACTACCCTATGCAACTTTAAGCTACCTAAGCGACTTTAATATTAAATTAATAAAATTACTATTCATCCTAAGAAAGTACTCTTTTTTGTGTAAGAAATGTGTAAGTGTACTTTTTTATGCTACTTTTATTTTAATTAATTAAAATTGAATTTAATTTATATTATAATTAAAAAAAAAACTATTTTATATTATCTAAAACTAATTTTATTTCTATGCGACTTTAGGTTGTACTTGTTTTTGCACAGTATTTTGCACAGTGATTTGAACAGTATTTGCACTAGGGTTCTGGCACCTTTCACCCAACCCACACATTAATCTCACACAAACAGAAACATATTTCTCTCAAAAGATTTTTACCCCAATCCTTACCCCACTATTCATCATTCAAGAAGTGTTGATAATTGTTAATATGCCTAATTAATATCGATATCCCCAAATCTGTATCGATCTTTGATAATGTGCAGTTTCAATCCGGTGTAAATCACATTTGCTTCATCTTCATATATTTTCATCAGGTATCAAATTAAATACATGTATGACATCTGTTTTTTTATTAGTTTAATTAGGCTTTTTATATATCTAAGTTCATATAATTATTTAGTTATGCTATGTTTTTACAGATTCTATTACTATAATACATATTAGATGAGTATGGGACTAATCTCCATTATCATGTATGAGTTTTAAATTTGCAATAAAGGTAAAGATGAATTGAGTATTCATTAACCAACTGATATACACTAACTGTTTGATGAAACGTGTAAACAAAAAAACCGTTTGATGAAGCAATTTCAAAGCTAAAAATATGCAATCCTGTGTGGAGGTGCAATTTTCTGATGAAGCAATTGATGTAATCTTGTAATAATATAGGTAGCATTATGTGTCTTTGTCATCACATAAATTTGCATTGTCCAGTTTTGGAATCAGGAATCTAAGGATATATCAACTGAGGATTGCGTAAGGGGCAGGGCAATAGGTTGGACAGTGGGTCAAATCTGAAGAGTTTTGTGATGTGTTGATAATTAACTTGTTAAGTATGATTACAAAACAATCCACAGTGCATTTGTACCTTCTGGCTTTCATGTATTCTTTTTCTTGGGCAGCCAACCGATAAACTATAACCCAAGTAGACCTATTTGTATGTTAATATATGTCGAAATTGTCACTTCCACAATAAACCCATTTTAAGTTGATTGGGGACGTAAATTAAATGTACAGTTTGATTGGTTTGAGATACAAGAACTTAACTTTGCTGATCAAGACTGGTAAACAACAGATTAGTTTGTGTTAATAGTTTAGGAAGCTAAATTAAATGTTATAGGACATTGCTGAGCTTAAATCTGCTGATCAAAACTAAATTAAACGATATAGGACATTGCTGAACTTAACTTTGCTGATCAAAACTAAATTAAACGATATAGGACAGTTGGGATTTGATTATATGAGCTTAATTTAACTCGGGACGAATGGGGACGAATGGTCCTGTATGGCTAGTTGCTAAATGTACTGATTATATGAGCTTATACGAGCTTATTTACTACTCGAATGAAAATAAATACTCCCTTGATACATTATGGAACACTTTAATTTAACCATCTATTTAAACCCAGTCAGATATCGTTTTCTAATGCTTTGTTAAAACTAATATTGCTATCTCTATTCACCAAGAAATCATCAGTTTCAGTCTCCACCTGCACCCGTTTTGCAATAAATATATGTGACTAGTGGTTAAAATATTCGGCTGGACAGGTGGTTGACAGACCACAATTTTCATCAAGAGTTTTGGCATTTCGTATATAACAAAAAAGATACAAAAAAGAAAATCAAGAGTTGGCATTTCGGTTAATCTATTTCGATTAGTCATGGAATCTTAATATGTTGCCGCGCAGTGTTATTTGTTGGAAGGTTCATTTTATATGATGAGTAGGGCCAGAGATATATAATAAGAAGAAACGACTTCGATGGTTTTGGCATAAGCCATACTAAAACGTATATTTTAAAATGCATTTTGTCCGGTAAATTTGCAGCCAGCTCTTTCCATCCTCTGCCCCGTTTAAAATTAGACTAAGCAAAAAAAGAATATATGTATGACTAGGAACTGGTAAATGTAACACCCAATGCAGACTCTCTCTTTGAATCTGACTATGCATCTTACTGGAAGTTATATCTCTTCTAACTCATCTAATCAAGCTAGATACCTTTTAATACTTGCATCAGGAGAATACAGTTTCATCAACGGTACTTGCTTGATATTTTTCTCTCCTTTATTTTTTTCTAGAATAGATGGGGTCTATATGAGTCTTCCCTGAATCATACGTTAACGTGGAATAATCTTCGGTATGCAAATGGTGTAAACTATAGATTACATGCTTCATGGATACATACCTCTGTGACGCATCTTTGTATGAGTGCATGAAGGATCATGCTTCTTGTGTTAATCTCTTTTGCAGATTTCACCATCAAAGAGTAGCGTTGGTTATTCTTGTATGTGGCACAGCGTGTGTTGGAAAGTCTACGATTGCTACCCAACTTGCACAAAGGCTAACCTTGCCAAATGTTTTGCAGGTGAATCCGTTTTCATGTCATTGTAGTCCATTTTGTTCTCTATTTTACATGTATATATTGCTCCAATCTCTTTATGTGTCCATTTTGTTCTCTATTTCAAGATCTTTTTGGAGAATGTCATTCGTGATGCTGTTACCTACACTGAGCATGCTACAAGGAAGACCGTCACTGCTATGGATGTCGTCTATGCTCTCAAGAGGCAAGGCCGTACCCTTTACGGTTTCGGTGGTTAGTTAGTTGTGTTTTGGATTGGGCTTTAAGTCTTGCTGTATTGTGTTGAAATTTGGATGGTTTAGGTAGTATTTGTTCGTATTAACAAGTATTCTAGTTAAATTTGTGTTAAAGATGTTGTTACCAAGAATCAAGTTACTGAATATAGGATGCGCTGCTAATACTGATCAAATGTTGATAGAATTTGTGTAGTGTGCTTTTATAAGTTTTGGTTATACTCTGGTGTTTGGCTAAACACTGCTTTTATCTATTCGATCTAGTTGATGTATAGCTTTCTCAGTTTTCTAGACCTAATATGTTACTAATTTGTTTGTTGGTTGAACTTAGGATATTTTTCGTGAGTACATATTTGCTGAATCTGACTCAGTCAACGTAACAGATATGCCAATAGACTTTATAGGTTGAAGCAAGCCACATGATCGTGGTTAGGATGGCAGTGAGGTCTTCAGCATTGGCTAATGTAGGCCACCAGCTTTCGTGACGAATATCTGCGTGGCCCACATTGATTACCTCAGCGTACCAGGCTTGGCTCTGTCATTGCAAACAAGTGTCGGGTCAGGGTAGTATTGGTTAACATAAGTTCGGACCCGGTCTGTATTGCTTCCCAGATTAAAAGCCCATGAGAAGCAAATGGGTAGTCTTCGATTAGAAGTGTTACTCCGTGCCTTTGACTCGGGTCTAGAACTACCATACCCCTGTAAACATCATGAGACCAAACACGGTCAGCATTATAGGTGAAAAATTATATGGGTCGGATAGTTCAAGTGTTATACCTTCTAATGAGATCAGCAGGGAGGCCTTCTAAATCAAAGCGCCAATGCTTATAGGCATCAGCGCTTATTTCCATGAAGTAGTGTCCAGGGGTAAAGCCTTGCTCTATGACACCATCAGCATTAAGGAGGTTCTGGGGGGGCAATGGCGTTAATCTCTAGAGTATATCGCATGTGCGGGTCCAACAGCTTATATACCGGGTGTATCGCACTCAATTGCCTATGTGCAGATAATATAAATGGTTCCATGCACTACTACAAAAAAGCCAATAGAGCCCTGTTGGAACACTACATAGTGCCCGGTTTTGGGTGAGGGCTCAAAAGGGGAGGGACTCTATGTGGAAAGCAAATAAAGCCCTGTTTTTAAAACGGGCTCTATACCTCGTTTTAAAGCCCTGTTTTGTACTAAGCAACCTGGCTCTATTCGAAATAATTTGTTTTAAAAAAAACAGAAACCATGTTATTTATTCAGAAACATGGCTGTATTACAAAAGAATTTATAAATAATAATGCTAAATTCAGCAAATATATTAAAACTTGGAAGAGAAAAAGGTTACAGTTTGACAATTTCATGTATCCACTACACAGCATCGTAATCAGAATTATTCATACAAAAGCATTTGGTTTTAATATAAGTTACAATATTGAGTCCGATCTTAGAAGCAATAGCCACACTTTCAAGAAAAAAAAGATGGAAGCGATAGCCACACTTTCGAGAAAAAAAGCTGCTTGCTCATTCCAGAATAGTTCCAAGTTTGGTGAGTTGCTGCAAGAATAGTTTGACACAAAAGGAGGCATTAGCAATAAGAAAAGTAACAACCTAAATATTCATATTGTGGGTGGTCACAGTTACAATACAACAAGATGCATCCTTGTCAAAATATGTATCTCAGATTCATATGCATAACTCCTTCATTAGAGCTTAAAAAAGGGGATAAGGGATCCTTTATCCCAGACATGGTTTGATGCTACTATAATATTTACTATCCACTCTCGAATAGTTTTATTAATTATCTGCATATATGGTATTACCAAAAAAAGAATTATATGCAGAAACTCAAACTAGAAAATATATAGAGGGTACTAATGTACAAAAATACAACATCGTGAGGTAAAAATGTTTATGCAAAATCAGTTCAAAAAGGCTATAAGACCATGTTTGGCATCCTGCTACTAAGCAGCTCACTTAATATCCCCTGTTTTGGGTGTCAACGTTTTCATGGATGTACAACTCTACATGATTCTGAGCATGGAAAATACTACATGTTAACTACTCCATCAATATGTAAAATTATTCTGTAATAATACGAGATCATATTTTAAGTGTGAAGCGTCTTTAAAATCAGGTCTTGCAAATCATGTGTATGTGTGTATATATACCATGTGAAAATGAGGCATACTTATCATAATGCATAATCAGACACTAACAGTAGCAAGCTCATAAGCCCAACAATATAAGCTTTACCCAAACGCTCGGTTAGGCTTATTTTATTATTCATAAGCCCTCTAGACAAGCTTAAACAAACACCCCTCAATTGTTTCACCAAATAATTTTCATATTTATGCACTATATCATATCTGCTAATGAAGTCATTAATGACATCAAGACCTTTCAAAGGTGCAATTACTGTCACAACAATGAAGTAGTAGAAATAGGATTCTCGTGATACCATATGACATAAGGCTGCATAGCGCTCCTCGTTAAAATATAAAGGCTTTCCTCTATGCATTTCAATATCGTGCAAAACAAAATATATA
This sequence comes from Glebionis coronaria, assembly GCA_025667525.1. Classification (NCBI taxonomy): domain Eukaryota; kingdom Viridiplantae; phylum Streptophyta; class Magnoliopsida; order Asterales; family Asteraceae; genus Glebionis; species Glebionis coronaria. Next base: position 631,728,231 of record CM046875.1, on the reverse strand, counting down.
AATTGAACCGTTAATTCAATTTGCTCAAATGATCTACGGCATCTAAAATCTATATATATGTTTGACAATTTGTGTGTCTATGCAACATTATAACAGAAAAACCGTTTTTCAAGGTATGAATAAGATGTTCATGGTTCTAGCTCTTAACTAAAACCTTCAAATACAGAAAGATCCACACCTAACGCCCAGACACTTATTCTCATATATATCATCAAATTGTTTTCGTATCTTCCTTAATTATATAATTTTGTAGATAAAATAAAATCACATTAAGGAGCTTTTCAAGCTGTATAAGCCATTTGCTTTTTTGCTATTATTTTGAATTGACCCGACAAACATAGCCATAATCGACCCATTTAACTAACTGGGTTGATATTCACCTAAATGTGTGAACCTTCTTTCGTGGTTCCATGCTCTATCTTCTAGGATCCTAAATCTTGTCATTTGTTTTTTTTTTCTTTGCAGAAACTTACACCATATGAATTCTTTGAAAGCATGAAAAAGAAGGGTATTTGTGTGCTAGGAATTGGTCACAAGTATGTCGTCATCAGTACATCCACTACTGTGCAGAATGGAGATTGAATAATATTGAGATAGTCGAATAGACAAACTTACCAGTAGTAGTGGCATATCAATTGTGTTGATAACAAGTATGTGGTTTTTTCTTGACCTTCCGTTAGATCCCGGCTTACCAACCTTGCAATGGTAATCATGAAAATATGTTCATTAATTTTAAAAAAAAATTGTATATTGAGGTAATATAATCACTAATCAGTCATGTAATATGTCATACTTGGAAACACTTGAGGGCCAAATGTTGTTATATTTGCTATATGGACCTGTAGTATAAAAAGAAAATCATATACAACAAATTAATGGCATGCTCAATGATACAGTAACTCAAAGAGCTTGCAAGACACATTCTTTCAAGCAAGGATGAAAACTAGTGTTAGTTCACATACTTCTTTAAGCATGTCTTTCGAGAAGCAACATGGAATTTTATACTTGAAGCTAACAGAAAGATAAGAGTTTAAAGACATTTAACAACTTAAAGTATGATTAAAGTTCTCTGTTTACACCAATAACCTTTAGTTCTTTGGTGAAAACTTTTGATTGACAGTGGAAACCTTTTGTAGATATCCAAACAATTAACCAAAGCAAGGCTTATTCTCAGTAGTTACAAACTTATTGCATAAAACTTGGTCCCAATAATTTTTCTTATGTTATTATTCTATATACTAATTGCAAGACACTTATTGCAAAAATTTCAGCCCAATTGATAATTTACTATATATACAACAAATCAGTGACCTAGATGAAGTCAAAAATTAACCCCAAGTTTCAATAAGGCCTTAAAGTAATTATAGACGCTAACATATGTAAACCCAAAATCTAATCCCAAAAACTAAGACATATCGATTCACATACATACACAGTTAAACCTTAAAACTAAAACATAACAAATATAAACAACCCTACAACTATCACATACATATCCATAAATTAAGCCTAATACAAGTACAGACATAAAGATTAACCTAATTACTAAAGAAAGAAATAAATAATGAAAGAAAGGGGTGAGACTTATTACCATTAATCGGGCATTGGTTGTATACGGAAGGTAAGATAAATGGTGAATGGCGGCTGAGTGTGATTGTGTGTGGTTATGTTTGGCTTATCGAAATAAACCCGCCTATGGAAATGATATTGAAAAATTGAAACCAACCCGGCAACCCGCCCAAGGAATTTATGATATTGAAAATATTACTAAAAAAATCCCGCCCAATAACTTTATGGTATTGAAAAAATTGAAAAAATACCGCCCAATAACTTTATGGTATTGAAAAGATTGAAAAAATCCCGCCCAAGGAATAGAGCCATGTTCTGAATTGTAGAAACAGGGCTTTATTAGAGATAAGAGAAAAGCCATGTTATGTACTAAGGAACCGGGCTTTATTACTCATGAAAAATCCAAAAAGTCACATAAAGCCCTGTTTTCAATATAAAGGGGCTTTAATTGGGGGGCTTTATTCCATATTTTGTAGTAGTGATGGCTGCATGTGTTCGTAACCTATACATGTAAAACGACAAATATGTGAATGGGCCGAGCATGAAAGAATATAAATTTGCAAGCATATTGACCAGCTCACTTTGTGCCAGCGTACCAGTGGTGTGAAAGCTGGTGGACACCAGCATCGTTAGCGCAGACATGGGCTTTAGCCAACTGCCATGTCCAATTGCTAGTGGCATGAGAACAAGCTTTGGTTGTGAGCCTGCTAAAGCCCGTGGTAAGCTAAGCTTAATTGCAATTGGCTTAAGAGTGCCTGATGGGGTCAAGAAAAAGATGGTTCGGGTTGCGTATGCTTTACGCTCTTCGAGTTCATTTATCTGGTCAAGAAATATTAGGTATATGTCGTGGTTATATATTTTTGTGGAAATTTCGACCAGTTATAGATGAAATAAAAATCAAATCAACATACCCTCCTTCACGAAAGAAAACTATATCCCACACATTTCTAGCCCTAACTCGCACACTAAGGAGGTGTTTGGGTTAGCTTACTTTTCGAGCTTATGGGCTTAATTGATTTTGGAGAAGCTTTTAAGCCCATCTTTTTCGCTTATCATTAACTTATGAACATCCGTAAGTCATTAGCGATAAGCTCATAAGCTGAAAAAATGAGCTTATCCAAAATCAAATAAGTTAATAAGGTCGAAAAATAGGCTAATCTGAGCACAAAACAACTTCTTGGCTTGTGATATTATTAATGAAATACAACACTGTAAACACATGAATACATTTTTCTAGCTTATGAGTTTTTCAAGTTCAGCTTATTGGCAAAAAAAAATGTTGCATGCGTGTGTATGTATGCGTTTTCTACATTTTTGTAATATTTTATCAAGATTCAGGGGAAGCTATAAACGATAAAAGCTAAAAGCTTGTTGCTAAACAAGCATACAATCCTAAAAGCTAAACGCTCTAGTTGTCGTAAAACACAACTTCAAATCCATCTAAGTGAATGGTAAAATGTTATTCATGGTCAACAACACACAGCCCTAAAAAATAAGCTAAACCAAGCACCCACCTACAGGGGCGGAGACAAAGGGGGGTGACAAGGGTCATTTGACCCCCAAGCGAAAAAATTGTAGTGGAAATTCTTGAAAATGTTCGCAAACACCACCTCCCCTACATTCCCACACGCCGAGAAAACATTCGCAAATATAAACTCATTCCCCCCAAAACCCATCGTTTTAAAGAGCTTCAAAACCTCGTAATCATACCCATTTTGGTAAAAAAACAGACATAAGCGAGCTATACGAAACAACGTTTCGTTGAGGCATTTTGTCAAACACTTTCTGGGCATAGTTTAGATATATGCTTCAAACAGATCATAAATCACATTTTAAACACAACTATTGTAATCAATTTTAAATATATCTAAAATAAAGATTAATAAGAGACGAAAAGTGTTGATTTTGTACTAACCTGTGCCCACAACATGTTTGGATCGAACTACGAAAAAGACGGATTAAGAAAATGAAGGATCTAAAAACAAGAAGTTGGCGTTGGATTTTCTGGGTTTGAATTATTAATGGAGGTGAGGATGGTCGAGTTAATGAGGATGTGGGTTTGAACTAGATGGATTGGGTTATCAGTAAATGAAATTGAGGGGTATTAGTCCAATGTACAAGTCAATATGAGCAAATGTACAACTAACTAATGCATTTATTTTATATTTGTTAAAAATAAATACTATAAAAATAATTATTAATTTATAAAAATTATAAATTTTAATATTTAATTATAAAAGTACAAGTCGCTTAAATTGTACACTTACACATTCTTACACAATAGTGACAAGTCGCTTAAAGAGTACAATGACACATTCTTACACCAAAAACATAAGTCGCATAAGTTTAATTAAAGTAGCATAATATTTTTAATATATAAAATATAATAAAAATATGTTACAAAAATAATATAATTAAAAAGTTGCATAATAAAATATTCTGAGTCGCATAAAAAGGTACCTTACACAATTGTACTTGTTTCTTACACAAATAGTACTTTTTTTGGAAAAAACACAAGTCGCTTAGGTAGCATATGGTAGCATGGGTTGCATAGTGTAGCATAAGTCGCATCGGTCTATTTTGGGAAAATGTCAAAAACATGGGTTATTTTGGCAAAAAGATTTAATTACTAAGCAAACGATTACCTGATGCTGAATCAACAAATTTTCCATTAATCAGAAGCTGAGTACAGTTAACTTTAACAGGTGGAGTAATTGGTTCTTCAAGTGCTGCAGCTGTACTAAATCTTTGTACTTCACTTCCCAATTTGGATCTGCTTCCTGAATTTAAAAAACGAAAAGACACCAGTTTATATTCCAAACAGTGATTCACGAGACAATTACTCGACACAAATATGAAGACACAAAAGGTACTTCAATCAAGAACTAATCATCAGTCAAGACAGACTTACCAAATACTTTCGCCTTAAATTCTACAAAAGTTCTTTTTACTAGTTCCTTTTCATATTCAATCTCAATAGTAAATATACATTACTCTGTTAGTAACGTCTTCACTAATGTTTTCTACTACCACATCTTGAAATAGATTATAGTCATTATACATATCGAGATACTCGGATATTCTAAAATCAAGCCCGAAATGATTATCTTGATTATATCCTTTTATCACATAATCCATAATCTTACATCTAAACAACTAAAAACCGAAATCATGTGATTTTTTTTTTTTTGGTAACCACGGTTAGGCCGACTAATCCACGGGGTTTGAACACACCACCACACAAATAAAGCCCTCCCTTTTGGGGAGGTTGGCGTGACCACTTTAGAGTTATATTGAACTTGGGACCTCACACTTAGTGTGATAGTCGCAACTCCTCTTGCCACTAGGCCACTCCCCAGTGGTCGGTAATATGTGACTGAAAACACAATATTCAGATAATATTTTCCACTTTAGAGCCACAAATAGCACAAGATTATAAGACTATAGGCACCAAATTTGCATTTTTTTCCAACGAACATAAGATTCTTTTAACCAACAAGATATAAACAAAGGGTGATGATTTGCTCACTCCAAAATTTTATTGAGACATTCCAAAATTTTATTCAGACACTCCAAAATATGCATGTGATGACTATTATACCCTTAATATATACATGAACCACTAAATTATTTAAAGGTATAAGTGTCGAAATACACACATAACAGATGATGACTAACACACATATAAAACATCGAAAACTGTCATCCTATCTTTATATAATAAAAAAGAGTGAAGGTTGAAAATACGTAACTGACTTATCTAAACGTACCAATATACGCAACCTATTTTCAATTACTTACCAATATACGTAATATTGACTAAAATCTAAACTTCTTTAACCTGTTACCATTAAAAAAATTACTGTTTGGTCTCTGATGTTTGCATGGACTTCTCAACGTTAGTCCTTTGCATTTTTACACTAGTTTAGGTTACAATAATGATATATTAACTTTTGCATTAATTTTCATTATTAGTCCCTTGACTTTTATAACTAATATTTTCATAATTATTTATAAATTGTATCATACACATATTTATACATACAAATTTGCATCTACGCAAGTTATCATACACACAATTCAAAAAAAAACTTTTAGTAAAAAAATGTTTTTTTAAATAAAAAAAAGTTTAAAGTTAATAAAGATTTAAAACATTTTACATTTTTCTTCCACTGTTATTTAAAAAAGTTATTACTAAATATTTTTCTTCCATATAAAAAAAATTATTTAAGAAAACATGAAAATTTAAAATATTTTTATGTGTTAATTTTTAGATTTTAAAACATCTATAAAAGTAAAAAGAATCATTGCGTCAGTTATTTATAAAAGTAAAAAAAGCTAAATGTAATAAATTTAAAATATTTTTGCGTTTTAATTTTTAATTTTTTTAAGTTCAAAAAATTTCTTTTTTATCTTAAGAATACATAAAAATGTTAAAAAATTTCTAAAAGTTTTAATTTTCTAGAAGAAAAATGTTTAGCTTCATAAAAAAAACTCGAAGAAAAAATAAACTTTATTAACTTTAATTTTGTTTACTTATCTAAAATCAACATTTTTTTGGAAAAAAATTAAACCTATCTTCTTTGAAAAATATTAAAATCAACATTTTTTTTCGAAAAAAACCAAAATAATTTTTTGAAATAAAAAAAAAAGCTTTTTTCTTTATATAAAACCATTTATAAAAAAGTTATAAATAATATTAGGTGGAAAAGTTAAGAGACTAACGATGAAAGTTAATGCAAAAATTAATATATTATTATAACTTAAACTAGTGTAAAAGTGCAAAAGGACAAAAGTTGAAAGTCCATGCAAGCGCCAGGGATCAAATAGTAACTTTTTTTTAATGTTAATCGGTCAAACAAGTCAGATTTTGATTAATATTACGTATATTGGTAAGTATTTAAAAAATAAGTTACGTAAATTTGTAATATATAGTAGGTTGCGTACATTGATACATTTGAATTAGTTAGTTACGCATTTTCAGCTTTCACCTAATAAAAAACATGGTTACAAACCAAGAAACCAGATAATCAAAACTGACTAGATACTGCTGAAACATGCATACTATGACATGAACAAACATAAACAAACATCTATCATGCACTTTAACAGATTACCACAAAAAAATCATAAAACCACAAAATTTCTTAATTTGGGAGGGTTCAAGCTGCCTACCTTGTGGGACCTACTTCCAGGCCCCACAATGGCTTGCTGATGCCATCTCCTTGTTAAGAAAATGTGGAAAGAACTTGTGGAAGAAGCTGTTTGTGTAGAGATGCTGGTGGTGGTGGTGAATCAGCACACACACACACACACCACCCAATATGTCTTGAAAAGAAACGGATGTACCTGCTAAGAAAGAACACAACAGGGGTGAAGTAATAACTTACTATCAAGTAACAAGCTGGCTTATTAATTAAGCAGCTTATGGCTTATAGCTTATGAAATCAATAAAAATGAAAACCAATTTTTGAAACCAAAACTTTGAAAAACCTGGAAACCAAATGTTTAGAAATCCTAAACTTTTGAAAGAACTGATGAGACTGCTTTTATACATAGTCTCATCATCCAAAAAAGGCTTTAAATGCATAAAATATCATAAAAATACCCAAATATATGCTTGTGTTTTTTGCTTGTGTATTTTAGGTACGGATATTGAGAAAATGACAAAAGATCACAAGAATCATGCAAAAACGAACACGGGAAACGAAGCCACACATTGAACCAAGCCCTAATGAAGATTTTCCAAAGAAAACCCTTGAAGATTTGAAGATTTATGAAGAAGGTTCCTCTAATATTGAAGAACTAACACTTTATACCCTTGTATCCTCATAATTACAAGTTTGGTTCCTAAAGTTTGTCAATATTGCAAAAAAGGCCCTCCACTTTGAAGAATTGGCAATTTTAGTCCCTCAACAAAACTAAAATGTCAATATTAATCCTCCTCAAAGTCAAACATACGATGAAGGACTTCATGTTACAAGAAATTACAAGTTTGGTCCTTTAAAATTGACAAAATTACCAAAAGGACCTTCAACTTTGAAGAAATGGCAAAAATGGTCCCTCATTAATCATTACTTGGCAATTTCAGTCCTCCAAGAAGTCAAACAAACAAGTCAAGACCATTATCTATGAATAAAATGCCAAATCAGTCCTTCAAGAATCAAGAATTGGCAAGAAATACCCCTAAAAGTACTTTGGAAAAGTATTTGGGGCAAAAGTGTGAAAATGAAAACTTCAATAACAAAGGAAATGAAGTTTGGCCGGATTTATTTGCATATGAAAGGAGTATAAGAGATGGGGGGCTAATCTTGGCAGACAACAATTGTTACCTAGACCAGTGGGTGGGTGACACCTGTCCCACTCACACTCTCCACCAATCACAACTCACCATTACTCCACCTCACCCATCCACTAAACTCGGTTTAATACTTGTTCAATCTTGGTGCCTTAACAAGAATTTAAATCCTAATCACCCCTAATCCGGATCAAACTAGCAACTATTCACCAAGAACACAATTTGGGGTTTTGTTATTTACTTATAATTAAACCTTAATATTGTGCAGATTAGTGATTAAGCATCCCTTAAACACATCCCAACCTTAATACTGGCCACCTCGCCACTCACATGTCCCACACAAGATTCCCCTGCTGCAAAAAAGAAGAAACTGCCAAAACTTGGCCAGTCATCCAACGTGTGTGATTCTAGCTTACTTTCTAAGCTCATTGTAAGCCATTGGATGCATTTTCACCATGCCAACTCCACAACAAAACAAGAATCAGTCACATGATCTTCAAAGTTCAAAACTACTCAAAGGGCAAATTTGGAACTTCCATAGTTAGGGTTTCACGTTTTTCAGCTTACCTAGTTCATTTGTATGCCTATATAAAGGCCTTAGGGTATACTTTGCTCTTGAATTTTCCTTTGTTCAAAATTCTGTAAATCCATATTCAGTTTAATGAAATGTGTTTGAATCTTTGAAGAAAAATCAAGTGCCATTGTTGTTTACTGCTTATTATAGTTCTTGTTTAAGTAATCTTGAATCCTAAACCTGTTTTCAAAAGGAGTGTGCAAAAGTTTACACATTTTCCACTTTTCTTGATCTATTGCTAAGTCTTGTTCAAACCTTGGAATTCTTGGGCTATAAAGCTGATCATAGCATCTTGATATTGAGTTATCAAGGTGTGGTGAAGCCTATAACTTGGGGATAATCAAGTGTGGGGAACTAAGGTTGCACAAATCAAGAATTTTTCATTTTTCTGATTTTTATATTGTGCTCTTAACCTTGCTGAATCTTAGCAGGCTTTATTGTGGAAGCTTGTGCTTGTTCTTGCTAGCACATAAGCTCAAAATTCGTGGGTGTGGATGTACATCCATGAGGTTTGCACCCTTAATCTAAAAATATGACAAAATATTGGATATTTGTGATATTTGTGTGTTGCTTGTGTTCTTGTGAAATTTGTGGCTTAATATTGTTCTAATCTGCATATCTCATCTGTTATTGTGTTGATTTGGGCTTGGGTAACCTTGGAATGCACTTTTGATTTGAAAATTGTGATTTGAAAAGTTAAAAGGGTGTTTGGGATTACCTGTTTTGAATCATTGAGTGTTATTGTGTTGTTCAAAAGTGTTGTTTGTGCTTGTTATCTGTTATTGGCTTGGTTGAGTGCTATTTGCTGCAAGTTTTTGGGTTTAAACCCTTGAATCAAAGATTGTGCTACAACTTATTAAGTTTGACTGTTTTTGACCTAAAATTTTGGGAATACTTAGAGTATATGCATGTTTAGGGATATAAGCTGTAAAATCAAAGTTATCATAACATATCTGAGAGATCTGAGTGTTTGAATTTTGCTTGTTGGTCAATTGCATCAGCAAAGTAAAAATCTGCTTGTGTTAGTGTTCATCAGTAACCTGTTTGTGCTTGAATCTTGATTTGGGCTTTGAACCATTGCATGAAACCTGTTTAACTTTTTCATTTAAGTTTATTATAGCTTGTGTATGATTTTGGTGCAATTTGGTTGGTTGAAATTTGCTAAAACAGCTTATAAGTTCATAACTGCTTATTGTTCAAAGCCTGGTGCATGTCTGGTGATTAATTGAATTAACTGTACTAATTGGTTGATTGTGATTGTGATTTCTTTGTGATTATTGACTCCTTATGATCCACTGATCATTTGGGTGCCTTTGTGAAACTTGAATCTCCAAAAAACTCACTAAAGACAAAAAGTCAAACAAGTCAAGCAGTGGAAACTTTTCCCACTGCTCAGACATCAAAACTAGCCCCTGCTAGTGTTAATTTGCATTCAGCTTTTTAATAAGCCATGTTGGCTTATCCAGACCTGCAACAACTTATTTTTTGTGATCAATCTTCCTCATTTGACCCATTTGTTTGAACTGGAGCTTATTAGACTTTAACTTTGACTTTTTGCTAGAAAACTCATAAAGTTGACTTTTAAAGAAGTACTTATTTGCTTATTTAATCTTACTGAGTGAACTTATTTGAAAATTTTTTGTTGATTAAGCTTAGTTAAGTCATTTAAAAGCTTTAGAAACTTGAATCAGCTCTTGGGATAGCATAGAACTCGAAAACGACTATTTTGTCATTTTGTGTCGATTGCTTATTGCTATTTCAGGCTTATTCCTTGGACTTTTTTCAAATTTATTTTTACAGAAGTCTTAAGTAACTCAAAAGAAGCTTGTGTGTCTAATTTGAGCTTATGGCAACAGCTTATAGCTTAATGGGCCAAAAAGCCCATTACGAATAAGCTGTTTGATATAAGCCAACTTATTTCACATTTTCAGCTTTTGGGCCTTTGAAAAATTGTGTTCAGAATCAAATTTTGAGTCAGATAGGAGCTTTTGGGCCATTTTTATAAACATTTTTCTTATTGGGCTTATTTTGGCCCAATAAGGGTCTGTTTTGGTGTTTGGTCCAATTGAAGGCCCATTAGGGGTATTTTTGTAAATTCAACTTCATTTCTGTGTTTCTTAGGTTAAATTAAGCTAGTTTACAAGTTTTTATAATTTTTTACAAATTTTGGATTTTTAATATTATTTTATTATTGTTTTATTACTATTTTATTATTAAAAATTAAAATTTAGATTTTTCAAGTTTTTATATTTTTCTTGGGTTAAATACATTAAGTTAGGAATTTTACAACTTTTAGAATATTTTTATTGTCCTTAGATTAATTTTTATAATTATTTTAAGTTTTAAGAGTTTTTAATTGTTTTTAAATAGTTTTAATTAATTTTAAAATTTTCAAAAATAGTTTTAAATTAACTTAGGTCATTTTAGAGGTTTACAATTGAAAAAATCTCATTTTGGGCTTTTTGTTAATTAAACTGATTTTTAGGGCTTTAATTAGCATTAAAAAATTAAGATTTAATTAAATAAAAGGTTTTGGGTGATTTTTGATTTTTTGTAAACTCTAATCACATTATTTAGGATTTATTCCAATTTTCTAGGAATTTTTAGAGTAAATTTTTAATTTTGTTACTTTTTACGGTTTTACGTGTACGACCCTTTCGTCTTAGTTTAATTCGTCATCGTAACCGTCATCCTCTTCTTATCTCATTTCTAATTTCTTTTCTCATAATCATATAATCACATAATTAATCATCTCTCTAAACAACACACTAGCCTCCTTGGGAAACGAACTTGAACCACATTGGTCATAAGTGCTTGGTTTTCCTAAATCGACACTTAATACTTCCACTATTTTACGCTCTTTTCCTAAAGGGTAGTAAAAAGGCTACATCAAGAACACTAAAATATTTTAACATAAATCTGAAATCACAACATAAGGGTCCACTTTCACTTCACCTTATGTTGTGTTCCAAGTTTCTGGAAATCCTATGAAATCACTTTCCTAATGAAAACCAAACTGTGAAACAAAAACTTTTATGAAACCACTTAACTAAATTGCAATGAAAATAAACTTTTACACTAAATGGGAACTCAGAAATTGATTAATCCTTTCATTTTCATTAATAAAATTAAAGTCTTACAAAAACTGGAACAAAACCAAATGAGGTACAATCCACCTCATTTATACTACTGGTTGGACCATTCTAGAACTATTAATAAAAAATACAATAGTTGAAACCCTAATACATGTCTTTCCAGTTTTGACCTTGGTCTTCAATCTTGAACTTCAGTCAAAGTTGGTATCATGTGATGTCAGTTGGAATGAAGCAATCTCATCTGTTGATATACTCCTTAAGACCCAAGTTTTGTTGAGAACCCTTGGTTTGGTCGGGTTTTGGGAAAAGGGGACAAGGACGTGAGCAGGGGAGGGTCCTAGGGCTCACATGGGTGTGTTGGGGTCACATTTTTGGTGTGGGATGGGTTTGTAGTGTTGGTAATTAGGGATCTGGAAGGAATCAGATAAAACCCCTTTGTTTTTGGCGAATTTGTTCCTGGGTTTAATTAGGGTTTATGAGGGGATTAAGGGTTAGCATGTTGGGTTTTGATCAGTTTTGGGGATTAGTAATTTAAAAAGGGTGTTAGGAGGGAAAAATTAATAAACTGATTAATCACTTTATTAATGTGATGGTGGAGTGTGACGTGGAATGGGGGAAAAATGTGATTGGAGGATTTTTGGTAGTGGGTGACGTGGCGGGTAGGGAGTGGTGGAATAGGGTTTGGATGTCTGGGCAAAAGAGGTCCCTATATTCCCATTTACTTGCTGAATAAAGTTTTAACAGCCCATAAATAAAAACCCTTTACAAACCAAGTTTTTATTTTCATACATTGGCTACAAAATCTTTCTTAAACATGAACCAAGGGCTTTAAGTGTAATTTCTTCATTCTTCAAGGGCTAAACATGTACATTCTTGTCAATTAAGGGACCCAATGTGTAATTTTGAGTTTTACAAGGGTTTAAATTGATAAGTCTTCAAAAGTTGAGGGACCAATCTTGCCAAATCTTCAAACTTCAAGGATTTGAATGGAAATTCATGATTCGGGTCCGGTTCTTGTGCGGCTTCGTTTCCCGTGTTCGTTTTTGCTTGATTCTTGTAATCTTTTGGTGAATTCACGATATTCGTACCTAAAATACAGAATGAATAAACACAAGCATATATTTGGGTATTTTGATGATATTTTAAGCGTTTTAAGCCCGATTTGGACGATGATACTATGTATAATTGCAGTCTCATCACTCCCCCATACTAAATTATTGTCGTGTCCCCACGCAATGCTAGAATTAAGTATCATAGCACTTCCAAAATTCATTTTATGATGACATTTATTGAAGACATAAACTTAAATAAAATACTACACGTGTTTTAGACATAATGTATTATTTTCATCATGACAAAGTGACTTTTAGGATCATAGAACAAGAACACGTGAATGCTTCGTTAGAAATAATTTCGTCGTCCTCGATTTTCACCCAATTCCATGCTAAGCGTGTAACGAGATCATTGTTATTATAAGTTAGCAACACAATCATATCTCATGAGTTTTAATTACACACCTAAACTCCCTTATTCCTACTTGGTATCTCTTATATTTTATTTTGTCTCAATGATCACGAGGATACATCATTGACTTATGCGTGAATAGAGATTAAGTCTAAAAATAGAGACTTAACGGTGTAACCAAAATCATTAAATTAATAATTCACCCTAATAGACAACGATGTCAAAAAATTAAGTCAACAAGAAGGATCATTAAACACAATTTTATAACGGTTTTGAACATGAGACTTATTACCAAGACTTTTATACGCCCCCTAACGGAAGGGCCTTATTATCATAGGTTTACCTCCATCTTTTTTCAACTCCGCCATGGAGCTTTTATTATGACTTCGGTCTTGCCTTGCCTTTTATTATCCGCCATCATCGGTGTTTTTATTATGGCCAAAGACGTATATCCTCACGCTAAAGCAAATTTTGGATCTTTAAAGCTTCAAAGATTAAGGCTTGATTCACTTTCAATTTGGGCATAGATTTTTCGGCCTTGTGAGCTTCAAATTTTTGCTTAATTTAGGTGAGCACTTGAAATCTTATTATTCGGTGAAGCTTTCGATTATTCGGGTGTCAATACTTCAAAACCGTGACGCTGGCGATACCTTAATGTTTTCCCGATTTAATTACATGGAAGCTACTAAAACAAATTAGAAACCAACAATAGTGACTAAACCGCTAAATCAATATTTATTAACAATTTATTATCAAAAGCGTGGGGAGAATAAGCTAATAATTACTACGCATAAGATCGTGAAAGATTACGAGACTTATAAATAACTCTATCATTTCTCGTCCTCATTTAAGAGACTTAGACTAAAAAGTTAAGGAATCGTTGCTAAGTGCTCAACACGCATGGTCGAGTCAAAAATTACTCTTATTCTCACCAACGGAAAACCTACATTCGTGTCTTAAACACTTATGAAAATAAGAAAAAAATTTATATTTGGCCATTTTTAGCCTTATTTTGCAACAAAACGATAACAAAAAGATGAAATTTGGATTGCGTGGTGACGTGAGCAAGGTGAAGTATCTACTCACCCCCCCCCCCCCCAATACTAAAACTAAACATTGTCCTCATTGTTTCGATTCTAGGGGTGAAAACACCCCCATACTAGAGACGAAGTCGAATGCTTAATCTCGAGCATGGAAAGGGTAAAACGAATAACCTATAAGCTGTTTATGAATTATGCTAATAAGATAAACGTTAGAACATAAAAGGATATCATCGGATATCGGAATCTCCAAAGGCAACGATCGAAGCTCGAGTGACCCGTAAAACGAACACGAGAGGCTTCAATGATGTCGATGAACCTAAAAAATCACAATCACAAACAACCACGGAACAAAGGTTGGAAGAGCACAAGTCCCCTCGTTACGTTAACTAAGAAAGCGATAATATTTACAAGGATAAGCATGAGAATCCCCCACGAGGCACCTTGTTTTTGATAACCGAGTCTAAAGCTCAACTTGAATCCCCATAAATGTGATCATTTAGGGATAATCATGGTTTGGTCATTTTTGATGGGGCTTACATGATAAACAATGCCCAAAAGTACATGGAGTACTTTAAAAAACCTGATACACGTATACCAGGGTCAACGATAGCGTCCTCGTTTTCGGATGAATGACAAAACAACGCTACTTTAACCGATAGTGAAATCCCAAAGGGGTAGAAGAAAAGAGATAAGAAGTAGAAAGGTGGGGCAATTGGTAAGTCAAACTCATGAGCTACTCGAGGTAGACTCACACCAAGCAAATAGATAAGTTTTCCATTTATTGCATCGGTGGAAGACCGAGATTTCCCTTTACAAGCAATTTCGGGATCGCAAATCTCATCCTCGATGGAGAAATGTGAGGGAACATAAGGGGCTTCCCCCACACTAGATCCATACCAACCGTCGTCAAAAGGAGTAGACGAGGTGGTAGCACTCAAACAACGATGTGATGATGGAGTTAAACTTGTAAAAAAATCTTTTAAAACATTTTTAAAATCTTTTCCTTTTTCACCGTTTAAAAACTCTCTATGAAAACCCGATTTGATAATGTCAAAAATATTTGGCGTGTCAAATTTAAAATTAGTCGAGCTAAAAATCCTTACATTTAAGTCATTGTTAGGGGGTGGTGGATTATATAAGTTCTTAAAACGTCGATCAATAAAGAACACCGCCCCCTCGGGGTCTACATATTTGTCATCCTCATGAACGTCGATCTCATCGATTTCCTCATCAAAGATAGGCTTGTCAAACCAAGGTTTGTCATTCCCCTCTTTGAGTATCTTAGAAACTCTCTCGAAAAGATCACGATCAAGCACGAAACCATCATCCTTTTGTGGGGATTGTTGATAAGTTAAATCCTCACGAATGTGGTAAACGTAATTCTCATTTGAGGAGTGTTGATTAGGTAACTCCTCGAGAATTGGATTTTTGGTCATGTGAGTTGGTTCGTCATCGAAAATAAGACGTTCCAACTCATTTAGTTCATCCTCGATTTTGGAAAGATCGACCTCACTCGTAGGTGGAAGTGGAGGCAAAAGAGCTAGCTCTCGTTCAATGATTTCCTCAATCTCGGGATCAAACTCGTAATCATCGTACTTCACACATTTCTTTTTAGGAGAATCAAAAATTGCATGTGGATTTCGAAGTACGTGATCAATCTCAGCAAAATTGCCATCGTCATCGTCAAAGAAAGAGTCGATGTGAGCACTCACAACCATGGTCTTACAAGTCGAATAACTATGCTTAGGTGACTTTTCTATGACGAGAGGATCAATGTCGATAAAACCTTTCGCCTCAACGGGTGTTGCGCTAGGAAAAGGAGGCACTTCGATGGAGTTAGAAGTTGAAGCCTCAAAGACGTGGTCCTTCGAAGGTGGTGAAGACGCGTCCATTTTTGTCATTGTTGTGATGGCACTAACGTTGTCCTTTGGAATTGGTATTTCACTTGTTACATCGAATACATCTCAAAGTGATTTTTCATTCATAAATTTACACATACCCTTTTGAATTAGGTACACGTATTCTTTATCATTAAAATCATCATCTTTAAAACCGTTCTTCTTAATTCTTTCAAAACATGCATTAAGCCTCATTCTTTCTGCTAAAGTGAACATTTTGAAATCATTAGGTTTAGAAACATTACGTTTTGAAACCTCGGTTTTTTCATTATCATTAAACACTTGGGATTTACTCGTGAAAAAGTCCCCCCCCTCCATATCTCATAGTAAGTCTCCCCTCGTGAACGTCGATTACGGTTCGAGCCGTTGATAAAAATGGCCGGCCTAAAATAATGGGACATTTAGGGTCACACTTGTAATCGGATATAACGAAATCCGCGGGAAAAACAAACTTTCCAACTTTAACATAGACATCCTCGGCTATTCCAATTGGTATAAGTGGCGTACAATTTGCAAGCTCGATAGTCATGTTCGTGGGGGTAAGATTAGGCAATCTCACCAATTTCCAAAGAGAATGAGGCATGAGATTGATGCTAGCACCTAAATCGACAAGGGCTAAACATCCCTCAATCTCGGAAAAATCACAAGGTAGTAGAAATTGGCCCGAATCCTCTTCCTTTCTCGGCATTCGCCTTTTTGGTTTTTTAAGAAGGATCGATGCACAAGTTTCTTCAAGGGTTACTTTGGTTAGGTCGATAAAACTCTCTTTTTGAACCGTGGATGGAATTTGAAGTACACGAGGGTGTGCACTCTTTTCCTTGGTCACCACGTTCACCCCATCGACTTTAGAACAATAAGACGTCTTAGAAGTCGAGGGTTGAGAAGAAGGAACAACTCCAAATCTATCAAGGTTAGGGGTAATCACACGAGCTTTCTCACGAGACGAGGCGGCTTTACATTGTTCCTTCGGATTTGCAACGGTGTCAATAGGTAACGAACTCGATGAAGCACCTGAGGACTTGTTTATAATGGCCGAAAACATCTTTTTAATGTCAATTCGTCCTTGCTCAATCTTCGTGTTTTGAAATTTCAAAGTATTGGAAAAGTCGTTTTCAAAGTACCAATTTCTCCCTCTAATCGTCTCATATTAGCCTCATTTGTTTTCATGTAATTTTGAAAATTGTTTACGCGAACTATTTTGATTAGCATTAAAGTTCCCTTGGTTTTGATTACCACTTGAAAAATTGTTTCCTTGATTGTTGTTGTTATCTCGGTTTTGCCAATTCAAATTACGACCTTGATTTTGATTCGAAAAATTCCCTTGTTGATTATTTCCTTGAAAATTGTTTCGGTTTTGATTAAAATTGTTGCCTTGGTTATAATTGCCTTGTTGTGATGGACCCGCGTTATTTTGATTTTGAAAATTGTTGTTTCCATTTAACACACTCACATTCGACGTTTGGCCATTCGTAGCCGCACACTCGTAATAGTTATGAGGTCCACCACAAAACGTACACGATGTCTCAACCGCTTTCACCGTAGCGGGAGCGTCTTTCTTTGCATTTCGACGAGAAAAGACGTAAACACATTCGTTAGCTTGTCGACTTTCGCATCAACCCTCTCTATGTCGCGATTAGAATTACTAACATTGGCGACATTGGCAACACTTGGTGCGTTGTGGAGTTGGTAAACCTTGGATCGATTTTCGATAATCATCAATGCATCTTTCGGAGTCTTACACAAAAAGTTGCCACCAGCGGCGGAATTCAACGAATCTTGTTCTTGAAAATTAAGACCTTTGTAAAACGTATCGATTTGGTGCAACTCGAAAAAACCATGGTGAGGACATTGCCTAAGCAATTCCTTAAAACGATCCCACGCGTCTCTAAAAGATTCATTCGGTTTTTGCTCAAATTTCGTAATTTCATTTTTGAAAAACATCGTTTTAGACGGTGGGAAAAAATGATTAACGAATTTGGAAACGAGATCCTTCCACGTAATTATCGAATTAGGTGGCTCTTTCTCGTACCAATCCTTGGCGGCACAATCGAGCGAGTACGGAAAAAGCATAAGATTGACGACATCGGTGTCGACGTTCTTAAACTTGCTCGTGGCTAAAAGACGATCAAAATTCCGAATGTGGTCGTGAGGATTATCGGCTTCATGACCTCGAAACTTCGTATCTTGTATCAACGAAAGCATTCCTCTCTTAATCTCAAAATTCCCCGCTTCGATAGCGGGAATTACGATCGCGTCTCCATAACCCTCGGTGGGCGCTTGGAGCAATTCCATCATCGAACGATTGTCGGCCATCTCGTCTAAGGTTTCTTCAACAACGATATTAGGAACGTCGGTTTCTAAGTCTCGTCTACGTCGTCAATTCCTTCGATTATGATTGCGTCGATTCGAAGCGTCGCTAGAACTAGAATAATCCTTCGATCGAGTGCGCATGCACTAAGCGTAGAATGGGGGTAGCAAAGAAGATTCTTTTTGGGGTTTTTTGATTTTTCACTTTTTTTTTTGTTTTTGATTGTTTTCAAAAAAATTTGGATTTTTGTGTATTACGTAGACACAAATCTACAAATCTCTCCTCGAATCGATTTCTCGATTAAAGGAGCCTCAAAGAATGAAACGATCACGTGGAGTGAACGCCTTCTATGACTTTAGAACGTTGGTGGAACACTAAAACGTTCAAGAGGGTTTAATCTTGAAAACACAAGCAAATATATATGATACGTAGATAATACTTGGGCGGCAAACCCTCGATTAGCCCTCTTTCTCAAAACATGCACAAGCAAGCGGGGGAAACGAGGCGACGCTAAGCACTTAAGAGCCTTTTTCCCTTCGGTCGTGAAATACAACCGCCTTATACCCACCTTATAGTTTGTGTTAATTGAAATTAAGCCTCACGAAAGTATTTATCTATTTTGCCTTTAAACTTTTGCTTTAGATTCGAATACAATGATCGAGTGATGAAATCCCGAATCAAGGTTGCATTTTCACGCTTTTGGAGTACTTGTATATTTATTGTTCTACGTAAGTACAATATAGTATTTGTATATTCACAAGAAAAACGAAAACGATAATGGGATATCTACAACATAGTAAAATGATTATTGTGTGTTTAATTTAGGAAAATTAAACACGATTTATTTGGATACTATAATATAATAGAGAAAATTAACAAAAATGAGTATCTCCGTTATATACGCTTTCCAAAATTTGAAAAGCAAAAACGCACTACTCACACAAATACGATAGTAATAATGGTACACTAAAAACACCTCCCCGGCAGCGGCGCCAAAATGATTGATGTAGGAAAATCGTACACGTTTTAGGAAAAACGCGTATGTGGCAAGTATTAAGTAGTACGATTTAATTAAAAACCGTAAAACCGAATAAATGCGGGTTCATTCTTGAAGGAGGTGTGTGAATTAAGTGTGCCAATTATATAAAATCAAAGTTTGGATTAGTGTCGTTTTTTGTTTTAAGAGAGAAAAATTAAGACGAGCTACGACTATGATTATACTACGACGAATTGACGTAAAACGCGAACGTAAATACATACAACGTGACAAAATTAAAAATTAAACTAAAAATTAATTATAAATTAAAAATAAGTCTAAAATAATATAAATAAGAATAAAAATCTAATAAATAAATTTTAAAACCTTTTATTAATTAAATATTCAATTTTAAATGCTAATTAAAGCCCTAAAATTAAATATAATTAAGAAAAAGCCTAAAATATTATTTTATTGAACTAATAACTCACTTATATTATTTAAAGACTAAAAAGTATGTTTCCTAATTTTTAAATACTATGTTTCTATTTTTAAAAAGCTAAAAACAATTTTTAAACTAAAATAATGATTAAAAATATTAAAATAATACTAAAATTAATTTGACTATTTGGAAAAGCCTGAATTATATTACTTAACAGTGGAAAATTGAAAAAAGTTGAAAAAAAAACTTTTTTACACTAAAAGACAAAACAAAAAATAATTTAAAACTAATTAAACTTAAGCTAATTCTAAAAATTACTTAAAAATGGTGAACAGTAAACTTTTTTAATCTAAAAATCTTAAAATCTTTTCCTGAATCTAAGAAAATTTTTAAAACTAAAAAAGTATAAAATTTTTACACTAAAAGACAAAAACAGTTAATTAAAAACTAATTTAAAATGCAATTCAATCAAAAAAATAGAAAATGAACAGTAACAAAAAAATAAATTAAATAAAAAATTCAGAAATAAAATAAGAAAAATAACAAAATTAAAATCAAGTAAAAACTCTTAAAAATGGTCACTAAAGACAAAATTATAAGGAACTGATGTTGACACTTGCTAACTTTTTGTCCTTATCCCCAAGAGTGGGAACTTTTACACTAGCAGGGGGAACTTTGTTCCCACTGCTCCTTATGAAAAACGGGTCTGGGCACTTATGTGCTTAGATCTTGAGTTTTGCTTGGTTTTAATTGGATCCAAAGGCACCCCCACAACCAGTTGGGTTGTGGGGAGTCAAGAGAATAATAAAAACAGCAAGTATAAGCCAAGAATTACACACAATGGGCCAAAGTCAGTCACTGCTCATCCGTAAAGTGGGGTCCGTGGGACTTTGCTGGTGTAATGTGCACTTGGGTGAGATTTAACAGGCCACAACTTGCACAAAACCTAACAAGAGCACAAATAAAAAACTCACAAACCTATCTTAACCTATTCTCTAACAATTGTCATGATTTGGTGGGAAAATTCACAAAATCAAAGCAGTGATGTATGCTTACTGATTTTTATCAAGTTTTAGCAAAAATGTAACATACAAATCCCTTTTAAATCCTATCAAACTAAATATTGAACACAGGAAACAACAATAACCAATAACTCAAGTATGTTTAGCCTAGTTTCTTAGGTTTGTGTCACTCAAACCAATATTAAACCCTAGACCCAAACAACCTTTAAGTTTTCTGAAATTGGAATTAACAAAGAACCTTGTGCAAAACTGACTAGATACTTAATCAAACTGCTGAAACATGCATACTATGACATGAGCAAACATAAACAAACATCTATCATGCACTTTAACAGATTACCACAAAAAAATCATAAAACCACAAAATTTCTTAATTTGGGAGGGTTCAAGCTGCCTACCTTGTGGGACCTACTTCCAGGCCCCACAATGGCTTGTTGATGTCATCTCCTTGTTAAGCATATATGGAAAGAACTTGTGGAAGAAGTTGTTTGTGTAGAGATGCTAGTGGTGGTGGTGAATAAGCACACACGCACCACCCAATATGTCTTGAAAAGAAACGGATGTACCTGCTAAGAAAGAACACAACAGGGGTGAAGTAATAACTTACTATCAAGTAACAAGCTGGCTTATTAATTAAGCACTTATGTCTTATAGCTTATGAAATCAATAAAAATGAAAACCAATTTTGGATCCAAAACTTTGAAAAACCTGAAAACCAAATGTTTAGAAATCCTAAACTTTTGAAAGAACACTAAAAGATTTTAACATAAATCTGAAAATCACAACATAAGGGTCCACTTTCACTTTACCTTATGTTGTGTTCCAAGTTTCTGGAAATCCTATGAAATCACTTTCCTAATGAAAACCAAACTGTGAAACAAAAACTTTTATGAAACCACTTAACTAAATTGCAACGAAAATAAACTTTTACACTAAATGGGAACTCAGAAATTGTAAAAGATTAATCCTTTCATTTTCATTAATAAAATTAAAGTCTTACAAAAACTAGAACAAAACCAAATGAGGTACAATCCACCTCATTTATACTACTGGTTAGACCATTCTAGAAATATTAATAAAAAATACAATAGCTGAAACCCTAATACAAGTCTTTCCAGTTTCGCCCTTGGTCTTCAATCTTGAACTTCAGTCAAAGTTGGTATCATGTGATGCCAGTTGGAATGAAGCAATCTCAGCTGTTGATATACTCCTTAGGACCCAAGTTTTGTTGAGAACCCTTGGTTTGGTCGGGTTTTGGGAAAAAGAGGACAAGGACGTGAGCAGGGGAGGGTCTCAAGGCTCACATGGGTGTGTTGGGGTCACATTTTTGGTGTGGGATGGGTTTGTAGTGTTGGTAATTAGGTATCTGGAAGGAATTAGATAAAACCCCTTTGTTTTTGGTGAATTTGTTCCTGGGTTTAATTAGGGTTTATGAGGGGATTAAGGGTTAGCAGGTTGGGTTTTTAGTTTTGGGGGATTAGTAATTTAAAAAGGGTGTTAGGAGGGAAAAATTAATAAACTGATTAATCTGTTTATTAATGTGATGGTGGAGTGTGACGTGGAGTGAGGGAAGAATGTGATTGGAGGAATTTTTGGTAGTGGGTGACGTGGCGGGTAGGGAGTGGTGGAATAGGGTTTGGATGTCTGGGCAAAAGAGGTCCCTATATTCCCATTTGAATAAAGTTTTAACAGCCCATAAATAAGAACCCTTTACAAACCAAGTTTTTATTTTCATACATTGGCCACAAAATCTTTCTTAAACATGAACCAAGGGCTTTAAGTGTAATTTCTTCATTCTTCAAGGGCTAAACATGTACATTCTTGTTAATTAAGGGACCCAATGTGTATTTTTGAGTTTTACAAGGGTTTAAATTGACAAGTCTTCAAAAGTTGAGGGACCAATCTTGCCAAATCTTCAAACTTCAAGGATTTGAATGGAAATTCATGATTCGGGTCCGGTTCTTTGTGCGGCTTCGTTTTCCGTGTTCGTTTTTGCTTGATTCTTGTAATCGTTTGGTGAATTCACGATATCCGTACCTAAAATACACAATGAACAAGCACAAGCATATATTTGGGTATTTTGATGATATTTTAAGCGTTTTAAGCCCGATTTGGACGATGAGACTATGTATAATTGTAGTCTCGTCAACATAACATAGTTACTTGCACTAACACAAAACACAAAGACGAAGTGGAAACACTAAAATTATTTGAAAAACACATAACGTCCTAATAGAAACCTAATTTCCGTATATAACTTCATTTTGAGGACGGTCAACCAGAATTAAGGATTCTTTGTATGGACCAACGATGAATGAGTCACGATTTCCTTGCATGGCTCCAAGTTTTTGAAATGACTGCAAATTTTGATTGTACACTTACACAACTTTAAGAGACATTACTCTGTTGACATCAGCATCAATTATTGGCTCTCCATCAATCGTAAAGCCTAATAATTTTGGCAGATCATAATAGGGCATCACATGTGAATAGTAACATAGTTAGATTAATAAAACCAGCATCATCAATTCCTAATAACCATGCACAAATAATCCTCACATCTCCATGAATGTAACTTCTAGAAATTACGAGGTTCCATGATTAGTAACATAAAACGGTGGGGGAAGCATTGAAGTAATTGTTTCAAGAATGTTTTGTACATGAAATCGTTTAGCAAGCAAATCAAACGAGACAATTAAGTAAACTTTATCTGAAAAAATACCCCTAGGATTTAAAAATTCAGAGCCCACCCAAAAAATTTACCCCCAACCACCGCTTGCCCTGTCCGTTTTATTCAACTGCTATCACGTGGTAAACGATCAATAGGAATACTGGTCCATCTATTTGAACTTAGTGTAAACACATGAACGTACCATGGTCCCTGTGAGTATAGGGGGTAGTTTATTTTCAAAAGGGGTGCGTCTAACGTTCTTGGATGAACACCAAAACCAAATATCATTTTTGGTGAATTGGGTTGAGACACAAAGTTTGGTAGAATAATAGAAACACACTTTTGTATTGAAGGGTTCCATAATACAAGAGCCATATCATTAGCAAATTAGAAGCACCATATACCTTCCGAAGTCGCTATTGGCTTAAGAGCATTTAAATTTAATTGAGAATGAATACGTGTGCAGATTCGATCATTATGCACCGCATACAAGTATCCATCATTACCTTGCTTATATGCCAAATATAAAAAAAAGGATTTGTGGTGCGTGAACCATAACTTCGTATGAAGTCCCTACCTTGTATCTCATAACGCCATCTCCTACAAACGTTGCAAAAACGAACTAAATCGTCAACACCAGACTTGAGCATTATTTCTCTTTGAACTTCAAACGATATATAATCAGACATAGTTAAATTATAAAAATTTCAGATATCACAATTTGGAAATAATCAAAATATTCTAAGAATTTATATTTGTGAAGTTGATTATTTAACTTAAAAACTGCATGAAAAGAGCATGTTTTATTCTGACATTGACTAGACTAGTCACTGACAATTTACAATGTCTCATTAATTATTTCCCGAGCTTGAAAATAGCATGGTTTATTCTGACATTGAGTTGACTAGTCACTGACAGTTTACAATGTCTCATTTATTATTTCCCGAGTATGTAAATAGCATGGTTTATCCTAACATTGACTAGACTAGTCACTGACAATTTACAATGTCTCATTTATTATTTCCCGAGCATGAAAATAGCATGGTTTATTCTGACATTGACTAGACTAGTCATTGACAATTTACAATGTCTAATTTATTATTTCCCCTGGATGAAAATAGCATGTTTTATTCTGACATTGACTAGACTAGTCACTGACAATTTACAATGTCTCATTTATTATTTCCTGAGCATGAAAATAGCATGGTTTATTCTGACATTGACTAGACTAGTCACTGACAGTTTACAATGTCTCATTTATTATTTCCCGAGTATGTAAATAGCATGGTTTATCCTGACATTTACTAGACTAGTCACTGACAATTTATAATGTCTCATTTATTATTTCCCGAGCATAAAAATAGCATGGTTTATTCTGACATTGACTAGACTAGTCATTACAATGTCTCATTTATTATTTCCCCTGCATGAAAATAGCATGTTTTATTCTGACATTGACTAGACTAGTCACTGACAATTTACAATGTCTCATTTATTATTTCCCGAGCATGAAAATAGCATGTTTTATTCTGACATTGACTAGACTAGTCACTGACAATTTACAATGTCTTATTTATTATTTCCCGAGCATGAAAATAGCATGGTTTATTCCGACATTGAGTTGACTAGTCACTGACAATTTACAATGTCTCATTTATTATTTCTCGAGTATGTAAATAGCATGGATTATCCTGACATTGACTAGACTAGTCACTGACAATTTACAATGTCTCATTTATTATTTCCCGAGCATGAAAATAGCATGGTTTATTCTGACACTGACTAGACTAGTCACTGATTGTTTACAATGTCATTTATTATTTCCCGAGTATGTAAATAGCATGGTTTATCCTGACATTGACTAGACTAGTCACTGACAATTTACAATGTCTCATTTATTATTTCTCGAGCATGAAAATAGCATGGTTTATTCTGACATTGACTAGACTAGTCACTGACAATTTACAATGTCTCATTTATATAACTAAATGGATCTATTTAAGTATCAACTTAAATTGTTTTTGGTAAACAAATCCACATAATCTTACTTGAAAAATAAAAAAATGTCTGACTACATTCCCTTCGACATTCAAAGAGAAATCATGGTTAGGTTGCCTGTAGAGTCTTTGTGCAGGTTTCGTCTTGTGTCTAAGCGATGGAAATCTTGCATTGATCGCCGAAGTTTTATTCGTCGGTTTGGCTCGCGTGAAGTTGATTATTGTAGTTTCATTTTACAGTTTAAGGAAGCAGGTGAAAGTGAAATGTACACGGTTGATGCTGACTTAACATTTACACCAACAAATTCACAATTTAATGATCCTGCTCTGAAGGCACTTGCAACGTCAGAGGGGATTTGGTGTTTTTAGTTACCGATGATGTTGCACTTCTATTATGGAACCCGTGTATGTCAAAGTCGGTAACCATATTGACACCATTCCAACAACTTGAACCTCCTGCTACCAAAAGAATATTTGGGTTTGGGGTCTATCCACCAACTCAAGATCCAACTATTGTCAAAATTAATTATGCTATAAGTGGTCAGGGTACATGGTCTGTATCAGTGTTTAGAATGACTACCCGATCATGGACCAATCTTGAACCTGTTGGTTTTCCTGATGCTACTATTAGAATTAAGAGGGGTAATAAGGCGGTTGTTGATGGTAAAATATTTTGGACAGCTTGTGAAAAATACGTTTGTGATCAAGGTTATCTTCACCGAAGGTACGTGATCGTGTCATTTGATTTGCTTACTAATCAAATCTTAGTCCAAGATGTTCCTCAAGAAATCATAAATCACATTCCACCGCCATTCACGGTCACCCAATATGAAAACACTCTTGTCCTTGGTGGTAGTACAACTTGGGAACATGGTCAGAGTGCTATGGCATGTGATTTATTTTTGAACGGTGGAATTATTAGTGTTGGTCCATTGCATTATTTTCTCCCTATGCCAATTGAACATAGGCCCAAAATTTTGGGATTCACAGACGATGATACCCCAATTTTTGAAACTGGTATTGGTCCCTACGGTGAACCCCGCATACTAGAAACATGGAATCATGATATGGGGAACTTTAATAACAACGAAGCTATTGAAGGAAGACCGGGTTCGTTTATGGTTGGCCTGTACAAGGAATCTTTATTCCTTCTAAACCGTCCAATTAGTGAAGTAATTGCTTAATGTGTTTTACCTTTATGTATTGTTTAAAAAGTTGTATTTCTATGTAATAGGCTATGTTATTTCAATTCTGTTTGAATCAAAAAAATAAATATTTCATATGAAATATTTATTTCGTAATGTAATTTTTTTAATGAAATATTTTATTTATTAATGTTTGCATGCAAAAAATAAATGTTTATCCTGACATTGATAAGACAAATCACTGGCATTATTGATGCTCTCTTTAACACTTTCCCGAGTATCTTTTTAAATGGGAAATAAATGTTTATCCTGACATTGATTAGACAGCTCACTGCTATTATTGATGCTCTCTTTAAAACTTTCCCGAGTATCTTTTTAAATGGGATATAAATGTTTATCCTGACACTGATTAGACCGTAACTTAAAAAATGTACTCAAAGAAAAAATCATTCAAATGTATAATTAACTTTCGCGATCAAGAACGTGGTGCTATGATGCATGCAGATATGACGTACTTAATGTTACTTTATATGATATACAAAAAGTTCAATTTGAATCCCGGTGAAAAAATACAATTTTCGGTCAAACTTTCTTCAGTTGATAGTATGCTAGATATTACTGACGACAGTGAGGTATCTTTTTTTGTTGAATGCGCTTGTTCTTCTCCTAACGAAATACCCAACTTGTATGTTCGTTTACAAAAAAAATGTTCAATTTTTTCGATGATAACGATTTTCAAAACAAAGAATCACAAACTGATGAAGATTCAGAAAATGATATTGTAGATTCTGGATATAAGCATGAGGCCAATTTTACAAAACTAGGATCTTCATTTGCTTTTTTATCGGACGAAGAAAATGACAACCACGTAGATAATAATGAGGCCAATTTCACAAAACCAGGTTGTTCAAGTGCGTTTTCATCATATGACGAAAAGGTTGATTCTGGGTATAACAACTATGCAAATTTTACAAAACCAGGTTCATCATGTGCGTTTTCTACACATGAAGAAAATGAATATGAGGATAATTCATCTACACATGATAATAATACTACACAAAACCGTTTTCAAATAAATGGAAAAATTTCATGTCAAACTTACCTAACGTCCCGGAAACCCCATTTTATAACTCAAAACCTACGATAGCAAGGGATTACATAAAGATACACAGGTTTATGTTGGAAATGTGTTTTTAAGTTTGGAAGCCCTAGATTTGGCCGTTAGGTTGAAGGTTATAGAATTCGGTTATCAATTTAGATCTAAAAAATCAAATATCAATACTCGTGTTTATCATTGCTATAATTTTGAAGAATGCGACTGGATTATTCGGGCGAGACGTTGGCCAAAAACAGATGCGTTTGAGATTACAAGCATGATTGATATTCACACATGTCCAAAAACACAAACTTTTCCAAACCACAGAAACGCAAACAAAAAAGTTATTGGTCACATATTTAGAGAAGAGTTAAAAGATGATAAGCATGATTTGAAAAGTAAAGATATAAGCCATCGTGTCAAAATATAAAATAAGTATATCGTATCAACAAGCGTGGAGAGGTAAGGACTATGGGTTACACATGATTAGGGGATCGCCTTACGATTCGTTTGAAATGTTACCATATTATTGTTACAATATATAAAAAAAATCATGGAATGGTCACACGTATCAAGACAAACGAAGAAGGAGTTTTTGAGATGCTATTCATTGCCCTAGGTGCTCAGGTCAGTGTTTTATTTTTAATATTATTCATTCATAAGTTTAATAGTCATGCATTATTTTTATTATGATATATCTTTGATTTTTTAACTTCAGATCCGAACGTTTCTTAATCAACTACGCCCATTGCTTATAATCGACACTGCACATTTGAAGGGTTTGTATAATGGTGCAAATTTTTTAGCTGTAGGGATGGATGGAAACAACCAAATTGTGCCTATCGCTTTTGGTATATGTCGAGGTGAAACTGGCCCAAACTGGTCATGGTGGATGTCGGCACTTAAAGAATGTATTGGTGAAAACCCAAATACGATTTTCATATCCGATAGAAATGCAGCTATAGATTTGGCAGTACGAAACGAGTTTCAATTAGCGTTTCATGGTATATGTTGTCGACATCTAATGATGAACCTATCTTTGAAAAAGAAGAAGACAAAAAAATTTTACTGGAAGATTTGCAAGGCGTACACGGTGGAGGATTTTACAACCAACATGAACATACTGCAAGCAGTTCAGCCTGATGCGTACCATAAGTTAATTGAAGCAGGTCCTCAAAGATGTTCAAGAGCGTATTCTCCCCGCCCCCGCTACAATTATTGTACTTCTAACAGCGTCGAGTCTGTTAATAATTGTACAAGAAAGACAAGAAGGCTACCTATAACAATGCTGACAGAGTCGTACCGACAAATGGTGCAAAATTGGTACTACGATCGGCGTGAAGCTGCAGGTAGTTATGTTCATAATTATAAAAGTAAAAATCTAAAAAAAATTATAAATAATCTATAATCTGCCTTTTTCTACCAGCAAATATGAAGTACGAAATCACAAATTGGGCCGCGGATAAGGTGGAGAAAAGGAAGATTAAAAGTGCAACATGGATCGTTCACGGCGTCAATCAATATCAGTACCAGGTTATGGATGGTAATTATACCCGATTGGTCGACTTTGGAAACCATACATGTGAATGTCGTAAATGGCAGATTTCAGGCATACCTTGTGGGCACGTGATAGTTGTAACTAGATTTTTGCATACAACAGATTGCGTGCAATTTGTAGCAGATTGTTTTAGAAAGGAAAAATACCAAGCCACGTCTGCAGAATCCATCCACTTTGTTGGAGATGTGCATGAATGGGAGTTTCCATCTCATATACGCCCCATTATACCTCCTCAAATGTATAGCCCACAACCTGGCCGTCTAAAAAACACCAACCGAATATTGTCACAAGGTGAGTTACCAAAGGGTATACCTTGCACTAGATGCAATGAAGGGGGCCATAGGCGTGATCAGTGCAAAAAATCATACGTCCCACAACCACCAGTAAAGACTCGCCGATAACAAGTTCCAACAACAAACAATAATTATGCTAGTCCCGTCGACGGATTTCACCAAAACACTTTTAACGATTTCGGACAAAACACTTCACAACCATTTCAACCTTACTTTCATAACTCATACCCAACAGATCATTTCCAAACGCATAACCCTGAAGTACCACAAACTGATAACGTTCATGGGTGACAAAGCTTTAATCACAACATACAACCCTCACAACAATATGATCATACACAGGGAAATGACTATGAGAACATATCTTTTGCGAACGAACACTACAATTCACAACAATACACCTCTCAACACCTAGATGATATAAACCCAAACAACTCTAGTTGGTTCAACAACTTTGGTTTTTAAGAGAGTAATTTGTTTTCCAAATTCTCAAATTGCATTTGGCCTTGTTAGGTGTATCTTGTAATATATTTCCTTTAACGAATAAATTTAGTTCATATAATCAAACACCCACAATGAATTATACACTGACATAGCATTTATTATTGATTAAAAAGGTGACATGACAATACATTTAAACAGTTAAAGGACTAAATGCACACATCTATATAATGCACCTTCACACAAACGAATATCACAACGTCTAGTAACCCATTTTCATATTCCAAACATGAAATACACTATTTGTTTGCACCATTATGGAAGGTTCTCTTCACCCCCTGGAAGAAAATTTGTTGGTGGTCTCATTGCAACCATAGACCAAGTAGACCTTCAAACTTTTTCAACAAATAAAATAGAATTTTTTTTACCAACAATATAGGTTACGATCCTACCTCCTCAACATTTCTCTACATAAAAAAACCTAATTGTTCTCTAGATTCAGGCCTGCTCTCATTGGACGATGCTTTACAAGACCGTGAATTTATCCAAGCATATACGCATGTTCCTCGAACTGAACTACATGTGTATGTGTCTCGTGTCAAATTATCACATTTGTCAGTGATTTGATGTGCTAATTTAGATATTCGAATCAAACAAATGTCATAGTACATGTGATGTGCTAATTATCACCTTTGTCCCGAGTATATCATTGCCTTAGCTGGATGCTCACATGCTTTCACTGCTTTAAATGTCAAGGAATCAGTGGACCATTTTTCTCAAATTATTTGAATCCATATGTCATTATTATAACACTGTGATAGCAACTACACATATTCGTATTCTCTATATATTTATTAAAATTAATCTCCCACCCACACAATTCACAAACAATATTTCTCCCAACATAATATGGATGCTTCTTCAAATCAACTTAGAATAGATGTTACTGAGAGCATACAAACGGATCTTGATATTATGATTTTGTATGGGTTCAGATTAAATCTCTCGATATCCTCTCGAATTGATCTCGGTCTTAAGTGGAATGATTGTTCTTGGTTACTAAATAAAGGGGTTTGGTTTTCTAATCTAATAAAAAGTGGAAATGAAAATTTAAATCAAAAACAATTACTTTAATTATAATTAACTAAGACTTGGTTTGAAATTAAAATCAAAATCAAAATTAAAATTAAAATTTAAAGTTCAAATTAAAATTAAAGTTAAAATATAAATTGTGAAATATGAGTAAAGAAACAGTAAAACAACAACACTAAAACAGCAACTTTAAAATACCCAAAGATAACTGATTCGGAACTTTAACCTTGGTTCAGAACTTTCTGATTCGGAAGGTACTATTCACTCATCCGGAACTCAATGATTCGGAAGTCTGACAATTGATTCGGAACCTTCCGGATGAAGGCTATTGATTCGGAACTTGCTGACTCGGAAATAACTGGTTCGGAACTTCTTGCTTGATTCGGATGTTTCCGGATGAAGAGGTTGATTCGGAAGTTTCCGGATGAGGTGTTGATTCGGAAACTTCCAGACAAAGGTTTGGTTCGGAACTTTCAACTTGATTCGGAATCTTCCGGATGAAGAGGTTGATTCGGAACTTCTTCTTGATTCGGAAGTTAATGTTTGGTTCGGAACTTATGACTGATCCGGAACTTCTGGAAACCCAGGTACAGTAGCAGATAACGAAGAACAAGGAACACGAATTTTAATCAAAATCAAACCAAATACTTAAAAAGATTTTTCCAATTTAAACACAAATCATTTAGACACCATAAGCAACGAATCCCACTAATAAAAACACAAATCCAAACAACTTTTGAAGATCAAATCAAGAAAATAAAAACTTAAAAGACTTGAAGATAAAGATGATGATGAACAAGATGAAATGAAAGATTAAACAAGAACTTGTATTGATTGATTAATGTTTTGACAAGATAAAAACAAAGATTAAAATTACAAGCTTAAAGAATTAAAGATGAAAATCACCAATCACCCTAGTGGTGATGGTGAAGCTACGAACCAGGAAGAAAAGTGGGGAGGAAGAAAGAATGAAAAAAACTAGTCTAAAATGTGTGAGGGGAAGGCTATTTATAGCCTTGTCTTTTGGTTGGTGAGTGGGCTTTCTCCCGTTCTTCTTGTCTTTTCGTCTTTTCAGAAAAGTTTCCGTTTTCGATTCTGATTCGGGATTTGTCGTCGATTAAATTCAACTCGTCTTTTAATTTCTTCGTTTAATAGACTTGAGTTTCTTCGACTTATATAAATCTTCCATCTTTGGTCCTTTTCTTCGATAAATCTTCGAATAGGCCCAGTGACTTCAAATCTTTTGCATCTCTTGGACAATAGACTTTATCTTGAGTCTTTTTCTTTAGTAAAACCCGTGCAATCCCATGTTTTCTTCAATATTCATCCGGTTGGCTCTGAAAACACAATAAACACAAAAACCACGCATAATTCCAAACAAATGATATTAAATACGTGTTTTGGTCTCGTTTTAGCCCGAATTAAGTGGTAAAAGGATGGGTGTTTACACACCTATCAAATCCCCTACACTTAACCATTGACATGCCCTCATGCAATGCTTAGTGATAAAGCAAATTTACACTTTTCTCATAATTAATCAACCTTGGCCTTATTTAAAATACTACTAAACAAAAATTAAAGTACCAAAGGAAATTAAGACTTTGAAGGAAACAAAAGGATAGAAAACCATTTTCACTTGAAAATAGCTATATGGAAATAACTTGCAAAGAAATCGATGACTTACATTAGGGCTTTGGTGCTGCGAAGATTTATCACCCTCAAGTTTCACGTTCCCCAAACTAAGCTTAAAAACGAGATCATTGTTATTATAAGTTAGCAATTCAAACAATTACACACATGGCTTAATTAAATGCTTAAACTCCCTTATTCCTAGGTGTATCTCTTATATTTTATTTTTGTCTTAGAATGATCATGAAGATGCATTTTTTTTGGACTTATTTCGATAGTTTATTAGGGCCGAAAGCAAAGTAGGACGATTTGATCAATAGTTAGCTAAAGGACAAAATCTCTTAAAACTGCTTCTCGGGATATCAAAAAGTTCATATCTTGGCATAACTTGGTTCACGATTTGAGACCTTTCTCGGGCCGATATTTGGCATGTACTTCATACTTCATATCTCCGAGAGACGTTCTTGAGATAATGGTCTTCTCATCATAATAGAGTTTCTTCACTTGGAGACTTTTGAGGGGTTCTCCAACTTTGTTGACCACGACTTCATGATTATTTCTTCAATCTCTAATTGGGATTTTGAGATACAACGATCCGCCTCCTTTTCGGACTTGGATCTATTTATCCTCATACCTTGTTAGGGTCTTTTCGGATAGACTTCTCCATGATCTTTATGGGAGTTGATTGCTTTTCGTCGTGAGTCTTGATCCTTCATATTGACTTTAGGAATAATGCTTTTCACATCACTTTGGATCTTCAGCAATAAAATTGAATCCTTATGCCTTGTTAGGGCCTTTTCGGACTCGCCAATCTTCGCGCCCCGCTTCATAAGTTATGCCTTGGCTATGAACTCTTATCATTACCGAACAACTTTTAAACGATCTTGGGCTAGAAGCTAAGTAACTTTTCAAATCGTAAGACCTTACTTATTGCAGATAAATTATTAGCAAGTGATGGGAGAATAGGCAAATAATTACACCAAGTGAGTTTGCGCAAGAATACCGACTTATAATTGACTCTATCATTTCTCGTCCTCCACAATTTAAAATCTCAAGTAATGAGACTCGTGGATACTTAGCCTAATAAACCAATTACGGTCTACATGGTTAAGGATACTAGCTAGAATAAACTTGGATAAGTCTATTCGGGTTGAGTCAAAATAAACGCAACAGGCCTAATATGTCAAAGACTTCTAAACTAGCTACACCACTTTATTAATATTTTTGACTTTATTGCGGAATATATACATATGAAAGCAACGATAAAAATTTAAAAATTACAACTAAATGGCCAAAGTTAATAAAAAATTTGAAAAATGTTGAAAAATAGGATTTTCCGGTTAATTGAAGGCATTTTCATGGGAAAGTCCACTTAAAACTTCGATAGAAGTCCCCCCTACACTTAAGATAAACATTGTCCTCAATGTTTAATCATGTGGGAAAAGTTTCCCCTACACTTATGACATTGTGCACGTTGGTTAACTCAAGTTAAGGAAGAGACGACTAAAGTGATCAATTTCAAATGTGAGTATGAAGAAAATTGAATCACGATAGTTGAGAGATTGAACCGGATTCCGGATAACACGGGAGCACGGTTCTTTAGAAACTTCCAAGAGTGCACTAATCCCTGTAATCACATCACCATGCAAAGACAAATACATATAGAAGTCCCCCCTACACTTAGGGGATTAAAATATAAAAGGATAGATACTCGGGCTGCCTCCCGAGGAGCGCTTGTTTTTGATAACCGAGTCACGAGCCTGACTCGACCCAAAATTAGTTCATGGGGAACGTGGTGAGGGATGGAATCACCTACTTAGAGGTGTCCTCACCAAAGTACAACTTCACTCGTTGGCCATTCACCTTAAAATTAGGTCCATTAGGTTGAGCGAGCTCGAGAGTACCATATGGAAAAATTTGGGCAATGGTGAATGGGCCGGACCAACGAGATTTGAGCTTTCCCGAGAAGATTTTCAACCGAGAGTTAAAAAGTAAGACTTTGTCTCCAACATGGAACTCTCGGTTTTTGATCTTGGAGTCGTGAATGAGCTTAGTTATTTCCTTATAGATCAAAGAATTTTCATAAGCCTCATTACGGAGTTCATTCAGCTCATTGAGTTGGATCTTGCGTAGGTCACCGGCTTTGTTAATATCAAAATTAGCCCACTTCAAGGCCCAATAAGCCTTGTGCTCCAACTCAATGGGGAGGTGGCACGCTTTCCCGTACACAAGACGATAAGGCGTACAGCCGATCGGGGTCTTGTAAGCAGTACGGAAAGCCCATAAAGCATCATCGAGTTTATCAGCCCATGCGGCACGATGCTCTCCCACGGTTCTTTCCAAAATTCGCTTCAGCCCTCGGTTGGATATTTCAGCCTGGCCATTAGTTTGTGGGTGGTAGGCTGTGGAAAGACGATGGTTTACACCGTACTTAGCCATGACTCAAGCAAATTGGTCATTGCAGAAATGAGTCCCACGATCACTAATAATGGCGCGAGGCACACCGAATCTAGCGAAAAGAGCTTTCAAAAAGTTACAAACCACCCTTGCGTCATTAGTAGGCAAAGCTTTGGCTTCAACCCACTTTGAAACGTAGTCAACGGCTACAAGGATGTATTTGTTTCCTTTAGAAGAAGGGAATGGCCCCATAAAGTCGATACCCCAAACATCAAAAATTTCACACTCTTGAATGAAATTCTGAGGCATCTCGTCTTTATGTGTGATTTTGCCTTGCTTTTGGCAAACATCACATTTTTTAACCATATCGTGAGCATCACGGTATATGGAGGGCCAATAAAATCCCGAATCAAACACTTTTTTAGCGGTGTAGTTGGGACCAAAGTGACCACCAGTGGGTCCTTTGTGGCAAGCATCAAGGATTTCATTCGCTGCCGGTCCATCAACACATCGGCGAATAATCAGGTCAGCACATTGTTTGAATAGGTAAGGGTCGTCCCAAAAGTAAGTCTTAATGTCGGTGTAGAACTTCTTCTTTTGCTGGGACGTCAACCCTTCCTTGAGAATTCCACCCGCCAAGTAGTTTGCAAAGTCTGCAAACCACGGGGTTTCATTCGGCTTCGATTTTATAGGCATTAAGGTCTCCAAGGGAAAAGAATCATTGATTTCTTTGGTCGGATGATCCCCTTGGTATGGATCCTCAAGTCTACTAAGATGGTCCGCGGCTAGGTTTTCTGCTCCTTTTTTATCGCGGATGTCGATTTTAAATTCCTGGAGCAGCAAAACCCAGCGAAGAAGTCTTGGTTTGGAATCTTACTTTGTCAAAAAGTACTTCAACGCGGAATGATCGGTGTACACAATGGTGGTGGAGAGGACAAGATAGGGGCGGAATTTTTCAAAAGCATAGACAACAGCTAAAAGCTCTTTTTCGGTTGTCGTATAATGCAATTGTGCCCCCGTCATTGTCTTGCTAGCGTAATGGATCGGTTGGAAGTGTTTGTTCACCCTTTGTCCAAGAACCGCTCCAATAGCAAAATCGCTAGCATCGCACATCAACTGAAAGGAAAGCTCCCAATTAGGGGTAACCAAGATAGGTGCCTTAGTGAGCTTATCCTTAAGCGAGTTAAAGGCTTCAAGGCACTCTTTGGAAAAGATAAAAGGAGTATCTTTTTCCAAGAGGTGGGTCATCGGGCGAGCGATTTGGGAAAAATCTTTGATGAATCGACGGTAGAAGCCCGCATGACCCAGGAAACTTCTCACACCCTTCACGGTTGAAGGTGGAGGCAACTTTGCGATAACATCGACTTTAGCACGGTCAACTTCAAGACCGGCTTTCGAAATCTTATGTCCAAGCACGACGCCTTCTTTTACCATAAAATGGCATTTTTCCCAATTTAGAACAAGGCGAGTGTCTTCGCACCGTTTTAGCATACGTTCTAAATTGGCAAGGCAAGCAGAGAAGGAATTCCCGAAGACCGAGAAATCATCCATGAAGACTTCCATGGTTTGTTCAACCATGTCATGGAAGATAGCTAACATGCACCTTTGGAAAGTCCCGGGCGCATTACATAAGCCAAAAGGCATTCTTTTGTAAGCGAAAGTGCCATAGGGACAAGTGAATGTAGTCTTCTCTTGATCTTGGGGATCGATGGGTATTTGAAAATAACCCGAGAAACCATCAAGAAAGCAGTAATATTCATTACCGGCTAATCGTTCAAGCATTTGGTCCATGAAAGGTAGAGGGAAATGATCCTTTCTCGTGGCATCATTGAGTTTGCGGTAGTCTATACAAACTCTCCACCCAGTAACGAGACGAGTGGGAATCAACTCGTTGTGTTCATTGGGAACAACGGTTATTCCGCCCTTCTTAGGCACACAATGGATTGGACTAACCCATGGTGAATCCGAAATGGGGTAAATCATACCCGCATCAAGAAGTTTGATAACCTCTGTTTTGATGACTTCATGGATTTTTGGATTCACCCTTCGTTGGCTTTGAATAGTGGGCTTATAGTCGTCCTCCATGAGAATTTTGTGCGTGCAGAAGTGAGGATCAATTCCACGAATATCCGAGATTTTCCAAGCAATAGCCTTCTTATGAGCTTTCAGCACGGCAACGAGGCAAGTCTTCTCTTCATCTTTCAAATCCTTTGCAATAATGACGGACGACTTCTTGTTGTTGTCAAGGAACACGTACTCGAGATGTGGCGGCAACTCCTTAAGTTCCAAATCCGGAGGATTTTCGACGGGAGGCGTTTTCAAAGTCGGAGTATCGATAGCAATGACCGTGGGGGATGGAGGCGAAGGATTGTCTTCGGTGAGAAGATTGTCAAAGAAACTCATATCTTCATCCCCCTCGGTGGGAGAATCATTAGTAGCTAAATTCACATCTCCCATGGTATCTTCAAGATTGTTCCAGAATAAGTCACTATCTCCGAATAGAGACAACGATGAATCAATGGAGGACACGGTCTCAACAGTGGGAAGAGAGGTAGGAATACTTTTGCAGGCATCATTAAAGTGTTCTTCACAAGCCTCATCAAGAACGTCAATACAATTAACGCTCTCATATGAATACGGCTGTTTAGACAACTTTCCCATGTTGAAGACTACTTTGTCGTCACCCACTCTCATGATAAGCTCTCCGGCTTCAACATCAATAAGAGTGCGACCGGTCCTAAGGAATGGACGACCAACAATAAGTGGCACCCGGGGGTCCATCTCGTAGTCGACGACAACAAAATCAGCAGGGAAGGTGAATTTGTCGACTCCTACAATGACGTCTTCGGCTATCCCCACTGGATAAGCAACCGTACGGTTGGCCAATTCCAAAGTCATTTTAGTGGGGACTAGCTCTGGGAGAGATAATTGCTTCCAAACACTTAGAGGCATGAGATTAATACTGGCACCTAGATCGGCTAGGGCCATGCAATTCTCTACTCCCGGGAAATTGCAAGGGATAAGAAAACGACCCGGATCACCAAGCTTGGTTGGTAATTTCCTTAAAAGCACTGCGGAGCAGTTCTCATTAAGTTGGGTGTTGGCAATATCGAGGAGCTTTTCCTTGTCGCTCAGAAGGTCTTTAAACATTTTTGCGTATTTGGGCATGTGAGCGAGAGCCTCAGCGAAGGAGATATTAAAATTCAGTTGTTTAAACATTTTAAGAAAGTTAGAAACCTGAATATCATCCTTGCTCTTTTGCTTCTCTTTCCTCAACCTAGAAGGATAAGGTATATTGGAAGAAGAGGAAGGCTTTGGGAGTATAGGATCACTCACAACCACGGGTGGAGGAGGGGTAGAAAGAAGAGGTGGAGAAATTGGGGAAGGAGAAGGATGAGGAATGGGAGCAGGCGACTCGTTCTCCTTAGTCACAACCACCGGTGGAGGTATAGGAAGCTCGGGTTCCTTGGTACCTTTACCACTTCGAGTAGTGATTGCTTTCATCTCCCCTCTTGGGTTCGCAACGGTGTTACTCGGAAGAGTACCCGAAGAAGAGGGTTGACTACTTTGGAAAAAACTAGCCATCATGTTCCTCAGATCATTAGTCTGGCTATCCAACGTGTTTCTCATGTCAGCTCTCAAATCATTTCCTTGCTTGACCAAGTCTGCCTTCAAATTGCGCACTTCCTCTTGGAGATTTCCCACAATCACATCATTGGTTCTCATGTAGGTTGCAACCTCTTGGTGTAATGCAGTGTTGGTTTGGGTAGGAGGAGCATTGTATGCAGGTGGTTGGTAAGTAGGTTGTTGGTAGACTTGATTGTTACGTTGAGGTGGTTGTTGTTGCTTGTGAGGTGGGATGTATGGTTGTCGAGGT
Organism: Glebionis coronaria; assembly: GCA_025667525.1. Taxonomy (NCBI): domain Eukaryota; kingdom Viridiplantae; phylum Streptophyta; class Magnoliopsida; order Asterales; family Asteraceae; genus Glebionis; species Glebionis coronaria. Next base: position 631,689,346 of record CM046875.1, on the reverse strand, counting down.
TGTTGTTGTTGTTGAGGAGAGCGGTTAAGGTTTTGTTGTTGGTTTGGGTTGGTAGGAGGGAAACCAGGTGGTGAAAGATAGTTGTTGCTGCGGTAGCTAAGCAAGTTACGGTCACCTTGAGGTCTAGCTTGATAAGCAGGTTGTTGATAGGTGCCATATGCCGCATTCACATTCTCAGCAGGGTAATCTTGAGTGGCGGTACAAGTAGTGTAAGAATGAGGACCACCGCATATCTCACAAGGTTGGCTGACAGCGTTTACTTGTGCGTTTTTGGCGTTGTTGCTGTTGTTGTTGCTGACGGTGTGGGTGACAAGCGATTCAAGAAGCGTGGTGATTTTGTCAAGTCGCTTGTCGCTGTCATTAGTGCTAGCACTAGCAACATTGGTCCTAACACTCTTGGTTTGCACACGAGATTTGTTCTCAATGATGTCCCAAGCAGCATTGGAAGTCTTAGCCAATAAATTACCCCCCGAGGCACTATTCTGTGAATCTTGGTCACTCATGCTTAAACCATTGTAAAAAGTATTGATTTGATGTACTTTGGTAAAACCATGTTGTGGGCATTTTCTTAAAAGATCTTTAAAGCGATCCTAAGATTCACTGAATGACTCATCGTACTTTTGTTCAAAGTTTATAATCTCATTCCGCAAAGCGGTAGTACGAGAGGGTGGAAAAAAGTAGTTGATAAACTTTGTTTCCAAATCCGTCCACGAGAGAATACTCTGTGGCGGTTCCTTAGCAAGCCAATGCCGGGCTTGTCCCTCTAAAGAAAAGGGAAAAAGTTGTAACCTTATCACTTCTTGTGGAACTCCATTGAACTTGACCGTGTTGGTGAGTTGTAGAAATCTCTTGATATGGTCGTGTGGGTCATCAATGGTGCGTCCCAAGAACGGTTGAGCGGATACCATCTGGATAAAGCCTGACTTTAGCTCGAAATTGTTGGCGGCAATTGGTGGTATAACAATTGGATCCGTATTGCCATCGACATGAGCTTGCAGCAATTCAATCATTGGGCGATTATCCGGAAGGTGCTCATTGTTGTTGTTATTGTTCATGTTGTTGAAAGGCGGATTGTTGTTGTTATTATTGTTGTTCGGGGGTGGTATGTTATTGTTGTTTTGTACACCAGCCATGTCTAAGTTATCGAGAGGCTCGGGCTCTTGATAAGACGTGGATCGAGTGCGCATACACCTGCAAAAGAACAAACAAAGAAAAGCAAAGCACAAATATTTTTGGTTTTTGTGTTTTTTACTTTTTAGGATTTTTGAAAATTTTATATTTTTTAGTTGTTTTTGAAAATTTTTGAAAAAGTAACGTTCACTGGGAACGGATCCCAAAATCCAAGTTCTCACAAAAAACTTTTGATCTTAACGAGAAGAGCCGGCAGCGGCGCCATTTGATATTATGATTTTGTATGGGTTCAGATTAAATCTCTCGATATCCTCTCGAATTGATCTCGGTCTTAAGTGGAATGATTGTTCTTGGTTACTAAATAAAGGGGTTTGGTTTTCTAATCTAATAAAAAGTGGAAATGAAAATTTAAATCAAAAACAATTACTTTAATTATAATTAACTAAGACTTGGTTTGAAATTAAAATCAAAATCAAAATTAAAATTAAAATTTAAAGTTCAAATTAAAATTAAAGTTAAAATATAAATTGTGAAATATGAGTAAAGAAACAGTAAAACAACAACAGTAAAACAGCAACTTTAAAATACCCAAAGATAACTGATTCGGAACTTTAACCTTGGTTCGGAACTTTCTGATTCGGAAGGTACTATTCACTCATCCGGAACTCAATGATTCGGAAGTCTGACAGTTGATTCGGAACCTTCCGGATGAAGGCTATTGATTCGGAACTTGCTGACTCGGAAATAACTGGTTCGGAACTTCTTGCTTGATTCGGATGTTTCCGGATGAAGAGGTTGATTCGGAAGTTTCCGGATGAGGTGTTGATTCGGAAACTTCCGGACAAAGGTTTGGTTCGGAACTTTCAGCTTGATTCGGAATCTTCCGGATGAAGAGGTTGATTCGGAACTTCTTCTTGATTCGGAAGTTAATGTTTGGTTCGGAACTTATGACTGATCCGGAACTTCTGGAAACCCAGGTACAGTAGCAGATAACGAAGAACAAGGAACACGAATTTTAATCAAAATCAAATCAAATACTTAAAAAGATTTTTCCAATTTAAACACAAATCATTTAGACACCATAAGCAACGAATCCCACTAATAAAAACACAAATCCAAACAACTTTTGAAGATCAAATCAAGAAAATAAAAACTTAAAAGACTTGAAGATAAAGATGATGATGAACAAGATGAAATGAAAGATTAAACAAGAACTTGTATTGATTGATTAATGTTTTGACAAGATAAAAACAAAGATTAAAATTACAAGCTTAAAGAATTAAAGATGAAAATCACCAATCACCCTAGTGGTGATGGTGAAGCTACGAACCAGGAAGAAAAGTGGGGAGGAAGAAAGAATGAAAAAAACTAGTCTAAAATGTGTGAGGGGAAGGCTATTTATAGCCTTGTCTTTTGGTTGGTGAGTGGGCTTTCTCCCGTTCTTCTTGTCTTTTCGTCTTTTCAGAAAAGTTTCCGTTTTCGATTCTGATTCGGGATTTGTCGTCGATTAAATTCAACTCGTCTTTTAATTTCTTCGTTTAATAGACTTGAGTTTCTTCGACTTATATAAATCTTCCATCTTTGGTCCTTTTCTTCGATAAATCTTCGAATAGGCCCAGTGACTTCAAATCTTTTGCATCTCTTGGACAATAGACTTTATCTTGAGTCTTTTTCTTCAGTAAAACCCGTGCAATCCCATGTTTTCTTCAATATTCATCCGGTTGGCTCTGAAAACACAATAAACACAAAAACCACGCATAATTCCAAACAAATGATATTAAATACGTGTTTTGGTCTCGTTTTAGCCCGAATTAAGTGGTAAAAGGATGGGTGTTTACACACCTATCAGATCTACAGGATGAGATCACACTTGCACACAATTTGGTGATAGAATTGAATTGTTACTTCCGACGAATGCGTGCCCGTGAACCACGAATTAGGTTGGTGGAGTCTATGCAAATGACAACCGTTACCAGTTACGGGTTGCATACACTTCTTATGGCTCAAGAAGCAGATCAACGTATGTATAACAACTTGAATGAAGCAAGGAAAAATTTGTTGATAACTATTGCTAAGAAGGAACGATTCATTCGTAACTACAGATCGATATAAATTATCCAATCATGTAACAAAATTATCTTGTTACTTTTATCTTTTATGTTTTCCGTTGTTTTTAGTAATTCTAATAATATTATGCTTTGAATACAACCTGAAGGTATTGAGTAATTAATGTTTTATCAATTTGCACATCAAATTATTTAAATACTTATTTGCAGTTCAAAATATATCTCAATATATATACTAACCATGCGTGTAGAGGAAATTCGTATATTCTTTTTTACACATAATATATTTTTCCTTTCGACTATGTATTTTATTAATTTTTCTATCATAACATTATACAAAATTTGCGCATACTACATACTTACTCATTTTTTAAACAGAAAATACTATAAACATTTTGATACACCACTTTGGGACATATATTAAAATAAACCAATACGATAATTACTAACCATGCTTGTAGAGATAGTCTTAAATTTTTCTCTTTTTCTTCAAAATCTTCACGAGTGCCATACTTTGCCCATTAATATATTATTCAACATGCCAATTAAATTTTTTTCTCTTTATCTCTACGCGAAGAGCTCTTTAAAAACTACTCAACATGCCAATAAATTTTTTTAAAAAAAAAATCATAATGATAAACTAAACATGCGCAAAGTAGGGGTTACACACTAATTTTACTAAGTTTTTAAACATTACCAAAATAGTTTCTTTTACAAAAAAAAAACAAAAAAAAACAAAAAAACTCCACCTATACTCGGGAAAGAATTAAAGGGATTATGTATAAAGGTTAAAAAGTGGTCCCCTTGTCTGAAAAAGCTGCGGGTGCACAGTCTGGGCCCACGGTGCAAAAAGGTGTGCATGTTTCGTAAGTTGTGTTTTTTTTAACGTATAAGAATACGACACGTGGAAGTAGGAAGGTCGTTGGTGATGTTTCCCGAGCATCATGGCCATATTCGAAACCCAACGTAAACATAGCCTCTGCAAGACAAGGAACACTAAAAGTGGCCCTGTCTGTAATTTTCGCTAATATAAAACATGTTTAGAAAGGTATGATGATATATCTCAATAGTTATCATATTCGGATGATGAAATTAAAGGACTGACTATCAAAACTCGAAAAACTCGAATTATTTGTACTAATGTGTTTCTGAAAACTAACTAAAACTAAGGCTGGTCTCATTGGAGTGGGGTCGTCTCACTCGGTCGACCTAAGTCCAATTCGGTCGATTTATTGCAATTGTTTCGGTTTTCAGTCAGGTGAAGGACAAAAAGGTCAAACAGATATCGTCGGTGAGAAAAAACTGATGTGCGAGATTTTTTGTGAGTCAAACTAGATCACCGTTACGACTAGCCTAATATATTAAATATAAGTTAAATTTTGCTAAAGCTCTGATCGAAAATCACGACACATTCACACATTTACAAATAAACCTTTAACATATGCATAGTATGTTTTTAAAAAAATATACTATTGTATTACTTAAAAGCTTCAAAAACTCAATAATAAATTAATAACTGCAGTCGAACATAGAAAGCTCAAATTCGACTGGTAAAATATTCAATCTTATTTCCTGAACTCGAGCTTAAAGTTCGATAAAGCTCGGCTCAAACAAGTTCGAATTGAGTTCAAGCTCGGTTATTCGAAACTCTACCGCTTTACACCCATACTCCTTTTTTTTACTAAACTAAACACCCATACTCCAAGCTATGGATTATAGTTTTATTTTCCTTCAAGATATTTCATTCATATTGATTATGATATCAGTAAAACATTGACTTTTTCCTTTTTAATAATTCAAAACGAAAATTTTGAATTTTAATCAATGTAATCGTAAAATGCTTGGTGTGAAGTTGTACACATCTTCAATGCTTCATATAAAAAGTCACTTGCCATGAAACGATGCGTTTGGTACACATGATTTAGTCATAATATTTGAGATTGGCTCTAATTTAGATGTTTGAATGGAATAATGACTGAATCTGGGCCACCAAAATCCAGATAATTGGGCATTTTCAAAAGGTGTTTAAGGGTCCGGGGTTGGAGAAATATAAGACATATATTTCTGACATTGCAACGTGGAATTTGATTAGCCTCTCTTTTTTGTTAACTATGGGAAAATTAGTTTTTTTTATATAAACTGTTCAAAAAAAAACATCACCAGTTTAAATTATACATATTCATGTGGGGCTCATTTATATGTTTTAACCCAAAGAATGAGGGCATGTTTGGTATGATGTATGGAATCAAATGAATGTAATAAATCTTTGATACATCTGTTTGGTATGTAATTGTTTATCACTATGGGAATGAAAATGGACCAGGATCATAGAAGGATAGATATGGTCAGAGGTGACTTTCAATATCATTTCCATATTTACCTTCTCTTTGCTTCCATCACTTTTATATTACATAGGAAAGAGAGGTAGCAAATTCAATCATTTTACATATGAATGGGTCGATTTTGGTTGTCTTTAATCTCTAACGAGTCATATGGGTCGAGACATACTAAGTTTTTACTAGTATAATGGAATAGAGTCAAATGGGCAAAAAGAAATGGAAGTCGTGTGAAATGTACACAAATGCAATAAAACCTTCTAAATTTTTTTATTAGAAAAACTATTTGGGGGTCGGCCCAAAGTGACCCATATTAAAGCCTAAGCTTTTTGACCCATTACCTATAACCCACCCATTCTGCTACCCATAACAAAAAATCATGACACACATCTATCTGTATATGCTTATAGAAATGGATAGCCTTTGTACCTGAGGGCCTTGTTCAATGCCCTTTTGAAAAGGAGCGCCAACAGTGCGGCTTTGAGCACGTGCTCTTGCTTTCTCGATAAACTCATCATATACACGCTCATGAACAAATGTACGAGAACCAGCACAACAACACTGACCCTGTATAGAGTTGAGCCAAGTACTTAATATTAGTTCTTGTTTCATACTGTACTAGTATTTAAGAGATGTCAATTGAATAGATACGATACACACTTGATTGAAAAACAAGGCAAAGTGTGCTAGTTCTACAGCCTGATCAACATCAGCATCCTCACACATAATAAACGGTGATTTCCCTCCAAGCTCTAACGTCACTGGCTTTAAATTGCTAGTATTAGTTATCTTATCCACGTCCATGTGACCAGCAAGAGCTGCACCAGCAGTTGGACCAAAACCTGAAACTATATTGATCGAGAACACCAGGAGGGAGACCAACCTGCCCACAAAACATGCACGCAAACAAACCAAGTTAATTTGTAAAAAAATAAGTAAAGTAAAACATAAAAGCTTGGAAATAACATATATATATATAAGAATAAAATGACATGGAAATTATTATCTTGAATCCTTTTTATATTTATCAACTTCCATAAAAAAAAGAACCTTCCATAATTTTGCACGTATGACAGACATTATATTTGGAAACCAGATCGAAAAGCCCAACCCGACCAATAGTCGGTTCCCTCACCACTATAAAAGGAGGTGAGGGGGGGAAAAGATCAAACACGCCATTCTTTCAATAAAAACTAATCGGGAATCGATTAGGGATTTGTTGTACCTTGTGGGTTTTTCTTTTTCTGTCGATTGCATCTTCATAGATCATTGTTATTCTGCCCGACATAGAGGTAATTTATAACGCTAACATATACTATTAGATAGAGTTATAGACGTCATTCAAACCCTTGACTGAAAGCAAACTTCCAAAGAATTTTGTTTCCAACAAATAACAAAATAATCTACGAATTGATTTCTCCTAAGAGTGGGGGAACGGGGCTGGGGGCTGGGGGCTGTTTGTTTGATTGATCTTATATGTGGCTTATAAATTTATCTGATTTCGGGTTATGTTTATAAGCCTCAATTTTCGGCTTATTAGCTTATTTTAAGACTGTGGGCTTATATAAGTTTATTATGATATGATAAACTAGTAAGAGCCCACAAGTTTCAAAATAAGCGGGAAATTTGAGGATTATAAAATATTACAGATAAGCTTATAAGCAGCCACATATAAGCTTAAATAAGCACCAATGTGTTCAAAGGCGGATTGATCAGTGCTGGTATTGGATATATGCTGTTCACTTACTAATATGCACAATGACCTAGCTAGTTGTTTGTTCGTTTTTCGGGTGTTAGGCTTAGGGTTTGCATTAGGTATGAGTTTTTTCATTATACCAAACACGTCGATTTCTTTGTAATTTGGAATTGATTGAGGAACTAGGATATGTACTTGAGTGAACGTTTAGTAATTAGTAGCGGTTTTGGTTTTGTCTTATTTAGATGGAAAATATCCCCTGATTTGTGGTGCATCACACATTGTATCGATGATGCTGAGACGAACCTGACTGGATAATAATAGTGCCAGTCGTTACTAAAAAGGTTCACGTGCATCGTCATATTGCTGTCTGATAGTTCACTACGGAATAAGTAGCTAGTACTCAATATTTGAGCCTTTAAACATAAGTACTCGTGTTTTTTAGGCTTACATTCTGTGATTTTGTGTTCTGATTTGTACGAATTGTTTGAGGATCATTTGTTAGCCTGGAACCGTTGTATAATTGAAGGTGTCGGTTTTTCTATTAGGAAAAAAGACTTGAAAGCCAGACTTATACGCAACCATGAAGTTTGGAAAGGAGTTTAAGAAACAAAAGGTACCAGAATGAATCGAAGCCTACGTGGAATATAAGAGACTAAAAAGAGTACTACAAGAACTCCGAGAATTCAAACAAAGCCAAGGCCCTACAACACCAGTGAATATTTCAGAGCATATGTCATCATTATTCACACCCTTTAGTGGCCTCAACATTCAAGAAGACTTTGGTGAGACTATAGAGGCTGATATCGAGAACCAAGTTATAGCTGTCCAAACCCGTTCATAAAGATGATAATAGAGAAGAATACAACACCAATTTTCTCATGCCACTTGAAGGAGGAGGACAAAGCGAGATTAAGTTTTTTGAGAGTCTTGATGAAGAGCTTAACAAGGTGAATACTTTCTATAGGGACAAGGTAGAGGAAGTGATTCAGGAGGCTGCTTCGTTAACTGAGCAGATGAATGCTTTAACAGCGTTGCGGATCAAGGTGTATCAATCATCAGATACAAGTAGTAGCTCGACAGAACCTCCGCAAGTTAACTCTCCAGGCAGTTTAGATCCATTAGGTATGTTTCTTATGCTTATAATAATGAGTTGCATAATTATCAATCCTTATCTAAAATTGTATATAAAATTAATATATTGCAGAGAACATACATACAAATTCAAACATAAATGAAACACATCCTTCGAATATCCTTGACCATGTGAGGATGAACAATACCCGTGAAGACCCGAAGTCAACCATGAGAAGTGTTGTTTATCATTCGAAGTACAAGAATTTAAAATTTAAAAGGCGGAGCTACAAGAAGCGGAAGGGCGGATGAAAGTTGCATTTATTGAATTTTATAGCAAACTTCTTCAACTGAATCGTTACAATACTCGAAGCCTATTATTACTTTACTTTTTCAGTAAACAAAATGACTTGTCAGTATGGGTGCCATATTGATAAGTCATTTTGTTTACAGAAAAAGTAAAATAATAATACGCTTCGAGTATTTCAGTAGTTCTCAAACCTTTTCATATTTTTTCAATATCTTCGAGAAGGCTTTGAGATTTGCATCACTGTAACGCTTCAGTTGAAAAAGTTTGCTGTAAAATTCAATAAACGCAACTTTCAGCCGCCCTTCCGCTTCTTGTAGCTCCGCATTTTTAAACTTTAAATTCTTGTACTTCGAATGATACACAACACTTCTCATGGTTGACTTCGGGTCTTCACGGGTATTGTTCATCCTCACATGGTCAAGGATATTCGGAGGATCTGTTTCATTTATGTTTGAATCTGTATGTATGTTCTCTCCAATATTTTACTTTTATGTACAATTTTAATCTGGAATGATAATTATGAAACTCATTATTATATGCATAAGAAACATACCTAATGGATCTATTCTGCCTGGAGAGTTAACTTGCGGAGATTCTGTCGAGCTACTACTGGTATCTGATGATTGATACACCTTGATCGGCAACGCTGTTAAAGCATTCATCTGCTTAGTTAACGAAGCACCCTCCTGAATCACTTCCTCTACCTTGTCCCTATAGAAAGTATTCACCTTGTTAAGCTCTTCATCAAGACTCTCAAAAAACTTAATCTCACATTGTCCTCCTCGTTGAAGTGGCATGAGAAAATTGGTGGTGTATTCTTCTCTATTATCATCTTTGTGAACGGTTTGGACAGCTATAACTTGGTTCTCGATATCAGCCTCTATAGTCTCACCAAAGTCTTCTCGAATGTTGAGGCCACTAAAGTGTGAGAATAATGATGATATCTGCTGTGGAATATTCACTGGTGTTGTAGGGCCTTGGCTTTGTTTGAATTCTCGGAGTTCTTGTAGTACTCTTTTTAGTCTCTTATAGTCCACGTAGGCTTCGATCCATTCTGGTACCTTTTGTTTCTTAAACTCCTTTCCAAACTTCATGGTTGCGTATAAGTCTCGCTTTCAAGTCTTTTTTCCTAATAGAAAAATAGACACCTTCAAATTATACAACGGTTCTATTAAAAAAAATGCAGACTTCTTAAAGAATCAGGGGCAACAGAGGATTCTCGAGTATATATTGCAGGTGGAGAGCCATTTGGGGGTGATCGAGCCATTCTTCCTTTGAAGTCTGAATTCGTTAATGTTGTTACAAAAGAGATGTTGGGTCGAAATGATGAGCTCAACCCATACAAGAACAGAACTGCTATTTTGACAGCAATTGATTATATAGTATCACTAAGTAGTGACGTTTTCCTGCCTTCTTATGATGGTCATATGGTCCGAGCCTTGCAGGTATCTTTTATCAGAATCTTCACAAGTTTATAGCTTATGGTAAATATGATTTGGATATTTATTCTGTGTTTTTGAAGGGTCATCGAGCATATGTGGGACACAGAAAGATTGTCACAACGTTTAAGAATTTCAAGGGACAGCCACAGCTGAGGGGAAAAAGGAGAGATCGAGATGTAATAACATTTCCAGTCCCGGAATGCATGTGTAAACACTAGCTACAGGCAATTTTGGGTTGAATGCTGGATCCTTCTTGAACCTGTTTAGGACTTCTGGTTTGATTTTGCTATTGTACAGATTTTAAACATTGGTTAGCTTACTTAAATTGTATAAAATGCAAAGTTTCAATAACGCAAAAGTACAGCATGAACCATACTGAGTTTTGCACTAGTCCCCGGTAGACTTTATACAAGATTTAACCTATCCGAAGGAAAAAAGGGAAATAATGTTGTTTGGGTAGTGATATGCGAAACTTTTGTTTAAGTGCCAGAAGGCATAAGCAAATATCTTTTGATCACTTGAAGCGATTGCCAGATTATTGTATATGCTGGTGAAGACAAAATTACTGAGAAAACCTCATCACATTTTCAAGATAGGATTACAAGCCAGAAACAGAAATATATTTATTCATGTTCTTGTTACAACATCAGATGTAATACATCATATTTGCACCAGAACTGAAAATTACAACCATGCGGGATTTTTCAACTTTGTAACCACAGCCTTAACCTGTAAATAGTTGTTTAGACTGTATATACCCTTTTCCCTTCCAATACCACTCATCTTGTACCCTCCAAACGGAATCGCAGCATCAAAAACATCAAAACAGTTGACCCAAACTGTCCCAGCCCTCAATGCTCGAGTCAGAGTGTTAGCTGTATCAATGTTCTTAGTGAATACACCAGCTGCGAGTCCATATTTTGTGGCGTTAGCCCTTTTTATCACATCATTAACCTTGCTGTCATTAGTAAAAACATGAAATTGTGAGATATTTTTAGTTTGTAAACACTGTAAAATGTAATGATGATGAGCCGAGATTTACTTGAATTTCAGGATGGTTTGAACAGGACCAAAGATCTCATCTTGAGCTATTAGCATATCATCCTATATAAAGATATAATATCATATGTAAGTTTTGGCTAGCTATAGTATTATAGTAGTACTAAACGAGAGTTTGGCTGATACATACCTTAACATTAGAAAAAACAGTCGGTTGGATGTAGTAACCTTTGGAGCCGAGTCTATCACCTCCACATTCCAGTGTAGCATCGCTTTCAACACCAGATTTAATGTATTTTAGAATCTTCTGAAATTGTTCCGAGTCAATCTGAAAATTTTCATATGGGTCATATGGGTCATATGGGTCGAGACATACTAAGTTTTTACTAGTATAATGGAATAGAGTCAAATGGGCAAAAAGAAATGGAAGTCGTGTGAAATGTACACAACTGCAATAAAACCTTCTAAATTTTTTTATTAGAAAAACTATTTGGGGGTCGGCCCAAAGTGATCCATATTAAAGCCTAAGCTTTTTGACCCATTACCTATAAGTCTATAACCCACCCATTCTGCTACCCATAACAGAAAATCATGACACACATCTATCATATGCTTATAGAAATGGATAGCCTTTGTACCTAAGGGCCTTGTTCAATGCCCTTTTGAAAAGGATCACCAACAGTGCGTCTTTGAGCACGTGCTCTTGCTTTCTCGATAAACTCATCATATACACGCTCATGAACAAATGTACGAGAACCAGCACAACAACACTGACCCTGTATAGAGTTGAGCCAAGTACTTAATATTAGTTCTTGTTTCATACTGTACTAGTATTTAAGAGATGTCAATTGAATAGATACGATACACACTTGATTGAAAAACAAGGCAAAGTGTGCTAGTTCTACAGCCTGATCAACATCAGCATCCTCACACACAATAAACGGGGATTTCCCTCCAAGCTCTAACGTCACTGGCTTTAAATTGCTTTTTGCAGCCAATTCTTGCACAATTTTACCCGTATCAGTTGATCCTGTAAAAGCAATCTACAAATGCAAATGCTTAATCAACCTAGATGCTAATGAGTGCAGTAATAGGCAATCAAGCATGACACAAACATATTACTCCGTATTAGTTACCTTATCCACGTCCATATGACTAGCAAGAGCTGCACCAGCAGTTGGACCAAAACCTGAAACTATATTGAGAACACCAGGAGGGAGACCAGCCTGCCCACAAAACATGCACGCAAACAAACCAAGTTAATTTGTATAATAAGTACAGTAAAACATAAAAGCTTGGAAAGAATTAGTGGTTATATGCTACCTCAAGGAACAGCTTTGAAACATAAAGAGCTGTCAATGGAGTCTGCTCAGCTGTCTTTAGAACAATCGTATTGCCACAAGCAAGGGCGGGCCCAACTTTCCAAGCAAACATAAGAAGAGGAAAGTTCCATGGAATAATCTGACCCGCAACCCCAATTGATTCGTGCAAAGTTTGCACATGGTAAGGTCCATCTGCAGGAACCGTTAGCCCATGGATTTTATCCGCCCAACCTACAGGTTTTATCAACATAATATGTACCTTATTCACTGAACTTTTTGTACAATTAACCGATAAAAGTGATCAAATTGCATGATTGCTAAATTCTTACCAGCATAATATCGAAATAAACGTGCAAGCCCTGGTACTTCAGTCTTGGCAGACTGTTCATAAGGCTTCCCACTGTTCCATGACTCAAGAGCTGCTATCTCATCATTGTGTTTTTCCACCAAATCAGCAAATCTTAGTAGTATACGTGATCTCTCCTATAAAGTTGAACACACAGTTACAAATCAATAATTTTAAAATTTTTATATTCATAGAGGTATAAAGAAATGGGCATGAAATGTAATTTTACATATGCAGTCATTCTAGGCCATGGGCCCTCATCAAACGCATTGCGAGCAGCAGAAACCGCACGATCGATATCTTCTGCATCGCCTTCAGCCACATCGGCTATGACCTCTCCTGTCCTTGGACCCAAGGCTGGAAATGTCTTCCCTGAAACCAAAATGTTTTTGTAAACTTTTTGTTAGATAACATACATTATATTACTTTTAAACGGACAAATTAAGCAAACGATTACCTGATGCTGAATCAACAAAGTTTCCATTAATCAGAAGCTGAGTACAGTTAACTTTAACAGGTGGAGTAATTGGTTCTTCAAGTGCTGCAGCTGTACTAAATCTTTGTACTTCACTTCCCAATTTGGATCTGCTTCCTGAATTTAAAAAAACGAAAAGACAACAGTTTATATTCCAAACAGTGATTCACGAGACAATTACTCGACACAAATATGAAGACACAAAAGGTACTTCAATCAAGAACTAATCATCAGTCAAGACAGACTTACCAAATACTTTGGCCTTAAATTCTACAAAAGTTCTTTTTACTAGTTCCTTTTCATATTCAATCTCAATAGTAAATATACATTACTCTGTTAGTAACGTCTTCACTAATGTTTTCTACTACCACATCTTGAAATAGATTATAGTCATTATACATATCGAGATACTCAGATATTCTAAAATCAAGCCCGAAATGATTATCTTGATTATATCCTTTTATCACATAATCCATAATCTTACATCTAAACAACTAAAAACCGAAATCATGTGATTTTTTTTTGGTAACCACGGTTAGGCCGACTAATCCACGGGGTTTGAACCCACCACCACACAAATAAAGCCCTCCCTTTTGGGGAGGTCAGAGTTATATTAAACTTGGGACCTCACACTTAGTGTGATAGTCGTAACTCCTCTTGCCACTAAGCCATTCCCGAGTGGTTGGTAACATGTGACTGAAAACACAATATTCAGATAATATTTTCCACTTTAGAGCCACAAATAGCACAAGATTATAAGACTATAGGCACCAAATTTGCATTTTTTTTCCAACGAACATAAGATTCTTTTAACCAACAAGATATAAACAAAGGGTGATGATTTGCACACTCCAAAAAATTTTATTGAGACATTCCAAAATTTTATTGAGACACTCCAAAATATGCATGTGATGACTATTATACCCTTAATATATACATGAACCACTAAATTATTTAAAGGTATAAGTGTCGAAATACACACATAACACATAACAGATGATGACTAACACACATATAAAACATGGAAAACTGTCATCCTATCTTTATATAATAAAAAGAGTGAAGGTTGAAAATACGTAACTGACTTATCTAAATGTATCAATATATGCAACCTAACTATATTTATTATAAATATACGCGACCTATTTTCAATTACTTACCAATATACGTAATATTGACTAAAATCTAAACTTCTTTAACCTGTCACCATTAAAAAAATATTGTTTGGTCTCTGATGTTTGCATGGACTTCTCAACGTTAGTCCTTTGCATTTTTACACTAGTTTAGGTTACAATAATGATATATTAACTTTTGCATTAATTTTCATTATTAGTCCCTTGACTTTTATAACTAATATTTTCATAATTATTTATAAATTGTATCATACACATATTTATACATACAAATTTGCATCTACGCAAGTTATCATACACACAATTCAAAAAAAAACTTTTAGTAAAAAAATGTTTTTTTTAAATAAAAAAAAGTTTAAAGTTAATAAAGATTTAAAACATTTTACATTTTTTTCCACTGTTATTTAAAAAAGTTATTACTAAATATTTTTCTTCCATATAAAAAAATTATTTAAGAAAACATGAAAATTTAAAATATTTTTATGTTTCAATTTTTAGATTTTAAAACATCTATAAAAGTAAAAAAAAATCATCGCGTCAGTTATTTATAAAAGTAAAAAAACCTAAATGTAATAAATTTAAAATATTTTTGCGTTTTAATTTTTATTTTTTTTAAGTTCAAAAGATTTCTTTTTTATCTTAAGAATACATAAAAATGTTAAAAAATTTCTAAAAGTTTTAATTTTCTAGAAGAAAATGTTTAGCTTCATAAAAAAACTCGAAGAAAAAATAAACTTTATTAACTTTAATTTTGTTTACTTATCTAAAATCAACATTTTTTTGGAAAAAAATTAAACCTATCTTCTATGAAAAATATTAAAATCAACATTTTTTTTCGAAAAAACCAAAATAATTTTTCGAAATAAAAAAAACTTTTTTTCTTTATATAAAACCATTTATAAAAAAGTTATAAATAATATTAGGTGGAAAAGTTAAGAGACTAACGATGAAAGTTAATGCAAAAATTAATATATTATTATTATAACTTAAACTAGTGTAAAAGTGCAAAAGGACAAAAGTTGAAAGTCCATGCAAGCGCTAGGGATCAAATAGTAACTTTTTTTAATGTTAATCGGTCAAACAAGTCAGATTTTGATTAATATTACGTATATTGGTAAGTATTTAAAAAATACGTTACGTAAATTTGTAATATATAGTAGGTTGCGTACATTGATACATTTGAATTAGTTAGTTACGCATTTTCAGCCTTCACCTAATAAAAAACATGGTTACAAACCAAGAAACCAGATAATCAAACCTTGTGAAACAACATCAGATGAAAGAGAACGAAAAGATATCGAACGAAAAATAACACTAGATATCGAACGAGAAATAACACTAAAATTCTTCTAGCTGCCAATTTTTTAACAGATGTTACAAAACACACAAAGCTAGGTGTAATGTGTTTTGTAGTTTATATTCTACACTTGTTATGTAGTAATGCAAAAGAACAAATTATGTAAAAGGTGATCATGCAAATTAGTCCATTCTTTGGTACTCGTGTTTTTATATTTTTTTTGTTTTTAGTCCAAGTGGTCTTGATTAGTGTGGCACTTATAGTTATTACTTATAGAGTAAAAGTTATACAATACCATCGTACTTATTCACATGTGCCGACTTTAAACACTTACTATTTAATCTTGTGACTTTACCATTGTACTTTCAAATTTGTTCCGATTATACCAATATTACCTTAAAATGACTATATTACCCTTGTTTTTTTGGACATAATTACATTTCTTGCCATATTTATCACCACTTTACAATATCCTACTTCTTACTCCTTCATTTATGTTTCTCTCTCTAAAATGTCACAACAATCATTGTTTTATTAAATCGATTTTGATTAATACATACGTTGGAAGGTGGTATGTTGGAGATAATGAAAAAGGCTCATTCAAAAACCAATGATAATAAAATAAATCTATGTCGATTCTTCACTGAAACCGAATTAATAAAGTTTGGAAACTTTCTGAAAGAAGAGAGATCCACTTTTGCCAGATCTCTGCCCACTTCAAGCTGGATTTTGTTAGACTCGAACCAAAAAAGTTTTAGATCTTTTTTTAAGATTTATTAAGGTTGTTTAATGATCAATTGGGTGAGATTTGGTTAAAATAATACAACATCTATCTTAAATTTTTATATTACTATTCAATTAGCTTTTGCAGCTTTTGTTTATCAAATTTTTGTTATTTGCAGTTTCATCAAAACTCAACAACTCATAGAATCCAATAAATAAACTACAAATATATTTGAAAAACTAAATATCCCCAGTCTATTGATCTGATATCACAATTAATTTTTGATGTTATGAGCCTGTTGTCGATTCTAGTGGACGTCAAACAAAACTCTTATTTGGTATGACAATTTTTGTTTCTAACACAATCTCAAATAGACAGCTTCAAGCTTGTGTTAATGAATTTAAGTTATGTTTCAATTTTTTCAATGGAGGATATTTTAGTCATTTAAAAGGATAATATAGTCATTTTAAGGTAATATTGGTATAGTCAGAACAAATTTGAAAGTATAATGATAAAGTCACGAGATTAAATAGTAAGTGTTTAAAGTCGACACATATGAATAAGTACGATGGTATTGTATAGCTTTTACCCTTACTTATATACGCAATCAAAATGTTGTTGTCTTGTGGGTTTTCCAGTCCAGCAAGTTGAGAACGAAATGAGGTTCTTATCGTTTTTGAATATAAAACATGTTGTTTCTTCGACAAGAATAAATCAGTCGTGATAATATAAAGCGAAAATTACAGACAGGGCCACTTTTAGTGGTCCTTGTCTTGCAGAGGCTATGTTTACGTTGGGTTTCGAATATGGCCATGAGGCTCGGAAAACATCTCCAACGACCTTCCCATTGCCACGTGTCGTATTCTTATACGTTAAAAAAAACAACATATGAAACATGCACAGCTTTTTCAGACTAACATTGTGCACCGTGGGCCCAGACTGACGCTACATGGCAAGTGGACCCCAATTTTCTGACAGAACGTATAATCGGGGTAGAGAAATCCCGAGCATGGTTTAGCATAAAAGGGCTCGGCTAGGTCCTTTAAACCAAATCCACAATCTCTCAAAATCACAAACCCGAGTTTTATTAAAAATAGCATTTTTTTAGCAGCTAGGTTATGGCGTAAATCATCATCTCTTATATATATTCCCGAGTATATTCTTTTGAGAAGCTAGAGTCAAGTTGGTGTTTTTTTGTTCATTCTACTTTATGGCGATATGTTATTTAATTAATTTTTATTTTCATTAATAAGTTTTTATGTTTATTTGTTATACATTATTGATATGTTGTTATTGTAAAATTTTAGGATTATAGTGTTACGTTGACATGTAGAAGCAAGTTATCTGTGTTATCGTTTATCAGAGAAAGATTTAGAAACACACCAAAAGAACGTTTGTTTAGGCAATCATGTTTTGGTTGGTTGTGGAATTTGCCAAAATGCGTAGAGACTGGTCTTTTAATACATTACCTTGCTTGTTGTCAAACGGATTTTGTAGAAGAAGAGACAAAAATGTTCCGTTATGTTATGATGTTGGTGGTCATATTATAAAACTTGGCAGGGAAGAATTTTGTTTAATGACCAGTTTAAAATTTGGTGTACAGTTTCATGGTAGTTATTTAGAGGGGGCAATGCCGTTTAGGAGACGTGTTTTTTCATCAGCTTATGATACTCGTCATATAGTCGTTAGCGATTTATATGGATTTGTTAAAAGTGATGCCTTTGAAAACCTAAATGACTATGATGTTGTACGGCTTGCATTGATAGTTGTTTTGGAGTAGGTGCTACTTGGGCATAAGTCTAGTTACATTGTTCCGGAATGGTGTTTTATGTTAGTTGAAAATTTATATGCATGGAACTTGTATCCGTGGGGTTCGTATGTTTGGTCCACATTGTATAAGCAGTTAAGGAATGTCGTATACGTACGTGCCGAACACCACCACGCGAATGATGACAGCGACCCTGACGAAGAACCACCCAAGTATCAATTAATGGGTTTTACATGGGCTTTCAAGGTATGTAATATGTTGTGTTTTGTCTAACTAAAATATAGTACGTGTATAATTTGAAAATAATTTATTTTCAGGCTTGGATGTTGGAGACTTATAGCGTTAATGCTGTGAATTATTTCACACAACTTGATGGTTATCCTCGATCTGTCCGGTGGTTGCGAGAAGAAAAGTTTTTTCGAAGACAAATGTCTAGTTTAATTGATGTGAGTTCTACGACGCTTAGACATTCCTTTTTGCCAATAATTTATTTCATAATATGTATACGTGTGTAATTAATCTTATAATATTTTTCAAGGGTGTTATACCAAATGAAAGGCTGTTTCCCGACTAAATTGAGATGTCGACAGATTAGTGGATTGATAGCCTTAGATATTTCAATAATGAGATACATCAACCGCCCGCAATACCTGAGTTTGATAACCGTTATAGTCGTAATGATGTACCAGCAGACGTTTACTCAGTTTTGATGGAAAAGGATCGAACTATCAAAGAATTGAATGCAAAATTATGGTAAATGGTTAACATGATGTATGTAAATGTCTATCATCGAAAACTTGGCGTATAATTATTCAAACTATTTTAATGCAGGAATTACAGGGTTGTGGCCAAGTCTCACCAACAAAAAATGTCGTGAATGAATCTGATGTTGGTGGGTTCGGTAATGAGTTTACTGGTACTCAATATAGTGGTTTTATTAACATTTAGGTAAATTTTATTTTTTAATATAATTGTCATGTTACTTTTACATTTTTGTTAATTAAAAATAACTTAGAATATATTATATGTTAGGACCAACAACAAGATGGTTTAGGTAATTTTACCACAGTTGGTAGCCACTTCTTTGACGATATTCGAATTCCGTCGCCATATACGCCGTCTTATAAAGTGACTCCAAACGCTTCGTTCGGGCAGCCTGCTATGCCATCCGCAAGTCATAGTATGAATGAAATGAATAACCCGATGGCCCACGAAGGTTTTGGTCGCTGGTCTAAGGTTGATCGAAAATTTGAAGCTAGCTCTTCACAACATCGTGATATTCGCGGCGTACACCCAGTAAGTAGATCATTAGTATTATTAAATTGTGAATACAAGTTAATATTGTAAAATGTTTAATTTTAAACCTGTTAAATTGTAATTAATTGTCAGGAAATGATAGACCGTGAAAGAAGAGCACGTCCTCCAGGACCATAAAAAAGGAGCCCATTTACATCTCTTCCGCCTACAACCAATTTAGGTCCGGGAAAATGTGTTGGAAAGTCAAAAAAATAAAAGTGTGTTCGATAACATTACAACCTTTAATCTTGGTGATGAAGACAACGGTGAATATTGTTTTCTGGTTGAAAATCAAACTCCAACCACAAAAGAATTTGTTTCGTTTGAGAACGTAGATCCCGATAAGGTATATTTTTAGCTAAATTTTTAAAAAATGTTATTTTAATGCAAACCGATTATTTATTTGTTTGGCATGTTTAGGTAAAGCGAGAAATGTATGTTAGATATGAGGATTTTATGGAGAACCCGGTTGATATATTCTTGGATTGTCATGTCAAGGGTTTTACTGTTATGGATACGTTTTGGTATGAACTAGTTCCTCACCTTGCCAATATAAGCCTTTCAAAGCGTAATTCTGTAATGGCTGGTTGGTTGTCAGATGATGTAAGAATTTTTTTTAGAGTGTTCAAGTATTAACAATTTATTTAGTAGCTACTGAAAATAACATTTTTAATTTTGTTGAATCAGCCAATTAATTGTTGGATTGAGTTGATGGTTAGGCATCGACCGTGTGGGGCTGATTGGACAGTTGCTAAAACTGGGACTGCAACGTGTTACCCTGGATCAAATGTCTTTTATCTTTTATCGGATAGGTTCCTGAAAGGAACTTTGAATGATTCGACGTGTCCATACCCAGTGTGGCATGACGTACAAATTGTAAGTATTTCCATTTATATGTTTATCATCGTAACATACATTTAATAGTATGTGATATAAAAAATATGTGTTATACTAATCATTTGTCTATAAAAATGATTTACATTTGTAGGTGTTTATGCCACAATTGCGATAATAGTCACTGGGTAACCGCTATAGTTAATTTAATTACTGACCAAGTGTCGATCATAGACTCCTTACCTTGCAATATTCGAAAGAATGCCCTGCAGCAGCAATTGTCAAAATGGTCACGTGTGGTGAACAACCTTTTGTATAGTCAAGGTTATTTTGAAAAACGCATACGTAGACCACATGATTTCCAAGTAGTCTACAACGAAGTCAATTTTCCAGTTCCACAACAAGGAAACTATATGGATTGTGGGGTAATAACATGTTTGTTGATATACAACCTATCTCAAGGTATAATCCCGTTTGTAGTAGGTGAACCTAATGCATACTTTCGCCAAGTCAGAGAAGAAATGGCGAAGAATTTCTATACCCATCGTTGCGAGGATACAAGGGATTGTGGCTATACACAGAATTTGTTAGTCTGAATGTTAGCTCTCAATCTTTAAGAGTTAAAAATAAATTTGTCTGTTAATTTTCTTTTTTCCTTCAAGTTGTATGTTTGTTGTTATTGAGTAATATTTATAAATCAATGTTTTTAAGAAAAAAAGCTACTAGCATAGATGTGACTTATCAATTAAAACAAAGCTACTGACATAGATGTGACACAACCCTGACATGTAAAGATATTAGTGTGAAAATACAATGAATTTATGTTTGTCTCTTAAAAAATTCATGACCTTAATTCTTTTGGAACACTATATATACATATGTTAAATGCCAACATATTTTGTTAAAAATATCAATTATCTTTGAAGTATGGCTGAAGATAACAATTCTTGTTACCCACGTAATTTGTACAATTTCGGTGGTTCTTCCACACAACCAAATATGGCACGTACTTCGTCCCCAGGTCATCTAATTGCTTCACAACCCAACCAGCCCCTACCTTTGACCTCGGTTGTTTGTCCAACTAGTGTTGAAAAACCAATGAGGATCATTCCAGGACCGGCTGGTATTTTTCAGCAAGCAAAGTATAGAAAAGCAACATTGACAAAGGAAGGTGGTGATGTTGTTGGAACATCTACTCAAGAATTTGAAAAGAAAATAGTTGAAGATGCAAGTGAGGATGATCATTTTACGCGTGACCCTTGGATTTGCGCAATACAGTATTTAGCTGATGAAGGGAGTAGTGCGATTGGTTGTTTAGGTGACATCAAAAGTTTTATGACACCAAAAGAGAAACTTGAAAGAGTTGTGGCGGTAGTTAAAAGTTGTAACCTAAATTCAATTGGCGACCTAAATGTAACACTTAAAGATACATCTGGTATTGTTGCTGGTACAGTTCATCACAAAGTTATGGAAAAAGAGGGATACAAAAAGTCTATATCAGTTGGAGATGTGTTGATACTTAAAAACGTGTCCGTGTTTAACCCCAAACCAATGGAATATTATCTTAACATCACCTTGAAAAACATTGTTACGGTGTTTGACAACAATGTCATTATGGTTACTTTTAGTTTATGTTTCACTTAGTGTTCTTTGATAAGGACATGTTGTATGTGTACTTTTAGTTTCTGGCTTTATTTGTGTTGTTTTCCAGTGTATCCTTTCAGAATAAATTTAATAATATGTATTTTCTGTTTGTGTGTGTAGATTTATTTGTAATTTAAAATGCACTTATTTAAAACAAACCATAGATTACATTGATTAAAAAACATTGAATAGTACATATGATGTAGGAAAATCGTACACGTTTTAGGAAAAACGCGTATGTAGCAAGTATTAAGTAGTACGATTTAATTAAAAACCGTAAAACCGAATAAATGCGGGTTCGTTCTCGAAGGAGGTGTGTGAATTAAGTGTGCCATTTACATAAAATCAAAGTTTGGATTAGTTTCGTTTTTGGTTTTAAGAGAGAAAAATTAAGACGAGCTACGACTATGATTACACTACGACGAATTGACGTAAAACGCGAACGTAAATACGTAAAACGTGACAGAATTAAAAATTAAACCTAAAAATTAATTAAAAATTAAAACTAAGTCTAAAATAATAAAAATAAGAATAAAAATCCAATAAATAAATTTTAAAACCTTTTATTAATTAAATATTCAATTTTAAATGCTAATTAAAGCCCTAAAAATAAATATAATTAAGAAAAACCCCAAAATATTATTTTATTGGACTAATAACTCACTTATATTATTTAAAGACTAAAAAGTATTTTTCCTAATTTTTAAATACTATTTTTCTATTTTTAAAAAGCTAAAAACAATTTTTAAACTAAAATAATGATTAAAAATATTAAAATAATGCTAAAATATTTGACTATTTGAAAAAGCCTAAATTATATTACTTAACAGTAAAAAATTGAAAAAAGATGAAAACAAAACTTTTTTACACTAAAAGACAAAACATAAAATAATTTAAAACTAATTAAACTTAAATTAATTCTAAAAGATACTTAAAAAGGGTGAACAGTAAACTTTTTTAAACTAAAAATCTTAAAATCTTTTTCTGAATCTAAGAAAATTTTTAAAACTAAAAAATATAAAAACTTTACACTAAAAGACAAAAACAGTTAATTAAAAACTAATTTAAAATGCAATTTAATCAAAAAATAGAAAATGAACAGTAACAGAAAAATAAATTAAATAAAAAATTTAGAAATGAAATAAGAAAAATAACAAAATTAAAATCAAGTAAAAACTCTTAAAAATGGTCACTAACGACAAAATTATAAGGAACTGATGTTGACACTTGCTAACTTTTTGTCCTTATCCCCAACAGTGGGAACTTTTACACTAGCAAGGGAATCTTTGTTCCCACTGCTCCTTATGAAAAATGGGTTTGGGAACTTATGTGCTTAGATCTTGAGTTTTGCTTGGTTTTAATTGGATACAAAGGCACCCCCACAACCAGTTGGGTTGTGGGGAGTCAAGAGAATAATAAAAACAGCAAGTATAAGCCAAGAATTATACACAATGGGCCAAAGTCAGTCACTGCTAATCAGAAAGTGGGGTCTGTGGGACTTTGCTGGTGCAATGTGCACTTGGGTGAGATTTAATAGGCCACAACTTGCACAAAACCTAACAAGAGCACAAATAACAAACTCACAAACCTATCTTAACCTATTCTCTAACAATTTTCATGATTTGGTGGGCAAATTCACAAAATCAAAGCAGTGATGTATGCTTACTGATTTTTATCAAGTTTTAGCTAAAATGTAACATACAAATCCCTTTTAAATCCTATCAAACTAAATATTGAACACAAAAAACAACTATAACCAATAACTCAAGTATGTTTAGCCTAGTTTCTTAGGTTTGTGTCACTCAAACCTATTTTAAACCCTAGACCCAAACAACCCTTAAGTTTTCTGAAATTGGAATTAATAAAGAACCTTGTGCAAAACTGACTAGATACTGTTGAAACATGCATACTATGACATGAACAAACATAAACAAACATCTATCATGCACTTTAACATATTACCACAAAAAAAATCATAAAACCACAAAATTTCTTAATTTGGGAGGGTTCAAGCTGCCTACCTTGTGGGACCTACTTCCAAGCCCCACAATGGCTTGTTGATGCCATCTCCTTGTTAGGAAAATGTGGAAAGAACTTGTAGAAGAAGCTGTTTGTGTAGAGATGCTGGTGGTGGTGGTGAATAAGCACACACATACATACCACCCAATATGTCTTGAAAAGAAACGGATGTACCTGCTAAGAAAGAACACAACAGGGGTGAAGTAATAACTTACTATCAAGTAACAAGCTGGCTTATTAATTAAGCAGCTTATGGCTTATAGCTTATGAAATCAATAAAAATGAAAACCAATTTTTGAAACCAAAACTTTGAAAAACCTGGAAACCAAATGTTTAGAAATCTTAAACTTTTGAAAGAACTGATGAGACTGCTTTTATACATAGTCTCATCGTCCAAAAAAGGTTTTAAATGAATAAAATATCATAAAAATACCCAAATATATGCTTGTGTTTGTTGCTTGTGTATTTTAGGTACGGATATTGAGAAAATGACAAAAGATCACAAGAATCATGCAAAAACGAACACGGGAAACGAAACCACACATTGAACCAAGCCCTAATGAAGATTTTCCAAAGAAAACCCTTGAATATTTGAAGATTTATGAAGAAGGGTCCTCCAATATTGAAGAATTGACACTTTATACCCTTGTATCCTCATAATTACAATTTTGGTCCCTAAAGTTTGTCAATATTGCAAAAATGGCCCTCCACTTTGAAGAATTGGCAATTTTAGTCCCTCAACAAAACTAAAATGTCAATATTAATCCTCCTCAAAGTCAAACATACCATTAAGAACTTCAAGTTACAAGAAATTACAAGTTTAGTCCTTTAAAAATGACAAAATTACCAAAAGGACCCTCAACTTTAAAGAAATGGCAAAAATGGTCCCTCATTAATCATGACTTGGCAATTTCAGTCCTCCAAGAAGTCAAACAAACAAGTCAAGACCATTATCTATGAAGAAAATGCCAAATCAGTCCTTCAAGAATCAAGAATTGGCAAGAAATACCCGTGAAAATACTTTGGAAAAGTATTTGGGGCAAAAGTATGAAAATGAAAACTTCAATAACAAAGGAAATGAAGTTTGGCCGGATTTATTTGCAAATGAAAGGAGTATAAGAGATGGGGGGCTAATCTTGGCAGACAACAATTGTTACCTAGACCAGTGAGTGGGTGACACCTGTCCCACTCATACTCTCCACCAATCACAACTCACCATTACTCCACCTCACCCATCCACTAAACCCGGTTTAATACTTGTTTAATCTTGGCGCCTTAACAAGAATTTAAATCCTAATCACCCCTAATCCGGATCAAACTAGCAACTATTCACCAAGAACACAATTTGGGGTTTTGTTATTTACTTATAATTAAACCTTAATATTGTGCAGATTAGTGATTAAGCATCCCTTAAACACATCCCAACCTTAATACTGGCCACCTCACCACTCACATGTCCCACACAAGATTCCCCTGCTAAAAAAAGAAGAAACTACCAAAAC
Organism: Glebionis coronaria; assembly: GCA_025667525.1. Taxonomy (NCBI): domain Eukaryota; kingdom Viridiplantae; phylum Streptophyta; class Magnoliopsida; order Asterales; family Asteraceae; genus Glebionis; species Glebionis coronaria. Next base: position 631,663,932 of record CM046875.1, on the reverse strand, counting down.
TTGGCCAGTCATCCAACGTGTGTGATTCTAGCTTACTTTCTAAGCTTATTGTAAGCCATTGGATGCATTTTCACCATGCCAACTCCACAACAAAACAAGAATCAGTCACATGATCTTCAAAGTTCAAAAATACTCAAAGGGCAAATTTGGAACTTCCATAGTTAGGGTTTCACGTTTTTCAGCTTACCTAGTTCATTTGTATGCCTATATAAAGGCCTTAGGGTGCTTCATTTATACTTTGCTCTTGAATTTTCCTTTGTTCAAAATTCTGTAAATCCATATTCAGTTTAATGAAATGTGTTTGAATCTTTGAAGAAAACTCAAGTGCCATTGTTGTTTACTGCTTATTATAGTTCTTGTTTAAGTAATCTTGAATCCTAAACCTGTTTTCAAAAGGAGTGTGCAAAAGTTTGCACATTTTCCACTTTTCTTGATATTTTGCTAAGTCTTGTTCAAACCTTGGTACTCTTGGGCTATAAAGCTGATCATAGCATCCTGATATTGAGTTATCAAGGTGTGGTGAATCCTATAACTTAGGGATAATCAAGTGTGGGGAACTAAGGTTGCATTAATCAAGAATTTTTCATTTTTCTGATTTTTATATTGTGCTCTTAACCTTGCTGAATCTTAGCAGGCTTTATTGTGGAAGCTTGTGCTTGTTCGTGCTAGCACATAAGTTCAAAATTCGTGGGTGTGGATGTACATCCATGAGGTTTGCACCCTTAATCTAAAAATATGATAAAATATTGGATATTTGTGATATTTGTGTTTTGCTTGTGTTCTTGTGAAATTTGTGGCTTAATCTTGTTCTAATTTGCATATCTCATTTGTTATTGTGTTGATTTGGGCTTGGGTAACCTTGCAATGCACTTTTGATTTGAAAATTGTGATTTGAAAAGTTAAAAGGGTGTTTGGGATTACCTGTTTTGAATCATTGAGTGTTATTGTGTTGTTGAAAAGTGTTGTTTGTGCTTGTTATCTGTTATTGGCTTGGTTGAGTGCTATTTGCTGCAAGTTTTTGGGTTTAAACCCTTGAATCAAAGATTGTGCTACAACTTATTAAGTTTGACTAATTTTGACCTAAAATTTTAGGAATACTTAGACTATATGCATGTTTAGGGATATAAGCTGTTAAATCAAAGTTATCATAACATATCTTAGAGACCTAAGTGTTTGAATTTGGCTTGTTGGTCAATTGCATCAGCAAAGTAAAAATCTGCTTGTGTTAGTGTTCATCAGTAACCTGTTTGTGCTTGAATCTTGATTTGGGCTTTGAACCATTTCATTAAACCTGTTTAAACTTGTTCATTTAAGTTTATTATAGCTTGTTTATGCTTTTGGTGCAATTTGGTTGGCTGAAATTTGCTAAAACAGCTTATAAGTTCATAACTGCTTATTGTTCAAAGTCTGGTGCATGTCTGGTGATTAATTGAATTAACTCTACTAATTGGCTTATTGTGATTGTGATTTCTTTGTGATTATTGACTCCTTAGGATCCATTGATCATTTGGGTGCCTTTGTGAAACTTGAATCTCCAAAAAAGTCACTAAAGATAAAAAGTCAAACAAGTCAAGCAGTGGAAACTTTTCCCACTTGTCAGACATCAAAAATAGCCCCTGCTAGTGTTAATTTGCATTCAGCTTATTAATAAGCCATATTGGCTTATCCAGACCTGCAACGACTTATTTTTTGTGATCAATCTTCCTCATTTGACCCATTTGTTTGAACTGGAGCTTATTAGACTTTGACTTTGACTTTTTGCTAGAAAACTCATAAAGTTGACTTTTAAAGAAGTGCTTATTTGCTTATTTCAGCTTAATGAGTGAACTTATTTGAAAATTTTTTGTTGATTAAGCTTAGTTAAGTCATTTAAAAGCTTTAGAAACTTGAATCAGCTCTTGGGATAGCCTAGAACTCGAAAACGACTATTTTGTCATTTTGTGTAGATTGCTTACTACATTTTCAGGCTTATTCCTTGGACTTTTTTCAAATTTATTTTTACAGAAGTCTTAAGTAACTCAAAAGAAGCTTGTGTGTCTAATTTGAGCTTATGGCAACAGCTTATAGCTTAATGGGCCAAAAAGCCCATTAAGAATAAGCTGTTTGATATAAGCCAGCTTATTTCACATTTTCAGCTTTTGGGCCTTTGAAAAATTGTGTTCAGAATCAAATTTTGAGTCAGATAGGAGCTTTTGGGCCATTTTTATAAACATTTTTCTTATTGGGCTTATTTTGGCCCAATAAGGGTCTGTTTTGGTCTTTGGCCCATTTGAAGGCCCATTAGGGGTATTTTTGTAAATTCAACTTCATTTCTGTGTTTCTTAGGTTAAATTAAGCTAGTTTGCAAGTTTTTAGAATTTTTTACAAATTTTGGATTATTAATACTATTTTATTATTATTTTATTATTAAAAATTAAAATTTAGATTTTTCAAGTTTTTATATTATTCTTGGGTTAAATAAATTAAGTTAGGAATTTTACAACTTTTAGAATATTTTTATTGTCCTTAGATTAATTTTTATAATTATTTTAAGTTTTAAGAGTTTTTAATTGTTTTTAAATAGTTTTAATTAATTTAAAATTTTCAAAAATATTTTTAAATTAAGTTAGGTCATTTTAGAGGTTTACAATTGAAACAATCTCATTTTGGGCTTTTTGTTAATCAAATTGATTTTTAGGGCTTTAATTAGCATTAAAAAATTAATATTTAATTAAATAAAAGGTTTGGGTGATTTTTGATTTTTTGTAAACTCTAATCACATTATTTAGGATTTATTGCAATTTTCTAGGAATTTTTAGAGTTAATTTTTAATTTTGGTACTTTTTACGGTTTTACGTGTACGACCCTTTCGTCTTAGTTTAATTCGTCATTGTAACCGTCATTCTCTTCTTATCTCATTTCTATTTTCTTTTCTCATAATCATATAATCACATAATTAATCATCTCTCTACACAACACACTAGCCTCCTTGGGAAACGAACTTGACCCACATTGGTCATAGGTGCTTGGTTTTCCTAAATCGACACTTAATACTTCCACTATTTTACGCTCTTTTCCTAAAGGGTAGTAAAAAGGCTACATCAATTTTGGCGCCGCTGCCGGGGAGGCGTGTTGTGTTTTGATTTGGAAATTTTTGTTTTTATATATAGCCATAATATCTATTGTATTAGTAGCACTCTACTAATACGTATTATCGGTTTTTCGTTTTTTGTGTGAATATTATTAATATATTGTATACGTAGAACAATAAATTCACAAGTATTCCAAAAGTGTGAAAACACAACCTTGACTTGGGAGGTCATTACCCAATCATTGTATTCGAATCTCAAACAAGAAAGAAAAGGCAAAAATAGATAAATACTTTCGTGAAGCTCGATTTTGAAAAATACAAACTATAAGGTGGGTATAAGGCGGGTATTATAAAATATACCCTAAGGAAAAAGGCTCTTAAGTGCTTCGCGCCGCCTCGTTTCCCCGTTTGCTTGTGAGTATTTGATTTTGAGAGCTAATCGAGGGTTTTTCCGCCCAAAGTTTAACTAAGTATCATATATACTTTCTTGGTTTTATTTGATTAAACCCTCTTGAACGTTTTGGTGTTCCACCAACGTTCTAAAGTCATCGAAGGCGTTCACTTCACGTGATCGTTTTCATTCCTTGAGGCTTCTTTAATCAAGAGATTTGATTAAGGAGGAGATTTGTAGATTTTTGTCTACTTAATACAATCACAAAAATCCAAAAAAGTAAAAACAATCAAAAACCACAAAAAAAATTGGAAAAATACAAAACACCAAAAAGAATCTTCTTTGCTCACCCCCACGTTGTACGTGACGTTTATGCTTACTCGTAAACAAGCAAGACTTGCACGTAAACGAAAAAACCGAAAGGAGTCAACACCTACTCCTAATCTTTCTAGTGAGGAGTCTCCTATTGACGAACCTATTGTAAGAGAGGAACCAACCATGGCGAATCGAACTATGATGGAGTTACTTCAAGCACCCACCGAGGGTTATGGAGAGGCTATTGTGATTCCCGCTATCCTTGCGGAGAATTTGGAAGTGAAAACGGGTTTGTTGTCGATGATCCAAAACAACAAATTCCGTGGTGATGAAAAGGACAACGCGCACAACCATATCCGCCAATTCAATCGTCTTACCGCCACTTGCAAATTTAAGGATGTTGCTAATGAATCGATTAAGATGATGCTTTTTCCGTATTCCTTAGCGGGGCCCGCAAAAATTTGGTTAGAGAAAGAGCCACCCAATTCTATATTGACGTGGAAGGATCTCGTTTCTAAGTTTGTGAACCAATTTTTTCCGCCCTCTAAGACTACGCATTTGAAAAACAAGATTTCAAAATTTTCACGAGAATTTAATGAGAGTTTTTCAACGGCTTGGAATAGGTTTAAGGAAATGTTACATGAGTGTCATCATCACGGTTTTTCCGATTTGCATCAAATTGACACGTTTTACAATGGATTAAATGATCATGAAAGGGATTATCTAAATTCCACCGCGGGTGGTAATTTTTTGTGTAAAACAGTTGAGGAAGCTTTGGTGATAATTGAGAATAGATCTAAGGTGTATAGTCCTCGTAGCACGTCGAGTGTTCGTAAGCCTTCGTCTTCTGCTTCACCTTCTTTGTCTAATACCATCGATGCTTGCCAAATTGAGGCGAACTTGGAAAACAAAATCTTTCATAAGCTTAAAGGACTTTTAATTGAATTCAAAGTTGGAGAACCAAGTGCTCCCGCTACGGCTAAAGCGGTTGAGGTTTCATGCATGTATTGTGGTGGAGGTCATGATTTCTCCGAGTGCATTACCAACGGTGGTAACACTTCGAGTGCCTACGCGACCACGGGAACTTACAACCAAAACGGTCAAGTTACCCGCTCCAATCAATTGACTCCACCCGGTTTTGGTTCAAATCAAAATGCTAACAACAACTATCGAAACAATCAAGTTGGTTTCAAAAACAATTACAACAAAGGAAACTATGGTAATCAAGGGGCTAATAATCAAGTTTCAAACAAAAATCAAGGTGATTTTCAAAACAACAACAAGAGTTTGCAAACTTTGAAAGATCTTCCAAATGAATTTGTTGAATACGCTAATGGGAACGATGCTAGGTTTGACAACATTCAAAGAGAAATCATTAGCCTAAGATCCGAGTTTAAGAACGACTTGAAGAAAGAGTTGAAAAATGAGTTAGCAAATGAGCTTAAAATCCATACAAACAAAATGAAAGGGAACGTAACTAGGTTACAACAAAACCAACAAAAAATGGAACAAGGGCAACATGAAATTAAGCAAGAAATGATTAAAGCCGAGAAGAGGCAATCCATGTTTGAGGACAAAATTTCATCTATGTTTGAGGCAATTATGTGCAAACCGTCTTCGAGTAGTCTTCCTAGTAACACCGTATCAAACCCTAAGGGTAAGATGAAAGTGATTACCACACATAGTGGTAAGACACTTAAGGAACCGACTCCTCAACCAATTGCTCCTACGGAGGAAGCAATTGAGGAAGTATAACACCCCATTTTGATAATGGAATGTCACGCGTAATTATGGGGTGTCATCAAAGCATACAAGGATAAATGTCTAAAACATTACATGACCATAGGGTAAACCGGAATCAAACATCGGTTCCCAAACATAAGCCTAAAACATAATAAAGCAAAGGAAATGAATAAAAGACTAAACAAGCATAAGTATATGAAGGCAAAAAGGAAAAGAAGTCTCTGGCAGCTTCCATCCTATGCACGTCCTCCAAATGATCGAGTCTTTCCTAGGGTACCTGTCGTTTTGGGACATGGAAAGGAAAGTAACGGCTGAGAAAAACGCTCAGTGCACGGATATAGACATAGTATAAGTGACTAAAACATAATAAAGACTTAATAGCAGCGGAAATGTATAAGTCCTGGAAAACCTGGAACATGTTCATAAAACTGGTTTTATAGTTTGAAAAGCCTTATGTTTATCTTATGAAAATTGTTTAACATATTTTACCATTAGCCAATATAGGTCATGAAAATACACCATGCATGAATACTTGGAGGGGTGGCCTCATCATGCAAATTAGAGGGGCTGCCTCTAATTTAATATACTGGTTTTGGGTAGGAGGGATCAGCTCCTTGTGAAGGATGCAAGGCACACACCACATTCACACTGAGTAATCTGCTGAAAAACATGTAACTAGGATGCACCCATACGCCCCACATGATAAATATAATAATATGGCCTGAGATGATTCAGAATCTACTAGCGAATACTCGTTAAGTATTGCAAGTGGAATACACATGGATTAAGGTACATGTAATACACATGGAATACGGTACATAGAGTACACGTGGAATGCACATGAAATGATCGGTATGGGGTCGATCATTTGTCATGATTTATGGAAAGTATACCGGTTAAACGGTTAGGAAAACCATCATGATTACCTGGCAGTATTAGCATAGACATCATTCTGGTTATAACGGAAACGTTAAAGTGTGGTTACACAAAATTCAACGATGATTTGCCTGACAGCATGATCAATGAAAATCAACCATGACTATCATGAAAGCATGATTCAATGAAATCTAACAATGTCTTGCAGGACAACGTAAATAACAAAAGAGGCGTAAAACATAATCAACATGAAGACGGAATTACCATGAAGAAACATGAAACCATCTATCACGAAGAAGTGTATAACATAATCAGCATGAAACTGAAGTTAACCATGACAGTATGAAAACATACTTGACATAAAAACATAATAACTTATGAGGGGACATGAAAAAAAATTTATGCCAATTTAAATCATGAAAAAAATTTATGCATGAAAAACAGTGCATGAATGCGTAATGTAGTTTATAAAACCTTTATATGTGCGAGGGAACGCCTATGGGTCGGTTCCAAAACAAAAGACATGGTGAGGGGACGCCTATGGGTCGGTCCTAAAATTAAAAGTTTCGATAAAAGCACATGCGACTAAATAGGGCCAGTCATGTACCAACCATCACTTAGTCATAATCCCTGCAACAATGATACATGAAACATAAATAAATGAAACTCATATGTCAAAACATATCAGAAAAAAAAATTTATGTGACTAATTATGAACTATTGGGGTTCAGTCCACATAGCTACAGTTCACGAGGAACATTATGCATGAAACAATGACACATAACTAAATATGAATGACGGTTGTCCATCTAGCAAAACAATATCGATGAAAACCTCAAGGTGCTGAAAACATCATGGTTAAAACAACAATGCGCTGAAAACATCAATACGTGGAATAACAAACATTTGGCTTAGGAAGCTCCTTGTGACACCCACTAGTCACAGGTCAAGTTTTAGAGCCTACAGGTCGAAGCCTTGGCTCTGATACCATAATTGTAACACCCCATTTTGATAATGGAATGTCACGCGTAATTATGGCGTGCCATCAAAGCATACAAGGATAAATGTCTAAAACATTACATGACCATAGGGTAAACCGGATACAAACATCGGTTCCCAAACATAAGCCCAAAACATAATAAAGCAAAGAAAATGAATAAAAGACTAAACAAGCATAAGTATATGAAGGCAAAAAGGAAAAGAAGTCTCTGGCAGCTTCCATCCTATGCACGTCCTCCAAATGCTCGAGTCTTTCCTAGGGTACCTGCCGTTTTGGGACATGGAAAGGAAAGTAACGGCTGAGCAAAATGCTCAGTGCACGGATATAGACATAGTATAAGTGACTAAAACATAATAAAGACTTAATAGCAACGGAAATGTATAAGTCCTGGAAAACCTGGAACATGTTCATAAAACTGGTTTTATAGTTTGAAAAGCCTTATGTTTATCTTATGAAAACTGTTTAACATATTTTACCATTAGCCAATATAGGTCATGAAAATCCACCGTGCATGAATACTTGGAGGGGTGACCTCATCATGCAAATTAGAGGGGCTGCCTCTAATTTAATATACTGGTTTTTGGGTAGGAGGGATCAGCTCCTTGTGAAGGATGCAAGGCACACACCACATTCACCATGAAATCCTGACTGAAAACATGTAACTAGGATGCACCCATACGCCCCACATGATAAATATAATATAAATGGCCAAAATCTGAAGGGACGCCACGAGCAATCACTCCACCGTGGTGAAGTCATAACATCAGTGCCTCTAATGTTATGGTTATGGTACCTCCATAACTAGGTGAAACTGGTCATGCATGTATATGGCTATAGGTATTCTTAATTAAACATAAGCAAATCAAACACGTAACTTATACTACGGGAAAACATTTGGCTGCATACGGGGAATCCTAATAAGGAAAGAATGACCAAACTGAAAGGACGGGAATCCGTACCTTATGTCCAGTGAACGAAGAAGATGAACTGAGAGGAATCCTACTTCCGTATCACTAGTGCTACATAAATACATACATGAATAAGTATCTGCTTACTAAATACATAGTTGGTTTTATGTCATGTCTTAGCTTATTTTATATGTTCTTACCATGTTTTACTTTTTAAAGCCTTAAACTATGTTTATCTTATATTCTGTTTAATCTAATTAAGTATTTCTGGTATTTCATGTATTATTATACTTACTGTGTAATAATAAGTAACTTTCCAAAAATAGCAGGTTTCCTAAAAATTGAAAGTTTCTAAAAATAGAAAGTTACCAAAAATAGAAAGTTTCCAAAAATAGAAAGTTTCCAAAAATAGAAAGTTTCCATAAATAGATCAGCTGCCTTATTTAAATAAGTTTCCATAAATAGATTAGTTTCCTGAAATAAATAAGTTTCTAAAAATAGAAAGTTTCCATAAATAGATTAGCTGCCTTATTTAAATAAGTTTCTAAAATAGAAGGTTTCCATAAATAGATTAGATGCCTTATTTAATTAAGTTTCTAAAAATAGAAAGTTTCCATAATTAGAAATAAGCTGGTTAAATAAGCTAAGTGTATAAGCCTAAGTGTTTTCATGATTATTTCTAAGTCATATGATATAATGTATAGATTATTTCATGTAATAAAATTAAACTATAGGTTAAAATATTTAATTAAAGTATAACATGTTTTTAATTAAATAAAGTTAAATACTTAGGTTAAAACATGTATTATTATTTATTAATAATATAACCTAAGTCATGTTAATTAATAAATTATAACCATGGTTTTTAAATAATTAATTAATTATAAGTCTAAAATATAATAATACTTAGGTTAATTAATTTCATGATTATTAATAATTAAAATAACCTAAGTCATGTTATTAAATTAATCATGTCATGTTCATTAGTTTAATTTTAACATAAGATTATAAAAGAAAAATAATCTTAACATACACCGTGAACCGGATCTTGACTAAGAACCATGAACCGGACATGAAATCGACACCATACCCCGAACCAAATTGGGGTTACCCTTGTCTTGTTGTTGCCGTGGGACCCACACCAACCAACCGGGACCATATGGTCTCGGTGGTGGTCATGTAGCCAAACCGAGACCCTCTCGGGTTCGGTTTAGGCGCGGCCAAGAAGAAACACCCCTAAAACATTACTTTTTTATTTATTCCAAATCCAATTCCATGTTAGATCTATGATTTAATTAGGTTTTTGAGAAAACATATCATGTTCATAATTATTTAAAAGATTAAATCAAAAGAAAAGGGTTAAAGTGAATTACCGAATGCGTGGATCTAAGTATCGATGAACAAACACGAACACTAGTAACAAATCCAAGATCCAAGATCAATCAAACACCCCTTTGGTGTTGTTGAAGGTTGCGGCCAAAAATAAAAGAAGGAGGAGGAGAAGTTTTAGGTTTTTGTGAAAATCCTCTGTAAGTGAAAATGAGTAGTGTTTTTCCCTTAACCCCCTTTTAGTGAAATTTTGATGGGCTTGGCCCATATTTCTTCCTAATTTCGTGACATATGGGCCCACATGGGGTAACCCGGTCATTTTCCGTGTCTAATTAATAAGTGTGTTCTCGTGTTCGTGTTTTACGTGTTTGTTCGTGTTTATTTGTGTTCGCGTTTTGTGTGTTCTCGTTAAATAATTATCGTGACCTAATATATTTATTTACGCTCGTAATAAATATATATACGTAATTAATAATAGTTCGTGATTTAATTACGTTCGTGATTTCATGATCGCATGTTCGTGATTAATTATTGTCAAATAATTATTGTGTGTTCGTGCGTAGTAAATACTTATCGTGTACTAACACGTACGTAATACGTAATATCCTAACACGTAATCGTAATCATGCTATAATAGGAAAAGTTTTAATCTAGTACGTACGATCTTAAGGGTACTATTCATGATAAAAGCATGTGGGTTTCACAACTCTCCCCCCCTAAAAAGAATAATTCGTCCCCGAATTATAGATAACCTAACTGAAAGAGAAACATACCCGAATCAAACTGAGAGGGTATGTAAGATAAATGGACGTGCGGGTTTCCTGGCAGAAGGAAAGCGGAATGTGACATGTCTTGAAAGGACATGGAACATGACGTGACTGAAAGGACATATCTAGTTGATAAGAGAAAAACGGATAAAAGTCCGGATGAACTTGTCCGTTTCCAAGTGGCCTCCCTCTTGGAACGGTTCCTTCAGAAGATCCTGACACTAATGATAAATCTTGGTCCTCCTGACCTTGACTTGAAATACGAAGAAGTTCCTGGTTATCAACTTAAGGTAGATCCCCTAAATTCGATCGAGGAAAATAAGAGTTAACGTGCTAGGGTAACTGAAACGTTATGATGCAAGACAGTCTGACTTAACTGATAATTAGAAACGATGCGCGAGACATAAGGAAACGTAGTACGTGAAAAATTTTGAACGTGATACGTGAAAAATTTTGAACGTGCTACGTGGAGATATGGCGAGTGTAGTATGAGTAAACATATCGTGATCCATGATACGTGTAACATATCTTGATCATGATATGAGGAACGTGGAATGAACATGACATGTGAAACATATCATGATCATAGAATACAATGGCGGTAACGCCAAACGCTACAAGGTGAGACGTGGAATATGACGTGAAACGTCTATTTGATGATGGAGAGTTATACTAAAATTGGGTCTGGTCTCTCAAGTTCTTATAAAACTTCCCAGAACGAAATGAACGTAAAATCGTAAGCCCAGATATGATCATGAACGTGAATAGTGTCATGAACGCGAGCGCGAAGGCAAGTCGTGGAATCAGAATGAAGACGTGAAGTAATTTAGGAGTACAATTACGAATCTTTGTCTAACCCGATAGCTGAGGGATTGCCAAGTGGTCGGACGAGCCTTGGCTGGAACATGTCCGATCAATCTGTTGGTTCTGCAATCCTTGCGGATGTAAGGATTCTGCAGACTTGATCAAACTGTTTGCAATAACCCAGATAGCATCATGCTTCTTCTGAGTTTGCGTTAATCTGGTAACCAAAATCCGTGGAGATCTTGTCACATTTCAATTCACAATTTCAGATGATGAAAACATCTCAGTTTGTTGGTGTCCTATCTTAACCTATTCGTATGTCAGGTACCTAGATATGAATGTAACTGTATCTTGCTTCGTAGAACTTGATACATAGGAGTTTGCGAAATTCTGAGTCTCTGAATCTAGACTTCTCCTAGCGTAGGATCTTCTAGAACACCTAATGTAGTGTAGGGTTATCTCCTTTACGCATAAGCTGAGTCATGGTAAGATTAACCATAGAAACCCATGTGATTCCGTGTGTCACTGTAATCAAACAGAATTGATATTGGAAAAATTTCCAGGGTAGAATTTCTCTTGCCATAGATTTTGCAACATAGTGTAGATATGGTCTTCCTGTTCTTCTCTGGGCTTACAGTAAATCAGGTTATCCTTAATGAAAACACTGATGAATTTGCTATGACTTCATGGAAACTCATTCTTATAATGTCGTTAGAGCATTGATGAGACTAATTCAAAATCATAAATCTAGCACTGAGTCGTGTACGAATAGCAGTCATGTACATGTCCTGCTCTTTCACTCGTCACTGTTGGCAGCATGATCATGAATTCGATCTTGGAAAAGTGATTAACACTATAAGGTCGATTGGACATGTTGTCAATACATGGAGGAGAATAATGGTCATGAATGGTGATTTGTTTAAGTCGACGGTAGTCGACACATAATCTCATGGTACTGTTCTTCTCCTTGTAGGTTCTTCTGGAATGTATAGGAAGATTTTGGAATAATCAACTGGCTATGCGTAAAAGGACTTAAGTAGTCGTGTCTTACTAACAGCTAGAAAATTTTAGCGACCATGGCTAACAACGCACCTGCTTGTAAGCATAGATAATTTGTACGGATTTTCCTGATGGAAAATCAAGCTGAATGTATTCAGGAGCCTGAACATTATTGTACATAATTATGAATCGTAGCATGGTGTGTTGTTCATAGTCCATAATTAGGATAAAATTCATCTCGTGTCTGTCCGAGGAAATGCGTTAGCAGCTTGGATCTCATCATTAAGCTGAAGGAAAACCTTCGTATACGTGGGAATACGAAAGGCGTCCTTCATGGTCATGAATATATGAAATATGGTGAAAGAAATGAAAGTGACATCGGCAACGTGACAGTTCTCACTGATGCGCCGATAATGGTATTGATATTCTTGTGGCCTGATTAATACATGGCACAACAAAATGGATATACCCTTGGAGGGTACCCTGAATTTCTTAGAAATGTTCCATAGTTGGACGTGAGTCATGTGTCTTGACTCGTGTCTTGGAACTATAAGCATGACATATGTCTTGACTGGTGTCTTGACATGTGTCTTCAGAAAGTATACGTGAGACATGTGTCTTGACTGATGTCTTGACATGTGTCTCGAGACGTAAAACAATAGAACTACAATATTAGGCTATTATGCCAGACTTGGCGGATTGGTTGGACTACTGATATTTTGTATGTCTGATCACGTCCGCGGCCGGAGCCTCGGTTGCGATTTCTAGGATAGTTTCTGTCATAGTAGTGGTTACTATCGTCTTGTCTGTCAGTTCCATGACGATCATTCTCATGACCGTGATTCATGTAACTATTCAGCTGAGTGGCCGGCTGGTACCGGTTGGCACTCATATGGCTGAAATGACAGCCGAATGACGTGTGACATGTAACTAAGAATTAGGGATAAAGATTGAGGGAAATTGTCTGATGATGAAGCATCTTCTCGTCCAATTGCTTTGCTCTGACGCCTTTGTCTTCGTCTCGTAGGATCTTCAGGTTGTGAACAGCATCCGCATCTCGTAGCGTCTCCGAACGTCAGCAGCATCAACCTTTAGTAACATTTCCAAGTTATGAGCAGCATCAGCAATTTGTAGAGTATTAGCAAGTGGACATATGCCTGAGATGATTCAGAATCTACTAGCGAATACTCGTGAAGTATTACAAGTGGAATACACATGGATTAAGGTACATGTAATACACATGGAATACGGTACATGGAGTACACGTGGAATGCACATGAAATGATCGGTATGGGGTCGATCATTTGTCATGATTTATGGAAAGTATACCGGTTAAACGGTTAGGAAAACCATCATGATAACCTGGCAGTATTAGCATAGACATCATTCTGGTTATAACGGAAACGTTAAAGTGTGGTTACACAAAATTCAACGATGATTTTCCTGACAGCATGATCAATGAAAACCAACCATGACTATCATGAAAGCATGATTCAATGAAATCTAACAATGTCTTGCAGGACAACGTAAATAACAAAAGAGGCGTAAAACATAATCAACATGAAGACGGAATTATCATGAAGAAACATGAAACCATCTATCACGAAGAAGTGTATAACATAATCAGCATGAAACTGAAGTTAACCATGACAGTATGAAAACATACTTGACATAAAAACATAATAACTTATGAGGGGACATGAAAAAATTTTATGCCAATTTAAATCATGAGAAAAATTTTATGCATGAAAAACAGTGCATGAATGCGTAATGTAGTTTATAAAACCTTTATATGTGCAAGGGAACGCCTATGGGTCGGTTCAAAAACAAAAGACATGGCGAGGGGACGCCTATGGGTCGGTCCCAAAATTAAAAGTTTCGATAAAAGCACATGCGACTAAATAGGGTCAGTCCTGTACCAACCATCACTTAGTCATAATCCCTGCAACAATGATACATGAAACATAAATAAATGGAACTCATATGTCAAAACTTATCAGAAAAAAAATTATGTGACTAATTATGAACTATTGGGGTTCAGTCCACATAGCCACAGTTCACGAGGAACATTATGCATGAAACAATGACACATAACTAAATATGAATGACGGTTGTCCATCCATATTAGCAAAACAATATCGATGAAAACCTCAAGGTGCTGAAAACATCATGGTTAAAACAACAATGCGCTGAAAACATCAATACGTGGAATAACAAACGTTTGGCTTAGGAAGCTCCTTGTGACACCCACTAGTCACAGGTCAAGTTTTAGAGCCTACAGGTCGAAGCCTTGGCTCTGATACCATAATTGTAACACCCCATTTTGATAATGGAATGTCACGCGTAATTATGGCGTGCCATCAAAGCATACAAGGATAAATGTCTAAAACATTACATGACCATAGGGTAAACCGGAATCAAACATCGGTTCCCAAACATAAGCCCAAAACATAATAAAGCAAAGGAAATGAATAAAAGACTAAACAAGCATAAGTATATGAAGGCAAAAAGGAAAAGAAGTCTCTGGCAGCTTCCATCCTATGCACGTCCTCCAAATGCTCGAGTATTTCCTAGGGTACCTGCCGTTTTGGGACATGGAAAGGAAAGTAACGGCTGAATAAAACGCTCAGTGCACGGATATAGACATAGTATAAGTGACTAAAACATAATAAAGACTTAATAGCAACGAAAATGTATAAGTCCTGGAAAACCTGGAACATGTTCATAAAACTGGTTTTATAGTTTGAAAAGCCTTATGTTTATCTTATGAAAACTGTTTAACATATTTTACCATTAACCAATATAGGTCATGAAAATCCACTGTGCATGAATACTTGGAGGGGTGACCTCATCATGCAAATTAGAGGGGCTGCCTCTAATTTAATATACTGGTTTTTGGGTAGGAGGGATCAGCTCCTTGTGAAGGATGCAAGGCACACACCACATTCACCATGAAATCCTGACTGAAAACATGTAACTAGGATGCACCCATACGCCCCACATGATAAATATAATATAAATGGCCAAAAGCTGAAGGGACGCCACGAGCAATCACTCCGCTATGGTGAAGTCATAACAACAGTGCCTCTAATGTTATGGTTATGGTACCTCCATAACTAGGTGAAACGGGTCATGCATGTATATGGCTATAGGTATTCTTAATTAAACATAAGCAAATCAAACACGTAACTTATACTACGGGAAAACATTTGGCTGCATACGGGGAATCCTAATAAGGAAAGAATGTCCAAACTGAAAGGACGAGAATCCGTACCTTATGTCCAGTGAACGAAGAAGATGAACTGAGAGGAATCCTACTTCCGTATCACTAGTTCTACATAAATACATACATGAATAAGTATCTGCTTACTAAATACGTAGTTGGTTTTATGTCATGTCTTAGCTTATTTTATATGTTCTTACCATGTTTTACTGTTTAAAGCCTTAAACTGTGTTTATCTTATATTATGTTTAATCTGATTAAGTATTTCTGGTATTTCATGTATTATTATACTTACTGTGTAATAATAAGTAACTTTCCAAGAATAGCAGGTTTATTAAAAATAGAAAGTTTCCAAAAATAGAAAGTTTCCAAAAATAGAAAGTTTCCAAAAATAGAAAGTTTCCATAAATAGAAAGTTTCCATAAATAGATCAGCTGCCTTATTTAGATAAGTTTCCATAAATAGATTAGTTGCCTGAAATAAATAAGTTTCTAAAAATAGAAAGTTTTCATAAATAGATTAGCTGCCTTATTTAAATAAGTTTCTAAAAATAGAAGGTTTTCATAAATAAATTAGTTGCCTTATTTAATAAAGTTTCTAAAAATAGAAAGTTTCCATAATTAGAAATAAGCTGGTTAAATAAGCTAAGTGTATATGCCTAAGTGTTTTCATGATTATTTCTAAGTCATATGATATAATGTATAGTTTAATAATTATTTCATGTAATTAAATTAAGCTATAGGTTAAAATATTTAATCAAAGTATAACATGTTTTTAATTAAATAAAGTTAAATACTTAGGTTAAAACATGTATTATTATTTATTAATAATATAACCTAAGTCATATTAATTAATTAATTATAACCATGGTTTTTAAATAATTAATTAATTATAAGTCTAAAATATAAAAATACTTAGGTTAATTAATTTCATGATTATTAATAATTAAAATAACCTAAGTCATGTTATTAAATTAATCATGTCATGTTCATTAATTTAATTTTAACATAAGATTATAAAAGAAAAATAATCTTAACATACACCGTGAACCGGATCTTGACTAAGAACCATGAACCGGACATGAAATCGACACCATACCCCGAACCAAATCGGTGTTACCCTTGTCTTGTTGCTGCCGTGGGACCCACACCAACCAAACAGGACCATATGGTCTCGGTGGTGGTCATGTAGCCAAACCGAGACCCTCTCGGGTTCGGTTTCGGCGCGGCCAAGAACAAACACCCCTAAAAGATTCCTTTTTGATTTATTCCAAATCCAATTCCATGTTAAATCTATGATTTAATTAGGTTTTTGAGAAAACATATCATGTTCATAATTATTTAAAAGATTAAATCAAAAGAAAAGGGTTAAAACGAATTACCGAATGCGTGGATCTAAGTATCGATGAACAAACACGAACACTAGTAACAAATCCAAGATCCAAGATCAATCAAACACCCCTTTGGTGTTGTTGAAGGTGGCGGCCAAAAAGAAAAGAAGGAGGAGGAGAAGTTTTAGGTTTTTGTGAAAATCCTCTGTAAGTGAAAATGAGTAGTGTTTTTCCCTTAACCCCCTTTTAGTGAAATTTTGATGGGCTTGGCCCATCTTTCTTCCTAATTTCGTGACATATGGGCCCACATGGGGTAACTCGATCATTTTCCGTGTCTAATTAATAAGTGTGTTCTCGTGTTCGTGTTTTACGTGTTTGTTCGTGTTTATTTGTGTTCGCGTTTTGTGTGTTCTCGTTAAATAATTACCGTGACCTAATATATTTATTTACGCTCGTAATAAATATATATACGTAATTAATAATAGTTCGTGATTTAATTACGTTCGTGATTTCATGATCGCATGTTCGTGATTAATTATTGTCAAATAATTATTGCGTGTTCGTGCGTAGTAAATACTTATCGTGTACTAACACGTACGTAATACGTAATATCCTAACACGTAATCGTAATCATGCTATAATAGGAAAGTTTTAATCTAGTACGTACGATCTTAAGGGTACTATTCATGATAAAAGCATGCGGGTTTTACAGGAAGAACCCGAGGTGGTGGTCGAAAAGGAGCATGTCCCAATCCCATAAAGTACCACTCATACAACACCTACAGTTGAACCATTACCAACATTGGAACCCGAGATTCCAAAGGCTATGCCTATGCCTCAACCCACACCACCTTTTCCCTATCCATCGAGACTTAGAAAGGAGAAACGTCAAGAGCGCGACAATACCAATATGAGCTTTTTATGAAAATGTTTTGTGATTTGCACTTTAATGTGAGTTTCGCCGATGCTTTGGTCATGATGCCTCTATTTGCCGCTAACTTTAAGAGTATGTTGAACAACAAGGAGAAATTGCATCAATTGTCTAGTTGTTCATCGGTTTATCTTAATCGCATACCTCAAAAAGTCGGTGATCCCGGTAAATTCTTGATCCCTTATGCAATCCAAGATATGGAAGAATGCTATGCCTTGGCCGATCTTGGTGCTAGCAATAACTTGATGCCACTTGCAATCTTCAAGTCGCTCAATCTTCCTAATCTTACTCCTTCACTAATGTCTATCGAGTTGGCCGACCATTCCACGATTCCCGCATGTGGATTGGCGGAAGACGTTTTTGTGAAAGTGGGAAAGTTCTATTATCCGGTAGACTTTATCGTCGTCGATATTCCCACGGATCCTCAAGTTCCTCTCATTTTAAGTCGATCGTTTTTAGATACGTCTATGGCTTTGATCGATGTGCATGCTAGAAAGATCACCTTACGTTTCAACAACGAGGAACTTGTTATAAACGCAACTCAAAACTCTCAAATTTCTCATGTTTATTCCATTGCAACCATAAACCTCGTTGATATGATTGACGTTGTTTGCGAGGAATTTTCCCAAGAAGTTCTAGGTTTTGGTGATGATGAAAATAGTGGCAATCCCACTATGTTAGATCCCATTCTTGATAACTCGACACCAACCTTCACTCTATTTGAAGGTGGTGGTTTTACGTTGGAAGAATTCGATGTTCCACGTACTCGTAACGAAGACCTCGACAATGATGAGGACTTCTCGATTATCAAGGATTTTCTTAACGATTTCCCATTTCCTCCACCCGAGGAGGTTATGAGTATCGAGCCCAAATCTTCAATTGAGGAACCACCTATCCTCGAGTTGAAAGATTTACCTCCTCATCTCGAATATGTCTTTTTGGAGGAGGGCGACAAGTTGCCGGTTATTATTCCGAAAGAACTTTCGGATGATGAAAAAACCGCACTTGTCGATGTTCTAAAGGATCACAAAGGGGCAATTGCGTGGAAGTTATCCGACATTAAGGGAATCGATCCCAAATTTTGTACCCACAAAATCTTAATGGAGGAGGATTACAAGCCCACAATCCAATGTCAAAGGAGGGTGAACCCCAAAATTCACGACGTCATCAAAAAGGAAGTCCTAAAACACCTTGACGCGAGAATGATTTATCCTATTTCCGATAGCCCTTGGGTGAGTCCTATTCATTGTGTCCCTAAGAAGGAAGGAATGACCGTTGTGCCAAACGATGCCAACGAGTTAATTCCCACTAGACTCGTGACCGGATGGAGAATGTGCATTGACTAACGTAAGTTGAATGAAGCCATCGAAAAGGCCATTTTCCCTTGCCCTTCATGGACCAAATGTTGGAGCGACTTGCGGGAAACGATTTCTATTGCTTTTTAGGTGGTTTTTCGGGTTACTTCCAAATCCCCATCGATCCTCGTGATCAAGAAAAAACTACGTTTACGTGTCCATATGGAACGTTTGCCTATCGTAGAATGCCATTCGGACTTTGTAATGCACCGGGAACCTTTCAAAGGTGCATGATGGCTATTTTTCATGACATGATCGAGAAGACGATGGAAGTCTTCATGGATGAATTTTCCGTGTTTGGTTGTTCGTTCACTTCGTGTTTGTCGAATCTTGAGAGAATGTTGAAGCGTTGTGAGGAAACCAACCTTGTGCTTAATTGGGAAAAATGTCATTTTATGGTTAAAAGTGGAATCGTCTTAGGGCACAACGTTTCGAAAGCGGGGATTGAGGTAGATCAAGCTAAGGTAGACGTCATCGCCAAATTACCTCATCCCAAAATCGTTAAAGGAGTTAGGAGTTTCCTAGGCCACGCGGGCTTTTATCGTCGATTCATCAAGGATTTTTCAAAGATCTCTCGACCTATTACACATCTTCTTGAAAACGAGGCACGTTTTGTCTTTGACAAAGATTGTGTACGAGCCTTTGAAATCCTTAAGAGGAAACTTACCGAAGCTCCCATTCTTGTTGCTCCCAATTAGAACCTCCCCTTTGAGCTCATGTGTGACGCTAGTGACTATGGTATTGGGGCCGTATTGGGGAAACGTCATGAAAAGCATTTCTTGCCTATTCACTATGCTAGCAAGACGATGACCGAGGCTCAACTAAAATACACTACAACGGAAAAGGAGTTCCTTGCCGTGGTGTATGCATTTGAGTAATTCCGACCTTATCTCGTCTTGACGAAATGCATAGTGTATACGGATCATTCGGCTATCAAGTATCTTATGGCTAAACAAGATGCAAAGCCGAGATTACTTCGTTGGATTCTCCTCCTTCAAGAATTTGATCACAAAATCGTTGACAAAAAAGGAGCCGAGAATCTAGCGGCCGATCATCTTTATCGTTTGGAAGATCCTCACCAAAGTGTTTACGAGCCCAAGGAAATCACCGAAACATTTCCGCTCGAGACACTTGGTGTAGTGAATTCTAAGCTTGTTTCTTCCACCCCATGGTTTGCGGACATCGAAAATTACCATGCGGGCAACTTCATCATCAAGGGTATGACGACTCAAGAAAAACAAAAATTCTTTTGTGACGTCAAGTTCTACTTTTGGAACGACCCTTACTTGTTTCAAACTTGTGTGGATCAAATTATTCGACGTTGTGTCTTTGGTACCGAAGCTTCTAATATCCTTAGAGCTTGTCACGAGGGACCCACGGGTGGTCACCATGGTGTTAACCTCACGGCTAAGAAGGTTTTTGATGCCGGTTTCTTTTGGCCTACTATTTACCGAGATGCACATGAGCTTGTGAAGTCGTGCGACTCATGCCAACGACAAGGAAAAGCCTCACAGAAAGATGAAATGCCACAAAATATCATTGTGTGTGAGATCTTTGATGTTTGGGGCATTGACTTTATGGGAACGTTCCCATCATCTCGTGGTAATAAGTACATCCTTGTCGCCGTTGACTACCTATCTAAGTGGGTGGAAGCTAAGGCTTTGCCCACCAATGATGCTCGTGTGGTAGTCAAGTTTTTGAAAAGCTTGTTTTCTCGGTTTGGAACCCCTCGTGCGATCATAAGCGATCGTGGAACCCATTTTTGTAACGACCAATTCGAAAGGGTCCTAAGGAAATATGGGGTTACACATCGTCTTTCTATGGCTTATCACCCACAAACGAGTGGGCAAGTCAAGGTTTCAAACCGAGCGTTGAAGAGGATCTTGGAGAGATCCATTGCGGAAAACCGACAATCTTGGTCGGATAAGTTGGACGATGCTTTATGGGCTTTTAGGACCGCTCATAAGACGCCCATTGGGTGCACTCCTTATAAGCTAGTGTATGGGAAGAATTTTCACTTGCCAATTGAACTCAACACAAGGCTTATTGGGCCCTAAAGCATTGTAATGATGACATGGAGACCGCGGGAAAACACCGGAAAATGCAATTAAATGAATTGGATGAATTAAGGGATATTGCTTACGAAAATTCATTGATTTATAAAGAAAAGGCTAAAAAGTTGCATGATTCAAAAATTAAAAACCGGGTTTTTAACATTGGGGATCAAGTTTTGCTTTTTAATTCTCGTTTGAAAATCTTTTCCGGTAAGTTTAAATCCCGTTGGTTCGGTCCATTCACCGTGACTCAAGTTTTTCCATATGGGACCATCGAGCTAGCTCAAAATTATGGCCCCAATTTCAAGGTGAATGGACATAGGTTGAAGCACTACTTTGGTGGGGAAGTTCCATCCTTGAACAACCTCGACCAAATCACTTTCCCCAATGATAATTAGTATTGAGGGGATCGAGTCGAGCTCATGACTCGCTAATAAAAAATGAGGTGCCTCGTGGGGGAGTCCCATGCTTATTCTATGTACATATTATTGCTTTCTAATGTAGTAACGTGTGGGGATTTGTGCCCTTCCAACCTTTGATCCGTGGTTGTTTGTGAATTGTGGATTTTAGATGATCATTATCTTCACGATTGGAGCCTCTCGTGTTCGTTTTATGGGAGCACTCGATCGTTTGCTTTGAAGACTTTCTCAATATCCATGATATATCCTTTGATGTTGTAACCTTAGGTTTATAGCACACTTCACAAACGGCTTTAAATTTAACGGTTACACCCTTTCCATGCTAGATTAGGCATTTTACTACGTCTCTAGTATGGGGTGTTTGCACCCCTAGACTCGAAACATTGAGGACAATATTTAACTTTAGTATGGGGGGGGTGAATAGATACTTGCCTTGCCAAACCTTCACGCTTACCAAAGTTTATCTTTTTGTTTATCGTTTTGTTGCAAAATAAGGCTAAAAATGGCCAAATTTTAAATTTTTTCTCATATTTTATAAGTGTTTGAAGACACGAATGTAGGTTTTCCGATGGCAAGAATGAGAGTAATTTTTGACTCGACCGTGAGTGTAGAGCACTTAGCTTCGATTTCTTTACTTCACATTAGGCTGTCTCTTAAATGAGGACGAGATATGATAGGGTAATTATAAGTTACTATGCTAAACGTAGAGTACTTGTATTCTTTCAAAAACTCATGTGTTCTTGTTGTTTGCTTATTCTCCCTTCGCATGTAAATATTTTTTGCTTAATAAATATTGACTTAGTGATTTAGTCTTTATTGTTGGATTTCTAGTCTTTTCTAGTAGCTTCCGTGTAATTAAATTGGGAAAACATTAAGGTATCGCCAGCGTCACGGTTTTGAAGTATTGGCACCCGAATAATCAAAAGCTTCACCCAGTAATAAGATTTCAAGTGCTCACCTAAATCAAGCAAACAATTTGAAGCTCACAAGGCCGAAAAATCTATGCAAAATTGAAAGTGAATCAAGCCTTAATCTTTGAAGCTTTAAAGATCCAAAATTCGCCTTAGCGTGAGGATATACGTCTTTGGCTAATAAAACCACCGATGAGGTGGATAATAAAAGGCAAGGCTAGACCGAAGTCATAATAAAAGCGTCATGGCGAAGTTGAATAAAAGATGGAAGTAAACCTATGATAATAAGGCCCTTCCGTTAGGGGGCGTATAAAAGTCTTGGTAATAAGTCTCATGTTCAAGACCGTTATAAAACCGTGTTTATCGATCCTTCTTGTTGACTTAATTTTTTGACATCGTTGTCTATTAGAAGGGGTTATTGAATTGATGGTCTTGGTTACACCGTTAGGACTCTATTTTTAGACCTAAATCTCTATTATCGCATAAGTCAAACAATGTATCCTCGTGAAATATTCAAGACATAATAAAATATAAGAGATACAACTTAGGAAAATGGGAGGATAAGTACGTGATTAGGGCATATGAGTAGTGTTAGCATTACCAACTTATAATAACAATAATCTCGTTGCACGCTTGGCATGGAATTGGGGTGAAAATCGAGGACGATGAAATTATTTCTAACGAAGCATTCACGTGTTCTTATTCTATGAACCTAAACGTCCCATTTTGCGATGAAAATCATACATTATGTCTAAAACGTAAGTAGTAGCAATAGTAGTAGTGTATCTAGTTTATCATTCAATAAAGTGAATAAAAATGAATTTTGGATGTGCTACGATACTTTATTCTAGCATTGCGTGAGGGCACGACAATGGTTTAGTATGAGGGAGTGATGAGACTCCTTTTATACATAGTCTCATCGTCCAAAAAGGGCTTTAAATGCATAAAATATCATAAAAATACCCAAATATATGCTTGTGTTTGTTGCTTGTATAATTTAGGTACGGATATTGAGAAAATGACAAAAGATCACAAGAATCATGCAAAAACGAACACGGGAATCGAAGCCACACATTGAACGAAGCCCTAACGAAGATTTTCCAAAGAAAACCCTTGAAGATTTGAAGATTTATGAAGAAGGGTCCTCCAATATTGAAATTGACACTTTATACCCTTGTATCCTCATAATTACAAGTTTGGTCCCCTAAAGTTTGTCAATATTGCAAAAAGGGCCCTCCACTTTGAAGAATTGGCAATTTTAGTCCCTCAACAAAACTAAAATGTCAATATTAATCCTCCTTAAAGTCAAACATACCATGAAGGACTTCAAGTTACAAGAAATTACAAGTTTGGTCCTTTAAAAATGACAAAATTACCAAAAGGACCCTCAACTTTGAAGAAATGGCAAAAATGGTCCCTCATTAATCATGACTTGGCAATTTCAGTCCTCCAAAAAGTCAAACAAACAAGTCAAGACCATTATCTATGAAGAAAATTCCAAATTAGTCCTTCAAGAATCAAGAATAGGCAAGAAATACCCCTGAAAATACTTTGGAAAAGTATTTGGGGAAAAAGTGTGAAAATGAAAACTTCAATAACAAAGGAAATGAAGTTTGGCCGGATTTATTTGCAAATGAAAGGATTATAAGAGATGGGGGGCTAATCTTGGCAGACAACAATTGTTACCTAGACCAATGAGTGGGTGACACATGTCCCACTCACACTCTCCACCAATCACAACTCACCATTACTCCACCTCACCCATCCACTAAACCCGGTTTAATACTTGTTTAATCTTGGCGCCTTAACAAGAATTTAAATCCTAATCACCCCTAATCTGGATCAAACTAGCAACTATTCACCAAGAACACAATTTAGGGTTTTGTTATTTACTTATAATTAAACCTTAATATTGTGCAGATTAGTGATTAAGCATCCCTTAAACACATCCCAACCTTAATACTGGCCACCTCACCACTCACATGTCCCACACAAGATTCCCCTGCTGCAAAAAAGAAGAAACTACCAAAACTTGGCCAGTCATCCAACGTGTGTGATTCTAGCTTACTTTCTAAGCTCATTGTAAGCCATTGGATGCATTTTCACCATGCCAACTCCACAACAAAACAAGAATCAGTCACATGATCTTCAAATAAAGTGCAAATTTGGAACTTCCATAGTTAGGGTTTCACGTTTTTCAGCTTACCTAGTTCATTTGTATGCCTATATAAAGGCCTTAGGGTGCTTCATTTATACTTTGCTCTTGAATTTTCCTTTGTTCAAAATTCTGTAAATCCATATTCAATTTAATGAAATGTGTTTGAATCTTTGAAGAAAACTCAAGTGTCATTGTTGTTTACTGCTTATTATAGTTCTTGTTTAAGTAATCTTGAATCCTAAACCTGTTTTCAAAAGGAGTGTGCAAAAGTTTACACATTTTCCACTTTTCTTGATATTTTGCTAAGTCTTGTTCAAACCTTGGAATTCTTGGGCTATAAAGCTGATCATAGCATCCTGATATTGAGTTATCAAGGTGTGGTGAAGCCTATAACTTGGGGATAATCAAGTATGGGGAACTAAGGTTGCATTAATCAAGAATTTTTCATTTTTCTGATTTTTATATTGTGCTCTTAACCTTGTTGAATCTTAGCAGGCTTTATTGTGGAAGCTTGTGCTAGTTCTTGCTAGCACATAAGCTCAAAATTCATAGGTGTGGATGTACATCCATGAGGTTTGCACCCTTAATCTCAAAATCTGATAAAATATTGGATATTTGTGATATTTGTGTGTTGCTTGTGTTCTTGTGAAATTTGTGGCTTAATCTTGTTCTAATGTGCATATCTCATCTGTTATTGTGTTGATTTCGGCTTGGGTAACCTTGGAATGCACTTTTGATTTGAAAAGTTAAAAGGGTGTTTAGGATTACCTGTTTTGAATCATTGAGTGTTATTGTGTTGTTGAAAAGTGTTGTTTGTGCTTGTTATCTGTTATTGGCTTGGTTGAGTGCTATTTGCTGCAAGTTTTTGGGTTTAAACCCTTGAATCAAAGATTGTGCTACAACTTATTAAGTTTGACTGTTTTTGACCTAAAATTTTGGGAATACTTAGAGTATATGCATGTTTAGGGATATAAGCTGTTAAATCAAAGTTATCATAACATATCTTAGAGATCTGAGTGTTTGAATTTGGCTTGTTGGTCAATTGCATCAGCAAAGTAAAAATCTGCTTTGTTAGTGTTCATCAGTAACCTGTTTGTGCTTGAATCTTGATTTGGGCTTTGAACCATTGCATGAAACCTGTTTAAACTTTTTCATATAAGTTTATTATAGCTTTTGTATGCTTTTGGTGAAATTTGGTTGGTTGAAATTTGCTAAACCAGCTTATAAGTTCATAACTGCTTATTGTTCAAAGTCTAGTGCATGTCTGGTGATTAATTGAATTAACTGTACTAATTGGCTGATTGTGATTGTGATTTCTTTGTGATTATTGACTCCTTATGATCCACTGATCATTTGGGTGCCTTTGTGAAACTTGAATCTCCAAAAAAGTCACTAAAGACAAAAAGTCAAATAAGTCAAGCAGTGGAAACTTTTCCCACTACTCAGACATCAAAACTAGCCCCTGCTAGTGTTAATTTGCATTCAGCTTATTAATAAGCCATATTGGCTTATCCAAACCTGCAACAACTTATTTTTTGTGATCAATCTTCCTCATTTGACCCATTTGTTTGAACTGGAGCTTATTAGACTTTGACTTTGACTTTTTGCTAGAAAACTCATAAAGTTGACTTTTAAAGAAGTGCTTATTTGCTTATTTCAGCTTATTGAGTGAATTTATTTAAAAACTTTTTGTTGATTAAGCTTAGTTAAGTCATTTAAAAGCTTTAGAAACTTGAATCAGCTCTTGGGATAGCCTAGAACTCGAAAACGACTATTTTGTCGTTTTATGTAGATTGCTTATTGCATTTTCAGGCTTATTCCTTGGACTTTTTTCAAATTTCTTTTTACAGAAGTCTTAAGTAACTCAAAAGAAGCTTGTGTGTCTAATTTGAGCTTATGGCAACAACCTATAGCTTAATGGGCCAAAAAGCCCATTAAGAATAAGCTGTTTGATATAAGCCAGCTTATTTTACATTTTCAGCTTTTGGGCCTTTAAAAAATTGTGTTCAGAGTCAAATTTTGAGTCAGATAGGAGCTTTTGGGCCATTTTTATAAACATTTTTCTTATTGGGCTTATTTTGGCCCAATAAGGGTCTGTTTTGGTCTTTGGCCCATTTGAAGGCCCATTAGGGGTATTTTGTAATTCAACTTCATTTCTGTGTTTCTTAGGTTAAATTAAGCTAGTTTGCAAGTTGTTAGAATTTTTTACAAATTTTGGATTTTTAATATTATTTTATTATTATTTTATTATTAAAAATTAAAATTAAGATTTTTCAAGTTTTTATATTTTTCTTGGGTTAAATACATTAAGTTAGGAATTTTACAACTTTTAGAATATTTTATTGTCCTTAGATAAATTTTTATAATTATTTTAAGTTTTAAGAGTTTTTAATTGTTTTTAAATAGCTTTAATTAATTTTAAAATTTTCAAAAATAGTTTTAAATTAAGTTAGGTTATTTTAGAGGTTTACAATTGAAAAAATCTCATTTTAGGCTTTTTGTTAATTAAATTGATTTTTAGGGCTTTAATTAGCATTAAAAAATTAATACTTAATTAAATAAAAGGTTTGGGTGATTTTTGATTTTTGGTAAACTCTAATCACATTATTTAGGATTTATTGCAATTTTCTAGGAATTTTTAGAGTAAATTTTTAATTTTGTTACTTTTTACGGTTTTACGTGTACGACCCTTTCGTCTTAGTTTAATTCGTCATCGTAACCGTCATCCTCTTCTTATCTCATTTCTATTTTATTTTCTCATAATCATAGAATCACATAATTAATCATCTCTCTAAACAACACACTAGCCTCCGTGGGAAACGAACTTGAACCACATTGGTCATAAGTGCTTGGTTTTCCTAAATCGACACTTAATACTTCCACTATTTTACGCTCTTTTCCTAAAGGGTAGTAAAAAGGCTACATCAAGAACACTAAAATATTTTAACATAAATCTGAAATCACAACATAAGGGTCCACTTTCACTTCACCTTATGTTGTGTTCCAAGTTTCTGGAAATCCTATGAAATCACTTTCCTAATGAAAACCAAACTGTGAAACAAAAACTTTTATGAAACCACTTAACTAAATTGCAACGAAAATAAACTTTTACACTAAATGGGAACTCAGAAATTGATTAATCCTTTCATTTTCATTAATAAAATTAAAGTCTTACAAAAACTGGAACAAAACCAAATGAGGTACAATCCACCTCATTTATACTACTGGTTGGACCATTCTAGAACTCTTAATAAAAAATACAATAGCTGAAACCCTAATACAAGTCTTTCCAGTTTTGCCCTTGGTCTTCAATCTTGAACTTCAGTCAAAGTTGGTATCATGTGATGCCAGTTGGAATGAAGCAATCTCAGCTGTTGATATACTCCTTAGGACCCAAGTTTTGTTGAGAACCCTTGGTTTGGTCGGGTTTTGGGAAAAAGGGGACAAGGACGTGAGCATGGGAGGGTCCCAAGGCTCACATGGGGGTGTTGGGGTCACATTTTTGGTGTGGGATGGGTTTGTAGTGTTGGTAATTAGGGATCTGGAAGGAATCAGATAAAACCCCTTTGTTTTTGGCGAATTTGTTCCTGGGTTTAATTAGGGTTTATGAGGGGATTAAGGGTTAGCAGGTTGGGTTTTGATCAGTTTTGGGGGATTTGTAATTTAAAAAGGGTGTTAGGAGGGAAAAAGTAATAAACTGATTAATCACTTTATTAATGTGATGGTGGAGTGTGACGTGGAATGGGGGAAGAATGTGATTGGAGGATTTTTGGTAGTGGGTGACGTGGCGGGTAGGGAGTGGTGGAATAGGGTTTGGATGTCTGGGAAAAAGAGGTCCCTATATTCCCATTTACTTGCTGAATAAAGTTTTAACAGCCCATAAATAAAAATCCTTTACAAACCAAGTTTTTATTTTCATACATTGGCCACAAAATCTTTCTTAAACATGAACCAAGGGCTTTAAGTGTAATTTATTCATTCTTCAAGGGCTAAACATGTACATTCTTGTCAATTAAGGGACCCAATGTGTATTTTTGAGTTTTACAAGGGTTTAAATTGACAAGTCTTCAAAAGTTGAAGGACCAATCTTGCCAAATCTTCAAACTTCAAGGATTTGAATGGAAATTCATGATTCGGGTCCGGTTCTTTGTGCGGCTTCTTTTCCCGTGTTCGTTTTTGCTTGATTCTTGTAATATTTTGGTGAATTCACGATATCCGTACCTAAAATACACAATGAATAAACACAAGCATATATTTGGGTATTTTGATGATATTTTAAGCGTTTTAAGCCCAATTTGGACGATGATACTATGTATAATTGTAGTCTCATCACTCCCCCATACTAAACCATTGTCGTGTCCCCACGTAATGCTAGAATTAAGTATCGTAGCACTTCCAGAATTCATTTTATGATGACATTTATTGAAGACATAAATTTAAATAAAATACTACACGTGTTTTTGACATAATGTATTATTTTCATCACGACAAAGTGACTTTTAGGATCATAGAACAAGAACACGTGAATGCTTCGTTAGAAATAATTTCGTCGTCCTCGATTTTCACCCAATTCCATGCTAAGCGTGTAACGAGATCATTGTTATTATAAGTTAGCAACACAATCATATCTCATGAGTCTTAATTACACACCTAAACTCCCTTATTCCTACTTGGTATCTCTTATATTTTATTTTGTCTTAATAATCACGAGGATACATCATTGACTTATGCGTGAATAGAGATTAAGTCTAAAAATAGAGACTTAACGGTGTAACCAAAATCATTAAATTAATAATTCACCCTAATAGACAACGATCTCAAAAAATTAAGTCAATAAGAAGGATCATTAAACACGATTTTATAACGGTTTTGAACATGAGACTTATTACCAAGACTTTTATACACCCCCTAACGGAAGGGCCTTATTATCATAGGTTTACCTCCATCTTTTTTCAACTCCGCCATGGAGCTTTTATTATGACTTTGGTCTTGCCTTGCCTTTTATTATCCGCCATCATCGGTGGTTTTATTATGGCCAAAGACGTATATCCTCACGCTAAAGCAAATTTTGGATCTTTAAAGCTTCAAAGATTAAGGCTTGATTCACTTTCAATTTGGGCATAGATTTTCGGCCTTGTGAGCTTCAAATTTTTGCTTAATTTAGGTGAGCACTTGAAATCTTATTATTCGGTGAAGCTTTCGATTATTCGGGTGTCAATACTTCAAAACCGTGACGCTGGCGATACCTTAATGTTTTCACAATTTAATTACATGGAAGCTACTAAAACAAATTAGAAACCAACAATAGTGACTAAACCGCTAAATCAATATTTATTAACAATTTATTATCAAAAGCGTGGGGAGAATAAGCTAATAATTACTACGCATAAGATCGTGAAAGATTACAAGACTTATAAATAACTCTATCATTTCGCGTCCTCATTTAAGAGACTTAGACTAAAAAGTTAAGGAATCGTAGCTAAGTGCTCAACACGCACGGTCGAGTCAAAAATTACTCTTATTCTCACCAACGGAAAATCTACATTCGTGTCTTAAACACTTATGAAAAATAAGAAAAATTTTAAAATTTGGCCATTTTTAGCCTTATTTTGCAACAAAACGATAACAAAAAGATGAAATTTGGATTGCGTGGTGACGTGAGCAAGGTGAAGTATCTACTCACCCCCCCCCCCATACTAAAACTAAACATTGTCCTCAATGTTTCGATTCTAGGGGTGAAAACACCCCCATACTAGAGACGAAGTCGAATGCTTAATCTCGAGCATGGAAAGGGTAAAACGAATAACCTATAAGCCGTTTATGAATTATGCTAATAAGATAAACGTTAGAACATAAAAGGATATCATCGGATATCGGAATCTCCAAAGGCAACGATCGAAGCTTGAGTGACCCGTAAAACGAACACGAGAGGCTTCAATGATGTCGATGAACCTAAAAAATCACAATCACAAACAACCACGAAACAAAGGTTGGAAGAGCACAAGTCCCCTCGTTACGTTAACTAAGAAAGCGATAATATTTACAAGGATAAGCATGAGAATCCCCCACGAGGCACCTTGTTTTTGATAACCGAGTCAAAAGCTCGACTCGAATCCCCATAAATGTGATCATTTAGGGATAATCATGGTTTGGTCGTTTTTGATGGGGCTTACATGATAAACAATGCCCAAAAGTACATGGAGTACTTTAAAAAACCTGATACACGTATACCGGGGTCAAAGATAGCGTCCTCGTTTTCGGATGAATGACGAAACAACGCTACTTTAACCGATAGTGAAATCCCAAAGGGTAGAAGAAAAGAGATAAGAAGTAGAAAGGTGGGGCAATTGGTAAGTCAAACTCATGAGCTACTCGAGGTAGACTCACAGCAAGCAAATAGATAAGTTTTCCATTTATTGCATCGGTGGAAGACCGAGATTTCCCTTTACAAGCAATTCCGGGATCGTAAATCTCGTCCTCGGTGGAGAAATGTGAGGGAACATAAGGGGCTTCCCCCACACTAGATCCACACCAACCGTCGTCAAAAGGAGTAGACGAGGTGGTAGCACTCAAACAACGATGTGATGACGGAGTTAAACTTGTAGAAAAATCTTTTAAAACATTTTTAAAATCTTTTCCTTTTTCATCGTTTAAAAACTCTCTATGAAAACCCGATTTGATAATGTCAAAAATATTTGACGTGTCAAATTTAAAATTAGTCGCGCTAAAAATCCTTACATTTAAGTCATTGTTAGGGGGTGGTGGATTATATAAGTTCTCAAAACGTCGATCAATAAAGAACACCGCCCCCTCGGGGTCTACATATTCATCATCCTCATGAACGTCGATCTCATCGATTTCCTCATCAAAGATAGGCTTGTCAAACCAAGGTTTGTCATTCCCCTCTTTTAGTCTCTTAGAAACTCTCTCGAAAAGATCACGATCAAGCACGAAACCGTCATCCTTTTGTGGGGATTGTTGATAAGTTAAATCCTCACGAATGTGGTAAACGTAATTCTCATTTGAGGAGTGTTGATTAGGTAACTCCTCGAGAATTGTATTTTTGGTCATGTGAGTTGGTTCGTCATCGAAAATAAGACGTTCCAACTCAATTAGTTCATCCTCGATTTTGGAAAGATCGACCTCACTCGTAGGTGGAAGTGGAGGCAAAAGAGCTAGCTCTCGTTCAATGATTTCCTCAATCTCGGGATCAAACTCGTAATCATCGTACTTCACACATTTCTTTTTAGGAGAATAAAAAATTGCATGTGGATTTCGAAGTACGCGATCAACTCGGCAAAATCGCCATCGTCATCGTCAAAGAAAGAGTCGATGTGAGCACTCACAACCATGGTCTTACAAGTCGAATGACTATGCTTAGGTGACTTTTCTATGACGAGAGGATCGATGTCGATAAAACCTTTCGCCTCAACGGGTGTTGGGCTAGGAAAAGGAGGCACTTCGATGGAGTTAGAAGTTGAAGCCACAAAGACGTGGTCCTTCGAAGGTGGTGAAGACGCGTCCATTTTTGTCATTGTCGTGATGGCACTAACGTCGTCCTTTGGAATTGGTATTTCACTTGTTTCATCGAATACATCCCAAAGTGATTTTTCATTCATAAATTTACACATACCCTTTTGAATTAGGTACACGTATTCTTTATCATTAAAATCATCATCTTTAAAACCGTTCTTCTTAATTTTTTCAAAACATGCATTAAGCCTCATTCTTTCCGCTAAAGTGAACATTTTGAAATCATTAAGTTTAGAAACATTAGGTTTTGAAACCTCGGTTTTTTCATTATCATTAAACACTTAGGATTTACTCGTGAAAAAGTCCCCCCCCCCCTATATCTCATAGTAAGTCTCCCCTCGTGAACGTCGATTACGGTTCGAGCCGTTGATAAAAATGGCCGGCCTAAAATAATGGGACATTTAGGGTCACACTCGTAATCGGATATAACGAAATCCGCGAGAAAAACAAACTTTCCAACTTTAACATAGACATCCTCGGCTATTCCAATTGGTATAAGTGGCGTATAATTTGCAAGCTCGATAGTCATGTTCGTGGGGGTAAGATTAGGCAATCTCATCAATTTCCAAAGAGAATGAGGCATGAGATTGATGCTAGCACCTAAATCGGCAAGGGCTAAACATCCCTCAATCTCGGAAAAATCACAAGGTAGTAGAAATTGGCCCGGATCCTCTTCCTTTCTCGGCATTCGCCTTTTTGAGTTTTTAAGAAGGATCGATGCACAAGTTTCTTCAAGGGTTACTTTGGTTAGGTCGATAAAACTCTTTTTTTGAACCGTGGATGGAATCTGAGGTACACGAGGGTGTGCACTCTTTTCCTTGGTCACCACGTTCACCCCCATCGACTTTAGAACAATAAGACGTCTTAGAAGTCGAGGGTTGAGAAGAAGGAACAACTCCAAATCCATCAAGGTTAGGGGTAATCACCCGACCTTTCTCACGAGACGAGGCGGCTTTACATTGTTCCTTCGGATTTGAAACGGTGTCACAAGGTAACGAACTCGATGAAGCACCCGAGGACTTGTTCATAATGGCCGAAAACATCTTTTTAATGTCAATTTGTCCTTGCTCAATCTTCGTGTTTTGAAGTTTCAAAGTATTGGAAAAGTCGTTTTTCAAAGTACCAATTTCTCCCTCTAATCGTCTCATATTAGCCTCATTTGTTTTCATGTAATTTTGAAAATCGTTTGACGAACTATTTTGATTAGCATTAAAGTTCCCTTGGTTTTGATTACCACTTGAAAAATTGTTTCCTTGATTGTTGTTGTTATCTCGGTTTTGCCAATTCAAATTACGACCTTGATTATAACCTTGATTTTGATTCGAAAAATTTCCTTGTTGATTATTTCCTTGAAAATTGTTTCGGTTTTGATTAAAATTGTTGCCTTGGTTATAATTGCCTTGTTGTGATGGACACGCGTTATTTTTATTTTGAAAATTGTTGTTTCCATTTAACACACTCACATTCGACGTTTGGCCATCCGTAGCCGCACACTCGTAATAGTTATGAGGTCCACCACAAAACGTACACGATGTCTCAACCGCTTTCACCGTAGCGAGAGCGTCTTTCTTTGCATTTCGACGAGAAAAGACGTAAACACATTCGTTAGCTTGTCGACTTTCGCATCAACCCTCTCAATGTCACGATTAGAATTACTAATATTGGCGACATTGGCAACACTCGATGCGTTGTGGAGTTGGTAAACCTTGGATCGATTTTCGATAATCATCAATGCATCTTTCGGAGTCTTACACAAAAAGTTGCCACCGGCGGCGGAATTCAACGAATCTTGTTCTTGAAAATTAAGACCTTTGTAAAACGTATCGATTTGGTGCAACTCGAAAAAACCATGGTGAGGACATTACCTAAGAAATTCCTTAAAACGATCCCACGCGTCTCTAATTCATTCGGTTTTTGCTCAAATTTCGTAATTTCATTTTTGAAAAACATCGTCTTAGACGGTGGGAAAAAATGATTAACGAATTTGGAAACGAGATCCTTCCACGTAATTATCGAATTAGGTAGCTCTTTCTCGTACCAATCCTTGGCGGCACCATCGAGCGAGTACGAAAAAGCATAATCTTGACGACATCGGCGTCGACGTTCTTAAACTTGCTCGTGGCTAAAAGACGATCAAAATTTCGAATGTGGTCGTGAGGATTATCGGCTTCATGACCTCGAAACTTCGTAGCTTGTATCAACGAAAGCATTCCGCTCTTAATCTCAAAATTCTCCGCTTCGATAGCGGGAATTACGATCGCGTCTCCATAACCCTGGTGGGCGCTTGGAGCAATTCCATCATCGAACGATTGTCGGCCAGCTCGTCTAAGGTTTCTTCAACAACGATATTAGGAACGTCGGTTTCTAAGTCTCGTCTACGTCGTCGATTCCTTCGATTATGATTGCGTCGATTCGAAGCGTCGCTAGAACTAGAATAATCCTTCGATCGAGTGCGCATGCACTAAGCGTAGAATGGGGGTAGCAAAGAAGATTCCTTTTGGGGTTTTTTTATTTTTCACTTTTTTTTGTTTTTGATTGTTTTCAAAAAAATTTGGATTTTTGTGTATTACGTAGACACAAATCTACAAATCTCTCCTCGAATCGAATTCTCAATTAAAGGAGCCTCAAAGAATGAAAACGATCACGTGGAGTGAACGCCTTCGATGACTTTAGAACGTTGGTGGAACACTAAAACGTTCAAGAGGGTTTAATCTTGAAAACACAAGCAAATATATATGATACGTAGATAATACTTGGGCGGCAAACCCTCGATTAGCCCTCTTTCTCAAAACACGCACAAGCAAGCGGGGGAAACGAGGTGGCGCTAAGCACTTAAGAGCCTTTTTCCCTTAGGTCGTGAAATACAACCGCCTTATACCCACCTTATAGTTGTGTTAATTGAAATTAAGCCTCACGAAAGTATTTATCTATTTTGCCTTTAAACTTTTGCTTTAGATTCGAATACAATGATCGAGTGATGAAATCCCGAATCAAGGTTGCGTTTTCACGCTTTTGGAGTACTTGTATATTTATTGTTCTATGTAAGTACAATATAGTATTTGTATATTCACAAGAAAAATGAAAACGATAATGGGATATATACAACATAGTAAAATGATTGTTGTGTGTTTAATTTAGGAAAATTAAACACGATTTATTTGGATACTATAATATAATAGAGAAAATTAACAAATATGAGTATGTACGTTATATACGCTTTCCAAAAATTGAAAAGCAAAAACGCACTACTCACACAAACACGATAGTAATAATGGCACACTAAAAACACCTCCCCGGCAGCGGCGCCAAAATGATTGATGTAGGAAAATCGTACACGTTTTAGAAAAAACGCGTATGTGGCAAGTATTAAGTAGTACGATTTAATTAAAAACCGTAAAACCAAATAAATGCGGGTTCATTCTCGAAGGAGGTGTGTGAATTAAGTGTGCCAATTATATAAAATCAAAGTTTGGATTAGTGTCGTTTTTGGTTTTAAGAGAGAAAAATTAAGACGAGCTACGACTATGATTACACTACGACGAATTGACATAAAACGCGAACGTAAATACGTACAACGTGACAAAATTAAAAATTAAACCTAAAAATTAATTAAAAATTAAAAATAAGTCTAAAATAATATAAATAAGAATAAAAATCTAATAAATAAGTTTTAAATCCTTTTACTAATTAAATATTCAATTTTAAATGCTAATTAAAGCCCTAAAATTAAATATAATTAAGAAAAAGCCCAAAATATTATTTTATTGAACTAATAACTCAGTTATATTTTTTAAATACTAAAAAGTATTTTTCCTAATTTTTAAATACTATTTTTCTATTTTTAAAAAGCTAAAAATAATTTTTAAACTAAAATAATGATTAAAAATATTAAAATAATGCTAAAATTAATTTGACTATTTGAAAAAGCCTGAATTATGTTACTTAACAGTAGAAAATTGAAAAAAGTTGAAAAAAAAACTTTTTTACACTAAAAGACAAAACAGAAAATAATTTAAAACTAATTAAACTTAAATTAATTCTAAAAATTACTTAAAAAGGGTGAACAGTAAACTTTTTTAAACTAAAAATCTTAAAATCTTTTCCTGAATCTAAGAAAATTTTTAAAACTAAAAAAGTATAAAATTTACACTAAAAGACAAAAACAGTTAATTAAAAACTAATTTAAGATGCAATTTAATCAAAAAATAGAAAATAAACAGTAACAGAAAAATAAATTAAATAAAAAATTCAGAAATAAAATAAGAAAAATAACAAAATTAAAATCAAGTAAAAACTCTTAAAAATGGTCACTAAAGACAAAATTATAAGGAACTGATGTTGACACTTGCTAACTTTTTGTCCTTATCCCCAAGAGTGGGAACTTTTACACTAGCAGGGGGAACTTTGTTCCCACTGCTCCTTATGGAAAACGGGTCTGGGTACTTATGTGCTTAGATCTTGAGTTTTGCTTGGTTTTAATTGGATCCAAAGGCACCCCCATAACCAGTTGGGTTGTGGGGAGTCAAGAGAATAATTAAAACAGCAAGTATAAGCCAAGAATTACACACAATGGGCCAAAGTCAGTCATTGCTCATCCGTAAAGTGGGGTCTGTGGGACTTTGCTGGTGCAATGTGCACTTGGGTGAGATTTAACAGGCCACAACTTGCACAAAACCTAACAAGAGCACAAATAACAAACTCACAAACCTATCTTAATCTATTATCTAACAATTGTCATGATTTGGTAGGAAAATTCACAAAATCAAAGCAGTGATGTATGCTTACTGATTTTTATCAAGTTTTAGCAAAAATGTAACATACAAATCCCTTTTAAATCCTATCAAACTATATATTGAACACAGGAAACAACTATAACCAATAACTCAAGTATGTTTAGCCTAGTTTCTTAGGTTTGTGTCACTCAAACCTATTTTAAACCCTAGACCCAAACAACCTTTAAGTTTTCTGAAATTGGAATTAACAAAGAACCTTGTGCAAAACTGACTAGATACTTAATCAAACTTCTGAAACATACATACTATGACATGAAAAAACATAAACAAACATCTATCATGCACTTTAACAGATTACCACAAAAAAATCATAAAACCACAAAATTTCTTAATTTGGGAGGGTTCAAGCTGCCTACCTTGTGGGACCTACTTCCAGGCCCCACAATGGCTTGTTGATGCCATCTCCTTGTTAAGCAAATGTGGAAAGAACTTGTGGAAGAAGCTGTTTGTGTAGAGATGCTGGTGGTGGTGGTGAATAAGCACACACACACCACCCAATATGTCTTGAAAAGAAACGGATGTACCTGCTAAGAAAGAACACAACAGGGGTGAAGTAATAACTTACTATCAAGTAACAAGCTGGCTTATTAATTAAGCAGCTTATGTCTTATAGCTTATGAAATCAATAAAAATGAAAACCAATTTTTGAATCCAAAACTTTGAAAAACCTGGAAACCAAATGTTTAGAAATCCTAAACTTTTGAAAGAACACTAAAAGATTTTAACATAAATCTGGAATCACAACATAAGGGTCCACTTTCACTTCACCTTATGTTGTGTTCCAAGTTTCTGGAAATCCTATGAAATCACTTTCCTAATGAAAACCAAACTGTGAAACAAAAACTTTTATGAAACCACTTAACTAAATTGCAACGAAAATAAACTTTTACACTAAATGGGAACTCAGAACATGTAAAAGATTAATCCTTTCATTTTCATTAATAAAATTAAAGTCTTACAAAAACTAGAACAAAACCAAATGAGGTACAATCCACCTCATTTATACTACTGGTTGGACCATTCTAGAACTATTAATAAAAAATACAATAGATGAAACCCTAATACAAGTCTTTCCAGTTTTGCCCTTGGTCTTCAATCTTGAACTTCAGTCAAAGTTGGTATCATGTGATGCCAGTTGGAATGAAGCAATCTCAGCTGTTGATATACTCCTTAGGACCCAAGTTTTGTTGAGAACCCTTGGTTTGGTCGGGTTTTGGGAAAAAAGGGACAAGGACGTGAGCAGGGGAGGGTCTCAGGGCTCACATGGGTGTGTTGGGGTCACATTTTTGGTGTGGGATGGGTTTGTAGTGTTGGTAATTAGGGATATAGAAGGAATCATATAAAACCCCTTTGTTTTTGGTGAATTTGTTCCTGGGTTTATGAGGGGATTAAGGGTTAGCAAGTTGGGTTTTGATTAGTTTTGGGGGATTAGTAATTTAAAAAGGGTGTTAGGAGGGAAAAATTAATAAACTGATTAATCAGTTTATTAATGTGATAGTGGAGTGTGACGTGGAGTGAGGGAAGAATGTGATTGGAGGATTTTTGGTAGTGGGTGACGTGGCGGGTAGGGAGTGGTGGAATAGGGTTTGGATGTTTGGGCAAAAGAGGTCCCTATATTCCCATTTACTTGCTGAATAAAGTTTTAACAGCCTATAAATAAGAACCCTTTACAAACCAAGTTTTTATTTTCATACATTGGCCACAAAATCTTTCTTAAACATGAACCATGGGCTTTAAGTGTAATTTCTTCATTCTTCAAGGGCTAAACATGTACATTCTTGTCAATTAAGGGACCCAATGTGTATTTTTGAGTTTTACAAGGGTTTAAATTGACAAGTCTTCAAAAGTTGAGGGACCAATCTTGCCAAATCTTCAAACTTTAAGGATTTGAACGGAAATTCATGATTCGGGTCCGGTTCTTTGTGCGGCTTCGTTTCCCGTGTTCGTTTTTGCTTGATTCTTGTAATCTTTTGGTGAATTCACGATATCCGTACCTAAAATACACAACGAACAAACACAAGCATATATTTGGGTATTCTGATGATATTTTAAGCGTTTTAAGCCTGATTTGGACGATGAGACTATGTATAATTGTAGTCTCGTCAACATAACATATTTACTTGCACTAACACAAAACACAAAGACGAAGTGGAAACACTAAAATTATTTGAAAAACACATAACGTCCTAATAGAAACCTAATTTCCGTATATAACTTCATTTTGAGGACGGTCAACCAGAATTAAGGATTCTTTGTATGGACCAACGATGAATGAGTCACGATTTCCTTGCATAGCTCCATGGTTTTTAATTGATTGCAAATTTTGGTTGTACACTTGCATAACTTTAAGAGACATTACTATGTTGACATTAGCATCAATTATTGGCTGTCCATGCCTAATAATTTTGGCAGATCATAATAGGGCATCACACGAGTGAATAGTAACGTAGTTGGATTAATAAAACCAGCATCATCAATTCCTAATAACCATGCACAAATAATCCTCACATCTCCATGAATGTAACTTCTAGAAATTACGAGGTTCCAAGATTAGTAGCATTGAAGTAATTGTTTCAAGAATGTTTTGTACATAAAATCGTTTAGCAAGCAAATCAAACGAGACGATTAAGTAAACTTTATCTGAAAAAATACCCCCAGGATTTAAAAATTCAGAGCCCACCCAAAAATTTTACCCCCAACCACCGCTTGCCCTGTCCGTTTTATTCAAATGCTATCACGTGGTAAACGATCAATAGGAATATTGGTCCATCTATTTGACCTTAGTGTAAACACATGAACGTACCATGGTCCCTGTGAGTATAGGGGTAGTTTATTTTCAAAAGGGTTGCGTCTAACGTTCTTGGATGAACACCAAAACCAAATATCATTTTTGGTGAACTGGGTTGAGACACAAAGTTTGGTAGAATAATAGAAACACACTTTTGTATTGAAGGGTTCCATAATACAAGAGCCATATCATCAGCAAATTCGAAGCACCATATACCTTCCGAAGTCGCTATTGGCCTAAGAGCATTTAAATTTAATTGAGAATGAATACGTGTGCAGATTCGATCATTATGCACCGCATACAAGTATCCATCATTACCTTGCTTATATTCCAAATATAAAAAAAAAGGATTTGTGGTGCGTGAACCATAACTACGTATGAAGTCCCTACCTTGTATCTCATAACGCCATCTCCTACAAACGTTGCGAAAACGAACTAAATCGTCAACACCAGACTTGAGCATTGTTTCTCTTTGAACTTCAAACGGTATATAATCAGACATAGTTAAATTATAAAAAATTTAGATATCACAATTTGGAAATAATCAAAATATTCTAAGAATTTATATTTTTGAAGTTGATTATTTAACTTAAAAACTGCATGAAAATAGCATGTTTTATTTTGACATTGACTAGACTAGTCACTGACAATTTACAATGTCTCATTTATTATTTCCCGAGCATGAAAATAGCATGGTTTATTCTGACATTGAGTTGACTAGTCACTGACAGTTTACAATGTCTCATTTATTATTTCATGAGTATGTAAATAGCATGGTTTATCCTGACATTGACTAGACTAGTCACTGACAATTTACAATGTCTCATTTATTATTTCCCGAGTATGAAAATAACATGGTTTATTCTGACATTGACTAGACTAGTCATTGACAATTTATAATGTATAATTTATTATTTCCCTTGGATGAAAATAGCATGTTTTATTCTGACATTGACTAGACTAGTCACTGACAATTTACAATGTCTCATTTATTATTTCCCGAGCATAAAAATAGCATGGTTTATTCTGACATTGACTAGACTAGTCACTGACAGTTTACAATGTCTCATTTATTATTTCCCGAGTATGTAAATAGCATGGTTTATCCTGACATTGACTAGACTAGTCACTGACAATTTACAATGTCTCATTTATTATTTCCCGAGCATGAAAATAGCATGGTTTATTCTGACATTGACTAGACTAGTCATTGACAATTTACAATGTCTCATTTATTATTTCCCCTGCATGAAAATAGCATGTTTTATTCTGACATTGACTAGACTAGTCACTGACAATTTACAATGTCTTATTTATTATTTCTCGAGCATGAAAATAGCATGTTTTATTCTGACATTGACTAGACTAGTCACTGACAATTTACAATGTCTCATTTATTATTTCCCGAGCCTGAAAATAGCATGGTTTATTCCGACATTGAGTTGACTAGTCACTGACAGTTTACAATGTCTCATTTATTATTTCACGAGTATGTAAATAGCATGGATTATCCTGACATTGACTAGACTAGTCACTAACAATTTACAATGTCTCATTTATTATTTCCCGAGCATGAAAATAGCATGGTTT
Organism: Glebionis coronaria; assembly: GCA_025667525.1. Classification (NCBI taxonomy): domain Eukaryota; kingdom Viridiplantae; phylum Streptophyta; class Magnoliopsida; order Asterales; family Asteraceae; genus Glebionis; species Glebionis coronaria. Next base: position 631,622,645 of record CM046875.1, on the reverse strand, counting down.
ATTCTGACATTGACTAGACTAGTCACTGACAGTTTACAATGTCTCATTTATTATTTCCCGAGTATGTAAATAGCATGGTTTATCCTGACATTGACTAGACTAGTCACTGACAATTTACAATGTCTCATTTATTATTTCTCGAGCATGAAAATAGCATGGTTTATTCTAACATTGACTAGACTAGTCACTAACAATTTACAATGTCTCATTTATATAACTAAATGGATCTATTTAAGTATCAACTTAAATTGTTTTTGGTAAACAAATCCACATAATCTTACTAGAAAAATAAAAAATGTCTGACTACATTCCCTTCGACATTCAAAGAGAAATCATGGTTAGGTTGCCTGTAGAATGTTTGTGCAGGTTTCGTCTTGTGTCTAAGCGATGGAAATCTTGCATTTATCGCCGAAGTTTTATTCGTCGGTTTGGCTCGCGTGAAGTTGATTATTGTAGTTTCATTTTACAATTTAAGGAAGCAGATGAAAGTGAAATGTACACGGTTGATGCTGACTTAACATTTACACCAACAAATTCACAATTTAATGATCCTGCTCTGAAGGTACTTGCAACGTAAGAGGGGATTTGGTGTTTTTTAGTTACCGATGATGTTGCACTTCTGTTATGGAACCCGTGTATGTCAAAGTCGGTAACCATATTGACACCATTCCAACAACTTGAACCTCCTGCTACCAAAAGAATATTTGGGTTTGGGGTGTATCCACCAACTCAAGATCCAACTATTGTCAAAATTAATTATGCTATAAGTGGTCAGGGTTCATGGTCTGTATCAGTGTTTAGAATGACTACCCGGTCATGGACCAATCTTGAATCTGTGTGTTTTCCTGATGCTACTATTAGAATTAAGAGGGGTAAAAAGGCGGTTGTTGATGGTAAAATATTTTGGACAGCTTGTGAAGAATACGTTTGTGATCAAGGTTATCTTCACAGAAGGTACGTGATCGTGTCATTTGATTTGCTTACTAATCAAATCTTAGTCCAAGATGTTCCTCAAGAAATCATAAATCACATTCCACTGCCATTCACGGTCACCCAATATGAAAACACTTTCGTCCTTGGTGGTAGTACAACTTGGGAACACGGTCGGAGTGCTATGGCATGTGATTTATTGTTGAACAGTGGAATTGTTAGTGTTGGTCCATTGCATTATTTTCTCCCTATGCCAATTGAACATAGGCCCAAAATTTTGGGATTCACAGACGATGATACCCCAATTTTTGAAACCAGTATTGGTCCCTACGGTGAACCCCACAGACTAGAAACATGGAAACATGATATGGGGATCTTTAATAACAACGAAGCTATTGAAGGAAGATCGGGTTCGTTTATGGTTGGCCTGTACAAGGAATCTTTATTCCTTCTAAACCATCCAATTAGTGAAGTAATTGCATAATGTGTTTTACCTTTATGTATTGTTTAAAAAGTTGTATTTCTATGTAATAGGCTATGTTATTTCAATTCTGTTTGAATCAAAAAAATAAATATTTCATATGAAATATTTATTTCGTAATGTAATTTTTTTAATGAAATATTTTATTTATTAATGTTTGCATGCAAAAAATAAATGTTTATCCTGACATTGATAAGACAAATCACTGGCATTATTGATGCTCTCTTTAAAACTTTCCCGAGTATCTTTTTAAATGGGAAATAACTGTTTATCCTGACATTGATTAGACAACTCATTGGCATTATTGATGCTCTCTTTAAAACTTTCCCGAGTATCTTTTTAAATGGGATATAAATTTTATCCTGACATTGATAAGACAAATCACTGGCATTATTGATGCTCTCTTTAAAACTTTCCCGAGTATCTTTTTAAATGGGAAATAAATGTTTATCCTGACATTGATTAGACAACTCACTGCCATTATTGATGCTCTCTTTAAAACTTTCCTGAGTATCTTTTTAAATGGGATATAAATGTTTATCCTGACACTGATTAAACCGTAACTTAAAAAATGTACTCAAAGCAAAAATCATTCAAATGTATAATTAACTTTCGCGATCAAGAACGTGGTGCTATGATGCGTGCAGATATGACGTACTCAATGTTACTTGATATGATATGCAAAAAGTTCAATTTGAATCCCGGTGAAAAAATACAATTTTCGGTCAAACTTTCTTCAATTGATAGTATGCTAGATATTACTGACGACAATGAGGTATCTTTTTTTGTTGAATGCGCTTGTTCTTCTCCTAACGAAATACCCAACTTGTATGTTCGTTTACAAAAAAAAATGTTCAATTTTTTCGATGATAACGATTTTCAAAACAAAGAATCACAAACTGATGAAGATTCAGAAAATGATATTGTAGATTATGGATATAAGCATGAGGCCAATTTTACAAAACTAGGATCTTCATTTGCTTTTTTATCGGACGAAGAAAATGACAACCACGTAGATAATAATGAGGCCAATTTCACTAAACCAGGCTGTTCAAGTGCGTTTTCATCATATGACGAAAAGGTTGATTCTGGGTATAACAACTATGCAAATTTTACAAAACCAGGTTCATCATGTGCGTTTTCTACACATGAAGAAAATGAATATGAGGATAATTCATCTACACATGATAATAATACTACACAAAAACCGTTTTCAAATAAATGGAAAAATTTCATGTCAAACTTACCTAACGTCCCGGAAACCCCCTTTTATAACTCAAAACCTACGATAGCAAGGGATTACATAAAGATACACAGGTTTATGTTGGAAAGGTGTTTTTAAGTTTGGAAGCCCTAGATTTGGCCGTTAGGTTGAAGGTTATAGAATCCGGTTATCAATTTAGATCTAAAAAATCAAATATCAATACTCGTGTTTATCATTGCTATAATTTTGAAGAATGCGACTGGATTATTCGGGCGAGACGTTGGCCAAAAACAGATGTGTTTGAGATTACAAGCATGATTGATATTCACACATGTCCAAAAACACAAACTTTTCCAAACCACAGAAACGCAAACAAAAAAGTTATTGGTCACATATTTAGAGAATAGTTAAAAGATGATAAGCATGATTTGAAAAGTAAAGATATACAAAAAGCCATCATGTCAAAATATAAAATAAGTATATCGTATCAACAAGCGTGGAGAGGTAAGGACTATGGGTTACACATGATTAGGGGATCGCCTTACGATTCGTTTGAAATGTTACCATATTATTGTTACAATATATCAAAAAAAATCACGGAACGGTCACACGTATCAAGACAAACGAAGAAGGAGTTTTTGAGATGCTATTCATTGCCCTAGGTGCTCAGGTCAGTGTTTTATTTTTAATATTATTCATTCATAAGTTTAATAGTCATGCATTATTTTTATTATGATATATCTTTGGTTTTTTAACTTCAGATCCGAACGTTTCTTAATCAACTACGCCCATTGCTTATAATCGACGCTGCACATTTGAAGGGTTTGTATAATGGTGTAAATTTGTTATCTGTAGGGATGGATGGAAACAACCAAATTGTGTCTATCGCTTTTGGTATATGTCGAGGTGAAACTGACCCAAACTGGTCGTGGTGGATGTCGGTACTTAAAGAATGTATTGGTGAAAACCCAAGTATGATTTTCATATCCGATAGAAATGCAGCTATAGCTTTGGCAGTACGAAACGAGTTTCCATTAGCGTTTCATGGTATATGTTGTCGACATCTAATGATGAACCTATCATTGAAAAAGAAGAAGACAAAAAAATTTACTGGAAGATTTGCAAGGCGTACACTGTGGAGGATTTTACAACCAACATGAACATACTGCAAGCAGTTCAGCCTGATGCGTACCATAAGTTAATTGAAGCAGGTCCTCAAAGATGGTCAAGAGCGTATTCTCCCCGCCCCCGCTACAATTATTTTACTTCTAACAGCGTCGGGTCTGTTAATAATTGTACAAGAAAGACAAGAAGGGTACCTATAACAATGCTGACAGAGTCGTACCGGCAAATGGTGCAAAATTGGTACTACGATCGGCGTGAAGCTGCAGGTAGTTATGTTGATAATTATAAAAGTAAAAATATAAAAAAAATTATAAATAATCTATAATCTGCCTTTTTCTACCAGCAAATATGAAGTACGAAATCACAAATTGGGCCGCGGATAAGGTGGAGAAAAGGAAGATTAAAAGTGCAACATTGATCGTTCACGGCGTCAATCAATATCAGTATCAGGTTATGGATGGTAATTATACCCGATTGGTCGACTTTGGAAACCATACATGTGAATGTCGTAAATGGCAGATTTTAGGCATACCTTGTGGGCACGTGATAGCTGTAACTAGATTTTTGCATACAACAGATTGCGTACAATTTGTAGCAGATTGTTTTAGAAAGGAAAAATACCAAGCCACGTCTGCAGAATCCATCCACTTTGTTGGAGATGTGCATGAATGGGAGTTTCCATCTCATATACGCCCCATTATACCTCCTCAAATGTATAGCCCACAACCTGGCGGTCTAAAAAACACCAACCGGATATTGTCACAAGGTGAGTTACCAAAGGGTATACCTTGCACTAGATGCAATGAAGGGGGCCATAGGCGTGATTAGTGCAAAAAATCATACGTCCCACAACCACCATTAAAGACTCGCCAATAACAAGTTCCAACAACAAACAATAATTATGCTAGTCCCTTCGACGGATTTCACCAAAACACTTTTAACGATTTCGGACAAAACACTTCACACAACCAATTCAACCTTACTTTCATAACTCATACCCAACAGATCATTTCCAAACGCATAACCCTGAAGTACCACAAACTGATAACGTTTATGGGGGACAAAGCTTTAATCAAAACATACAACCCTCACAACAGTATGATCATAAACAGGGAAATGACTATGAGAACACATCTTTTGCGAACGAACACTACAATTCACAACAATACACCTCTCAACACCTAGATGATATAAACCCAAACAACTCTAGTTGGTTCAACAACTTTGGTTTTTAAGAGAGTAATTTGTTTTCCAAATTCTCAAATTGCATTTGGCCTTGTTAGGTGTATCTTGTAATATATTTACTTTAACGAATAAATTTAGTTCATATAATCAAACACGCACAATGAAGTATACACTGCCATAGCATTTATTATTGATTAAAAAGGTGACATGACAATACATTTAAACAGTTAAAGGACTAAATGCACACATCTATATAATGCACCTTCACACAAACGAATATCACAACGTCTAGTAACCCATTTTCGTATTCCAAACATGAAATACACTATCCGCTTGCACCATTATGGAAGGTTCTCTTCACCCCCTGGAAGAAAATTCGTTGGTGGTCTCATTGCAACCATAGACCAAGTCGACCTTCAAACTTTTTCAACAAATAAAATAAAATTTATTTTGACCAACAATATAGGTTACGATCCTACCTCCTCAACATTTCTCTACATAAAAAAACCTAATTGTTCTCTAGATTCAGGCCTGCTCTCATTGGACGATGCTTTACCAGACCGTGAATTTATCCAAGCATATACGCATGTTCCTCGAACTGAACTACATGTGTATGTGTCTCGTGTCAAATTATCACCTTTGGTTGTGGCGGAACAAAACATCGATGAGGGTAACAAACAAAGAAAACAAGATAAGCCTTCATGTTTAAGAGAACTATTTGAGTAATATGTAACAAGTAGGAACATCTTCATTAGTGTATGCTATGAATTTGTAACCCACTACTTTGTAATGCATGCCCAACTTGTTGCTTTCAAAGTGACTAGTCTTATCAATCCTGCAATAGAAATAAATGAACCAGTGTTCCATTTCATCTTCTTGTTATATATATGTCCTTACATTTAAACTACAATCCATACTCATCTTTAATTCAATCTTCTCACATAAATAACATGTCAACTTCAAATCAAAATACATTCGAATTTCAAGTCAACCACAATGGCCAATTCAAACTTAACCCCCTAAGATATGAACACGGTTCAGTACTAGATGTTAGTGTTCCACCAATATTGTATGCAGATATGGTTAGTTACATAAAATCAAAGCTAACTGTTCTATATTACACCCATATAACAATTGACAACATATATTGCACACTACCACAAATCAACAACTTACAGGATCTGAAAAAAATAAAGAGCGATTACGATATCGATGTTATGTACGACATTGCTAAAGTTGTTGGAAAACTCCAGATTTACGTTTCTCATCAACCGGTAGATTTAACCACGGCGTTGATTCCAAATGACGGTTCATTGGAGGAATCGTTAACGGGTATCATTTCTGAAGAAACAAACCTAAAACTACAAGAGTCACTCCGATATCTACATCAAATGCAGAAACAAAAGAATAAAAGGTTAGATCACAATAGATCGTTTGGACTAATTAGAAAAGCAAAACCAACTACACCATATACCTAAATCAACTACAATTTTCTTGTTCACAATAGTGGCCAATTGGTGATAGATGCAACAAATAACCCAACATATGTCAACGGTGGTACAATGATGATCAACATCCCAAGAATGAAACTTAAAGATATTAAACAATATCTTTTAAACATTCTTTCTTACAACATCCATGCTCTTTATTACAAAATAAATTATTACGAGAAATCTCACACAGTCAAACTAAGAAACAACTATGACATGCATGTCATGTTCGACATCTCAGCAGCGCACGGCATGTTGGAGATGTACATCGACCATGTAGGTGTGGATTTTATTATACCAAACTACATATGTTCAAATGTTGCCCTGGCAGAAATGATGTTCGATGTAATAACAGGTTACGAAGGTGAAAATGAAGATGAAAATAAGGAAGTAACACAAAATGATTTCACAAATGACCAAATGATTGAATGGGCCGAACAAGAACACCTGGAGAACGAGGAGATTAAAGAAATTGCCCGCCATAGACCTAAAAGGTTCCTCTTATCTACTAACTACAATTAACATCATCTGTTAGTAGTATCAGACTGTCTTATTAATATGCTAAATTTAATCTTTATTATATTATTTTATTTTTCTTTTATGTATCAAATGTCATGCCAATATTCAATTACTCATCACATATACTATGACATTTGTTTGATTCGAATATCTAAATTAGCACATCAAATCACTGACAATGTCCTTCATCTCATATGCTTTTTCCCGAGTATATCATTGCCTTAGCTGGATGGTCACATGCTTTCACTGCTTTAAATGTCAAGGAATCAGTGGACCATTTTTCTCAAATTATTTTAATTCATATGTCATTATTATAACGCTGTGATAGCAACTACACATATTCGTATTCTCTATATATTTCTTAAAATTAATCTCCCACCCACACAATTCACAAACAATATTTCTCCCACACTAACATAATATGGATACTTCTTCAAATCAACTTAGAACAGATGTTATTGAGAGCATACAAAGGGATCTACAGGATGAGATCACACTTGCACACAATTTGGTGACAGAATTAAATTTTTACTTCTGACGAATGCATGCCCGTGAACCACGAATTAGGTTGGTGGAGTCTATGCAAATAACAACCGTTACCAGTTACGGGTTGCATACACTTCTTATGGCTCAAGAAGCAGATCAACGTATGTATGACAACTTGAATGAAGCAAGGAAAAATTTGTTGATAACTACTGCTAAGAAGGAACGATTAATTCGTAACTACAGATCGATATAAATTATCCAATCATGTAACAAAATTATCTTGTTACTTTTATCTTTTGTGTTTTCCGTTGTTTTTAGTAATTCTAATAATATTATGCTTTGAATACAACCTGAAGGTATTGAGTAATTAATGTTTTATCAATTTGCGCATCAAATTATTTAAATACTTATTTGCAGTTCAAAATATATCTCAAAATATATACTAACCATGCATGTAGAGGAAATTCGTATATTCTTTTTTACACATAATATATTTTTCCTTTCGACTATGTATTTTATTAATTTTTTCTATCATAATGTTATACAAAATTTGCGCATACTACATACTTACTCATTTTTTAAACAGAAAATACTATAAAAAATTTAATACACCACTTTGGGACATATATTAAAATAAACCAATACGATAATTACTAACCATACTTGTAGAGATAGTCTTAAATTTTTTTCTCTTTTTCTTCAAAATCTTCACGAGTGCCATACTTTGCCCATTAATATATTATTCAACATGCCAATTAAATTTTTTTCTCTTTATCTCTACGCGAAGAGCTCTTTAAAAACTACTCAACATGCCAATAAATTTTTTAAAAAAAAAAATCATAACGATAAACTAAACATGCGCAAAGTAGGGGTTACACACTAATTTTACTAAGTTTTTAAACATTACCAAAATAATTTCTTTTACAAAAAAAAAATAAAAAAATTCCACCTATACTCGGGAAAGAATTAAAGGGATTATGTATAAAGGTTAAAAAGTGGTCCCCTTGTCTGAAAAAGCTGCGGGTGCACAGTCTGGGCCCATGGTGCACAGTGTTAGTCTGAAAAAGGTGTGCATGTTTCGTAAGTTGTGTTTTTTTTTAACGTATAAGAATACGACACGTGGAAGTAGGAAGGTTGTTGGTGATGTTTCCAGAGCATCATGGCCATATTCGAAACCCAACGTAAACATAGCCTCTGCAAGACAAGGACCACTAAAAGTGGCCCTGTCTGTAATTTTCGCTAATATAAAACATGTTTAGAAAGGTATGATGATATATCTCAATAGTTATCATATTCGGATGATGAAATTAAAGGACTGACTATCGAAACTCGAAAAACTCGAATTATTTGTACTAATGTGTTTCTGAAAATTAACTAAAACTAAGGCTGGTCTCATTGGAGTGGGGTCGTCTCACTCGGTCGACCTAAGTCCAATTCGGTCGATTTATTGCAATTGTTTCGGTTTTCAGTCAGGTGAAGGACAAAAAGGTCAAACAGACATCGTCGGTGAGAAAAAACTGATGTGCGAGATTTTTTGTGAGTCAAATTAGATCACCGTTACGACTAGCCTAATATATTAAATATAAGTTAAATTTTGCTAAAGCTCTGATCGAAAATCACGACACATTCACACATTTACAAATAAACCTTTAACATATGCATAGTATGTTTTAAAAAAAATATACTATTGTATTACTTAAAAGCTTCAAAAACTCAATAATAAATTAATAAGTGCAGTCGAACATAGAAAGCTCAAATTCGACTCGTAAAATATTCAATCTTATTTTCTGAACTCGAGCTTAAAGTTCGATAAAGCTCGGCTCAAACAAGTTCGAATTGAGTTCAAGCTCGGTTATTCGAAACTCTACCGCTTTACACCCATACTCCTTTTTTAACTAAACTAAACAGTAAACACCCATACTCCATGTTGGAGCATAGTTTGGTTAGGCCGGTCTGACGACTCTCCTGGGTCGTTCGTCGTCTTCCCGGGTCCTGAGTAATGCTGCAAACAAAGGTAAACCGGTTAGACGTGGACCCGAGGCCAGAGCCCCGGGGTCTACCTCCGACGGTCAAGTTAGTATTGATCGTTATATTGTATAAGAGGTGTGGTTAAGAGAGAGAACATGTTGTAGAATGAGACCCCTAGCCTTGTTTATATAGTGCTAGGGTTTCTTGAAGGATAAGTTAGGTGTGTGTGGGTCGCGAGCCTGTTGGGCCAGGCCGAATACCGACTATACGTCGACATGTCCCCCAGTCTAGTATGATATGGTCCATGATCATGTTATGCTAGACTCATTTGTGTATCATGCTCACTAAACAACCGCGTGCGGCTTGTTGCTAGGACATCCTCGTGGGTTGTCCGTAACATATGGCTCCACTCGTAATGGGCTTCCTTTAGCAAAAAGATGATGGGCTGGGATTGCGAATAGTGAGCATAGCCACTATACGCCATCATGTCCCCCCCAGTCTAGTATGCGAGGTTGTCACCGAGGTTACTAGACTTTACACCATATCCGCTACCTATAAGCATATCCACGTCGAAAGAAATGGGAAAACATGTATACGTAAGACGGGGTGGTTGTGCTCGAATGCTTGGTTTCCCGTGTTTAGATGGTAAGGACCCCGTAAGAAGAAAACGTGTTCCTATAGCCGGGGTAATACTGGCATTGGCAAGGTATCATTCTTATTCATCTCTAACGTGAGGATGATAAGAAGGTTTTGTGAAGGTGGAGGTGGAACCTGTATGCTGCATCGTGAACATTTGAAGGCGTACTTCTTATACCCACTAATGATGCAACATAATGCGAATGTGTCATTCGTCTTAAAGCCAACAGAAGACGTACCTCTGTGGAAAGGTGATGCGGATATTACATCCGTCTTACGACCACGACATCAGATAATGACTTCAAAAATTTGTCACAGTTTTTCCTAGATTAAACATAGTTGATCAGGCTCCATCTAATTAAGTATAAACGATGTAAACTTTGGAAACATCACTCCATGGTCGGGCAAAGTAATTCGTCACGGAAGACGTACTTCCGTAACAGAGATAAGTACCAACAGAAGACGTGCTTCTGTGGCAGAATGAGCCAGTGGAAGGCGTACTTCCTCGGCAAAAGATAACGATGCGCCGTGGAAGAATACTTCCACGGCTAAAACAACGATGCGTCGTGGAAGAATACTTCCACGGCGAAAATAATGAGCACGTGGAAGGGATACTTCCACAACGAAGATAAAAAGCACGTGGAAGAGATACTTCCACTGCGAAGATAAGAAGCACGTGGAAGAATACTTCCACGGCGAAGATAACGAGCACGTGGAAGAATACTTCCATGGCGAAGATAATAAGCACGTGGAAGAGATACTTCCACGGTGAAGATAACGATGCGCCGTGGAAGAATACTTCCACGGCGAAGATAATAAGCACGTGGAAGAGATACTTCCACGGCGAAGATAAGAAGCACGTGGAAGAATACTTCCACGGCGAAGATAATAAGCACGTGGAAGAGATACTTCCACGGCGAAGATAACGATGCGTCGTGGAAGAATACTTCCACGGCGAAGATAATAAGCACGTGGAAGAGATACTTCCACGGCGAAGATAATAAGTACTTGGAAGATACACTTCCACGGTGAAAGATAATAAGCACGTGGAAGAGATACTTCCACGGCGAAAGATAATGAGACCGTGGAAGAAATACTTCCACGGTGAAAGATAATGAGACCGTGGAAGAAATACTTCCACGACGAAAGATAATGAGCCCGTGGAAGAATACTTCCACGGCGAAGATAATAAGCACACGGAAGATATACTTCCATGGTGAAAGATAATAAGCACGTGGAAGATATACTTCCACGGCAAAAGATAATGAGATCGTGGAAGAAATACTTCCACAGCGAAAGATAATGAGCCCGTGGAAGAATACTTCCACGGCGAAGATAATAAGCACGTGGAAGAGATACTTCCACGGTGAAAGATAATAAGCACGTGGAAGAGATACTTCCACGGCGAAAGATTATGAGACCGTGGAAGAAATACTTCCACGGCGAAAGATAATGAGACCGTGGAAGAAATACTTCCACGGCAAAAGATAATGAGCCCGTGGAAGAATACTTCCACGGCGAAGATAATAAGCACGCGGAAGATATACTTCCACGGTGAAAGATAATAAGCACGTGGAAGAGATACTTCCACGGCAAAAGATAATGAGACCGTGGAAGAAATACTTCCACGGCGAAAGATAATGAGCCCGTGGAAGAATACTTCCACGGCGAAGATAATAAGCACGTGGAAAAGATATTTCCACGGCGAAGATAATAAGACCGTGGAAGAAATACTTCCACGGCGAAAGATAATGAGCCCGTGGAAGAATACTTCCACGGCGAAGATAATAAGCACGTGGAAGATATACTTCCACGGTGAAAGATAATAAGCACGGGGAAGAGATACTTCCACGGAGAAAGATAATGAGACCGTGGAAGAAATACTTCCACTGCGAAAGATAATGAGCCCGTGGAAGAATACTTCCACGGCGAAGATAATAAGCACGTGGAAGAGATACTACCACGGCGAAGATAACGATGCGCCGTGGAAGAATACTTCCACGGCGAATGATAAGAAGCACGTGGAAGAGATACTTCCACGGCGAAGATAATAAGCACGTGGAAGAGATACTTCCACGGTGAAAGATAATAAGCACGTGGAAGAGATACTTCCACGGCGAAAGATAATGAGACCATGGAAGAAATACTTCCACGGCGAAAGATAATGAGACCGTGGAAGAAATACTTCCACGGCGAAAGATAATAAGCCCGTGGAAGAATACTTCCACGGTGAAGATAATAAGCACACGGAAGATATACTTCCACGGTGAAAGATAATAAGCACGTGGAAGAGATACTTCCACGTCAAAAGATAATGAGACCGTAGAAGAAATACTTCCACGGCGAAAGATAATGAGCCCGTGGAAGAATACTTCCACGGCGAAGATAATAAGCACGTGGAAGAGATACTTCCACGGTGAAAGATAATAAGCACGTGGAAGAGATACTTCCACGGCGAAAGATAATGAGACCGTGGAAGAAATACTTCCACGGCGAAGATAATAAGCACGTGGAAGAGATACTTCCACGGCGAAGATAATAAGACCGTGGAAGAAATACTTCCACGACGAAAGATAATGAGCCCGTGGAAGAATACTTCCACGGCGAAGATAATAAGCACGTGGAAGATATACTTCCACGGTGAAAGATAATAAGCACGTGGAAGAGATACTTCCACGGCGAAAGATAATGAGACCATGGAAGAAATACTTCCACGACGAAAGATAATGAGCCCGTGGAAGAATACTTCCACGGCGAAGATAATAAGCACGTGGAAGAGATACTTCCACGGCGAAGATAACGATGCGCCGTGGAAGAATACTTCCACGGCGAATGATAAGAAGCACGTGGAAGAATACTTCCACGGCGAAAGATAATGAGCACGTGGAAGAATACTTCCACGGCACATGAATAACAACGGAGGAGATACTTCCGTGGCAAAGGCATAAGCCAATGGAAGAGATACTTCCATGGCGCAAAAATAATCATGCGGAAAGAGTACTTCCGCAACAAAGGAATAAACCAATGGAAGAGATACTTCCATGGAGCAGAAATAAGCGCGCGGAAGGAGTCCTTCCGCGGTGAAGGAATAAGCCGATGGAAGAGATACTTCCATGGCAAAGGAATAAACCGGCAGAAGGCGGACTTCTGCGGCAAAAGAATATATCCAAAGGATTTGCGTGACATGCACGGAAATAGTGGTATTAGTATACTCTGGTAGCCCCCCCAAGTTTAATGGTGCTATACTCGATTAGTAGTATTAAACTTAATCAAGTATTCAAAAAATTACGGTCACGTAGACCAGCGCGAATGGACGTACCATAGCCGCGTATGAAAGATAGAAATTGGGTTCGAACGTGCGAACCAACGCGGATGGGTCGTGCCATAACCGCGAATTGTCACATAGTATAAGACGTATCTTAACTAACTTATAGGGTGAGTTATGCCATTACGTGTGGCGTACCGCTACTACCATAAGGACGGTCAAAATTTTGACAAAATGTTGTTAGACGTGCACAGTGTGTCTTTTGCAAGTCCATCATGAGTCATGTGGTTTGCGTAACTTACTACAACGTCTTGATAGCAAGGTGTCTAACAAGGATACATGATCCGTGGTCGTTGGGTTTGCAACCCTCTTACACGACAAGTTGAATTAGTAGGTTCACTCAATCCTCTTATTCCGCTTGGGAACGATGTGTACATGTACGCCCGTAGGCTAAAAGATGTCTGAGCGTGCAGACTAGCGCAGATGATCGTATCATGACCGCGGATGACAAATAAAATATATTATTTAAAGAAAATATATGTAATATAGCTTACTGATTTAAAAGATATATATAATATCTTTTATTAATATAAAAAATATCAATAATATTTTTAATTTTTAGAAGATATATGTAATATCTTGATTAATATGGAAAATATGTCGAGATCCGTAGCATTGCGGAAAGACAAGCTTGTGACCGCGGACAAGAATACAATAGGTACGAACGTGCGGACTATCGTGGAAAGACATGCTTATAACCGCGAATAAAATATATAGTCTAACGTTTTATATTTTCTAATGATAAATGCAAGGGCAATAATATCTTGTATGTTATAACAATATCTTTTTTTTTTCTTAAAACGATAGTATCAACGATAGATCATGTCTTCATAATAACTTAAGTATATTTGCATGCAAGTTTAATATAACTTAGATATAACACTGAAGAAGAAAGAAAATATGTCTTTTAAAGCATATATCTTCTTGCCGACTTAGAAAATGCGTAGTATCTGTTAATGCATTAATTTTTTTTAAAAAACTAATGATAGCTTGAAAAACATGCGTATAATGGGGCAACAAAAGGCCATGATTTATCAAGTCAAATAATATAGATTTTAAATTTGACAAAGAGAGACCGAGAACCATTTGATCACTTATCATGTCACGAAGTATAAAGATGAATCGAAAAACAAAGACAGTGTTGCATGGTACACCAAATAAACACAATATCTTATTTTTTCTTAACTGTTAGTGTCGGTAGAGTAGATCAAAGCCAAATATTTGTTGCAAAGTCAAAACAATAATAGTTTTTACCACCGAATGTTTGTTAAAAAAGATCTAACCATATTTTGTTATGCCATTCGATTAAATAAGTATTTAGATTATTTATTTTGACGAAGCATCAAATCTAATTTATAAAAGAAGTATATGCGCATCGGTGGAAGCAAGCATAGCACATAATGCAGTTAGTGAAAAGTAAAAGTACAAAAGTTTTAGGGTTACCGATTTTCGAAACCAATTTTGTTTTTCGGTGACATTAGAACACAAAACATGATTTAGTCGGGTCCTACGGATGGCGCCAACTTGTTGGCGCATAGTTTGGTTAGGCCGGTCTGACGACTCTCCTTGGCCGTTCGTCGTCTTCCCGGGTCCTGAGTAATGCTGCAAACAAAGGTAAACCGGTTAGACGTGGACCCGAGGCCGGAGCCCCGGGGTCCACCTCCGACGGTCAAGTTAGTATTGATCGTTATATTGTATAAGAGGTGTGGTAAGAGAGAGAACCTGTTGTAGAATGAGACCCCTAGCCTTGTTTATATAGTGCTAGGGTTTCTTGAAGGATAAGTTAGGTGTGTGTGGGCCGCGGGCCTGTTGGGCCGGGCCGAATACCGACTATACGTCGACACTCCAAGCTATGGATTATAGTTTTATTTATTCCATTTGATATCAGTAAAACATTGACTTGTTCCTTTTTAATAATTCAAAACGAAAATTTTGAATTTTAATCGATGTAATCGTAAAATGCTTGGTGTGAAGTTGTACACATCTTCAATGCGTCATATAAAAAGTCACTTGCCATGAAAGATGGGGCTTAATGTTAACGATGCGTTTGGTATACATGATTTAGTCATAATATTTGAGATTGGCTCTAATTTAGATGTTTGAGTTGAATAATGACTGAATGTGGGCCACCAAAATCCAGATAAAAATCCAGATAATTGGGCATTTTCAAAAGGTGTTTAAGGGTCCGGGGTTGGAGAAATATAAGACATATATTTCTGACATTGCAACGTGGAATTTGATTAGCCTCTCTTTTTTGTTAATTATGGGAAAATTAGTTTTTTTTTATATAAACTGTTCAAAAAAAAACATCACCAGTTTAAATTATACATATTCATGTGGGGCTCATTTATATGTTTTAACCCAAAGAATGAGGGCATGTTTGGTATGATATATGGAATCAAATGAATGGAATAAATCTTTGATACATCTGTTTGGTATGTAATTGTTTATCACTATGGGAATGAAAATGGACCAGGATCATAGAAGGATAGATATGGTCAGAGGTGACTTTCAATATCATTTCCATATTTACCTTCTCTTTGCTTCCATCACTTTTATATTACATAGGAAAGAGAGGTAGCAAATTCAATCATTTTACATATGAATGGGTCGATTTTGGTTGTCTTTAATCTCTAACGAGTCATATGGGTCGAGACATACTAAGTTTTTACTAGTATAATGGAATAGAGTCAAATGGGCAAAAAGAAATGGAAGTCGTGTGAAATGTACACAAATGCAATAAAACCTTCTAAATTTTTTTATTAGAAAAACTATTTGGGGTCGGCCCAAAGTGACCCATATTAAAGCCTAAGCTTTTTGACCCATTACCTATAACCCACCCATTCTGCTACCCATAACAGAAAATCATGACACACATCTATCTGTATATGCTTATAGAAATGGATAGCCTTTGTACCTGAGGGCCTTGTTCAATGCCCTTTTGAAAAGGATCGCCAACAGTGCGGCTTTGAGCACGTGCTCTTGCTTTCTCGATAAACTCATCATATACACGCTCATGAACAAATGTACGAGAACCATCACAACAACACTGACCCTGTATAGAGTTGAGCCAAGTACTTAATATTAGTTCTTGTTGATGGTTTATATAGTTCATAACAATTATTCAAAACCCTAATATGGATCAAAGAACGCATAGCGGAAGCGATTAACAAGATCAATTAGTTTAACACAATTATATTAATCAAGATTAGGGTTACATACCTTTATCCTAGTAAGATCCACAAGACGACGGAACGGACGGCAACTAGGGTTTATCACGAACACCACTAAGAATATAATCTAAAGGAAGATTATATCACGCTCTTGTACACACGTAATACAACGAGTTAACCGTGAGTCTAGCACGATCAAACCGAGCTTCAACGCTTATGGATTATCTACCCAACAACCCTAGAGAGGGGCTAGGACTAGATAAAAATAGACAAGATCGAAAACCAATCGAAACCCTAATATGGGTAGCTATGGCCGGCGATCAAAAGCAAAGAGAAGGAAAAGATGGGTAAAAAATTATGAAGGCTTTAGGTGTTTATATAGGCTTGACAAAACTTGGTCTCCAAGTAAAACACCAATTAGGAAAGAAAATCTTTCCTCCTTCCTTTTTCCCTCCTTAGGCCGACGCCCCATAAGGCCCATCTAGGGCTTCCAGAACTTTTCCGTTTTCCTTCTTTTAGCTTCTATTTAATTCCATAACGGTCGTTATAACTTAACTTTTATTTATCAATGATCGTTAGTTAAGCTTTGGTTTGATTTAATAAATATATATATATATATAATATATTTAATAAATAAATCAACTCTTTACGTTATGTGTGCAATCCCGTGATCCCGAGTTCGATCCTATCTCACGACTATTAATTTTAAGTCCATAAACTTTCAGCTCCCACTTGGACAAAATTCTAATATCGTGATCACATCGACTAGCGTCTAGTTACACTAGCAATGTCACTAGTACAAACCGGGTAAGGTCTCATGGACAAGAACCTTTTAATGATTACATCATTATTATTATCCTCTCATTTCAAATACATTGTTAATAAGGATATGGATCTCAGTCATTCCTTCATTAACTATTCTGTTTCTCGTTTACGGATATAGCAAGATTACCAAAACACATTTGGGTGTGGCCACACAAACATCTCACTACTCCCCCGAGGGGCCCAGTTGTATTTATACTTCAAAATAAATTTTGAAGGAAACGAATCCCATTTCGACTACAAGCAAAACACATGAACTTCGCAACACTTCTGAAAATAACCCTTATGACTACCAGTTACGTTTAGCGTTAGGTTACCTTACAGAAA
The DNA here is from genome assembly GCA_025667525.1 of Glebionis coronaria. Classification (NCBI taxonomy): domain Eukaryota; kingdom Viridiplantae; phylum Streptophyta; class Magnoliopsida; order Asterales; family Asteraceae; genus Glebionis; species Glebionis coronaria. The sequence goes on along the minus strand of CM046875.1, from coordinate 631,604,974 downwards.
TGCACTACATTCAATGCAGTTTTCTGATATCTCAGGTCTAAGGATAACTATTTATGATTTACTTAATGACAAAGATCCATAAAGTAAAATCACATAGTTGGGATAAGTCCAATATTTGATCCATCAAATATCATCCAAAATTGACCAATATACTTTCAAGTATACTCTATCACTATTTTGAATTGTCTTAGTTTAATAATACTCCCATATTATTAATCGACAACGGACATTTAGAAACATCAAAATGCTCATGGATTAAAACATGTAAAATAGGATACAAAATTAAATAACAGAAAAATAAACGAAACCCAATCTTTATTTCATCAATTTAATAATGTCTTACATCCTTTATCCAAATACTAATCAACAGATTTATTGCATGAATTCGCTAGCTAGTTGCAGCCCAATTGCCTTGGCATGCTTAACTACCTTTGGCCTAGATAAAGCCTTAGTAAAAGGATCAGCTACGTTATCATCTGTGTGAACTTTTATTAATTTTATTTCTCGAGCTTCCACTTGTTCTCGAACGTAGTGATATCTACGTTTAAAGTGTCTGGCGCCCTTCATGACTCCAGGGTCATTGGCGAATATTATTGCCGCAGAATTGTCGCAATATATATCAATAGGTTCTTTAATTGAAGGCATCACTCCAAGATCTCCAATAAACTTCCTAATCCAAACAGCTTCCATTGCAGCTTCTGAAGCGGCCATGTACTCAGATTGAGTCGCATGCATAGCAATGGTTTTCTGCTTACTGCTCTTCCAGTCAACTGCTCCTCTATTAATGACAAACACGTAACCCGTCTGAGACTTCGTATCGTCTTTATCACATTGCCAGGACGCATCACAGAACCCTGTTACATTCAGTTCTGTGTCTGGTTTACCCCCGAATACCAAAAACATATCTTTCGTACTCCTCAAATACTTTAGAATATGCTTAACAGCAGTCCAGTGGAACTTTCCTGGATTCTGTTGGTATCTACTGACTAAGTTCTGAGCAAACGCCACATCAGGCCTTGTGCATCTTACAGCATACATAATAGATCCTACTGCCGAAGCATATGGCACCTTCTTCATGTAAGCCACCTCTTCAGGTGATGATGCATCTTTCTCATGACTTAACTCATGCTTAACCTCCATCGGTCAGAAACCTTTCTTAGAGTTATGCATGTTGTATTTCTTCAATATCTTATCAATATAAGCATCTTGACTAAGACCAATCAACCGTCTACTCCTATCTCGATAGATTTTAATTCCCAGAATATATGCATCATCTCCCAAATCTTTCATAGAAAAACATTTACCAAGATAATCCTTAACTTCCTTAAGTCTTGGAATGTTACTTCCCATGATTAATATGTCATCGACATATAGAATTAGGAACACTACATTACTCCCACTAGCTTTGCGGTATACACATGGCTCATCACGATTTTGAATAAATCCGAACTTTTTGATTTCTTCATCAAATCGCTTATTCCATTGACGTGATGCTTGCTTCAAACCATAAATAGATCTTTGAAGTTTGCACACGCGCTTTGGATATTTAGGATCAACATACCCTTCTGGTTGTTGCATATAGATGTCTTCATCTAAGCGACCGTTCAAGCAGGCAGTTTTAACATCCATTTGCCATATCTCATAGTCATAGTATGCTGCTATAGCTATGAGAATCCTAATAGCTCGTAAGTCTGCTACAGGAGAAAATGTCTCCTCGTAGTCTATGCCAAAAGTTTGAGTAAAACCTTTAGCCACTAAACGTGCTTTATAGGATTGTACATCACCATCCATGTCAGTTTTCTTCTTATAGATCCACCTATTTTCACTACTTTAGCATTTTTAGGTGCGTCTACAAGAATCCAAACATCATTGATTTCCATGGATTTCATTTCCTCATTCATCGCAACTATCCATTTTGACTTTTCTGGATCAGACATTGCGGATCGATAGTTAGCAGGTTCACCAAGATCCCCTACTTCCTCCTCATCATCCTCTATGTAAAGACATAGTTTGTCCGGCGCACGTATAGTCCTTTGAGACCTACGTGGAGGAATTAATTCCGGTGGAACACTCAGACTTTCTGGTTCTACAGGAATTTCATCGCTAGTATTTTCAGAAGGCAATGTATCTTCTTGAATTTCTTCAAGATCATAATTTCTCCCACTGAATTCTTGATGTACAAGATCATTTTCAAGGAAGTCTCCATACCGAGCCACAACTACTTTGTTCTCAGCCGGATAATAGAAGTAGTAACCCATAGTTTCCTTAGGGTAACCTACAAAGATACATTTCACTGAGCGTTGTTGAAGTTTATCTCCAGAGTCACGTTTCACATACGCCTCACAACCCCAGACTTTTAAATAAGACAAATATGGCTTCTTGCCATGCCATAGTTCATATGGTGTCTTATCTACCTTCTTTGTGGGAACCATATTTAGAATACAAACAGCAGATTCAAGAGCATAATCCCAAAAAGATAATGGTAAAGTTGTAAGATTAAACATAGATCGTACCATATCCAATAATGTACGATTTCTCCTTTCGGATACACCATTTTGTTGTGGAGTATACGGAGAAGTAAGTTTCTGAACAATTCCATTCTTACTTAAATAATCTTTAAACTCTTGACTTAAATATTCACCACCACGGTCAGAACGAAGAGCTTTAATCTTCTTTCCTAATTGTAACTCTACTTCTGCCTTAAACGTCTTGAATGTTTCAAATACCTCATGTTTATGCTTAAGTAAATAAACACAACCATAACGGCTATAATCATCCGTAAACGTTAAGAAGTAGCTATCACCTTTCCTTGACACATGTCTAAGTGGTCCACACACATCAGTATGTATCAAACCAAGTAGTTCAGTAGCCCTTTCAATATTGCTATTAAAAGGTTTCTTGGTCATCTTTCCAGAGATACAAGATTCACATTTATCAAATGATTCATCATTGATACTTTCCAAAAGCCCATCACGTTGCAGCTTTTGTATGCGAGTCTTCCCAATATGGGCAAGCCTACAATGCCAAAGATAAGAAGAGTTCTTGTCTAACTTTCTCTTCTTATTCATGCTAAAAACAGAATTATTTTTTCTCTTGGAATTTTCATCATGCATGTTAATTTCAAAAACACCATTCACAGAAATTGCATCAAAATAGAATAGACCATCTTTGAAAACAGAAATTCTATTATTATCAATCGTGTGAGTAAATCCAAGATCCAACATACAAGAAAAGGAAATAACACCCCTAACAATTGTAGGTGCATAATGACAATTATTTAAAAAAGTACTAAACCCGAAGGTAAAACTAATTTAAATATTCCTATAGCTTCAACCGGTGCTTGTGCGCCATTGCCCACTTGCAGAGATTGTTCCCCATAGGATAGTCTCCTCTTCAACTCAAATCCCTGCAGGGTATTACAAATGTTAATACCACATCCCGTATCATATACCCAGGAGTTTGATTTGTATGAAAGATTAAATAACTCTATCATAAATAAGTTACCTGAAGGTGGTGCTGCAGCAACTTGCTCAGCCTTCTTCTTATGTTCTGCCATTTCATGGAGATAGAGAGAGCAATTCCTCTTCCAATGTCCAGTCATCTTGCAGTAGTGGCAAGTCTCATCTTTCTTAGATTTCTTAGCAAAGTTCTGCTTCGGCTTAGATGTAGTCGCAACTTGCTTGCTCTTATCAGCCTTGCCTTTGCCTTTCTGCTTCTTATTACCTTGCGGTTTAGGTTTAGACACTCTACCCTTTTGTACATAAAGTACTTGAGGCGTAGCAGTGGATGCCTTATCTTTCAAACCCTTTTCGAAGTCAATGAGCATTGCATGCAAATCATTCACTGTCTTCCCCGTGCAATGCATATTATAGTTACGAACAAAATCACCAAAGTCCTTATTAAGGGACCTATTGATCAAGTTAATAGCCATATTATGATCGAAGGGTTGTCCTAGTGCGATGAGTTGTTCCATATAACCCCTCATCTCCATGTAATGTGCACTTACGGACTTTCCAGGAGCTTGCTTGCAGCTATGTAGAGCATCAACCAGATCATAGATCTCTACAGCTTGTGGCGTTTCATACACTGCCTTGAGTTCATCAAGCATTTACTTAGGAGGAAATAGCTCATACTTCCTTTGAAGTGATGGGGCCATTCTCCCTAACATTACAGCAGCCACCTCATGGTGCTTCTTAACGTTAGCAGCGTGTTGAAGCCTTTCCGCATCAGATGCTCCTTCAGCAAGATCCTCCGGAAAAGGAGTTTCCAAGATATTGATAGTACCCGCTGCTCTCAGAACAATTCTTAGTGAGCGGTACCAATCATTGAAATTAGGACCAGTAAGTTCAGGCCGTTCAAAGAAAGCTTTGAACGCCGAGCTTATTGTCAGATTGCTTTCGGGTTGAGCCATTTCTACAGAAATAAGTTCAAACATTAGTATTTTCGATAATACAATTCAAGAAAATAAAATTACCCCGGTAATAAAACCATAGTATTTCCTTGAAAAACTAGAACCCATATTGACATAGATTCATCACATCAGTTGATCTGCTAGTGACAAATGTATTCAACATAGTAACTTGTCGAACAATAATTGCCTAAATCAAATTACAATTTCTAGATATGTTAGGGATTTACATTGCCAAAATCATTTGCATTGTAAACATGTTTTATCCCTACTTTATGCCTTAAGTTTCCAGTTCTCACTGAGTAACTTAATTAAGTCGACTAATCTAAAGAACGTAAAACCTTCATGTGCAATCTTATTCAGTCATGAAGTTTTCTCTCCATTACAACATCGTCCGATATCTTATATGACGACAATTGTAACTTCAAGTGTTCGTCAATTAGAGGGCATATGACTTAAATTTAGGGTATAGATTTTGGTGTCAAAATCATGTACGGAGAAGCATGCATACATCTCCATAACATAAGTTTAATAAAACGTTTAGTAAACCTTTTGGTGAGACTAAAAGTTCATCATATACTTGCAAGTTGAGGTATTGGTTAAACCAATTAAAGATTTTACACACAACTAAATTCACACTGTACTTTTTCTAGAACGTTAGTTATAGCACAAAGCAATAACTTTATTCATTGTGTTTCGGATGTGAATTAATGTAGTTAAATCAATCCTTAAAGAATTGTACCAATAACAACCGTAGGTAATTCCAATTTTTGACGCACAGGCGAGCCGGGAATTTGGTCAGCGTAAAAGCATAGCACCTCCTTCCTTAACCGGGTACATGACCAGCGCTGCGTTATACCCACTTTATAGTTTGCCAAAATTGAGTAGGCCGTTAAGTTGCTATTGCAATTCTAATCAACGCAAATCATATGTATTTTACATCTCAAAACAATTCATTAATTTTGATAAGATTTAGTCCATATTATTTTTCTTGGAAAAAAATTACCCTTGTTTACAACATACAATAAAAAAAACGTATGAAAACAAGTAGTACAAAAAAAAATTAAATCAAATAGCCACATGCAAACCAATTTATTCAAAGAACATCAAATCTAGGGTTTTTATAAACATAAAAAGTCTTCCCTAATTTTAAAACTTTGAATCAAATAAAACAAATAGCAATCAAAATTATATGATCCGTAAAAAACATGCACGTTCATTACGGATCTCCCACATTCTCTTAACAATTAAAAAACTACGGATCGTAACCACACATGACATAACAATTAATTCATGCAAAACATCTAAAGTCAATTACCATGTAATTTTAGGGTTTACAAAATTTTTTATTTTTTTTTTTATAAAAATTCGACATAAGTCGATTTTAATAATAATAAAAAAACAAAACCCTAATTTTTCATAAAACCTAAAAAACAACATGTAATTTTTAACACAAATCATTATTAGTTAAAAAAACTTTAGATCTTGATAATTATAATCATGTTAAAACGGCTCTCGATGCCACTGATGGTTTATATAGTTCATAACAATTATTCAAAACCCTAATATGGATCAAAGAACGCATAGCGGAAGCGATTAACAAGATCAATTAGTTTAACACAATTATATTAATCAAGATTAGGGTTACATACCTTTATCCTAGTAAGATCCACAAGACGACGGAACGGACGGCAACTAGGGTTTATCACGAACACCACCAAGAATATAATCTAAAGGAAGATTATATCACGCTCTTGTACACACGTAATACAACGAGTTAACCGTGAGTCTAGCACGATCAAACCGAGCTTCAACGCTTATGGATTATCTACCCAACAACCCTAGAGAGGGGCTAGGACTAGATAAAAATAGACAAGATCGAAAACCAATCGAAACCCTAATATGGGTAGCTATGGCCGGCGATCAAAAGCAAAGAGAAGGAAAAGATGGGTAAAAAATTATGAAGGCTTTAGGTGTTTATATAGGCTTGACAAAACTTGGTCTCCAAGTAAAACACCAATTAGGAAAGAAAATCTTTCCTCCTTCCTTTTTCCCTCCTTAGGCCGACGCCCCATAAGGCCCATCTAGGGCTTCCGGAACTTTTCCGTTTTCCTTCTTTTAGCTTCTATTTAATTCCATAACGGTCGTTATAACTTATCTTTTATTTATCAACGATCGTTAGTTAAGCTTTGGTTTGATTTAATAAATATATATATAAAATATATTTAATAAATAAATCAACTCTTTACGTTATGTGTGCAATCCCGTGATCCCGAGTTCGATCCTATCTCACGACTATTAATTTTAAGTCCATAAACTTTCACTTGTTTCATACTGTACTATTTAAGAGATGTCAATTGAATAGATACGATACACACTTGATTGAAAAACAAGGCAAAGTGTGCTAGTTCTACAGCCTGATCAACATCAGCATCCTCACACACAATAAACGGTGATTTCCCTCCAAGCTCTAACGTCACTGGCTATAAATTGCTTTTTGCAGCCAATTCTTGCACAATTTTACCCGTATCAGTTGATCCTGCAAAAGCAATCTGCAAATGCAAATGTTTAATAAATCTAGATGCTAATGAGTAATAGGAAATCAAGCATGAGACAATAATGAGTTACATATTACTCCGTATTAGTTACCTTATCCACGTCCATATGACTAGCAAGAGCTGCACCAGCAGTTGGACGAAAACCTGAAACTATATTGATCGAGAACACCAGGAGGGAGACCAGCCTGCCCACAAAACATGCACGCAAACAAACCAAGTTAATTTGTATAAAAAGAAGTACAGTAAAACATAAAAGCTTGGAAAGAACATATATATAAGAATAAAATCACATGGAAATTATTATCTTAAATCCTTTTTATATTTATCAACTTTCATAAAAAAAACCTTCCATAATTTTGCACGTATGACAGACATTATATTTGGAAACCAGATCCTAAAGCCCAACCCGACCAATAGTCGGTTCCCCTCGCCACTATAAAAGGAGGTGAGGGAGGGGGAAAAGAACAAACACTTCATTCTTTCAATAAAACTAATCGGGAATAGATTAGGGATTTGTACCTTTTTTCTGTCGATTGCATCTTCATACATCGTTGTTATTCCGCCCGACATAGAGGTAATTTATAACGCTAACAAATCCTATCAGATAGAGTTATAGACGTCATTCAAACCCTTGAATGAATGCAAACTTCCAAAGAATTTTGTTTCCAACAAATAACAAAATAATCAAATATTTTGTTGGATCCTACGAATTGATTTTTCCTAAGAGTGGGGGAACGGGGGCTGGGGGCTGTTTGTTTGAGCTTATATGTGGCTTATAAGGGGCTGTTTGTTTGAGCTTATATGTGGCTTATAAGTTTATCAGTGCTGGTTTTGGATATATGTAGTTCAGTTACTAATATGCACAATGACCTAGCTAGTTGTTTGTTCGTTTTTCGGGTGTTAGGCTTACGGTTTGCATTAGGTATGACTTACACGTCGATTTCTTTGTAATTTGGAATTGATTGAGGAACTAGGATATGTGTGTGAGCGTTTAGTAATTAGTAGCGGTTTTGGTTTAGTCTTATTTAGATGGAAAATATCCCCTGATTTGTGGTGCATCACACATTGTATCGATGATGCTGAGACGAACCTGACTGCATAATAATAGTGCCAGTCGTTACTAAAAAGGTTCACGTGCATCGTCATATTACTCAATATTTGAGCCTTTAAACATAAGTACTCATGTTTTTTAGGCTTACATTCTGTGATTCTGTGACAAATTGTTTGAGGTTCATTTGTTAGCGTGGAACCGTTGTATAATTTGAAGGTGTATGTTTTTCTATTAGGAAAAAAGACTTGAAAGCGAGACTTATACGCAACCATGAAGTTTGGAAAGGAGTTTAAGAAACAAAAGGTACCAGAATAAATCGAAGCCTACGTGGAATATAAGAGACTAAAAAGAGTACTACAAGAACTCCGAGAATTCAAACAAAGCCAAGGCCCTCCAACACCAGTGAATATTTCACAGCACATGCCATCATTATTCACACCCTTTAGTGGCCTCAACATTCAAGAAGACTTTGGTGAGACTATAGAGGCTGATATCGAGAACCAAGTTATAGCTGTCTAAACCCGTTCATAAAGATGATAATAGAGAAGAATACATCACCAATTTTTTCATGCCACTTGAAGGAGGAGGACAAAGCGAGATTAAGTTTTTTGAGAGTCTTGATGAAGAGCTTAACAAGGTGAATACTTTCTATAGGGACAAGGTAGAGGAAGTAATTCAGGAGGCTGCTTCGTTAACTGAGCAGATGAATGCTTTAACAGTGTTGCGGATCAAGGTGTATCAATCATCAGATACAAGTAGTAGTTCGACAGAACCTCCGCAAGTTAACTCTCCAGGCAGAATAGATCCATTAGGTATGTTTCTTATGCATATAATAATGAGTTGCATAATTATCAATCCTTATCTAAAATTGTATATAAAATTAATATATTGCAGAGAACATAGATACAAATTCAAACATAAATGAAACACATCCTTCGAATATCCTTGACCATGTGAGGATGAACAATACCCGTGAAGACCCGAAGTCAACCATGAGAAGTGTTGTTTATCATTCGAAGTACAAGAATTTAAAGTTTAAAAGGTGGAGCTACAAGAAGCGGAAGGGCGGATGAAAGTTACATTTATTGAATTTTACAGCAAACTTCTTCAACTGAAGCGTTACAATACTCGAAGCCTATTATTACTTTACTTTTTCAGTAAACAAAATGACTTGTCAGTATGGGTGCCATATTGATAAGTCATTTTGTTTACAGAAAAAGTAAAATAATAATACGCTTCGAGTATTTCAGTAGTTCTCAAACCTTTTCATATTTTTTCAATATCTTCGTGAAGGCTTTGAGATTTGCATCACTGTAACGCTTCAGTTGAAGAAGTTTGCTGTAAAATTCAATAAACGTAACTTTCAGCCGCCCTTCCGCTTCTTGTAGCTCCGCCTTTTTAAACTTTAAATTCTTGTACTTCGAATGATACACAACACTTCTCATGGTTGACTTCGGGTCTTCACGGGTATTGTTCATCCTCACATGGTCAAGGATATTCGGAGGATTTGTTTCATTTATTTTGAATCTGTATGTATGTTCTCTCCAATATTTTAATTTTAAATACAATTTTAGACTTGGAATGATAATTATGAAACTCATTATTATATGCATAAGAAACATACCTAATGGATCTATTCTGCTTGGAGAGTTGCGGAGATTCTGTCGAGCTACTACTGGTATCTGATGATTGATACACCTTGATCCGCAACGTTGTTAAAGCATTCATCTACTTAGTTAACGAAGCACCCTCCTGAATCACTTCCTCTACCTTGTCCCTATAGAAAGTATTCACCTTGTTAAGCTCTTCATCAAGACTCTCAAAAAAACTTAATCTCGCATTGTCCTCCTCCTTGAAGTGGCATGAGAAAATCGGTGGTGTATTCTTCTCTATTATCATCTTTGTGAACGGTTTGGACAGCTATAACTTGGTTCTCGATATCAGCCTCTATTGTCTCACCAAAGTATTCTCGAATGTTGAGGCCACTAAAGTGTGTGAATAATGATGATATCGGAATATTCGTTGTAGGGCCTTGGCTTTGTTTGAATTCTCGGAGTTCTTGTAGTACTCTTATAGTCCACGTAGGCTTCGATCCATTCTGGTACCTTTTGTTTCTTAAACTCCTTTCCAAACTTCATGTTGCGTATAAGTCTCGCTTTCAAGTCTTTTTTTCTAATAGAAAAACAGACACCTTCAAATTATACAACGGTTCTATTAAAAAAATGCAGACTTCTTAAAGAATCAGGGGCAACAGAGGATTCTCGAGTATATATTGCAAGTGGAGAGCCATTTGGGGGTGATTGAGCCATTCTTCCTTTGAAGTCTGAATTTGTTAATGTTGTTACAAAAGAGATGTTGGGTCGAAATGATGAGCTCAACCCATACAAGAACAGAACTGCTATTTTGACAGCAATTGATTATATAGTATCACTAAGTAGTGACGTTGCCTTCTTATGATGGTCATATGGTCCGAGCCTTGCAGGTATCTTTTATCAGAATCTTCACAAGTTTATGGCTTATGGTAAATATGATTTGGATATTTATTCTGTGTTTTTGAAGGGTCATCGAGCATATGTGGGACACAGAAAGATTGTCACAACGTCTAAGAATTTCAAGGGACAGCCACAGCTGAGGGGAAAAAGGAGAGATCGAGATGTAATAACATTTCCAGTCCCGGAATACATGTGTAAACACTAGCTACAGGCAATTTTGGGTTGAATGATGGATCCTTCTTGAACCTGGACTTCTGTTTAGATTTGCTATTGTACATATTTTAAGCATTGGTTAGCTTACTTAAATTGTATAAAATGCAAAGTTTTAATAACGCGAAAGTACAGCATGAACTAGAACTTAGTACAGAATAAAAAAAACATAAATGTATCTTCTTCTCGAACAAGACAGTGCATTGAACTAGAACTTCGCGTTTAGTGGAATAATTACAAACATGGTTTGGACTCGGATTTAAACCAGGTAACACTATACCAACTACCATACTGAATCTATCCACCTCAAGTGGGTACGCTAAGTTGGAGTTTGGTTCTAAAGTTTATAAAATCTCGTACGGAGTTTTGCTCTAGTCCCCGGTAGATTTTATACAAGAATCCGCATAGTCGAAGAAAATAGATGGAAAGAAGCTAACATATATCTTTCCTGGAAAAAAAAATCCTTATATTGTATAAACAATTAACAGCTCTTTAATGGATTATTTGCATTTTATGGTCTTTATTTTCACCTGTGTACTCCATTTAGATTGCTGTTCCCCTCACCTATATGCCAAAAGGCATAAGCAAATACCTTTTGATCACTTGAAGCGATTGCCGGACTGTCGTATAGGCTGGTGAAAACAAAATTACTGAGAAAACCTCATCACATTTTCAAGATAGGATAACAAGCCAGAAACAGAAATATATTTATTCACGTTCTCGTTACAACATCCGATGTAATACATCATATTACACCAAAAGAGTAAATTACAACCAAGCCGGATTTTTCAACGAGGTAACAACAGCCTTCACTTGCAAATAGTTGTTAAGACTGTATATACCCTTTTCCCTTCCAATACCACTCATCTTGTACCCTCCAAACGGAATTGCCGCATCAAAAACATCAAAACAATTAACCCAAACTGTCCCAGCTCTCAATGCTCGAGTCAGTCTATTAGCAGTATCAATGTTTTTGGTGAACACACCAGCTGCAAGTCCATATTTTGTCGCATTAGCCCTTTTTATCACATCATCGACCTCCCTGTTGCATATAATACAAATTATGAGATTACTCCAGCATGTGTTTAAGGGTTCTTGAAAAATAATAAATTATGTGACGATTTGTGATTTACTTGAATTTCAGGATGGTTTGAACAGGACCAAAGATCTCATCTTGCGCTATCAGCATATCGTCCTGTTTGGCAAGATAGTTATACATTTAATGCTGGTCAGCTTTAAAGTAAATATTAGACCAGAGTTTTCTTGGTATAATAATACTACCTTGACATTAGAGAAAACAGTTGGTTGGATGTAGTAACCTCTGGAGCCGAACCTGTCACCTCCACATTCAAGGGTGGCATCGCTTTCAACGCCAGATTTAATGTATTTTAGAATTTTCTGAAACTGCTCCGAGTCAATCTGAAATATATTGCAAGGTTCTTAATCATTCACATATACAGTACATAAAAAGGAGGTGTAACTTTCAACCATTTTAAATATAAATGGGTCGATTTGAAATGTTGTATATCCTTAAGGGGTTAGATTGATCGAGCTAATATATTTTACTAAAAGGATACAGGTCAAGTATTCGAGGGGGTAAAACAATTTAAAACTCATCTGAAATGTATTCAATTACATAAACCTTCTAGATGGCTTTACAAAAAGAAGATTACTATCATAATAACAGTCGTGTACCTGAGGGCCTTGTTCAATGCCCTTTTGGAAAGGATCACCAACAGTGCGTCGTTGAGCACGTGCTCTTGACTTCTCTAAAAACTCATCGTGTACACGCTCATGAACAAATGTACGAGAACCAGCACAACAGCATTGACCCTAGATAAAGTTGAGCCACACAAGTCGGATTAGATCTTGTCTTACATAATTAAGAGTTGAAGAAGGTAGAATACAAAATACACACCTGATTAAAGAAGAGAGCAAAGTGTGCTAGTTCTACAGCCCTATCAACGTCAGCATCCTCGCACACAATAAAGGGTGATTTCCCTCCAAGCTCTAAAGTCACTGGCTTTAGATTGCTTTTTGCAGCCAATTCTTGCACAATTTTACCCGTATCAGTTGATCCTGTGAAAGCAATCTGCAAATGCATGCACTAAATTGTCATGTTTGATCCTAATGAGTATAGGTGGAAAAATAGGTGGATTGTGTTACGGGTCAAAACAGGTAATACTGTACGGTCTGGTTGTTATGCAGTTGAGAATAGACTTTGGCTTTAGGCCGTTACTAAGCATTATTTGAAGATTTGCATATTAGCTACTCACCTTATCAACATCCATGTGGCTAGCAAGAGCTGCACCAGCTGTCGGACCAAAGCCTGAAACTATATTAAGAACACCAGGAGGGAGACCAGCCTATCCCACAAAACATGCACATCAAAATCCAGTTAGCCTTTCCTCTAAATTAGTTTGTAATAGAGTGAGCCCTTTTCACTATAACAAAAGTTAATATCACCTCAAGGAACAGCTTCGAAACATAAAGAGCTGTCAATGGAGTCTGCTCAGCTGTCTTTAGAACAATCGTGTTGCCACAAGCAAGGGCGGGCCCAACTTTCCAAGCAAACATAAGAAGAGGAAAGTTCCATGGAATAATCTGACCCGCAACCCCAATTGGTTCGTGCAAAGTTTGCACGTGGTAAGGTCCATCTGCGGGAACTGTTAGCCCATGGATCTTATCCGCCCAACCTACAGGTTTTATTAACATAATATGTACCTTATTCAGAAATTTTGTGTACAATTAACCGATAAAAGTGATCAAATTGCATGATTACTAATTTCTCACCAGCATAATATCGAAATAAACGTGCAAGCCCTGGTACTTCAGTCTTGGCAGACTGTTCATAAGGCTTCCCACTGTTCCATGACTCAAGAGCTGCTATCTCGTCATTGTGTTTTTCCACCAAATCAGCAAATCTTAGTAGTATACATGATCTCTCCTGTAAAGTTGAACATGCAGTTACAAATCAAGTTCAAAAAATTTTACTATTCACAGAGGTATAAAGAAATGGGCATGAAATGTAATTTTACATATGCAGTCATTCTAGGCCATGGGCCCTCATCAAACGCATTGCGAGCAGCAGAAACTGCACGATTGATATCTTCTGCATCGCCTTCAGCCACATCGGCTATGACCTCTCCTGTCCTTGGATCCAAGGCTGGAAATGTCTTCCCTGAAACAAAAATATGTTTTTAAACTTTTTGTTAGATTACATATATTAAATTACTTATAAACGGGCAAATTAAGCAAACAATTACCGGATGCTGAATCAACAAATTTTCCATTAATCAGAAGCTGAGTATAGTTAATTTTAACAGGTGGAGTAATTGGTTCTTCAAGTGCTGCAGCTGTACTAAATCTTTCTACTTCACTTCCCAATTTGGATCTGCTTCCTGAATTTAAAAGACAAAAAGACAAACAGTTAACATTTCAAACAGTGATTCACGGGACAATAACTCTACAGTAATATGAAGACACAAAAGGTAAGTTCAATCAAGATCTAATCATCAGCCAAGACAGACCCACAAAATTTTCATATTCAATCTCAACAGTAGATATATTGTTACCCTGTTAGTAACATCTTCATCTAACGTTTTTCACTACCGCGTCTTGAAATAGATTCTAGTCATTATTGGTTTCGAGATACTCAGGGATATTCTAAAATCAAGCCCGAAATGATTATCTTGATTATATTCTTATCACATAATCTATAATCTTCCATCTAAACATTTTAAACCCCATAACATGTGATTTTTGTTTCTAGGTAACCATCGTTTCAGACCTTTCGGCCGACTAATCCACGGGGTTTGAACCCACCGCCACACAAGCCCTCCCTTTTCGGGAGGTTGGAACTTGGGACCTCACACTTTTTAGTGTGATAGGCGCAACTCCTCTTGCCACTAGGCCACCCCTGAGTGGTTGATAACATGTGATTTGAAAACACAATAATAATCAGATAATCATTTCCACTTTAGAACCACAAAAAGCACAAGAATATTTGACAAATTTGCATCTTTTTCTAAACATAACAAGATTCTTTTAACCTAGTACCACCTTTTATTAAACCAACAAGATATAAACATAGATCCAAATCCCATCACAAAAATTACCAGCACAAAAAAAAAAAAACTAAACCATCCATGATACTTCTTAAATCTTTACTACACATAGAAAACAATCAAAACATCGAGAAACCACCATGCATGTCATCCTATCTTCATGAAACACATTAAACTAGCATCAACCATAACAAAAAACATCGTTACAAACCAAGAAACTATATGATCAAACCTTGTGAAAAAACAGCAGACGAAAGAGGACGAAGAGATATCGAACGAGAAATAACACTAGAGATTCTTCTAGCTGCTGCTGCCATTTTTTTAACCAGTGTTACAAAACACACAAAGCTAGGTGTAATGTGTTTTGTTAGTTTATATTATACACAACACTTGTTGTGTAGTGATATGGAAAAGAACAAATGAAGTAAAAGGTGATCATGTGGTATTGGTTGGGGATTATTCACGTATTTTTTATTTCTAGCAAAATGGTCGTTGAAACGTTATCTCAATCAATCTTTTTTAGGTGTGTCATGCGAATTAGTCCACTCCTTGGTACTCGTGTTTTTATTTTCTTAATGTAACGGTTGAGAAAATTTAGTCCAAACAATTTTGTAACCTTGATTAGAACTTGTGATTTGGATAGTACCGTATGTGTTTATGAGTCTTTGAAAAGATTAGTGGCACTGGTCGGTTTGTAGGTAAATTGGTACGTCAGAGAGTTGTATACGGAACCAAAAGGTTGTTGTCTTGTGGGATCCAGTCCAGCAAATTGAGAACGAAGTGGAGATTTTATGGTTTGTGAATATAAAACATGAATTATTTGTACTAGAAAATGTGCTTTTGAAAACTAACTAAAATTAAGGTTAGTCGCATTGGAGTGGGTCGTCTCACTCGGTCGACTTAGGTCTCATTCAGTCGACTTATTGCAATTGTTTCGGTTTTCGATCGAGTGAAGAGAAAATGGTCTAACAAACGACTTATTTTTTAGTGTAGTTCGTCTTCTACTGATAAAAAGATCGTCAAATAGTCACTAAAAAGAGAAAACTAATGTGCGTGACTTTTTGTGAGTCAAACTAAATCACCGCTGCGACCACCCTAATATATAAGATATAATTTAAATTTTGCTCAAGCTTGGTTCGAAAATCGCGACACATTCACACATATACATATATAAACCTTTAAGGTATGCATAGTATGCATAAGACTAATATTCAAAACCCTCGCTCTTATTTATATTACTTAAAAACTCCAAAAACTCGATAATAAATTAATAATTTCAATCGAACATGAAAAAACTAGAATTCGACTTGCTAAATATTCAATCTTATTTTCTGAACTCGAGCTCAAGCTAAAGCTCAAAGTTCAATAAAACTTGGCTCAAACGAGAAGCTCGAGTTACACGAAACTCTACCACTTTACACCCATACTCCAACCTATGAATTATTGTTTTTGTTTTTCTTCAAGATATCCCATTCATATTGATTATGATATGGATAAAATATTGACTTATTCTTTTTTTAATAATTTAAAATGATTTTAATTAATATAATCGTAAAATGTTTGGTGTGTAATTGTACACATCTTCTATGCCGAAGAGTCGCTTGTCATGAAAGATGGAGTAGTATTTTAATATTAAGTTTGTTTTTCTAAATTAACTTTAACAATATCAATTTTTGCATTAAGAAAAAACACTCCCTCAGACGATTTAATAATTCAACTTTTCAAATACACTTATGAATTTCGTAAACTATAATCCGGGTGAAGTTTACTTTTTATAATAAATTTAAATTAACCACAAATATTCCGATTCAACTTTTTAACTTCGTTTAATAATTATTTTAAAAAAAACTTTAATTACTATTAGTCGGTTTCTATAAATAGCCTACCAAACTTATCATAACTAATTTACTGATATGGAACTGACTTTACGTTTGTCATAATTTTTTCTTTCAAACTTATTATGAGCCTCCTCTTTCAAATATAACTAACATTTCACTTTTTTATCGTCGGCTTTTAACATCTACACACACTATTTTTTACAGACTTTCTCTTTTATAAAATTTATCAAAATCTACTAACACCGTCGAAGCAGATTCTACGACCCAATGTCTCACAAACCCTAATACATTAGCTCAAATGAGCTTTTAATTTCAATTTATGACCAAAGATCAGTAGCCGTTATTTATGTGTCCTATAGTTAGCCTAATGATTTGAAAGTGTATCTGTTAAAACATGAAAAAGAGATAGAGACGCGGATCTTATCACCCAACCAGCCACCCTTTGGTGATTTATTAACAAGATTCAAGTTCAAAACAATAGATAAAGGATTAGTCCCCAAACGGGTGTTAATCAAACAATACAAGATAAATGGGTGAAAACGTCCCAACTAGGTTGATCCGTTTTCCTCACTACAGATTCACTCAACACTCAAAATCTAATCTAAACGTTTAAGTAAAGATGAAGATCCTCCCATGGTAGAAGCCTCAAGGCTTGAAGAAAAGAGAGTGTCTCACACTTGTGTGTGTGAGATGAAAGTGAATGAATGAATGAAAACCCTAGCAGCTGCTAGGGTTATAAGTTGCAAACACCACATGGGCTACAAGAGTCCAACGGTAACCCCAATAACAAGCCCACCAGTCAACAGAAATGATAAGTGGCAAAAGTAGTCCCTGCAAAATGAAAGGAAACAAAAAGAGCACAAAGATAAAAGGGAAGTTTGAGATAATTTAACATCCTCCCTCAAACTTACCAACCAGGGAGGCTTACCTTTTGAACATATCCACCATTCCTAATTGTTTGCACAACTTGGAATGTTGGAGAGTACCATGACCCTTAGTGAACAGATCTGCTGTTTGATCAGCAGAAGCAACCTTAATGGTTTTGATAATCCCACACTACACCTTTTCTCTCACAAGGTGAACATCAACCTCAAAGTGCTTGGTCCTTTCATGGAAGACAGGATTGGCAGCAATTTGAATAGCTGAAGAGCTATCACTATACAAGTTAATAGGAAACAGTCTAGGTATGCTCAAATTATTAAGCAAGTTAGAAATCCAAATGACATCACAAGTGGCACTTGCCATGCATCTATACTCTGCCTCAGCAGAGGATCTGGAAACAGTAGGTTGTTTTTTACTCTTCCATGAGACAAGAGTATTACCAAGGAACACACAATAGCCAAAGACATATTTCCTAGTTCTCAAACACTGTGCCCAATCTGAGTCAGTAAAGCAGGACAGCTTGAGCTGTTTGTCTTTGTAAATTTGAATGCCAATCCCATGAGCATTTTTAAGGTATCTAATGACCCTCAAGGCAATCTTAAGGTGAGATTGGAGGGGAGTATGCATATGCTGACTCAAACATTGGACAGCATAGGAGATATCAGGTCTGGTGTGGGTCAAATAAATAAGTTTGCCAATAAGTTTTTGATAATTAAACACATTAGTGAGGAACTTATCAGAGTCACTCTCTTCCACAACAAGAACACAGTTCTCAGGAAGGGGAGTGGTGACAGGTTTGGCAGCTAATAAGCCAAACTCATGAATAAGATCAAGGCAATATTTCCTTTGAGTCATGCACACACCAGATTTGTTGTAAAGAACCTCAATGCCAAGAAAATATTTCATAGAACCAAGACCTTTGATCATAAACTTATTTTTGAGAAAGCTCTTAAATTTCTCAATTTCAGACAGATCATTACCAGTGACCACAAGGTCATCAACATACACAAGAATGATAATAAAGATATTACCAGTATGCTTAATGTAGAGAGAATAGTCAAACTTACTTTGGACAAAGCCATGCTCAGCCAAAGCAGTGGTAAGCTTTGCATTCCACTGCCTTGGGGCTTGCTTTAGACCATAAAGAGACTTGTTTAACTTGCAAACCTTAGAAGGATTGGGATTATCAAATCCTGGTGAAAGGATCATATAGACATCCTCCTCCAAATCCTCATAAAGAAAGGCATTGTTGACATCCATTTGAAACAAAGGCCAATCATTGGTCATAGCAATGCACATAATAAATCTAACAGTAACCATTTTGACCACAGGGCTAAAGGTCTCATCAAAATCAATCCCCTCCTTCTGACCAAACCCTTTGGCAACCACCCTAGCTTTATATTTGTCAATTAACCCAGAGGACCCATATTTAATTTTATACAGCCATTTGCAACCAAGAGCTTTACTTCCCAAGGGCAGATCAGTAATGGTCCAAGTGTTGTTTCTAATAAGGGCCTCTATTTCATTGTTCATGGCCTCAATCCAATTGGGGTCATTCTTAGCTTTATTAAAAGAGCAAGGTTCTACAGATTTATTGAGGGTGGTGGCAAAGCAAAGGTTTACAGAATTAAGTCTGAAGTAGTTAACATGTTTTTCAATACCATATCTAAGTTTGCTATCAACAACATAGTCATTAAGTTTAGCAGGAACCTTAGTACTTCTACCAGACTTTCTAATAGGGACAAGCACCTCATTAGTCATAGAATTATCAACATTGTGAACTAGTTCAGATAAAATAGGCAAAGAATTTTGAATATTTCCCTCAGATAGAATGTTATCATCTAATTGGGTTGCAGAATCCTCTTCAAGTGATTGTTGAGTGTTAGACTCATCACTTGGAGGGTTTCTACCATCCTCAGTAGATGTTGCTCTCTCTTCATCATTAGATCTTATAGAAGTAGGATTATTTAAGAAGGAAAGGAGTTCAGCATCACTTGTTTCAACATCAGCCAAATCACCATCCTTATTGTTTTTCATTTTAAAAGGAAACACAGTTTCATAAAATCTCACATCCCTAGAGTATAGGACACCCCTAGTATCCAAACTTAAAAGTTTGTAAGCTTTTTTACCAGCAGAATACCCAATCAAGACACATTTCTCAGACCTAGAGGTGAGTTTATCACTGTTGTTTAAATTAGTAGAAAAACAAAGACACCAAAACACCTAATGTGAGAGAGATTTGGTTTTTTTGTTATAAACCAGTTCATATGGTGATTTTCCTTTTAGGACAGATGAGGGGAGCCTGTTGATTAAGTAAACAACAGTTAGAATACAATCAGACCAAAAACTAAGAGGAATCCCCCCTGAAACATAAGGCTCCTTGCAACATTGAGCAAGTGCCTATGTTTCCTTTCAGCAATCCCATTTTGTTGAGGGGTTTAAGTGCAAGAGGTTTGATGGACCATTCCAAGGTCAGAAACAAAGAGAGCATTTTCTTGTTGACAAATTCAGTACCATTGTCAGATCTGACAACTTTGATACTTATGTTAAATTGATTTTTAATCAGTTTAATGTAGTTAACAAAGGTGTCAAAAACTTCATCTTTAGTTTTTAAAAGAAAGGTCCAAACAGCCCTGGAATAGTCATCAACAATGGTCAAAAAATACTTGTATCCCTCTCTGCTAGAGATCCTGTAGGGACCCCACAAGTCACGGTGAACAAGCTCACCCAGATGAGTGGACTTGTGATCACTTAAAGGGAGGTTCTCTTGTCTGTTTGGCCCTATGGCAAACATCACAAACAGGGACACAAGTGTTATTAGAGAGGTTAAGATCAGACTTGAGAGCAGAGAGGACTTGATCAACAGGATGACCAAGTCTGCTATGCCACAAATCTTTGGACACATTAAAGGACATAATCATGTTAACATTACCTACACTCTTGTTGTTTTTATCAAGGTCAAACAAGTAGAGACCCCCAGACTCACTACCAGTCCCCAGAGTAATTCCCTTGGTCAAATCCTGAATATAGCATTTATCCTCATCAAAACCCACATACAACTTACTATCTTTAATTAACTTGTTAACAGATAATAAACTGACACAGTAGCCAGGAACAACAATAACATCATAAAGAATGACATTGTTAGACAATCTCAAATTACCCACATGACTTATGGTGGTAATGGTCCCATTGGGATGCCCCACAGTGAGATTGAGATTGGCAACATCAACAACATTGAACATACCAATAGTGGAAACAGTCAAGTGTTGGTTACACCCAGAGTCTATAATCCACCCAAGGGTGATTGTGGTAACCAACCCTTTCAAGTGACCACAATAGTATCTAGAAAAGTTAACATTGAACAGGACATTAAAGTTATAAAAGGAGCAACTACCTGCCATGTTGGCATGAATGTTCCCAGGGGAAGGATCATTGATCAAGAGCAGAAGTTTCCTTATTTGATCAGAAGTGAAGGAAGATGGCACATCATAAGTAGCAGATTTGTCAACAGTCTTAACATCATTCAGCTTAATATCACTATTAGCATTGAAATTAGGTTTAGACACATAATTTTTAGGATTAGAGGGCCTCTTGTATCCAGGGGATACCCAATGATCTCATAGAACCTATCCACAGTGTGACCAATCATCCCACAATTAGTGCAATTGAGATTAGGATTGGGGCCCCTATTAGGGGAAGACTGATTGCCACCTTTTGAGGAATTCTTGTTAGGGTTAGAAGAATTTCCTCTCCTTTGCTGACCAAAGGACTTGGCAGCAAAGGAGGTGGCATTGAGCTTGGGATCAGTCACACTTGAAGGTTCAGGGATACCTCTATGTGAATCCTCCCTAGAAACCATCACATAAGCATCCTTCACATCAGGGAGAGGGTCCCTGGTGAGAAGGACAGTTCTAACAGGTTGATAACACTCATCAAGCCCCATTAAAAACTGCATGAGCTTCATAAGCTGCTGATGTAAGATGGATTCAGTGCTAGCAGGACAAGAACACTTAATGGCACACATACATTTAGGCAATTTAGTTAAAGCATCAAACTCTCTCCACAAAGAGTGAAGCCTGTGATAGTATTCAACAACAGATGTGCCTTCCTATTTCACAGAATTATTTTTTTGTAGGAGATTATACACAACAGAACCATCAACCTTATCATAAGTTTCAGATAACTCATTCCAAACATCAGAAGCATTTTAAGAATAAACCATTCCCATATAAACATCTTGAGACACAGAGTTCACAATCCAGGTTAAGACCATAGCATTACATCTATCCCATTGAGCAGATAAAGCATGACTGTGAGCATAAGTATCTTTCAAACAAGTGCCATTAATAAAACCAATTTTATCTCTAGATTGAAGAGCAAGTTTCATGGCATTGTTCCACATACGATAATTAGCAGTACCAAGAAGTTTAAAAGGAATTAAAGCTGTAGCACTACTATCACTATTCTGAATATGCAAAGGATCACCAGCATCAAGGCTGCTAATCAAAATAGGCTCAGTAACACCACCACCTGTGTTAACAGGAGGTGTAGTACTAGCACCAGCACTCATGATAAAAAAGCAACAAGAGCAAGCAACAAAAAATATATAAACCAATCAAGCAACCAAGAAGAGATAAAAGCAACCAAATAATCACAAGTAAGATATATAAATCAAAACAAGTATGAGAACCAACAAAAAACACCCAGAACAGGGTTACCAGAAATGCCAGTTGTGGACTGGGATTGACCAGAGCAGGTATCCACACCAGTCAAGGCTGGAGGGTCAAGGAGTTAATCAATCCGTTTGCACCCACAGAACAGGCAACAATAACCCACAAGTAGCCAAGAATTGAGAGACAAGGGAAGGAAAGAGGGACTTATAGTGCAATACAGCAAAATAAAGGACCCAATCTCTATATTAACTTAGTCTAGAGGATGGGTAAGACACCACCAAGGAAACACCCAAAGAGAACAAATTAGGGTTTCAAAACCCTAATTAAGATTCAGCCAGAAAAGGATGAATTAAGCAATGGCACCACCAGATCGATCAACGGCACCACCAATAGTAGCTTCCTGAGGTCCAAACAAGCAAGATCCCCAAAAATAAAATTAGGGTTTCACGAAACCCTAACCTTATTTAGCAAGGAAACTAACGGCAACACCTGGATGATCAACGGCAACGCACTGGGAAGCGTTTAAGAGCAACAAAATTAAGAAACCCCAAAAAATGAATTAGGGTTTCAAGAAACCCTAATTAATTTTTCTGAGCAATCAATAAAAACCCACGAGAGAGCAAGATTAGTGATACAATCCAATATCTTTACACTCTGATACCATGTTAAAACATGAAAAAGAGATAGAGACACGGATCTTATCACCCAACCAGCCACCCCTTGGTGATTTATTAACAAGATTCAAGTTCAAAACAACAGATAAAGGATTAGTCCCCAAACGGGTGCTAATCAAACAATACAAGATAAATGGGTGAAAACGTCCCAACTAGGTTGATCCGTTTTCCTCACTACAGATTCACTCAACACTCAAAATCTAATCTAAACGGTTAAGTAAAGATGAAGATCCTCACATGGTAGAAGCCTCAAGGCTTGAAGAAGAGAGAGCGTCTCACACTTGTGTGTGTGAGATGAAAGTGAATGAATGAATGAAAACCCTAGTAGCTGCTAGGGTTATAAGTTGCAAACACCACATGGGCTACAAGAGTCCAACGGTAAACCCAATAACAAGCCCACCAGTCAACAGAAAGATAAGTGGCAAAGGTAGTCCCTGCAAAATGAAAGGAAACAAAAAGAGCACAAAGATAAAAGGGAAGTTTGACATAATTTAACAGTATCAAACTTGTTAAATTTTTTTTATTGTGTGTAGTCAATTCAAAGGTGTAATCTTTTTATTTGCAAACCATATATGTATAAAAAGGTGCATATAAAGTTTTTATAAGATTGTTTGTTATTTATTCTCTTGAAGTACTTATTTCATTTTTTTTTCTCTTTTAACTTTTTCATTAAAGTATTTCATAAATTGAGCATATCAAATTTATTTGTCAAATGATAATACAATATTGAAAATGCATAACATGTAATGGCTTAAATAACGAGTATCAGACGCAATAAATAATGGTTCAAAATAAACAAAAGATGTAAAAAGTTACAAAGCACATAATAAATCAAAAATATGAAAAACATATGTATCATATTACAGCATGTTCAACCATTTTACATTAATTGTTGCACAATTTGATCTTTTAAATTAGTTATATGTTATTAGTCGCATTCTTTTGTGGTTGAACAACCTGATCTCCAATATCTTTGTATCCATTACACGTTTCGTATATATGATGGCAAGGTAGCGATTTTGTTGCAAACTCCATGCTCTTTTATGAAGATGTATCCAAAAACCAAAGTATGTTAAAATAAGTTATTGTTTAGAAAACGTTTAAAAATAAAAAAATGACTTCATAATAGTAAAAACCAATGTCAGATTAAACAATTGCTTTCAGATTTTTTTTGATAGGTTCACTAGAAAGTTGATGGAGTGGGGGCAAAAAAAAATTTGGGGACAAAAGTTATTGTATACACCGAAATAAAAATACAAATAGAAGGTTTTTACATTATTATTTTCTTTTTGGGGGGGGGGGCAATTTGAAAGTTTTTACAGTGCTTTATATCCGAATGGGGGGCAATTCGAACTTAAAATAAGGTACACTTTAATAAAATGTTCCTAAAAAAAAAATTTTACACTAAAATTTGATTTTTTTTACGAGCCATGAGAGGCGCCACCCCACACCATCCAAATAGTTCCGCCCCAGGGTCAATGTGATCTTGCTCGGCCACTTTTTTATATAACAAAAGTTTTGTTCCTCGTGTCACATATATTACCGTTTTTAGAAAGAAGAAACATATGTATGCATATCAACATGTGCAATATATTACCATATTCAGACATATACAGATATACTTCATAGACAAATTAAGAAAATTGCCAGGCTTATCGATTATACTTGCATAAAGATAGTAGTTGATGTTAGTGTATAACCTAGAGTATTTAGTTTAGATGTTAAAATGACTGCGACCCATAAACTACCATTATACCTTAGAAATCAAGTGTTTAACGAGAGCCGTAAAGCAGTGTAATTGGTTCAAACCATAGTCACATAGAATGGGATCGTTCTGGCACGAAAACGTGAATCGGGATCGTGGTTCGTTAGACATCTAAAATTCGGTTCGATGGGGATAGGTTCATTTCGAATCGCTTCGGTACGATGTAACAAGTAATATGGTACGATATATCATATAGCCAATAATTTACATATCTTATTCAGTAAAAATTTAAAATTATTTTTGATTTTAGTTAACATTTAATATCTTTTAATTGTAGCACATCAACTTATTTATTGGGCATATGATAAAAACAATTAAATAAAACTTGGTAGGGTTTATTAAACATATAACATCCTCCTTGTCAAAAACATAATATCAAAGAAGCAGAAATAGATCTTACACTCAACCAACCACCCATTGGTGTAATTTATTAAAATCAGAGTACAAGAACAAAAAAGATAAAGACTGGTCCCCAAATGGATGCTAGTCGAACGATTACAAAAGAAATGATGAGATCGTCCCAACTAGGTTGATCCGATCTCCCTCACATGCATAGATCACTCATACACACTCTATACAAGATGAAAATCAAACTCACAGGTCAAGTCATAAACTTGAAGAGAGAGAAAAGAGAGAGCTGTGCACATAGCTTTTGTGTGTGTGATATGAATGATAGTAGAAACCCTAGTCAAAGACTAGGGTTATATAACTCGTCAAAGAAAGCTGGACCTCAACGGATCCAAAGCCCACCAAAGGAAAGACCAAGCCCACCAAGGTAAGTAACAAGCCCAAACCAATAAACCTGAAATAAGACCAAACATAACACAAAGCATAATAACATATGGAAAGATTGCAAAATTAACACCCTTCCTTAATCTGACATATGAGAGAGCAATAATTCATCTACCAAACATGTTCAAAAGCCTCAGTTGTTTACATAATTTCAAGTGTTGGTTAATACCATGAGTCTTAGTAAAAATGTTAGCAGTTTGATCAAGTGAAGCAACCTTGATAGTGTTGATCACACCATCTTGTACCTTTTCCCTTACCAAGTGAACATCAACTTCAAAATGTTTGGTTCTCTCATGAAACACAGGGTTGGCAGCAATCTGTATAGCAGAGCTGCTGTCACTATAGAGGTTCACAGGAAACATGTTTTTAATCCTTAGATCACTAAGTAAATTTGTGATCCAAATAACTTCACAAGTAGCACTGGCCATACATCTATACTCAGCCTCAGCTGAAGATCTGGATACTGTGGGTTGCTTCTTGCTCTTCCAAGAGACAAGAGACCTCCCAAGAAAAACACAGTATCCAGATACAGATTTTCTGGTTTTAAGACATTTGGTCCAATCAGCATCAGTGAAACAAGACACCTTTAAAGAGGTATCTTTATAAAACTGGATACCAGTCCTAGGTGAATTTTTGAGGTATCTAATAACCCTAAAAGAAACCTTTAGATGAGATTGAAGGGGGCATGCATGTGCTGGCTAAGGCAATGAATAACATAGGATATATCAGGCTTGGTATGAGTAAGGTAAATGAGTCTCCCAAGTAATCTTTGATACTCAAAAATATTTAAGAGTAATTTATCATTATTACTTTCATCAACAGCTAAAACACAGTTTTCAGGCAGAGGTGTTGCTGCTGGTTTAGCAGCAAGTAAACCAAACTCATGAATAAGCTCTAAACAATATTTCCTTTGGGTCATGCAGATCCCATCAGGATTTTCAAGAATCTCAATACCTAAGAAGTATTTCATTATACCAAGATCCTTAATCATGAATTTAGTTTTTAGAAAGCTTTTAAATGATTCAATTTCCTCTATGCAGTTACCAGTAATGATAAAGTCATCAACATACACAAGAAGAGCAATAAACATTTTGCCATTCTGTTTAGTGTAAAGTGAGTAATCAAACTTACTTTGGACAAAGCCATGCTCAACCAAGACAGTGGTAAGTTTAGCATTGCACTACCTTGGGGTTTGCTTGAGACCATACAAAGCTTTATTAAGCTTACATACCTTACCTTTATCCTTACAATTGAAGCCCAAAGGAAGAGTCATATAAATGTCCTCATCAAGATCACCATACAAGAAGGCATTATTAACATCAAGTTGAAAAAAAAGCCAGTCATTAGAGAGAACTAGGCTAACAAGACACCTAACAGTAACCATTTTAACAACCGGACTGAAAGTCACATAAAAATCAATGCCTTCCCTTTGACTATATCCTTTAACAACAACTCTAGCTTTAAACTTGTCAACAAGGCCAGAGGACTTGAATTTAATCTTATAGATCCACTTATTGTTAATAGCCTTTCTATCAGCAGGTAAATCACATAAGGTCCAAGTATTGATCCTTAAAAGAGCCTCAATTTCATTGTTCATAGCCTCAACCCACCTACTATCTTTCACAGCTTATAGTAGGTAGAAGGTTCAATAGAATGATTAAGTGTGGTAGCAAAGCAAAAATTAGTAGTGTTCAACTTAGAGTAGTTAACATGCTTCTCAATACCATACTTAAGCTTGCTATCAAGAACAAAATCATTGAGTTTAGCAGGCAATTTAGTGGGTCTATTTGACTTTCTAACAGGTTGCTCCCCTACTTGAGGATGGTCCCCACTATGCTCAATAAAGGCGTTAGAAGAATTTTCATTATCAAAATTGCCCTCAGAGCAGGTTTGCACATTTTCACCCATGGTGGTTGTAGAGTCCTCCTCCTGATGATGCACAAAGGCATCATCAATAGTGGGGTGAACCCTACCATCCACACCAGGTGTTGCTCTCTCATCAGACTTGAAGGTGTTTGGTTATCAAAAAAGGTTAAGAGTTCAATATCACTTGTACTGATTACATCTGTTGAATCTTTTCCAATATTGTTTTTCATTTTGAAAGGAAATACAGTTTCATAGAATTTCACATCTCTAGAAAACAAAATTCTTCTAAGCTAAACAATTTGTAAACCTTTTTAAAAGAAGAGTAACCAATTAAAACACATTTCTCAGACCTAGATGTGAGTTTGTCGCTGTTATTCAGACAAGTAGAAAAACACAGACATCCAAAACACTTTAAGTGAGAGAGGTTAGGTTTTTTCTTATAGAGCAATTCATAAGGGGGGGGGGGGGGGCTACCATTTAAGACAGAATAGGGGAGCCTGTTAATCAAATACGCAACAGTTAAAATACATTCAGACCAAAAATTAATAGGGATCCCACCCTGAAACATAAGACTCCTGGCTACATTAAGCATGTGTCTATGTTTCTTTTCAGCAATCCCATTTTGCTGAGGGGTATGAGGACAAGATGTCACACCCCACCATGGCGGAATATGGGGCGCGACACATGGATATCATCACAACATGGCGTGTATATAGAGATAATTAAATGAAATAAGAAATGTCATAAAATGGTGACACAAAAGTCATGACAATATCTCAACAATGTAGGAGTCTAGATAAGTAGGTAACAATCCTACCACTTACCCAAGACAAACAATAAACATAATAAAATCAAACATATAGGTGCCAACAATATCACTTATTCAAAACACATAAAAATAAGCTAAGAAGGAACGGGGATCTCCTTCTAAATGTAATAGCCACTTCTATCCTCAAGCTTAACCGCATTCTCACCTGAAAGAGACACTAAAACACGTCAACATAATGTTGGTGAGAGTCATAGGTTTAGACTCCAACGCCAAAATCAAACCATAAGCTGTGAACAACAACCACTAACAAATGAACATATGGACAATGTGATACATACATGCATTAACAACTAATATTCAAGATTTAACAACCAAACCAAATCCAAGTCCAAGGCTCCCAGCCTTACCAAACACCATGGTCCCATAGGCGCCCATACACCTATGTAGCAATCCCAAGGCCCCGCCTTGTCATCATCCCCTTGGTACCAAGTCAAAACATAAAACAATCAAGAATCATCTAGTAGTTAATCACATAAGTAAGCACAAGTCCATCACCAAACACAAAACATTCACAACATAATTTATAAAACAAGACAGTGTCTCTTCCATCCCATCTGGAAGTCATAATCATTAGTAAAAATGGGACTATGAAACTCACCTGATTGAGCTTCTCCAAAAGTCCGCACACTAGCAAAAAGCTAACAAACAAAAACACAAAATCAACACATGAACCAATCACTAAAATGGCTCATCAACCTATGATGGACATCTAGCCTTCTCCCATATATGATCCTCATTAATATGCTCTAAAAACCCCGTTACCCTTCCCTTAACAAGTCCTTAACTTGGTTAAGTTTGATACCTATCCCGTTCATATTTTACACAAAATAGTCCCAACTTTTAGGTCTCCAAACTATAAGCCAAACGCCCACCTAACAATACCCATGACCTCTGTAAAGGAAACCCTATGCCCTTACATATGTTAGCTAACTCCTCCTTTTTTCCCCAACCTTAAAGCTACTGTTAAGGCCCCGATATATATATATATATATATATATATATATATATATATATATATATATATATATATATATATATATATATATATATATATATATATATATATATATATATATACATCTGTCTATCCAGATTTTACCGATTTCAAACATATGAAAATTTTGTTATAATTAAGGGGTCTTACCCTAACCCATTTTCTTAGCCACAATGCAGATACTTTCTATAATATATAAACCAACTCTCACGTTCTTTTGAAAGTCCCAATGCAACCGTAAGTGCCCCAAACAACCCAAAACTTAAAAAGGAAAACAGGCTGATTTCAAAACTGTTTTGACCTCCGACTATTGTAACCTGTTTTTGACCAACTTCTCTACCTCAAATTTAGTTCTCGTTTCTTGCATTTGAAATCCACTTCAATTACCTTTCCAGGGATACTTGGATCGCAAAATAAGAGTTTGTAGAACTCCCTATATGACAAAACAATTGACCCTAAATTCTGCTCAGTTTTTAAAAACGGGTTTAATTAAATTAACCTAATTAATTACCCATAATCCCACCAATTACAAGCTCTAACTTATTTAATCATTATATTATCATTAATATATCATTAATATACTGTTTTTAATTTAAACCCTAACATAAATCCATCATAAGATGATTAAAGAACACATTAAAACAATTTAATTAAAAAGGGTTATGAAGGTTTTACCTTAAGATTAATGGAAGATGAAAAAACAATGGAACCCTAAAAATACTCTTGTAAACCGTCGGCCAAGAGAAAAAAAATAATGACTTTTGATTGTGAATAAAACATTATATAGGGTATGGGTGAATCCTAGTCCAACCCAAAGCCCACTTTCCTTTTTCCTTTTTCTCTTCCTTTTCTTGCGTCCAAAACCGACCCACACCCCCCTTAATTTCGTTTTTTTTTATTTTATTATTAATTAATATCTTATTAATATTACCTTAATTTTACTTAATTTATTTCAGCTCCTAAAATTTCCAAAACCTCAAAACTGTAAAACTAGTCAAATTTATGCGTTTACCGTAAAAGACGTAAAATATACAGTTTTAAGAAAAATCTTAAATTTTGAAATAAACTTTATAACTAAGTCCTAAATGACTTAAAACCATCCCGAAAAATACTCCCGTGACTAATTACCTCTTCCGAGACCTCAAAATGCTAAACCGTAAATCGTAAAAATACGATTTTCTATAATACATATACGTATACGTAAAACCACTAAATAACACCATCTTATTTCATAGTCACTACCATGTGAGCTCATGAACATGAAATCGTCACACATCGTTTCACTCACAAGGTACCCCGTACCGAAAACGATATCCAAACCACAATCTATACACACCAATTAGCACATAAACATGTAAAGACACGTAACTAGCACAAAATAAAACTAAGTGATGAACCTCAAAACCGCGGTTGTCACATCACTCCCTCCTAATAGAAATCTCGTCTCGAGATTTACTCCTTAGGATCAAACATACCATTAGCAAACAACTGAGGATACTTGTTCTAAATGAACTCCTCTCATTTCCACGTGAACTTTAGTTCAAGTCTCAAATTACCACATATACTAACCAACAATATTTAAATTCATTGCCAAACTCTTGACCTCACAGTCAATAAATCTCACAAATGACTCTTTGACAACACAAACCCTTATTAACACAAATCCCGAATAACCGTACATGCAAATATGCATTTTCAAACAACATTTACCAATCTTAATACACAAAATATAACATGTATACCACTCATTTCCCCCAGATAATGCTATGCTCATAAGCTACTGGTCCGATCTTTCCAAAGATCATAAATGGACCTACAAAACTCTACATCAACTCTTCTATTTTACCAAAACATACCACCCGTTACTATAGGTGAAACTTCCTACATAACTTTGTCACTAAACTCTAGTGGTTTCCTCCTTTTCAACATAGCATCCCTTGTTGCTCTCATCCTGTCCACAAACACCATTACCACATTAGTAGCCTCTTTTAATGGGGACAACTCACCCTATCCTTTCATATAGTGCCTCAAATGGCATTTATCGACTTCTAGTATGACAACTATCATTATATGAAAACTCAGCCATCGCTAAAGAGTTTCCTAACTCCCTCTAAATCAAACATTCATGCCCTCAGTGTAACTCCTAAGGTTGCATAAATATCTCACTTGCCCATCCTTTTCCAGTTAGCTGGATATACCCATATCTAATCATGTTCATCAACTCCCTTTAGTCCGTACCCCAAACTACTTAAAAATTCCAATTTCCTTACAAAGTGACCTATGACGGTCTTTCACATATCCATTAGTTCTTCCAATCCAAATCAACTTATGATCTATACACATCATCAAGAGGACGGTTATCTCAGTTAGTCTATCAACTGCCATCCAAACCCATGCTACAATTACTTCCATTAAATTTGGATAGCTCACTAGTAGCACCTATACACTCCTTTCTCACTTTTCTTCATGATGATTTTTTTTTCATACCCAACACTTCCTTTATACCTACATAATGTCCTACCTTCAAGGTCATATTGCTCCTCATCTTGTCTCAGTTAGACCAAGCCCTTTGTCCCTATGGCACATCACACCAATAACTCCTCATCCATTCGATTATCGATACTAACCCTCCCAAACAATCAGTATAGGTCAGTGCCATTTCCTTTTCCACACTACGACAGTATTAACCTATGTTGTTCTTTATTCTACTCATTAAGCTCTACCAAAGTTTTACCTTCGGTTCCTATCTCGACCTATTTTATTCATGCTTCGCTTCTATACACACTTCCTTCTTCTTCCTCAACTCCTACCATACATCACGATGTGATGCTTCCCATCGTTTCTTCCCTTGCCATAATCCTTCATAAGGCATTCCATACATATTAGGCTAACTTTTACGCAAAACCCTCTATTCCATCACATCCGTACGTAATCCTTCCAACTTCTCAACTACGTGACTTCTCATTCCTCTTGAAATATGAGATGAATTAGTTAGTCTATCGACTATCACCCAACTCTCGTCGTACTTATTCCTCCTCCCCATTATGTATCCCTTTCACCAATTTCGTCCTTACATCGCCCTTTCTAAGCTACTCCTATCTATGTAGAAAGTATAGTCTACGTCCCTTTTCTCCATATGATTGTCTAGGCCACGCAACATACATGTTGACGCGTTCTCTGTTTTAGACAACTCAACTCGTGCAACCTACATCCTTCATGCCAAACCACCCTAATACGTCATCCATATAGTTCAAGTTCGTCCAGCTTCACTTCATTCTTCTTATTCCATGTCTCATCAACTATGCTTGCCTTTCCCAGATGGTACTTGGCCTTGCAATTTTCTTTCATCACTTAACTCCACCCATCACATTTTCCAAATGTTCAATCAAGATGATTAAATATGTGTTGGAGACGTTCATGATCTGTATAGATCATTCTCTACGTCTCGTACCCCAAATGCATCTAGCATTCTAGGCAGATATAACAATCTAGCTCCACTAATAAGTTTATCTAGTCATCTATACACCAAAATTTTCCAAGTAGCTTCACTTGTTTTTCTCACAACTAGTTCTCTTACTCCCTCCTAATAGGGACATACTAGAGTTTCATGTGATTCCATGCAGATCACACTCTCATCTTATACCAACATTAGTTTTCATTTGTCTACTAAGCCATATTTTGAATTCTTACTCAAATCTCATACTTCTACTTTGATCTTGCACCCAACATGAGGTACTTTCAATCATCATCTTCTAGGAATACTTGGTTCTCTTCTTCCATGGTCCTCCCTTATTCCTACACTATCCCGTCTAACAGAAATTCCATACTTCATTCATCAAATCTATGGAAATCGCTAGTGCATTGGATAATGCATAGCTGTCTCTTCCAAAGATCTTTCATAACACCTTCACAAAAACCGACTCTCTAATCACGTCTTCACGAAACTTATTCAGCTCAGCTTCACTCCTCATCCCTCGATATTGATTGTCACAAAAATTCTATCCGCGTAGTCACTCGACTCCCCTTGTTACTTCCACGAGTTCTTAATCTCCCATGTCATGTATTCATTTCATCATGATCCACCGGTTCAGCTCTTTGTAGCTCCACTCCGATAGTCGATCTGCCCTTCTTCGTCACGAACCATACGTAAATTTCCCATCCTTGTCACCTCTCTAGTCCTCGCAACTTTTGTGACTCCTTCGAAATATCTTGCATCCTTCTTGCAGCCGACACGTAGTCCTTTCAGCTCCTTGCTTTGTGATGTAGCTCTTTACGCACTCCTTCTCGTCTCTATGATGTTACCTAGGAACTTCACACTACCAGTAGCTTTTAACTTCAACTCATCTACCACAATATTTCTAAAAGTACTTCAACCCAAAACTATACCAATCCCTTGCGTGTTATTTACCCAACCTTTCCATTAGTATAAACTTTATACTCTACCCTCACATCCGCTAGTACTTTCATCAATCTCCTAATGGTACTTCAACCAACTTCTCATAATATAACCTCTCGTTCCATGACCACTCTGTAGGATATGTAAATCTTGCTTATGTTTTAGAGAGAGAAAGAGATAGAGAGATGGTGGATTTCACACAATTCTAGAGAGAGAAACTAATGAGAACTATGTGTAAAAATGAATAACCACACACCCTCTCCATCTAAGGAGAGGGTTTATATACCTAAGCCCTTGTCATGGGCTTGGGCTTACATTTGGGCCGGCCTACACATGTTGTAGGCTAGGCTTGGGTTTGTTTGTTAAATAAAGATAAGTAACTAAACTACGAGCTATTACATGGACTATTGTTGGAGTGACCGATCCTTCTTAATACGTAAAACGTATTTCCAACAATCTCCCCCTAAGGGAGGTCACTCCAAACTAGGGCATTACCCAAGTTACAATAATGAGATAAACCTAGCATATTATGCTTGTCTTGAGCTCGTAGTCTTCGTCTTTCTTTTCTTTTTCTTTTCAGGTGAACATGTTGAAGTGATCTTTGATATCCATCCTGAGAATTAATCTCTTGCCTTGATCTCGTGCATCCATTAATTGTGATCTTCGCCTCTTCGTGACATCATGTCCCACATACTTATACCTTCATAATTCTTGAAAGCTTCAGAGTTTAATACAGCGGAAGACTTAACTTTTAGGCTTTCTTGAATTAGATGAGATATTAAGTGCATAAAGTATAAGCATGTGGGGACGACTTCTTCTCGGATTTCGCAACGCCACCGTCTTCAAGTGTCGCAACATAAGTAGACACGAACGAAATGGCTTTGAATATTTCATTCTAATTCGGTAGCATTTTACCTCCGGTTGGTGAAGACCGTTGGACGATATAAAATATCGTACTTGTGGCAGGTAGATTTAATTAAAAATCTCCTTGACAAGATTTCGCGGGTAAACCCGTTCTCTTTACTCGACCGTCCAAAGCTGACTACGAACGTAAAGAGTGAATCATTTGGATAAAATTATCCGCATGATTGAAGCCGTCAATTCTGATTCTTGGAACAAGTTTGATTCATTAAAGAATCGTACCATCGTTGCTTTCCAGTTGTCACGAGCTTGATTCGTATAGAATCTTGCAAGTTACCTACCAAGTGCTGTTTGAGGTTAACACTAGAAGGATTTCCACTCATCACTGTGAACACTAAGGTGTCACTCTGAGTGTTCTGGCAAGATTACTAAGATATTGCGTAGAGGCCTGGAACGTGTTTAAGTTCAGTTAAGAATTAAACCACTGTTGCTTTCCAGTTATCACAAGTTTGATTCATAAAGAATCGCACAAGTCACCTACCATGAGCTTTTTGATATTCGCTCAAGAAGGATTTCCATCTTCATTGTAAATACTTTTGTATTACTCGGATGCTCAGGCAAGATCATGAAGATTTTGCGTAGGACACTTAAAATCTTTCTTACTTTTCATAGTGTGTGAAGAAGCAAGGAATTATGGAAGTGTGTCCTAATGAGATATTTGATGATCTCAAATGGCTCTAGACTCGATCGCGCACTTTGGATTTTAGTGATCGGAGGCTGGAGAGGAGTGCCACCTTTTCAATACCAATTTATTCGGAGTGAATAAATCAATAGATAATGGGTTGTCTCCGTGTGATTAAAACAAATATCTTTTGAGAGATATCTGAGTTAGCTGGGATGGGTTGTGCATTGCATCACTGGGTCCATGATGTCTATCTTCAATATCGAGCATCATTAAAATGATCTCAATAGTATATGTGTTGACCCGGTTTCTGCCTAAGGTTGTAAGGAGGGCTTCTTTCTTTACACCCTTTATCTTTACAATTCTTTTTCATTCTTCAACCCCTTCAATGCTTACCAATACGTCATAACTAGCACCTTGTTGTGATTGTTCCAGTGCTAACTTAAGTACTTGGTCGGCATTCAGCTACATTCACAATCTTTTCTCCAACCTTCCTAAGGACTACTATTTCTAGCTATGGAATGTCCTTGGGAAGATTCCTCCGGTTCTGGAAGAGTCATAGGACTTAACCTATCCTACCATCCTTATGTCACCACAATCTTCATCGTCGTGAAATAAATGGGTTTTGGGTAAGTATATGTCACCATGAAAATCCATTTTGATATGCAAATCCGTTTTCCTCCCCCTTAACATATGCCACGATATTCGAAAACATTTCGCACATGTCAGGATGAGCCATCACGTTAAGTCAAACCATTTTTGATAATTTCCCATATTAAATCACATTTTCTCCCCCATATTAAAAATATTAACCCAATCGATGTTTTTAATATCAATTGATTTAATGAAGTTTTAACAAAGGTTTTGGGAAGAAAAATGCAAGTCCTTTTAATCTTCATGATACCAAATGTATGAGATATGATACCGATTTGTAACATGATCACATATTCACCATATTAGAAAAAATTAACAAGGTTGGACCTGATTGATGAGAACATCATATGAAAAGATCAAATGGTTCTTGTCAGCATATGTTGGTTGCCTCGTCACGTCTGAAGTCATCTCTTGACACCACATGTACGATTGGTATTGTTGTCTTGACACCAACTTGTGAACTTGGCACGTTCGGCATCGAAGATGCTGAATGTTTGACAATTGCTCCCCCTCAATTGTTGAACCGTGTTCTATTGAAAGGGTTGTAGTCGTCATTTGAGTAGTCGCATCGTCGAGTATGTAGATACCAATTGTAGATTGCTATGGTTGTAGAGATGATAGCTTCATAAAAACAAGACTTCTCTTGTTTTAACAAATAAATGCACTGAAACGTACATTGATTTGTGTTAGACCAAGTTATAAAGTAAACTTGATCCCTTACAAGGTTTTAAAGTAAACCTTGCCCGAGAAAATTAATTCCCGTTGTGAGCCAAAGCTTTCATAAGAAATACTTGACTTTAATGTGAAAACCGGGTTGCAGTCTGAAATAACTACAAGCCATAAGGGCATGTTTTATGAAATATTTACAACTTTTGTACGAACTCTATTTATGGCGCCATGTCAATATTAATCGACATTTCTAAGGTCGTAAATATTATCGTACCAAAAGACATGCCTTTGAAAAAATAAAGTAAAAATATTTTTGGATTTTTATGAATTTTTCAATTTTTATGGTTTTTATATGGTTTTATATTTTTGTATTTTGCTTTTGTGGATAAAAATATCAACAATATATACAAATGATCACCAAGGATACGGAGAATAGTTTACCATCACTATTCTTTCGCTTCATCTGCCAGTTCCTTAAGAGTCTCAGGCGAGAAGGTTCTCATTCCTAGCTTGTCGGCCAAAAATTCCATTCGAGCACGATCTAAAGCCTTCGTGAAAATATCCGCCAATTGATACTTAGATCGGACAAAATAAAGCTCGATCACTCCATTTTCCACTTGCTCCTTGATAAAGTGGTAGCGAATGTCAATATGCTTCGACCGGGAGAATTGAACATTGTTGCAGCATAAGGCGATTGCACTCTTGTTGTCACAACACATCGGAATTTTTTTGAAACCTAGACCATAGTCGGTTAATTGCGATCTCATCCAAAGAATTTGAGCACAGCAACCAGACATAGCTATGTATTCTGCTTCCGTACTTGAGATTGCAGCGCTTTTCTGCCTTTTCGATGCCCAACTGATTAGTCGATCTCCTAGTAGTTGCAAAGTTCCACTCGTGCTACGCCTTGTATCTTGACAACCCGCGTGATCCGCATCTGCATATGCCATAAGTGCAATCGAAGAGTTTTTCGAATACCAAAGTCCCCGATTAATGGTTCCTTTAAGATATCGAAAGATCTGTTTCACAGTGGCCAAGTGTAACTTAGTAGGTCGAGTTTGATACCGAGCACACATACATATAGCAAACTGAAGATCAGGTCGACTAGCTGTGATATACAGAAGAGTACCGATCATACCACGATAAAGTGTCGGATCAATGGCAACTCCATGTGGATCTGCATCAAGCTTTATTCGTTCCACCATTGGAGTATCCACGGGATCACAAGATTCCATCTTATATTTCTTAAGCGATTCAAGGGCATACTTGGATTGATTGATAAAGATGTCTCTGGGACTCTGAGATATCTGAAGACCTAAGAAGAATGATACCTTGCCCATCATTGACATCTTAAACTTGGAAGACATGAGTTTCCCAAACTCGTCAGATAAGGTTTGGGTCGATGCTGCAAATATAATATCATCAACATATATTTGTACCATAATGATATCTTTACCTCGTTTCTGAATGAACAGCGTGGGATCCACCTTGCCTTAAGCGAAGCCTTGCGTAATGAGGAATTGTGACAATAGATCATACCATGCGCGTGGAGCTTGCTTCAACACATAAGAGCCTTCTTAAGCTTGTACACATGATTAGGATAATTAGAATTCACAAAACCATCCGGCTGTTGAACATAGACCTCTTCCTTGATTTCACCATTCAGAAATTTCGTCTTCACATCCATCTGATAGACGATCATATTCATGTGGGCTACATAAGCGAGGAATAGTCTAATAGCTTCCAAACGGGCAACAGGTGCAAAGGATTCCATAAAGTCGATGCCCAATAATTGATTGTATCCACGAGCTACTAGTCGAGCTTTGTTCTTCAATATTCCGCCTAACTCATCGAGTTTCACCTTGTAAACCCATTTCAAAGTGAGTAACTGCACTTGATCCGGGCATGGGACAAGTTCCCATACTTCAAGACGTATAAATTCATTAAGTTCTTCTTGCATAGCTTCTATCCAACAGGATTGAGTAAAAGCTTCTTGCCATGTCTTAGGTTCAACTTCAGTGAGGAAAGCATCAAAATGACAAAACATTGCATTTTCTTGTAGCTGACTTTGTGTGGATACCGGACGATTAGGGTCACCAATAATAGAATCTATAGGATGATCCTTTGTCCACTTGCTGTCATGTTCACGAATCCGTGGATTGGAGTAAACTGTAGAAGGAGCTTCCTCTGAGGTGGACGACCCGGCTTGATTAGGGTCGGGAATTGGTACACCAAAGAATGGAAGTTCACGCATTTGAGTGAATTCTAAATCGTGATCATCATCATCCTCTTCATCATCAATATGCATGACATGGGTAGTTGAAACATGTTTTGGTTGAGAATTACTTGTTGAGGGTATATCTTGACCAATTGTAGGTGCAGACGTATCTGATTGTGCTTCGGTTGCTGGAGCGAAAACTTCGGTTACCGGAGCTATTACTTCAGGTTCTGGAGCAACGATACTTGGAGGAGTAAAAAATTCATCAAAGAACGGTTGAAACAACGTATCCCATTCATTCCTAGTAGGTGGTGTAAATGATGATGAAGTGGGGTTGTTTGGGACAAGACCAGAACTAATGTTACTGGGTCCCATTTCATGAAGTGCGGGTTCAGAGCTGCTTTGCTCAGAAGCCATTGCTGTCAGCTCATCAAAATCAACATTCATAGTTTCGAGGATTTTACGAGACTTACGGTTGTAGATTCGGTATGCCTTCTTTGCGGGTGCATAACCAATGAAAATACCAATATCAGCCTTTGGTTGAATTTTCCCAAATTGTCACCATCATTATTTGGATAGCAAAGAGAACCAAATACATGAAGATATGATAAATCTGGTACTTTTCCATGGAGAAGCTCATAAGGTATTTTACCATGGCGTTTACAAATTAGTGACCGGTTTTGGGTGTACACTGCTGTAGATACTGCTTCTGCCCATAAAAACAATGGAGCCTTTGCGTAAATTAACATCGTTCGAGCAGCTTCCATAAGTGTGCGATTTCGCCTTTCAATGACACTGTTTTGTTGTGGAGTGCGTGCAACGGATGTTTCATGAGATATGCCAACTTCTTCATAATAATCACGCAAGATTTGATTCACAAATTCGGTTCCATTATCTGTACGAATGCGTCGGACAGTAGTGTTGAGACGCACTTGAATCATCTTGAGAAATCCGATGATGAATTTCGGTGCCTCATTTTTTGTTGTAAGAAATTTCACCCATGTAAACTGAGAGTAATCATCGACAATTACGAGGATGTACTTTTTGCCACTAAGACTTTCAACACGCATTGGCCCACAAAGATCCATATGCAACAGATAAAGTTTCTCTTGGTTGGTGTCTTCAGTCTTGGGTTTGTATTATTTCTTAGTGCTTTTCCCCATTGTACACGCGGAACACAAATGATCCTTGTGGAATGAAAGTTTAGGAAGACCACGAACAAGTTCATTTTTCGCCAAATGATTAATAACGTCAAAGTTAAGATGAGATAACCGTCGATGCCATAACCATGACTTAGTCTTCGATGCTTTGGAGAGAAGACATACGGGAGAAGCGCCCATCATGTCTTGTAGAGACAAAGTATACAAATTATTCCCTCGAGTACCTTTCAATAAATCAACCCCTTCCAAATTACGAATGAAGCAGGTATGCTCTCGAAAAGCAACTTCTAGGTTTGCATCACAAAACTGTCCCACAGAAAATAAGTTGTGACCGAGACCTTCCACATAAAACACTCTTAAAATTATAACATTCCCAATATGATATTCACCATAACCCATTATCTTTGCAATATGATCATTTCTAAATCGAACCGTACCAAGAAACTTGCTGACGAAATTTCTGAGCTGAGAGCGATCTCCGGTCATATGCTTGGAGCAACCAGAGTCCAAATACCAGAGAACAATTTGGACCACCTGTTTTCAATACCAACAGTAGACAATGCATTGGAAACTATTGGTTCCAGAGTGTTAGCAGATAGAGATATAAGATTATCAGAATTGCTAGCATTTATGAGACCCTTAGATTTCTTGCGTTTTCTAATGTGAGTTTTAACACTAACAGGTTTTACTGTTCCAACTTTCTTAGGTTTTGGATTATTCGCGGGCACTACAGTGGAAGTAGACCTATTTAAAGGGCACTTGGTTCCTACAGTAGTGTCAGTGTTCCTAGTTAAAGGACACGCTTGTGTTTTGGTAGCCTTGATATTCCTAGTTAAAGGGCACGCTTTCTTCACTGTAGTGGGAGTGATCCTAGCTAAAGGGCACGCATTTCCTACTATAGTAAAAGTTCTACCAGTGGGGCGCCACATCCAACCAACTTGGGTTAACACTTTCCCAGTCGGTTTCCATTCTAATCCATTTTTGCGGGCATACATCTCATTCACATGGTC
This sequence comes from Glebionis coronaria, assembly GCA_025667525.1. Lineage (NCBI taxonomy): Eukaryota > Viridiplantae > Streptophyta > Magnoliopsida > Asterales > Asteraceae > Glebionis > Glebionis coronaria. Next base: position 631,564,222 of record CM046875.1, on the reverse strand, counting down.
AATAAGGCAAGAATCATGACGACTAGAAAACATACATTCATTGCAATTCCAACATTTCAAATTAGAATTCACACTAGGCTTAGAATGCTGCACAACCGCAGAGCCTTTAGGTTTAGCTACATGATTCTTTTTATTCAAAACAGAAATAACATTCCTAGGATGGGCTTCTACTTTATTCTTCACTTGACCACTACATTGGGGCAAGATCCTATCATTCTTCTTGTTTCTTTTAAGCTTAGATCTTTGAGCCTTAGTAGTGGTGCTTACTCCTGTAGAAGGCAACACGGGAATATTAGAAGCTGGTTTTGATTCCGCCTTATCTTTAGTGACCAAAGTTTGAGATGGTTTAGTCCTAGGGCCCTTATTAAATGGTGTGACGGTTATAAGGTTCCTTTTGATTGCACTAGAGGACGATGCTGAGACAGTGGCTGCATTATCCACAACATTCTTACCTTTTAGAGTATGAAGTGTTTCCTTTAACTCAGCCAAGACCAGATTTTATCACAAATTTGTTCCCTTAAATCAGATATTTCCACCGACTTTCGATTCAGTTGTTCAATCAAGGATTGATTCTGTGCAGTGGTATTAGCACATGCGGACTTTACTGAATCGAAGAGTCGTGTATCTTTCTGTTTTAAGTTATCAACTTTGGACAAAATCTTGGAAACTCGATTATCTAGATCAAGTTTAAAATTCTTAGCGGCCTCAAGTACGTTCACACATTTAAGCTCCTTAGATTTCTCTATTTCTATCAGCAAATATTTAGCAACATTGTCACTTGGCTGACGCTATTTTGATTGTAAATTCAATCGAAAATTCTTTTCAAAGTTTGCATCATCGATATTAACCCCTTCGAATGACGTTTCAAAGATTTCTTGAATAAATTGTTGCTTGCATTCAAGAGAAATACAATGTGTTTGAATCTCATCAAAACGTTTTGAAAGCGAAGAATATGAATCTTGAAGCTTTAAAAATTCAGCGTCAGATTCGTGACAAGTACTATCTACCACATTATCCACAGATTCAACATTATGCACAATAGAATCATTATCAACACTTTTATTCACACAGACGAAAACTATATCATGAGACATCACTTGCTTCAGAAGCTGATCATTTTGGCGTGAAACCCGTTTTATTTCAAGTAAACTGTTTTCATAAGCATCATCCATTTCATTGAAAACACGTCTAACTTCTTCTATTTCCAAAAGCAAATCTTGATCAAGATTACTAAGATAAGCTTTAACATTCTTTACAAACGGAACAATTTCGTCTCGAAACGCAGCTCTAGCGTGCTCAAAATTCCATTCACCTTCCGTTATGGCCGAAGCCGTCGTACGTTCCAAAATGACCTTGTCAAAACCGGCTAAGTGTTGGTGAACCGCATTTAAGTTAACGGACGCCTTACTTACCGGTGGAATTAACTTCGTTAAATCCGTTTTGACAAGTGTAGGAGACGTACTAGGAGGGTTTTCATTTGACAAACTTTGGGGCACAAGAACTGTCAATTCAGCTAATTCCTTTTGTAAGCGAATGCGTGTCTTTTTCGAAAATTGATCTTTGTTATATTGATCATAATCAATTGTATGGAATTTTGAAAGCATTTTAGAATGATTTTCATCCGCAAGTGACTGTGTCTCCTCAGAACTACGAACAAAAGGTGCTTCTTTCGATTTACCAATTAGGGTCATATCATAAAGACACGTAATATATTCCTGAGCTTGTTTTGCATAACCGGGATTAGGTGGTAAATCTTGAAGACGTTTAAGTTCGAGTTCTTTAAATGATTTAGTTAAAAGATGGACCTTTTCTGTGGAAGTGTATTGTTCTAAAAGCTGTTGTTCTTTGAATTTAAGAAGTTTGGTAGCATTAATTTCCGATTCAAACTTTTTAGACTCGAGAGTTTCGAAATCCATTTTAAGTTTCTGAAAATCATTGACAACCGACTCTTTTGCTTTTAATTCATTGGAAAGATTGGCTTTTAATGATTATATTGCTTTCAAGTGTTCAATCTTTTCAAAACGAAATTGGTCAAATTCAGAACATGTTATTTTCTCTGCTTGAGGGACCATTTCAAAAGTTTTGACCTTTTCTTTATGCAACACAAGCTCAGCAGTTAGGGTGGAATTCGTATCTACGGATTGTCTGAGAGCCATATGCATTTGATCAATAATATGTTTAGGCACCATGACCAAATCATGTTGAGCATAAGATTCCATACCCGTCGTAGCATTTGGTTGAGGTTCACTCAAATGTGTAGGATTGGGTACCACATCATTTGAGTTACTAGTTCCCGAATGTTGTTCGAGGTTGTTATTTTCATGCCCAACTTGATGTTGGTTAGCATCAATATTATTAGATGTGGTTGGTACCTCACTGACAAAATCAGAACCGTAGTGAGAGAGATTAGCAACGAGAGCAGCTTGGGCAGAGTGAATGTCATCACAATCCGAATCATATGCGTCAAGATCATCTGCTTGATAAGCTGCATTAGAAGTGGAAACGACTGCAATGCCTTCAGTATCTGCTGCCCCTGGGTCTGCAAGAAATGCTAACTCCTCTGAATCCAAAATCTTCCCCTTAGACTGAGCATCAACTAAATACATCTTCTCACGAAACCATGCATCATCCCTTCTCCTTTTCGGCTGAGTGCATTGCCTAGCCATATGACCTTTTCCTCGGCAATTGTAGCAAGTCACAACCTTTTGAGGACCAATGAGGCTTCCATTTCCATTAGCTTGAGAATTCACAGCTTGAGCATTCACAGTCCTTGTAGGAGGTCCATATGAATTTTGCCTTCCCTGAATAGGTTGCACTGTTACTTGACCATCTTGAACAGTAGCTTGTTGTCGAGGATTTGAAGAGGTACGGAGCTGATTGCTTGTTGGTGGAAATCCCCTAGTTGCAACAAGTTTTGACAAGTAGGCAGTGAGATGGTTTAGAACATCAGCTGGCGTATCATTTGGAGTAAAGACCGGTGCTTGGATTGGTGGAAGTTCATTAGAGTAGAAGGCTTGTGCTGGTTGTGCTTCAATAGGAAAGTATCCTTGCTTAGGGGTATAGCCCATTGGAGAAGTGTTCGCTTGTGATGGTGATGTCTGATATGGTAGTTGTTGTGGAAAAGATTGTTGATGAACACTTTGTTAAAATGCTTGTTGTGGCATCATTGGTGGTTGATAAGATGGTTGTTGTGGTTGCTGATAGGTGTGTGGTGGTGGCTGCTGCAAGTATGATGGTTGTTGATAAGTATAAGCCATGTTTTGTTGAGAAGCATACATGGCAAGTGGATCATGAACTTGAGGTGTAGACAACCGAGCCTCAATCACATGGCATTCGTGTTGTTGAAGAAAAGCTTGAAGTTGATCCACATTGGTGTTATGCAAGTCCTTAGACAATTTAACATCCGTCACGTACTTTTTCCATTCTGAAGGAAGAGTGTTCAAATACTTGGTGTTCAATTGGAACGTAGGAATTGCCATGCCATAGATATTGAGCTCATTCAACAATAGGGTAAATCTCAGATAGTAGTCATTGAGAGTCTCCCCTGGCACATAGGCAAACTTATCAAAAGTATCATAAAGCTTACACTCTCGTTCTTGTTTAGTTAACGAGGTGCCTTTCATGAGAACACAAATTCTATCACATAACTCTTTGGCAACTTTATGTTTGCTGACGAGTTTGTAGACATCTGGAGGAAGGGCTTGGAGAATGATGTTTGTAGCATACTTATCACATTTGTCTTGAATCTTCATATCTCCAGTCAATTCACTCGTTGTGCGAGGACGAGTAGTTGTACCTTTCATCACTGTACCATAATCTAATGGTCCATTGAGCACCGATGCCCAAATGAGATGTCCATTCTCTTTGTTCAACATGTAAAGTTCCATTCGGAAAGTCCAATCCTAGTACATAGACTTCTCCAACATAGGTGGACGATTATCCGTACCCGAGAGGATGGACTTATCCGTAAGAAATGTGTACTCCATTTCGATAAGTTAAGATTTAAAAATATTGATCGAACATTGAGAGAAAGTAAATGTGTTTGTTGTTGTGAGTTGAAGTCGAGAAACAATGTTAAAATCCCCTAAAATATGTTCTCGATAAACCAAAAATTCCAAGTCAAAATAATTTTTTATTGTCGGAATGTTGATCGGAAAGCTGTCGGAATAAGCCTATCGGAATACCCTTGATCGGAATTTCCTATCGGAATACTCTTGATTGGAATGTCCTAATCGGAATACCTTTGATCGGAATATCCTATCCTAATCGGAATACCCTTATCGGAATGTACCAAATCGGAATACCAAATCGGAATATCAAATCGGAATGTCCCTTATAGGAATGCACCAAATCGGAATACCAAATCGGAATGTCCCTTATGGGAATGCAATCGGAATCCCTAAACCCTACTCCGATTACACTGATCGGAATGTCCTATAAACCCTTTTCCGATGACCTGATCGGAATAAATCCCACTTTTATCGGACAAAACTCAACCAATTCGTGATTTTAAGCCAAAAAATAATCAAAACACCCAAAAAATTTGTGTTTTTAGCCAAAGTAACAATACCAAATCTCTACCACAACTATGTAGAAGATTTCTATCAAGAAAAAACCATAAAAAAACACAAAAAAAATTGGTCCGTGTAAAAATGGATCAAAATAGGCGTATGAATCAAGAACACAAACACATAAACAATACAATCATCCCATGGCTCTTGATACCATTTGTAGGATATGTAAATCTTGCTTATGTTTTAGAGAGAGAAAGAGATAGAGAGATGGTGGATTTCACACAATTCTAGAGAGAGAAACTAATGAGAACTATGTGTAAAAATGAATAACCATACACCCTCTCCATCTAAGGAGAGGGTTTATATACCTAAGCCCTTGTCATGGGCTTGGGCTTACATTTGGGCCGGCCTACACATTTTGTAGGCTAGGCTTGCGTTTGTTTGTTAAATAAAGATAAGTAACTAAACTACGAGCTATTACATGGACTATTGTTGGAGTGACCGATCCTTCTTAATACGTAAAACGATTTCCAACACACTCAACTAACTTTACTTACTCCCTTATTCCCGTAACTAATCTAAGTTTCCAAATTCCACAAATCTTAATCATTCCTTCAACACAACCTTTAAACCAAAACACATTTCTCCATTCTAATATCTAACCATAAGTTAATACTACCCAACTCTATCCTCTCATCCTAACGTTTCCACAACCGCATAACTAAATCAGCCATGACGTGTAGCAAAAGAGTTCCAAGCAATCGTGTCCCAATAAAATATAGGGTAAAATGAACCCTAGCCAAAACAACTGAAAACAAAACAATGTAATCCGAAAGATCAATGGAGTGTGCCAACAACGAAAAATTTAGACTCTTCACGATTAGTATTACCAAATCTCGATACCTTAGAATTTTTTTTTTAAACTTTCGTCCCAATTAGTTATTTCTCATAAGAACCAAACTTCAATACTACTAAAATCAATCGTACTCATTTTTAACCAATAACTCATCCTTTATCTTCATCATTTTATCAAGATATCGACTAATTAGTATACTACAATCTTAACCATTATCTTGTTTACCCATATTAAACTTATTTTACTTGTTATTATGAATCCAATACATGTTTATAAAATACAATGTTTTTTTGCATTTTACTCTATATTATTATTATTATCTTATAAAATCCATTTAGGCTGGTTATAACTAAACTACTACAACTAAAAAAATGTAAGTTACGATATCATACCATACACTTACAAATTATTTTCAAAACCGTTTCCTATAATTAGCCAGACTTATTTGCAAGAAAATTTAGTTGTTCGCATTAATAAAAATACATACCCGAATGTAGACACACATCCAAAAGTCTCAAAACGTCGTTGGAACTCCGTCAAACTCCAGCACTATAAAACACGTACAAACACAAGGTACGTTCAAGTTATAATAACTAGTGAACGACCATACACCATAACTTAACACATAGTAGTATATATACATCCGCATATATATACCTATTAAATCACCCAAAACATACTCGTTACCATACATGTCAGATCAACCAATCGCATCATACACTTGTTTTTTTTTACGAGTAACCACCATCTTACCACAAGGCATAAAACCTATCACTAAAACCAGTCCATATCGTGTGACCCCATAATCACACAACATGACTATAACCCAAAACAATAACACACTCAAAAATATCCATATCGTAGGCAGCTGTTACATAAACCCATATACTATACATATACCAATAATCCACATCTCATTATATACAAGCATGTACTAACCCTCTTTCATGAAATCATACTTAGGAATCCATTGAAGTTGTGGTACTTGTATAACTATGTTGGCCACCATACTTATACAATTACCCTTTCCCCAATGAACTCCCTCCTATGATGACACTTATAAGAATTAATACAACACATAACAAATATAACCATCTACTCACATAAGCTCATAACCACATAAACAATAAGGTCAAAAACTCCAACTATTTAAATAACATAGTCAAACTCTTGAAATACATAAATCCATAGTCTAGCTAAAATAGCATAGACTAAATACAAAACAAAAACATAATCAGCTATAAGTCATGTCGCCCATAAGATTGGAAACAACTTAAAATCCTTCATATCCACCTACTCCTAATAACTCGAACCACCACATGATTCTTAGGGAACATGACTTAAACATCAAAAGAAAAATATTATACCTCATGTACATAAAATAACCCAACAAAATATAGAAACTACCATGTACCAAATTATGTACTATAATGTACAATTTAAGCGAAATACAACAATGACTAGCATGGGCGATTATGGTTCAACCCGCACTAGTCACAACCCGAAAAGAAAATAACATGTGGCTAAGTATGAACATATTAAGGTTCAATTCATACTAGTCAAAACATCGCAATAAATAACATCCAAACACATCAATTAATATAAAATGCACACATACTCCTATGACGCCTATATGCAGGGACCCTTAAGCTGTAGACTAGGCTACGCGACTAGGCAACCTAATTCTCTATAACCATTGTCTCTGATACCATTCTGTCACACCCCACCATGGCGGAATATGGGGCGCGACGCATGGATATCATCACAACATGGCGTGCCTATAGAGATAATTAAATGAAATAAGAAATGTCATAAAATGGTGACACAAAAGTCATGACAATATCTCAACAATGCAGGAGTCTAGATAAGTAGGTAACAGTCCTACCACTTACCCAATACAAACAATAAACATAATCAAATCAAACATATAGGTGCCAACAGTATCACTTATTCAAAACACATAAAAATAAGCTAAGAATGAACGGGGATCTCCTTCTAAATACAATCCTAATGCATCCAAATCTAGCCACTTCTATCCTCAAGCTTAACCACATTCTCACCTGAAAGAGACACTAAAACACGTCAACATAATATTGGTGAGAGTCATAGGTTTAGACTCCAATGCCAAAATCAAACCATAAGCTGTGAACAACAACCACTAACAAATGAACATATGGACAATCTGATACATACATGCATTAACAACTAATATTCAAGATTTAACAACCAAAACAAATCCAAGTCCAAGGCTCCCAGCCTTACCATACACCATGGTCCCATAGGTGCCCATACACCTATGTACCAATCCCAATGCCCCGCCTTGTCATCATCCCCTTGGTATCAAGTCAAAACATAAAACAATCAAGAATCATCTAGCAGTTAATCACGTAAGTAAGCACAAGTCCATCACCAAACACAAAACATTCACAACATAATTTATAAAACAAGACAATGTCTCTTCCATCCCATCAGGAAGTCATAATCATTAGTAAACATGGGACTATGAAACTCACCTGATTGAGCTTCTCCAAAAGTCCGCGCACTAGCAAAAAGCTAACAAACAAAAACACAAAATCAACACATGAACCAATCACTAAAATGACTCATCAACCTATGATGGACATCTAGCCTTCTCCCATATGATCCTCATTAATATGCTCTAAACACCCCATTACCCTTCCCTTAACAAGTCCTTAACTTGGTTAAGTTTGATACCTATCCCGTTCATATTTTACACAAAATAGTCCCAACTTTTAGGTCTCCAAACTAGAAGCCAAACGCCCACCTAACAATACCCATGACCTCTGTAAAGGAAACCCTATGCCCTTACATATGTTAGATAACTCCTGCTTTTTTCCTCAACCTTAAAGCTACTGTTAAGGCCCCGATATATATATATATATATATATATATATATATATATATATATATATATATATATATATATATATATATATATATATATATATATATATATATATATATATATATATATATATATATATATATATATATATATATATATATATATATATATATATATATATATATATATATATATATATATATATATATATATATATATATATATATATATATATATATATATATATATATATATATATATATATATATATACTTTTGTCTATCCAGATTTTACGGATTTCAAACATATGAAAAGTTTGTTATAATTAAGGGGTCTTAACCTAACCTATTTCCTTAGCCCCAATGCAGATACTTTCTATAATATATAAGCCAACTCCCACATTCGTTTGAAAGTCCCAATGCAACCCTAAGTGCCCCAAACAACCCAAAACTTAAAAAGGAAAACATGCTGATTTCAAAACTATTTTGACCTCCGACTGTTGTAACCTGTTTTTGACCCACTTCCCTACCTCCAATTTAATTCTCATATCTTGCATTTGAAAGCCACTTCAATTACCTTTCCAGGGATACTTGGATCGCAAAATAAGAGTTTGTAGAACTCCCTATATGATCAAAACAATTGACCCTAAATTCTGCACAGTTTTTAAAAACGGGTTTAATTAAATTAACCTAATTAATTACCCATAACCCCATCAATTACAAGCCCTAACTTATTTAATCATTATAGTATCATTAATATACTATTTTTAATTTAAACCCTAACCTAAATCCACCATAAGATGATTAAAGAAAACATTAAAACAATTTAATTAAAAAGGGTTATGAAGGTTTTACCTTAAGATTAATGGAAGATGAAAAAACAATGGAACCCTAAAAATACTCTTGTAAACTGTCGGCCAAGAGAAAAAAAATAATGAATTTTGATTGTGAATAAAACATTATATAGGGTATGGGTGAATCCTAGTCCAACCCAAAGCCCACTTTCCTTTTTCCTTTTTCTCTTCCTTTTCTTGCATCTAAAACCGACCCACACCCCCCTTAATTTCGTTTTTTTTTTTAATTTTATTATTAATTAATATCTTATTAATATTACCTTAATTTCCTTAATTTATTTCAGCTCCTCAAATTTCCAAAACCTCAAAACCTAAAACTAGTCAAATTTACGCGTTTACCGTAAAAGACGTAAAATATACAGTTTTAAGAAAAATCTTAAATTTTGAAATAAACTTTATAAATAAGTCCTAAATGACTTAAAACCATTCCGAAAAATACTCCCGTGACTAATTACCTCTTCATAGACCTCAAAATGCTAAACCGTAAATCGTAAAAATACGATTTTCTATAATACATATACGTATACGTAAAACCACTAAATAACACCATCTCATTTCATAGCACTACCATGTGAGCTCATGAACATGAAATCATCACACATCGTTTCACTCACAAGGTACCCCGTACCGAAAACGATATCCAAACCACAATCTATACACACCAATTAGCACATAAACACGTAAAGACACGTAACTAGCACAAAATAAAACTAAGTGACGAACCTCAAAACCGCGGTTGTCACACAAGAGGTCTGATGGATGATACCCAAAGAAGAGAGCATAGTGTGAACTTTGTTGTTAACAAATTCAGTCCCATTATCAGATCTAAAAACTTTGATTTTAGAATCAAACTGATTTTTAACAAGATTAATAAACTGAGTTAACTAATCAAAAACTTCATCCTTGGATTTCAAGAGGTAAGTCCACACAGCCCTAGAGTAGTCATCCACAATGGTAAGGAAGTATCTATACCCTTCCTTACTTTGAACTTTGTAAGGGCCCCACAAGTCCAAGTGAACAAGGTCACCAAGTTGACTGGATTTGTGATCACTCAAGGAAAAAGGTTCACTTGTTTGTTTAGCCCTATGACAAGTTTCACAAACATAAATGGTGGTGTTTTGGAAAGTTTAAGGTCAGTTTTGAGAGCATTGAGGACTTGGTCAGAGGGATGACCAAGTCTGCAGTGCCAGATGTCTTTAGAAGTGTTAAAAATCATGGCATTGTTAACAGTACCTAAGATCTTAGTCTTAAGGTCATCAAACAAATAGAGCCCCCCGGATTCACTACCAGTACCTAGAGTAGTCCCCTTGGCCAAGTCCTGAATATAACATTCATCTCATCAAAACCAACAAATAACTTACTATCTTTAATAAGTTTGTTAACAAATAACAAACTAACACAATATCCAGGCACAACCAACACATCATGAAGAACAACATTATTAGAAAGTTTGAGGTCACCAATGTGACTAATATTGGCAATAGTGCCATTGGGATGACCAACATAAATGTTGAGATTGGAAATGTCAACAACATTACACATACCAACTGTGGAAGTGGTAAGGTGTTGGTTTTCCCCAGAATCAATAATCCATCCCAAAGTGATGGTTTTGGCAGAAAATTTAGAGTTACCACAAAAAAACTTGGAAAAATTTATATTGAACCAAACATTAGCATTAAAAAAGGATATTCTACCTGCCATATTGGATTGAGTGTTGCCAGAGGTGTCATTGATCAGATTAAGAAGCTTTTGCATTTGTTTAGTGGTGAAAGAGTTTGGAGAATTACAAGTGGAAGCCTATTTTTCTCCAGTTTTAATGTCACAATTAGCATTAAAATTAGATTTAAAACCAGTTTGCCTTTGACTATTACCACCCTTTTTATAACCAGCAGGATAACCAACCAATTCAAAGCAACTATCAACAGTATGACCAATTTGATTGCAATGAGTGCACAAAAGGTTAGGGTTAGGACCCCCATAACTTTTGGACCCATTGCCCTTGTTGGGGGTTCTATTATAAGCATTGGAAGTACTTCTCCTATTTTGATTAAAGGTCTTAACAGGAAAAGAAGTAGCATTCAATTTTGCCTCTGTATGGTTAGAGTTATCAGGAACACTCATATGGGATTCCTCTCTAGATACAGTGACATAGGCTTCCTTAACATCAGGAAGTGGATCCCTGGTGAGAATTGTAGTTCTAACATGTTGATAACAATCATCAAGCCCCATAAGAAACAGCATAAGCCTCATGATTTGCTGATGCAAAGCCAATTCAGTGCTAGCAGAACAAGAGCATTTAACAGCACAAACACATTTAGGAATTTTAGAAACAACATCAAACTCTCTCCAAAGAGAGTTCAACCTGTGATAATAATCAGATAAAGAACTACCCCCTGTTTAACAGACCCAATCTTTTGAAGTAAGTTATAGACAATAGAGCCATCAACTTTATCATAGGTTTCATTAAGGTCTTTCCAAAAATTAGCAGCATTTTCAGAGTAAACAAGGCCCATATACACATCATTAGAAACAACATTCATAATCCAAGTAAGAACCATAGCATTGCATCTATCCCATTGGGCACACAAGACATCATCAGTATAAGACTCTCTTAAACAAGAACCATAAACAAAAGCATACTTGTTTCCAGCTTGTAAAGCAAGTCTCATAGCATTGTTCCACATTCAATAATTTTCAGTTCCCAATAACTTGAAAGGAACAAGAACAGAGCTACTATTATCACTACTATGAATATGAAGTGGGTTTCCAACATCCAAATTGCTAATGAGAGCAACAGGATTGGTAGTGGTTTCAGGGAGACCCCTACCACCACCATTTCCTCCACCACCATTGGGTGTAGGAGGAGCATAACTAGCACTCATGAGTCACACAAAGAGAGAGCATATAATAAACAATAAAAAAATAAGAACAAAAAACAAGTATAGCAAGCCAGACAAAACAAGATAATCACAATAAACACTCAGAATATGAGCACCAGAAATGTCAAGTTTTGGACTGGGATTGGCCAGAGCAGGTATCCACACGAGTCAAGGCTGGAGGGTCAAGATGTTAACTGAATCCGTTTGCACCCACAACTTGAACAACAGTAGCTCACAAAAGTAACCAAGAGAGAGATGAGTAAGGAAATGAAAGAGCACTTACAGAGCATTAACATCAACCAATATCTATCAAAAAATCACCCAATCTCTAGATTCACTTAGTCTAGAGGATGGGTGAGCCACCAACAAGAAACCCCCAAAAAATAGAAGCTAATAGGGTTAACAAACCCTATTAATGATATACCTATGTGAACTTACCAAAAAAGTAACGGCACCACCAAGAGTGATACCAGGATACCAAAAGAAAGTAAAAAACCAAAAAATTAAATTAGGGTTTCAAGAAACCCTAATTCAATCTTCAAGATTTTTAACGGCACCACCGAAATAAGCAACGGCACCACCAATTAAAGCTTCCTGGGCACCAAAGAATCAAAACCCCCAAAAATAAAATTAGGGTTTGTGAAAACCCTAATAATAATTTTTGAGAAAAGGAACGACACCACCAGTACAAGCTTCCAGAGACGTCAAGAGAGCAAAGATCACCACCAAAAAAGTAAAAACCCTAAAAAATTAAATTAGGGTTTTCACCAATCAAACTGATATAACAAAAAAACCGAGAGAGCTTAGATAGGCTGAAAGATCTACAACCTAAAGCTCTGATACTATGTCAAAAACATAATATCAAAGAAGTAGAAATAGATCTTACACCCAACCAACCACCCCTTAGTGTAATTTATTAAAATCAGAGTACAAGAACAAAAAAAATAAAGACTAGTCCCCAAACGGATGCTAGTCGAACGATTACAAAAGAAATGATGAGATCCTCCCAACTAGGATGATCCGATCTCCCTTACATACATAGATCACTCAAACACACTCTATACAAGATGAAAATCAAACTCCCGGGTCAAGTCATAAACTTGAAGAGAGAGAGAGAGAGAGAGAGATAGAGAGAGAGAGAGAGAGAGAGAGAAGAGAGAGCTGCGCACACAGCTTTTGTGTGTGTGATATGAATGATAGCAGAAACCCTAGTCAAAGACTAGGTTTATATAACTCGTCAAAGAAAGCTGGGCCTCAACGGTTCCAAAGCCCACCAAAGAAAAGACCAAGCCCACCAAGGTAAGTAACAAGCCCAAACCAATAAACCTGAAATAAGACCAAACATAACACAAAGCACAATAACATATGAAAAGATTGCAAAATTAACACTCCTTCCTTCTCACTATCTCTTCACCTGAAAACACTACCCCGGTTAAGATTTCAATAAATTTCCGGATCGCTAAAATCATCAATTCGGATCAATTTCGTACCATGTTTTAGATCGAACGAACTGGATCGTAATTTGTGGCTACTGTAGCGAATTATGTGACTATGGTTCAAACTTTATGTTCCAAAAATATAAATTAAAAAGCTTATATAGGTCACTCGATGTCATTTGTACCAATAGGTCATGAATGACTTGTTTCCAAATGACATCGCGACCTTTCAAGTTTCAATATGAACATCGCAAAACTAAATAAAGTCGAATGCAGGTAAACATTATTATATAAGTAACTAGTTTAACTCAGTTGGTCACCAAGGTATCAATAAGTGGTTTCTTTAAGGGAGATTCCCTGAAGGTCTTGGGCCTCTCAGGCGAAGCGGATAAGGAGTTTAACATAACTAAACGAGGATTCGAAAAAGTCATTGTACGACTCGACCCACTAATTACTAACATTTATCTTTCTAAAAAAACTCATTAAATAAATACACGATTGAGTACTTAATCAATCACCAATTATTAGGTCTATTTATTTAATGAGTAGGTTTAAAATTGATAAGGAGCAAATTAAACTTTTGTATAGTGATTAAGCAAGAACCTTTTATTTAATAACATCACTGATCACACCATGGAATGTCTTCCATTTTAAATTTATTAATGTGTGTACGGCTCTCTTTCTAAAAAAGACTCATTAAATAAATGCACGATTGAGTACTTAATCAATCATCAATTATTAGGTCTATTTATTTAATGAGTAGGTTTAAAGTTGATATGGAGCAAATTAAACTTTTGTACAGTGATTAAGCAAGAACCTTTTATTTAATAACATCACACCATGGAATGTCTTTCATTTTAAATTTACTAGTGCGTGTACGGGTCTCTTTCGTCTTCAACTTCTTCTATTCGATCTAAATAATCGACGTATTGAGCGTAATTATTCATATCAAGTGTGGAGTAGTACTCATACATATCGGGAATGCCTTCCATTTTAATTTTACTAGTGTGTGTATATGATTGTTGAGGTGAAATGGGTGTTTTCAATGCGATTTATAGGTGAAAATGGGAGTTTTATAGGTGAAAAAATAGGTTTTTTTTGAAAAAAACGGGTCTCCAACGGTATAAAATTAAATTCCAACGGTAATATTTTTTTTTTGAAAATTTAAAAAAAAAAATTTAATTATGCACGAAAACGCGAGACACGAAAACGCGAGACCGGGTACGGTCTCGCGTTTTCGTGTCTCGCGTTTTCGTGCAAAAACGCGCGCCGTGCCTTTGGCTCGAGACACGAAAACGCCACACAGGGTGTGACTCTCGCGTTTTCATGTCGCGCCGTGGGAAAACGCAGGGCGAAAACGCCCCGTACCCTGTGCTCTTAGAATGGAATTGCAGCATAAAAAACACTGAAACAGTTCATCCATGACTGTTCCAACCCTTGATGCTCAAGTCACTTTGTCAGCCGTATCTATGTTTCTGGTGAACACACCAGCTGCAAGGCCGTATCTCATCGCGTTAGCCCTTTTTATCACTTTATCAATCTCCCTGTCATGAGTGCAAATAATCCAAATTGTGAGATTTTCAAAGAATGCATCTTGACGTTGGTAAACATAAAACATAGCATAAAATGTTAAAATGATGCTGATGATGATTTGGATTCGCTTGAATTCCAGGATGGTTGAACAGGACCAAATATCTAATCTTGAGCTATCGGCATATCATCTTGTTCAAAGATATACTGTAATTTATATGTAACGCTGGTCAACGCTATCATGTTATATTAAACAAGAGTTCGTTGGTAAAATATAAATAGTACTTTAACATTAGAGAAAAAGAAAACAGTTGGTTGGAAGTAGTAGCCTTTGGAGCCGAATCTGTCACCTCCGCATTCTAGAGTAGCCCCTCAACGCCAGATTTAGTGTATTCAGAAGGGTATTCATCATAGCACATATACATAGGAAATAGAGGTAGCAGTCCTATCCATTTGATATCAACATGGGTTAATTTGGGGTCATCGTTTATATCTATTAGGTCAAATGGGTTTAGTTAGAGAAATTTAACTATCTTTACTACTTATAAAGGAAAAACCCCTAAACTTTGAATGTTGAAAAACCCTCTAATTTAGGAAATGTTGAAAAATTTAATGTCCCATCATATGTTGAAATTGTCAAAAGAAAACTGTCCTCCTTGTTTTAAACGAGTTTTAAACACAGTTTTAAACGAAAACCTAATCCTCTCCCCCCCCCCCCCCCCTCCCCTCTCTCAAAATCATGGCCGCCACCACAGCCACCTCGATGCCGCCATTTACCCTTTAGTGTTGGTGAACGGTGTGTGACGATGGTGGCGGGTATGTGACGGTTATGATGGGAACTTCCCCATTTTGTCATTCTTTTTCATCTTGCGTGAATGATTGCGGAGCACGCGAAAGATCTAAACTAGGTGAAGTAATTCATTATATGCACGCCATCACTGAACATACCATCGGTAGACCTACAATCACTGAACCTACAACCGAAAACCCATTTGATGTCGCCTAAAAGGTTGTAGGTTTTCCTAATTGATTCTTTTTTTTAAAAATCAACAATTATTGATCATGTTTTGAAGATTTTTATTAGATTAATGTATTTAGTTATAGATCTAGGTTTTTATAGTTTTTGCGTTTTTTACAGCCAGAAAGTTGTTGCCACCACTACCACTTTGTCACCGGAACGTCACTTTCACTGCTTGATGTTTCCATAACCAGGTAACCGTGTGTTCATAAGCTCCCCCTTTTTTCATTATTTTGAAACATTCTGGCTTATCAGAATTTAGGCGTGTTTGTTTTGACTTATGTAGCCGGCTTATTGCTTATTTGGTTTTGATAAAAGATTCTTGTTGTCATTGCTCTTTATTCCTATCACACACCCCTTAGAGAAGATATGTTTAGCCTCAAATTGTTGCTGTCATTTTGCTTTTTTATTACATAAGCATGTTACCTATACTGATGCAAACAATAGAGAGCATCAACCTTCACTTCAATGTAACCACATTACCAGTGTTAAATGATTCTCGGAAATTGTTAAAATGGAATTGAAAACGGTCGTAATATGCGATGAATTCTTATATGAAAGAACATATAAAAACATTTAGCTAAAGTAAAGTGAAACATTACATCAATGTCACATATACAAAAACTTATGCATTCTGTTGGGGTTTACTTCGTTCCAACAGGGTGAAGATAATCAATAGCCTAACTACGTACCAATGAATGGTTACCGGATATCTCTTGGAGTCGTGTAATTACTTTCCAAAGAAGATTATTCGACCCTATGCCTGGGTTAACACGAATACCTCCTTGGGATAAAACCAAGAGTTAGTTCTTGTTTTAGGCACAAATCAAGAACTCTATGCGTTTCTGTGTTTCTTGTTTCTGTATTTCATCATGCAAAATATGATCACTATTTATAGTGATCCTATTCCTTTAAGGAATGTAACTCCTAGTCAAAGGTATTAAGAGCATTAATCGGCCTATTAATCTCATAATAACCTTCATAAAGCATAGTGGTTACATGACCAGAAATCTGGTCATCAAGTCAATATTCAACCCTCATTAACTGGTCAAAGAGGTTACAAAGACTTTGTGCATCACCAGGAGCAACGTCCTAACCAGGAGCAGCTTCCTGACCAGGAGCAGCTTCTTGACCAGGAGCAACTTCCTGACCAGAAGCAACTTCCTGACCAGGAGCAGCTTCCTACTGATATCACAACCACTATATTGAGTCCAGGGAGGTAAGGGACTTAATGGGTGTACACTCCGTACCTCCAAACCCATTTACA
This sequence comes from Glebionis coronaria, assembly GCA_025667525.1. NCBI lineage: Eukaryota > Viridiplantae > Streptophyta > Magnoliopsida > Asterales > Asteraceae > Glebionis > Glebionis coronaria. The sequence continues at coordinate 631,547,003 of CM046875.1, read as the reverse complement.
AGTATTACCCGTTCCCACAATTGCACTAAATTTCCAACAATCCTCCCCAATTTAGTACAATTCCTTTTTGCATGAAAATCAACTTTAACAAAACCAGTGCATAAATGAAAATGTCCTGAGGATTGAATTTCCATCTTAGTACATCACTCCAAATATTCGAGAATCAGGGTGTTCTAAGAATTGAACCCTTCAACTACTTTGAACACCTGAAGATAACATACACCCAAGTTTTCAAACACTTAAAACGCTCCTGACACCATACAAGCCATGTGTCCATATCCAATTCATAAATGTTGTAAGAGCCAAAGTCCATGCTCCTTGAGGCGGCGAAACCTCAACATTTACATAGGTGGTTCCTCTTTAGTTCATGCTCCTGCTTAAGCAGTTTTTCAAAGAAATTAACCATTAAGAAGTTTATAACTTCATCCTCCTTTCAGCAGGTACAAGCACATCCTTGGGATGATATACATGTGCTTCAGTCCCCTGAATGTTCAGCTTTCCACATTGAACTCAGCTTCCAAGTTTCCTCAGGAGGGAGTTGGGTGTCCTAGCATTCAGTGACTAGAGTGGACTTTTAAACCCATCCCTTTACCAGACTTTATAACCAAGTCTCTAGCCAATCCCTTCGTCAAGTGATCAGCTAAGTTTTGTTGAGACCTCACAAACTCTATTGAAATCACCCCATTCGTGATCAACTCACGAATCATGCTATGTCTAACACCTAGGTGTCTAGACTTGCCATTGTACATCTGGCTATATGCCTTAGCCAATGTAGCTGCACTATCACAACGGATAGAAATGGGTGCCATAGGTTTGACCCACAATGGAATCTCAAGAAGCAAGTTTCTCAACCATTCAGCCTCTTTACCAGCAGCTGCTAGAGCCACAAATTCAGATTCCATTGTTGAACCAGTAATGCAAGTTTGCTTCTTGGATGCCCAAGAAATTGCACCACCACCAAGAACGAATACCCAGCCACTTGTGGATGAATTATCCTCAGTATTGCTGATCCAACTTGCATCAGTGTAACCTTCTAACACTGAAGGATATCCAGTATAAGACAAACAATAATCCATTGTTCCTTTCAAATACTTCAGTACCCTCTGAATTGCTTGCCAATGCTGAGTACCAGGATTACTAGTATACCTACTCAGTTTACCCACAGCAAATGCAATGTCAGGCCTAGTACTAGTCATGACATACATCAAGCAACCAATAACCCTAGAATACTCAAGCTGGGAGACAGCCTGACCATTGTTAGGCATTAGTTTCTCACTTGTATCCATAGGTGTACTTACTGGAGTACAATCAAAGTGATTGAATTTCTTCAGCACCTTCTCAATGTAATGAGACTGAGAAATTACAATACCATCACTTTCATGTTTAATCCTTATGCCAAGGATAACATCAGCCTCCCCCATGTCTTTCATGGAGAACTTTGATGACAAAAAATCCTTTGTCTGATCAACCTTAGCTTGGTCAGTACCAAAGATTAACATGTCATCAACATATAGGCAAATGATGACTCCTTTACCAGATTCATCAAATTTGCTATATACACATTTGTCAGATTGGTTAAGTGAATAACCATTAGACAAAACCACTTCATCAAATTTCTGGTGCCATTGCTTAGGTGCCTGCTTCAGTCCATATAAGGACTTAATCAGTTTACACACCTTACCTTCATGACCAGGCATGATGAAGCCCTGAGGTTGGTTCATATAAACCTCCTTATCCAAGTCACCATTCAAGAATGCTGTCTTCACATCCATCTGATGAATAATCAGATTGTGAATACTTGCTAGAGCAATCAGCATTCTTATGGTACTGATACGTGCTACTGGAGCATAAGTATCAAAATAGTCTATCCCTGACTTTTGTTTAAAGCCCTGAATGACTAACCTTGCCTTGAACTTTTCAACAGTTCCATCTACCTTCATTTTCCTTTTGAAAATCCATTTGTTACCAAGTGGATGGCAACCAGGAGGTAGATCAACCAACACCCAAGTGTTGTTGCCCATGATGGAGTCCATCTCATCATTTATTGCTTCTTTCCAGAAAGCAACATCCTGGGACTTCATTGCTTCATCAAATGTTTTGGGATCATCCTCAACATTAAAGCAATAGGAGTATTGATCAGAGACCTCATCCCTTGTTCCTTCAACTAGGTATAGTTGAAATTCAGGCCCAAAATTCTTTGGAGTCCCATGCCTTGTGCTTCTTCTAAGCTCAGGCTCAGGTTGCTGAACCACAACCTCATCAGTGACCGTTTCAGGTTCCACTGAAACACCAGTGTCCTCAGCTCCTATAGGAGTCCTAAGGCTTGGTCTAGGGACTGATGAGAACCTAGTCTCATCAAAGTTAGCATCCCTTGATTCAATGATTGAGTTTATTGAAACTGAATCATTAGGTTCAATAACATAGAACCTATAAGCCTTGGAATGCTCAGCATATCCAACAAAGATGCATTCAATGCCTCTTTCACCCAAGGTTTTCACCTTTGGATCAGGGAGTCTTACAACAGCCCTACAACCCCAAACTTTGAGGTAGTTCAAGTTTGGTTTCCTTTTAGTCCAGAGTTCATAAGGGGTAATCTTGTTCCTTTTATTAGGAACCCTATTTAATAAATAGCAAGCTGTTAACATAGCTTCTCCCCAAAACCCTTGACTCAGTCCTGAGTAGGACAACATGGAGTTAACCATCTCTTTTAGTACTTTATTTTTCCTTTCTGATATACCATTTTGTTGTGGAGTATAGGGGGCAGTTGTTTCATGGATTATTCCAACAGACTGAAAATACTGAGTATTCATGTACTCACCTCCCCTATCAGTCCTAAATCTTTTGATTTGGACTCCTTGTTGTAATTCAACTTCAGTTTTAAATACTTTAAATTTGTCTAATGCTTCATCCTTAGTATGTAACAAATAGACATAACAAAACCTAGAAGCATCATCAATAAATGTTACCAAGTATTTCTTATTCCCTAATGAGGGAGTAGCATGCAAATCACATAGATCACTATGGATTAGCTCCAAAACTGTAGTTTCACGTTTTACATCCTGAAATGGTTTCTTAGTAATTTTATTCAGCATACAAGTCTGACACTTATCAGTGTCCATGTAAAAAGCTGGAATTAACCCATCCTTAGACATATCTTGCATCCTCTTATAGTGGACATGGCCTAGTCTAGCATGCCATAGTGATGAATCATTCAGTTTAGTGGTAGTCATCAGGACAGAATCAACATTTATACTAGAATCAATATTAAGCCTGAACATTTGATTACTCAAATAGCCAAAACCAATAAACACACCATGTTTTGATAAAACAAATTTATTAGATTCAATCACTTGTTTATAACCACAATTATTCAAAACACTACTAGAAACCAAGTTCTTCCTAATATTAGGAACATGCAAAACATTAAACAAAGAAACAATCTTTCCAGAACTAAATTTAAGATCTACACAACCACGTCCATGCACTAGGGCTGTTGACTCATTTCCCATGTGAAGAATAGATCCATCATTCATTGACTCATAAGTCTTGAACCAGCATCTATCTTTACACGCATGTACTGTTGCTCCAGAGTCAACCCACCATGCAACATCATCATCCTGCACAAAGTAAGCTTCAGATACATATGTAACATAATAAATCTGGAGAGATTCATTAAACATATTCTGACCTTTTGTGCCTGATCCATTAGCTTGGTTGCTAATGCTAACACCTTTGCAATCCCTTTTGAAGTGTTCAGGTTTCCCACACTTCCAACAAGCCACTGATGACTTCTTGTTAGGATTAGCCTTGGTGTTATCATGATGCTTACGTTTGCCCTTGTTGTCATTGTACCTGGTGGAGTTGTTATGCTCCACCATATTGACAACAGATGAACCAGTAACATTGTTGCTCTTTGGCTTATCACTTTCATGCACCCTGAGGGATTCCTCAATGCGCAAATGACTGCCCAACTCAACAAGAGTTAACTCCTCCTTCTTATGTTTCAAGGTATGCTTGAAATCTTTCCAAGAAGGAGGTAGTTTGTCAATGACACACGAGACCTAAATGGTCTCATCCATGTTCATTTTATGTTGTGTAAATCTGCCAAGTATTCCAAGAAGTTCATTGTATTGTTCCATGACTGGTCTTGAATCAGTCATTTTGTAATTTGTGAAATCACTCACAAGGAACTTCTTACTTGATGCATCCTCAGCCATATATTTGGCTTCCAAGGAATCCCATAGTTCTTTAGCAGATTCAACATTTTGGTAAATATCAAATAAAGAATCAGACATACCATTGAGAATTATGCCGCGACACACATAATCATCATTTTCCCATTTGCTCCTTTTCCGCATCTCCTCCAAAGTAGCATCATCACCACCATCAGGAATAGGAGTGGTCAGCACGTACACCACGTTCATGGTAGAGAGAAGAAAGTGCATCTTCTTCTGCCATCTCCTGAAATCAACCCCTTCAAACTTGTCCAGTTTGGAGAAGTTAGCCACCATATGCTTCATTGCCGCCGCCATTGATTATCACAAAATAATCTTCTTTGATTGTTGGGGTTTACTTCGTTCCAACAGGGTGAAGATAATCAATAGCCTAACTACGTACCAATGAATGGTTACCGGATATCTCTTGGAGTCGTGTAATTACTTTCCAAAGAAGATTATTCGACCCTATGCCTGGGTTAACACGAATACCTCCTTGGGATAAAACCAAGAGTTAGTTCTTATTTTAGGCACAAATCAAGAACTCTATGCGTTTCTGTGTTTCTTGTTTCTGTATTTCATCATGCAAAATATGATCACTATTTATAGTGATCCTATTCCTTTAAGGAATGTAACTCCTAGTCAAAGGTATTAAGAGCATTAATCGGCCTATTAATCTCATAATAACCTTCATAAAGCATAGTGGTTACATGACCAGAAATCTGGTCATCAAGTCAATATTCAACCCTCATTAACTGGTCAAAGAGGTTACAAAGACTTTGTGCATCACCAGGAGCAACGTCCTAACCAGGAGCAGCTTCCTGACCAGGAGCAGCTTCTTGACCAGGAGCAACTTCCTGACCAGAAGCAACTTCCTGACCAGGAGCAGCTTCCTACTGATATCACAACCACTATATTGAGTCCAGGGAGGTAAGGGACTTAATGGGTGTACACTCCGTACCTCCAAACCCATTTACAAGTATTACCCGTTCCCACAATTGCACTAAATTTCCAACACATTCGACTCAAGTTCTTGTGTTCTTATTTTTTAGGCGCTTAATCCATTGAGATTTGAGGCTTTTGAGGTTCATTTGGGGATTGTGCAAAGACGTGTTGCTTTATATGATAAGAGCCCACAAAAGGTTGATACAATACTAATGGTTTTGATCATTGCATTTGCTTATTATTCATTGAGAATTGTTATAAAAATTAATTGTTACGATGAGTGAATATGTAGTACTGTGAAGGAAAAACTCTCTTGGAGTATGATCTCACTAGAATGTTTAGGTCTTGGAGTTTCATACGGTTTAATTTTGCAGGTTAGTTACCTTAATGTCAATGGCTACTGTCACTCATTGTTGTCGATTATCCACAAAGTTGTGTAAGAACACTTCATTGACCCAAGTACACACCACAAGATTGTCTCGGCTCCAACAGCTAAGGTTTTGTTCCGAAAAAATGAAGGTATGATCCCAAACAGAATGTTAGTCTCTTTGACTTTTTGATAAATTAATCACTTCCAATATTATAGTGTGTCCGTGCGTAAATTGTGTCATATTGCGATCGGGTCATATTGGGTCGGGTTTTGATTTTTTAAATCTTACACACAACCCGGCCCGATAAAGAATCATGTTATTAGATCTGGGTGGCGTTCGGGTGGTATTCAGGTCGGGTTATGTCGGGTTGAATGATTCGGGTTATCGGGTTATATTATAAAGAGCTGCCAAAGACACCCTTCTTTAAATTTAATAACCATATTTCTTTCTGTACTTCTAAAGTTATCAGTACGAGTACACACTTTGCTGGTAGGTTATACAGTTTTGTTTCATAAACTTGTATTGTAACTAAGTTAAAATCACTAGGCGTGAAACAAAACAAATACGTGAAAGTTATTTAGATTGTTTTTTACATACAGTTAATATGTGTGTGTAATAGAATTATAGTTACTGGACCATTTCTTGTCATTTTAATATGCGTGTTTCAGTATAATAAGCTTAGTTTATGTTGTATGCACCAATAGTTAAAACCAAATTAATTATTCTTTACTAATTATTTAAACCTCATGTTAAAGTTAATCTACTTTTAATGTCACACATGATCAGCTATCAACGTGGCATTCTTCTAATGGTAGATGACATACGATTCTTAATATTTGGACGTTTTTCAACTACCCGTTTAAGATTACGAATATAGGATATTCCTAAAAAAAAGTTTAATATTATTAAATTTGGGTCTTACTGAGTTGACCCAATAACCAAAAAAATTTTCTAGCCACTATCAGGTTCAAGACAGACTAACCCGATAAGATTTTTCAGCCTAATTTAACCTGACCCAATAAGGTTTATCTGGTTGGGGTCTGGTCAACCCGATCCTATTGATATCCCTATGTGGGACAATTTATCAGATGAAAATTTAGTAGTCGGTAATTACAAAAAGTGTTATGGAATTTTACCTAACATGGATTTTAATCCCGTTATTAAGTGAATATCTCTAACATGGTAGCCCCAATCACCAAGCAACCGAAAAGCTACATAAAGTTTAAGAAAGTTTCGCTTCATTTTTGCTCAACCTCAAGAATAAGGATTGCTTGTTTGGAATAGTATCTATTATTATTGGCTTTGTCCAGGATCAATTTTACCGTTGAAGTAATGAAATGCATAAAAGTTTTACGCATTTAGTATTTGAAAATGAAAGGATAGTTGATTAAGAACTGCTCACCAAACAAATATACAACATATTAGAAGTATTCAAATAGTTTTGAGATGAGTTTGACTGTTATTTGGGGTTTCTTGAGAACAAAGTGAATATAGATAAAAGTAGCAATGGAGCTTGCAAGAGGGTTTTGGAAATCTTTAGAACAGTTCATTATTTTGTTGTACTGTTGTCACATGTATATTAATATGAAGTAAACCGGTTTGGGCGGATATCACCTATATAAAATCATCATAAGATACACAAAGCCTTGACTTTTGCGGTTGTGCAACATCATACTGTGTATCTTCAGTGTTTGCCTTAGATAGTGTTCATTTTTTTTCTATTCCTTCTTGCAGATGAGTTGGTTTTTTCCTGGCGGGTCAAAGAGAAACAGTAATGAATGTAGTAATTTCGGAGTTGAAAAAAGTCGAGCAGTTGGTCGTTCCTTCTTGCAGCAAGGTATCGGTGCTGCTCACAATGACTTTGCAGTCGACCCTAATCTAGGAGATTTCGGACCTTCTGATTTTATTGTGTTATGTTACTTATGGAGACCACATCTACTATAACATGTGTGAAGGGATGTCCATCCACATTCTCAATTACAAGTGAGTCCCACACCGATTGCACCTTTGTAATGTATATCTGCTTTAACTTCTTTCTTCCTGTAGTAAAACATTCTGGATCTTTGTATTGACGTTCTCTCATTGTGTGCAGTCGCTGTTTTCCAAACCTAGCCACTGTTTTCCAAGCTTAGCTGCACTTTTATGGTTTCTTATATTGGGATAAAGAAATGTAGATCAAGATTGTGGGATATCCTTAGTGTTGCTATAGTTTTCTTTCGGCGAGAACTCAAACTATGGTGATACTAATTTAGTTGTAGTTAGTATTGAGCGAGTCTAGCTCTGAGTGATCTTAAGCTAATGATGGTTCTTTCAATGTCATCTTCTTTCACCACATTGTGTGAGGGGGTCTGCTGCATAATGGTGGTAAAGATTTGTTCAACATTAGAGGAAGTATAGTCAGAGGCGTAGGATATCCTCAGATGTTGTGATGAGTCGGTAAAAACAATGGCCTTCTCAGATTCATAGTATGAGTATTAGTGTTTGGCTAACAATAGAGCTGTTTGCAATTTGTTTTATTCTGTTTTATTCTGTTTTCTTGCACTTTATTGTGTTTGGGACATATCCAAAATGCTGTAAACTGAAAGTATGTTTGTCTATATTGTTTTGGAGTAATATATTTCACCTTTTCACAAAAATTTAGATGTAATTTACGTTTTCGTTAACATATGTATTAGGTGGTAAAATATGTTAATGCACACGATATTGCAAATTCATAATATTGTGTTATAGAGTTATTAATATTCAGACAAAATTGTATAACCAATCTTGATGTACCAGAAAATCAACAAATTGTGTAGTAAGAATCAATCGTGAAATGAAAAGTTCTGTTGTTAAACAAGTGTTGTGTTTGAGCTGTTTGCCTATAGATGTTATCGTGCGTGTGTGATTATTGTTCCCAACGTATAAGACTTACCATGGTCTTAAGTCACTTGTAGAACTAGGCAAGTAGTGCCTTTGGTCTTAAGATTATACATGCTTATTTGAGAATTTATCTAAAGTTAAATTTTCGTATGATATGAGACTTTTCATTGCATTTTAGTCTTATCTCGAAATATTGTATCGTAAATTATCTGCCGCCAGACAATTCCGCAGCTATGCGCGGGTAATCGCCTAGTAAAGTAAATGTGTCAAATGGATCAACCGGGTCATATAAGTTGAGTTAAAGAGATTTGCAAATGTGTACCTGTGGAGCTTGTGCAATGCCCTTTTGGAAAGCATCACCAACGGTGCGTCTTTGAAACTATGAAACCATTACACTAACAAACCATAATACCAACAGACTAAGCGCGAACCATAACAAAATGGTCCGAAAGTATAACCCCGGTTCTCAGTCCGGTGCAAACCAATTTTTGTTAGTATACTTCCATAAGAACATAGCGCATCTATTTCATGAATTAGGCTCCAAAACAAACCCAAATCTCAGAGTCCAATTAACAGTCCAGTCTGGCAATATGCAATTAAGTTCATATCCTAACAGTTTCTCCGCAGGTCCAATCTGAAGTTGTTTTGTACTGCCACACAGCCATGCCCATGAGTAACAACTAAAAGTCGAAACTCGAAAGCAAAATAAGAAATTTTCTTCTACAGAACCTCAAACAAATTACCAATGTTTCCTTCTCGATTTCAATAATTTTTGTTAACAACATTTCTCAACAACAACAGTTCAATACCCAATCCCACCGACGCGGGGTGAAAAGGGTTTACAACATTTCTATGTTCTACATTTGTAACTGATATTGCTACAGCATGTACCTTTTTCTCTAGCGGTGAGCCGGTGATCATGTATAATGACAGCAACTTGGCTAAAGAGGGAGTCTTTCAACCGGGTTCATGGACATGATACATAAAGAATGGGGAAGAAAAAAATAAATAGCTAAGAACACGATGACTCCAAGATCAGCTTCTTCACCAACTGCTGGTCTTCGAGGATTTACCAAGTATATTTGACTTGCGCACCATAAAGCGTATGCGGTAGCAATTGCTATCAGAAGCTTAGCAGAGTTGATTGATTTTGTTTTGATAGATTTTTCTGGCTTTACCCTGCAGTACATGTATAGTAAGAAAGTAGGTTGATGAATAGGCGGAAAACATATATCTTATCTACATTGGTATTAAAAATAAGTACCGATTGATGTGAATGAAACCGACGATCAAGCAGGTACATAAAAACCCGATTACAACAACAGCATCTGGATTGACAGGAGCACGACCTTCCCACCAACCAGTACTTAGTATCCATGTGTACATTCTTGAGTGCCCGTTTTCCTACAACACAAGTTCACCAAAACATGAGTATCAGTGTATCAGGAGGCCTAACAACACTTGACTTTGAATTTTGAATTCTAGGAAAGATCAGTAAAAATGACAAGCATCGAATAATTTAATCCAAATCCACGTCCGCAATCACAGTGTTCAATTGTCTAAATAATGCCACAAGCAAACCTACACTGTCAAAGCATTTGTTTTCCTACTTTAAAAAGCCTAGACAAAGGTAATGATATCAGTATTTCCATCATGACATCCGAGTGTCCTACACTCGACACTCACTAGTCCTGCAAATCACCTTGATCTCATTAGCTGAATAAGTGAGCTTATAAGCTTTTCCAAATATACATAAGCTCAAAATCCTGGTAAATAATCAATAACACAAACACCCACTTAAAACAAGGACTTTACAACCATCATTACACATTTCAGTCAGCTAAATGTGACCACAACTCATCCCGGTTCCTTTTCACGGTCCTATTAACTTCGCTATACGAGTAACTAGTTAGCTATCTGAGTATCTGCTGCCTAAGCTACATTACGCCTACAAACAACTTACATAACACCTGTAACGCTAATTACACAAATGAAATATTACCTCAAATAAGTGATCAAGAAAAAAGCCTAATATAAGGTAATGATATCGGTTTTTACCATCATGACATCCTAGTGTCCTACACTCACTAGTCTTGCAAATCAACTTGATAAGCTCATTAGCTGAATAATAAGTGAGATTATAAGCTTTTCCAAATATACATAATCTGATAAGCCTCGTAAATAAGCTATAACAAAAACACCCTCTTAAAACAAGGACCACCCCTCATCCCGGTCCTTTTCACAGTCCTATTAACTTTGCTATACTAGTAACTCGTTAGCTATCTACATTACGCCTACAAACAACATACATAACACCTACAACGCCTAATTACACCAAACGAAATATTACCTCAAACAAGTGATCAAGAAAAAAGTGCGACAGAGACCCAGCCGATATAAGCAAGAAACATTGCTTCACAGTCAAACCCACCTGCACCAAACCATCATAAAATTAAAAACTCATTAAAACAACTCAGAACCATAAAACGAAAAAAAGAAAAAAAAAAGAAAAAAAACAGACCCCAGTAAGAGAATCAAGGTATCCCCTGTGTACAAAAACCCGCGAAAGACGCGCATAGAGCAAAGACAAAGGAAAACCAAGTATGAGAACATAAAACAAAGGATCATGAACATAGGTTTCAACAGATGATCCAAAAAGACGTCCTAGTCCAAGAGATGAAGTGAGCCACTCGGCAAAAGAGCCGATATCGGGACCGAAGAAGGCGTTGAGTGCGTAAACGAGGCAGTGATGAGGACTGAAGGTGCCGTTGGATATGGTCATTAGAGCTACACCTGTAGTAAGTGCATACATCATGTGGGGTCCTGGTCCTGGCATTTTTAAGATGAATCAACTTAGTTATTTCAAGTTGAATCTATGAATCAATGGTGGTATAGTTTCAATTGAATTTGGGGGAAAGTAGGTGCTACTGTATGTTTTTTTTTGGTAGTTGAATTTGGGGTGACCGTTAACTGTTAACGGTAAAGTTCTAAAAGCCGTTAATATCAGTGTACTACAGTACTTTTTTTAATGAAACTTCAAGTTACTATAGTTAATTATAGTTTAATTGTATATAAGTAACTTATAGTTCTTTTTGGGTTTTGCTAATGGCAGCCCTTAGGGTTGTGTTTAAGAAAATAAATTTATTACAAACTCATTCATAAATCATTATGATTGGTTGTAAATCCCAAAAAACCGGGACACAGTTCTTAAAAATCCGGATGCACATCAAATATTTGATTCTTATTGGTTGATTTCATTTTTCTTACATTCTATTGTAGTAAAAAAGTTACTCTTAAACACAGCCCTAAGGGTTGCCATTAGCAAAACCCTTTTTTTATAAAATAATTTTTTATTTAAAATTTATTTATTTAATTTAAAATATTAAAATTGATGTATACAAACAAAACTATTTATTTTAAAAGAGATTAATTTTGAAATAAAAGAAGTGCCTTTAGTTGTTGAAATGGTGCACAATACATCCTGAGGACGGATAGTGTAAATTGATTCCATTTAAAAGTTAAAACAGTTTGTCACTTTAAGGGCATATTTGTTAAAAAGAATTTCAGAGATTAGAAATGAAGCAGAAAATTGAGTTTCAAAAAAATGAGATTTATTGAGAAATTTATTGCATTCCACTGTTTGGTTGCATCAGAGAATTGAAATATAAACTAATGACGAAAATTAATTTCTGATTTTTATAAACAATATAAATATAAAAATATTGTAATGTCACCAAAATATTTTTTTAACTTTATAATCGTTGCATTTTATTTGTTTATATAAATAAAAAAATATATTTTTTTTAGAAGTTATGTGAAAGGGATTACAAAGAAAATAATAAAAAATTAAAAAAAATCCATTTCTCCCATTTTTTCATAAAAACAACAGAAATGAAAGATACCAAATAACACTAAGGAAAATTATCAAAAAGGTCCATTGTCTATTATTCTCTTCCCATAAAACACTTTAAATTTTCTCTTTCTAGAAATAGTCTATTTTTTTTTTTGCAATAGAGCAACTGGGTGCATAATGCGCCAAGTGTCATCTGTTGCCCTATATTTTGGGGCAATCTATAAGAATTGCCCTATTATTTGGACACTTGTCAAAATATGAATGGTTGTTGCCCTATATTCTTTGTTGGTACTTTGTTGTCCTGGACCGTATCAAGAAAAACATGTTTTTTACACTTAATCGCGAATTGCTCAAAATTGAAGGACTCTTTTCATAATTCACCCATAACACTATCCAACTCTCTTAAACTCTCCATCAATTTCTCCACTTTTTCATTTCTCTCTAACAAACAAGAGAAATAATCTTAATTCCATTTCTCTCCCTTAATTTCTCTTTACCAAATATATGGATAATTTTTGCACTTAACATTTAAAAAAAAAATTGAAAATTTTTTTTATCAAAAAAATTTCGATAAATTATTCTTTTTTTTCAAAAAAAATTTAGAAAAAAGTTTTTTTATAAATTTTTCTCGAAAATGATTTTTTTTTTCAAAATTTTTTTGAAAAAGTATTTTTCTTTTAAAAAAATTTGAAAACAGATTTTTTTTCGAAAATCGTAAAAAGTTATTTTTTTTAAATTTCCAAAAAATTATTTTTTTCAAAAATATTTCGTAAATAGTTTTTTTTTCAAAAGTATTTTTTTAAAAAAAAAAATTCGAAATTATTTTTTCCAAAAAAATTAAAAAATACATTTTTTATAAAAAAGTTTGGAAAATAATATTTTTTTTTTCAAAATAATTTCAAAAAAGTATTTTGTTTTCAAAAAAATTTCTAAAAATTTTTTTTACAAAAAAATTCAAAAGATATTTTTTTTCAAATAATTTTTAAAAAGAATAAAATATTTTATATATATTTTTTAACTTTTAGAAAGTTTAATTTTTTTCGAAATTTTTTTTCCAAAAGTGAAATAAATATTAAAACAAAAATTCTGAAAAAGTATTTGTAGAAAAACTTTTTTCGAAAATTTTTGAAAATTGTTTTTTGGAAAAAAAAAAACTGTTTTTAAATATTCTTTGAAAAAAAAATACTTTTTCGAATTTTTTTTAAAAAAAAAAAGACTATTTTCGGAAAATATCTATAAAAAGCCTTTTTTATTATTTTTTCAAAACTTTTTTGAAAAAAAAAGAATTTTGAAATTTTTTGAAAAAAAAAGAATTTCGAAATATTTTGAAAAAAACTTATTTTAATTTTTTTTGAAAAAATTAAGTGGAAAAATCATCCTTGGATTGTTAAAGGATTAAAACACTTTTAAGGTAACAAACAATTTTAACTTTTAACTGAAATTCATTCGCAACCTCCGTTTTCAGAGATGTATTGTGTATCCTTTTACAACCATATATGATTTTTGCACTTTACTCTTTTTTTTTTAGTACCCGTGATTTCCGACTCATTAGCCGACTAATCCACGGGGTTTGAGCCCACCGTCACACAAACTTAAATCAGGTAAAGCCCTCTCTTTTCAGGAGGTTGGCGTGACCACTTTAAGATTGTTTACACGTAATGGAAATTGAACTTAAAACCTCACACATTTTAGAGTGATAGCCACAAATTTTTTTTACCACTAAACTACCCTTAAGTGGTTACTTTACTCTCTTCTTTACTACTCTAGCTTACTACCTCTTTGTAGTTTACTTTTATTTTATTTTTTCTTTAATAAAAGATCTCAAGAAGACAGTGTAAAAATAAAAAAAAGGCTACAAATTATTATACGTACTTATTAGTACTAGTATGACGACTATATAGCTAAACTAACTGGCCTATCGTTTCTAAACATTCTTTTCTTTCTTGATCGCATCGTACAGGCAAGTATGCTTTACATTTCCACTAGTTGTGTTAAGTTGTGCTCGTCAGAGAAGACGAATTCTTCTAGATTTCAGCTACATGCGCTTTTGGTGTCCTATTAGTAGTGGGTGGGTTAGAAACAAGAACAAGGTTGTAAATAGTGTAAAACGTAGCGTAGCGGTATTGTCAAGCTTCAAGCTACACAAGTTATAGCGAAGTTATATCGTTTTATGAAGCGTGATATATAGCGGCACAAAATTTTTATAAATGAATATTTATATAGCGAGTTTACAAAATATAACAATACTTAAATTCAAATTTAAAACAAAATCGGCTAATAGTTACTCAACATTTTTCCCCATAATAAAATTACTAAACCCAAGTCTAGTAAACAAGCCTAATTCCTATAAATTTGCAAAAAAATTCAAAAAAAGTGCCACGCTACGCGCTATAGCACGCTATATCGCGCTATATGACGCATTTTAGCACGCTACGCCTAGAGATGACGCTTTAGTCTGTTTCGTAACGTGGAGGTCACGTTTCACGCTATAGCACGCTATAAGGCGCGCTATAGCGCGCTATTTAGAACCCTGGTTAGAAATGACCCCTCTATGTTTTTCATAAGTTGCAAAATAAGTTTCTCCACACGTTGATGTACTATCAAGTTTTTTTTTTTTTTTGATAAAATGTACTATCAAGTTTTAGCTCACTGCTCATTTGGTCAATGTTGCAAAACAAGGTATATACTATATAAGACCGACTAATCGTCGTTTAATCGTTACAAGGTCATTAACCTTCCTTATTAATCTAAAGGCGATTAATGATAGTCAACTGAGATCAATGGCGATCAAAGGATGTCAAACTTGCTGAAAACCTAAAAATTTTGCCAAAAATACCGAAAATTCGCTATAAACTTGTGTTTATCACTTATAATAACTATTTATAATATGATAAGTTTAATTTTAGGAATAATAATTTCGAAAGTACCTAAAACTCGTTAGAAATGCCCGAACTTGCTATAAATATCCAAAATTTGCTAAAAATGTCGATCTCATTAATCGCCGAGTAATCCGCCTATAACGATTACAAGTTACAAGGTGATCGACCGGCCGGCTAGCGATTCACGATTTTTGCAACATTGCACTTGATTCACTCACTGATACTTCCGAAGTTTAACTTGATTATTTTTAAAAGAGAGTTATTTTGGATACAATATTTATCTTAGATATTATTTAATGTATAAGCTTAAAAGTATTTTATTATTTCACCTATCTTTATAATTTAAATCTCATAAACCGTTAAGTGTTAAACAAAAAAAATATATACCATTGTGACGAGCATTTAATTAGCTTTCTACAAATATGCACTATGATATATACTTGAAAAGAAAAAAAAAAGTCGTTTTTGAAGTTTGCGTAAAATGTCATATATGATAAAGTATTTTATCATATATGATTAAGTGTTTCATCATTTATGATATTAGTGTTAGATTATAAATTATTATTGAATCATATATGATATTGGTATATATAATATACTAGGACCTGTGCCCGCTCTCTGTTGCGTGGAGGGCGCGCGCAATAGACATGGTTTTATAGGTCAGATTGCAAACTGGGGGATACACAAATGATGCTGGATAGTTTGTTATCATGCAATAAAAGATGTATCATTTGTTACACATAAGATCATAGTTAGTAGTTCGTTATAGCTAATATAATTGTTTTATAATAGATAGTAAGTGTTCAGCAAAAGCAATAGTCTCCAAAGGTGCTCAGCTATTGGGTTTTGTCCTTCTTGGATGCTTGTTCAAGTGCGGTTAGAAGTTTTCTCTTTGAACCACTTGTCTTTGCCGACTCCTCTATTTTTTTAAAGGCTTCCACAAATGTTTCTGCAATAGTGTCTAGCACGCCTGCTGGTGGGGTGCCTAGCCACAATGGCATAGCAAACAATTAGGTGGACATTTAGAGTATGTATAATGGCACAAATAAATGTAAATGTTAGTTTATTAATATGGTCAGCACATGTATGATGAAAGTAAGAATAGTAGGCCTCTTGTTAAGAGTAGGTTATTTGTGGTTGTAACTGAGTATCTTTACACTTCTTTGGATGCACATAGCAGGTCTGCTGCTAACAGTGGGTCATTTGTGGTTCTCATTGTGTGGTTGACTGAGGTGCATAATGGTCAGGCTGCAAAAGTTGTTTGTTTTGGTGTGTAGTGCTACTAAGAAATAATAAAAAATGAATCCAATGTCGCATGGCAATAGTGGAGTGGATAGGGTCTATTTAAATGTGTCATTGCATGCAACAGGTAGAGTAATACCTTTATGGGTGAAAAGATGAGTTGGTGAATAGTGCTCCAGTTCCTGCAGTTGCTTTGCTGTTCAAGCGACTACGGAAATTGTTTCTACTTCTACCTGCAGAAGGGGGTTGAAGAGGAGAGGGATTGGAGGGGTAGGATTAAAGCTTTGCATCGCCAGAAGAGGATTATTATTGATGAGAGGGCTGTTTTCATAATGGAGCTTTCCAGCCTTAGCTATGATCGTCGTGTGGACCGAATGATTGTCCTTTTGAACGCGATGCAAAGCGTGATGGTGATGAGGTTTTTAAGTTGTTAGCACCGATGGATGAATCCGATGGCCGAATTCATGAAATGGAGCTTTTCATGCAATATTTGTGATCAATGGAAAGCAATGTGTTTTCAGTGTTTGAATAAACGTCAGCAGCCATTCGTTTGTCGACGGCGTGCCTGTGCTGTGTTGTTTTTTTAGCGTGTATTTGTTGAAAGCATAGTGTGTGTGCTTTCTTTTAAGATTGTATTTTGTTTCTTTGTAATATATCGTGTTTGTGTTTAAATGTTGCAATCCAGTGCTTCCTATGTGTCTTAGACTTCTCAAATACCATCAGCAAGCATGTTTGCCTTTCCCAAAAATGCAAGGTTGTTTTTTGTGTTATTTTGGGTCTCAATACATGCCTATTAAGCATTGTGGTTTTTTAATGGTAAGCTCATATAATATAATCTGATATCCATATTTGGAAAAAAAAACAAAGGCATAATAATGAGTGTGTGAACAGGTGTTCAGTGGTGTCATTGTGTTGGTTTTTATCTACTTTTGGAAAAAACAGCATATACCTAGCAAACATGTGATGTATATATCTTTGGGGAAAAACAAGAAGCCATAATAATAGAGGATGGGAACAGTGTGTGCCTAGTGGTATGTTGTTTTTTCTGCCAATTTTTGGAAAGATGGGTTCAGAACCATGAGAATTGGGATGTGCGTACTGTTTCTGGTGATAGTGGGCGGTGTTAGTGCGTTACATCACACAATGTAAGTGAGGAGGGCATGCTATATAAAGGGGTGGTAACATTGTTGTTTTCACACATTCTTACATATATCTACATGTAACTTAGCAAAAAGGAAGTTGAAGAATGGCATACCGGCCTAGATGTGCTGCTATGGAGGCAGAAGTCCAATCAAATGATTGGGCGGACATGTTTGTTTCCCACTTGCGGAATGAGATGCAAGGAGAAATGGCCTTGAAGCAGAAGTTGGAACAGATGTGACGTCAGCTAAACAGCGACATTGTTGATTGGACACACCTTGTCCAAGAGTTACGGACTGTTGAAGGGGAACCCCTTGTTAACCAGATGGTTGATTTCCTAAACACTCTGCAAGATGCGGATTGTGCTTTCCGTGACCAGCTATCGTCTGAAGCAGGTGCGGCTGGCAACCGCATCAGGCGAATGCAAAGGTTCATTGAAAGGTTGCAAGGCGATGGGTCCGAGTGAAGTGTGGCGGTGAATGTGCCAAAACGTATTCAATAGTAAAGGTTTGTGTGAATCTATATCAAGGCTGATGTACTTGTCAAATTTTTTTTTATCTTTCTAGTGTGATTGTGTTAGTGAAATTTCCGTACCGACGGTCATGTTGTTGGAATGTCGGGGTTGTTTATCAATTGGTTGAATAATATATTGGCACGTGTGGTTTTGACGTGCCAGGACTTTCTAGTATTTGGTTTTATGCACTTGTATGGTTGTTTTGTTCAAATGGTTGTTTTTTTGTTTCTTAATTTGTTTGCATTCATACAAATTCTAAAGAGGACGATATGAAAGAAACTGAAGGGGTGAGTTCTAAAAAACTTGTAGGACAGAGAGATACCTGGTTCATGCTTGTCCAGCCCATGTGTGAGGTTGTTGGGTATTTGCGGGGGACGGTCGTTGGTGACGGGCAAAGGGTCCCCGGTTTGTGTTAGCTGACCTACCTCTGTTGCATCAGATTTTGTAGCAATGTTTTCTAATGGTTTTGGTTGATCCAATTGAAGAAGGGTTTCAATTTCTGGCACATCTGAATTTGCATCTAAGCCTTGTAATTCCTTTGGTTGTTCCAATTCAGTTTTTTCGGTCTTGGACGAGTTTGTCCACGATGAACTCACCGGAGCCTTTCTTTGTGGTCGGACAAAACCGGAACTTAAGTGTATGTGTTTGTCCAATCAAGGCTTCAAGTTCTCCTGGAATCCTGCACATGTCAACCCGCCTATATATGCATGCCAACTCAGCGCAAGGGATGGTTGCGACTTGCGCGCTAGATTTATCTAAAAACGTGAAACTTGCATGGGCAGTGCCGTCGTGAACACGTGCTTTGAAAGTGTATCTATTGAATTTAACAGCGTGGTTGCTTTAGTATGTGAGTAAGTTATTGTGCGTGTCTTTCAAGTAACATTGCCATACCCGAATAAGGGGTCCTCTAGTTCTCCGTCGTCTTCACAGACAAAGTCCCTTCATAGTCCTTTGGCCTTTTTGTACATTTTTTGCATGATACATAGTACCAGATTCTGTTGCGCACGATGTCTATTATAGTGGCGACACGCTGGAATTGAACCCCTTGAGAAAAAAACAATTTGTATTTAATTGTGGGTAACATGTGTTGTTATTATATGCTATAGTGTTTGAGTGTACCTTGTGACCCTCAGGGTTCTGTAACAGCAAAGAAGAGAGAGGTTCAATGTTAGGCTTTTGTTCTGCAGATGGTGCTCTAAAGTGGTGTTTAGCCACCTTTAGCATAGGAGTTGACTTAAAACGTTCAAGATACCTGCGTATTAGTGATTGTGTTAGAATATGCTAGAACATATGTAAATGCTTATATTCTTTTGTAAGTGTTGATAGATGAATAGTTAACCGTACGCCGGTCTTGCTTGCTGAACCTCCGGTACGTCAGGGTCAATGTAACAAAATGTTGCAGATGTGCTAGAAAGTTCCAAACCTGTAATGGATCAACATTAGGTGTATTCCTTAACCAGTATTTGGTTCTGAGGCATAGCGTAAATTATAACAAACCTTTGTATTCGGTCACTCGACAGCATCCAACCGTAAGCAGTACAGGAGGAGGGAGCTTTTCAATACTTTCCTTGTCAAATCTGATAGCGAGGTTATCCCACATAGTCAATTCTATAGCGCTTCCACTCAGCAAATGCGGGAAAAGGGTGAAAAAGAAAGGTTAAAACGGAAAGAGACCTAAAAGTAGTGGTAATTGCAGAGAAAGCATGTTATGGGGAACAATAGTAAGTGCAAACTCACTCTAAGTTTTCAAGGGTGATCTTTCTTCTTATGTTTCCGTCCCTAAGCAACTCGCCTATCGAGCGTATGCAACCAAAGTAATCTTAAAACAACAAAAGGGGATTTGTTAGACAGCTGTAGTTTAAGTATTAACAATGGTGCTTTTATTCATACCTGTAAGGCGTGGGTAAACCCATTTGTTGTACTCGTTTTTGAAAGGTTTCTTGGAACTTAGGCGGTCGGACGGGACGAAATCAAAAAAATGTTGTGGGTAGGTTTTCTCCTGACCGTCTAAATGTTCGAATTTTGTGATTTTTCCAAACCTAAGCGTTGTCGCCCTTTCGAGTGTTTGTTGGTAAGGGTTTGTTTTTTCACAAAAGAAATCTGTGATGCCATAAGCCTTCCCATATTGAAGCAGTGGCTCAAAGTGCGATGCATTTGCCACATCCATGTTCGCCTGAATTTCATCTCCCTGCAAACACACAAACGGAATGTATGAAAACTAAAGAACATATGATTTCCTTTTTTTGGCGTCATATGATTAGAAGTTTTTTACTTGCTTGTCGATAAGAAGGCAACAGTAATTTAGGTCTTTGATAGTTGGGTCATATTTCGTTGGTAGGCTTCTACTCATCCACCTACGATACACCATTGCTTCAAGTACGCAACCTCTTTTCTGTGGTGCTAAATCAGAAATAGGTGTTGTTGCGACGACCAATGCATTTGTGCTGTGCCAGCCATTATAAAGGTTCACCTGCACAACAACGGAAAGACAAAGGGCGTTTAGCAAGGACAATATGGTTGGGTCTTTTGGATAATGTACAAAATTTATAGGTCGTGAGTAATAAGCAGGGGATGGACCTGAGCATGGCAGTCACAGAAGACACTCTATCCTATTGTCACGCGTAGTGTTATAAGTTTTCAAGTATTGCACAGATAGCATTCAAAGCACGTATAACAAATAAGGTCGTATAACGTAAGTAGCAGGCTTTCCAAATGTTATTTACCATACCGACAACTTAGAAAAAGAGTTAGAATAAAACTATAACATTCCGCCTACTAAGACTACAGTATTGTCCGCTTTGTCCGCAAGCTCGCGGCTTAGCTTTGTGGCCCTCTTGTAAGTACTTTCCGGCTGGTCACCCAACCTAGTACTACTCTGACATGAGCACGCTTAACTGCCAGTTCCTAAGAACCCCACTTGCAGTAGACCACAAAACGTGTTGTGTCATGAGAAGGCGAATGTTATCTTATGAACCAAGATCTCTACTGGCCACAACCGATGTGGGATTTGCCCCTTCGGGATTCATCGTCCTCGATGAGGTTTTCCCCACCATCCCGAACGGCTCAGGAGTGGCGCTGATACCACATGTAACATCTCGCCTACTCAGACTACAATATTGTCCGCTTTGACCGCAAGCTCACGGCTTTGATTTGTGGCCCTCTTGTAAGTACTTCCCGGCTGGTCACCCAACCTAGTACTACTCTGATATGAGCACGCTTAACTGCTAGTTCCTAATAACCCCACTTGTAGTAGAGCACAAAACGTGTTGTGTCATGAGAAGGTGAATGTTATCTTATGAACCAAGATCTCTCCTGGCCATAGCCGATGTGGGATTTGCCTGGGGTATCATAAAAACTATAACATATACAATTTTGGCAATTGGTTGTTGTCATATGTTGTGTAAAAAATCCGTGCACACGATGTTTTTAGTTGTGTTTGGAGGTTTGTTTTCTGGTTGTTTTATGAGTATCATCAGCCCGTCTGGGGAAGTGTCCCTTGAGAGTGCAACATATAGCTGCTCGTGGCTAAACACAGGCTCTGGTAGGTAAACACATATCTTTGACAAAAACTGGCCTTGGCTTTTGTTGATCGTCATTGCATAGCACAATTTAACTAAGAACTGTTTCCGTTTGAACGTGAAAGAGAGGTTCGGATCTTGGTGAGCCAAGGGGATACGGTGGATGTATACTTTCTCCCCAACGCGTGTTCTCGTAATTATCTGAGCTTCTATTAACTTTGACTTAAGGGCTCGGATAATCATCCGTGTCCTGTTGCACAGGCCGTCAGCCAAGTTTTTGTTTCTTAGTAGCATGATAGGACAGCCAACCTTTAAATGCAATTCGTGTGGTGGGAACCCGGGGAAGTTAAGTGTGTTCAAGAACTCCGGTGGGTACAACATGTCTGTTTCTGAGGTATCGCCTCCATTTGGGTATGCAATATCGTTACTTAAGTAGGTAACTGATTCACCAGCGATGTATTCCAATATCCGGTCATTAATAACATCAAAAGTTTCATTTTTTGGGCACACAATAGCTTTAAACTGGAACGAACTTGTTGTTGGTTTCTTTAAAGTGTCATTGTCATATATGAATTCTATAAGCTTCGTCAGCCCGCTGTCATCGCCAGAAACACAGTACTGTGCCAGTATCGATATCCAATTCACGCTCTCAGGTTCTTCCTCATCTGGTTCGCCAATTTCACCATTTCCAACTACAAGTAGCCACGTAGCAAATTGCTGGGATTTTTCTTTTTTATATGCAGTTAGGTCGTCTCTCATGAGCCTCGTATTTTCAGTCAGTGTGTAAACTTTAAAGTGTTGCCATAGAGGTGACTGGGATATGGATAAGGTTATCAGCTCAAGTCTTGAAGCCCCTTTTTTCACTAGAAGAGTTTGGCGGAAATCCCCACCCAGAATCCATGTTTTACCACCGAAGACAGAGTCTGGTGAGCTCATTAGGTCTCTAAGGGTCCGATCAAATGCTTCAAAGCAGTGGCAATTTTTCATAGGCGCCTCATCCCAAATAATAACATTTGTATCAGCTAACAGTCGGCCCAGCTGCGTGTTCTTTTTGATATGACACAATGATTTGTCTGTTAACTCTAGAGGTATCTTAAATCTAGAGTGAGCCGTACGGCCAGCGGGAAGAAGGAGGGATGCAATGCCAGATGAAGCAACGGTTAACACGGTCTTCTCTTGTGATCGCAACGATCTTGTGATGGGTTTCCACAAAAAAGTCTTCCCAGTTCCGCCATGACCGTACACAAAAATTAGCTCTTGCTTGTTCTGCGCTGCCGCCAGAGCGATAAGGTCGTAAATTGTGCGTTGGGAAGCATTGAGTTTGGGAAGAGCGTCAATTGTTTCGTGGAACAACTGCGCCCGATTGTAGTTTCTCTCCTCCATCAGCAACTTGTTTTTAAGCTCATCCAGAAGTCTTTGTGGTGGGGAAGGGAGGCCAAACTCTGATAACGTCCTACCATTATCGGTCAAAATACACAGGATGTCGTATAAGATATATCCTTTCTTTTCAGCATCGTTCACAAAGTACCCTAGAATACCCACGGTGGCAGACACCCTTGCACCAATGTCGTCGGACATATTTTCCCAGTGTTTCTCCTATAGTTTGCAGGGCTCAGCTATTTCGTAGAATATTAACATCTGTTCAAACAGAGTTCGTGTTTCAGATGCACTTGCATGACCGGCAGTTTCCTCCAGAGCTATGTCCCATTCCCGATCATCCCCTAGGAGGCCTAATGCATCGCATGCAGCACGGTAGGTTGGGCAAACATGATTTTCGACGATCCACACCTCTGTTGGAGATGTACAGCCTTTCCTGTGAGATAGAAGCATCCAGAAGTAGAACAGGTTGCCCGCGCTAGGATGCACGAACACAAGTCTTCCATATGAGTGTTTGGTTGTAACAGCCCTTCGTTTCCAACTCTTTGCATCTGCGTACCACACGAATTCCGTTGGAAATTTTAGGTAGGTTAAGTGCCTGCCATCAACGTTGTTGGCGTTGTACGCATACCATTCAGTCAATGTGGTCTTTTTTCAGGCAGATTAACTATGACCGAGACATCTCGCGTTCACGAAAGTTAACACGCTGCATGTTCTCTAAGTAAACGGCAAGTATTTGCACAGCTGGTTCTCTCATGTGTATGGGGAAATAAAAAAATCCTCCAGCAAGCTTCATGAGGACAGATGTACCGAACGTCTACATAATCTTGTATCTCGTCCCTCGGTTTGGGTGGAGGCTGTGAGGAGGTCGACGCTTCACCGATTGGCCTTATAACTTTCGCGAATATCCTATCAGTGATGGTTTATGACATTCATAACAATTATATAATCATAACAAAGATCAAAGCACGTTATAGCGGAAGCGATTTAACAAGATCATATTAACACAATTATAATTAACCGATTTGGGTTACATACCTTTATCCTACCGTAGATCCACAAGATAACCGACAAATCACCAATTAGGGTTTGTGAAGAACAATACCAAGATATAGTTTAAAGTAAAACTATATTACGCTCTTGTACACACGTAATGCAACAGGCTAACCGTGAGTCTAGCACTTGCAAACCGGAACTTCAACACTTGTGGAATTTAAACAAAATCGAAAACCAAAGAACCCTAAGGTTGGTTTGGTTCGGCGATCGCAAGAGAAGAGAAGGGAAGGAGTGGGGAAAGATTATGAGGCTTATGGGTGTTTATATAGGCTTGGCAAAACTTGATTTCCAAGTAAAACACAAATTAGGAAACATAAAGTTTCCCTTTGCCCCCCCCCCCCCCCCCCCATTAGCCGACGGTCGACTAGACCCCAAGGGGTGTTTCCGAAACTTTTTCGCTTTCCTTTTTCTTCTATATAATACTATAACGGTCGTTTAACTTAACTCTTAATTTATTTAACGATCGTTTAGTTAAGTTCGGTTTGATTTAATATATATAAAAAAATATATTTAATAAATGAAATTAACCCTTTACGTATTGTGTGCAATCCCGTAATCCCGAGTTCGATCCTATCACACGACTATTAATTTTATGTCCATAAACTTTCAGCTCCCACTTGGACAAAATTGAATATCGTGATTACATTGACTAGCGTCTAGTTACACTAGCAATGTCACTAGTACAACTCGAGTAAGGTCTCCTAGAAAAACCTTTTAAATGATTCATCATTTATTATTATCCTTTCATTTCAAATACAATGTTAATAGGATATGGTTATCAATCATTCTTTCATTAACCATTCTGTTTCTCGTTTACGGATATAGCAAGATTACGAAAACACATTTGTGTGTGGCCACACAAACATCTTACTACCCCCCAGGGGCCCAGTTGTATTTATACTTCAAAATAATTTGAAGGAAACAAATCTTATTTTGACTACAAGCGAAACTTACGAACTTTGCAACACTTCTGAAAATAACCCTTATAGCTACCAGTTACGTTTAGCGTTAGGTTATCTCACAGAAATGCACAACATTCTATTCAGTTTCCTGGTATCTCAGGTCTAAGGATAACTATTTATGATTCACTTAATGACGAAGATCCATAAATTAAAATCATATAGTTGGGATAAGTCCAATATTTGATCCATCAAATATCATTCAAAATTGACCAATATACTTTCAAGTATACTTTGTCACTATTTTGAATTATCTTAGTTTAATAATACTCCCATATTATTAATCGACAACGGATATTTAGTACATAACAATTATTCACGGATTAAAACATATAAAATAGGATACAAAATCAAATAACAGAAAATAAATGAAACTCTAACTTTATTTCATCAATTCAATAGTGTCTAACATCCTTTATCCAAATACTAATCACATGTTACTGCATGAATTCGCTAGCTAGTTGCAGACCAATCGCCTTGACGTGCTTAACTACCTTTGGTTTAGGCAAAGCCTTAGTAAAAGGACCAGCTACGTTATCATCTGTGTGAACTTTTATTAATTTTTATTTCTCGAGCTTAAACTTGTTCTCGAACGTAGTGATATCTACGTTTAAAGTGTCTGGCGCCTTTCATGACTCCAGGATCATTGGCGAATATTATTGCAGCAGAATTGTCGCAATATATATCAATAGGTTCTTTAATTGAAGGCATCACTCCAAGATCTCCAATAAACTTCCTAATCCAAACAGCTTCCATTGCAGCTTCTGAAGCAGCCATGTACTCAGATTGAGTCGCATGCATAGCAATGGTTGTGCTTCTTGCTCTTCCAGTCAACTGCTCCTCCATTGATGAAAAACACGTAACCCGTCTGAGACTTCGTATCGTCTTTATCACATTGCCAGGACGCATCATAGAAACCTGTAACATTCAGTTTTGTGTCTGGTTTACCCCCAAATACCAAAAACATATCTTTCGTATTCCTCATATACTTTAGTATATGTTTAACAGCAGTCAAATGAAGCTTCCCTGGATTCTGTTGGTATCTACTGACCAAGTTCTGAGCAAACGCCGCATCAGGCCTTGTGCATCTTACAACATAAATAATAGATCATACAGTCGAAGCATAAAGCACCTTCTGCATGTAAGCCACCTCTTCGGGTGTTGATGCATCTAACTCATGACTTAATTCATGCTTAACTTCCATAGGTTGAAAACCTTTCTTGGAATTATGCATGCTATACTTCTTCAATATCTTATCAACATAAGCATCTTTAGTAAGACCAATTAACCGTCTTTTCCTATCTCAATAGATTTTAATTCCTAGAATATATGCAGCATCTTCCAAATCCTTCATAGAAAAACATTTACCAAGATAATCCTTAACTTCCTTAAGTCTTGGAATGTTACTTCCCATGATTAATATGTCATCGACATATAAAATTAGGAACACTACATCACTCCCACTAGCTTTGTGATATACACATGGCTCGTCACGATTTTGAATAAATCCAAAATTTTTTATTTCTTCTTCAAATCGTTTATTTCATTGACGTGATGCTTGCTTCAAACCATAAATAGATCTTTGAAGTTTGCACACACGGTTTGGATATTTAGGATCAACGTACCCTTCAGGTTGTTGCATATAGATGTCTTCATCTAAGCGACCGTTCAAGAAGGCAGTTTTAACATCCATTTGCCATATCTCATAGTCATAGTATGCTGCTATAGCTATGAGAATCCTAATAGCTTGTAAGTCTGCTACATGAGAAAATGTCTCCTCATAGTCTATGCCAAAAGTTTGAGTCAAACCTTTAGTTACTAAACGTGCTTTATAGGATTGTACTTCACCATCCATGTCGGTTTTCTTCTCGTATAACCACTTATTTTTTCACTACTTTAGCATTTTTAGGTGTATCAACAAGAATCCAAACATCATTGATTTTCATTGATTTCATTTCCTCATTCATCGCAACTATCCATTTAGACTTTTTTGGATCAAGCATTGCGGATCAATAGTTAGCAGGTTCACCAAGATCCCCTACCTCCTCCTCATCATCCTCTATGTTAAGACATAGTTTTCTTGGCGCACGTACGGTTCTTTTAGACCTACGTGGAGTAATTAATTCCAGTGGAGCTCCCAGACTTTCTGGCTCTATTGGAATTTCTTCGCTAGCATTTTCAGAAGGCAATGTATCTTCTTAAATTTCTTCAAGATCATATTTCTCCCATTGAATTCTTGATTTACAAGATCATTTTCAAGGAAGGCTCCATACCTAGCAACAATAACCTTGTTATCAAGTGGATAATAAAAGTAGTAACACATAGTTTCCTTAGGGTAACCTACAAAGATACATTTTACAGAGCGTTGTTGGAGTTTATCTCTAAAGTCAGGTTTTACATACGCCTCATAACCCCAAATCTTTAAATAAGACAAATATGGCCTTTAGCCATGCCATAGTTCATATGGTGTCTTATCAACCTTCTTTGTGGGAACCATATTCAGAATACGAATAGCAGATTCTAAACCATAATCCCAAAAGGATAAAGGTAAAGTTGTAAGATTAAAAACATAGATCGCACCATATCTAATAATGTACGATTTCTCCTTTCGGATACACCATTTTGTTGTGGAGAATATGGAGAAGTAAGTTTCTGAACAATTTCGTTCTCACTTAAATAATCTTTAAACTCTTGACTTAAATATTCACCACCTCGATCAGAACGAAGAGCTTTAATCTTATTTCCTAGTTGCAGTTCTACTTCCGCTTTAAACACTTTGAATGTTTCAAACACCTCATGTTTATACTTAAGTAAATAAACATAACCATAACGACTATAATCATCCGTAAATGTTAAGAAGTAGCTAGCACCTTTCCTTGACGTATGTCTAAGTGGTCCACACACATAAGTATGTATGAGTCCAAGTAGATCAGTAGCCTTTTCAATATTGCTATTAAAAGTTTTCTTGGTCATCTTTCCAGAGATACAAGACTCACATATATCAAATGATTCACCATTGATATTTTCCAAAATACCGTCACGTTGAAGCTTTTGTATGCAAGTCTTTCCAATATGGGCAAGTCTACAATGCCAAAGATAAGAAGAGTTCTTGTCTAACTTTCTCTTCTTATTCATGCTAAAAACAGAATTAATCTTTCTCTTGGAACTATTATCATGCATGTTAATTTCAAAAACACCATTCACAGAAATTGCATCAAAATAGAATAAACCATCTTTGAAAATAGAAATTCTATTATTATCAATAGTGTGAATAAATCAAAGATCCAACATACATGAAAAGGAAATAACACCCCTAACAATTTTAGGTGCATAATGACAATTATTTAATCTCATTACTAAACCCGAAGGTAAAACTATATTAAATGTTCCTATAGCTTCAACCGCTACTTGTGCACCATTGCCCACATGCAGAAATTGTTCCCCATAGGTAAGCTTGCTCTCCAACTCAAATCCCTGCATGGTATTACAAATGTTAATACCACATCCCGTATTATATACCCAGGAATTTGATTTGTATGTAAGATTAAATAACTCTATCAAATATAAGTTACCTGAAGATGCTGCAGCACTAAGCTCAGTCTTCTTCTTTATTTCTCGCAACTCCTCGAGATAAAGAGGGCAGTTCCTCTTCTAGTGTCCACTTGCCTTGCAATGGAAACAAGTCTCGTCCTTCTGAGATTGATTCTTCTTGACAAAGTTATGCTTAGGTTTAGAATAAGTCGCAACTTGTTTGCCCTTATCACCCTTGCCTTTGCCTTTGCCTTTCTTGTTGTTCTTGTGCGGTTTTGCCTTACTCACTCCACCCTTTTGTACATAAAGCACAAGAGGAGTAGAAGCAGATGCCTTGTCCTTTAATCCCTTTTCAAAGTCAATGAGCATTGCATGCAAATCATTAACTGTCTTCCCCGTGCAATGCATATTATAGTTTCGAACAAAATCATTGAAGTCCTTGTTAAGGGACCTATTGATCAAGTTGATAGCCATATTATGATCATAGGGTTGTCCTGGTGCTATGAGTTGTTCCATATAACCCCTCATCTCCATATAATGGGCACTTACAGACTTTCCAGGAGCTTGCTTGCAACTATGCAGAGCATCTACCAAGTTGTAGATTTCTACAGCTTGCGGCTTTTCGAACATAGCCTTGAGCTCATCAAGCATTCGCTTAGGAGAACATAGCTCATACTTCTGTTGAAGTGGCGAAGCCATTTTCCCTAACATTAAAGCAGCCACCTCAGAGTGATTCTTAACATTAGCAGCGCGTTCAAGCCTTTGTGCATCAGATGCTCCTTCAGCAAGATCCTCCGGATAAGGAGTAGTCAAAATATCGATAGTACCCGCTGCTCTCAGAACTATTCTTAGTGGGCGAACCAATCATTGAAGTTAGGGCCAGTAAGTTCAGGACGATCAAAGAAACCTTTGAACGTAGAACTTATAGTCATATTGTTTTTGGGTTGAGCCATTTCTACATAAATAAGTTCAAACATTAGTATTTTTGATAATACCATTCAAGAAAATAAAAATTACCCCGGTAATAAAACCATAGTATTTTCCTTGAAACTAGAATCCACATTGACATAAACTTATCACATCAGTTGATCTGCTAGTGAAAAATGTACTCAACATGGTAACTTGTCGAACAATAATTGACAAACAAATTTGCAATTTCTAGATATTTTAGGGATTTACGTTGCCAAAAGTCTCTTTGCATCGTAAACATGTTTCATCCCTACTTTATGCCTTAAGTTTCCAAATCTCACTGAGTAACTCAATCAAATCGACTAATCTAAAGAACGCAAAACCTTCATGTTCAATCTCATTCAATCACGAAGTTTTCTCTCCATTACGACATCGTCTAAAATCTCATATGACGACAATTGTAACTTCAAGTGTTCGTCAATTAGATGGCATAAGACTTAAATTTAAGGGTATTGATTTTGGTGTCAAAATCATGTATGGAGAAGCATGCATACATCTCCATAGCATTATTTTAATAAAAACCTTTAGTAAACCTTTTGGTAAGACTACAATTTCGACACATATTTGCAAGTTGAGGTATTGGTTAAACCAATTAAAGATTTTACCCACAACAATTCACGCCTCACGTTCCTTGAACTTGGCTAAAGCACAAAGAAATAACTTTATTCATTGTGTTTCGGATGTGAATTTGCGGTTAAATCAACCTTAAGGAATTATGTAAATAATAACTGTAGGTAATTCCAACTTTGACGCACATGCAAGCCGGGAATTTGGTTAGCGCTGAAGCATAACACCTCCTTCCTTAACTGGTTATATGACCAGCGGTGTGTTATACCCACTTTATAGTTTGTCAAAATTGAGTAGGTCGTTAAGTTATTATTGCAATTCCAATCAACGCAAATCATATGTAAATTAGATCTCAAAACAATTCATTAATTTTTATATGATTTAGTCCATATTAATTTTTCTTGGAAAAAATTACCCTTGTTTACAACATACAATTAATATAAAACGTATGAAAACAAGTAGGTACAAAATAAAATTAAATCAAATAGCCACATGCATAACAATTTTATTCAAAGAACATAAAATCTAGGGTTTTTATAAACATAAAAAGTCTTCCCTGATTTTAAAACTTTGAATCAAATAAAACAAATAGCATATAAAATACCACATGATCCGTGAAAAACATGCATGTTCATCACGTATCTCCCACGTATTATTAGCAATTAAAAAAGTACGGATCGTAACCATACATGACATAACAATTAATTCATGCAATCATCTAAAGATTTTTACCATGTAATTTTTAGGGTTTACAAAAAACTTTTTTTTTTATAAAAAAATTCAGCTATGCTGATTTTAAAAAACAAAAAAAAAAAACAAAACCCTAATTTTTGTTAAAACCTAAAAACAACATGTAATTTTAACTCAAATCACTATTAGTTAAAAAAAACTTTAGATCTCTATAATTATAACATGTTAAAACGGCTCTGATACCACTGATGGTTTATGACATTCATAACAATTATATAATCATAACAAAGATCAAAGCACGTTATAGCGAAAGAGATTTAACAAGATCATATTAACACAATTATAATTAATCGATTAGGGTTACATACCTTTATCCTACTGTAGATCCACAAGATAACCGACGAATCACCAATTAGGGTTTGTGAAGAACAATACCAAGATATAGTTTAAAGTAAAACTATATTTACGCTCTTGTACACACGTAATGCAACGGGATAACCGTGAGTCTAGCACTTGCAAACCGGAACTTCAACACTTGTGGAATTTAAACAAAATCGAAAACCAAAGAACCCTAAGGTTGGTTTGGTTCGGCGATCGCAAGAGAAGAGAAGGGAAGGAGTGGGGAAATATTATGAGGCTTATGGGTGTTTATATAGGCTTGGCAAAACTTGATTTCTAAGTAAAACACAAATTAGGAAACAAAAAGTTTCCCTTTGCCCCCCCCCCCCCCCCCCCCTTTAGTCGACGGTCGACTAGACCCCAAGGGATGTTTCTGGAACTTTTCCGCTTTCGTTTTTCTTCTATATAATTCCATAACGGTCGTTTAACTTAACTCTTAATTTATTTAACAATCGTTTAGTTAAGTTCGGTTTGATTTAATAAATATATAAAAAATATATTTAATAAATAAAATTTAACCCTTTACGTATTGTGTGTAATCCCGAGTTCGATCCTATCACACGACTATTAATTTTATGTCCATAAACTTTGAATCAGGGCCTTTGGATATATACCTGAATAAATACTTAATCAACATGCTCCATCCACAGTACTCGACATTTATGTGGGCCTTGAAGATGAGTGAAAGGGTTCTGTTATATGGCACCACATTAGCGTTGTCTAGCTCGAACCCTTTTTTAGTGACACATATGCCTAAGTGCCGTCAGCGATAATGGACGTACCCACTGTCGTCAAAGTAGGTATGTTCATTGTACTTTTTTGGAAAGTTTTTCCTACATAAGCCATCCTTCATGCAAGGTGAATTCATGTTAGCTGCGCCACATGGTCCGTGGAGCATCAACTCCGACACAATAGCAAAGGTTTTTGGGTCGGCATTAGGATCTGGCAATTCGGCTAAAACAAATGCATCGAGTTGTGATGGGTCCATAATATTATCTTTCTCGTGCAGCCACAGAAGTGTCTGACAGTGGGGCAGCCCACGTTTCTGAAACTCAGTTGTGTATAGGACTGTGGGAAAAAGAAACAAACTATAATCAAGTGGTGCAGAGATCACCTTGTTAAGCAAACAGAATAAGGGAGTAACACTTACGGCCAGTCACAGAGCCAAAAGGCTTGGATTCCTTTAAAAACTTAACAAATTCTTTGACTTTCTGTTCAAAGATTCGGCATGTAGCGTCTGGCCTATCGGGAGCTGACAACAGCGGGGACTGGGCCATGAATCTGTCTATTTCCGGCCACTTCACATTGCATATGAATGTGATAAAGAACTGAGTTTCCCTAGAGCACGGTAGAGAGCAAGCGCGTCAAGGTAGTGGTTATACATGTAGCGAGGACCCCTGTGAAAGACATTGGCAAAATAATAGATTGGCCACATTGTACTCCTTCCCAGTCACCCATGTTCAAGGAATCATACAACCTAGCCAGGTAGTCAGGCCGGATGTCGTTTTGGTGAGTCCGCACCTAGTCAACCGGGATTGTTCCAAAGCACAATACACAGCGACGACATATTGCTGGAACAATCTGCCCATCCTAAATATAAGATCGTAGTCACAGGCGCGTGGGTGCAGTTGGTATTTATAGTAACAATTCATAGAGACTGTGGTTGTTCCATCACCAAGACCATCTCGTCGAACAACCGCCAAGTTTTTATAATACCCAAGCTGGCAAAATACGAACAACATGGGAAACTGAAGAGACATGTACGACTTGTGAAGTTTGTTCACGCGTTGCAGGGGACCGAACCTGTGTTCAATAATAACATCGTAATCGGTCCTACAATACCGGCCAGTTTGGAACACAATCCCGCCAATGTCCCTTGCAGTGGGGAGCTCATACTCGCGGGCACCACCGGCATTGAACAGCCTGAGACTGAAATCTGGAATATTTGTGTCACGGGACTTATCCCTTGCTGTTCTAAACAACTGAACCAATGCGTTAGTCTGGTCAAACACTTGTATTAGATGTTGAACTATAATCGGGTTTAAAGTAGACGCCGATTCCCCACCAAAAGGAGCCAGGAGATTCCGAACTTCATTCTGGGTGTCGTATATGTACAACTGTAGAAACTGGGGCCCTTTCCCTACTCAAGGCATCAATGACCAAGGCGGTGGTACACTTGTTCCGAAATCTTGAAAACATATGGCCCTACGGATTGGTTAACAGATTTGTCAACCTTAGCACCAAAGGATGTCATTGCAAACATCTAGTTGTAAGCACGAATGTTTTCTATAAAATGGCTATATGTGAGTAGTTGAATGACAATAGGTGGCGGTGGTGGTTGGGGACTGAACATAATGCAAACCCACAACAAATTAGGTGTTATTGTGTGTATATATATGGCCGGAAGGGGAGAAGCATCAACGGTCACCATGGCTACACGAATATGACCCTCCTTATGCAACGAACGTCCATGGTCGATCTTCTGTAGCCACTACACAATCAAACAATAGCAATTAAGGATTAGTGACAAAAGGGCAATGGGTTAATTTGAAATGCCAAAATAAATTAATTAAGGGCACTTAGCAATTAATGAGTAACGGGCAAATGGGGAAACGGCCAAAGACTCATCAATGGGGAACGGAGTCACAAAACGGCCCGTTGGAACAAACGGTGCATGTTTTGTGTGTGTATACTGTGAGAAGGCAAAGAAACGATTTTTTTATAAGTGTGTGAGGGGATCACTGTTCATTGGGAACCGTGATTCCCCTCTATAATAAGGAGGGTAATGATAAGTTATATCATATATGATACTGGTGTTACTATCATATATGATAGTTTTTGACAATGAAAAAACGATTTTTTTTGTCGAAAATATATCATATAGTATATCTGTAGAAAAATAATTAAATGTTTGTCGTGATGATATATTTTTTCGCATAACGATTAACTGTTTAAGAGATATTAATTTTGGAAAGAAAATGAAATGGGTTTTGGACTTAATTTTTATCTATTTGATTAAGATGGATATGGAGGATCGCGATTAGTGTATCTAAATAAAATTTTATGTCCAGATAAACTTAAATCTTATTTGTATTAAAATATAAATATAAAGTCTTAAACTAAGTTAATGTTAACTATTTGAACAGGTCTTAAGTCTAAGTCTCACCAATCATGAATTTTTACCTAATTGAATTTCACTATAGGTTCTAATTACTAACTATTAACTTCTCGTTAAAAAAAAAAACGTATAATACAAAAGTAGCTAGATATTAAAAAAAGTTGCACTTTGTTCATTAAGAGAGGTGCTCATCCTGGCCCTCTCATGTCTCCCGCTTTAATTAATACTCTATGTGCTTGCACGAGGTGTATAAATCAAAGTTTTCAAGATCAACATAATACTTGATATTGTTTTTGTCTTTTTCAAATCGAGATCGTAAAACCGAAACAAAATCTTATAATCTTACTAAATAATTAAATTTGTAGTAGTCTTTGCAATACTATACAAGTTTACTTATATCATACACGAAATTATGTTAATCACGAAATAATATTAATGAATAATGAAAATGTTGCAATATTAAATGTTTACGAAGATTAACATGTTTTTTAAATTCTATTGAAGATAAACAATTTTTGAGTTATTTAGTTTATTGTTTTAGAAAAGTAAGATCGACTCGGATTGTATCTTAAAATCATACCGTCGAAATTTGGATCATATAAGATCTTAAGTTTGTAAAGATTCTACGTAAAATCAAGATCAATTTTACTTAATAGTAACAGTTAACCAACTGGCTTAGCTCAGTCAATGAGTCGGAAATCACGGTTACCAAAAAAAAAAAAAAAAAAAAAAAAAAAAAAGACTAGCTTAGCTC
Source organism: Glebionis coronaria (assembly GCA_025667525.1). Taxonomy (NCBI): domain Eukaryota; kingdom Viridiplantae; phylum Streptophyta; class Magnoliopsida; order Asterales; family Asteraceae; genus Glebionis; species Glebionis coronaria. The sequence goes on along the minus strand of CM046875.1, from coordinate 631,512,045 downwards.
AATCAGTTGGCTATCAAGGTTCCACTAAGTGGTTTAACACAACTAGACGAGGGTTCGAAAAAAACATTCTGCCGCTTGGGTGTCATTGCACGACTCAACCCACTAACCACTAACATTTGCCGTTCTTAAAAAAACAAAATAAAATAAAATTAACAGTATTCTAAAATCATTAGATCTTAAGTTCACAATCTGGATCTGACAACTCTGGTATGGAAATCTTCGGGATCTAAATCTAACAACTCTGGTATGAAAACCTAGCAACAATAATTTACTCTAGTCCAACCAAAAGTAAAATCCTGACTATGTTACCCTTGTGACAATCAACCGATTGATTTGAGCATTACCATCGGTTTCGGATATGAAATCAAACCTTGTTTCATCATATTTAATACTGTCTAAAGATTTGTTGAACAAAATGAGACTTCAAATGATTAATGTATGATATATATAAGCCAAAGCTACAACAACAAAAAAAGTGTCAAAACACAAATGAGCAGTAACAAATTTTGCATACTACCCCAACATGCTATTTTAGCTCAGTTGGTAAGGTGCGTGGCTCAAATCAGTTCATTGTTCAAGTCACGGTAACTTTACAAAGTAAATTTCTCAGTTTGCTTATCCAAATATGAATGTTCATGAGACCGCTTCATTCTCTTCCAAAGTCAAGATTCACCATACATACCTGAGGAAATGCAGAGTTTAGACAGAACGAAACGACAAGTTAAGAAAACGAGTTACTGTTGGTCGAACTTGTTTCAAAGTTCAAACACACAAGGCTTCATGTGTTGAACTATTTCAAGTGTTGCCTTATGTGGTCATGATCATTATTGTAAAACAAGGATTACAAGGCCGAGTAACCGGCAATTACTCGCTACAAGGTCAGTGACCAAGTAATCGGCGATTACTTGCTACAAGGTCAAAACTCGGTCGAAACTCATTCAAAACTTGGGGTTAAACCCGGTTTTAAGTATTTGAACAACTATATGGTCTTATACCATGTCATAAACATAATTTCTATATATTAATTAGAAATTGAAAATAGTGTCTTTGACCTAAATGGTCAAAGCAGGCCATCTTTTTCATCCATTAAATGGCGAATCCATTGGCGCCTAATAGTTTACCATAGACATCTCAATAAATAAGATAGCTTTGCTCTGTGTACCAAACAAAACTTCTGAACCTATGCATTCATCAACCTCCCAATAGGCCAATACATACAGCTCAAACCATGTCCATGGCGGATAATTGTTTTCTTTAGGTGACAAACAGGATAAAGATATATGGTATCTACCCCCTGAAGGCCTGAACCCACACCTTGAAACCACCAACTGAACAACTTAACTGGGAGTGTTCGGATCAGCTTATTTTGGTATCTCAATGCCTCGTCACATTAGGGGCTTAATTGGGAGTCTCTTATTAATTGTCTTAAATTCATAAGTTAATAGAAAAGTCTGGTATGGTGATGCTTATATCTACTACATATAAAACATGAATAAGTTTGCTCAAGAGCATTGGGTACCATCACGCCCAACTCATGCTAAAGTTTTTGTAAGGAAAAAAATTGCTTATAAAGGTAGGTTTGAAAGTATAAATTTTGGTGTATGGAAAGCAACAAGAACGTGCCTTTTCCTCATATCGTACTTCTGCTCTGAATAATCAGAGGCATTAACGCACATGTGCAAAGACACATTTAATCCCCTAAAAGAAGAATTTTGCCAATAATCAAGTTAGTTGGACTGCAGAATAGATATAATTTTCAATGCTATAGTCATAGGCTGGTAATACCGAAACTAACCAAAGATTTAAGGCATTCTTAAGAAGGCGTAGTTGGAAAAGCTCATTATTCGTGCCGGGTTAATCCGGTTTTGGGGAAGAACAAACTTACCCGTACCCTTATCCGACCCGAATAAGCCAAATTTAACATAGAAGTAAAAAAAGTGGGTAAATTTTAATAAAAAGTACAAAGAATATGTGAAAAAAAGTTTAAAAATCTCTGATGCGGGTTAACCCGAATAACTCTCACCACAAACCCGACCCAATAAGAGTGTATAATGAGACCTTATTAGGGGTTACGGGTTAAGGCAACACGCGTCTACACTGAATGGGGTATGTATCCGATTGAATTATAAGGGGTTGTCCCAATATTGGAGCCATTATTTTGAGTTGATTTTAGCTAAAGGCAACTATGGTTTCATGAGTTCGTACACATCTCTGCATAATGTACAACTTATTGCAGAAAGATTGTTATGAGATTTTCAAAAGTTTCTATAAAAATTATACTTTTTCATATACACTGAGCAATCCATGGAGTGTCTCTATGGTACTACAGTCTTATGATTAACACATTGCAATACACTAAGTTCATAAAAACTTGATGCAAAAGCAACTTAGTAGAGAAATACCTCGCGTGTTAGAGTACACAAACTCCTCAATTTGGAACATCAGTAACACACAGGTCATTCATACTCAACTATTCTAAAGTTGAAATTACCTCTTTTCCCCACAGGACATTATTTAGATTGGTATTATTCGGATTATCAAACTGATCTATAACTCTGTGACATAACGGCGCACCATTTACAGTAAGATTCAAAATCTGGTACACCAGTTTCTAAGTTCTAATGATAGTCGCAGGAACCATTTAGGGCAGTAAATATCTCTCCTATGATATTCCGAAACAGATTTACATTAAAGACCACTACAACTAATATTTGAATCTTATACGAACAACAACATTTCAACTGGTACGATCACAACACTGTTTTGTCAAGGGCAAAGGAGTCAATTCACTTTCTTATTTAGCTGAAAAAACGGGACTGACGGATAAAAAGTGGTCAAACCATGTCCATGACTGATGGGTTAAAAACCACCCACTGAACCAACTTAATTGGGAGTGTTTAAACTAAGATCAGCTTATTTTGGGACCCCAATGCCTTGTCACAGTTTGTAAACAAAAAGAGCTAAACAGGGGCTTAACTGGGAGTTTGTGATTAATTCCTAAATTCAGAAGTTAATAGAAAAGTCTGTTAAGGTGATGCTTATATCTACTACATATAAAACACGCATAAGTTTGCTTAAGAGCATTGGATACCATCACGCCCTAAGCCCCCAACTCACGCCAAATCTAGGTGCACACCATTTGGCTTGAACCAAACTGGTGCCACCATACTATGTTTCTTTCCGCTACTTTTGACTCTCCGTGTACTATGTTATGTTTTTTAGATACTGCAATTAACTAGCGTTGACACCACCTCATCTTTCTCATATTTTTGCATAAATCAAAACACCATAGCCCCACAACTACATATAAACTGAAACCAACAAACGGAATCAAAGCTGTACTTTTTATTATAAACAAAATTCCATACCTAGAAAACTAACAAATTACAGTATACAAAACTGCTCAAATCAAAGACACGTGCTCTGAAAAATATCAAAGTACTATCTATGATTTTCAGAGAAAAGTGTAGCAAGACAAAACAGACAAGATATGTACTTTACGTGCAATAATTCAGCAAACGTGATATCAAGTTTGATCTAATAAGCACAACAAGTAACAACTAACTGAGAGATATACATTAGTGTAAGTTCCTGAACTACTACTTGTTGATCCCACGCTCCTAATGATTTAAAGGTCTAAAAGTGAGAACTCCAATTGCGGTCTAAGAAAGATTCCTTCGATTTATACAAAACTAGCATAATAGCAGATAGCAGACTTTAATAGAAGAAATAATGTTACCTTTTGCCGATCTCATTAAGGTTCCGATATCCATTGTAGAAGATGAACCACATCAACACAACCACCAAAGCATCTAATATATGTTAAGTCACCCAAAGCAACTTCAAATCACGATTTGACATTATCCTTGATTTCAATTTATCAATTTTAAACCATGCCTTTTTTTTAATTTTAAAACATAGAAATTAATGAGCTATGTTTACCAAGTTCAATACTTGAGAAATCAGATACTGTGGAGAATGAAAGATTTTTTTTATTCAGTTCCAATATATAATCATCTAATAATACAGATATTAGTAATTTTCAAAAACATAAAAGCTATACGTCTGAATTAGATAGATCAGTTGAAGAAAACAAGTGTGAATCGACAAATAAGGATACTGAATAAATAACGCTCCCATGGGTCCAGCATGTATAGTCCAAATGTGACATTGTACAGGTAGATTTTGCGTTGAGCCCAGTTCATCGACATACTATCAAACCTGGAAACATAAAATAAAAAACACGCTTATAGTCTGCCGATATATAAAACAAAATTTCAGTGCAAGAAACATGAAAATGTGGCTTAGATTTTAAACAGAACATGCTGCAGATCTTAAACATATTTCCACAATGTCACGAATTTTGCTGGGCTCTCGTATATATATTTGCAATTCCAGTTATTTCAACTTTAGCACACAGAAATGAGTCCAAACAGGCAAACAGATTGACTGTCGACACGTATACACAGGCTGGATACCATTATATAAAGTTATTTCCATAAGTAGGGGGTGTTTGTTTTAGCTTATATAATGGGTTTATAAGCTTACTAGCTTATATAAGCTTATAAGCCGAAACCAAGTGTTTGGTTAAGCTTATATAAGTGAGCTTATAAGCTTATTATATATAAGCCATAAATGGGTTATATAACATATACATAAGCCCAATTCATAAGCTTAACCAAACACCCTCTTATTTGATTTTAAGGATCCAGGAAAACACATTTATACAGATTTTACACAGAATAACTGAGTGAAAATACAACCTAATCACATTAGTGTTTCACAAAGTGTTTCAACTACTGTGTTCAACATCGCGAATAAAGTAAACTAAGAAAAAGTTGAAACTTAACTCATTTTTAAAGTGTTAACATAAATTGATTTTATGCTAAGATTATATAATTTAACTACTTCAACATTTTCGTTGAATGTTCTGAGATAATATGTTGTCAGTATGACAGTCAATTTGCTTCGTTGTTAAATTGCGGTTTGTTTCTCATGTGTTACCTTCAACAAAGTCCGGATATACTTTCGTTTTAGCAAAACGCGTAAGGATTTATATCCTCGTCGTTCTTAACTAACAATATTCATAACATGCCATTGATTTCTTTCGTTCCATAATCATCTAATTCTCCTAGTATGTTTACTTTAACTACAACTTAATGAAAAATCTTTGAACTTAAGCAAAGAGAACTTAATTTCCTTGACACATCTGTTTTACATAAACAATGTCTGCCTAAGAATAAATGGTCCATACCTAGTATATTACTGTGTCAGAACCAATCAGATAAACAATGTCTATCTGAGGAGATGATCCGCACACATTTTAGAGATAATTACACATATGCTATTGCTACATGATTCATTTATTTTCTAGCGATTTTTATTACTGTGTATATCATATAGAGAGGGGTATGTGTTTCCATATGTACGAGTGCCCTCGACAGTTGTGAACATCTCAAATCATACATGCACATTGCAAAAGAAACTAGATCCTAACCCAATAAGCAAATTCATCGTCACAAATACAAATGTGTGCTTTCTTGTTATCACTCTTTGCTTTAGATTTTTCCTTAATTGGCTTATATTGGAATTTAAATTTCTTTTTTTCTCTCGAGTGTCTTTTTTTCCCCATAAAGGGCCCCTGATCATTACTAATTTAACACGTATGCCAGTCTTCTGATTTTAATTGTTCTATTTGCATTGAGAAATGTCATGCCCATAGGTTTTATCTTGTTTCCTGGAGGTCTTGGGTTCAAGACCTGTCAAAGGCTTTTTCCTCTCAGGCAAAGCTAAAAAGGAGTTTAACCATAACAAGACGAGGGTTCGAGGAAGGCATACTGCCCACTTACCCACTAACCACTAACATGCCGTTCTAAAAAAAAAAAAAAAGTTGGCATCCTAAATCTAGCAGTTGATCATTATTAATACTCTAATTTATAACAGATCCAATTAAATAACAAATTTTGATTAAAAAAAAAAAAAAAAAAAAAAAAAAAAAAAAAAACTCTCCTAACACATATAAAAAAATTGAATTGCTAATCTAATTCATGGATAAAAGTAATAAAAGTAATAATAGCATAATTAAATGATCGAATTAAAAAAAAAAAAAAAGGAGAAACCTGTGTAATTGAGATCGAATTACGTTTGTTTGTTTGTTTCAGTTTTTCATAGATAACAAAATAAGACATAAACTTCAATTGGTTGTCACAATCTACCCACTACTTTAAAACATGCTAATTACTACTTTTACTTCAAAATATTGCATACTTGGCCGCTAACAATTTTATACAAATATAAATTTTATTTTTATGTGATTTTAAGTTAACAAGCTCAAGTTCCAATTGATTCACCAAACAATTATATACAAATATAAATTTTAGCTTTCGACTTATAATATGAGCTTTACCGCAACCTATTACATCAGATATGAGAGGTGATTTGCGCATTCCATAAACTAATCGACACATTCAAAATATGTGTGTTAATATTTTTACCTTTAATGCTGGTGTTATAGTTGCCCACATTATTTAATGAAAGAGTATAAATGTCAACACAAACATATTTTTGAATATGCCAATCATTTTATAGAGTATATAAATCAGCATGAATTCATGAATTCTAAGTATTGTTTCTATAAAGGACTTTAAACTTTCAGCAATAAACATTTTAGTTTTTTTTGGAAAGAAATCTTACTAATTTTAGGATTATTACAAAATACCATGAATTCATTATTTACGAATTCAAAGTCACCCGTAACAATGCTAATAATATTGAAACTTCTATTGGTTATGAGATCAAAAAGCCTTTACCCAAACCCACCAAGTTTGCAGAAATTAGGTAAGAGCCTTGGCTCAATTGGCATACCCTTGGTGTGTATGGGACCTCCTTTTATACACTACTTATTTCATTCATTTCTGTCACTCCATCCGATGTGGGACAAAAGAGTATATCATGTTAAAGTTAAATTTTGAATTGGTTTTACCATTCTAAATTTTCATTGAAGAAGTAATAGGATAAGCATGAATACAAAAGTTTGTTAACTAGATGATGAACCTATTGGCTGGCAAAGGTGATGAACCAAATCTTGAAACCTACCCAATCATTTTTGTTGTTAGGTCAAGTGGACCAACTCACTCATCATTCTTAGCTGTCTGTCTAGTTCCAGTCCAGAATTTCTTTCCACAACTAATGTATGTTCATAAAACATAATTATAGATAGTAGACTAACTTATTTATTACTAACACGGGCTCAAGGGTGTACACGTGGTGCCGTCGCACTGAGCTTCCACTTTTTTTAGTATTCTATATATTTGTTATATTAAACATGTATGCGTTGTGTAATCCAAGTTTCATGTAATTTCTGTCTAATTAAGAAGCGTAATGAGACCTTTTTATCCTTATTGTCTATGGCCACCGATAACAATAAGTCGGCTCTGCACAATAATAATCTTATCTATGAGTACTAGAACTTGTATTATCCTGTTTTTTTTTTACATTTATGAAATCACTATAAATTTGAAAATAGAAACTTGTACATTACTATACATTATGAAACCTGAATCTAACTTTTGTAAAGCGAAATGTAGTTGTTGCAACTGATAGAAGTGTTCCATAATTATGGAATATTATTGGTCCATTAGACTTTTCTAACTACCCAAATATTTTTTTATGCAAGTATACTTATTACAGTATAAATCTCAATTGGCTCATCCCATCCTACAAAACATAGTTTGCAACTCCTTTCTCATATCTGTTTAAACAAGTTTATACTATGGTGAACTCATCCTTGGAATCATTTTCCACGGGTCGAAATTGCTGTTTCTGCTTACCAATCCGGTGGCAAAAAGTTCCATCATCCGAGAAAGATGAACAGCAGTCAAATGGAACGTTGTGGTCACGAGGAATAGCCGCCTTGAAGAAGATTCGAGAGTGGTCAGAGATTGTTGCTGGGCCAAAATGGAAGACATTTATACGACGTTTTAATCGTGACAAAAGCTTTGCTAGACAACCTTCTAAGTACCAGTATGACCAGCTTAGTTATGAACTGAATTTTGATCAAGGACCTTTGCAGAATGGTGATCCGGAGGCTGAGAATGAGTACTTAGTTCGTAACTTCTCATCAAGATACGTTTTACCTGTAGCAATGGTTCCCCTTAATGGAAAAACATCTGTGGATCAAAGGAAGGATGCAGTTGATTCGAGTTATGTGTGATTTTTGCTACTTGATTGATTCATTGTACTTAGCATTAGAATTCGATTTTATCGTGAGATGTGGTACTCAAGTTGTATCAATTTGCTAGCTACATACCTTTTTTGTTATTTAAAAATCTATATGAGCTCACTCAAGTTCAGCTTGTTTTAGAACTGTGAAACCATATATGCTTGCACAGTATAAAAGGGAATCAAATTCACTCGGTGGGTTCAACTGAGTAATGGGTCAAAACGAGTAATTTCTTTAGTACGGGTCAGGTTAAGACTATTACCATTTCATGGTCTAAAACAAGTAATCTTAATGGTACGAGTACTAAATACCATGTGACAAGTGTATCATCAAAATTATGGTAATTTTTTCGGACCTTAATGAGAAGTAAACCAAGGGTAAAAATAAGTGTTAAGTTGAGAGAGAGAGTCATATTGTTCAGGCAAAAATACTAGTTACAACAACTAAAAGACATAAATGGATTGAGATCCTTTTGTAAGAACAGTTTTGGAATGTGGCAACTAAGAAGGATACTCTATATGGGTGAAATGGATTCATGTTGAAAAGTGAGGGATAGGTATAAAGAGAACATCAAGTATGTCGTGGGGAATGGTAAGAACACCTCAGTACGATATGATAACTGGCATCGATTGGGTCCATTAGATAATGTGATTACAAAAAGGGATGTTTATGATGCTAGAATGTCAGATAAATGCACTGTGTTTGAAGCTATTAAAGAGGGTGTTTGGGTTTGGTCAGACCAATGGTTTATCAAATACCCAATTCTTAACAACTATGGTATTCCAGCAATTAATGAGGCAAGTCAGGATGGTAGTAAGTGGAAGGACAGAAGTGGGAAATTGGTTGATTTTTCGATAAAGAAAGTTTGGAGTGATTATGTTAATGAAGGACGACAGAAGGTTGACTGGAAGGGTATGGTTTGGTATGCTCAATGCATACCCAAACATGCCTTTATTCTTTCGATGGCTGCGCAAAGGAAGTTGCTGACACAAGATAGAATTCTGAAATGGAGATCAGATGATGATGTAAAATGCTCACTATGTGATGAAAGCATAGACTCACATAACCATCTGTTTTTCACTTGTAAGTACTCTAATGCTGCGTGGAAGAAAACGCAGTCTAAATTGTACAAGAAATTCACTATGATATGGCAAGATGTGATCACTGAGGTATCTCTCAGTTGAGGAATACTAAGAACGTGTATAATAAGTAAATTGGTTTATGGAGCGTCTGTGTATTACATTTGGAATGAAACGAACACAAGACTGTTTGGTACCAACAAGAGGAGTGAAGATAGTTTATGCCGTGAAATTGAAGCAACTATTAGACCAAAGTTGGCGAGCCTAAGTTTAAAAGAATCAAGTGCAGTCAGGAATACGGACGCAAAGTGGAAGATTAAGCTGCAAAGACCTTAAGTAATAAAGTAGTATAAGTGTTTGGATTAATTCAGATTAGTATATGATGTTTTAATGCTACGGGATTGTAGTATAACTTAATATGTAATCTGTTTTGTCTGAACAGAAAAGTCCTGGCTTAATCTTGTAGGCATGTCTACAAGGTTGCACAGGCTTGTACCTTAATGATTGTATTCAATATAAAGTTCACATTTAGGGAAAAAAAGGCATAAAACACAAACATTGCAAACAGAAAATAAGGCACTGAGATTGCAAACACTGTAAATCCTAACCAAACATGAAAACAATGTAAAGCGGCATTCCAGAAAACGTAGGATGCAGTATCGCAAATATGAAATCACTTAAGTAGAATATACTAACGGCGATACCTAAAACTTTTGAAGTTGAAATAAAGCCTTAAGATACCTTGCTCAAATACACACTTGAACGCTTTCTTTCGTGAAAGCTCCCAATCATTGTTAACAATCTTAAACGCAATATCCTGATAAGGTGGTCCTCCATGAAACCGAATGATACATGTTTCAACACTATCACCATCTTTTTCTATTGTATAACTCGGAGGTTTATTTCCATCAATAAGATCCGGGTAGAATACATCAAATTTGTACCCGGTGACCATCTTTGGGGGCGGATTTTCTTTATCATAATGAATCCGATTTATAGCCATTCCAATTGTACCCTGTATACACTTGGTTAATATACTTTGGTGTTCTAACACCAGAATCATTACATTCGTTAAAAAGAGGCGAAAGACTGTCCATACCCATATTTTCTTCGATATTTGCTTTGATATTTGTTTCATGTGATTCTATAATCCTCGTTCGACATTTCGCTTGCTTAGCATGAAACTTTTCTAATTTATGTTCCCATTGATCATACTCAGCTCGAACTCGTTCTCTAGCTTGCAACTCCATCTCCTCGTCTTGCTTTCTTTACGCGATGGCTCGTTCTTCCCTTCTTTTTTTTGAGTTTCTCATATTCGTCTTTTCGTCTTTCACTGAAAATGGATCTTCCTCTTCCAAACAAACTGGTTCTTTTTAATAGCTTTCTTGACTTATATACTGCACAATCTTTTACGAGCTTCACCTTTACATCAATATACCCAATATCCTCCGAAACAATAAAGGAAGTTTTAATAATTTTGGTATTGTTAACGAGAATCCTGAGTTCATTATTGCTAATAATATTAAAACTCCTATTGGTTATGAGATCTTTAAAGCCTTTACACAAAGGCAACAAGTTTGCAAAAACTAAGTAAGAAGTACAAAGCTTAAAAGACCCAATTACGTTACATGGATTGGACCTCCTTTTATACAATCTTTATTTCATTCATTTCTGTCACACATCCGATGTGGGACAAAGGAGTATATCATGTTAAAGTTAAATTCTGAAAGAATCTTTTTGGTTTTACCATTCTAGATTTCTAACGGAACGAAGAGGGGACGGGTGTGTCGGTGTTCGGAACAGTAAGTAGCAACACTAATATGCTACAGTAAATAGGATACGCATGAAGACAACAGTTTGTTAAATAGATGATGAAACTATGATAACCAAATCTTGAAACAGCCGTTATGAACCTACCCAATCATTTTTGTTGTTAGGTCGAGTGGATCAACTCACTCATCATTCTTAGCTGTTAGTTACAGTCCAAAGTTGTATTACCACAACTATCCATGTTTATAACACAGGCGGATCAAGAGGTGTACAAGTGGTGTTGTTACACCGGACCTTAATTTGAAAAGAGGTGTACAAGTGGTGTTTGTTATACCCGACCTTAATTCATTATATATTAAACATGTATGAGTTATGTACTCTAAATCTACATGCATTTCTGTTTAATTTAGAAGTGTAATACCTCTTTATCGTTATTGCTTAAGGTCACCGAAAACAATGAGCCGATACTGGATAGTAATAATCTTATTTATCAGCACTTGCACTTGTATTATTCTGTTTTTTTGTGACATCTAAGAAATCACTATAAACTTGAAATTAGAACATACATTACTAAATTATAAAATGGGTTTAATTTTTGTAAGAATGTAGTTGTTGCAACTGATAGAATATTTCATAATTATGGAATATTGGCCCATTAGACTTTTCTAACTACCTATTTTTTTTAAGCCCTCCCTTTTCAGGAGGTTGGCGTGGCTACTTCAAGGTTGTTTGCACCTAGTGGGAATTGAACTTGAGACCTCACACACTTTGGAGTGATAACCACAAATTTTTTACCACTAGGCCACCCTTGAGTGGTATATGGAAAGTCTATTCTGAACACGAGGGATAGGTATAAAGAGAACATCAAGCATCAAGTATATTGTTGGGAATGGTAAGAACACCTCAGTATGATAAATGGCATCAATTGGGTCCATTAAATAATGTGATTACATACAAATAGGGATGTTTATGATGCTACAATGTCCGATAAATGCACTGTGTTTGAAGCTCTAAAAGAGGGTGTTTGGGTTTGGCCAGATGAATGGTTTATCAAATACCCAATTCTAAACAACTATGGTATTCCAGCCATTAATGAGGCAAGTCAGGATGGTACTAAGCGGAAGCACAGAAGTGGGAAATTGGTTGATTTTTCAATAAAGAAAAAGTTTGGAGTGAGTATGTTCATGAAGGACAGAAGGTTGACCGGAAGGATACGGTTTGGTATATGCTCAATGCATACCCAAACATGCCTTTTATCCTTTGGTTGGCAGTGCAAAGGCAGTTGCTGACACAAGATAGAATGCCGAAATGGAGATCAGACGATGAGCTATAAAATGCTCACTATGTAATGAAAAGCATAGACTCACATAACCATCTGTTTTTCACTTGTGCCGTGTGGAAGAAAATGCAGTCTAAATTGTACAAGAAATTCCACTATGATATGGCAAGATATGATCACTGAGGTATCTCAGTTGAGGAATACTAAGAACATATGGTATATAATAAGTAAATTGGTTTGTGGAGCTTCCGTGTGTTACATTTGGAATGAAACGAACGCAAGACTGTTTGGTACCAAAAAGAGGAGTGAAGATAGTTTATGCAGTGAAATTGAAGCAACTGTTAGACTAAAGTTGACGAGCCTAAGTGTAAAAGAATCAAGTGCACTCAGGAATGTGGAAGCAAAGTCGAAGATTAAGCTGCAAAGAATGTTTGCATCAATTCAGATTAGTATATGATTTTAGAATGCTATGGGATTGTAGTATAGCTTTATATGTAATCTGTTTTGAACAGAAAAGTTCTGGCTTAAACTTGTAAAATGTCTACAATATTGCTCAGGCTTGTACCTTAATAATGAAACTAAGATTACAAACATTGTAGATCCCAAACATGTAAACAATGTAATGCGGCATTCCAGAAAACGTAGGATTCAGTATTTGCAAATATGAAATCACCGATGTAGAATAAACTAACGGCGCGAAGTTGAAATAAAGCGTTAAGAAACCTAAAACTTTTATTTTCTTCTAGAAAGAAGCTTTAATAATTTTAGGGCAAATGACTTGAAAATGCATCTAACTTGACACTTTTTTGCGTTTTGTGTAGCCATCTTTTTTTTTTCCTATTATATCATCAAACTTTCAAAAGTCGATCATTCTGTGTATTTTGTGACCATTTTACCCTTACTTTTTTGAAATTTTGAAGGGTAAAATGGTCATTTTACATGGTAAAATTGTGACAAAATACACACAATGACCGACTTTTGAAAGTTTGATGATATAATAGGAAAAAAAAAAGATGGCTACACAAAACGCAAAAAAGTGTCAAGTTAGATGCATTTTTAAGTCATTTGCCCTTTTAATATTGCCATGAGCGGTTATAAATTTATTATTTATAAATTAAAAACTGCCCATAACAATACTGAGTTAAAGAAATCTAGAGGTCAAAAAGCATTTGCACAAAGTCACAAACCAACCACGGTTGCAAAAACTAAAGTTTATAAGACCCAATCACATTGAATGGATGAGACCTCCGTTTTATACATTCTTTATTTGATTCATTTCTGTCACTCCATCCGATGTGGGACAAATGAGTATATCATGTTCAAGTTAAATTTGAATGAACTTTTACCATTCTAAATTTCTAATTTGTATCTCTCATGTCAACCATTCGAGAAGCAAAATATGCTGAATAGGATAGGCATGTCATAGGGGGTGTAAACAAGGCGATACATCTCGCGATTATTCAAGATCAACTTGAAATTTATTTGAAATTAGATGAGTTGAGCTCGAGTTTAAGCTACTCGAGTGTATTTTCGAGTCGAGTTCGATCTCTAATATACTAGGTTCGTGAAACTCGCGAGCTTTATCAAGTTTCAATTAAATTACACTTTTATCTTTCTATATACATAAATCGAGTAGAGTTGACCTTGATATACCGAGTATTTATGAAGTTTGAGCATGAAATGCGAAAGTAATCGAGTTCGAGTCGAGGTTCAACCTCGAACTCAACATATAAAGCTCGATCGAGTTTGAGTCAAGTTTTAAACTTGAGTTTTAGTATTCGAGGATGAAAAAACTCAAAATATAAAAGTAAAGACCTAAACTAACATCTTCCTAAAGCTTTAACGGCAAGGGCTACAAAAGGATGAAAAAACTCTTGCCATTGACGAGCAACATAGGGGATTTAAGCCAGTCATACCAATTGCATATCATGTGACCCCTATTATAAAGAAGAAGAAAAAATAAAGGATGAGCGTCGAGACTTCTCTTTAACCACCTTCCACGATGTAAACCAATGCTCATATGAAGTAAAAGGAGGAAAAGAGATCTCACACCATTTACGAACAAGCATCCAAATGTCCTTAGCAATATCACACTAAATAAAATATGATTAGAAGATTCGACGTTACCATTGCAAGAGATATAGCTTGAATGTCAATACTGCGAGAAGAAAGATTCAACCTATGAGTCAAACGATCCAAAATCAATCTCCAAATGAAAATATTGACATTTCGAGGAATGTTTTTGTCCCAAACAGTCGAAGGTGTCATAGAAGGAAGCGTCTTCGAATCAATAAGGCATCGAGCATCCTTCACAACTATGTATGATAGTAAGAGAGGCGGCTCAAGACGCGTACAAACTCACTCATCATTTTGTTGTTAGGTCGAGTGGACCAACTCACTCATCATTCTTAGCTGTCTAGTTACAGTCCAAAAGGGGATCTTCTGAGGGGTTATTTCTTGGTTTCGTCCAGTCATTAATAAGTTGATTATTTTTAGATAATAGTAGATAGAAACAACGCTTTTAAGAAGTCCTATAAAAACCAAGAAATATAGGCATGCCTGCCATCCTATTAAAATTAAGTTGATAAGTGATAATAGTTGAAGGGGTAAAAGGTAATATTTTTCCTTTATATTTCTTTTGTGGTTCTTTTGTTTCTTGTTGTGTGCAGGTGTTGAAAGATAAAGGGTTATATTTGACAAATGTGGAAACTACTTTTCAACACAGCTACAAGTCTTTATATACAACTTATCTCTTTTGTTAGGTATAGAGTGTGTGTGTGAAAAGTGTGAAAACTCTCTCGTTTCTGTCGCCTTTGATATTCATCATTCCAGTTCTTGTGTTGGTTTATGAATCTTGATCTTGGATTGTAAGATCTTGATTCTGTTATTGGTTTCTTTTACTACTTATCTTGGTTGAAAGATAAAGGGTTATATTTGACAAATGTGGAAACTACTTTTCAACACAGCTACAAGTCTTTATATACAACTTATCTCTTTTGTTAGGTATAGAGTGTGTGTGTGAAAAGTGTGAAAACTCTCTCGTTTCTGTCGCCTTTGATATTCATCATTCCAGTTCTTGTGTTGGTTTATGAATCTTGATCTTGGATTGTAAGATCTTGATTCTGTTATTGGTTTCTTTTACTTTGTATGTACGATCAAACAGCATAGTATCACATTTGAAGTGATAGCTATACGCAGTTAATAAAAGATAAAGGGGTGGTTGGTTGAATTAAATTGATTCTTGTTTTTAGTTTTATAAAATCGAATATGGTATCAGAGCCATTGGTTCTTGATATCTGTTTTTAACTGGGTTTTTAGAATATATTGATTAATCTTGTGGTTAATCATACCTTGATTGTGTTTAATCACAAAGTTTGATCAATTAATTTTTTTTTAGGGTTTCTAAAAATTTGGGGGTTTTTCGATTCTTGGTGTCCTGAGGTGATTAATTGGGTTCTTGTGCAATTAATTAGGTTTAATTGCACATCTGGTAAGTTTTGTCAAGAAACCCTAAAAATCAGAAATTAGGGTTTTCTTGATTGAAGGTATTTGTGGTTGTTTCTTGTTGTTTTTTGGTGTTTCATCCTGTTTTCAGGTGTGTTCTTCCGCTGTGCATATTGGTTTATAAGATCTGCTTGATCTTGTAAATCTTGGTTTCTGTTTGGAGTTTGTTGCAGCGCGTGCTTTGTAATACCACTCGTCTCTCTCTTTTTATTTTCTGTTTATAGAGGGTGATTAGGTGTCGAAGGGATCTAGGTAGTTTGGAGGTTTGATTGATTGAGAGGTTATTTGCTTCTTGGTAGTTATTTGTAAAGGAGTTACAAGGGTTTTGTTTTCTTTGTCTGTTTTTATCTTGAATCATGTGTGAGGATAAGAAAAGTGATAAAGAGGTCAGTGATACTGATGATGAGAGTAATACAGTCATTCACTCTAATGACCCTCTCTATTTGCACCCATCTGATACTAATGGCCAATCTATTGTGACCACCAAATTGACTGGTCCTGAAAATTATAAAGTATGGGCTGCTGCTTTTAAACTTGCTTTACACACTAAAAACAAGTTGGGTTTTATTGATGGTACATGTGTTAAAGATAAAGAGGATGAGTTTTTACAAGAACAATGGGATAGATGCAATGCTGTTGTTCTTTCATGGATTCTTGGTTGTATTTCTACTGAGTTGTATCAAGGGCAAATTTTTTCTAAAAGTGCTAAAGATGTTTGGGATGAATTTAAGGAAACATATGATAAAATTGATGGATCTGTTATATATAACTTGCATTTTAAGATTTGCTCTCTTACTCAATTTGGGTCATCCTTATCTGAGTACTATCACAATTATAATAGTCTATGGAGACAATTTGATGCTTTGGTTAATCTGCCTAGTTGTACTTGTGAGGGTGCTCCTCAACTTAAAAATCATAATAGTTTGATGAGATTGATGCAATTTCTTATGGGATTGGATGACACTTACAGTGTTGTAAGAAGTCAACTTTTGACTTCTGATCCTTTACCAGATGTGAAATCTGCATTTGCTACTCTATCTAGGGTTGAATCTCATAAGAATAACTTGGTTCATAATTCTTCTGTTAGACCTAACTCTTCTGCTTTTGCTGCTAGACCATCTACTTGGTCTAACAGCAATAACAACAACTGGTCTAACAATAATAATAATAACAATAGTAGGTCTTCTCAAGGGAGAGGAACTACCAGGAATAATAATTTGGTTTGTAAGCATTGTAATATGACTGGACATACCATTGATAGGTGTTTTGAGCTTAATGGATATCCACCAGGATTCAAGAAAAGAACTCCTGGTGGTGCTAATTCTAATACTTCATCTGGTGGTGTTAATTCTAGTTCTGCTTCTGTTAAGAATGATCCAAGTACAGGGAACTCAATGCCTTTTACTCAAGATCAGATTAACAGATTGATGGCTTTGATTGGTTCTAAGCCTGACAATAGTGAGTTGCAGTCTGGTGCTGCTGGTATTTTTTCTTTTTCTAATCATGTGATTAGTTTTGTTACTTGCAAGTTTTTTAACTACAACACTAACATTAGTACATATAGTACTTATGTTGGCTGGATTTTTGATTCTGGTGCCTCTCAACACATGACTTTTTCAACTGATCATTTAACTGATGTTATAAATGTTTCTCATTTGAATATAACTGTTTCTCACCCTAATGGAACTATTGAGTTGGTAAATTTTGTTGGAAATTATAAGCTTACAGATAAAATTAGTTTGAAAAATGTGTTAGTGATACCTGGATATAAAGTCAGTCTTATCTCTATTCATAAACTTGCTAAGGACAATAAGTTTGTTGTTTCTTTCACTGAATCTAAGTGTTTTATTCAGGATTCTCTTCAAAAGTCCCTCCTGGGGACTGGTAGTGAGAATAATGGATTATATGTGTTTGATTCAGGTAGGAAAATTTTTAATAGTAAGATTACTTGTTGTATGCTTTCTAAGTGTATTTGGCACAACAGACTTGGTCACCCTTCTGATCAAGTTTTGAATGTGTTGAAAGATACACTTAAGATTGATGATTTGGGTGAAACTCAGCCTTGTGATGTGTGTCACAAGGCTAAGCAAACCAGGGAACCTTTTCCTCTTAGTGATCATAAGACTAAGCATTTGGGTGATATTATTCATTTAGATGTTTGGGGCCCTTATAAGATTAAGAGTAGGGAAGGTTTCAGATTTTTCTTACCATTGTTGATGATTATACTAGAGCTGTCTGGTTGTATTTGCTGAAAGGAAAAGATGAGGTTTTTGAAAAAGTTGTAGATTTTTATAATCTCATTAAGAATCAGTTTGATATGTCTATTAAAGTTTTTAGAAGTGATAATGGGACTGAGTTTATAAATCATATGTTTGAAAAATTTGTTACATCTAAGGGTATAATACACCAGACTTCTTGTGTATACACACCTCAACAAAATGGTATTGTTGAAAGAAAGCATAGACATCTGCTTAATGTTGCTAGAGCCCTCATGTTTCAGGGGGGCATTCCTTTAAACATGTGGTCTGAGTGTATTTTAACATCTGTGTACCTTATTAACAGGCTTCCTACCTCTGTGCTTTCTGGAAAAAGTCCTTATGAAATGATTTATAATGTTTCACCTAGTCTCTCTTTGCTTAAAAGTTTTGGTTGTTTGTGTTTTGCAACTGTTTTAAATAATTTAGATAAATTTTCTGCTAGGTCTGATAAATGTGTTTTTATGGGGTATTCTAACACAAAAAAGGGTTATAAGCTTTATAACCTTGATACTAAGAGTTTTTTCTTTTCTAGAGATGTGAAGTTTTATGAGACTGTTTATCCTTTTAAAAATAATGATTTAGTTAAAGAGTTTGTCTTTGAAGAAAATGGTGTTAACAATCAAAAAATTTTTGACCTAGTAGAATCAAAGTCAAGTGAACCCTATGATGATAAGAGAGACAGTAGGGATGATATGGATAATAGTGTGACTCCTGACTTTGTAGATGTGTCTAGTGACACTTCTCCTAATGTTGCCAGACATTCTAGGGGGGTAGTCAAAGAGTCTAGATTAGACAAGATTGACAGCAGCTAGAATGATCTAGGTGGCAATTTAGGAAGTTATGAAGGAGATGACATTATCAATAATGATGATGAATATGAGTCTGAGGGTGATGACTTTGTGGAATTTAAACAAATGTTTGAGTCTGAAAATGGTAATAGTCCAGAAAGACCAGAGTTAAGGAGATCTAGTAGACCTGTTAAAACTCCTGCTAAATTTGACAATTATGTGATGGACAAAAAGGTTAGATATGATATAAATAATGTGGTTAGTTATGCCAACTTGTCTATGCATAATTTTGTCTTTGCTAATAATCTGAATAAAATTCATGAACCCAAA
This sequence comes from Glebionis coronaria, assembly GCA_025667525.1. Lineage (NCBI taxonomy): Eukaryota > Viridiplantae > Streptophyta > Magnoliopsida > Asterales > Asteraceae > Glebionis > Glebionis coronaria. Next base: position 631,492,816 of record CM046875.1, on the reverse strand, counting down.
TCTTATTCAGAAGCTATTAAAAATCCAAAATGGATTGAAGCTATGAATGAAGAGATGGATGCTCTTAACAGAAATAACACTTGGGTAATTGTGGATTTACCTCCAGGTAGAAAAGCAGTTGCTTGTAAGTGGTTATGGAAAGTTAAGTACAAATCTAGTGGTGAGGTTGAAAGGTTCAAAGCTAGGGTTGTGGCTAAAGGGTTTAGTCAGAAAGAGGGTATTGATTATGAGGAAACATTTTCACCAGTAGTGAAAATTGTTACTGTTAGATGCCTTATTTCTGTTGCTGTTCACTATGCTTGGCCTGTGTATCAACTTGATGTTAATAATGCATTCTTATATGGTGAATTAGATGAAGAGATTTACATGACTCTACCTGAGGGATATGGGTCTAATGATAATAAAGTGTGTAGACTCATTAAGTCTTTGTATGGTCTTAAACAAGCACCAAGAAAATGGAATGAAAAATTAACTAGTGTGCTTGTTGAAAATGGGTTTATACAAAGTAAAAGTGATGTTTCACTTTTCACTAAGAATGAGGATGATTCTTTTGTGGCATTACTGGTTTATGTTGATGATATTATCATAACTGGTAACAATGAATCTGTTATTAATGAGTTTAAGAAATACTTGAGTTCTAAGTTTAAAATCAAAGATCTTGGGAAGCTTAAGTACTTCTTAGGCATAGAAGTACTTGATGCTAATAATGGTCTTGTGCTTAATCAAAGGAAGTATTGTCTTGAACTTTTAGCTGAATATGGTATGCTGGCATGTAAGCCAGCTAAAGCACCTATTCCTGATGCATCTAAAAAGAAGAAAGATCAGAAAGTTATAGAACAAGATGTTCCTGTTGATAACAAAACATGTTATCGGAAAATTGTTGGAAAATTGATCTATCTTACATTAACTAGGCCTGATATTGCCTATGTTGTTCACAATCTTAGTCAATTTATGCATGATCCTTATAAATCACACTTAAAGCTTGCTTTTCATGTTCTTAGATACCTTAAGAGTTCTCCCGGTAATGGTATCTACTTTATGAAAAACAATGACTTAAGTCTTACTGCATTTGTTGACTCAGACTGGGCAAAATGTAAGATTACTAGAAAGTCTGTAACAGGATATACAGTTTACCTTGGAAATAATCTTGTTTCCTGGAAAAGTAAAAAGCAGTCTGTTCTAGCAAAATCTTCAGCTGAAGCTGAATATAGAGCTATGAACAGTGTTGCTTGTGAGATAATGTGGATTATTAAGATCATGAAGGATCTTAAAGTTGATATATGTTTACCAGTTCCTATCAACTGTGATAGCAGTTCTGCAATTCAGATTGCTGCTAATCCAGTGTTTCATGAAAGGACAAAACATTTTGAAATTGACTTATATTTCTTGAGAGAAAAAGTGTCAGCAGGGTTGATTAAGACCTTGAAAGTCAAATCTGAGGACAATGTGGCTGATATGTTTACCAAGGGCTTATCAATCAAAGATCATAAGTTCCTGAGTGATAAACTTAATCTTGTCAACTTATATCACAAATCAACTTAAGAGGGGGTATTAAAATTAAGTTGATAAGTGATAATAGTTGAAGGGGTAAAAGGTAATATTTTTCCTTTATATTTCTTTTGTGGTTCTTTTGTTTCTTGTTGTGTGCAGGTGTTGAAAGATAAAGGGTTATATTTGACAAATGTGGAAACTACTTTTCAACGCAGCTACAAGTCTTTATATACAACTTATCTCTTTTGTTAGGTATAGAGTGTGTGTGTGAAAAGTGTGAAAACTCTCTCGTTTCTGTCGCCTTTGATATTCATCATTCCAGTTCTTGTGTTGGTTTATGAATCTTGATCTTGGATTGTAAGATCTTGATTCTGTTATTGGTTTCTTTTACTTTGTATGTACGATCAAACAGCATAGTATCACATTTGAAGTGATAGCTATACGCAGTTAATAAAAGATAAAGGGGTGGTTGGTTGAATTAAATTGATTCTTGTTTTTAGTTTTATAAAATCGAATACATCCACACGAGAATAAATAGAGTTTTCCGAAAAAACCTGCTAGTGGAGGAAGACCTCCTAGGGATAAGAGACATAAGAGAGAGCCAAAAAAGGATATTTCTTGTATAATCCTGCATAATCCCGAATGTTCTCAGTTCCGGTACGTAGACCCAGGGCCGGCTCGTTGATTTGAGTGGCCCGGTGCGAAATTAGAAAAGAGGCCCCCTAAATTTTAAAAAACATAACCATCGTCCGAAATAAAAAGTTCATTCATGTTACCCAAAGTGTTTCTAGTATATAATTATTATAAATATAGGGTATAGATACTCATTAGTGTGGTTATTATTACTTGTGTATGAATATAAAGGATTGAAAGGTCGTCTAAATTACTAGTATAAAGGTGTAAATTATAGGTATAGATATTCATTACATCCAGGATCCAAAAGTTGTGTGTTTTACTTGTGGGCTGAGGCTATTACTTCTACGTTATTCATTCACGGTGGGCTTTCATAAATGGGTTTTCAAATTTACTATACTAAATTACTAATGGATCAATTAATTTGGAGGTCCTTTTATATAGGAGGCCCTGTGCAATTGTCCCACTTGCACATGGTTATCTCCGGCTCTGCGTAGACCAAATAAGACAATGCAAGCAAAAGTTCCTAGATTCATGGAGATATAGAACAACATATAAGTTATCATGCTTGTTAGATATGTATGACTCTCATGTTTGTTAATGATAAGTTATCCTTCAAAAAAAAAAAAAGTTACATACCTTTTTTTTTGTAATTTATTTTAAAAATCTGTATGAGCTAACTCAAGTTCAGCTTGTTTTAGAATTGTGAAACCAAATATGTTGCACAGTATAAAAAGAGTAACTGAATCAAATTAACTCGGTGGGTTCAACTGAGTAATGGGTCAAAACGAGTAATTTCTTTAGTACGGGTCAGGTTAAGACTATTACCATCTCATGGCCTAAACAAGTAATTTCAATGGTACGGTTACTAAATACCATGTAACAAGTGTATCATCAAAATATGGTACTTTTTTCACACCTTAATGAGAATTAAACCAAGGGTAAAAATAAGTGTTAAGTTGAGAGAGAGTCATATTGTGCAGGCAAAAACACTAGTTACAACAACTAAAAAACATAAATGGATTGAGATCCTTTTGTTAAAACAATTTTGGAATGTGGAAGCTAAGAAGGATACTCTATGGGTGAAATGGATTCATGCTGAAAAGCTGAGAGCAATTGCAGTCATATATATCTACTCACCGTAAGTTTGGAGTGATTATGTTAATGAAGGACAGACGGTTGACTGGAAGGATACGGTTTGGTATATGCTCAATCCATCCATACCCAAACATGCCTTTATTCCTTTGGATGGCTGTGCAAAGGCAGTTGCTGACACGAGATAGAATGCTGAAATGGAGATCAGACGATGACCTAAAATGCTCACTATGTGATGAAAGAATCGACTAACATAACCATCTGTTGTTCACTTGTAAGTATTCTAATGCTCTGTGGAAGAAAAGGCAGTCTAAATTGTACAAGAAATTCCGTATGATATGGCAAGATGTGATCACCGAGGTATCTCAGTTGAGGAATACTAAGAACATATGGTGTATAATAAGAAAATTTGTTTGTGGAGCGTCTGTGTATTACGTTTGGAATGAAAGGAACACAAGCCTGTTTGGTACCAACAAGAGGAGCGAAGATAGTTTATGCAGTGAAATTGAAGCAACTGTTCGACTAAAGTTGACGAGCCTAAGTGTAAAAGAATCAAGTGCAGTCATATGGAAGCAAAGTGGAAGATTAAGCTGCAAAGAGCTCAAGGAATAAAGTATTACAAGTGATTGGATTAATTCAGATTAGTATATGATTTTAGAATGCTACGGGATTGTAGTATAGCTTAATATGTAATATGTTTCGCCTGAACAGAGAAGTCCTGGCTTAATCTTGTAGGCATGTCTACAAGATTGCTCAGGCATGTACCTTAATGATTATATTCAATATAAAGTTCATCTTTAGGAAAAAAAAGAAGACATAAAACACAATGAAAATAAGGCACTGAGATTGCAAACATAGTAAATCCCAAACATGTAAACAATGTAAAGCGGCATTCCAGAAAACGTAGGATTCAGTATCGCAAATATGAAATCACTAACGTAGAATATACTAACGGTGATACCTAAAACTTTTGAAGTTGAAATAAATCCTTAAGATACCTTGCTCAAATACACACTTAAACCCTTTCTTTCGTGAAATGTCCCACTCGTTGTTAACAATCTTAAACGCAATATCCTGATAAGGCGGTCCTCCATGAAACCGAATGATACATGTTTCAACACTATCACCATCTTTTTCTATTGTATAATCCATCAATAAGATCCGGGTAGAATACATCAAATTTGCATCCGGTGACCATCTTCGGGGGCGGATTTTCTTTATCATAGTGAATCCGATTATAGCCATTCCAATGGAACCATGTATGAACTTGGTTAATATACTTTGGTTCTTTAACACCGGAATCATTACATTCGTTAAAAAGAGGCTGAAGATTGCCCATACCCATATTTTCTTTGATATTTTATTTGATATGTTATTCATGTGATTCTTCAATCCTGGTTCGACATTTGGCTTGCTTAGCATGAAACTTTTCTTATTTATGTTCCCATTGATCATACTCGGCTCGAGCTCGTTCTCTAGCTTGCAACTCCATCTCCTCGTCATGCTTTCTTTTCTCGATCGCTCGTTCTTCCCTTCTTTTCTTGAGTTTCTCATCTTCGATCATTCTCTCCTTTCGTTTCATCTTTTCAGCTTTCACTGAAAACGTATCAAGAGGTACTCCATGAGCCTCTTCCAAAGAAACTGGTTCTTTTTTATAGCTTTCTTGACGATATAGTGCACAATCTTTTTGTGACTGATATTGATGCAACTGAGCTTGGTCATCATGAACTTAAATTTAAACATATAAACTTCAGCTTTCAGTTTATAATACGAGCTTCACCTGAACCTATTACATCAATACATCCAATATCCTTCTAAACAACAAAGGACTTAAATTTTTAGCATTTTACTTTTTGTTGGAAAGAAGCCTTAATAATTTTAGTATTGTTATGTGCAAAATTGAATTTGTTATTTACGAAATCAAAACCGCCCATAACAATGCTAATAATATTGAAACTTCTATTATGAGATCAAAAAGCCTCTACACAAACCCACCAAGTTTGCAGCAACTAGGTAATTTGCCTTGGCTCAATTGGTATACCATTGGTGTGTATGTGACCTTCTTTTATATACTATTCATTTCAATCATTTCTGTCACTCCATCCGATGTGGGACAAAGTGTATATCATGTTAAAGTTAAATTTTGAAAGAATCTTTTTGGTTTTATCTTTCTAAATTTTCATTCAATAAGTAGCAACACTAATAAGCTAAATAGGATAAGCATCAATACAAAAGTTTGTTGCCAAAGGTCAAGTGGACCAACTCACTTATCATTCTTAGCTTGTCTAGTTACACTCTAAAGTTGTATTTCCACAACTAATATATGTTTATTTATTACTAACAGGGGCTCAAGGGTGTATACGTGGTGCCGTCGCACCGAGCTTTTACTTAAAATAGGGTCGCATTTTTTTAGTATTCTATATTTCGTAATATTTAACATGTGTTAGTTATCTAATGCAAATTTACATGTAATTTCTGTTTAATTAACAAGTGCAATGAGACCTTTTTATCGTTATTGTCTATGGTCATCAAAAACAATGAGTCGGCTCTGCATAGTAACAATCTTATTTATGAGTACTAGAACTTGAATCTAACTTTTGTGAAGATAAATGTAGTTGTTGCAACTAATAGAAGTAATTCATAATTATGGAATATTGGCCCATTAGACTTTTCTAACTACCTATTTTTTTTATACAAAGTATGCTTATTATAAATCTCAAATGTCCTTTTCAAAAATATGACTCATCTCATCCTACAAAACATAGTTTTGCAACTTCTTAGTGTATCAAAATATACAAACACAAGTTTATGCAATGGTGAACTCATCCTTGGAATCATTTTCCGCGAGTCGAAATTTTTGTTTCTTCTTACCAATCCGATGGCAGAAAGTTCCATCATCCGAGAAAGATGAACAACATTCAAATTGAACGTTGTGGTCACGAGGAATAGCCGTCTTGAAGAAGATTCGAGAGTGGTCAGAGATTGTTGTTGGGCCAAAATGGAAGACATTTATACGACGTTTTAATCGTGACAAAAGCTTTGTTAGACAACCATCAAAGTACCAGTATGACCAGCTTAGTTATGAACTGAATTTTATTCAAGGACCTTTGCAAACAATAACACTGTCAATTACATATATAAGAGTGTGTTTGGTTTGTAAATGGAGTCAGATTTGGTTTGGAATTAAGGTTCGTATGAAGAAACTGTTTTGAATCAAACTTTAGCCTTAGATTTTTTGATAATTAAAACTAGATCTGTGGGTGGGTGTGGGTGGCTTGTTATTTTGTGAGAAAAATAACGTATGTTAAGTTTAAGGTTAGGTTTTGGACTAAATATTTAGTTTTGGGCAATTAGCTGGCTAAATTATACTAGTATTACATCCGTCTCAAATAAGTTTTTAGTTTGATTTTTCCGAGTTAAACTGGTTTAACTTTAACTTTAATTTTTTCGCCAATGTTATATATTTGGTTTAACATAATTATAGATAGTAGACTAACTTGTTTATAACTAACAGGGAGTCAAGGGTGTTCACGTGGTGCTGTCGCACCGAACTTTCACTTGAAACGGGGTCACTTTTTTTAGTATTTTCTATATTCGTTACGTTAAACATATATGAGTTATGTAATCCAAGTTTACATATAGAAGTGTAATGAGGCATTTTTATCGTTATTGCTTAGGTCATCGAAAACAATAAGCCGGCCTTTGTATTATTCTGTTTTTATTTTTGTGACATCTAAGACATCACTATAACTTTGAAAATTGAAAATAGTACATTCTATACATTATGAAATTTGAATATAACTTTTGTAAAGAGAAATGTAGTTGTTGCTTGCAACTGATAGAAGTATTTCATAATTATGGAATATTGGCCCATTAGACTTTTCTAACTGCCTATTTTTTTTATATACAAAGTATGCTTATTATAAATCTCAATTGTCCTTTTCAAAAATATGGCTCATCTCATCCTACAAAAACATAGTTTTGCAACTTCTTAGTGTATCAAAATTTACAAACACAAGTTTATGCAATGGTGAGCTCATCCTTGGAATCATTTTCCGCGGGTCGAAATTGTTGTTTCTGCTTGCCTATTCGGTGGCAGAAAGTTCCATCAACAGACGGTGAAAAGCAGTCAAATGTAACGTTGTGGTCACGAGGAATAACCGCCTTGAAGAGCGGTCAGAGATTGTTGCTGGGCCATCTAAGTATCAGTATGACCAGCTTAGTTATGAACTGAATTTTGATCAAGGACATTTGCAAAATGGTTATCCGGAGACTGAGAATGAGTACTTAGTTCGAAACTTCTCATCAAGATACGTTTTACTTGTGGCGATGATTCCTAATGCAAAAACATCGGTGGATCAAAGGAAGGATGCAGTTGATTCAAGTTTTGTGTGATTTTTGCTACTTGATTTATTCATTGTACTTAGCATTAGAATTCGATTTTATCGTGAGATGTGGTACTCAAGTTGTATTAATTTGTGCTACATACCTATTTTATTATTTAATTTAAAAACATGTATGATCTCACACAAGTTCAGCTTGGTTTAGAACTGTGAAACCAAATATGTTGCACACTTACACAGTATACAAGGAGTAACTGAATCAAATTCACTCGGTTGGTTCAACTGAGTAATGGGTCAAAACGAGTAATTTCTACAGTACGCGTCATGCTAAGACTATTATCATCTCATGGTTTAAATAAGTAATTTCAATGGTACGGGTACTAAATACAATGTAACAAGTGTATCATCAAAATATTGTAGTAATTTTTTCGGATCTTAATAAGAATTAAACCAAGGGTAAAAATAAGTGTTAAGTTGAGCGAGAGAGTTATACTGTGCATGCAAAAATACTAGTTACAACAACTAAAAGACAAATAGATTGCGATCCTTTTGTTAATACAATTTTGGAATGTTGCAGCTAAGAAGGATACTCTATAGGTGAAATGGATTCATGTTCAAAAGCTTAAAGAAAGGAATCTATGGGATGTGCAAGCTGAGAGCAATTGCAGTTGTATATGAAAATGTATTCTGAACACGAGGGATAGGTATAAAGAGAACATCAAGTATGTGGTATGATAATTGGCATCAATTAGTGTTAAAAGTATTTATACTCTTTAGCAAGCTTGTAAAGTTTGAGGGTTATTATGCAATTATTTTTTACTATACTTTCTTGTTTTGTACAACTTTTATTTATGCAGGGACTTAAGTGCAATCAATCATTGAGACGAGTATATAGTTGGAAGAGTTGACTCATTCATTCATTCATTCCTTCATCACACACACAAAGATCAAATCTCTCTCTCAATCGTTCGGTTACGACTTGTTGGTTTCATGCAGTTTTTAGTTTAGATCTTCTTGATCTATTACCTATAGTTTGGTTAGGGTGTTTGTAGTGTGAGTGATTGCTTAGAATAGATAGGATCCACCTGGGGACTATCATAATATCTGTTTGTATTCGTTTGGTGAGCACCTGTGTTAGGGACTCATCTACTTGTGTTTATTGTTATAATAAAAGTAATCACTAAGGGGTGGTTGGTTGAGTGATTAGATCAATCTTGCTGGTTTTGATATCATTTTTACATGGTATCAGAGCCCTAGGTTGACTCTTGAGGCTCGATTGGTGTTGCTGGTGATTATTAGGGTTTTATCTTGAAACCCTAATTTTTGGGGTTTTTGGTTAATTGGTCGTTCTTGACGGTTCTTGAGTTGTTAATCGTTGATTAACGTGGTTTTTGATCGATTCTGAGGGTCAATTTGAAGAAACCCTAATTTTTTAACTTTAGGGTTTCTTGATCTGGTTGATTTGTGGGATTTTTTGGGATCTTTCTTGTTGATCTTGGTATATTCCGCTGCTTTTTCGCTCTGTAAGTCTTCTTATTCTCTTAAGTGAATCTTAATTGGTCAACGGGGAGCAAACAGGCTGATTAACATCTTGACCTACCACCATTTGAGTGGTTTGGATACTTGCTATGGTCAGTCCCATTCTCGTTGGTTAAGTTTTGAGGAGCTTGGGTGTGAGTTTATATCTGTTCTTTTTTTAGTTGGTTATTTCTTGTTTTTTTGTTGTGTTTATGTTTAGCTGTTATTTCTGTTTCTTGGTTTGGTAGTTGGTTTAGCTGTTATTTATGTTTCTTGGTTTGGTAGTTGGTTGTTTCTGTTCTTGTTTGATTGGTTTTGTTTTTTCCTTGTTTCTTGATATTGTTTGTTCTTGATGGCTATTCTTATTAATTCTTTGGATTAGAGTAATCCTCTTCATTTTCATCCTGGTGATTCTAATTATGCATCTATTATTTCTGTTAAACTGTCTGGTGTGAAAAATTATAGAATATGGGCTTGTGCCATGAAACTTGCTTTACAAATTAAGGGTAAGTTTGGTTTTGTTGATGGTGCTTGTGTTAGAGATACTTATCTTGGTAGTCCTGTGTTTCTTGCTCAATGGGATAAATGTAATGTTGTTGTTCTTAATTGGCTACTTGGTTCTTTGACTCAAGATGTGTATCTTGGTCATGTTTTTTCTGATAATGCTGCTAGTGTTTGGGCTGAACTTAAAGAGACATATGATAGGATTGATGGTTCTATTGTGTTTAATTTGCTTCAGAAAATTAACTCTTTTAAGCAAGGTGGTTTGCCTATTTCTGAGTATTCTCATAAGTTAAATTCTTATTGGAGAGAGTTTGATATTTTAACTAAAGTTCCTGATTGTACTTGTGATGCTGGATTAGAAATTGTTGATCATAGAAAATTGTTAAAATTGATGCAGTTTCTTATGAGTCTTGATGATGTTTATCAACCTATAAGAAGTAGCATCCTGACTAGGGAAGTCCTTCCTGAAGTTAAGGATGTTTTTCTTGTTATTTCTAGAGAAGAATCTCATAGAGGGATTCCTTCTAGTTCTGTTAAAATTGAAAAACCTCAGGTGTCTGCTTTTGTGACTAAGACTGTTGATGATAAGAATAAAATTGGTAATTGGTCTAGTGGTAATACTGGTAATGGCAATAGGTCTAGTGGTAATATTGGTGGTGGTAAAGGAAATTATAATTCTTTGTCGTGTAAGCATTGTGGGTTAAAAGGCCATACTATTGAAAGATGTTTTGAGATTATTGGTTATCCTCCAGGATTTAAAAAGAATCCTAACTTGAAACCTACAAATGTTTTTAATAACACCAAAAGTAACAATGTGGAGTTTAATAAGGATAACAGTAATATGTTTTCTTTGATTAATGAGTAGATGCTCAAGTTAATGAGTCTGCTCAATGATAATGGTTCTTCTTCAAGGGTTCAGGCCAATGTGGCAGGTATTGGAAATTATTCCTTTTTTAATTGCAATGTGTTTTTTAATCAGCATTTTTATAAGTTTTATTGTGCTACTGTTAAAACTGATGAGGTGAGTTATCACTTTGGTTGGATTATTGATTCTGGTGCCAATCAACATATGACTAATAATACAGAAAATATGTTTAATCTTGTTTATGTTTCTGATTTAAAACTTACTGTTGGTCACCCTAATGGTACATTGGCTAAAATCACTCATGTTAGGAACTTGAAACTTAATAATGGTGTGATTTTGTTTGATGTTTTGGTTGTTCCTGAGTATTGTGTTAGTTTGCTATCTGTTAACAAGTTAATTAAAGATAGTAAACTTAGAGTTAGTTTTGATGAATCTAAATGTTATATTCAGGATTTGAAACAAGGAACTGTCTTGGGGACTAGTAGTGAATTTGCTGGTCTATATTTGTTTGATAAAGCTGATAATGTTCATGCTGTTAGTAATTGTGAGTATTTTACATGTTTGTGTCTAAAGATGTTTGGCATAATAGATTGGGTCATCCTGCTAACTAGGTTTTACAACTGTTAAAGAATTCTTTGGAACTGAAACATGTTAATAATGATTTACCTTGTGATGTTTGTCATAAGGCTAAGCAAATTAGAGTCTTTTCCTCTGAGTGAGCATAAATCTAAGTGTTTTGGTGAACTTGTTCATCTTGATGTTTGGGGGCCTTATAAAGTGGTTAGCAGAGATGGATTTAGATATTTTTTTACCATAGTTGATGACTTTAGTAGATCTGTATGGGTGTATATGCTTAAAACTAAAGATGAAGTTTTTCAAATGTTTGTGACCTTTTATAATCTGGTTTTTACTCAGTTTAATAAAAAGATTAAGATTGTGAGGTCTGATATTGGTACTGAGTTTGTGAATAAAAATATGGGTGATTTTTTTAATACAATGGGAATTATTCATCAAACTACTTGTGCATATACTCCACAACAGAATGGTATTGCTGAAAGGAAACATAGGTATTTGCTTAATGTTGCAAGAAGCCTTATGTTTCAGGGGGGATTCCTCTTATGTTTTGGTTTGAATGTGTTTTAACTGCTGCTTATTTGATTAACAGGCTTCTTTCCTCTGTTTTAAATGGTAAATCTCCTTTATGTCTTATGTATGGTAGAGAACCTAACATTTCTCATTTAAGAAGTTTTGGTGTTTCTGTTATGCTACTGTTTTGAAAACAAGTGATAAGTTTTCTGAAAAATCTGAGAAATGTATTTTACTTGGTTATGCTAGTGGAAAAAAGGCTTATAAACTTTTTGGTCTTGAAGTTTTAGAGTCTTCAAATGAAGTTTCTACTTTGAATTTCTTTGATTATTTTGAGTCTGAAAACACTTTCAAAACTTCAAGACCCAATGATGATGAGGAAGGGAATACTCCTGAGTGTAGAGAGGGTGGTAGTTCTGCTACTGAGGAAATAGCTAATAATAATGATAGTCAACCAGATGTTGCTTTTCAGCAAGATGGAAATGACTTAGTTACTAGTTTACCATGTAGTAGTAGGAGACTAACTGCAACTCCCATAGGAGAAACAGATAGATCTGAGGGTAATTTTGGTTTAAATAATGAGGTTCTTGAAAGTTTTTTAAATAGTGAGACAAGGGAGGTTGGACAGAGGAAGTCTAATAGGGTTACCAAGTTTCCTGCTAAATTGAGTGATTATGTGCTTAATACTTCATTAAGATATGGGTTGTATAAGTTTTGTAATCATGCTATGCTTGATATGAAGAACTTTGGTTTCACATCTAGTCTTAATAAGAATTATGAACCTACTTGTTATGAAGATGCTTGTGATGATCAAAACTGGATTAATGCTATGAATCTTGAAATGAAAGCTTTATATGAAAATGGTACTTGGGATCTTGTTGACCTTCCTATAGGTAGAAAGCCTATTAAGTCTAAGTGTGTGTATAGAATAAAATATCTTTCTACTGATGAAATTGAAAGATATAAAGCAAGACTTGTGGCTAAGGGTTGTAATCAGAGGGAGGGTATAGACTATTAGGAGACTTTTAGTCATGTAGTTAAAATGAGTACTATTAGATGTTTGATTGATTTGTTTGTGCAAAATGGTTGGATTCTTTATCAGATGGATGTTAATAATGCTTTTTTGTATGGTGATTTGAATGAGGAAGTCTTTATGATTCCACCACCATGATATTCTAAGCCTGGTGATAACAAGGTTTGTAGACTTAAAAAGTCTTTATATGGTCTTAAACAAGCTCCTAGGCAATGGAACAACAAGCTTTCTGAAACTTTGGTTGATGCTGGTTTTGTTTAGTCTAAAAATGATCATTCTTTATATATCATTGTTCTTGCTTGTTTATGTGGATGATCTTGTGTTAACTGGTAATTCTGAAGTTGAGATTGATAATTCAAAAAGTTCTTAAACAACAGATTTAAAATCAAAGATCTTGGAGAACTTAAGTATTTTTTGGGAATTGAAGTTCTCAAAACTGAAAAAGGTTTGTGTTTAAGTCAAAGGAAATATTGTCTAGAACTGTTAAATGAGTATGGATTGTTGGCTTGTAGACCCGTTGTTACACCTTTGCCAGAAAATATTGTGCTTGCTCATAAGGAATCTGATGGTGATAGTTATTTGATTAATATCACTAACTATCAAAAATTAGTTGGAAAGTTAATCTATTTAACTTTGACTAGGCCTGATATTTCTTATGTTGTACATTGTCTAAGTCAACATATGAATGCTCCTTTACAGTCACATTTTGACTTTGGTTTAAGAGTGCTAAAGTATTTGAAACTTGCACCTGGGAATGATATTAGCTTTAATAAGAATACTGAAGGTTACAAGGTTGTTGCTTACTCAGACTCTGATTGGGCTACGTGTCCTATAACTAGAAGATTTGTGTCTGGTTATTGTGTTTATGTGAATGGTAACATTGTAATCTGGAAAAGCAAGAAGCAAGTTACCTTGTCTAAATCCTCAGCTGAAGCTGAGTATAGAGCAATGGCAGCTGCTACTTGTGAGATTATGTGGGTTGTTAAGCTTTTAAGTGAGTTTGGTATAACTCAGTTGCTTCTAGTAAGCTTATGTTGTGATAATAAGTCTGCTATGCAAATTGCTGCTAATCCAGTTATGCATGAAAAGACTAAGCACTTTGATATTGATGTGCATCTTGTTAGAGAGAAAGTGAATTCTGGTCTTATTAGAACTGTAAAGGTGGATTCTAAAAATCAGATTGCTGATGTTCTAACTAAGGCCTTGGGTTCATTTCAACATGCTCTCTTGGTCAAGAAGCTTGGTATGGTTAACCTGTTTGGCTTACAAGCTTGAGGGAGGGTGTTAAAAGTATTTATACTCTTTAGCAAGCTTGTAAAGTTTGAGGGTTATTATGCAATTATTTTTTACTATACTTTCTTGTTTTGTACAACTTTTATTTATGCAGGGACTTAAGTGCAATCAATCATTGAGACGAGTATATAGCTGGAAGAGTTGACTCATTCATTCATTCATTCCTTCATCACAAACACAAAGATCAAATCTCTCTCTTAATCGTTCGGTTACGACTTGTTGGTTTCATACAGTTTTTGGTTTAGATCTTCTTGATCTATTACCTATTGTTTGGTTAGGGTGTTTGTAGTGTGAGTGATTGTTTAGAATAGATAGGATCCACCTGGGGACTATCATAATTTCTGTTTGTATTCGTTTGGTGAGCACCAATGTTAGGGACTCATCTACTTGTGTTTATTGTTATAATAAAAGTAATCACTAAGGGGTGGTTGCTTGAGTAATTAGATCAATCTTGCTGGTTTTGATATCATTTTTACAATTGGGTCCATTATATATTGTGATTACATACAAAAAGGGATGTTTATGATGCTTAAATGTCAGATAAATGCACTGTGTTTGAAGCTATTAAAGAGGGTGTTTGGGTTTCTCCAAACGAATGGTTTATCAAATACCCAATTCTTAACAACGATGGTGTTCCAGCCATGAACAAGGCAAGTCAGGATGGCACTAAGTGGAAGGACAGAAGTGCGAAATTGGTTGCTCAATGCATACCCAAACATGCCTTTATTCTTTCGATGGCTGTGCAACAAGAAGTTGATGACACAAGATAGAATGCTGAAATGGAGATAAGATGATGACCTAAAATGCTCGCTATGTGATGAAAGCATAGACTCACATAACCATCTGTTTTTCACTTGTAAGTACTCTAAGTCTCTAATGTTGCGTGGAAGAAAAGGAAGTCTAAATTTTACAAGAAGTTCCCTATGATATGGCAAGATGTCATCACCGAGGTATCTCAATTGATGAATACTTAGAGCATATGGTGTATTGTGAGTAAATTGGTTTGTGGAGCGTCTGTGTATTACATTTGGAATGAAAGGAACACAAGACTGTTTGGTACCAACAAGAAGAGTGAAGATTGTTTATGCAGTGAAATTGAAGCAACTGTTAGACTAAAGTTGACGAGCCTAAGTGTAAAAGAATCAAGTGCAGTCAGGAATGTGGAAGCAAAGTGAAAGATTAAGCTGCAAAGAGCTCAAGGAATAAAGTAGTATAAGCGTCTGCATTAACTCATATAAGTAGTATATGATTTTAGATTGCTCAGGCTTGTACCTTAATGATTATATTCAATATAAAGTTCACCTTTAGGGAAAAAAATTAGACATAAAACACAACGAAAATAAAGCACTGAGATTGCAAAAACATTGTAAATCCCAAACATGTAAACAATGTAAAGCGCATTCAAGTAAACATAGGATTCAGTATCGCAAATATGAAAAATCACTAACGTAGAATATACTAACGGCGATACCTAAAACTTTTGAAGTTGAAATAAAGCATTAAGATACCTTGCTCAAAAACGCACTTGAACCCTTTCTTACGCGAAATCCTGATAACGCGGTCCTCCATGAAACCGAATGATACATGTTTCAACACTATCACCATCTTTTTCTATTGTATAACTCGGAGGTTTATTTCCATCAATAAGATCCGGGTAGAATACATCAAATTTGTACCCGGTGAGCATCTTCGGGGGCGGATTTTCTTTATCATAATGAATCCGATTATAGCCATTCCAGTTGTATCCTGTATGCTCTTGGTTGATATACTTTGGTTCTCTAACACCGGAATCATTACATTCGTAAAAAAGAGGCAAAAAACTGTCCATATCCATATTTTGTTTGATATGTTCTTCATGTGATTCTTCAATCCTAGTTTGACATTTGGTTTGCTTAGCATGAAACTTTTCTTATTTATGTTCCCATTGATCATACTTGTTCCCATTGATCATACTCAGCTCAAGCTCGTTCTCTAGCGTGCAACTCCATCTCCTTGTACACGAGCTTCACCTCAACCAATTACATCAATATACCCAATATCCTTCAAAACAACAAAGGACTTAAGCTTTAGCGATAAACATTTCACTATTACACTATAACAAAATGGCTGTTTAGGGTCGAAAATTTCGACCCTAAATATGAAGGAGATTCGACCCTAAATTTTAGGGTCGAAATATTCGACCCTAAACTGTCGACCCAAAATTTTTGACCCTAAAAAATTAGGGTCGAAATACACTATGTATTTTAGGGTCGAAAATCGGGGCCCACCACTTTTCAGCCAAGTTTTTGACCAAAATTTAGGGTCGAACCTCTTTGTAATTTAGGGTCGAAAATTTCAACCCTAAATATTATCCACGTGTAAATAAAAAAACATTGTGAAAATGTTTTTATTTGTATTAATTTATTAAATTAGGGTCGAAACGTTCTTTCAAATTTAGGGTCGAAAATTTCGACCCTAAACATTTTATATTAATTTTAATAACGAAATCATGTGTGCAGGTTTTAATTTGGGGTCGAACTTTAGGGTCGAAAATTTCGACCCTAAGTTTTAGGGTCGAAATTTCGACCCTAAGCATATAGTTAGGGTCGAAATATCGACACTAACTATATGTTTAGGGTCGAAATTTCGACCCTAAATGTTGCGTGGGCAAAAAAAAACTGCATTAAGCAGCTTGTTTCCAGATTTTTTTTCCGGTATTTTTCCGGAAAAAATCTATATTTCAACAAATCCTATATTACAAATCACTAAACGGTACAATACTAATAATATACAATACGATAAATAGCCAAAACGTTAGAATACATTTCACCAAATCCTTATTTCACAAATGTAACAAGTCTAAAATTATTACACATCACAATAAATCCATGTTTCACAATTTAACAAGTCTAAAGTTATTACACATAATAAAAAGTTTAAAACCAACAACAACTCCTAATCTGAATAGTCACCGACCTCATCATCATCCCCCTCATCAGCATCCGAGTTAATTAGCTCATTATCGGACATGTTGTTGGCATTCTCAAGATCTTGAGCCAACTCGTCGACGGTCCGAGTATCATTTTGATGAGGATTTAGGCTGACGGTATAGTTGGGACTTTCCCGAGAGTTAAAACTCGAGGGTCCAGTGGTGTTGACAACGGGTCGATTACAGTTGTTGAAACTGTTATTTTGGGTAAATGGAGGTTGGAGTGGGTTGAGTGGAGCATTATATGGAAATCCGGGAGGGGGAGGCATACCACGGAACTGGGGCATAACAGGGACCTGAGGCATACCAGGGAACTGAGACATACCAGGGAACTGAAACATGCCAGGCATAGAAGAGAATTGGGGTGGCGGTACAAAAGGGTTATTAGGTCCGGTATACCCTCGACCCATGTCATGTGAAGTATAATGAGAAATTAAATGACTTAGGCGGGCGTTGTTTACCTCAGCATTTTGTTGCGCCACACTAGCATACATATGGGCCAAATTAGCCCGTTGTTGCGCCTCCTCGGTTTGCTTCCTCAACAGCTCTTTTTCTTGCTCATGAATCCTAAGTACCTCCGAGAGTTGTTCTCGAGTCACTCCCTCACTATAAGAACTACTCCCGCATCCATATGAGGTACCACCACCCGGCAACTTCCTGCCCCTGCCGACGATATTTTGAGTGTTGCGGCTCGGATTTACTAGATCAATTATTTCTTGATCAGTTTTGAACTGCTCAGCACCGCAAAAAATCGCTTCTTTTATGGCCATCATTTTCGACTGTGAAAAAAAAGAGAAAAAAAAGAAGTTAAAAACAAATAAAAATATGTTATTAAAGCATGTATAAATTAAATTACTTACATATCTGTCTTGATTTTCCTCGGACATAGTAACATTCTTGTTTGTGCGTGCCCTCTTCCAAGTTTGTATAAGGTCCTCGTTAACCCCATGCGCGACTTTCTGTACAATATCAAATAAATTAATAACAAGATACAAATAAACAATATAAAAACTTTTAAATGATCACAAAAACTATAACGATTCTTACAAATTCGTTCCTTTCTTGAGTGAATGATTTTTTCCCTTGATGTGTAGAAACTTTGTTTTTCGAGCGGTTAACTGTATTAACTTCAAGTCTCCTCACCCGACTCGGGTGGGACCAATATCAGCACAAATCAAGCCACTCCCCTGCTGATCTGTTGCCCCACGTAGAACTCGATGGGGGCAGTACAAGCGCCGCCTCCTCGGGCGAATCATGGATAGAATAATAGTCAGCCTTTAGCTTGCTCTTATTTTGCGCCAAAGTAGCCTCAACTTACAGTTAATTCCAGTTTTTATCCTTTCTCATACTAAATATGTTTTCCCGCCATAAGTCACGGTTTCACGACTATCCAACCAACCCGTCAGGTTGAAATAGGTCTACATGTAAACATATGCATTTAAATAAACAAACAATTTTCAACCAAAACAGTTAATAAGACTAGATGTAACGCAAACAATTAATACCTCAAGTGTAGGAAAGATATGGGTTTTGAGGTGCAATGGTATCTCTTCCCACTCGCAAGCAAGTGGAAGTGGTCGGACTGTTTTCCCCATCAGAGAGCTCAACATCGCACCATGATCGCCTAACGGATGGAAGCTATTAAGATTATAAATATCAAATGTAACTGGCAGAGGTCCTCCATGCGCCCTATGCGCCCTCCTTAGGCTCGTATTAACCGTAACCATATGTGGTAGCGGGTCACCTGCAAAGATTAGTTATTGAAGTTATTGATTCGTGAAAATTCAAGCAAAAAAATTAACAATAAGAGTTGACATAAAATAAAAATAAATCACAATTTCTTACTTTCGAAATTGTTACGTACGGACTTTGTAGGTCGTCTAGGTGGAGTACCACCAGCATCCCCACCGTGTGATCTACCACCTACACACGCCATCTGTAATATAACAAGTACATGAACACACAATTTCGTGGACCGGTTAATGCTAATACACAAATTCATAAAAATTTACACATTTAAACATATAAGAACAATTCCATTAAAAATAATTACACATCTAAAGATTAAATCATAAAACAATCCTAAAATTATTTACTACAAAAGACTAACAATATATAATATAATAAACATATGCATAATATTAATTACACACCTCAGTCACGGCTGAAATAAACAAAGATAGAAAGATAGAAAAAAGGTTCGGATGAGGAAGTTGTCCCGACTGTCCCGGTGCTAACCAAACACAAATATAAAATAAAAAAATCTAAATTAGTTGGTTTCCGGGATTTTATCTAATTTGAAACAAACACTACAACAATTTCAAAAAAAACATTACCTTTTATACGACTGTGACTCGGGAATTCGGTTCTCGGCTGTGACTCGGGTCTTGGCTACGATAAACATATAAAAAAATTAAACTCGTGCATATATATATATATATATATATATATATATATATATATATATATATATATATATATATATATATATATATATATATATATATATATATATATATATATATATATATATATATATATATATATATATATATATATATATATATATATATATATATATATATATATATATATATATATATATATAGATATATATAAGTCGAAATCCCTAAATAAATATTAAGCCATATATAAGCCGAAATCCATTAAGCCTAAAAGAATTAAGCCGAAATCAACTATATATATATACTAAGCGAAATCAACTAAGCCTAGATCAACTAAACCTAAATAAGTCGAAATCAACTAAGCCTAAATCTAATCCGAAATCAACTAAGCCTAAATATAACACGAAATCAATTAAGCCAAAATAAATAAGCCAAAAACAACTAAATTACGTTTTAATATAAGACAAAAAAAACACCCACCTTTAGTATGCTCCGTGGTGGTGGTGGTGGCTACAGTTGCTGCCGCCGGGTGGTTGCTATCACATTTATTAATAGTAAACACAATTAATAAATAAATAAATTAATAGATAAAAATTTTTAATAGAACAAAAATTAAACAAGAATTGAATTACCTTATCCGAAATTAAACAAAAAACATAATTAGTGCTCGTGTGCGAGTGTGGTGGTGGTGGTGGTGGGATGAGACGGTGATGGTGGTGGTGGGATGAGACGGTGGTGGTGGGATGAGACGGTGGTGGTGGGATGAGACGGTGGTGGTGGTGATAAGACAATGGGATGAGACGGTGGTGGTGCGAGTGTGGTGGTTTTCTCCCGTTTTTTTTAATGAAGAAGATGGGAAAAGTTATGAGTGATGTCTGTTTGTTCGCTGTTATTGTGGATAGAATTTAGGGTCGAATTTTAGGGTCGAAATTTTCGACCCTAAATTATTTTAATATTTAGGGTCGAAAATTTCGACCCTAAATGTAAACCACGAATTTTTTTATTTTGGTGTGAAATTTTAAAATTTTCGTGAAAAAGGTAAAGTTTTAGTGCCAATTTTAGGGTCGAAATTTCGACCCTAAATTTCTAAACTAGAATAATTTTAATTTTAAAATGTTATAAAACATTAATAAATAGAGTTTATAATTACTAAATTATTTATATAAAATATTAACAAACTATTTTATTTATATAAAATAATAATAAGTGTGACTAATATATTTTATTTATGTAAATTTATTTTATAAATTACAATAATTACGTTTTAAAATAGTAAATTTCGAAACTAAAATAATTTTAATTTTAAAATGTTTTAAAACATTAATAAATAGAGTTTATAATTACTAAATTATTTATATAAAATATTAACAAACTATTTTATTTATATAAAATATTAATAAGTATCACTAATATTTTATTTATGTAAATTTATTTTATAAATTACAATAATTACGTTTTAAAATAGTAAATTTCGAAACTAGAATAATTTTAATTTTATAATGTTTTAAAACATTAATAAATAGAGTTTATAATTATTAAATTATTTATATAAAATATTAACAAATTATTTTATTTATATAAAATATTAATAAGTATCACTAATAGGGTATCATATTACATGATATGAGTCAATAGGGTATCGTATTACATGATATGAGTCAATATGGTATCATATTACATGATATGAGTCAATAGGGCATCGTATTACATGATATGATTCAATATGGTATCATAGAACATGATATGAGTCAATATGGTATCATATAACATGATATGAGTCAATAGGGTATCATATTACATGATATGAGTCAATAGGGTATCGTATAACATGATATGAGTCAATAGAGTATCGTATTACATGATATGAGTCAATATGGTATCGCATTGCATGATATGAGTCAATAGGGTATCGTATTGCATGATATGAGTGAATAGGGTATCGTATTACATGATATGAGTCAATATGGTATCGTATTGCATGATATGAGTCAATAGGCTATCGTATTACATGATATGAGTCAATATGATATCGTATTGCATGATATGAGTCAATATGGTATCATATAACATGATATGAGTCAATATGGTATCATATAACATGATATGAGTCAATAGGGTATCATATTACATGATATGAGTCAATATGATATCATATAACATGATATGAGTCAATATGGTATCATATAACATGATATGAGTCAATAGGGTATCGTATTACATGATATGAGTCAATAGGGTATCGTATTGCATGATATGAGTCAATAGGGTGTCGTATTACATGATATGAGTCAATATGGTATCGTATTGCATGATATGAGTCAATAGGGTATCGTATTACATGATATGAGTAAATATGGTATCATATAACATGATATGAGTCAATATGGTATCATATAACATGATATGAGTCAATAGGGTATCGTATTGCATGATATGAGTCAATAGGGTATCGTATTACATGATATGAGTCAATATGGTATCGTATTGCATGATATGAGTCAATAGGGTATCGTATTACATGATATGAGTCAATATGGTATCATATAACATGATATGAGTCAATATGGTATCATATAACATGATATGAGTCAATAGGGTATCGTATAACATGATATGAGTCAATATGGTATCATATAACATAATATGAGTCAATAGGGTATCGTATTGCATGATATGAGTCAATAGGGTATTGTATTACATGATATGAGTCAGTATGGTATCATATAACATGATATGAGTCAATAGGGTATGGTATTACATGATATGAGTCAATATGGTATCGTATTGCATGATATGAATCAATAGGGTATCGTATTACATGATATGAGTCAATATGGTATCGTATTGCATGATATGAGTCAATAGGGTATCGTATTACATGATATGAGTCAATATGATATCATATAACATGATATGAGTCAATATGGTATCATATAACATGATATGAGTCAATAGGGTATCGTATTGCATGATATGAGTCAATAGGGTATCGTATTACATGATATGAGTCAATATGGTATCGTATTACATGATATGAGTCAATAGGGTATCGTATTACATGATATGAGTCAATATGGTATCATATAACATGATATGAGTCAATATGGTATCATATAACATGATATGAGTGGATAGGGTATCGTATTGCATGATATGAGTCAATAGGGTATCGTATTACATGATATGAGTCAATATGGTATCGTATTCCATGATATGAGTCAATATGGTATCATATAACATGATATGAGTCAATAGGGTATCGTATTGCATGATATGAGTCAATCGGGTATCGTATTACATGATATGAGTCAATATGGTATCGTATTGCATGATATGAGTCAATAGGGTATTGTATTACATGATATGAGTCAATAGGGTATCGTATTGCATGATATGAGTCAATAGGGTATCATATTACATGATATGAGTCAATAGGGTATCGTATTACATGATATGAGTCAATAGGGTATCATATTACATTATATGAGTCAATAGGGTATCGTATAACATGATATGAGTCAATAGAGTATCGTATTACATGATATGAGTCAATATGGTATCGTATTGCATGATATGAGTCAATAGGGTATCGTATTACATGATATGAGTCAATATGGTATCATATTACATGATATGAGTCAATGTGGAGGGAAAACATTGGAGGGAAAACATTGGCGGGAAAACATTGGAGGGAAAACCTTGGAGGGAAAACCTTGGAAGAAAAACCTTGGAGGGAAAACATTGGAGGGAAAATGTTAACAATGTCCCTCACTTTTTTAGCATAAAAGCAGAACCACACACACTCCTTATCATCACAACCACCAGCAGATCACACACACTTATCATCACAAACACATTGTTATTATGAAGATGTTGAATCATGAAGCTTTTCCGTGTACGTGTGGACGTGGAGACGTGGTTCTTCGACAATCGTGGCAAGATGATACCTTTGGTAGACAGTACTATGCTTGTCTACGTTCAAAGGTGCAACCTTCAGTTTCATATGGATGCGGATTTTTTTTATGAAAAGACGAACGAGTCAGACTACTTGTCAATTCTCTTGGAGGTTCAATGAGCTTTTCTCCTCCAAGCTCTTCTTCAAGACCTTCAACGAGCTTTTCTCCTCAAAGCTCTTCTTTGAGACCTTCAAGGACTCCAATTTCTTCTCCAAGCTCTTCAACGTGTGCAAACAGTGTGCGCTTGAATGGAATGATAATGGTACTTGAGAGTAGAGTAGAGTTGTACAAAAATTGCGATAGGCACACAATGGATTCAGCTGCACTACTTCACGACCTTTACGATGACATGGGGAACCTTAGTTTGAACTAGTTTGTGATGTGTTTTTTCCGTGTTTACGAGTCTAATATCGTAGTAATATCCATGTTTAATTAAGCGCGTGTTTAAGTGTCCGTGACGAATAAAATTATGTTTAGGAGTGTTTGTCTGTAAGTCTCCCATGTGATATTACAAAAGGTTTTATGTAATATTTGGAATAAATAAATATTTGTTTTATAAATGTCTCATTTTTATTATATAAACGTCGCAACTGTCCGTAAAGTCTAATGACTTTAAGTCCCCGTATCGAATAAAATGTATCGTTAGACGTTTTGTTTGTATCTTCTAACATAAAAGTTACATAAGTTATATATAAGTATAATAATAATAATAATAATAATTCAAAATTTATTTTAATAATTATGAAAAAATATTTTAAATATATACATATATTAATATTTTAAAAGGATTCAGACTAAAAGAAAATTTTAAAAATATATTTAATAATTTAGGGTCGAAATTTCGACCCTAAATATAAACCGCGAATTTTTTAAATTTTTCGTGAAAATTTTTGGTGTGACATTTTAAATTTTTCGTGAAGATTTTTTAAAATTCTAAATTTAGGGTCGAAATTTCGACCCTAAAATATTAACTTTAAAAATAAATTTTTTAAAAATTATTTTTAATTATTAAAAATATATTATATATTACATAAATTAAAATTATTGAAAATTTTAAATTTAGGGTGGAAATTTCGACCATAAATATTTGGATCCCACCATCTTTTTGACCAGCCCTTTTGGGTTGAAAAATTGTGGGCCCCCCCTTAATTTAGGGTCGAAATTTTTGACCCTAAAAATCGCCCGACCTTAAACCACCATTTTGTTGTAGTGTTATTGGAAAGAAGCCTTAATAACTAGTATTGCAATACAATGCTAATAATATTGAAACTGCTATTAAGTTAAAAAAAATCTAAAGCTTAAAAGACACAATTACATAGCAAGGATGGGAGCTCCTTTTATACACTCTTTATTTCATTCAATTCTGTCACTCCATCTTATGCGGGACAAAGGAGTATATATCATGTTAAATTTAAGCTTGAAAGATTTTTTTTTGGGTTTTACCATTCTAGATTTGTATATTTCTCATAGAGCATTGCTATTTCTTCCTACTATATGTGCCTACATTTCTTCCTACCCACACTAAATTTTAACATGTGTCATGCACTAATTCTCTCTCCTAATTTAAATCATTGATCAATCCACTTGTCATTATCATACAAGTAGGCATACAAAGTAGGAATATATATCATTTTTGTTTCTTTCTCATATCAACCATTCAATTAGTAGCAACACTAATATGCTACAGTAAATAGGATACACATTTTTGTTGAAACAGCCCTTATGACCTACCCAATCATTTTTGTAGTTAGGTCGAGTGGACCAACTCACTCATCATTCTTAGCTGTTCAGTTAGAGTCCAAAGTTGTATTTCCACAACTATCCATGTTTATAACAGAGGCGGATCAAGAGGTGTAAAAGTGGTGTTGTCACATCGGACCTTAATTTGAAAAGATGTCATATTTTTTAATATTATATATAAATTTGTTATATATTAAACATGTATGAGTTATGTAGTCTAAATCTACATGCATTTCTGTTTAATTAGAAGTGTAATCAGACCTCTTTATCGTTATTGCTTAAGGTCACCAAAAACAATGAGCCGGTACTGGATAGTAATAATCTTATATATCAGCACTTGCACTTGTATTATTCTGTTTTTTTACATCTAAGAAATCACTATAAATTAGAAAATAGAAAATAGTACATTACTATACATTATGAAATTTGAATCTAACTTTTGTAAAGAGAGATGTAGTTGTTGCAACTGATAGAAGTATTTCATTATTATGGAATATTATTGGCCCATTAGACTTTTGTAACTACCTTTATTTTTATACAAAGTATGCTTAATATAAATACCTTTTCATAAATATGACTCATGTCATCCTACAAAAATATAGTTTGCAACTCCTTTTTTTCATATCAGTTTACACATACATATCAGTTCTAGACTTCTAGGGTATCCAAATATACAAACAGACGTTTAAGCAATGGTCAACTCATCCTTGGAACCATTTTCCGCGGGTCGAAATTGTTGTTTCTGCTTGCCTATTCGGTGGCAGAAAGTTCCGTCAGCCGAGAAAGATGAATAACAGTCAAATGGAACGTTGTGGTCACCAGGAATAGTCACCTTGAAGAAGATTCGAGAGTGGTCAGAGATTGTTGCTGGGCCAAAATGGAAGACATTTATACGACGTTTTAATCGTGACAAAAGCTTTGCTCGACAACCTTCTAAGTACCAGTTGACAAGCTTAGTTATGAACTGAATTTTGATCAAGTACCTTTGCAGAATGGTGATCCGGAGACTGAGAATGAGTTCATAACTTCTCATCAAGATACGTTTTACCTGCAGCAATGGTTTCGGTTAATGGAAAAACATCTGCGGATCAAAGGAAGGATGCAGTTGATTCGAGTTTTGTGTGATTTTTGCTAGTTGATTGATTCATTGTACTTAGCATTATAATTCGAATTTATCATGAAAAGAGAAATGTAGTTGTTGTAACTGATAGAAGTATTTCATAATTATGGTTCATCTCGCCCTACAAAACATACAGTTTGCAACTCCTTTTTGCATATCAGTTTACACATACATATCAGTTCTAGACTAGTTAACCAAATATACAAACACAAGTTTATGCAATGGTGAACTCATCCTTGGAATCATTTTCCGCGGGTCGAAATTGTTGTTTCTCCTTACCAATCCGGTGGCAGAAAGTTCCATCATCCGAGAAGGATGAACAACAGTCAAATGAAACGTTGTGGTCACGAGGAATAGCCACCTTGAAGAAGATTAAAGAATATGGCCAGAGATTGTTGCTGGGCCAAAATGGAAGACATTTATACGACGTTTTAATCATGACAAAAGCTTTGCTAGACAACCTTCTAAGTACCAGTATGACCAGCTTAGTTATGAGCTGAATTTTGATCAAGGACCTTTGCAAAATGGCGATTCGGAGACTGAGAATGAGTACTTAGTACCTAACTTCATCAACATACGTTTTACCTGTGGCGATGATTCCTAATACAAAAACATCGGTGGATCAAAGGAAGGATGCAGTTGATTCGAGTTTTGTGTGATTTTTGCTACTTGATTGATTCACTGTACTTAGCATTAGAATTCAATGTTATCGTGAGATGTGGCACTCAAGTTGTATCAATTTGTTAGCTATGCCTTTTTTGTTATTTATTTTAAATATCTGTATGAGCTCACTCAAGTTCAGCTTGTTTTAGAGCTGTGAAACCAAATATGTTGCACAGTATAAAAGGAGTCACTAAATCAAATTCACTCAGTGGGTTCAACTGAGTAATGGGTTAAAACGAGTTATATTTTTAGTACGGGTCAGGTTAAGACTATTACCATCTCATGGTGTAAACATGAAATTTCAATGGTACGGGTACTAAATACCATGTAACAAGTGTATCATCAAAATACGGTAACGGACCTTAATGAGAATTAAAAGCTTTAATATGGTACTACATACTCTATGGGTGAAATGGATTCTTGTAGAAAAGCTTAAAGGGAGGAATCTAGGGGATGTGCAAATGCTTCTTATTATAAAGCAACTTGAATCGCTTGTGGTGCAGTATCAAACATTCCAACAGTGGCAACTTTTGCTGCTCAAGAAAAGATAGTCAAATCTTTTGATGAATCTCTATCGAGCCAAAAGCAACGTCTGTTAAGAGATCACAAATCACCTGTATAGCGTTAGGGTTTTCTCAAGTTGCAATGTATGTATCATGTACAACAATTCTGTTCTACGGGGCTTACCTTGTGAAACCAGGCCACGCTCGGTTCGGGGATGTGTACAAGATCTTCTTGATTCTTGTTTTGAGCTCGTTTTCAGTTGGTCAACTAGCGGGCCTTGCTCCTGACACCTCCACGGCATCTACTGCAATTCCGGCTGTTATTCTGAACATGAGGGATAGGTATAAAGAGAACATCAAGTATGTCGTTGGGAATGGTAAAAACACCTCAGTACGATATGATAACTGTGTTAGTTTGTAGGATACAAACTTGCTGATGAATAATAAAAAACAGAAAAATATGTGTCTAATCTGCTTTTGTTTTATTGCTATGAATTGAATTGTTTACAATTGAAGAATTCCTATCTACATATACATGTTCAAATGTTGCCAATCTAGCAGACACAACGTTTCAATGAAAAGTAAAAGACATAACCTATTCTAATTGTTGTAACCCTAAGTAATTACTGTCGGTTTCTATCTAGTGGGTTTGTTGGCCTGCGACCCAAACCAGAAAGTGTACAGGCTTTAATGTTTCTGGCCTTGTTTTCTTCTTCCTTTCTGATACATCGAATTGCAGCCTTATAAGATTAATTAGATTTAATCTCCAACATTCCCCCTTAATCTAATTAATCTTTCCTTTCTTTCAATCGGTTTCTTCTAAACATGTAGCCATCAGTAATGTTGGTTCTAAATCTTCTTCCACCAGATTTGACATTTCTTGTCTACGGTTTGGTTTTGGGCAGTCTCTTGCATAGTGACCAAACTCATGACAGTTATAACATTCCACTCCTTTAATGTCTCTTCTATGGTGGTTTTGATCTCCAGAATTTCTTTTCCTCGTGTCATAGTTATCTTCATTCTTACTATCTCTTGTGAATCTTCCTCGGTCTCTTCATTGTGTCGAATTATCATTCCTTCGTCTATCGTTCATGTCGTTGCGTTCATGATTTCTGTAGTTCCCTTGGCGTGTGAGTAGCAACTTATCGCTAGTATCTTCTTGGCTTCCTTTTCTGGTCTTAATCCTTTCTTCATTGGTCTTAAGTTTTCTAATAATCTCCTCTAGTTTTACGGTCTTAAAATCTACAATCATTTCTATGGTTGCTACTATTGGGAGAAACTTATCTGGTACTGCATTAAGTACCTTCCTTACTTTCGTTTGTTCATCAAATGTTAATCCACATGTAGCAGCCTTTGTTATAATACCCATCATCTTCCCGGCGAATGTATTTATAGATTCATCTTCCTTAATCACAAGTCTCTCAAATTCTGATTTAAGTTGTTGCGAGTGTGCTTGTTGTACATCTTCTGTCCCAATAAATCTGGATTTTAGAGAATCCCAAATTTGTTTCGCCGTTTCACATCCCGCAACTTGCATTAGTAAATCTTCTGGTAACCCTTGAAATAGATATGCTGATGCCGAACTATCCTTTTTTATATCAATTTCTTTCGATGTGCTCGTTCCTTCTATCAAATCCATACTCCATTTGCCATCAATATTTTTTTCATTCTTAATGCCCATAGTGTGTAGTTTGTGTTGTTTAACACTGGACATTGATATGTCTGTGTGGTATAAACAACCTTTTCGTTTTTGTCACTTGTCATATCTTTCAATTTGGTTGTCTTCTAAAACCAATATAATCCTAATCGCAATCAAACTAAAACCTCTCTGTCTAATAGTAATATGGAAGTATAAAACCTGGGTATCCTTTTTGTTTGCTTTCCTTTCTCTAACCCCAAATAAAAACGCTTCTGTCTTCCTTTTCCTTCTTCTTTTTTCTTTTCTAGCGTTCTTCCTCTTTCTTTCTTCTTTCAAATCTTTCTTGTCGTTTTTTTTTCTTCTGAATCTATCTCCTTTTTTTTAATTGATTCCTTGAATCAATTGGTTTTCTCTCTTTCTTTGAAAGATTCCCTGAATCGTTTTCTATCTTTTCTGAATCTATTCTTTTAATTGATTCCCTGAATCAATTGTTCTTTCTCCTTTCTGGAATGATTCCCTGAATCACTGCTCTCCCTCTTTTTTCTGGAACGATTCCCTGAATCGTTGGTTTCCGTTCTTGGAACGATTCCCTGAATCGTTGTCTGTATTTTCTTTTGTTCTTGCCCTTGGATCGTTGTAGCTCTGATGCCAATTGTTAGTTTGTAGAATACAAACTTGCTGATGAATAATAAAAAACAGAAAAATATGTGTCTAATCTGCTTTTGTTTTATTGCTATGAATTGAATTGTTTACAATTGAAGAATTCCTATCTATATATACATGTTCAAACGTTGCCAATCTAACAGACACAACGTTTCAATGAAAAGTAAAAGACATAACCTATTCTAATCGTTGTAACCCTAAGTAATTACTGTCGGTTTCTATCTAGTGGGTTTGTTGGCCTGCGGCCCAAACCAGAAAGTGTACAGGCTTTAATGTTTCTGGCCTTGTTTTCTTCTTCCTTCCTGATACATCGAATTGCAGCCTTATAAGATTAATTAGATTTAATCTCCAACAATAACTGGCATCGATTTGGTCCATTAGATAATGTGATTACAAAAAGGGATGTTTATGATGCTAGAATGTCAGATAAATGCACTGTGTTTGAAGCTCTAAAAGAGGGTGTTTGGGTTTGGCCAGACGAATGGTTTATCAAATACCCAATTCTTAACAACTATGGTATTCCAGCCATGAATGAGGCAATTCAGGATGGTACTGGGTCGAGGGACAGAAGTGGGAAATTGGTTGATTTTTCGACAAAGAAAGTTTGGATTGATTATGTTCATGAATGACAGAAGGTTGACCCGAAGGATACGGTTTGGTATATGCTCAATGCATACCCAAACATGCCTTTTATCCTTTGGATGGCAGTGCAAAGGCAGTTGCTGACACAAGATAGAATGCTGAAATGGAGATCAGACGATGAGCTATAAAATGCTCACTATGTTATGAAAAGCATAGACTCACATAACCATCTGTTTTTCACTTGTGCCGTGTGGAAGAAAAGGCAGTCTAAATTGTACAAGAAATTCCCTGTGATATGGCAAGATATGATCACTGAGGTATCTCAGTTGAGGAATACTAAGAACATATGGTATATAATAAGTAAATTGGTTTGTGGAGCTTCCGTGTATTACATTTGGAATGAAACGAACACAAGACTGTTTGGTACCAACAAAAGGATTGAAGATAGTTTATGCAGTGAAATTGAAGCAACTGTTAGACTAAAGTTGACGAGCCTAAGTGTAAAAGAATCAAGTGCAGTCAGGAATGTGGAAGCAAAGTCGAAGATTAAGCTGCAAAGAATGTTTGCATCAATTCAGATTAGTATATGATTTTAGAATGCTATGGGATTGTAGTATAACTTAATATGTAATCTGTTTTGAACAGAAAAGTTCTGGCTTAAACTTGTAAAATGTCTACAAGATTGCTCAGGCTTGTACCTTAATGAAACTAAGATTGCAAACATTGTAGATCACAAACATGTAAATAATGTAATGCGGCATTCCAGAAAACGTAGGATTCAGTATTTGCAAATATGAAATCACCGATGTAGAATAAACTAACAACGCAAAGTTGAAATAAAGCATTAAGAAACCTAAAACTTTTATTTTCTTCTAGAAAAAAGTTTTGATAATTTTAGTATTGCCATAAGAAGTTATAAATTTATTATTTATAAATTTAAAACCGCCCATAACAATACTAATAATATTAAAACTGCTATTGAGTAAAAAAATCTAAAGGTCAAAACGCCTTTGCACAAAGTCACAAACCAACCAAGTTTGCAAAATCTAAAGCTTAAAAGACACAATTACATAGAAGGATGGGACCTCCTTTTATACACTCTTTATTTCATTCATTTCTGTCACCCCATCGATGTGGGACAAAGGAGTATATCATGTTCAAGTTAAACTTTGAAATAATTTTGTTGGTTTTAACCACCTTCCACGATGTAAACCAACGCTCATATGAAGTAAAAGGAGGAAAAGAGATCTCACACCATTTACGAACAAACATCCAAATGTCCTTAGCAATATCACATTAAAAGAAAATATGATTAGAAGATTCAATCTTACCATTTCAAGAGGGGCAAGATATAGCCTGAATGTCAATACCGCAAGAAGAAAGATTCAACCTATGAGGCAAACGATCCAAAAAAAAATATGATTAGAAGATTCGACGTTACCATTGTAAGAGGGGCAAGATATAGACTAAATGTCAATACCGCAAGAAGAAAGATTCAACCTATGAGGCAAACGATCCAAAATCAATCTCCAAATGAAAATATTGATCTTTTGAGGAATGTTTTTGTCCCAAAAAGTCGAAGGTGTCATAGAAGGAAGCGTCTTCGAATCAATAATGCATCGAGCATCCTTCACAACTATGTATGATAGTAACAGAGGCGCGGCTCAAGACGCGTACAAACTCACTCATCATTTTGTTGTTAGGTCGATTGGACCAACTCACTCATCATTCTTAGCTGTCTAGTTACAGTCCAGAACTGTATTTCCAAAACTATGTATGATAGTAACAGAGGCGGCTCAAGGCGCGTAGAAATAGTGCGAAAGTCGCATCGGGCTTCTACTTGAAAGGGGTCATATTTTGTTTAGTATTATTATTTATAAATTTGTTATATAGTAAACATGTATTAAGTTATGTAATCCAAGTTTACATGCAATTTTTGTTTAATTTGGAAGTGTAATGAGGCCTCTTTATCGTTATTGCTTAAGGTCATCGAAACAATGAGCCGGCCTGAATAGTAATAATCTTATTTATGAGTACGAGAACTTGTATTATTCTGTTTTTTTGGGACATCTAAGAAATCACTATAAATTTGAAAATAGAAAATAGTACATTACTACACATTATGAAATTTGAATCTAACTTTTGTAAAGAGAATTGGAGTTGTTGCAACTGATAGAAGTATTTCATAATTATGGAATATTGGCCCATTAGACTTTTCTAACTACCTATTTTTTTATACAAAGTATGCTTATTATAAAAGTATCCTACAAAACATAGTTTTGCAACTTCTTGGTGTATCAAAATATACAAACACAAGTTTATGCAATGGTGAACTCATCCTTGGAATCATTTTCGGCGGGTCGAAATTGTTGTTTCTGCTTACCAATCCGGTGGCAGAAAGTTCCATCATCCGAGAAGAATGAACAACAGTCAAATGGAATGTTGTGGTCACGAGGAATAGCCGCCTTGAAGAAGATTAGAGAATGGTCAGAGATTGTTGCTGGGCCAAAATGGAAGACATTTATACGACGTTTTAATCGTGACAAAAGCTTTGCTAGACAACCTTCTAAGTACCAGTATGACCAGCTTAGTTATGAACTGAATTTCTATCAAGGACCTTTGCAAAATGGTGATCCGGAGACTGAGAATGAGTACTTAGTTCGTAACTTCTCATCAAGATACGTTTTACCTGTGGAGATGATTATAATGCAAAAACATCGGTGGATCAAAGGAAGGATGCAGTTGATTCGAGTTTTGTGTGATTTTTCCTACTTGATTGATTCATTGTATTTATCCTTAGAATTCTATTTTATCGTGAGATGTGGTACTCAAGTTGTATCAATTTGTTAGCTTCATACCTTTTTTGTTACAGTATTTATTTTAAAAATCTCTACGAGCTCACTCAAGTTCAGCTTGTTTTAGAACTATGAAACCAAATATGTTGCACAGTATGAAAGGAGTAACTGAGTAATGGGTCAAAACGAGTAATTTCTTTAGTACGGGTCAGGTTAAGACTATTACCATTTCATGGTCTAAAACAAGTAATTCTAATGGTACGAGTACTAAATACCATGTAACAAGTGCATCATCAAAATATGGTAATTTTTTCGGACCTTAATGAGAATTAAACCAAGGGTAAAAATAAGTGTTAAGTTGAGAGAGAGTCATATTGTGCAGGCAAAAACACTAGTTACAACAACTAAAAGACATAAATGGATTGAGATCCTTTTGTTAAAACAATTTTGGAATGTGGAAGCTAAGAAGGATACTCGATGGGTGAAATGGATTCATGTCGAAAAGCTTAAAGGGGGGAATCTATGGCACGGGCAATCTGAGAGCAATTGCGATCGTGAAGCCTATTCTGAACATGAGGGATAGGTATAAAGAGAACATCAAGTATGTTGTTGGGAATGGTAAGTACACCTCAGTATGGTATGAAAATTGGCATCAATCGTGTCCATTAAATAATGTGATTACATACAAAAAGGGATGTTTATGATGCTAGAATGTCAGATAAATGCACTGTGTTTGAAGCTATTAAAGAGGGTGTTTGGGTTCGGCCAGACCAATGGTTTATCAAATACCCAATTCTTAACAACTATTGTATTCCAGCCATGAATGAGGCAATTCAGGATGGTACCGAGTCGAGGGACAGAAGTGGGAAGTTGGTTGATTTTTCGATAAAGAAAGTTTGGAGTGATTATATTAATGAAGGACGACAGAAGGTTGACTGGAAGGATATGGTTTGGTATGCTCAATGCATACCCAAACATGCCTTTATTCTTTCGATGGCTGCGCAAAGGAAGTTGCTGACACAAGATAGAATGCTGATATGGAAATCAGATGATGACCTAAAATGCTCACTATGTGATGAAAGAATAGACTCACATAACCATATGTTTTTCACTTGTAAGTACTCTAATGCTGTGCGGAAGAAAATGCATTCTAAATTGTACAAGATATTCCCTACGATATGGCAAGATGTGATCACTGAGGTATCTCAGTTGCGGAATACTAAGAACGTGTATAATAAGTAAATTGGTTTGTGGAGCTTCTGTGTATTGCATTTGGAACGAAAGGAACACAAGGCTGTTTGGTACCAACAAGAGGAGTGAAGATAGTTTATGCAGTGAAATTGAAGCAACTATTAGACCAAAGTTGACGAGCCTAAGTTTAAAAGAATCAAGTGCAGTCAGGAATATGGAAACAAAGTGGAAGATTAAGCTGCAAAGAGCTCAAGTTATAAAGTAGTATAAGTGTTTGGATTAATTCAGATTAGTATATGATTTTTGAATGCTACGGGATTGTAGTATAGCTTAATATGTAATTTGTTTTGTCTGAACAGAAAAGTCCTGGCTTAATCTTGTAGGCATGTCTACAAGGTTGCTCAGGCTTGTACGTTAATGATTGTATTCAATATAAAGTTCACATTTAGGGAAAAAAAAGGCATAAAACACAAACATTTCAAACAGAAAATAAGGGACTGAGATTGCAAACACTGTAAATCCTAACCAAACATGAAAACAATGTAAAGCGGCATTCCAGAAAACGTAGGATTCAGTATCGCAAATATGAAATCACTTAAGTAGAATATACTAACGGCGATACCTAAAACTTTTGAAGTTGAAATAAAGCCTTAAGATACCTTGCTCAAATACACACTTGAACGCTTTCTTTCGTGAAAGCTCCCACTCATTGTTAACAATCTTAAACGCAATATCCTGATAAGGCGGTCCTCCATGAAACCGAATGATACATGTTTCAACACTATCACCATCTTTTTCTATTGTATAACTCGGAGGTTTATTTCCATCTATAAGATCCGGGTAGAATACATCAAATTTGTACCCGGTGACCATCTTTGGGGGCGGATTTTCTTTATCATAATGAATTCGATTATAGCCATTCCAACTGTATCCTGTATACACTTGGTTGATATACTTTGGTATTCTAACACCGGAATCATTACATTCGCTAAAAAGAGGCTGAAGATTGTCCATATCCATATTTTCATCGACATTTTCTTTGATATGTTCTTCATGTGATTCTTCAATCCTGGTTCGACATTCGGCTTGCTTAGCATGAAACTCTTTAAATTTACGTTCCCATTGATCATACTCAGCTCGAGCTCGTTCTTTAGCGAGCAACTCCATCTCCTCGCCATGCTTTCTTTTCTCGACCGCTCGTTCTTCCCTACTTTTCTTGAGTTTCTCATATTCGATCATTCTCTCCTTTCGTTTCATCTTTTCGGCTTTAGCTGAAAACACGTATCAAGAGGTACTCCATGAGCCACTGCTTGCTGGATTTTCATCTTCCAAACAAACTGGTTCGAGTCATTCAACTCGTTCTTTGCTGCTTTCATTGCCTTTTTAATAGCTTTCTTGACTACATACTGCACTATCTTTTTGTCACTAATGTTGTCGATGCAACTGCGCTTGGTTATCATGAAACTCGATCGAGGTCTAGCGTTTGGTTGGGTACGAGGTACGAATGAATAATTCAACCTAAGCCTAGTATTTATAGAGAAAGTATTGGGGAACCGATATACCCGTTTACTTTTTCGTATTTGGGCTAAAAAAATAGCCCAGTATCAAAGTCGTATCTTGCTTCTATATATATAGTACTAGTATATAATAATAATAACACGTTCGACTGTAAAAGTTTATTCTGTAAAGCAACGAGAAGCTAAGGAAGCTGTGTTGTTAGCTGCCAACCGCCACCATTAACATGGTGAAAGGAAATCGAAACAAGCCATCGGTAGATCGAATAAGTTCGTTACCAGATTCCTTACTTGTTGAAATCATCTCTCTTTCATCCCCTGATACAAAACGAGCCATTAGAACAGGAATACTCTCAAAACAATGGCGACATCTTTGGCCTCAAGTTCGTGATATCATTATTGAACATGAATCTTTGCATGTTTCCTCCCAAATCTTTTCGTCCATCCAAAGAATTATAAGTAAATCGGACAACCTCAACAAATTCAAATTGCATGCCCATTACACCAATGAGGCTAAATCTAAAGTCAACAAGTGTATCTGTAATGCTATTGATCATAACGTTCAAGAGGTTGATATAAATTTCACTTTGAATCCAGTTGGTTCTTCGGAACGGTTTGTTTTACCTGAGTTTTTTTTCATCAGTTCAAGTTTTATTCATCTCAAATTGTCTGGCTGCACACTTGGACAAGTTGGTATTATTACTTGGAAAAACCTCAAGACTTTGAGCATAAATGCTTATTTAAACGAAGATATGATTGCAAATATTTTATCCGGAAGTCCTCTCTTGGAAACTTTGGAGCTGGATCGTTGCTATGGTTTTAAGCGGATTGATGTTACCAACAAAAGTGTTAAGAACTTGGTGCTCAGTTGGATTGGGAACTTGGTGCTAAGTTGGATTGGGAACTCAGAAGATGTGGTCGAAATCAATGCTCCTTATATTTTGTCACTAGCAATCAAAGGACATTTGGTATTGGAGGATCTTGCGTTGCTAAATGTGTCTTCTGTAATCAAAGCTGAGCTAGACTATTTCAGAATTCTACCTAGTCATTGGCCTGAGGAATTGCATGAAGAGATGCTCAAAGGATTAATACTAAGCCTTGGCCATGTCAAGGAGGTTATAATTGGGGAATCATGTTCACAGGTACGACTTTCTTTTTATTTGGCAATTTGTGTCTTACTAGCTGTTTGGATATGTGTTTTAGATGTGATTAGTGTGACTTGTAAGAATAGAAACAATTTTTCTCGAGGGGTATGATTATATCATTGTGACTTGATAACAATCAATTCATAGAGGTGTTGAACCATTCTAATTTTCGTTACCTTTCCTTTCTCTTTGTTGGCAGGCTCTCAACTGTTTAAAAGTTAACGGTTTCATATATCCATCGAACTTGAAGGTTTTTGGTGAGGTTGATTCAAGTTGAAGCGGAGACTAAAAAGAACTATTACTTGATCATGGTTCTAAAGGTGATGAAGTTAGTTGATTGATAGCACTTTAGTTCTTGCTTAAATTTGTTACTCCATAGTGACTCTGATTTTAACTATCTATTAAGAATCCTGGTCACAAGCTTATTAGCTATTGGCGCTAAAGTTGTCTAGTGCCATCTTATCTTTCATCTTAAATTTTTTGCTTAGAGCTTATGATTATCCTTCTATGATGCTGGTTTATCATATGTCATGTGCTTGTGTGAACTTTGTTAGGCTTGGTTGTGGTTATGTACCTCAAGATGAGAGTATCTCTTGAACTTACAATATAGGTTAGATTAACTTGCACCTTGTACTTTTTCAACATACGGGTATAGGTTAGTATGTGATGCTTGGTTGTGAACCTTCTTCTTTTTTCACTCACAGATCTTGCTTTTTTAGTGGTTTTGTTTGTATCCCTACTCTAGTGGAATAGTTGTGGTGTATGGGTTGAAGTGACGAACTAAATGACATTTTGATCCAACATTTTTGTAATTTGTAGTTCAACTTTCTCGACACTTTTTGGCATTGGAATTCTAGTGCTTATACTATATACTGTTTAAAGTGGTTACATGTTTTTATGAAGCGAATAAGTGTTGACTAAGTGCCTGAGTAGGAATTGCAGTTAGTTTGATTAAGAATGTAGTATTCTGTGAAGGAATAATGGAGTAAATGACCTTATGTTGTTCTTTTCTCACAAGAGTGGTATTATTGGTTCTTGATTCGCCGTATTTGGGCATCATCACATGGACTATCACTACGGACCATGTTTGTGCTGGTTTAAGTGGTTACATGTTTGTAAAAAGCACGAATAAATATTGACTAAGATGCAATGCAACATAGTAGTTAGTTTGACTCTTAAAAGTCGATGGTAAAGAATAGTAAATCATAAGTTATTTCTACCTTCTCTTGAGTTACCACTATGGTAGTTTTCTCCATTCTATGTTCAAGCTCCATATGATAATCCTTACTAGCTGCTCCTCAAACGCATGCCCATAGTTTTGAAATTGTCAGGGACGTTCTAGTGATTAGTCATTAGTTACTCTCAGTTTCATCCTTCTGGGGGTCTGGTTTATCATAGATGGTCTTCTGTGAACCATGTTAATGATGGAGCCAAATGGTCATGTTAGTAATGGAGCCAAACGGTCTGGTCCGCTTGAAAAATGTAAGTAAATATAAGGGTCTTGTTAAACTTGGGTGGCTCAGGTTGGGCCACAAACAGTCATATTAGTGGAATCGTGTGCATGGAACATACATAAAAATGTTGTTGATTATAGTATTCTGGTTGATATTCATTAAACAGCTTGTTTACATGACAAGGAGCATTATTGCCCGCTGCATACATGTATGACACCGGCCTAAGAAAAATGAAACATTATATATTACATTGAAGTGTGGAATGCTATGTGATTTGTTTGAGCTTCATATGTTCGTTTCCAAAGGAATCTCCTTTTCCGTTCCTTAATTAGTTGAAGGAGAGCTTTGTTATGTTCCATTTCCTGTCTTTTGTCCTCTACTCGATTGCAACTGATGGCACTGATAGTGAAGAAGTCACCTATAGTACTTAAAGTAGCAGATGAGTAGAAGATTCAATTTCAAAGTAAAAGGGATAAGAAGGTATGTGACACATGTTTGTATGGTAAAGGAAGGAGTATTTGGTGGTATAAGGTGGAGCGTGTGCTGGCTAGGAGCACGATGATGATTCTATTCTAGCTTTCAAAGCCATTATGCGAGGTTGAGGTGTACTACAGTATGGTTTTGGGAGTCTAGTTTTAGTAAAGGAAATGCAGTCCTCAGTTTTCCTAAGTTATTCAGGCATTTGTAGGAGTTGTGCCTTCCTTGGTGTGCATATCTTTAAAAAGGAAATGTAGCTTCTACTTTGTGTGATTGTCATCAGATGAGGTCTCTTACTAATCCACGGGGGTTAGAACCCACCGTCACACCGATTCAAACTAGGTAAAGCCCTCCCTTTTGCAGGAGGTTGGCTTGGCGAATTCAGAGTTGTTACCTAGTGATGGTTTTGTTTCTGTTTCGGTGTACAACTATGGTGGGGCGGGTCGGAGATGTCATTCCCCGCTTTCTGCCCCAAACCCGATTAAAATCCACATTGGGACACAAGCCCTTTGATCGAAGTATTAACACAATATTATCATCCCAAATCCAAGCAGATAAAACTAGTATATTACTACAATAAGAACCTAGTTATTTCATTCATAACAATAATAAGATGGCAACATATGATGTCTCGATGTACATTCATACCATCACTAATCAAGTGTCAAACAAACTTGATTCAGCTAGCTACAGCATCAAGTTTCGTTTTAATTCATCATAATACATTACAGATTAGGATCATTAGACATTAGTGCTAACATTATTTTCACACGCTACCAGGCTTCATATTGACATCTTTCGGCCATTAATTGACTTAATCTCCAAGAGAATATGACCAACAATCCACGGAAACCCCAAGCACATAACTTTTCCACTACAGTAATCTCCATGGTATGTCACATGATACCAGGCTGATGCCAACTTCTGGTAATCTCCCTCCTTGCATCCACCTTCAAACCACCCTTTTGCTTCCCTGTGCAAACTCTTAACCGCCACCAATATCCTATCTTTCGTCTCACCATACCTCCTGTTATCCCGCTGTAAATAAGATGACTTATTCCTTATATTACCCGTTAAAATCTCATCCTCGGTTTCAGCTTCGTAATAGTTCATTAAGTCCGTTAGACTATCCAAATACATCTCTTTGTGTTCCAATGCTAACTCGATAAAGTCCTTAAAGCCATTGACTTCAAGATCTTGATCATAAGAATCTATGACAGCTTTAGTAGAGTAAGCTGAAGCTGCCTTGACTAGATGCACGGATTCTTTAGTGGCTCGATAAAGTTTCCCGAGCGGTCCTTGGGAGATATACATGGGTCGGTCCCACCTAGCCATGAAATCAGGAAATTCTCGTGGTCTTAAAGTCCTGGGCATTTCAGCTGGAGCACCAGTTTTGGCAAAATCGACTGCCATGGAGTGAAGTGTAGCTAACTGAAGACACTTTGAACTGAGTGCTTTTTCCGGTTCACGATCCGCATGAACCAAGTGTGCGTTTGAGATCGCACCAAGCGTATCGCTTGTCATGTAATCCACAAAAAACTTCGCGATTTCCTGCATGATTCAATTTCAGTATAGAGATTTTAACCATCGAGTATATTATATATTACTCTCGAGTACTTGGCTTACCTCTAATGTAACATTGTGATCCATTATGCGTGGTCTTCGACCAGTGTAGTCCATTGGAGTGACAGTTCGAGGTGGGATTAATGACTCGTCCCAGCTTACAAAATATAGATCACCATCAAGATCACCACCCGAGCATTCATTTGGATGAGGCCTGGGAAGAACCCACATGTTAAATAAGATAGAAGCACAAAAAATGTTGCAATAAAACAAAATATTTTAAAGTTTATTACCGTTCTCCCCTTTGAGGAAACACAACACAATCTTTATAGTCTTTTTCGTCTAATGCAAACTCATAAACAGCATCAAGCACTCTCACGTCTCCCGGATGAAGACACGGGTTTTTTGTAACAACCACTTTCCCCATCACCACCGATGTCTTCTCATCCATCATTTTAAAGTACTTCCGTTCACGAGACTGTAACTCTTTCTTAGTCAGCGTGATTCTGACGTAAACCTGACCATATTCCAAAATCCCACATTCATCCAAGCACCCAACAAGAATCCGACCCTTCGGGACAAAAAGCCGACATCTAGTTCTGAGATCAACAAGTAAATTATCATGATGTGATAAAAGCATCATCGAGAGATACGGTTCCCGATTCGGTTCGTAACCTTGGAGCAACATCTTTACAAGAATGTCTTTAACATCGTAAGATCCTAAACCATCCAACACCATGAGTGCATCTTCCTTATCATACAACATCGCATTTAAAACCTGAAGCTGTGTGTCTTGTAAAGCTAAAAAGGCTTCGTCTTTGACTCCTAATGTTGTCATTAGAGTAACAATTTCACGGTTTAAGTAACACGATTGGGACTCGCTATGCTTTGTGACATTGAGCATTCGGTTTTTTGACTCAAATTTCTTCATGCTTTTACGTAAAGATAGTTTCTTGAAGGAGTTCCGGTCAACTGCAATGACACCTTTATAACCACCATATCGAATCTGAAAAGCTGAAGGGATATGTTTCAATCCGTATTTTGCAGCAACTTCTTTAGCAAAAGAAAGCGAGATTTTACCAATACCATCTGAAAAGCAATAGTCAACACCATCGGTTTTAACTTCAATGTCGGGAATAGTCTCGACATGATGAGGTAATACTTCGATTGTTTGTTTAGAAGTGCTAAACATTTGACCCATTCTTGCAGCACATTTCGATACACTGCGGATATCACTAAAACATCCCATCCAGTTCCTTATACTTTCAGCTGTCACGTGCTCATTCGAAGCAAACATCCAAACAGAGTTTGACCGCAGTTGACTTGCAGAAAACGCTAAAAATTCAAACTTTTTCCACCCAATACGAACCCCATTTTTCATAACATCGAGTGTCCGGTCGTATACCTTGGTTTTGTGAGGCTTTGAGAAGATCCCTTGTTGAAGACTCATTGAAATAACGTTGGGTTGAAGCTTACCCCAATCTTCATCAACAAACGTCACTCTTAGAAAATCCGAAGCATATTCAGAATAATGCTTCACTATGTAATTGGAGGACTCAAGTTCCGGACCCAAACAGTAAATCTTTGTCGGGGTAATGTAGATCCTATGAATACTCATAATCTTGTTTTGACTCGGTGCTTTGCTATGAGTAATGGACTGCACCTTGACGGGTTTCTTCAGAGTGTTAATTTGATCATTTATAAACGTGATGGGATCGTAACAAGTGATGTGTGATTTATGCATTCTTTTAAAAACCGTCATCACCGAATCTTGATCTTGATTCATTATAAACTCGAGAAGTTCACTGTTTACCGATGCAAGACTTATTTTGTGAGTCTGAACTAACGAATTGAGCTGAAAGAAAATCTCCCACGGCATGTTTAACTCTGGTGGACATTTTACTACCGGTACAATGTCAGAAGACGAATGAAACTCTTTTCCGTCTTTAAGAGTCAAAGTTATTAAATCTTTGATATAGAAAGGTAGACTTGTGAACATGTCTAAGGCTGATGATCCTTCTTTGAATTCCAAACACAATGTAGATGACTGGCCGATTGATTTCACGTTGGAAAAATCTGTCGTTCGAACCCATGTGAACTCACAATCATCCTTGCAGAAATGGTAACGATCTGAGCTGAACCGTGGTGAGACGTTAGGTCCAGATACTCTTTGGTATAGCTTTGGTGCATACTTGAGCTAAAAGGTAAACATGAAACTTGGATTATTAAATTGATACATGAGATCGTTTAGTTATATTATATGGTTTGAACACAAAGTATAAGTTTCAAGCTAAAGCTCAAAGCTTGAAGGGAGTTTGAATGTGTCCATTGCAAGTGATCATTGTTACTTGAAAAATAATCATCATAAACTCAGCTGAATAAATAATTACTAGATAGTCATAATGATCACTTTATTCGCACATCCAAACAGCCCCTTTAATATATTAACATTGATATGAAGCATCAAAATGGCGCATTTTTGTTTATCTACAAACTATATTCTAAGATGATCAATTCAGTTACAAAAAAATCTAATAGGTCAATCACAAGACACATTGTTGGCTTTAAGGGTGTGTGCCGTTACATTCTAAAGCGGCGAAGTGATATGAACCAATCAGTATCAGATAGTAAATAGTACCAAAGAATGCCAGAAGGCATATCTACCCCTTAAAACAACCATATAATTAAATACTTATAAAGTATTCATACACTAGAAACTAATAATCCACAACTCGTGAACACAACAATCAGATAACCACATTCAAAACACAATACCAACACACATAACAAAAATCCAAACTTTACATTCTGAAAGCGGTTTAGTGAAGCGACTTCATTTAATAAGTAGTACGAAAATCATCTACCCCTAGATAATCATATGAT
This sequence comes from Glebionis coronaria, assembly GCA_025667525.1. NCBI lineage: Eukaryota > Viridiplantae > Streptophyta > Magnoliopsida > Asterales > Asteraceae > Glebionis > Glebionis coronaria. The sequence continues at coordinate 631,449,694 of CM046875.1, read as the reverse complement.
CACTTTCAATACATTCGAACACCAGAAACTAATCATCCGCGACTCCTAAACGCAATAATCAGATTACCACTTTGGAAACACAGAACAACCCACATTATAAAAAAAAATCCAAACTTTTACACACAAACAAATAGTGGGCGTTTGGCATTGCTTTTTTTTTTCTTGTGCTTATCTGTTTTTTTAAGTAGAAAAGCAATTTTGCTATCCAAAAACGTTCTGCTTTCGGCTTATTTTTTAGCTCAACAGCAGTTTTTCATAACCATGTAACGAGTTGCTTATTTCACACTACTTAGTACTAAACTAGATTTAGCTTTTACTACCATTTCATACAAAATCTTTAATAAATGCATATGATCGAACATTGTTATCATATTATTCCTTTTTCGAGTATCATTGCATCTTTTACAAAATAAGCAAATCCAAAACTACTTCTAAAAGTACTTATTTTTAAGCAGAAACAATAAGCCATCCCAAACACCCTCAAAAAGTATATATACCTTGTAAAGAAGGGCATTAGGCTCATGACCACTCCCAATGCAGTAGTGGATTTTGGGTATATTTGATATTAAGCTAGAATTAGTTTCTATTATCATATTTTCGACTATTACTCATCTTTTACAAAATAAGCAAATGCAAACACTACATAACAAAGTACTTATTTCTAAGCAGAAGCCGAAAGCCAAAACACCCTCAAAAAGTATATAAATACCTTAAAAAGAAAGGCATTAGGCTCATGACCACTCCAACGCAGTAGTGGGTTTAGGGTATATTTGATATTAAGCTAGAATTACTTTTTACTATCATATTTCAAATAAAATCTTCTCGGGAATTACTCTATCGTTTACAAAACAACCAAATCCAAACACTAGTTCAAAAAGTACTTATTTTTAAGCAGAAGCCGAAAACTATAGCATATACCTTAAAAAGAACAGCATTAGCCTCACGACCACCCCCAACGCAACACGGATACGCCTCAACGACATCACTAAACCCAAACTCCATCCTAATCTCCCCGACCCAAAACTCAATCCCTTTCCTCTCACTCAACACCCAACACTTGACCCCACTCCACTCCTCCACCACCAACATCTCATCACCCTCCTTCCCACCCAAAACCCCATTCCTCAAAACAACCAACCCATTTTCACCACAACCCCTAAACCTCTCGTCAACAGGTCTGACAATGACGTCATCGACCGAATGGGTGAGCTGCAAGTTGAACCCTTTGAGGGTTAGCTTGTTGGTTTGGGAGAGGGTGAGGGAATGGAGTTTGGAATGGAGGGTCTCGAACTGGATGCGACCGAACCCTCGGGATTTCCAGTTTTTGTGGTCGGAGAGGATTTCTAAGGCGAAGATGGAGGAGGGTCCGGTGTGGGTTTCGATGAAGGTGAGGAGGTCGGATGCGGTGGCTGATCGGGGGATGTTGGTGACACGTACGGTGGTTGTTGTGGTGGTGGGTTTGTCTTCTGGTGGTGGTGCTGGCATTTTTCCGAGGTTTTTCTTTTGGGGGTTTGGAGTGAGGAGAGTGGAAGATGGAATATATGGGAAATCAAAGCTATGTCCACTTTTCACTAGTAAAATAATTTTGTGTATACTTGTATTTTATTTTATTTTTTAAATTATCAAAAAAGTCCTTTATTTTTGGTCAATTCTTCAAAGGATCCAAAAAAAAATATGTTTTTCCTGATACGGTTCAGGGCAACAAATAATATAGGACATCAATCGTTCAAATTTTGACAAGTGTCCAAAAAATAGGGCAATTCTGACATATTGCCCCAAAAGATAGGTCAACAAAGGACACGTGGCGCATTCTACACCCAGTTGCCCTATATTCCCAAAAAAATAGTCATTTTCGGGAAAAAAAAGTTTAGCCTTTTTTGGGAAGAGCATAATGGGCAACAGACCTTTTTGTTAATTTTCCTTTTTTTTAAGAGTCGATCCGTAAACTCGTTTAACTTTTGTGTAACATATTTAACTTGTCAACTCAACTCAAGTATATTTATGATATAAATAAGTCAAGTTCAAACTATGTATAAACAGGTTATGATTGACATAATTGACCTAATTATTTATACGAGTGGTATTGCTTACCAATTGGTATACTTGACGTCAAAGACTATCAGCCAAAAGCTGGTGTGGTTGTGGTGTTATAGACTTATAGATGTTGGTTGTAGGTTACAATGCAATTGTACTTTTCTTTTCAGTGAACGGTATAAGACGTTAAGCTGGCGTCATCTGCAAAAAACAGACCAACTTAACGCAGTTGGTGAGCCATTGGTTCTTCCGCCATTTGATTAACTCTAAGTTTTCGTATTTTTAAAAAAAATCCAAATGTTATGCATCGGTAAAAAAACACTTTTTTACTGATAAATACACACTTTTTTATCTATATTTTTTTATATATTTAACCCAAATCACCTTATAACTACAATTTCTTATACACTCTTGTTTACGTTCAAAAAATGTCACAATAAAAAAACAATTGCCTAGTCTTTAATCCGTTTCCCTAATTTGAGCTCCCCATCACCCGCTACACCGTCATCCCCCATTATTTTCTATACTCATAAAACCTAACGCCTTCGTTCGTACAATATGAAAACCGAAACCCAATGCCATCATATCCCTAACCGCTATATTTTCCACAAGGGTGGATGTTGAACGTACGTAATATGTTTTCTCAAATTAACCGATATACGTAATCTATTTATTTTATTGTCAAAATACGTAATATACTTTCAAATATTTATCAATGTACGTAATATTCACCGATAAGTTACCGCTTAAAAAAGTTACAATAATGGTTTCTATCATTTGAGTTGACTTCCAACTCAGTCTCTTGACATTTTTCAATTAGAAAAGTTACAATAATGGTCCATTCACTTGCATTGACTTTCATCGTTAGTCATTTGACACTTTTTCACTTAGAAAAGTTAAAATAATGGTACCTTGACTTATATTGACTTTCATCGTTAGCCTTTTGACTTTTCTAACTAATATTTTTAATAACTTTTCTTCCCTCTAATACTTTATTATTTCCCCTTCTCTTTTTAATGCACACATTTTTATACAAGATATTATATATATATATATTATTATGCAAACGTTTGTGTTTGTAGGAATCCATGACCAGTCTAACATGTAAGCCCAACTGAGGTTCCATTCTAAAATCAATTGGTGATAGAGAAGTAGCACGCCAAGATTATATGTTGACTTTGAGATTATGTTTCAATCGATGTGGGATATTAGGTTTGAACACCCGACAATACCTCCCTCAAACCAAATCACCATAAGCCTCCCCTTCAACTATAGCCACGATCCTACATTTCCATACCGCCGGCCTCTACCATCGGAACACCCTGTCTTTTTTATCGGCTTCTTTTCGGTACGAGGTTTACCGAGATTCACTAATATCGTCGAACCGGGGTTTAACCGAGGAAACACCATCTACACCACCACTAGGCCTAACTTGGCTCTGATACCAATTATAGGATTCATGGCACAACATCTCACCAAGTCTAACATGTAAACCCAACTGAGGTTTCATTCTAAAACCAATTGGTGATGGAAGGAGTAACTCACCAAGCTTATATATTGACTTTTGAGATTGTGTTTCAGCCGACGTAGGATATTGGATTTGCACACCCAACACATTTTTATACATACTATTTTTATTTAACATTTTAATACACACATATTTATACTCATCAATTATACACACATTTTATACACGGTCTTTTATACATATTCTTATACACACGTTTTTATAGATACAATTTTATTTAATACACGGTTTTATACACATATTTACATGCTTTTAGAGGGAAAAAGATATTAAAATATTAGATGAAAAACTAAGGGATTTTTAATTTAGAGTTAAGACAAAACTCAAGGGACCGATACTATAATTTTTCTAAGTGAAAGGATGCTAAGGGACTGACGATGGAAGCCAACGCAAACAATGTGAACCATTATCGTAACTTTTCTAAGTGGGAACGGTCAAACAAGTCACGTATTGGTCAATTTTACGTACATTCGTAAGTACCTGAAAAGTATAGTACGTATGTTGACAAAAAAAATAAGCATGTTGTAATATGTTGGTCCCTTGTAATTCGTTATTACTTATCAACCTTAAGTAATAACTAGTTACCAAGACTCAAGTGTGTTGTTTTAATAATTGTTGAGAACTAAGAACAATTAAAACAACAATACCAATAACTTTCAATGTATAGAATTTTATTAAAACTCAATAAAGAAACTATAGCCCACTTTGTTTGCGGAATAACAAAGTGGTTGAATGACAATGTGTGGTGATATCCTCTACTTAAACTTCTAACCAAAGTTAATAGTCTAAGCTCCAAACTAAACGTTCATATGCTCTTTGGCTATATGGTTTAGTTGGTATGAGAGAGAAGCTTTTTCCAGAGTTTCTACTCTTGTAATGGTTAACCTTTTCTCTCTCAATGTGCACTCCTTAAATAGGCAGTGCAAAACTAGGGTTTGCATTTTGCATGTTCCCATGCATATGTTTATCCAGTGGGTGGTTGATGCCCATGTTGGATAAACAGTACAAAATACTTAATAAACTATTCTAGAAAAAATAAAAGTTGTACTTATAGCTAACTATACAAGCAACCTACTTTGACTTAAAGTAATCTTTCCCACCTAATGCAAACCATCAGAATACTGAAGTGTCTTCAGCATTCTAGAGGAGATCGACATCATTCAGTTTGGTATTCTCAAACCAAACTAAATTGAAAGCTCTTATTCAGTACTTGTTCTTCAGCAACTAGATAGCCTAGTATTTGAAGCAAAGACTCCTTTGTATTCTAAGTTTACTGGAAGAGGAAAGCTGAACATCCTTCGGCAACATAGTCTTCAGTAGGAACTTTGTTCCTCTGGTCATGCTTCAGCAGACTCACCTTACTGCTGAACATGAAACACTTAGGGGGATTTTATATTCAAATCCTAGAGTTGTTTCAGGGTCAGTAAATGCTGACCCAACAATCTCCCCCCTATTTGGATATACAAATAGCCTAAGTCTAAAGTCAGTAGTAAGTGAGCATAATAACTTCTTCTTACTTGCACTGAACAATAAAGTACTTATAAACATCAGATAATCACATTAATAAAACATTACAAATTGCAACAAAAGCAATACAAATGATTATTCACTCTTCCTTAGGCCTAAGTTCTTCAATGATGGGAGTCAGAATTAGTAGTTCTAGGTTTCTTTGGTCCAGTATAGCAAGTAAGCACATGCTGAAGGTTCTTGCAACATCATAAGTCCTGGGCCTCCATGCTGAGAATAAAAGATCCTTTGAACATTCCAAAGAAGTTCATTGTTCATTTCATCAAGGTCACTGATGCCAACAAAGTCTTGACGTTCACGATGATTGAACATTATCATTCCCAATACTGGTTCGTCTAGTGAAAGTCGGATTTTGCTAGTTTAAAAGTTCGTTGTTCTCGACGTCTAATCGAATTGATCACGGTAAAATGTGTGACTCAATCGTCTTTGGTGGATAAAAGGAAAGGTTGTCGTTGTGTAACAAAATAAAAATGCAAACTTTAAAGTAAATGGTAAAATAATAAAAGGATAAACTAATAAAGACTTAAATGAAATATAAATAAAAGCTTGAAAAGATTTAAACTAAACAAGACTTATAAAAAATAGTTGACGAAAATTAAAACTCGACAGAAGAGTAAAATTTGAAAACTTTAAAATAAAACTAAGACAAAACAAGCTTAAAAATAACACTAAGTAAAATGGAGGGAAAAGTTAAATTTAAAACTTAAAATAAAAACAGGAAATAAAAGAAAACGAAACTTGTGTTCGGATCGCAACTCACGATCGCAGTCCAGATCGCAGCCAGTGATCGTGGTCTTGGATCGCAGCCCAGATCGTGGCTGGATCGTAGTCCTAGATCGTGGTCTGGTTCGTGGTCTTGGATCATGGTCTAGGATCGTGGTCTAGGATCGTGGTCTTGGATCGTGGTCTAGGATCGTGACAAGCGATCGCAACCACGGATCTTACCCCCTCGATCGCACTTTGGATCGCAGTCCAGATCGCAACAATCGATCATGGTCCATATCGTAGTGTGTGATCTCAGTGGTGATCACAGTTTGTGATCGAGGTATTTGATCGCAAGTAGAAACCCTAAGGTTTATGCGATCACAATACCCGATCGGATCCTTTAAAACCCTTGCACATTACGATGGAATGCAAAAATGCAATAAGCAATAACCAAATAAGCACTTTAATAATAAGCAATTACCAAAAACTTAATTAAAACAATAATAAGAAGAACTAAATAAGCACAAATTTAAAAACTTTCAAGACACAAAATAAGCAAAATTTATAAAATAAACTAAAAGAAAAAGATTAAACTTTTAAAAACACTTAAATTAAAATAAGCTAAACACGAAATAAGCTAAAAGTACCAAAAAGTTGAGATTATCAAACGTATGAATTTGATAAGAACAACAAGATAAACTTTTTAATTAAATAAGCATCAAGATGAAACAAGATACAAACTTGATCCGAATCAAAATCAAAATAAAAACAAGAAAGGTAGAATAAGAAAGATTATGAAAAGCTTGAAATTAAACTTAAAGATTCAACATAAGATTAAAAGACTTACTTGAAATAACTTGAAAATAAAGACAAGTATGTAAATGACGATATGAAAAGTGCATAAAATAAAGTGGAGAACTAATTGGTGAAATTAGCTAACACCTCTAAAATGAGGTTAAGGGTGGTATTTATAGGGAAGGGGAGTGTATGGTGGTTGTGCTTCTTTCTTTCTTTCTTTTGTCTTCTCGTCTTTCGTCTTTGACAATAAACTCGTCATTCTCGACTTTGTCTCGGGATTTGTCGATAAATAATTTGAACTCGTCTTCTAATTACTTTATTAATTAGATTTGGTTCTTCGACTTCGTTAAACTTCCGTCTTTAGACTTTTTCTTCGATAAATCTTCATAATGGGCCTTTGACTTCCGTTCTTTTTGCACTCTTGATCTTTTGACTTCTTCTTTTGTCTTTTTCTTCGATAAAAGCCCGTGAAAGCCCGTGTTTTATTCCCTTTTCACATTTTGGTCCTAAATCACAACAAAAACACAAACCACGCATAATTCCGACTTTTACGACAATAAATACACGTTTAGGCTTGGTTATTATAATAATTAAGTGGTAAAAGGATGGGTGTTTTCACACCTATCAAATCCCCTACACTTGACCATTGCAATGCCCTCATGCAATGCATTAGTTACAAAGCAAGATTTACATTTTCCATCATAATTAACCTACCTTGTCCTTTATTAAACAAAAGACATTAAGGAAACTTAAGGAGATAGAAAATTACAAAATATTTGAAGGAAGAAAACAAGTAAAGAGATCGAAGACTTACATTAGGGCTTTGGTTGTCATGAATGTTTATCACCCTCAAGTTTCACGTTCCCCAAACCAAGCTTTAAAACGAGATCATTGTTATTATAAGTTAGCACACTAACACAAACTCATGTGGCCAAATTATTCACTTAGACTCCCTTATTCCTAGGTGTATCTCTTATATTTTATTGTTGTCTTTAATGATCACGAGGATGCATTGTTGACTTATTTCGATAGCTTATTTAGGCCGAAAATAAAGTAGGACGATTTAATCAATAGTTAGCCAAAGGACAAAATCTTTTAAAACTGCTTCTCGAGACCTCATAAAGTTCATATCTTGGCATAACTTGCTTCACGATTTGAGACCTTTCTCGGACCGATATTTGGCATTGACTTCATACTTCAAATCTTGAGAGACGATCTTGAAATAATGGTCTTCTCTTCATAATAGGAATTTCTTCACTTGAAGTTTTTGAGAGATTCTTCATACTTGGACCACGACTTCTTCATTTTTCTCCAATCTTTATTTTGGATTTTGATATACAACCATCCGCCTCCTTTTAGGACTTGGATCTATTTATCCTCATACCTTGCTATGGTCTTTTCGGATAGACTTCTCCATGATCTTTAGGGGAGTATTTGCTTTTCGTCGTGTGTCTCGATCCTTCATATTGATTTTTGATAAATGATTCTTCACATCACTTGGGATCTTTAGCAATAAAATGTAGCCCTCATGCCTTGTTAGGGCCTTTTCGGACTCGCCAATCTTCGCATCCCACTTCAATAAGTTATGTCTTGGCTATGAACTCTAATTAATACCGAGCAACTTTTAAACGATCTTGTGCTAGAAGCTAAGTAACTTTTCAAATCGTACGACCTTACTTATTGCAATTAAATTATTTAACAAGCGATGGGAGAAAAAGCTCATAATTAACTCACATAAATTCATGAAAGAATACCAAACTTATAATTGACTCTATCATTTCTCGTTCTCCATAATTTAAAATCTCAAGGAATGAGACTCGTGGATGCTTAGCTTATTAAATCAAAGTTTTGGGTTTTCAAGTCATCTATAGGATCTTGCAACTTCTTAGACTTTTTCAAGTTTATAATTAGCATTTAAAGTTCCCTTGATAAACGACTTTCTAGGATCAATTATAGGAACTTGCGAAAAGTTCTTGTTCTTAACCCGTAAGAGTTAAGACTTTCGCGTTTTAAAGTTCCCTATATAAAAGCCTAGCAAAACTTGACTTAAACACGTTAAGGATACTAGCTAGAATAAACTTAGATAAGTAAACTCGGGTTGAGTCAAAATATTCATGACGGGCCTAATATATCAAAGACATCTAAACTTATTAAAACCATTTATTTAAAATTTATTCTAGCAATGAAAGAAAATAATGATAACAAAGGAAAATACAGCTAGGCCAAAATAGATCAAAAATTTTGAAAAATGTCGAAAAATCAATTTTCCGGTTAAAATTAGTACATATTTATGGAAAAGCCCACTTAACTTCGATAGAAGTCCCCCTACACTTGATATAAACATTGTCCTCAATGTTTAAGCATGTGGGAGTAAACCCCCTACACTTAGGACATTATGTACGTTGTTTAAATTTTGCTAAGGAAGAGACAACTAAAGTGATTCCTATTTTAATATTGAAAAATATAAATAGTGAATCCAAAGAGTTTAGGATAGAACCGAGAAGACGGGTACACGGAATTATAGGTCGTCAAAAGTCATCAAGAATGGATCTCTGAAAGCTCGAATCCCTGCACATTATAAGAAAGAAAACAACAAACACATACTAGGGTCTCCCCCTATATTTATTATAAAAACGGATAAAAAGGATAGATATTCGAGTTGCCTCCCGAGAAGTGCTTGTTTTTGTTCACTGAGTCGTGAGCCTGACTCGACCTTGATTAGAATGGTAAGAACCTTGAAGAACATCCACCAGGGTAAAATACATGGTTTTCATCCATTAAGTAGCACAAGCTTAAAGTGAACAAGACAAGCCAAAGAAGAGTAGGCGAGGTTCCCTTAAGCAGTTGTTGAGCACGGTGGTAGAAGGTATGATGAAGCGAAAGCATAGCTCCACTGTTTCCATAAATCTTTCCTTTTATTTCATCAGATGGATACTGAGATGGCTGAAGAATTGTGATACCCGGATCGAACACCTTTTCGAAGAGGGTGGAAAGAGAGGTGTCAAAACATAGGTACTACGGATATTGGTGTCGTCTGGTTTCTTCTCCTTTAAAACGGTTTTCTTAACATCCGAAGGAGGATAAAGACAATAATCAAAATCCAAAGGAGGAGAATCATGCTCATTGGGAAAGTATGTATTAAGAAAAGTAGCAAAATCTTCCTCAAAGGAGTAATCATCCAAAGTAGGATCAAGCATTGTTGGCGGAGGATCTTCATCAAAAATAGGAGCGTAATCATTATTAGGAGACATATCATTTGAAGAATCACTCGAAAGAGTGTCAACATCATTAAAATCATCATAAGTTGGCATGTCTTTATACTTAGAAGAAAAATCATCATAATCATCCACATCAGAACTAGAATCAGCATCATAGATTGGTGGAGCATCATATATTGGTGGGGCATCCAAATTGGGAGGAGGATCTGCAGAATCTTCCACATTTTCTTGAAAAAGTGGATTATCATATATACGCTCGAAAAGAGGATTGTTGTAAATGGTAAAATCATTGACATCAAGCTTTTTAGTTTCAAATGGAGTTGAGACAACCTCGTCTTGAAGCACATCAATCATTTTTACAGATTCTCTTCCATTGGATTTGCTTGTAATCTTCCCCATCTTAAAAATTTGTTGATCATTCCCGACCCTTAAGATTAGTTCACCTTCGGCAACATCGACTAAAGCTTTTCCGGTTCTCAAGAATGGTCGTCCAAGTATTAACGGAATACGAGGGTCCATTTCATAATCAACAACAACAAAATCGATCGGAAAAGTGAAGGTACCAACTTTAACGAAAACATCTTCGGCAATACCAACGGGGTAAGCGAGAGTTCGATTTGCTAGCTCAAGAGTCATCTTTGTTGGGGTAAGATCGGGTAATGATAACTTCTTCCAAACACTTAATGGTATCAAATTTATACTTGCCCCGGGATCGGCTAAGGCAGTAAATTCTTCGGTTTTGGAAAATGTACAAGGTAACACAAAACGACCGGGATCTCCAAGTTTTTCCGGAAGTTCTTTAAGAAGGACTGCAGAACAATTCTCATTTAATCGAGTGTTGACAAACTCTGCCATTTTTTCCTTCTTATTAAGCAAATCTTTAAACATCTTAACAAATTTGGGCATTTGGGCACGAGCTTCAACAAGGCTAATGGTGATGTTCACTCCAGAAATCTTTTTAAAAAAGTTTGTCACTTGAATGTCATCCTTGGTGAGCAATTTGCACTTGTCTAACCGAGATGGATAAGGAATATTGGGCTTAGGAGGTGTAGGTGTAGAAGGTGAAGGTGTAGTAGGTGTAGATGTAGAGGTTGAGGATTGAGAGGTAGAAGGTGTAGAGGTAGAAGGTGAGGATGATGAAGGTTTTGTCTTTGGTACTTCTTCCGTAAGAGGTGGAGACGGTAATGTAGAACTAGTACTAAACGTGGAAGTAGGAGGAATAAATGGGGGTGGAGGAGGTGTAGATGGAGTAACTGGGGGAGGGGTGGATGGTCCTCAAATCATTCGTTTGATTGCTTAAAAAGTTTACATATCATTTCTAATCTCAGTTCGAATATCATTCCCTTGTTTAGTGATATCACCTTTCAGGTTAATGATTTGGCTTTGAAGATTCTTAACCACCTCTCCATGGGTCCTCATGAAAGTTTCAATATCATGATTAACTGTCGTAGGTTGAGTGAGGGGTGGAGCTTGGTGAGCGGGTGGTGGATATGGATTAGAAGCTCGAGGTTGGTTTGGATTGCTTCTATTGAAGTTGTTTGGGTTGTGGTTTTGAGGAGAAAAAACGGGTGAAAGAAAGTTGTTGGAACGATATCTTAGGAGATTGCGGTCACCTTGAGGTCGGGCTTGATAGCCTTCCGTTTAATAGTTACCGTTAGCCGCATACACATTTTTCGGATTGTCATAAGTAGAAGGACAATCAGTGTATAAATGAGGACCTCCGCAAGTCTCACAAGAAAGTGCTACAACTTTAACTTGTTGAAATTGGTTCGTAGCCATGGCGAATAAATTTTTGCACATTTCGGCTATTGTGCGGGTGAGTTCGGTCATCTCGGGGTTTGATGAAGTGGAAGAAACATTGACCCTCGGATTATTTCTTGAAGATGCGGATGAATCCCAATTTTTGTGATGAGTGGTCATGTTCTCGATTAGCTCTCTACACTCCTCGGGTCTTCTTTTCATAAACGTATCACCGGCGGCGGCATTAATCGTATCACGATCACGAAAAGTTAAACCGTTGTAGAAAGTATCAATTAAGGTGACGGGGAGCATATTATGGTTAGGACAACGATCAATCAAGACATTATAACGTTTCCAAGCATCGAAAAGAGAATCATCAGGTTCTTGAGTGAAACCACTGATTTGATTACGAAGGCTCGTTACCATGGATGGTGAAAAGTAGCGTGACAAAAATCGTTGAGTCATTTCGTCCCATGTATGAATTGAAATTCTTAGGAAGACGATCAAACCATTTTTCAGCATGGTGGGATAAAGTGTGTGGAAATAGATGAAGGCAAAGAAAATCCATGGTAACACCGGGCAATTTCATGCTTTGAGTGACGGTTATGAATTTATCGATGTGTTTGTTGGCATCATCATCCGGTAATCCGCGAAATGGACAAGTATTTTGAACTTGTTGGATCATGTGATGCTTCAACAAAAATTCGGGAGCCGTGATTTGCATCGGCGCAATCCGTCCTCCGCGTCCATTAATTGTCGGTTCACACAGCTCCTCCATCGTACGAAGGTCGGGTTGAGGGTCATGGTTGTTATTATTCACATTGGAGTGAGGTGGGTTGTTATTGTTGTGCACGCCGGCCATATCTAAGTCTCTACGAGTCTCAGGCTCAGGATAAGACGAAGATCGTGTACTCATACACTAAAAATAAAAATACAACACAATATTTTTGATTTTTTATCTTTTTTAGTTTTTATGGACTTTTTTGAAAATTTTATAATTTTTAGGATTTTTGAAAATTTTTATGCTTGAAAATAACGTTCCCAAAAGAACGGATCCCAAAATCCAACGCGTCTCTAACAAAAGACCGTTAATCTTTACGAACAGACCCGGCAGCAGCGCCATTTGAAAGTCAGATTTTGCTAGGTTAAAAGTTCGTTGTTCTCCGCGTCTAATCAAATTGATCACGGTTAAATGTGCGACTCAGTCGTCTTTGGTGGATAAAAGGAAAGGTTGTCGTTGTGTAACAAAGTAAAAATGCAAACTTTGAAGTAAATGACAAAATAATAAAAGGATAAACTAATAAAGACTTAAATGAAATATAGATAAAAGCTTGAAAATATTTAAACTAAACAAGACTTATAAAAAATAGTTGACGAAAATTAAAACTCGACAAAAGAGTAAAATTTGAAAACTTTAAAATAAAACTAAGACAAAACAAGCTTAAAAATAACGCTAAGTAAAATGGAGGGAAAAGTTAAATTTAAAACTTAAAATAAAAACAGGAAATAAAAGAAAACGAAACTTGTGTTCGGATCGCAACTCGTGATCGCAGTCCAGATCGCAGCCAGCGATCGTGGTCTTGGATCGCAGCCCAGATCGTGCCTGGATCGTAGTCCCAGATCGTGGCCTAGATCGTGGTCTTGGATCGTGGTCTAGGATCGTGGTCTAGGATTGTGGTCTAGGATCGTGGTCTTGGATCGTGGTCTAGGATCGTGACAAGCGATCGCAACCACATATCTTACCCCCTCGATCGCACTTTGGATCGCAGTCCAGATCGCAACAAGCGATCGTAGTGTGTGATCTTAGTGGTGATCACAGTTTGTGATCGAGATATTTGATCGCAAGTAGAAACCCTAAGGTTTATGCGATCACAATACCCGATCGGATCTTTTAAAACCCTTGCACATTACGATGGAATGCAAAAATGCAATAAGCAATAACCAAATAAGCACTTTAATAATAAGCAATTACCAAAAACTTAATTAAAACAATAATAAGAAGAACTAAATAAGCACAAATTTAAAACTTTCAAGACACAAAATAAGCAAAATTTATAAAATAAACTAAAAGAAAAAGATTAAACTTTTAAAAACACTTAAATTGAAATAAGCTAAACACGAAATAAGATAAAAGCACCAAAAAGTTGAGATTATCAAACGTATGAATTTGATAAGAACAACAAGATAAACGTTTTAATCAAATAAGCATCAAGATGAAACAAGATACAAACTTGATCCGAATCAAAATCAAAATCAAAAACAAGAAAGGTAGCATAAGAAAGATTATGAAAAGCTTGAAATTAAACTTAAAATTCAACACAAGATTAAAAGACTTACTTGAAATAACTTGAAAATAAAGACAGGTATGTAAATGACAATATGAAAAGTGCATAAAATAAAGTGGAGAACTAATTGGTGAAATTAGCTAACACCTCTAAAATGAGGTTAAGGGTGGTATTTATAGGGAAGGGGAGTGTATAGTGGTTGTGCTTCTTTCTTTCTTTCTTTTGTCTTCTCGTCTTTCGTCTTTGACAATAAACTCGTCATTCTCGAATTTGTCTCAGGATTTGTCGATAAATAATTTGAACTCGTCTTCTAATTTCTTCATTAATTAGATTTAGTTCTTCGACTTCGTTAAACTTCCGTCTTTAGACTTTTTCTTCGATAAATCTTCAGAATAGGCCTTTGACTTCCGTTCTTTTTGCACTCTTGATCTTTTGACTTTGTCTTTTGTCTTTTTCTTTGATAAAAGCCCGTGAAAGCCCGTGTTTTCTTCCCTTTTCACATTTTGGTCCTAAATCACAACAAAAACACAAACCACGCATAATTCGACTTTTAAGACAATAAATACACGTTTAGGCTTGGTTATTATTATAATTAAGTGGTAAAAGGATGGGTGTTCTCACACCTATCATCTAGTACATGCCCACGGAGATGATTTTGAAACTGAATAAAGCCTTTGTATTTCTTTGTGGTGACAAGAATGTCACCTACACCAGGTTTGATCAGATTGGCTCTTTTGTTCGCTCTAGTATAGGATCTTGATCCTCCATAGAAACTTCAGTGTTAATATTGAGAATCTCACCCAGTTTTTCATGATTTCTCATAAAGTGTTCAATTCTGGTGCGAACTTTATTCCATCTCTTGGATTTTCTCTTCTCAATTTTATACTCATTTCAATCCATTCAGCGTATGAAAGCTCCTTCCCTTGGAAGTCTTCTAAGATCTCATCAGTCCCATCGCCCTATAGAACTTCAGATGAATATCACCTCTCTTAGTAAGCATATCAACGTTGGTGATTGGTGAGAGATTTCTTCTGTTCAGTCTTGTTATACAAAAAATTTCATATAACATCTTCTTCTTGAAGAGGCTTTTAACTTCATGTTTCCTAATTTTTTCATACAAGATCAGCTTCAGATTTCTTAGTTGTTCTTGCTGGAGCTTGTATAATTTATCAAGTTCTTCTTTAGTGGCCACCCCAGCTTTAATCAGCCTTTCATTCAGTGTAAAATCACCTTTGTTCTTGGGTTGAAAGGGAGGTGTACCATTATCAGTTGTATCCTCACTGGTGGTTAGTCCATCAACATGACTGTCCTTGGCTGAAGACTCCCCCTTAGCCTTAGCTGGACTCTTCTCAACAAACGGTGACTCATAGAAAACTGGTTGTTTATGAGCCTTCTTTTGAGCATGTTTTTGGAATAGCTGCTGGATAGTGATTTTCTCCCCCTCAGCAGAAGATTTCCCAACAACTTATGATGACCCACCAGTAGGGAAGAGAGCACAAATATGATCAAGAGTGGAGGATACCTTGGCCACCATTGCTGGTACATGTTCAAGGGCATTCAGCTTCTGTTGAACCTCTTCAGATAAGGTCAACTTTTGTTTCTCTAGCAATGCCACCCTATCCTTAATCTTGGAAACAAAGTCACATAAATCATTAACTTGGTCGGGTACTGGTGTGAACTTTAGAGGAAACTCCATGAAAGCACCATTGAGGGAGTCCATAAGTGATGACATTTCTTGCTTAAGGGAAGTGGTGGTGGCCACATCTTTGACTAATGGCTTCAGAGCAGCAAGAATGACATCCTTAATTTGATCAGCAGTAGGAGGAATTGGTCTTGCCTTAAGAGTTGTAAGTTCAGCATCAACAAGCACCTTTTCCTCCTTGAGTTTAGCCACCTGTGATTGAAGAATTAACACTTGATTTGTCAGTTCTTTTACCTGAACAGATCTAGGGGATGGTGGATTTGGTGTTAAGTCAGAAGTATTATCTTCAGGTTCACTATCATCAAGGTTGACTGGAACTCTTTCATTGAACCCAAGCTCTTTTTCTAAGTCATCTAAAGACATACTGAACATATAAGTAGGCAAGTGTCCCACATTGGCGCCAATGGTGAGAGGCACTTCCTTTGTGGGCTTCTCAGCATCACCTCTAGTGTGAATGTCAGTTTCTACTCCTTCACCACCAAGGTTGGTTTTACTTGATGGATCCTGAGAAAAAGTCCCTGATAAGTTAAGATTAATGAATGTATTTTTGGTTCCTTCAGTAAGACCCTGTTGTGGGGGTTCTACATCATTAGAAACAGATAGCCCAGGGTCAGTGTCAATTGTTGTATTTGCTGACGCCTCATGCCCTGATGCTGACTTAGAGTGACAAATGATATAGGTTGGTAATGAAATTGGAAATGTATTCAGATTTTAATTACTTACCAATGCTGACTCTACACTGCTGAGGTGAGGGTGCGCTCCATCTTCACCCTTATCTCCTAAAGAGGTTGAGATAGGGGTTGTCTTCAGGGCCTCTTTATGAATGTCACCTCCAGTAGAGACTGAAGGTGACGACTGGCTTGGGTTCTTGTCCTTGGCCAAGGACTTATGTTTCTTTAAAGCTTGGCCTTTGGAAGCATCAGTAACCTCCTTTGATGAAGATTGTGTGAGGGTTCTCCTCTTTCTGGACTCATGTCTAACCTTCTCAGTATTAATAGACGTTTGCTTCTAACGTGGTCCAAAAAAAGCTCCAGGATTTTTGCCCTTCAGATCCCCTTCTCTAGTTGGAGGAGCATCTTGTGGAGCTTTGTACACTACTGGAGCTTCTGTTGAGCAGATGTCCAGCATGGGTTGTGTAAGAGGATGATCAATGGTACTGACTGGAATGTTCCAACATGTAAGATCAAAGGGTCGAAAAACCAATTTTTCTTCATAGATTTTAGAAAAATCATGTAAACAACATTTTTCTCCCTAGTCTTTTTATCCAGCTTCCCATGGAGATCTTCAAATATAAGCCTCCCAAAATCAGCTTTGATCCCCTTGGCCAGACAATATAAAATTATAGCATCCTTTTGGTTTATCTGGTCAATCCCTCCAGTTCCCCCCCCCAAACACTCAATCAGAATAGTCATCAATAATTTTCACTTAGGTGGCAAACAACTCTTTTTCAAACCCCCCCTTTTCAGTGATCTCTTCAGTATACCTAATTTATTTAAAGAAATTTTTAACAATGAAAAAAAAATCATCAGGTATAGCTTCATAGTCACTAGGGTTTTCTAAATAGTTTAGACCCAAAACCCTTCTAAACAATTTTAAACCGATTTTACCATGAGTCCCAGCAGTAGTAGAATCAAACTCTATTGATTTCTTGTTGTGAGAAGCTTGTGCTGTGAACCAAAACTCTTCTAAAACATTTTGAAACATCATTCCAGGATCCTTAAACAACGCATCACGTTGTACATTTTTTGACAAGTAAGTCATTACTTGATCCCCAAGACAGATTTTATGGTATCTGGTTTGATTAAAGTGATGTTGTTGGGCTTGAAGATTATATCTTCAATGGGAAGGTGACATGAGTGGATGGGTTAAGTGGGATTTCGACAACTTTCTGGGAAGAAGATTCTGCCATTGATGTGTTTTGTGTGTTTTCAGAGAGAAAGAGTTTGTGTGTTTTTTTTTAATGAAAAGATTTGTAAGTGTGATATGAAATCTAAATTCATGGGATTATATAAAAAGTTAGACTGATTTGTGAAAAGTTTTTAAAACCATTTGAAAAAGTTATAAATCGTTTAGGGTTTCTTTTGAACATTTGGCACAAACTCTCTCATTAATGTTCTACAAAAAGGTATGATTTTCTGTTGCTTTGAACAGTGAAACGCCTCATGTGTCAGGAAGTTGTTGACTGTCGATGTGGACGCTTGAAATTTCATTAATTAACAAATGACACCTTTTGAAAGAATGTTTGTTTTTATTCACAAGAAAATTCAATGCCATTTAATACTTTTTGACTCATGATTGATTTGTTTTAAAAGTTGTTGCTCAGATATGCTGAAGCTGATGGCAATGCTTGTGAGCTTCGGTGTGTCAGATGAGGAGACAAAACCCCTTATACATGTTCACATAAGTGAACAAGACATATGACATTGCACGCTCCTCTACTCAGGCCTAGCTACTCATTTGTATTAAAAACTTTGTTAAGATTTTTCTAAAGAAAAACTTAGATGACTGGTGATTATTTGTTCAGCTTTAGTAAATCAGATAAGGCGACAAAACATGATATACACAATCACATATTGTGAGATAGACACATGACATTGCACACTCCTTTACTCAGACACAGCCTACTTAGCATTTATCAAAATAGTTTAGAAAAAATGTCGAACCTTTAAGCTTCTTCAGTGAATGCTGAAGGTTCAGGTTTTGTATCATCAATGTTCAGCATACCAAGCTCCATTATCAATCTTATGAAAGTTTGTTCATCCAGTGGTTTGGTGAAGATATCAGCCAATTGGTAATGATTGGGGATGAAATGTAATTCAGTATCCCCTTTCACAATGTGATCTCTGATAAAGTGATATCTGATATCAATGTGTTTTGTTCTTGAGTGAAGGACTGGATTGTTGGATATTGCAATAGCACTAGTGTTATCACAAAAGATTGGTACCTTTTCATATTCTATGTCATAATCAACGAGTCGGCTTTTCATCCAAAGAGCATTGGCACAACATCCAACAGCTGCCACATATTCAGCTTCTGCTGAAGACATGGCAATTGTTTGTTGCTTTTTAGCACACCAACACACAAGTTTGCCACCCATCAATTGGCAAGCACCAGAAGTGATTTTTCTGTCCATATTGCATCCAGCATAGTCATAGTCTGAATACCCCTTTAGATCAAACCCTGAGGATTTAGGGTACCAAAGACCTAGACTTGGTGTACCTTTTAGGTATCTAAAAATTCTCTTTACAGTAGTAAGGTGTGATTCCTTTGGGTCTGCTTGGTATCATGCACAAAGGCATGTAGAGAATTGAATGTCAGGTCTGCTTGTAGTTAAATACATGATAGACCCAATCATACCTCTATACTGAGTCTCATTGACTGATTGTCCATTGAGGTTAGGTCCTAAGTTGTTAGGGGGTACCATTGGTGTTTTTACTAAAGCACAATTGATATCATACTTCTTCAGCAAATCCTTGACATATTTTTCTTGATTGATGGAGATGCCTTGGTCGGATTGTATTATCTAAAGACCAAGGAAGTATGCGAGTTCTCCCATCATACTCATCTCAAACTTGCTGGTCATAAGCTTGAACAATTTTTTGCATAGTTTCAAGCTTGTTGTACCAAAGATGATGTTATCCACATAAATTTGTACCAGAATGGTGTCAGTTTTGGATTTATAGATAAACAAGGTGTTATTTATTGTTCCTCTGACAAATTTATGTTCAATGAGAAATGTTGAGAGAGTTTCATACCATGCCCTTGGGGCTTGCTTTAGTCCATCCAAAGCTTTGTAAAGCTTGTAGACATGACTTGGGTATTTAATACTCTCAAAGCCAGGAGGTTGTTTAACATAAACTTCTTCTTTTAGGTCACCATTTAGGAATGCACTTTTGACATCCAATTGGTAGATGGTGAAGTTCATGTAAGTGGCATAAGCAAGGAAGATTCGTATGGCTTCCATACGTGCAATTGGAGCAAAGGTCTGATCAAAATCAACACTAGGCTCTTGATTGAATCCTTGGGCCACCAGTCTAGCTTTGTTTTTTGTCACCACATTGGTTTCATATCTTTTAAGCTTGTAAACCCATTTGGTGCCAGTAATTGATTTACCATATGGAAGAGGAACCAATTTCCAGACTTTATTTCTTTCAAATTGATTTAGTTCCTCTTGCATTGCATCCACCCATCCAGGGTGAGTGAGTTCTTCAGAAATCTTTGTAGGTTCAATTTCTGAAAGAAAGTTTGCATAGAGGAATTCTCCAGGTGAAGCAACACTCAGTTTCTTTGCCATAGATCTAGTGACTCAACCTTTTCCAGGATTGCCTATTATGTTCACCAGCTATATGTGACTATTATTAGTCCAAGATTTTTGTGGAGCTGGAGAATAAGCACTAATATCATGATGAGAGCTAGAGCTTGGAAGTCCAAGACATAGACTTGGACTTAGATTATCTCTAGTGTCTACTGAAGGATATTCAATAGACAAAGGTTCAATCAATGGAGGGCTTCCTTCTTGGTCAGAAGCAACACATCCAAGACCTAATTCCCTAGAGATAGTTGGTGAATTTTGAGCAGGAGTCTCAGATTGTTCATCAGCAACATCATTTGATTGATCAAGTGTGTGAGCATGCTGATCATTTTGAGACTGACCATTTTGGTCATTTATGTTATCTTGCTGATCATTTTGACACTGATCATTTTGATCATTTGATTGACAACCATCAATATTTGATACTAAAGGATTTCCTTTTGTAGGACCTGTCATATCTTCAAATGGATCAATATGAGGAACTAAATTGCTTGTTTGGTATCTTTGAGAAGGCTCATAATGTTGAAATTCATCAGATGGATAGTTGTAAGATTCATGAATATGAAGTTCATCATCTGATGGATTTGCAAATTTGAGAGCTTCAGAACTTTCATTGAAAGTGATGTGGTAAGTTTCTTCAATACATTGTCTTCTTGTGTTGAAGACTCTGTATGCTTTAGATACTAGTGAGTATCAAAGGAAGTAACCATCATCGGATTTTACATCAAACTTACCATGGTGATCCTTGTGATTGTGAATGAATACAGGACACCCAAACACATGTAAGAATGAGATGTTTGGAATTCTCCCCCTGAAGACTTCATAGGGAGTCTTCATGTGTCTCTTCACAATGATGGATCTATTTTGAGTGTAGCAAGCAATGGCTACAACATCAATCTAAAAATACTTAGAGAGAGATGATCCAGTAAGCATTGTTCTTGTTGCTACAATCAAATTTTTGTTCCTTCTTTCAGCCACACCATTTTGTTCAAGTGTGTAAGGTGATGAGAATTTTTATGATATTCCTTTGTCATCACAGAACTTGATTAGAGTATGATTTCTGAATTTAGTGCCATTGTCACTTCTAAGTTGTTTGACATGAGTGTCATTTTGATTTTCAACTCTTTTGATGAAAGACATAATGGCATCTGGTGCATGGATTTTCTTTGTCAGAAAATATACCCAGGTGTACCTAGAGTACTCATCAACAATGACAAGTGTATATTTTTCATGACAAATGACCCTAGGTGATACAGGGCCAAATAAGTCCATGTGAAGTAGATGAAGACTTTCTTTAATTGAGAAAGTTTGCTTTGTTTTGAAACTGGCCCAATGATGATTTCCTTTTTCACATGTTGAGCATGGTTTGTCCTTGGAATAGACAAGTGAAGGAAGACCACTGACAAGATTTTGTTTTGCCAGCAGAGTTATTGTTTTGAAATTTAGATGTGAGAGCCTCTTATGCTAGAGCCAGTTAGTAATGTTGGAAGCTCTAGCAAAGAAACATGTCTCCTGAGTAGCGTTCATGTTCATGACATAAACATCTTTGACTATGGGAGCAATCATCACAATTTCATGATTGGAGTTGAAGATTGTACCTTTTTTGTCATCAAACAGGACTAGATACTTTGCATCACAAAGTTGACTGATGCTGATGAGATTGTGCTCAATCCATTGACATATGTTACCCTTGTGAAAACCATACCATTGCATATCACTGAACCAAATCCTTTAGTATTAGCTGATGAGTTATCACCAAACACTACTTTAGGACCTGGTCCTTCCTTATACTTTTGCAGTTGACTTTTGGTGCCAGTCATATGCCTTGATCAGCCACTATCCAGGTACCAAATAGGCTTCCTGAGATCACAGTACACAAGTTAAGGAAATGGTCAGTTTTGTTTTGAAACCCACCTTTGATGAGTGGGTGTTTTAGATCTGGAAGGTATTCTAGATCTGAAGGATCCTTTAGATGAGGATAAAAAAGATTGCTTAGAAGAAGAAGGAGAGGTTTGAACAACATTTGCTTTCTTAGCCTGAAGGGCTTCACCTCTTCTGAACCACTCTATATGATTGTGATCAGATGTAATGTGGACATTACTTCCACAACACAACATTTGGCAATAGAGTTTGGGATCCTAGATTTGATGCCCCTTCTGAGAGAGATTACTCGATTATGTCCTTGAGTGTCATGGTCATAACTTTCACAAATGTTACAAACAGGATAGTAGTGACAATCATCTGAGTGATGATTGCCCATACCACAATGAATGCATGGTTGGAAAGGCATTTATTTGCCTAAAATGAGATGCTTCAGTGTTGTGAGCATCAACACTAGTTTTAGCAAGCATATATTGAGTATGTTCACAAGTGCGATGATCAGTCCTCTCACATTTAGTACAATAAATCACTTTTAGGCAAGTTTCAGTGAGATGGTTGTTTAAACCACATACATCACAAGCCATTTTAAATTTTGTCTTCTACTTATAATGTGGGGAGTTTGAAGGTTCATCCCTGGATCGAGTTGGTGTTTGTTGTTGCCTGAGTTGTAATTTGAGATCATTGATCTCTTGCATGACAAGAGACATTCTCTCATCTTCCTCAGATCTAGCATTCTTCAGTTTATTTGTTGAATCTGAAGAGGTAGTTCCCTTATGTGAACCTTCAACAAGAGATGAAGAGTTTTTTGATGTGTCAATTTTGACATGCTTGGGAGAACTACTTTTGTGTGTTGGGTGAGACTTGATGATTGACTGGATTGATTTTGGTCCAGTAGAGGGTTCAGCACCAACCAACTTCTCCAAAGGAGGAAGTGGGGTACCTACTTCATTCTCTAAATCATCATCTGAGTCATCTTCAATAACTGAAGACTCAACAGGTGTTGATGTGTCAGCATCTGCTTGAAACTCAAGAGAAGGATACGTCCAATGTCATGATTTGGTAAATTCTCTTCACCTGACCTTACAACATCAGGGATCGAGCTACCATCCTCATTTGAGGCTTTGACAAAGACAATATCAATTGAGTTGGTGCTGGAGGATCCTCTAGCACCAAGTATTTTCCTCTTTTGAGTAGGAATTTATTCATTGATACATTGATTTACCCTATCAGAGTTTCTAAGCCAAGATTTAACAATATCTTTTGCTTCTTTTAGTTCAACCCTTAGGGAGTTATTTTCATGTAGAATCTCTTTGTTTAGTTGTTGAAAACTAAGTACATCAAGTTTTGCTTCTTTTAGCTCTATAAGCTTACTTTCAAAATCATCAAGTTTAAGAACAATTTCATGATATTTTTCAAGCAGATTGTTTCTTTGTTTTTCAACAAATTTTAGATCATTGCATAGGTAATCAAAGACAAATTTAATGTCTTCCTTATCTTCTAATTCAAGAAAAGTATGTACCTTTTTGATAGTGATGTTAACCCATTCACCATTTGGAGCACTTTCTTTGGCAACAACATTTGAGTTAGAGCCTTCATCATCAACAAGTGCTGTTAGTACTTTCACATTTACCAATTCATCATCATCTGAAGAGACTTCCTCTTCATCCCATTCATAAGCTTCAGCAATAAGTCCTTTATTCTTATCTTTCTTGGAAGCCTTGAAGGAAGACCCTTTAGTGCTCATGAGAGCCAGTCTAGCCTTGATTTCTCTATACTTTGCCTCAAAGTCTTTTGGTGGTCGAAGTTCGACCCTGTTTTGCTGAAAGGAAGTTGAAGCAATTTGTTTTTGTTGAAATGATGATTGACCAGATGGTCTTGATTGAGCTGGTGAGGAATAAGAAGGAATGGATGTTTTAGAAAACCAATCCTTAGCAAAATGACTAGCCTTTCCACATTTATAACAAACAGTGTCAGCTGTAGCTTTTGAGGTGCTGGAGAAATTGCCTCATTTCTTAAAAAACCTTCTAGACTTGGCGAGAAGTGCTCTTTCATGAAAATTCCTCTTTGAGGTCATTCAGATATTCCTCACTGGTTCTTGTGTCCTCTTCATCATCTGGACTATCTTGGTAGTCTTGGATGACACCTTCACTAAAGAAGGCTGTTGACAAGGGTGTAGCAATAGTTAATGCTTTACTCTTGCCTGAGCCTTCATAAATCCTATCAACTAGGTTTTCCTCATATTTTAGTTTCCCAAAAAGAGAGGCCAAATCACAATCTTTAATGTGATTAGAATTTCTCAAGCTTTGGCAGAAACTGAGCCACTTCTTTGGCAAGAACACTGTGTTGATTTCAAGTTTTGAAAGCTTAACACCATCATTCACTAGTTCATTCATCAATGCTTTGTGTCTGGTGAATGTCTGTGTGAGGGTTTCCCCTTCTTTGTGTTTGAAGGTGTTGTATTGAAGCTTTAAATCCATTATTCTTGTTTCTTTGACATCAGAGGGTCCCTCATGATAAAGAATAAGGTCCTCCCATGTAGATTTAGTTGTTTTGCAATCCACAACAGAATACATTTGGTCATCTGGAAGTACGGACATGATGAGACTTTTGAGACGCTGATTTAGGTTAGCAGCTTTTCTGTCATCAGCAATCCATTGTACTTCAGGTTTTCTATTAACCCCAACCATGGGAACAAATGGACCATTTTCAATGATTCCAAGGAAATGAGGTTCGATTCTAACCATGTGGACAAGGAACCTTTTCTTCCAATTGGTGAAATTAGCTACCTCTAGGACAGGAGTAGCATTGAGTAGGCCACCCCTATACTCTAGGGTTTGTGGTATTACTTGAGCCATATTGGATCTTGATTTGAAAACTTTAAAATGAGCAGTTCAATGAAAAATAAGAATTCTGCTAATCAAAACTGATCTGATACCACTTGTTGGTCCCTTGTAATTCGTTATTACTTATCAACCTTAAGTAATAACTAGTTACCAAGATTCAAGTGTGTTGTTTTAACAATTGATAAGAACTAAGAACAATTAAAACAACAATACCAATAAATTTCAACGTATAGACTTTTATTAAAACTCAATAAATAATCTATAGCCCACTTTTTTTGCGGAATAACAAAGTGGTTGAATGACAATGTGTGGTGATCTCCTCTACTTAAACTTCTAACCAAAGTTAATAGTCTAAGCTCCAAACTAGACCGCCTAGTATTTGAAGCAAAGACTCATTTGTCTTCTAAGTTTACTGGAAGAGAAAAGCTGAACATCCTTCAGCAACATAGTCTTCAGTAGGAACTTTGTTCCTCTGGTCATGCTTCAGCAGAATCACCTTACAGCTGAACATGAAACACTTAGGGGGATTTTATATTCAAATCCTAGAGTTGCTTCAGGGTCAGTAAATGCTGACCCAACATAATATTATGTATGTTCAACCTTCATCCTTTTTACAATAATCTGCAAATGAACCATGGTCTTTCTAATCAAATAATTTTTCTACAATACCAATACCAACAAAAACAATACTTTGAGCAAATGAATCTATGTAATTCTTCATGAGCAACAAAAATGATGCCATCACAACAAGGTTTACGTGACTCGATCACCAACGCACACACTATCATAAGCTTCAAAAACCGAGTAGTTTCTCGTCAGAAAAGGAAAAGAAAAATTCAAAAGGAAATAAGCCTCGATCAAATAAAACTGGCGTCACACATTCCCATTGGCAAAAATCGGGAGAAACTTTTGGTTGAACCGTACATACAAATTTTGGAGAACCCACGACTTGGCATGGATTTAACTTCTTAGTCGTTTTGGCAAAAAAAACAGTTGTTAAATACAACTACATTCAATCCTACAAGCTTACAAATGATATCATCACATGAAAGTGATCAACTTAATACAAACCAAAAGGTAATAAGTTGTTAAGCACTAACAATAAGCTCAGTAGGTTGCTTTAAACTAGGGATTAATCAATAATCCGTAGCTTAAGCAGATCACAAACATAGGAACATAATAGAAGAAATGTACCCGTATTTGGAGATCAATGATTCAAATGTGAAATTGGATTTAGAGAGAGAAATTATGATTTACACATACATGAATAATGAAAGATGAAGGAGAAACTAGTATTTATACTACTAGAAACAAGGATATTCCAAAGAGAAATGTAACTGTTTTTTCTGCTTAATGTGGAGTTTGTTGAACAATCACGTGCCTTACACGTGTCTGGATTTGAGTTGTGTTTTTTGCGCGTATCAATCCATCCTCCTTAGCAATTTGACTGTCCTTGGTCAATAGATCTTCTAGCTGCTAAAAGTTGTTCAAACTCAGGAAACTTCTTGGTCACATCACCGTAGAGCTCCCAAGTTGCTTCTTCCTCACTCCCATTTGACCACTGAACTAACACATAGGCCACTGCTTTGTTGTTGACCTTGCTTAGTCTCCTATCCAAAATCTTAGTTTGAATCACAGCCAAAATGCCATTAGTATCACACATAGGTAGACTTCCAAGCTTCTCTACTTCTCCTTTGCCCAGTTTGAGTTGAGAGACATGAAAAGTTAGGTAAATTTGACTTGCATATGGTAATTTCAATTTATAGGCCACCTCCCCAATTCTTTCCATAACCTTGAAAGAACCATAGTATTTAGCTGAAAGTTTGTGATAAGTTCCCTGCCTAACTATGACTTGTATGTATGGTTGTAGCTTCAAGTAAACCCAAACACTAGTTTCAAAAATTTTGTCAGTCCTGTCTTCGTCAACTAGGCTTTTCATTCTATCTTAAGCCCACTTCAAATGAAACTTAAGCATCTCCACAACCTGCTCCCTAACCATCATAGTTCTATCCACTTCTTCCACCGTACTCTCACCAGGTAATTAAGGCATGTAAATAGGTGGTGTTTGACCATACAATACCTCAAATGGTGTTGTGTTGATGGTTGTATGAAAATTGGTATTATACCAAAACTCAGCCATAGAATTCCAATTAGTCCACTCCTTAGGCTTCTCACCAATCATACACCTAAGATAGCACTCAAGACACCTATTGACCACTTCTGTTGACCATCAGATTATAGACGATAAGTTGTGGACATTTGTAACTTGACTTTTAGGACTTTAAACAATGATTACCATAAATGACTTAAGAACACCTTGTCCCTATCACTAATAATAGTGTTTGGCAACCCATGTAACTTGTACAATACATATTATCAAGAAAAGCTTATGTAACTTGTGAAGCTATGAAAGGGTGTTGTAAAGCCATGGAATGAGCATATTTGTTGAGTTTGTCAACCACAACAAAGATCACTGAATTTCCTTGTGATTTAGGTAAACCTTCCACAAAATTCATGGATATATCACACCATACCTTAGTTGGGATAGGTAGTGGATAAATTAATCCAAGATAAGCACTAAGATCTGGTTTTTGTCTTTAGCACACATCACATTCCCTAGTCCATTGCTTCAATTGTTTCCTCATTCCTTTCCAATAGCATAAAGAACTCATTTTCTGTCTAGTAACTTGCACACCAAAGTGACCACCAACAGGCTCATCATGCACTTGTGAAAAGATTAGCTTTCTCAAAACTTCATCATCTCCCACAACCAATTTTACTTTTCTTCTCAGTTGGTCATTATGCCAAGTATATTTCTTAGACTGATAGTTGGGGCTTGCAAACTTCTTGATAAGGTCAGCCAATTTGTCATTTTTTCCCAACTTGCCTTAATTCTCTTGAACAGTTCATCACTGGTATTGGTTGAGACTATGGCTCGTAGTTGACTCTGCACATCTCTCCTAGACAAAGCATCAACCACCATATTCTCACTTCCTTTCTTGTAAGAGATCCCATAGTGATAACTAAGTAGCTTAGGCAACCACTTGTGTTGGAAAGGAGTAGTAAGCCTTTGATCCAATAGGTACTTAAGGTTGAAGTGATCAATCTTTATTTTAAAATGTCTATCCATCAAATAACCCTTCCACTCGTCTATAGCCAGTATAACAGGCAGTAATTCTTTCTCATAAGTTGACAGGCTTTGGTGTTTGGTAGATAGAGCTTTACTCATGTAGGCCAATGGGTGACCATATTGCATTAACACAACCCTAATGCCACTGTCACAACCATCAGTTTCTACCACAAACTCTTTATCAAAATTAGGCAATCCCAAAACTGGTGCTTCGACTTAGCCTTTTTTAATTGCATAAAAGCTAATTTACCAGCTTCAAACCACTCAAAAGCATTTTTCTTCAAAAGGGAAGTTAATGGTTTACTGATGATTCCATACTCCTTAATGAACCTCATATAGTACCTAGTCAGACCCAAAAAACCCTTCAACTGTTTGACAGTCTTAGGCTCATGCTAACTTTTCATGGCTTCAATTTTGGTTGGGTCAGTAGCCACCCCTTTGTCAGATATGATATGTCCCAAATATTCCACTTGGGATAATACAAAAGTACACTTACTCCTTTTTGCAAACAAAGTATAATCTTGCATAGTTTGCAAAATCAACTTGAGATGCCCAATGTGTTCATCCACTGACTTGCTATAGACCAAGATATCATCAAAAAAAGACTAATGTGAATTTTCTCAAATAGGGATTAAAAATCACATTCATGAAGGATTGAAAGGTAGAAGGATCATTTGTCAATCCAAAAGGCATTACTAGAAACTCATAGTACCCATCATGAGTTCTAAAAGCAGTCTTATGAATATCTGATTCACTCATCTTGATTTGAGGTAACCAGACCTGAGATCCAACTTTAAAAACACCACTAATCCATGTAATTCATCAATGAGTTCATCAATCATAAGAATTGGGAACTTGTCCTTGACAGTATACTTGTTTAACTGCCTATAATCAACACACATCCTCCAACTTACATTATTATTTTTTACCATTACTATAGGGGAAGAAAAATAACTTTGGCTTAATCTTACCACTCCAGCTTCTAACAGCTCAGTCACCATCTGTTCTATGGTATCCTTCTGGCTAGGAGGATGCCTAGAAGGTCTTATATTCATTGGAGGTGTGTTTGGCACAAAAGGGATACTATGGTCATGAGTCCTTTGAGGAGGTAAACCTACTGGTTCTTCAAATACTTTTTAAAACTTGTCCAAAAGAGTGTCCAGCTCTTGCTGGTCAACCATAGAGGCACCCTGAAGCTCATATAGTTGCACATGACGTACACAAACTATCATCATATTCAAAGAGCCACTAGACTGGTCTTTAGGATGCATCCACTGCAAAGCAGGTTGTGGAGCTCCCCTTAACAACACTTTCTTATTGCCCATATAGAATGCCATAGTGAGTTTCTCAAAATTAAACTGAATGTCCCTAGAGTGGCTAACCATTGTATACCCAACACCATGTCACAAGCTCCCAAAGGTAAAACCATAACATCAATCACATATGTAACTTCCCAAATAGTGACTGACAAGCCTTGGCACATCTGTGTACTAGTCATGGACTCCCCATTAGCAACATACACTTGCATAGGGTACATAGACTTCATGTGACAACCCATTCTATTGATCATGTGTAAATCCACAAAATTATGTGTGCTTTGAAAATCAACCAGAATGATAACCCCTTGTTTACCCAGAGTTCCTTTAACTCTCATGGTTTGAAAATTTTGCATACCAGTAAGAGCATTGAGAGATATTTGTGCCACACCTTCATTGTCACTCACTATTACATCTGAACTATCAACAGTGTTTGGCAATGCATCTTCAAACACCTCCTCCTCATCATCAAAAACAACCTCTAAACAATGCAATTGCCCACTACACATATGGCCATGTACATATTTTTTTGTCACAGTAAAAACATTGGCCTTTTGCTCTTTTGTCCTCTAATTATTTTTAAGTAAGTTGTTTCGTAAAGGGTATTTGGTTTGGTCTATAACTACTACCAGGACTTGAATTCACATAGCTATTAGACTTATTAACATAACCACTTCCCCTTGGACTAAAAGTATTAACTGAGTAGGTCTTAGGAGGAGGCATTATTGATGCATACCTAATCTTTGTGACAATATTGATACTTTCCTACATCTTGTCCATACAATACACATCAGCTAGATTAGTCAGCTTAAACATCCTCACAGGCATGCTTATCTCTTTTTTCAACCCTCCAATGAAAAAACTAACGCCATTTTCCTCAGGTATATCAAGCTTATTCAAAATCACTTCAAAAGCTTCTTGATAAGCTTGTATTGTTCCTTCTTGCCTAACATTTTTAAGCTCTACCAATGCATCTTCATACACTGCCTCAAACCTTTTAACCACCTCTTTCTCATATGCAACCCATGTTAATATTGCCTCATGCCTCTTCATCATCTGCTGATGCCATACCATAGCCTTATTATAACCATGCATTGACACAAGCTCCAACTTCGTCTCTTCTGGTACTACA
The DNA here is from genome assembly GCA_025667525.1 of Glebionis coronaria. Lineage (NCBI taxonomy): Eukaryota > Viridiplantae > Streptophyta > Magnoliopsida > Asterales > Asteraceae > Glebionis > Glebionis coronaria. Next base: position 631,419,543 of record CM046875.1, on the reverse strand, counting down.
TCAATCTTAAAGAACTGGTTGCACCTATAAACCCATCCCTTAACATCTTCACCAATAAACTTAGGAAAATTGATCTTAGTAATTTTGCCATAGTGACCATTAGGATTGACTTGGTCGTTGTTACTTGTAGTTCTTGATGCTTGACCACGACTAGTACTCTCTCCATTCAAAACGTTGACTTGACCTTGTAACAGATTCTGTTGATGAGCCATTTCATCAAACTTGAGTTGAAAATTTTGTGTAAGTGTTAGGATAACATCTTGTAAAGAAGCAAGGGTGACTGATGGTCGTCCCAAAGAGTTATACTCGTTCTTGTATTCACCACTGTTATAATTTCGGTTAGTTTTTGTAACTGATCTAACAACCTTTGCCACTTGTAACAAACTAACTACCTTCAACTGAAATTGATCAAGAATGACACAAAAGTGAACACTAAGCGTTTTGGTGCCAAAAAATTGCTCTGATACCAATTGATATAAACCAAAAGGTAATAAGCTGTTAAGCACTAGCAATAAGCTCAATAAGTTGTTTTAAACCATGGATTAATCAATAATCCGTAGCTTAAGCAGATCACAAACAGGGGAACACAATAGAAGAAATGTAGCCGTGTTTGGAGATCAACGATTCAAATGTGATATTGGATTTAGAGAGAGAAATTATGATTTAGACATACATGAATAATGAAAAATGAAAGAGAAACTAGTATTTATACTATTGGAAACAAGGATTTGTAAAAAAGAAATGGAACTGTTTTTCAGCCTAAAGTGGAGTTTGTTGAACTATCACGTGCCTTGCATGTGTCTAGATTTGAGTTGTGTTTTTGGCGCATATCACAACTTTGACATGCGATTACAACACGTTCGTTGAGATTGTCGACTAACATCAACGTACGCTTGAATGGTGAGAATGACTCAACTTGTCTATCTCGTTGTTATAAGACGTATACCAAAACTTGGGGGTTATGTATTTATCCACTATCAAGTACGGGATGTGTTGGAAGATCACCACAAATGGCGTGGTGTCAAAAGTCGTTGTTCCCGAAAGACGTGTTTGTACGGTTGGTGACAAGATCAAAACGATCTATTTCGAGACGATACAATACCACGTCCTCCCGACAATCATTGATGTGATTAGAAGACAATCACTAGTTGTATGCTTTTAATGTTCACAGAAACCTCTAAATAGAACGGTGAAAATGCCTTATAAAGAACGGTTGTGAACCGATCTAACAAAGGGTGATCTTTTTAAGTCGGACCACATATAGATCGGTTTGAAACCGTTCTTTTTAAGTTTTCAAATAGATCGGTTCCTTTCAAAAGAGTGATCTATTTGAGGCGTACACTTTAATGGTTCTAAACGATTTAGATCGGTTTTTAACCGATCTATTTAATAAATATATTAATACAAATTAAAATGCAGTATTTTTATTTTTCCAGATTTATATTATCAAATGTGTGCAGGTTTTCCAGAATTTAATTCCTTGCCAAATAATATAAAAAACATGAAGGTTTTCATATATACCAAATAAGATTCTAGTACAAACAACTAAGATGAAATGAGCATTCGAGTTATAAACCAAACTAACTTAAACTATAAAACGACAATTGCAACATATTTCCAAACCCTCAAAATTGCAAATCTGGTGTTCTTTGGAACCATTTTCTTGTGAGCCTTTGGTTGTTGCTGTCAATGTGAAATTGCAAATCTGGTGTTCATGCTGACATTCTTGATCTTCAGGACCTATTCTTAGATCAACTTTATATATTAGTATCAAGAACGGTTATAGCATAGCAAATTACTCTAGTAATCACACAGAACATTGCTTCTATATAGACAAAACAGGATAAAAAACAATGCCAAAAAACTTTAAGGCAGTAGCACTATCTATTAAAATTTTCATAACTTTAAGATGGGATGATTCGAGTAGTAAATAAACACTAACTACACTGACCAAACACAAAACAACGAGTAAAGCACAAAAGGGTTATTAGTAGCTGGCAATAAAGCTTTTGAATCGGCATACTTGTAACACAACTTTCAATCTGTCCATACTTATGTTCGAAAAAAAAATCTCTCCATACTTGTTCAATTTCTTTAAGAGATCTTCATAGAAAAGCTATACAATTATATAAGAAACTCATATCAACACAAACTACAAAAGCTTTACAATGATATACAATGGTAACTGGAAAATGACAATGAGCTCACCACGACGACTTTATTATCTTTAAATTTATTATTGTTGCACCTTGTATAGTTGATTTAGATCTGTTCTCGGTATCGAGTGACTTGTTTCATTTTCGTTTTGACTTACGGGAAGGATTAGCAATGCTTGGATCAGTACGATTAACAATGCATTTTAGCGGGGCAACCTTAAGTTTGCAGCCATAATAGGTTGCTTCTCTTTTTGATTCTTTACCTATCTGAGCCTAAAACAATTGCATACGCCAATACCCCGTGACGAGCTTACAGCCTTGTTGGTTTACATAACCCAAGCAAAGTAGGTAATTGAAGTCACTCAATTTCCATAAAAACAATGTACAAACCAAGTATGTGTATAATAAAGAACTGGGAATGATCTATTTCTAACTCAAAAGTATACATGTATACTTCCATGTACAGTAATACAAGTTCCTATACATAATCAGTTCTCACAAAATTCTTCTACTTATCCATAGAAATGAGATCAAACGTAAACCAGTATTGACTATTCATAAGTGGAATGAGTTAAAACTTAAAAGTACCCTTAATTTTTAGCCTAGTATGTCTAATTGGTTGTGGCACAAGTCTTGTATATTCGTAGCTATCATGATTTGAGCTTGTTCTGAATCAAAGATAAGATAGCACCAATTAAACCTTTAGCCATGTTTTTTACCTACAAGTTGTTTCAGACATGGTGGTAATGTGTTGCTGTTGTATAGTTGCATTTCTTTTTTCTATGGAAGCCCTTAATGGCTTTTTTGCATTGGAATTATAAACATGTATTCAAAATTAGATCATTTGTATCGGCATGAGTAATATATTTCTTGCAAATTAATTCTAATTACTACCAATTTAGCATGCTAAAAAAGGATATACAAGGGAAGAAATGTAGTTGTCAACTTGACATGCATCTAAATAGTTGAGTAAACAGAGTCTTGAAGACTAATTCACCCATGATCTTTTACCCTTTGTTTTATTCAAATACTCAATGTAGTAAAATACTAATTTAAGATTAAAGCCAACAATTGAGACTGTCTTAAAGGAACATAATGGTGACACCCAACCTGATCAGATACAAAATAAACGAAACAAAGGTTCACAGTCTTTATTGCTTTTAATTCAAAGGTTTTTGTATTTTAACTTGATCTTCCTAAAATGGTACTGTAGATGATAAGCTATATGGTGTTGTTGGTCAGGGATCCTTTGGAATTGTGTGTTTCAGGTAGGTTTTAATCATGCATTTATATTGGGCATACAAAATGGAAGGCAATATGGTACCTTGTCCTTAAGTCCTTCTTCTGCCTTCTCGAGCTGCAACCATCTGTAAAACAAGATCAATAAAACAATTATGAAATGAAATTAAGAATCTGTCACTTGCACCAAGGATCTAGAAATGTCGGACATCACCAAATTTCTTGCAGAAAATACTAGACGAATAAAGTCAACATATATGTAAGTATATACTTACTGCATTCTAAGTTTTTTGTTTTGCTCGATCACGTTTCCATTGCTTCCCATAGCAGTCCACAAATAAATGATCATACGATATCAGAAATACATACCTCTAACGCCTCCTCATTTAAGCTAGAATCAAAATAAGTCCATTTAAACCTAGTGTATTGCTACTCTTCTTTTTTGGGTTAGAATCTAAATAAAAATAAAAATATGCCCATTTATTTGTTTTATCTAAATATACACATTCACAATTGACATTGAAAAACATGCCCACGGCTCCTCAATATGCTAAGTACCTAAATTATAGAACAAATCATTTTTTTTAAGAAAGACGGTGCTTAAAACGGTATGGTACCGACTTACCCGAACCCGATACCGGTCTACCCAACAGTTCCGAGAATGGGACTACCACTTTTGCCCGAGGAAAAATTTGGTACCTTGGAAACGATGCCGATGCGTACAAAACTGTTACCGTACTAATCTCTTCCAGTTCCAGCAGGTAAAACAATCAAACATCCCTCTTAACATTTAATTACGCCTGCAAATTAATTACATAAAAATTAACCAACTCCTCAAATTAAAAAAAAAGGTTAAACAATCACATGAGGCAAAAGGATTTAACATTAATTCGAGCAACAAGTCATGGCCAAAGAAGTACTTTTTAATTTGTAACTAGAGTTGGTATAATATGCAAATGGATAATATATTGGAGATTAAATATGAGATGTAACCAAGTGGTGAAGAGAGTGCCTTGGCGTCACACCAGATTACAATCAACTTTTATAATGAACTATGTTCCTTCAAACTCGAATCTGCCAAAAATTTAATGTATAAATTTAACATGATAAAAGTAAAGCATAAAAAGACATTAACATCTAAGAAGAATCAATATTACCACAAATTAAACACAAGAATCAACTGAAAACTAAAGAAAAAATAGCTAGGATCGACCTTTATGGCAAAAACTGATGTTTGAAGTTGACTTTTTAAGATTAGATCTGAGTCAATCACAGCTGCTTCGAGTCCATGACACAATTGATGTGGAACAATGTTTATATATGTGGTGATTTGTGAAGGAGAATCAGAAATCATAAAGTTGTTTGATGTTGTGTAGTATTTGGGAGTGAGTAAAACAAAGAGGGAGGCGGCAGTAGTAGTGGATAAGTGTTAGGTTTTGATTTTGGTGAAAAGAGGGGCGGGCTACTTGAAAAGTATAAGGGGGATGTGAAATTTAATGTTCAAAATCAAATTAAATTTCATTTTGATGATAAATTGGATCGGTTATTTTGATAAGCCTGATCTATTTAAAATAGTGTGTGGGAGTTTGTGAATATAAATAGATCGGTTATTTCATAAACAACGTTCTTATTATACCTAAGATTAAATAGATCGTTTTTTTAGCTAATAAGCGAACTTTTTGTTACATTTTCCCCTTCTTTCCATTAGATAGATCGTTTTTTAACATAACCACACTATATGAAGTGATCTATCTAAGCTTTTGTGTAGTAGTATGTGTCATAAGGACACAACACAAATTGCAATCATGTTAGTTGTAATTACATTCTACATGGTATCAGCCATCGCGATCTTAAACTCTACAAAAATACCATGCCTCGCCTCATCATAAACCCTAATAAGCATATGCTTCTTGGTGGTCAACTGAGAAAAAGGCACAAAAACGATACATCTGCAAAGGGTTTTGTTAGTATCTAGGAAACTATCCTAATTTCGTAACAAAATCTTAAAACAACAATGTGCCAGTGTAATACAATAGAAAGACAAGCCGAGTTAAGACCTCGTGCCTTTAATTGAGGTTTTGCTAGTGAGGAACGATACTCTTTGCTAACTTGTGCCACAATAAGCATTATTTATGCACTTATTCCTTAATACAATAAAAAAACAGCGAGTTCTTGTTACAAATATGGATACATATGAAATCATAGAAACTAACATTAATCATAATTCATAAACAAGTAAACCTTAAAGATCATGGGTCAGAAGTAGCCATTGATATATCCTCATCTTCCTTCAAAGCACCAATCATTTTTGCCACTTGATCCATGCTAGGTCTCGAATCAGGTGAATCGTTTATGCACTTCAATGCAAGCTGCAGCAAGCTCACCATCCGCTCTTCACTCGCGCCTTCAACCACCAACGCCTTGTCAAACACTTCACCCGTCCACTCTTCCTTGACCACTGAGTTAACCCACTTAGCTAGATCAAACCCATTGCTTTGAACCGGCTTCCCTGTTAGCAACTCAAGTAGAATCACACCAAATGCGTACACATCAGCAGTGAAGATGTTTTTGTTTTGTGAGTCGTTGTCTACCACCATTAGACCATATTCGCTGACACATACGTCCATGTCTTTTGTTAGCAAGATGTTAGAAGATTTTAAGTTTCCATGAGCGATTTTATCATCTTGAAGCTCGGTGTGCATGAATGCTAGTGCTTCTGCTGTGCCACACGCGATGTTTAGTCTGCTTCCAAAATCGAAAGGTTGTCCATTTTGTGATCCTGCAATATATAAAAAGAAAATAAGATAATGAAATACTAAAGATAACAAAGCGTGTTTGCGATTGTTTATTTAAAGTACTAATTACTTTGAAAATCAGCAAATAATATCAATTTGTTTATTCAAGTACTTATTTGCTTGAAACAATTAAATAAGCAGATAAGCACTAAATTAAGCCATCCAAGCACATACTAAAACTGTGATGTCTGAAATAAGCACCTTGTAATAAGAAACTTAACATTTAATTCAAACAAACTATTATTGAAATAAGAAATTCGGATACGCAATAAAAAGTTCTCCAAACTGATTAATGTTTTATCGAAACAGTATAAGCAAAAAGGCATTTGTATTTTGAAATCAGAAATCTATAATAGCACATAGAAATTACCTTGTAGAAGCTTAAAGAGGCTGCCATTTGGTTGAAACTCGTAAACAAGTAGCTTTTCTTGTTTAGAACAATAATAAGCAACTATTGGTAACACTTTAGGATGTTTCACTTGATCTATTCTTTGCATTCTTGTCGTAAACTCATCTCGCGGAATTTCCCACTCTTTAATCCTCTTAACAACAAGCGGAACCCCAGCATTTGGAATAACTTTATAAAGACTTCCATGTTTTCCCCGACTAATTAACTCAGCTGGAGCTCTTAGCAAATCTTCAAATCTCATCCCGTTTACAGCTTCCACCGGGCTTGAAAGAACAACTAAAGAAGCCGAAACTGCTCCAGTTTCAGCTGATGTTATTGAGAATTCCGACCTCGTCACATTAGTCTTTGAGTCAGTTGAAAAACCACTATCAGTGACCTTTTTAACCCCTTTTGACCCGTAACCTGAACCAGAACCCGACCCTGAATGAGAATCTGAACCTTTCTTGGTATCACTAACCTTTTCCTTTTTCTTTAGGAATAAAAGTGCGATTAAGACAATAACAATCAAACTAAGGATCGCATAACCAGAATACATTAGAATATCATGCAACTTTTTCTTTTTCCCGCACTTCTTGGGCAACTCTTTCCCACATAATCCGGGGTTCCCAAGGAAGCTTTTAGCACCAAAACGATTCGCATCATCAGGTACTTTCCCACTCAGATTATTATTTGAGACATCAAAATCATCTAGTTGGCCATAATTAAATTTTGGCAACTTCCCAGTAAAATGATTATTCTCAGCCCAAAAACTTTTCAGTCCCGTGTCTTTCGACATATCAGGCAAGTTACCACTAAGCTCATTATTGGAAATATCGATTCGCACCAAATTGGCCATATCAGATAAAGAATCGGGTAAATCACCCGAAAAATGGTTACCCTTTAAATGCAGTAGTGTAAGTTTTTTGCAATCTGATATTTCTGGCGGTATGCTTCCTGAAAGATTGTTGTAGTTCAAGCTAAGTAAAAGAAGAGAGGTTTCTTTACAAACCAATTCGAAATCAACGGTTCCATTTAAATTTAGCTGCTCGAGAACGATTCCTTGAACTGTCAGGTTCTTAGAGTCACACTTTACCCCGTACCATTTATTCGTGCACGGGTCTGATGACTTATTCCATCCAAAATTCGTCGTGTTTTTCACACTTCCTGGCTCAAGTTTGCCCATGAAATCGGCTAATGCATCTCTTATTTCTACACTTTCCGTCTTTCCAACAGAAAACAGAAGAACGAAAACAAAAGAAACGACTAAAAGAGATAGAAGTCGACCCATTTTTAAGAAATGAACATTGATGAGAGTAGAATGTGAAGAAATATGATAATTTTGAGGAAGTTATATCATGGAAATATGGTTGGCTGAATTTACAAAGATGAGATGTAAACAGCAAGTGAAAGCTGTGAATGCCCAATGGCTAGTGTTTGGACTAAAAGACGTGAAAGAGACCAAAATTCTCAATATGTTATATGTTAGGCCGGCTGAAAAATGGTCAAAGGTTATATTGTTGTTGTTGTTGCCGGCTTTAGTTGTTTTCTCAGGTTTTGATACTACATTGTTGTGTTTCATTGTGTGATGTTTGTAAATATGTGTATAGGCCGGTATTGCCTACGATAACATAGAGGATTGATGAATAAGAGTAAGAACCCGGTAAAAATCAGTTTAATAACGACGTGAAAGATAATTATACTTAAGGCCTTGTTATTTTACATGGCCTATGATCGAGAAACTCTTTATGAACATTTTGAGTTTCGGTTCAGGAAGAGTACTGAACAATTATACCATTTACAGTGGTCACATTAGTTTAGATTTAGTACTTTCATCAAAAGAGAGAGAATTCATGAGCGATCATTCATCGTGAGAGTCCTGCCGGTATCCCTTTATAGAAAACTTTACGCAGTTCAAGTCTCTGCAATGGACTTAGACTTTATGAACTTAGGACATTCTTTGTCAAAAAATAGAAGTAATATATGTACACATGATAGTAACATCGGAAGGTGTTCATGGACGCTACATGACCCCCGCATAACACACGCCTCCCAAATAGTTAAAGGCTCTCCCACAAAAGAATAATACACAGAAGGGGAGACTTAGGGAGACATCATTCATACCCCCACGGTGATGTTGTGCCATCAGTGCCACAATGACTTGCATGTGGTACCTTCTATGATTGCACGAGTGAACATATAAACCAACCGAACCCCAAATTATGTCCATCATGCACACGAGTCCGAAGTCGAAGGAACCAAAAAGCGCTCGCATAACAGTGATTTTTCAGAAAGTTCCCTAATTAATAATTATATATTCAATAAAGTTGGCCAGAGTTGACAGCAAAACATATATTTAAATATTTTCAAATGATTTTCATAATCAAACAATTATCAAAGTATGCAACGCTCAAACACGAAGGTGATCATAGCCAAAGGATGCCAAAACAAATTCATAAGAATCACATGGATTTCAGTAAAACAAAAATTAAATAACACTGAAAGAGAGTATGAACAACAGGACAAGAATACCAACGCCCAAAAGAACACGTTTAGGCAGACATTCGGTCATTTGTACCTGAATGGACGTCTAAAAGATGCTGACCTACGAAAATCTCTTACACACTTGTCACCAATCTATATAGAACAATAACTAACATCAAGTTTAAAAGCATCACTAGGCCAAGTATACAGTCCCCATAACTCCCGGGTTTATCCACGTAAATGTTTTAAAGGTGCATAATTAGCTCAAACTTGTACGATCACCGGAAGAATCCAAATAAAGCCGCCCTTCCCAGGTATTCATTTATGAACTTATATTCCTTGTCTAAAACTACGATAGCATAAATAGTTAAAACTTGTCTGATCATTGCATAATCAATTAGTTAAAACCTACCCAATCACGTGGAATCTGCATATATGACTACCTTTCATCAGATTTCTCATATGAAATAAGTTGCTCACAAGGGTACTCAAATTAGTTTTAGACAATGAAAATAAGTTCATAAATGAATACAAATGAAATTTGCAAGGTTTTCTTTTTCTCAGCACTTCTTTGGCAACTCCTTCCCACATAACCCTGGGTTCCCAAGGAAGCTCTTAACACCAAAACGATCCGCCTCATCAGGTACTTTCCCACTCAGATCATTATTCGAGACATCCAAATCATCAAGTTGGTCATAATTAAATTTCGGTAACTTCCCAGTAAAATGATTATCATGAGCCCAAAAACTTTTCAAGTCCGTGTTTCTTGACATATCAGGCAAGTTACCACTAAGTTCGTTATTGGAAATATCGATTCGTACCAAATTGGCCATATCAGATAAAGAATCAGGTAAATCACCCGATAAATGGTTACCCTTTAAATACAATGCACTAAGTATATTGCAATTTGATATCGCTTGTGGTATGATTCCTGAGAGATTGTTGTAATTCAAGCTAAGTAAAATAAGATAAGTTTCTTTGCAAACAGATTCTAAATCAACGGTTCCAGTTAGATTTAGCTGCTCAAGAACGATTCCTTGAACTGTCAGGTTCTTTGCGTCACACTTAACCCCGTACCAACCAGACATGCACGGGTCTGATGACTTATTCCATCCCCAATCCGCCATTTCTTTCATACTTCCTGGCTCAAGTTTGTCCATGAAATCGGCTAATGCATCTCTTATTTCTTCACGTTCTGTCTTTCCAACAGAAAACAGAAGAACGAAAACAAACGACAAGATGAAAAGAGATTCAACACGACCCATTTTTAAGGATCAATATTAACGTGCGTAGACTGTTGGGAAGAAATTTTAATATCCTGATGAAGTTATATGATGGAAATATCAAATATGGCTGGCTGAATTTACAAAGATGAAATGGTCAAACAACAAGTGAAAGCTGTGAATGCCCAATGGCTAGTGTTTGGACAAGTGAAAAAACAAATGGTCAAAGGTTATAGTCGCTGCCGGCTTTAGTTGTTTTCTCAGGTTGTTATACTACTTATTGTGTGATACTTGTATATGCCGGTATTGCCTACGGTGACATAGAGGATTAGTGAATAAGAGTAAGAACCTCTGAAACAATCGGTTTAAGGATGGTCATGGATGGATCATTATATTTAAGAACTTATTGTTTACATAGCCTATAAGAAACTCCTTATGAAAATTTTGAGTTTCGGTTCAGGAAGAGTACTGTAAAACTATACTGTTTATATAGTGGTCTCGTTACTTTAGCTTAAGTACTCATCAAAAGAGAAATATCAATTGGCGGTTCTGGCCAACAACTATTTTTCCCGCCTACGAATTACTAATTTAAAACCGTGGTAACGAAAAGTTGCATAGTATTATGTCTCCAAACGTGCTAAGAGCGAAAAACTCATCTAAGTTTATTGTTAATGTTATGTAGACTTGTTTGTATGTTCCTATTTCTAACTGATGGGACAATAACATAACATGAACAAGATCCCCTTAATTTCAACCATTTGAAAATATATGAATTAACAAGCGTGGGTGTTTGTGTCGGGTATAGAGAGCTTAAGGCTTATTTGGATTTAGCGTCATGTTTCATAAGCTCATTTTTGTGGCTTATTTTGACACTTTTCGGCTTATATAAGTTTATTTTGACATAACAAACTTATGTAGGTCGAAAAGTTTAAAATAAGCCACAAAAAGTGAGCTTATTAAATGTAAGCCCCAAAGCATATAAGCCATATGCCGGCTATATAAGCCGAAACAAACAAAGTAGATTCCAAACAGAATTTAAGAAATCTGTTATTAGATTACGAAATTTACATTAGCTTCAAATTTTTGACATTTATGGTTTGGCCTTTGGGCTTATAACCTCATTTAGTTTGGCCTTTGGGCTTATTACAATTCACGCTTGTAACAAATAAATACCAAGTTTATTTTCAAATTATGTTTAAAGACGCATAGTATTTATCAAGTAAAAAATTATGACGAAATATCAGCTTAGCCCGACCCATGATGGTATAAACTTGCTCGTTTTCACTTAACTAAAGTGCTTACAATTCACTTTATAATCTCTAGTAATACATGTTGTGATTTAAGATACTACGTTAACCATTAACGCTACGAGTACGCAGCGAATATGGATCTAGTTTGGCTCGTATGACTAACTGTTGTTTTTCTAGCAATCTTTCCAAGGTTTATTATGTTTCTTGTTTACTTTCCCTTTGTGTACACAGGTTGGAAGTTGGTGGACTACTCTTGCCATCTTTTCATTCTTAATGATGTGACTTGTTGGGCTTTGCTATGTTGGGCTCTTCCTTGGGCTTCATAACCGTTGCTCCTTTTTGATATATAACCCTAGCTTCTCATTAGCTAGGGTTAGCAGCTCTTATCCTTACACACACATATGTAGAATGTTAAGTTTCAAGCAAATCAAAATTACATGAAATACTTTAAATCAACATTTATTTTGATAATAAAACGGCCATCAGAATCCAAAGCATAGATCTATGCATACGTAGCCAAATTATTTTACATTCCAAACCATAAAACACATGTGAAGCTTGAAGTCCCCCATTCACCCTTAAAACTATCTTTATTTATAGTAGATCTTTAAAATTACGAGGTACAGTACGACCAACAACTTACCAGTGAAGACATGAAGAAAATGAGACTCAAACACTCATCGAATGAACGAAACATTGGTTGATATTGTGTTTTAATGGGTTAATATACACAAAAGTTACTTAACTTTGCTAAAAAACTCGATTTCGTTACTAAAGTTTTAAACCTAATAGACAGGTTACCAATGTTTGGTTTACAGGTTATATGAGTTACTCCGTATGTTTTAACCTGTAGTTGTAGTTGCAGGTCAATTTACTAGATAACATAAATTTATTGATTTTAAAAAAATTGCTAGATTCACCCATAATTGAATAGGACAAACAAATGAAACTCTTTGATATTTTATTTTCTATGTCTTAATAGTACAAACATATGTAGCTATTTTACGTTTTAAATTGAATATGGCTAACAATAGAAACTTGTTGAAGAAGGCCAACTGTATAATGTTACCGGCCGAATGTTAAAACACGATTTTCACCGGGTATCATATTCAAACGGGGCGTTTAACAATCATGCATTATGCCAATTGTAGTTAAAGTCAAAGCTGCCAAATTTATCGATTATTAAAACTTCAAAAAAAGGAAAAAAAATAAATCCTAATTTGCCATTACCGAAAGTTCGAGCAAATATGTTGTCAACTTTGTCGCCTTGACATGACGATGTTATCATTCAATCGACATTAATCAGTCAACCAAAAGTTCGGGAGACTCCTTATACGGATTCTAGTGCAAATCTTTTTATTAGCAGTTCAATTGGCAATAGGTCCCATGGGAGCTCAAGTCAATCCCCAAGAAATGTATATGGAGAATAGAATAATAGTGTCAACAAGTGAAGAACTTAAAATCAATGTTTTAAAACTCGGTTTTGAATCAACCCGATCGAGTTACCGGGTCGATCCGATTTCCCATAGAAAAATATATGTTTATATATTTACAATACTAAGAAAAATATATGTAACCTAATGTAAATAAAATGGGTAAAAATATATAATGTTTTTGTATAAATAAACACAAATTTCGGCCACAATACAATGAAGAAATATGCCTAAAGAGATACAAAATGTTCGACTTAAATCAAACGAAAACGAAAGAAAATGGACAAAATAAATATATATGTCTAATGATTTATTAAGTGTAACTATTTTTAAGGTTTAATAACCCATTTAATAAATTCGTGAACTATAGTAACTTGTTTGAAACGTTTTAACTTTAGTGATGACGTGGACAAGAAAAACGGTAAATCATCCGGTTGTCCACCTTATGAGAAACCCGGGGATAACTTTTTTAAACGTCTAGTAACCCATAAAATAAATGTGTATACTTGAGTAACCTATTTGTAATATTTTAAATTTTAGTAACGAAATCGAATTTTTTGACAAACTTAAATAACTTTTATGTAGTAACTTGTTTTAATTCATCTCCAACACGTGTGTAGGTATCATCATATTTGTATAGGATATCATATTTGTATAGGAGATCCATTACACGCGCTTGATTGGTCACCCACGTCATAATAGGCCTAAGAACAGGGACGAAGCCAGGACAAAACATGACCGGTGCACAAGTTTTCTTTAACCGTAATATAACATATGTAAAAAGTGAATAGAAATGAATGGTAGAAACACGTTCCGATTGACCGGGTGCATTTAAGATATATTTAGAACAAATCAATGTTTTCTTCACAAATTAACACTACACAGAAAAAAACAATAGGGGTCACGGGCACCCGCGGGAACCCCCTAGCTTCGTCCCTGCCTAGGAACATCTTTACATATAAGTGATTCCTGGTTCATCTCTTTCCATCTATCTTCTACTTGTTGGTTTAAAAACTCATACACGTTCTGTTCATTTGTTACATCAATTACAAGCATTTTGTAGCCACAACTCAAGAAAACGACTGACTTATGCTCCTCTACTGATACCCATCACTTCTCCATTTTGCTTCCACCATTTGATATCGAATAAACTCTTTCATCTCTTTATGACAAGTGACACATTCACTTGTTTTTTTATCTTTACTACTCCAATCTTAATCCCGAACCTAAAATTTACAAACCTAACTCCAAACCAAAAATTTAAACCCTTAGATCCAGAGCCGGCCCAAAGGGAGTGCAGCCCGTGCGGGTGCACAGGGCCTCCAAATATAGAGGGCCACATTTTCTGTGTTACTGCTGTTGATATATACTAAATACGGAGTTATGTATATTGAAGGCCCATATACTAAAGGCCCATAAAATAATGTATTCGCTATACTATTTTGTTGTAATGAGAGCATGCACAATTTTTTACTCCATATAATAAATACTACTAGGCAACTAATATGGTAACTAACATTGAAAATAAATACTACTAGGCAACTAATATGGTAATCAGTTGTGTCCAAAAAAAGAAATTAGCTATCTGATTAATCATTGAAATTTTCACAAATCAAGTTTCTTGTAGATCAATAAGTAATCAGGTATCAATTAAGGTAACTATTTGTGCATCGTTAATGAATATATTTAACAACTATCGAAAGTTTTCGTGATTGATGAGGCCTCTATATAGTTGCGGCACAGGGCCACCGAAATCCACGGGACGACCCTGCTTAGATCATATTTTGTTAAATTGATCTCATCCATCCATATGTTTTATAACAAACTTTTGTAATGTTTTTATAACAAACTTTTGTAACAACTTTAGTAACAAACAATTCAAAAAACTTTTATTTTTAAATTGAAATATCTTTTGATATATTTATTTTTTTGTAATCTAATTCCGTGCTCTTTAATTCAACATCCATTTTGATATAATTTTATTAAATTTTAGTTTCTTTGTTTTTAATGAGTTTATTTAAGTTAATTTAATTTTTTTACTACTTTAACTTTAATTTAAACCTTAGTAAAATTGTAATATTTGTTCGCTAAAAAATCTTAGTTTGGGCTTTTTGTTAAGTTTTTTTAATTTTTAGGGCTTTAATTAGCATTTAAAAATTAAATATTAATTAATTTAAAAAGTTACAAGAAGTTTTACTTATTTGTAATCCTTAGTCATATTTTTAGGTATTTATTGTAATTTTTTTGGAAAGTTTTAGGCAAAGTTTTAATTTTGTCGATTTTTACGATTTTACGTTTTATACGTCGTAACTTAATTTTTATTGCAATCCGTCATTCCATTTAGAGCTTTTTCATTCCGTTAATATTAATCCAAAACATTACAAGTTTAACACACACAATTATCCTCCTTTGTGAACGAACTGACACATTGGGTCATAAGTAATTTATTTTTCTAAATCAAATTACTTAATACTTACCGCTTTATACTTGCTTTGTTTTTCCTAAAATAAATTAAAGTGTAATTTTACTACTATCATATAGGGCTGAGCAACAGGTCCAGACCGGACCGGACCGACCAAGACCGGACCGGACCGACCAAGACCGGACCGGACCGAGGACCGAAATGGTTCAAAACCCTGGACCGAGACCGGACCGAAATGGTACAGTCCGGTGCGGGTCGGTTCGGTCTCCGATCCGGTCTGGTCCAATTAAGCATAATCAACATGTTTTTTGTAAGATCGAACCGGACCGGACCGGACCGACCAGACCGAGGACCGAAATTAGCAAAAACCCCGGACCGAGGACCGGATCGAAATTGTCTGGTCCGGTCCGGGTCGGTCCGGTCCGGTCAGACAGTCCAAATGCTCACCCCTACTATCATATACTCACCCCAAGGAAATTTGTTCCAAGATTCAAAATTCTCAACAAGATTAAACAATTCCTCTACAACAACTCCACGTAACTGATCACCCATGAATACCCAATTTAACACATATAATAGACAAAACTCTCACAGCATCGACATCCGACAGATTACTAAAAGCAGAATCGTCCAAAATAAGCTTACGTATATCTAACCCCTTTACTCTACGAGTTCCTGGAAAGACACGTTTCTTAAATTCAAATTCAAGATGCCTAAATTCCTTTAAAGATCAGTCAATGAAACGTAACCCTATAACCAAACAGAAATCCTTTTTGCTAAACTCAAAACTATTCTCCTCAAAATCAAAGTAAAAAGGTTTATCTAGAGATGGGTTGTCATCGAATCTCATATGCTGAAGGAGATGGTGAATCAAATGGTTATCATGTTCTACTGTTCGTATATCTAACCAAGGATCAAACACTGTTCTTCGGAACATATTTATCCGAGAATCTTTCGTAGATAACTTTCTTTTTATGGTTGTCAAATACTCTAACTTACTTCGAATGCCAATCTTTGCATCATAAACCTATAGCATAAACAAATAGAGTGAATTTTGAAGTAAACATATAGAAACCCTAATTTTTTAATAATCTGTTATAAACCTAATGTATCAACTAAATTGGCGCTTCAATTAAACAACATTATCGAGAAAAATTGTACAAATGCATAATATTAAAAATACATGTAGAATTGCGGGCATCTACAATGAATATGGATCTGATAACAATAAACCACCATAAACAATATACTAGAGTTGATCAGTTCTGCTAAAGATTGGAATGGGATGGTTGCAACGACGATATAGTAGGATTAAAAATTGGGAACCTGATGGAGGCCCAAGTATTGAAAAACGGAGTGACTTGTTTATGAAGGCTCGAGATCGCGTGACTAAGAGGAGTTTAGTAAAACGGGCATAACTTTTGCATCCTAAGTCCGTTTTCAGCCTGTGACCTGTCAAAACGTGCGTAAAAAGGAGGCGGACGACACTATAACCAGATTTTAGGTGGTTACGTATTTTTCAAGGCCCGAAAAGCCTTTTTACTATTAGTTTCTGAGTCCAAGTATATTTCATGCCCGTATGCTGAATATCCGTAACCTCAATATCCTTAACACACTCATGAAACTCCCGCATGGCATTGTCAATAGTAGAAGTACCTGTAGATCGATCATCAAGGGCAAGAGCTGCATTAAAATCATCAAGAATACACCAAGTTAGATTCCTCACATATGACTTATGCATACCAAGATTCTGCCACAACTCACGACGGTCAGTGTATAGATTGTGAGCATAAATAAATGAACAAAAAAAATCTTTCTTATCACCCTTCAGCCAAAGTCTTGTGTGAATGACCTGGGCACTTTGAGCAATACACCACATCAACATCATCACGATTCTATCCCAGAATAATACGGGACCCTTTAGTGCAACACAATGCATTTGAAGTCCACTCCCAGTGTCTAAAAACATACGAACATAATTTGTCAAGCTTAGAGTCACTAGCATGAGATTCAAGAATAGCACACACCGATAATTTGTTATCCTCAATCACTTGTCTCACTTCCTTTTGTTTAAGGGAGAAGTTCAACCCCCGTATGTTCCATGATGCAAGACTAAACATTGACAACCGACTGAGCAGGAGTGCTTGCTCTTTCCGTTATAGGCCGATCCTCCATTAAAATATTTTCGTCCACATTGTAAAACCTGTAAATTTTAGGTTTTGACTAGGTCAACATTTTGTACGTCACCTCATGATATCTATATAATTATTCTATCACCTTTGCATGAAATCCTTTGAACAATCATATGCATCACATGGGCATACATCATTCTAATCATCTGAACAGGGAAACAACTATATCACAATTTTTATTGTGACTATGAGTATTTTAATCATAAAAGCATGACCACATTTGTATGACTATATTTCAATAGCATACTGGACAACAAATGATCTATTGTAAAGGACTTTAAGTCATCTGAACATATGATCACTTGCATACATCCCAATGATTTTTTCTAAAAATCCAACGTCATGATCACAATTAATAACTGGCTATTTATATATATATATATAAATATTTTTAAATTGGATAATTTATATATATTTTTCACACTATAATTGACTTTAAACCACGATGACAATTACTTTTACACATGAACACTACATTAAATCATTTTATATTTCTTTTATATATTTTTGTCATAATAAAATCACCTAAGGACCATACTTTCATCAAAGGCCCTAAACGTAACCAAAATTACTTAAACTCAAACGTACTCACATATTATTATAACCTTAACTCACTTAACACTCACCTGGACACGAAAATTAAACACAAGCATACCCTAGACTTTTATTAAGCCGTATATATTCAAATATATACTTACCCATAACCTTTTATACCAAAACTCTTACCCTCCTTACCAAGTGTCTAGACTATACACTAATTATAACACCTATGTATACACATTACACAAATTTTACTTCCCTTTGACTAGGAAACTATGAAACTGCCGGTTTCATTAGAAAACCATGGAGACTTGTACATTTTTTGGGCAATTAAGGTTAGTACTAGATACATTATTGGAAGAACTATGTCACACATCCATTCTTGTTACCCCTAGCCGTGTATACTCACTCCACCACACACCAAAACTTTGTACAACATGCCATTTAATGAGAACACTCAAAACTTATCTTTTGTCCCCTTTGAATCCTTATGGGCGACGGCTAGAATGACCACAAGGGTCATATGTACATCAACCCTCATTAAAACATGTACTTCATGGTACCTCCCAAAAATTCACTAAATCTATACAAAACCCTCTTTCTTGCCGTGTCCTACCCCAAACCACATTTCCCATTCTACTCTTGGATATTTATGAACTAGCTACACTCATTCACCCTCACACCACAAATTTCGGATCAAGAACACTCCCATACATCACCTTGAGCTAACCAAAAATCCTCCATCTCATTTACTACTAAATCTTTGTACTCCAAGCATTGAAGTCTAGCATTCAAGACTCCTAGGACTCGTCTAGAAGCAAACCGACGCCAACACCACTTCCTTTGTCACCATTTTGATCAAACAAGTAAGTAAGACTACACTAGACATATTTCCATCATTCTTTTACTTTCCATCTCATAACATGCATGTATAAGCTTAGGAAATGAACCTAGGTTGCCATGCATACGTAAAACGTCCATGAAATACCATCCATATGACATATAAGCCACGACTTATATAATGGGTAAACCTTTCGTGCCCTAGAATCCTTAACCACGTCCTAGCATGTTGGACACTTGCTTAAAAACCCTAGAAGTAAACTAGATATAAATGAGCACCTTAAAAATATGTATATTGTAAAATAAGCCGAGCCACTTAGCATATATAAGCCCATATTGTTATATAAGCCACGTCATTTGAGCCTTAAAATCTATATAAGCCGAAGTTAGTACTAAAAATAAGCTAGCTTTAACAATAAAATTAATATAAGCCGGGATTTAGTTGGCTTATTTAAGCTTTTAGGAATTTAAGCCTAAATATATAAGCCATGCAAATATAAGCCGAATCTTATAAGCCTTAGAATAAGCCCATGAGCCCTCAAAATATAAGCTTAGGATTAACTAGTAAGAAAGTATAAGCCTTAGCCAAAAACAATAAACTTATATAAGCCATAAAAATAAGCCGAAATATATAAGCTTAGAACTAAACTAGTTTTTGAAATAAAACATAATATAAGCCCACTAGTTAAGGCCCAATAGTAAGTAATTAACATTTACTAATTACCTTATGTTTTTACTAAGCCCATTAACCCCTTTTTACCCCAACCGGACCCTAATGGGCCGTATAGCCCAGCACTAGTATTATATAGGTACTTTTCGTGCCAAAAATGTCAAATGGTGAAAGTTAGGTCCGAAACTGAAAACTAGTAAAACTAAGTAAACATTTTCGTGACTATTATATAGTCTAAGGGGCGTTTGTGCCATTTTCGAAACTAAAGGGTAAACTAAAACCAACCGTGAGCCATAAATAAACTACAAGGACCTTTTGTGCCACTTTCGAAACTCATAACGAGCCCTAATCCCACCTTATATATATGCCGTGGGATTGGAGGGGGTATTTTGTCATTTCTTGAAAGTTTACCAAGCCCTAGGGGGCGTTTTCATAAATTGGAATAACCAACAAGGACTAACGGTGTAAGAAACTTAACGGATGAAAACCTAAAGTTAAATTTCTAAACAAATTATATTTACAAAGATTTATTATGGTTTTATTTAATAAATTAATAAAACTTGTCATTTGTAAAATAAATCATTTTAGTTATGTACAAACTCAACGATATTGACAAACCCCGTTAATCATTTTCCTTTGAAACTTTAAAACTTAATAAATTATAATTTATTTCTTTATGATAAATTAAATAAGATATAGTTACTTATTTAATTTACGACCCCTCTTTCCATAAACAAATTTATATACATTTATATATATATTTTACTTGAACAAAAATATATATACATGCCTTTATTTCACTATAAGAATAAACAGTTAAACCAACGTAACAATTCATAAATTGTGATCATGCATTTTTCATATGTACCATTCATCATGCATATTTATTGTTGCATTCACTGAGACATTTAAATTACTTAGGTAATTTCTCCAGTCCGTGACTATACTGTGACATCATCCTCACTACCTCATTATCACAAAGGTGAGTTCATGGCCCCATCTTTACTGTTTTATAACTGGGGGAGAAAACATACAAAAACTATTTATATGCAAGCATGCACAGACAACAACAATTTATTTGCCTACTGTTTGCTCCATTCCCGTGGACTGTATTAGTTAATAGTGTAGCGCGAAATGTATGGATAGATCTATTCGGGTAATGACAACACCCGGCCTGTCGTGATCAGCTGTCACGTATTGCTTAGGCCGAGCAGCAGGTTTATGTCATTGTCGGATTAAGGGAAACCTCAATCAGGATATACCCAAATGGGCTTACTGAGAATCATGTCTAGCTTCTATTACAGGGCAGTATGAACTACTGTAGCGTTGGGCTGTGATGTCCTGCTACCTTCATGGTGCTTTGCATATTGATACTTTATTTAATTAATTAAACCTGTGAATTCACCAACCTCGTGTTGACCCTCACATTTTACTTTTATGTTTTCTCAGGAAAGTAAGCAGGTTCATGCATTGGATTCCAGCATTTTAGGAAGCATCATGTTGACCATCGGGCTGGGATATTTATTTCTGTTTTATAATAAACGTGGTTTAAATTCGGACAAGCTACTAAATGTGTACGATTAATTCATGTAATATGTTTCAAAATGATATTATGATCATTGCTCTATATGCTATGTGCTATCGATCCACCCAAGTAACACCCCAATTACTATTCCGCTGCATTTGACCAACTTGGGGGTGTTACAGAAATGGTATTAGAGCATTTAGTTATAGAGAACCAGATCAAAAACTTAAAAATTTTTAAATAATAAAAATTTTAAACTGGACTATAACTGAACATAAAAATCAGTCTAAAGAAAAAAAAAATAAAAATAAAAATAAAATTGATTTTTGGGGAACCTATAAGTTAGGCATATGGCATTATAGAGCATGCATATTATGTGAACTAACTTCAAATTGATTTATTCCCTTATGGTAAATAAATCACATAAGTATCTATTTATACTTTTGACATCATGGTTAAAAGTTTTAAAACCACATCGCATATGCATCATAAAAACTTTTTAAATTGTGTAAGTTGAAAACTTGCTCAACTTTAAAATGTTACTTTCAGATATCATGACGACGCCCACTATTGTTACTACTTTCGAGGAGCATATGGTTCCTACCATCACACCTTTGTCACCGACGTCAGTACTAGCTGGACCTGCATCTGATATAGAGTCCAGAGATGACCAGCAGGACGGGGTCATCGTACTCATAGATTCACCTACTCCTTCACCACCCACTGTATCTCCTACTACACCACTTCTTGTAGTACCTGCATCCCCTCCTAGAGAGGTGGACCAGGTCGTACCTTCTCTACCATCCTTACCACCGCCTTCTGTACCTAGCACTTACCCCACCAGTGTCTTGCCACCTCGTAAGAGGAGACGTGACTCTATCCCGGACTCGACCTATGAGATTGGGGAGGGATCAGGAGCCGGGCAGGCTAGACTTAGTGCCCTTCAGGCACAGGTCGATGCACTCACGGCTCGACAGGCACAGGACACCACCCTTATCCACTCTCTACTACAGGCAGACCAGCAGGGTCGCGCCGTGCTCCAGGAGAGACTTGACTCTCTCTATTGGGCCATAGCCGAGGAGTCATACACCACCCGGGAGACCATACACTGGCTATTGGATGAGGTAGCTTACCTCCGTTACCGCTTAGCTTCACTGGAGAGTCATTCCTACGAGACTCGAGCCGCCATCTACACACAGGAGGATACTTTTAGGACCTTCGTGGATTTGACAGATCTCCGTCATCAGGGGATCACTACAAAGACAGAGCAGTTACGGAGTGCCGACACTGCACGTCAGCAGCAGCTACTAGAGGCTTTGAGATACACCAGAGAGACCCGAAGTGCCGTGATCCGTATGCAGGACGAGCGTGCACCACCAGCTGGACCATCTGCACCTGCAGGCAGCCATACTAGTGTAGGGTAGATTTTTAGTTGTACATCATGACAAGCACTGAGTTGCATCTCAGCTCGCATGATTTATATCTTTTGTACTTGCATTCCTTTCAGTTGTATTCGTAGTACCTAACCTTAGTAGGTAGGATATCTTTTGGTTGTATTACAAACATATGTACCACTATTTCAGACAGGTTGCTATGACCCTGTCTTAGATCGGTTGTACTTGTACTATACTGTTGTTTGTCAGAAATAGCATGTTACCGTCCACTTGTTTGTTTACATTTATATTATTATGAACTCTTAACGGATTATCAAATTTGTTGTGAATTCTATGCATAAACATTACCCATGCAGTTTAATATAACCATCTTCTATCAGCTAACAAATCTCAGTTTTTCTTATTAACATAGAAAAATGCCACCAAGACGCGCACGCCCAAACCCCGTAGAAACACCTGCGACGACCATATCTGATGCACAACTCAGAGTACTGATTGAGCAAGGCATTTCTGACGCCTTAGCTGCCAGGGAAAACCGCCCCAGCAGAACCCATGGAGACAGTGAAAACTCTAATAACCAAAACCGCGAAGCTCGAGGATGTACTTACCCTGACTTCCTAAAATGCAAGCCCAGCTATTACAAGGGCAAGGAAGGGGTAGTCGAGCTCATGCAATGGTTTGAGAGGACTGAGACCGTGTTTCGTATTAGTGACTGTACTGAAGAGAACAAGGTGAAATTTGCCACTTGTACACTTTTGGAACATGCACTCACGTGGTGGAACTCACAAGTTGCTACCCTCGGACACGATGGAGCCTATGGGATGACATGGACTGCATTGAAGGAAAAGCTTACCATGAAATACTGTCCACGTAGTGAAATCAAAAAGCTGGAGATTGAATTATGGAACCTCAAATGCACCAACTTCAATATTACGGGTTACAACCAGAAGTTCCAGGAACTAACTTTGATGTGTGCCCGTATGTACCCAAAAGTGTCGGATAAGATAGAGAAGTACGTTAGTGGACTTCCAGACTCTGTTCATGACAGTGTGCTTGCATCTCGACCTACTACCATCGAGAGTGCCATTGAGTTTGCCACAGAATTAGTGGACAAACGTGGTCGTGATCATATGATTAGACAAGCAGAGCACAAGAGGAAAGTCGATGATAACTACCGTCATCATCCCCAGACTCAACAGCCCAAGAGGCAGGGTTTAGGTCAAGTCTGCAGTGCTGTTTCCTCAGGATCACCACCATACGTGGGAAACAAACCAAAATGCTCAAAGTGTAACTTCCATCACTACCCCACTGTTGAATGCCGAAGACCAGAGCATGGCAGTGCATATGTTCCGACCAATAGGAACAACTTCAGTGCCAACAATAAGCCCCACAACGGCAACAGGCAAAATTCCCGTGGAAGTGGATACCAAGGAAGCCGCCAGCTCACTGGCAGTGGAAACATGGCTCGTAAGGAGATCCGTTGCTTTGTTTGTGGAGAGATTGGACACATCAGACCTGACTGCCCAAAGCGTAAGAATGAAAGCCAAAGCGGAGCATCCGCCAGAGTTTATGTCATAGGAGAAAACAGGACCAATCCCGACTCCAATGTAGTTACTGGTACGTTCCTTCTGAATAATCGCTATGCAAATATTTTATTCGATACGGGAGCCGATAGGAGTTTCGTATCCACAGAGTTTAGTAGCTTACTAGGCATTTTACCGACCCCATTAGATAACTGTTACAGAGTCGAGTTAGCAGACGGAAAGATCATTGAAACTAATACCATCATAAGAGGCTGTACTTTAAACCTTCAGAATCACCCATTTGATATTCAATTAATACCCATAGAACTAAGTAGTTTCGATGTCATCATTGGTATGGACTGGTTAGCCAAATATAATGTAACCATTGTGTGTGACGAGAAACTAGTCCGTATACCATGGGGAAGCGCAGATCTAATTATCCGAGGAGACGGAAAATCAGATAAAACAGACACTAGGTTGAGTGTGATCTCGTGCACCCAAGCCCAGAAATATCTACTAAAAGGATGTCCTATCTTTTTAGCACATATTTCTAAGACAGACAAAGAAGAAGAACCCAAGGAGAAACAGATCAAGGATGTACCCATCGTCCGTGATTATCCTGAAGTCTTTCCAGACGACTTTCCAGGATAACCTCCGACCCGTCAAGTTGAATTTCAAATAGACTTAGTGCCAGGAGCTACACCTGTAGCTAAAGCACCCTACCGTTTAGCACCTACCGAGATGAAAGAACTCGCGGAACAACTCAAAGAACTGTCAGACAAAGGCTTTATCAGGCCCCGTTCCTCACCTTGGGGAGCCCCAGTATTGTTTGTCAAAAAGAAAGACGGTTCATTCCGAATGTGTATCGATTACAGAGAACTGAATAAGTTAACTGTGAAAAATCGCTACCCGTTACCACGAATCGACGACCTATTTGACCAGCTACAAGGATCAAGCGTGTACTCTAATATCGACTTACGATCCAGGTATCACCAATTGAAGGTCAGAGAAGAGGATATACCAAAGACAGATTTCAGAACACGATACGGTCATTATGAGTTCCAAGTCATGCCATTTGGACTAACTAATGCACCAGCCATATTCATGGATCTCATGAATCGAGTATGCAGACCCTATCTGGGTAAGTTCGTGATAGTATTTATTGATGACATCCTCATCTATTCCAAGAATGAGCAAGAACACGGAGAACATCTGGCTCAAGTACTAAAACTGCTTAAGGAAGAAAAGCTGTACGAAAAATTCTCAAAGTGTGATTTTTGGATCCCTAAAGTACACTTTCTCGGTCATGTGATTGACGACAAGGGAATCCAAGTTGACCCCGCGAAAGTCGAATCCGTGAAAGATTGGGCATCTCCCACGTCGCCGAAGGAAATTCGTCAATTCTTAGGTCTTGCCGGTTACTACCGACGATTTATCGAAGGTTTCTCTAAGATTGCTAAACCAATGACCAAGCTCACCCAGAAAGGTATAAAGTTTGTGTGGGAAGAAAAAGAAGAAGCTGCATTCCAGGCCATCAAACAAAAATTGTGCAGTGCACCTATTTTAGCCTTACCAGAAGGTGACGAAGACTTCGTTGTCTACTGTGACGCCTCGCACAAAGGTTTGGGAGCTGTGTTGATGCAGAGACAAAAAGTGATTGCTTATGCTCCAAGACAACTGAAGAAGCACGAGCAGAACTACTCCACCCATGATCTAGAACTTGGATCCGTAGTTTTCGCCTTAAAAATATGGAGGCACTACCTGTACGGGACCAAGTGCACAGTTCATACTGATCACAAGAGCTTGCAACATATCCTAGATCAGAAAGAATTAAACATGAGGCAACGTCGTTGGATAGAATTACTCAGCGACTACGACTGTGACATCAAATACCACCCAGGAAAAGCAAACGTAGTTGCAGATGCACTGAGCCGAAAGGGAACTGATCCTCCCATGAGAGTTCGAGCCTTAGTCATGACCATTAATTTGGACCTACCCAAACAGATATTAGAGGCCCAACTCCAGGCACAGAAGCCCGAGAATATCAGAAAGGAAGACATAGGAGGAATGCTTAGGACGGACCTAAGCAAGGAAAAGTTAGAAGCTAGAACGGATGGAACGTTGTGTCTACACGGAAGAAGCTGGCTACCATGTTACGGAGACTTGAGGAACGCGATCATGCACGAATCCCATAAGTCCAAGTACTCCATACACCCCGGATCCGAAAAGATGTATCAAGACGTGAAGAAATTATACTGGTGGCCGAACATGAAAGCAGACATTGCCACCTACGTGAAGAAATGTTTGACTTGTGCTAGAGTTAAAACAGAACATCAGCGACCATCATGTTTGTTAGTTCAACCCGAAATACCGAAATGGAAATGGGACAATATCACCATGGATTTCATTACCAAACTTCCTACATCGTCCCACGGTTACGATACAATTTGGGTAATCGTTGACCGCCTCACAAAATCAGCTCACTTCTTACCTATCAAGGAAAATGATTCTCTGAGCAAATTAGCCAAAACGTACTAAAGGAAGTTGTGACGAGACATGGGATACCAGTCTCAATCATCTGCGATAGAGATGGCAGATTTACATCAAACTTCTGGAAAGCTTTTCAAAGAGCTTTAGGGATAAACCTAGATATGAGTACCGCATACCATCCACAGACAGACGGTCAGAGTGAACGAACAATCCAAACACTAGAAGACCTGCTGAGAGCATGTGTGATCGACTTTGGAAAAGGATGAGTCGAACACATTCCATTAGTGGAGTTCTCCTACAATAACAGCTACCATGCCAGTATTAAGGCGGCACCATTTGAGGCCCTCTATGGCCGCAAATGTCGTTCACCAGTATGCTGGGCAGAGGTGGGAGAATTTCAACTGACGGGACCCGAACTGATCCAAGAGACTACTGAGAAGATCACCCTTATCAAGCAACGAATTCAGGCTGCCCAGGATAGACAAAAGAGTTATGCCGACAGGAAACATAAACCTATGGAGTTTGCTGTAGGTGATCGTGTCATGCTGAAGGTATCACCTTGGAAGGGTGTTGTACGGTTTGGGAAACGGGGGAAGTTAAATCCACGTTACGTAGGACCTTTCAAGGTGATTGCCAGAATTGGAGAGGTCGCCTATCGCTTAGAGTTGCCCCAGCAGTTGAGCCGAGTACACCCTACATTCCACGTCTCAAACTTGAAGAAGTGCTACGCAGGTGAACCATTAGCAATACCATTGGAGGGAGTCCATTTTGACGACAAACTTCAATTTGTAGAAGAACCAGTGGAAGTCGTGGATAGAGAAGTTAAGAAGTTGAAACGAAGCCAAATCCCGTTAGTTAAAATACGATGAAACTCTAGGAAAGGTCCCGAATTTACTTGGGAACACGAAGACTCATTTAGAGCTAAGTACCCGCACCTTTTCACCTGAGCAGTGACGTCATCTTAAGCTTTGAGGACAAAGCTAAAATAACGGGTTTATGCTGTAAAACCTGTAAATTTCAGGTTTTGACTAGGTCAACATTTTATACGTCACCTCATGATATCTATATAATTATTCTATCACCTTTGCATGAAATCCTTTGAACAATCATATGCATCACATGGGCATACATCATTCTAATCATCTGAACAGGGAAACAACTATATCACAATTTTTATTGTGACTATGAGTATTTTAATCATAAAAGCATGACCACATTTGTATGACTATATTTCAATAGCATACTGGACAACAAATGATCTATTGTAAAGGACTTTAAGTCATCTGAACATATGATCACTTGCATACATCCCATTGATTTTTTCTAAAAATCCAACGTCATGATCACAATTAATAACTGGCTATTTATATATATATAAATATTTTTAAATTGGATAATTTATATATATTTTTCACACTATAATTGACTTTAAACCACGATGACAATTACTTTTACACATGAACACTACATTAAATCATTTTATATTTCTTTTATATATTTTTTTCATAATAAAATCACCTAAGGACCATACTTTCATCAAAGGCCCTAAACGTAACAAAAATTACTTAAACTCAAACGTACTCACATATTATTATAACCTTAACTCACTTAACACTCACCTGTACACGAAAATTAAACACAAGCATACCTTAGACTTTTATTAAGCCGTATATATTCATATATATACTTACCCATAACCTTTTATACCAAAACTCTTACCCTCCTTACCAAGTGTCTAGACTATACACTAATTATAACACCTATGTATACACATTACACAAATTTTACTTCCCTTTGACTAGGAAACTATGAAACCGCCGGTTTCATTAGAAAACCATGAGGACTTGTACATTTTTTGGGCAATTAAGGTTAGTACTAGATAAACTATTGGAAGAACTATGTCACATATCCATTCTTGTTACCCCTAGCCGTGTATACTCACTCCACCACACACCAAAACTTTGTACAACATGACATTTAATGAGAACACTCAAAACTTACCTTTTGTCCCCTTTGAATCCTTATGGGCGACGGCTAGAATGACCACAAGGGTCATATGTACATCAACCCTCATTAAAACATGTACTTCATGGTACCTCCCAAAAATTCACTAAATCTATACAAAACCCTCTTTCTTGCCGTGTCCTACCCCAAACCACATTTCCCATTCTACTCTTGGATATTTATGAACTAGCTACACTCATTCACCCTCACACCACAAATTTCGGATCAAGAACACTCCCATACATCACCTTGAGCTAACCAAAAATCCTCCATCTCATTTACTACTAAATCTTTGTACTCCAAGCATTGAAGTCTAGCATTCAAGACTCCTAGGACTCGTCTAGAAGCAAACCGACGCCAACACCACTTCCTTTGTCACCATTTTGATCAAACAAGTAAGTAAGACTACACTAGACCTATTTCCATCATTCTTTTACTTTCCATCTCATAACATGCATGTATAAGCTTAGGAAATGAACCTAGGTTGCCATGCATACGTAAAACCTCCATGAAATGCCATCCATATGACATATAAGCCACGACTTATATAATGGGTAAACCTTTCGTGCCCTAGAATCCTTAACCACGTCCTAGCATGTTGGACACTTGCTTAAAAACCCTAGAAGTAAACTAGATATAAATGAGCACCTTAAAAATATGTATATTGTAAAATAAGCCGAGCCACTTAGCATATATAAGCCCATATTGTTATATAAGCCACGTCATTTGAGCCTTAAAATCTATATAAGCCGAAGTTAGTACTAAAAATAAGCTAGCTTTAACAATAAAATTAATATAAGCTGAGATTTAGTTGGCTTATTTAAGCTTTTAGGAATTTAAGCCTAAATATATAAGCCATGCAAATATAAGCCGAATCTTATAAGCCTTAGAATAAGCCCATGAGCCCTCAAAATATAAGCTTAGGATTAACTAGTAAGAAAGTATAAGCCTTAGCCAAAAACAATAAACTTATATAAGCCATAAAAATAAGCCGAAATATATAAGCTTAGAACTAAACTAGTTTTTGAAATAAAACATAATATAAGCCCACTAGTTAAGGCCCAATAGTAAGTAATTAACATTTACTAATTACCTTAAGTTTTTACTAAGCCCATTAACTCCTTTTTACCCCAACCGGACCCTAATGGGCCGTATAGCCCAACACTAGTATTATATAGGTACTTTTCGTGCCAAAAATGTCAAATGGTGAAAGTTAGGTCCGAAACTAAAAACTAGTAAAACTAAGTAAACATTTTCGTGACTATTATATAGTCCAAGGGGCGTTTGTGCCATTTTCGAAACTAAAGGGTAAACTAAAACCAACCGTGAGCCATAAATAAACTACAAGGACCTTTTGTGCCACTTTCGAAACTCATAACGAGCCCTAATCCCACCTTATATATATGCCGTGGGATTGGAGGGGGTATTTTGTCATTTCTTGAAAGTTTACCAAGCCCTAGGGGGCGTTTTCATAAATTGGAATAACCAACAAGGACTAACGGTGTAAGAAACTTAACGGATGAAAACCTAAAGTTAATTTTCTAAACAAATTATATTTACAAAGATTTATTATGGTTTTATTTAATAAATTAATAAAACTTGTCATTTGTAAAATAAATCATTTTAGTTATTTACAAACTCAACGATATTGACAAACCCCCTTAACCATTTTTCTTTGAAACTTTAAAACTTAATAAATTATAATTTATTTCTTTATAATAAATTAAATAAGATATAGTTACTTATTTAATTTACGACCCCTCTTTCCTTAAACAAATTTATATACATTTATATATATATATTTTACTTGAACAAAAATATATATACATGCCTTTATTTCACTATAAGAATAAACACTTAAACCAACGTAACAATTCATAAATTGTGATCATGCATTTTTCATATGTACCATTCATCATGCATATTTATTGTTGCATTCACTGAGACATTTAAATTACTTAGGTAATTTCTCCAGTCCGTGACTATACTGTGACATCATCCTCACTACCTCATTATCACTAAGGTGAGTTCATGGCCCCATCTTTACTGTTTTATAACTGGGGGAGAAAACATACAAAAACTATTTATATGCAAGCATGCACAGACAACAACAATTTATTTGCCTACTGTTTGCTCCATTCCCGTGGACTGTATTAGTTAATAGTGTAGCGCGAAATGTATGGATAGATCTATTCGTGTATTGACAACACCCGGCCTGTCGTGATCAGCTGTCACGTATTGCTTAGGCCGAGCAGCAGGTTTATGTCATTGTCGGATTAAGGGAAACCTCAATCAGGATAGACCCAAATGGGCTTACTGAGAATCATGTCTAGCTTCTATTACAAGGCAGTAGGAACTACTGTAGCGTTGGGCTGTGATGTCCTGCTACCTTCGTGGTGCTTTGCATATTGATACTTTATTTAATTAATTAAACCTGTGAATTCACCAACCTCGTGTTGACCCCCACATTTTACTTTTATGTTTTCTCAGGAAAGTAAGCAGGTTCATGCATTGGATTCCAGCATTTTAGGAAGCATCATGTTGACCATCGGGCTGGGATATTTATTTCTGTTTTATAATAAACGTGGTTTAAATTCGGACAAGATACTAAATGTGTACGATTAATTCATGTAATATGTTTCAAAATGATATTATGATCATTGCTCTATATGCTATGTGCTATCGATCCACCCAAGTAACACCCCAATTACTATTCCGCTGCATTTGACCAACTTGGGGGTGTTACACACATCATCATCACTATCATCATTAACTTACGAATCATAATGAGGTTCCACCTCCTCATCAGTTAAAGCAGCAAAATAATTCTTCAAATGAATGTTTTGTTTAGGAACATGCACTTTAGCACCATTATTAGAGGGCTCATCGCCCTTATTCACCTTATGATTTGCCTTAGAACTCTCCTGTTTTTCGACCCATGGCAAGGTCACCGATGATTTAGACACATTAAAACCTTCCCCTTGATGCACCTTAGTCTTCCCCTTCCTATTCTTCCTTCTTTTTGTCACAACCTTAGTAAATCCATCATCATTAACTTCCAAAGGAGTTACTCCCTCTTCAACGATAGTAACAGGTTTCTAAGGGCAGTTCTCATTATTGTGTCCAAATACCTTCAGTCCCCACACAAGGGTGTCTTCCACTCATATTTAATTTTCATTTGTACTTTAGAGTACCCTTCCCCATCAACATTAGGAATAGCCATGATCACCTCCTTTTTTAGACCCTTGGCAGCCGAAACATCAACTAATGCTCTAGCGTACCCCAGTCTTCCCCAAGCATCCGACACATAGAAGTCGTGAAGGCATCTAACATAATTGGATTTCCAATTTGCGACCCTATAAGACTAAGTCCATCTGAGTTATACGCCTCGATTGGGACTCTATGAATTTTGACCCAAAGAGGAATCACCCTAACTTCATCTCTTGACACGACCAAGTTAGGCTTCCACTTAGTCAAAATCAATAGCTGATTGCGAATCATCCAAGGTCCCTTTTCGAGAACTTATTCCAAACCTGATAAAGAAGTGAATTTGAATAAAAACACTCCATCATCATCCCGAATCACCTTCTTGAGACCAAACTTTCCCCATGTATTCAAGACACGGTTTTTAACAAGCGGAAAAGCAATCGCCTTGCCAACAAAAAAAACCCACCAACGAATTTGCAAACCGATTTTGAGCAGCCAGAACATTCTCAATCGGTAAAACACAATCACTATTTTCAACCTTGGCTTCATTAAAAAACTTCCTAAATAGCACATTAGGGGTTTTAGTCTTTGTTGCAACCATCTCAGCAAACGATTTCGAAGCACTCTCCTTCACACCTATAACCTTAGGATCCTCCCCTTCCCTAGTAATGGGGGCATAATTCACCTCGGCCTCGTGTGTAACATTAGTATTCGGACCCAACTTTGCATCTCTCAGCCTCTCCATACAGGAACTAAAAGCCTCAACATCAATCTAGGGAGCATCAAATACGTTCCCCTCAATCACCATCTCTCTCAACAAAAACCCTAAAAAATAGCTAAAAACACAACCACCAAATCGAAACCCTAAAATATTAGGGTTACAAAGCACCGCTTCACCTTCTCCTAATCAGCTTTCATAATACAAACCCTAGCTATGTGTGGATACAGAAACCTGAGATACCCCTAGATCCAATCCTAAAGAAACACGTCGAATCAATTAAGCAGGATTATATGCAAATCAGAAATTAAAATAATCCCGGTTGTAAATTATCACAGTTGAAAAATAGGGAGCGACGAATCACAAGCCTATTCCAACTCACACTATACAGTGACAAGATCATTTCAACAATGATAAACAATAAACAAGCGTTAATCAATGACTGGTGTCTAACAAGAATGAGAAAAGTGATACAAAATTAGGGTTTGGTGAATTGCCCGCATAGAGAGAGAATTAGGGATTTCTATAAACCATGTTTTAAATACTACTGTATATCACTTATACATGTTGTTCAAACCATATTTGGTTTAATTTTAGAAGTACTTATCATACTAACACGTCTGAATTTCTGAACTTAAGTGACAAGATGAACAACTAGACCAATCGCAGTGAGAACTATGCTCATGCGTGGTTGACTGATTGTGTTTAGGTGACGCGTTATGAACCACCACATACAATTGGTTTCATGTGTGTTTGAACGATTTGTTTTATGGTTTGGTCGTCATAAACTTACCCGAACAAAATTTTGGTTATTTTGTTTGTATGTTGGTGTATTGTGGGGTATGTTTATGTTTAAGTGGGGTATCTTAAATTTGTACTCGGGAAAGATGGAGTGAAGGTATGCTTTTAATATATGCTAGAAAATATGATTTATTTCTAAAAGAGGAGTCAATTTCAACCTATTTACAAGTTATTAGGTCAATTTTATTAGATTTGGTAAACTCTATGCCTGAATATTATTCATGATTCAATATAAATACATGTCTAATACTTGCATAATAAGATAACTAAGATGGGCTAAGCCCAATAATAATAACAAATGCATGGGCTAAATATGCTTCGGCTAATACTCCCTCGCAGTTAGAACGGGAGGTCTTCGGACGTTCAAACTGGAACGAAACTCTAGAAATAAAGCACTCGGGAGACCTTTGGTGAAAATATCCGCATATTGAAATCGATACGGAACATGTAAAACTTGCACTTGCCCAGAAGCCACATAATCACGAACAAAATGTATATCTATCTCGATATGATTAGTACGCTGATGTTGTACCGGATTAGTAGAAAGGTAAACGACACTGACGTTGTCACAATAAACAAGTGTAGCAGTATGCAAGGGAGCATGTAATTCCAATAGAATATTACGAATCCAAGCAGTCTCAGCAACAACATTAGCAACACCCCGATATTCAGCCTCTACACTTGATCGAGAAACAGTAACCTGACGTTTAGCATACCAAGATAGTAGATTATCCCCAAGAAAAACACAATACCCAGAAGTGGATCTGCGGGTGACTGGGCAACCTGCCCAATCAACATCAGTGTATGCGGTGAGTTGAGAGGTAGTAGAAACATGTAGTTGAAGACCATGATCAAGAGTACCACGAACATATCGAAGAATCCTTTTTAAAGCGGCAAGATGAGGCTCACGAGGATCATGCATATAAAGACAAACCTGTTGAACAGCATAAGAAATATTTGGTCGTGTAAAAGTAAGATACTGAAGACCACCTGCCAAGCTACAGTACATGGTAGAATCAGAAACCGGGTCACTGTTAGGACCTAACTTGGATTCAGTATCAACCGGAGTCCTACAAGGATTGTACTGCTGCATATGAGCTTTCTCAAGAATCTCTTCAGCAAATTTCGACTGTGATAAAAATAAACCAGATGTAGTTCGTAGAGCAGAAATACCAAGAAAATAATTAAGAGAGCCAAGATCTGTCATCGCAAACTCGCCATGAAGAGAGCCAATAATGCGTTGTAGCAACGATGTAGATGACACAGTAAGTATAATATCATCCACATATAGTAACAAATAAGCAATGTTCGATCCAAGATGATAAACAAATAAGGATGCATCTATTTTACTCTGCTGAAAACCAATCCGTGTAGCAAAGCTAGCAAAACGCTGAAACCAAGCTCGAGGATCCTGCTTAAGGCCATATAATGATTTCTTCAAGTGACATACATAATCAGGTCTAGCAGAATCAACAAACCCAGGAGGCTGGTGCATATACACCATCTCAGATAAATGTCCATGAAGAAAGGCATTCTTGACGTCAAGCTGATGAATAGGTCACTGATGAGAAACTACGTTACTCAAAACTGTACGAATGGTAGCCGGTTTAACCACCAGACTAAATGTCTCATCACAATCAATACCCTGCTGTTGACTTCGTCCGTTTGGCAACAAGACGGGCCTTATACCTGCTTAATGAGCCACCTGCATGAAACTTATGTTTGAAAAGCCACATAGAACGAACAACGTTAACGTTAGCTGGTCGAGGCACAAGAACCCACGTTCCGTTAGTAATTAAAGGATTATATTCATCTAACATAGCTTCTTTCCATTTAGGATCCCGAAGAGCATGAACATGTGAACGAGGAAGCGGTGAAGGAGTGTTAACATTAAGACACATTTTTTCAAGAGGTTTTGAAATACCAGACTTTGCACGTGTAACCATGGGATGAACGTTCTGATTTTCCATTTTGCTGGGAAGTCTATGCCTGAATATTATAAAAAAAGATCGGTGATTTAGGTTTTTAGGTTGTAGGTATTTGAGGCTCTGATACCATATTAGATTTGGTAAACTCTATGCTTGAATATTATTCATGATTCAATATAAATACATGTCTAATACTTGCATAATAAGATAAATAAGATGGGCTAAGCCCAATAATAATAACAAATGCATGGGCTAAATATGATTTGGCTAATAAATTTGGGGTATACGAAAGATGGGTGGAAAACTGCCGAATGTCTGTTTTTTAAGAATAATGTTTGATTGTTTATAAGAGCCCGCCCGACCCAGCCTATATTGATGCTTCTTAAAAATGACCCACACCCATTGCCATAGACATTTGACTTGCTATCTTGCTAGATGCTACGAGGCATTTGACGTGATGTTCATCTGATCTAGTGACGACTACTACTCCACTATGCCATGGCTGTCACTTCCCTTGGGTGACAAAAGGGAACAATCTCTAAGACGTCATTTCAAAGTCAACGACATACCATTGTTGGCAGCAACGGGAAAGACAATCACAACACAGACTAGAGGCGTATGGCTGAGATAGAATCCAAGTTTGCTGAGATGGCAAAGGAGGAGTGGCCTAACAAAGTAAAACATGATATGTTCATCCAGAGCATGAGCTTGTTCGTACACGTTCAAAAGGGTATGCGTGTGATGGTGAAGTTTGTTATAAAGCTTGACATTTGTTATAGCATCGAGAAATTTGAATATCCTAGTAATGATATTAATAAAAAAGTTTCCGTTGCCGGGACTTGAGCCCGGGTCTCTCGGGTGAGAGCCGAGTATCCTAATCAACTAGACTACAACAGTTTTACCCATAACACATCTGTAACCAACAACGAATTCCAGTGACCTGTCAATATTAAAACAAACGGCGTGCTGTTTGATGTGCATGTGAGTGGGAGTACTGATACTGCACGGCTGGTATATGAGCAGTGCAAAACCACTACAGCTTTCGATACATTTGTGTCAACTGTTTTCGATACATTGCAGTGCAAAACCAGTCGTCTTCCAAATGCGATGAGCAGCAGGCCGGGTGCACCTGCTTCATGTTTGTAGCGACCTGTGTGGTTCTTTCAGCTCAACTTAAACCATGTGGCTGCTCAATTTGTCACGTGCCAAAGGCAAAAGGAAGTGAGATGATAGACTGGCATATTTACACAAATTAATGAACACATCTTGAAAAATCTAAAAATCAAACATACATCCAGAAAAATCGTAGACAAGATCCAAAACATGAAGGAATGCAGGTTGTTAATAGGTAGTTGCATTTACCGGGTTGCTTAGGAGACAATTCATCTTCAAAGTGGCTCTAACAACTTTCCATAATTTGCGAATGCTACACAACTTGTGATATGATAGGGGTAATATGGAAATCAAAGACAACGTATATCAAGACAAAATTTGAACATTAGTTAGCTGCTTGTTATGATAAGTAGGGATCATGATCTAAAAATCGGATAAGATAGGATCCATAAATCAATTTAGTCTAAAATTATGGATCAAAATGTTCGATTTAGGTCTGCCTCTGGTACTGTATT
This sequence comes from Glebionis coronaria, assembly GCA_025667525.1. NCBI lineage: Eukaryota > Viridiplantae > Streptophyta > Magnoliopsida > Asterales > Asteraceae > Glebionis > Glebionis coronaria. Next base: position 631,382,696 of record CM046875.1, on the reverse strand, counting down.
ACATTATTTGCCTAACGGGTCAAATGGGTGATATTATAAACTCTTATTTGACACATTATAGATAAATTGCAATTTCATTCGACTCATTTGCGAGGTTTATTATAATACTTACTGCGTGTGTTGTTTGAATGTCTATTTTAGCAAAGAGGCATGCTGAGGATTCAAAGATAACATCCGTTCAAGTAGCTTATTGATCTGGTATGAGCTAACTGAACTGTCTAAACTTTTCAATCCAAACATCTTTGGTATGGTTCATGATTGCATAGTCGCTTGTTTACACCTTATATAATCACGCATTATAGAAGGTTTAATATACTTGTGATCCAAAATCATATAATTGTGCAGATAAAATATGGTGCTACAAATCATGGACAAAGCACGACAACCGCAGTAATTGCAGCAACTAAGCTCAAGGGTAAAGTTTGTCCTCCTTCAATGCAAGAATTTAGGCACAAAACTTACGAATTTCGATGGTACAAATCATGGACCAATTGGACAAGTGCACTAGCTGCGTTCAACGCAAAAATTTAGAGACAACAACCTAAAGCAGCCTGCAAAACTGGTGCTACTTCTGGTGGTTATGGGAACGACACTTCTTATGGGAATACTAACTACCACACAACTTCTGACGCCTATGACTTCTCAGCACCACCACCGGTTGTATATACTTTAGCCGAACTTGACCAATTCTAGAAAACAAATCACGTGCTAGAATCAGGAGTAACTTGAGCTGTTATTGCAGGTTCTTGCCTCACATGGTTGTAAGTTTCGGAACTTTCATCTCCTATTTGTCTCTGTGGTAGAAGTAGCTAGATGGGCGGGTTGGGTAAAGGTCAGAGTTTTTTTTGTTAGTATGGCTCAGTGTGACCTGGAACACTTAAACATTTTGAACCATTTTAGAAATTGTTTGTGTGTTGAAATGTGATTACACCGTATATTATATGTGAAAACAATTCAGGATATAGGTTAACTTACTGTAATTTAGAGATAAGTTTAAGTCTCCTGATCATTTCTTCAATTCATTTAAAAATCTAGACTTTCGTTTTTGCACATTGGATTACCGATTTGCTTTTTTCTGTACAAAGTGTTTATGTATCAGCCCATACTGAAAAATGACCCCATAGATCCGTTTTTGACTCATTCATAGATCTGCCATCTTGCCACTGCTAGTATAAGGAAACGTGGATCTGTGGATTTCAGCTTTTAGTTTAACACTTCACCATTAGTAATATAAATTTTGGCTATCTTACTATGGGTGATTCCTGCAGTCACAAGTATATTATCTCCTCACACTTGCTGATGGTGGTGACCGTTGCGTGCTTAATTACGAGACAGCTGAAGTTATACCTACAAACACTCGCTTCAGGCAGTCCCCCTAACATTGTAATACCACGACCAGATAGTGTATTGTTGAACTGGCTAGTTTTCATCCATTGTGTTGCCTAACGAGGCCGAAACATTCAGATTATGTAGTTGCTTTTCAAGAGAAGAAAAAACACTAACTTTATCGCATAGCTATATTATATTCTTATTCAAATGTTTTTGAAGAAAAAACATTAAACATTATTGATCTTAAATACCACAAATTATAATATACTTCTTCAACCTCCACTGCAAAAGCACTTTGTGTTGTTTCTGCAAAAGCACTTGTAAATTACAAATATCATAATATTGTGGTTTAGTCATTTGCATGTTTTAAGAAAAAAGTTCAAACGACCTTCTCGTTGTGACATCCATCGTTATTGTTTGGTTAGTTTATACGGAATTTGAAACTGAGTTTGAAATTCATAGCCTCATTCATATTGGGTGTTATTACAACACAATGGTGATGATTCTGATTGTGTACACGTTTCTGTGGGGCCGGATTTATCTCGCAAGTAGTGGGGTCGAGGGTGCAGCTATGGATTACTCTCGGTACAACAAAGAATTCGGTACAATTCTGGACAAGCAGTTTGTGGTGCAAATCGGGGTTTTCACAGCCCTCCCGATGATAGTTGAGAACTCGTTAGAACATGGATTTTATCTGCTGTGTGGGACTTCTTCACATTCTCAATGGGGACCCGCAGCCATTACTTCGGCCGAACCATTCTACACGGTGGGGCCAAGTATAGAGCCACTGGACGTGGGTTTGTGGTTGAACACAAAACTTTGGTGAAAATTACCGGTTATATGCACGAAGTCATTTTGTCAAGGCGATTGAGCTTGGTGTGATTCTAACTGTATACGCTTCAAACACCCCATTAGCTATAAGCAGTTTTGTCTATATCAGTTGGTTTCTCGTGATGTCATGGATCATGGGCCCGTTTGTGTTTAACCCTTTGGGGTTTGATTGGTTGAAGACCTTGTATGATTTTAACGACTTTGTGAGCTGGATCTTTTACAGTGGAGGACCGTTAACGAAAGCTGATGTGAGCTGGGAAACGTGGTGGTACCAAGAACAAGACCACTTACGAACAACGGGTTTATGGGGGAAGTTATTGGAAATAGTACTCGATCTCCGATCTTTTTCTTTCAGTATGGGGTTGTTTATCATCTAAAGATAGCAGATGGCAGCACGAGCATTGTCGTGTACTTGATCTCGTGGGTTTTCGTGCCTGTTGTTGTATCTTTCTACGCTGTACTAGCGTATGCTCAAGACAAATATGCAGTAAAAGAACATATCACATACAGGCTCGTTCAACTTCTGGGGACGTCTTTGGTTCTTCAGCTGACCATAACGTTACTAGAGTTTACAAAATTGACAGTTTTGGATTTGTTTTCGAGTGTCTTGGATTTTATTCCAACAGGATGGGGGATTATATCGATTGCACAAGTTTTAAGACCATTTCTTGAGAACTCGATTGTGTGGGATACAGTTGCGTCATTAGCTCGACTCTATGATATGCTAATTGGGTTGTTAGTGTTGGCTCCACTTGCGTTTTTATTATGGATGCCTGGGTTTCAAGCTATGCAAACAAGGATTCTGTTTAATGAAGCATTTAGTCGTGGCCTTCAGATATCCCGGATTCTTACTGGGAAGAATATCAACACCGACTCACGAGGTTCTATTCTTTTCCTTCTTTAATCCATAACTAAATTTATATAATAATTTCTGAGTTGAGTTTTAACACTTATAACCGTTTTTTCAGGCTTCGTTTAGCAGTTCAGCAGAAGTTGTGGTTACTTTTTACATCAATGAAGAAACTCAGGAGATGAAGTATGCTTCTTTTCAAACATCTATAACATCAAAAATTTTAAGTTGCAGGCGGTCATTTTTTGCATGGATGAAAAACCTCAGGAGGTTTTGTTAATGTTAATTTGATGGATTTTTTTTTACCTAATTGAAGGAAGGGTCTTAGAGGTAGTGGTTAGTTTTTGCAGTTCCATTTGTACATATTTCGTGTAAAACTTGTTTGGACAAGTTTGCGTTACCTACTAAATTCTATGTGCTGTGAACAATAATTTTTGCTGCATAGATATCGAATATGAAGAAAACATTCACAGATATTGGATTCGCGTATATCTTTTCATAAACCCATGGAGAAGTAAAGATGATACATACACATGAGGCAACAAACGCACCATTGTTGACTCGGCGTGTGTCACAAAACATACTGAACATGATTTGAGGTATCAAGTATGCATCAAGAACTAAGCCAACGTACGACCAGAAAGTTACAGTATTAGAACGTGAAGACTATAATACCCTAAACATAATAACAATAATAATACTTAACACTTTACTACTGTATAAGATAAAATATTCTTATCTGCCAGAATTACTACTCTCTTCCAAGAGCATTGATCTTGTTTGAGGTGCTCTGTGATAGTTGTATTTCAATAATAATGGACGACAAATAAAAAGGTAAGTCTGTATAATGTACAACTAATGAAGAAGAAGAAGAAGGATCACGACGTTATAGTTTAACTGATTTCATGGATAATCTGCAATTGATTTGTAGCACAACCAACATCACCACATATGGGACATATATAGCACCAAAGCTGCTTCCTCCTCTTCTTGAGCTATTTATTGAAAAGGATCCTCTTGCCTTTCAGCTTAAGGTTTTTACTCTCCTGAACAAGGCGTATGGGATCAGTGTAAAATGTGATCTCATCTTCACCAGCGGCTGCTAACTTTACTCGAGCAACAGTGTATGCTTCTTTCTTTTTGGTAGCCCAGAGCTGTTCATTGGTAGAGAAGTTAAAACCCCAATCGGTCGTCTCGGTTGTCATCCATGTAGCCTTGACCTTTATATATTCGACGCTATCCTCATCTTCAATCATAACGTCGTAAGGCTCTTTCGATTCTCTCTTTTCATTCACCCATGTTACCTTCTTACCCTTACCCTTAGGACCATCTTTAATAGCACGATAGACAGATTCCTCTCCTAATCTGCGAGTGTCTTTGAAAAGCACATGCATCCTGTCTCGGGTAAACATCATTTTTGGTTCAGGATTCGTCACTGTAAGTATCAGTGTCTCATCCGAATCCGAATCCTCATCCGTACGTGGATAATCATAGACCATTATTATTGCTTCAGGGGCAGACTCTACGATTCTCAGCATCTCATCGGATTCTGATGAAGAATCTGGTGCCATTGTTTTTTGATCGAAAAGATTGTGTGTGTTTTTTAGGGTTTTAAATCGTGTTTAATATAAGTGCATGTGAATGAATGAATGGGGAGTCTGTATGTGTATATATAGAGAATAATAATTAAGGCGGTTATGATAATAATTAATTATAAAGAGGAATAAGGCGGTTGTATATGCAAACAAGAGTATGGTAATAAGTAATCTTTTTGTCTAAAAACTACATTTTTGCAAACTATATATTATTGGAAACTATATATTTTGGAAACTATATATTTTGGTAAAAGAGATAGTTTTGCATCCTTATTTTTTGGTAGAAACTAAGGGAAAAATCCTCACTTTTCATTTATTTTTAATCTAAGATTTAAAAAAAAATACGGAGGGATCATTTTTGCCAAAATATCCAAAAGTTGAAAAAATGGGCGGAGGAAACAAAGTTGTAAATATGACGGAGTAATGATTTATCACTAGTGATATTTCACTAGCGAAAATCAATGAAATATCACTGTTGATAAAACAATTAAATATCACTGGGATATTACGCAGTAACTATGTTAATAAAATATCACTAGTGATGTTTAATTGATTTATCTCTAGTGATATTTCATTGTTTTTATTAGTAGCGCAATATCACTTGTGATAACCGATTTTTCGATTTTCATCATATTTAGAGTTTTGTCCTTCCGCCGCTTTTTTGCAAATTTTAATTATTTTGGCAAAAATAGCCTCTCCATGTTTTTTTTAATCTTAAGTAATAAATGGTTAGGATTAGTCCTTTGGATTCCACCAAAACACAAAGTTCCAAAACAACTTTTCTCATTGGTAAAAAAAAAACTGTATATTTTCGATGATAATAGTATAAATCACTGAATAAGATTTTGATTAATTTCTAATCGGTTGCGTTTGACTTTGTTTTCAATTTTGCTGGTGTTTACAATCATTGGATTGTACAATGTAGTTGTAATATGCTCGTCTTAAGTTATAAATAAAAACATAAAAGCTTTACATTAGCTACTAAGACGTGAGGCTTAAATGTACGTTCACGTCATGCTGCACGCTATTTATAACATTGGTTTTAGTTAAATATTAATTAATGTCTTAATTTGATATATTTATGCATTAAACACGTCCAATCTTTTTCAAATTACTACCGTAACGTTTTTTATAACTAGTTTTAATATATGTAACTTAGCTAAACAAGAGTATGATAATAAGTAGTCTTTTGTAAATTAAGGCGGTTCTATATTTTTGGAAACTATATTATTAGAAACTATATATTTTTGAAAACAATATATTCTTGGAAACTTATTACAGTTCGAGTTTTCAAACTCTTTTTACACAATATTTTTATTCATAATAGTTACACTTTGATTATTAGAAAAAGAATTTACATTAGCGCGTGTACTCGTTCAATTTGAAGTTAGGTATTGTTATAATTCATTAATATAATTTTTGTAAATTTGTATATTTTCAATAGAATTATATCAACTTTTTATCATTCATGCACCCACGGGGTTTACATAAGTTTTTCATGATGTGTTAATATCGTTTAATATTTTGTCTAGATTTTTTTGCACGAAGAATTTTTATTTCATTACCTGATATTTTTGTTATCTCGTTCTAGATAATATTTGTGTTTGATAACACATAACGACATATATGTGTCGCTGTATTATGTACAACTGTCTCTTTTTTATTTTTTATAATTTGTGCTTTAAATTTGATATTTATAATCATGTGCTTATATATATGATTCTATGTTTTGTTTTTTTAAAATAACTTTTACGTTTTATTGTCAGAACATTATATATGCTCTATTTTTTAAAATAGAAAATATAGAGAGTATAAAGTTTAAGGGATACTTGTTTATTCTAAAATCATTTAAAAATATAAAATTTATAAATTACATTTAAGTCTATATAAGTTATTTAAAATCCAATCAGTAAAGTTAAGCTATTAATTTCCTCTTTTTTAAAGGTTTATTTATCATATATTTGACAAATATATTATTTGATGATTTATTTTATTCTACATGGGTTACTTCAGTTTTGATCATATATTAGATTCAATTTCGACTTTTTATTAGTCAATCAAATTGCATGATTTTGCTTAGTTTTCAAAATCAAGTCTTTTGATTGATCTAATTTTTTTTCATTCAACCACCACTTTCTTTGAAAATTCTAAAAGATCTAATTTTTTTATTATATAAAAGATGTGATGTATAATTGATATGGCTAATTTTATTTTTCTTTGTATAAATCACTGAATAAGATTTTGGTTAATTTCTAATTGGTTGCGTTTGACTTTGTTTTCAATTTTGCAGGTATTTACGGATTGTACAATGTAGTTGTAATATGCTCGTCTTATGTTATAAATAAAAACATAAAAGCTTTACTTTAGTTACTAAGACGCGAGGCTTGAATGTACGTTCACGTCATGCTTCACGCTATTTATAACATTGGTTTTAGTTAAATATTAATTAATGTCTTAATTTGATATATTTATGCATTAAACACGTCTAATCTTTTTCAAATTACTACCGTCACGTTTTTATAACTAGTTTTAATATATGTAACTTAGCTAAACAAGAGTATGATAATAAGTAGTCTTTTGTAAATTAAAGCGGTATCTTTTAAATATTGTGTTTGGTAGTACCAACAAAGGAATTTAAAATTCCGTGAATTCCTAAAATTAAAAATATTAGAATTACTCCAAAAAGTGAGGAATTTTAATTTACTTGAAAATTATTTTTTATAAACTTTTTTTCTAGTCGTTATTATCGGGTTTTTATGTTTATATGAAAACTTATAAAATTTTAAAAGTTTATATAAAATAATTTTTATAAAATTTATATAAATTTTAAATAAAAGTTTATATCAATTTAATAAAATTGATAGATTTTTTAAAAAAAATATATATATAAATTGTTTATAAAATTTATTAAATTTTTTATAATATTTATATAAATTTTTTATAAAAATTTAATGAATTTTTTATAATAATTATTTAAATTTTTTATAAAATTTATGATTTTTTTTAATTTGTATAAACTTCTTAGAAGATTTATATAAATATTTTTATAAAATTTATTTGATTATTTTAAATTACAATGCAAGTTTGACTCCATCTTTCTAAGGATGTGAAAACTAAGGGGGCGCTTGGTTAATCTGAGGGGAATGGGAATGGGTAAGGGTAAGGGAATACAAAGGAATACAATGAAAATTCTTTAATATTATCATTACCATTGTTGGTGCTTGGTAAATATAAGACGTGGAGGTGGTTGGAGATGGTGGCAACAACTGTTAGGCTGATAGTCAATGGTTGTGACGATGACGAGCGTCATGGTGGCGTCGGTAGGGAGGTGGTAGCGACAATAGTGGTGGTCAGTGGTGGTGGTGGCATCGGAGGTGAAGGTGTCAGAAAGTGGTGGTGGCGTCAGGAGGATGGTGGTAGCGACAATGGTGGTGGTCAGTGGTGGTGGATGCGTCAGAAAGTGCTGGTGTCGGAGAGTCGTGGTGGTGTTAAGAGGGTGGTGATAGTGACAATGGTGGTGGCCAGTGGTGGTGACGTCGGAGAGTGGTGATGGCGTTAGCTTTTGCATCAACTTTTTCATCAACGACATTGCGACGTTCTCTAGTCGTAGCAGGTCGTCGCATGTCGACGTCCTCATCGTCTTCAGCGTCGAGCCTCATTTCGCTACGTGACTTCTTCATTTCGGACACTATAGACTTTTTCTTGATCACTGCTATGTTCTCGGACTTCCTCCTGATCACATGATGGTCGGGTTGTTGGGTGGATGGGGCTTGTTCGTATGTGAAAGGTGACGAGATTTTGAATGATTTTACTCGGTCAAAAAATGAAGGAACTCGGGTGAGTTGACTCGGTGAGTTGGTGATTTGTTCTGACTCGGTGGGAATGGAGGTGAATTTGATGGACTTTACTCGTTCGAGTAGCGAAGGAGTGCGAGTGAGTTGACTCAGTGAGTCCGACTCGGGCTTGGGTGGCAACTCGGATGGAGTTTTGTATATTGACTGAGCGAGTCGACTCGATGAGCTGAAACTCGGTGGTTTGGATTGAGTATAATATTTTATATTAAATTTATTAGTTTCTATTCAACGTGTGGAGGAAAAAGCTGTTGTGGAATGAGGGAGAGGCTGCATTTGTTTTAGTGAGCCATGTATTTGGTTGTGTATAGGGATGAGCATGAATTCCAGCACCGAACAGTTTCAATAAAATCTTAGACACCCTCATATATCAAGATATAGTATGTGGTTTTAAGGGGTGTTTGGGGATGTTCTCAGAAACTTCTGACCTGCAAATAGTCAAGTGTGGCCTGTAGCTCATACCTGATGCTTATGATCTGTAAGTAGGCACAAGTCAAGCTGTGAACAACCACTTATTGTATGACCAAGACCTTGATAGTCTGTAATAGTCTCTAGCGAGGCTTCTAAACCACATCCAAACACCCTCATATCCGCTGAGCAGAAACTGTAACCAATCACCAGATTTTGAGGCATAAGCCATCATTGACGTGTAGCCAAAGACAGTGGCGGATCTAGGATTTTAACGGAGGGTATGTACTTTTCTTGGAGTACTTTCGGAGAGTATGCACTCCATGTATATGATTATAAAAAGTTAAAAGTTAGCACTAACCCGTCGAAACGAGGGTATGCACGTGCATACCCGTGCTATAAGTTAGGTATGCCCCTGGCCAAAGACGGACACGTGGACAAAGTGGCTATGGTACCGCCCAATTTACAAAAAGTGACTCCGGATATGTATTTCAGTAACAAAAAATATGTTAATGTTCTTTGTAAGTTAATTTCATCTACATATCTACATATTATTGGGATTGAAATTACACATTTTTTCTTGTAATTCATTGCCTAACACATTTCCTTGACCTCAATATTTACTACTCGTCACATAGGTGGCCGGCCATGGAAAGAAGCCAGCAAATCCATCAACTCATTTTCAGGCCGGCCCGACCTCTCACATTCCGTCCCCAAAAGCCTCTTCACTCATGTTTTCCCACCTCAACATCCCAACCAACATCACAATAGTGTAACATTCTCCTGGCCCAAAAACGATGAGTCCAAATCCCTTTTACCCGACATCAACTGAAGCAGCATCACTCCATAGCTATAAACATCAACCTTTTCGGACACTTTACAGGCTAAAGCATACTCAGGTGCCACGTAACCATTTCGATATCATCTCGTTCTTTGAGAAAAAAAATCATGGACAAGCACGATAACCGTAGTAACTACAGTGACTAAGCTCAAGGGTAAAGTTTGTCCTCGTTCGATGCAAAAATTAGGCACAACAGCCTATGAATTTCGGTGGTACACGACAAATCATGCATGGACCAAGTAGGACAAGTGCAGTAGTTGCAGCAAGGAAGCACGAGCGTAAAATTTGTCATCGTTCGACGCAAAAAGTAACAGCCTAAAGCAACCTGCAAAAACCGGTGCTACTTCTGGTGGTTATGGGAACGACACTTGTTATGGGAATACTGACTACGTCACCACTTGTGACAGCTATGACTAATTTGCACCACCACCGGTTGAGCCGGATTAGACCAATTCCAGGAAACAAGTCACGTGCTAGAATCAGGAGTAAGTTGAGCTATTATTGCAGGTTCTTGCCTCACAGGGTTGTAAGGTTCTTGCCAAATCTAATTTACCAAATGAGTGTGTGTTTTGGCTAGTTACCAAAGTGTCGGTGGTCTAGCGGTGGGAAACTAGAGTACGTTGATGCATGGCTACATATATTAGTAGTTACCAAAAATGTATACATCAGTCTCCTCTCCCTTGAGTAAAAATATAAAATCAATCAAGAGAGACAAATATGGCAAGTGAATATGTGAATTTGGACCCAAGGTCTAAGGGAGTGGGCCATACGGCCAGGCTGGACCATATGAGGCCTGCCAATGGGCTCACCACTTTTAACTCAGCCCAACTATATTGTTCCTTTTAGTTTGGTCTTGATTTATTTGTGGTTGGTGCGTGGTTTCTTTATATAAAAAGTGGCGTGAAAAGTGAAATGACCATGTGACGTGAGGTAATAACGTACAAATCACATTAAATAAAATAACTTCCTTGCTTAATTAATCTTGCTCAACTAAAGTGCCTGTCATTATGAGCTTGTAATGTGTGTTTATCTCCTTGCACTATGCATGTCGTTTTGAAGTTGGCCTGATTTGTGGCTTGCCTACTTTGACTAAGAGACCAAGATGAGTCAAAAAAATAGATTGACTTAACAACCGTTCTTTCTTTTCTTCGTTCTAAATAGGGGAAAAGATCAAGATGGGTAAAAAATAGATTGACTTAACAACCATTAGATACAAGATGTATCTTTAAGCCATTGTCTACTTTTAAATTACATATTTACTTTCTTTCTTTTCTTTGTTCCAAATACAGTGTATCTTTGTACAATTGTACAGCTTTAATTTAATATAGGTTTCAAAATTAAATGTTGTTGACATAAATGTGTTTGTGTCTTGTTCAAAGGTTAAAGAAGTGCACCCCATACCTTGGTTGCGTCACTATTCAATCAAGACTATTCACACTCTAAATATACTCATCCCACATTTCTAGGATAACTTTAGGAACGCTTGCTAGGTTAATCTTGATGGGTCAGGTCATGACTGACTTGGTACTATATTATGGAAGAAAATGGGATAACCTATTTGCATGCCGTTTGAAATTATAAACATGCTAGGAAACCTAAGAAGAATTAATTACATTATATTGATCGATACTTGTCTTCTACGAGTCTAACATAATAGTCTTAACTCATTATCTTAGAAGTGCATAAGCTCAAATAATGTTTTGATATCACGGTTATAAGTTAGTAGTAGTCTTTTTAAAAAAAGACGAAAGTTCATCCGATTTCTTTAGCTTTGCTTTTTCTAACTTATTTGTATTATTTATAACTAGTAGGGTACCTCGTGCGATGCGGCGACGGGTACCTTAAACAAAATATTATGGTTAAAAAATGTAAAAAGTGTTGAACTATATCCGCAAGATGTCACATACCAAATAATGAGATAGTAAACCAAAATGTATCACGATACTGTATACTTATAAAATGTAACAATCGAAAGACAAAATTCATAGCAGAAACTGAAACTAAAAACTTTGTCGTGTTTCTATTGGGAAAATTAATCAAAATCAACATTTTATTTTGTTCAAACCGAAAAAATTCATAGCAGAAATAAATGACCACATGCAAAAATTAAGAAAGGTCAAATGATATAAATATGAAAAAGTGTATAAAAACCTATTCACAATTAGTTTTATGTGTATGAATCAAATTCTTATATGTAGATATCAATTCTCAAATTATAAATGTACTGAAAGCGTAGGATTAACATAGTGTCTTGTCACTAACGACAAAAAAGTTTTTCCTCTTTGACTTTGACTTGGAAGATGAATATAAAACTTCGACCAATACTTTTAGAATCTAACAATGGGCCTACATATAAGTAAGTTTAGAAAGCGAGAATAGTGATCTTAACTAATGTGGCTCCGTAATGTCACACTGGTTAATGGTTGATGCTACCTTCTTGTCCTACGTGTCTTGTGTATCGAGTCATATCACTAATCATGGTTAAAAAACCCTTGGTGAATAATATCATCAAAAGTCATATCACTATCCAAACAATGCGCACTCATAAACCAGTTCAAAGTAAAGTAGCAAACTAGTAGCGTTCATGTGTTCGTTTTTTGTTTTTCTTTGATTCGGCTCCATTTATACGGGTTTGAGATTTGTATAACTTACATCGAAGCCAAATATAATTTACTATATGAGTAATATATATATAGTTGGCTACATATATAGTTAGTAGTTACAAAAGTGTCGTTGGTCAAGCGGAGGCAAACTAGAGTTGATGCATGGCTACATAGATGTATATACATCACGTATTGTTCATCAGTCTCCCATTGGGTAAAATTAGAGGTGACAAATCATGTCCATATGCTTAAATTTAGGTTATTTTGACCCTTTTTTTGGAACTAATGGACTAAATGGGTATTACTTTTAATTTAGTTAGATTATTTGGATAACATAAAAACATTTTGTTAAACAAATGGGTATTATGGACTATTTGGATAACATAAAAGTATTTGGTTAAATTAATCTTGAGTCTATTTATTTCTCCTTTAATATTGTTCATTTAACCCATGTTCATTTGGTCCAATGTCCATTTAGTAAAAGTCCATTTAATCCAAATATTAAAAATTGCCCATTCAGTCCATGTCCATAGACCAACGTCCATTTAACCCACTGCACTATCCGCCCAGTCCACTTATTTAGCCACCCCTAGGTAAAATCAATCAAGAGAGACAAATATCGCAAGTGAATCGGCATAAAAAAGAAATAAAACCAATAATTTGGACCAGGTCTGAAGGAAGTAGGCCATACGGATAGGCTGGACCAAGATAAGCCTGCCAATGGGCTCACCACTTTTTGGCACTATTTAACTCAGCCCAACTAACCAAAAAGAAGAATGAATAAAAACACACACACACACATTGCAAGTGATTTGGTAAAAGTAACTGTAGATAAGACATATGTTTATTACTTTAAAGCTTTTAAGACATCATTTTTATGCTTTATATTGTTCCTTTTAGTTTGGTCTCGTCTGGTTTGTTTTTGTTGTGCTTTAGAGCCAGGGGTACGGTGGTGCTATGGGTGGTGCCATAGCCCACCAGCCCAAAAATTGCATGGTTCATCACACCAGGGTATGCGTTGTGGATTTTTTTATTTTTTTTCTTTTAATTATTAAAATTGGTACATGTGGACCATTTATACCACTTTTTACTCTTATGATACTACTTTTTTCATGGCTCACTGTTACCCCGTAAAATGCGGTGTCATACCAATTTGGTGTCATAACCTACGTGTCAGCTATGGCACCACTTTTCTCTACCACACCACACCACTATGCCCGGTGCTCTTACAGTTTGAAGAGATGTAGTTTCTTTATATACAGTATTATTTTTCACTTTAACACAAAAGTAATGTGAAAAGTGAAATGACCAAGTGACCTGAGGTAACATACAAATCAAATAAAATTCATAGTTTCTTCTAAATGTTGTGTTCCATCTTTTACCGACCGGTGACAAAGAACTAAATAAACTAATAACTTCCTTGCTTAATTAATCTTGCTCAACTAAAGTACCTGTCATAATATTATGAGCTTGTGATGTGTGTTTATCTCCTTACACTATGCATGTCGTTTTGAAGTTGACGTGATTTTAGGCTTGGGTCCAAAAAAATAGATTGACTAAACAAGTAACAACCATTATATACAAGATGTATCTTTAAGCTATTTTTAAATTACATATTTTTTCTTACTTTCTTTCTTTTCTTTGTTCCAGATACAAGGTGTATCTTTATACAATTGTACAGCTTTAATTTATTACTAGCATGGTACCCGTGTAATGTAACGACAGATAATAAGTGACTATTTTTTAACAATTGATTTAACGTTAAAATGTAAAAAAATTAAATTAAAATAAATAAAATAAATATATCAAAACGGATGTTGAATTAAAGAGAACAAAATTTTAAGAAATATGGTGAAATTAGATTATGAAAATTAATGAGTTAAAAGATATTTCAATTTAAAAATAAGAATGGTTTTTTAATAAGTTGTTAAGAAGTTGTTATAAAAGTTTGTTACAAAAGAAATAGATGGTTAATATTTGAAGTTAGGTTTGGATTAAAAATGATCTAATGGTTAAGTTATTAATATGTTTATCTTAATTTTTTGTTTAGAATTAGGTTTGGAGTTAGGTTGTGTATATGCACAATTTATAAATAGTACTCCGTATTGAAGTATAGATATAGATAAGTCCCAAAATTAAATGTTGTTGACATAAATGTGTTTGTGTCTTGTTCAAAGGTTAAAGAAGTGCACCACATACCTTCCTTGGTTGTGTCACTATTAGCCACACTGTAAATATACTCATCTCACATTTCTAGGATAATCTTGATGGTCAGGTAATGACTGACTTGGAAAGCTAAGAAGAATTAATTACACTATATTGATAGATACTTGTCATCTACGAGTCTAACATAATAGTCTTAATAACTCGTTCTCTTAGAAGCGCGGAAGCTCAAATAATGTTTTGATATCACCGCTCATAAGTTAGTAGTAGTCATTTTAAAAAAGACCAAAGTTCATAAGATTTCTTTAGCTTTGCTTTTTCTAACTTATTTGTATTATTTATAATTTCACTCTTATTTTATCTTTTGTTGAAACATCCGTTTTCTAATATACAGTCATTCTTTAAGTTTAAATTTATTTACATATGACATTCTTATCTTCGTACGAATAGACAAATCTTAGCCACAAATTAATATTAAACTCAATTTCATTTTTTTTAAATATCAATATTTCATAACTGTCAAACTAGAAAAATATTACAAGAAACGTATTACAACAACTAGCATGGACGGACATTAATGAAAATCGTGCAAAACTTTGATATTTTAATCTTTGACCTTCCAAAATTAATTGATGTAGACTCGGCCCTCCAAATAAGTTCACCTGACTTTTTTGTAGAAAAACAAGGCTAGATGATCTAACAACACTTTTATTCACTTCAAAAAATCAAAGGAACAAGAGAGAGTTTAAAAGATAAAAATTCGGTTCGGGTTGGGTCGGTTCCGGTTCGGTTCTCGGTCTATATGCTCACCCGCTGGACCAAGATACGCCTGCCAATGGGCTCACCACTTTTAACTCAGCCCAACTATATTGTTCGTTTTAGTTTGGTGTTTTCTTTTTGTTGTGCTTTAGAGACCTTGAAGAGGTTTTCCTTGATGTTTTTTTTTGTGTGGTGGTTTCTTTATATAAAAAGTGGCGTGAAAAGTGAAATGACCAAGTGACGTGAGGTAATTACTTACATACAAATCACATAAATAAAATAACTGACTAGTGACAAAGAACTAAATAAAATAATAACTTCCTTGTTTAATTAATCTTGGTCAACTAAAGTACCTGTCATAATATTATGAGCTTGTGATGTGTGTTTATCTCCTTGCACTATGCATGTCGTTTTGAAGTTGACGTGATTTTAGGCTTGGGTCCAAAAAAATAGATTGACTTAACAAGTAACAACCATTATATACAAGATGTATCTTTAAGCTACTTTTAAATTACATATTTTTTCTTACTTTCTTTCTTTCTTTTCTTTGTGATGTGTGTTTAAGCTACTTTTAAATTAAATGTTGTTGACATGAATGTGAGATATTACAAGAATCAAAAGTAAAATATTAAAGCATGATAAACAAAATAAAGAGAAATACTAGAAACGTATAAATTTTACATAAAAACTTTCACATAATGATGTAGCGTGTGATTTGGACCAATGATTACATTCTTTCTCTACTAACTTTTTATTTCATAACCAATCATTTAGTTAGACATCATTGTGTAAATGTTTTTATGTAAAAATGGTGTGAGTGTAGCATTTCTCCAAAATAAATTATATCTAAAAATTGTGATGTTGCAGAGCTTGTCTGATGGAATCTTCATCTTTGGCTAGAATAACACTGAGCCACTCGATATGTCATTTCATATTGCTCATAGTTGATACTTCACTTCCTTCCTCTTCATTTCTTATTTTTACCAAAACTATCTAAGACCACTTATATCTAAAAAAACTAAGTATAATAAGTAAGACATCCGGTTTGTTCTGACGTCCAACTGGTTATTATGTCGTGTAGACTAGGAACTGGATCGAACACATTTCGGTATCGTCTTCCATGGTTTGACCAACCAACTCGATCGGTTTTCGTTCTAGTCTGTCTGCATTGGTTTTAGGAGACTGCCCCTTTAATTTTCCGATTTTCTTCCTTTGTAGATAATGTGTCTTGACTAGCGACTAACGTTTTAGTGTTTGAAACAAAGGTCGCGCATAATGGATCATGCATCGATCCTACTAACTATAATTGGACACAACATATTTAATTCTGTTCGTTTAGTCATCTTTTTTTCTCATATTTAGTTTTCGTTTCGAGACAAGCAGTTGAAATGGACCAATCAATTTTTAATTATGCAAAGATCAAGGCAGTAACTTTTATAATATATACTAGAGAGAATTACAAAAATGGTCTGTATGGGTTGGCTAAATTGCACGTTTGGTTCATCGAATTTCTAAATTGCAAAAACAATCCATGTAGGAAATCTTGGAGTTCATTTTGGTCATTTGTAAGTTGAAATAACTAAAATACCCTCGTTTTTTTAATGCTTTAAATTTTTTACAAATAAGAGTATTTTAGTCATTTCAATTTACAAAGGATTAAAATAAACTACAAAGTTCTCTGAACGGATAGTTTTTGCAATTTCAAAACTTGATAGACCAAACATGCAATTTGGTCAAATCACACAGACCATTTTTGCAATTCTCTATAACTATCATGTAAGCTCACAAAACATTGCAATCACGAAAATAATCAAATGTAAATAGTTATCAACATACGCATATTACAAATATATGATTTTAATTAGCTTCAATGAAATTCTCGAAACTACTATTAGGCGTTCAAAAACGACAGCATTTCCTTTCGTTTTGACCTTGGTCCAAACATTAATAGTTAGGCTGACGGCTAAATAAAGTCTGACACAAAAAAGTTAAGTAATTTTTTTTAACAAAGACCCTTCAATTTTCTTCTTGCATAACAATTATACTAGCATGTTGTCCGCGCAAAACGATAGTGAATATTTGGTAACAAATTTTGAAATAAACAAATGTTACGGTTTTATTTATCAAGAGTTCGTAATCTCGTTAATTAATGGTGGTAAAAAAGTTAAATAAAAAACCCGCGATAAATAAAAAAAAATTAAACTAAAAGTTAAATTTTTTTATTGAAATTGATATTGAATTAAAGAGCACAAAATTTCAGAAAATATGATGAATTTAAATTATGAAAATAATAAACAGATAAAAAAAGTTGAATTTTAAATTAAAATTGTTAGTTTGATAGGTTGTTAAAAAGTTTGCTAGAAAATGTTTTATTAAAAGATATCTAACTAGTTGTTTTGTATATTAAGTACAAATCTAAATTTGTTACAAAAGTCTCAAATGCTTTATAATATAGTAAGATAAGATAAGATATATAACAAACTTATTCATCAAATATCTAACAAATTTGTAACGATTTTTAAAATAAAAATATACGGACGAAAAGACCTTTGGATTACGAACAAATTGAACTCAGTATTGATATGTTTTAGACTTGTGTACGATTTTATAAAAAAGTGTTAAAAGTTTAATGTTTGCTCTTAGAAAGAAAAAGCAAAAAAAAAACGTTTTAAACACTATAAATACCCTAAAGTTTTTCTTAAAAAGGAATTAATGAGAAAAAAAAAATTCTATTTACAATCTTATTGTTACATTGACGTTTGAATGTTTGCCGGAAGTCTCAAAACGTGAGTACTTCCTAATATTCGTTGATTTAACTATCAGTTATCTTCGAAAAACAAATAAAAATAGTCTCGCCACAACGCATGGGACCATTCTTTCTTGTAACAAATATGCATGTCGTTTTGAAATTGGGTGGATTTGTGGCCTGCCGACTTTGACTAACAGACCAAGATGGATCCATTTAAATAGTTAGTCAGACTTAACAAGGAACATCCATTAGATATAAGATGTTTAGCCATTGTCTACTGATTGTGGTAAAATACGTCTTTTAGGAAAAAGAGCGTATATGAGTGATAAGTATTAAATACAACGGTTTAGGAAAACCGTATATTAATGACCCTAGAGTAAGAAAGAAGTTCGTTTCCCAAGGAGGTATATGTGTGTGTTGTAACTTGTAATTGATTTGAGATTAATATTAAGAAGAAGGGGATGAGAAAAATAGAAGGACAGATACGTGAAAATTATACTACGATGTGAAAAACGTAAAACCGTAAAAATGAGCAAAATAAAAACAAATTCTATAAATTCCCAAAAAATTACCAAAAATCAAATAAAATAAAATAAGGGTTCACAAAAAATCCAAACTTGCCAAAACCTTTTATTTAATTAAATATTAATATTTAAATGCTAATTAAAGCCCTAAAAATTAAAATTAACTAATAAAGTCCAAACCAAGATTTTCAAGTTGGTAAACCTCTAAAATGAACTAAAAAAACTAAAAACTATTTTTATGAAATTTTAGACTAATTAAAACTATTTAAAAACTATTTAAAATGATTAAAATCTATTAAAACTTAAAATAATTCTAGAAAATAGAAAAATGATGCTAAAAATAATCTAAGAGTTGCAAAAATCCTATTTTAATGTATTTAAGCTAAGAAAAATATAAAAAGTGCAAAAAAGTGAAATTTGAAAAATAATAATAAAATATTATTAAAATATTATTAAAAATCTAAAAATTATAAAAAATTCTAAAAACTTGCCAACTAACTTATTTTAACCTAAATAAACAGAAAATAAAAGTGAAATGACCAAATTATCCCTATTGGGCCCCAAATGGGCCAAAACCCAAAATAGTCAACACAAATGGGCTTAATGGGCCCAAAAACTCAAACCTGGCCCAATAAGCTTGGAAAAGCCCTATCTGACTCAAAATTTAATTCTAAACACAGAACTCTGAAGGCCTAAAAGCTGAAAATGAGCTTATCACAGCTTAATGAACACACAGCTTATTCTTATTGGGCCAATAAGCCCATTAAGCAATAAGCCAATGCCATAAGCTCTAATTTGACACACAACCTTCTTTTAGGATTCTAGAGAGCTGTAAAAATAAATTTTGAAAAAGCACACTCAATAAGCCAGAAATAAGCCAAGTACAAATCCACTAAAAGACAAAATAGTCGGGTTTGAGTTCTAGGGCACCTCAGAACTTGATTCAACTTGCAAAATGTTACAAATGACTTCAATAAGCCAAAAAAATCAACCAAAATCCAATAAGCAAAACCAATAAGCTGGAATCAAGCAATAAGCTGGCTGAAAAAGTCAATTGAGTTGGTTTTCTAGTCAAACCTAAAAGTCAACTCCTCAAATGCTCCAGAATGAACAAATGGGTCAAATGAGGAGCACCTATAACAAATTTGAAGTTGTTGCACGTTTTGATAAGCTAGAATAGCTTATTGATAAGCTGATGACCAATTAACACTAGTAGGGGGAACTTTCAGTAGGAACTGGTTCCCACTGTTTTGACTATTTGACCTTTGATTTTAGAGAGATTATGTATGTTTTGTTGGAAGCAAGGGCACGCAAGTGATCAGTTAATCACAAGGAGTCACAATCAAGCACAATAACACACTTTAGTACTCTCAATTAGCACAGAAAAATCAAAAGATGCTCAGATCTAGCACAGACTTGGATATTAAGCTGTTATGAACACATAAGCAGTTTAAGCAAGAATAAGCACACCAAACTGAACCAGATGCATACACAAGCTATATAAACTGTTATTAAGCACAAACAAACTTAAATCAATCACTGAATCAAACTATAGAACAAGAACAAAGCAGATTCAACTTGCTGATATGAACTTCAAGAACACAAGCACACTTTGCTGATATAAATGACCAAAGATCCAATTTCAACACTTCAATCCTACTTCCCTGATGTAACTAACTAGGATTTATCACTTGTTAACCCTAGTCTATGATTTGAACTAGGTGTCCTTCAAATCTCAGCCAATTTTAACAAGTAAACAAGATTTTAGAGCCTATTGTTGATTCTAGGTGATTATATGCACAAAACTTGCAGAAAATAGTCCAATACTACTTATGAGACAGATACAAGTACCAAGCAACACAATACTCAAACTCAAAACAGCACAAATCACAAACAAGTTGTTATCCCAAACACCCCTTAATCCACAACTTTTCAAAGCAACTTGTGATTTTTAAACACAACCTACTGATTTTATGATTCAAACACACTTCCTAGATGACAACTAACAGATTCAAACACAAAAAACACAACCTAAAACACAAGAACAAAAAATCACAGTCCAAATTCCAAAACAGGCTATATCATGAAATTTTTAGGGGAAACTTAACCAAGAGGCTATACCTATCTCCCTTTACATCCAAAGGAGATCAGCAATGCTCCTTGGACCTTGTTCAACAACTAGAACAAGACCAAGGTTCTTCACAAAGAAGATCAAAACCTGCTGATGTTCAAAGTAGAACCAGGTTTTGATGCTTATGATTCTTCAACACAAATGAAAAAACAACTCACCCAATAGCTTAAATCTCTTCCCAAGCTTGGTGTTAACAAGCTTGAAGGAGCTTTAGGCTTTTGGCTAAGGATTAGTACAAGTAATAAGCCAAAACAGAATAAGGATTTTCAAGCTTTTGAAACTTTGAAAACCTAATCAAACATAAACGTGCTTAAACCACAAGATCTCAGCACACTTATAACAATCAATGGAACTCAGAATTACTCTTAAAACACACCAACTTTCAAAATCACAAAAAGGAATTACAATATTTTTCAAAATACCAAACTTTTATAAATTTAAAAAGGAATTACAAGTTTTAAAGAGTAAAACTAGAACAAAGGGATTGCCACAAATTGGGTCTCCTTTTATAGGCCACAAGGGCTGAGATTACAATGAGAAAACCCTAGCTATGAAGTCCCTATAATGCCCTTGAATCCTCTAGATGAATTTTGATATTGAGCTGCCCAAATGCATCCAAATCGTTCATTTTAGCTTTCTAGTTAAGCATTGAGTGTGGGCTGTTGATTTTGACACCTGGCATTCCTTGGAGGTTAAGTTGTGATGTGATGGGTGGACGGCTTTAGGTGTGGGTTCCAAGGGTGAGTGGAGTAGAGGGAATTAATGTGGGGAAGGGTTTACGCTGAGGTGAATCACACATGTGCCAAGGTAATTTCTTTTTCCCCTTTGTTTTGTAAAAAGTAAATCTGGGTTCATCACTACTACAGTGATTATGTTTGATCCGAAATTAGGGGAGGGTTAAGTGTTTGGCGGGTGTTTAGGCTTTTAAACTTTCAAGTATGGCAGCTTAGGTCCTTGTTCTTTGGGAATGCTTGCAAAACGTGTTTTTAAGCCACTTCAGCTCATTTCCTTTGTTAAGTAAGTTTCAAGTTTCATACTTTTGGCACAAAACTTTGGAAAAAGGTTTTCAAGGGCTTGTTTTGTCATTTTTGAATATTTTGAGGGCTGATCTTGGACATTCTTGATCTTCAAAGGTCTTTAATAGATGTTTGCTTTCATGAGGGATCATAATTGACAATGTTGAATAGTTGAGGGGCTAATCTTGCCATTTCTTCAAAGTTGAAGGACCTTTTTGCAATTTTGACAAACTTAAGGGACCAAACTTGTAATTATGAATTCATAAGGGTTTTAAGTGTCATTTCTTCATTCATTGAGGATCAATCTTATATTTCTTCAAGTCTTCAAGGGTATTTCTTGGATAATTCATGATTAAGGCCCGGTTCATTGTGCGTCTTCGTTTCTCGTGTTCGTTTTTCCTTGTATCTTGTGATATTTTGTCTTTTTCACGATATCCATTCCTAAAATACACATAAACACAAAAAGCAAGCATATATATGGTATTTTATGACATTTTAATGCATTAAAAGCCCGTAAAGAACGATGAGATCATGTATAATTGCCATCTCATCACTCTCCCATACTAAACCATTGCCGTGTCCCCATGCAATGCTAGAATAAAGTATCGTAACAACTATAAAATTCATTTTTATTACCCTTTATTGAGATAAAAACAAACTATGATACGACTATGATGTGTGAGAGACATTATGTATGATTTTCGTCACGAAAGTGACTTTAGGGGTCGATGAATAGAAACAAGTGAATGTTCCATAGAGTAAATTTCGTCATCCTTGATTGTCACACATTCCATGCTAAGTGTAAAAACGAGATCATTGTTGGTACAAGTCACAATGCTAACACTACTCATGTATTAAAATTGTGTAATACTTTTTTTCCCCGCAATCCTAATTTATTAAAGAAAATGAAAGGTTTTTAAACTTTTTTAACTATTTGTCATGGATCACAAGTGATTCATATTGACTTATTTTGATATTTATTAAGGCCGAAAATAAAGTAGGACGATTTAATCAATATTTAGCTAAAGGACAAAATCTTTTAAAACGGCTTCTCGTAATCTCCTTAAGTTCATATCTTGACATAACACGTTTCGCGATTTGAGACCTTTCTCGGACCGATATTTGGCATGTACTTCATACTTCAAATCTTGGGAAGACGTTCATGAAATTATGGTCTTCTCTTCATATATGGAATTTCTTCACTTGACATTTTTGAGAGATTCTTCAAAACTGGACCACGACTTCATCATTTTTCTTCAATCTTTATTTGGGAATTTGATATTCAACGATCCGCCTCCTTTCCGGACTTGGATATATTTATCCTCATACCTTGTGAAGGTCTTTTTGGATAGATTTTGTGACAATCCGTCAATTTATGGTTGATATTTTATTCTCGAATATTATTTAAAAACATTATTTTAATGTTACAATATGAACTCACTTATTTTTGGGAAAAAATTTGGATTTACGTCTTGAAGTAGCGTCGACTACGTCTAAACCGGAGGATTCAACGTTACGTGCTTGCGTTTACATACACCGTCTTTGGTGGCAGTCCGACATTTCAGAAAATAAATTTGTCCATGAATATTATTTTGGAGTTTTAAATTTGTGTTGGTTCATAAACTCACAAATTTACAAGAAGAGATTAGGACTTACGATTTTATTTTAACGTCCTTTACGACTAAACCGGAAACCCTAGGATTACGTATTTACGTTTTCGAACTCCGTTTTTGATGAGACAATTTTTATTGGATTCGTTTTGTGACGTTGATTCATAATTTATAAAAACGTTTTTCGTAAAACGACCCGAGGGCACGCAAATCGAGGAAACTAGAATCAAGGAGTAACCGTAAATAAATGGGGATGAGACAAGTGGGACACTTGTCCCACCCCCACTCAAAACCGGCTACACAACAACACCATACCACTTTGGTGTCAAGTTTTCACTCTTGTTGCTTACACATGTCATACAAGCTTAGCTTGTAAGCTAACACTTACACAAAACCAACTAAAACCACTAACTAAAACACATACCATCATTTCCACCATGCAAAACTAGCTACAACTCTCTCCTCCTCTCTTGTTTATGCCGTCCCATATCCACCCCAAAAACACCATCATTGATCAATTTAAACCACAAAATCATGTGTTATTTACACATATGTTGAAGCCCCTTTGAAACCCTATTGATTGGTGGTGCTTATAACATCCAAGGAGGAGTTTCCATGGAGTATTAGGGCTGATTTTCCACAAGGATTTTATGAAGATTGATGGTCATGAAGATGGTCTTGGTGCATCACAAGTTTCTCCATCAAAATCCATGTCCAAATCATAACCTACATCAACTTGGTGGTATAAAGATTGTCCTCCTCATCTTCTTGTTATTTTTTTGATTATGTAATCTTGTATTTCTTTTACTTATGTATATGTATATGATGATGAATGATGATTAAAAATATTGTGTGGGGATTTGGTGTTGATAAACATGCTTAAAAAGATGAAAGATTATAAGAAACAAGGCTAAAATCTTGTTTAAATTTGTTGGCTGTATAAAACAGTAAAGAAACATATGGTAAACTAATAAAATGACTTGAATAGATTGATATACAGTAAGCTATGGGTCTTGTACACATGTGAGAGTTGGTCATGCAATGGAATCATTGTAATGAGTGAGATATGATCAAAACAAGTTTAAGATACAAATCTGAGTTCACTGTTTTGGACGATTGTTAGAAAATACTTAGAAGATGATTCAACAGTAGCTATAGAAGAGTTAAATGAAGCACATATCATGTAGTTTATGTGATAAAAATTCGAGTTTCTATCTCCATATAGAACTCTAGATATGGCAGTTTTGGTGAAGATGAAAATAAAAATCAGATTTTGGAAATTAAAGTATAATAATATTATATAAGCACTCAAAATTATAATGTATAAAATTGTAAAATTAAAACCCACTAACTTATGGATTTTATTTATATAAGTATGTAAAAGGTTAAATAATTGGACATTTAATAAAAATGGTAACTTGTTAAGTTTTATAAGTTATAAAACTATAAACATGATTTTTACGACTTTTTCGGCTATTACCGTAAAATTAACGTTTTTGCTAAATAAAACTTAGATGGTTGGACCCGTCTAATGTAAACTTTATAAAACTTATATACTGATATATAAACATGTATAACAAGTAAAAACCGATAAAACCCGAACTATAGGACATACGGACATTAACGAGCTAAGTAAACATATTGGACTAATAATTGGACTAAATAAGTTAAACACTTATAAAAAGAACTTATTGGACTTAACCCATTTAGGCCCAACTTGTAAAGTGTAGATACTGATAATATAAGTATAACATGGATTAATACAAGTTAAAGAACTTATAATAAGTTTATTGGACTTAAAACACGTAAATAGGTAAAACTAGTAAACTAGTATAAACGTTACCGACACATAACACTAAAATGAGCAAACGAGAATATGTAAACCCACTTGATCATCATATATATAAAATCATCATATGTATACATAATTGTTATTTTTATAAAGTCATTGTAAATGAGTCTAAGACAAGTATTATTTGTCTAGGTTTCCGTGATTGAAGCACGTACTATACGTCCGAATTGCCGATAACCCGCCTTCCCACACCAACGTGAGTTCATAGCCTCGCACTCTTTTAAATGTTTTTATAAATGTTTTATAAACCCGCGAGGGAGATAACATGTTATTTTTGATAAAATAGGACACCATTTGTCCCGATTGTTTGTTTATTGAATTGGACCCGAATGATTGTATGACCCGATAAATGATTAAAGGACCCGATAGATGAAATTAAATGGATTATTAAAGTTAGGTTATGTCACTAAAAGTCCCATTAGCATGAATTGTGAACTACCTAGATTTGGTAGACGCTTGTGCATATAATAGTACTATTTGGGGACGATCACCCCAGTTCGCGCCTTGACGGTTGATCCCCGTCGTGCCACATTGATTGGTAAGCGAATTTATGTATGAGAAGATTTCCATAGCGTGACCTTTGTGACGACACGCTACTTTAGATGGGCAAATTGAGTATGGGTTAGCTACCCGTTGTTGGTTTAGTAAGGTAACAATGTCATGCTGCTTATAATAATCCAAACTAACGAAATACTACTAGACGCTCCGAATTACGAAGTATTGCCTGACTAGCAATACAGGGCCATACTATTGATATTATGTTCGTGTTTTGGTTTTCATAACCATATTCATATAACGGTTTTTATTTAATCTATACAATGTTATAAAACGTATTGTATGATGTTTTTACGACATTGGCTCGTATAATGATTTTTAAGGCAAACGCCTATATTATGATTTTGATGAAGATTTGTATAAAATGACTTTGGCTATTTTATGGCCTATTAAAATGATTTGTACAAACTGATTTTCAGTAATAATTTTATACTGCTATTATATTGATGGATTTTAATAAACTCTATGAATCCACTCGGCGTTATCGCTGACCTTTTCTTTTAACATGTTTTGTCTGAGGTACTTGAAGGTAATTCTCGGGAAGACGACAAGAATCCATGACCCGCACTTAAACAATATTTTCCATTCAAATACTTTGTAAAACTTTGTATGAAATATAATGACTTGGGACCTATGTAACTTTGATATTTATGAATGGAAATGCTTTATTATAAAACGACGCAATTTTTAAACGTTGTCTATGATGTGAGTAATGTGCTATCCCGTAACACCAACGAGTCTTCCGCTGTATTGAATTGTATAAATTTGGGGGTGTTACAGTTTGGTACCAGAGCTCTCGTTATAGAGAACGAAAGATTTTTAAAACGAAGGTTTTGAATAAAACATTTCAAAATCTTTTAACTATAAACATTTTTCTAAAAATGTCTAAAAATCTTTTGACTATAACGGTGCCGAAGAATTCCCGAGTTACTGACAAGGCCAGACTGAGAAGTGTTATTTTAATACATATATAACTTGGATTATATATATATGATGTAATTTTATTACATGATTGTTTGATGATTATTTTGATTTTTATACGAGGTATTTATACGACGTAGATTGTCACAAGGAACCCTAAATCCCCTAGTAAATTAGTCGAAGCTATTCTCGTAGGAATTCTAGCTATCCTAGATCTAAACCAAGTTGTGGATATTTATGATCCCAACAAATGGTTGATATTCGTAGAAATGTAGATATTAGTTGATTGTGAAATTGAAAGAAGAATTGGCGAGATTAAATCTGATATCGATGTCATGACGATCTTTCCTTATAGAGTGGAGTTTGACAAAACGTTATCACCTAGAAAGATGTCATCTGATTTGTTGTCATCCAATTCTTAAATTGAAATCGAAAGGGTGAATGTTGCATTTGAGGCTGTCATTGGAACCATTACCCAAAAGCCTCATGCCACTAATACCTTTCCGAGAAGTCTAGTTGAATGATCAAGTCATTTCATACTAGTGACTCATTTGATAATTGTGTTGTAAGAGTTATAGGATTGGAAATTAAGTGATATTCATATTGAGCTTTTATTGCCCTTTCAAGGTCTAAGAATAAAGTTGAAGTATTGGGAAATGAGGTAGGATATCGAATTGAGTATAAGTTGATTGAAACTTGAATAAAGTAAAATTTAACCCATATGGAATAAGAAATTGTTAAGAGGAAATCGTTAAGTCATGTGATTGAATTATAAGGTTTTAATTGATTGTAGGTTTGTATTAAAGGTTGTTCATAGGCCATTGTCCAATAATGAGGATGCCCAGTGTCCAACAAATAAATTGAAGAAATCTTCTTCTGAATTGGGATCAATGGATCTTCCGGGACATATGGAACACCTAATGACTCTTGTAGATTAGTATTCATTGTGGTATCTTTTAAAAATAATCCCTAACTTAACTGAGATATCAGTTGGTAGGATGAGTTCTGAGAATTGTATGACATAGTGACACATATAGTGTTACGGTACAATTTGACTTGTTTGTGATTAATGAAAAGACTACCTTTGATTGCTAAATTCTACATATATTGATGTTATCTATCTTTTATTGCTTCATCCTAATGTTCGCATTAGAGATGCAACCATTGAACAAGTACTCATCTCGAATTGAGTTACGTTGTAGATTATTCTTTTTGAGTGCCATCGAGATCATGAACCTCATGATTATTTGGCTAAGCTCATTTCCTATCATATCGTAGTTAGTTCTTGGTGAACAACTCTTCATCACTCTTTTGCAGATCACACATTGTTTTTATGAAGTTAAAACGGTATCCTTTGAGAAAATTTAATTTCCATCACAATAAGGATTATTCAAAGTGACATTTACAAGTGATTGATATCAAAATGAAGTTGTTTAAGAGACGCTTTGGAAACTTAATTATTTCCATAACAAAGAAAATCTTTGTAAATTTATTTTTGATTCTTATTTAAGAATTAAGCATGAAAATGTTTTTATTATAAACATTATGATAAAATTCTGACGAACTGAGTATTGCATCGTTAATCTTGAAATTGTATATAGTTGCGCGCCTACATACAATTTGGAATGGACCATGCAAGGCTGATTAGTAGTCACCATAAAACTAATGAATAAACACTACATTTTCTTTGAAGATTGTGAAAGATTAAATTTTATGAGATCTGCAAAAAGTGCAAAATAGGGACATAATGTTAGAGACATCTACATATGTGCCCGTGCCATCTATTCTTCTGAGTCGAATTTACTCATCAGTGGAAATTGTCTTATTTGACAATTGACAATTCTTTCTTGTCCAATTCTCCCGTAGTGAGATTCTTAGGAAAAGTATTTGATTACCGAGTGTTGATACCCGCCTGGATGTATCGACGTTCTTATCATTTCTTTTGATTTGATTTCATTTGAATGACCTGGGTAACGATCCGAGGAGCTTTCGAATGCGTACTCAAATTATGAAAACATGGGATATATTCATATTCGTTAAATGTTTTCATCTGTATCTGATTTGAAATTCTCTCGCCTAGATTATGCGTTGACCTTACTCTTTTAATAGTAGTTGTGTCTCCAGATATCCTTGAATTTGTGAAGGATTATGAGTTATTATTAGTCTTTTGAGAAGTTCACATCTTATCGAAGGCAATGCAACTGGAAAGTTGATAGTGCCCGTAGAATGGATTGATTGATTATGACATGACGACATTGTCTTAATTGATGGGAACTCGAGTAGAATTCCCCTAAATGATAAGATGTTGATTATCAAAAATGATCTAAATAATTCTTGGTGGATGACCATATCCTGCATTTAGACTTGAAATTATACCATGAATGGTTGTGAATTAGTCATAGATATTATAATCTAGAAAGAAGTTAATATGAATTTATTGAAAAGATAATTCTGTTATTTGAAACTTTAGTAAGTATTTGTTAATGAATTACCTAGACTTTTGCCATTAAGGCAAGTTGAAATTGGTATTAATTATATTTTTGGTGCTGCACTTGTGGCTTGTGCACTGTACGTCAGCACCATCTGAATTTAAGGAATTACCGTACAACTGAGAGAGTTGTCGGAGAAAGATTTTATTCTACCAAGCCTGTCATCATGAAGAGCTATGGTGTTATCATTCCTTATATTTATAGATTACTGTGAACTGAGTAAATTGACAATCGAAAACGATATCCATAACTCGAAATGGAAGATTTGTTCGATCATTTACAAGGTTCTAGCGTATGTTCTAAAGATTTGATCCACGGCATGGTTATTATCAACTTCGCGTCCGCGAGGAAGATTATCTATTCCAATCACTACATCTGGTACTTGTAATGAACATTATGAGTTTCACGCGGTGACGTTTAGATTGACTAATACACATGTAGCATTCATAAATTTGGTGAATCACATGTGTAGGCTGTAATTTGATAAATTCATGCTCGTGATCATTAAGGACTATTTGTTTGTTTATAAGAATAAGAAGGAGTTAATAATTATTTATAGATCGCCCTGAATTGGCCGAACAATTAAAAATTGTACCTTGAATATTTAACATAAGACTAAGACTTAATACTTTACATGATTTAACCGTGTGACTAATAGATATTGGAATATAAATCGACTCTTCAAAATTTAGAAGTCATTTAAGACTTTGAGTTATACTAAAAAGAAAGTGCAAATAAATTTTGACAAATGTTTTAACAAAGGATTTTAAGGGATTATTCCCCTATACACAAATCATTTAACTAAACTCCTGCTTAGGGGTAAATGTTTGTGTATACCTTAGGACAACTTAAGAAGGATTGAGGAAAACCATTTAAACCATAACTTGAAATTTGAAACGACAATTTTTGCTTTTCAACCAAGAAGATTTTGACCAAAATATAAACAAAGGTTTTTCGAACATTTAAGGATCTTATTAAAATATTTTCGATAAATCAACAAAAATCTTGTTAATTAAATTCAAATTTTTGAACATTTTATATAATTGGTCGAACTAAGAAATTTAAAATTTTTACGCTTATGTTTCATAAAAATTAACCAATTATATTTTTAATTACTTGTAGTAATTATCGACGCTTTAAACGTCGGATTGAGCAAAACGAATAAAAATAATAGTGGAAACGAGACTAGAACCTAGAAAATATAAAGAAAGAAATTTTGAATAAATACGGACATGATAATTATATCATCAGGAAAGGATAAAGAATCGATTACGATGTATTTCTTAATAATGACTATGCAAAATAAGTTGCCGAACAATTTAAAAATAGCCGATGATTGTAAAAAGGATAATATAGATAATAAAAAGGGGTTCGCGACTAATGTGAACCATGAGAATTGAGAAGCCGATAGCGTTAAATGTTTTCAAGACCGCTTGTGATTGTCTAAATATGAAGGATTGTGAGATATAGTTATATTGGAATCTTGTAAGTATAAGTATTCTATTTATGTCATTTCTGACTAAAAGTATCTTTGTCTGAAGAAGTTGTACTAATGGCAATTATGAAGGCAGACATCGCCTCATACATTAGTAAACGTCTAGTTATTGCAAAGGCCATCATCTGAATTTGATTCGATTTGGGTCATCGTCGACAGACTGACCAAATCTGCTAATATCATTCCCGTTAATGATAAATGCAAAAGAGTTATGTAAACATAGTGTGCCTGTATCGAACATCTTTATCAAGATCCTCGCTTCGCATCGAATTTCTAGAGATTTTCTCAGAAATCATTGAGAACGAACCTTGATGAGAATACTATGTACCACCCCAATCGAAGGGACGAGGTAAAGTAACGATACAAAGTAATATAAGTGATGTTTTATGTTTGAATGATTGACCTTTGGTAATAGACCGTATAATCGTTTTCCTTTGAAAAGATTATCATTGATAACCATCGTGTTAGGAATAAGATCGAATCTTGTTAGGATCTAAATATTAGAGCATCGGTAAGCAGGAGTTGAGATGAAGACACCCGACATACACCCATTGTGAGTTGGACATGTCTTTCAGGTTTTAAGGTTTCCTATGATGGCGAACCTAACCTTGCAAAATACCCGACCCGCGAGATCTGAAATGATTGTTGAAATTAGGATCTGATTATTGACAGCAGGTAGTGGGCAAGAGGTTATGTAAATGTGAAATGTAGATCTTGAAGTGCCAAATGGGTAGCGAAGTTATGCCACAATTTTTAACCTTGGAAAAATGAATTCATGATCTGACAAATCATGGGATATAAGTCCCCGTTGTATGGGACCATTGAGATGATGTAAAAGTTGAGATTGAAAGGCATATAAGCTGGATCTACCCTAGGACTTCAAGAACTGCGTGAATTATGATTCGTATATCGAACTTGATGGAATATCTATCAAGTGAAAATCTGATTGTTCCTTAGTAATGTTTAGATCGGCGAAAAGTTGCATTCATCAGAAACCCGTGAACATCATGGATAGAGAAAGTAAGTCAACATTTAGCCTGATCTTATTCCCGTAGTTATGTTTGATGAAACTCGCGTGTTATAATGGATTACACTTGTGAGAAAAGACCGAATGTGGAGGAAATACCCACATAGCTTTAACTTTATAAGAAGCGAGTAGTAAGATGATCTTTGAGGACAAAGATCCTGTTTAGGGGTAAATGCTGTGACAATCCGTCAATTTATGGTTGATATTTTATTCTTGAATATTATTTAAAAACATTATTTTAATGTTACAATATGAACTCACTTATTTTTGGGAAGAAATTTGGATTTACGTCTTGAAGTAGCGTCGACTACGTCTAAACCGGAGGATTCAACGTTACGTGCTTACGTTTACATACACCGTCTTTGGTGGCAGTCCGACATTTCAGAAAATAAATTTGTCCATGAATATTATTTTGGAGTTTTAAATTTGTGTTGGTTCATAAACTCACAAATTTACAAGAAGAGATTAGGACTTACGATTTTATTTTAACGTCCTTTACGACTAAACCGGAAACCCTAGGATTACGTATTTACGTTTTCGAACTCCGTTTTTGATGAGACAATTTTTATTGGATTCGTTTTGTGATGTTGATTCATAATTTATAAAAACGTTTTTCGTAAAACGACCCGAGGGCATGCAAATCAAGGAAACTAGAATCGAGGAGTACCCGTAAATAAATAGGGATGAGACAAGTGGGACACTTGTCCCACCCCCACTCAAAACCGGCTACACAACAACACCATACCACTTTGGTGTCAAGTTTTCACTCTTGTTGCTTACACATGTCATACAAGCTTAGCTTGTAAGCTAACACTTACACAAAACCAACTAAAACCACTAACTAAAACACATACCATCATTTCCACCATGCAAAACTAGCTACAACTCTCTCTTCCTCTCTTGTTTATGCCTTCCCATATCCACCCCAAAAACACCATCATTGATCAATTTAAACCACAAAATCATGTGTTATTTACACATATGTTAAAGCCCCTTTGAAACCCTATTGATTGGTGGTGCTTATAACATCCAAGGAGGAGTTTCCATGGAGTATTAGGGCTGATTTTTCACAAGGAGTTTATGAAGATTTATGGTCATGAAGATGGTCTTGGTGTATCACAAGTTTCTCCATCAAAATCCATGTCCAAATCATAACCTACATCAACTTGGTGGTATAAAGATTGTCCTCCTCATCTTCTTGTTATTTTTTTGATTATGTAATCTTGTATTTCTTTTACTTATATGTATGTATATGATGATGAATGATGATTAAAAATATTGTGTGGGGATTTGGTGTTGATAAACATGCTTAAAAAGATGAAAGATTATAAGAAACAAGGCTAAAATCTTGTTTAAATTTGTTGGCTGTATAAAACAGTAACGAAACATATGGTAAACTGATAAAATAACTTGAATAGATTAATATACAGTAAGCTATGGGTCTTGTACACATGTGAGAGTTGGCCATGCAATGGAATCATTGTAATGAGTGAGATATGATCAAAACAAGTTTAAGATACAAATCTGAGTTCACTGTTTTGGACGATTTTTAGAAAATACTTAGAGGATGATTCAACAGTAGCTATAGAAGAGTTAAATTAAGCACATATGATGTAGTTTATGTGATAAAAATTTGAGCTTCTATCACCATATAGAACTCTAGATATGGCAGTTTTGGTGAAAATGAAAATAAAAATCAGATTTTGGAAATTAAAGTATAATAATATTATATAAGCACTCAAAATTATAATGTATAAAATTGTAAAACTAAAACCCACTAACTTATGGATTTTAATTATATAAGTATGTAAAAGGTTAAATAATTGGACATTTTATAAAAATGGTAACTTGTTAAGTTTTATAAGTTATAAAACTATAAACATGATTTTTACGACTTTTTCGGCTATTACCGTAAAATTAACGTTTTTGCTAAATAAAACTTAGATGGTTGGACCCGTCTAATGTAAACTTTATAAAACTTATATACTGATATATAAACATGTATAACAAGTAAAAACCGATAAAACCCGAACTATAGGACATACGGACATTAACGAGCTAAGTAAACATATTGGACTAATAATTGGACTAAATAAGTTAAACACTTATAAAAAGAACTTATTGGACTTAACCATTTAGGCCCAACTTGTAAAGTGTAGATACTGATAATATAAGTATAACATGGATTAATACAAGTTAAAGAACTTATAATAAGTTTATTGGACTTAAAACACGTAAATAGGTAAAACTATTAAACTAGTATAAACGTTACCGACACATAACACTAAAATGAGCAAACGAGAATATGTAAACCCACTTGATCATCATATATATAAAATCATCATATGTATACATAATTGTTATTTTTATAAAGTCATTGGACATGAGTCTAAGACAAGTATTATTTGTCTAGGTTTCCGTATTGAAGCACGTACCGTACGTCCGAATTGCCGATAACCCGCCTTCCCACACCAACGTGAGTTCATAGCCTCGCACTCTTATAAATGTTTTTATAAATGTTTTATAAACCCACGAGGGAGATAACATGTTAGTTTTGATAAAATAGGACACCATTTGTCCCGATTGTTTGTTTATTGAATTGGACCCGAATGATTGTATGACCCGATTGTATGACCCGATAAATGATTAAAGGACCCGATAGATGAAATTAAATGGATTATTAAAGTTAGGTTATGTCACTAAAAGTCCCATTAGCATGAATTGTGAACTACCTAGATTTGGTAGACGCTTGTGCATATAATAGTACTATTTGGGGACGATCACCCCAGTTCGCGCCTTGACGGTTGATCCCCGTCGTGCCACATTGATTGGTAAGCGAATTTATGTATGAGAAGATTTCCATAGCGTGACCTTTGTGATGACACGCTACTTTAGATGGGCAAATTGAGTATCGGGTTAGCTACCCGTTGTTGGTTTAGTAAGGTAACAATGTCATGCGGCTTATAATAATCCAAACTAACGAAATACTACTAGACGCTCCGAATTACGAAGTATTGCCTGACTAGCAATACAGGGTCATACTATTGATATTATGTTCGTGTTTTGGTTTTCATAACCATATTCATATAACGGTTTTTATTTAATCTATACAATGTTATAAACGTATTGTATGATGTTTTTACGACATTGGCTCGTATAATGATTTTTAAGGCAAACGCCTATATTATGATTTTGATGAAGATTTGTATAAAATGACTTTGGCTATTTTATGGCCTATTAAAATGATTTGTACAAACTGATTTTCAGTAATAATTTTATACTGCTATTATATTGATGGATTTTAATAAACTCTATGAATCCACTCGGCGTTATCGCTGACCTTTTCTTTTAACATGTTTTGTCTCAGGTACTTGAAGGTAATTCTCGGGAAGACGACAAGAATCCATGACCCGCACTTAAACAATATTTTCCATTCAAATACTTTGTAAAACTTTGTATGAAATATAATGACTTGGGACCTATGTAACTTTGATATTTATGAATGGAAATGCTTTATTATAAAACGACGCAATTTTTAAACGTTGTCTATGATGTGAGTAATGTGCTATCCCGTAACACCAACGAGTCTTCCGCTGTATTGAATTGTATAAATTTGGGGGTGTTACAGTTTGGTACCAGAGCTCTCGTTATAGAGAACGAAAGATTTTTAAAACGAAGGTTTTGAATAAAACATTTCAAAATCTTTTAACTATAAATATTTTTCTAAAAATGTCTAAAAATCTTTTGACTATAACGGTGCCGAAGAATTCCCGAGTTACTGACAAGGCCAGACTGAGAAGTGTTATTTTAATACATATATAACTTGGATTATATATATATGATGTAATTTTATTACATGATTGTTTGATGATTATTTTGATTTTTATACGAGGTATTTATACGACATAGATTGTCACAAGGAACCCTAAATCCCCTAGTAAATTAGTCGAAGCTATTCTCGTAGGAATTCTAGCTATCCTAGATCTAAACCAAGTTGTGGATATTTATGATCCCAACAAATGGTTGATATTCGTAGAAATGTAGATATTAGTTGATTGTGAAATTGAAAGAAGAATTGGCGAGATTAAATTTGATATCGATGTCATGACGATCTTTCCTTATAGAGTGGAGTTTGACAAAACGTTATCACCTAGAAAGATGTCATCTGATTCGTTGTCATCCAATTCTTAAATTGAAATCGAAAGGGTGAATGTTGCATTTGAGGCTGTCATTGGAACCATTACCCAAAAGCCTCATGCCACTAATACCTTTCCGAGAAGTCTAGTTGAATGATCAAGTCATTTCATACTAGTGACTCATTTGATAATTGTGTTGTAAGAGTTATAGGATTGGAAATTAAGTGATATTCATATTGAGCTTTTATTGCCCTTTCAAGGTCTAAGAATAAAGTTGAAGTATTGGGAAATGAGGTAGGATATCGAATTGAGTATAAGTTGATTGAAACTTGAATAAAGTAAAATTTAACCCATATGGAATAAGAAATTGTTAAGAGGAAATCGTTAAGTCATGTGATTGAATTATAAGGTTTTAATTGATTGTAGGTTTGTATTAAAGGTTGTTCCTAGGCCATTGTCCAATAATGAGGATGCCCAGTGTCCAACAAATAAATTGAAGAAATCTTCTTCTGAATTGGGATCAATGGATCTTCTGGGACATATGGAACACCTAATGACTCTTGTATATTAGTATTCATTGTGGTATCTTTTAAAAATAATCCCTAACTTAACTGAGATATCAGTTGGTATTTTGAGTTCTGAGAATTGTATGACATAGTGACACATATAGTGTTACGGTACAATTTGACTTGTTTGTGATTAATGAAAAGACTACCTTTGATTGCTAAATTCTACATATATCGATGTTATCTATCTTTTATTGCTTCATCCTAATGTTCGCATTAGAGATGCAACCATTGAACAAGTACTCATCTCGAATTGAGTTACGTTGTAGATTATTCTTTTTGAGTGCCATCGAGATCATGAACCTCATGATTATTTGGCTAAGCTCATTTCCTATCATATCGTAGTTAGTTCTTGGTGAACAACTCTTCATCACTCTTTTGCAGATCACACATTGTTTTTATGAAGTTAAAACGGTATCCTTTGAGAAAATTTAATTTCCATCACAATAAGGATTATTCAAAGTGACATTTACAAGTGATTGATATCAAAATGAAGTTGTTTAAGAGACGCTTTGGAAACTTAATTATTTCCATAACAAAGAAAATCTTTGTAAATTTATTTTTGATTCTTATTTAAGAATTAAGCATGAAAATGTTTTTATTATAAACATTATGATAAAATTCTGACGAACTGAGTATTGCATCGTTAATCTTGAAATTGTATATAGTTGCACGCCTACATACAATTTGGAATGGACTATGAAAGGCTGATTAGTAGTCACCATAAAACTAATGAATAAACACTACATTTTCTTTGAAGATTGTGAAAGATTAAATTTTATGAGATCTGCAAAAAGTGCAAAATAGGGACATAATGTTAGAGACATCTACATATGTGCCCGTGCCATCTATTCTTCTGAGTCGAATTTACTCATCAGTGGAAATTGTCTTATTTGACAATTGACAATTCTTTCTTGTCCAATTCTCCCGTAGTGAGATTCTTAGGAAAAGTATTTGATTACCGAGTTTTGATACCCGCCTGGATGTATCGACGTTCTTATCATTTCTTTTGATTTGATTTCATTTGAATGACCTGGGTAACGATCCGAGGAGCTTTCGAATGCGTACTCAAATTATGAAAACATGGGATATATTCATATTCGTTAAATGTTTTCATCTGTATCTGATTTGAAATTCTCTCGCCTAGATTATGCGTTGACCTTACTCTTTTAATAGTAGTTGTGTCTCCAGATATCCTTGAATTTGTGAAGGATTATGAGTTATTATTAGTCTTTTGAGAAGTTCACATCTTATCGACGGCAATGCAACTGGAAAGTTGATAGTGCCCGTAGAATGGATTGATTGATTATGACATGACGACATTGTCTTAATTGATGGGAACTCGAGTAGAATTCCCCTAAATGATAAGATGTTGATTATCAAAAATGATCTAAATAATTCTTGGTGGATGACCATATCCTGCATTTAGACTTGAAATTATACCATGAATGGTTGTGAATTAGTCATAGATATTATAATCTAGAAAGAAGTTAATATGAATTTATTGAAAAGATAATTCTGTTATTTGAAACTTTAGTAAGTATTTGTTAATGAATTACCTAGACTTTTGCCATTAAGGCAAGTTGAAATTGGTATTAATTATATTTTTGGTGCTGCACTTGTGGCTTGTGCACTGTACGTCAGCACCATCTGAATTTAAGGAATTACCGTACAACTGAGAGAGTTGTCGGAGAAAGATTTTATTCTACCAAGCCTGTCATCATGAAGAGCTATGGTGTTATCATTCCTTATATTTATAGATTACTGTGAACTGAGTAAATTGACAATCGAAAACGATATCCATAACTCGAAATGGAAGATTTTTTCGATCATTTACAAGGTTCTAGCGTATGTTCTAAAGATTTGATCCACGGCATGGTTATTATCAACTTCGCGTCCGCGAGGAAGATTATCTATTCCAATCACTACATCTGGTACTTGTAATGAACATTATGAGTTTCACGCGGTGACGTTTAGATTGACTAATACACATGTAGCATTCATAAATTTGGTGAATCACATGTGTAGGCTGTAATTTGATAAATTCATGCTCGTGATCATTAAGGACTATTTGTTTGTTTATAAGAATAAGAAGGAGTTAATAATTATTTATAGATCGCCCTGAATTGGCCGAACAATTAAAAATTGTACCTTGAATATTTAACATAAGACTAAGACTTAATACTTTACATGATTTAACCGTGTGACTAATAGATAATGGAATATAAATCGACTCTTCAAAATTTAGAAGTCATTTAAGACTTTGAGTTATACTAAAAAGAAAGTGCAAATAAATTTTGACAAATGTTTTAACAAAGGATTTTAAGGGATTATTCCCTTATACACAAATCATTTAACTAAACTCCTGTTTAGGGGTAAATGTTTGTGTATACCTTAGGACAACTTAAGAAGGATTGAGGAAAACCATTTAAACCATAACTTGAAATTTGAAACGACAATTTTTGCTTTTCAACCAAGAAGATTTTGACCAAAATATAAACAAAGGTTTTTCGAATATTTAAGGATCTTATTAAAATATTTTCGATAAATCAACAAAAATCTTGTTAATTAAATTCAAATTTTTGAACATTTTATATAATTGGTCGAACTAAGAAATTTAAAATTTTTACGCTTATGTTTCATAAAAATTAACTAATTATATTTTTAATT
This sequence comes from Glebionis coronaria, assembly GCA_025667525.1. Classification (NCBI taxonomy): domain Eukaryota; kingdom Viridiplantae; phylum Streptophyta; class Magnoliopsida; order Asterales; family Asteraceae; genus Glebionis; species Glebionis coronaria. The sequence goes on along the minus strand of CM046875.1, from coordinate 631,343,725 downwards.
ACTTGTAGTAATTATCGACGCTTTAAACGTCGGATTGAGCAAAACGAATAAAAATAATAGTGGAAACGAGACTAGAACCTAGAAAATATAAAGAAAGAAATTTTGAATAAATACGGACATGATAATTATATCATCAGGAAAGGATAAAGAATCGATTACGATGTATTTCTTAATAATGACTATGCAAAATAAGTTGCCGAACAATTTAAAAATAGCCGATGATTGTAAAAAGGATAATATAGATAATAAAAAGGGGTTCGCGACTAATGTGAACCATGAGAATTGAGAAGCCGATAGCGTTAAATGTTTTCAAGACCGCTTGTGATTGTCTAAATATGAAGGATTGTGAGATATAGTTATATTGGAATCTTGTAAGTATAAGTATTCTATTTATGTCATTTCTGACTAAAAGTATCTTTGTCTGAAGAAGTTGTACTAATGGCAATTATGAAGACAGACATCGCCTCATACATTAGTAAACGTCTAGTTATTGCAAAGGCCATCATCTAAATTTGATTCGATTTGGGTCATCGTCGACAGACTGACCAAATCTGCTAATATCATTCCCGTTAATGATAAATGCAAAAGAGTTATGTAAACATAGTGTGCCTGTATCGAACATCTTTATCAAGATCCTCGCTTCGCATCGAATTTCTAGAGATTTTCTCAGAAATCATTGAGAACGAACCTTGATGAGAATACTATGTACCACCCCAATCGAAGGGACGAGGTAAAGTAACGATACAAAGTAATATAAGTGATGTTTTATGTTTGAATGATTGACCTTTGGTAATAGACCGTATAATCGTTTTCCTTTGAAAAGATTATCATTGATAACCATCGTGTTAGGAATAAGATCGAATCTTGTTAGGATCTAAATATTAGAGCATCGGTAAGCAGGAGTTGAGATGAAGACACCCGACATACACCCATTGTGAGTTGGACATGTCTTTCAGGTTTTAAGGTTTCCTATGATGGCGAACCTAACCTTGCAAAATACCCGACCCGCGAGATCTGAAATGATTGTTGAAATTAGGATCTGATTATTGACAGAAGGTAGTGGGCAAGAGGTTATGTAAATGTGAAATGTAGATCTTGAAGTGCCAAATGGGTAGCGAAGTTATGCCACAATTTTTAACCTTGGAAAAATGAATTCATGATCTGACAAATCATGGGATATAAGTCCCCGTTGTATGGCACCATTGAGATGATGTAAAAGTTGGGATTGAAAGGCATATAAGCTGGATCTACCCTAGGACTTCAAGAACTGCGTGAATTATGATTCGTATATCGAACTTGATGGAATATCTATCAAGTGAAAATCTGATTGTTCCTTAGTAATGTTTAGATCGGCGAAAAGTTGCATTCATCAGAAACCCGTGAACATCATGGATAGAGAAAGTAAGTCAACATTTAGCCTGATCTTATTCCCGTAGTTATGTTTGATGAAACTCGCGTGTTATAATGGATTACACTTGTGAGAAAAGACCGAATGTGGAGGAAATACCCACATAGCTTTAACTTTATAAGAAGCGAGTAGTAAGATGATCTTTGAGGACAAAGATCCTGTTTAGGGGTAAATGCTGTGACAATCCGTCAATTTATGGTTGATATTTTATTCTCGAATATTATTTAAAAACATTATTTTAATGTTACAATATGAACTCACTTATTTTTGGGAAGAAATTTGGATTTACGTCTTGAAGTAGCGTCGACTACATCTAAACTGGAGGATTCAACGTTACGTGCTTACGTTTACATACACCGTCTTTGGTGGCAGTCCGACATTTCAGAAAATAAATTTGTCCATGAATATTATTTTGGAGTTTTAAATTTGTGTTGGTTCATAAACTCACAAATTTACAAGAAGAGATTAGGACTTACGATTTTATTTTAACGTCCTTTACGACTAAACCGGAAACCCTAGGATTACGTATTTACGTTTTCGAACTCCGTTTTTGATGAGACAATTTTTATTGGATTCGTTTTGTGATGTTGATTCATAATTTATAAAAACGTTTTTCGTAAAACGACCCGAGGGCACGCAAATCAAGGAAACTAGAATCGAGGAGTATCCGTAAATAAATAGGGATGAGACAAGTGGGACACTTGTCCCACCCCCACTCAAAACCGGCTACACAACAACACCATACCACTTTGGTGTCAAGTTTTCACTCTTGTTGCTTACACATGTCATACAAGCTTAGCTTGTAAGCTAACACTTACACAAAACCAACTAAAACCACTAACTAAAACACATACCATCATTTCCACCATGCAAAACTAGCTACAACTCTCTCTTCCTCTCTTGTTTATGCCTTCCCATATCCACCCCAAAAACACCATCATTGATCAATTTAAACCACAAAATCATGTGTTATTTACACATATGTTAAAGCCCCTTTGAAACCCTATTGATTGGTGGTGCTTATAACATCCAAGGAGGAGTTTCCATGGAGTATTAGGGCTGATTTTCCACAAGGAGTTTATGAAGATTTATGGTCATGAAGATGGTCTTGGTGTATCACAAGTTTCTCCATCAAAATCCATGTCCAAATCATAACCTACATCAACTTGGTGGTATAAAGATTGTCCTCCTCATCTTCTTGTTATTTTTTTGATTTTGTAATCTTGTATTTCTTTTACTTATATGTATGTATATGATGATGAATGATGATTAAAAATATTGTGTGGGGATTTGGTGTTGATAAACATGCTTAAAAAGATGAAAGATTATAAGAAAAAAGGCTAAAATCTTGTTTAAATTTGTTGGCTGTATAAAACAGTAACGAAACATATGGTAAACTGATAAAATAACTTTAATAGATTAATATACAGTAAGCTATGGGTCTTGTACACATGTGAGAGTTGGCCATGCAATGGAATCATTGTAATGAGTGAGATATGATCAAAACAAGTTTAAGATACAAATCTGAGTTCACTGTTTTGGACGATTTTTAGAAAATACTTAGAGGATGATTCAACAGTAGCTATAGAAGAGTTAAATTAAGCACATATGATGTAGTTTATGTGATAAAAATTTGAGCTTCTATCTCCATATAGAACTCTAGATATGGCAGTTTTGGTGAAAATGAAAATAAAAATCAGATTTTGGAAATTAAAGTATAATAATATTATATAAGCACTCAAAATTATAATGTATAAAATTGTAAAACTAAAACCCACTAACTTATGGATTTTATTATATAAGTATGTAAAATGTTAAATAATTGGACATTTTATAAAAATGGTAACTTGTTAAGTTTTATAAGTTATAAAACTATAAACATGATTTTTACGACTTTTTCGGCTATTACCGTAAAATTAACGTTTTTGCTAAATAAAACTTAGATGGTTGGACCCGTCTAATGTAAACTTTATAAAACTTATATACTGATATATAAACATGTATAACAAGTAAAAACCGATAAAACCCGAACTATAGGACATACGGACATTAACGAGCTAAGTAAACATATTGGACTAATAATTGGACTAAATAAGTTAAACACTTATAAAAAGAACTTATTGGACTTAACCATTTAGGCCCAACTTGTAAAGTGTAGATACTGATAATATAAGTATAACATGGATTAATACAAGTTAAAGAACTTATAATAAGTTTATTGGACTTAAAACACGTAAATAGGTAAAACTATTAAACTAGTATAAACGTTACCGACACATAACACTAAAATGAGCAAACGAGAATATGTAAACCCACTTGATCATCATATATATAAAATCATCATATGTATACATAATTGTTATTTTTATAAAGTCATTGGACATGAGTCTAAGACAAGTATTATTTGTCTAGGTTTCCGTATTGAAGCACGTACCGTACGTCCGAATTGCCGATAACCCGCCTTCCCACACCAACGTGAGTTCATAGCCTCACACTCTTTTAAATGTTTTTATAAATGTTTTATAAACCCGCGAGGGAGATAACATGTTAGTTTTGATAAAATAGGACACCATTTGTCCCGATTGTTTGTTTATTGAATTGGACCCGAATGATTGTATGACCCGATTGTATGACCCGATAAATGATTAAAGGACCCGATAGATGAAATTAAATGGATTATTAAAGTTAGGTTATGTCACTAAAAGTCCCATTAGCATGAATTGTGACCTACCGGGATTTGGTAGACGCTTGTGCATATAATAGTACTATTTGGGGACGATCACCCCAGTTCGCGCCTTGACGGTTGATCCCCGTCGTGCCACATTGATTGGTAAGCGAATTTATGTATGAGAATATCTCCATAGCGTGACCTTTGTGACGACACGCTACTTTAGATGGGCAAATTGAGTATCGGGTTAGCTACCCGTTGTTGGTTTAGTAAGGTAACAATGTCATGCGGCTTATAATAATCCAAACTAACGAAATACTACTAGACGCTCTGAATTACGAAGTATTGCCTGACTAGCAATATAGGGTCATACTATTGATATTATGTTCGTGTTTTGGTTTTCATAACCATATTCATATAACGGTTTTTATTTAATCTATACAACGTTATAAAACATATTGTATGAGTTTTTACGACATTGGCTCGTATAATGATTTTTAAGGCAAACGCCTATATTATGATTTTGATGAAGATTTGTATAAAATGACTTTGGCTATTTTATGGCCTATTAAAATGATTTGTACAAACTGATTTTCAGTAATAATTTTATACTGATATTATATTGATGGATTTTAATAAACTCTATGAATCCACTCGGCGTTATCGCTGACCTTTTTTTTTAACATGTTTTGTCTCAGGTACTTGAAGGTAATTCTCGGGAAGACAACAAGAATTCATGGCCCGCACTTAAACAATATTTTCCATTCAAATACTTTGTAAAACTTTGTATGAAATATAATGACTTGGGACCTATGTAACTTTGATATTTATGAATGGAAATGCTTTATTATAAAACGACGCAATTTTTAAGAGTTGTCTATGATGTGAGTAATGTGTTATCCCGTAACACCAACGAGTCTTCCGCTATATTGAATTGTATAAAGTTGGGGGTGTTACAGATTTTCTCCATGATCTTTAAGGAGTATATTGCTTTTCGTCGTGTGTCTCGATCCTTCATATTGATTTTAGAATAATGATACTTTACATCATCTTGGATCCTTAGCAACAAAATGGAGTCCTCATGCCTTGTTAGGGCCTTTTTGAACTTCGCCAATCTTCGTGTCCCGCTTCAATAAGTTATGCCTCGGCTATGAACTTTATTCGAATACGAGCAACTTTTAAACGATCTTGTGCTAGAAGCTAAGTAATTCTTTTAAATCGTACGACCTTATTTATTGCATTTATTAATTTCCTAATGCATTGATCTTATGGGAGAAAAAGCCACAATTAAAAACACATGAGTTTTTGAAAGAACATTTTCATGTTCTACGTTTAGCATGATCACTTTTCTAACTCTATCATCTCTCGTTCTTCACTATATAAAGACCTCTAATTAAAGAGACTCATGAATAATTAGCCATGCAAGTCAAAATTAAGCTAAATTTGGATTAGCTTTCATTAGGATTATAATAAATCGAAGTTTTGGGTTTTCAAGTCACTATAGGATCTTGCAATTTCTTAGACTTGGATAAGTTTAGATCTTGCGTTTTAAAGTTCCTACGATAGATGACTTTCTAGGATCAGTTATAGGAACTTGCGAAAAGTTCTTGTTCTTAACTCGTATGAATTAAGACTTTCGCGTTTTAAAGTTCCCTATATAAAAGTCTAGCAAAACTTGATTTAGCGGTTAAGGAATGTTAGGGGCTCCAAATGCCCATCAAGTCAAAAATTAGCTCTTATTCTACCCAACGGAAAATATACATTTGTGTCTCAAAAACACTTATGAAAAACTAGGAAAAATTTAAAAATTTGGCCATTATTAGCCTTATTAAAAAAACGAAACGGTAAATTTTGGAGTGCGTAAAGACGTGGGCAAGGAAAGTATCTATTCATCCCCCATACTAAAAGTAAACATTGTCCTCCATATTTCAAGTCTAAGGGTGGATTACCCCCATACTAGAGACGAAAAGTCGAATGCTTAGGATCTAGTATAGAAAGGGTAAGAAACAAATAATCTAATGCCGTTTATGAATTATGCTAAAAGACTATTGTTAGAACAAATAAGGATATATGTAGTGGATTCGTGAAAAATTCCTTTAAAGCAAGCGATCGAAGCTCGAGTGAAACGAACACGAGAGGCTTCGAAAGTGATGATGATGATCTAGATAACACAATCACAAACAACCACGAGACAACGAGTTGGAAGGGCACAAATCCCCTCTCATTAGGATTAAAAAGAAAAATATTTACAAGGATAAACATGGGAACTCCCCCACGTGGCACCTTGTTTTTTATAACCGAGTCAAAACCTCGACTCGAATCCCCACAAATGTGATCATTTGGGGATAATCATGGTATGGTCAGTTTTTGATGGGCTTACATGATAAACAAGGCCCAAAAAGCAACCGGTAAAAAGGACTAAGTCCTTTGATGATGCAAAATACCGGGGTCGAAGATGGCGTTCTCGTTTTCTTTGGATAAACAAATCAACGCCACTTCAACATGTGCCATAAACTCAAAGAGTTTGAAGAAAATAGATGAGAAATAGAAGGGTGGGACTATTGGTAAGACAAACTTTTGAGCTACTCGAGGTAGACTCACACCAATCAAATAGAAATATTTTCTATTTATTGCATCGGTGGAAGACCGAGATTTCCCTTTACATGAAATTCCGGGATCGAATATCTCGTCCTCGGTGGACATAGATGAGGGAACATAAGGGGCTTCCCCCATACTAAGACTACACAAAGCATCGTCAAAAGGAGTAGACGAGCTTGTAGTACTCAAATCACGTGGCGATGACGGAGTTAGATTTGTAGAAAAATCTTTTAAATTAGATTCAAAATATTTTCCATCTTTATCTTCTTTTAAACTCTCCTTTTGAAAACCCTTTTTGATTATGTCGTAAACATTAGGTGTTTCTAAGATGATGTTAGACACACTAAAAATTCTCACATTTGAAAATCGTTTTGGTTTTGGTGGTGGTAAGTTCTCAAAACGTTTGTCGACGAAGAAAACTTCCCCATTAGGGTCAACATATTCGTCATCCGAAAGATCTTCCGTAGAAACCGGTAACTTATCAACACTTTTCAAGAATGAATGTGAAGGTTTTTTCATTTCAAGTTTTGACGGTTCCTTGTTTGTAGATTTAGCACTCATAACCTCCACCGGCGGAGGAAATGGTAAATCGTTTTTGTTGACATTTCCTAAAACTCTTGGTGAAAATTCTTTGCGAACGACATTGGTTGAATCACCATGGTTTAAAGTTGCAATAGAATAAACATGTGAAAGATTGGAGTTTTGGGTTGCATTGATGATAAGTTCTTCCTCATTGAAACGAAGAGTAATTTTCCGAGCATGAACATCGATAAGTGCTCTCGATGTATCCAAAAATGAACGACCCAAAATGAGAGGAACTTTTCGATCGATGGGAATGTCTACAACGATGAAGTCAACGGGATAGTAAAACTTTCCAACTTTGACGAAAACATCCTCGGCTACTCCACATGCTAAAATCGTAGAATGATCGGCCATCTCGATAGACATGTTCGAAGGAGTGAGAGCCGGAAGCGAAAGCCTTTTGAATATCTCGAGAGGCATTAAATTAATACTAGCACCAAGATCGGCCAAGGCGTAGCATTCCTCCATATCTTGTATGCCACATGGAATTAAAAATTTACCGGGATCACCGACTTTTTGAGGTATGCGGCTTAGGAAAACCAATGAACAACTAGACGATTTTTGCAATTTTTCTTTGTTATTCAACATACTTTTAAAGTTCGCGGCAAATCGAGGCATCATGATTAAAGCGTCGGCAAAACATATATTGAAGTCCAAATCACGAAACATTTTCATAAAAAGCTCGAATTGATAATTGTTTCGTTCTTGTGCTTTTTCCTTGTTACGTCTCGATGGATAAGGCAAGGGTGGTGTGGGTTGGGCATTAGGCGACGGCCTTGGAATCTCAGGTTCCATGATTGGTGTTGGTTCAACCGTATGTGTGGCATGAGCGGTACTTTGTGGGCTTGTGATATGCTCCTTTTCGACCATCACCTCGGGTTCTTTCTTGATTTCCTTCTCCGTAGAAGTACTTGGTTGAGAGAGTGGTTCCTTTAAAGTTTTACCACTACGAGTAGTAATAACCTTCATTTCTCCCCTCGGGTTGTTAATGGTATCACTAGGAAGACCACCCGAGGAAGTGGGTTTACACATGATTGCTTCAAACATTTTTGCCATTCGGTCTTCAAATTTTGATTGCCTAGCATCCGCTTTTAACAATTCTTGCTTAATCTCATGTTGTCCTTGTTCCATCTTTTGTTGATTTTGTTGAAGACGTTGAACGTTTCCTTCCATTTTATTAGCATGAGTTTTAAGTTCATTATCAAGTTCGTTTTTAAGCTCGTTTTTCAACTCGGATCTTAAGCTAATCATCTCACGTTGCATGTTATCAAACTTAGCATCGTTTCCTTTTGCATAATCCAAAAATTCACCTTGAAGATTTTTGTGTGAGCGTTTTGAAAACCTTGACTAGTGTTTTGAAAATCACGGCTTTGGTTTTGATTTGAAACTTCGCCATTATTACCACTTGTGTAATTTCCCTTGTTGTAGTTAGGTGAATTACCTTGGTAACCATTTCCTTGATTATTGTTTCGATAGTTTTTAACGTTTTGATTTTGAGGGACTTGGTGTGAATTTTGACCAAAAGCTCCCGTGGCTACGCAAGCACTCGAAGTGTTACCACCGGCGGTAATGCACTCGGAAAGATAATGTGCTCCTCCACACGATAAACAACTTTTTACAACCACTTTGACGGATGCGGAATTGGAAGCTTCCTTAGCTTTCCAATGTGTCATAAGTGATGAAAATCTATCGAAAAATCTATTTTCCTCATTTGCTTCGTTTTGTAAAACGGACGTGTTGTGAGATGACGATGAACCCATATTGGCAACACTCGGTGTGTTACGAGGGTTGTAGACCTTAGATCTATTCTCGATGATCGTTAAAGCTTCATTTGTTGTTTTGCACAAAAAATTACCACCCGCGGCGGCATTTAAATAATCTCGTTCATGATCATTAAGTCCATTATAAAATGTGTCTATTTGATGCAATTCGGAAAAATCATGGTGTGGACATTCGTGTAACATTTCCTTAAAACGTTCCCATGCCATAGAAAAACTCTCATTAGGTTTTTGCGTAAACCTTGAAATTTCATTTTTCAAATGTGTCGTTTTTTATGGTGGAAAAAATTGGTTCACAAATTTAGACACGAGATCACCCCACGTCAAAATTGAATTTGGGGGTTCTTTCTCAAGCCAAATTTTGGCGGGACCATCTAGTGAGTACGGAAACAACATCATCTTAATGGCTTCATGTGGAACATCCTTAAACTTGCTTGTTGCGGTGAGACGATTAAAATTCCGTATGTGATAATGTGGGTTATCCTTTTCATGTCCTCGAAATTTGTTAGCTTGTAGTATCGACATTAAACCCGTTTTGATTTCAAAATTCTCCGCAAGGATAGCGGGAATCACAATCGCTTCTCCAAAACCCTCGGTGGGTGCTTGAAGCAACTCCATCATAGTACGGTTAGCCATCGTGACTATTTGTTCTACAACGGGTTCGACAATTGGAGTCTTTTCAACCAAAGTGTGGTTTGCTTCTTGTTGACGACGTTTACGAGCACGTTTCGCTTGTGAGCGAGTTTGCATAAACGTTACGAAGAATGGGAGGTGAGCAAAGAAGATTCTTTTTGGTGTTTTTACGTTTTTCAATTTTTTTTGTGTTTTTGATTGTTTTAAAATTTTTTTGGATTTTGTTTGTATTACGTAGACAATCAATCTACAAAAATCTCTCCTCTAATCAAACTCTTGATTAAAGAAGCCTCAAAGAATGAAAACTATCACGTGGAGTGGACGCCTTCGAATGACTTTAGAACTTTGGTGAAAACCAAATTGTTCAAGAGGTTTTAATCACAAAGAAACCAAGCAAATATATATGATACGTAATAATACTTTGGTCGGCAAAACCCTCGATTAGCTTTCAATCTCAAAATACTCACAAGCAAGCGGGGAAACGAGGCGGCGCGAAGCACTTAAGAGCCTTTTTCCTTAGGGTATATTTTATAATACGCGCCTTATACCCACCTTATAGTTTGTATTTTTCAAAATCGAGCTTCACGAAAGTATTTATCTATTTTTGCCTTTTTCTTTGGTTTGAGATTCGAATACAATGATTGGGTAATGACCTCCCAAGTCAAGGTTGTGTTTTCACACTTTTGGAGTACTTGTTAAGTTTTTGTGATACGTATACAATATATTAATAATATTCACACAAAAAACGAAAACCGATAATACGTATTAGTAGAGTGCTACTAATACAAATAGTTATTATGGTTAATATAAAAACAAAAATTTTCCAATTCAAAACACAACACGCCTCCCCGGCAGCGGTGCCAAAATGATTGTAGCAAATTACACCCTTTAGGAAAAGATGGTGCAAAACAGGGAAAGTATTAAGTGCGGGTTTAGGAAACCAAACACTAATGACCCAAGTGAAGTTCCAAGTTCGTTTCCCAAGGAGGCAAGTGTATTGTGTTAGGAATATGGTTAATGGTTTGTGATTAATTATACCAAAGAAGAGAAGAAAAATGAAGACGGATAACGGAAAATTACACTAACACGTGAAAGACGTAAAACCGTAAAAAGGGTAAAAATAAAAATTTATTCTAAAAAATTACCAAAAATCACTAAAAATCCACTAAAATATTCTAAGGGTTTAAAAAAAATCCAAACTTGCTAAAACCTTTTATTTAATTAAATATTAATTTTTAAATGCTAATTAAAGCCCTAAAAATCAAAATTAACTAATAAAAAGTCCAAAACAAGATTTTTAAGTTGGTAAACCTCTAAAATAACTTAATTAAGCCAAAAAGTATTTTTCAAAAATTTAAAACCACTAAAAACTATTTTTAAACACTTAAAAACAAGTAAAAGCTATTAAAACTTAAATTAATTCTAGAAAATAATCGAAAGACTCTAAAAATGTTTGGAAAGTTGCAAAAATCCTAATTAAGTGTATAGAACCTAGGAAAAATATAAAAACTTAGAAAATCAGACTTTTAATTTTTAATAATAAAATAATATTAAAATATTAATAAAAATCCAAAAATCCTAAAAATTCTAAAAAGTTGCAAACTAGCTTATTTTAAGCTAAATAATACACAAATGAAGTTGAAATTACCTAAATACCCTTATTGGGCCTAAAAACGGGTCAAAGTCCAAACAGTCCCTTAATGGGCTCAAATCAGGCCCAATAAGAAAAAGTGGCCCAATTAAGCCCAAAATTCAATTTTGAACAACTTTTTCCAAAGGTGCAAGAGCTGAAAATGTGAAATAAGCTAGCTTATTATCAACAGCTTATTATAAATGGGCTTTTTGGCCCATTAAGCCATAAAGTGATGCCATAAGCTGAAATTAAACACACAAGCTTCTCTTGACCTAATTAAGCTGTTTGTAAAAAGAAATTTGAAAAAAGTCCAAGAAATAAGCCTGAATAAGCTAAAAGCTATCTTCACAAAATGACAAAATAGTCGTTTTCGAGTTCTAGGCTATTTCAAGAGCTGATTCAAATTGCTTTGGATTACAAATGACTTAATTAAGCTTTTAACCCAAAAAACTTTCAAAAATAAGCACTCAATAAGCTGGAATAAGTCAAAAGCTTTTTGCAAAAATTCAAAGTGATTCGTTTTCTAGCAAAAGGTCAAAGTCAAAGTCCAATAAGCTCCAGTCTCAACAAATGGGTCAAATGAGGAAGACCTATTACAAAAAAATAAGTTGTTGCCCGTTTGAATAAGCTAAAATAGCTTATTGATAAGCTGGTTAAGTTTTTACACTAGCAGTGGTAACTTTTTATGGTTGAGCAGTGGGAACTTTTCCCCCTGCTTGACTTTCTTGACTTTTTATCTTTAGTGAATTTTTTGGAGATTCAAGTTACAACAAGGCACCCAAATGATCTGTGGATCAAGAGGAGTCAATCACAACTAGAAAAACACAAATCCAACAAGCCAATTTGTACAGTTAATTCAAAACATCACCAGACATGAACAAATTATGAACAAGCATAGCAGATTTGACCAAAAGCTATTTTAGCAAAATCTAGCCAACCAAATTGCACCAAATCAACACACAAGCTTTATCTAACTTAGATGAACACAAATCAACAGGTTTCATGCATTGGTTCAAAGAATTAAGCAAGATTCAAGCATATGAAGTTCACTGATGTATAAAATTTGGCCAAAAGTGTTCTTGCTGATGTACTTGACACAAAATCTAAATTCAATCACTCAAATCTTACAAACAGGTTATGTTAACTTTGTTTTAACCACTTTTAGCCCTAAGCATGCATACACCCTAAGTGTTCCCAAGATCCTAGGTCAAAATAGCCAAAATTCAAGTTTTTATAGCAGATTGTTTGATTCAAGTGTTCAAGACTGAAACTTTGCAGGTTTTAGCACATAAGCAAGTGGTAAGCAGATACAAAGCACAAACACAAACTTCCAACTACACAATAACACTTTATGATCTTAAACAGGTAGACCCAAACACCCCTTTGTCTTTTTAATCCAAAAATTAAACAAGTATAAGTGTGATTTAGTTTACCAATTGATTAATTTAGCATACCAACAACATTAACATGCAAGATGAAGCAGATTCAAGCCACCAAAACAACAAGAACACAAGTAGAACTCAAATATCCCCAAATATCCAATTTTTGACAGATTTTGTGATTAAGAGTTCAAACCTCATGAATGTACATCCACACTCACAAATTTTTTTGCTTATGTGTCTAGCCCAACAAGACACAAGCTTCCAATATCAAGCTGCTAAGATTGAACAAGGTTAAAGCACAATAATTTAAGAAAAATTGCAGAAAATGAAAAATGCTTGATTAATGCAACCTATTGATCCCACACTTGATTATCCCTAAACTTTGAGCTCACAACACCTTGATATTCACAATATCAGGGTGTATAGACCACTCTTATCCCAGAAATTCCAAGGTTTGAACAAAGACTTAGCAAAATATCAAGATTGAGGAAAAATGCAAACTTTTGCAATCTCCTTTTGAAAACAGGTTTTAAGTTTCTAAACTAGCAATCATATATCAATAACAAGCAGTAATTAAAGGTGGCACTTGACTTTTCTTCAAAGCTTCAAACACATTTCATTAATTTGAAAATGGATTTACAGAATTTTGAACAAGGAAAAATCAAAGAGCAAAAAACTAAATGCAGGGGTCATATGCCTTTTATAGGCTTTACAAATGATCTGGGGATGCTAAAAATGAAACCCTAATAGCTGTAGAAGTCCCAAATTGCCCTTGGAGCTTTTTGAAAAGCTTGGAGTCTTGTGACAAGTTCTTGTTGTGTTGTGGTAGCTGGCATGGTGAAATGTTGATCCTAAGGTGAAAAATAAGCTTAGGATGTAAGTTGGATCCTTGCGCGTTGGATGACTGGCATCTTCTTGTCTTCTTGTCCAAAGGGCTAAAGCAGGGGTATCATGTGAGCCTTGGGTGTGATGTGGTAGGATGTTTAAGAGTGGGGTTAGGATGAGGGTCACCTTAATCTTAAATCTGCACAAAATTAGGGTTTAATTGTTAGTAATTAGGGAATACCCAAATCTGTGAAGAACATGATGAACAGGGTGGTTTAATCCGTTTTTGGTTTAAAAATGGTTGTTAGGCGCCATTTTATAAACTAATCACAGATTAGTTTAATTAGGTGTGGGTGGGAAATGAGGTGGAGCAATGGTGCATGCTGATTGGTTATGGGGGGTTAGTGGGACACGTGGAGGTTGGTGGTTGGTCTAGGTTTATTTAGATGTCGGCCAGTATTAAACCCTTAACTTTGCATTACTTGTCATTTCCATCTTTATTGCACAAAACCCGTTTTCCTTTGTATTCATAGTTTTCAATTTCACACTTTTGCCCCAAATACTTTTCCAAAGTATTTTCAAGGGTATTTCTTGCCATTTTGTGATTCTTGAAGGTCTGTTTTGGCATTTTCTTGATTGATTATGGTCTTGACTTGTATGATTGACATTTTGGAGGACTAAAATTGCCAAGTCTTCATTTATGAGGGGCCATTCTTGCTAAAAGTTGAAAGTCAAGGGTCCTTTTTGTAAATTAACATATTTCAAGGACCAATCTTGTCTTTTCTTGTACTTTGAAGGACTTCATGATATATTTGACTTTGTGGATAATAATGGTTGACATTTTAGCTTTGTTGAGGGAATAAAATTGCCAATTCTTCAAAGTGGAGGGCCCTTTTGGTAATTTTGACAAACTTTAGGGACCAAACTTGTAATTATGAATATACAAGGGTTTAAAGTATCAATTCATCAATATTGGAGGACCCTTCTTGCATAAACTTCAAATCTTCAAGGGTTTTCTTGGGAAATTCTTCATTAGGGCTTGGTTCATTGTGCTGCTTCGTTTCCCATGTTCGTTTTTGTATGATTCTTGTGATCTTTTGTTGTTTTCTCAATATCCGTACCTAAAATACACAAGCAACAAATACAAGTATATATATGGTCTATTTGATGAGGTTTTATGCATTTAAAGCCCAAAAAGAACGATGAGACCATGTATAAAAGCAGTCTCATCATCTACTTCTAAATTACAAAAATTTTCTTTCTTTATTGTTGATCCCAAACTTAGATCGATTAAGCTTTGTGTATACGAGATTAGATCAAGTAATACACGTAGAGAAACCTTTGCTTATGAATAAAGTAACTAAGTGTTATGCGGAATTAACACTTAATCTAAAACACAAAGATGTTAAACAAACTTTCACTTGTATTAGAATAATCGAACTTGATTACAATGAAAGAGGTTTAACAGTCGAATACTTGTGAAAACTTATTATAACTGATGATTAACATTAACCTAAAAGATCTTCTTTTATAGATTAAGAAGTCTTGTACAAGAAGCTACGAATCAACTATTCTAGGTAAAGATAATAATGGAAAATACAATGTCGAGCTTATCTTTACAATATACAAATAAACAAAAAGATTCGTATGAAGATATATTCCATCAGTGCTAGTCTTCAAGGCTGTCAGCGTTGACTTCTTCAAATGTCAACGCTTGGCTGTCAGCGTCCAACTTCTTCTTATCAGCGCTTGAACTCTTCTAATCAGCGTCTAGTGAACTGACCCATAATTTATTCCCAACAATCCTCCCCTAAACTTGATATATATTCCAATGATCAAGTTTCTGAATAAATACTTAAGGCTTAGGAGGAATCTTACAAAAACTTCTTATGTTGGTGATAAACATATCTAATCAAGTCCTTGGCCACGTCACTAGTAAAATCAATCTCCAAGGGTGTCTCCTTCATCTTCTCCAGTACTTCTTTGGACAAGAAATAGTCAGCATCTACAAGTAGATACTCTGAAAACTTTGTAGAGCTCAAATGAAACACACCACAAGTAGAATAAAGCCTCCAATGAAGACCACTGAGGTCATCTTCAAGATCCTTCCATATGGCAGGATCTGCTTCCCTTGGACCACACAAAGTCAAAAATGTGTACCATAGTCTTATTCCATTTGCTGAAGTAGGTGCTTCAGCCTTATACTTGGCCTCTATCAATCTCCATAGATGCACCAAGTCTTCTCTGTCTATGCTTGCAAAGATAGAAATAATCGAAGTGAAAGTGTGTACCTCCTTCCCAAATCTGCCAATCTTCCAAAATCCACACTCATCTTCATCAAAACTTATGATTGGATTTCTGGCATGTAGAATATTGATAATCTATGAATCTATGAAGGGGGTTGATGATTTCTAGAGAGAGAAAGTTAGAGAGAGAAAGTGAGAGAAACTATGTGTTATTTCATTAAGTGGAAACTAGAAAATGACAACAACCAACCCCTTTCCAAGGAGGAAAGGGGTATTTATACTTCCAAGCCTTATGTGGACTTGGGCCGGCCCATGACAAGCCCATGGACCGGTTCTTACTTAACTTAATAAGCATACTCTAACTACGAGCTATTACAATCATTAATAATATTGTGGAGTGACCGATTCTTCTAATATACGTTAAAACGTATTTCTAACAATCTCCCCCTAAGGGAGGTCACTCCACGTTACAAAGTTCTAAACCTAGCATACTGTACTAAGTCTTCGTTCTTTAGCTCGTAGTCTTTTCTTCTTTTTCTTTTTGTTGTGAATATGTTGGTTTGATCTTTTAGGCTTTGGCTTGAGAGCATTGTTCTTTTGGCCTTTCACGTGCGATCTTTGCCTTCTTGTGAATTTTGCCTCCTCGTGACTCCATGTTCCACACACTTATGTCTTTTTGTTGAATTCTCGAAAGCTTCAGAGTTTGGTACAGCGGAAGACTTTATCTTGTACTTTCTTAAATTTTTGCTGAACTTTGATGCAGAAAAACATAAGCATGTGGGAACGACTTCTACAGGTACACCGCAACACCACCGTCTTTAACTGGTACACAGCAACGCCACCGTCTTCAACAGGTACACAGCAACGCCACCGTCTTTAACAGGTACATAGCAACGACACGAATAAAATGGCTTTGACATTTTATTCTAATTCGGTAGCATTTTACCTCCGGTCGGTGAAGACCGTTGGACGATAATAGATATCGTACCCGTGACGGATAGTTTCAATTAAGTAACTTCCTGACAGGATTTCGCGGGTAAACCCGTTCTCTTTATTCGACCGTCCAAAGCTGACTGCGAACATAAAGAGTGAATCACTTGGATAAATTATCCTTGTGATTTGAAGCCGTCAATTCATGAAACCTGGAACAAGTGAATTTCAATTGAGATTTTCACCATCGTTGCTTTCCAGTTATCACGAGCTCAATTCATAAAGAATCTTGCACGTCACCTACCAAGTGCTGTTTGATGTTAACACTAGAAGGATTTCCACTCGTCACTGTGATCAATAAAGAGTCACTCTTAGTGTTCTGGCAAGATCGTATGATTATGCGTAGAGGCCTGGAACGAGTTTAAGTTCAATTAAGAATTAAACCACTGTTTCTTTCCAGTTTTTCACAAGATTGGTTCTAAAAGAACCGTACGTGTAACCTACCATGAGCTTGTTTGATGTTGGCTCAAGCAGGATTTCCATCTTCATTGTAATACTTGCGTATTACTCGGATGTTCTGGCAATATTACAGGAATACTGCGTAGGACTCATGAAAATCTCTTACTTTTCACAGTGTGTGAGAAAGCAAGGAATAAATGGAAAGTGTCCTAATGAGACTTTTGATGATCTCTTGGCTCTAGACTCAATTGTGCGTTTTGATTTAGTGAGCGATAGCTGGAGAGGAGTGCCACCTTTTCAATACCAGTCTATTCGGAGTGAATAAACCAATAGATAACGTGTTGATCTCCGTGTGATTAAAACAAATACCTTTTGAGAGATATTTGAGTTAGCTGGGAAGGGTTGTGCATTGCATCACTGGGTCCATGACGTCTTTCTTCAATATCGAGAATCATTAACAAAAATGATCTCAATAGCATATGTATTGACCCGGTTTCTGCCTAAAGTTGTAAGGAGGGCTTCTTTCTTTACACCCTTTATCTTTACATTTCTTTTTCATTCTTCAACCCCTTCAGTACTTACCAATACATCATCACTGGCACCTTGTTGTGATTGTTCCAGTGCTAGCATCAGTAATTAGTCGGTACTCAGCTACGTTCACATTCTTTCTCCATCTTTCCTAGGACTTCTAATTCTATCTAGGGAATTGTCCTTGGGAAGATTCCATCGGCTCTGATGAATCATTGGACTAAACCTATTCCTACCACCCTTTTGTCACCACATTCGTCGTGAATTAAGCGTGTTTTGGGAAGGAATTGCCACCATGAAAAATCATTGAAAATCACCTAAAGTACTTGTGATATTGAAATCAAAAAGTTTCGTACCTTAGGTGTTTTTTATCATCAAAAACGCTCCCCCTTAACACGTGCTTTACACATATTAAGTTGGATAATCGTTAAGTCTTTTTCATCTTTTAGCCAAGTATCATTTAAATCTCCTTAATCCCATTTTCTCCCCTTATCCAAAATGTTAACCATTAATATTTGGGATATTGAATGGATTAACCGGTCTTTGGGTAAAAATGAAATCGATGTTTGGCCATAGAACATGTTCATGCTCCCCCTTAAGTTAATAAGGGATAGTTGTAGTGCTTTAGTATGATATATTTTGAAAGATTTAGAGTCTCGTGAGAAATTCTTGAAAAATTATCATACTTTAACACTACATCAAGCCGTACAAGCACAATATTCACAAATATACATATTCACAATTGAAAACCAATATAAAGTGGACCTGAAATGTACAACCCATTAGATGGATCATTGCAGTAGCTTGTGGTGCACTAAATATGGTCTACCACCAACGAATCTTTCATTCGGAACAATCCTTCATTCGGAACTTTTCATTCGGAACAATCCTTCATTCGGAACTTTTCATTCGGAACTCTTCATTCGGAACTTTTCATTCGGAACTCTTCATTCGGAAGTCCTTCATCCGGAACTCTTCATTCGGAAGTCCTTCATTCAGAACTCCTTCATTCGGAAGTCCTTCATCCGGAACTCTTCATTCGGAAGTCCTTCATTCGGAACTCCTTCATTCGGAAGTTCTTCATTCGGAACTTCTTCATTCGGAAGTCCTTCATTCGGAACTTCTTCATTCGGAAGTTCTTCATTCGGAACTTCTTCATTCGGAACCTCTTTATTCGGAACTTCTTCATTCGGAACTTCTTCATTCGGAACTTCTTCATTCGGAAGTTCTTCATTCGGAACTTCCTTCATTCGGAAGTCCTTCATTCGGAACTTCCTTCATTCGGAAGTCCTTCATTCGGAACTTCTTTCATTCGGAAGTCCTTCATTCGGAACTTTGTTCGGAAGTTCACTAGCCATTCACAAACCGTCCCCCATGAAAGATTATTCTAAAGCAAGACCACTCATAAACCATTTAGCCAATTAATTTTCCACAAACACATTTGAAAAATCGTTTTGATGACGAAAATGATTTAATATTTTCTCCCCCTTAAACGATGACCCGTTTTCTATTTAAAGAGCTGTAGTCATTGTTTAAAGAGTCATTGATGAAAACATTTCCAATTAATGTCTTGAAAAAGATTGATTCGTGGTGGCAATAAGATTTCTCTTATTTAGACAAATTAATGCACTGAGACGTACACTAATTTGTGTTAGACCAAGTTATAAAGTAAACTTGATCCCTTTGCATGATTTGGCTTGTAAATCATGCCCGAGAAAATTAATTCCCGTTGTGAGCCAACGTTTTCCAAGGAAATACGTGACTTTAATATGAAAACCGGGTTGCAGTCAGAAATAACTACAAGCCATAATGGGCATGTTTTAAAAATGTACAACTTTTATACGGACTCTATTTATGGCACCGTGTCAATATTGATCGACATTTCTAAGGCCGTAAATATTACCGTACTAAAAGACATGCCCGATTTAAAAACGAAAAATATTTTTGGATTTTCAGGATTTTATAATTTTTATGGTTTTTCTAGGTTTTATATTTTTTATGGTTTTTGTTGGTTTTATATTTTTGTATTTTTCTTTTGTGGTTTATATATTTACTATAATATACATGATCACAAACAAAGGATACTCTGAATAGTTTACCACGACTATTCAGCTGATTCTTCTGCCAACTCTTTGAGAGTCGCTGGAGTGAATGATTTCATGCCAAGCTTGTCGATCAAAAACTCAATTCGTCCTCGATCTAATGCTTTGGTGAACATATCCGCCAGCTGGTACTCAGTAGTGACAAAATACAGCTCGATCACTCCGTTCTCCACCTGCTCCTTAATGAAATGGTAGCGAATGTCTATGTGCTTGGCCCGGGAGTGTTGAACATAATTGCAGCAAAGGGCAATGGCGCTCTTGTTGTCACAATACATCGGGATTTTGTTGAATCCTAAACCGTAGTCAGTTAATTGTGATCTCATCCAAAGGACTTGAGCACAACAACCGGACATGGCGATGTATTCAGCCTCCGTGCTTGATATTGCAGCGCTTTTCTGCCTTTTTGAAGACCAACTGATCAATCTATCTCCAAGGAGTTGCACAGATCCAGAAGTGCTACGCCTCGTGTCTTGACATCTAGCATGATCGGCATCTGCGAATGATATTAAAGCAATAGAGGAATCTTTCAGATACCATAGACCACGATGAAGTGTTCCTTTTAGATACCAAAAGATCCTTTTCACAACATGTAGGTGCTTTTCGGTAGGCCGAGCCTGATACCGGGCACACATGCATACAGCAAATTGCAAATCAGGCCTGCTAGCAGTCAGATATAGAAGGGTGCCGATCATCCCACGGTAAAGTTTTGGATCGACAATAGTCCCATTCCTATCTTCATCTAACTTGGATTTCTCCACCATTGAAGTGTCCACGGGGTCACAATTTTCAAAGTTATATTTCTTAAGAGATTCTAGAGCATATTTGGATTGATTAATAAAGATGCCTCTGGGATTTTGAGAAATCTGTAATCCTAAGAAAAATGAAATTTTTCCCATCATCGACATCTGAAAGCGTGTGGACATTATCTTCTCAAAGCGATTTGACAATTCAATGTTAGTGGCAGCAAATATTATATCATCAACATAAATTTGTACCAGAATCATGTCGTTGCCTTCCTTGAGAGTGAATAGAGTGGGGTCCACCTTGCCTTTGGAGAAGCCTTCCGAAATGAGATATGTTGACAGGAGATCATACCACGCGCGTGGAGCTTGTTTCAACCCATAGAGAGCCTTCTTAAGCTTGTACACATGATTAGGAAACTCCGTACTGACGAACCCATCCGGCTGACTAACATAGACTTCTTCCCTTAGTTCACCGTTCAAAAATGCCGTCTTCACATCCATTTGATAGACGATCATGTTCATATGAGCAGCATACGCAAGGAATAGTCTAATCGCCTCCAATCTTGCCACAGGAGCAAAAGATTCTTCAAAGTCTATACCCAAGGCTTGTTTATATCCTCTAGCGACCAATCTAGCCTTATTCTTCAATACCGCACCCATCTCATCAAGTTTAACCTTATAAACCCATAACAAAGTAAGGATGTTGACCTTGTCAGGGAGAGGAACCAATTCCCATACTTCAAGTCGTTGGAATTCATTTAGTTCCTCCTGCATAGCTTCAATCCAAGATGATTGGGTCATAGCCTGCTGCCAATTTTTAGGTTCAACTTCAGAGAGAAATGCATCAAAGTAGCAATAAAGTGCACTCTCTTGTAGTTGATGGCGTGTAGAGACTGGTCGATCTAGATCTCCAATAACATTCCTAATTGGGTGATCTTTTGTCCATTTAGTGTTATGGTTTTCAATCCTAGGTGGTCTGGAGTGAACAATAGAAGGAGCTTCTTCTGAGGTTGACGCGACTGAAGGGTTTTCAGGTATCGCTACACCAAAGAAAGGAAGCTCTTGCAGGTGAGCATATTCCAAGTTGTGATCAATAGAATCCTCTTCCACATCATTCGGCACAAGTAGGGGTGACGAATCAGGTGTAGTTTGAGAATCACTTGGTGAAGGTGCATCCGGTTCAATGTGAATTGTAGATGCATTAGATAAAGGTTCATTAGCTTGAGCAACCACTTCAGGGATTGGAGCGATTACTACAGGTGCTGGAACTTCATCAGTCGGGGGATCGAAGAATTCATCAAACAACGGTTGAAACAGTTTATCCCACTCGGGCCTTGATGGTGGTAAAAATGATGTAGAAGTAGGATTATTGGGAATTAATCCGGAACTAATAGCACCGGTTCCCATCTCATGAAGCGCGGGTTCAGAGCTGTGTTGCTCAGAAGCCATCGCTGTCAGCTTGTCGAAATCTGCGTCCATAGTTTCTACAATCTTGCCAAGACGACGGTTATAGATTCGGTATGCTTTCTTGGACGGTGAGTAACCAATGAAAATACCTATATCGGCTTTCGGTTGAAGCTTACCCAAGTTCTCACTATTAATGTTTGGATAACAAAGGGCACCAAACACATGAAAAAATGAAACATCGGGTTTACGGTCATGTAGAAGCTCATAAGGTGTTTTTCCATGGCGTTTCTGAATGATAGAACGGTTTTGGGTGAAACATGCAGTAGAAATAGCCTCTGCCCACAAGAACAATGGAGCGTTCGCATAAATAAGCATGGTCCTAGCAGCTTCCATAAGTGTACGATTCCGTCTTTCAACGACACCGTTTTGTTATGGAGTGCGTGCAGCGGATGTTTCATGTGAAATACCAACTCCTTCATAATAATCACAAAGAGTCTGGTTGACGAACTCTGTTCCATTGTCTGTACGAATACGGCGGACAGTAGTATTCAAACGTACCTGAATGAATTTCAGAAAAGTGATGATAGCCTTCGGTGCTTCATCCTTTGTACGTAGAAATCTAACCCATGTAAACCTGGAGAAATCATCCACTATTACCAGAATGAATTTCTTACCGCTCACACTTTCAGTTCTCATTGGCCCACAAAGATCCATATGCAAAAGATGAAGTTTTTCTTGATTGGTGTCTTCAGCTTTGGGCTTGTAAGATTTCTTGGTACTTTTCCCCTTTGAACACGCGGAACATAAATGGTCCTTGTGAAATTTAAGCTTTGGAAGACCACGAACTAAATCGTTTTTAGCCAGATGATTAATAGCATCAAAGTTAAGATGAGATAATCTGCGATGCCATAACCATGACTTGGTCTTAGATGCTTTATAGAGAAGACATACTGGAGAGGTGGCCATCATGTCTTGTAAGGACAAGGTATAGAGATTTGCACCACGAGATCCCTTCAACAAATCTTTTCCTTCCAAGTTGCGGATGAAACAAGTGTGTTGTCGAAAAGCAACCTCAAGGTTGGAATCACAAAACTGTCCTACTGAGAATAAGTTGTGACCAAGACCTTCTACATAGTATACCCTTGAAATCGTAACGTTTCCAATCTGATATTCACCATAACCCATTATCTTTGCTATATGATCATTCCCGAATTTAACCATACCAAGAAACTTGCTGACGAAATTTCGGAGCATCGAGCGATTTCCGGTCATATGTTTTGAACAACCGGAGTCCAAATACCACAGGATGGTTTGGACCACCTGAAAATATCACCACACGAAGACAATGTAGAGGTATCGGAATCTGAGTGTTCCTTGTTATTAGCAGGTACAGATTTAATAATCTTAGATTTGCTAACTCTAGGTTTCTTAGATTTCCTAGCCTTTTTCTTCCTAATTAGTAGTGTAGATTCTAGTTGGCTTAAATCCTGAGGTATTTGTTCACTGATAGGCACTATAGTGGGGGCTGACCTAATTAAAGGGCGCTGTTTCCATACTTGAGTGCGAGTGTTCCTAACTAAAGGACGCTCAGACCTAACCTCAATGGATGCATTCCTAGTTAAAGGGCACATTTTTCCATCTAATGTAAAGGTCCTACCAGTGGGACGCCATTGTCAGCCAACTTGGGCACGAGTTCTACCCGTTGGCTTCCATTCAAGACCATTCTTAATAGCATTCATTTCATTCACGTGATCAATCAGACACAAATCATGACGTTGGGAAAACATACATTCATTACAATTCCAACAATTCAAATCAGAATTCACGAATGGTTTTGGCTTCTGCACAGGCGCAGAGCTTTTAGTCTTAACATGATTCTTTTTATTTAAAACTGAACTAGCATTCCTATTGTGAACTTCTACTTTCTTCTTTTGTGGCACTACTAGTGGAGGGCTTGATCTTATCTTTCTTGAGTGGCGATCCTTTAGCCTTAGTAGTCTCTTTCAATCCTGTAGAAGGCAAAGTGGGAACATTAGCAACAGATTTTAAAGGTGCCTTACTTGATTGTGCCAATGACGGTTTCGCTCCTGGAGTCTTATTAAATGGAGTTACAGCAATGGGCCTATTATTAAGTAGTGCAGAACCTGGTGTACCTATGTATTGCAAATATGCTAAGCAATATTGAACTCGCTTAATATATTCATGAGCCGAATAATAGTCGCTACTTGAGGGATCTAAGGCATAAAGATCGTCTAAAATATCCCTAAGAAGATCGACATGCTTAATGGCATTCCTCATATAATCATCGTAGGTAACCGGGTTTCTCTTATGAAGCGGGTTCTTATAAAGCACTACTGACTTGGTTGTTGGAGCACTAGTGGACGGTGCAGAGTCGGTAGCTAAGTTATCAACAACTTCTTGTCGGGTGAGAAGAAGTGTCTCCTTTAACTCAGCCAAAACCATATTTTTGTCAATGAGCAGGATGTTCAAATCAGAGATTTCCTCGCACTTTTGGTTCAGTTGTTCAACATAAGATTGTTGCTGTGCCGCATTAAAAGCGAAGCGTTCTTCTAGTGAACCATAAAGAGCGGATAGTCCCTGTCTTGTCCGATCCATCTCCCCTAGAACAGACGAAAGTCTAATTTCTAAGACTTGGTTTTTAGACTCTGCAGCCTCTAGTTCCAATTTGAGTGTTTCATTTGATGACACATCTCTCTTCAATCTCATGATTTCTTCCTCTAATGTCTTAACAATTGCAATCATCTTGTCACTTGTCTCAACACCGTTTTCACAACCATTTGATATCAAAAGATCCTCATTTCGAGTTTGTTGTTTTAATTCTAAAGATATACAATGTTGTTCTAGTTGATTAAAGCGTTTTGAAAGTAAATTGTAAGAATCTTGTAGCTTTAAAAACTCAGCGTTAGATTCGTGACAAGAATGATTATCTACCTCATTTACAGTATCAGCAACATTTACAGAGAGATCACAAACATCATTACATATATGCACAGCATCACAATTAATCATAGCGGATGTAAGCTCATTCGAATAATTAACATTTACAGTAGTAAGCACATCACACGAGATTACTGTAGACAAGAATCGGTCATATTCGGTTAAAATCTTTTCTTTTTCAATTAGTTGTAGTTCGTAAGCGGTGTCCATTTCATAAAACACTTTTTGAACTTCACCAATTTCAAACACAAGATTTTCCTTAAGAGATGCAAAAGTTCCTTTTAGACTTTCGACAAACGGATTGATCTCATTTTTAAACACCTCGTTCATATGTTCGAAAGCCCATTCTCCGGCATTTAAGCCATTTGAAGTCGTACAATCCAAAATGACCTTGTCAAAATTAGTAAAGTATTGATTAATCTCTTGCAAGTTTAACCATACAGTGCTAACAGGTGGGAGATCCTTTGGAATTTCCTTAGGACCTTCCATATTGACAAGTGTAGGAAATGTACTAGGGTTTTCTTCATCTAATATGTAGGTCGGTGCTGTTATGAGATCTTTGTCCATATGGAAGCGAATTCTAAAATCCGTTTTTGCAAGCTCCTTATTCAATTTAAAATAATCACACTCGGGATATTTTGCAGAATTGTATGACCGATCCTCATCAACTAGATCCTTACTTGTTCGATCATCGGGAAAAACAATCGGGTCTAAGGCCAATCCTAATTGAGTTGCATTATAAAGTCTAGGACTATGTCTTAAAGCTTGTTTTGCATACCGTGGATTAGGGGGAAGGCCTTTTAGACGAGATAAGTTAAACTCTCTAAACGAAGCATCAAATAAGTGAACTAGTTGAGAAGCAGCGTATTGTCTTAAAAGCAAGTAATCTAGACTTCTAATCTTATTAGTAGCATTAATCTCCATTTCATTCTTCTTAGACTCGAGTGATTCAAAATCCGTTTGAAGTTTTTGAAAATTAGTGACCACTAACTCCTTTTCTTGAAGTTCATTAGACAGATTTGCTCTTAAGTTTTCAATTTCTTGCAAGTGACCCATTTGTTTGTTTCTAAAGTGATCATATTCGGGATTAGTTAGAACACTAGACGAAGGCACTAATTCTAAGGTTTGAACTTTCTCATTGCTTAAGGCAAGCTCATCAGACAAATTCTTATTCTTAGCTAAGGTTTCTAAGAGTGCAGCATTCATTTGGCTAAGTAATGTAGCAGGAACCATGACCAAATCTTGTTGAGCAGGAGTAGGCGTATGCGAAATGGGTCCCGGTTGTGATTCACTCAAAGTCTGGGGACTCACATTGATATTGCTATCATTGTTTGTCTCCTCGTTTGAAAGACTCACCACCGAAGATTCATTCGAATTAGCACTCTCTTGCACAACTTGATGTGGTTGAATACTAGCATCAGTGGTATTAATAAGTACCTCAGATCTCTTTTCTGGCCCTAAGCTGGAGATAGTTGCCATGAGAGCAGCCTTTGCAGATTGAAAGTCATCACAGTCTGAGTCATACGCATCGAGATCATCTGCTTGGTATGCTGCATTCTGTGTGGTGACCGTGTCTTGTTCAGCAATCCCTGGATCAGCAAGAAATGCAAGCTCTTCTTCATCAAGTTCCCTTCCTTGTGCCTGAGCATTCACCAGATAGATCTTTTCTGCAAACCATTGTCCATCCCTTCTCCTCTTGGGTTTCTTACAATCCCTGGACATATGACCCTCTTCCTTGCAGTTGTAGCATGTAATCATTCGCAATTTGCCCGTGGAATTAGCCCGTGGAGCAGGATTGACCATTGGAGCCTAATTGACCGTGCGAGCATTGGTAGTTGATGTGGTAGGTCTCCCCTGATATGGTTGAATAGGCTGAACCATTACTCTGCCATTCTCAATTGTAGCTTGTTGGCGAGAATTGGATGAATTCCTCAACTGATTGTTGGTAGGATCTGATCCCCTAAATCCTCGTTTGCTTAAAGTCCTTGTGAGATAAGCAAACATAGTGGTTAACACTTCAACTGGATCAGCACCTTGTTTGAATACAGGAACGGGGACTTCCTCATCATCACAGTACATTGCTTGGTCTTGAGCTGCATAATCACTAGAAGGAATACTCATTTTATCAGGGTAGCTTGTTGGATATGCTGCATTCTCTTGATAAGATGAATATGAAGATTGAGCATAAGGTGCAATACTTGCTGGGTGAGGTTGTGTAGCATATTGTGATGAAGGTGCACTAAACCGATATTGTTGTTGATGTGAGGTGGGTGGTTGTGGTAAAATCGAGTATTGGGGAAAGGCTGGTGTCATGTAAGGTGATGGATGATAAGCTTGATGTCCCAAAATATAAGGAGTGTTGTTGTGAGACAAGCTTGGTTGATTTGCCATCAAAGCTAATGAATCAGGGTACATACCTCGTGGAGAACGATGCATGATCACATGTTTCTCATGTTGCTGAAGAAAAGCATATAGTTGATCCAAATTGCACTTATGTAGATCCCTGGTTAACTTAACATCGGTAATATACTCACCCCATTCAGCTTGAGGTAAAGTATTCAAGAATTTGGTGTTAACCTGGAATGGAGCAATCACCAGATTGTATACATTCAGATCATTCATGAGTGTGGTGAATCTGAAGTAATAATCGTGAAGCGTTTCCCCTGGGTTGTAAGTGAATCTGTCAAACAGGTCATACAACTGACATTCCCTTTCCTGTTTGGTGAGAGACGTGCCTTGTAGCAACACCTTAAGACGTTCCCATAAATCCTTTGCCACCGTATACTGACTTACCATCCTATAGATGTCATGGGGAAGAGCTTGGAGAATTGTTTGAAGAGCTTTCTCGTCTGCATCAGCAACAAGTTGTTGAGCTGGTGTAAGTTCTTCAAATTCTCTTGGTCGAGACACATTGTTAGCCACGATGGTACCATAGTCAAGTGGACCATTTAAGATTGACTTAACCATAAGCCTCCCATAAACCGGTTTTCCCTTAAGATAAGACATCATCCGGCCTTGCCATGCTTCAAAAACTTCTTTGATGAGCATTGGCGGGCGATTATCCGTTCCCGTAATGACTGAAATATCCGTAAGTGATGTCATCTGAGGCATTACTGAATTCGGATTCATTTTGTTAACTTCAAAGAGACAAAGATTATCGGTTGATCGAGCAGTGAAGTAAAGCTTGTGAATTGTGTTGAGTTTTTGTTGTAAGAAACCAAGATTAAATCCTCTAAAAAATCGTCGAAAAAACAAGCAAAATAACCCTTGATTCGGAACTTTTTGTTGATTCAGAAGTTTGATTCGGAAGATTTGGCTTGGAATTACCTTGATTCGGAACTTTTGGCTTGATCCGGAACTTCTTGATTCGGAAGTTCTTGGTTCGGAACTTTGGCTTGATCCGGAACTTCTTGGTTCGGAAGTTCTTGGTTCGGAACTTTTGGCTTGATCCGGAACTTCTTGGTTCGGAAGTTCTTGGTTCGGAACTTCTTGGTTCGGAACTTCTTGATCCGGAACTTCTTGGTTCGGAAGTTCTTGGTTCGGAAGTTCTTGATCCGGAACATCTTGATCCGGAACTTCTTGATCCGGAACTTCTTGATCCGGAACTTCTTGATCCGGAACTTCTTGATCCGGAACTTGTTGGTTCGGAACTTTTGCTGGGTTAATCAGAAACCTTAATACGATGAACAGTCGACCACTAATATGAAGATTAAACCCAGATTTTGACCAAATGACCCAAAAAGTTTTGTGATTTCAACAATAATAAGTAAAAACTAATACTTATCCACTAATCCCAATCACAAAAACACCAAAAACACCAAGAATCAAGATGAATCTTCTTAAAGAACACTAATACAATCAAAAACTAAAAAATCACACAAATCACTACCTTAAATCACCCCATAGCTCTTGATACCAAATGTAGAATATTGATAATCTATGAATCTATGAAGGGGGTTGATGATTTCTAGAGAGAGAAAGTTTGAGAGAGAAAGTGAGAGAAACAATGTGTTATTTCATTAAGTGGAAACTAGAAAATGACAACAACCAACCCCTTTCCAAGGAGGAAAGGGGTATTTATACTTCCAAGCCTTATGTGGACTTGGGCCGGCCCATGACAAGCCCATGGACCGGTTCTTACTTAACTTAATAAGCATACTCTAACTACGAGCTATTACAATCATTAATAATATTGTGGAGTGACCGATTCTTCTAATATACGTTAAAACGTATTTCTAACATGGCATCTAGAGATACTACATTAACCAAATTTGAAGCTTCCAATGGAGAAAGCTTGAGATGCTTCCTTATGACAGTTTCACTTGGATAATACACATCCATATCTTTGGGAAATTGGAGAGGATCTCCTTTCTTCACTGGTCTTTGAGCAATCCTCATCTCCTTTTCAATCTGCATTTCCTCAGCAAGCTCCTGTTTCCTTTCTTCTGAAAGAAACTGTAAGACATTATTTTCTTGCACATGCCTCCAAATAGGATGTGCCCTGTACTCTAGCTCCTCAAAAGATAAAGCCAGCAACTTCTTGTATGTCCATCCAGGTTGATGGCATCTAAGCAACTTGTAATACAATTGCCTTCTATCTCTTTTAAGCCAAGTCTTGACCTCTTGTGCATTATACTTCAAAATCACCTTTATATCATCTTGTACTCTGAGAAGAATTTCCAACCCCCAAATTTGATCTGACAAACTCATCCCTGGGTTGTCCATTACCTTATCTTCCCAAGCATGGTACATTCTGGTGATTTCTGGAAGGTCAAAATCAACCTGCTTCTTCAAATCACTCAACCTTTCTTTTGCCAACTCATCCCCATATTCAAGTCTTTCTGGATCTTCAATGATTTGAACACTTGAATCTGAGCTAGCTCCTTCTCTTTCATCATCACTTTCTTCCTCACTCTCAGAAGTGGCAACAAATGGTGATCTACCACTCCTCTTCAAATCTTCTTCCAAAAGTTGTGCAGCCAGCTGATTATCAAATGCAATTTGTGCTGCATCTTTCTTTGGAACATCTTCTTCAACCATAATTCCTTTACCTTTGTCTTTTGGATCAATGATAGGTAAGGTAGATGAAGATACCTGTGTAGACACATCTTTGATGATTGTTGATGATTGGAATACATCAACACCACCTGCAGGTTTGTCAGCGTTCAAGTTACCTGTGTCAGCGCCCCGTTTACTCTTGTCAGCGCTGGATGTGTCAGCGTCCAAACTCTTGTCAACGCCAAGATTACTTGTGACAGCGCCCTGTGTAAAATGTTCCATCACTGCTGTAAATGACCCATCCAAATTCAAAGGGGTTACCTTGGATGTATCAATGACAGGGTGCTTCTTCAAGTTGGTGAGTGCTTCAGCAACATTTAAAGATTCACTGAATTGTGAACTCTTCTCACTGGCTGTATGAATCAGCTCATCCTCTTCATCCTCCCCTTTGGAAGATTCCTCCATTCTACTCCTGCTACTAGGATTCTCCAAAACAGTTACCCGCTCCCTCAATACTTGGAGTTCACGGCCCTGATTATTGACAATTTGTACAAGGCTGACATTTTGCTTTTGCAAGCTAATGACAGCAGCCGTCAATTCATTCAATGTCATAGGTTCCAATCTGCCCTCAGCTAGAATGGGGATGTGACCTCCCAAAATAAAATCATAGGGCATGGATGAGGTCTTAATGATGTTGGGACTGTCTTGACCAGCATCTAAGCCTGTGCCAATAGCCCCAGCCTCATCCATGTCACCAGCCACACTTGTGGAGGTGGTTCTCTCTACTACAAGGCTAGGACCACTAGAGGAGAACACTCCAGCAGTCCTTTGGCGTTTATTCAACCTAGATTGTAATGGGGTGGAAGATGAGGTAGATTGTGTGGGTGTGGGTTGGTTAAGGGGTGTTTGGGATTGTTCAGGAATGTCATCAGCGTTGGGATTGGCTGTGTCAGCGCCAACATTTTGAGTGTCAGCGTTGACATTAGCTTGGTCAACGTCCATGTGTTCAGGTGAAGGTAATGGTTCAAGGACAGGCTCAAGTTGAGGTTCAGGTTCTGGTTGTGGTTGGGCAGCCTGAATTACTTCAAGCATGGCTTGTGTGAGAGGGATAGGTCTGTTTGTGGAGATCATTTTGTCAAAAATGGTTTTCTTTTGCTTAGGGATCTCATAAAAATGGTCATGATCCCTAAGACAATATTCTTGTAAATCAAACACCATTTGCAAAAATCTTGGGTAAGCCAAAGTCATTTTACTTCCCTTATTTTTACACATCCCTTCAAAAATCATTTTTGAAAAATTATACCTAAGCCCACGTGACATACAAACCAAAGCACTTGCAATGGACCTGTTTATTTCATTAAAAGCAGTACATTTTGGACTTAAGCATTGAAGAAGGACATGTATCAAATATTTCCAATCTGAGGGAAATTCCTGCTTATGATATTTATTTAAAGTTTTATCAGCAGGAATAGGATAACCCAATTCCCTAAGACCTTGTTCTATTGTTGCAATGGCAAGGGTAGTCACACCATCAGCGTCATTAAGACGCAAAGCTTGGCGAACCAAAGCTTCAGTGACCACCCATGTTCTACCATGAACAGTAGATGTTAATGTAGTCACTCCATTAGCTGTTGTGGAACTGACATTATTCGAAAACTGTCTAATGTGTGTGACAGGGACTAGTGGTACATGAGAAAGTGTATACCTTATGGAGGATGCATTTAAAAATGCCACCATTTGAGAATACTGAGGGAACAAATCATTATCAGCGTCCAAGTAAGCTACCATATTATGTTGGCTCTTGAACTCCAATGTCAGATTGTTTGAGTTGAACTTTGGTGCCATGTTGAAAGCTGTTTAGGTTATGTGATATGGGAAAAATCTAGGAGAAAAATGTTAGACAAGAAAATATGAATACCCAGAATGAAAAGTTAGCCAAATTTATAGGAGAGATGCATGATTATGATTGGTCAAAAATGAGGCAGTTATATTCAAAGAGTAATGATGAAAATATTGAATCAAATATAACTTATCTCATGCATTAATTAAAAGTAACAACTCCCCAAAAATTACGGCCAAAGATTAGTCAAAAATAACAACTGGGTAGGGCCCACTAGGTGTCAACGGTCAAAAATAGCCCATCGACGCCCAACGGCTATATTTTCTTGTCAGCGTTTGCCTAAAGCCTTGTCAGCGTCACGATTGGTCGTAACAGCGTTTGGAGAAAAACTTGTCAGCGTCTAAAAATAAAAATATTTAAAAAGAAAAAGACCTTAACAAAGTAATTTATCCTAAGGGAAATATCTTGCAAGTTGATAATAATTACTGGGCGGCAAGCACTGTCCACTTATGCACACTTGCTTAAGCAAGATAGACACAAATGTCCTCAAGTGTCCCTTGCTAACCAAAATACTTACCAACAAAGTTATTTCATAAAATCCTTTGTAACTCCCAGGTAAACCCATAACAAAAATATTCCCAAGTCTCCCATCAGACCACAACCAATTCTAGGCCAAAAATGTCTTGGCAGCATGCATAGTTTGTCAACTTTGCATGCTACAGTGCCTCATGGTTTAGTAAAACTAACCCATACTCACCTGTGGACACAATCTAGAATTGCGATAAGAGTATTATAAGAATACCCAAGAGTCCTAAAGGTTCCTTAAACCTCCCCTTAAACTATGATACATGAGTTTCTCAAAATATATATGAACATTAAAAAATTTATGTCAAGATAGGAATATAAATATTCCAACCATCATCCATAAACAAAAACATGTCCAAATAGCTCTTCAAAGATCCATAAGCAACTCTGTATCCAATGGCATAAAGCTAACACCACCTACACATTTAGATTGAAAACCACAAAACTAACATTGTTGCTGACAGCGCCCCAACAACACTTATCAGCGTTGAAGGAACTCTTGTCAGCGTTAGACAATAATATCTCTAACAACGGCAAAATAACACTTGTCAGCGTTAAATTTACCTTTGTCAGTGTTAAAAAATAAAGTGGAAAAATCTAAATCATCACAAAGACCAATAACAATGCATTATCCTGTACATACTTTTACAAAAAGGTTCCAAAACACATATTAAGTGAGATTAACCATTCTAATATTTGTTACCAAATATTGAAATCTTCCAGTATCAAAAGGTTTAGTTAATAAATCAGCCACATTATCTTCTGTGTCTACCCTATCTGGTTGTATTAAACCTTTCTCAAAGCAATCTCTTATAAAATGATGCCTAATTTCTATGTGTTTGGTTTTAGAATTATGTACAGGATTTTTAATAATGCATAAAGTACTGTTATTGTCTACAAAAATCTTGGTATGCATGAAATTATACCCATAATCCAACAGCTGGTTCTGAATCCATAAGACTTGTCCACAACAAGCAGCTGCAGCTACATATTCTGCTTCAGTTGTAGAGTTTGCCACCACTGTTTGTTTCTTGCATTGCCAAGATATCAATCTACTCCCAAGAAATTGACATCCACCAGTTGTGGATTTCCTATCAAACTTGTCACCACCATAGTCACTGTCCGAGTATGCAATAAGCTCCAATGGAGAATCTTTTGGGTACCATAAGCCAAGATCTGGATAACATCTTAGGTACCTAAAAATTCTTTTCACAACAAAAAGGTGACATTCTTTGGGATTCACTTGATGGCGTGCACAAGCACACACAGCAAACATGATGTCAGGTCTTGAGGTTGTAAGATACATCAATGAGCCAATCATTGATCTATAGTGCCTAACATCCACATCTTTTCCAGCTCCAATTTTTCCCCAAGGGTGTTCCCTATCCATAGGAGTGGAAGCACTCTTTTCATGTGGAGAAAAACCAAATTTCTTCAAGATTTCAGCTACATACTTGTCTTGAGAGATGAAGATACCATCTTCTTTCTGCTGAACTTGTAATCCTAGAAAGAAGTTCATCTCACCCATTGCACTCATCTTGAATTTATCTGTCATAAGCTTGGAAAAGTCTTCACTCATCTTTGGATTTGTGGATCCAAAAATGATATCATCAACATAGACTTGAACAAGTAAGATATCCTTACCTTTCTTCTTTGTAAACAATGTCTGATCTATGGTGCCCCTTTTAAAACCATTTTCCACCAAGTAGGTGGACAATGTACCATACCATGCTCTTGGGGCCTGATGAAGTCCATACATAGCTTTCTTCACTCTATAAACCTTGTCTGGATTCTCAGGATCTTCAAAACCAGGAGGTTGCATGACATATACCTCCTCAACAATTGTTCCATAGAGGAAAGCACTCTTCACATCCATTTGATAAACAGTGAAGTTCATACAAGAGGCATAAGCTAGGAAAATTCTTATAGCTTCAATTCTTGCAACAGGAGAAAAGACCTCTTCATAATCTATTCCTTCCTCTTGTTTATATCCCTGAGCTACCAAACGTGCCTTGTTTCTGACCACAATACCCCTTTCATCTTTCTTGTTCCTTAGAACCCATCTTGTCCCAATTGGTCTCACATATCTAGGACAATCAACCAGCTCCCAAACATCCTGTATTGCAAATTGGTGAAGCTCATCCTGCATTGCTTCCACCCAACTAGGTTCTTTGAGAGCATCAAAAATCTTCTTGGGTTCCTATTGTGACAGAAAACAGACAAACAAACATGCTTGTACAAGAGGGGTATCAACCTTCTTGTGGATATTAGCAATGAAGCTATCATGAGTCTGGTGAGATCTTCTAGTTTGAACAGGAGTCATGATATTCCCAATGATTTGAGAGGGAGGATGATTCTTCAAAGTAGATCTAGGAATTCCATTTTCAAGAATTCTGTTGTCTTCAATAACATCCTCCATGTTGCTAATATCTTCTTCAGACTCTCTTCCATCTTGAACCTCTTCATTTATTCTTGAAGGTTCACCTTGTTCAAAAGTGGAAGATACGAAATGCTCATGAGTGTTGTCAACGTTGGAAGTTTGCTTGTCAGCGCTGGAATTACTTTTGTTAGCGCCAGAATCATTGTTGTCAACGTTTGAGCCATCAGCGTCTGAATTGGTCTTGTCAGCGCTAGAATTGTGCTTGTCAGCGCCTGAATGACCATGCATGTTATTAACTGGTGGTATTGAAGAACCACCTTTATTCTTTCCAGCAGCAGCAGCAGCAGCATAATACTCATCTGTCCATATGGGAAATGTAACATATTCTTGTGTGGGAGATGACTCAACTGCTTGTGGTCCATCCTTCTTAGCAACCTGTGTACCTGAAACATTACCAATTCTCTTTTCCAAAACACTTGAAGTTACCTTCACAATGTCTGGATTAGTAACAGGAATATAATTTAAAGCTCTAGATAAAGGTTCTAAGTCAAACAACCAATTTGGACCACTTTCAGGATCACTAGGTTTACTCTCTAAAAACCTAACATGTACTTTTTCAAGTATACGTTTTTCCTTTTTAATGTAAACCCTATATCCTTTGCTCTGCACTGAATAACCCATGAAATAGCCTTCATCACCTTTTGCATCAAATTTACCTAGGGCATCACTAGTTTCTAAAACAACTACATGACAACCAAAAGGCTTGAGAAATCCAATATTTGGCTTCCTTCCCCAAAGTAACTCATAAGGTGTCTTATTGTGTATTTTGTTGACCAATGCCCTATTTTGAACATAACAAGCTGTGTTAACAGCTTCAGCCCAAAAGGCTATAGGAAAGTGGGCATCAGCCAACATGGTTCTGGCTGCTTCAATTAGGGTTCTATTCTTCCTTTCAGCAACCCCATTTTGCTGTGGGGTTCTAGCTATGCTAAACTGCCTAGTAATCCCTTTCTTGGCACAAAAATCATCTAGCAACTGATTTCTAAACTCACCCCCATTGTCACTTCTAAGAATTTTGACCTCATTACCACTCTTCTTTTCAATCTGGGTAATGAAATCAATCAAAATTTGGGCAGTTTCACTTTTCTTGGCTAAAAAGAAAGTCCATGTAAACCTGGAAAAATCATCAGTGATGACAAAACAATATGATTTACCCTTCAAACTTTCTATATTAGTTGGACCAAAGAGGTCCATATGCAATAAGTGAAGTGGTTTAGAACTAGAGTGCACAAGTTTAGATTTGAATGAGACCTTGTGCTGCTTGCCCTTAAGACATGCAACACAAGTGTGGTCATTGTGGAAAGCCTTTTCAGGCAAACCATCAACTAAACCAAGTCTCACAAGTCTATTGATATTTTTAAAGTTTATGTGCCCTAATCTCCTGTGCCAAAGATTACTTTCATCTACTGAAGCTTTAGCATAAAAACATGACATTTTATTATTCATCTTAATTCCATTAAGATTCACATTATATATGTCTTTATGCCTTGGTGTTCTAAATTCTATGTATTTCTCCTCAGGGAGCTTGTAATCTTTGCTTAACACCAAGCATTCAGTATCAGTAAAAAGAACTTTATTCTTGTTATCACACACCTGTGATACACTAAAAAGATTATAGTCGAGTTCTTTTACCAGAAATACGTCTTCAAAACGTAAGTTGTTGGTGAGAAGAGTTCCTTTGCCTGTGATAGTTCCATATCCGCCCCCAAAGAGAACCTTATCACCATCTTCAATGGGAGTGAAGTTACTCAAGTAATCTTCTTTCCTAGTCATGTGCCTAGAGCATCCACTGTCCCAATATCCATAGTCATTAACCTGTTTTTGAATGCCCTGCACATAAGAAAACAAATTAGTTTTCTTTGGGAACCCAAGCCTTGGAAGACTTGGATTCAGCTGGTTGTTCAACAAGAACAGACTTGGTTCTTATAACAACCCCATTTTCATCCCTTTTTGGATGAAATGCCCAGTTAATCCCAATTGGTCTTGACATGACCTTTGAAATATAATGAAACCTGTTGCATGTCATAGAGAGACCAGTAGAATTAAGGTTTTGGTCTTGTTTTGGTCTCCATGTTAAGCTAGTAGAAGCTTTAGACCCATTTCCCTGTGGTTGCAAATACCTAGGTTTGGCAGTGTGTCTGTCAGCGCTGAAATTGTTCTTGTCAGCGCCCCGATTGCCTTTATCAGCGTTGAACCTAGGGTTTGCTACAGGAACCCATTGCCTATTGGACCAAGTGTTTGTCTTTTGGAAAGGTCTTAGGCCATGTGTGTTAGACCCTCTAGAAAAGAATGGGGCTGGTCTAACAACTTGTGAACTTTTGTTCACAAAGGTTTTGTGTCTGACAGTATTTGACCTATGTTGACTTTTGTCAGCGCTGAAATGGTTCTTGTCAGCGTTGACATTTGAAGCGTGGACACATTTGTATGCCAAATGTGAAAAGCTACCACAAGTGTAACAGGCTTTTCTAGACATAGTCTTAGGTCTAGAAGCAAAGAAGCCTGTTCCATGGTTACTAACTTGGCTTTTTGGGAACCTAGTATTCCTATACATCTCTGCATACTTAACACTAGGTTTCTTAACAGTGTGTGAGCCAAGGTCAACAGTCTTGCCAGTGGATGGGTGTGTGATCTTGATGGGGACAGACTCTTGTGTGAT
The DNA here is from genome assembly GCA_025667525.1 of Glebionis coronaria. Taxonomy (NCBI): domain Eukaryota; kingdom Viridiplantae; phylum Streptophyta; class Magnoliopsida; order Asterales; family Asteraceae; genus Glebionis; species Glebionis coronaria. The sequence continues at coordinate 631,306,326 of CM046875.1, read as the reverse complement.
GATAGGGGTAGGGTCATTTGGACTTTCACACAATAAACCTCCCTTAACAAACAAAGTATGGTTGGCTTTCTTCCACTCATCTAGGTCAGTCAGCTTTTGTTTATACTCTTCAACTAGGGAATTCACTCTAGGTGGAGGAATGAATTCCTTCTCTTGGAGTTCTGGCAAGCCAGTCCAAGATAAGTCCTTTGATTGGACACCATAGAAATCCCCAGTTGGTGGTGGAACACCAGTATAATCTTTCATCCCAATCCCACTCATGTCCTTAGAGTCTCTTTGTTTACTAACACACTCTCCTAGGGTTTGTGTGGCCTTATCAAATCTCTGGATTTTAAGACTCACATTATCTTTATTTTTGTTAGCCTCATCTAACTTAGCTATCAAATCAAGATTAACCATGTTTGTGATATCTTGAATATCTTTACTTTGATGTAACTCATGTTTTAAGATATTTATTTTATCCTTTAAATCAAACTCCATTTTCTTATACTCAGCTACTGTCCTTTCTGTTTGGGTGAGAGCAATTTGATAATTAGATACTTTGCATCTTTCAGAACTTGCCTCATCTAACAATTTTACTATCTCATTATTTAGTTTTTCAGTATTTAAACCACAACCCTTAGAACAGAAAGCATCATCATATACCTCATTATCTGATGAAGAGGAGGAGTGTGCCATGAGAGCATATTCAACATGCTCTTCTTTAACTTCAGCAACCAGTGCTTTGTCCTCTTCCTCATTCTTAGCCAAAAAGTTCCAGCTCCAGTCCCATCCTCCAACACCATCAATTTGTTGAACAGCTACCATGGCCTTGGAATCTTGGCTCTTAACCATTTGGCTTGAAGGCTTACCAGCATCAGATCTTCTTGGAGATCTACATTCCCTCATAAAGTGCCCCATACGATGACAATTGTAGCACTCAACTTTGGATTTGTCAAATCCAGCAACATCCTTAGCATCAAAGGTCATCTTCTTCTTGAACCTTTTATTAAACCTGTTTGCTCTTAAACTTACGAGAGCCATAGTCCACTTGATGTCCATCTCTTCCAATTGCTCATCACTTATTTGCTCAAGATCCTCATATGTAATCCTTGAATCACTGGGCAAAGAAGCAATGAATGCACACACAGTATCTAGATCTAAACCAGCAGGTTTAATTCCATCAGCGCCAAAGTTGTGAGTGTCAACGCTTGAGTGTGAGGCGTTGACAGGATATGATCCAGCGCTGACAGGATGTGTTCCAACGCTGATAGGATGTGATCCAGCGTTGACACATGCAGATCCAGTGACTGGATGTCCATAGGAGTTCATGGAATCAAATTGACCTTCATTTTGTGAGAAGAAGGCCATGTTGCTACTGGAAGGTTTATTATCACTCTCCAAAAGCCATTCATTCTCCAACAGTCTTAGTTTGTTGAAGATGTCATCAAACCTAGAGGTTTTGTGGGTGTTATTGACAAGAATGGATCTTGCCTCAATCTTCCATACCTCACCAAGGCTTTTGAGAAAATTAGCATTCAAGTCAGGGTCATCAATCTGTGTTCCCATGAAGGAAAGCTGACTTGTAATGTCAAGCAGTCTACTTCTCACACTGCTGAGATTCTCATTGGGTTGAGCCTTAAAGACAGCATACTCATGCATGAGTTGCTTCTTCTTTTCTTCTTTAGTATCAGCATTGCCACCATGTGCTACTTCAAGAGCTTCCCAAAGCTCTTTTGCAGACTCAAAGCGTTTGTACTTGTGCTGATTCTCATGACCCAAGGCGTGTTTCATGATGTTCAGAATTTTCATGTCCACCCTTTTCTTGGCTATATCTTCAACAGATACAGCTCTTCCATCTTCAGGCCTTTCCTTCTTATCAGCTTCAGGATAGTTAGGAACAGCTGACCTTGTGGCAATAGCATTAGCAATCTTTTGAGCTTTGTTGAATGTGTTCCCATATTCAACAATCTCCTAAAGAGTGTAGTCATGGATGGCTACATATTGCTCAAAATTGGACTTCCAAAGCTCGAAGTTCCTGGCATCAAACATGGGAATTTTGATACTAGGGTTTGTGGTGTTGCTTTGTAGCAAAATAGGAGCAGGAGGTTGTTCTGAGCCAGACATGATGTTTTTAGGGTTTTGAGAAATTTAGGGTTTCGTTGTTTTAGGGTTTTTGGTGTTTTAGGGTTCTTGCGTTACTTAAAGATCAAAAGTTTCTCAACAAGCTCTGATACCACTTGTTGATCCCAAACTTAGATCGATTAAGCTTTGTGTATACGAGATTAGATCAAGTAATACACGTAGAGAAACCTTTGCTTATGAATAAAGTAACTAAGTGTTATGCGGAATTAACACTTAATCTAAAACACAAAGATGTTAAACAAACTTTCACTTGTATTAGAATAATCGAACTTGATTACAATGAAAGAGGTTTAACAGTCGAATACTTGTGAAAACTTATTATAACTGATGATTAACATTAACCTAAAAGATCTTCTTTTATAGATTAAGAAGTCTTGTACAAGAAGCTACGAATCAACTATTCTAGGTAAAGATAATAATGGAAAATACAATGTCGAGCTTATCTTTACCATATACAAATAAAGAAACAAATAAACAAAAAGATTCGTATGAAGATATATTCCATCAGTGCTAGTCTTCAAGGCTGTCAGCGTTGACTTCTTCAAATGTCAACGCTTGGCTGCCAGCGTCCAACTTCTTCTTATCAGCGCTTGAACTCTTCTTATCAGCGTCTAGTGAACTGACCCATAATTTATTCCCAACATTTATTTGTTCTATGTACAAGGTGTATCTTTATATAGCTTTAATTTAATTTAGGTTTCAAAATTAAATGGTGTTCACATAAATGTGTTTCTATGTTGTTCAAAGGTTAAAAAAGTGCACCTCAAACCTTGATCATGTTGTCATTCAATCAAGACTAGTCACACTGTAAATATATTCATCCCATATTTCTAGGATGACTTAGGCTAATACCATTACATACCATTAGTTTTGTTACTTTACAGTGTATGTTGGCTAGACTAATCTTGATGGGTCAGATCATGGTTGACTATGTAGCTTATTCCACTACCTATTTGAATAGGGTATCTAGGAGTACACTAAGTATAAGCGAAAATTACCCACAGAGCCTTATTTGGATTTAAATGTCCTGCAGAGTCTACCTTTTCATTGGATGTTGAAAATGGACACCATGCTCGGGAAGAATCTCCAACGACTTCCAAGATGACACGTGTCGTCTTCTTATACGCCCAAATAAAAAAACACAATTCACGAGATGATGCCAGCTTTTTCAGAAAGGTATTGTACAGCTGTGTGGGTGGACTGTCGGTGCATGCAAGTGGGCCCCAACTTTCTGACAGAAAGTAAAGTCGGGGTAAATGATTCCCGAGCATGTTTTAGCATAAAAGGGTTCCGTCAATTATTTAAGCATCATCTCTTATATCAACAATCTCTCAAAATCACATACCCAGTTTTATTAAAAATGGAAATTGTTTAGCAGCTAGGTTATGGCGTAAATTATCATCTCTTATATGTATTCCCGAGTATATCTAAATATAACATTCTTTAGAGCAGCTAGAGTGAAGTTGGTGTTTTTTTGTTCCTTCTACTTGATGGCGGTATGTTATTTAATTAATTTTTATTTTCATTAATAAATTTTTATGTTCATTTGTTATACTTATTGATATGTTGTTATTGTAAAATTTTAGGATTATAGTGTTACGTTGACGTGTAGAAGCAAGTTAACCTTGTTACCGTTTATCAGACAAAGATTTAGAAACACACCAAAAGAACTTTTGTTTAGGCAATCATGTTTTGGTTGGTTGTGGAATTTGCCAAAATGCGTAGAGACTGGTCTTTTAATACATTACCTTGCCTGTTGTCAAACGGATTTGTTGAAGAAGAGACAGAAAATGTTCCGTTATGTTAGGACGTTGGTGGTCATATTATTAAATTTGACAGGGAAGAATTTTGTTTAATGACCAGTTTAATATTTGGTGTACAGTTTCATGGTAGTTATTTAGAGGGGGCAATGCCGTTTAGGAGACGTATTTTTTCATCAGCTTATGATACTCGTCAGATAGTCGTTGGCGATTTGTATAGATTTGTTAAAATCGATGCCTTTGAAAACCTAAATGACTATGATGCTGTACGGCTTGCATTGATAGTTGTTTTGGAGTTGGTGCTACTTGGCCATGAGTCTAGTTACATTGTTCCGGAATGGTGCTTTAGGCTAGTTGAAAATTTAGATGCATGGAACTTGTATCCGTGGGGTTCGTATGTTTGGTCCACATTGTATAAGAAGTTAAGGAATGCCGTATACGTACGCGCCGAACACCACCACGCGAATGATGACATAGACCCTGACGAAGAACCACCCAAGTATCAATTAATGGGTTTTAGATGGGCTTTCAAGGTATGTAATATGTTGTGTTTTGTCCAACTAAAATATAGTACGTGCTACAATTGAAAATAATTTATTTTCAGGCTTGGATGTTGGAGACTTATAGAGTTAATGCTGTGAATTATTTCACACGACTTGATGGTTATCCTCGATCTGTCCGGTGGTTGAGAGAAAAAAAGTTTTTCCGAAGACAAATTTCTAGTTTAATTGCTGTGAGTTCTACGGACATTCCTTTTTGCCAATAATTTATTTCATTATTTGTATACGTGTGTAATTAAGCTTATAATATTTTTCAAGGGTGTTATACCAAACGAAAGGTTGTTTCCGGACAAATTTGAGATGTCGGCAGATTGGTGGATTGATAGCCTTAGATATTTCAATAATGAGATACAGCAACCGCCCCCAATACCTGAGTTTGATAACCGTTATAGTCGTGATGATGTACCAGCAGACGTTTACTTAGTTTTGATGGAAAAGGATCGAACTATCAAATAATTGAATGCAAAAATTATGGTAAATGGCTAACATGATGTGTGTAAATGTTTGTCATCGAAAAATTGGTGTATAATTATTCAAACTATTTTAATGCAGGCATTACAGGGTTGTGGCCAAGTCTCACCAACAAAAAATGTCGTGAATGAATCTGATGTTGGTGGGTTCGGTAATGAGTTTACTGGTACTCAATATAGTGGTTTTTCATATAATTGTTCATGTTACTTTTTCATTTTTGTTAATTAAAATTAACTTAGAATATATGATATGTTAGGACCAACAACAAGATGGTTTAAGTAATTTTACCACAGTTGGTAGCCACTTCTTTGACGATATTCTAATTATGTCGCCATATACGCCGTCTTATAAAGTGACTCCAAACGCTTCGTTCGGGCAACCTTCTAAGCCATCCGCTAGTCATAGTATGTATGAAATGAATAACCCGATGCCAGACGAAGGTTTTGGTCGCTGGTCTAAGGTTGATCGAACATTTGAAGCTAGCTCTTCACAACATCGTGATATTCGCGGCGTACACCCAGTAAGTAGATCATTAGTATTATTAAAATGTGAATACAAGTTAATATTGTAAAATGTTTAATTTTAATCCTGTTAAATTGCAATTAATTGTCATGAATTGATAGACCGTGAAAGAAGAGCACGTCGTCCAGGACCACAAAAAAGGAGCCCATTTACATCTCTTCCGCCTACAACCAATTTAGGTCCGGGAAAATTTGTTGGAATGGCAAAAAATAAGAGTTTGTTCGATAACATTTCAACCTTTAATCTTGGTGATGAAGACGACGGCGAATATTGTTTTCAGGTTGAAAAGAAAAGTCCAACCTTTCAAGAATTTGTTTCGTTTGAGAACGTAGATCCCGATAAGGTAAGAATTTGTTTCGTTTGAGAACGTAGATCCCGATAAGGTATATTTTGTAGCAAAAATTTTTAAAAATGTTATTCTAATGCAAAGCGATTATTTATTTGTTTGCCATGTTTAGGTAAAGCGAGAAAAGTATGTTACATATGAGGATTTTATTGAGAACCCGGTTGATATATTCTTGGATTGTCATGTCAAGGGTTTTACTGTTATGGATACGTTTTGGTATGAACTAGTTCCTCACCTTGCCAAAATAAGCCTTTCAAAGTGTACTTCTGTAATGGCTGGTTGGTTGTCAGATGATGTAAGTATTATTTTTTAAAGTGTTCAAGTATTAACAAGCTATATTTAGTAGCTACTGAAAGTGATATTTTTAATTTTGTTGACTCAGCAAATTAATTGTTGGATTGAGTTGATGGTTTGGCATCGACCGCGTGGGGCTGACTGGACAGTTGCTAAAATTGGGACTGCAACGTATTACCATGGATCAAATGTCTTTTATCTTTTATCGGATAAGTTCCTAAAAGGAACTTTGAGTGGTTCGACGTGTCCATACCCAGCGTGGCATGACGTACAAGTTGTAAGTACTTCCATTTATATGTTTATCATCGGAACATACATTTAATAGTATGTGATATTAAAAATATGCGTTCTACTAATCATTTGTTTATAAAAATGATTTACATTTGTAGGTGTATATGCCAATCAATTGCGGTAATAGTCACTGGGTAACCGCTATAGTTAATTTAATTACTGACCAGGTGTCGATCATAGACTCCTTACCTTGCGATATTAGAAAGAATGCGCTGCAGCAGCAATTGTCACAACGGTCACGTGTGGTTAACGACCTTTTGTATAGGCAAGGTTATTTTGAAAAACGCATACGTAGACCACATAATTTCCAAGTAGTGTACAACGAAGTCAGTTTTCCTGTTCCACTACAAGGAAACTATATGGACTGTGGGGTAATAACATGTTGGTTGATATACAACCTTTCTCACGGTATAATCCCGTTCATAGTAGGTGAACCTAATGCATACTTTCGCCAAGTCAGAGAAGAAATGGCGAAGAATTTCTATACCCATCGTTGCGAGGATACAAGGGATTGTGGGTATACATAGAATTTGTTAGTTAGCTAATTGTTAGTTGTTAATTTTCTTTTTTCGTTCAAGTTGTATGTTTGTTGTTATTGAGTAATATTTATAAATCATAGTTTTTAAGAAAAAAAACCTACTGGCATTGATGTGACATATCAATTAAAACAAAGATACTGACATAGATGTGACATATCAATTACGTTACGAAATAAATATTTCATATGAAATATTTATTATTTTGATTAAAACATAATTGAAATAACATAGGATATTACATAGAAATACAACTTTTTAAACAATACATAAAGGTAAAACACATTATGCAATAACTTCACTAACTGGACGGTTTAGAAGGAATAAAGATTATTTGTACGGGCCAACCATAAACGAACCCGGTATTCCTTCAATAGCTTCGTTGTTATTAAAGATCCCCATATCATGATTCCATGTTTCTAGTATGTGGGGTTCACCGTAGGGACCAATACTGGTTTCAAAAATTGGGGTATCATCGTTTGTGAATCCTAAAATTTTGGGCCTATGTTCGATTAACATAGGGAGAAAATAATGTAATGGACCAAGACTAACAATTCCATCGTTCAACAATAAATCCCATGCCATAGCACTCCGACCATGTTTCCAAGTTGTACTACCACCAAGGACGAGAGTGTTTTCAGTCTGGGTGACCGTGAATGGAGGTGGAATGTCATTTATGATTGCTTGAGGAACATCTTGGACTAAGATTTGATTAGTAAGCAAATCAAATGACACGATCATGTACCTTCTGTGAAGATAACCTTCATCACAAAGGTATTTTTCACAAGCTGTCCAAAATATTTTACCATCAACAACCGCCTGACTACCCCTCTTAATTCTAATAGTAGCATCAGGAAAACCAACAGATTCAAGATTGGTCCATGACCGGGTAGTCATTCTAAACACTGATACAGACCATGTACCATGACCACTTATAGAATAATTAATTTTGACAATAGTTGGATCTTGAGTTGGTGGATACACCCAAACCCAAATATTCTTTTGGTAGCAGGAGGTTCAAGTTGTTGGAATGGTGTCAATATGGTTACCGACTTTGACATACACGAGTTCCATAAGAGAAGTGAAACATCATCGGTAACTAAAAAACACCAAATCCCCTCTGACGTTGCAAGTGCCTTCATAGCAGGATCATTAAATGGTGAATTTGTTGGTGTAAATGTTAAGTCAGCATCAACGGTGTACATTTCGCTTTCATCTGCTTCCTTAAATTGTAAAATGAAACTACAATAATCAACTTCACGTGAGCCAAACCGACGAATAAAACTTCGGCGATCAATGCAAGATTTCCATCGCTTAGACATAAGACGGAATCTGCACAAAGATTGTAAAGGCAACTTAACCATGATTTCTCTTTGAATGTCAAAGGGAATGTAGTCAGATTTTTTTCCCTAGTAAGATTATGTGGATTTTTTTACCAAAAACAATTTTAGTTGATACTTAAATAGGTCCATTTAGTCAAGTCAATGTCAGGCTAAAACAGACCCTTTTCATGCTCGGGAAACAATTAATGAGACATTGTAAATTGTCAGTGACTAGTCAAGTCAATGTCAGGCTAAAACAGACCCTTTTCATGCTCGGGAAAAAATTTATGAGACACTGTAAATTGTCAGTGACTAGTCAAGTCAATGTCAGGCTAAAACAGACCCTTTTCATGCTCGGGAAAAAATTTATGAGACATTGTAAATTGTCAGTGACTAGTCAAGTCAATGTCAGGCTAAAACAGACCCTTTTCATGCTCGGGAAACAATTAATGAGACATTGTAATGCTCGGGAAACAATTAATGAGTCATTGTAAATTGTCAGTGACTAGTCAAGTCAATGTCAGGCTAAAACAGACCCTTTTTCCATTCAGTTTGTAAGTTAAATAATCAACTTCACAAATATAAATTCTTACAAATTTTTGATTATTTCCAAATTGTTATATCTGAAATTTTTATTATTTAACTATGTCTGATTATATACCCTTTGAAGTTCAAAGAGAAATAACGCTCAAGTCTGGTGTTGACGATTTAGTTCCTTTTCGCAACGTTTGTAGGAGATGGCGTTATGAGATACAAGGTAGGGACTTCATACGTAGCTACGGTTCACGCACAACAAATCCATTTTTTTATATTTGGCTTTTAAGCAAGGTAATGATGGATACTTGTATGCGGTGCATACTGATCGAATCTGCACACGTATTCATTCTCAATTAAATATAAATGCTCTTAAGCCAATAGCAACTTCGGAAGGTATATGGTGCTTCGCATTTGCAGATGATATGGCTCTTGTATTGTGGAACCCTTCAATACAAAAGTGTGTTTCTATTATTCTACCAAACTTCGTGTCTCAACCCAATTCACCAAAAATGATATTTGGTTTTGGCGTTCATCCAATAACGTTAGACGCAACCCTTTTGAAAATAAACTACCCCTATACTCACAGGGACCATGGTACGTACATATGATTACACTAAGGTCAAATAGATGGGCCATTATTCATATTGATTGTTTACCATGTGCTAGCATTCGAATAAAAAGGACAGGGCAAGCAGTGGTTGTGGGTAAAAAATTTTGGGTGGGCTCTGAATTTGTAAATCCGGGGGGTACTTTTTCAGATAAAGTTTACTTAATTGTCTCATTTGATATACTTACTCAACGATTTCATGTACAAAACATTCCTGAAACAATTACTACAATGATTCCCCCACCGTTTTATGTTACTAATCTTGGAACATCACTTGTAATTTCTGGAAGTTACATTCATGGAGATGTGAGGATTATTTGTACATGGTTATTAGGAATTGATGATGCTGGGTTTATTATTTCAACTACGTTACTATTCACTCGTGTGATGCCCTATTATGATCTACCAAAATTATTAGGCTTTACAATGGATGGAGAGCCAATAATTGATGTTGATGTCCACAGAGTAATGTTTCTTAACGTTGTGCAAGTGTATAACCAAAATTTGCAGTCATTTCAAAACCTTGGAGCTATACAAGGAAATCGTGGCTCATTCACCGTTGGCCCATACAAAGAATCCTTAATTCTGTTTGACCGACCTCAAAATGAAGTTATATATGGAAATTAGGTTTCTATTAGGACGTTATGTGTTTTTCAAATAATTCTAGTGTTTCCACTATGTCTTTGTGTTTTGTGTTAGTGCAAGTAACTATGTTATGTACTATTTAATGTTTTTAATCAATGTAATATATGGTTTGTTTTAAATAAATGCTTTTTAAATTACACATAAATCTGCACACACAAATAGAAGATACATATTAGTAAATTTATTCTGAAAGGGTACAATGGAAAACAACACAGATAACGCCAGAAACTAAAAGTACACATACAACATGTCCTTATCAAAGAACACAAAGTAAAACATAAACTAAAAGTAACCATAAATGACATTGTTGTCAAACACCATAACAATGTTTTTCAAGGTGATGTTAAGATAATATTCCATCGGTTTGGGGTTAAACACGGACACGTTTTAAAGTATCAACACAGCTCCAACTGATATAGACTTTTTGTATCCCTCTTTTTCCATAACATTGTGATGAACTGTACCAGCAACAATACCAGATGTATCTTTAAGTGTTACATTTAGGTCGCCAATTGAATTTAGGTTACAACTTTTAACTACCGCCACAACTCTTTCAAGTTTCCCTTTTGGTCTTTTGATGTCGCCTAAACAACCAATCACACTACTCCCTTCATCAGCTAAATACTGTATTGCGCAAATCCAAGGGTCACGCGTAAAATGATCATCCTCACTTGCATCTTCAACTATTTTCTTTACAAATTCTTGAGTAGATGTTCCAACAACATCACCACCTTCCTTTGTCAATGTTGCTTTTCTATACTTGGCTTGTTGAAGAATACCAGCCGGTCCTGGAATGATCCTCATTGGTTTTTCAACACTAGTTGGACAAACAACCGGGGTCAAAGGTAGGGGCTGGTTGGGTTGTGAAGCAATTAGACGACCTGGGGACGAAGTACGTGCCATATTTGGTTGTGTGGAAGAACCATCGAAATTGTAGAAATTGTTTGGGTTACGAGAATTGTTATCTTCGGCCATACTTCAAAGATAATTGATATTTTTGACAAAATATGTTGGCATTTAACATATGTATATATAGTGTTACATAAAAATTAAGGTCGGGGATTTTTTAAAGGGAAAAACATATATTTATTTCGTAATGTAATTTTTTTATGAAATATATTATTTATTAATGTTTGCATGCACAAAATAAATGTTTATCCTTACATTGATTAGACAAATCACTGGTATTACTGATGCTCTCTTTAAAACTTTCCCGAGTATCTTTTATACTGACATTGATTAGACAAATCACTGGCATTACTGATTCTCTCTTTAAAACTTTCCCGAGTATCTTTTTGCATGTGAAATAAATGTTTATCCTGACATTGATTAGACAAATCACTGATATTACTGATGCTCTCTTTAAAACTTTCCCGAGTATCTTTTATACTGACATTGATCAGACAAATCACTGGCATTACTAATGCTCTCTTTAAAACTTTCCCGAGTATCTTTTTGCATGTGAAATAAATGTTTATCCTGACATTGATTAGACAAATCACTAGCATTACTGATGTTCTCTTTAAAACTTTCCCGAGTATCTTTTTTCATGTGAAATAAATGTTTATCCTGACATTGATTAGACAAATCACTGGCATTACTGATGCTCTCTTTAAAACTTTCCCGAGTATCTTTTTGCATGTGAAATAAATGTCAGTCCTGACATTGATTAGACAAATCACTGGTACTACTGATGCTCTCTTTAAAACTTTCCCGAGTATCTTTTTTCATGTGAAATAAATGTTTATCCTGACATTGATTAGAGAAATCACTGGTATTACTGATGCTCTCTTTAAAACTTTCCCGATTATCTTTTTAAATTGGATATAAACGTTTATCCTGACATTGATTCAACCGTAATAGAAAAAGTGTATTCAAAGACAAAATCATTCAAATGTATAATTCACTTTCACGATCAAGAACGTGGTGCTATGATGCGTGCAGATATGACGTACTCAATACTACTTGAGATGATACACAAAAAGTTCAATTTAAATCACGATGAAAAACTACAATTTTCGGTCAAACTTTCTTCAATTGATAGTATGCTAGATATTACTGACGACAATGAGGTATCTTTTTTTGTTGAATGCGCTTGTTCTTCTCCTAACGAAATACCCAACTTGTATGTTCGTTTACAAAAAAAATGTTCAATTTTTTCGATGATAACGCTTTTCAAAACAAAGAATCACAAACTGATGAAGATTCAGAAAATGATATTGTAGATTCTCATATTCATTTGCTTTTTTATCGGACGAAGAAAATGACAACCATATAGATAATAATGAGGCCAATTTCACTAAACCAGGCTGCTCACGTGCGTTTTCATTTCATGAAGAAAATGAATATGAGGATAATGCATCTACACATGATCATAATACTACACAAAAACCAATTTCAAATAAATGGAAAAATTTCATGTCAAACTTACCTGGCGTCCCGGAAACCCCCTTTTATAAATCAAAACCTGCGATAGCAAGGGATTACAATAAAGATACACAGGTTTATGTTGGAAGGTGTTTTTAAGTTTGGAAGCCCTAGATTTGGCCGTTAGGTTGAAAGTTATAGAATCCAGTTATCAATTTAGGTCTAAAAAATCAAATATCAATACTCGTGTTTATCATTGCTATAATTTTGAAGAATGCGACTGGATTATCCGGGCGAGACGTTGGCCAAAAACAGATGCGTTTGAGATCACAAGCATGATTGATATTCACACATGTCCAAAAACACAAACTTTTCCAAACCACATGAACGCAAACAAAAAAGTTATTGGTCACATATTTAGAGAAGAGTTAAAAGACGATAAGCATGATTTGAAAGGTAAAGATATACAAAAAGCCATCATGTCAAAATATAAAATAAGTATATCGTATCAACAAGCGTGGAGTGGTAAGGACTATGGGTTACAAATGATTAGGGGATCGCCATACGATTCGTTTGAAATGTTACCATATTATTGTTACAATTTATCCAAAAAAAATCACGAAACAGTGACACGTATCAAGACAAACAAAGAAGGAGTTTTTGAGATGCTATTCATTGCCCTAGGTGCTCAGGTATGTGTTTTATTTTTAATATTATTCATTCATAAGTTAAATAGTCATGCATTGTTTTATTTTTATTATTTTTAATATTTGAGATGATATAGCTTTTATTTTTTAACTTCAGATCCGAACGTTTCTTAATCAACTACGCCCAATGCTTATAATCGATGCTGCACATTTGAAGGGTTTGTATAAGGGTGCAAATTTGTTAGCTGTAGGGATGGATGGAAACAACCAAATTGTGCCTATCGCTTTTGGTATATGCCGAGGTGAAACTGGCCCAAACTGGACGTGGTGGATGTCGGTACTTAAAGAATGCATTGGTGAAAACCAAAATATGATTTTCATATCCGATAGACATGCAGCTATAGCTTTGGCAGTATGAAACGAGTTTCCATTAGCGTTTCATGGAATATGTTGTCGACATCTAATGATGAACCTATCTTTGAAAAAGAAGAAGACAAAAAGAATTTACTGTAAGATTTGCAAGGCGTACACGGTGGAGGATTTTCCAACCAACATGAACATACTACAAGCAGTTCAACCTGATGCGTACCACAAGTTAATTGCAGCCGGTCCTCAAAGATGGTCAAGAGCGTATTCACCCCGCCCCCGCTACAATTATTGTACTTTTAACAGCGTCGAGTTTGTTAATAATTGTACAAGAAAGACAAGAAGGCTACCATTAACAATGCTGATAGAGTCTTACCGACAAATGGTGCAAAATTGGTACTACGATCGGCGTGAAGCTGTAGGTAGTTATGTTCATAATTATAAAAGTAAAACTCTTAAAAAGTTATAAATAATATATAATCTGCCTTTTTCTACCAGCAAATATGAAGTACGAAATCACAAATTGGGCCGCGGATAAAGTGGAGAAAAGGAAAATTAAAAGTGCAACATGGATCGTTTACGGCGTCAATCAAAATCAGTACCAGGTTATGGATGGTCATTATACCCGATTGGTCGACTTTGTAAACCATACATGTTAATGTCGTAAATGGCAGATTTCAGGCATACCTTGTGGGCACGTGATAGCTGTAACTAGATTTTTGCATACAACAGATTGCGTACAATTTGTAGCAGATTGGATTAGAAAGGAAAAATACCAAGCCACGTACGCAGAATCCATCCACTTTGTTGGAGATGTGCATGAATGGGAGTTTCCATCTCATATACGCCCCATTATACCTCCTCAAATGTATAGCCCACAACCTGGCCGTCCAAAAAACACCAACCGAATATTATCCCAAGGTGAGTTACCAAAGGGTATACATTGAACTAGATGCAATGAAGGGACCATAGGCGTGATCAGTGCAAAAAATCATACGTCCCACAACCACCAGTAAAGACTCGCCGACAACAAGTTCCAACAACAAAAGATAATTATGTTCGTCCCGACGACGGATTTCACCAAAACACTTTTAACGATTTCGGACAAAACACTTCACAACCATTTCAACCTTACTTTCATAACTCATACCCAACAGATCATTTCCAAACGCATAACCCTGGAGTACCACAAACAGATAACGTTTATGGGTGACAAAGCTTTAATCACAACAGTATGATCATACACAGGGAAATGACTATCATAACACATCTTTTGCGAACGACCACTACAATTCACAACAATATACCTCTCAACACCTAGATGACATAAACCCACACAACTCTAGTTGGTTCAACAACTTTGGTTTTTAAGAACGTAATTTGTTTTCCAAATTCTCAAATTGATTTTGCCCTTGTTAGCTATATCTTGTAATATATTTCCTTTAACAAATAAATTTAGTTCATATGATCAAACACCCACAATGAATTATACACTGCCATAGCATTTATTATTGACTAGTCAAGGAGACATGACAACACATTTAAACAGTTAAAGGACTAAATGCACACAACTATATAATGCACCTTCACACAAACGAATATCACAACGTCTAGTAACCCATTTTCATATTCCAAACATGAAATACACTATCCTCTTGCACCATTATGGAAATTTGTTGGTGGTCTCATTGCAACCATAGACCAAGTCGACCTTCAAACTTTTTCAAAAAATAAAATAAAATTCATTTTGACAAACAATATAGGTTACGATCCTACGTCCTCAACATTTCTCTACATAAAAAAACTTAATTGTTCTCTAGATTCAGGCCTGCTCTCATTGGACGATGCTTTACAAGACCGTGAATTTATCCAAGCATATACGCATGATCCTCGAACTGAACTACATGTGTATGTGTCTCGTGTCAAATTATCACCTTTGGTTGTGGCGGAAAAAAACATCGATGAGGGTAACAAACAGAGAAAACAAGATAAGCCTTCATGTTCAAGAAAACTATTTGAGTAATATGTAACAAGTGGGAACAGCTTCATTAGTGTATGCTATGAATTTGTAACCCACTACTTTGTAATGCATGCCCAACTTGTTGCTTTCAAAGTGACTAGTCTTATGAATCATGCAATAGAAATAAATGAACCAATGTTCCATTTCATCTTCTTGTTATATATATGTCCTTACATTTAGACTACAAATCCATACTAATCTTTCATTCAATCTTCTCACATAAATAACATGTCCACTTCGAATTTCAAGTCAACCACAATGACCAATTCAAACTTAACCCCCTAAGATATGAACACGGTTCAGTACTAGATGTTATTGTTCCACCAATGTTGTATGCAGATATGGTTAGTTACATAAAATCAAAGCTAACTCTTCTATATTACACCCATATAACAATTGACAACATATATTACACACTACCACAAATCAACAACTTACAGGGTCTGAAAATATTAAAGACCGATTACGACATCAATGTTATGTATGACATTGCTAAAGTTGTTGGAAAACTCCAGATTTACGTTTCTCATCAACCGGTAGATTTAACCACGACGTTGATTCCAAATGACGGTTCATTGGAGGAATCGTTAACAGGTATCATTTCCGAAGAAACAAACCTAAAACTACAAGAGTCACTCCGGTATCTACATCAAATGCAGAAACAGAAGAATAAAAGGTTAGATCACACTAGATCGTTCTGACTAATTAGAAAAGCAAAACCAACTACACCATATACCCAAATCAACTACACTTTTCTTGTTCACAATAGTGGCCAATTGGTGATAGATGCAACAAATAACCCAACATATGTCAACGGTAGAACAATGATGATCAACATCCCAAGAATGAAACTTAAAGAAATTAAACAATATCTTTTAAACATGCATGTCATGTTTGACATCTCAGCAGCGCACGGCATGTTGGAGTTGTACATCGACCATGTAGGTGTTGATTTTTTTATACCAAACTACATATGTTCAAATGCTGCCTGGCAGAAATGATGTACGATGTAATAACAGATTACAAAGGTGAAAATGAAGATGAAATTAAGGAAGTAACACAAAATGATTTCACAAATGACCAAATGATTGAATGGGCCGAACAAGAACACCTGGAGAACGAGGAGATTAAAGAAATTGACCGCCATAGACCTAAAAGGTTCCTCTTATCTACTAACTACAATTAACATAATTTGTTAGTAGTTTTCAGACTGTCTTATGAATATGCTAAATTCAATATTTATTATAATATTTTATTTTTCTTTATTTATCAAATGTCGTGCCAATATTCAATTACTCATCACATGTACTATGAGATTTGTTTGAATAGAATATATAAATTAGCACATCAAATCACTGACAATGTCCTACATCTCATATGTTTTTTCTCGATTATATAATTGTCTTAGCTGGATGCTCACATGCTTTCACTGCTTTAAATGTCAAGGGATCAGTGGACCATTTTTCTCATATTATTTGAATTCATATGTCATTATTACAACGCTGTGATAGCAACTACACATATTCGTATTCTATATATATATTACTTCAAATTTATCTCCCACCCACACAACTGACAAACAATATTACTCTCACACTAACATAATATGGATGCTTCTTCAAATCAACTTAGAACAGATGTTATTGAGAGCATACAAAGGGATCTACAAGATGAGATCACACTTGCTCACAATTTGGTGACAGAATTGAATTGTTACTTCCGACGAATGCGTGCCCGTGAACCACGAATTAGGTTGGTGGAGTCTATGCAAATGACAACCGTTACCAGTTACGGGTTGCATACACTTCTTATGGCTCAAGAAGCAGATCAACATATGTATGACAACTTGAATGAAGCAAGGAAAAATTTGTTGGTAACTATTGCTAAGAAGGAACGATTAATTCGTAACTACAGATCGATATAGATTATCCAATAATGTAACAAATTTATCTTGTTACTTTTATATTTTGTGTTTTCCGTTGTTTTTAGTAATTCTAATAATATTATGCTTGAAGGTATCGAGTAATCAATGTTTGATCAATTTGCGCATCAAATTATTTAAATACTTATTTGCAGTTAAAAATATATCTCAAAATATATACTAACCATGCATGTAGAGGAAATTCGTATATTCTTTTTTACACATAGTATATTTTTTCTTTCAACAATGTATTTTATTAATTTTTTTCTATCATAACGTTATACAAAATTTGGGCATACTACAAACTAACTCATTTTTTAAACAGAAAATACTATAAAAATTTTAATACACCACTTTCGGACATATATTAAAATAAACCAATACGATAATTACTAACCATGCTTGTAGAGATAGTCTTAATTTTTTTTCTCTTTTTCTTCAAAATCTTCACGAGTGCCATACTTTGCCCATTAATATATTATTCAACATGCCAATTGAATTTTTTCCTCTTTATCTCTACGCGAAGAGCTCTTTAAAAACTACTCAACATGCCAATAATTTTTAAAAAAAATCATAACGATAAACTAAACATGCGCAAACTAGGGGTTACACACTAATTTTACAAAGTTTTTAAACATTACCAACATAATTTCTTTTACAAAAAAAAAATTAAACCAAAATAAAATTCCACGTATGCTCGGGAATAATTTCCTGGGATTATGTATTAGGGTTACAAAAGTGGTCCCCTATGCTGAAAAAGCTGCGAGTACACAGCCGGGCCCACAGCTGCACAGTACCTTTCTAAAAAAGCTGGCATCATCTCGTGAATTGTGTTTTTTTTATTTGGGCGTATAAGAAGACAACACGTGTCATCTTGGAAGTCGTTGGAGATTCTTCCCGAGCATGGTGGCCATTTTCAACATCCAATGAAAAGGTAGCCTCTGCAAGACATTTAAAGCCAAATAAGGCTCTGTGGGTAATTTTCGCTAAGTATAATGAAATTATGAACATGCTAAGGAAGTTAAGTGGAATAATCGCATTATATTGTCATCTAATAGAGGAGAATCAAGTTTACATAAAAACAATGATTCTCTTCTGTTACTTAATAAACAATCAGTATTTTCCCCTCTCACAGACCATTGTTTCTCTCACAAACATATAACCCACACACCCTTGGGTTTGCGTTCCGTTTTCATTGCTCCGTTCTCATTAGTGGTTTTGCCCATTCTCCCGTTAATCGTTAATTGGCCATTTCCCTTTCGTGATTAATATGACCCTTGATTAAAAAAACAACTTATGTCTTTGTGCTTGTGGTAGTGGCTACAAGAACCACACAGATATTCGCCGTTGATTGTGATTAAGTGTGTTATAATATGCATCTAAACTGCCGCGTGTGTTTTACTGTTGCCTCCATATATATACCACCAAGACCAAGAAAAATGATCTGGGTTTGCATTATTTGTGGGTTGTCTACAATGTCCTGTTGCTTTGTTTTGAGGTTGGTTGATCTATGGTGTTCAGTTACACCATACCGATCGTATGTCATGATTTTGGTGTTGGATATAACGATTGTTGGGATTTGGTTTCTAATTATGTTCTTTGCTTCCGGGGTTGGTAAGTTTTTTTTTATTTGATTATAATGTTCTGATTGTTTGGGTTTTCTCAAAAACCTAACTTTCTGGCTTGGTTTTGTAACTGGAATAACAAGTATTTTTTGTCCTCTTATTGTTTTACTTAGATTGTATAATCTGATCACTGATTATTCATCAATTTAGCTAAAGGGTGTTGGTAAATAAGCATATTGCGACACAAGGGGTGTTTGTTTGCGCTTAAGTAGCCAACCAATTGGTTAATTGATTTTGGCCTTTTGTTGTATAAGGTAAATCTCATGGCCTGAGAAAGGTCGTATCTTGGCGGGCGTTTACATAAACGCAGCCATGGCGGCCTTTCCGATTCGACAATGTGTAGTTACGTTGTTAGCCAACATAAAAAACGCTTAAAATGTTGTTGTTTGTATGTAGGGAGCACCTAGTTTGTGGACTTGTGCTACCGATTACCTATCTTATTTGCATCCCTGGTTGCGACTGTGCTTCGTTGCCGCTATTGATGGCAGGCGATGAAATCCTCGGTCGTCTCTTTCGTTGCTGTTAATGTCGTGCGATGATAGGGACGTTTTCATGGGCGTATGTATTTGTTTGAAGTTACCGCTACGTTGGTATTCACGATTCTCCTCCGTTATATAGAGTATGATGTTGGGGTTACCTTATTTTTGGTAAGCTGGTTGCCTATGTGAAAAAAACAATGTAACAAACGATGTCAAGTGACTATGATTCTTCTCTTTTATTCACGGTGTTATATAACTTTGTGGGGGGGTTAAACACTTTTGCCTTACGCTAAGTAGCCTAGATGACTGTGGTGATAATATTTGTGCGTCTCTGGGTGAGTTCGGTTACAATTTGGAATATGTGCATATTGGCGTGGCAAGATTTATATGTTTGCACCCATGACGGTCATGCCCTCATATCTGACATACCCGGATTGCTTACTTATGTGAGCCTCGAAACAATAAAATGACTACCTTTTTCCTTCTGAAAATGTTGTGCCACTTTTAAAGTAGATTTTGGTGATTAAAGTTACTTACTCCTATTGTGCGGCTGTCTTTAATCTTTTTTTTCCTACTATACATGCTTTGGTAATGGTGGGTGTCATTGACCTGGATCTTGGCGGTATATGCAGGGTGGCGAATGTGCTCGGTGTCTGATGGTGCACCGATACACCGATGCATGGAATTTTTTGATAACCGTGCCTTGACAGAACCCGTATCTTGGCGGGACGACCATGTGGTCGCAGCCATGACGGGTTTTGGGTGCGGCTTCCATTCTTTCATCTCTGAGCCTCGAATATATATATATATATATATATATATATATATATATATATATATATATATATATATATATATATATATATATATATATATATATATATATATATATATATATATATAGTAAGCTTCTGGCTTATTGGTTTAAAAATAATCTATAAAACGTAATCTTATGAAACATGTGTTCCAATGTTTTTTAATTGTTGACTAAAGGTCACTTTGTCGATGGGGTTAACGGTGATTTGGCAAGACGACCTTTTGAGGTTGCCGCCATACGGATGGGTTACATTTTGTATGTATGAGTATTCAATACTCTGCCTACTGTATGCGATTGTAACTTATCAGGATTCCGACGCGGTGTACAGCCTAATTTACTTTCCCCGTTCTTTGTGATCTGCAATGTGTCGTTCGATGCCTTACTATCGAGGTTTGTGACCTTCTCCTATTGTAAGTTATTTTAGTTCATGGCTATTTTGTAACTACTTGATAATAAATTATGGCCTCAATCAGATGGCGGTGAAAAGAGGGAGGCTGCAGCGAACACATTCAGCAGGCCTGCGTTGACTGACCATGTAGGATCCGCACAACCTGAGAATCACATTTCTAAACACATGCCAACTGATGTTAAAAAAAAGTTATGTCCTTCTTTCTGTTTTACTTATTCCATTCATAACCGCCCTTTACATTTGAACCTTTGAGTGAGTTTGTGTCTTATTTGTTGCCCTATTTGATTTGCACGCGTTTCGTCAAGATTGCGCGTGATTCGGTCAAGACAGTTTTGTTGTTTTAACTAGTATCATTTACCTCTTTTGATACGGAGACCGAGTCCTAAATGGTAACTCGGTTAATGACCCGACTCTTTATAGGGTCGTGTTATGGCTTTACAACATCACACCTCTCTTGGGCCCGATTTATCTTATGTTGTCCATGAGGGTTGTCAATACATGATCATCGGGAGCCTCATCTTGCCACTCTTAAGAATATTCTACATTATGTTCACGACACTTTAGATTATGTTCTTCAGTGGTACTCTTCCTCGACTTCTTCACTAGTTGTTTAATCGAATTTTTAGTGGGCAAGTTTTCCCGACCACACGACAGTCTGCTACACGTCGTTAGTGGGCAGGATGCATAGTGTTGCTTCAACATAAACTAAAACAGTTTCAATTGGTGCCTTTGTCTTAGGTTATTAGCTAAAAGGGTATTTAAACCGTATACTAGTTATTGGGTGTATTCGTGGGCAATCTAACGAGTGTTATTCGCCTAGGCTAGTATATAGGCTTAGGCGCTAAAGAAACCAAACAAATATTACACATTACACTAGTAGTACTAATACTGGCCTCCTACACACAACATATCAACATGTACTCGAAGGCTCATTTGCTAACTCAGATTAATCTGTGACCTATGGGCCTATTATAGTCTAGAAATTTATGTACTTGACAAGAATATAAGGTAAGTCTAACCCACCGACCATTTACGAATTATCTATGCTTTTGGTCTTAGTGAAGACTAACTGTAGTCTAGCCGTCGATTCTTTTATCCTTAATTCATTAAACCATCCATCAATACTGGAATCCCTTGAACGAGACCACATATCGACTTCTCGTGAAGAAATTTTACTAATGATTTTTCAAAATGTATATGGACCATTGATCATACGGATCAATTCACACCTATATATTTCGATGTATCAGATGTTTGCATGTCCTTTCTCCGTTCGGGTTCGAGTGATTTGAGCTATGTTATGTCGGGTGATTCGTGTTATCGAATTTAAACCTCAACATAAGAAAAACTTAAAATGAAAAACATTTGTTCGTAAAAAAATAATCATCGGGTACCCGCTGACGCATTACGCGGGTACCCGGCTAGTAAATAATAGAAACACATGGTTTGAATCCCAGCGTCCTCATTTTGATGAAATTGCATAGTGTTAAGTAGAAAGAAGCTCACAGAAAATAAGTGTGAAGCCCAAAATAAACCCTAATTTAACTGCTATATATATCTCACTACTACTACTACAACCCTAATATCATTTCAGCCGTTTCTTTGGTTTATCAAACTCAGATCTATTAATGCTATGTTCTCGAGTTATTATTGAGTAGAAAAGAAGTAAAAACTAGAGAAAAGAAGAGAAGAAGAATCATCCCAAAATTGGGAAGAAGATTTTGTAGCCAAAATGTCTTGAATCTTCTTTTCTCTTCTTTTCTTTTCTCTTGTTAAAAAATCTTAAGAACACAAATAAATTTTATTTTCTTTTCAAATCATTTCTTTTCTTCCCAAAATAAATCTTGAGAACATAGTGTAAAAGAAAAGAAAAGAAAAGAAAAGAAACTCTAATAAATTTCATCAGTTCACATAAACCAATTCCTCGTGATTCGGATCGGAGTTATGTTGTTGATGAATATCATAAGACAAATTGGTTTTTTTATGTTTCTTAGACAGACATCCACAAGAAGAAGATATTACTACATGATCTTCTTCGCTACACCTAGATTCCTTTATTTAATACGTTATCCCTCGAGTACTCCGTTGGCACAGCAAGTAATGCCACTTCTGGTTTCAAACCGACACACAAATCATTTGTTTCTGATGCAACCTAGATTCCTCTGTTTAAATTAATGTATGTGTCGTGATTGATGTCCCGATCCATCGCGACAGGGTTGTTAAATTATAATATGAATGAGCGGATCGTAAACTACTCCATTTATCGGGTCTCGGCTACGACAAACATATCAAAAAATAAATAAAACTTGTGCCTTACATAATGAAAATAAATTGCTTTCTTATGTATAAGTTGAAATCAAATAAGCTCATAATTCCCGAAATCAAATAAGCTCACAAACAAACACCCACCTGTGGTGGTGCTGCTGTTGTCAGGACGGTGGTGGTGGCTACTACTATGCCGGCAGTGGTGGTGGCTACTGCTGTTGCGGCGGTGGTGGTTGTGACTGCCGCAATGGTGGTGACGAAATAAACTAGCCAAAAAAACAAAATTAAACTATATATAAGCTAAAAACATATAAGCCGAAAACATATAAGCTAAAAATCAATTAAACTAGCAAAAAAAACATACCGCGGCGGTGGTGGTTACGACTGCCGCAATGGTGGTGCGGGATGGGTTGCTACTGTCGAATTAAACTAGCCAAAACAAACCCAATATCAATTTTAATTAAACATTACCCAATTTTAATTTTATGAAGATATGGTGCTCGGTGTCGGATTAAACATTATAAACATGAAACATTATAACAAAACTAAACATTATTGCAAAATCAATTACCTTTATGAAAATATGGTGCTCGGATTGGTGGTTGACTGGTGGTCGGATTGGTGCTCTTGTGCGAGTGTGGTGTGGTGGGATGGATTGGTGTGGTGGGTTGGATTGGTGTGGTGGTTTGATGAAGATGAATTGGTGGTCGGATTGATGAAGAAGAATTGCCCGTCCCGTATTTTTTTTTCACAGTGAACGAGAGAAAGAAGAGATAAGGTTGCTGATCTATATTGATTCTTAGAGACGACCTTCTTTTGTAATTTAGGGACGACAATGTCGTCCCTAGATTAATAATAAAGTTTTATTTTTTTCGCATATTAAAACCTTAGGACGACCAGCACTGTGAAACTTAGGAACGACTAAGTCGTCCCTACATTTTTTGGTAACTTAGAGACGACTAAGCCGTCCCTAGGTGTATACCAGGAAAACTCAAACCCAAGCGGGTTATTTAAATTTTGGCCAAATTTTTCAATTTTTCCAAAAATTTGCTAAGTGTTTGCAGGGTTTTTTTAGGGACGACTTTACCTTAAAATTTAGGGACGAAAAAGTCATCCCTAGGTGTTTTTTCATACATTTTTACATTATACCTTCTATGTAATGAAATTAATAATATAAATTAATAATAAAAATCAAAATAAATTATTATAATTAATATTAAAATATACGTTATACTTAGTTTGTAATAATTAATAACCGACGAGTCGGTATGTTACGGTTATACGTTATATGTTCAACTGATGAGTCGATATGTTACGGTTATACGTTATAGGTTCAACCGATGAGTGGATATGCTAGGGTTATACGTTAGAGGGTTCAACCGATGAGTCGATATGTTACGGTTATACGTTGGAGGTTCAACCGATGAGTCGATATGTTACCGTTATACGTTATAGGTTCAACTGATGAGTCTATATGTTAGGGTTATACGTTAGAGGTTCAACTGATGAGTCGGTATGCTAGGGTTATACGTTATGCGTTCAACTGATGAGTCTATATGTTAGGGTTATACGTTATAGGTTCAAATGATGAGTCGATATGTTACGGTTATACTTTAGAGGTTCAACTGATGAGTCGGTATGCTAGGGTTATACGTTAGAGGTTCAACTGATGAGTCGATATGTCACGATTATACGTTATAGGTTCAACTGATGAGTCGATATGCTAGGGTTATACGTTGGAGGTTCAACCGATCAGTCGATATGCTAGGGTTATACGTTATAGGTTCAACTGATGAGTCGATATGCTACGGTTATACGTTGGAGGTTCAACCGATGAGTCGATATGTTACCATTATATGTTATAGATTCAACCAATGAGTCGATATGTTAGAGTTATATGTTAGAGGTTCAACTGATGAGTCGATATGCTAGGGTTATACGTTAGAGGTTCAACCGATGAGTCGATATGTTACGGGTTATATGTTAGAGGTTCAACTGATGATTCTATATGCTAGGGTTATACGTTATAGGTTCAACTGATGAGTCGATATGTTACCGTTATACTTTATAGGTTCAACTGATGAGTCGATATGCTAGGGTTATACGTTATATGTTCAACTGATGAGTCGATATGTTATGGTTATACGTTATAGGTTCAACCGATGAGTCGATATGCTAGGGTTATACGTTATAGGTTCAACTGATGAGTCGATATGCTAGGGTTATACGTTATAGGTTCAACTGATGAGTCGGTATGCTAGGGTTATACGTTGTAGGTTCAACCGATGAGTCGATATACTAGGGTTATACGTTATAGGTTCAACTGATGAGTCGATATGCTAGGGTTACACGTTATAGGTTCAATTGATGAGTCGATATGCTAGGGTTATACGTTATAGGTTCAACTGATGAGTCGATATGCTAGGTTTATACGTTAGAGGTTCAACCGATGAGTCGATATGTTATGGTTATACGTTAGAGGTTCAACTGATGAGTCGATATGCTAGGGTTATACGTTAGAGGTTCAACTGATGAGTCGATATGCTAGGGTTATACGTTATAGGTTCAACTGATGAGTCGATATGTTACTGTTATACTTTATAGGTTCAACTGATGAGTCGATATGCTAGGTTTATACGTTATATGTTCAACTGATGAGTCGATATGTTACGGTTATACGTTATAGGTTCAACCGATGAGTCGATATGCTAGGGTTATACATTATAGGTTCAATTGATTAGACGATGTGCTAGGGTTATGCGTTATAGGTTCAACTGATGAGTCGATATGCTAGGGTTATACGTTATAGGTTCAACTGATGAGTCGATATGCTAGGGTTATGCGTTATAGGTTCAACTGATAAGTCGATATGCTAGGGTTATACGTTAGAGGTTCAACCGATGAGTCGATATGTTAGGGTTATACGTTAGAGGTTCAACTAATGAGTCTATATGCTAGGGTTATACATTATAGGTTCAAACGATGAGTCGATATGTTAGGGTTATACGTTAGAGGTTCAACTGATGAGTCGATATGCTAGGGTTATTATGCTAGGGTTATACGTTATAGGTTCAACTGATGATTCGATATGCTAGGGTTATGCGTTAGAGGTTCAACCGATGAGTCGATATGTTAGGGTTATACGTTATATGTTCAACTGATGAGTCGATATGTTACGGTTATACGTTATAGGTTCAACCGATGAGTCGATATGTTAGGGTTATACGTTAGAGGTTCAACTGATGAGTCGATATGCTAGGGTTATACGTTAGAGGTTCAACTGATGAGTCGATATGTTAGGGTTATACGTTAGAAGTGATCAAAATACTGAGCCTAAATTTGGCCGGAAATGTTGGCGGGAAATGTTGGCGGGAAAGCTAGGGTCGACTATGTCGTCCCTAAATGTGTCGACCCTAAATTTTTATCTTTATGTATGGTAGCTCTTATCCTCACAAACTCTTATCCTCACAAAATCTTATCCTCTCCTACCAAACTCACCACCACCACCACCACCCGATTTTGCATAAGATGGATCCGCTTGAAGCTTATAATTGTCGATGTCGAAATGGATACATAGTGTTGAGACAGTCATATCGACTTCATAGCTTTTGTAAACTTTATTATGCATGTCCTCTTTCTAAGGTAAACAATCTAATGTTTTATTTATGTAATACGTGTGATTATTAAAATGACATGTCATGTTAATTCTTTTACTTTGTAACAGCCAAAAGAAGAAGATTATGGATGTAAATATTTTAAATGGAAGGATGATTTTGATCTCCAACTCCGTACAAAATCTTCCCCTGGATCTTCAACACCTCAAGGTTCACATCCTAGTTCTTCTACAGGTCCTTCTCAATCTGCACCCACTGAGTGCTCAAATTGCAAGATCAAAGATCTAAAGATAAAGATGCTAGAGGCAAGGCTAGAAATAGAAAGGCATCCTGAAGACCACACATGTCAATCGGCTGCAATATTTCGTGAGCTTTTAAATGAAATGAAAATTCTTAACTTTGAGTAGTAATTTGTTTCTTATTTTAATGTGTTAATTTGTTTTTTATTATTATGTGTTAATCTAGGGGTGTCATTCGGTTCGGTTCTCGGGTTGTTCGGTTTATTCGGTTCGGGTTATTCGGTTAATTTTTTTTACTGAGTCAACCCGAAAACCGAACCGAACCGAAATAGATTTCAACCGAACCGAACCTAAAACCGAATTTGAATTCGGTTCGGTTTTCGGGTTGACCCGAATAACCCGAATTTTCTGAATTTTTCAAAAAAAATATATAATTATATAAATATTTACAAAAAAAGGTTATTTCAAGTATAAAATGATATTTTTATATTAAAATTATGTTTTAATAACTAGTTTGCATATATTATGATTAAATTAAATTTTAATAACTATTATATATACATAAATTTATAAAAAATATATATATATATTTATAAAATTTCGGTTTTCGGTTCGGTTCTCGGTTCCGACGGCCAAACCCATACCCAACCCTAAAACCGTATTTGTAGTTCGGTTCGGTTCGGTTATGACCCAAAACCCGAATTCTATTTTCGGTTCGGTTCTAGTTCGGGTTCGGTTCGGTTCGGTTTTCGGTTTTTGTGGGTTAAACCCGAATTATGGACACCCCTATGTTAATCTGTATGTTTAATTTGAACTAGTTTGTGATGTGTTTTTTTTCTTCGTATTTATGAATCTATTATCGTTGTAATATCTATGTTTAATTAAGCGCGTGTTTAAGTGTTAAATATATATCTAAGGTTTTTTTTTTAAGAGAGAAGTGCAAAAATCATCCATGTGGTATGTCGAAAAATCGAATTACATCCTTCGTTAACTTTTTGGACAACAGCCATCCCTCCGTTAGTGTGCGGGGCACAATACATCCCTCATGGACTAACGATGCAAATGTTTTATCGTTAAAAATTAACAAAATCTAAAAGAGAGGGTATTCTTGTCTTTTTCCTTTCCTAGGGATGTATTGTGAACCTTATCATAAATAGTTAAAAAAAAAAAATTATTTTTGAAAAAAAAAATTTATTTTCAGAAAAAATAAGTTTTATTTTCTCGAAAAAAAATTATTTTTCGGAAAAAAAAGTTTTATTTTCTAAAAAATAAGTTTTATTTTGGAAAAAAAAGTTTTATTTTTGAAAAATATGTTTTATTTTCGGAAAAAAAGTTTTATTTTCGAAAAAGTATGTTTTATTTTCGGGAAATAATTTTTTTTTCGAAAATAAAACTTTTTTTCGAAAATAATTTTTTTTTTGAAAATAAAACTTTTTTTTTAGAAAATAAACCCTTTTTTCGCAAATAATTTTTTTTTAGAAAATAAATTTTTTTTTCGAAAATAAATTTTTTTTCGAAAATAAACTTTTTTTCGAAAATAATTTTTTTTTAGAAAATAAAACTTTTTTTTCCGAAAATAATTTTTTTTTCGAAAATAATTTTTTTTTTCGAAAATAATTTTTTTTTTCGAAAATAATTTTTTTTAGAAAATAAAACTTTTTTTCCGAAAATAATTTTTTTTTTCGAAAATAATTTTTTTTTCGAGAAAATAAAACTTATTTTTTCTGAATATAAATTTTTTTTTGAAACTATTTATGTTAAGGTTCACAATACATCCCTGAGAAAGGAAAAAGACAAGAATACCCTCTCTTTTTAATTTTGTTAATTTTTAACGAGAAAACATTTGCACCGTTAGTCCATGAGGGATGTATTGTGCCCCGCGCACTAACGGAGGGATGGCTGTTGTCCAAAAAGTTAACGAAGGATGTAATTCGATTTTTCGACATACCACAGGGATGATTTTTGCACTTCTCTCTTTTTTTAAATATGTATATGTTTTTTTTAAATAAATATAAAGTTTTTTTAAATATGTATAAAGTTTTTTTAAATAAATATAAAGTTTTTTTAAAATATATATAAAGTTTTTTTAAAATACACATAAAGTTTTTTTAAATATGTATAAAGTTTTTTTAAATATGTATAAAGTTTTTTTTAAATATGTATAAAGTTTTTTTTAAATATGTATAAAGTTTTTTTTTAACATGTATAAAGTTTTTTTTAAATATGTATAAAGTTTTTTTTTAATATGTATAAATTTTTGTTAATATATATAAAGTTTTATAAAAAAATATACATAAAGTTTTTTAAATATGTATAAAAGTTAATTTTAAATATATATAAAGTTTTCACTTAAGGACTCTTCCCTATGTAATTTAGGGTCGAAAAAGTCGTCCTAAGTATATCCACTTAACTTATCATTTAATTTATTAGCGGGTATTTAAATTTTTTGGAAAAGTTTCAGAAAATATGGGGGGAAATTTAGGGACGACTTCCCTATGTAATTTGGCGTCGAAGAAGTCGTCCCTAGATTTTTTAATATATTGTCCTACTTTTATCAAAAACTTTTTATAGAAAAATAATTATATTAATTTTAAATAATTTTAAATAATTAAATGTGATAGAAAAAGAAGAAAAATATATTTGCTTCACCTAGGGACGACTTAGTCGTCCTTAGGTTATCAGGGCCCCACTTTAATTTTAAACTTTTTACAGAAAAATATTTATATTAATTTTAAATATTTAAATTTGATTAAAAAAGGAGAAATATAAATTTGCTTCACCTAGGGACGACTTAGTCGTCCCTAAGTTACACTGTCCCCATAGTCTCCTTGACTTGGTTTTTCTTGTAAAACTGGTGGGCCCCTACTCAACTTAGGGTCGATTAAGTCGACTCTAGAAAAAGGGCGACTCTAAAACCATGTTTTGTTGTAGTGATATGAAAATATGAAGTCAGTTAGTTGGTTGGTCAAAATAGAAAATAAAGGGGTGGTGGCGCAGTTGGCTAGCGCGTAAGTCTCATAGCAATTATCGAGTTATGTTAAAAACAAATGCATTGATGCATGATAATTCATGCCCAGGATTAGGTATTTGAGAACTTTTCAAATGGACTGCAACTCTACGTGCTATGCATGTTTTTACAGCTTTCATAAAAGCACTGGGTTTGTTCAAAAAAAAAAGGGGTTTTATTATACATATCCTTACCCCACTAAATAGTACACAAAGGGTACAAAATATTCCTTTTGTCCCCTTCATGTTTTAGTCAGACACAGTTTTTATCAGCTTCTGTTTCGCGTTTTTTGTCTGTTTAATTTTTTTGAGTCACAAAAACTTATTATTTTTTCCGCACTTTCAGTTTCACAGTTTTATATCAAATACTAAATTATAAAAATTAAAAAAAAATAAAAAAAATAAAAATAATAAAAAAAGTAAGGGGGTATAGCTTGTAAAAATAAAGGGTCTTGATAACCTTGCCCAAAAAAATACTATACTGGAACATGGCTAGGATAAAAAAAAAGGTGCATTAATGCAATAGCCACATGAATTATTCATAATGATAAGATATTTGTGTGGTGTAGAACTTTGATGGAACCAATTAATCAAGGTGACGTGTATCGAACTGGACAGTGTAATTTCGGTCCGATCCTAGGTTCGAAGTTTTGGACCGTATCAAACCGGACAGTGTAATTTCGGTCCGATCCTTGGTTCGAAGTTTTGGACGATTTCAATCATCGGTCTTGTCCGAGTCGGTTTTGACAAAAATCTCGCCAATTATGTTTAATAGGATCGAACCGGACCGAATCATTTTAGTCCGTTCTCGGTCCGGGGTTTCGGACCAATTCGATTCTCGATCCGATATGATCTTAATCGGTCCGATCCAGTCTTACCCCGATGCTCAACCCTAGATGAAACCAATTAAATTTTTTTCTCATAAAACTATTCATCACCAATTGAATAAAAAAGAAATTGTTTGTAAAATCTCTTACAAATACATTTGGGAATACATGACGATGTTGTATGTTTGACAAATAAGTATGGTTTCTTATTTGTGATGTTTTGAAATTCGGTTCGACCGTTCATTTTGTTCGTTTTGATAAAGAAAGAAAGGGTTATATTAAATTGAGGTTTATATTTTCGAAACTTGATTATACTCGTCGGGTTTTGAGTGATCTGATCAACAGGTTCTTGAAACCTGACTGAGTTTCGATTTTTTTTTTGTTTTTTTACAAATGAATACGTAAATTATACGTATTTGCGATGTAATTTTATCTTTATACTACTTTATTTGTTGGGAAATAGTTTATATTTTCAATATATGAAAGATTTCATAATTTTTATATATAAATTTGTTTAATCATTTAAAATATACTTTTCTTTTATTGAAAACCGAGTCGAATCAACAACCCAATGATTAGATAATTCGATTGAATCGATATAAAAAACATTTTTCAGAACATTGGTTATATTTATCTAGTAAGTGAAAGATCATCTCACATTCATATAAACATAACTCGTTAAAGCGATTACATAAATATCGGATGCATGTAATTTTAGAGATAGAGATTTTTTGAATGAAAAAGGTATGACTTTAACTTGCACAATAACAAAAGCTATGAAATGTGGTTTGTTTCAAATATGATTCTTTAAGGAGGCGTTTGGTTCTTGGGTTTTTATATGGGTCCATGGGATAAAAGTTAAATTTCAATGTTTAGTTTATTTTGGTGGGACCCCAAATTGGGACTCAGTTCTAATTTTTTGCTACCTATAATTCGCGTAGAAAACATGGGATTGCAAAAGTAGTGTACATATTTTTGTGAGTGTGTGGGCTAACTATACACCTCAACCACATGATTCATATTTGAACCTCTTTTTATATTTACTAAAATCAAAATTTTACACTTTATATCAGTTAAATAATACATGATGATTAAATATATCATATAATTTAATATATCAATTTTTACAAGACCTAAACCTAACTTCAACTTTGAATTAAAATCAAAACCCTAATTCTAAACCCATTTACAAACCAAACGGGCCCTAAGTTTCTATTAAAAATAATGATAGTTGTAATAAGAAGATTCAATACATCTCAACCTGTTATATGGATTTGTAACATCTTTACGTATTAAAAAAAATTAGCACACTTTGAAGTTTAGACTGTTATCTAGTGCATCGCAGACCGAATAAATTTTGGTCGATAAGTTTCGTACTCGATCGACCGGGATGTGACGATCGAGTTGTTGGTGTGTAATCGTCTCAACCAGGGTAAGATAATCAATAGCCTAACTACATACCAATGAATGGTTACCGGATATCACTTGGAATCGTGTGATCACTTTCCAAAGTAAACTATTCGACCCTTTTGCCTAGGTATCACGAATACTTACTTGGGATAAGACCAAATGTATATTATATAATTAGGCACAAATCTATAACCTTGTTGATGTTATGTGTTTCTTGCTTTATGTGTATTTTTCATGCAAACAATACGATCCCATTTATAGGTGATCAACTCAACATGGTCAATGGAAATAATTAGGATTTAACGGTCTATTAGCTCCTCATTATATGCCCCCATAAGACCAGGAATAGTGGTTACATGACCCATTAAACATGGTCATTAAATACAGTCAAACAGTCAAAGACTGTTACATGTTTCTCATCAATACTTACATATAACTACCCGTACTTGCATAACACTAGCAGTACTTGCAAGTACCGCTAGTGTAAAACCAAGCACCTTTAGTGTAATCCTATGTACCGCTGAACATAACTTAACCACTATCTTAGCCAGGGTGTTTAGGGACCAATGGGTGTATACTCCATACCTCCAAATCCATTACCAGGTGTAAACATAACCCACAATTAAACTATATTTCCAACAAGGGGTGGTTGGTTGGGTGTAAGATCTATCTTTATTACTTTGATATTATGTTTTAACAGTTCACGTCTTTGCTTTAGAGCTAATTTTGGTCTTTATATAAGTAGTATTTCTTTTATGCCCAACACATTTTTAAAAACATCATCCCTGATAGTTGAAGTAAAAACGTTACTTTTGTAACCAACGTTTTAAAAATCTGGTTTTAATTGATTCAATCGATCTATCGGATCGCGATTCAATCATTTTAACTGGCGTTGAAACCGATTTTTCGTTTATAATCAGGTACGGTCATCCTACCTATTACCATGGTTTTAAATAGCGCGTTATAGCGCTCGCTGTAGCGAGCTATAACGTGAAGCATAACCTCCACGTTACAAAACAGACTAAGGCGTCGTCTCTAGGCGTAGCATTTTAAAAAGCGCCATAAAGCGTGATATAGCGCGTAGCGTGGCACTTTGCTTTTAATTTATTTTTTAAATTTACATGAATTGGGCTTGTTTACTAGTTTTGAGTTATTTACTAGACTTGGGCTTAATAATTTTAATATGTAAATAAATTCTTGAGTAACTACTAGCCGAATTTGTTTTAAATTTGAATTAAAGTATTGCTTCATTTTGTATCATGTAAAGAGTAGGTTATTAACTAACAAATTTAATTTCTTATCTATAACATCTTTGTAAACTTGCTATATAAATATTAATCTATATCTTATAATAAAGGAGAAGCTAAAAAGACATTTCATACCCCTTTAAAAAAAAGAAAAATATTTATCTAAATTATAGTCATGTCTAAGTTGGTAATTTAACATTTTCTAACCTATTTTTAGTAAACAAATTAATATGTGTAAAGCTTACAAAATAAGCTCCAAAAAACACGGATGAAAATTAAAAAACCGAATAATAGGAATGACATATTCTTAAAAAACCAGATAAACATTCCATCCCTTTCAAAATGATGCGACGGCAAAGCCCTAGAATCACCAAATGAATACGCCGGCCGCCATGGCATCGGTAATACTTTTTTATTTTTCTGTTTCTTTGATGATTTTTCTAGCTTGAAGACGATTCCGAAAGATTGTTACACCAAAAATTGGGGAAAACTCAAATCTGCTATAATTGGTCTATCACCAATGTTTTTAACAGGTTTCTTAATCCGAATTTTTTTTATAGATTTTATTTGTTTATGGATGTTATAATTATTTGTTAAAATTTGAATTAAACTATCATATGTTAATATTTGTTAGGAGCTAATGATCATTTTAGATGTTGAATCGACAAACAACTCAAGTGTGGAAATTATTGTTTTTTGTATGCACGCCACGTGTTTGATGAAATGTTTGAGCCACATATTTTCATATTCGATTCTTCAGGATGTTAGTCACGGAAAAGAAACATATTTTTATATTCATTCTTCATGTGTTTAATAGGTTTAATGTGTTTTTATAGAGTTATGTTATGATATAACTCCATTGTAACATGAAGGCGATTGCACAGCACTTGGTATTTGTACTGGTATTTGCAAGCTTTGAAAGAAATTCATTGGCCATAAAAGTAGCTGTCAAGCTAACGACAAAGAATCCTCAGGCATTGCAGAAACTGACGGTTAGTGAAGTGGATGTGATTCAAACTGCCCAATGATTTTGTTTTTCTAATGTTTTTTTACCACAATATTGCTACTCTATTCAGTAAGAGCGCGATAATACCTTAAGAAAGTGGGAAAATAAAGAGTATGGACTCTTGACTTACATGGAAAGAATATAAGTTGATGTCATAGGTTTCAGGTGTGCTAATTAATTACTCTAAACTTTATAGATACTCTGTACTAACCTATTTAAAAGCATTCAATTATTGATTCAACTCATTGTATGATCTTGCAGCTAATAATGATACAGTCCATTTGGCTAACGTAGTTCCAGGTGTGCTTAGAAAAGCAATAAAAGATATCAAGATCAAAGGTAGACAGCTTATCAAGATCAAAGGTAAAAAAATTTGCATGTCATATAGACTAATTGTCAATAGACTCATAATGTCGTATACACATTGATTTGATTGTTTTATGCCTGTAAACCTTTTTGCTATTTGTTTTTGTTTTGCTCAAATGTTCTCCTCGGATCTTAGTCGTGATTATCGTAAGCAAAATGTGCAATACTTGGCGTGTGATGAAACGGGCCGGGCTGCCCCAAAATGCTTTATGTCCGAAAAACTCGACTAATCAAGAATTTAATCTATACAACGGGTTAGAAATGGATTTTAAATGGGTGGGTTAGCGGGTTATTGAGTGGGTCAAAACATGTGCTTTATGAAAGTTTGGCCAGTAAATGGATTTGTTATAAAGATAATAAAAATGGTAAAAATTATTAAAAATAATATGTTTAGTTTGGCCAGTAAATGGATAGGGAAGTAGATGAAGTTTGATAGGCGTGTGGGATGGTAACCTCTAAGTTCTATGAGAACGTTTTACTGGTGATTTGATTTGAAGTTGTGAATTGTGCTTATTCATGTCCTACTGATTGAATTTAATAATTGCATAGTTTGTATTGTGATTTGTAATGATAAATGGCACAATAACTATCCATAGGAGAACTTAGATATGCTGACCTGAACCCTTTTACTCACTCGTCCTCTAATTTCTGTTGTTTATGTTTTAGGAGGAAAAGATAGACAATGAAGAGAGTACGAAACCAGGTTAAGATGAAAACATTACTAATGAAAGTAATGGGTACACTATGAAGAACGACGGTTGGCTTTCCAGTTAGCCGAAAAGCTCTCAGTTCTAGCAGAGACCAACGAGCGGGTTGTGATTGAAGGCGACAAACTACGTATACATGTATTTTTTTTCTTTGTCGTATAATTTTAAAGTGTGATGCAAGGGACGGAAGGTGGAGGAGGATAATCGAATCTTGTAAGGTAAGTTTCAAAATCACGTTTTAAGACACTCCAAATCGCACTCTACTTCCATTGAAATACCTTATGATAGTACGATAATGCATAAAGGTTTAGTATATGAAATCTTATCGGTTTATAAGATCAATTAAACATGGAACTGAGTAACTAAAATTTGATAAAATATAACATTATGTAATTGAATAGTATCATAGTCTGATAGTCATCGTTATATCTATTCATGTTCTTTTATTACATAAAAGTGCAGGTTAAAATGTTTTCATTAACCCATGCTATTTGTGTTTGTACATACGGTGTTCGATGAAATAGCATTTATGAATTTTAAGCTCGGCTCGACGAAATGGCAGTTATGAACTTTACCTTTACCTTAATTACAAATTGAGGTTTTCTTCCTTAACAACGGTACCACATTTGTTTAAGAAACAACTGTTTGATCTTGGTGCAACACGGGTGAACATAGACAGTTCGGATGTAAAAGGCTCGAAGAACACTTACTAACACTTCCATATAAACTTCATCTTCATCAAGATTATCAATGTATAAGCCTTACAAAAAAGCTAACCCACACAGCCACAAAAATAGCCACTCATAGCTTTTCTTTAATTGACACCAAGAGAAAACAGTTCTCTAGAAAGCGTTGTCCATATTTGCGAAATAGCATATTAGGAATTATTAGTAGCTGCTTGACTAGAATTGGTGACTCACTATTAAAAACAATAATTTCAATTTTTGCAAGTAGGCTGAAAGAAGACAAGTGCACACAATCTCTCAAAATGTTACCACTTTCATGTAAAAGATTACTATGAGAATTGGAGGTAGATATATGCATTAGAGATTAATAGGCGAAATATAGGTTGCTAATGTAATGGCTCAAAATGGGCAATTTTATAGTACGAGTAAATTATGCTAAGCTGGGTCGGGTTGCCAGTGCTAACAAAGGACTACTAGAACTATGCTAATGAGGTCATATAAACTTAAATTTATTGAGGTAACTTTTGAGTCCCAAACAATTAAATATATAATTAAGATGAAAGTGTGTCTATCATTCCTCTAGGCCTCTACCTAATGTCACTGGCGTTTTCCTACCCAAAGATAGATAGATACCTTAATAAACTTGTGGAGTTACATAAGAAAGTTGAAGATCCCAAGTCATTTGATGTCCAGTTTGTAGAAGTGGATTTTGTTTCTATGTTTTTGAGGTACATGTCTACGTTATAATAATTGTTTTCAATTCTGATTTGTTCTTAGTTAAGCATCTGTATCAATATCTCTGTATTAGTCTAGCATTATTTGGATATGATTTTAACCTTTTATTTCTTAATGCTTAAGTTCGTAATATTGCTAAATTATTCTCGAAAATGTTTAAGATTGTTGGATATCTCAAAATCAAGAGTTTGGTGTATCTGAATGACATGATTAGAGGCAAAGACATCAAAACAAATAAGAAAGCTATTCAAAATCGTGAACAATTTCTACAACAGCTACTAGGAATCTTCATGAGCTTCAAAAATGAGAGAATGGGAATTTCGACCAATTTACATATGAATGGCTCAATTATGGAAGCTGTCATTTCCCAACATAGAAAACACAATGCAAAGATTTCAAATTCAACTTACTTATTCATATTTTGTCAGGCTTTAAAATCCAAGTTTTGTTTACACTCTACACCATTGGTAAGTGGATTGTAACACATAAGAAAATATAACATAAATATATTTTATATATTATTTTGAACTATATCTTTTTTATCTTCATTCATGATAACTTTTAGGTATTTATATATTTCATGAAATGTCACACATATTTATAAAGCTATTATAGAGAGATCGAGAGTAGAAAGATTTTAACTTGAATAAAGAGTATTCATAAAAATTGAAAGGAGTTTATGATGTCTTCACTATGATTGTTATTCATTAAAAAATCCCAATATATAATACTATCATCTACTTAAATCACACTTTTATTGATCGACTATCTACCTTTAATCCGCCGATGTTGACGGGTCAATAAGCTATGACTACAAATTATAAACACGTATACTTGTTGAAGGAATTATGTCGCTTATAAAAAAATAAGAACATGAAAGATTACCGGTACTGTGTTTTATTATTGGGTAGATGTGGTATATTTTTTTATCAAGGTAGATGTGGTATATGATACGTAATTTTGTTCATATATGTTTTTGTTCAAATCATATAACAATACTTTTATGAAACGTATGTACACCATTAATTTTTTAACATCATTTGACGTTAGTTATCGATATCAATTATAAAACTATTTGTTTTTCTTTCTACATGTATGGGATACTTATTATACCATCAAATATTATGTGCATTTGTTGTTACATAAATTTCTTATTTTGCAATACTACTACTTTTATCCGTGACATTATATGTCGATATGTAACCGGTTCGTACGCATGAGATTACAATCAATTTCATTTTATATTTTAAATCGATTATAATAAAAGTTAATCGCTTTTCATTTGTTTACCATAAATTTTCACACACACAATTCGGCTCCTAAACTGCGCAATGATCTGTTTCTTAAGGCTCCGTGATTTTACGGGTCAATAAACTAGTTTATAGATATTTTGTCCCGCTTTATATCACGCTTCAAAAAACATCGTAGTTTCGCTATATCTTCTGTAGCTTGAAGCTTGAAGCTTGATAACATCGTTATGCTACGCTTCACGTTATTTACAATCTTGGTAATAACCAATCTTATTTTATTTTCGGTTTCCTCAAATCATATAATTTTGTATTCATTAAATAAAAATACAAAGTACATAAGAAAAAGCATAAGAAACATAAACTAAAAATAAATTACAAAATAATAAAAATGCAATAAAATTATAAATAATCTAATTTTGCTGGTGTTGTCAAAGATAGTTCACAATATTTCTCCATTAAGACTTTCTTTTACTTATCATGTAATTTTTTGATTTTTCTTCATTGCATGTTGCATCTCTTGATCCAAATATGTTGTATATTTTGCAAGGTTTAAAAAACTTGTAAAGGCTTTGCAAAGGCGTGACGCTTGACTTTCACGTCATACAATAGACCAAGATTTAAGTTTACGGCTTGAATTGGAACGATAAAACGAGATGCGTGAAAGTTTTTTTAAAATTCTATTTCGATAAAAATCGTATTTTTTATATAAAAACAAAAAAGATTATATTAAAAAATAGTTTCTTAACTTTATTGCATATTACATTTTTTGTGACTTCAATATACTTAAGGTATGATATAAATATATAAATTTATATTATATTGTGACGTTTTCATTCACGCTTTAAGAACGTTATGATTCGTCATGGCTCACAAAAACGTGAAGCTTGATTATACCACCACGTCACGTTTCACACTATTTAAAACCTTAGATATTTTGTTACATACTAGGTTTGTTACATACTTGATATTTTGTTACATACTACTACTAGATAACCTGCTCAGTTGGATGGATGCATTTGGTTATAGTCTTTATGTGGGGGAGGTCAGGGGTTCGACTCCTGTCATTCCCCATGTGAGGGTTGATATTCTCTTCGTGAGATGATTAAAACTCGGGTCGAGAGACTTGGTGCCTCGATGGCACGCAAGATACTCCGCTGCACCAAATTACCGTTAAAAAAAATAACCTGCTAAACAAAACACAATGCTACAAAACAAAATAAATTTATCAAACTTACTCTTAAGTCTTTTTCGATGTCCTACCCACAGAATAAAGTCGAGGACAAATCGTTAAAGTTGGCATTATAATATGACAGAATCACGTACTAGCTTTTATTGTAAGGTTAGGTGAAATTATTATCCACGTTCATCCATAAATAGTAATAAACGAAATTTACTAGTAATAATTCATGATGTATGTTTAATTTAGTAGGTGATGTTTAGGTGGTAAAGTCATCGACTCAAACTATTTATTGAAATCAATCAACATATAAGATTCGAGTAATTATGCATATTATATTCTGAACCTCTTATGTTATGAATTTATTTTCAAACTATGCAATCGTTAAACCATAACAAAAAGCACTAAAAAAAGACGCGTTTAATTGTTTTTTTCAGTTATGATCTATACTCATTTACTCAATGCTACATAAGAAGTTTCTCGTTTAAATAGTCGTGGATCCTTAATAAAGGTTACAAAAATCGTGAATCGCTAGTTGTTGGATCGACTATTTTATAACATGTAATCGTTTTAGGCGGGATTAATCGGCGATTAATTAGATTGACATTTTTAACAAACTTTTGGTATTTCTGGCAAGTTTTAGGTATTTCTAACGAGTTTTTATTTTAAAGTGTTTATAAACTCAATTATCGGTTAAAATTTAATTACACAGCTGTAGAAGGCAAGCGAGCAACAAGCTGCGCCGCAAGCCCTTTCTGAATAGCGAAACTAATTCTATGAAAAACCACATCTGTGGATTTAGGTGTCATAACGTTGCTATTCATAACGCGCTGAATTCTCTTTAGAAGCTCCACCGCTTCAGGTGCAAGGAAACCGAAGGTATCAAATGCAAAAGGAATAAACACGTGTTGATTTTCAATGCATGATTTTTCGTGTTTTATCACTTTGCATGAGGCGGCTTTCAAAGCAGCCTGACCCGCTGTAAAACGGCTACCCAACCCCACTAGAGGAGAAACCCCAGTCAGATCAACACACGCATGTTTTTCTCCAGCCTATCCAAAAACCAAAATATCCGCCGGTCTGAGTGTGAATCTTCCATCTAACGGGTCAGTCAAGAAGTTTTAAAATACAACTAACCATACTTATAAATAGTTACTATAAGTGAAAACACAAGTTACAATGAGTTTTCGGTATCTTCGGCAAAATTTGCTGGCATTCGGCTTGTTTGACGTCCGTTGGCATTCGTTGACCAAAATTGACCGTCATTATTCGCTTTTTCATTAATCGACAAGGTTAAAGATCTTATAACGATTAAGCGGTAATTAATTGGTATTTTAGACAATTTTTTGCAACACTGATCTTAATAATGGTTAAAGTAAAGGAGATCATGGACCTATACAAATGTCGGATGTGATACAGAGCGCACCTGATTTTAGGTCGTAAAATGTAATTATTTCCAAAAAATTACATTTCTTAGTATTTTTAATCCCTATTTGTGTTATTTTTTCATAAGTTAAGTTTAGCTTAACTAAAAAAAAAAATACTATAGTGTAATTTAACAATTAGTTAGGGTGTGTTTGTTTTTTGAAAAAACGTCTGACTGAAGTCTGAGTCTGACCGGTCAGACGCGGTCAGACGTTTTCGTTGTTTGTTTTTTCAGTCAGAGTCAGAGTTTCTAAAATATAAATTTTCAGTCAGACTCAGAGCCTGTGAGCAGATCTGAAAATACCTTAACCCTTCACCTACATCTCCGTCCACCATCACCCTTCATCCTTTTCCACCAGCTGCTGACGCCTGACCCGGTTAATAGGTATGTTCTTTTCCTTTTTACATACCAATTTGATTGATTTTGTTTTTATTAAAGTTTAATACGAATTTGATAAGGGTTATGTTTAAAAATGAATAATTTTTTATAAATTGCTTGGATGGTTTTATTATATTCTTGATTTGAGTGAATTTGAGCTGTTTGTATTTGGGGATAATTTATGAATTTGAGGTTTATGTTTAAAATGTTTTGTGTTGGTTTAAGGATTCATTAGCAGAAGACTAGCCTAGTATAATTTTGTGCTTATGTCTATTATGCTTTTAGCATATGATGTAGTAGTTGTTGATATTAATGAAAAGTAAAAATAATGAGCACGAGTCGAGTAGGTTTGGTAGGGTTAGGGACGGTAGAGAGTAGTCATGTAGAGAGAGAATCTTACGGATAGCGAGAGTGCACCTCTTGGCGATGTTATTCCATTCCTGGCTCTAGACGAAATAGATTCCAGAAA
Organism: Glebionis coronaria; assembly: GCA_025667525.1. NCBI lineage: Eukaryota > Viridiplantae > Streptophyta > Magnoliopsida > Asterales > Asteraceae > Glebionis > Glebionis coronaria. Next base: position 631,264,852 of record CM046875.1, on the reverse strand, counting down.
AGCCCTCTTGGTGGCTAATCTCCGACAAACATATCCCTGGACAACAACAGGTTTTTATCATCTTGTTTGGGTTGGTTAACCTTCAAACTCATCGCCAAGAGCTTGCTTGTGGGATCTTCCCAATCTGGTGGAGTCATGTTTGGTCCATACCAGTCGATATTCTCGACCTTCAAAAACTCGTTACTTTGGAAAAGTTCACTTCTTCTGATCTTTGAAGTAGTCAAGAATGAAATGAATTGAGCTGTTTGATCAGTAGGGAAATTTGTTTCGTCTCCCATATTTATGACAGAAACGCCCAAAGAAATGTACAAAGTAAAAAGAAATTACGGATTTGTTTAAGGCAGGCCCACTCTTTATTCCATCACAACAGTCATACAGCCATCACAACTCTTGTCTTGAAGATAATTTCTTGCATCGCTAAAATCTTTTACTGATTTTGTTTTAGGACCGACTATATAGTTTTCTCTGCATCCCGCTCTGTATTCCATCACAACAGTCGTACAGCTTCTTAAAGTCTGCTTCACATCAGCCATCTGCCTACCTTCGGCATTTCCTATTTCAAATGGTGGCTGGGTCGGTAATCTTATTGGTCATGGCTTTGGGTCACAAGCTTCCTAAATATTTAATATAGAGACAGATATGAGCTGTTTGATCTGTTTATGCAACCCAAAACAAATTCAGTGTGCTTTTACGTCTTCTGACACCACCAACATGCTGAACGACTTTTTCCTCGACATGTAGACCCTTACGTCTTCTGACACCATCAACATGCTGAACGACTTTTTCCTAAACATGTAGACCCTTATGTCTTCTGACACCATCAATTAGCTTTCGTGTTGTATTCTGTAAAACACTTGAACCATCACCAACCTCTTCTTTCTCCTCTTCTGTTTTCGGAACAAAAAACGTATCTTCCGGAAGTACTTCCCAGTGACTAAGAACAAGCCGAGCACTACAAGCCCCGGAAGTCGAACTTCTCAAGTCATCAGCAAAACCAAAGCTTTTAGCTACGGGGACATAACCATGTACCATCATGAATAATGGCGACCCTTCCTGCATCACATATGTCTTATTATTTCTTCCGTGCTATGATTGATACATTCTGGCTGCTTCTCACACATTTATATAGCAGAGACATGTCAAATCAGTTATCACTTATAACCGGCATACTAGATATCTGTATGTCTGATATCTAATTCCTGTCTTCCAGAAGCAATATGTTACTTAACTGAGCCAGTGATCGTTCAGGGGGCGATGGTAGAGGATAACCTCTAATTCATACAATATGTACCCTTGTAAGTCGGCTTTGTTAACATCGTAGTTTGGGATATTGATAGTTTCTGATACTTTTACGGGGATATCGTGACCCATTTCCAGCCAGTATTTTCTCCAAAATTTTGAGAGATCGGCTATGTCGTCAGTAGGTAAACAAGTGGGTGAAAAGGAATCTGAGTTCAGCAGAAGTTGCAGAACCACATGTTTCCTGAATGGCGACATCCCACTCCTTGTCGTCGCCAAGGAGTCCCAAAGCTTCACACGCAGCTCAGTAAGTAGGGCAGGATATCCCATTTACAGTCTACACTTCAGAAAAATCTCTGCAGCCTTTGGATGACACAATAGCAAAAATTAACATGAATCTCGAATGAAGATATAATTATTAGTAACCACAGGTAAATCACCAGGTGCTGTGCTTCAACCTCCTTCCTCACCTCCTCGTACGAAACATTCTGATCTACTGACAAACGCTGTCCACCAACAGAAACTTTTTGACTTGCGAGTCCCCAAGGTTAACAACATGTAATTCACCCTTCAATCTACCAACAAGACAACATGACCCAACCGATGCAATCTGCGGTCTAACTGGCAATTCGTGCTTAACGAACTGAAAAAATTTCTGCCTTCTTTATAACATCTTGCTCTGTAGCATACCTTATCCTAAAGTATACGGTAGCAGTTGTTTAACTTCATTTCACATTCGCAGAGGGCATTGGTGTCTAAAATTCTGCTCACTAAAGGGCATTGGTGTCCCATTGAAGGTCTGGAGAGCATTTTCTGCCCCTACACGACTCTTGAACTCAACAAAACCATATCCCTCGGGTTGTCCACTTTGCTTGTTACGGATAATTTTCACTGTGGCAACATCTCCAGTAGTAAAAAAGCAGTTAGACACATAAGTCTCATCCATCCAGTAGTAAAAAAGCAGTTAGACACATAAGTCTCATGTGGGGTGCATCTAATCTAAGGAGGAATTCTCCTAAACGTCCAAGTGTCCAACGCCTGCCAGTATTAATGTGTCTTTTTCTTTCTTTCTAATATTTGACTACTATATTTTGACCATAACTTAACTATCAAAGATTGTTCTTGAGTTAAGAGTAGAAATAGTTTTGGAATTTAGAAACCATATGCACAGTTGTGTATGCTGTTCTCTGTGGAAATATCTCTGCTGGTTCATTGTGGACCTGTGTAAGTATTACTTGTTAAGATTTATATGTGTATTTATTGGTTTTCATTGTTTTTTTATAGGAATGGGTGACACTAACCTAACTTTTACTCCCGAACAATACAAGTTTTTCCTGGAATCGTGTATCGATGAGGTCAATAGGGTAAAGGCTAAAGGTAATAGCCTACATGTTGAGTCGTGGGGGGTAGTTATCAGAAAGATCAAGGAAGAATTTGGCATAACCACCAACCAAAAACAATTGAAAAACAAATTTGATTAGTACAAAGGAAAACATCAAGCTTGGGCTTATTTAAGAGCAAAAACGGGAAATATCTACAACGAAGATACAAATAAATTCACTCTAACAAATGAACAGTGGAAAGAAGTAAGCAAGGTGAGTTCATGAATACTTTAAACGTAATACTTGCATATAATATAGTAATGACAACATAATTAATATGTACTTTGTGGATTTTGTTTAGAAATTCAAGTACGGTGGTAGTTTGAAGACTAGTCCATTGCTTTATCCTGAACTTTGTGGTATCTTATTTGGAAAGTGTACTGTAAGTGGTTCTATTCGTCGACCTATTGCTCAACGAAAGCCTTCTAATGAAACTTCGAGTGTCAACTTAGTTGAAGTTGAGGATGACGTGAACAGTTTGCTCGAAGAAGGGGGTTCTCGGGCAGCCAGTGAGCATGAAAGCATTGATGCGGGTTCTGAATCTTTCTTTGAAGGTGGTTCATCTAAAGAACCAAATGTCCCTGAAGGTAAGAAAAAGAAAAAAAGGAGAAAAGATTCGGACCTGAGTGAGTTGGAGGAAACCATGAAGAATGCAATTACTAACATTGCTGCTCAAGAAAACCAAGGTCCTACTATGGAGGAGTGTTATGCAAAGTTGAACAGCATCGGGTTGGACCCTGAAGATCCAATCTATTTGGTGGCGTCGGGTATCTTTTGTAAGTCAAAGAGTTACAGGGAGGCATGGATGTTGTTACCGTCAATACCAAATGCCTTAAAGAGATGGATTGAGATGAACGCACGTCAAATGGGTTTTTGAGATGAATGTTTCGTGTAATTGGCTATAGGACCAGAATAAGACTAGTTCAGAGTTAGTTTCATTTGGATACAGTCTTATGTTAGCTTGAATATGACTTGTTTGATTAGTTATGATGTGTTTTAAGCGTTTGATCAGTTATGACTTGTTTGATCAAGACTTGTTTGCACCTTATGAAATGAAAGACCTGTAGCTTTTTTTTTAAGTTTACCACATGTTGTTGATCAATACTTGATTAATCTGTGTATAAAATATGTAGTATATCTTTGAATTTGAATGATATCTTTGTTAATCTATGTATGATATGTATGTATGATCTTTGAATTTGTAGAAACTGAAATGATTTAGTGAGACTTCTTATTGTGTGTATTGTTTTCACAGGTCATATGGATGCGAAAACTAAACTAGCATTAATCGCTATTGTTTACTTTTATTTTAAATATTTTCGGCGAAGTGCAAGGAAACGTAAAAGGGATAATACTTCAACAATGTCCGGACATCAATATACACAGGAGCTTTTACAAGGAAATAATTTGCAATGTATGGAGTTGATAAGGATGTCTCGTGACTCGTTTGTTCGTCTATGCAATCATTTTAAAGAAAGGAATTGGTTGAAAGATAGTAAACATATATCGGTTGAGGAGAAGATGTTGATCTTTCTTATGATAATTGGTCACAATGAACGTTTTTCTGTTATGAAACGTAGGTTTCAACACTCGAAGGAAACGATTCATAATTGCTTTCACGAGGTATTAGACAAGATGCTAGTATTTGCTGACGAGGTTATAAGACCGACAACATTTAATCCAAATCCAAACATTCCAGGAAACAATAGAAGGGAGCGTCGAATGTTTAAGGTAACTACTGAATTTATTACTAACATGTCTCTTAATTTGAGAGTGTTTTATGTTCAAAAAAAATTGATATTGTTTTAATAATTTGTTGTTTGTAATTAGGGAGCTGTTGGGGCACTCGATGGAACTTTAATACATGCTTCTGTTCCGTCTCATAAACAGAATGTGTACAGAGCACGAGGCCGAGGTGATTGTTATCAAAACGTTTTAGCTATATGTGACTTCAACATGATCTTTACCTACATTATCGCTGGATGGGAAGGTACAGCACATGACGCAAGAATACTTAATGAAGCTTTAGATGATCCACTATATGAGTTTCCGATTCCCCCAACAGGTATTTAAGTTTAAAATCCGTTTATAAAAACGTAGATATGAGTATATAAAAATATTAATTTGTTTACTTTCCAGATAAATACTATCTTTGTGATGCTGCCTATAAGCACACACGCGGGTTTATGGCTCCATATCGCACCGTTAGGTATTGGTTGGGAGACTTTCGTCGTAAAAGTGCAATGACGAGTAAAGAAAAAATCAATCACGCTCATGCAAAACTTCGAAACGTAGTCGAACGTGCATTTGGTGTCTTAAAAGCACGTTTTCCAATATTGAAGAGAATGCCTAAATTTCCTTTGGTTAAACAAAGAGATAATACTATTGCATGTTTTGCTATTCATAATTTTATAAGGAAGGAGGGTTTAAGCGATGACTTTTTTGCTCAATACGATGAAGGTGGTATACATGTTAATGTTAATGTACGTGATGATAACGATGATGATGTTGAAGTTGAACAACCTAATGGGAGCGAAGCCGATCAACAATACATGATTAACTTACGAAATGAAATAGCGGCACAAATAATGCAATCAAGGATTTAAATTATTTTGTTTTGGATAAGTTACTTGAATGATCTTCACTATGTTAAGTTTATGTATTATTTTAAGACAATTCATGTAATAGTTTTTACTATGTTAAAATTTAGAATATGTAATGAGATCATTAACTTAAGCGTTTATTATTGGGCTAGGTACGTGATAAAAATGTTTTGTTGCATGCTTACACAAGCTACGTATTCATTGTATTATAATTGTTGAATATATACCCTAAAAAATGAACCATTCAGACAATTATAAAAAAACAAACAACATTTTTTTAGTCAGAGTCAGACATTACAACCATCTCTTACCAGTAAGAGGTGGTAGTCAGATTCAGACTTAAAACATCTTATTGAAACAAACACCACCTTAGTAATTTTGTGCTAACATCTTTCTTCTGAAAATCTTATATTGGCTTATATGTGCAACAAATTTGTGTTGTATATTGTGAAATAGTGTTTTTATTAAAAAAAGTTATTTTATAAAATACCTAATAGATATAGGTTGCAAATTTTATCTATTTTAATAAATATGGGCACTTTTTAGCACTTTTCAAAAAGTATGGGACACTTTTTTCCCGTTCATTATTATAAATGGGCTAAATGAGCGTACATGCAAGAAATTAAATAAGCTTAATGGGCACACATGTAAAATACCAATTAGGTTACCCGGCGGATCTTTTATAATTTAATTTTTATACCCGGCTTTCAAACAAGTATTTTTATTTTTTATTTCTACTTTTTTTTTTTTGCGTTTTATCTTGCGCTCGTTTAACCCACCCGTTTGACCTACTCGTTTAGCCCGACATTCATTTAACCCGTTGCCCGTTTAACCCGCCGCATGCTCGGCCGTTTTGGCACCTCTACTCATACATATAGAAATGGAGATGGGATTGGGTTGGGCCATGAGTGTGGTCACGGGTCAACCGCCTATGGTTAGAGTTAGTTGGGTAGCTATGTGGGCTATTGGCTGCGGTGGTCTGCTTTTCCTCCAATCCTTTTCTGTACGCTAATAAACTATCAATAAATGCAATCAAGAGTCGATAAATATTTCGTTGAAAAAAATGTAACTTGTCATTGAGTTTTGTTAAATCAAATACTACTAATAAACGGAAACAAAATCGGATTTGAAATCAACGCAAAAATGTTTAAAACTAAATAGATTTAGGTCAGATTTGAGTTTAACCCATTTACTCCCTCCATCCTAAAATTATATTCCATGTTTCCTTTTCGGGTTGTCCTAAATTAATTGTTCACTTCTAAAACTTCTAAAATTAGGTATGAATTTTTAGATCATGATTACTAGATTACCCATAATTGAAATCATAATTACAAACTTTAAAAAGATTTTAATTTAATTTGTTAAAGGTAAAACTGTCTTTCTGTAGAAAGTAAGAGAGAGAAAGCTGAAAATATGATACTTTTCTAAAACTGTGTGTTTTTTGTCGGAGGACAATAATTTTGGGACGGATGTAGTATTAAATAGCATAAGTTCGAGTTAAGCTTAAACGAGTCAACCAGCTAACCGATTTAAGTTTTTTATATTAAAAGTTGTTTATATTTTATTACATGGGTTAAATGAGACTAACGAGTCGATCCACAAACTCGTTTAACATATTCAAGTCGTGCAATGTGTCAAAATCTTGTATATTAAGGGGGTGTTTGGTTAAGCTTATGAGTGGAGCTAGGCTTATATTATATAAGCCATTTATGGCTTATATATCATAAGCTTATAAGCCTATGATAAGTGTTTGGTTAGGCTTATTAAAATTAATAAAGTAAAATGACAAAAAAACATATGAATATTAAATTATGTAGTTATTAAATAAGGGTATAAAAGTCTTTTTATATGTAATAGTTATATAAGCTCACCCTTTGTTATAAAAGCCTCAAATGTTTGACTTACCAAAACCCTTTTATATAAGCTTATAAGCCTACTTATATAAGCTTAACCAAACACTTGATTTCGACTTTTAAGCTTATATAAGCTAATAAGCTTATAAGCCCACTATATAAGCTAAAACAAACACCCCCTAAACGGGTTAACCCAAAACCCGTTTAACATATTCAACCATACAACTTATCTAACTCGTCAACTTAAGTACATATACGAGTTAAATGAATCTTATGTCTAAAATTGACATAACTAACTTGATTTTATAAGTAAGGGATGTTTGGTTTAATTTATATAATGTAAACTCATTTCGATTTTTATAAAATAAACTCTAATTTTGTGATTTATTTAAAGACTTATAAACTTATATAAGTTTGTTATATCATACTGTATAAACTTATAACCCAAAGTCTCCAAATAAGTTACAAAACTAAGCTTCTTTAATATAAACTAAAATAAACTTACACTATATAAACTAAAACTTTTTTAATCAAGTTCGAATCAAAATTTACCTACCTGTTAACTCAAACCCAACCAAAAATTAGGGATGAGCATTTGGACCCGAATCCTGAAATCAAACCGGAACCGTACCGATTCCCGATACCTGAATCTTGTTCGATACGGTACCAGTACCAGGAAATAAGGTGAAAAAAAATTCGGTACCACTAATTCGGTACCGATTCGGTACGATACCGATACCGTGCTCATCCCTACCCAAAACAATATATACATTAACAGCTATTTCTTACACGTGTTTTAGACCATATTCAGACAAGAACGTGTATGTTGGAAAGTCTCAAAAACAAATTACGAAGAGAATATCAAAAAACGTAGAGATTAATTCAAAAGTGAAAATGATTACGATTCACGAGTTGTTATTCACGAGGTTCCCCGAAAACCACGAAACCTTTCTTTTAGGTCCAACCCTACCACGTCCAATTATATCAAAGATACCATTAAACGGCTTCCAATGTCTAATTTTGATTTCGTTAATTTCCAATGTCTAATTTTGGTACTTTTAAAACGGCATTCATGTACTTGAGAAGAATTCAAAACAATAGTTTGAAGATTATTTTTCAACTAATATAAGGCACAATCCCGAGCCAAACCGAATCAAAAACCGATTTTAGGAAAAATGTAAACCGAACAAAACCAAACCGAACCGAGAAAATCGAACCAAATATATATTTTAAGCGTATTTATGTCGGTTTTAACCCGAAACCAAACCGAGCAAAATCGAAATAAATATGTAAAACCGAAAACCCAACCGAAAATTATCGGTCCTGTTCTGCTTGACTTGGTTTATCGATCCGGTTCGATTTTCGGTTAGATTTACTCAGCCTAATATAATATTCTTTCTTGAAACAACAAATTTACGTATCAACACTTAGGGTCCGTTTGGTTGCTGTGTTTTAGAGCTCAAACATGACTTTGGGACTAAATATGATTGTTTGGTTATTTTTTCAAAGAATTTTTTGGGGCTTAGTCCTTTCGACACACACTGTTTGTATTCTCAAGTAAATTATGGGTTTACCAGTTTTTATGGTCCCACTGTCATATCTCTCCCTATCTCATTTATAGTTATTAGTTTTATATAATAAAAAATGTATATTTTAATCTTTCACAAACAAATAAAAATAATATTTTCAATTAAATATATTTTTTTCTCTTACCTAATCTAACCAAAACTCAAATTTTAAATTAATGTAAAACCCTAACTTTAACCAATCCTAAACCTCCCACTTTATAAACCTATATCTAAAGTAAAACCCGTCTTCAAACCAAACGGACCCTTAACTCTTCATAAGGCTAAAGAGTGCGGTTCACTTTGACTAATTGTTACTTTAATGTTACATCAAAAATTTTCTTTCCACCTATACAACTCTCACTTTCACTTAATCGTAGTGATACATACTCAAACTTACCGTTTCATATTTATTGCTTCCTCCGTCCTATAATTATAGTCCACTAACAAAAAATGCGCAGTTTAATAATCCCCCTATTAATTGTGAGGGATGTAGGCTTGTGATTTTTAATCCCCCTATTATTCCTATGATCTAATTAGTTACCGGAGATTCGGTTTTGATCTTTGTTGATTTATACACATTTTTGCAATTGTTCTTCTAATTTTCAGATTGGGTTTTTCTTTGTCTTTTTGTTTCCTGATTTTAGATCTCTCTCCAATCCAGTTTTGTTTTACTGCATTTGAGTTCCCTTCAATCCAAATCACCAGATCTTCACCAAAAAGACTCACCTTCTTACGAGGACCAGACCCTGAAGGTCTCTCATTCCGTTTATGTGACTAATTTCCCGAATCATTATACGGCGCGTGATCTATGGAAAACTTGCAGCACATATGGCACGGTTGTGGATGTATTCATTCCATTTAAAAGGTCCAAAGCTGGCAAGAGATTTGCATTTGTTCGGTTTATAAAGGTTTTCAATCTCTCTCGCCTTGTAGAGAATATTTGTACCTTATGGATTGGGAGCTTTCACCTCTTTGCTTCTCAGGTAAGATTCGATCGTCCTCCTAAAAAGGTTTCAAAACCTTATTTTGCACCTAAGCCGTTCACTCAGGCAACGACCTCTTCTCAACCGGCTCAGCAACAGAAGCAATATGTTACTTAACTGAGCCAGTGATCGTTCAGGGGGCGATGGTAGAGGATAACCTCTAATTCATACAATATGTACCCTTGTAAGTCGGCTTTGTTAACATCGTAGTTTGGGATATTGATAGTTTCTGATACTTTTACGGGGATATCGTGACCCATTTCCAGCCAGTATTTTCTCCAAAATTTTGAGAGATCGGCTATGTCGTCAGTAGGTAAACAAGTGGGTGAAAAGGAATCTGAGTTCAGCAGAAGTTGCAGAACCACATGTTTCCTGAATGGCGACATCCCACTCCTTGTCTTCGCCAAGGAGTCCCAAAGCTTCACACGCAGCTCAGTAAGTAGGGCAGGATATCCCATTTACAGTCTGCACTTCTGAAAAATCTCTGCAGCCTTTGGATGACACAATAGCAAAAATTAACATGAATCTCGAATGAAGATATAATTATTAGTAACCACAGGTAAATCACCAGGTGCTGTGCTTCAACCTCCTTCCTCACCTCCTCGTACGAAACATTCTGATCTACTGACAAACGCTGTCCACCAACAGAAACTTTTTGACTTGCGAGTCCCCAAGGTTAACAACATGTAATTCACCCTTCAATCTACCAACAAGACAACATGACCCAACCGATGCAATCTGCGGTCTAACTGGCAATTCGTGCTTAACGAACTGAAAAAATTTCTGCCTTCTTTATAACATCTTGCTCTCTAGCATACCTTATCCTAAAGTATACGGTAGCAGTTGTTTAACTTCATTTCACATTCGCAGAGGGCATTGGTGTCTAAAATTCTGCTCACTAAAGGGCATTGGTGTCCCATTGAAGGTCTGGAGAGCATTTTCTGCCCCTACACGACTCTTGAACTTAACAAAACCATATCCCTCGGGTTGTCCACTTTGCTTGTTACGGATAATTTTCACTGTGGCAACATCTCCAGTAGTAAAAAAGCAGTTAGACACATAAGTCTCATCCATCCAGTAGTAAAAAAGCAGTTAGACACATAAGTCTCATGTGGGGTGCATCTAATCTAAGGAGGAATTCTCCTAAACGTCCAAGTGTCCAACGCCTGCCAGTATTAATGTGTCTTTTTCTTTCTTTCTAATATTTGACTACTATATTTTGACCATAACTTAACTATCAAAGATTGTTCTTGAGTTAAGAGTAGAAATAGTTTTGGAATTTAGAAACCATATGCACAGTTGTGTATGCTGTTCTCTGTGGAAATATCTCTGCTGGTTCATTATGGACCTGTGTAAGTATTACTTGTTAAGATTTATATGTGTATTTATTGGTTTTCATTGTTTTTTTATAGGAATGGGTGACACTAACCTAACTTTTACTCCCGAACAATACAAGTTTTTCCTGGAATCGTGTATCGATGAGGTCAATAGGGTAAAGGCTAAAGGTAATAGCCTACATGTTGAGTCGTGGGGGGTAGTTATCAGAAAGCTCAAGGAAGAATTTGGCATAACCACCAACCAAAAACAATTGAAAAACAAATTTGATTAGTACAAAGGAAAACATCAAGCTTGGGCTTATTTAAGAGCAAAAACGGGAAATATCTACAACGAAGATACAAATAAATTCACTCTAACAAATGAACAGTGGAAAGAAGTAAGCAAGGTGAGTTCATGAATACTTTAAACGTAATACTTGCATATAATATAGTAATGACAACATAATTAATATGTACTTTGTGGATTTTGTTTAGAAATTCAAGTACGGTGGTAGTTTGAAGACTAGTCCATTGCTTTATCCTGAACTTTGTGGTATCTTATTTGGAAAGTGTACTGCAAGTGGTTCTATTCGTCGACCTATTGCTCAACGAAAGCCTTCTAATGAAACTTCGAGTGTCAACTTAGTTGAAGTTGAGGATGACGTGAACAGTTTGCTCGAAGAAGGGGGTTCTCGGGCAGCCAGTGAGCATGAAAGCATTGATGCGGGTTCTGAATCTTTCTTTGAAGGTGGTTCATCTAAAGAACCAAATGTCCCTGAAGGTAAGAAAAAGAAAAAAAGGAGAAAAGATTCGGACCTGAGTGAGTTGGAGGAAACCATGAAGAATGCAATTACTAACATTGCTGCTCAAGAAAACCAAGGTCCTACTATGGAGGAGTGTTATGCAAAGTTGAACAGCATCGGGTTGGACCCTGAAGATCCAATCTATTTGGTGGCGTCGGGTATCTTTTGTAAGTCAAAGAGTTACAGGGAGGCATGGATGTTGTTACCGTCAATACCAAATGCCTTAAAGAGATGGATTGAGATGAACGCACGTCAAATGGGTTTTTGAGATGAATGTTTCGTGTAATTGGCTATAGGACCAGAATAAGACTAGTTCAGACGTGTTAGTTTCATTTGGATACAGTCTTATGTTAGCTTGAATATGACTTGTTTGATTAGTTATGATGTGTTTTAAGCGTTTGATCAGTTATGACTTGTTTGATCAAGACTTGTTTGCACCTTATGAAATGAAAGACCTGTAGCTTTTTTTTTAAGTTTACCACATGTTGTTGATCAATACTTGATTAATCTGTGTATAAAATATGTAGTATATCTTTGAATTTGAATGATATCTTTGTTAATCTATGTATGATATGTATGTATGATCTTTGAATTTGTAGAAACTGAAATGATTTAGTGAGACTTCTTATTGTGTGTATTGTTTTCACAGGTCATATGGATGCGAAAACTAAACTAGCATTAATCGCTATTGTTTACTTTTATTTTAAATATTTTCGGCGAAGTGCAAGGAAACGTAAAAGGGATAATACTTCAACAATGTCCGGACATCAATATACACAGGAGCTTTTACAAGGAAATAATTTGCAATGTATGGAGTTGATAAGGATGTCTCGTGACTCGTTTGTTCGTCTATGCAATCATTTTAAAGAAAGGAATTGGTTGAAAGATAGTAAACATATATCGGTTGAGGAGAAGATGTTGATCTTTCTTATGATAATTGGTCACAATGAACGTTTTTCTGTTATGAAACGTAGGTTTCAACACTCGAAGGAAACGATTCATAATTGCTTTCACGAGGTATTAGACAAGATGCTAGTATTTGCTGACGAGGTTATAAGACCGACAACATTTAATCCAAATCCAAACATTCCAGGAAACAATAGAAGGGAGCGTCGAATGTTTAAGGTAACTACTGAATTTATTACTAACATGTCTCTTAATTTGAGAGTGTTTTATGTTCAAAAAAAATTGATATTGTTTTAATAATTTGTTGTTTGTAATTAGGGAGCTGTTGGGGTACTCGATGGAACTTTAATACATGCTTCTGTTCCGTCTCATAAACAGAATGTGTACAGAGCACGAGGCCGAGGTGATTGTTATCAAAACGTTTTAGCTATATGTGACTTCAACATGATCTTTACCTACATTGTCGCTGGATGGGAAGGTACAACACATGACGCAAGAATACTTAATGAAGCTTTAGATGATCCACTATATGAGTTTCCGATTCCCCCAACAGGTATTTAAGTTTAAAATCCGTTTATAAAAACGTAGATATGAGTATATAAAAATATTAATTTGTTTACTTTCCAGATAAATACTATCTTTGTGATGCTGCCTATAAGCACACACGCGGGTTTATGGCTCCATATCGCACCGTTAGGTATTGGTTGGGAGACTTTCGTCGTAAAAGTGCAATGACGAGTAAAGAAAAATTCAATCACGCTCATGCAAAACTTCGAAACGTAGTCGAACGTGCATTTGGTGTCTTAAAAGCACGTTTTCCAATATTGAAGAGAATGCCTAAATTTCCTTTGGTTAAACAAAGAGATAATACTATTGCATGTTTTGCTATTCATAATTTTATAAGGAAGGAGGGTTTAAGCGATGACTTTTTTGCTCAATACGATGAAGGTGGTATACATGTTAATGTTAATGTACGTGATGATAACGATGATGATGTTGAAGTTGAACAACCTAATGGGAGCGAAGCCGATCAACAATACATGATTAACTTACGAAATGAAATAGCGGCACAAATAATGCAATCAAGGATTTAAATTATTTTGTTTTGGATAAGTTACTTGAATGATCTTCACTATGTTAAGTTTATGTATTATTTTAAGACAATTCATGTAATAGTTTTTACTATGTTAAAATTTAGAATATGTAATGAGATCATTAACTTAAGCGTTTATTATTGGGCTAGGTACGTGATAAAAATGTTTTGTTGCATGCTTACACAAGCTACGTATTCATTGTATTATAATTGTTGAATATATACCCTAAAAAATGAACCATTCAGACAATTATAAAAAAACAAACAACATTTTTTCAGTCAGAGTCAGACATTACAACCATCTCTTACCAGTAAGAGGTGGTAGTCAGATTCAGACTTAAAACATCTTATTGAAACAAACACCACCTTAGTAATTTTGTGCTAACATCTTTCTTCTGAAAATCTTATATTGGCTTATATGTGCAACAAATTTGTGTTGTATATTGTGAAATAGTGTTTTTATTAAAAAAAGTTATTTTATAAAATACCTAATAGATATAGGTTGCAAATTTTATCTATTTTAATAAATATGGGCACTTTTTAGCACTTTTCAAAAAGTATGGGACACTTTTTTCCCGTTCATTATTATAAATGGGCTAAATGAGCGTACATGCAAGAAATTAAATAAGCTTAATGGGCACACATGTAAAATACCAATTAGGTTACCCGGCGGATCTTTTATAATTTAATTTTTATACCCGGCTTTCAAACAAGTATTTTTATTTTTTATTTCTACTTTTTTTTTTTTGCGTTTTATCTTGCGCTCGTTTAACCCACCCGTTTGACCTACTCGTTTAGCCCGACATTCATTTAACCCGTTGCCCGTTTAACCCGCCGCATGCTCGGCCGTTTTGGCACCTCTACTCATACATATAGAAATGGAGATGGGATTGGGTTGGGCCATGAGTGTGGTCACGGGTCAACCGCCTATGGTTAGAGTTAGTTGGGTAGCTATGTGGGCTATTGGCTGCGGTGGTCTGCTTTTCCTCCAATCCTTTTCTGTACGCTAATAAACTATCAATAAATGCAATCAAGAGTCGATAAATATTTCGTTGAAAAAAATGTAACTTGTCATTGAGTTTTGTTAAATCAAATACTACTAATAAACGGAAACAAAATCGGATTTGAAATCAACGCAAAAATGTTTAAAACTAAATAGATTTAGGTCAGATTTGAGTTTAACCCATTTACTCCCTCCATCCTAAAATTATATTCCATGTTTCCTTTTCGGGTTGTCCTAAATTAATTGTTCACTTCTAAAACTTCTAAAATTAGGTATGAATTTTTAGATCATGATTACTAGATTACCCATAATTGAAATCATAATTACAAACTTTAAAAAGATTTTAATTTAATTTGTTAAAGGTAAAACTGTCTTTCTGTAGAAAGTAAGAGAGAGAAAGCTGAAAATATGATACTTTTCTAAAACTGTGTGTTTTTTGTCGGAGGACAATAATTTTGGGACGGATGTAGTATTAAATAGCATAAGTTCGAGTTAAGCTTAAACGAGTCAACCAGCTAACCGATTTAAGTTTTTTATATTAAAAGTTGTTTATATTTTATTACATGGGTTAAATGAGACTAACGAGTCGATCCACAAACTCGTTTAACATATTCAAGTCGTGTAATGTGTCAAAATCTTGTATATTAAGGGGGTGTTTGGTTAAGCTTATGAGTGGAGCTAGGCTTATATTATATAAGCCATTTATGGCTTATATATCATAAGCTTATAAGCCTATGATAAGTGTTTGGTTAGGCTTATTAAAATTAATAAAGTAAAATGACAAAAAAACATATGAATATTAAATTATGTAGTTATTAAATAAGGGTATAAAAGTCTTTTTATATGTAATAGTTATATAAGCTCACCCTTTGTTATAAAAGCCTCAAATGTTTGACTTACCAAAACCCTTTTATATAAGCTTATAAGCCTACTTATATAAGCTTAACCAAACACTTGATTTCGACTTTTAAGCTTATATAAGCTAATAAGCTTATAAGCCCACTATATAAGCTAAAACAAACACCCCCTAAACGGGTTAACCCAAAACCCGTTTAACATATTCAACCATACAACTTATCTAACTCGTCAACTTAAGTACATATACGAGTTAAATGAATCTTATGTCTAAAATTGACATAACTAACTTGATTTTATAAGTAAGGGATGTTTGGTTTAATTTATATAATGTAAACTCATTTCGATTTTTATAAAATAAACTCTAATTTTGTGATTTATTTAAAGACTTATAAACTTATATAAGTTTGTTATATCATACTGTATAAACTTATAACCCAAAGTCTCCAAATAAGTTACAAAACTAAGCTTCTTTAATATAAACTAAAATAAACTTACACTATATAAACTAAAACTTTTTTAATCAAGTTCGAATCAAAATTTACCTACCTGTTAACTCAAACCCAACCAAAAATTAGGGATGAGCATTTGGACCCGAATCCTGAAATCAAACCGGAACCGTACCGATTCCCGATACCTGAATCTTGTTCGATACGGTACCAGTACCAGGAAATAAGGTGAAAAAAAATTCGGTACCACTAATTCGGTACCGATTCGGTACGATACCGATACCGTGCTCATCCCTACCCAAAACAATATATACATTAACAGCTATTTCTTACACGTGTTTTAGACCATATTCAGACAAGAACGTGTATGTTGGAAAGTCTCAAAAACAAATTACGAAGAGAATATCAAAAAACGTAGAGATTAATTCAAAAGTGAAAATGATTACGATTCACGAGTTGTTATTCACGAGGTTCCCCGAAAACCACGAAACCTTTCTTTTAGGTCCAACCCTACCACGTCCAATTATATCAAAGATACCATTAAACGGCTTCCAATGTCTAATTTTGATTTCGTTAATTTCCAATGTCTAATTTTGGTACTTTTAAAACGGCATTCATGTACTTGAGAAGAATTCAAAACAATAGTTTGAAGATTATTTTTCAACTAATATAAGGCACAATCCCGAGCCAAACCGAATCAAAAACCGATTTTAGGAAAAATGTAAACCGAACAAAACCAAACCGAACCGAGAAAATCGAACCAAATATATATTTTAAGCGTATTTATGTCGGTTTTAACCCGAAACCAAACCGAGCAAAATCGAAATAAATATGTAAAACCGAAAACCCAACCGAAAATTATCGGTCCTGTTCTGCTTGACTTGGTTTATCGATCCGGTTCGATTTTCGGTTAGATTTACTCAGCCTAATATAATATTCTTTCTTGAAACAACAAATTTACGTATCAACACTTAGGGTCCGTTTGGTTGCTGTGTTTTAGAGCTCAAACATGACTTTGGGACTAAATATGATTGTTTGGTTATTTTTTCAAAGAATTTTTTGGGGCTTAGTCCTTTCGACACACACTGTTTGTATTCTCAAGTAAATTATGGGTTTACCAGTTTTTATGGTCCCACTGTCATATCTCTCCCTATCTCATTTATAGTTATTAGTTTTATATAATAAAAAATGTATATTTTAATCTTTCACAAACAAATAAAAATAATATTTTCAATTAAATATATTTTTTTCTCTTACCTAATCTAACCAAAACTCAAATTTTAAATTAATGCAAAACCCTAACTTTAACCAATCCTAAACCTCCCACTTTATAAACCTATATCTAAAGTAAAACCCGTCTTCAAACCAAACGGACCCTTAACTCTTCATAAGGCTAAAGAGTGCGGTTCACTTTGACTAATTGTTACTTTAATGTTACATCAAAAATTTTCTTTCCACCTATACAACTCTCACTTTCACTTAATCGTAGTGATACATACTCAAACTTACCGTTTCATATTTATTGCTTCCTCCGTCCTATAATTATAGTCCACTAACAAAAAATGCGCAGTTTAATAATCCCCCTATTAATTGTGAGGGATGTAGGCTTGTGATTTTTAATCCCCCTATTATTCCTATGATCTAATTAGTTACCGGAGATTCGGTTTTGATCTTTGTTGATTTATACACATTTTTGCAATTGTTCTTCTAATTTTCAGATTGGGTTTTTCTTTGTCTTTTTGTTTCCTGATTTTAGATCTCTCTCCAATCCAGTTTTGTTTTACTGCATTTGAGTTCCCTTCAATCCAAATCACCAGATCTTCACCAAAAAGACTCACCTTCTTACGAGGACCAGACCCTGAAGGTCTCTCATTCCGTTTATGTGACTAATTTCCCGAATCATTATACGGCGCGTGATCTATGGAAAACTTGCAGCACATATGGCACGGTTGTGGATGTATTCATTCCATTTAAAAGGTCCAAAGCTGGCAAGAGATTTGCATTTGTTCGGTTTATAAAGGTTTTCAATCTCTCTCGCCTTGTAGAGAATATTTGTACCTTATGGATTGGGAGCTTTCACCTCTTTGCTTCTCAGGTAAGATTCGATCGTCCTCCTAAAAAGGTTTCAAAACCTTATTTTGCACCTAAGCCGTTCACTCAGGCAACGACCTCTTCTCAACCGGCTCAGCAACAGGGATCTTATGCTAATGCAGTTTCCAATAAGTTGGGTTCTGTTATTTCATCCCTTCCAGCCCTAGTATTGGATGATTCATGTTTAGTCAATCGGGATTTTTCCAAACACTTGATGGGGAAAGTTAAACAACCTTCATCGATTCCTAACCTTTTCTCAATTATGAAGGAGGAAGGTTTTACAGATGTCAAGTTATCATATTTAGGAGGCTGGTGGGTATTGATTGAATGTGGTAACGAGATTGAGAAGGACAACATGCTACATCACACGGGTGTTAAATCGTGGTTTGAGGAGATCATGATCGCGTCTTCTGATTTTGTAACTGATGAACGAATAGTATAGATCGACATTGAAGGTATCCCTCATGTTGCTTGGACTAAGGTAACATTCTCAAAAATTTGTAACAAATGGGGTACAGTAGTGGATATTGAAGATAGTAATGGTCATTCATTTGGACGCAAGCGTTTGTGTATCTCTACTAAGCATCCAGTATCGATCTTGGAGTCATTTAAGATTATAGTAAAAGGCAAAGTGTACTTGGTCCGTGTTAAGGAACTTTTTACATGGAACCCATCCTTCTTGGAGTGTACTGATAATGAAGGATTCTCAGATGAAGAATCTTCTAGTCAACACGCCACCAACGGAGATGACGCTACTGTACGAACAAAGAAAAGTTGGAAGATGATGCTAGCAGCGATGATGAAGGCATTCCAGAAACAGTGTTTGGATCGACATCTATGGGTCAGAACTTGGATAATTCTGCCAATATAGGTAACGATGATTGTGTAGACGAACAATTGGAGAAGAGTAGTAACAAAACCTACAACGAGTTCTTCCATCCCACACCCACCCAGATACATGCCAGAGCAAGCAGTAATGCAGGATGAGATTGTTCATATAAATGCTAGCGAAAGCCATGTCGAACCTCTAGTACAACTTATTAGCTCACCAGTTCCAGAGAAGTCAAAAACGAAACCTTTAACATCAGACACCTCTTCCAAACCACTCAGCAGTCAGGGGGAATCTCGGCCACGTAAGAAAGGAGGTTCGGTGTTAGATGTAATTGAAGGTCTTATCCAACTAGGTAATGCTATGGGATACTCTATGGACGGATGTACGAAGGATCTTGAGGCAATTATAGGTGACCATGGAGCTGGGAACGTTATTAGATGAATGCCTTATCCATTAATATTCAGGGTCTTGGTCATAAGACCAAAAAGGAGTGGGTAAAGGCGATGTCAAATTCATTTAAACTTAATTTTCTGGCGATTCAAGAAACTAAGATGTCTTCGATTTCTCATATGGTGGTTAGATCTCTTTGGGGTAATTCAAACTTTGATTTTGTTAGTAGTGATTCTCTTGGAGCGTCGGGTGGTATTTTATGTATATGGGAAGCATCTATATTTAAGAAAGACAACATCACTGTTTCGGATAATTTTATAGCTATCTTTGGTACATGGTTAACGAATAATGCTAAGATTCTCTTTATAGTCGTCTATGCCCCTCAGCAGCCTTCTCAGAAGAAGATGCTTTGGGATTACATTTCGACCATTTTAGGTAGATGGAATGGTGAATTCATTATTATGGGGGATTTTAATGAGGTTCGGTTCTCTTATGAACGAAGGGGATCATGTTTCAATCCTTATAGTGCGAAACAATTCGACAAGTTCATCATTGATGCTGGTTTGGTGGACATTCCTTTGAAAGGTTATTCATTTACTTGGTCTCTTTCTACGGCTGCTAAAATGAATAAGCTGGATAGGTTCCTTATATCCGATGGTATGTTCTCTTTATTTCCGTCTTTATCAGCCATTTGCTTAGATCGTCACCTATCTGACCATCGTCATATCCTCCTTCGAGAAGTTCATGTTGATTTTGGGCCCATTCCATTCAGACTCTATCAGTCTTGGTTCGATTATGTTGGGTTTGATGAAATGATAAAAACAACATGGTCCTCTTTCACTCATGCGGATAGTAATGCTATGATTAGATTTAGGAAAAAATTACATGATCTCAAAGTCATTATCCGTGGTTGGGTTCGGAATAGAAAAAACGAGGTTACTCATTGATAGGTGTGTAAACACCCATCCTTTTACCACTTAATTCGGGCTAAAACAAGACCAAAACACGTATTTAATATCATTTGTTTGGAATTATGCGTGGTTTTTGTGTTTATTGTGTTTTCAGAGCCAACCGGATGAATATTGAAGAAAACATGGGATTGCACGGGTTTTACTGAAGAAAAAGACTCAAGATAAAGTCTATTGTCCAAGAGATGCAAAAGATTTGAAGTCACTGGGCCTATTCGAAGATTTATCGAAGAAAAGGACCAAAGATGGAAGATTTATATAAGTCGAAGAAACTCAAGTCTATTAAATGAAGAAATTAAAAGACGAGTTGAATTTAATCGACGACAAATCCCGAATGAGAATCGAAAACGGAAACTTTTCTGAAAAGACGAAAAGACACGAAGAACGGGAGAAAGCCCACTCACCAACCAAAGGAAACACCTATAAATAGGCCATCCCACACACATTTAGAAGGGGAGTCTGGAGTTTTTCTCCTCCCCTTTTTTCTCTTTTCTTGTTCGTTCCATCACAATCACCACTAGGGTGATTGTTGATTTTAATCTTTGTTATTCCAATCTTATTGTTTTAATCCTTGTTTAATCTTGTCAAAACATTAATCATTCAATTCAAAGTTTTGTTTAATCTTTCCATTTAATCTTGTTCATCTTCAGCTTTATCTTCAAGTTCTTAAGTTTTATTTTTCTTGATTTGATCTTCAAAAGTTGTTTGGATTTGTGTTTTTATTAGTGGGATTCGTTGCTTATGATGTCTAAATGATTTGTGTTTAATTTGGTAAATTCTTTTTAAGTATTTGATTTGATTTTGATTTAAACCCTTGTTCCGTGTTCTTCGCTTTTCTGCTACTGTAACTGGGTTTCAGAACTTCCGAATCAAGACAAAAAGTTCCGAATAAAGTAGTCATTCGGAAGGTTCCGAATCAGTCCTTAAGTTCCGCATAAGTCTTTAAGTTCCGCATCAAGTCACCTTCATTCGGAAGTCTCAAACTTCCGAATCAAGAAGAAGTTCCGAATCAACCCTTTCATTCGGAAAGTTCCGAACCAAGCCTTGAGTTCCGAATCAGTGACTTCCGAACCAGTTCTTCATTCGGAAGTTTCAAAACTTCCGAATCAGCAACCTTCATTCGGAAGGTTCCGAATGAGCATGTTCCGAATGAGTATGTTCCGAATGAGTATGTTCCGAATGAATGAATAGTTACTTCCGAGTCAGTAAGTTCCGCATGAGCAAGTTCTGAATCAAGTATTTCCTTTAGTTTACTGTTTTTCTACCTTATTGTTTCTTTATGTTTGATTGTTTAAATTTCAATTTTAATTTTTAATCTTGATTTTAATCTTAAGTTTAATACAAGTTTTTAGTAATCACCATTAAATTAATTGTCTTTGGTTTAAATTTTCATTTCCACTTTTTATTAGATTAGAAAACCAAAACCCTTTTCTTTAGTAACCAAGAACAATCATTCCACTTAAGACCTAGATCAATTCGAGAGGATATCGAGAGAACTTTAAAAACTGAACCCATTGAAAATCTATGTATCAAATGGCGCCGCTGCCGGCTCTTCTCGTTAAGATCAAAAGTTTTTTGTTAGAACTTGGATTTTGGGATCCGTTCCCCGTGAACGTTACTTTTTCATCAAAAATTTTCAAAAACAACTAAAAAATATAAAATTTTCAAAAATCCTAAAAATCAAAAAACAATAAAAACCAAAAATATTTTTGCTTTGTTTTTCTTTGTTCGTTCTTTTGCAGGTGTATGCGCACTCGATCCACGTCTTATCAAGAGCCCGAGCCTCTCGATAACTTAGACATGGCTGGTGTACAAAACAACAATAACATACCACCTCCGAACAACAATAATAACAACAACAACCCGCCTTTCAACAACATGAATAACAACAACAATGAGCACCTTCCGGATAATCGACCAATGATTGAATTGCTCCAAGCTCATGTCGATGGCAATACGGATCCAATTGTCATCCCACCAATTGCCGCCAACAATTTCGAGCTAAAGTCAGGTTTTATCCAGATGGTATCCGCTGAACCGTTCTTGGGACGCACCATTGATGATCCACATGACCATATCAAGAGATTTCTACAACTCACCAACACGGTCAAGTTCAATGGAGTTTCACAAGAAGTGATAAGGTTACAACTTTTTCCCTTTTCTTTAGAGGGACAAGCCCGGCATTGGCTTGCTAAGGAACCGCCACAGAGTCTTCTCTCGTGGACGGATTTGGAAACAAAGTTTATCAACTACTTTTTTCCACCCTCTCGTACTACCGCTTTGCGGAATGAGATTATAAACTTTGAACAAAAGTACGATGAGTCATTCAGTGAATCTTGGGATCGTTTTAAAGATCTTTTAAGAAAATGCCCACAACATGGCTTTACCAAAGTACATCAAATCAATACTTTTTACAATGGTTTAAGCATGAGTGACCAAGATTCACTGAATAGTGCCTCGGGGGGTAATTTATTGGCTAAGACTTCCAATGCTGCTTGGGATATCATTGAGAACAAGTCTCGTGTGCAAACCAAGAGCGTTAGGACCAATGTTGCTAGTGCTAGCACTAATGACAGCGACAAGCGATTAGACAAAATCACCACGCTTCTTGAATCGCTTGTCACCCACACCATCAGCAACAACAACAGCAACAACGCCAAAAATGCACAAGTGAACGCTGTCAGCCAACCTTGTGAGATATGCGGTGGTCCCCACTCTTACACAACTTGTACCGCCACCCAAGATTACCCTGCTGAGAATGTGAATGCGGCATATGGCACCTACCAATAACCTGCTTATCAAGCTAAACCTCAAGGTGACCGTAACTTGCTTAGCTACCGCAGCAACAACTATCTTTCACCACCTGGCTTTCCTCCTACCAACCCAAACCAACAACAAAACCTTAACCGCCCTCCTCAACAACAACAACAACCTCGACAACCATACATCCCACCTCACAAGCAGCAACAACCGCCTCAACGTAACAATCAAATCTACCAACAACCTGCTTACCAACCACCTGCATACACTGCTCCTTCCAACCAAACCACCACTGCTTTACACCAAGAGGTCGCCACCTACATGAGAACCAATGATGTGATAGTGGGAAATCTCCAAGAAGAAGTGCGCAATTTGAAGGCAGATTTGGTCAAGCAAGGAAATGATTTGAGAGCTGATATGAGAAACACGTTGGATAGCCAGACTAATGATTTGAGGAACATGATGGCTAGTTTCTTCCAAAGTAGTCAACCCTCTTCTTCGGGTACTCTTCCGAGTAACACCGTTGCAAACCCAAGAGGGGAGATGAAAGCAATCACTACTCGAAGTGGTAAAGGTACCAAGGAACCCGAGCTTCCTATACCTCCACCGGTGGTTGTGACTAAGGAGAACGAGTCGCCTGCTCCCATTCCTCCTCCTTCTCCTTCCCCAATTTCTCCACCTCTTCTTTCTACCCCTCCTCCACCCGTGATTGTGAGTGATCCTATGCTCCCAAAGCCTTCCTCTTCTTCCAATATACCTTATCCTTCTAGGTTGAGGAAAGAGAAGCAAAAGAGCAAGGATGATATTCAGGTTTCTAACTTTCTTAAAATGTTTAAACAACTGAATTTCAATATCTCCTTCGCTGAGGCTCTCGCTCACATGCCCAAATACGCCAAAATGTTTAAAGACCTTCTGAGCGACAAGGAAAAGCTCCTCGACATTGCTAACACCCAACTTAATGAGAACTGCTCTGCAGTGCTCTTAAGGAAATTGCCAATCAAGCTTGGTGATCCGGGTCGTTTTCTTATCCCTTGCAATTTCCCGGGAGTAGAGAATTGTATGGCCCTAGCCGATCTAGGTGCCAGTATTAATCTCATGCCTCTAAGTGTTTGGAAGCAATTATCTCTCCCAGAGCTAGTCCCCACTAAAATGACTTTGGAATTGGCCAACCGTACGGTTGCTTATCCAGTGGGGATAGCCGAAGACGTCATTGTAGGAGTCGACAAATTCACCTTCCCTGCTGATTTTGTTGTCGTCGACTACGAGATGGACCCCCGTGTGCCACTTATTGTTGGTCGTCCATTCTTGAGGACCGGTCGCACTCTCATTGATGTTGAAGCCGGTGAGCTTATCATGAGAGTGGGTGACGACAAAGTAGTCTTCAACATGGGAAAGTTGTCTAAACAGCCTTATTCATATGAGAGCGTTAATTGTATTGACGTTCTCGATGAGGCTTGTGAAGAACACTTTAATGATGCTTGCAAAAGTATTCCTACCTCTCTTCCCACTGTTGAGACCGTGTCCTCCATTGATTCATCATTGTCTCTATTTGGAGATGGTGATCTATTCTGGAACAATCTTGAAGATACCATGGGAGATGTGAATTTACCTACTAATGATTCTCCCACCGAGGGGGATGAAGACATGAGTTTCTTTGACAATCTTCTCACCGAAGACAATCCTTCGCCTCCATCTCCCACGGTCATTGCTATCGATGCCACGACTTTGCAAACGCCTCCCGTCGAAAATCCTCCGGATTTGGAACTTAAGGAGTTGCCGCCACATCTCGAGTACGTGTTCCTTGACGACAACAAGAAGTCACCCGTCATTATTGCAACGGATTTGAAAGATGAAGAGAAGACTCGCCTCGTTGCCGTGCTGAAAGCTCATAAGAAAGCTATTGCTTGGAAAATCTCGGATATTCGTGGAATTGATCCTCACTTCTGCACACACAAAATTCTCATGGAGGACGACTATAAGCCCACTATTCAAAGCCAACGAAGGGTGAATCCAAAAATCCATGAAGTCATCAAAACAGAGGTTATCAAACTTCTTGATGCGGGTATGATTTACCCTATTTCGGATTCCCCGTGGGTCAGTCCAATCCATTGTGTGCCCAAGAAGGGCGGAATAACCGTTGTTACCAATGAACACAACGAGTTGATTCCCACTCGTCTCGTTACTGGGTGGAGAGTTTGTATAGACTACCGCAAACTCAATGATGCCACGAGAAAAGATCATTTCCCTCTACCTTTCATGGACCAAATGCTTGAACGATTAGCCGGTAATGAATATTACTGCTTTCTTGATGGTTTCTCGGGTTATTTCCAAATACCCATCGATCCCCAAGATCAAGAGAAGACTACATTCACTTGTCCCTACGGCACTTTCGCTTACAAAAGAATGCCTTTTGGCTTATGTAATGCGCCCGGGACTTTCTAAAGGTGCATGTTAGCTATCTTTCATGACATGGTTGAACAAACCATGGAAGTCTTCATGGATGATTTCTCGGTCTTCGGGGATTCCTTCTCTGCTTGCCTTGCCAATTTAGAACGTATGCTACAGCGGTGCGAAGACACTCGCCTAGTTCTAAATTGGGAAAAATGCCATTTTATGGTAAAAGAAGGCGTCGTGCTTGGACATAAGATTTCGAAAGCCGGTCTTGAATTAGACCGTGCTAAAATTGATGTTATAGCAAAGTTGCCTCCACCTTCCACTGTGAAGGGTGTGAGAAGTTTCTTGGGTCATGCGGGCTTCTATCGTCGATTCATCAAAGACTTTTCTCAAATCGCTCGCCCGATGACCCACCTCTTGGAAAAAGATACTCCTTTTATCTTCTCCAAAGAGTGCCTTGATGCCTTCAACTCGCTTAAGGATAAGCTAACTAAGGCACCCGTCTTGGTTACCCCTAATTGGGAGCTTCCCTTTGAGTTGATGTGCGATGCTAGCGATTTTGCTATTGGAGCGGTTCTTGGACAAAGAGTGAACAAACACTTCCAACCGATCCATTACGCTAGCAAGACAATGACTGGGGCACAATTGCATTATACGACAACCGAAAAAGAGCTTTTAGCGGTTGTCTATGCTTTTGAAAAATTCCGCCCCTATCTTGTCCTTTCCACCACCATTGTGTACACCGATCATTCCGCGTTGAAGTACTTGTTGACAAAGCAAGATTCCAAACCAAGACTTCTTCGCTGGGTTTTGCTGCTCCAGGAATTTAAAATCGACATCCGCGATAAAAAAGGAGCAGAAAACTTAGCCGCGGACCATCTTAGCAGACTTGAGGATCCATACCAAGGGGATCATCCGACCAAAGAAATCAATGATTCTTTTCCCTTGGAGACCTTATTCTCTATAAACTCGAAGCCGAATGAAACCCCGTGGTTTGCGGACTTTGCAAACTACTTGGCGGGTGGAATTCTCAAGGAAGGGTTGACGTCCCAGCAAAAGAAGAAGTTCTTTACCGACATCAAGACTTACTTTTGGGACGACCCTTACCTATTCAAACAATGTGCTGATCTGATAATTCGCCGATGTGTTGATGGACCGGCAGCGTCGGACATCCTTGATGCTTGCCACAAAGGACCCACCGGTGGTCACTTTGGTCCCAACTATACCGCAAAGAAAGTGTTTGATTCGGGATTTTATTGGCCCTCCATATACCGTGACGCTCACGATATGGTCAAACGATGTGATGTTTGCCAAAAGCAAGGCAAAATCACACATAAAGACGAGATGCCTCAGAATTTCATTCAAGAGTGTGAAATTTTTGATGTTTGGGGTATCGACTTTATGGGGCCATTCCCTTCGTCTAAAGGAAACAAATACATCCTTGTAGCCGTTGACTACGTTTCAAAGTGGGTTGAAGCCAAAGCTTTGCCTACTAATGACGCAAGGGTGGTTTGTAACTTTTTGAAAGCTCTATTCGCTCGATTCGGTGTGCCTCGCGCCATTATTAGTGATCGTGGGACTCATTTCTGCAATGACCAATTTGCTAGAGTCATGGCTAAGTACGGTGTAAACCATCGTCTTTCCACAGCCTACCACCCACAAACTAATGGCCAGGCTGAAATATCAAACCGAGGGCTGAAGCGAATTCTTGAAAGGACTGTGGGAGAGCATCGTGCCTCATGGGCTGATAAACTGGATGATGCTTTGTGGGCTTTCCGTACTGCTTACAAGACCCCGATCGGCTGTACGCCTTATCGTCTTGTGTACGGGAAAGCGTGCCACCTCCCCATTGAGTTGGAGCACAAGGCTTATTGGGCCTTGAAGTGGGCTAATTTTGATATAAACAAAGCCGGTGACCTACGCAAGATCCAACTCAATGAGCTGAATGAACTCCGTAATGAGGCTTATGAAAATTCTTTGATCTATAAGGAAAGAACTAAGCTCATTCACGATTCTAAGATTAAAAACCGAGAGTTCCATGTTGGAGACAACGTCTTACTTTTTAACTCTCGGTTGAAACTCTTTTCGGGAAAGCTCAAATCTCGTTGGTCCGGCCCATTCACCATTGCCAAAATTTTTCCATATGGTACTCTCGAGCTCGCTCAACCTAATGGACCAAATTTTAAGGTGAATGGCCAACGAGTGAAGTTGTACTTTGGTGAGGACACCTCTAAGGAGGTGATTCCATCCCTCACCACGTTCCCCATGAACTAATTTTGGGTCGAGTCAGGCTCGTGACTCGGTTATCAAAAACAAGCGCTCCTCGGGAGGCAGCCCGAGTATCTATCCTTGTATGTTTTAATCCCCTAAGTGTAGGGGGGGACTTCTATATGTGTTTGCCTTTGTGTGGTGATGTGATTACAGGGATAAGTGCCCTCTTGGAATCTTTGAAGAACCGTGCTCCCGTGTTTATCCGAAATCCGGTTATATCTTTCAACTATCGTGATTCAATTTTCTTCATACTCACATTTGAAATTGATCACTTTAGTCGTCTCTTCCTTAACTTGAGTTAACCAACGTGCACAATGTCATAAGTGTAGGGGAGATTTTTCCCACATGCTTAAACATTGAGGACAATGTTTATCTTAAGTGTAGGGGGGACTTCTATCGAAGTTTTAAGTGGACTTTTCCATGAAAATGCCTTCAATTAACCGGAAAATCCTATTTTTCAACATTTTTCAAATTTTTTATTAACTTTGGCCATCTAGTCGTAATTTTTAAATTTTTATCCTTGCTTTCATGTGTATATATTCCGCAATAAATTCAAATTTTAATAAAGTGGTGTAGCTAGTTTAGAAGTCTTTGATCTATTAGGCCCGTTGCGTTTATTTTGACTCAACCCGAATAGACTTACCCAAGTTTATTCTAGCTAGTATCCTTAACCATGTAGACCTTAATTGGTTTATTAGGCTAAGTATCCACGAATCTCATTACTTGAGATTTTAAATTGTGGAGGACGAGAAATGATAGAGTCAATTATAAGTCGGTATTCTTGCGCAAGCTCACTTGGTGTAATTATTTGCCTATTCTCCCATCACTTGCTAATAATTTATCTGCAATAAGTAAGGTCTTACGATTTGAAAAGTTACTTAGCTTCTAGCCCAAGATCGTTTAAAAGTTGCTCGGTAATGACGAGAGTTCATAGCCAAGGCATAACTTATGAAGCGGGGCGCGAAGATTGGCGAGTCCGAAAAGGCCCTAACAAGGCATGAGGATTCAATTTTATTGCTGAAGATCCAAAGTGATGTGAAAAGCATTATTCCTAAAGTCAATATGAAGGATCAAGACTCACGACGAAAAGCAATCAACTCCCATAAAGATCATGGAGAAGTCTATCCGAAAAGACCCTAACAAGGTATGAGGATAAATAGATCCAAGTCCGAAAAGGAGGCGGATCGTTGTATCTCAAAATCCCAATTAGAGATTGAAGAAATAATCATGAAGTCGTGGTCAACAAAGTTGGAGTACCCCTCAAAAGTCTCTAAGTGAAGAAATTCTATTATGATGAGAAGACCATTATCTCAGGAACGTCTCTCGAAGATATGAAGTATGAAGTACATGCCAAATATCGGCCCGAGAAAGGTCTCAAATCGTGAACCAAGTTATGCCAAGATATGAACTTTTTGATATCCCGAGAAGCAGTTTTAAGAGATTTTGTCCTTTAGCTAACTATTGATCAAATCGTCATACTTTGCTTTCAGCCCTAATAAACTATCGAAATAAGTCCAAAAATGCATCTTCATGATCATTCTAAGACAAAAATAAAATATAAGAGATACACCTAGGAATAAGGGAGTTTAAGCATTTAATTAAGCCATGTGTGTAAGTGTTTGAATTGCTAACTTATAATAACAATGATCTCGTTTTTAAGCTTAGTTTGGGGAACGTGAAACTTGAGGGTGATAAATCTTCGCAGCACCAAAGCCCTAATGTAAGTCATCGATTTCTTTACAAGTTATTTCCATATAGCTATTTTCAAGTGAAAATGGTTTTCTATCCTTTTGTTTCCTTCAAAGTCTTAATTCCCTTTAGTACTTTAATTTTTATTTAGTAGTATTTTAAATAAGGCCAAGGTTGATTAATTATGAGAAAAGTGTAAGCTTGCTTTATCACTAAGCATTGCATGAGGGCATGGCAATGGTTAAGTGTAGGGGATTTGATAGGTGTGTAAACACCCATCCTTTTACTACTTAATTCGGGCTAAAACAAGACCAAAACACGTATTTAATATCATTTGTTTGGAATTATGCGTGGTTTTTGTGTTTATTGTGTTTTCAGAGCCAACCGGATGAATATTGAAGAAAACATGGGATTGCACGGGTTTTACTGAAGAAAAAGACTCAAGATAAAGTCTATTGTCCAAGAGATGCAAAAGATTTGAAGTCACTGGGCCTATTCGAAGATTTATCGAAGAAAAGGACCAAAGATGGAAGATTTATATAAGTCGAAGAAACTCAAGTCTATTAAATGAAGAAATTAAAAGACGAGTTGAATTTAATCGACGACAAATCCCGAATGAGAATCGAAAACGGAAACTTTTCTGAAAAGACGAAAAGACACGAAGAACGGGAGAAAGCCACTCACCAACCAAAGGAAACACCTATAAATAGGCCATCCCACACACATTTAGAAGGGGAGTCTGGAGTTTTTCTCCTCCCCTTTTTTCTCTTTTCTTGTTCGTTCCATCACAATCACCACTAGGGTGATTGTTGATTTTAATCTTTGTTATTCCAATCTTATTGTTTTAATCCTTGTTTAATCTTGTCAAAACATTAATCATTCAATTCAAAGTTTTGTTTAATCTTTCCATTTAATCTTGTTCATCTTCATCTTTATCTTCAAGTTCTTAAGTTTTATTTTTCTTGATTTGATCTTCAAAAGTTGTTTGGATTTGTGTTTTTATTAGTGGGATTCGTTGCTTATGATGTCTAAATGATTTGTGTTTAATTTGGTAAATTCTTTTTAAGTATTTGATTTGATTTTGATTTAAACCCTTGTTCCGTGTTCTTCGCTTTTCTGCTACTGTAACTGGGTTTCAGAACTTCCGAATCAAGACAAAAAGTTCCGAATGAAGTAGTCATTCGGAAGGTTCCGAATCAGTCCTTAAGTTCCGCATAAGTCTTTAAGTTCCGCATCAAGTCACCTTCATTCGGAAGTCTCAAACTTCCGAATCAAGAAGAAGTTCCGAATCAACCCTTTCATTCGGAAAGTTCCGAACCAAGCCTTGAGTTCCGAATCAGTGACTTCCGAACCAGTTCTTCATTCGGAAGTTTCAAAACTTCCGAATCAGCAACCTTCATTCGGAAGGTTCCGAATGAGCATGTTCCGAATGAGCATGTTCCGAATGAGTATGTTCCGAATGAGTATGTTCCGAATGAATGAATAGTTACTTCCGAGGCAGTAAGTTCCGCATGAGCAAGTTCTGAATCAAGTATTTCCTTTAGTTTACTGTTTGTCTACCTTATTGTTTCTTTATGTTTGATTGTTTAAATTTCAATTTTAATTTTTAATCTTGATTTTAATCTTAAGTTTAATACAAGTTTTTAGTAATCACCATTAAATTAATTGTCTTTGGTTTAAATTTTCATTTCCACTTTTTATTAGATTAGAAAACCAAAACCCTTTTCTTTAGTAACCAAGAACAATCATTCCACTTAAGACCTAGATCAATTCGAGAGGATATCGAGAGAACTTTAAAATCAGAACCCATTGCAAAACCGTGTATCACTCATGATAAAAACAACATTGTTACGGAATTAGGGTCTATTGATAAGGCATTAGACAGTGGGGTTGTTGACCCGAATCTTGGGTTGCGGCGTCTGGATTTGAAACGGAAGCTCCTTGACATTAATAAGTGTGAATCTAATGAGGTTTTTCAGAAATCCAAGATTAAATGGGAGATCGAGGGAGATGAGAATTCCAAGTTTTTTCATGGAGTGATTAATAAGAGGAGATCGTAACTTGCTATTCGTGGTATCTTTGTTGATGGTCTCTGGTGCACTAATCCGAATGTTATAAAGAACGCTTTCTTCTCTCATTTCGCCAATAGGTTTAAAAAACCGGTGAAGTCAAGATTCAAAATTAATTTTCAATTTCCTAAAAAGTTGTTACATTTTCAAGCTGCAGATTTGGAAAGGAATGTGACTAACGACGAGATCAAGAGAGCCGTTTGGGGTTGTGGTGATAACAAGTTCCCGGGGCCTGATGGGTTCACTTTTGAGTTCTTCAAAAAGTATTGGGATATTGTTGGTGAAGACTTCGGCGTTGCAGTTAATTATTTTTTCATCAAAGGTACTTTCGCAAAAAGTTGTAATTCCTCGTTCGTGGCTCTTATTTCTAAAGTTATTGACGCTAAATTTGTGTCGGATTTTCGTCCCATTAGCTTAATTGGTTGCATATATAAGGTGGTCACTAAGATTCTTGCCAACAGATTGAGTTCGGTCATTGCTGATCTCGTTTCAGACACTCAAACGGCCTTTTTGCCAGGTAGACAAATTTTAGATGGTCCTTTTATCTTGGACGAGATTATTTGATGGAGTAAAAGGATGAAATCAAGGGCGATGATTTTCAAAGTTGACTTTGCTAATGCGTATGACTCGGTTCGTTGGGATTACCTTCTTGATATTTTAGATGCTTTTGGCTTTGGATCAAAATGGTGTAATTGGATTATAGGTACTCTTAACACAGCTAGGTCTTCTATTCTTGTGAACGGTAGCCCGACCACTGAATTTCCATGTTATCAAGGCTTAAAACAAGGGGATCCTCTAGCTCCATATTTATTTATTCTTGTTATGGAGTCGTTCCACTTATCTATGAACCGAGCTGTAAATGAAGGGTTCTTTAATGGGTTGATTCTCCCGGGTTCTTTGTCCATATCCCATCTCTTTTATGCCGATGACGCAATGTTTTTAGGGGAATGGTCACAAGATAATTTACAAGGTATTATTAATATTTTGAAGAGTTTTTTCCTTGCATCTGGCTTACAAATTAATATGCATAAAAGCCATCTGTTAGGGGTGGGGGTCACGCGTTCAGAAGTCGAAATGGCTACGAATTTAATGGGCTGTGCAGTTATGAACAATCAATTCAAGTACTCAGGTGTTATGATTGGTCATCAACCGTCTCGTATTTCGGCTTGGGAGGACACTATATCTAAACTCCGTGCTCGCCTATCAAAATGGAAGTTAAAAACCCTTTCGGTGGGGGGACGACTTACTCTCTTGAAACCGGTTCTAGGGTCTTCGCCTATTTACAATATGTCATTGTTCAAGGTTCCTTGTGGTGTCCTCAAAAATATGGAGGGTCTCCGAAGTCGGTTTTTTAATGGTATAGATATTTTGGAGAAGAAAATTACGTGGTGTGCTTGGAACAAAATTTTATCTTCTAAGGATAACGGTGGTCTGGGGGTTTCCAGCTTTTACGTTCTCAATCGAGCGTTACTCTTAAAGTGGATATGGCGGTTTCTTTCGAGTGATAAGTCCCTGTGGAGTAAAGTTATTCGCTATTTATACGGTAAATCACTTTCTTCGCATAATACTAATTACTCATCAAACTGGTGCTCTATTTTACGTGAACTTCAATCCTTAAAAGATAAGGGGTTCGATTTTT
The DNA here is from genome assembly GCA_025667525.1 of Glebionis coronaria. Taxonomy (NCBI): domain Eukaryota; kingdom Viridiplantae; phylum Streptophyta; class Magnoliopsida; order Asterales; family Asteraceae; genus Glebionis; species Glebionis coronaria. The sequence continues at coordinate 631,231,696 of CM046875.1, read as the reverse complement.
GGGAACATTGTACTAGACGAATTGGTGATGGTCGATCTACTCGCTTTTGAACTGATCACTGGGTTGGCGACCTTCCTTTATTTGCTAAGTTCCCTAGACTATTCGCATTAGAATTGGATCAAGATATTTCGGTCGCTTCAAAATTAAATGATGACTTTGCTGGTTCTTTTCGAAGACAAGTCCGAGGAGGTTATGAGCAGGCTCAAATGACTGAGATGCAAAATATGTTGGGGACTGTTATCCTTTCCAATAGTTCTGACCGATGGTTTTGTGGTTTAACTGGTGACGGAAGTTTTAGAGTTAAGGAGGTTCGTTCTTATATTGATGATCAAATCCTTCCTTGCAGTAATCCGACTAGATGGATTAAAGTTATTCCTTCTAAGGTGAATATTTTTATGTGGCGTGCTCGTAAAGATGGTCTCCCTACTAAGACGAATTTGGCTATTAGGGACGTCCAGTTACCTTTTTTACTTTGTCCTGTATGTGATATTGCTAATGAAGATATATCTCACAGTTTCTTTAGTTGTGAGATGGCTCAAAGTCTTTTAAGGAATATCTGCCGTTGGTGGGGTCTAGGATATCCGCAATGGTCGTGTTTCGATGAATGGCAAGTTTGGTATAATTCTGTTCGCATCTCTATTAAACTTAAAAACGTTTTGGAGGGTGTCTTTGCGGTTACATGGTGGTATATTTGGAAGTTTCGGAATCGTCTCATTTTCGAGGAAGATAAGCCTAGACGTTCGGAGATATATGATGATATTGTTCTTAGTTCTTTCAATTGGTGTAAATGGCGCTGCCACCTTTCTTTTTCTTGGGCAGATTGGTTAAAAAATCCATGTTCCATTTCTTTGTAATTTTCTAGCGCCTTGCTAGTTTTTTTTATTAAAAGTCGCCGTTCAAAAAAATGGTTTAATAAAAACATCATTATTTCGGCTTTCTGTCTCTTATTTTTTACGTAACGACAATTTTACTCTTAATCAATTAATTTATAACTTTTTTATTGTTTATAATAATACAATCAAGTGAAGGGATATGATAAACTTAATATATATTTCGTATCTATTTTCTGAAAGTGGACTATTAATTTAAAACGTCCGAAAATAGTATAATAGACTATAATTTCGGAAAAAAAAGTTATATAAAATACCCGCCTTATATAAAACAGGAAAAAGATCCCATAAACCCTTAATTTAGCATAGACTCAACCAACCAATCACAACCATCTATTTTTATCATGTAACAAAAAAACTCATTTTTTAAAAATTAAATATCTCACAAACCGTTCATCGTTACGTAAAACAAAACATATCATCGCGACGATAATTAAATCATCTATCTATCGAGGGGCACATGTATATACTTTCGATGAACTTTTTTTCGACTTTTTTTCTTAAGTCACGTCTGGAGAGAATCATATATGATTCGTTACGAAACATATATGATTCTCAGAAAATCATATATGATTCATATCACGAATCATATATGAGTTTCTGAAAATCATATATGATTCGTGACGAATCATATATGATTCGTGACGAATCATATATAATTCTCTCCAGACATGACTTAAGAAAAAAAGTCGAAAAAAGTTCGTCAAAAGTATATACATGTGCCCCTCGTTAGATAGATGATTTAATTCTCGTCACAATTGTGTATTTTTTTTCGTTTGACGATTTACCGTTTGTGAGATATTTAATTTTTAAAAAAGTGGTGGGAAGTGGGTTTTTTAAAAAATGGATGATTATTATTGGTTAGATAGGTTTATCCTAATTTAAGTGTCTATATATATCTTAACTAATATAAAACATACTTTACTAAATACCATAAACTTAACAAATGCAATTTAAATTAACCTTTATATAAAGGAGGAGAATCACGCTCCATAGGAGCAGTGATTCTTCTTACAAACCCATTTTTATAATACTATCTCCCTCTCTCACAACCAAAAAATTGTCTCACAACCAAAACACACACTAGCACCTACACCTTTCCGTTATTTGATTTTACTGACTCGTTATGCATTGATTGATCCCTGTTGTGTGTGTGATATACTTCCTGTAGCAGTCTCATTAATTGAAAAATTACCCTTTGGCTTGCCCTTTGGTTTCATTATTGTTTGGCTGTGTGTGTGATACTTCCTGTAGCAGTCTCATTAATTGATGAATTGCCCTTTCGCTTGCCCTTTGGTTTCATTATTGTTTGGCTTGCCTTTGGCTTCATTATTATTACACCTACTCTCTTTCTCTCTCTGTGGATCTAATTGGATCTAGGTTTGATGTGCAAGGCGTTGTGCGCCGTTGACTTTGTCCTCGTGGGTGGATCTATGTTTCGTCTCCATGGGTTTCATCTGGTCTTCATAAGGTGTGTTAGCTTCTTATGTATTTCTTGATTGTTGATGAGATGGTCTAGCAGAAGAAACTATCAAAGCTCAGGCAATGATAGTTCTGAAGCAGAAAAGGTAAGCTGTTCAGATTCATCATGGGTTGCGCTTGCCCATGGCTCAGACTGTCATGGTATGTACATATTTTGTTTTATTAAGCTATGAATGAATTTGGGGTTGTGACAAGGCAACACCTTCGATGCCACCGGTACTGTTGTTGTCGCTGTGTGTTGCGGCCGATGATAGTGTCGGGTGGGTGATGATGGTGACAGTTCTTATTCATCTGTTTTACATATTCTTAGTTCAGATCTATGTTACTGTTTGTTTTATGTGTTTCATATGTTGTTTTATGAATAAAAAACATGATATAATGTGTTTGTTCCGGTTTATTTCTTTTCATAAGCTAATTTTTTTTGTATTTTTTAAAAATTTTTTGTTATTATATAAGGTTTTTATGATATAAAAAGGTTATATAAGCCGAAAGGTTTTGAAATAAGTTAGAAAAATAAGCTTTTGAGATATAAGCCGAGGACCAAGTAAGCCGTAAGAGCAAATATTTTTGGCTTATGTTCAATCAGCTCCATATAGTATTTTGGGTTGTTATGGTGTTTTTGAAACAGATCGTTGCCCCCATCGTTTAATGGGTTGGCGACGAACGATTTATGGTGACGCCGACTATTTTTCAGCAGGACCGTTGCCCCCAACCCTCGGTGGGTTGGTGACGGTCGGCGTAGAGTGATTTTGTTTGGCCCCGATTGATGATGATTGATGATTTTATTTGACTTATAAGAAGATGATTTGGGATACATTTGTGGGGTTCTACAAGGTATGCTTATTGTATCCTTTTAATGTATCTTTTGGCTTATTTTTAAGCATTATTCTGGATCTCGAATCTTTTGGGTTGTTATGGCTGATTTGGGGTACATATGTGGGGTTCTACAAGGTATGCTTATTGTATCCTTTTAATGTATCTTTTGGCTTATTTTTAACCATTATTCTGGATCTCGAATATTTTGGGTTGTTATGGTGTTTTTGAAACAGATCGTTGCCCCCATCGTTTAATGGGTTGGCGATGATCGATTTATGGTGACAGCGGCTGTTTTTCGGCAGGACCGTTGCCCCCAATCCTCGGTGGGTTGGTGACGGTCGGCGTCGAGTGATTTTGTTTGACCCCGATTGATGATGATTGATGATTTTATTTGACTTATAAGAAGCTGATTTGGGATACATTTGTGGGGTTCTACAAGGTATGCTTATTGTATACTTTTAATGTATCTTTTAGCTTATTTTTAAGCATTATGATGTTATTTAGTGGTATATTAAGTATTTGTATGCTGTTTTTGAAACAGATCGTTGACCCCAATTGATGATGATTGATGCTTTTGTTTGACTTATAAGAAGTTGATTTGGGATACATTTGTAGGGTTCTACAAGGTATGCTTATTGTATCCTTTTAATGTATCTTTTGGCTTATTTTTAAGCGTTATTCTGGATCTCGAATCTTTTGGGTTGTTATGGCTGATTTGGGGTACATTTGTGGGGTTCTACAAGGTATGCTTATTGTATCCTTTTAATGTATCTTTTGGCTTATTTTTACTCATTATTCTGGATCTCGAATATTTTGGGTTGTTATGGTGTTTTTGAAACAAATCGTTGCCCCCCTCGTTTAATGGGTTGGCGACGATCGATTTATGGTGACAGCGGGTTTTTTTCGGCAGGACCGTTGCCCCCAATCCTCGGTGGGTTGGTGACGGTCGGCGTCGAGTGATTTTGTTTGACCCCGATTGATGATGATTGATGATTTTATTTGACTTATAAAAGCTGATTTGGGATACATTTGTGGGGTTTTACAAGGTATGCTTATTGTATCCTTTTAATGTATCTTTTAGCTTATTTGTAAGCATTATGATGTTATTTAGTGGTATATTAAGTATTTGTATGCTGTTTTTGAAACAGATCGTTGACCCCAATTGATGATGATTGATGCTTTTGTCTGACTTATAAGAAGCTGATTTGGGTTACATTTGTGGGGTTCTACAAGGTATTCTTATTGTATCCTTTTAATGTATCTTTTGGCTTATTTTTAAGCATTATTCTGGATCTCGAATCTTTTGGGTTGTTATGGCTGATTTGGGGTACATTTGTGGGGTTCTACAAGGTATGCTTATTGTATCCTTTTAATGTATCTTCTGGCTTATTTTTAACCATTATTCTGGATCTCGAATATTTTTGGTTGTTATGGTGTTTTTGAAACAGATCGTTGCCCCCATCGTTTAATGGGTTGGCGACGATCGATTTATGGTGACAGCGGCTATTTTTCGGCAGGACCGTTGCCCCCAATCCTCGGTGGGTTGGTGACGGTCGGCGTCGAGTGATTTTGTTTGACCCTGATTGATGATGATTGATTATTTTATTTGACTTATAAGAAGCTGATTTGAGATACATTTGTGGGGTTCTACAAGGTATGCTTATTGTATAGTTCCCTTTCTGGTCTGGGTTAGGGTTGCATATAGCTAAAGACGTGTCTAATTGCAGGTTACATTTTTTTAGTTGTTCGGGGTTTGATTGTTGGGGCAGTTGTTGGAACTTACTTATCCTTTCGCCTTATGCTCCGTCGTTGCCACTGCTTTGTTCGTTGCCGATGTTGATGTCGTGCGACGATATGGCAGTTGGGTGATGATGGAGTTGGTGGAAGGGGAATGTCTTATGGGGAGTGTATTGCTCGGGATCCGCCTATGGTTGCACGCATTGATGAGTAATTACCTCAACTTATGGTACCCTTTCTAATATTTCATTCTTAGATAGTAAAATGGTGCAGCTAGGTTGCGCGCCAAGTAAGAAATAAAAGTGTAAAAGTAGTAAAGACAAGTGCCTTCTGCTTCGGCAGTAAGCCTCAAAAGAAACGGTTGCTTTATGGACACGAGCCTTATAAATTTCAGGACTTGCTTCCTTTTTTGTCCTTGCTTTCTGATACTTTTGAGGACCTAGATATGACATTGGTGATATCGATTGTATGTGATGCTCGCAGGTCATGATTTTGTTGTTGGAATGTGCACTTATTTAGGCTGTGATGACCTTGAACGACCCGGGTTAAACTCGAGATTGCATGTATCTTGGCGGGGCAACCTCTCGGGGTTGCGGCCATGGCGTGTGTATCCGGTTTTCCCTCTAAGGTGCCATATCTGAGCCTACCACAGTTTTCCCTCAATGGGTTTACTTTGGTTGTTGAGGGTGATTTTGTTCCATGTTCACCATCCTCTGTAAAGGGAAAACTCCCAATTAATGAAAACGGGGCACCATTAATGAAACGGAAATAATGAAACGGAAGATGTAGGTGTTAGTGTGTGAAAATTTTGTGAGAGGGAATGAAGGGCTGTGAGAGAGGAGGTTAATTATATTTAAGTCGGTTTGTGAGGAGAATCACTGCTCATATGGATGGATTTTGTTGTTGGAATGTGCACTTATTTAGGTTGTGATGACCTTGAACGGCCCGGGTAAAACTCGAGATTGCACGTATCTTGGCGGGGCAACCTCTCGGGGTTGCATCCGGCGTGTGTATCCGGTTTTCCCTCTAAGGTGCCATATCTGAGCCTACGACGGTTTTCCCTCAATGGGTTTACTTTGGCTATTGAGTGTGATTTGTTCCATGTTCACCATCCTCACAGGTAACAAACATCCTATTATTTGCTACTTCTTGAACAAGAAAATGGTCACTCAATATGTTTTCAAATTGACTGATTATATAGGATGTCAGAGAGGCGCGCGAGAATTCATAGTCATCGAGAATCCTAAGAAAAGAGAAGTGGTCATAAGAAAGATAGGTATTGAAAACCTCAAGTAATCAATTTCATATAGCCCGTACATATTCTAGATACAACAACCAACACGTATGTATTTCGTCCCAAAATTTTATTATTAATTTTTTGGACAGATGTTTTTGTTTGAAGCGTATGTGATATACAGTTTTTTGTTTCTTATTTGAAATGAAGTAGATTACGTGTTTGTGTGTGTGCAAAATCTTAAACTACATTATACTCGGTGCAGGCAAGTCGACTAGGACTGCTGATTTCAGTGGTTGGATTTGCTGATTCTACTGAAAGGAAATGCGATGCGACTCACGGACAAGAGGAGATAGTGGTTGGATTTGCTTGATGACCTGTATTTGGCAGATTATCATTAAAGTATTATGAAAGCTTGCTGTAGAAAGAAACATTGGACGCCTGCTGATTCATATTGAAAAGAAAATGCACGAGTCCTGGTAAGTTTGAACATTTGATAAATTATTCTTGAATTGAACTTGAGAAAGATACTATAAAACAGATCAAATCTAGACGCATTAGACAAAAGAAAAGAAACTGAATATCCTGGAAGCCCAGGTGCAATTATTAGATTAGAAGATAAGCGATGGAACGTGTTTTTTTTGAATTGCACATATCTAATTGAAGTTAATAGTTTAAGGGTGCCTCTTTAAAACTAATACATTGTTAGTTTTGTTCGACGGGACAATAGCTTATGCAGCCCTAACACACAGCTTAACGCATCTTTTTTTATGTCATTGGGTAAGCTTAACACACACACCACTGTTCACGGTTTCTGCTTATGGTTTCTGCTTATGCTTCACTTTTTTGAGGGTTAAGCTGTGTGTTAGGGCTGCATAAGCTATGTGTTAAGCTTACCCAAAAGAAACTATGCGTTAAGCTATGTGTTAAGCTTAACACATAGTTTCTTTTTGACTTACATGGTTTCTGCTTATGTTTCACTTTTTTGAGGGTTTTTTTTGGTGTGTTTGGGTATGTCATTTAATACTGATTTAGATCGAACATTATAGGTGTAAATAACTCAAGTATTACTTTTTTGGTGTTTGGGTATGTCATTTAATACTAATTTAGCTTCGTTAAGGTACACAAGTTGTGGATCCGCGAAGGGATATCGAGATACAAAGGAGTGGCTACGTAAACAAGTATTGACTTAAGCTACTGATTTAATCTTAACAGACGTAAACGTAATAACTAAACTGAACAAGAGAGATGCTAAATCGTACTAGACGGGTACTGCTTTTTCTTTTTGTTGTAGATGTGATTAGTAGTGTGCCCGAGTAGACGTGCCAAAAAATTGAGAACATGTTTTGTTCGTTAAGTAGCTATAACGTGATCTGGTATTAACTTTCAGATTGAAAGTACCAATGTTGCTGATAACGACTTGCTGATTCCGATTCCGTGTTGATGATGATGCGTCGTTAGTGCTCGGTTCGTGGTGTCGTCTTGCTGATACTGAGCTGTTGATGAACGGTGCTAATGAAAGATCGGCTAGGTCTTTTAATGTGCAAAGGGATGCTAATGTAGATTAACGGCATGCGTTCAGGTTTGTTCTTTCATTTTCAATTGTCACAAGCTTTTGGTTGCGTTATTAAACAACTTAAGTTAGGTTAAATGTGCTTTGCTTTTTGAAAAGCCTATAACCTCAAAAAAGGGAACTTGTCAGCTTTTCCAAGGTCAAATAAGCGCTAAATAAGTTGATCCAAACACCTAATAAGACGTCGTAATCCTGATTGAAAGTTATATGAATATACGCAGTTTACAATAACATTTTCCGTTTCTCCCAGGATGTATTCAAGTGTGTGGATGCTGCTATGAAACCACATATTGCTGATGGTTATATGCAACAAGAATGGCCTGCCGTTACCTTATTCGACCATGACTTTGAAATTTTGTAATCGATGACACACTTATTAAATCAAAATGTAACAGTTGTTGCTGTTGATGCATTTAACTGCAAAAAAATAGCAACTATGCAATGCATGTTTCTTATTGTTCAATCATGTGTATGAAAACATATTAGAATTTTGTTCTTGCCACTTTACGACTTAACCTATAAAAGCAACCATAAAACGCCCGCGCTCTCCCGCAACGAAGCGCGGGCACCGAATCCTAGTATAAAAAAATGAGCCCACAAGTAACTGACGAATGTAAATGAACTACTTTTTTTTATTACTCACACATGAGTTGGTCCATAAAAATGGCATCCACGCGTTACTCACTCTCACCCACGAGTGAATTAAGCACCATACCATCCAACCTATGATTAAAAAAATTCCATCATGAACTACAATATTATTAGAGGATAAGCTAATACATATGTAAAGTTTCCACTCGTTTAAAAGTCCGTTAGCGTTTAATATTATACTCTTTTCGTTATGAAATTATTGTTACTTGATAAAAGACATACTACAATTTAAAAAAAATGTATTTATTAATGTTTTATTTCTCTAACTTTTTAGCATAATAAGCGTTTTTCTTAACTAATTAATTAAATTTTTTTTAATTTAAAGCAAAGATAATATAATAAATTTCATCAAATTTTCTTATCTATTTTTAGTAAAAAACAATTATATTGAAAATATATTTAAAAAAATAAACCATAAATTTGAGAGGAAAGAAAAACTTTTACTACATGTATATTTAACACAATTTAGCTCAATTTTAATATTGTTGGGAATCTAAGTTTGTTAGATTCCCTGATCATAGATTTAAACACAAAGTAAGCTGTTAGATAGTCACTTGCCTGTGCCTAGGAGACAGGCAAGTATCACAAGACTCACAGAGATCCAAGTCTCTGTGAGCAATCTCAGAGGAGTCCATGTCAGAGACATTATCAAGGAAGTCAAAGATTACTTGAAGACATACTCATTGGCTGTGATGGATAACAGCCAAGATGTATCAAGGACTCTGAGGGGTTGAGGGTTAACATGGGTGGCAATACCATGTTAACACTCAGCACACTTTGGACATGCCATTTGTGTGTTCGAAACAATGAACAAAAAGGAAACTGTTTCAAGTTCTGTTTCCTTAAAGCATTATGGCAGATTACCAAGAATAGAAGAGCATCATGTGACTGATGTCTGAAAAGTGAATGTCTTGTGTAGTCACCATCAAGTACTATTTAGGTCAACCTCGTATCACTATAAATAGGATGTGTATCCCAACATTAATGTTTAAAACTTTGAGAATATTCATAACATTAATGCTTAGAACTTATTGAATCAAACAGCTGCGACTGTATTCATAAGTTAGGGTTTATAGTTGTTCAAAGTGTGCACAACACATTGTCATCAAACGGTGTTATCCATAACACTTGTAATTCTTTATTATACAATAATAAGATTACGTTTGAAAAGTATTAACTTGTGTTGATTAGTTAAGTTTAGTGTTTCTAGCATTTATTAGGGACTTTCAATTGGTATCAGAGCGGTGTTTGATATTAAAACCTTCAAGAAACATCGTTCTCAGTTTTATAATCAAGATCCACCATGCCAGAAACTTCTAACCCACCACATTCACCTTCTGGTAACAATAACAATGCAACACCCTCTTCACCAAAACTCACCCCTCCTCCTAATGACGATGATCTACCCCAACTTCTTTACTCAAGAGGTGGATCACATGTCACAAGTGTACCAGTCTTTGATGAAGAAGATTTTGCTAGTTGGAAGAGTCAATTTCTTGTGTATCTCGATGGACTTGAACCATTTCTTCTAGAAATTTTAGAAAATGGTCCTTATGCTCTGTTAATGCAATAATGCCTAAAAACGTTACTTGCATTTTTCGGTCTCGCTTTGTTTTGATTATGACAATATGTAAAAACAAGCATTTACGAAAACAACGAAAAACGAATTCTTGAGTTCAAGTATTTTTTCATTTTACCCATTTTCACTTAAGGTATGAATAAACAAGTATTAACCTTAATCAAGTGATCAAGTGATCAAGTATTTTTTATTAAGTGTGACAAGTTTTTATTAAACTTTCTTTTTAAGAAAATGTTTTATTAAATTAATTATTTGAAATTTGAAAATGGCATATTCTTATTTGGTTAGGAATATCCTTTCAGGATATTTTTTATATCCAGATAAGACCTCCACCACTAAAGAACAAAAAATGGAGCGGAGTCTAGGCAACGGTTCTCTAGTGCCTAGGTGGTTCCTTATCGATAAGGAACCACCGGCTGAGCTAAGGAACCACGGCCAGATATATCCGTTGGCCCTTTGTCCTATAAATAGTGGACCATTCTCAGATTTTCAAATCACCTCTTTTGCACATCTATTTCCAGATTCAAACCCTCTTCTTTAATCACTCAAATCTTTGATCATTTGTTTGATTACTACTTGTTTAAGAAGTGAATCTTGTCTTCCATCCCTTCCTCTCCAAGTGCAAAGAGAAGAACACTATCCTCGTGAAGTGTTGAGTCTACCACCAAAGATTAATTGAAGATCTACTTTTATACATTTGTTGTTGTGTCTTAGTTGAGAAGATCCAAGTAGTTGTGTCTATTTGGAAGTTGGGTATGTAAGAAGTATAGTTGTGTAGATTGGTCCTAGCTACGATTAGGGCTCAACTTTTAGCTTAGAGTCGGAATTGATTAAGCGACGTCTACGGTTTTCTCCACCATAAAGAGCTTGTTGTGTAGTGAACTCTCGAGTAAGGAGTACTCGAGGAGTGGAGTAGGAACGAGGAGTGAGCTTCGTTGCCGAACCACTATAATCCTTGGCGTTCGGTTTGATCTTTCTTTACCCTTAACTCTTTACATTATTTATTCTTTATGCATATATATTTTTTAGTATTAGCTTAGTTACACTATCATTGTTCATATTGTGCATAAGAAGATTTCACACATTTCCTCAAGTCTAAGTTTTTGAAAAAGGATTTTTGAAAACCACCTTTTAACAAGTAAATTATAAGAAACTATTCAACCCCCCCCCCCCCCCCCCCTTCTAGTTTCTACAATCGGTATCAGAGCGTGGTTGCTCAAGAATTTTTAAAGTATATTGTATTTTAAAACTTGAATCGATATATGGATTCCAACAAATACCTAGAAGGGCAATCTATGCAAAGACCACCACTTTTTGAAACCGATAGTTTTATCTGTTGGAAAAATAGATTTGAAACTTATGTGAAATCAAAAGATTTAGATCTTTGGCATGTTATTACCAATGGTGATTTTTTACCTTATCAATTTAATGAAGTTTCTAAAACAAAAGAATTGGTCACTTTTAACAAAGCTAATGACGATACTAAAAAGAAACTTTCAAAAAATAATGAGGCTAAAATGGTGATTTATAATGCTTTACCTAAGAAAGAGTATGAAAGGATTTTTATGTGTGAAACCGCTAAAGATATTTGGAACACTCTTTTAGTAACCCACCAAGGTAATAGCCAAGTCAAAGAAAGCAAAATCGATCTTCTTGTCCAACAATATGAACAATTTGTCATCTTAGAAGATGAAACTATTGATAGTGCATTTGCTAGGTTTAACACCATTATTACTAGTCTAAAAGCACTTGATGAAGGTTTTTCTAGCAAGAACAATGTTAGGAAGTTTATAAGGGCTTTACATCCAAAGTGGAGAGCAAAAGTCACGGCGATTGAAGAATCGAAAGATCTCTTAACTTTATCACTCGATGAACTCATAGGCAACTTGAAGGTTCATGAGATGATAATTTTGAAGGACTCGGAATTAGTGAAAACCAAGAGTGAAAGGAAATCTCTTGCACTTAAAGCCAAGAAGGCACAAAGTGACCATGATAGTTCCTCGGAAAGCGATGACGAGGAGTATGCATTGGCGGTGAGAGATTTCAAGAAGTTCTTCAAGAGACGAGGTCAACACGTTAGGCAACCCAACAATGACAAGAAACCATTCTCAAAGAATCGGTTTGCCAAGAACGAAAAAGGTGATAGGAATTGCTTTAGATGTGGTGATCGAAATCACTTCATTGGTGATTGTCCAAAGCCCGCTCGCGATAAGAACCACACGGCGTTCGTTAGTGACACTTGGAGCGATAGCGGTGAAGATGATGATGACAACCCCAAAGAGGAGAAATGTATTATGGCTCACACTTCTAAAGAGGTACATTCTAAAACCGAATATTAAAGTTATGATAGCTCCACCTTTGATGATATTGAATTTGAAGGCAAATATGATAGTTTACACAAACTTAGTCTCAAATTCATAGAAAAGAACAAAACTTTAAAATCAACCAAAACTAAGCTCGAAAATGAGATCAATGAACTTAGGGAGAAATTAGATAAACTTGAGAAAAATAAAGAGGTTGATTTAAGTTGCTTAAGTTGTGAGAAGCTTAGATTAGAAAATGAAGACCTCAAGAACACCTCCATTAAATTGGAAAAATTCATGAAAGGTACTAGTGCTCTTGATGACATGTTAAACAAACAAGTTCATTCAAAGGAAAGACTTGGTATAGGTTTTAACTCAAATGAAGCCTCAACTAGTGAACCAAAACAAGTCAGGTTTTCACAAAAAAGGTCTGTTGTACGCGGTCCCAAATTGTATGGGGCGGTTCCTTATCACTATGGAACCGCCACCATAGATAAGGTACCGCGGCCAGAGGGTGATTTTGGTGAAAATCCTGAACTTTATGAAAATTCTAAGTTAGATGAAAAACCAAAGCATCTTATTGTTAATAAATTAAAATTACCCATACTTGACAACAATACCGTTGATAAGTTCTACAAGCCATTAAGTAAACCTCTCATGGGAAATAGAAGTTTATCAAGACCATCTTCTACTCCACCTAGAGTACGAAATGTGTCTAAGCCTAGAAGTAGAACAATAACTCCTAGAAAAGATAATCAAAACAATTCACGACCTAGAAGTAAAACTCCAACACCTAGAAGGAATAATCATAACTCTAAACCTAGATCAAATACACCTAGGAGAAATAATGAACAACAGAATGGTTACATGAATTACTACCCTCCTCCATTTTGTTCTCCATGGGGAACCCCTCCTTCATTCATGCATCCCAACCAAATGCAAGGGATGTTTGGAACTAACAATTTTGGACCCATGAGATATTGGGGACCAAATGTTTGATCTTGTGTGTTGTTACCTAGATATGCTTGGGAATTGATTTGGAGCCTGATGAGTGGATTAAGGATAGTGGATGTTCTAAACACATGATGGGTAATCGAAGTTTGTTCTCGCATTACAAAGCATATGATGGAGGTAACGTCACATTCGCTAGTAGTCTACGTGGTAATATCATTGGCAAAGGTACGGTTTCTCTTGACTCCATGACCATTGATAATGTTGAGCACGTAGATAACTTAGGGTTTAACCTTTTAAGTATAGGTCAAATTTGTGATAATAAGTGTAAGGTCATCTTTTCGGAACATGACAGTGAAATCGTAAAAGATGGAAAGGTCATTGGAAAAGGTATTAGAAAGCATGGGCTTTATGTTATGAAGGTCAATAAGAAGTCAAAAGACAACATATGTCTTGCGACTATAGATGATAGTTCTACTCTTTGGCATAGGAGATTAGGTCACGCTAATATGCGTTTAATTCAATCTTTAGTCTCTAAGGAGTTGGTAAGACACCTCCCCAAGATTAAGTTTGATAGTCACTTTTGTGATGCTTGCAAAGTTGGAAAGCAAGTTCACTCTAGTCACAAAGCCAAAAATTTAGTTTCGACCTCTCGGTGCTTAGAGCTCCTACATATGGATCTTTTTGGACCTTCCGCCATACAGAGTTATGGAGGTAACCTTTATACCCTAGTTATAGTTGATGACTATTCTAGATTCACTTGGACTAGATTTTTGGCATCTAAGAATGAAGATTTCGATCACTTTGAAATCTTTAGTCGAAGAATTCAAAATCCACTAGGATGTTCAATTGTCTCTATTAGGACGGATCATGGTAGGGAATTTGATAATGAAGTGCAATTTGGTGCCTTTTGTGAAGCTCATGGTATTACCCATAACTTCTCGACTCCTCGCACTCCACAATCAAATGGGGTAGTTTAAAGGAAGAATAGGACTCTCCAAGAGATGAGTAGGACGATGTTAAACGAGCAATCTTTGCCTCAAAAGTTTTGGTGCAATGCCGTGGACACATCGACTTATATTCTCAACCGAATTCTTATTCGACCTTTCCTAGGAAAGACCCCCTATGAGATTCTTAAAGGTAAGAAACCCTCATTGGAATACTTTAGGGTGTTTGGAAGCAAGTGCTTTATCCTCAACACCAAATACTACCTTACCAAGTTTGACCCAAAGTCTTACGAAGGTATCCTTTTAGGTTATTCCCAAACTAGCAAAGCCTACATAGTCCTAAATAGAACCACGGGGGTTATTAAAGAATCACTCAACGTAACCTTTGATGAAACCCCTCCTTCACCCAAGACACCACCATTGGTTGATGATGACTTGGATGAATTAGAAGTAGTTAAAGCCAAAGAGGTTAGAAAAATAGGAGTTGAAGACCTTAGTGTTGAAAAGGAAGTAAACATTAAGGAATCTAGGGATCATACTCTCAATAATGTCATTGGTGACTTAAATCAAAAGACCCTAAGATCTCAAGTCCAAAACCAAAGCAACTTCTTTTGTTTTGTCTCCTTGATTGAACCAAAGATTGTTAAAGAAGCTTTGACGGATGAGAGTTGGGTCATTGCGATGCAAGAAGAATTGAATCAATTCGTTGCCAATGATGTTTGGGAACTTGTTCCTCCACCTAGAAGTTCTACCATTATAGGAACCAAATGGGTATTTAGGAATAAGTTAGATGAGAATGGCGTTGTGTCTCGTAACAAGGCTAGACTTGTAGCTCAAGGCTATAATCAACAAGAAGGGATTGATTATGACGAGACATATGCACCGGTAGCTAGATTAGAATCCATTAGAATCCTCTTAGCCTGCGCTTGTGCCTTAGATTTTAAGCTTCAACAAATGGATGTAAAGAGTGCATTTCTTAACGGTTTGATCAATGAGGAGGTATATGTGGCTCAACCTCCCGGCTTCATTGATTTTGAGAAACCATATCATGTTTACAAGCTTAAAAAAGCACTTTATGGACTCAAACAAGCACCCAAAGCTTGGTATGATAGACTTAAAGCGTTTCTTGTTAAACATGAGTATACCATGGGGATGGTAGACAACACGCTCTTTACAAAGAAGAAAGGTTCTCATCTCATAATCATACAAATATATGTTGATGACATTATATTTGGATCAACTTGTCAAGAATTGTGTGATGACTTTGCCAAAATCATGCATGATGAGTTTGAAATGAGTATAATGGGAGATCTTAACTTCTTTTTAGGACTCCAAATTAAACAAATGGATGATGGTATTTTCTTGAGTCAATCTAAGTATGCTAAAGAAATGCTAAAGAAATTTGGATTAGAAGAATCTAGACCAATGAAGACCCCAATGGCCTCGGATACTAAACTCACCGTAGATGATGATTGTGAGTCGGTAGACAACACCAAATATAGAGGTATGATTGGTAGTTTGTTGTACCTAACGTCAAGTCGACCGGATATCATGTTTAGTGTTTGCCTTTGTGCTCGCTTCCAAGAGGCTCCCAAAACCTCTCACCTTGAATCGGTTAAGCGTATCTTCCGATACATTAAAGGCACTATACATTTAGGATTATGGTATCCTAAAGGGACCGGTGTAGAAACCATTGTCTACGCGGACTCGGATCATGCGGGAGACTATGTGGACCGGAAAAGCACTAGTGGAGTTTGTACCTTCATGGGTTGTTGTTTAACTTCTTGGTTCTCCAAGAAACAAACCGCTCTTGCAATATCCACCACGGAAGCCGAGTATGTGAGTGCCGGAAAAGCATGCCAACAAGCTCTATGGATGAAGCAAGCGCTTGTTGATTATGGGATTTATCTTGATGATGTTCCCATCATGTGCGATAATAAAGGCGCTATAGACCTTAGCAAGAATCCCGTGCAACATTCGTGAACCAAACACATAGAAATTCGACACCATTTCCTTAGGGATAATGTTCAAAAGGGGAACATTTCAATTGAGAAGGTACCCTCCGAGGACAACTTAGCCGACATCTTCACTAAGCCACTTAAGATGGAACCTTTTAATTACTTGCGTCTAGGTCTAGGATTAATGGAACATCTTCCTTAATTACCTTCTTCTCTTTGTGTGTCTCATTTTACCACTTTGAGTCATTGAGTCTTCCAAACTCTTTTTGATAAACCCTCTCTTTCGAAAATGGTTGAGAAATGCTTTTGACATTGTTAATTCAATCTAAAAACGGTTTTTCATAGATTCTCGCTATTAATCTAGAGTTTACATAATTCATATGTATGATTCTCTCAAACATAGCAAGAACAAGATAGAATCATGGAGGATCATTGTGTCATGACTTAAGGTCTTGTCTTACACACCTCCTACATCGATTTTTTTTAATCCATATAATTTGGTCAAATCTCTATTTGGTAAGTTTGTATATGTTTTCTTTGTCTATCTTTGCTTTTAAGCATATCCCTATGATAAGTTAGACTAGAAAAATAAGATTTTCTGAATTGAAAAAATCTTCCACCAAACACCAAACACAACCCCTGTAGGCGGTTCCATAAGTGAACCGCGGTTCCTTAGTAATAAGGAACCGCCGGGCATGATAAGGAACCGCATACAGTGCCTTTCTTTTTCGGGTTTTTCTCTGAAACTCCAGATTTGCTCCAACATTTTTTGAGAATCTTTGTTTCAAACCCTTTGACCACCCCAAAATACCTTAAACCTTCCCTATTTAAACCTTAAGCATTTTGCCATACTTCACATCCCAAAATGTCTTATTCTCCCAACGAAAGCCTTGAATCTCCTCCATTTTCTCCAATTGCTTTCAACCCAAATTCACCCAAGAACACTCTTAATCACATTTTTCCTACCAAGAATGTTGATTGTGGAACTTCTTTGCTTCCACCACCGCCCTTTAGTGTTCTTCCTCCTTCTCATGATAATGTCATACACCATGGAACATATTGTCATTGTTGTCAATATCAACATCTTGCTATGGCACACATCTACGAGGAGTTGAGCTACATCAAGAGTCTCTTAATCAAGCCTCCTCTTCACTATGATTATGAGACCTCCAACAAGCCACCACCACCACCCTCCGCCATTACCTTGTCTTTCATATAAGCATTGGTTGCTTATCCACAAGACACCAAATTCAAGCAAATCTTAGAATTCTAGAATAACTAGGATTAGATTTATGCTTTTGGCTTGTTTCTTTTTCCATACTTCTGTGTATGATGTTCTTTTAGTAACCTATCTTGGATCTTTGTCTTTGTGTTTTCTTCTCTTTTATTTTTTGTGACCTATTGCTATATATTGTTGGTTGTTTCTTTTGTTCAACTAACCCTTCTATGTAGCTTGTCACCATATCTCGATTCCTCGGTGCCCTAAGCTAGGGGGAGTAAGCACCAAGGGGGAGTCTTTGCTAATTCCGTTTATTCAACACCGACTTGTGCAACCTTTTTGCTTCGACAAAGGGGGAGAAATGAATAAACTCGTATTCAAAAATCTTGTTTTTTGTGTGATTGAGTTTATGTATTGTCGGAATCAAAAAGGAGGAGATTGTTAATGCAATAATGCCTAAAAACGTTACTTGCATTTTTCGGCCTCGCTTTGTTTTGATTACGACAATATGTAAAAACAAGCATTTACGAAAACAACGAAAAACGAATTCTTGAGTTCAAGTATTTTTTTCATTTTACCCATTTTCACTTAAGGTATGAATAAACAAGTATTAACCTTAATCAAGTGATCAAGTGATTTAAACTTTCTTAAAAACTCACTTTTTATTAAGTGTGACAAGTTTTTATTAAACTTTCTTTTTAAGAAAATGTTTTATTAAATTAATTATTTGAAATTTGAAAATGGCATATTCTTATTTGGTTAGGAATATCCTTTCAGGATATTTTTTATATCCAGATAAGACCTCCACCACTAAAGGACAAAAAATGGAGCGGAGTCTAGGCAACGGTTCTCTAGTGCCTAGGCGGTTCCTTATCGATAAGGAACCGCCGGCTGAGCTAAGGAACCGCGGCCAGATATATCCGTTGGGCCTTTGTCGTATAAATAGTGGACCATTCTCAGCTTTTCAAATCACCTCTTTTGCACATCTATTTCCAGATTCAAACCCTCTTCTTTAATCACTCAAATCTTTGATCATTTGTTTGATTACTACTTGTTTAAGTAGTGAATCTTGTTCTTCCATCCCTTCCTCACCAAGTGCAAAGAGAAGAACACTATCCTCGTGAAGTGTTGAGTGCACCACCAAAGATCAAGTGAAGATCTACTTTTATACATTTGTTGTTGTGTCTTAGTTGAGAAGATCCAAGTAGTTGTGTCTATTTGGAAGTTGTGTATGTACTAAGTATAGTTGTGTAGATTGGTCCTAGCTACGATTAGGGCTCGACTTTTAGCTTAGAGTCGGAAATTGGTTAAGCGACGTGTATGGTTTTCTCCACCATAAGGAGCTTGTTGTGTAGTGAACTCTCGACTAAGGAGTACTCGAGGAGTGGAGTAGGAACGAGGAGTGAGCTTCGTTGCCGAACCACTATAAATCATTGGCATTTGGTTTGATCTTTCTTTACCCTTAAATCTTTACATTCTTTATTCTTTGTGCATATATATTTGTTAGTATTAGCTTAGTTACACTATCATTGTTCATATTGTGCATAAGAAGATTTCACACATTTCCTCAAGTCTAAGTTTTTGAAAAAGGATTTTTGAAAACCACCTTTTAACAAGTAAATTATAAGAAACTATTCAACCCCCCCCCCCCTTCTAGTTTCTACATGTTCCCATGGCACTTACCTCCACTGAAGAAAACCCTCTTCCCAAACAATGGACTCCAGCTGATAGAAATTTGGCAAACCAAGATAAACGTCTCAAAAGCATCATCATATCCTGTCTTCCCAAACACATCATGAAGTCTGTCATTCAGTGTCCCACAGCCAAGCAAATGTGGACAGACCTCATCCTTGGCCATGAAGGGCCCTCTGAAACCAGAGAAACAAAGATTCAGGCACTCAGACTTCAGTTCAATGCTTTCAAGTCACTTGAAGGTGAAAAGGTTCAACAAACCTATACAAGGCTGAAGATTCTTCTCAATGACCTAGCTATGAAAGATGTCACCATTGGTCAAGCTGAGATTAATGCCACATTTGTCAACAGCCTTCCAAGAAAGTGGCTGAGTATGAATCAGACTCAAAGAGAAAATAACTCAATCAAGAATGACATCTTAGCTCAGCTTTATGGAAAGTATAATTATGAAGAAGGGCTGATTGATACTATATACAAGTCAGAGACTAAAAGATTTGTAGTTCAAGGAGCATCTTCCAAAGCCTTGATCTCTGCACCACATCCTCATGAGAGCGACTCTGATGTTGAAGAAGACACCCGCAGCAGCCAAGAGTTCTTAACAGACCTTAATGTAGAGTTTCATGAAAGAGCCTTGCTAGCCAACCAAAGAAGATTCTTCAAAAGATCAGGGAGAATATGATCAGCTAGTAAACAAACTGACAGATCAAAAGAAACTTGCTTTGCCTGTGGAAAGCTTGGACACTTCCAAAAAGATTGTTCTTCCACCAAGGCATCCTCACCTTCCTATCCATCATCTTCCACCAAACCTTACAAGTTCAAACAACAACATAATAACTTATCTCACCAATCCAACTCATCAGACAATGAGAAGAAGGATTACAAAAACAAGTACAAGGAACTTAAAGCTGAGTTAGAACAGATGAATTTGAAGCTTGAAGCTCTGTCTAAGAAGGGAGGTGATAAAAAGACAGAGAAAGGGTTGGTAGCTGAAGCTTATGATTGGAATGATGAGCCACTGACTTCAGATGAGGAAGATACTACTAGAGTCAGGGCTTTCATGGCTATAGCTGAGGATGAACCAGCTGTTGGAAAAGGTGATGCTAGATCAGGACAATGGGTTGACATCACAATGAAAAAGGTACACAGGATTTTATCTATGTCTGATAGTGATGAACGCAAACATGTCCTTGACTACACCATTGTTGATTTACACTTTGTTGAGGAACAAAGAAAGAACCTACTTGATAAGTTTCACTCTGTTAAAACTGAACTTCTAAATGCTAAATCTGAATGTGAAACTCTCAGACGGGTTAATTTAGAGAAAATATCCCTTCAAAATGAAGTCACTAGGTTAACCTTGAAAAACATTGCCTTAAATGATCAAGTATCTGAATTAAACAAGGTTATTGAAAAATGGTTGTGTAGTAGGTTCACTATAGATCAATTGCTTAATGATGAGCTGTCTGCTGACATTAAAAGGGATATATCTGCTAAGAAAAATAAGCTGAGAATTCTCACCAAACCCAAAGAGATTATTTTCAAATCTACAGAGACTATTCATATGTCAGATCCCACTTTGACTAATGACCCTGTCTCTAAAGATGTGGCTGAATTACCACCTTTGCCCAAACTCTCTGGAGTTGAACCCAACAGTTCCTCACGAGCTGCTAAGGGTGAACTTAAAACAAATGTTGAGAAACCACCAGCTAAAATATTTTCTGTGCCTGCTAAATAATCTGGTAAGCAAGTTGCTTTTAAGCCTGTCTCAACAAAAGCTGTGAACAAGGTTGACCCTTCCACTGAAGAACGCCTGTTGTCTCTAATGAAAGAAGTAGAACTCTTGAAACAACACATTAAGCCTTCCGCTGAATGCTCTACTTCTCGTGAACCTAAGTCTGTCCTAGGTGAACCCAAGGGGGAAAGGTTAGTCAAACCTTATTGCAATATCTGTAAGAACTCTCACCACATGACCTTAGATCATGATAGACATATGGCAGTTAAGAGAGCTCAGACACCCTCTAGGGATAGACAACAGGGTTCAAAAAGACAACAAGGAAACTACAGACCTTATCCTCCCTATAAATTCTGTGGATTCACAGACCATCACTTAGACGAGTGTGGTGACTTCCCAGGTTGTGATATCTATGGAAGTTTTACCCATGAGACAGCTAATTGTCCCTCCCATCGCCAAAAGTTCTACAGGAACACAAGAATTGCTAATCAGAAATTCAGGGAACCCACTGGAAAGTGGGTTCACCATAGGAACTAACCTGTTTCTATGTATAGGTGGAGAAACATCTCAAGGAATCGGTATGGTATCTAGACAGTGGTTGCTCTAGACACATGACAGGGATTCAACAATACCTGCACAGATACTCAAGGGAGCTAGGTCCTAAAGTGGTGTTTGGAGATAAATCTTCAGGTGACACAGAGGGATACGGCTCAGTGAACTGCAATGGGATCACGTTTACAAGGGTTGCATATGTGAATGGTCTTAAACACAATC
The DNA here is from genome assembly GCA_025667525.1 of Glebionis coronaria. Lineage (NCBI taxonomy): Eukaryota > Viridiplantae > Streptophyta > Magnoliopsida > Asterales > Asteraceae > Glebionis > Glebionis coronaria. The sequence goes on along the minus strand of CM046875.1, from coordinate 631,210,158 downwards.
TTATTAGCATCAGCCAATTGTGTGATGCTGACTACAAGGTTTTGTTTACTAAGACTCAGGGAACCATATTCAACAAAAACAATGATGTTGTGCTTATTGCACCCAGAAGGAGAGATGTTTATGTCATCAACATGGTTGTTTGCTCTGAAGACAGCTCAAATTGTTTTCTTGCTAAAGCCTCTGAAAGTGTCAATTGGGTGTGGCACAAAAGACTGTCTCATCTCAACTTCAAGAACATAAAAAAGATAGCCACACAAAACCTGGTTGCTGGTCTACCTTCAGTGATGTTTTCCAAAGACAAGACTTGTTCTGCCCGTGTCAAGGGAAAGCATCACTGGTCTTCATTCAAGACTAGACAATCATTCTCTATTGACAAGTGCTTACATCTCCTTCACATGGATTTGTTTGGGCATGTCAAACCTCAGACCATTAATCACAACAAATACACCTTGGTCATAGTTGATGAGTTTTCAAGATACACATGGGTGTTCTTCCTCAGAAGGAAAAGTGATGCAGCCGATACCATCATGTCCTTCATCAGACATGTTGAAAATATGAATGATGTTAGAGTCAAAGCTCTAAGAAGTGATAATGGTACTGAATTCAAGAATCATCAACTTGAATCTTTTTGTGATGAAAAAGGTATTTCACAAAACTTCTTCTCAGCTGGCACCCCTGAACAAAATGGTGTGGCTGAAAGAAGAAACAGGACTTTGATTGAAGCAGCCAGAACCATGTTGAATGGTGCAGCCTTACCAAAGCAATTTTGGGGAGAAGCTGTTCACACTGCCTGCTACACACAAAACAGATCAATCATTGTCAAAAGACATGGTAAAACTTCCTATGAAGTTTTCAGAAACAGATCTCCAGATGTCAGCTATTTTCATGTTTTTGGATGCCCTGTGTTCATTTATAACTACAGGGATAAATGATATGAGCTATTTTAGTCATATCAATTATATCATAAAACAATGAATATATGCAATTAATGTATCAAAAATGCCTTGTATATGTTTGTTTCTTGTTTTAATGTGTGTAGGTACCAAGTTCGCGAAAATCGGCAAAAACCAGCACGAGTTTGAAGAAAAAGATTGAAGAAGCCAAAATTGAGCTCGTCCTTAGCGGATTTAATTTTATTTGGAGTTATTGGGCTTGTGGGTCCCATAATTGGGTATATGGGCCCAAAAGCCCATTTGAGGAAATAAACTTGTGTAATTCGGATTACAAGCCCATTTGAGGCCCAAAATGGGAAGTTTAATAAACGGATGGAGTATTGTTTAAAATTCCAAGTCCAATGCACATTTTAATTTTCAAGAGACGGATTGATAAGGGCCCAAGCCCATAATGGGAAAAGGAACGAATGAAATGAAGTCATGGGCTTTAGGGTTTTGCTATAAACGAATTGAGATGTGTATTTACACTCAGCCAATCCTTACCCACTCGCATGTCACGTTACTTTCACACAAATAAAATAAATAAAACACTCCCTCACCCACTTTCCCACTTTCTCTCATATAATAAAATAACCTATCGATATTTTCTACGTGAAACTTTTCTTTCTCCTTCAACCTCAAAGAAAACCAGTCACATAACACTGTTCCAAAAACCCTAGATAAATAAATTGGTTAATTAATAGAGGGCTTTTACTCACACGAGTGATTCAAGTGTGGGGGAATTAAATCCTCCAATTTTAAGGAAGAGAAGAATGGAGAAAAGAGCTACATGGCAGCAAATAATTGGGTGAAACACCTCATTTTCCCCAATCAGCCAATCATAAGGCATCAAAGAAACACAACTAGCACACAGGGATGCCACGTTGGCAATTCGTGTGCTAGTTGTGTCCTCTCAACCATCCGATCAACAACAAGAGAGAGAAAGATGATCTAAGGGCTTATATTGAAGAGGAATATGCGGAAGAAGATGCGAATATACCCTCCTCAACAGCCTTGGGATGGTTATAAAAACCCTCATTTCTCTTGTAATCTTTATCCCTTTCTTTTTCATACTGTTATAATGTTTAAAAGTAGTTAGGAATTGTATCTTTCTTTTATGAATATTGTAGTGTTTTAAGTTGAAATATAAAAGTGATTTTCAGATTCAATTTCTAGTCTCGTCTATTATTTTATTATTACTGTTGAAATTTATATGCATTTCCTATTATACAAATTTATATTATAAGTGAAAGTCACTCAAATAAGCTTAGTTAATAGCTTAATTGAATGATGATGAATGGATTGGGATATGAATGCTAAACCCACTGTTTAGTTATAAATCTGGTTCGAGTTAAGATTTTTGGTGGTTCGATTTATGGTTCGAGATGGTGATTTGATAGTAATGGTGGTGATTGTTACGGGTTCACAAGGTTGTTCAGCACAACCTTCGTCTCAAAGGAAATCTCCAAAAGGTGCATTTATCTTTTAATTTACATGTTTATTAGATAAATCTTAGTTTTAATGATTGCCTGCTTTAAATATTTGGTATGTTTGCTGTTTAAGTATTTCGATGATTTCAGTTTTATTTAGTTTTTAGAATGAATGGATTTAAATTTGGTGAAGTAGTATGGTTTTACTGAATTATGTACTCACTGTTCTATGGTTATGTTATGGTCATGTTTTATATTGTATCACATGAATGTTTCCAGTTTGCTTTGTTTTAAATAAGTCTGTTTAGCTTTTATCTGCTTACTTGACTGATTATTCTGATAAGCTTTAGTTTAAATTGTTTAGCTTACATTTGCTAATCTGTCTGTCTAATTTAATAAGCTGTACCGAATCTGTCGTATGAGTTCGTTTCATTGCAAGTTTTCTTTTATCTGATAAGTGAACTTATATGAGTTGATGATTGCTGAATTTAGCTGAGATGGTGTTGAAGAATGATTGATTTATGAGTCTTGGCTGCTTAAGTTTTGGAATCTGTTTTTAGTTATGCTTGAATTAAGATGTTATATCAGTTTGAATGATATCGTTGATGCTTGTTAATAGATTTGCTGATGTTGTTAACTGAATAAATCTGCTTTTGTTTTAGGATATTTAATTCTGTGTCTTGATTTATTGTATTGTTGCTGATTTTAGTCTAGTTTTAATTGATTTAGTATACTGTTAATTGTTCAGTATTCCAAACGTTAAGTTTGGTACTGAGTTATCTATTTAACTGTCCAAAGTTATTCAGTCAACATAGAGTCAGTCCTGTGACCTCTAATCTTTAACTGTCAAAAAAAAGAAATAATAATCCAAAAAATTGTCACTCATGGGGATCAAACTCGAGACCCACAGGTTCACAGTCAAGCGTGTTTGCCAATTGAGCTAATAGCTCTTTTGAGTTTACTTTCCGTTACGTAATTAATATAGTATTACTAATCTGGCAGACTTTAATTTTAGTAACGTTTAATTAAGTTTCAGTTTTAAATAAAGTTTTATTAATATTTTCATTTAAGTAAATTTTAAGTTTTTAAAATATTAATCAGTATCTTAATAAAATAAAAATAAAATAAAAATGTTTTTATTAATTTAAAAGTTTAATTAGTTTATTTTAATAATTAGATTTTTATAATTTTAGATTTTAAATAAATTTAGCTTAAAAAATTTTAATTTGGTTAAAGTAATAAAGTTTTATTAGTTTAAAAAGTTAGATAAATTTCTAAAATAGTTTAAAAGTTATTTTTATTAAATAAATTAATTTTTATAGATTATTAAATAGCTTAATTTTAATTGTCTTTATTTTAAGTAATTAGATTTAAATAACTTTGGGGGTTATCGATTCATGCACTTTAGGATAATTTTAAATAGTTTAAAATAGGTAGAATTAATTTCTACTTTAAAAACCGAAAACTAATTCAAATCAATTGTCCAAAACGAAGCAAAACGTCTCAAATTCACTCGATCTTCGTGTACAACGAACTTGGTTCATCACGTGTTTAATTGAATTCGTCATTGGTGATATTAGTCTATTACTTTTTCCTAAAGGTAATTTTCTAATTTACCCTATAACGTATCTTAATTATCACTATACTATCAACGACACATAAAAAATTTTGGCGCCGCTGCCGGGGATCTTGTGTACGATTCGTTTTTTTGGAGATTTGTTGATCGTTGATTTGGAGACCCTTTCCGTCCTCGGAAAGTTTTGTTATTTTTATATTATATAGTATGTATCGTTTTTCTCGTTTTTTGTGAATAATATATTGCATTACGTAGAAAAATAAATTTACATACTTATCAAATAAGGCCTTAGTTGGGATTTCATCACCTAGCTATTGTAGTCGAATCCAAAACAAAAATAAAAGGCAAAATAGATAAATACTAATAAGAAGTTTGAACTCGATTTATACAAACTATAAGGAGGGTATAAGGCGACGTGCTATAAAAAGCCGTCTAAGGAAAAAGGTTTTTAAGTGCTTTGTGCCACCTCGTTTCCCCGCTTGCTTGTGCGTATATTGAGAGGGACAACTTATTATTGGTTTGCCGACTCAAGTAGTAATAAATTTTATTTTTGTAGTTTACTTATTGAACCTCGAGACGTTTAGGTTTTCACCTATCGTTTCAAAGTCGACCGAGGGTAATTTACTTCCATAGTAGTTATCCTTATTCCTTGTTTTTATCGATCATTTTTGATTGAGCAATACCAAATAAAATACCAAAAATAATCTTCTTCTTGTCTAATTTCTTTTCTTCAATCCTCTAAATTCTCGTCTTTGTAGTGTATGCAATTACGTTCTTCTCGACTTGTGATTGATTTTAATAGGATTGAAAATATTCCTCGTAGAAATAGAAATCGTCAACAACGAATAGTGGAACCCGAGCTTCCACCTATTGTTGTAGAGATGGCCGATAACCGAACAATGGAGGAATTGCTCCGTGCACCCACCGAAGGGTATGGGGAAGCAATCGTTGTGCCGGCTATTTTGGCGTATCATTATGAGATTAAGACGGGTCTTTTATCGCTCATTCGTACCGACCAATTTCGTGGCAATGAGACCGATAACCCGCACTCTCACATTCGGAATTTTCTTCGAATTACCTCGACTCTCAAGTTTAGAGATGTGCCGAATGACGCGATTAAGCTCATGCTTTTTCCGTACTCGCTCAAGGGTAATGCTAAGATTTGGTATGAGAAAGAACCACCGGGTTCGATCTTAACATGGGATGATTTAGTGTCTAAGTTCATGAATTATTTCTTTCCACCATCTAAGACAACACATTTTAAGAACGAGATCACTAGATTTGAACAAAAAGTGCATGAATCGTTTGGGGTTGCTTGGGAAATATTTAAAGATTTGTTGAGACAATGTCCACACCACGGTTTCTCGGAATTGCATCAAATTAATACTTTCTATAATGGGCTAAATATGATTGAACAAGATTCTTTAAATGCCGCCGCGGGTGGTAATCTTTTAAGAAAAACTCCGAGAGACGCGTGGGGAATAATTGAGAATAAATCTAGAGCACAATATTCACGAAACACACCGAGTGTCTCCAATGTGAATTCATCTAATATCGAGATTGCTAGATTGGACTCTAAGATTGACACGATTTTGAATGAGCTTAGGAAGAATCCTCATGGATCGATTAATATGATTGAGAATGTTTGTGTATTATGTGGTGGAGCACATCCTAATTATGCTTGTTCAACCACGGGGTTTGATCAAGCTAGTGCTTTTGCCGCGACGGGAACTTATGGCTCCAACGGTCAAGTTCCTCGTCAAAATCATGTTGCTCCACCGGGTTTTCTACCGGTTCAAAATAGGTACAACAATGGAAACAATGGGAATAATTTTAACCGTGGTAACCAAGGGAATTTTAATCAAGGAAATGGGTTTAATGCTAATCAAAACAATCAAGGTTTTCACAATAACCAAAATGATTTGTCAAGCTACATCAAGTCAAATGATGCAAATTTAAAGGCTTTTCAAAATAACATTCAAGGACAAATGGCAACTTTGAAAAACGAGTTTCAAAATACGATTAAAGGGCAAAACAATAAGATTGAGCTTAATCAACAAAGAATTAAACAAAGATTTGAGCAAATGTTAGAGCAAAGTCAAAATCGTTTGCAACAAAGTATGGAACAAGGTCAAAATAAATTGCTTTCGATGTTTGAATCTTTTATGACCAAACCTTCCTCTTCTTCGGGTGGCTTACCTAGCAACACCATTCCAAACCCGAAGGGTGAGATGAAAGCTATAACCACACGTAGTGGGAAAGCTTTAGACGGACCTTTGCTTCCACATGTGAGTACCTCTCCGGTGAGGGAAGTGGAGCAAGAACCCGAGGTGGTTAAAGAAAAGGAAATTCCTATTCCACCAAAGGTAGACCAATTGCCTATTCCGGAACCCGAGCTTCCGAAGACTAAACCCACACTACCCTACCCTTCGAGACTTAACCAAGAGAAGCTCCGCGAAAAATCCAATGCTCAAATGGCTATTTTCTTAGAGATGTTTAAGAATCTTCATATTAATCTTAGTTTCGCGGATGCATTGCTTCACATGACTAAGTTTGCTTCGACTATTAAGAGATTGATGAACGATAAAGAGAAATTGGTTCAAATGTCTACATCTTTAGATGCTAATTGTTCCGCGGTTCTTACACAAAAGCTTCCCAAAAAGCTTGGAGACCCGGGCAAGTTTTTGATACCATGTGAGTTCCCTAATATGGAAGAATGCTTAGCATTAGCCGATCTTGGCGCTAGCATTAATTTGATGCCTCTTTCCGTGTGGAAAAGGTTATCACTTCCCGAGCTTACACCTACTAAGATGACTCTCGAGCTAGCGGATCGATCGACCACCTTTCCAAAAGGTATAGCCGAGGACGTGTTTGTCAAAGTAGGGAAACTCGTCTTTCCAACGGACTTTGTAGTTTGCGATTATCCTGAAGATTCTCGTGTACCACTTATTTTGGGAAGACCGTTTTTAATGACGGCTAGTTCTATAGTTGACATGAGAGCGGGGAAGTTGACTTTATGTTTTGATGATGAAAGTGTTACACTTGATGTTGGTGATAACACTAAATATTTCTCCAAGTATTACGAAGAATCAATTAATCAAATCGATGTGATTGATGTTACTTGTGAAGAGTATTCTCAAGAAGTGCTTGGATTCTCGGCTAATTCCGAAAGTGGCAATCCTTCTTTATCGTATCCTATTATTGCCCTTTCGTCTCCACCCCTTACTCCATTTGGGGCTAGTGATTTTATCTTGGAAGAGGTTGATGCTTTTCTTAGCACACCGGATTTGCTATCTACATATGATGAGGATTATCATGATATGGAGGGAGATATCGATTTACTTGAAGCCTTTTTGAATGAAGATCCTTATGAATCGCTACCTATGGATTTGAAAGTTGTGAATGAAAATGAAACTAAAGTGAAAACATCTGTTGAGGAAGCACCCGAATTAGAACTTAAGGAACTACCCACTCATTTGGAGTATGCTTTTCTTGAAGGAACGGATAAGTTACCAGTGATTATTGCTAAGGGATTAAAGGAAAACGAAAAGGATGAACTTATCAAAGTGCTTAAGAAACATAAACGGGCAATTGCATGGAAAATCTCCGACATTAAAGGTATAGATCCAAAATTTTGTACTCATAAAATTCTAATGGAGGATGATTATGAACCCGCTATCCAAAATCAAAGAAGGGTCAATCCAAAGATTCATGAGGTGATCAAAAAGGAAGTCACTAAACTTCTAGATGCTGGAATGATCTACCCTATCTCGGATAGTCCATGGGTTAGCCTCGTGCATTGTGTTCCAAAGAAAGGAGGAATGACGGTTGTTACTAATGAGGATAATGAATTGATTCCTACTAGACTTGTGACCGGTTGGCGTGTTTGTATTGACTATAGGAAACTTAATGATGCCACTAGGAAGGATCATTTTCCATTACCTTTTATGGATCAAATGTTAGAGAGACTAGCGGGGAATGAATTCTATTGCTTTTTGGATGGATTTTCCGGCTATTTCCAAATCCCCATTGACCCTCGTGATCAAGAAAATACCACATTCACTTGTCCTTATGGAACATTTGCTTATCGTCGCATGCCTTTTGGACTACGCAATGCTCCCGGGACGTTCCAAAGGTGTATGATGGCCATTTTCCATGATATGATCGAGAAAACCATGGAAGTCTTCATGGATGACTTTTCGGTTTTTGGGGAATCTTTCACTTCATGTCTCTCTAACCTTGAAAGAATGTTGCAACGTTGTGAGGAAGCAAATCTTGTGCTTAATTATGAACAATGTCACTTCATGTGCAAAGAGGGAATTGTGTTAGGACATAAGATCTCTAAGGCCGGTATTGAGGTTGATAGGGCTAAAATCGACGTGATTGCCAAATTGCCTCCACCCACCACCGTTAAGGGAGTAAGGAGTTTTCTCGGCCATGCCGGCTTCTATCGACGTTTTATACAAGACTTCTCTAAGATAGCTCGGCCTATGACCCATCTTTTGGAAAAAGAGACTCCTTTCATCTTTTCGGATGAGTGTATTCAAGCCTTTGAGATGCTTAAAAGAAAATTAACCGAATCTCCAATCTTAGTTGCCCCGGATTAGGACCTACCTTTTGAAATTATGTGTGATGCTAGTGATTATGCGGTAGGTGCGGTTTTGGGGCAACGTAAGTCAAAACATTTCTTGCCTATACATTATGCAAGTAAGACTATGACGGATGCTCAAACAAAGTATACTACAACAGAAAAGGAGTTTCTTTCCGTTGTGTATGCTTTTGAAAAGTTTAGACCATATCTCGTCTTGTCTCAAACCATATTGTATACGGACCACTCGGCTATCAAATATCTTCTTAATAAAAAAGATGTTAAGCCGAGGTTGCTCCGGTGGATTCTCCTCCTACAAGAATTTAATGTCAAAATTCTAGACAAAAAGGGAGCCGAGAATCTCGCGGCCAATCATTTATCTCGACTTGAGAATCCTCACCAAAGCGATCGAGAGAACAAGGAAATTAATGAAACATTTCCTCTCGAGACGCTTGGTATGATTGCTTTTCGTGGTGATGAGAGTACCCCATGGTTTGCGGACATCGCAAATTACCATGCGGGGAAGTTTGTGATCAAGGGTATGTCGTCCCAACAAAAACGAAAGTTTTTCAGGGATATCTCCTATTACTTTTGGGACGACCCCTATTTGTTTCGTGTGTGCGCGGATCAAGTGATTCGTAGGTGCGTGTTTGGCAAAGAAGCTCAAGATATCCTTAAATCTTGTCATGAGGGACCCACTGGGGGACATCATGGTGCTAACGCCACCGCGAAGAAAGTCTTTGATGTCGGTTTCTTTTGGCCTTCCATATATCGTGATGCCCAAGACTTGATCAAGACTTGTGATGCTTGTCAACGTCAAGGAAAGAACTCACAAAGGGATGAAATGCCTCAAAACATTATCCAAGTTTGTGAAATCTTTGACATGTGGGGGATCGATTTTATGGGGCCGTTTCCATCTTCGAAAGGAAATAAATACATTCTCGTAGCCGTGGACTATTTGTCTAAATGGGTTGAAGCTAAGGCTTTGCCCACGAATGATGCTCGAGTTGTGGTGAACTGTTTGAAACAACTCTTTGCTAGGTTTGGAACTCCGCGGGCTATTATCAGTGATCGTGGGACCCATTTTTGTAATGAACAATTTGACAAAGTTCTAAAGAAATATGGTGTCACTCATCGACTTTCTACGGCTTATCACCCTCAAACGAGTGGTCAAGTGGAGGTTTCAAACCGGGCTCTAAAAGGATTTTGGAGCGTTCTATTGGAGAGAATCAAACTTCATGGTCGGATAAATTGGACGATGCATTGTGGGCTTTCCGTACGGCTTACAAGACACCAATTGGTTGTACACCATTTAGGTTGGTCTACAGAAAAGCATGCCACTTGCCAATTGAACTCGAACATAAGGCGCATTGGGCTCTTAAGCATTGTAACTTTGATTTGAGGACCGCGGGTGATCATCGCAAGGTTCAATTAAATGAACTAAGTGAATTAAGGGATCAAGCTTATGAAAATTCTTTGATCTATAAAGAGAAGACTAAGAGGATTCATGACTCTAAGATCAAAAAGCGCATTTTCAATGTTGGTGATCAAGTCCTCTTATTCAACTCTAGACTTAAGATTTTCTCGGGCAAGCTTAAATCCCGTTGGTCCGGACCATTCACCGTTTCACGAGTTTTCCCTTATGGCACCGTTGAGCTAGCTCAAAAAGACGGGCCTAACTTTAAGGTGAATGGTCATCGTGTGAAACATTACTTTGGAGGGGACATACCTACGGAGGTTGTCCCGGATCTTCAAACTTTCCCTAAGGACCAATGAATGCGGGGATCGAGTCGAGCTCATGACTCGGTTAACAAAAACGAGGTGCCTTGTGGGGGAGTCCCATACATTCTATCTTCTTTCTATTTTCTAACAACTAATAAGGCTTGATCTTTCAAGCTCGTGCTCGTGTTTTGTTGTGTTGTGAATCTTAGGTATGACCCTAATCATTGAAGACTCTCGTGTTCGGTTTTTGCCGGTCCACTTGATCTTCCTATCTTTGAATGTCAAAAAGGGGCACACTATTTATCCCTTGATTTTTATCGACTAACGTTTTATCTTGAGGCATAATTAATAAACGGCTTATAGATTTGCGTGCTCTTTCCATGCTAGGATTTTGCATTAGACTCTTCGTGTTTTAGCAATGGGGTGTTACTCTTGAGCTAAGAAACATTGAGGACAATGTTTGGTTTTAGCATGGGGGAGTCAATCGATATAATCGCTTGCAATTGCTTTTGTCGTGTCTAAACGTATTGTTTTTCTCATTTTTCATAAAATTTTAAATTTTTAGTGTTGATTTTAAGTTTTAATAAAGAAAATAAGTGCTTTTGACACGAATGTAGGCTTTCCGTTGGTGAAAATAAAAATAGTTTTTGACTCGACTCGGTTTTTAACCTTAGCTTTTCCTTAACGTATTTGAATTAAGTTTTGCTAGGCTTTTATATAGGGAGCTTTAAAACGCGAAAGTCTTAATTCATACGAGTTAAGAACAAGAACTTTTCGCAAGTTCCTATAATTGATCCTAGAAAGTTGTTTATTAAGGGAACTTTAAAACACAAATTCTAAAACTTGAAAAAGTATAAGAAGATGCAAGATCCTATAGATGACTTGAAAACCCAAAACTTTGATTTAATAGGCTAAGTATCCATTGATTTCACATTCTTGAAATTTTACAATATGGAGAACAAGAGATGATAGAGTTCAATCATAAGTTTCTAAGGTTAAATTCTTCTTTGTGCAAGTATTTTTGTGTTTGATTTAATCTCCTCGTATTTACTTTCCACACTTGTATAATAATTGCTTAATAAATGAAGTTTTTAGCGGTTTAGGCTTGATATCTTAACTCGTCACTCCTTCTTTTTCTTCCCTTGTAATTAAAGTGAGAACACATTAAGGGTGTCAGTGTCATGGACTTTTGATCATGGGATTGCGGAAATTTGGCTTACTATAAATATCATATTAATAAGAAGAATAAATAAAAACATGTTCTCTAGGAGCCTTTGGGTGGGAGTCATGTAGCACTAACCTTGTCATTAGAGCCTTAGGGTGTATGTCAAGGGGCGTGTTGAATAAAAATTGCTTCATCATCATGATCCGTAAGGTGGGATGGTGAAGTCAATTCCCTTATTTTTGTCCAAGGAGCCTTCGGGTGTGGATTTTAAATAAGGAGCACAATTGCATCTTAAAGAGCCATAAGGTGTTATGATATAGTTGTTACTAACTCCATTAATAAGGTCATAATTGACTTTGGAGGTTTTATTGTTGCTTTTAATTAGCCATATTAGCCAAATTTCGGGTCCGGGATTTATCCCTAAATCGTGTTAAGTTATCCTTGATGTGGGCTTTCTTTAGTGACAACGGTTTTAGAAGTCAAGGTTAGATTTTGAGTGTTGAGTTTACACCGTTCTTGCCTTCATTTTGGACTAATAAATATCAAAATAAAGTCAAATGAGCCTTTGGGTGAATGACAAATAAAATCTAGAGATACAATTAGGAATAATAGGAGATTGAGTTTAACACAAATTACTTGTATGAGTTGGTTTAATTTTGGGGCTTATGATTGACAATGATCTTGTTTTTGCACTTGGCATGGAAAAGTGAAAAGTCGGGGACGATGAATCTATTTAAGTTTTATGATCCTTAAAGTTATTTTTCAAATAATGAAAGCAATACATTATGTCTTTGCAAAATAAAATGTCAAAAGTTGAATAAAGGTGTAGTTAGTGTTTTACTTTATCATTGCGTGAGGACACGGCAATTGCTTAGCAAGGGGGAGTTTGATATGAGCTATTTTAGTCATATCAATTATATCATAAAACAATGAATATATGCAATTAATGTATCAAAAATGCCTTGTATATGTTTGTTTCTTGTTTTAATGTGTGTAGGTACCAAGTTCGCGAAAATCGGCAAAAACCGGCACGAGTTTGAAGAAAAATATTGAAGAAGCCAAAATCGAGCTCGTCCTTAGCGGATTTAATTTTATTTGGAGTTATTGGGCTTGCCCACAATTGGGTATATGGGCCCAAAAGCCCATTTGAGGAAATAAACTTGTGTAATTCGGATTACAAGCCCATTTGAGGCCCAAAATGGGAAGTTTAATAAACGGATGGAGTATTGTTTAAAAGTCCAAGTCCAATGCACAGTTTAATTTTCAAGAGACGGATTGATAAGGGCCCAAGCCCATAATGGGAAAAGGAACGAATGAAATGAAGTCATGGGCTTTAGGGTTTTGCTATAAACGAATTGAGATATGTATTTACACTCAGCCAATCCTTACCCACTCACATGTCACGTTACTTTCACACAAATAAAATAAATAAAACACTCCCTCACCCACTTTTCTACTTTCTCTCATATAATAAAATAACCTATCGATATTTTCTATGTGAAACTTTTCTTTCTCCTTCAACCTCAAAGAAAACCAGTCACATAACACTGTTCCAAAAACCCTAGATAAATAAATTGGCCAATTAATAGAGGGCTTTTACTCACACGAGTGATTCAAGTGTGGGGGAATTAAATCCCCCAATTTTAAAGAAGAGAAGAATGGAGAAAAGAGCTACGTGGCAGCAAATAATTGGGTGAAACACCTCATTTTCCCCAATCAGCCAATCATAAGGCATCAAAGAAACACAACTAGCACACACGGATGCCACGTTGGCAATCCATGTGCTAGTTGTGTCCTCTCAACCATTCGATCAACAACAAGAGAGAGAAAGATGATATAAGGGCTTATATTGAAGAGGAATATGCTGAAGAAGATGCGAATATACCCTCCTCAACAGCCTTGGGATGGCTATAAAAACCCTCATTTCTCTTGTAATCTTTATCCCTTTCTTTTTCATACTGTTATAATGTTTAAAAGTAGTTAGGAATTGTATCTTTCTTTTATGAATATTGTAATGTTTTAAGTTGAAATATAAAAGTGATTTTCAGATTCAATTTCTAGTCTCATCTATTGTTTTATTATTACTTTTGAAATTTATATGCATTTCCTATTATACAAATTTATATTATAAGTGAAAGTCACTCAAATAAGCTTAGTTAATAGCTTAATTGAATGATGATGAATGGATTGGGATATGAATGCTAAACCCACTGTTTAGTTATAAATCTGGTTCGAGTTAAGATTTTTGGTGGTTCGATTTATGGTTCGAGATGATGATTTGATAGTAATGGTGGTGATTGTTACGGGTTCACAAGGTTGTTCAGCACAACCTTCGTCTCAAAGGAAATCTCCAAAAGGTGCATTTATCTTTTAATTTACATGTTTATTAGATAAATCTTAGTTTTAATGATTGCCTGCTTTAAATATTTGGTATGTTTGCTGTTTAAGTCTTTCGATGATTTCAGTTTTATTTAGTTTTTAGAATGAATGGATTTAAATTTGGTGAAGTAGTATGGTTTTACTGAATTGTGTACTCACTGTTCTATGGTTATGTTATGGTCATGTTTTATATTGTATCACATGAATGTTTCCAGTTTGCTTTGTTTTAAATAAGTCTGTTTAGCTTTTATCTGCTTACTTGACTGATTATTCTAATAAGCTTTAGTTTGAATTGTTTAGCTTACATTTGCTAATCTGTTTGTCTAATTTAATAAGCTGTACCGAATCTGTCGTATGAGTTCGTTTCATTGCAAGTTTTTTTTATCTGATAAGTAAACTTATATGAGTTGATGATTGCTGAATTTAGCTGAGATGGTGTTGAAGAATGATTGATTTATGAGTCTTGGCTGCTAAAGTTTTGGAATCTGTTTTTAATTATGCTTGAATTAAGATGTTATATCAGTTTGAATGATATCGTTGATGCTTGTTAATAGATTTGCTGATGTTGTTAACTGAATAAATCTGCTTTTGTTTTAGGATATTTAATTCTGTGTCTTGATTTATTGTATTGTTGCTGATTTTAGTCTAGTTTTAATTGATTTAGTATACTGTTAATTGTTCAGTATTCCAAACGTTAAGTTTGGTACTGAGTTATCTATTTAACTGTCCAAAGTTATTCAGTCAACATAGAGTCACTCCTGTGACCTCTAATCTTTAACTGTAAAAAAAAGAAATAATAATCCAAAAAATGTCACTCATGGGGATCGAACTCGAGACCCACAGGTTCACAGTCAAGCGTGTTTGCCAATTGAGCTAATAGCTCTTTTGAGTTTACTTTCCGTTACGTAATTAATATAGTACTACTAATCTGGCAGACTTTAATTTTAGTAACGTTTAATTAAGTTTCAGTTTTAAATAAAGTTTTATTAATATTTTCATTTAAGTAAATTTTAAGTTTTTAAAATATTAATCAGTATCTTAATAAAAAAATGTTTTTATTAATTTAAAAGTTTAATTAGTTTATTTTAATAATTAGATTTTTATAATTTTAGATTTTAAATAAAATTAGCTTAAAAAATATAAATTTGGTTAAAATAATAAAGTTTTATTAGTTTAAAAAGTTAGATAGATTTCTAAAATAGTTTAAAAGTTATTTTTATTAAATAAATTAATTTTTATAGATTATTAAATAGCTTAATTTTAATTGTCTTTATTTTAAGTAATTAGATTTAAATAACTTTGGGGGTTATCGATTCATGCACTTTAGGATAATTTTAAATAGTTTAAAATTGGTAGAATTAATTTCTAGTTTAAAAACCGAAAACTAATTCAAATCAATTGTCCAAAACGAAGCAAAACGTCTCAAATTCACTCGATCTTCGTGTACAACGAACTTGGTTCATCACGTGTTTATTTGAATTCGTCATTGGTAATATTAGTCTATTACTTTTTCCTAAAGGTAATTTTCTATTTTACCCTATAACGTATCTTAATTATCACTATACTATCAACGACACATCAATAAACTTGGAAAATTTGACGAAAAAGCTGATGATGGTTTCTTCTTGGGATACTCTCCAACAGCCAAAGCCTTCAGAGTATTCAACATCAGAAGACAAGAAGTAGAAGAAACCTTTCATGTCAGATTCAATGAAGATGATGATGTCATACAGAGAACTGGAACAGAGGGTGATGAAATTGATTTTAATGAAAATGTATCTTTCCCAAGTGATGAATTCTCCGAACCTAGACCTACCAGTCATCACCATCATCACACCAACACTCTCACTCCTTATGTTCCTGCCTTTGACCCTCTGTCTACTCACAACATAGAAGTTCCTACCTCCCAGGAGCTTGATGAAGAAGACCCACAGACCTCTTGTAGTCCTTCTTCCTCTACTGCTATTGATGACTCACCAATTCTTCAAATCCCTGAAGAATCTCCTGCTGATAATGAACTTGTACCTCTTGATATGGCTGAAGTAGACTCTGACACTGAAGTAGTCTTTGAAGAAAGCCCTCCTAGTCAGCAGGATGAAACTCAAATAGTTCCAGTTGTCCCCACAAGTGTTCCTGTCCTTGCGTCCCCAGCTCCTCAAAATAAGTGGGCAAGAGATCAACACATTCTTCTTGTCAACATTATTGGGGAACCTAATGCAGGGGTTACCACTAGACAGCGAATTCATGACTCAGAATCTGCATCAGCCAATAAATGTCTCTTTGCTGAATTTCTCTCTCAAATTGAACCTAAGAGAGTAGCTGAGGCTCTTGTATAAGATGGATGGGTAGCTGCTATGCAAGAAGAAATCAATCAGTTCAAAAGGAACAAAGTATGGACACTAGTGCCAGCTCCACCTGGAAAGAATATCACAGGCAATAGATGGATCTATAGAAATAAGATGGATGAAATTGGAAACATCATCAGAAACAAGGCCAGGCTGGTGGCACAGGGGTATACTCAGACTAAACGAATTGATTATGATGAAACATTTGCTCCTGTTGCAAGACTTGAAGCCATCAGAATCTTTCTGGCTTATGCTGCTTATATGAACTTCACTGTGTATCAGATGGATGTTAAGAGTGCAATCCTTAATGGAGATTTGGCTGAGGAAGTGTATGTTGAACAACCTGAAGGATTTGGGAATAACGAGTTTCCAAATCATGTGTACAGATTACACAAAGCCATGTACGGGCTAAAACAAGCTCCAAGAGCATGGTATGAAACTCTCTCTAATTTCTTAACTGAAAACAAATTTGTCAGGGGTTCTATTGATAAAATACTCTTTACCTTCAAGGATAAGAGTGATTTCATCATTGTGCAGATTTATGTGGATGATATCATCTTTGGGTCAACAAATGTTAATCTTAGTAAACGATTTGCTAAATTAATGACCAAGAAATATGAGATGAGTATGATGGGTGAATTAACTTACTTTTTGGGTTTTCAAATAAAACAATGTCCTAAGGGAATTTCAATTTGTCAAGAAAAGTATGTTAAAGATCTACTTAAAAAATATGACTTAGCTGATTGTGCATCAGTGAAATGCCCTATGCTTCCACCCAACAACTTGGGTCCTGATGAGTCAAGGGTCTCTGTTAATGAGACTTTGTATAGAGGCATGATTGGGTCACTCATGTATCTGACAGCTAGTCGTCCTGATATCCAATTCTCCACATGTCTCTGTGCAAGGTACCAAGCTAACCCAAAAGAATCCCATCTAGTGGCTGTTAAGAAAATTTTCAGGTATTGATGAGACTGTATTTATACATAGTCATCGTCCAAATCGGGCTTAAAACGCTTAAAATATCATCAAAATACCCAAATATATGCTTGTGTTTGTTCATTGTGTATTTTAGGTACGAATATCGTGAAATCAACAAAAGATCAAAGGAATCAAGCAAAAACGAACACGGGAAACGAAGCCGCACAAAGAACCGGGCCCAAGAATGAAATTTCCAAAATTACCCTTGAAGTGTTGAAGAATTTCAAGTTTGGTCCCTCAACTTTGGAAGACTTGTCAATTTAAACCCTTGTAAAACTCATTATTACACATTGGGTCCCTTAATTGACAAGATTATACAAGAAAAGCCCTTGAAGATTGCATTTATTGCACATTGGTCCTTATACAAAGTTTATAAACTAATTGGGCCAAAAATGACAAGCTGCCCAAACTTATAACAAAGGAAAAAAGGTTTTGGAGCTATTATTTACAAATTGAAGAAGTGAAGAGACTTTGGGGGCTATTCCAGGCAGACACACAAACCTTTAACACCCACCCAGTGGATGACACGTCACCCACTCACAAATATCAACCAATCACCACCCCCTAAACCTCCATGTCACGTCCTACTAGCCTATTTATTAACAGTTTTTTTAAAACTGTGTTTAATAAAAGAAAGATGGAGGTAAACACAATTTCAAAAAATCATTAACCCATAAACCAGATTTAAAACTACCCCTAATCCCCTAAGAACCCTAACTTTCCCAGGTCTTAATTACCCAAAATCAAAGGGGAAATGGACAATTATTTCCAGATTGCTAATTAAAACTCCTCTCATCACAACCCACTCACAAACCAACCATCCCGTGACTCCCATGTGGACCCCCAGCCTTCCCCTGCTTCACCAAAAGAGGAAAGAATCGAATCTCATCATAAAATCATTGGAAACGCATTCCTTGGTCCCAAAGTTTGATTTCAACGTCCCAGATCAAATACACCAGCTGGAGTCGCATGAGAGCAATTTTGACCAGCTTTTCAAGATTCCTTCAAAGGGCAATTTCGGATTTTCAGTAGCTAGGGTTTCTCCTTTGTATTTTTTTAATCAGGATTCTAGAATTATCTTAGGAGTAGTATAAAAGGAGCTTGCATCATGTGCAATGGCCCTTTGTTCCAGTTTTAAGCTTTGTAAAATTTTTATGTTAATGAATAGTTACAGTATTTCCTTAAAACAATTTGCAAAGTTTTGTTGAGTTCCTTTTATTGCTTTCATAGTTTAAATTTTCGTTAGTTAAGAGTTTTATTTTGTTCAAAAATTGGCAAGAAAACATTTTCTTTTACTCAGCTGAAATCCCAATCACTTTGAAGTGAAAGTGGATTGGTGTTGGGATTTCAGAAGCTTCCTGTTTAGTTTGTTATAATCTTAAAAGACTTCAAGTGGTATTTCTTTTGAAAATTCAGTTTGGATTTTCAGAAAAAGGGGTTTTTCAAAGTTTGATTCTATTTTCTTTTGTTTATATCTTACTGTATCAAAAGCTAAAAGCTAACAGCTTGTAGCCTTTGATACTTGAAGTGTTGTTTATTGGATTGGTGGTGTTGTGCAGGAAAGGGAAAACACAAGACCTCATACTCCACATTTCATTCATTTCATTTCATTTTCTCATCTCAGTCATTTGAAGACATGTCCAGCCTTGGGTCTTTTTAAGATTCCACCAAAGGGCTTTCTCTACATATTCTTTGGCATCTTCTTAATCCATTTATTTGAAGGCATCAGCTAGGTATTTTCGGCTTGAACCCAACAAAACTGGATTTTGGCTGTGTTGTTTAAATATGTGTGGGATTGTATGAATCTGCTTTGTTGAGGATATTGATTGTTTGTTTTTGATTATTTATGCTTATTATGCATGTTAGGATAGAAATTAATCAGTTTTAAGAAGTTTTTATCATAGTTGGTTTGAAAATCTTGTTTTCAGTTAGGTTAAGGGTTGTTTGGGTCTAGGGTTTGAAGTTGGTTTGGGTGACACAAGCCCATGAAAACTAGGCTAAACATACCCCACTAGTTGGTTAAAGTATAAATCAGTTATTAGTTTTTAGCTTCATAGGTTTTAAAAGGAATTTGTGTGTTAAAATTTTGCATACATCTAGCTAAAACCAGTAAGCCCATTTTCTGTTTATTTTAGAGTAAATTATGCCTTAAAATCTTGCTAGTAGTTAGATTTTATGTTAGTGTAAGATTGTAGGCTCTTGATTTAGGCTATGGTGTACTAGGTTGTTTGGTATTGTTGTTTGAATCTCACCCAAAGACCAATTGCTTCAGCAACTGTTCATCAGACCTCTATATAGCCTAATCAGTAACATTTTTTGGTCCTTTGTGTGCTATTTTTGTGAATAACTTGGCTGTTTTCTTGTTTATGTGACTCCCCACAACCCAACTGGTTTTGGGGGTGCCCTTATTTTCAGATAAAACCAATCTAATCACAAGTTATAAGCCAAAAGGGTCCCAGACCCATTTTTTATAACTAGCAGTGGGAACCAAGTTCCCACTGGTAGTGTATCTGTTGGTACTGCCCAACAAAAGGACAAAAGTCCTTAAGTGTCATTGTCAGCTTTCTTACTTTTTTGTCTTTAGTGGTGAAAAATAGGAATTAGATCTTCATTTTTGTTTCATTATTTTTCTTATTTTTATTCTGATTTTTCTGTTTAATTAATTTTTCTGTTACTGTTCGTTTAATATTTTTTAGATTAAATAGCCTTTTAAATTACTTTTTAATTTTCTGTTTTTGTCTTTTAGTGACAAAACTTATATTTTTCAGTTTAAAATTTTTCTTAGACTTAGAAAAACATTTTAAGATTTTTAGTTTAAAAACATTTTACTGTTCACTTTTTAATTAATTTTTAGAATTAATTTAGTTTAATTAAGATTTTATTTATAACTGTTTTGTCTTTTAGTGAAAATTTTTACTTTTTTCAAACTTTTTCCTTTTTCTACTGTTCTTTAGTATAAATTAGGATTTTTAAAATTGTCAAATTATTTTTAGCATTATTTTATTATTTTTTATGATTATTTTAGTTTAAAAATAGTTTTTAGTGATTTAAAAATAGAAAAATAGTTTTTAAAATTTAGGAAAAATACTTTTTAGTCTTTAAATAATATAAGTAAGTTATTTGTTCAATAAAATAATATTTTGGGCTTTTTCTTAATTATATTTAATTTTAGGGCTTTAATTAGCATTTAAAATTGAATATTTAATTAATAAAAGGTTTTAAAAATTATTTATTGGATTTTTATCCTTATTTATATTATTTTAGACTTAGTTTAAACTTTTAATTAATTTTTAGGTTTAATTTTTATTTTTGTCGCGTTTTACGTAATTACGTCATCGTTTTACGTCATTACGTCGTAGTGTAACCGTAGTCGTAGCCCGTCTTTAATTTTTCTCTCTTTTAACCAAAAACGTCACTAATCCAAACTTGATTTTATATATTGGCACATTAATCCACACACCTCCTTCGAGAACGAACCCGCACTTATTCGACTTGTCGGTTTTCCTAAATCGTCGAGTTTAATACTTGCCGCATGTATACGTTGTTTTCCTAAACGCGTATTTCTACACCTATCATTTTGGCGCCGCTGCCGGGGAGGTGTTTTTAGTGTGCCATTATTAGTATCGTGTTTGTGTGAGTAGTGCGTTTTTGCTTTTCAAATTTTTGAAAGCGTGAATATCGTGCATACTAATTTTTGTTATTTTTTTATTACTATATTATAGTATCCAAATAAATCGTGTTTAATTTTCCTAAATTAAACACAAAACAATCATTTTACTATATTGTAGATATCCCATTATCGTTTTCGTTTTTCTTGTGAATATATTACTATATTGTACTACGTAGAACAATAAATATACAAGTACTCTAAAAGCGTGAAAACGCAACCTTGATTCGAGATTTCATCACTCGATCATTGTATTCGAATCCAAAGCAAAAGTTAAAGGCAAAATAGATAAATATTTCCGTGAGGCTTAATTTTGATTAACACAAACTATAAGGTAGGTATGAGGCGGTTGTATTTCACGACCTAAGGGAAAAAGGCTCTTAAGTGCTTAGCGCCGCCTCGTTTCCCCCGCTTGCTTGTGCGTGTTTTGAGAAAGAGAGCCAATCGAGGGTTTGCCGCCCAAGTATTATCTACGTATATTATATTTGCCTGTTTCCAAGATTAAACCCTCTTGAACGTTTTGGTGTTCCACCAACGTTCTTAAGTCATCGAAGACGTTCACTCCACGTGATCGTTTTCATTCCTTGAGGCTCCTTTAATCGAGAAGATCGATTCGAGAAGAGATTTGTAGATTTGAGTCTACGTAATACAACAAAAATCCAAAAAAAATTAAAAACAATCAAAAACCAAAAAAGTTGAAAAATTGAAAAAAAACAAAAAGAATCTTCTTTGCTACCCCCCATTTTACGCTTAGTGCATGCGCACTCGATCGAAGGATTATTCCAATTCTAGCGAAGCTTCGAATCGACGCAATCGTAATCGAAGGAATCGACGACGTAGACGAGATTTAGAAACCGACGTTCCTAATATCGTTGTTGAAGAAACCGTAGAGGAGATGTCCGACAACCGTTCGATGATGGAATTGCTCCAAGCGCCCACCGAGGGTTATGGAGACGCGATCGTAATTCCCGCTATCGAAGCGGAGAATTTTGAGATTAAGAGCGGAATGCTTTCGTTGATTCAAGCTACAAAGTTTCGAGGTCGTGAAGCCGATAATCCTCACGACCATATTCGGAATTTTGATCGTCTTTTAGCCACGAGCAAGTTTAAGAACGTCGACACCGATGTCGTCAAGCTTATGCTTTTTCCGTACTCGCTCGATGGTGCCGCCAAGGATTGGTACGAGAAAGAGACACCTAATTCGATAACTACGTGGAAGGATCTCGTCTCCAAGTTCGTTAATTATTCTTTCCCACCATCTAAGACGACGTTTTTCAAAAATGAAATTACGAAATTTGAGCAAAAACCGAATGAATCTTTTAGAGACGCGTGGGATCGTTTTAAGGAATTGCTTAGGCAATGTCCTCACCATGGTTTTTCCGAGTTGCACCAAATCGATACGTTTTACAACGGTCTTAATTTTCAAGAACAAGATTCGTTGAATTCCGCCGCCGGTGGCAACTTTTTGTGTAAGACTCCGAAAGATGCATTGATAATTATCGAAAACCGATCCAAGGTTTACCAACTCCGCAACGCACCGAGTGTTTCCAATGTCGCCAATGTTAGTAGTTCTAATCGTGACATTGACAGAGTTGATGCGAAAGTCGATAAGTTAACGAATGTGTTTACGTCTTTTCTCGTCGAAATGCAAAAGAAAGACGCTCCCGCTACGGTGAAAGCGGTTGAGACATCATGTATGATTTGTGGTGGACCTCATAATTATTACGAGTGTGCGGCTACGGATGGCCAAACGTCGAATGTACGTGCGTTAAATGGAAACAACAATTTTTCAAATCAAAATAACGCGGGTCCATCACAACAAGGCAATTATAATCAAGGCAACAATTTTCAAAACCGAAACAATTTTCAAGGAAATAATCAACAAGGAAATTTTTCGAATCAAAATCAAGGTTATAATCAAGGTCGGAATTTGAATTGGCAAAATCGAGACAATAACCAAAACTCGGATTTTTCAAACAACAACAATCAAGGCAACAATTTTTCAAGTGGTAATCAAGGAAATTTTCAAAGAAGTAATCAAAACCAAGGGAACTTTAATTCAAATCAAAATAGTTCATCAAACGATTTTCAAAATTACATGAAAACGAATGAGGCTAATATGAGACGATTAGAGGGAGAAATTAGTACTTTGAAAAACGAGTTTTCTAATACATTGAAATTGTAAAACACGAAGATTGAGCAAGGACAAATTGACATAAAAAAGATGTTTTCGGCCATTATGAACAAGTCCTCGGGTGCTTCATCGAGTTCGTTACCTAGTGACACCGTTGCAAATCCGAAGGAACAATGTAAAGCCGCCTCGTCTCGTGAGAAAGGTCGCGTGATTACCCCTAACCTTGAAGGATTTCGAGTTGTTCCTTCTTCTCAACCCTCGACTTCTAAGACGTCTTCTTGTCCTAAAGTCGATGGGGTGAACGTGGCGACCAAGGAAAAGAGTGCACACCCTCGTGTACCTCAAATTCCATCCACGGTTCAAAAAGAGAGTTTTATCGACCTTACCAAAGTAACCCTGGAAGAAACTTGTGCTTCAATCCTTCTTAAAAACCCTAAAAGGTGTATGCTGAGAAAGGAAAAGGATCCGGGCCAATTTCTACTACCTTGTGATTTTTCTGAGATTGAGGGATGTTTAGCCCTTGCCGATTTAGGTGCTAGTATCAATCTCATGCCTCATTCTCTTTGGAAATTGATGAGATTGCCTTCACTTACCCCCACGAACATGACAATCGAGCTTGCAAATTGTACTCCACTTATACCAATTGGAATAGCCGAGGATGTCTATGTTAGGATTGGAAAGTTTGTTTTTCCCGCGGATTTCGTTATATCCGATTATGAGTGTGACCCTAAATGTCCCATTATTTTAGGCCGACCATTCTTATCGATGGCTCGAGCCGTAATCGACATTCACGAGGGGAGACTTACTATGAGATATGGGGATGACAAAATGGACTTTTTCGCTAGAAAATCCCAAGTGTATAATGAGAATGAAAAAACCGTGGTTTCAAAACCTAATGATTCAAATCCTAATGATTTCAAAATGTTCACTTTAGCGGAAAGAATGAGGCTTAATGCATGTTTTGAAAGTATTAAGAAAAACAGTTTTAAAGATGATGATTTTAATGATAAAGAGTACGTGTACCTAATTCAAAAGGGTATGTGTAAATTTATGGATGAAAACTCACTTTGGGATGTATTTAGCGAAACAAGTGAAACACCAATTCCGAAGGGCGACGTTAGTGCCATCACGACAATGACCAAAATGGGATCGTCTTCACCACCTTCGAAGGACCACGTCTTTGAGGCTTCAACTTCTAACTCCATCGAAGTGCCTCCTTTGCCTAGCCCAACACCCGTTGAGGCTAAATGGTTTATTGAAATCGATCCTCTCGTCTTAGAAAAGTCACCTAAGCATAGTCATTCGACTTGTAAGACCATGGTTGTGAGTGCTCACATCGACTCTTTCTTTGACGATGACGATGGCGATTTTGCCGAGATTGATCACGTACTTCGAAATCCACATGAAATTTTTGATTCTCCTAAAAAGAAACATGTGAAGTACGATGATTACGAGTTTGATCCCGAGATTGAGGAAATCATTGAACGAGAGCTAGCTCTTATGCCTTCACTTCCACCTACGAGTGAGGTCGATTTTTCCAAAATCGAGGATGAACTTAATGAGTTGTTACCTAATCAACACTCCTCAAATGAGAATTATGTTTACCACATTCGTGAGGATTTAACTTATCAACAATCCCCACAAAAGAATGATGGTTTCGTGCTTGATCGTGATCTTTTCGAGAGAGTTTCTAAGATACTCAAAGAGGGGAATGACAAACCTTGGTTTAACAAGCCTATCATTGATGAAGAAATCGATGAGATTGACGTTCATGAGGATGACGAGTATGTTGACCCCGAGGGGGCGGTGTTCTTTATTGATAAACGTTTTGAGAACTTATATAATCCGCCACCCCCTCCTACCAAAGACTTAAATGTGAGGATTTTTAGCGCGACTAATTTTGAATTTGACACGCCAAATATTTTTGACATTATCAAATCAGGTTTGCATAAAGAGTTTTTAAACGATGAAAAAGGAAAAGATTTTGAAAAAGTTTTAAAAGATTTTTCTACATGTTTAACTCCTTCATCACCGTGTTTTATGAGTGCTACCACCTCGTCTACTCCTTTTGACGACGGCTGGTGTGGATCTAGTGTGGGGGAAGCCCCTTATGTTCCCTCACATTTATCCACCGAGGACGAGATTTACGATCCCAAAATTGCTTGTAAAGGGAAATCTCGGTCTTCCACCGATGCAATAAATGGAAAATCTTTTCGTTTGCTTGGTGTGAGTCTTCCTCGAGTAGCTCATTATCTTGACTTACCCATTGCCCTACCTTTCTACTTCTTATCTATTTTCTTCTACCCCATAGGGGTTCATGTTGGAGTGGCGTTGTTTCGTCTTTCATCCGAAAACGAGGACGCCATCTTCGACCCCGGTATTTTGCATCATCAAAGGACTTAGTCCTTAGTACCGGTTGCTTTTGGGCCTTGTTTATCATGTAATCCCCACCAAAAATGACCGTACCAAGATTATCCCTAAATGATCACATTTATGGGGATTCGAGTCAAGCTTTTGACTCGGTTATCAAAAACAAGGTGCCTCGTAGGGGATTCTCATGCTTATCCTTGTATATATTATCGCTTTCTTAGTTTAATGTAACGAGGGGACTTGTGCTCTTCCAACCTTTGTTTCGTGGTTGTTTGTGATTGTGATTCATTAGGTTCATCGTCATCATTGAATCCTCTCGTGTTCGTTTTACGGATCACTCGAGCTTCGATCGTTGCCTTTGGAGATTCCGATATCCGATGATATCCTTTTATGTTCTAACATTTATCTTATTAACATAAATCATAAACGGCTTTTAGGTTATTCGTTTTACTCTTTCCATGCTCGAGATTAAGCATTCGACTTCGTCTCTAGTATGGGGGTGTTCTCACCCCTAGACTCGAAACATTGAGGACAATGTTTAGTTTTAGTATGGGGGGTGAGTAGATACTTCACCTTGCTTACGTCATCACGCAATCCAAAATTTCATCTTTTTGTTATCGTTTTATGCAAAATAAGGCTAAAAATGGCCAAATTTTAAAAATTTTCTTATTTTTCATAAGTGTTTAAGACACGAATGTAGGTTTTCTGATGGTAAGAATAAGAGTAATTTTTGACTCGACCGTGCGTGTTGAGCACTTAGCTTTAATTCCTTAACTTTTTAGGCCAAGTCTCTTAAATGAGGACGAGAAATGATAGAGTTATTTATAAGTCTCGTAATCGTCACGATCTCATGTGTAGTAATTATTAGCTTATTCTCCCCACGCTTTTGCATAATAAATTGTTAATAAATATTGATTTAGCGGTTTAGTCACTATTGTTGGTTTCTAATTTGTTTTAGTAGCTTCCATGTAATTAAATTGGGAAAACATTAAGGTATCGCCAGCGTCACGGTTTTGAAGTATTGGTACCAGATTAATCGAAAAAGCTTCACCTAATAATAAGATTTCAAGTGCTCACCTAAATTAAGCAAAAATTTGAAGCTCACAAGGCCGAAAAATCTATGCCCAAATTGAAAGTGAATCAAGCTTTAATATTTGAAGCTTTAAAGATCCAAAATTCGCTTTAGCGTGAGGATATACGTCTTTGGCTAATAAAACCACCGATGAGGCGGATAATAAAAGGCAAGGCAAGACCGAAGTCATAATAAAAGCTTCATGGCGAAGTTGAATAAAAGATGGAGGTAAACCAATGATAATAAAACCACCGATGATGGCGGATAATAAAAGTCATGGTAATAAGTCTCATGTTCAAAACCGTTATAAAACCGTGTTTATCGATCCTTCTTGTTGACTTAATTTTTTGACATCGTTGTCTATTAGGGTGAATTATAATTTAATGATTTTGGTTACACCGTTAAGACTCTATTTTTAGACTTAATCTCTATTCACGCATAAGTCAATGATGTATCCTCGTGATCATTAATACAAAAATAAAATATAAGAGATACCAAGTAGGAATAAGGGAGTTTAGGTTCGTAATTAACACTCATGAGATATGATCGTGTTGCTAACTTATAATAACAATGATCTCGTTACACGCTTAGCATGGAATTGGGTGAAAATCGAAGACGACGAAATTATTTCTAACGAAGCATTCACGTGTTATTGTTCTATGATCCCAAAAGTCACTTTATTGTGATGAAAACATTACATTATGTCTAAACGCGTGTAGTAGTTTATTTAAATTTATGTCTTTAATAAATGTCATCATAAAATGAATTTTGGATGTGCTAAGATACTTAATTCTAGCATTGCGTGGGGACACGGCAATGATTTAGTATGGGGGAGTGATGAGACTGTATTTATACATAGTCTCATCGTCCAAATCGGGCTTAAAACGCTTAAAATATCATCAAAATACCCAAATATATGCTTGTGTTTGTTCATTGTGTATTTTAGGTACGGATATCGTGAAATCAACAAAAGATCAAAGGAATCAAGCAAAAACGAACACGGGAAACAAAGCCGCACAAAGAACCGGGCCCAAGAATGAAATTTCCAAAAGTACCCTTGAAGTTTTGAAGAATGTCAAGTTTGGTCCCTCAACTTTAGAAGACTTGTCAATTTAAACCCTTGTAAAACTCATTATTACACATGGGTCCCTTAATTGACAAGACTATACAAGAAAAGCCCTTGAAGATTGCATTTATTGCACATTTGGTCCTTATACAAAGTTTATAAACTAATTGGGCCAAAAATGACAAGCTGCCCAAACTTATAACAAAGGAAAAAAGGTTTTGGAGCTATTATTTACAAATTGAAGAAGTGAAGAGACTTTGGGGGCTATTCCAGGCAGACACACAAACCTTTAACACCCAACCAGTGGATGACACGTCACCCACTCACAAATATCAACCAATCACCACCCCCTAAACCTCCATGTCACGTCCCACTAGCCTATTTATTAACAGTTTTTTTTAAACTGTGTTTAATAAAAGAAAGATGGAGGTAAACACAATTTCAAAAAATCATTAACCCATAAACCAGATTTAAAACTACCCCTAATCCCCCAAGAACCCTAACTTTCCCAGGTCTTAATTACCCAAAATCAAAGGGAAAATGGACAATTATTTCCAAATTGCTAATTAAAACTCCTCTCATCACAACCCACTCACAAACCAACCATCCCGTGACTCCCATGTGGACCCCCAGCCTTCCCCTGCTTCACCAAAAGAGGAAAGAATCGAATCTCATCAGAAAATCATTGGACCAAACGCATTCCTTGGTCCCAAAGTTTGATTTCAACGTCCCAGATCAAATACACCAGCTGGAGTCACATGAGAGCAATTTTGACCAGCTTTTCAAGATTCATTCAAAGGGAAATTTCGGATTTTCAGTAGCTAGGGTTTCTCCTTTGTATTTTTTAAATCAGGATTCTAGAATTATCTTAGAAGTAGTATAAAAGGAGCTTGCATCATGTGCAATGACCCTTTGTTCCAGTTTTAAGCTTTGTAAAATTTTTATGTTAATGAATTGTTACAGTATTTCCTTAAAACAATTTGCAAAGTTTGGCTGAGTTCCTTTTATTGCTTTCATAGTTTAAATTTTCGTTAGTTAAGAGTTTTATTTTGTTCAAAAATTGGCAAGAAAACATTTTCTTTTACTCAGCTGAAATCCCAATCACTTTGAAGTGAAAGTGGATTGGTGTTGGAATTTCAGAAGCTTCCTGTTTAGTTTGTTATAATCTTAAAAGACTTCAAGTGGTATTTCTTTTGAAAATTCAGTTTGGATTTTCAGAAAAAAAAGGGGTTTTTCAAAGTTTGATTCTATTTTCTTTTGTTGATATCTTACTGTATCAAAAGGTACAAGCTAACAGCTTGTAGCCTTTGATACTTGAAGTGTTGTTTATTGGATTGGTGGTGTTGTGCAGGAAAGGGAAAACACAAGACCTCATACTCCACATTTCATTCATTTCATTTCATTTTCTCATCTCAGTCATTTGAAGACATGTCCAGCCTTGGGTCTTTTTAAGATTCCACCAAAGGGCTTTCTCTACATATTCTTTGGCATCTTCTTAATCCATTTATTTGAAGGCATCAGCTAGGTATTTTCGGCTTGAACCCCAAAAAACTGGATTTTGGCTGTGTTGTTTAAATATGTGTGGGATTATATGAATCTGCTTTGTTGAGGATATTGATTGTTTGTTTTTGATTATTTATGCTTATTATGCATGTTAGGATAGAAATTAATCAGTTTTAAGAAGTTTTTATCATAGTTGGTTTGAAAATCTTGTTTTCAGTTAGGTTAAGGGTTGTTTGGGTCTAGGGTTTGAAGTTGGTTTGGGTGACACAAGCCCATGAAAACTAGGCTAAACATACCCCACTAGTTGGTTAGAGTATAAATCAGTTATTAGTTTTTAGCTTCATAGGTTTTAAAAGGAATTTGTGTGTTAAAATTTTGCATACATCTAGCTAAAACCAGTAAGCCCATTTTCTGTTTATTTTAGAGTAAATTATGCCTTAAAATCTTGCTAGTAGTTAGTTTGTATGTTAGTGTAAGATTGTAGGCTCTTGATTTAGGCTATGGTGTACTAGGTTGTTTGGTATTGTTGTTTGAATCTCACCCAAAGACCAATCGCTTCAACAACTGTTCATCAGACCTCTATATAGCCTAATCAGTAACATTTTTTGGTCCTTTGTGTGCTATTTTTGTGAATAACTTGGTTGTTTTCTTGTTTATGTGACTCCCGACAACCCAACTGGTTCTGGGGGTGCCCTTGTTTTCAGATAAAACCAATCTAATCACAAGTTATAAGCCAAAAGGGTCCCAGACCCATTTTTTATAACTAGCAGTGGGAACCAAGTTCCCACTGGTAGTGTATCTGTTGGTACTGCCCAACAAAAGGACAAAAGTCCTTAAGTGTCATTGTCAGCTTTCTTCCTTTTTTTATCTTTAGTGGTGAAAAATAGGAATCAGATCTTCATTTTTGTTTCATTATTTTTATTATTTTTATTCTGATTTTTCTGTTTATTTAATTTTTCTGTTACTGTTCATTTAATTTTTTAGATTAAATAGCCTTTTAAATTACTTTTTAATTTTCTGTTTTTGTCCTTTAGTGACAAAAACTTATATTTTTCAGTTTTAAAATTTTTCTTAGACTTAGAAAAACATTTTAAGATTTTTAGTTTAAAAACATTTTACTGTTCACTTTTTAAATAATTTTTAGAATTAATTTAGTTTAATTAAGGTTTTATTTATAACTGTTTTGTCTTTTACTGAAAAATTTTACTTTTTTCAAACTTTTTCATTTTTCTATTGTTCTTTAGTATAAATTAGGATTTTTAAAATTGTCAAATTATTTTTAGCATTATTTTATTATTTTTTATGATTATTTTAGTTTAAAAATAGTTTTTAGTGATTTAAAAATAGAAAAATAGTTTTTAAAATTTAGGAAAAATACTTTTTAGTCTTTAAATAATATAAATAAGTTATTTGTTCAATAAAATAGTATTTTGGGCTTTTTCTTAATTATATTTAATTTTAGGGCTTTAATTAGCATTTAAAATTGAATATTTAATTAATAAAAGGTTTTAAAAATTATTTATTGGATTTTTATCCTTATTTATATTATTTTAGACTTAGTTTAAACTTTTAATTAATTTTAAGGTTTAATTTTTAATTTTGTCGCGTTTTACGTAATTACGTCATCGTTTTACGTTATTACGTCGTAGTGTAACCGTAGTCGTAGCTCGTCTTTAATTTTTATCTCTTTAAACCAAAAACGTCACTAATACAAACTTGATTTTATATATTGGCACATTAATCCACACACCTCCTTCGAGAACGAACCCGCACTTATTCGACTTGTCGGTTTTCCTAAATCGTCGAGTTTAATACTTGCCGCATTTATACGTTGTTTTCCTAAACGCGTATTTCTACACCTATCAGGTATCTCAAAGGAACTCCATCCCTAGGTCTATGGTATCCCAAGGAATCAGGCTTTGATCTCAAGGCCTATTCAGATTCAGATTATGCTGGATGTTGTATTGACAGGAAAAGCACCTCAGGCAGCTGTCAAATCCTAGGAGGAAAATTGGTTGGATGGAGTGCTAATAAGCAAAACTCTGTGGCTATGTCTTCAGCTGAAGCAGAATATGTCGCTGCAGCCAGCTGTTGTGCTCAGGTGCTTTGGATGATAAGTCAATTGGCTGACTATGAAATTTTATATGACAAAGTGTCAATCTTTTGTGACAACACCAGCGCCATTACCATCTCCAACAACCCTGTTCTTCACTCTCGTACCAAACACATTGATATCAGGTATCATTTTATCAGGGATCACATAATGAATGGAGATATTGAGCTGCACTTTGTTCCCACAGAGCTGCAACTAGCTGATATTTTCACAAAGCCTTTGGCTGAACCTTCGTTCAACAGGCTAGTTGCTGAGCTAGGGATGCTCAATATCTCAAAGCCTGTGGCTTGATAATAAATGTGTTCATTAAATGACTGATTCTATATTAAATGTTTTTCACATGAAACTAGGTAGTTACTTTCCAAGTAAATGCAAAAACATTCTCAATATTTAATAATTTATTTTTCGAATAACGAGGAGACAAATAAGTTTTGAAAGGTCAAGGGACCCTCATGAGCAGTCATTTTCCCACTTAGCATTAAATGCGGTTGAATAACTGTTTTCATATTTGAATATATATTGTGTCTCGTCTCTCCTCACCTACCACTATTCTCATTTCACAAATTTATTTCTCTCTCTAAGTTCTTCTCTCTCTAAACCCATCCTCCATTTTCATTCTTCTTCGACCTTGAATCCATGGCTTTTCCCGTTCCCAAGGCATCAAACGTTAACTTTGAACTCAACGAAAGCATCCTTGCATCAAACAACTCCATTGGATGGATCAAGGCTCCAAATGACTCCTACTCAGATCTGGTTAACTTCATGCTAAATTGTGATGTAAGTGAAGCATTCACAAAATCCCCAACCACCTTCTACCAAGAATACCTTATAGAATTCTGGTACTCTACTGAAGTAGTTGATGACACAATAACCTTTAGCCTCTCTTGCAACGAACACCCTTTTGCCTTCTCACTCAAAGATTTCTCTAGTGTGGCTGGGTTAAAACATGGTGATGAATGCCTAAAGGTGGTTGATAAAAAGGCTTTTAAGGATGCTCTGGCTACACTCAAACCCTTCCATGATGTAAACCCTGCTCTTACATCCGCTGAGGTCCTCTCGAAGTCTCCTCTTAAGATCAAGTACTTTACACCTATGCGGCGTGTCCTCTTCACCCAGATAGTCAAATCCCTGGGAGGAATGCAGGGATCCCAAGATCAGATGTCCTTCAACCACCAATCTATAGCTTATGGGCTGATCTGGGGAGCTGATGTTGATGTAGGAAGCATTCTCTTTTCCAACCTAGTTGAACAGCTGAAAGGAAGGAACCAAGTCAGGGAAAAGAATATTTGTTATGTTCGCTTTCTATCGCTGATCTTTGAAAGCCTGTTAGGAGACAACTATCATAACTCTGCTCTCACTACTCTGAAGCCCTATCGCATCACATGTGCCATCTACAAAGAAATTGGAGCTGAAGATGTCCCTGTCACCTCCCATATGATGAACGTTGCTAACAAACAACTCTCAGCTGAGAAGTCATTGCTCCCTTCTTCTGAGAAGGTGATTACCTCTGGTGTGTCTGGCAAGTCTAAGTCTTTGACCTTTGGGCAGCACACCACGACGTCCAAGGCTTCATCTGGCCAACAACCTAAGAAGAAGAAAAACCCATCTTCTTCCCACACCAAATCTGTTGCTAAGGCCAAGGGAAAGAAGACTGTGAACCAAGACACCTCCTCTGTTCCAGATATTCATGTGGAATCAGAGACTTTAGCTGACCAACAACAGGGGTCTAGCGTCTCAATGTCAGCTGAGACAACAGTAAACCAGCCAAATCCAGCTAATATCACACAGGTAATCAGTGTAAATTTTTAGAGGTACACAAGCAGCCACTCTCAAATTTCTGTAGGTGAGAGTGGTGAATTTAGGGTAATCCTCGACCCATAGAAGTCTGTCTATGCACTTAGAACTCTTTAAGACTTCTGTACACCCTGTCTATGCACCAGGGAATGATTCATTTGTGTTTATAAAGCACCCCGATGACCCTGCACCCTCTAGACAGTATTCAGGCCAACAACAACCTGAATACACATATGTCTCAACCCTGATCAGCTGTACCTCACACAGCCTCTTGGTTCCCTCAGAAAAAGAATCCCAAAAGTTTTACTTTTAGGGGAGCTGAATAATCATCCTCAGCTCTTCTAGGGACAGCGTAATAAGACGATCTTAACCCATAACATTTTCACCTTAAAAGAATCCCAAAGGATTTATCCTTTTCAGGGGGAGCTGAATCATCACCCTCAGCTTTCCTAGGGACAGCGTAACAGGCGACCTTCACCCACATATGTTTCACTATTAAAAGAGTCCCAAAGGTTTTTAACCTTTTGGGGGGCTGAATAATCACCCTCAGCCTCCTAGGGGCAGCGAATGGCGATCCTTAACAACATATGTTTCACAATCAAAAGAGTCCCAAAGTTTTTAACCTTTTGGGGGGGGGGGGGCTGAATAATCACACTCAGCTTTCCTAGGGGCAGCGAATGGCGATCATTAACCATATATTTTTCACTCTTAAAAGAATCCCAAGGATTTATCATTTGGAGTGGCTGAGTAATCACCCTCAGCCTCTCTGGGACAGCGAAATGGCGACCATTCCCCTTACTTATTTCCCTGTTACTAATTATAACAACTTGCAGGCTGAAATTGTACAGCCAGCCACTGAATCCCAGGTACAACAAGACAAAGAGGCTGATACAATCATTCAAGATCAACCAAATGACGAAGAGCCCCTGCTTAATATTGAAGAGGAAGTGCTGTCCCTAATTGATGATGTCTCTGATCTCGAATCAATGCCTGAGGATGAAATCCCTGAGGGGATGTTTGAGGAGGAGGATGAAGAAGAAGAAGATGATCAACAATCTGTCTCTCCTCCCAAGGAAATAGCTGTGTCCACTCCAGCTGATAATAACACTCCTCCTCCTAAGGAAGCTGTTGTCACTCCCACCTCTGCTACCTCCACAACAATAGTCTTCCACCGCCCTGCTTATGATCCAACTGCTGAATTTCTCATGTTTGATCACCCTGCCCAAACCAACTTTGATCTCTTGCCAAGGGGGGATGATTATGCTCAACAAAGCCTGAACATCCATAATCTTTAGTCTGTTCATCATCAATCTGATATTGAACGCCTATCAAGAAAGCTGGATGTTATCAAGTCTGAAATGCATAACTTCACAGTCACATTTCTAGGGATTATCAAAAAGGCAGTCGCTGAAGCAGTCACTGAACCTATCAAGGATGGTGCACGAAAAGGTGTAGCACAAGGACTTAGTCAATTATCCACAAGAATCAAGGATATCATTGATACAGAGGTCCCTGCTCTATTTCATGAACATGAGTTAACTATGCACAGAGAGTTTGAAGCTGTTCGAAACAGGCAATATCGTCATGCAAACTTCATCGTTAATCGAGTTCAGGGCAATACAAATGGAAACTGCAACCTTCTGCTGAAGATTGCCAGAGCTTCAAGGAAAAGGCAACGTGCTATGTCTGCCTCTGTTGAACAGATTGCAAGGCACTTTCAAACACGTTCATCCAAACGTTTGAGGAGCCAGGATGAACGTGGGGGGGAGAAGGAACAGGTACTTAACCTTGAATCTGCTAAACAGGGCTCAACATCCGCTGACAACACCATTCCTTCACCTGTCCCCCTCCAAGTCATCACACCTGTTATCATACTTGATGATGAGGATAACACTCAGGGGGAGCAACAGAATAAAGATGGAGATGATTTATCAAAGTCCCTGACTTTGGTTAACACCAGCGAGTCTGGGGATGATGGTGAACCAGCTGCCAATAAGCTAAAGTTCACTGTTAGCTCCCTTCCCAAAGCAATACAAACTCAAGCTCAGACAGCGTTTATCAGAAGAGCTGAAGTTTTGAAAAACATGAGTATGGAATCCTCTGTCTCGAAGAAAGGAAAGGAGATAGTTTTGGTTTACACAGACACAAAACTAAAGAAGATAGCTGCGATGCTAGAGACAGGAGGATCCACCACAGACCTTTCCCAATTTTCAACCTTTACACCTTCCAATGAGAATCCCTTATCACCTGAAGAAATAGAGAAACAGGCTGAGGAATTCAAAAGACTAAATGAAATCAAGAAAGCCAAGGAGCTAAATGAGGCTACTCTAAGGAAGATGACTCAACCTGAAAGGGAAAAGCAGAGACAAAGGTTGAGGGAAATGGAAGCTAAACGCGCAGAGGCTCTAAGAAAAGTCAAAGCTGATTATGATGCTTGCGTTAACAACAGGTATGCACCTGGCAAGATAACCAAGTTCAAATACACAATTCACAAATCCACCAACACACCACAGATGATCTTGTGGAGAGACAACCAACAGGGAAACATGAATGTATTTGAAGACTTTAGGCTAAAGCAACTTGGGTTATCTGAATGGTTTGAACTTGAAGCCTTAGCTGCCAAAAGAACTAGTCAGGCTAACTTTCTTCTGCTTAAAACTCTTAAGGCTAAGTTTACCTGGATCAAAGAAACGGCTGCCAAACTCAAAATAGATCCCCCACCACAGCTTTTTGAACAAGAACCCCCAAAGTCTGGCAAGAAAAGAAGAAGAGTTTCTCAACTTGTTAAGGAAACTTTTGTCACAGATGATGTTCAAGTGGATGGAATGCACAGGGATTTGATCCTACAAAATGGTATCGTTGGCCCTGTTGATGGTCAGACCTACACAGAGCCTAAAAGAGGAATGACATTCATGAACAGAGCTTGCCAGTATGCATTTCAAAGAGAAGATGAGCTAGGCTTAGCATCAACAATTCAGCTGCTTTGTCTCAAGAAG
The DNA here is from genome assembly GCA_025667525.1 of Glebionis coronaria. Classification (NCBI taxonomy): domain Eukaryota; kingdom Viridiplantae; phylum Streptophyta; class Magnoliopsida; order Asterales; family Asteraceae; genus Glebionis; species Glebionis coronaria. The sequence continues at coordinate 631,174,328 of CM046875.1, read as the reverse complement.
AGACTCAAGATTAACACAGAGTATTCCAAAGTTTTTGCAAAAGCTTTGCAGGCAGAATTGGATACTAGATCAGACATAGCTGAAGCTGAAGAAAAGATAAAAAATGATGACTATTGAAGAAATTCACAGCTCAATTTTACCTTCACATTTTATTTCACTCTTGTAATGTATTTGTAATTTTTCTTTAAGTATGAATAAAATCATGAGGTATGTTTGTTTAGATCTGTTATGAGTAAGAAGAAGTTGTTAACTCACTTACCTTAACTTAGATAGATCTAGCTTTATTTATGTTTAAATAGGGGGAGATTGTTGGGAATCTAAGTTTGTTAGATTCCCTGATCATAGATTTAAACACAAAATAAGCTGTTAGATAGTCACTTGCCTGTGCCTAGGAGACAGGCAAGTATCGCAAGACTCACAGAGATCCAAGTCTCTGTGAGCAACCTCAGAGGAGTCCATGTCAGAGTCATTGTCAAGGAAGTCAAAGATTACTTGAAGACATACTCATTGGCTGTGATGGATAACAGCCAAGATGTATCAGGGACTCTGAGGGGTTGAGGGTTAACAGGGATGGCAATACCCTGTTAACACTCGGCACACTTTGGACATGCCATTTGTGTGTTCGAGACAATGAAGAAAAAGGAAACTGTTTCAAGTTCTGTTTCCTTAAAGCATTATGACACACTACCAAGAATAGAAGAGCATCATGTGACTGATGTCTGAAAAGTGAATGTCTTGTGTAGTCACCATCAAGTACTATTTAGGTCAACCTCGTATCACTATAAATAGGATGTGTATCCCAGCATTAATGTTTAACACTTTGAGAATATTCATAACATTAATGCTTAGAACTTATTGAATCAAACAGGTGCGACTGTATTCATAAGTTAGGGTTTATAGTTGTTCAAAGTGTGCACAACACATTGTAATCAAACGGTGTTATCCATAACACTTGTAATTCTTAATTATACAATAATAAGATTACGTTTGAAAAGTATTAACTTGTGTTGATTAATTAAGTTTAGTGTTTCTAGCATTGATTAGGGACTTTCAAATATGTTTCAGAGGCATCAAACAATTCTTGATCGAAAGTTTGATTTAGTTGAAAAAGTAAAGGTCTTGGACGCGTTTGGTTTTATGCTTGGAATGACAATCGGTATGAAGTCGATAATAGGGTGTAATGAAAATTGGCAGTAATTGATATCTTAGTTTAAATACCATCGTTTGGTTTAATTACTAAATTTAGGTATCAAAATTATAAATATCATTAAAAAAAGTCTATAAAAAGATTTGTATGTGATAATAATTAATAAACAAATTATGAGATCCATGATAGACCTTATAAGGAGTCTTATTGGTAAAATATATAATATAGTATTTTGCTAGTAATGAAAAAATTCTTTTAAAAGTCAACATTAATTAACGAAACAAAGTTTAATTGGAAATGATTCTTTTATTCCAACTCAATCAACCAAATACACCCTTCTCAGTTTAGTTAATGATGATCTCCATTCATCTATAGTAATTTTTAGCTTAAGATGATTTAGTGCGTTTCTTTAGCTTTCTTGATTACTTAGGCTTCGTTTGTTTTTTTTTAAAATTATTTATTATCTCTTTTGTCAGCAAACCTTTATAAGTGCACATAAATTTTTATTTGTTTTTTGGTACATAAGTGCTAAAAAGTACTTCTTGCCTTTTCAACTTTGAAGACATAGACTTCATCTTCTTTCCTCTTCTTCCCACTTCTTCAACACTCATTTCCCACCACAACCTTCAATATTCTTTGCATTTTTAATACTTTTTATAGCGAAATGATTCAATTCGTATTTCTTCACGTTTTTATACACTTTCTTTCATTTTATGCGTTTTTTTCTTTTTTGTCCATTTTGTACGTTTTCGTACATTTTTCTACCTTTTCGTACATTTTTTTTTATGTTTTCATACATTTTTCTACACTTCCATCGTTTTCATCCTGTTTTTAACGGTTTCTGGTTTTCGTACGATTTTGTCTGTTTTTTACATGTCCATATTTTACATGTTTTTATACATTGTTATGCGTTTTCATCGCTACCAAAAACGTATAAAGAATGTACGAAAACGTAAAAATCAAACAAAAATGTACGAAAATGTAAAAATGAGTAAAACGTACGAAATCAAACCCAAACACTAGTGAAAAAGATAAAGATACTATAAGTAAGAAAAAAGTACTTCAATAGTATAAAAACAAACGGTCTATTTCGTGTAAATGAAGACTTTAGATGCACTTCTTCTTTTGTAGACGTGGTTTGTAGAAGAAGAGGTAAAACCTCTTAAAAAACAAACGAAGCCTTACTTGTCTTATTTTTTTTCGTTTTAAAATTATTGTTCGTCGATAAAAAATTAACAATTAAAAAGATATATTTATTACTATTTTCTCTCTGTTACTCTCTCCGTCTCATTTTGATAGTCCTCTGACAAAAATTTTGTGATTTATGATATATTCGATAAATTTAGACATTATATATACTAGGCGAGTACCCGCGCATAACTGCGGAAATGTCTAGCGACAGAAATGCCTAGCGACAGAAATGCCTAGCGACAGAAATGCCTAGCGACAGATAACTAATGAAAATGCGATTTTGTGGTAAGTGTTTCTTGAAACCGTAAGTGAATTTGTTAAAAGGAAATTTGAAACGCTCATAACATGTGTTCGATTCTTGACGTGTATAAAAACATATAAAAACATGTGGTAAAACGGAAAATAAAACATTATATCTACCAAATGAGGTAAAATCTAAGAGTGTGTTACGCATCACGTAAAACTTTATGGTATATATTAATTAGAACGAGGAATTTAGCTCGCACTGTGCAAATCTGTAGTGTGTTAGATGTTTTACTTGTGTAGTCATTTGGTGCAAAAGGTATGCAAACTAAAAAGTACACGATCATCCATCTTATCTTTGTTAATGGCGAATCAAATAAAAAATGAAGCAAAGTAGTTATCCGTATTTATGATAACAAAAGAACAGTGATTGGCCTTCCTCTATCTTAGACGATACACGTTCCAGATGTTAGGCATGAATTCTTGTATCAAACCGCGAAAGTAAATCTTCTTCATCACTTGGGCAAAAGTAATTATGTCAATCTCAGAGACTTTAAGTACATATAAGCTAGTCATCTAGATAACAGTTCTAAATAGGACCATACACGTAACAATTCTCAGATATATATTTTCCATGGTTAAGGTACAATATAAAGATACTACTGTACCATTTTTAGACATATTCCTAACTAAGTTGCCTTTCAAAATTCACAACGGGTAAAAACCACCACGTGAAAGTCATACCTTTTGAAGTCATCAACCCTCTGGCCCTGTTCATAGTTGAAGCTTGATTTTCAACCATCATAACAGTCTTGATTTTCATTACCGTAAGGAGCTTTATGTGTATATTTCTCACCTGCCAAAGAAACATATACAATGACTCAACGTTATCCATATTCTTCAAATCTAATGTTGTGGCACGTATCCATAGTACTAACGCAATCACAAAATGACTAATGAAATACACATACCGATAGAAAAATATGTCATGTGGGAGCTTTTGACAACTATGTCACATGGACTTTGATCATTCTTCATGTTTAGTTTTATATTTATCATAATCATAATAAAAAACTGTATATGACAAAATCTTATGACTTTACCAGTTTGTGGCTAAAACTGAGATTGAACAAATACTGACTTTACCAGTTTGTGGCTAAAACTAAGATAGAACAAATACTGAATCAACAATGCACATAATGATACAATTAAATTTAAGCAATCATATTGAACATACCATTTAGTTTAGTCTTCCACCTGGGAGCTTCGTTTGGTTTAAAAAAGTAACAATTAAGCCGCATCGTCAACTCCAATCTCCCGTTCAATATTAGCAATCACACAATATATCTTTTGCTTTTTTTTCCCTAAAACTCATCCCAAACACTTCTCCTGCACCTAACTAAAGTGCCTTGCAAATGAGACAGAAGGCACAACTTGAAACACGTAAGAAAACAACAATTTCAGAAAAGAAAAAGACCTAAACTATGAGAAAACTGGTTGTATCTCTTCCTCTATCAACATCAGATCAGTATATTTTTAGTAAGGATAATCAGGTGGAGTACATATTTTTCAAATCTTAAATACATTAAGGTGAGTGATCATTGTTAAAAATAAGAAATCAATAAATCCAGAAGATGATGATGAGATCGGGTTGATGGTCTGTGACTGAGTTTTATAACATTTATCAGATAAAAGCTTAGCCAAACAGCCCCTAAAAGTGCTAAGGTGTATAATTGACGATAATATTAAAAACATTTGTTCCAGTGTCACGATGGTTGGTTTCGAATTTGCTGACTCGTGAGTCCAAAACAATGAAATTTTGTGTGTGCAATAGCTTTAGGCTCAGAAATGTTCCCATATAGAATAGAAGTCTTTTGCGTTAAAGACCCACTTGCCCGAAACAAAAGAGGTGGGAGTTACCTTGTTTTGCATAACATGATTGTAGTAAACGAATTAACTCATACATTACTACAGCTCATTAAATATTCAGTTGAAGCTTACTAATGCTAGATCATATACAAACATGATTTAGAAAGATTACAAAAGTACCTTTTTCATACTGATATTCAAAAGCAACAGACGTAGAGAGTAATGTAGTTACATATAGGCGCACTTTCATGAGCAAGATTATAGATAGGCAGACAATGAATGTCGCTTTCAGATAGTTTCTCATACCAATATTGGTTTTTATTATAGGTTAGCGTATGATAATATGACTACTTGCACACACATTGAATTACCCTTCCTTACAAACTGATAACTAATAGAAGCGACCAAAAGCCATTTATTCATCCAAGCCTCCCCCTAGACCAGTCTACTCATATCATTAACACGAGCATTAATCTAAAAGATAAAGTCAGAATCTCTTTACCATACCTGGTATCGCAGTTTTAAAATTCAGAATACTGATATTCTTGAAAGCATTACATCACCATATTTGCACACTATGCCACAAATTAAAATAATCAAACACGAACATGTGATGGTACCTTTGTTGAATCCGAAGAAGAATCTGATATTGAACAAACTAAAGAACATAGATTCAATGAAACTAATGAGATGGATCGCACGAATGAGAAGGGATCGGACGAATAAGAAGGGATCGGACGAATGAGCAGGGATGGAAGTAGGTTTTTGTTAAGGTATACGAATGAATGGTTTTACAAAATCATGTTTGCCTCATCACACAGCTTATAATGGCCTCTAAACTATCATCATACTATGCAATACTTATCGGTAACAGAACTCACGTTGTATAAAACCTATTTAACGATAAAAATCAATTAAAAATTCATCTAATAGCTTACCCAAGTTTGCTACTTCAGTATCGATGTCAACATGCAGCGAGTTAATGAACCTGCATTCAAAAATGCAGCGAGTTAATGAACCTGCATTCAAAAATCGATATGTCAACATTGATAATGAGTCGGCGTTGCTTCTCAATAGCATCTATCATAAAATCTTCGTGATACCTGCTGAAATTACATAAACACATACATATATATGTTTCATTATGAGTGTAAAGCTTACAAAATCATTAAAAAATCACAATTAAAGGTTAGGATTCATAACAATTTATTCAAAAATCTACAGGAACAGTTTTATACATATGAATGGGTTGTGATGGCTTGTGTTTTAATGGTTTGTGGAGGAGGAAATAGATGGTTCGACCACTCTAAACCACCTAAATCCAGAATCTATGATTATTTAACCAAATCATACACATCACTGGCATACAAATGAATTGCCTATACACAGATAAGTCAATCAAAATGTTTCCCTGATTGTATCTAAAAACAAACCTATTATTAAAATAAATTGATTCCCCGATTAAATACTAATAAAAATGGAATTAGATCGAGTGTGATAAAAAAATAAAATAGTGTTTACCTTGTATTTCGCACCACCATCGTCACCAGGGACGGAACCAGGGTGGGTCCCGGGGGGTCCGGGGACACCCATGGATTTTTGTTGCGTACTGTTAAATTTTTTTAAAAATCTCGATTTTTGTTAGATTTATGCTAAATGCACCTGGTCGTTAAAAGCGTTGTTTGTAGTATTGTACAGTTTATCATAAGTGCACCTGGTCGTTTTGTCTTCTGGTTCCGTCCCTGATCGTCACACGTCACACTAAAGGGTAAATGGCGGAATCAAGGTGGTTGTGGTAGCGGCCATGATTTTGAGAGGGGGCGGGGGAAAGAAAGAGGATTAGGGTTTTGTTTAAAACTCGTATTATGTATTAAAAAACAGGGAGGATAGTTTCTTTAGACAATTTCGATATAATGACATTAAATTTTTCAACATTTCCTAAATTAGAGGGTTTTTCAACATTCAAGGTTTGGGGGTTTTTCCTTTATAAGTAGTAGAGATTTAAAAAGATAAACTTACCCTTTGGTTACATTAAAAGTTTCCTTATAAGAAATTAATGACATAGTTAAAATTAGACCATTAATTAATTTAGACTTCTTATTTAAGAAAATAAAAAATATTTTAGGACAAATAAAAGTAAGACGAAGGGAGTACTTTTTAATAAAATAATAATTTTACATTTATTTAATTATTAAAGTTATTTTAAAGTTTGTGACTATAATTTTAAAGAAGTATAATGTGGTAAATTTGATCATAATATTTTATTTGTAATAATAGTGTATAATTAAATCAAAATATCTTCAAAAGAAATTTTATTAATTTGGAGTGAGTAGTTGTTTTTCCTCATTTGAAATTTATTTTCTTTAGCTTTGTTGGAAAGTAATGACTTGATGAGTATATGTTGTATGTATTTTACCTATAAAAGAAGTTATAACCAAAAGTAGTTGTTTAATTAATAGAAACATAAGTACATGACACTGTAACTAAGCTCATGATACTTGATTCTTTGTTTATAAATTTTATTTTTCTCATTAATAAAAAAAGCAATAGTATTATGTATTTTAGTGAACACTCCAACGCAATCTCGTCCCCACATACGTTGCATATTAATCTTGTTGTTGGGATGTCGTGGAATATATGATTTTAATATGTTTTCTTAGATTTAAAATGTAAGCAAAACGTAATCCAGATATTATATCTACTTGCCTATATTAACCACCCTACTAATTTAGAAAACTATTATTATGTTTAATTCGTTTATCATTTGCTAAAGAACCGGCTAGCTAGTCTTAAAATGGCATTTGCATTAAACAACAATAATTTTTAGTAAACTTTCATTTTAAAAAGAATACTGTTTAAGAAAGGTGTATTTCAAATATTAAAAATGTTAGAAATTTTAATATCTTTTATATTTAAGTTCATTTAGATATCAAACTTTTCTTTAAATATGAGAGGACTCATCCCACCATCCATCTTATTTTAATCTAATAGATAAAATTAAACACAAAATATATTTTCACCCTCTTTTTTTAAATATTAATATCTCTTAAACCGTTAATCGTTATGCGAAAAAAAAAACATACAGTTACGAAGAACATTTAATTATCTTTATATAGATATGCTATATGATACACTTTCGACAATTTTTTTTTCACGTTTTCGAAAATTATCATATATGATGTATGATGAGTATCATATATGATATACCCTATCATATATGATATAAACCCATATCGTATATTATTTAACACTGTTATCATATATGATGAAACAATATTATCATATATGATATTTCACGTAAATTTTAACAAGAAGAAAAAAACGAATTTTTTTTTATTCGAAAGTATATCATATTGCATATTGATAGAAAGATAACTAAACGCTCGTCGCGATGGCATAATTATTTTCGTTTAATATTTAACGGTTTAAGAGATATTTAAATTATAAGTAATAAGTGAAAAATAAAATATACTTAATATTATCCATTAGATGAAAATGAGATGGATTGTGGATGAGTCCCCTCATATCCAAAGAAAAGTATTGTATCCAAAATAATTCTTCTCTTAATTTATACAAAATGCTAAAATAAGAAACAAGTGTATTAGTTACAGGTTCTCGCGTTCGACTATTAAGTCATCTCAATCGAGCAAACGAGTCACATGTTCACGGGTTCGATCATCGGGTCAACCTGGTCGAGTCATCGGGTTAGGAGTTTGACTATTTGATCAACCCGGTCGAGTCATCGAATCATGTGTTAGACAACTGGGTCGACCCGGTCGAGTCAGTGGATTAGCGTTTCGACCACTGAATCAATTAGTATATCGTTAACTATCTGTAAATAAGTAATTTCGTCACTATGCACGAGTATACATCTAGTTATTTATAAAGTGCGTATATTGACAAAAATATTCTGATCTTGAATTATTTTTAGCACTAGTCAATGTTCATGCAAAAAAAAAGTTCGAACAACTCTTTTGACCTAATAAATCATCAGCACAAATCAAAACTCAAACTCAACCTTTTGACGATAACAACTCTCAATCTTTATTTAATAATCTATTTATATATCAATTTGCAAACTAAATTAATAGCAAAAGCTCTAGGTATAGCGGTATAGTAGAGCTTGTGTCATAGTAAAAAGTGATAGTACATCGTCATTTTTTCTCACAGCACAAAAAACTGACTCTCTAGTATGATTGTGACGTTTTGAAAAAAAAATATGCATGAAAACACAGAGGTTGGTACAGTTGGTGGCGTCGTGGGTGACGTTTTAAGGCACCGTCTCCGCTGATAATAACAACTTGAGACTCCAAAACTTTTACCCATTGCTCCCTCTTAACCAGATACTACGGTTATCATAATGTGTGCCCCTACATTTGCATCAAGGTGTACATGTTCATTCACCAAACAATATGTGTTTGTCTTTCTTTTAAATTGGTTAACCTTCAACTTTCTTTGAGTCGCTACAACATCATTACTATCCTAAATAACCTCAACGTCATGATTTCCCTGAGCTTCAACCATCATGTAGTTCCACCTCATACCAAACACTCTAAACATGTACTCTATGAAATCATGTTTTAACACCGACAACAAGTTGTTTGCACTCAACTTGTTTTAAACTTCGATGCTTTTGTTCATCGAGCTTTTCGATGTTTAACCTAATATTCATGACCGTCATTTTTCTTTAACCTTGCTACAGACCTTGTCAAGTTCTTTTTAACTAAGTGTGCCAACACGTCTCACAACCCATATGCTAAACCCGCTTTCATGTAAAGATTAACCTACTAACATTTAGAAAACTCGTTGACCTTTTCATCTCAAGTCTGCAACCTCGATATATCTTGTACTCCAAGTAATCACTTTTATTGAATACCAAGACAAAGCTAAACCTTACTTGTTTCAAGAACCACTAAGACTTGAATTTCAAGAAACCCGCCAACTCCTTCAAACTCCAATAATTCAAGATGTTAGATAATTGTCTAGAAGTTTTTTTAACCTTCAACTTGATCATCTCTAAATTCTCTAAAACAAATCCTTGAAGCATAAAAGATTCAATTTTGTGCATACTTCTTTGAAGCTTGATCCTTGTTATGTTAAACCTTTGCAATACCAACCTTGATAAACCTAAGACTTTTACAAAGCCCAACAACCTTAAGCCTTCAAACCTTTGATCGAAATATGCTTTGAAGAGGACATGTAGATTCTTAGCTAGCAACTTTAATCACATGCATCTTTATAGGGGTGGCAATCGAGTCATGTTCGTGTCGAACTGCTCGGGTTCACGTGTTAACGGGTTATTATAACCGCTACTCAAACACGACCCATTTATTAATCGTGTCACAAAACTCAACTCTAATCAAGACCTACATAACACGGGTAACATGTTTGTAACCCGTTTAACCTGTTTAAGTAAAAAAGATCAAGTTGTAAATAAGGTTGGTGGTTTGTCTATTTAACTAATAAAAGTGTAAAAAATAATATAATTATGCAAAAAATGAAAAACATCGCATACAAATAATTATGCTATAATTTCCATGATATATGAGTTGCACAAACTTTCCTTTCTCTCAAAAGATAACATTTTCCTTCATTACTAAACTTGCGCCACCTCTATTTTACTACTTCTCCGACGGTCGGCTTCGACCGATCGTTCGGTTTTATTTATGTAAATCACTCTCCTATCTCCCACAATAACAGCCCCTTCTTACAGATTTGTTTTTTCTCATCGCCGCGTGTCGTTCGTCCGCATGTTGTCTGCCACCGCCACCTTCCTTCCGGCTGCTGCTTTGGGTTATGGATCTGGATTTGTTTAGCTTAGGTTTGGCTTTTTTTTTTGATGTTAGGTTTTATCTTTATGTATGTTTTTATGTATCATGTGTATTTTTTCTCCAAGCTTACACTATATGGTTGTGTCAACCTGAAGCTCACATTGGTGATTCCCCCTCACCCCTTGTATTGTGTTGCTGTCGTTGGTCATAACTTTTCCGGTGTATGTCTTGATTTGTCCGAACTTGTTACCTCGTGTACTTTGTCTGACAAATCGGTTTTGATTTTACCTTTTCTGTTTCGATGTAATTTTTTTGTACAAATTTCCTCCGTTTGTGAGGTGTGATATGAATCGGCCGTTAAAAAAAGAGTACATAATAAAATACATTTGGTCAAATTCAACATAAAACTCAAGTCATATATTTTATTTTCAAAAGTTTATGTATAATAAACGGGTTCAATTATTGACCTGTTCAATAATTACTCAACCCAAACACGACCTATTTATTAAGGGAAGTGATTTGCACACTCATAAAAGTAATTTATACACTAAAAAATATGATATTTTGATATTTATAGCTTTTTAATAGTAATACGATTAAAAGTAATATAAGGGTATATATGTCATAACAAGATACTTTTGAGTGTGCAAAATATTTTGAAGAGTGTGCAAATCACCTTTTATTTATTAAACAGATTATACATGTTGACCTGTTTTTGACCAAAACGTAATTATCTTCAATTCAAATTTATTTAATTCACTAGCAGGGTACCCGCGCGATGCGGCGGCGGGTACCCTGTGACTGAATTCTTCGGTGTTATATTTCGTATTTTTTTAATTATAAGTTTTGAATCAATAGTTTTCATCTAAAAACGTGTCTTAAAAACGTGATTTCAATCGAGGGATATTATTACTTTTAGCATTATATGTAATATACAGATGAAAATTCAAGTAAATTTAAGTAAATGATTAAAGGAAAAAAAACTAAATGCAATAAACCAATTTTCAATTAGATTTTTTATTTGATGCATTAGTATACTATAGATGCTTTTTAATGTTTGTACAATGTGCATATAATATTATATATTTTTATAATGAGGTGTTTTATTAAAAGTATTAATTACTCATTAAAAAGTTTGTAATTATTTTATGGTGAGACACTTATATACTTGGCTTATTAAATTGTATTCTTTAAACAATATTTTAGTTTGTGCTTTAAAAGGAGGTACATCATATTAATTTAGTAGTACTATTTAATTCTTTTGCATTAATAGGAGAGAGATATTAATTTCTTTTATAAGCGAGTTAGATAGTTGAATTCATATCATTTATGATGTTGTGTCGAAAATTATCATTTTACTTTTTACACACTTCCAATTGAAAATCCTTTCGGTGAGAATCTAAATATATTAGACCTATGATTCGAATGAGAAGAAGTTGGGATACTTCTTAGTTTTATCTCTTTGTTTGTAGCCTAATAAAATTTCTTGTTGCCTTTAAAAAGAAGTCTAAAGTAAATACCACAATTTAAAAACATATATGTCCAAATCCTTGTTTACATATTACAACCACTCAAAATATAAATATGAGGAGATGACAGGTGACAACTATCATTTGTATCTATATATATATTCCTTAGTTCCAACTTTTGTTAACTAGAATAAGCAATGGTTTTGATGTAAAAGAAATGTGAATTCATGTGACACTATTTATGCTCACCACTTTTGTCTTTCTTCACATTACTAAAAATAAAACACAAAATTTTCTCCCATCTGTATATTCATTTCTTTATTCATCACCTCTCATCAGATTCTTGTTTTTTATTATATATAGAAAGAAATATATAGGTTCTTGGTTTTTGCTCAAAATGTCTTCAAGTGCTTCTAGGTTCATCAAGTGTGTCACTGTTGGTGATGGTGCTGTTGGTAAAACATGTATGCTTATTTGCTACACAAGTAACAAGTTTCCAACTGTAAGTCTTGTTTTATTCTTTTAACTGACTGATTTTGTATCTCAGAATTTGTTAAATTTGCAGCTTTTTCTGTGGTTTTCAAGATTATGGAGTATGTCTTATCTGTCTTTGTGTCATGACTTTTTGCTTTGGTTTCATCTTTTTTGACTTTGGAGTCTTGTGTTTTGGCCTTTTTGTCATATGGGTATCTTTTGTTTTTGCATAAAGATTTATACAAGTGGAAGTTTTGCATCTTCTAATGGTATTGTATGTATATGTTTTGTAGCTAATCAAGATTTGAACCTAAATTTATAGATTAGCCTATGACAACTAAATGTTAAGTGATTAAAAGAATGAAGTTTGGAACTCTACTTGAATAGGTTCCAAACTGCCCAGTTGACTTCAAACAGTCATAGAAACATTGACCTGTGTGTTTTGGGAGTAATTTTTTAAGGAAAGAGACTAAACAGTCTGGACTAGATGCTAAGTTGGGTCTAAGTCACATTAGTACTCGAACGAATAGAGTTGTATGGATTTATGGGATTAGTCTGATTCTTAGGTTTAATTTTTTACTCGATCCTAGTACATTTTGAATGTCTCAGTTGCATTTCATATAGGGTAGAGTTGAAATTTGCGTTTCTAAAGTGGTTATTCGACATTGCAAGTTAGGTAATTTGTTGCGACAAAGTAATTATAGGCACGGGTAGTTTAAGTAGTTTCACATTTTGTTCCAACAGATTTGGTTTTCGTGGTCCTGGAAAATCACCATCACATCCGAACTAAACCTGAGTTTCACGTTAAAGTAATACTCTTGATGGCATAATATATAGCGTAGTTTGTTTTTCACCAGGGGGGGTAATTTGTATATAGTCAAGATAAAGACAGAGTGTACAACAAACACAACTCTCCAGTGATGTCAAATCAGTTTTTATGATGTACAACTTCCCTTCATTTCATTAAATTCCGCCAACGTTAGTGTCGTTTTTGCTTTATTCTCAAGGATACTATGGTTCAGATATAGGATATCAGTTATTATGATGTAAACTTATAACACTTGCTTATTAAACAATCAACATACTCGCATTAAGCACTGGCTAATGACGTTTCGTGTGAAAACACATTTCTGAGTTCATGAACGTGTAATCCTAATCCTAATAATTTGATCTTAACCAGGACTATGTACCAACTGTATTCGATAACTTCAGTGCAAATGTTGTAGTTGAAGGCACCACTGTCAATTTAGGCCTGTGGGACACTGCTGGTGAGATTTTTGACATAATCACAGATAATATATATTTCCATTTTTAGCAAGCAGTATACGTATCATGTTGTTTCTAATTTCGGTACTGTTTAATGAACTCAAAAGGTCAAGAAGATTACAACAGGTTAAGACCCTTAAGCTATCGAGGAGCTGATGTGTTCGTTCTAGCGTTTTCATTGGTTAGTCGAGCCAGCTATGAAAACATACTAAAAAAGGTTCGCTTAGTAAAAAAACTCCTTTTTTTTAGTACTGTGTGCTTTTATTATTCTTCTCGAGTGATTTCTGATGTCGATTATTTGAGCAGTGGATCCCTGAGCTTCAGCACTTCGCTCCTGGAGTCCCTGTAGTTCTGGCTGGAACCAAACTCGGTACATCACTTTCAAATAGCATGCCAGTTTTGACCCAAACCCATTAATTCCGTGACTCAAATTTCCTGACTTGCCCATTTTGATACCTCTTAACTTTGATCTATGATTGGTTAATTTCTAGATCTTCGTGAGGATAAACGTTACTTAGCAGATCATCCAGGACTAGTGCCTGTGACCACTGCACAGGTATGTCTCGGAGCTGCTTTTGGTACCCAATTAGTAGCTCAGTTTATAGATTTTGGTTGACAATGTGATTAGGGAGAGGAGCTTCGTAAACAGATGGGTGCTGCATATTACATTGAATGCAGCTCTAAAACTCAACAGGTATAATCTGGATTATCAATTTGGTTATTACAGCAATTATTGGTTCGTATTTTGATTAACGTTACTTGATGACAGAATGTAAAAGGAGTATTTGATGCTGCAATAAGGGTAGTTATCAAGCCACAACAACCACCGAAAGAGAAGAAAAAGCCACGCCCGGGATGTTTTGTGTTAGTATCTTCAACTTTAATCTGCTAATCTCAATCATACTTTTGGACTCTACATAAGTTAACTGGTTTGAATGGGGCTGCAGGAGCATGTTTTGTGCAAGGAAATCCAACTGCCTTGGTTAAACAGATCGGGGATATATTCGCTGTAACTTAACAATCAAGCTCGAGCTAATCGGCTGCCATTTTTAGTATATAGGCAAGCAGAGAAGTATATTTGTTGGTTACACACTTGCATCCAGTTCTGCAATTCAATTTATGTGTGTAATATTTCAAGTTTAACCATTGTGTAAAAAAATCAATACTGAATAGGTGCCTGTAATTCAGTATCTAGATATAATTACTGTTCTAAACAAGTAAAAGTTTATAGAGACATCGTAGGAACGTATTTCATCTACTCATCGCTAATAAATTGTGTTTATGAATCGATAATTCCTAAAAATATAATTGAGGCCCATGGATATCGAGGTTTTAAGGTGCTCATTAGGTGTAAATACAAACGATACCAGTTCTCGATGCACACAAAAAACCTCAACCCAACCTGAACCGCCTGTTTCAACCCGCACAAAAAACCCCTACCTGCCTATCTTTCAACATTAAATGCCAACTGTCATGACATTTATGTAAGTGCAGTATGCTCTTGATGTTTGTGTTGATTCACAGTTTTCACAATGCAGTCAAGTAACACGATATACGAGGGGATAGGGCTGTCAAATGAACCAGGACCCAGCTATGGCTGGACCACAAACTCTGGACCCAACTATATGAGACCGCTTGAAAAGCCAGCCAAGAGTCTGGGTCAGCCTTTTAGTGTATAGTACAAGGCTACAAGCTATGTAGATGATTATACCTAGAAAAACATTGAACTCAAAGTCTTATAGAAGTCTTATAAAAGACAAACAAAAATTTGGTAATGATGGGTTCTTACATAAATCCCAAGGCGAAGAAATTATTATGACAAGATTACAAATACTAGTCAAACAAAAATCATTAACCACCACTATCGAGAACATACCTACGGTAAGTCATTATAAAGCATTTATCATTCTTTTCATCTCGGCAGTCCTCCTAGGATCTGGATCTTCAATTGCTCTTTCAGTTAGTACATGCTTGATTCTGCACATTGATTTCCTTACCTGTCAACAAACTGATCATTAGCTTGCTAGTTTTCCAATCACTCATACCACTTGTATAAGTAAAACTTCAAAATTGATAGCATACAGAATTACATGTGAACTTTTTAATATTCAGCAACCGCAGAACCCAATAAGTCGAATATAAAAGTCAAACCTTGGGTAGACGCTCTGGGTTTGGAAACCGGAGATTTTGAGCATGAAGCATCTGGCGTTGGGTCATAAGCATATTCTTTTCCTTCAACAGGACATACCATAGCTTTTGTAGATCATCCCAAGACTTTAGACGCAGTTCAGAAGCCTTCCAACTACGTCCTATTTAAAAAAAAACATAAGATTCAACAGAATGTTTGCAAAACACAACACATATAGGAGTTTAATAACACAAGCAAGGCTTTCGAAGTGTGTACCATAAACAACAGCTTTTTCCTCTTCCGGGTTTCTAGCCGCCTCAAAGAACTCCTCAAGCGGATTATGTGTTGTCCTCATTGTACTTGCAGCTGCAGCCCCTGCAGCAGAAGTTTCTGATCTTGCAGCTGCAAAGAGTGTCCGTCCAAAAACTTTTCTCAAAAACATGATACCAAAAGAAATCCTGCAAAAGAGCAAAAAAAACATGAAGTGATTTGTATTCATACATATCATAGTTGTAGTCTTATCACATTGGTCTCTTAAAGTTCACACGGAGTAACAAACCATGGTACAAAATTATAAAGCATTCATATCCACTAAGGGGGTGTTTGGAAGAGTGTTATGCACCAGATTATCTGATTATTTACAAACCGCAATAATCTATCTTGTAGTTTGGCAAACACATACAGAAAATCAATTAATTGCATTTTAAGACTCCAAAATGTGGTTTCGGAGAAGCAGGTAGACACATGCTTTTGCAAAACACAACTTTACCTTCTGTATTGTTTTACAAAATTACCCCTTGAACATTGGTGAATTTTGTTGTTGTTCCGACCCAAAAGATGCAGTTGAGTAGAATTTAAAATGATGAAAAACTGGTGAACATGGGAATGATAAAAAGCGCTCTAAGTTACACAATGAAGATGGAGATGATAAAATATGTATAATCCCTATTAACCCGTGACCAATTGGTTTGTTACAAAATACGGCCCATTCAATAAAAGCTT
The DNA here is from genome assembly GCA_025667525.1 of Glebionis coronaria. Classification (NCBI taxonomy): domain Eukaryota; kingdom Viridiplantae; phylum Streptophyta; class Magnoliopsida; order Asterales; family Asteraceae; genus Glebionis; species Glebionis coronaria. The sequence continues at coordinate 631,157,768 of CM046875.1, read as the reverse complement.
AATAGGACTGATATAGCTACTAGCAAAGTAAGCAAACCGTAACACTCAAATAAGTTATTGAATAATGTGATTTGCTAAGATATGAAACAGCAAAATCAAACCCAAACACTATATTTCAAAATCACGTTTTGTAACAGCTGATTATCCGTTTACAAAACGAATAACCTATTTTCAATAAGCAACACCAAACACCCCCTAAGTCCACTAAATAAGTTCATTTAAAATCCATTCTTGCGAGTTCAAATCTTTTAAGTGCAAGAAGAAAACGGTTCGATACTTATCAATTATCATTGACCAAAGCTTTTATACCCAGATGAAACTAAATAATACTCATACCCATTGTTATAACCACCAACTAGATAAAGCTGGATTTTCCAAGAATCTCTCACTTTAACCACCAACAAGATGCAAATGTGGGATTTGGAATCTCATGATACCCACTTAATATCAACCAAGAAGTTTTAGTAACTAAGTTTATGATCCGCGAGGCTTTAGATTGGACTCCCTCCTTTCCTTTATCATATGTCCCAAAATAATGTAATATTAAATAATCACTTGCACCCAAAAGAGAAAACAAAAAATATTTAAACAAATAAACTCATCAGTGGACTCAAATGTCAAACACACATGCTTTAGATTCAAACTTTACATCAAAACAAAAAAGTTTTTTTTTTTCTTGCCTCCTGTTACAAAAAAGTTTACTGACCCAAATAAGAGTATGCTGTATTTGGTAATTGTTGCCGCCTTGTTATTCACTTGCAAAGTTTACTGACCCAAGAGCTTAACAATGTTTTGTGACTTTACAAACGTGCATGAAAGAAGTCATAAAGGTTAAAGGTGACATCAAAATACCAAATACCGCATATTGGTAAAGATAGGTTACACCGTCAAGGTAACTCGCCACTCCAAATTGAGTGTGATGTAAACTTGATAAATGAAGCATACTCTTATTTGCGATAGTGAACTTTTTTGTAACAGAAAGCAAGAAAAAAAACTTCTTTTGTTTTGATATAATGTTTGAACCTAAAGCATGTGTTTGACGTTTGAGTTCACTCATGGGTTAATCTGTGTAAATCTCTTTTGTTTTTTCTTTTGGGTATCAGTGACTATTTAATGTTGCATTCTTAATTAATGTGGTTTAGTAATGCCCAATTTATTTAAGGTAATATGGTAAAAAGAACACTTATTTTTAAAAGTGGATAATAATTTTGGGACAGATGAAAACGGAAAGGTGAACAATAAAAATAGGACGTGGGAGTAAAAAATTTCACTTCTTGTGTACGCAGGAATCAAATGGTTAAGCAAGTATCAGAAACTCAATTACGTTATACTAGCATGGACCCGCGCAATGCGGCGGCGAGTACTAATAATCATTTTTAAGGCTAACAAATATTAATCTCTTATCCATTAAGTTTATATTGTTAAAAATGTAAAAAATCGAAAAAAAACCTCTAAATTAAAAAAAATAATAGTTAATAAAAATATAGCAAAATGGATATTGAATTAAAGAGGATAAAATTTTAGAAAATATGGTGAAATTAGATTATAAAAATAACAAATAAATAAAAAGATTTTTCAACTTAAAAGAAAAAATGTTATTTAATTAGGTTGTTACAAAAGTTTGTTACAAAAGGTTGTTAGAAATGGTTATAGTATATAATGTTGATAAAGATATCACCAACTTGCTTTATTTAGTAGGAAAAAAAGTCTGAATTTTCAGCCTTGCTATTTTAAGAAGGTCCCAAATGCTTTATATAGTAGTATAGATATAGATAAGCCTTAAGACCAAATGAAAAGCACAAACATTCTTGATCTAAGAATTGCCACAAAAGAAGTCGGAACAATATAATCTACCTTACATTCTTATCCAACAATCTTGTAAATTTTAAAAACCAACAAAAGAAGCGAATGTTGGACTTGCAACGTCATGAATGAACTAATTACAGATCAATATCCCCTTGAGATTTTAGAGGTTTAAGAAGAAAGCATTTATAACTGGAAATTTTAGTTTTGATTCAAGTTACTAAGTCAATGATCCAGAGACATTAGCTTCATACCATAAGTACTTATAAATGAAGCATTTTAAGTATTACTTGTTCCTAGCCTCATGCTAATACACATCACTTTGCCCCCATAAAACGATACAACTTGATTCAAATGCTGTTGACTCGGGACAAAACTAAAAGACAGGTTTGTTACAAAATTTGGCACCACCAAACTTGTATTATCAATAGTACTCACTATTACAAGTAAAAAATCTCAATAAGCTTAAAGTGCCTCTTTGAAATGAAAGATAGCCGCTATCAAAAGTTGAATCCGCAACTTTATGTTATAGCACAACTTAAAATAAAGATATAAATAATAGTTAAATCTTAATAGTGTATGTAACGACTATCTTTGATAATTAACAAGATACAAATTCCAAACTTATTGAGAATCTTTCTTGTAATAGCAAGTAATACTTTGCAACAAACCCATCTTTATATCCGATCCCAATCCAGCAGGCGTGTAATAGGATGTACTATGTACCAAATATCCAAATGTGCAACAACCCCATGTTAATGTTTCATCTTGTATCAGCTTTGTGTAGCCTAAGTCAGTAAGTTGTATAACTTTAAAGGACAAAGTTATGTGTGTGTTTGCGAAATGAACTCGGGCTGAGGCTGAGTTAAAGCCAGAGGGAATGGGGCTTATATTATAAGCCGGTAGCCGGGAGCTTATATTTGTATGAACTTGTTTGGCGAATTAACTGGAGGTGAAGCTTATAAATGTAAAATCACATAGAAATACATCAAAGTAAATCCAGATATATTTTAGCTATAAGCCCACATCAGCCACTTTCCCACTTATTTTTACAACAAAGCTTAACATAAAATAAAAAAGTTGAGTTGCGTATTAAACTCGTAGGTATAGGTTATACAAACTCCAAGGATATTGAGAATCTACTTTGGGTATGTTTTGGCAAAATGGGGTTGGGCTTATGGAGGCTTATAAAAGGTTCCGAGTTCCGACTAAGGGGGTGTTTGTTTTGGCTTATATAACCTAAGCCCATTTCGGCTTATACAACATAAGCCCCAAATTTTTGGCTTATTTGGAGACTTATGGGCTTAAATAAGTTTACTAAGTCTCAAAATAAGCCATAAAGGCTTAGGTTATATAAGCCGAAAATAAGGCATATTTCGGCTTAGTGGGTGTTTGTTTTAGCTTATATAGTGGGCTTATAAGCTTATTAGCTTATATAAGCTTATAATCCGAAATCAAGTGTTTGGTTAAGCTTATATAAGTGGGCTTATAAGCTTATATAAGGGTGGTTTTGTAAGCCAAAAATTTGTGGCTTATATAAGGGTAGGTAGGCTTATATAAGAATATTACATAAAATGTCTCTTATACAATAATTAGATCCATTTTATTATTTTGTACTTTTTTGTCATTTTACCTTATAACTTATATAAGCTAAACCAAACAGTTAATATATGCTTATTATATATAAGCCATAAATGGCTTATATAACATATACATAAGCCCAATTCATAAGCTTAACCAAACACCCCTTATATTTCATAAACCACAATTTTTTAAGCTTATTTGGAGACTTATGGGCTTATATAAGTTAGTTAATTATATCATAATAAATAAACTTATATAAGACCATAAGTCTCCAAATAAGCCACAAAATTAAAGCTCGTGAAATATAAGACGAAATGGGCTTACGTTATATAAGCTAAAAAAACAGCCCCTGACAAAGCTAAAAAGGTGATTACTAAAAGGTGAATTTGTTTGTAGAAACAAATGGTCGAACAGTTGGTGTGCATATCCTAAACAATAATAACATGACATGATTTAGTAATCTAAAAGTGTGTTTGGGTTTAGGATAAAAAGACGTACGTACCGGTTACGAAGAAAGAAGGTCTGTTGTTGATTGATCTCACCGCCGAAATGGGGGACTGTGCTACCAAGAACTGATTGATTCAATGTGGCTGATTTGATGATGATTTAGGGGAAATGAGAATCTCAAACTGTTTTAATTTAATGGCCCAAATGATGATAGGCTTCTTTTCTCTGGACTGGTCCAACTCAATGGGCTGTAAATTATATTTCCTTTCCTGTCCGGTTTATAAAGTACCAGGCGAATACTCTCGCATACATGACGATTTGGTGCTAGAACATATTGTAATTGCAAAGTTTTGTAAGATATGACAATTCAACTTTAAATAAAATCTCAAATATATATTAAAAACATCCTACTAAATCTTAACAAAATTTATCTTAATTCTTTAATTAGCAAAACTGAAATAATATATCCTTAATACACATTTTTTCCACAATGAAGTAAAGTCATCTATTCACCAAAGCAACTCCTAAATTCAATAAAAAAAATATAAGATCTTGTAGATTTTCAATACTAACTATTATGTACCCATATATAAAAGTACTAATTTAATGGATTTTTCAAACTTGTACATGTGAAGTTATTTACACTTTACAGAACAACGTTATTTGTGGTTGCAATAATGAAAACATATTACATTATGAAGTTTAGTCTTGTTTAACCGTATGGTTATCAAACCTTTAGTTTGAATAGTGGAAGCTTTTAAAGTTAGCTGTGAACCTGTATATGATTTAATGCGAACATGTGTATAAGGTGATGTGGACACATATAAGTACGAGGGTTTTAGCCCGCGCTTAGCTACGGAGTATTTACATAGATGCGTATCGAAGACGTTGAATATTTGCATACTTAAGAAACAATTGATACGAAACAATGACAAATAAGGCCCATGTCATTACGCTTACACAAAATCTAAGTGCAAAAAAAATATAAAATTATAGATGAGATAAATCCTCTCTATTCTTAGGTGATAACTGCTAGTTTTATTTGACATTTTGCAAGCCACTTTTCGTAACGATTATGATGATCCGGTGCAACTGAAAATACATGGATGCCATTAGTTTTACTTTTTTGCAAACACAAAAGTTAAGAATAATATGAAATAGTTACTGAAAAATACAAATAGGTGTGTCATTCTTAGGAACATGGATGGATTGGTTTGACCAGCCATTATGCTGATTTTGGTGTACCGATCATCATATTCCTTAGCCTCTTAATCTCAGTTTTGTATTGTCCAATGTGCAACACAACACATTTATATAGGTATTCAATAGCAATCTAACCTGTTTATTCATGCTCAAAATGATTATTGACACACAAATTGTCGTCTATTTTGATGGTATGGCATATATTATTCATTAATTAGTAGTTGCAACACTCTAAACCAAACACACCCTATGCTGAAGTAGCCTAGCTCAGATAACACTAATATCATTTCTTGCTAAAAACTTACCACAATAATATTTTAACCTGATTAGATAATGGTAAAACATATCTAGGCAGAGGGTGTTAAAAACTAAAAAGTTCTAATAAAAACCTTGAAAACCAAATTTTTTCAACCATTGTCTCATACTCAGTTTCATTTGTTTCAACTTATTGCACAATGTTCTTTTAAAGTCTGATATATACCATCCATGTGCATTTGAGAACCTCGCTATTTCAAGCAAGGAAAATCTATAAGACCCGTAAGGCTTTGACAAAATATGCATATATAAAGTCTCTTTTGACTATTTAAAAGCATGAAGCAAACTGATTGTAGAATAATAAAATAAAATCAACCGTTTATAACAATTTATAGACTGGTTTGAGATATTGTAGTCCCATTTTCACAAATACCATTCTTTTTGGTCAGTTTAAACATTTTAAGATTTGCAAATTACGCCTAATACTAAAATAGCTTGATGAGAACGTACCTTCGAACTCTGTCAAAATGGTCTTCTGCCTACAGTGTCGTCACAACATTACTAATTCCTACATGAAGCCTAGCCTAGTTTAGAAGAGTCGTCGTTGTTCACCGCCGCTCGAAAACAACACGACACACAAGTGTAAGAAACAATCTCAAAAGAAAATACCCTTACATACAACATTAGACACACATACACCCTTTAGAAACCATATTTTGCAGCAACCCCAAGAACCCTTAAAAGTGCAGTTTCACAGCACACTTAAACACGTCTAAGAACAGCAGTGGGAACTATCCCATCTCAAAATATGTATGTTCTTAAAGTTAAATGATAGTTTTGATTTAAAGATACGGAGTTTTGTCCTCGACACACTGGTTTGTTGATGCTTTTTGTTTACAGATTCCAAAAAAGGGAATAAAACAGATGCAAACAAAGATTTAGTTTATGTCCCAGAATACAGTATAAAGACGTCTTCATTAAATGAAGTATGTAATAAGAACATTCTTGATGGTCATATATGATATCTTTGAGGTGCAAAAATAAGTTCAAGTGTGAACGGGTTCCTCACAAAAGGCTTGTTATTGAATCCAAAAAGAACGATTCAAGGATATGTCGAGTGTTTAATGCAACTTACCCGAGTTTTCATGACTGATTGTGACCCTTTCAATGGTAGTGTACCCTTTGATCGAGTGCATCCCTTTTATGGGAATCAGTAAAAACTTGCACACAAGTCATGAGATCAGTTGATACTAACTAAGGAATTTCATAAATACAAAACATCACATTTAACACACAATTCATATGAGATTCCATGTTTTTACGTTTGTGTTCTTTATTATATTTCATCATTAAGCAGTCGACAACTTCTGATTTGGCAACAACTTCATTAAGTATATGAAACTATACATTTGTGCGTAATGATCTCTTATGAACCTTATTTGTCTTATCTAGGATCAAAATATTTTGTGCTTAAAGATTACAAAATACGATAATATATAGCAATCTCCTACGATAAAAAAAATATGTGACTAAAGATACATATGTTGTCTCATGGGTCTTATTCATCGTATCTTCAAACAATACATTTGTACTTAACTATCTCTCACATACGAAACAATACATTTGTGCTTAAAGATAAGAAAATACGATAATCAATGGCAATCACCTGAAAGCCGCACCAGGGTGGCAACAATAAACGACACCACCACATCACCCGAGCCCGAAGGCGAAAATTTATCCATAGCTTCCATCCCTTTGCAAAATATATGACTAATTAGCCCGTTTCATAATTATTGATATGAAAAAACCATAAAATCATATGTATGGAGTATTTTGTTGACATAAAAACCGTTATATTAAAAGACAAGAGCATACCAAGAACAATTGAAAGAGGGAAATTTATCATAAACAATAATTGCTTAGCGTAGTTTCTTGTTCCAGGTTTGAACCAAATTCGTTATCTTATTTTGCACATGTGTGTATCTAAATAAGGAAGCAATCATACAAATAGGATATGGCCACCATGGCTTCAAATGACAGCAACCAAAACAAACCTTTTTTTTATTTACTGTGTGGTTGATGATTGCGATGGGAATCGGCAGGTCAGTTCCACACCATCTGCCAAGGCTTGGTTGCGGAAACTATTGAGCGGACCATGAGTTTAGTTCACTGTCAGTTTCCGTCCTTTGATGACCCGAAGATTTAGTAGATCCCCCCCCCCCCCCCCCCACACACACACTGATGCAATAGACATGTTAAAAACGGCAAATGGCAACTCATAAAACCCACAAAAAGAGATCAAGGACAACAAGAAACACATTCTCAGGATAATCAACGTGATCCTTAATATTAAAACTCTTTCTTTCAGAGGAAGTGGTGGAGACAGTTTTGCGTCTAAAATCAGTACGAAAACGCGGCGTAACATTGCGTTAATAAGCTTACAAGTGCACTTCAGAGGTAACATGGTTTTCCTGTGGGTTTATTTTTCTAATCATGCAACATGATTTTGGATTCAGGCAATTCTGGAACATCATGATTCACCAATGAAGGCACACACTTTTTGAACACCGTCCATGCATATGGTATTTCAACAAAACCTGTAGCGGATGAAAATGTACTAAGCAAATCTCGAATACAAAATATTCAAATGAAGATGAGTAAACGAAAGGTAGACACCCAATGTGTTGTGATGTAGGCTACAATCCGCATCATCGACATTTTGAAAATGCCATGGAATTTCATGTAATAGCATAGATACTAATTGTAGTGTGATATTCACTGCTGGATAAATACAGCTCTAAGAAGAACAATCATAAGGCAAGGAACATGCCTCGTTCTTAGCCTAGTATAATAACGACTGTGTTCTACAACCTCCCCAGTGTGACGCATATTCACATGGTGATTTATCCTTGTTGGTGTAACATAAACAATACACATAAACATATATAGAAATTAACCAAATCCTTGATAATCCATATAAAGAGATAAAGTCATAAAAGATGACTGGAAAAATTACCACAATAGTTCCATTTCTCATGCAATGTTTGAGGTCGGCTCCATCTGAGGTGAAGAGACGCCATGCTAAATATAATGTTAGTTGCTTTAGCATCCAAGCTGAAAAGTTTCAAATAACCCGCATAAAAGTGAGTGTGTGAAACATAAGGCAAAATCATATAAGCCCACTATATAAGCCGAAACAAACACCCCCTAATGTGTGTTCAAAACCTTTAATATATTTTGGTAATTCTATATAATAAATATTTACCATGTTCAAACCAAATGGAAACAAATTATGGCGGATGAGCACGACACAACCTAGTTTGAACAGATGTAACTACATTTTTATCCAAACCATGTGACCCAACTAACCAATTTGAGCCTCATACGGCTTTAACACTACATAGAAGACCAATCAGGATCATACATTCAAGATGGAAGTTGCAAAGGTAAAAGGGTGGAATTAGAAATTTCATTTGACATTACAAAAGGATATGGGCTTCAAGTTACCTGAAAGAGCGGTAACATTGTATGCAGCCGCAACCGTTGCTTTTTTGTTTCACCAAGATGACGAGTGAGCGATAACAATAGCTCACCGAATCACCTAACCCCTTGCCAAGATTATCGATTTTTGATAATCTTACCTACAAACAACATACACAAGCTATAATTTTCAAATATAATCATAATTTATATACTAATCCTTAAATCCTATTTTAATTAAAATGCAAAACATGAACCCAAAAGTAATTAATGTATAACTAACAGTTTATTCTAAATGCTAGAATCATAAACTTACAAAACTCCCAATTACTGACAAACCCTAATTGAAAAATAAAAAAAATCAATAACAAAAAATTCAATGTACATACTAGTGTTGATGGATCCCACGCACTTTCAGCGCTCAATATATAAACAAAACCCATTAAAGTTGTCACACTTTTATGCCTAGTCCCAACATATCAAGACATCTCACTAAACAAACCGCCCAAAGAAGCTTCCCAACATCGCCAGCCGACATCAAGGCCACGCACCATGTAGGGCGGCAACGAAGAGGTCGACGGCATCGAAGGTAGCCCATGAGATGAATTCTGCGTTTTAGAAAGAGAGAATGAGGATTTTTTTATTATAGAGAGACACAAATGATTCACAGTTTGTAGTTTATGTTTGTGTGTTATGTTTGTGGTACATTTAAAATAACTTTGCCAGCTATGTACATTGAATTCTTTCCTTACCTGAGTGATTTCATTCATTGTCCGACCAAACAATTCCAAGTATGCAATACTTTCATGTTTGAAACTGCCTAAGAACAGTATAGAAGAAGTTTGGGAGGAGTGAGAACTATTAGGAAACACAAGCGGCGGTGACATATTTTTCAACGGCTGCAACGACTTTTCTTACGAGTCAGCGGCGACATCTACTATTTCCGACGGCGACAATGTATATGAAAACCTGGATCTACAAATAAATTGATAGATCTATATAATAAGACCTTCAAACCTTGATTAATAATCAGAGATCGGATAACAAAACTAAAAAAGTACCTTAAAATGAGAAAATCCGTTTTCGAAGGAGGGATGCATTTCTGTTATTGTTTTGATTCGGTGCCAATGATGTTCGATGGTAGAGGTATGGTGATGGAGGGGTTTGACAAGGAGGAGTAATGGTAGTGTGTGATATAATGGATTCTATGATGGAGCCTCATACGTGAACCAAAAACCAATACAAGAAATAACATGTGATTTATGATGCAATTAATTTTCAACAATACCATAAATAAATAAAATAGTAATGAAACTTACATGAGAAGTTTGGTGACATACAACTATTTTTTTCCTGAAACATACAGCTATTTGTAGGGGGTTTCTTATTTAGGATATGTTGATAATCTAATTAAGGTATTGTTGAGAGAAATTACTAATTATAGGAATGAAGAGATTTAAAAAAAAATTATACAGTCTTTATAAGTAGTAGAAATAGAGATTCTCAAGCTAAAATTCAATTCTTCCCGATATTTACAATAGAATATAATTTTTTATAATAAATTTACAAATAATAATTATTTTAAGTTGGCTTTAAGCAATAATAAATTTTTATATATAAATACAATATTTTGATATTCTCATGATTAATGACGAAAATTATTTGCTAATCTAATATTCATCATAATATTATATGATATGTAAATATAACTAAGAAAAAATTACACGTTTCGTCCCCAAACATCAAGTTTCGTCGATAACTGAAATTAAATACACTGGTGCTCCCCATTTTTGTAACTAGTAACAAGTTTCGTCCCTATTTTGGATGGCTGTTAGTTTTTAACGTTAAGTCGTGTGAGTGGAGGGGCATTGTGGTCCTTTCTTTGTTTTGGCTTCATTTAATGCAAACAAAACCCCCGTTTTCATCACACACGATCACACACACACAACCTTTCATTTCCCTCCATTAAAACTCTAAAAAAATCCCCAATTAGTTTCAATCCTCATAAACCCTAGATAAAATCCCCAATTTTTCTCCAAAAATGGATGGCACTGGTTGGAAGATAAAAGAGGATTTTGGAAAGTACAAAATGCCTATTGAATACATTATGATGATTTAATCAATTTGACCTAGTTTTTTTTTAATTTAGCTTTGATAAGGTTTATGTATAAATATTTTTCATCAGAATGTAATCGCAGTAATTCTGTTTATGTTAATCGTTTATGTCCATTGCATTTATAGAAAAGGATCCTGCTCTGTTTTTCCAAATAATACCCCATGTTGGTAAGATCAAATATGTTAATAATAGAAGGAGTTATGTAAATGGGTTAGTTACTTATGTCGATAGGTTTGATATAGATAGGTTTTTAGTTCATGAGTTAAATGATGTAATGTGGAAATTAGGATACGTGAATGAGGAACCTCTTTACTATCATTATATGATTTCTGAGACTGACCTTGATGTGGGATTGAGAGCTTTAGGCAATGATCAAGATGTTTGTGAGTTAGCTAAGTATATCACAAACAACAAACTAATTATGGTCTACTGTGGACACCTAATGACTATGGTAGACACATATGCTCCCCCCCTCCTACAACCACTGTTGTTATTGAGGAGATAAACACTGATTTCATTCCTAAGATAAGTTGTTATTAACATACCCCACTAAACATTCTTTTACCTCAACTGTGACACCAACGCCCACTACAAATGTCACACCTTCTTAACTCCCACCACAAATGGCACACCCTCTTCCATACAGCATTTGCCTACAAATATGAATATTCAATTTTTTTAACCTGAGCTTGAGCCTATAACTGCTAATGGTCAAGTCACTGAGCACGAGACTATGGAAACTATATATGAAGATTTGATGTCCGTGAACTATGACTTTGATCCATTTGAGGACAATATGACAGTTAGGGTGGTGAATGAACAAGAAAGGGTTAGGGTGGTGAATGTACAAGAAAGGGTTAGGGTTGTCAATAATGAACCAACAGAAACATTGGTTGAGAGGCAAACATTGTTTGGGGATGAGGAAGACAATAGTACAAAGGCAATTCAAAGAATGATGAGGATTTCTTTGTAGACGAAGAAACATTTTTAGAAGAGGTTAATGTAGACATGGTTGATTATCACTTTAACATAGATGCAGATGTAGAGTGGGTTAGGCATGAAAAAGATATACAAGTGGTTCCTTATTTAGATCCAAGTGAGGTAAATCTAATTGATAATGGAATATTTGAAAGTGGAACAGATTCAGAGGATGATGGGATTGAGAAGATAAGGAGAAAAAATCTTAGAGATATTAAAAAAAGCAAATGAAAGTGGATAACATTGTGCACAAGCATTTTTTCTTTATTGGTCAAACTTTCCCAACTGCAGCTAATCTCTAAGAAAGAGTTAGACTTCATTCAATTGAAACAAGAAGGAATTTGTGGTTAGCAAAGAATGATAAAGTTATAATTAGATCAAACTGCGTAGGAAAAAATCATGTGTTTACACTAGATGATGAAGGGCCTAGTAAGACTAAAGAGGTTGCACCCAACAAGAAAACAAGAAAGGCTAAAGGTAAAATAGATATTGGGGCAAGTGATCAAGTTGGTCCTAATAAGAAAGGGGCCAGTTTAGGTGGTAGAGGTAGGCCTAAACCACTTGCACCAGATGAATGTCCATGGGCTTTGCAGGTTACTAAGGTTAGAAATACTGAAACATGGGAAGTCATAACCTACAATAATGTCCATAACTGCTTGGAGTCAAGGAAAATCACTGCTTGTACCTCCAAGTTCTTAGGTAAAGGGATCATTGACCAAGTAGAGAAAAACCCAGATATTCTCGTAAGAGCTCTTCAAGATGAATTGCAAAAGAAGTTTGAGTTAGGTGTGTCTAGACAAAAGACTTTTAGAGCTAGATCAGCATCAATTAATCAAGTCAAAGGAGATTATAGCCAACAATATACCATGTTGAGAGATTACTGTCTTGAATTAAGAAGGGCAAATCTAGATACAACAATAAGGTTTGAAGTTGAAAGATATGCAAATACAGATGATAATACAAGAATTTTCAAGAGGATCTATTTTTGTTTAGTCCCATTAAAGAAAGGTTTCAGATCTTGTGGTAGAGAGTTGTTGGGACTAGATGGTGCATTTATGAAGGGACCATATCCAGTACAACTACTGACTACAATTGGATTAGATGCAAACAATGGCATTTATCCACTTGCCTATGCCATTGTTGAGAAAGAAACAATATGTTCTTGGACATGGTTTTTAGAATGCCTAGGTGATGATCTTGGATTGATAAAGGAATCTAATTTCACCTTTATCAGTGAGACAAAAGGTAACTTGTATTTTTTCTACATTTGACTTTTTAATACATACTTGGTCCATAACATTATAATACACTAACACTTTGTCTTTTTTCTACAGGGTTTATCTATTGCTATTGCAAATGTATTTCCTTGTGCAGAGTATAGATATTGCCTTAGTCATATCCATGAAAACATGAAAAAACAATGGAATGGACAAGCTTATAAAGAGCTATTGTGGAGATGTGTTGATGCAACATCAGTTCCATATTTTGATAGGGCTATGGAGGAGTTGAAACAGTTTAACAAAAAAGCTTTTGAATGGTTGGCTAAAATTCCAGCTCACAGTTGGTCTAGATCACGTTTCTCAGGTAAAAGCCTATAATTTAATATACTTTTAGCTTAAATAGTACTTACACATACGCTTATTATTCCCCATTATAATGATAACATGTAAAGCTATATCAGAAATCTTGTTGAACAATCTGTATGAATGTTTCAGTGGTAAGATTTTAGATGCTAGGGATGCACCAATAATCACAGACTTAGAATACATTAGGGAATACTTAATGAGAAGGATGGTCAATGTTATTGTAATTTACAAGTCAGATGGACCACTTACCCATGTTGCAACTAAGTTATTGAATACAACCATGGGAAGGGCTAATAGGTACACAGTTGGGTACAATGGGGGTGAATAATATGATATAAAGAGCCAATATGGTACTCAGTGTGTGTCCAATGTAGTAAAAAAGGTATGTAGTTGTAGGACGCGGGAGTTAACAGGCATCCCTTGTGCACATGTTATAGCAGCCAGCTACAACATGTCACTAAATTGACAGCATGTTAATATACAAAAAGAATGGGTTGATAAGTGTTACTGGTTAGCTACTTGGGAAAAAACATACAGTTACACTCTAGGATGTTTGAATGGTAAGGTCATGTGGCAAAAGTCACAAATTACTATAACACTCACCCCACCAAAGCATAATACTCCAGTTGCTAGGCCAAGGAAAAATAAGAGAAATCCAAGGAAGAGAAGGCTCAAATGGAGAAGGGTCGAAAGTTGTCTAGGGCTTATAAAACAATGACATGTCTAAAATGTGGGAATCTTGACCACAACAAAAGGTCTTGTAAAGGGAAAAAGGATGCAAATAATGCAACAGGATCAGGTTCATCCCAAAGGAAAACTAATGATGTTGTTGGTAATAGGTAAAGGCCCTCTGATGTAGGTACAACACCCTCAAGTGAAGTTGCAAAGAAGAAACATGCAAAAAGATCCAAGAGCTCAAGTTCAGTTGGAAAGAAGAAATGAAGGACTGCAATTTACTTTCCTGCTTTAGTATTTCAAGTTTGTGTAATCTAAACTAAGTATGTTTCTTGTAACACCACATTTTGATAGTGGAATATCACAGGATAATTATGGCGTGTCATCAAAGCATGCAAGGTAATGTACTTAAACACAAATGACCAAAAGGGGAAAACCGAAATCAAACATCGGTTCCCATACATAGCCCAAAACATAAATAAAATAAATGAAATAAGAGGGAAAAACAAGTGTCCAAGCAATCATAAGTATATGAGGCAAAAGTAGAAGAAGTCTAAGGCAACTTCCATCCTATACACATGCTCCAAATGCTCAAGCCTGTCCTTGGGTACCCGCCGTTATGGGACATGGAACTGAAAATATACGGCTGAGCAATACGCTCAGTGAACGGATATATGACAATGAAATGAATAGCATAAACATAAGTAAAGTGAACTAGAAGTATGAAATGATAGAGCAGCGGAATAATGTAAGTCCTGGAAAACCTGGTTTAAACTTATAAGACTGGTTTTAATTTCTTAAAAGACTTATGTTTAGTTTATACTGAAAACTGTATTTTAAATATGCCCGGAGCCCATATAGATCATGTTACATCAATGTGCATGAATACTTAGAGGGGTGACCTCATCATGCAATTAGAGGGACTGCCTCTAATTATGACAATATAAGTGGAGGGATGCACTCCTATAACGGATACAAGGCACACACCACAATTACCATGAAATATTACTACTTGTCCTAGGATGCACCCATTCTTCCCACATGATAATAATAATAATAAAGACCAAATACTGTAAAGGGACGCTGCGAGCAATCACTTTCACCGCAGAAGAGTCATAACACCGGTGCCTCCAGTGCTATGGTTATGGAACCCCCATAACTAGGTGAAACTAGCATGCATGTATATAGCTCAGGCAAATCTAAATAATCATAGCATATACTGATGTGTTTAAGACACTTAACTACTAGGAAAACAGATGGTTGCATACGGGGAATCCTAATTGAAGGAAAGAAATGTCCTTACTGAAGGACAGAATATCCATACCTTATGTCTAGTAAATGAAGAAGAAAAAGAAAGCGAAATATCACTCCGACTTCACAATAGCTACATAGTAAAGGGACATGAATAAGGGTCTGTTTTACTTATACATACTTGTTATTTAGTTTACTTGACGTGTTCATACTTATTATACTTGTTCTTGTCTTGTCTGATTATTTCATGTTTAAATCGTGTGTTTCTTATAGTTTCAAGTGTTTAAGATTCATGTATTTCATGTTTTAAGTGTTATAGTACTTGTTATAACATAATGAGTAACTTTCTAAAAATAGCATGTTTCCTTAAATAGTAAGTTTCTAAAAAAAAGAAAGTGTTCATGCAATGATGCCTAAAAACGTTACTTGCATTTTTCGGTCTCGCTTTGTTTTGATTCCGACAATATGTAAAAACAAGCATTTACAAAAACAACGAAAGACGAATTCTTGAGTTCAAGTATTTTTCATTTCAACCATTATCACTTAAGGTATGTACAAACAAGTACTCATCCTAATTAAGTGATCAAGGATTTAATCTTTTCTTAAAACTCACTTTTTATTAAGTGTGACAAGTTTTTATTAAACTTTCTTTTTAAGAAAATGTTTTATTAAATTAATTATTTGAAAATTTGAAAATGGCATATTCTATCTAGGTTTGGAATATCCTTTCAGGATATTTTAATCTCTAGATTCAAACCATACCACTAAAAGACAAAAAGGAGCGGAGTCTACCCAGGCGGTTCCTTAGTGGCTATGGCGGTTCCTTATCGATAAGGAACCGCGGGCTCCAATAAGGAACCACGGGCTCCAATAAGGAACCGCAGGCAGATATAGTCGCTGGATGTTTGTCTTATAAATAGTGGACCATTCTGAGATCTTCTCTTCACCCCTTTTGCACACACATTTTCAGATTCTTTCATACTTCTTAAATCATTCAAAGGTCATTTGGTCGATTACTACTTGTTTAGAAGTGAATCTTTCTCCTCCCATCTCTTCCTCTCAAAGAGCAAAGAGAATAACACTTCATCCTTGAAGTGTTGTGTCTACCTCAAAGATCTATTGAAGATCCAAACTTATTTATTCATTGTTGTTTCATTGTTGTGAAGATCCAAGTAGTTGTGTCTATTTGTAAGTTGTGTATGTATTAAGGTTAATACTTGGTCCTTAAAGTATATTGTTGTAGATTGGTCCTAGCTAAGATTAGGGCTCGACTTTTAGCTTAGAGTTGGAAATTGGTTAAGCGACGCTGTGTACAGTTTCTCCACCTTAAGGAGCTTGTTGATTAGTGAACTCTCGAGTAAGGTGTACTCGATGAGTGGAGTAGGTACGATGAGTGAGCTTCGTTGCCGAACCACTATAAATCCTTGGTGTTTGGTTTGATCTTTCTTTTCCTTATCTCTTTACATTCATTATTCTTCGCATATACATACTTGTGATTATTAGTCTAGTTGCACTATCCTTTTTCATATTGCGTATAAGAAGATTTCACATAAATACTCAAGCCTAAGTTTTTGAAAAGGATATTTAAAAACCATCTTTTAACAAGTAAATTTAAGAAACTATTCAACCCCCCTTATAGTTTCTACAATTGGTATCAGAGCGAGGTTGCTCAAGCGTTTTTAAAGTATATTGTATTTTAAAAATTGAATCGATCTATGGATTCCAACAAGTACCTAGAAGGGAAATCCATGCAAAGACCACCACTTTTTGAATCCGTTAGTTTTATTGGAAAAATAGATTTGAGACTTATGTGAAATCAAAAGATTTAGATCTTTGGCATGTTATTACCCAGGGTGACTTTTTGCCTTATCAATATAATGAAGTTTCCAAAAGCAAAGAGATCGTCACTTTTGACAAAGCTAATGATGACACTAAAAGGAAACTTGCTAAAAATAATGATGCTAAAATGGTGATTTATAATGCTTTACCTAAGAAAGAGTACGAAAGGATTTTCATGTGTGTAACCGCTAAAGATATTTGGAACACTCTTTTAGTAACCCACCAAGGTAATAGCCAAGTCAAAAGAAAGTAAAATCGATCGTCTTGTTCAACAATATGAACAATTTGTCATCTTAGAAGATGAAACTATTGATAGTGCATTTGCTAGATTTAACACTATTATTACTGGTCTAAAAGAACTTGATGAATGTTTTTCTAGCAAGAACAATGTTAGGAACTTTCTAAGGGCGTTGCATCCAAAGTGGAGAGCTAAAGTCATGGCGATTGAAGAATCAAAGGACCTCACCACATTATCACTCGATGAACTCATTGGCAACTTGAAAGTTCATGAGATGATAATTTTGAAGGACTCGGAAATAGTGAAAACCAAGAGTGAAAGAAAGTCTCTAGCACTCAAGGTGAAGAAGTTGCAAAGTGACCATGAAAGATCCTCAGATAGTGATGATGAGGAATATGTTATGGCAGTTAGAGACTTCAAGAAG
Source organism: Glebionis coronaria (assembly GCA_025667525.1). Classification (NCBI taxonomy): domain Eukaryota; kingdom Viridiplantae; phylum Streptophyta; class Magnoliopsida; order Asterales; family Asteraceae; genus Glebionis; species Glebionis coronaria. Next base: position 631,139,889 of record CM046875.1, on the reverse strand, counting down.
TTCTTCAAGAGACGAGGTCAATACGTGAGGCAACCAAGCAACGACAAGAAACCCCTCTCCAAAAACTGATTTACCAAGGATGATAAAGGTGATAGGAAATGCTTTAGATGCGGTGATCCGAACCATTTCATCGGTTATTGTCCTAATCCTTCACGCGACAAGAACCACACGACATTCGTTGGAGGTTCATGGAGCGATAGCAGTGAAGATGTTTATGACAACCCCAAAAATGAGAAATGTCTCATGGCTCACACTTCTAAAGAGGTATATTCCGAAACCGAATATTATAGTGATGATAGTTCTTCACTAGATGTTAACGAATTAGAAGAGCAATACAATAACCTACATAAACTTAGCCTTAAATTCATTGAAAAGAACAAAGTGCTAAAATCAACTAGAACTAAGCTTGAAAATGAGATTAGTGTGCTAAAATAGAGATTAGCTAAGCTTAAGAAAAACAAAGAAGTTGATTTAGGTTGTGTAAATTGTGAAAACCTTAGACAAAAGAATGAAGATCTCAAGAGTACCTCCATTAAATTGGAAAAGTTCATGAAAGGTACTAGTGCTCTTGATGATATGTTGAACAAACAAATTCATTCTAAGGAAAGACTTGGGTTGGGATATTACACTAATGAAGCATCAACTAGTGAACCAAAAACAAGTTAGATTTTCAGAAAAATGCACCCCTGTACGTGGTTCTCCAGTATACGACGTGGTTCCTTATGACTATGGAACCACGGGTGGAACTAAAGAACCGTGGACAGAGGATGGTTTTTGTGAAAAATCTGAACTTTCTGAAAAGTCTATGTTAGGTGAAGGGCCAAAACATCTTCTTGTTTTCAAGGTCAAAGTGCCTATCCTTGATAAAAATGCTCTTGGTGAATTCTACAAGCCTTTAAGTAAACCTCTAATGGGTACTAGCAATTTATCTAGACAATCATCTACTCCTCCAAGAGTACGCAATGAGTCTAAACCTAGAAGTAGAACACCTACACCAAAAAGAGATGATCAAGCTAAGTCACGACCTAGAAGTAAAAGTCCAACACCTAGAAGGAATAACAATAATTCTAGATCAAGATCAAAGACACCTAGGAGAAACAATGGACTACAAAATGGCCATATGAATTGGAATAATTATCATCAACAATACTTTTCTCCATGGGGAATGTCTCCTCCATTCATGCATCCCAACCAAATGAAAGGGATGTTTGGAACTAACAACTTTGGACCCATGAGATACTCGGGACCAAATGTTTGATCTTGTGTGTTGTTACCTAGATATGCTTGGGAATCTATTTAGAGCCCGACGAGTTGATTAAGGATAGTGGATGTTCTAAACACATGACAGGTAATCAAAGTTTGTTCTCGCACTACAAAGCATATGATGGAGGTACCGTTACTTTCGCTAGTAATCGACATGGCAATATCATTGGCAAAGGTACGGTTTCTCTTGACTCCATGACCTTTGAAAATGTAGAGCACGCGGATAACTTAGGTTTTAACCTTCTTAGTATAGGTCAAATTTGTGACAATAAGTGTAAGATCATCTTTTTGGAACATGACAGTGAAATCATAAAAGATGGAAAGGTCATTAGAAAAGGTGTTAGAAAGCATGGGCTTTATGTCATGAAGGTCAGTAGGAAGTCAAAGGACAACTTATGTCTAGCAACTTTAGATGATAGTTCCACTCTTTGGCATAGGAGATTAGGTCACGCTAATATGCGTTTAATTTAATCTTTAGTCTCTAAGGAGTTGGTAAGACATCTCCCTAAGATGAAGTTTGATAGTCACTTTTGTGATGCTTTCAAAGTTGGGAAGAAAGTTCACTCAAGTCACAAAGCCAAGAATTTGGTTTCGACCTCTCGGTGCTTAGAGCTCTTACATATGGATCTCTTTGGACCTTCCGCCATACGGAGTCATGGAGGTAACCTTTATACCCTAGTTATAGTTGATGACTATTCTAGATTCACTTGGACTAGATTTTTGGCGTCTAAGAATGAAGCTTTCGATCACTTCGAAACATTTAGTCGAAGAATTCAAATTCAACTAGTATGTTCAATTGTCTCTATTAGGACGGATCATGGTAGGGAATTTGATAATGAAATGAAATTCAATGCCTTTTGTGAAGCTCATGGTATTACCCATAACTTCTCGGCTCCTCGCACTCCACAATCAAATGGGGTAGTTGAAAGGAAGAATATGACCATCCAAGAGATGAGTAGGACGATGTTAAATGAGCAATCATTGCCTCAAAAATTTAGGTGCAATGCCGTGGACACATCGACCTATATTCTCAACCGAATTCTTATTTGACCTTTCCTAGGAATGACTCCCTATGAGATTCTTAAAGGTAAGAAGCCCTCATTGGAATACTTTAGGGTGTTTGGAAGCAAGTGCTTCATTCTCAACACCAAATATTACCTTACTAAGTTCGAACCAAAGTCTTATGAAGGTATCTTTTTAGATTATTCTCAAACTAGCAAAGCCTACATAGTCCTAAATAGAACCACGGGTGTAATTGAAGAATCACTTAACGTGACATTTGATGAAACCCCTCCTTCATCTAAGACACCACCTTTGGTAGATGATGACTTAGATGAAATAGAAGTAGTTAAAGGCAAAGATGTTAGAAACATAGGAGTTGAAGACCTTAATGTTGAAAAGGGAGTAAACATTAAGGAGTTCAAGGATCATGCTCTCGACAACGTCATGGGCGAATTAAATCAAAGGACCTTAAGATCTCAAGTCCAAAATCAAAGTAACTTTTTTTGTTTCGTCTCCTTGATTGAACCAAAGAACGTTAAAAAAGCTTTGATGGATCAGAGTTGGGTCATCGCTATGCAAGAAGAATTGAATCAATTCATTGCTAATGACGTTTGGGAACTTGTTCCTCCACCTAGAAGTTCTACCATTATAGAGACCAAATGGGTATACATGAATAAGTTAGATGAGAATGGTGTTGTGTCTCGTAACAAGGATATACTTGTAGCTCAAGGCTATAATCAACAAGAAGGTATTGATTATGACGAGACATACGCACCCGGAGCAAGATTAGAACCTATTAGAATCCTTTTAGCTTATGCTTGTGCCTTAGATTTTAAGCTTCAACAAATGGATGTAAAGAGTGCATTTCTTAACGGTTTGATTAATGAGGATGTATATGTGGCTCAACCTCCTGGCTTCATTGATTTTGATAAACCGGATCATGTTTACAAGCTTAAGAAAGCTCTTCATGGTCTTAAACAAGCACCCAAAGCTTGGTATGATAGACTTAAATCGTTTCTTGTTAAACAAGAGTATACCATGGGAATGGTAGACAATACACTCTTTACAAAGAAGAAAGGTTCTCACCTCATTATCGTACAAATATATGTTGATGACATTATATTTGGTTAAACTTGTCAAGCATTGTGTGATGACTTTGCCAAAATCATGCATGACGAGTTTGAAATGAGTGTGATGGGAGAACTTAACTTATTTTTAGGACTTCAAATTAAACAAATGGACGATGGTATTTTCTTTAATCAATCCAAGTATGTTAAGAAATGCTAAAGAAATTTGGATTAGAAGACAGTAAACCAATGAATACCCCTAAGGCCTCGGATACTAAACTCACCGTAGATGATGATTGTGAGTTGGTAGACAACACCAAATATACAGGTATGATACGTAGTTTGTTGTACCTAACGGCAAGTCGACCGGATATCATGTTTAGTGTTTGCCTTTGTGCTCGCTTCCAAGAGGCTCCCAAAACCTCTCACCTTGAAGTGGTTAAGCGTATCTTCCGACACATTAAGGGCACTATACATTTAGGATTATGTTATCCTAAAGGGACCGGCGTAGAAACCATTGTCTACGTAGACTCGGATCATGCGGGAGACTATGTGGACCGGAAAAGCACTAGTGGAGTTTGTACCTTAATGGGTTGTTGTTTAACTTCTTGGTTCTCCATGAAACAAACTGCTCTTGCAATATCCACCACGGAAGCCAAGTATGTGAGTGCCGGTAAAGCTTCTCAACAAGCTCTATGGATGAAGCAAGCGCTTGTTGATTACGAGATTTCTCTTGATGATGTTCCCATCATGTGCGACAATAAGGGTGCAATAGACCTTAGCAAGAATCCCGTGCAACATTCGCGAACTAAGCACATAGAGATTCGCCACCATTTCCTTAGGGATAATGTTCAAAAGGGGAACATTTCGATTGAGAAGGTACCCTCGGTAGAAAACTTAGCGGACATCTTCACTAAGCCACTTAAGAGGGAACCTTTTAATTACTTGCGTCTAGGTCTAGGTTTAATGGAACATATTCCTTAATTGCGCATTTCATTAATCGAGTCTTATTTCTCTTTTGAGTCTTTTCTTTTTTTAAGTTATTGAGTATCGCAAACTCTTTTTGAAAACCTTCTCTTCTTTTTCGATATTCTTAAAGTTCTTTCGAAAAAGGTCGAGAAATGTTTTTTCATTGTTAATTCAATCTAAAAACGTTTTTCATAGCTTCCTGCTATTAATAATGAGCTTACATAATTTATATGTATGTGTCTCTCAAATATAGCAAGAACAAAAGTGAGCTATCGAGGATCATTGTGTCATGACTTTTTGTCTAGTTCCACACACCTCCAACATCGATTTTCTTCAAAATCCATGTATTTTGGTCAAAACCTTGTTTGGTAAGTTCTTGTGTGTTTTCGTTGTCTATCTTTGCTTCTTAGCACATCTTCATGATTAGTTAGACTAGAAAAATAGGATTTGCTGAAGTGGAAAATCCTCACTCATCACCAAATTCAACCCACTGTGGGCGGTTCCATATTGAGGTCGCGACTCTTTATCGATAAGGAAGCGCCTGTGGAGATAAGAAACCGCGCCCAGAGCCTCCTTTTTCGGGTATTTCTGAAACTCCAAATTTGTTCCAACACTTCTTGGAATCTATGTTTCAACCCTTTGACCACCCTCAAAATATCTTGGCCTTTATCTATTTAACCCTAAGCATTTTGCACCCTTTCTCATATCAAAATGTCTTATTCTCCAAATGAAAGCCTTGATTCTCCTCCATTTTCTCCAATTGCTTTCAATCCCAATTCACCCAAAAACACTCAAAATCACATCTCTTCTCCTTCTAAGAATGTTGATTGTGGAACTTCTTATCTTCCACCACCAGCCTTTAGTGTTCTTCCCCCTTCACATGATAATGTCATGCATCATGGAACATATTGTCATTGTTGTCAATATCAACATCTTGTCATGGCTTATATCTATGAGGAGTTGAATTACATCAAGAGTCTCTTAGTCAAACCTCCTCTTCACTATGACTATGAGATTCCTACCAAGCCACAACCACCTCCTTCCGCCACTACTTTGTCTTTTATCTAAGCATTGGTTGCTTATCTTCAAGACATCTAGTTCAAGAAAATCTAAGAGTTCTAGTTTAACTAGGATTAATTTATGTTACTCTTTTGGCTTGTTTTATTTCTCATACATCTTTGTATGCCTTGTTTCCTTGTATCTTTTATCATGTTTCCTTTTAACATGACTTATCTTGGATCTTTGTCTCTTTTTTGTGACTTTTGCTATATCTTGTTGGGTGTCTCTTCTCTACTATTAACCCTTCTATATACCTTTTCATCATATCTCGATTCCTTGGTGCCCCAAGCAAGGGGGAGTAAGCACCAAAGGGAAGCATTTGCAAAGTCCGGTTGTTTTCTTCTTCAAATACTTTTGCAACCTTTTTGCTTCGACAAAAGGGGAGAAATGAAATAAACCCGTCTTCAAAAATCTTGTTTTTATTAGGTAATTGAGTTTATGTGTTGTCGGAATCAAAAAGCGGGAGATTGTTAATGCAATGATGCCTAAAAACGTTACTTGCATTTTTCAGTCTCGCTTTGTTTTGATTACGACAATATGTAAAAACAAGCATTTACGAAAACAACGAAAAACGAATTCTTGAGTTCAAGTATTTTTCATTTCAACCATTATCACTTAAGGTATGTACAAACAAGTACTCATCCTAATTAAGTGATCAAGGATTTAATCTTTTCATAAAAATCACTTTTTATTAAGTGTGACAAGTTTTTATTAAACTTTCTTGTTAAGAAAATGTTTTATTAAATTAATTATTTGAAAATTTGAAAATGGCATATTCTATCTAGGTTTGGAATATCCTTTCAGGATATTTTAATCTCTAGATTCGAACCATACCACTAAAATACAAAAAGGAGCAGAGTCTACCCAGGCGGTTCCTTAGTGGCTATGGCGGTTCCTTATCGATAAGGAACCGCGGGCTCCAATAAGGAACCGCAGGCAGATATAGCTGTTGGATGTTTGTCTTATAAATAGTGGACCATTCTCAGATCTTCTCTTCACCTCTTTTGCACACACATTTTCAGATTCTTTCATACTTCTTAAATCGTTTAAATCCTTGGTCATTTGGTTGATTACTACTTGTTTAGAAGTGAATCTTTCTCCTCCCATCTCTCCCTCTCAAAGTGCAAAGAAAATTACACTTCATCCTTGAAGTGTTGTGTCTACCTCAAAGATCTATTGAAGATCCAAACTTATTTATTCATTGTTGTGTCATTGTTGTGAAGATCCAAGTAGTTGTGTCTATTTGGAAGTTGTGTATGTATTAAGGTTAATACTTGATCCTTAAAGTAAATTGGTGTAGATGGTCCTAACTAAGATTAGGGCTCGAATTTTAGCTTAGAGTCGGAAATTGGTTAAGCGACGCTGTGTACGGTTTCTCCACCTTAAGGAGCTTGTTGATTAGTGAACTCTCGAGTAAGGTGTACTCGAGTAGTGGAGTAGGAACGAGGAGTGAGATTCGTTGACGAACCACTATAAATCCTTGGTGTTTGATTTGATCTTTCTTTTCCTTATCTCGTTACATTCATTATTCTTTGCATATACATACTTGTGATTATTAGTCTAGTTGAAATATCCTTGTCCATATTGTGTATAAGAAGATTTCACATAAATACTCAAGCCTAAGTTTTTGAAAGGGATTTTTAAAAACCATCTTTTAACAAGTAAATTTAAGACACTATTTAACCCCCCCTTCTAGTATCTACAAAAAGTTTCCATAATTAGTAAGTTTACAAAAATAGAAAGTTTTCATATTTAGCATGTTTCTATAAATAGCATGTTACCCTAATTAGTATATTTCCATATTTATGATGTTGCCTTAATTAATCGTAAGCTTATTAAATAGTTAAATGATATAACATATAGTTTAATAAGCTTATATTATGTCATGTATAATTATATTGTAAAGTTTAATAAATAATAAATACTTAGGCTTAACTTATTATTATTAATTACTAATGTTATTTCATGTTTATCATAAGTTATTATTAACGAATAATATTACATGTTTTATGTTATTAAACTTTACCTTAAAAGCTATTAGTTAATTAACATAAGTTTTAATTAATTAAATTAGTGTACACGAATTATTAAACTATTAATTATTTTAACATAAGTTTATTTAAATAGAAGTACATACAAACATAACATGGTTTTATTTAAATAAACATAACCTAAGTCTTATATTAATTAAACCATAATTAATCAATAAAAATAATTGATTAAATCATAACGTAAAATATTTTTACATGTCAAGTACCCGAGCCCAAAACCTGAGACCCGTAAACCGAGCACCACAGCACGAAGGCTGCGGCCTCATGCTGCTGTGACTCATCCAAGCCAAACAACACCTCACCAAGAGCCAAGGGCTCTCGGCTTGCTGCTGCGCCCGTTCAAACACCCCCTGCTACGACAACCATAGCCACAGAGGCCCTTAGTGGCCTTGGTTCCCACTGCTGGGCCAAGTTCCCCATCGTGGGTCTTGGTCCTTGCGGCTGACAGCAACAACGCCACCACCGTCAACCATAGGTTGCGGCTGGTGGTTTCCAACCAATGCCGACCCCATGGGTTGCGGCTGCTAGACGAACGACAGCACCGAGACCCTTGTGGTCTCGGTTGGACTGCGATCGAGACAAACCAAAAACTCCCAAACCCTCAAACCCTTATTTGTTTAATGCTTGCATGATCTATGATTATTACATGTTTCCTAGATTTATTTTTAATAATCAAACATAAATAAATAAAAACAAAGAAAAGGGATTCGAGATACCAAACACGTGATTTAAAAGGATGAACGACCACGATAGCGTTGTCAAACAAAATAAAAAACAAATCGGCCTTGTGCTCCTTGTGGTTGACGCGGCCAAGAAAGAAAAGAAGGAAGGAGATGTTTTAGGGTTTTAATAATCTATGTGTTTTATGTTTATAGTATCCTTATATTATGTAAATAAGGTTTATAGTTGGATTGGGCCTTGGGCCCCTTTTTCTTGCTTGTTTAGACGCGGACACAACACACACATATAGCAAATTTGTTTATTTTTCGTGACTTATAATATTAGCGTGTGTGTTCGCTAAATGTTCGTATTTTATAACTTGTATACTTTAAGTATTATACGTGACTACTTATCGTGCATTTATATTCATGTTTACATACGTAATACTTACGATAATTAATTAATATACATATTGTTCGTATTAAATATTCATGATTCATGACGTATATTAATTAATTTGAAGTTTAAATTTAACCGTAAATTCGTGCATTTAATGATCTTATGATTTTTAAAGCGGATTTTACAACTTTCCCCCTCTAAAAGAATAATTCGTCCTCGAATTAGAGATACGATAAGATGGAAAGGACGTGGACGTGACGTGACTGAAAAGGACATGGAACGTGACGTTACTGAAAAGAACATATCTGACTTATGGACGGAAAAGAGGATACAAGTCCGGATGGACCCTTTCGTTTTAAGTGGCTTCCCACTCGGAACGGTTCCTCTAAAAGATCTTGATGAAGGTAATAATATTGGTCTTCATGACCTTGACTTGACGATACGTAAAAGTTTCTGGTTCATCAACGTAAGACATGTTCCTTGTAACACCCCCACAAATGCTATGCGCAGCGGAACTACAACATTTGGGTGCTACACAGTTATCATCACACACAAGATATATCAAACGACTCGACGTAAAAGTCTTGACATAATTTAAACATAGTTAAAATAGACACGTCTACTGTTTTCCAAATCCCAAAAGATAACAATACAGAGTTTGCGTCTCGTCCCCATGGATCTCAACCCCAAAAGACTACAGTTTCATAACAACATGACATAAAAATTTAATATGTTCAAGTTAAGATGGGTGGAAAAACAAATAGACTCCAAGCCACGCACAACTTCTATCCATAGCATGCTCCCAGCTATACTTCATCGATTACCAGAAATACATGTTAAATTGGGTCAACAAATAATGTTGAGTGGAATTCATAGGTTTTACAAACATTTTGAACATATGTGTTATAAAATCAATCATGATCATTCATAGACTTGTCGATCAAACAATCTATCTTTAAAGGATATGACAATTGTGTTTAAGCTCATGACACTAACCCGTTAACTCAATCACCCGCGTAATATTTACCGGCGTGATTCAAATAAACCACCGCCCCTATAAAGGTATTAGTTGCAATTATACCATATCTCTTATCACAAATTATCCGTCCGCAGGGGGTACTCAACGTACTAGCCCTCGTCTCGGATAGGGTCGTCAACCCCATAGTACTATCACTTTGTATAAGCGGCTATTTCCAACCCCAACAAGGAAAGACAATAGTTAATAGTTCATGAAATTAGGGACTTTTGCAACCAGGTACTCAACACAATTTCTAGGCAACATTCGGGTCCAACAACCATTCATGACATATGTTCATTTTAGAAAACTAGCATGCATTTCCCTCGCGGGTAAAACAATTTAAAACAGTAGAATCGAGGCTATAAATTCACACCTTAGATAATAAGTAGTCGACGATTTCGAGTGACGGTTATGGACGATGATGAGGATGCCCGGGAAATTCAACACCTAACAAACAAATAAAGCGTAATGAGTAATCTCATTGACAAACTTTAGGTACTGTATATAATACATAAATACTAGTCAATCATGACTATCACAACTCACGCCAAAATCAAATAAATAAACGTTACTCATTTACACCATTCGTTCATGTTATTAACGTTACTTCTTGTTAAGTATTTCTCGTCGGTACTCACCAAAAGTACGGACTGTTTTACTATGCTTAAACCTTGTTATAAAAATCAAGAAAATTCTAAAAAATCCTTTAAGACCTGTAGAAAACATATCTCTTATCCCATTTAAAGTTTTAGCTTTTACGACTCCTTACTCAACGTATTACTTAAACCTACGTTTTTCGGACTGAAATTGCACTTTGACCAACTCGGACTCCTTTGACTCATTTGAAATATACCTTTTACCTCTTCGACACCTAAGTCCAATTATAGACTCATATACACAGGTTTGAGACCAAAAATCTACCTTTGACCTTTTACCAAATCATACCTATGGTCCTCGGGGTTTGACTAAAACTAAACACAAATTCGGATTATGAAAGTTCTCGTCTCCCGGTACACGATTTTTAAAACCTCATAACTTTTGACTCGTTTGGAGTCACAAGCTCTACTTTATATCAAATCGAAGCTAAGAAGACGCTCTATGACTATATTCAACTATCTAGACCTGTAGGAAAATTTATTTTTATGAAAGACACCTCAAACTTTCTGCCCTAAATCAACCATACCAAAATCAATCCTACACTTGTTTTCAAACTCATTAATCATCACTAGGCATCATCCTAAGCATCCCTAATCACAACCAAACAATATTTTCAGTCCTAAACCCCTATTGATCATCAACCTCATAGAATCAAAATCCTAAGAACAAGCATGCAAGTAAATGTATCCATCTAAAACATCTAAAAACATATGATTAAACATAAACCCAAGCTCAAAACATGAACCACCATGATCCCCAAACAACCCCCATTGAGCCATGGGGTTTGGGTGATCAAAAACCATCAACCAAATTGATTTTGGTTGATTTGTTTGGTGTTCTAGCATCCTTTTAGCATGAATTAAACATGCAAATGCTCAATTAACATCAAAAACGGATTTGAAAGATCTTGAAATTTTTGGAAGAATTTTTGTTAATGCATGTGTGAAATAATCATGGATTAACACTCACTAGATGATTTTAGAAGGTGGTCTTTGATTAGAATGGATCAAAACTCAAAAAAAAATTGGTGTGGTGGTGGTTTGGGGTTTTGGCCGTCGGCCTAAGAACACAAGGGAGGGGGTGTTTGATCGTTTTTTTTGTGAAATGTTTTGTGTGTGTGTGTTAGTCTCCTTTTTGTGAAATGGGAGGGACCATAGTGCAATATAAGCGTTATTTTGTCCTTAAGCAAAAACGACTCTACAAGTTTACGGGTTTGGCTCTCTAGTCATTTTAGAAAATTTTGCAGGAGTCGGGGATCATCCCGAACACTCCAAAATACTTTTAGGATGATTTAAATGTACCCGGAAAGCGATAAAAACTCACCCGACTCGACTTAACACGAACCTAAAGTAAAATCCTCGAAAAATTATATTATCGATAAATCGACAATAAACATGGAAATTTGGGCACTCATCGGGATCGTAATCGTCATCGTTCTCCTTAAATCGTCAATCGTCAAAATTATTACCTCAAACATCGATTTTAATCAAAACGATAAAATATATAGCAAATATAATTTACTAAAAATTTCAAAAATAAGCGTATTTTAGGGTAGGGTAAGTGACCTCGGCTCTAGGTGTTACATCTACCCCTCCTTAAAGAGAGCGACGTCCCGACGCTCGCCTCTTCTTATGCTCGCATTTCGTGCCGCTGGAACAGATGAGGATACCTCTCCTTGAAAAAGTCCTCACGTTACCAAGTGTATTCCGGTCCACGCCTAGAATTCCACCTGACCTTCACAATAGGAATTCTACTATGCCTCAACCTCTTGACCTCTCGGTCCATAATTTCCACGGGTTCCTCCACAAAATGCAATTTGTCGTCCAGTTGAATCTCGTCCAAAGGAATCACCAATTCCTTATCCGCCAAACTCTTCCTCAGATTCGATACGTGAAACGTGTCATGAATAGCACTAAGCTCGTTCGACAACTCCAACTTATACGCTACCGGTCCAATTCGTTTAACGATCTTAAACGGTCCAATATACCTCGGACTCAACTTTCCTTTCTTCCCAAAACGAATCACACCCTTCCATGGCGAAACCTTAAGCATAACCATATCTCCGACTTCAAATTCCAACGGTTTCCTTCTGTTATCGGCATAACTCTTTTTTCGGCTTGTTGCAGCAAGTAATAGGTTCTTGATTTGCACAATCTTCTCCGTTGTTTCCAAAATCATCTCGGGTCCAGTCAACTGACTTTCTCCGACTTCACTCCAACACACAGGTGACCTACATTTCCTTCCATACAACGCTTCAAATGGTGCCGCCTTGATGCTCGCATGGTAACTATTATTATACGAAAACTCCACTAAAGGCAAGTGGCGTTCCCAACTTCCTCCAAAATCAATCACGCATGCTCGGAGCATATCCTCCATCGTCTGAATAGTTCGCTCACTCTGTCCATCAGTCTCCGGGTGATAAGCCGTGCTCAAACTCAACTCAGTGCCCATCGCACGTTGAAGTGATTTCCAAAATTCTGAAGTAAACCTACTATCGCGATCCGAAATGATCGATAAAGGTACTCCATCTCTGCAAACGATCTCCCTCACGTACACACTGGCCAACTTCTCCACACCATCCGTCTTCTTCATAGGTAAGAAATGAGCAGATTTCGTCAATCTATCCACTATTACCCAAATCATATCACATCCACTAGGAGTTCTGGGTAAACCCGTCACGAAATCCATAGCGATCTTCTCCCATTTCCATTCTGGGATCTCCGGTTGTACCAACAGCCCAGACGGCTTCTTATGTTCGGCTTTAACCTTCGCACAAGTCAAACACTTACTGACGTAACGAGCAATATCCGCCTTCATATTCGGCCACCAATAGGCTTTCTTCAGGTCATGATACATCTTATCCGATCCAGGATGTATTGAGTACTTCGACTTATGAGACTCGTTCATAACTAGATCTCGTACTCCAGGCTTTCCTTCCTCAGATGGACACAACGGTAACCAAATCCGATTCTCGAAATATCTCAGCCCGTCTGACCTAACCACAAAAAGAGGTTTCAACATCCTTCCCAAGTTCTCAACATCAACATTCTCTTTCATTAATCCCCTCTCTTGAGCCTTCAGTATTGTTTCGGTCAAATCGACACTCTCAGTCATCACTAAAGCTCTGACTCTCAAAGGTTTTTCTCGCTCCTTCCTACTAAGTGCGTCTGCTACGACATTCGCCCTGCCAGGATGGTAGCGAATCTCACAGTCGTAGTCGCTCAGTAGTTCTACCCATCGCCTCTGTCTCATGTTCAATTCCTTCTGGTCTAAAATGTGCTGCAAACTCTTGTGGTCAGTGAATACAACACAATTTGTCCCATACAAGTAATGTCTCCACAACTTCAACGCAAAAACCACAGCTCCTAATTCCAAATCATGCGTCGTGTAGTTCTCTTCATTCTTCCTCAATTGTCTCGACGCGTAAGCAATCACCTTCTCACGCTGCATCAACACAACTCCATAACCCTTACGAGATGCGTCACAATACACTACAAAGTCTTCGGTTCCTTCCGACAATGACAATATCGGTGCAGAACATAACTTGTCCTTGAGTGTGTTGAAAGCGAATTCTTCCTCAATTCCCCATTCATACACTCTATTCTTCTCGGTAAGCTTTGTCAATGGCTTCGCAATCAACAAAAACCCTTCGATGAATCTTCGATAATACCCAGCCAAACCAAGGAACTGTCGAACTTCAGTCGGCGTTGTCGGTGCCGGCCATTCCCTGATTGCTTCAACCTTGGCAGGATCCACACGAACTCCTTTGCTATCAATCACATGACCAAGAAATTGCACAGACTCTAACCAAAACTCACACTTTGAGAACTTCGCATACAGGTTCTCTTTCTTCAACAGATCCAATATCTTCCTCAAGTGTTTCTCGTGCTCTTCCTTACTCTTAGAGTAAATAAGAATATCATCAATGAAGACAATAACAAACTTATCCAGATACGGCTTGCATACTCGATTCATAAGGTCCATGAATACTGCAGGCGCGTTTGTCAACCCAAAAGGCATCACTCGAAATTCAAAGTGTCCATACCGCGTACGAAAGGCAGTTATAGGGATATCCTCCTCTCTCACACGCAGTTGATGATACCCTGATCTCAAGTCAATCTTAGAGTATACACAGGAACCTTGTAATTGATCAAACAGATCGTCAATCCTCGGCAATGGATACCGATTCTTAACCGTCAGCTTGTTGAGCTCTCTATAGTCAATACACATTCGAAATGACCCATCTTTCTTCTTCACAAACAACACTGGTGCTCCCCATGGTGACGAACTCGGTCGAATAAATCCTTTATCCATCAACTCCTTCAGTTGATCCGATAACTCCTTCAGCTCTGATGGGGCTAATAGATAAGGTGCGCGAGTAACTGGTGCAGCTCCCGGCATCAAATCAATTCGAAACTCGACCTCACGGGTGGGTGGTAAACCCGGCAACTCGTCTGGAAAAACTTCCGGATATTCACGAATTACAGACACCTCTTCTAACTTCATTTCTGAGTCGCCATCACTAGAAACTTGCGCCAAAAATACATCACACCCCTTTTCCACATACTTCATCATTTTCAAGCAAGATATCACTTTCAAACGAGAAGTGCATTCATCTCCCTTCACAGTCAAGACTCTATTCCTTAACGGAATCTGAACCAACCTTTCTCCACAAACGATCACGGCACTATGCCTCGTTAGCCAATCCATTCCAACGATCACATCGAATGATCCTAGCTTTATGGGCATTAAGTCGATTTCAAAGGCATAATTCCCCAACCTCAAGGTACACCCTTTTAGTATAGAATTTGTACTAACGATTTTTCCATCGGCTAATTCCACGTTATAACTAGTCGTTAACAACACCGGTTCTCTATCGATATGACGACTAAATTTAACATCTACAAAGCTCTTGTCGGAACCAGAATCAAACAATACACTAGCATAACAAGCGTTTAACAGAAACGTACCGGTAACCACGTTAGGGCCTTGTGGTTTATCAGCAGTCCCTACCCGATACACATCAGCAGCATTGTTTCCTCCTTGCCTGTTTCCAACCTTCGGGCAATTTCCTTGCGCATGTCCTCTTTCTCCACATGCGAAACAAACCATCACCCTCATAGCGTTCGCCCCAGTAGCTACCCCTTTACCTCGGCAATCTTTCTTCCTGTGACCGGCTTTCCCGCACTTGTAACACGCTGGTAGGCAACTCCCTACATGGTACAAATTACATCGACCACAGTGGGGATTCACCCTTGTTCCACTAGGGTTCGTGACAGCCCTCATTCCATCATTTCTCCTCTGGTTGAACTGCTGGCTGCGGTTCTGACCTTGGTTGTTACGGCTTCCTCCACGACTTTGACCCTGAGATTGACTACTCTGTGCTGCCTCCCACTTCCTCTTGTTTCCTTCAGCAATGAAATTCTTCTTATCTTGCAACTTGACATCCATTAGCGCGTGAGCCATTTGAACTGCTTCATCAAAAGACCCAGGCTTAGATGAAGTCGTTTCACCCTTGATATTACTTGACAAACCCTTGATGTACTGTTTCATCTTCTTGCTATCATCGGCAAAGGTATCGGGACACAAAAGGCTCAATTCATTAAACCTCCTTGTATACGCAGTAATATCATTGTTCTTCAAAGTCAAATGCCTCAACTCATCTTCTAGTTGACCCAGCTCCTCTTCGGGACAAAACTTCTTGGTCAGAAGGGCTTTAGTAGCAGTCCAAGTCCTTGCATTCGCTACTGCTAATCCAACAGTGGCTACTTGATTGTTCCACCAACTCAAGGCATCATCAAGAAAAGTGGCAGTTGCAAACTTAACCTTATTTGCCTCTGAAGATCCGCTAATCTCAAAAGTACTCTCGACTTTCTCCAACCACCTTCTGAGCTCTAGGGCACCTCCAGTTCCACGAAACTGCGTGGGTCCGCACTTCTTAAAACCAGAATAAGTACACTCCCTCGGGGCTTGCTGTCCTCCTGCGTTTCCACCTTGGTCTGGGTTTCGGTTTGCACGATCCGCTGCAAGTGCATTGGCAACAGCTTCCTGAATCATTGCGTTCACACGGTTCTCTGTTAGCTTTGGAGGCATGGTGAGTTCTCAAGTACACCTCTCTGCAAAGACAGGGAAAATAGAAAAAGAACAATGTAAGTATACTCATCATGATTAAGACGGATTTCTCTTTCAAGACATAGTATAAGTACAACGACACATCATTGCAAAGTTACTAATATTCATCCGTTTACATCACAAAAGAAGCAAATTAAAGACATATCACAGATCATGAAAGGTAAATATGGATTGCATTGATAAATCAACCAAAATTGTGACAAGTATTGCCACTACAACCATTCACCATAAACTTAAGTCATCAAGTTTTTCATCACAATACCATCATACGAAAGTCTAAAATAGTTCGATTACAATGATCAAAGATAAAATAAAATACAAGCAACTAGTCATGTGGTGATCCACACGGCCTCTTGGATGGCGGTTCATCTTCATCCTCCTCAGGTTCTTCATCACTGTCTTCCTCGGGCTCTTCATCCATCTTCCTCTTTCCTTTGTCATTCGGCCCACACTCAATCGCCTTCTTCGTTCCAGAAGTAGATCCACACTCCACTGCTACCTGATCTCCTACAGTGATACAAACACCTTTAGCGGGTGGCTGGACCATGAAATCATTAGCCTCCAACTCCAAGTCATCTACAAATCTCCAATACGGTGGTAAGGATGCTCTCAATCGATGCTCCCAACTCTGCATCCTAGACAACCTAGCCTGCTCCCTCTTAACTTGCTCAAGACTACCACTCAGTTCCTCCACCATCCTTCTCAAAGTGTTGATATTACGCTTGTGTCCTATTCCATCATGTTCGAGCCTCGTAGTTCTTGACATCAACCCCTGGTGTGCCTTCTCATTCTCGTCAAACCTGTTGATCACCCTGGTTTCCACTATGTACCTCTCATAAATCAATCTGTCCAATCTCCTCAAACGACCCTCGGGATCCCAAAATCTTCTTGGTCTCGGAAAATAAACCCTCGCGATATTCTCATGAATAGATTCCGCACCTTTCCTCTTACTTGCTCGAACAAAACCTGGCACCATCCTCATGCAGTCCTTACAGTTTCCCATCGGGTGACGAACGGATTGTTGGTCATATCGGCCGGTCGGAGGCACTTCGTAACCCTTCGGTGAGTTTGGAGATTGCAGTAATTCAGGTTCTGTCTGACCGACATCATTCTCGGGAATTCCATCGTCTTCTTCGAGTTCTTCATCCGAATCCTCACTACTATCGTCACTAACACTGAAGTTATCCACGTCACTTTCGTCATCTTCCGGTTCTATCGCTTCTCCTGGAGCCATCCCTCCGTTGTCATCGTTCGGCGGGTTCGGAGGAAACAGTCCCCCTTCGTGTCCCACAACGTATTCGTCTCCATTCCCATTAGGCGGTACCTCGGCCATTCCTGCAAATACAGAGAATTTTGGAGGGTACGTAAGATTACTACTCAATATATATAAATACATGCATGCAAATGCAATGCAAAGGTGGTACACATGCCCAAAACGCGATAATATGATGCTCATGCATATGTAATACAAGAATTACGGTATCGAGTACTCCACGTACAATTCCAACGTTTACATATAGTAGTTCAATATCTTCATAATATATACCCACGTATATACCTCAACTCAAAAGCATACGTCAAAACCATAACTACAAAAATAAACCTTACCGGAGCCATGCAGGATAGTTGTGTGCTTGGACAATTTTCTTACGACACCAAAAGTTATAGTTTAGGAATTTTCAAAACGACCTAGTTCTCTATAACTCGTGGCTCTGATTACCAATCTGTAAAACCCCCACAAATGCTATGCGCAGCGGAACTACAACATTTGGGTGCTACACAGTTATCATCACACACAAGATATATCAAACGACTCGAAAGACGTAAAAGTCTTGACATAATTTAAACATAGTTAAAATGTATACGTCTACTGTTTTCCAAATCCCAAAAGATAACAATACAGAGTTTGCGTCTCGTCCCCATGGATCTCAACCCCAAAAGACTACAGTTTCATAACAACATGACATAAAAATTTAATATGTTCAAGTTAAGATGGGTGGAAAAACAAATAGACTCCAAGCCACGCACAACTTCCATCCATAGCTTGCTCCCAGCTACACTTCATCGATTACCTGAAATACATGCTAAATTGGGTCAACAAATAATGTTGAGTGGAATTCATAGGTTTTACAAACATTTTGAACATATGTGTTATAAAATCAATCATGATCATTCATAGACTTGTCGATCAAACAATCTATCTTTCAAGGATATGACAATTGTGTTTAAGCTCATGACACTAACCCGTTAACTCAATCACCCACGTAATATTTACCGGCGTGATTCAAATAAACCACCGCCCCTATAAAGGTATTAGTTGCAATTATACCATATCTCTTATCACAAATTATCCGTCCGCAGGGGGTACTCAACGTACTAGCCCTCGTCTCGGATAGGGTCGTCAACCCCATAGTACTATCACTTTGTATAAGCGGCTATTTCCAACCCCAACAAGGCAAGACAATAGTTAATAGTTCAGGAAATTAGGGACTTTTGCAACTAGGTACTCAACACAATTTCTAGGCAACATTCGGGTCCAACAACCATTCATGGCATATGTTCATTTTAGAAAACTAGCATGCATTTCCCTCGCGGGTAAAACAATTTAAAACAGTAGAAGCGAGGCTATAAATTCACACCTTACATAATAAGTAGTCAACGATTTCGAGTGACGGTTATGGACGATGATGAGGATGCCCGGGAAATTCAACACCTAACAAACAAATAAAGCGTAATGAGTAATCTCATTGACAAACTTTAGGTACTGTATATAATACATAAATACTAGTCAATCATGACTATCACAACTCACGCCAAAATCAAATAAATAAACGTTACTCATTTATACCATTCGTTCATGTTATTAACGTTACTTCTTGTTAAGTATTTCTCGTCGGTACTCACCAAAAGTACGGACTGTTTTACTATGCTTAAACCTTGTTATAAAAATCAAGAAAGTTCTCAAAAATCCTTTAAGACCTGTAGAAAACATATCTCTTATCCCATTTAAAGTTTTAGCTTTTACGACTCCTTACTCAACGTATTACTTAAACCTACGTTTTTTGGACTGAAATTGCACTTTGACCAACTCGGACTCTTTTGACTCATTTGAAATATACCTTTGACCTCTTCGACACCTAAGTCCAATTATAGACTCATATACACAGGTTTGAGACCAAAAATCTACCTTTGACCTTTTACCAAATCATACCTATGGTCCTCGGGGTTTGACTAAAACTAAACACAAATTCGGATTATGAAAGTTCTCGTCTCCCGGTACACGATTTTTAAAACCTCATAACTTTTGACTCGTTTGGAGTCACAAGCTCTACTTTATATCAAATCGAAGCTAAGAAGACGCTCTATGACTATATTCAACTATCTAGACCTGTAGGAAAATTTATTTTTATGAAAGACACCTCAAACTTTCTGCCCTAAATCAACCATACCAAAATCAATCCTACACTTGTTTTCAAACCCATTAATCATCACTAGGCATCATCCTAAGCATCCCTAATCACAACCAAACAATATTTTCAGTCCTAAACCCCTTTGATCATCAAACTCATAGAATCAAAATCCTAAGAACAAGCATGCAAGTAAATGTATCCATCTAAAACATCTAAAAACATATGATTAAACATAATCCCAAGCTCAAAACATGAACCACCATGATCTCCAAACACCCCCCATTGAGCCGTGGGGTTTGGGTGATCAAAACCCATCAACCAAATTGATTTTGGTTGATTTGTTTGGTGTTCTAGCATCCTTTTAGCATGAATTAAACATGCAAATGCTCAATTAACATCAAAAACGGATTTGAAAGATCTTGAAATTTTTGGAAGAATTTTTGTTAATGCATGTGTGAAATAATCATGGATTAACACTCACTAGATGATTTTAGAAGGTGGTCTTTGATTAGAATGGATCAAAGCTTAAAAAAAAATTGGTGTGGTGGTGGTTTGGGGTTTTGGCCGTCGGCCTAAGAACACAAGGGAGGGGGTGTTTGATCTTTTTTTTTGTGAAATGTTTTGTGTGTGTGTGTTAGTCTCCTTTTTGTGAAATGGGAGGGACCATAGTGCAATATAAGCATTCTTTTGGCCTTAAGCAAAAACGACTCTTCAAGTTTACGGGTTTGGCTCTCTAGTCATTTTAGAAAATTTTGCGGGAGTCGGGGATCATCCCGAACACTCCAAAATACTTTTAGGATGATTTAAATGTACCCGGAAAGCGATAAAAACTCACCCGACTCGACTTAACACGAACCTAAAGTAAAATCCTCGAAAAATTATAATATCGATAAATCGACAATAAACATGGAAATTTGGGCACTCATCGGGATCGTAATCATCATCGTTCTCCTTAAATCGTCAATCGTCAAAATTATTACCTCAAACATCGATTTTAATCAAAACGATAAAATATATAGCAAATATAATTTACTAAAAATTTCAAAAATAAGCGTATTTTAGGGTAGGGTAAGTGACCTCGGCTCTAGGTGTTACATTCCTCATGAATCTGATCGGGTGGATAAGATATAACCTGCAAGGGTAAGCGAAATGTTACGATGGAAAATCACCTGGAATAACTGACGTTAGTAACGTCTGAGCAACGATGCATGAGCCATACGGAAACGTAGTACGTGAACAATTGTGAACGTGATACGTGAACAATTGTGAACGTGATACGTGGAGATATGGTGAGTATAATATGAGAAACACATGGTGGACGTGATACGTGTGGCATATCATGAACGTGATATGAGAAACGTGGAATGAACATGATATGTGAAACATATCGTGAACGTGAGATAGCTGAGGAGGTGACATCAAACGATACGAGATGAAATGTGAAATGTAAAGTGAAACGTTTGTCTGAGGATGGAAATTTGTGCTAAGCTTGAATTTGGTCTCCCAAGCCTTCTGCAAATATTTCCCAATGAAAAGTGAAACATAAATCGTAAAATGGAATACGATCATGGACGTGAACAACGTCATGAATGTGAGTGCTAACAGCAAATCGCGAACTGGAATAAGGGCGTGAACGAGTAAAAAGTCGTCGACACGAACGTGAAACGTAATTGCGAGCATCAAAGTAAACGTAGAAATGAAAGTAAACGTGAATGTGAACGTAGATTTCTGTCCGATATGATTGTTGATGGAATAACGTGAAATCATATGATTTCATGTTGGAATATCTGTGTCAACCGGTAACTACATAGTTCTTACGAATATGATGGAATGTAGACTTGGTCGATGATTGACACGACCCAGGTAACATCGTGCTTCCTCGGAGTCTGTGATAGTACGGTAACAACATCTATGGAAATCTTATCCCACTTTTGTTCGGAAAGTTCTAATGGTTGGAATAACTATTAGTATGTTGGCGTTCTATCTTAATCTGCTGGTAAGTCAAGATTTTAGATACGAACTTAACTGCATCTTGTTTCATGTCGCTCCACCAAAATGTGGTTTGACATCATGATACAGTCGTCAAAACTGGACATATAGAACTTTTAGGAAAATTATGAGTGTCGGTAAATTTGACCTCTCTTAGCGTAGGATCCTCTGGAACACATAATTTAGTATAGGATTTTCTCCTTTACGCATAAGCTTAGTCATGATAAAATTTCACCGTGAGGAGCAATGCGGTTCAGAATGTTACTGAGATCAACCAAAATTCATACTAGGGGAAATTTCAGTAAAATTTCTTCTGTCGTATAATTTGTAAAATAACGCGAAGATGGTCTTCGTGCTCTTCTCTAGACTTAGAGAAGATCAGGTTGTCATTGATGAAAATGATAACGATTTTTTTTATGAGTTCATGGGAATCTCCCTTCATCAAGTCCATAAGTACTGCTAGAGCATTCGTGAGACCAAAGTAAAATCATGAATTTAGCATGAACAAATCGTGTACGAATAGCAGTCATGGAAATGTCCTGCTCTTTCACTCGCCACCCTTGTCAGTATGATCGTAAATCGGTCTTGGAAAAGTGCTTAGCACCCTGTAGTCGATCGTAGATGTCGTCAATACGTGGAGGAGGATAACGGTCATGGAGGTGATTCGTTTTAAATTGATGGTAGTCGACACATAATCTCATGTTACCGTCCTTCTCCTTGAAGGTTCTTCCAGAATTTATATGGAAAGATTCTGGAATAATTTGCTGGTTATGAATAAGGAACTTCAGAGTTCGTGTCATAACTCATAACTGGAAAATGTTCGCAGCCATGGAATAACAAATACGTGCTTGCACAACATCATTAATTTGTACAGATTTTCTTGATGGAAAAACCATGTTGGATGTATTCAGGAGCCTGAACATCGCTGTACATAGTATGATATGAATGGCGACCAATCGTAGCATAGTGTGTTGTTCATAGTCCATAATTAGAATCATATTTAACTCGCATCTGTCCGAGGTAAGTGCGTTAGCAGATTGGATCTTATCATCAAACTGAAGGAAAACCTTCGTATACATGGGTGATACGAATGACGTTCTTTATGGTCATAGATATATGAAATATGAAATCAAGAAATGAAAGTGTCATGAAGCAAACGTGACTGATATCATTAAATGTGTTTTGCTTGTATCACGTAGAATGAATCCTGTGTGTCCAAACGCAAATAATACTCTGGTGATGATACTGAAATTCTTGTGGCCTGATTTATACATGGCACAACAAAACAGATATACCCTTTGGAGGGTACCCTGAATTTATTAGGGCTGTTTTAGAAGATAGACGTAAGTCATGTGTCTTGACTCGTGTCTTGAGAAAATATGCGTATGACACGTGTCTTGACTGGTGTCTTGACATGTGTCTCTAGAAAATCTACGTGAGACATGTGTCGTGACCGATGTCTTGACATGTGTCTTCAAAAATATACTTGAGGCATGTGTCTTGACGGATGTCTTGACATGTGTCTTCAGATGTGAAAATGAATTAAGTTGAAATTTTTGGTTATAATGCTAGAACTGGCGGATCGGTTGGACTGCTGACGCTTTGTATTTCTGATCATGCCCATGACCGGTGTTCTGTTGTGATTGCTAGGATAATTGTTGTCATAGTAGTGGTTACCATCGTCTTATCTATCAGTTCCATAACGGTCATTCTCATGACTGTGATTCATGTAACTATTTAACTGAGTGGCCGGCTGGTACCGGTTCCCACTCATATGACTGCAAAAACAACTGAATGGCGTGTGACATATAACTAAAAAGGTAAGGACATGGATTGTGATGGAAATCGTCAGATGGTGAAGCATCTTCTCGTCCGAGCGTTTTGATCTAACGCCTTTGTCTTCGTCTTGCAGGTGCTCCAGGTTGTAAACAACATCAGCATCTCACAGCTTCCCCAAATAAGAAGCAACATCAACATTTAGTAACATTTCCAAGTTATGAGCGACATCAGCATCTAGTAGAATATCAGCAAGTGGAATACGCCTGAGATGATTGAGAATCGACTAGCGAATACTCGTGGAGTATTGTAAGTGAAATACACATGGATTACGGTACGTGTAATACAAATGGGATACAATGCATGGATTACACGTGGAATGCTTATGAAATGACCGGTATGGGGTCGATCATCTGACTTGACTTTCAAGGAAATAGTTGGTTATGCGGTTAGAAAACCGAACTGAAATGAGCATCATGATAGCCTAGCAATTCTAGCATAGACATCATTTTGGTTGCATAGAGAAAACACCAAAAGTATGGTTAAACAAAATTCAACAATGATTGGCATAAAAGCATGATTGATGAAACCAACCATGACTATCATGAAAGCATTATTAAATACAATCCATCAATGTCCAGTATGTTATTGAAATCAACACGAAGAAACATGAAACGAGTTAACGTAAAAGAGCATAAAAACATAATCCGCATGAAAATGAAGTCAACCATGAAAGTATGAAAACATAACAGACATAAAGAAAGATAACAACTAATGAGGGGACATGAAAGAAAATATGATTCTAATGAAATGAAATCTGAAAATTGCTGGTGTGGACGACCACGGGTCGGTTCACAAAACAAAATTGACATGAATAAGGATGAACACCTATGGGTAGGTTCACCAAAACAAAATTGACATGAGCAAAGGAACGCCTATGGGCTGGTCACTAAAACAAAATATGAATGAAAAGCACATGCGACTAAATATGGCCAGTCCTGTACCAACCATTACTTAGTCAAAATACCCGCAACAATAATACATGAAAATAAATAACTGAAAATCAACTGTCAAAACTTAACAGAAAACGTGTGACTAAGTATGAACTACTGTGGTTCAGTCCATACTAGTCAAAGTACATAAGGGAACAACATGCATAACACATCGACATGTAACTAAGTATGGATGACAGTTGTTCAATCCATATTAGTAAAACAATTCCAAGGAAAAATATCATGGTTAAAATAACAAGGTGCTGAAAATAACAATACGTGGAATAACAAGCGTTGTCTTAGGAAGCTCCTGGTGACTACCCACTAGTCACAGGTCAAGTTTTAGAGCCAATAGGTCGAAACTTTGGCTCTGATACCATAATTGGCGTATCATCAAAGCATGCAAGGTAATGTACTTAAACATAAATGACCAAAAAGGGAAACCCGGAATCAAGCATCGGTTCCCATACATAAGCCCAAAACATAAATAAAATAAATGAAATAGGAGGGCAAAACAAGTGTCCAAGCAAGCATAAGTATATGAGGCAAAAGGAGAAGAAGTCTAAGGCAACTTCCATCCTATACACGTGCTCCAAATGCTCACGCCTGTCCTTGGGTACCTGCCGTTATGGGACATGGAACAGAAAATATACGGCTGAGCAATACGCTCAGTGAACGGATATATGACAATGAAATGAATAGCATAAACATAAGTAAAGTGAACTGGAACTATGAAATGATAGTGCAGCGGAATAATGTAAGTCCTGGAAAACCTAGTTTAAACTTATAATACTGGTTTTAATTCTGAAAAGACTTATGTTTAGTTTATACTGAAAACTGTAAAATATACCCGGAGCCCATATAGATCATGGTACATCAACGTGCATGAATACTTAAAGGGGTGACCTCATCATGCAATTAGAGGTGTTGCCTCTAATTATGACAATATAAGTATAGGGATCAACTCTTGTAACAGATGCAAGGCACACACACCACAGTTACTATGAAATATTACTACTTGTCCTAGGATGCACCCATTCGCCCACATGATAATAATAATAATAAAGGCCAAATACTGTCAAGGGACAATGCGAGCAATCTGTGAGATATCGTATTTTCCTGGTAATTATTTTACTCTTATATATTATTTTAATCATTGACAATATTTATTCCAAATTATAAAATTATTTTTATTTTATAATTCCATATTTATTTAAATAAAATATTTTGATTTAAAATCACCCGTGTGCATTTTTACAAAAGTTTACTTGAATCAACATAACGAGAACCGAGGACTAAATATTTCGACCTAAAGATGTTAATCTTTACATTGTATCAAGTATAGACCGATAACGGGCACAATGTTTAATCCTTGTATTTCACATTTTACTGTCAGTTGTTTCAATGTTCGATGTTTTCGATGTTTTCTTTTAATGACGCGTTAAGTCGAGTCGGGAGACTATTTTATCTTATTTTGAGTGCGTTTTAACTTTTGAGAAGTATTTTTACGAAACCAGAGTCCCGTAAATATTTTTAAAATTAACTAATAGTCATTTCCCACTTTTAACTAAAATATTTACTTTCACTCACATACACATACATAAATTAAAAAAAATCAGCATCATTCTCTTCTTCCCCTCTCTCCCACCGTGACCTAAACCTTTAAAAACAACCCTTGATCATCACTGTACACTTTGATTTAACAAAAACTACTCTAAGACCCTATCATAGAATTTCAAGGTGATTCTAATGATATAAAAATCTTCCACATGCAACCACTTTTCATGTTTTGACGATTTATTGGTTGGGTTGATGCTTGATCATCATATATATATGATGATAATGGCTAAATTTTATTGTTTGATGTTTAAAAATTAAAGTTTTGATTTTGTTTCTTTGATTTTGATGCATGCAAGGGTTAAGGTTTGTTGATCCCTTTGGTTGGATCTATATTCTATTAAGAACTAGTATAGTAGTTTGTAATCAAACTAAAACACTCTGAGAACTCTTACTCAAACTAAATAAGTTATGCGGAATCTAACTTATAAAGCACAGAAGAACAGAATTACTATTAACTATTCGATTCTCTTATTAATCGACTTGAATGAGGTACATGAATGACATCGTACCTATGTTCCTTTTATAGAGTAAGGAACCCTAGAATCCTTTAGAATATTCTATAAAGATAACTACATCACACACGATATATTATCAATATTCTAACTATTAAGTATATCACATAAGATATACTCTAACTATAACTATGACATATCTTATACAAAGATATATTCGTCCTAAATAATATAGCAGTACTTACTTTATAAGTAACATTATGATACACTCTTAATCCAGCTTATTAGATAAGCAAGGAATAAGCAACGCAATACGCTGAGATAAGCTACAATAAGCCAATCTGGAGCTATATTGGTTAAGGGATTATTATCAAAAGATGAATAATCCCAAATGGGTTACAACAGAATTCTAGAGAGAGAAACAAATACAAGTTCTTAGCTAGATGTTACAAGTGAATGGAAATGCCTTTTATACGCTGAGAAGGGAATAACAGACTTTGGGGAAACTTGGCAAAAGTTACATTTTTGCCCGTTAACTTCCGGATATGTTCACCACTAGTCCTTTGACCATTTGACCCGTAACATTCCATTCCCCTTCAAAGATTCTTGTCCTCAAGAATCGGGCTTGAAATGAATTCATTGTTCACTGCTGCTGATGACTGTTCAGACTTGACCTCAAGAATCACAGCAAGCCTCACCCACCTCAGATCACGTAACGCTACAACTATACAAATGAACTTTGGGTCATGTGTATCAGCAGCTCACTTTGGACTTAACTCCTTAGGCTCAAGCAAAACTTCAACAACTCAGTGTGAACCGCGGTTACTTGTATACGTCAGTTTCTTGTATAAACTCAGTAACCACAATAAACTTCAGCTGCCAACACCATCAACCAGACATGCTGATCTTCACTCCAAACTAACTTCAAACATGTGATGAGCAACTCCTAACATCCTTATGGTCGGTCTTTCATTCCAACCTTATGTTTAAAATCTACTGCATCAACTCCACTCACCTCCATTCCAAATCAACACACAGTTTTTCACATGTGCATAAATTTTTTTTGTTCTCTACTTACTCCAAAAATAACCACTTTTTCACTTTGCCAAACACTCATTCACACAAGTAACTTGAGACCCACAAGCTGAAAGTTATATGCAAAACTTTTTCACTTGTGCAAAAACTTTTTTTTTTACTTGTGCACAACGATTGATCACATGCCATTTTTTATCCTCATATATCAAACAACCATTTTCTTTCTACTGGGCCACTTCCATATGTCAAACATCACACGTGACTTCTTCATTCGTAACCATTGCACTATATTTTCCCTTCTGCTGTGTTCTTCATAACACCAACCGAACATGGCATCATGCCATTTCTTTTTACCTACTAGCCACTTCCAAATGTCAAAACATAACTTCCTCCGCTTAAATTTGCATCTTGTACCACTTGATTTCTTCCTTTTCCTTCTAACCACATCTATCTGATCATTAAACCTGATATAAGGCGCTTTGGAATTCCAACGAATCTTTTGATCCACTTCAAACGACATCACCATATTCAATGAAGAATGATCGAACAACTTAGTCCCCACACTTTCATGAACCTGACCTATGCTATACTCCCCATC
Source organism: Glebionis coronaria (assembly GCA_025667525.1). Taxonomy (NCBI): domain Eukaryota; kingdom Viridiplantae; phylum Streptophyta; class Magnoliopsida; order Asterales; family Asteraceae; genus Glebionis; species Glebionis coronaria. The sequence goes on along the minus strand of CM046875.1, from coordinate 631,111,740 downwards.
ACCATCAAACTCTACACCCTCAAACACCACATCCACAATATTAGTTATATCCCAACTATTAGCTTTAATAACATCATTATCATTTTCATTCCCTCTATCCTTCACAAAATTTTCAACTAATGGTTTTTCTCCTTTTCGAGACTCGCTAACATTACTCTTCTCATCATCTTCATTCATGTTTCCTTTAACTTCTGGAACATCAGAACCAAAGATGTCATCATTACCCTTTCCCTTATCAACTCTCCTTCCATTATTTACGCATCCTAAACCTACTCCTCTTTGCACCCCAAACAACTCCATAATATCCATAGAAGGACGACCAGACAACTTAATTTCCCCACTTTCACAAACATAGTCACCATCTTCTTTGTTACCGTCTAGTTCCCCATCATACTCTTTTCCTCTATCCTTTACAAACCTTCCCATATCTTCAATAACTTCCAATCCTGTGAGCAAGCCATCACATTCAACCTTATGCAAGCCTTCTTTGACATGTTGCAGAACACACAACTGTGGTTCACTATCATCAGAACTTTGTTTCACAACTTTCGCTTCGTTAGTAACATTTCTTCCACCAAAAATATGAACCCCTACATCATCACCCCTATTTCCACTTTCCTTTCCCCTATCCTTCACAAACTGTACACCTGTTGACTTATAACTCAACACACAATCACCATTAACCACATCACTAAAGCTCCTCTTCTCATTTTCATGGGTCTCACCATATGAATCAACCTTGACATTTCTCACTTCACTAAAATCTCCAACCTGTACAACAAAAACATTATTGTCTCCTTTGTCAACCTCTAAATCACAATCTTTCGTCCCTACATCTGTGACTCTATTTGACTCAATTTCGTTAATACAACAATATTTTTCAACAACACAATCCATTACCACTCTTCCCATCAAGCCCATGGATATCCTAATCTCACCATTTCTAGATCTTTTACCATGCCAACTAAAATGTGTATTTTCCCTTTCACAAAAACCATCAAGAACACCCACACACTTGATGCTATCATCCTTTTCACTTTCCTTCAACGCAAACTCATCACACTCATCCTCATCTTCCTGTTCATCATCACAATTCACCATCCCATCAACATCCACTTTCAATGACATTTTCAACTCTACATTCCCGTTAGTTTCTTTGAGAGCACAACCAGGATGAAGATCGAAGTTACAATCTTCACAGCGATAAGTCCAAATCTTTCCCACTTTATCACACCCATCACACGTATACTCTTGTAAACAATTAAGAAAAAGCTCATGCTCCGAATGCAAATCATGCTTCACTTTCTTAGGCCAGTCCCTTGCCACATCATCAAGCTTAGCTTCTTCCATAATCGCTACACTATATGCCTCATAAAGGGTTCTTGGTTGGCACATGCTAACTTTTCTGAAAATGTCTCGTTTAAGACCCAAAATGAACATACTAATGCCATATAATCCACTCCAACCGACTCGAGTAGCATAAGGAACAAACTCCTCGTAGTACTCTCGCACCGACCCATTTTGTATGACACAACCAGTACTTGACATTTCATCAAACACTTTGGTGGCTTGTTTTCAAAAAATGAAATTAGGTTAAGATGTGATCAACAATCTAACAATCTTCCACTTAAATTGTAACAAACTAACAGATTCTAACGACCTTCTGAAATTTTATTAACATTGATTGAAACCGTAACCACCTCACCGGAACTGTACCTCACTGGAACTGTACCACTATTCTGGCGATCACAACTAGAAATACAATCCTAACAATCCTAGTAACCAATCCTAACAGATTCACCACTAGAAATACAACAACTAACAAATTAAGTCAGAATCGCAATAACCTCACCGGAATTGTAACAACTTTTTTTTCGATGACTAAGAAAACCGATAACAATGGCGGAGCAAGGTCGCAAGACGTCGCTCTGATACCAATTGATACACTCTTAATCCAGCTTATTAGATAAGCAAGGAATAAGCAACGCAATACGCTGAGATAAGCTACAATAAGCCAATCTGGAGCTATATTGGTTAAGGGATTATTATCAAAAGATGAATAATCCCAAATGGGTTACAACAGAATTCTAGAGAGAGAAACAAATACAAGTTCTTAGCTAGATGTTACAAGTGAATGGAAATGCCTTTTATACGCTGAGAAGGGAATAACAGACTTTGGGGAAACTTGGCAAAAGTTACATTTTTGCCCGTTAACTTCCGGATATGTTCACCACTAGTCCTTTGACCATTTGACCCGTAACACATTACTTACTATGTACCGCGTTATCACTAACGGTACTTGAAAGATACTAACAGTACTAACATTACACTAATGGTACTTGACACTTGATAATAATTCCCAATAATCCTCCCCTAAATAAGAATGATACCTAGTTGTCTTCTTGTTTCTCTTTGTACTGAATGTATTTGGAATACATGTCTTCAGTCTTCTCTTTAATCTTGGATTGAACTTGGAATTATTACTTGTATCCAACTGAATGTAGCCAAACACTTCAATGTAGATCTTCTTCTGATAAGATAACCTTCAAGTATCATGAACATCATCTTTGTCTTCAAACTATGATCTTCTTGTGTCTTGTAAACATTCATTTTATTGTGCAGCAACAGTTATTGTCTTCTTGAGTTATATCTATGAACTCTGAATCATGAACTCTGTCTTGATTTGATGAGACAAAACCTTCTAAGTATTCTTTTCTTTAATACTTTTTTGCTTGAAACTTAATACCTGAAATAAAACAGTTAACAACAAAAACCAATCTGTATTGGCTTCATGATTTTTAGCAAATCATCAGCTATCAACGGATTTGATTATTCTTTACCAGTTAGTCATACCCTCTGGAATAGCCAATACTTTATCCATAAAGAATAAGGTGTACTAATAACCCTACAATTTTTGGTAAATTGTCAACCATCAACGGATTTGATAATGTCTTTACCTAGTACCGTTTATCTAGGACTAGCCAACTCTTTGTCTCGAAACAAGGTGAGTTAGAACCCTATAGTTTTTAGCAAACTACCAGCTTTCAACGAATTTGAGAAGTCTTTACCACAAACCGTTTGCTTATGGACTAGCCAGTTCTTATGTGTATTAGACATGGTGAACTGAGAACCATTTATGAAGTGTGACTGAAAGTCAAACACTTAAAGCTCTTTCTCAGCTTCTTCCTCCTGCTCCAAATCCTTGATTTGTGGTTTAACCATTATGATCAACTCCAAAGCACCAACAAATTCCTCTAAAACTTCCAATTGTTGTTCTAACATTCTTTCCAACAATCTTCTTCCAAATGAATATCTTTTCTCTTGTAGCATATAGTAAGTAACATCCTCTATATCCAAAATATGCAATCCACATGACCTGTAATATCTCCAGTAACTAGGAACCTGATTCTTTAATTCCTTCAATATTTTCTAATCACAGTTGTGTGGTTCATACATAAAGAGAAATTCTCTATATAATAGTGATACCTCAGTTTTACCTTCACTGAGTTCTTGAACTAACCTGTAAAGATCTTGAATATCTCGCCTGTCAAGAATATGAAGAATATCTTCTAACAGCCTGAACATTCTTGATGTACCATCTGTTCTAAATATTCCATGAGCTTCTAGTCCTTGGTTAGTAGCATACATCCACCTAGATATGGATGACTTCTTTCAAAAAGTCTCTACGTCTACACACTGATCTTCAAAGTTCACTATCTTCAAGTACTTTCTTAAGCTCTCATCATCATCACTATCTTTTGTTGTAGATTTAGCCTTTTTCTTGGCTTCTAGCTTCTTCTTAGTTGATCTATTCCTTTTACCTACTTTGAAAACCTCATCTTGATCTGACACATCAGAATCCTTTTCAAAGTCAGTATGTACCGTTCCTTAAGTATGTACTGTTGATTGTGTATGTACCGCTTGTACATTTTCAGTCTTATCAACACCTTGAGCTTTTTCTCCTTCATTCATTCTTTGAGCAGTCTCTGTCTCTTTTGAACTTACCTTATCCTTTTTACTTTTCCTAACATATGTAGCTTTGATAGGTGGAGAAGTTGTTGTATGTTCAGCAGTACTTGCATCAAGTCTAGGAGTACTTCCAAATTTTCTTTGTTGTTGCAGATGTCTCTTGTTTTCTTCAATAGCTATCCTATATGCTTCAGATCCAATCTCAACAAAATTCAATTCAGCTATTTTGTGTTGTTCATACAAAGCCCTGATTTCCTCAAAATTATTCTTGACCAATTGAGCATGAGTGTAACGCTTAACTTTCTTGAGAAAAGTCATCATTTGATTCCTGATCTACATGGTAGTTGGAGGCTTAATCTTTTCTCTTCTTCTTTTCTCAGCAAAGAGTCTTTGTTGCTCCCTTACTAGATCATCAATCAATTTTTCTTTTTCTTCTTCATCATAAACATCCCTTTCTTCAGCTATTAACGATTCTGCAAGAAGCTCACTTGCTTGTATTTCAGCTTGAATCCTATCATACTCTTGTATATTCCATTCTTGTTGTATTCTCTTTGCTTCAAGTAATTGATGCTTTGCTACAAGTTCCTCTTGTAAATCTTTTTCACGAATATGTGCTTGCATTCTCATAGACTATTCCTCATCATGGTCTAGTTGATTAAATATGTACATGACTTTGCTTATATCATCATCTGAATCACTTTCATTTTTAGACTCTGATTGTAACTGCTTCTTGCCCTTATCCTTTGGATTAATCTTTGGTAATTTCTTCTTCAGCTTGGAAGATTTTTCCTCATCCTTATCAGCTTGCTGTTGAATGACAATACCTTTAGTGGGTTGTGAAGCTTGAACTTTCTTACCTTTAGTTTTATCCTTTTTGGCAAGAACTTCTTGTTGTGTCTTCTTCTTAATCTCTGCTTGTCTTGCTTTTTCAGCTAAACTCTTTTCCCTGAGATCAAGCAATACTTGAGCTAAAGTATCATCTTCTCCAAAAGGAGTTTGACTTTCTAGTGAAGGCTGATCACCAGCAGTACTTGCAGTCGGCTTAGTTGGCTTAGCAGTACTTGGGTCTTCAACAATGTCAGCAGTACTTGCAGTCGGCTTAGTTGGCTTAACAATACTTGTATCTTCAACAATGTTGACTTCACCAGTGTATGACACACTTGTTTATTCAATCACAAAAGTATCTCTAGATACCTTTTCTTGCAATGAGGCTATCTTCTCAACTTGTAACTCCTCAGTCTTGTCTGATCCATAGCTCACTCTTGATCTTAACAGTACTTGAAATGACTGTTTCTTGTGAAACCAAATTTGTCTTTGTGGTATAGTTAAAGATATAGGAAATTGGATATTAATCTCCTCTAGCTTCTCATAGAAACTACTCCAATTCACTTGAAGTTGTGGTGATTGAGGTTGTGGCTCTGGCTAAGTTACCAACATTTCTTCAATATGTGGTTCCTCATGAGTAGGTTGTGGTTCTTCTGTTTGAAGCTCCATGTTAACAGGCTCCAAGCTATTCATTTCCACACCAGCATATAAACCATTGCCATCTCCAAAATTTCTAATAACATCATCAACTTCAAAGTTGATGTCATTCCCAGAGACCCTTGTTTGAATATCAGAAGAAGGTAGTTGCTCTTCACAATTCATCCCCTGTTTGGTTGCATTTAGTTGCCTTTTCTTGAGGTTTCTAAGTCTTTGCTTCCTAAGAGCAGCTTTCTGAATAGACCTGTTCTGCCTCATGCAAAGGGATACTTTGTTACTCAACTTGATTAGGCTGGCCTCCAATTCAGCAATTTTATTGTCTTGAACAAGATTTTCCTTTTGCAATACTTGTACCTGTTTGGACAAGCTAGTGCACAAAGCAGTTAAATTTGCAACATCCACCACCTCTGTTGCTTGTGCTTGTGGTGAACCACTAGCAACAATGGAATCAGAAGTTGTGTGGATCATCTCATCCGAACTTGGTTGATTACCAATATTGTGAGAAGAAGATTGAGTATCTTCTGAGGATTGGGAACTCTGGTGAGAAGGAGTTTGCTAAGAATCACTAGCAGTGCTAGGTTCCTCACCTTCTTGGTTGGCAGGTTGGGCTAATATATTAGCAAATAAGGGTGTAACAGTTCCTGTGAAGGCATTGCCTTGTTTGGTCAAGAAAGAGAAAGTTCTCTTTGTAAAAGTAGGAACATCCCATGTATTTGTTAACTCTAGTAGGTTAGGGATTTGGTCATTAACTAAAGTTTGAATGAATCTAAGATACATTAAAAACTTTTTAACTCCTTCCAGATTCCTAGTCATGCCTTCAAACATTAGTTTTGAAAAATTAAAAACCCTGTTGTTTGCTAGACAAATACTAGCTGATGCCAATGCAGCAGAAATTTGATGAAAAGAAGTACTTTTGGAGCTTAAACAGTGAATAATGGCATGAAAAGGCAATTCCATTGTGGTGAAAACAATGCTTTAAAGAAAGTTAAACTTTCCCTACCACCCTGATAACCCATGGCTGCAAGGCCATCATGTATCTCTGTATTGTTTAGCATACTAAGTCCATCTTCATCATTAAGTCTCAAACTAGCTCTTAGCAGTACCCCAGTTACATAGATATTTCTATGATTCACCCTAGCATTAATGCAAGGTTGATCAATACGAGTACCTAACACAATAGTATTCCAAAATTGTTCAACAATAGGAATAGAGACAATGGGACTTACAGTGAGTGCAAAACTAATATGACTTCAAGATAAAAATCCAAGTATCTCATGAAAACCAAGAGAATCATCGTTCTGAGCAAGGTTCGCAACCAAGTTATGCTTAGAGATCACTTGTAAAGCAGCCATTATTGTTTTTGATGATCGACGATTAGAACGAAGGTTATAGAATCGAGGTGTAAAAGTAAAAGATTTGGTAAATCAGTTATGTAATTGGGGTTGGTCTTTATAGGAATAAATAACTCATCCACGAAGAAACCGCCAAATTTTACATAAGACACCCTCAACGGTACAACGGTTATGTAAAAGTACATGGAACATACACGGTACTTCAAATTTGCCTAGCGGTACTTAGCAGTAAAGCGGTACCTCAAATATAAGACCGGTTGATGCAATCCATCAACATTGTAACCTCTTTTATATTATACTATCAACTTGCAATCACATCAAAAACATAATAAACATACACTATACAATAAAATTAGCATAAAAATTGTACAATTATTACCTCCCCTCAACATATGCAGCCGTCTATTAGTTAATCATACCAATATGTGTCACCAAGGATTCAAACCTCTTTGCATCAAATGCCTTGGTCAACAAATCAGCTACATTTTTGTCTGTATGAATCTTCAAGACTTGGATAAGCTTCTTGTCATAGGCATCTCTTATGAAGTGATGTCTTATTTCAATATGCTTGGTCTTGGAGTGAAAGACTGGATTTTTGACAATGCATATAGTACTTTCATTATCAATGTAAATCTTAGTATTCATGAAATTGAACCCATAATCTAACAATTGATTTTGAATCCAGAGTACTTTTCCACAACAATGAGTAGCAGCTACATATTCAACTTCAGTGATAGAAGTAGCAACAATGGTTTGCTTCTTACACTACCATGATATGAGTCTTCTGCCTAGGAATTGACAACCTCCTGTTGTGGATTTTCTATCATGATTAGCTCCAGCATAATCACTTTCTGAGTAAGCTTCTAATTCAAAGGTCGAATCTCTAGGCTACCATAATCCTAAATTAGGTTGACTTTTAAGATACTTAAAAATCCTCTTCACAGCATGTAGATGTGAAACCTTTGGATTAACTTGGAACCTTGAACAGGCACACACAACAAACATAATATCTGGTCTTGAAGCAGTAAGATACATCAATGAGCCAATCATTGACCTATATAGATGAATATCAACACTTTCACCATGTTCATCTTTTGATAAAGACTTCTTAGCTTCAAAAGGTGTGCTTGTACTCCTAGAATCCATACATGAAAACTTTTTCAAGATTTCAACAACATATTTATCTTGGCTGATAAATATTCCATCTTTCCTCTGTATGACTTGTAGTCCAAAAAAAAGTAAGTTCTCCTATAGAACTCATCTGAAATCTTCCTTTCATCAAAGCCTCAAACTCTTCATACCATGATTTCTTGGTTGAACAAAAAATGATGTCATCAACATAGACTTGCACTAGAATAATATCCTTAGCATTCTTTTTGATGAATAGATTTTTTTCAATGGTTCCTCTCCTATATCTATGTTCTAACAGAAAATTGGATAAAGTTGCATACCAAACCCTTGGAGCTTGATGTAGACCATAAAGTGTTTTGATAACTTTGTAGACTCTGTTGAGGAATTTAGGATCTATAAAACCTGGAGGTTGTGAAACATATACCTCCTCTGAAAATAGTACCATAGAGAAAGGTACTTTTCACATCCATCTGATAGACTATAAAACCCATATATGATGCAAAGGCCAAAAACAACCTAATGGATTCTATCCTTGCCACTGGTGCAAAAAACTCATCATAGTCTATCCCTTCTTCATGTCTATAGCATTGAGCAACAAGCCTTGCTTTGTTTCTCACAACAACTCCTATTTCATCCATCTTGTTTCTAAAAACCCATCTAGTACCAGTAACTCTTTTACCTGAGGGAAGATCCACAAGAATCCAAACCTTTTGTAGCTCAACTTGTGTTAATTCTTCTTGCACGGCATCTACCCGACTTTATTCATCAAGAGCTTGAGAAATATTCTTGGGCTCTACTTATGATAAGAAACAGGCAAATAAACAATGCTGAGTATCCTTATAATTTGTTCTCTGCTATTGTTTGACATAACTCACAAGTGCATGAGTTTCAGTATTGGCTTGAAGCTGTCTTCTGGTTTGCACAACATACTTGGGATCTCCAATAATCTGAGTAGTAGGATGGTTGTTGTTGACTTTATGAGCGGGAATAGAATTGACTGGAATTTCTATTTCCAAATTATTGAAATCAGTTACTGCACCCTGCTCATCATAGGAAGCTTTGGAGAAGATTCCTTCAGCTGGACTTGCATAAATGTCTTCATCTTCCATAGCTTGTAAAATATCTTCTAATAAGTCAACAAACTTTGCAGATTTTGACTTAGCAGTACTTGCAGATGAGGTACCGCTAGGTATAGCATGTACTGCTGAGTGTTGTGACTCCAAAGATTCTTCTCCTGAATGATCGTTAGCAGTTGTAGCATTCTTTTCTTGATATTGAAGCCTCTGGAGCTCTTGGGAGGCATGATCATCAGTTGATGGCATTGTTTGCTTCTTGGGAGTAGCAGTTATAGGAGTTGTTAGTGCAAACATTACGATGTTTAATCGAGATGATTCCTTTATGTTTTGTGATGACAAACGTATAACTCGCAATACATTATGTAAAATGTGTAAGTTACTCGTAATCACTCAAGCATACTTATGTATACTTCTCTCGACACCTTGAAGATTGCATTCGTCATGAAGGACAAGAAGGAGGCGGTTCTCTTATAGGACACGCGGTTCCTTAAAGATATCGAACCACAGGAAGATATCAAACTGAAGGCAGTCAAGCCGGTTTTGGCTTATGAGAATACTTTTGGAAGCTTCTAGAAGATGGAGGGAAACTAACAAATTCAAAATTCAAATTTTGAATTTGCTTCTAGAAGATGGAGGGAAGAAAAATAAATTCAAAATTCAAATTTTGAATTTGGGCTCCAAGATGATAAGGTGCATCCTTTTATCCAATGTGTAGTCCATCCTTTTATACATTGGGTAAAAATGAGCTCTCCAAGGCAAGAGTTGACTATAAATTGAAGTCAATCTTCTTCCATTTTTCTTGTGAAATTTACACACAATTCACCTCAAAAATCCCATTCCTCATTTGCATCCTTCTCAAATACAATGAGAAGAAAACTTCCATCCTTGTGAAGTGTTAGTCATAACATGATGAAGATCTCTCATTATAGATCAAGTCATGATTATTGTCTTCCTACTATGTATATGTAGAAGATCCAAGGTGTGGGTACACTTGGATGTGTTGTAAGGGTAGTATATCCAAAGTGATGGGTATCCTTGGATTAGGTATTAGGAACCAAGTTATGTATGTGCTTGGATATAGCGTTAGAGTCTTGGATCTAAGTGGTGTGTACTTAGATCTAAATGGTTTATGTGTTTAGGCCATAAAACACAAGGTTTGTTATGTTGGGCCATAAAACACAACTAGTGTAAAGATTGGTGTAGATGGGTGTAGATTGGTCCTACCTAAGATTAGGACTCGACATCTAGCCTTGTGTCGGAAAATGGTGAAGTGGGCGACGCTGTGTAGATTGGTCCTACCTAAGATTAGGACTCGACATCTAACTTAGTTTCGGAAATGTGTAAGCGACGTGTATGGTTTTCTCCTCCTTGAAAGGAGTTTTGTTGACTAGTGAAGTAACTCTCGAGTAAGGTGTACTCGAGGAGTGGAGTAGGGCGAAGAGGAGCTTCGTGACCGAACCACTATAAATCATCATGTCGGTACTTTCATTTACATTTATGTCTTTACCTTTTTAGATGTATTTATAGTTGCATACTTGTTGTTGTATGTTGTGTGCATCTCATAATCTAAACATCTAAGTTGCAGAAAAGCTAAGACTTAGTACATGTGTGCTTCATGTTTAGATTATGGTCAAGTGTACATCACTTAGTCTAAACATCCTAGTTGCGGAAAAGCTTATGCTTAGTACATGTGTGCTTAGTGTTTAGACTATTGCTTGATGTACTCTTGATTTGATGTGTTTGTGTGTTTATTTACTTGTAGTATTTATCTTTCAATCAAACACATCTCATATCTAGCCAAGCTTGAACGAGAATTTGATACAAAGGATTGTTCAAGGTGTAATAACCCGAACTTTAAAATCAACATTTATACTGTGATCTAATTTTATTTCTAATATTCGGATCATTATTTATTACCTGACTTGTAGTTGTCATGTTCGTTCGGCGAATAATATTGAATTTTTGACTAACCGGCAACGTTAGGGATTTAACGTATCGAAAACGTGTCATTTGTTATTTATTGGAAACGTCTATCTCCGTCATCGACCGTGGACATTTTAGTTATGACGTAGAAATATTTTTTTTATTGTCGTCGTTTTTATTTCTCATTTTATGAGCATTTTTATTGTAATTTACATAAAGCCTTTAGACGTTATTCGTTTATACGACGCGTTAAAATTCATTAAATTATAAACCCTATTTTATTTATTAAAATATAAATATTCTCCAAATGTCGAAATTTTTATTTTATATTGAGCGTTAATTTTTCGTGTTTAACGCATATTTTTTAAATCGCGTAACTTTTAAAATATCGGACCTCGATAATACCCGCTTTAGCAAATTGTGGAGCAAGATTTATAATAAATCTCACCCCACTCCCACATATGCCACGTTTCAGATATATTACACCTTGCAAACTATAAGCAACTATTAAAGTGTATCTATATGACACTTATATTAAACATTTGCAACCCTTAAACATATAAAATATTATAATCTCGTTTCCTGACAACAAAGACACCCATTTCTTTCTCCTTGTTGTCTTGCCGAGCACAAAACCACTTTATCCACACAATTCAAGTTGCTTTGCTTAATCATTGACAAGTAAAATTGAAGGTTTAATATGCTTATTCATATTCTTTACTTCATCTCTATTCATATCAACCATCGTCATTTCTAGAGGTTTTTGGCTAGGATTATTGGGTGAATGATGATCAATTTGGGCTGAGTTTAATGGAGTTTTATCTTGAAAGATAATCTTGATTAAAATAATTATTGGTAGTTGGATGATGAGATTGATCAAGGGCTTGAACTGGTTATATTATTAATGTGGTGATTCTTCATCCTTTTGTAAGATTATTTCTTATTGTTATTTTTAATTTGTATATTATTTTGTATGTAAGTATATATCATTTTTCTACTGATTATATGATGTAATATTTTATTTATGGTATTGGACATTGTATATGAATTTGTTACACCAAAATGATACTAGAACAAGCCTTTATGATGACTTGGGGCTGTTTCGTAATCAGTTGAAAAACGTGTTATTTGAGTAAAACTCAGTGGCTCGTGAGACCTGGATAAAGACATAGGTAGATAGCCATGTTTTTTTGTAGCGATTTGGCAGGGTGGCTCGTCTCTTGACGATACTTGATGAATTATATATGGCCGAAACGATAAAAAGTGTAAAATCTGAACATGCTGTATAGACGGGCAGAAAACTCATAGAAGAACTCTGAACCAATGAAAAACGTAAAACTGTGGGTTGTAGCTAAACTTATGTAGAACGCACACGAGTCGGATAGTTTTCTACGGATAAACGGTTTAGAAATGGCGGGCAAAACGGTGGAACTGAAGTTGGCTGCGAAAAACAGCCAACTCTTCTAAGTGATGAAATGGGTAAATGAGCTATTATAAATATAAATTAGGGGCAATTGAGCTTATAATAAGTAAACTAAGTAAGTTAAGAATTATTTTGGTAAAAACAACTCATCTATATTATTTACAGTTTAGGAGAAACGATCTCATCTACGAAGCATGTAGGAAAATTGTAAGAATTGGACTATATTAAATTAACGTTTAACGTGATGATTTTTATAAACACCAAAATGGTATGAGCCACTTTTTAATAAATATAGACTCGTTTATTTATTGATAACTATAAAACCCAAGACCCGACCATCGTGGACATTAAGTTGACATCGTTATGAGGCGTTTTAGAACCCGTAATGTATATAAAGTGGATTTGGGCCACAAAAGCCCAACTTACACTTATAATGGCTTTTGGGCCATTACTGGGCCTAAGATTTATAATAATTTTAGAGGTCAATACTGAGATTGAAGTGGACTAAAGTCACACAAAATTGTAATGGGTCACTAATGGTCTAGAATGGGCTTAATGGTCATAATGAGAAGATATATGTTAAATTGTTATGAAAGGTTTTATAAAAAGTTTTATAAAACTTATGCAATGTCCAAACTTACCAAAATGAACTATTTACATATATTTATGACTTATGTATAGTCTCGAACCTAAGGCGCGTCTCGGCATTTTAGGTCTCGTTCGGTCATATGTTGACCGTTGGGCATCGCGTTCTCGATCAGTGAGCGATTATTATCTCGTGAAGTCGTGTATCGACTATTGGACGTTTGTTCCTTGATCTACGTGTGATAGCTATATCAGGTGAGTTCATAGCCTCGCTTTTATTGTTTTATATGTGTTTATAAACCTGCGAGGGGGAATACATGCTCTTGGTATAAAAATATGATGTTTATATATATGGTTTTGAGATAATATATGTTTATGAATAAACATGTGGTTTGCTATATGCTTTGAACGAATACATGTCGTTGTAAATGAATGTAAGATGGTTGATTATATGCTTTTGAAAGTTGAACACAAGCGTTGATTGTATTGATTATGAACCGCTATTTCCTAAGTGCTGTATTGCCAAAATTTGGAAAGTCCCTATAAACCCATGAACCGTTAACTACCCTTGATGGGTAGGCGCTGATACAGACGGATGGATCCATCGGGGATGGCCCCCACCTGGGCAGGTCGCACCTGTGGGTTGGAGGCTCAGCCAGGTGTGTTGTATTAGAAGTAAGGGGGTATTCGGCAAAATACCTGACTAGGGCATTATTATACTTAAGGCTTCGGTGTCATGGCTTAGTAGAATAGCGTGGACTTTGGGTATTGCATGTGTTGCACTATCGACAGTGGATGAGATTCTTGTGTTCAAAAGCTTTATGGTTTATTTCAAACCCCATTATTGTTTATTTAAAAACCTATGAATTCACTCAACCGTTGTGTTGACTGTTTAGCATGTATTCTCAGGTGTATAGGTTTATGATCAGCTGGAGCATGGAGCCGCGCGGGATAATGTAAAGGCAAAACAAACAATTTCCATTCGATACTTTTGACAAACCTTTATATTTATTAAAGTTTGTAATAATTTGTTGGGACCTCTTTTTATTGAACTCTGATTTCATCGAATGGTTTATTTTATAAAACGTCTCTTTTGAGGTCGTTTTCTATGACTGTGTGTGATGTGCTATGAAGTAACGCCCAATGTTGATATTCCGCTGCCTTGTGAAATCGGGGGTGTTACAGATTGGTATCAGAGCACTAGTTATAGCGAACTATGTCATTTTTTTTAAACCTAGACTATAACTGCTCCTTCGTAAAATTGTTTGGTTGCCTTACAAAGTATCCGCGCGCTCATGTCTCCTTGAAACCAAAGCTTGGTTGTGATATTGTGATCATGTGTGTATGTTGAAATGTTTGTATGTATATTGAATGTATATACTATGGTATTTTTAAGGGCATTGTGCATGAAGCAATGGGCCTTACGTGATTATCATATATTTTATGATACGGTTTTATAGAGAGTTTGGCCTCGCCGCCAATCACTTTTCTTGATAATTAATTTATTATCCGAATATGAGTATGGATCTCGTTTGATATTTTGGGTACATATATATTGTTTCATAATCTATCGCATGTCGACTAATTTAAGCTCGATTTTTTTTCATCGCATCGTGCTGTGCCATTTTAGGACATCTCCTTTTGAAACGTAATTGATAAGCGTATTATTATATTTCTTCACTCCTTATGATTTTAAAGAATCATTTCTTCAAGGAGAGATCTTCTACGTAATATAACGTTTAACTTAATTGTGTTTGATTACGTTTTGTGGCGAAAAGGAGGATGCCAATGTTGGACCTAAAATATATATACCCAAATCATTATATAATTTGGGTACAACAAAGATATGCTCATAGTAGTCATTAGTTGAGCAATTTAATACCTTATATTTAAATGGAATGGGACATTTAAATATAGAGAATTTAAATCGTCCAACTTTGTGTCGTTTAAGGTTATCTTATTGAAATGGATTGGGACATTTGAATAAGAAAGTTTTAAACCACTTGACCTTAGATTGTGGATGGTTTCTTTATTCAGATGGAATGGGACGTTTGAATACAGAAATCATGGAGTAAGTTTGACACCCTGTATTTTTCTTGGCATTTAATTTGGTTACGATATCGTGTTCTGTGACGGTATTACTGAGTAGGATGGCTTATAATCGTCTTGTTGAAATTAATTGGGACGCCTTTTTATTTGAACAAGAAAGTTATAAGTTCCCGAACCATAAATTTATGAATTCTTGTTTACATGGATTGGGACGCCTTTGGATGTAAACAAAAATTATAAATAAGTGGGCTCAAGAGTGCTTGACTTGGTTTGTGACTATTTTTGTATACGGATGTATTTCTTCGACACATGTTTCGTTGGTACGAATCGTTCGTTTTCGTCGTCATTATGGTTATTATTGATTATCGTCTAAGTACGAGTAACCCGTTACTCTTCTCTCAAGCTATGATTTATTTCTATGGACCCTTTCTAATGCGTCTCGATTATCGTGAGCATTATAAGCTAATCGTTAAGAACCATTACCTGTTCCGAGAACAGACGACTTGTTTAATCGACACTAGTATTTAAGTGTGTACTTGTGGATCGACCAATGATTAAGTTATCACTGATAGCTTATCTTGGATAAAAAGATTTTGAAATTTTGCTTGTTATTACGGATGGTTCATCGAGTAATTTTTCAGACATAACGAGAATTATCTTTTTGGTATGGATCCGTTTGTTAGCACCCTGTAATATATTTTGGGTATGAATCCGTTTATGAGCACCCTGTAATGTCATTTAGGTATGGATCCGTGTGTGAGCACCCTCTGATGACAAAAATATTTTTTGATTTGCATATATGCAATCAAGATCGTGAATATCCTTTAATTTGTAAACTTTCCTTTGACTAGACTTTTCTGAAAATCCTATCAAATATTCTTATTTATCATGGCTTGGCTACTTAGCAAGCATGATTTAACTTGATTGAACTTATTTGATTTGGCATGGCTTGGCTATTTTGCAAGCATGTCGTAATGTGATTATATGTGCCTAATGATGGCTTTTAAATTTTATTTGGATCGTAGTTCCTCCGATCGAGTAATGTATACTCCGAACGATTTATGTGTCGATAAATTCCCTATTGACGAAATAGGCATGCGTGTTTGAGATCATGCCAATAGGTGATTTGTACGACTAGTAATAATTACCTCGTCCTGAATATTTTGTAACGTTTTCCATGGAATTATGTACTATCAATGTGATTTTTTTTGACGTAGTTTCTTTTATGAGAACTGTGATCAAAATGTGTTTCGATTTGATCGATGTGATCACCGAGGTTTTGAATTGATTGTCGCATTGGAATTTTCCCAAATGCGTCCATTTCGTTCGACTCTACACCTTTCATGTGGAATATTTCGAACTTACATCGACCGCCGCATTTTTGATAAGCTAGTAGTATTGTACCTTGAACCACTTCCAAAAATTGGCGACTTGTCAATTTTTCGCTTTCAATGGCTTCTCCTTCGAGTTATGTATAATTCTTTCATTATAAGGATTGAAGCTACATTCAATCCGTTCATTTGTGCCTGTTATGTATACTCATGGCTTTGAATTTTGTTCATCCAACCCACATTGGAAACATCAGCGACGACTTGTCTATCTCTCACCTATTCGCCCTTTAACCGAAGATTATTGAGACGAATTAAGCGCTGGGACATCGCTTCCTAAAGGGGTAGATGATGTAATAACCCGAACTTTAAAATCAACATTTATACTGTGATCTAATTTTATTTCTAATATTCGGATCATTATTTATTACCTGACTTGTAGTTGTCATGTTCGTTCGGCGAATAATATTGAATTTTTGACTAACCGGCAACGTTAGGGATTTAACGTATCGAAAACGTGTCATTTGTTATTTATTGGAAACGTCTATCTCCGTCATCGACCGTGGACATTTTAGTTATGACGTAGAAATATTTTTTTTATTGTCGTCGTTTTCATTTCTCATTTTATGAGCATTTTTATTGTAATTTACATAAAGCCTTTAGACGTTATTCGTTTATACGACGCGTTAAAATTCATTAAATTATAAACCCTATTTTATTTATTAAAATATAAATATTCTCCAAATGTCGAAATTTTTATTTTATATTGAGCGTTAATTTTTCGTGTTTAACGCATATTTTTCAAATCGCGTAACTTTTAAAATATCGGACCTCGATAATACCCGCTTTAGCAAATTGTGGAGCAAGATTTATAATAAATCTCACCCCACTCCCACATATGCCACGTTTCAGATATATTACACCTTGCAAACTATAAGCAACTATTAAAGTGTATCTATATGACACTTATATTAAACATTTGCAACCCTTAAACATATAAAATATTATAATCTCGTTTCCTGACAACAAAGACACCCATTTCTTTCTCCTTGTTGTCTTGCCGAGCACAAAACCACTTTATCCACACAATTCAAGTTGCTTTGCTTAATCATTGACAAGTAAAATTGAAGGTTTAATATGCTTATTCATATTCTTTACTTCATCTCTATTCATATCAACCATCGTCATTTCTAGAGGTTTTTGGCTAGGATTATTGGGTGAATGATGATCAATTTGGGCTGAGTTTAATGGAGTTTTATCTTGAAAGATAATCTTGATTAAAATAATTATTGGTAGTTGGATGATGAGATTGATCAAGGGCTTGAACTGGTTATATTATTAATGTGGTGATTCTTCATCCTTTTGTAAGATTATTTCTTATTGTTATTTTTAATTTGTATATTATTTTGTATGTAAGTATATATCATTTTTCTACTGATTATATGATGTAATATTTTATTTATGGTATTGGACATTGTATATGAATTTGTTACACCAAAATGATACTAGAACAAGCCTTTATGATGACTTGGGGCTGTTTCGTAATCAGTTGAAAAACGTGTTATTTGAGTAAAACTCAGTGGCTCGTGAGACCTGGATAAAGACATAGGTAGATAGCCATGTTTTTTTGTAGCGATTTGGCCGGGTGGCTCGTCTCTTGACGATACTCGATGAATTATATATGGCCGAAACGATAAAAAGTGTAAAATCTGAACATGCTGTATAGACGGGCAGAAAACTCATAGAAGAACTCTGAACCAATGAAAAACGTAAAACTGTGGGTTGTAGCTAAACTTATGTAGAACGCACACGAGTCGGATAGTTTTCTACGGATAAACGGTTTAGAAATGGCGGGCAAAACGGTGGAACTGAAGTTGGCTGCGAAAAACAGCCAACTCTTCTAAGTGATGAAATGGGTAAATGAGCTATTATAAATATAAATTAGGGGCAATTGAGCTTATAATAAGTAAACTAAGTAAGTTAAGAATTATTTTGGTAAAAACAACTCATCTATATTATTTACAGTTTAGGAGAAACGATCTCATCTACGAAGCATGTAGGAAAATTGTAAGAATTGGACTATATTAAATTAACGTTTAACGTGATGATTTTTATAAACACCAAAATGGTATGAGCCACTTTTTAATAAATATAGACTCGTTTATTTATTGATAACTATAAAACCCAAGACCCGACCATCGTGGACATTAAGTTGACATCGTTATGAGGCGTTTTAGAACCCGTAATGCATATAAAGTGGATTTGGGCCACAAAAGCCCAACTTACACTTATAATGGCTTTTGGGCCATTACTGGGCCTAAGATTTATAATAATTTTAGAGGTCAATACTGAGATTGAAGTGGACTAAAGTCACACAAAATTGTAATGGGTCACTAATGGTCTAGAATGGGCTTAATGGTCATAATGAGAAGATATATGTTAAATTGTTATGAAAGGTTTTATAAAAAGTTTTATAAAACTTATGCAATGTCCAAACTTACCAAAATGAACTATTTACATATATTTATGACTTATGTATAGTCTCGAACCTAAGGCGCGTCTCGGCATTTTAGGTCTCGTTCGGTCATATGTTGACCGTTGGGCATCGCGTTCTCGATCAGTGAGCGATTATTATCTCGTGAAGTCGTGTATCGACTATTGGACGTTTGTTCCTTGATCTACGTGTGATAGCTATATCAGGTGAGTTCATAGCCTCGCTTTTATTGTTTTATATGTGTTTATAAACCTGCGAGGGGGAATACATGCTCTTGGTATAAAAATATGATGTTTATATATATGGTTTTGAGATAATATATGTTTATGAATAAACATGTGGTTTGCTATATGCTTTGAACGAATACATGTCGTTGTAAATGAATGTAAGATGGTTGATTATATGCTTTTGAAAGTTGAACACAAGCGTTGATTGTATTGATTGTGAACCGCTATTTCCTAAGTGCTGTATTGCCAAAATTTGGAAAGTCCCTATAAACCCATGAACCGTTAACTACCCTTGATGGGTAGGCGCTGATACAGACGGATGGATCCATCGGGGATGGCCCCCACCTGGGCAGGTCGCACCTGTGGGTTGGAGGCTCAGCCAGGTGTGTTGTATTAGAAGTAAGGGGGTATTCGGCAAAATACCTGACTAGGGCATTATTATACTTAAGGCTTCGGTGTCATGGCTTAGTAGAATAGCGTGGACTTTGGGTATTGCATGTGTTGCACTATCGACAGTGGATGAGATTCTTGTGTTCAAAAGCTTTATGGTTTATTTCAAACCCCATTATTGTTTATTTAAAAACCTATGAATTCACTCAACCGTTGTGTTGACTGTTTAGCATGTATTCTCAGGTGTATAGGTTTATGATCAGCTGGAGCATGGAGCCGCGCGGGATAATGTAAAGGCAAAACAAACAATTTCCATTCGATACTTTTGACAAACCTTTATATTTATTAAAGTTTGTAATAATTTGTTGGGACCTCTTTTTATTGAACTCTGATTTCATCGAATGGTTTATTTTATAAAACGTCTCTTTTGAGGTCGTTTTCTATGACTGTCTGTGATGTGCTATGAAGTAACGCCCAATGTTGATATTCCGCTGCCTTGTGAAATCGGGGGTGTTACACAAGGTTTACAACGTATCAATATTTGGCATCCACTATAGGAGGTTCTTTATTGAACCCGCGGTTCTTTATTGATAAGGAACTGCGGTGATATTTAAGGAACTACGACCAGTGGAATAAACGAAATGTTTTGAAAATGAACTAGAAATTATTCAAACCCCCTTCTAGTTTCTACAATTGGTATCAGAGCGAGGTTATTCAAGATCTTTGAAGTATATTGTACTTTAAATCTTGGATCGATCTTTTCACTCTTTTTCAAAACAATTGGTTTTAAAAATGAAAACGGTTTTTAAAAATAGAGACGATCCTTGTATCAAATTGTTCATGAAGAGTGATTACGTATGAAATATGTTTTTTTGTTTCAATCGTACAAGTTTTGGTGTTAAATAAACTTTTTATAATATCTTGAATTAAACTTCTCATGATTGGAAGTATAAAAATCTTTTGTGTCATAATTAACTCTAAAATACGAGTTCTATGTGTCTAAAATGATTTTTTAGAGTTCTAAGTCCTTCCAAAAAGTTACCAAATGATTTTAGCCAAAAACCCCATTTTTCCCCTGGACGCGGTTTTTTATCTATTCCCCACGGTTCCTTATCAATAAGGAACCGCGGTCAGTCCGACTCAGATTTTTGCAAACTTTGAAAAATCATATAAAATCAACCGTAAGTCCGTAGAAGTCGTGCCACCCGTCATTTTGAACGTAATTTAATTTTCTTTAAATTAAAAATGCTTCCAAACCTTTATTCAAGCTTTAAAATTTGGATTTTTTACAAGTTCCATACTTTGTCCAAAGTATTGAGCGTCGGTTTGTCGTAAAACTTGTGTTTTACTCTTTTATATTAAGTTGGACATCTTTTGTTGGTCATCTTTGAAAATTGATATATTTATAAAGTGTTGAACTTAATTAAATTTTTAAATGGGTCAAAGACTATTTTCAAATAAAATCAAGCTATGAATACTTTGTTGCATCTAACACTCAAAACATGGACGAATGCTTTTATGTGTTTAGCTAATTGTTTGTGTGTGTTTCCTTGTGTGTTATTATTTTGTGTAGACATTATTAAGGGTTCCTTACTATTTTTAGTAGTGTTGCTTACATGTCTAATCACTTGTGCTTTTCTTGGTATTTGTTAGTATCTAGTTTTTTCTAATTAGGATGTATGCTAGATTTCTTGCATTTTGGTTGCAACATTATGTGCGCATTGCATATAGGATTAACATCTCTTGGTTTACAAATGTTACATAAACATTTTGTACACCTTGGCATGTTCTTTAACACTTTTAGGTTTGAAAGCTTTGGGAGCTTGTTAAATCTATTGATGTGGGTCGTCTTACTCGATCATTGTGTCATTAGTTCAAGTAGATTAATGTCTCACTATAAAACATGAAACACCCTTTGAAAATCTTAGATATTTTCTCTTAAAAGAGTGTTAGTGGGAATCAAGAAATATTTTAAATATATATCAATTCATTATTCAAATTATGATTGATGTCATTATCGAATCTAATTGACATGTTTTTAGTGTAGACATGAATGTGGACTATTAATAATATATATCAGATCATAACTCACACTTGTGTTGATGAAGCTATATTGAATCTACTTGTTCAAAATTATTAGACAAATTTGTTTAATAATTGCTTATAACACACAATGGAGTTGGTTTGATAACTTGGATGTTTCATCCGAAACAATCAAGTAATTTACATTACAATTTAATTTGTAAATGTGTCATTTCTAAAAGACCAATCAAGCATGTTCCTTTGTTTTTTGTAAACATTGCTTATACACTTCAAAGTTATTGGCCTCAAGTTCTATTAAGGTAAATAACCTTAACTAGGCTTGTTTGACGAGATATGCAATGGTGCATTCTTAACCCTCATTAGGTTATGCATTGTGTCATCATATAAACTTCATCTTTGCTACACTCCATTAGGAAAATGTAGGAATTACATTTTGTCTAACTTGAGAATGACTACTAGAGAATTTATTGCACTAGAAATTCAATTCGACCTAACGGTTGCATTGCTTCGAGGAGAAGTTGGGTTGGTGTATAACCCGTAAAAACGGTCGTGTTTGGCCTTAATTGAGAACCTCTAGTGATAGTCTCATAATCATTCTCTAATTTAATTAAATGGCCCTTCCTAAATATGACTAATGATAGTTTACGTCGATGAACTTTGTATGTCATTAGGAGTCTTTTTCTTTTGTAGCCATTAGTTTTTTCTTAGCTTTGTTCTTATGTGCTAATTGAACCTATGTGTTTTTCCTTCGTGTGTGTTCTAGTTTTCATTGCTCTTTAGCATGACTTTATGATAAGTTAGACTAGAACATTAGAATTTACTGAATTGGAAAAATTCCCTTATCCCCCAAAACACACCTTCTGTGGGCGGTTCTTTAAATAACCCACGGTTCCATATCGCTATGGAACCGTTGGCAAAGATAAGGAACCGCGAGCAGAAGCAGTCAAAAACGGGTTTTCTAAAACTTACCAATTGTTCCAACACCTTTTGTAATCTTTGTTTTAAGCCTTTAATCACTCCCAAAATATCTTGTGCTTTCTCTACTTAACCTTAAGCATTTTTGCATCTCTTTCTCACCGAAGTAAAATGTCTTATTTACCAAATGAAAGCCTTGGTTTTCCTCCAAAGACCACACATTTCAAATTTCGTTTCATTCTAAGGAAATTGATTTTGGAAACTCTCCTTTTCAACCACTCTCCTTTTGTGTTCTTCTTCCATCACACGATAAGGTCATGCATCATGGAACATATTGTCATTATTGTCAATATCAACATCTTGTAATGTCTCATATCTGTGATGACTTGAATTACAAGATTATCACCAAGCCTTTTTCCACCAAATTCCGCTACCACTTTGTCTTCTAATTAAGCATGTGTGTTACTTATTAATAAGACATCTAATTTAAGCAAATCTTAGAGTTCTATTGTAACTAGGATTATAATTATGCTTAAGTTATAGGCTTGTGTTTCATACATAGTTGTATGATCTTTATGTTCTTGTGTTTCTTTCATGATTTTTAACATGATTTATCTATGTGTCTTGGATCTTGTTGTTATTGTGTTTCTTTCTTTTCTCTTATTTTGAGTCCTTTTCTTAAACTAATAAGAATTAGGATTCTTCTTGGAGATTTACATTACATGTAACTTGATTTGTGATATCTAGATAGATGACTTGCTTGTATGTTACATGCTTATATATCTTCTTGCTTATCCATATGCTATATGCTTAATTGCTTAGTTAATGAATGCATGCTTATTATAAAGGTTTTGTCTTTGTCAAGCAATTCCGATATAATATCTCTTAGATATGTCTAACTCTTGCATGTCCTTAAATGCTAAGTGCTAACATGTTTTACTTATCCTCTCTTTTTTAAGTAATCATGTTTCGTGCGTGTCATATGATTTAATTGTGCACCTTCTCTACATTGATTTATTGTAGACTTTATTTGACTTGCCTTTTCTAGATAAGTCTCTAGAGTAATTTTAGCCTTGCACACTAATCTCTAAGGTTTTGTTTTGATGCTTGCTTAATTGCTACTACATGCTTATGATTACATGCTTATGCTTACATGTTTATGATTACATATTTAGGCTTACATGCGTATGCTTTCATGCTTAAACCTACTTGCGTTTAGGTCTAGGAGTGATGGAACTTCTTTCTTGATTTTGCATGCTTAGTTAAGTTAGGTTTTACTTTGTTGAATGTTAGGTAAACCGCCATCTCCTTTGTGTTGCATATAGGCATTTACTAGGATCCTCTCTTAATGTCAATCCCTCTTCTATGATTACATTAGGTATTGCATGAATTATCCTATGTGTTTACTTCATTATGTGTTAGAATTTGTACTAACTCTTTCATGTCTTCTTGAGCTTATTTTGAGTTTCTTATCTCATTCTCTTTCGAGATTTCACTATCACCTTCTAAGGTATAGTATTCATGAATCATTTTGTAAAGTTATCCTTAACTTCTTTGCTTGAGTTTCTCTTGGTTTATTTTAATCATGCCTCTCTAAGTCGATTCTCTCTCTTCTATCTTTCTAAACTAATTTGAGTCGAGCCTCACCCTTTCCTCATCATGTAATTGTTCTTTGAACATTCACAATGATTGAGAAGAGCAACAAAACTTTGAACATGTAGTTTATCGTATGCTAAGCACCATCCATGTTGGTCTTTCTATTCTTTGGCTTATTTGATCTCTTTATTTATATCAGTGAGTCATCTTTTTGGTGTCGACATTTATAAGCATCCTTGCCTATAATGTATTTTATTTAGTATTTTTCTTAAAGCGTCGATTTATCCTCTTTTGATTCCTGACTTAAAGCCTTTAGGAGCTTTCTAAAGGAATTATCTTTTTAGGGTAAAAAATGTCTCTAGGTTGAGATTTTTTTTGTCCTTCTTTGTTGAGAGTTGATTGCGGTTAAAATTTACAATTGGTATGGGTGATTCTATCAATTCTAAGTTTTTAACCCATTGAGATAATATCTTCAAATTGTTGGATGTTTCTTTTCTACCTCTATTCCAACAATTTTGAATTGATCTTCTCAAAATCCTCTCCTTGTTTTTTTGGATTGATAGCATCGCGTGCACACTTCTTTCTTCAATGCTTGTTATTGTCTGTGAGAACGACTTGTTTATCATCCTCATTTTTCTTTTCATCATAGTCCTTCTTTCTCTCTTTTCGACTATGTGGAATTGTTTTTATTGTCCATGTCATACTCTCTTTAGTTTGGTATTTTTTCCATAATATTAAAGTGGATTATGTCTCTCGACAATATTTTCTCTTTTTATAAATTGGACATTTCTTTTCTCTCTATAGTCCTTTTTATATTTTTTTTGGTGTCACCAAAATAAGTTGGGTTCTCTTTTCTATCTAATAGCCCTCTTATTTTTCTTAACTTGTCATATTTTCGACACTTCTAAAAAGTTAAGATTGTTTTAGCTTTCTCTTGAGTCCCTCTCTTTGTACTCAACTTGTTTAAAGCTAATTCCGCTTGGGTAACATTGCTATATATATTCTCTTGTTCACTAACTTTGTTTTGTAGGACATCTAACCCTTCTTTGTAGCTTGTCACTTTTCTTGCTTTGTTGGTGCCTCAAGGAAGGGGGAGCTCATATCAAGGGGGAGCTCATATCAAGGGGGAGAATTTTCAAGAGTTCAACTCATTACATTTGCGATCGTTCACTCACTTTAATTGCATTCATTGAACATCTTGCAAGTTATGAATTATGGGATCTCGAAGACATGGAGGTGGTTAACCTATGGTGATTGAAGATATCACTGGGATGATGCAAGCTCAATATCTTTGGATGATGGGATTACGGTTCGGATTCTCGCTTCTCAACCGAATATCTTTTGGATGCAAGCTATCTCAAAGTTGATCACTCTCTTCTACAAACGACGACTACCTATGGATGCATGATCTTCCTCAAATGACGTGGATTCTACTCTTCCTCAAAGGACGGCTACCTTTTTGATTCGACAAAAGGGGGAGAAGGAAGTGTAAACGAGTAAGTTACACATTTTACTATGCGTTAGGGTTTACTTGTTTGTCATCATAAAAAAGGGGGAGATTGTTAGTGCAAACATTACGATGTTTAATCGAGATGATTCCTTTATGTTTTGGTGATGACAAACGTATAACTCGCAATACATTATGTAAAATGTGTAAGGTACTCGTAATTACTCAATCATACTTATGTATACTTCTCTCGACACCTTGAAGATTGCATTCGTCATGAAGGACAAGAAGGACGCCGTTCTCTTACAGGACACGCGGTTCCTTAAAGATATCGAACCGCGGGCAGTCAAGCCGGTTTTGTCTTATGAGAAGACTTTTGGAAGCTTCTAGAAGATGGAGGGAAACTAACAAATTAAAAATTCAAAATTTGAATTTGCTTCTAGAAGATGGAGGGAAGAAGAATAAATTCAAAATTCAAATTTTGAATTTGGGCTCCAAGATGATAAGGTGCATCCTTTTATCCAATGGGTAGTCCATTCTTTTATCCATTGGGTAAAAAGGAGCTCTCCAAGGCAAGAGTTGACTATAAATAGAAGTCAATCTTCTTTCATTTTTCTTGTGAAATTTACACACAATTCACCTCAAAAATCCCATTCCTCATTTGCATCCTCCTCCTCAAATGCAATGAGAAAATACTTCCATCCTTGTGAAGTGTTAGTCATAACATGATGAAGATCTCTCATTATAGATCAAGTCATGATTATTGTCTTCCTACTATGTATATATAGAATATCCAAGTTGTGGGTACACTTGGATGTGTTGTAAGGGTAGTATATCCAAGTGATGGGTATCCTTGGACTAGGTGTTAGGAACCAAGTTATGTATATGATTGGATATAGTGTTAGAGTCTTAGATCTAAGTGGTGTGTACTTAGATCTAAATGGTTTATGTGTTTAGGCCATAAAACACAAGGTTTGTTATGTTGGGACATAAAACATAACTAGTGTGAAGATTGGTGTAGATGGGTGTAGATTGGTCCTACCTAAGATTAGGACTCGACATCTAGCCTTGTGTCAGAAAATGGTGAAGTGGGCGACGTTGTGTAGATTGGTCCTACCTAAGATTAGGAATCGACATCTAGCTTAGTGTCAAAAATGTGTAAGCGACGTGTATGGTTTTCTCCGCCTTGAAAGGAGTTTTGTTGACTAGTGAAGTAACTCTCGAGTAAGGTGTACTCGAGGAGTGGAGTAAGCCGAAGAGGAGCTTCGTGACCGAACCACTATAAATCATTGTGGCGGTACTTTCATTTACATTTATGTCTTTACCTTTTTAGATGTATCTATAGTTGCATACTTGTTGTTGTGTGTTGTGTGCATCTCATAATCTAAACATCTAAGTTGCGGAAAAGATAAGGCTTAGTACGTGTGTGCTTCATGTTTAGATTATGGTCAGTGTACATCACTTAGTCTAAACATCCTAGTTGTGGAAAAGCTTATGCTTAGTACGTGTGTGGTTAGTGTTTAGACTATTGCTTGATGTACTCTTGATTTGATGTGTTTGTGTGTTTACTTACTTGTAGTATTTATCTTTCCATCAAACACATCTCATATCTATCGAGAATTTGATACAAAGGATTGTTCAAGGTTTTCAACGTATCAATATTTGGCATCCACTGTAGGCGGTTCTTTATTGAACCTACAGTTCTTTATTGATAAGGAACCGCAGTGATATTTAAGGAACCGCGGCCAGTGGAATAAACGAAATGTTTTGAAAATGAACTAGAAACTATTCAACCCCCTTCTAGTTTCTATAGGAGTAACAGTAGGCATGCTGGGTACATAGATGTGAACATCATCATCCTGAGAGTCTGATGAAGAAGAATCTCCTTGAGTACTCGTCTTAGTTGTACCAATCTCCTCACCTGCATTGTTAGTTTGATAATCCTTTTGCACAGAATAGTAATACATGGAATTAGTTAGATAATCTAAATCAAACATCCAAGCATAACCTATTCCTGAAACATTGGGTTTATTTTCTAAGAAATTAATATTGGCATTTTTCAACCTTTTTAGACCCCAGATTATAAACCATATATGCTTTACTTTGCAATGAATATCCTACAAGATACCCCGGATCAGATTTACCATCAAACTTCCCCAAATGATCAAGAGTATTTAGTATAGACAAATGACACCCAAAAGGTCTTAAATGACTTGTGGTTGGATTAATACCAGTCAAAAGTTCATAAGGTGTCTTGTTCTGAGGCTTGGTCACTAAGACTCTATTTAACACATAACATGCAGTGATTGCTTCTGCCCAAAATGTATTTGGCAAAATAGAATCAACTAGCATAGTTCTAGCAGCCTCAATTAGTGTTCTATTCTTCCTTTCAGCTACTTAATTTTGTTGTGGAGTCCTAGGATTACTAAATTGTCTCTTGATGCCTTTAGACCTACAAAATCCATCAAATTGAGCATTCTTGAATTCTATTCCATTCTCTGTCCTAATGATTAAGATTTGTTTAGTGAACTATTTTTCAACTAAAGTAATAAAATCTTTAAGTAATTCAGCGGTTTCACTCTTAAGAGCTAAAAAGAAAACCCAACCGAATCTACTATAATCATCAGTTACAACTAGACAAAAGGTCTTATGACTAATGCTCCTAATAGAAACTGGACCAAACAAATCCATATGCAAAAGTTGCAAAGGCTTTGTCACAGAATTGACAGTCTTGGTCTTACAAGAGATTCCATGTTGTTTACCTTTCTGACAAGCAGTACATGTGAAATCATTTTGAAAAGATTTGTTAGGTAACCCTCTAACTAAATTCTTATTCACTAAACTGTTAAGATTCTTGAAATTCACATGACCTAACCTCCTATGCCTAAAATTAGACTCATTAGAAGCCTTAGCTAGAAAACATGTAATACCACCTGTTGGAGTAATAGTATGAAGATTAGAGGTGTACATGTTTTCTTGCCTGGGTACTTTAAGTAGTATTTGAGATTCTTTAGGCATCTAAAAGTCTTTGGAGAGCACCAAGCAGTCTGTATCTGTAAACAGCACCTTGTTCTTCTTATCACACATTTGTGACACATAAAAGAGATTGAATTCATTCAACTCTTTCACAAAGAACACATCTTCAAATTCTAACTTCCCTGTATTAATTTTTCCTTTGCCAATGATTCTACCTTTGCTGCCTCTAAAGGATACTGGTCCACCTCTGAATTCTTCAAATTCAGCAAGGAAATCTTTATCTCCTGTCATGTGTCTTGAGCATCCACTATCCACTATGCCTTTATCTTTTAATTCATCAATTAGATGCCCTTGCACATACACAAAACTTATCAGTTTTTAACAAGGACCCAAGCCACATTTGGCTCAGATCTTGTGGGACCTACATAATTAAGAGTTTGATAGGTAGTTTTTCCAGTAAGACTACATAAACTCTTATACTTCATGGTTCCGGTCACATAATCAAAGACATAAGTAGGTTCGTTGTCTTTGTACCTTTTTGGCCTAAGTACTGTTTTAGCAGTACTTGTCTGAACACACGGTTTTTCACTTTTAGGAACGCACTTTTGCACTCGTTTGTTATTAGGATTACTTCTATATGTTCTAGCTTTCTCAAATACATCCTTAGAAGTCTTGTGGGACTTTGATTTGACAGACTTTTGACCAGCGGTATTTACCTTTGGCCTAGCAGTACTTGCAGTTCTAGGCTTGCCGGTACCTGGCTTACCAGATTTCAAAGGTACTAGACCTTGTTTCATAAGTACTGCTCTTGGGATAAATTCTTTAGGTTTGAGAAGGTATTTGGCCTTTCCTACACCTATTTTCTCAGTATGATCAAACTTAGGTTTGTCATCTTTTAGTCCCAACTGTCTTTTTACCTGTGCATTTTTCCCATTATTGTTCCTTGTGGCCTTTTGTGCAGCCTTTTGTTTTACAAATTTATCTTCCTGCAAAGTAAAATCTTTGATAAAATGACTTAGACTACCACAAACATAACATCCTTTTCTTTTCAAAGAAAATCCAAAAGGTTGTTTTGACTTAAGTTTCTCAAAACCTATCCCACCCCTCTTGGTTTTATTATGTTCTACATTTTTATCCAATGTCTTGCTAGGAGTTTTTACCTTCTTGGGAGCAGAACTAGTTTCAAAGACATGTCCTTCAGGCACAAATGTGCTCATCAAAGGAGGATAAGCAATGTTTTTTGTCACAACAGATTTAGCTTGGGTCAAAGTACTAGAGTTTGAATCATTAACTGCCTTTGATTCATCTAACTCTATACCTGTATCATTACTAGGGGGCATGAAAATTCCTGATAATGGTGGAGGAACTGCCTTCATTCCTTCAGCATATCTATCATTTTCAGGTGTATTATCTGTTTCACTAGAACTATCAAAAATCCATTTTGATAAGACCTTGTCAGTTAAAATTATCCCAGGTTGGTCCTCAATATATCCTAGGCTTGGCTTATCATAATACCCCATATGTGAGTTAACCAGCTTACTAAATCCTTTAGAGGATTTTCACCAATGATTAATCACTTCTCTTTCATTATAAAGACTGGCTTTTAAAACTTCATTTTCTGCTGATACTTTCAATAGTTGCCTTTTGTTGGGAATAAATTATGGGCCAGTTCACTAGACGCTGATAAGAAGAGTTCAAGCGCTGATAAGAGAAAGTTGAACGCTGACAGCCAAGCGTTGACAAAGAAGAAGTCAACGCTGATAGCCTTGAAGACAAGCACTGATGGAAGTTATCTTATACGAATCTTTAGTTTATTTGTTTCTTTATTTGTATATGGTAAAGATAAGTTCAATATTGTATTTTCCATTATTATCTTTACCTAGAATAGTTGATTCGTAGCTTCTTGTACAAGACTTCTTAATCTATAAAAGAAGATCTTTAGGTTAATGTTTAATATAAGTTTTCACAAGTGTTCGACTGTTAAACCTCTTTCATTGTAATCAAGTTCGATTATTCTAATACAAGTGAAAGTTTGTTTAACATCTTTGTGTTCTAGGTTCAAGAGTTAATTCCGCATAACACTTAGTTACTTTATTCACAAGCAAAGGTTTCTCTACGTGTATTACTTGATCTAATATCGTCTACACAAAGCTTAATCGATCTAAGTTTGGGATCAACACCTTTCATAAGCTTTAATTTACACATCTTTTTCCCTCATATGAAGAGTTAAAATTCAGATTTTCTCTTCATAGTTTTGTTGACCCTTGTTGTACAAAACTATCTTTTCCTCTAGCTTAGCAACACCCTGTTTAAAAGCATTTAATTCTATAGTGCATGTGTTGACCTTTTTATACTGTTCATCTAGTTCTACTTTTAAGCTATTAAATTTAAGAACACAGTCTTTAGAACAAGGATGTACCTCAGTATCTTCATGTGAGAGAGCCATCAAACCAAGCTCTTCTTCTTCCTCATCTTCAGCCCAGTTCACCACCCCATCTACAGTTACTAATGCTTTGGCTCCTTTGGGACTCATGCTGTTTCCTTTTGGAAAGCTTTCAGTAATCCTTGGACTGGTTCTATAGCTGTGTTTGGACTTCTGACTGCTATTTTTAGCCTTATCTCTAGTGCACTCCCTTGCAAAATGTCCATTCCTTCCACAGTCATAGCATTCAACTTTAGACTTGTCATATCCTAATGGTTCATTATGATCAACAGTTGTCTTCCTTCCAGTCTTCTTAAAGAACCTATTAGATCTCACTGAAATCATAGCAGCTTGCCATTTGAGATCCATCTCTTCAACATCAGCATCATCCATTTGGAACAAGTCATTAAGAGTTAGTCTTGGCCTGTTGTTTTGTCTAGCAAAGAATGAGAAGGCATCATTGTCTCTAAACAATGGTGAAGATCTTTCTTGTGGATTTTGGGAGACTATAGGACTACCTTCAGTACTTTGTGAGTAAGTACCGCTTGTAAGTTCTCCAGCGGTATTTTGGAAGTAAGTACCACTGCTTGATCCACTGGCGGTATTTTGAAAGTAAGTACCGCCGTTACCTTCTGACACGAAAGCCATGTTAGACTTTGTTGTTGCTGCTGCGTTGGTCACCTCAATGCTTTTGACATCCATCTCATAAGCTCTAAGATTGTTGTAGAGATGATCAAAAGGAATTGTATCCAGATCATCCATTGTGATGAAATGCATAGCCATTGCTTTCCACTCTTGTGGAAAACTTCTTAGGAATTTCAGATTAGCTTCTTCATTAGGAATTACGTGTCCATAAACTGCCAATTGAATTAGCAACTTACTGAACCTTCCATAGCCACCATGGATTCCTTCTATACTAGAAATTGAGAAGTTATCAAATTCTTGTTTCAGAACAATCTTCTTTATCTTCTTAGATTTGTCATTACCTCCAAATCTAAGTTTGATGGCATCCCACATAGCCTTTGCATCTTTGTAATGATGAAAGCTAGGTAAGATGTCCTCTGAAAGTGCCATAGCTAAAGCAGTTCTGGCATTTCTTTCTCTGATCTCTGCTTGTACCTCCTCAGCAGTCACAACAGGTAAAGCATAACATGTACCATCAGGCAACCAATACAGCTTCTTAGGTGTATTCCCATTCCTAATAACTTGCCACATAGTATAATCTGTGTGATTCAAGTAATGTTCCATTTGCATAGCCCATGTCTCATAGTTATCACCCTTGAGAACTGGGAGTTTGACAACATAAAGAGTATGGGAAGGTGTTGTAGTTGAAGAAGTAACTACAACATCTAAGGCTTGAACACCTTGTGATGGTGCAGGATGCACAACTTGAGGCTGTCCCTGTCGTATTGGATCAGGTTCTGGAATATCTTCCAAGCGAGGGTCATCACCAGGTTGAGACATTGAGTTTTGGTGTGAGTGGAGTGTTTAGGGTTGTGTTATTCTTTTTCAGAGTTTCTTAACAAGCTCTGATACCACTTGTTGATCCCTTTGGTTGGATCTATATTATGTTAAGAACTAGTATAGTAGTTTGTTATCAAACTAAAACACTCTGAGAAATCTTACACAAACTAAATAAGTTATGCGGAATCTTACTTATAAAGCACAGAAGAACATAATTACTATTAACTATTCGATTCTCTTATTGATCGACTTGAATGAGGTACATGAATGACATCGTACCTATGTTCCTTTTATAGAGTAAGGAACCCTAGAATCCTTTAGAATATTCTATAAAGATAATTATATCACAAATGATATATTATCAATATTCTAACTATTAAGTATATCACATAAGATGTACTCTAATTATAACTATGACATATCTTATACAAAGATATATTCGTCCTAAATAATATAGCAGTACTTACTTTATAAGTAACAGTACTTACTATGTACCGCGTTATTACTAACGGTACTTGAAAGATACTAACAGTACTAAAATTACACTAACGGTACTTGACACTTGATAATAATTCCCAAAAACGTTGTTACAGGATGATTATAGGATGATAGTATGGGTAGAAAAATGGTTGGTTTGTGTAGAAAAAGTGTTTTGTCATTATTTTTAAAGTGGTGATTTTAGGCAGAAAGTTGAGGTTGGCTTTGGTACCTTAAACTTGGATTATTAACAAACTAATAAGATAGGGATGTAGAGATTTTCAATACCTTTGATTTGATATAAAGTAGAGCTTCTAACTCAAAACGAGTAGGAAGTTACGATAGTTTGATTATTTGTGTACCGGGAGATGAGTATCGGCACAATTTAAAGTTGTTGTCGATATTTAGATCGAATCCCGAGGACTATAAACTGATTTTTAAAAATATTCAAAGTCTGTTCTTGGACTATAAACCTAGGGTTGTGAGTCTACTTTCAAACCCGAGTGTCGGTTTAGTAAATGGTATTGTTTAGGAAGGTCAAAATGGTTTTACGAGTCAAAGGCGTAATTCTGTCCGGTTTTTGTAGTTCAAAGATGTGTCGTGCAGTGAGTCTTAGAAGTAAAAATTTTTGACGAGTCTTTTTGAGGACTTTCTATAGATATTAAGTGAGCTTCTCAGTTAGTACCATAAACGTTTTACATGTCTAAGTGAGGTAAAACAGCCCGTACATTTGGTATGTACCGATAGTTTTTATCGAAAGCATTGTCTAGTAAAAGTATACTTTTAGAAGTGTCTAGAAGTGTCACTTGCATGTTTTTTCTTGCGTGTCTTGACATGGTTTATGTACTAATTTAAATTCCAAGTGTTTTCTAAACATTTATTTTCATATCTTCTAAACTTTCGCGTCCCATTATTGTAGGTCTCGAATGACTTAAAGTTGCCTAATTTCCGTTTTTACTACTGAGCCCTCAAGTTTCGTGTTGATTCCACCTTATAGCTAAGGTGAGTTCATAGCCCCTTTTTACTTGCACATTTTTTCTAAACACAGGGTGAGATTATTAATCTTTGTGTATAGTGAAGTTCGTTTTCTCGATTCTTAACCAATTGAAAGTCCTAACAATATCGGGTTTATGATCGTTTTTGGTTGTTAAGGGTATTTGGATACTCTAAGTCCATTTCAAACAATGTCTAACTAAAATGGAAAATCAATTCTACTTATACGTAAAACAAAGTGCAAATACCAAGTTTTTATTCAAACAAAATGCTAAATGTAAATTCTACAAACTAGAAGGACTGGAAATGTAAATTTTATGAACTATAAATGCTAAAAATGTAAAGCTAAAAAGTATAAGGACTAAATTTGCAAAAACAGTTAACAAAAAGGACCAAGAATGAAAATGTAACTAACTTTTTAACTAACTTCAACTAATTACAAACTAACCTAACAAATTTTAAACTAATTCCAAAACTGAGGGACTGGATTAACAATTTCCCCAAAAATTAGGAAAGTTTTGCAAGATTTGTAACAGTTTAAACCTCTAGGGACTAATGTGCAATTTCCACAAAACAAAAATCCAAAACGGGCTAGCAACGTTCAATAAGCTCGTTTGAGCTTAATACTCAACCAAATTCGTTCAAACAAGTTGCAAACTACTTTAAATCGAAAATAAGCTAGACCTATCCAAGGAAATTGGCTGAAAATTACTAAAACTCTGATAAGCTAAATTCAATAAGCACACAATAAGCTATAAGCTAAACTAGACTTGCACAACTAGATTTTAGTGAAGATTCTTGTTAATAAGCTCAAAAGAAGGACGGGAAATTAAGTCTCATGAAAAATCATCAAGTAATAAGCTTAGAATTTGAAATAAGCTAAAAGTGAGCTTATGTTGACTTTCGTTGACCAGAAAATTCAAAAAGCTCAAATTCTCAGAATTTAACCAAGAACACTATTACAATGATTATGTAAAAGAAAATCAACTAGTTGATGAAGTGGAAATCGAGATCTAAGAAAACAGGTCACCTAAAGTTCACAGAAAATGGAATAAGCTATGATTGGACTAAAAGCTTATTACTAGCTGATAATTGCAAACTGTAGAAATTCCAAGCTATGTCTAAAACTTCAGATGTTGTATGATCTTTAGAAAAAGATTTCACTGAATTTTATCAAGGAATGAAGCAGATACAAGGATTTGAATTTGAACACTTTTCTGAAATGATGTTTAAAACACAATGTCCAAATGGCAAAGTGAACTTTTTGCTTCAAAAGAGTACTAGACTGAAAACTTGTACTAGTTTTGGCCTAAGACTTATCTAACAAGGCTAGATTAAGCTAGAGAACTAATGATTAACACTTTTTGATCACTAATTATTACTAAGTCTTTAGCTAAAATCAATTGCCAAACACTCTTGCTGATATTTTTTGAAACTTTTATGAAGGTTTTATAAGCTAATGTTTAAACTGAGCTAAGAGTGATAATACACTAAGTTTGTTAACCAAAATGGAGTGTATGAGAACTAGTTTCAAGCAATCACAACAACTAGAACACAAAATGGCTAGAAAGGCTAAAGTGACTGATTACTTGTGAAAACAGAACAATTATGAAAGCTATAAGCAAAATTAAGCTACAATTAGGCTATAACAACTCTGGAATCAAATCAATAACAGGCTAAACAACTTCTATCATGCAATCACAGAAAATTATACTAGGTATGAAGCAGGCAATTAACATTTGAGTGGAACTAAAAACAAGAGGCGTTTGCACCTTTTTGAAGCCTCCTTTGGGGAGTAGAGGAGTGCTGAACTCTCTAATCTAGTGCTAACCACCACCTTAGCACTAGAGCTCACTATCAACAACTAATCAACTGCTACAAATCTTCAACATCATCAAAACTGGCTAGAATTCTTCAAAAACTGCTAAACTGGAACTGGATGATCAAAGCAGGTACAATCTTCACACAAAGCTTATTATGATCAAGGAATGATCATAACAAACCAATATCAGCAACAGAAAGTATGAATGAAGCAGGTATGAACAGTATGAGAATTGGAGGGAAAAGTGAAATTTGAATTTTATTGAATGGAAAGTTGTTACAAAGCTGGTAATCAGTTACAAACTATTTAACAAACTCAAGAGTGTGTCAGACTCTTGAGTTGTTAAGCTTAAACTAGAAAGAGTGGAAGAAAAATCAAAAGTGTGTGTGTTTTCACACTTTTCTGCAACAACTGAAATGAAGGCTATGCTAGGGTATTTATAGGCTGCAGGAGTGAAGTAGTAGGAGTTTGTGACGTGGTAGATCCAATTAGAAGCTTCCACGTGTACAATCCAGCTCAATTGATTTTGCTGATGAAGAACAGATTTGGGGATTTTCTCTTGAGTTGATTTCAGCTTAATTGGTGGTGATCAATGGATTTGTCTCTCAAAAACAAGCAAGTTTCATGTTTATAACATCCCTTGAAATTGCTTCTAGCTCATACTCGATTATGGGTTTGTTGTGTTGAAGAAGATGACACGTGGCATATTTTTATTGGGTATGGAGGTAACACACGGATTGTTATCCACAACTTGATTTTCTATTGATTGAAAATGGATAGTGCGTTTTTACTATTGAGATTTGGCAATTAATTGCTGGCGGCTTAGTGGATAATAAATGCAATGAGTTGGCAATCCGTGTATATATTTCCTTGGCTTCTCATTGGTTGGAAGCTTATCACATGGATCAAGCTTAGTTTAACTTTCCAAAAATGGCAGAATCAGTCCTTGTACTTGGTAGAATGTATTTTTTAGCTAGTAACTTCATTTCTTTGGCATAATTAGTCCTTCAAACTTCATTCTTGAACAAATTTGATCCTTTGACTGAATTGACTTGAAAGTTGACCTTGTTTGACTTTGATATTGACTTTAACATATTTGCACTTTTGGTCCTTCATCTTTGGCAGATTATCAAGATAGGTCCTTGCACTTCAAAGTCTTGTCACTTTTGATCCTTCTTTGTCTTTTTCATCAAATTAAGCTTGATTTTCCTTTGTTTGCTTGAAAATGCATCCTTTTACCTACACAAGTGCACACAAACACAAACATACCACATAATTCTGTTTTGACAAGATAAATTGGTATTTTGCTTCATGTTTTAGGGTTTTATTTGATATAATTGATATGAGATTTCACTCATATCAAATCCCCTACACTTGACCATTGTCATGACCTCATGCAATGCAATACTTTTAAACACCAAGTTACACTTTTCTCATAATTAACCCACCTTGGCCATTATGGAATGTTTCTACACTATGCTATGCTATATGATGCATGATTTAGAATATGTACAATGCAATGCAAAGGAAAACAATTCTATTTACATATTTTGTATTTTCTTGAAATGGTTTGATGGAAATAACTCATAAAGACTCAATGACTTGGATTATGGCTTTTGTACCATGAATTTCTATCACCCTCAAGTTTCACTTTCCCCAAACCAAGCTTAAAAATGGGATCATTGCATTCACAAGTAAAACGTGCATCAACTAGTTCATAACAATTAATTGTGGAACCAATTATTATTTGAGCAAATTGATTTTGGGCAAATTTGTCATTTATTCAAATGTGAAATATAAGAAATAGTATCCAAAAATAAGGAAGAATGGTTTTAACCCTAAGTAGTCATCTCATCCATTACTTGAAAAACCGCTCATGGTTAATATAAGTTCGTTTCAAGAATAATAAGTCATTCGTTTTATGTGTAAAATCCTCATATCATGCTTTCATAAGTAGCTACACACTCGCTAAGGAAAGAAAAATAAACTCACGCAATAATTTACATCCGCCGCCTTTGGAGACCTTGGATCTTCAACCCCGCAACCCGTCAAGGTAATATTGGATTGGATCAATCTATCGAATCCCCGCAAACCTTGTGAGAGTAATATTGGAATTCAATAGTCACTATAAT
This sequence comes from Glebionis coronaria, assembly GCA_025667525.1. NCBI lineage: Eukaryota > Viridiplantae > Streptophyta > Magnoliopsida > Asterales > Asteraceae > Glebionis > Glebionis coronaria. The sequence goes on along the minus strand of CM046875.1, from coordinate 631,074,024 downwards.
TAACACCACACTGCCCCTCTTGGGAGTCTTGAATAATTATTATTTTTTAATTTTTTTTCTAGCCACTCATATTTTTTTTTCATAAGCCGCTCTTATTTTTCTTTATTCCTCAAAAAGAAAGTAGAAAAGAATAAAAGGAAAAACACCCGCTAAATATTGAGCATGACATAAGTCTAGTACACATAAACCGTCCTAACTTAGAATCTTAAGACGTACTTATATCACCACGAATGATTAGTCAAAAATGCATAAGAGACTACAAACCGATTAAAACCGTTCTTGATTATTTATTAACAATTATATACATGCGAAGAAAATAGAGGTAGAGAAGAGAAGGGTTTAGCCACAATTAATTATCATGAAGTTCATCTAGCCCCTTTACACTTGCTTCAACTCTATCATCTCCCATTCTCCATAAATTTAAAATCTCAAATAATGAGACTAGTGGATGCTTAGCCTAATAGACCAAGGAAGGACTACATGGTTAAGGATACTAGCTAGAGAATGCTTAGATAAGAAAACTCGGGTTGAGTCAAAAAAATTCATGGCGGGCCTAATATGTCAAAGAGATCTAAATTTGTTAAACCATATCCTTTATTATATTTTTTCCTTTTTACATATTTTTTATGCAAAATAAAAGAAGAAATATATACAATGCAAATGTGTTATGCAAAAGAAAAATGATTTATGCAAAAATTATGAATGCATATTTTTGGTGGCCAAAGTAGATCAAAAATTTGAAAAGCGTTGAAAATCATTTACAAGTTATCATGAAGACAATGAAAATGGTCTAGGTAAGGTCACTTCGATAGAAGACCCCCTACACTTGAGATAAACATTGTCCTCAATGTTTAAGAGCATGAGAGTCTAAACTTCCCTACACTTATGACAATGACTAGACTTTGTTTGACTCTTGTTAAGGAAAGATCAACTATTGGTGAATTCATGTTTTAAGCACAAGGTGTCTATGAAATATCACAATAGTAACGAAGTGAAGCGGATACAAGGGCCTCCTCCATAAGCTCCAAAGCATGAAATGAGAGAGCAACCCTACAAACAATCATGAAGACAAAAGAAGGTCTCCCCTACACTTATCCAATTCTATACCCTTATTGTTATCCTACAACACTCTAAACCTAGTTATACGATGCTCGAGTTATGGAGTCTCTAGCTCGACTCATCCCTCTTGAATTAATTCATGGGGAAAATGGGGACCTCTTGGACCATTTCAACGGAAATGTCCTCCCCAAAGTAATGCTTAACACGGTGGCCATTCACTTTAAAATTTGGGCCATTTGGTTGAGACAACTCAATAGTCCCATATGGGAATACTTGAGCTATAGTGAATGGACCGGACCACCTTGACTTCAGCTTGCCCGCAAAGAGTTTCAACCTTGAGTTAAAGAGGAGAACCGGCTCTCCAACTTTGAACTCACGATTCTTGATCTTAGCATCATGCAATTGCTTAGTCTTTTCCTTGTAAAGCAACGAGTTTTCATAGGCATTGGCTCTTAATTCATCCATCTCATTAAGTTGGTCCTTCCTATGTGAACCGACTTGGTTTAGATCAAAGTTTGACCATTTAAGAGCCCATGAAGCCTTATGTTCTAACTCGAATGGGAGGTGGCAAGCTTTTCCATAGACAAGCCTATATGGAGTACAACCAATAGGTGTCTTAAAATCCGTTCTAAAATCCCACAAAGCATCATCGAGCTTATCCGACCAAGAAGCTCTATGCTCTCCCACCGTACGTTCCAAGATTCTCTTTAAACCACGATTGGTGACCTCGGTTTGGCCATTGGTTTGAGGGTGATACGCGGTAGAAAGTCGATGGTTGACACCATATTTCTTCATGACTCTCATGAATTGGTCATTGCAAAAATGCGTACCACGATCACTTATGATAGCCCGAGGTACTCCAAATCTAGCAAACAGTTGTTTCAAGAATTTCACTACAACTCGAGCATCATTAGTAGGCAAGGCTTTAGCCTCTACCCACTTTGAAACATAATCCACCGCTACGAGTATGTACTTATTTCCCTTTGAGGATGGAAAAGGGCCCATAAAATCTATTCCCCATACATCAAAAATCTCACACTCTTGGATAAAATTTTGTGGCATCTCATCACGTTGAGTAATTTTGCCTTGTCTTTGACATACATCACAAAATTTTACCATTTCTTGGGCATCTTTGTAAATGGAAGGCCAATAATAACCCGAATCAAAGACTTTCTTGGCCGTGTAGTTGGGCCCAAAATGGCCACCCGTGGGTCCCTTATGACAAGCTTCTAAAATCTTAAATGCTTCGGGCCCATCTACGCACCGTCTTATGATTTGGTCCGCACATTTCCTAAAGAGGTAAGGATCATCCCAAAAGTAGAATCGAACTTCCTTAAGAAATCTCTTCTTTTGTTGGGAAGTAAGACCCTCAATAAGCACATCCCCCACAAGATAGTTTGCAATATCCGCAAACCAAGGGGTGGCATCCTCTTGAGAAGAGATAGCCATGAGCTCCTCTAAGGGAAAGGATTCATTGATTTCCTTATGAGGCAAATCTCCTTGAAAAGGATGCTCAAGTCTACTCAAGTGGTCCGCCGCTAAATTCTCGGCCCCTTTCTTATCTCGAATCTCTATCTTAAACTCTTGTAGCAAAAGAACCCATCTCAAAAGCCTAGGCTTAGCATCTTGCTTTGTCATGAGATATTTGAGGGCGGAGTGATCCGTATACACTATGGTCGTCGAAAGCACAAGATAGGGTCTAAATTTCTCAAAAGCATAGACTATAGCAAGCAACTCTTTTTCCGTGGTAGTATAATGAAGTTGAGCACCCGTCATTGTCTTACTCGCATAGTGTATAGGTTGGAAATTCTTATTCACTCGTTGGCCCAAAACAGCCCCTATAGAATAATCACTTGCATCACACATAAGCTCAAAAGGCAAATCCCAATTTCGAGAAACCAAAACGGGAGCCTTAGTCAATTTTTCCTTAAGGGTCTCAAAAGAGTCCAAACACTCTTGTGTAAAGATGAAAGGAGCCTCTTTTTCCAAGAGGTGGGTCATGGGTCTTGCTATCTTATAAAAGTCTTGTATAAATCTCCTATAAAAACCCGCATGTCCCAAAAAACTCCTAACTCCTTTCACGGTGGTAGGTGGTGGAAGTTTAGCAATCACATCTATTTTGGCACGATCCACTTCTAAGCATTTATTGGAAATCTTATGGCCTAAAACAATTCCCTCTTTGACCATGAAATGGCACTTCTCCCAATTTAGAACAAGTCGTGTGTCTTCACACCTTTGTAGCATACGTTCTAAATGGGAGAGACAAGAAGTGAATGAATCTCCAAAAACCGAGAAGTCATCCATGAATACTTCCATTGTGTGCTCAATCATATCATGAAAGATGGCCATCATACACCTTTGAAAGGTCCCCGATGCATTACACAAGCCAAAAGGCATTCTCTTGTAAGCAAATGTACCGTAGGGACAAGTGAATGTGGTCTTTTATTAATCCTTGGGATCAATGGGTATTTGAAAATAACCCGAAAAGCCATCAAGGAAACAATAGTACTCATTTCCCGCCAAACGTTCTAGCATTTGGTCCATGAAGGGTAATGGGAAATGATCTTTCCTAGTAGCATCATTGAGCTTCCTATAATCAATACAAACTCTCCAACCCGTGACAAGTCTAGTAGGAATAAGATCATTATTCTCATTAGGCACAACGGTTATCCCACCCTTCTTAGGAACACAATGAACCGGGCTAACCCATGGAGAATCGGAAATGGGGTAAATCATGCCCGCATCAAGGAGTTTGATAACTTCCTTTTTGATGACCTCATGGATTTTTGGGTTAACCCTTCTTTGGTTTTGAATGGCGGGTTTGTAATCATCTTCCATAAGGATCTTATGAGTACAAAAAGTAGGATCAATCCCCCTAATATCGGATATCTTCCATGCTATGGCTTTCTTATGTTGCTTAAGGACTTCCACAAGTTGTTCCTTCTCATCCTCTTTCAAGTCTTTAGCAATGATGATGGGTAATTGGTCTTTGCCCTCTAGAAAAGCATACTCTAGATGGGATGGAAGGTCCTTAAGTTCAAGAGGAGGTGGACTCTCTATGGAAGGTTTCACTATGGAAGGATCATCATTAACCACTTCTTGTGGAATGGGTGAAGGAATTGGGTCCTCATTGAGCAACTTTTAGATAGTGAGAATGTCTTCTTCCCAATTAATGGGATAATCATCATTTCCAAGAAAGTTGGACTCAAATTCCTCTAAGAGGAAATCACTCTCTCCAAAAGGTGTTAAGGAAGGAGCAATTGAGGCCACGGTTTCAACATGAGGCATCTCTTCACTAGAACTCTTACAAGCTTCATGAAAGTGCTCATCACACACTTCATCTAGTACATCCACTATGTTAATTGTCTCACAAGGTGTAGGCTCCTTACTTTCTTTCTTATCACACACTTTTCCTAACTTAAACACAACTTTCTCGTTCTCAACTCTCATAATTGATTCTCCCTTCGCCATATCTATCAAGGTACGACCCCTTCTCAAAAACGGTCTACCCACAATCAAAGGAACTCTCGGATCTATATCATAATCCATGACTACAAAGTCGGCCAGAAAGGTAAACTTATCCACACCTACAAACACATCCTCAGAGATACCTACGGGGTAAGCTATGGTTCGGTTTGCTAACTCAAGTGTCATCCTAGTGGGAGTGAGCTCGGGAAGAGAGAGTTTTTTCCACACTGATAAGGGCATGAGATTGATGCTTGCCCCCAAATCCGCCAAAGCCATACATTTATCCATACCGGGGAAATGACAAGGTATCAAGAAGCGCCCCGGATCTCCAAGTTTAGTAGGTAAAGTCGTGAGCAACACGGCGGAGCAATTCTCATTAAGTGATGTGTTAGGAAAATCCACCAATTTTTCTTTGTTGGAGAGGAGATCTTTGAACATCTTTGAAAACTTGGGCATATAAGCAAGAGCTTCCACAAAGGAGATGTTAATGTTAAGTTGCTTGAACATCCTCAAAAAGTTGGAAACTTGTATGTCATCTTTGCTCTTCAATTTATCCTTTCTCAATCTTGAAGGGTAAGGGAGGTTTGGTTTAGGTGTAGGTTGAGTAGGTGGTGGAGTAGGTGATTTGTCCTTGGGAGTTTCTTCATTGGGAGGTGTGAGTGGTGAAGGAGAAGTAGGTGTAAAAGTAGGTGGAGGAGGTGGTGTATTATTTGTGGAAGGTGGTGATGATGAAGTAGAAGGTACATCACAACACAAGGTGGAACCATAGTAGGAGTAACCATAGGAGGTGTAGGAGGTGTAGGAGGTGAAGGTTATTGAGTTGTCATTCCACTCCTTGTGGTGATAGCATTCACATTAGCCCTTAGATTTGTTTGTGTGTTTGATGGTAAAGCTCCTTGTGGTCTTTGAGTATGCATGATTTGGTTTTAAAGAAAAGAAAATTTTTTGTTGTTCTCATCTTGATTCTCTTTCATTTGTATCTCATAAGAAGTAAGCTTTTGAAGGATCAAATCCATGGGGTTAGGTTGTACATTCCCTTGATAAAAGCCTTGTGATTGATAAGTTGGAGGTGGTGCATTGAATCCTTGAGGTGGTGGATAAAAGTTGTTCCCTTGGTGGTGAAAGTTATTAGGTACCTTGTAATTGTTCCCTTGGTATGGTGGCCTTTGCCCTTGATTCCTTTGTAGCAATTGAGGTGGATTGGATTGATTAATGGCGGGTGGGTGGGGTGGAAAACCGGGTGGAGCAAGGTAGTTTTGAGATTTGTAAGAAAGGTTATTTGGGTTGATATTAGGTTTGAAGTGTTCACGATGTTCCTCTTGATAGGCATAACACTCCCCTTGATACCCTTGCACCTTATCACATTGTTGATACGAATGAGGACCTCCACAAATCTCACACAAAAGAGTAATGGCATTCACATCATTGGTGGAATGATTGCCCATAGAAAGCTTCATCAAGTCATTCATCATGGTTTCTTGCATCTTTTAAGTGGTTTGGATGAGGGTTTGATTTTCATTTTATGCTTGAGTTAATGCTTGAATACATGAAATGAGTTGAGTCTCATTGGATTTAGAACATCCTTCTTGAATAACATTGACCCTCTCCTCAAATTGTGTGTTGGTTTGCACCATGGCTTTTGTCTCAATAATGTCCAAAGCCTCTTGAATGGATTTAAGAAGAATATTCCCTCCCGCGGAAGCATTGAGTGAGTCTTGATGATGAGGTTTAAGTCCATTGTAGAAGGTGTTAATTTGGTGAACTTCATCCAATCCATGGTTAGGGCATCTCCTCAATAACTCTCTATACTCTTCCCAAGCATCACTAAAGGTTTGACTAGGTTTTTGTTGAAAGCCTATTACCAAATTCCTCAAGGCCGTGGTCTTAGATGGAGGAAAGAACTTGTTCAAAAACTTTGTAGTGAAACCATCCCAAGTGATAATGCTATCGGGTGGTTGGGTGTCTAACCAATGCTTAACATTCCCCTCTAATGAAAATTGTATCAAGATAAGCTTAATGGCATCATGGGGAACTCCATTGTACTTAATGGTGTTACAAAGAGCAAGGAACTTCTTCAAGTGATCATGTGGACTCTCATTCTTGTTCCCAAAAAATGGTGCATTTGAAACCAAGTTAATCATGGATGTTTTTAGTTCAAAGGTGTTAGCGGGAATGTCGGGAATCTTGATGGCATCGGCATATCCTTGCACATTGATTGCAAGTGCTCCATCAAAGAACAGTTATCCGTGGCGGCCATTACTTCTTGAACAAGGTCGAAAGCACGATGCTCGTGATCGGCTTGATGAACGGTTTGTTGAACGGTATGGGTTTTACTTTTTCTCTTTTTCTTCCTTTTCGGAGGAAGAGGTTGTACACCAATAGGTATGAGTGCACGCCCGCGTGTGAGCATACAACTAAAACCAAGGAGTGAGAGAGGAGCTCTCGTTCGACTTTAGAAAGGAAGGGATTATCCTTTCAGAGGTTCAATATGAAATATCCACAAGAAAGTATAATATATGTATGTAATACTTGGGTGGCAAGACCCTCAAGAAGCTTTCCTGCTAGGAATACGCACTAGTGAACGGGGGGGTTAGGTGGCGCGAAGCACTTAAGTACCTATTGACCCTTAGACGGCCTTTTATAGCACGTCGCCTATCTATTCACTTGAATAGCTTGTATTCTTTGAATTCTTGCTTTTGAGAGTATTTATCTATTCTTGCCTTTAATTTACTTTGATCGATACACGAACTTAGGACCGGAACACCCCAAGAACGGTGTATTGCAAAAGCAATACTTATGGAAGTAGGTGTGTTGATTGTTCGTATACGTATACTTAATTACATATAATAATATATAGAGAAATTTTTTTTGTATTTATGGGTTTTTAAAGAGAAAATATAATATGTACGTAAAAACCGAGGAAATCCAATAATATATATTTTTGGTTGCAAACTTTTAGGAAAAAGATTGCTTTTGAGATTTTTTTTTATTTTTTTAGATCAATTCTTTAGGAAAAGGATTGATTTTTGTGATTTTTTAGTTTTTATATTTTTAAATTTTTGATTTTTTATGTTTTTGATTTATGATACGTAAAAACAACGTTCACCAAGTGAACGGATCCCAAAATCCAATGAAAACCGTCAATCGATAGTCTCTCGTAAAGTCAAAGAACCGGCAACGGCGCCATTTAATCTTTGTGTATAGTGAATTTCGTTTTCTCGATTCTTAACCAATTGAAAGTCCTAACAATATCGGGTTTATGATCGTTTTTGGTTGTTAAGGGTATTTGGATACTCTATGTCTATTTCAAAGAATGTCTAACTAAAATGGAAAATCAATTCTACTTATACGTAAAACAAAGTGCAAATACCATGTTTTTATTCAAACAAAATGCTAAATGTAAATTCTACAAACTAGAAGGACTGGAAATGTAAATTTTATGAACTATAAATGCTAAAAATGTAAAGCTAAAAAGTATAAGGACTAAATTTGCAAAAACAGTTAACAAAAAGGACCAAGAATGAAAATGTAACTAACTTTTTAACTAACTTCAACTAATTACAAACTAACTTAACAAATTTTAAACTAATTCCAAAACTGAGGGACTGGATTAACAATTTCCCCAAAAATTAGGAAAGTTTAGCAAGATTTGTAATAGTTTAAACCTCTAGGGACTAATGTGAAATTTCCACAAAACAATAATCCAAAACGGGCTAGCAATGTTCAATAAGCTCGTTTGAGCTTAATACTTAACCAAATTCGTTCAAACAAGTTGCAAACTACTTTAAGTCGAAAATAAGCTAGACATATCCAAGGAAATTGGCTGAAAATTACTAAAACTCTGGTAAGCTAAATTCAATAAGCACACAATAAGCTATAAGCTAAACTAGACTTTCACAACTAGATTTTAGTGAAGATTCTTGTTAATAAGCTCAAAAGAAGGACGGGAAATTAAGTCTCATGAAAAATCATCAAGTAATAAGCTCAGAATTTGAAATAAGCTAAAAGTGAGCTTATGTTGACTTTCGTTGACCAGAAAATTCAAAAAGCTCAAATTCTCAGAATTTAACCAAGAACACTATTACAATGATTATGTAAAAGAAAATCAACTAGTTGATGAAGTGGAAATCGAGATCTAAGAAAACAGGTCACCTAAAGTTCACAGAAAATGGAATAAGCTATGACTGGAATAAAAGCTTATTGCTAGCTGATAATTGCAAACTGTAGAAATTCCAAGCTAAGTCTAAAATTTCAGATGTTGTATGAGCTTTAGAAAAATATTTCACTGAATTTTATCAAGGAATGAAGCAGATACAAGGATTTGAATTTGAACACTTTTCTGAAATGATGTTTCAAAACACGATGTCCAAATGGCAAAGTGAACTTTTTGCTTCAAAAGAGTACTAGACTGAAAACTTGTACTAGTTTTGGCCTAAGACTTATCTAACAAGGCTAGATTAAGCTAGAGAACTAATGATTAACACTTTTTGATCACTAATTATTACTAAGTCTTTAGCTAAAATCAATTGCCAAACACTCTTGCTGATATTTTTTGAAACTTTTATGAAGGTTTTATAAGCGAATGTTTAAACTGAGCTAAGAGTGATAATACACTAAGTTTGTTAACCAAAATGGAGTGTATGAGAACTAGTTTCAAGCAATCACAACAACTAGAACACAAAATGGCTAGAAAGGCTAAAGTGACTGATTACTTGTGAAAACAGAACAATTATGAAAGCTATAAGCAAAATTAAGCTACAATTAGGCTATAACAACTCTGGAATCAAATCAATAACAGGCTAAACAACTTTTATCATACAATCACATAAAATTATACTAGGTATGAAGCAGGCAGTTAACATTTGAGTGGAACTAAAAACAAGAGGCATTTGCACCTTTTTGAAGCCTCCTTTGGGGAGTAGAGGAGTGCTGAACTTTCTAATCTAGTGCTAACCACCACCTTAGCACTAGAGCTCACTATCAACAACTAATCAACTGCTACAAATCTTCAACATCATCAAAACTGGCTAGAATTCTTCAAAAACTGCTAAACTGGAACTGGATGATCAAAGCAGGTACAATCTTCGCACAAAGCTTATTATGATCAAGGAATGATCATAACAAACCAATATCAGCAACAAAAAGTATGAATGAAGCAGGTATGAACAGTATGAGAATTGGAGGGAAAAGTGAAATTTGAATTTTATTGAATGGAAAGTTGTTACAAAGCTGGTAATCAGTTACAAACTAATTAACAAACTCAAGAGTGTGTCAGACTCTTTGAGTTGTTAAGCTAAAACTAGAAAGATCAAAAGTGTGTGTGTTTTCACACTTTTCTACAACAATTGAAATGAAGGCTATGCTAGGGTATTTATAGGCTGCAGGAGTGAAGTAGTAGGGGTTGGTGACGTGGTAGATCCAATTAGAAGCTTCCACGTGTACAATCTAGCTCAATTGATTTTGCTGATGAAGAACAGATTTGGGGATTTTCTCTTGAGTTGATTTCAGCTTAATTGGTGGCGATCAATGGATTTGTCTCTCAAAAACTAGCAAGTTTCATGTTTATAACATCCCTTGAAATTGCTTCTAGCTCATACTCGATTCTGGGTTTGTTGTGTTGAAGAAGATGACACGTGGCATATTTTTATTGGGTATGGAGGTAACATACGGATTGTTATCCACAGCTTGATTTTCTATTGGTTGAAAATGGATAGTGCGTTTTTACTGTTGAGATTTGGCAATTAATTGCTGGCGGCTTAGTGGATAATAAATGCAATGAGTTGGCAATCCGTGTATATCTTTCCTTGGCTTCTCATTGGTTGAAAGCTTATCACATAGATCAAGCTTAGTTTAACTTTCCAAAAATGGCAGAATCAGTCCTTGTACTTGGCAGAATGTATTTTTAGCTAGTAACTTCATTTCTTTGGCATAATTGGTCCTTCAAACTTCATTCTTGAACAAATTTGATCCTTTAACTGAATTGACTTGAAAGTTGACCTTGTTTGACTTTGATCTTGACTTTAACATATTTGCACTTTTAGTCCTTCATCTTTGTCAGATTGTCAAGATAGGTCCTTGCACTTCAAAGTCTTGTCACTTTTGATCCTTCTTTGTCTTTTTCATCAAATTAAGATTGATTTTCCTTTGTTTGCTTGAAAATGCATCCTTTTACCTACACAAGTGCACACAAACACAAACATACCATATAATTCTGTTTTGACAAGATAAATCGGTATTTTGCTTCATGTTTTAGGGTTTTATTTGATATAATTGATATGAGATATTGATATGAGATTTCACTCATATCAATTATCATGTTGGAACATAATCTTTTAAACTGTACGCTATCCAAAACTGTATGCTGCCAGATGAACTCAATGATATTATTGCTTTTAGTCTTTAGCCTTAAGTTTCCTCTCCTGATCATGAACCGTTAATTGTGTCGTATGCTTTGCGCTAAGCGCGAATGTTGTGGGTGGATCCATCGAGATTGATAATCCTCGTCATGATTACCTTGGCGCACTTACATTTTTTTATACTTGACTATTTGGACTGAATACTCCCTATAGGAATTTACATTGAGTTAAGCTTCGGTTCATGAACTAACCAGCAATAATATACATCGTGACTATGGACAATGTACATAGTTATCCCCCCATTACTTGTTTTACAATTTCTATTGTGTTCCATTACTTAGTTTACTAAACTTATGAATATCACTCAACTTTTTGTTGACGGGTTTACATGTTTTAATCTCCGGTAATAATGCTTAATATGCTTGGATGGGATTCCCGCAGGATGTTGGCAGCTTGGATGTTCTGTGTTGTGCTTAAGCTTTTGTTATAAATGACGTTGTCAAGTCTTTCGCTTATCTTTGTTATCTTAAAAACTTTAAACTATCATGTAATGGTACTTTGTTATGTTTTTAAACTTGTGGGACCGATGTTTCAAAACTCTGATATAACATGATGTAATAAGTATGTCTTTCATTGCGTGATTTTCGTGTCATTTATAACTCATTGTTACTTGTACCTTGACGTGTGACTCCCTCGTTGCCTAGTTGTTCCATGTCGGATTCTGGGGGTCTCACAGATTGATATCAGAGTGATGGTTATAGGGAACTGAGTCATTTTCAAAACTTGGTCTATAACTAAATTTCAAAATATTTCATGCTTTACTAGTGTCAAACACAGAAACTGCCAATGTTGTTCAATATATGCACGAGTAACTCTCTAATCCTTATTGTTTACCTTAATTATTCTTATGATATTTCATACCTTGATTCTATTTTGAAATATATTGAATTCATTACGATACTTATTACCTCATTCCAAACCCCTCGTGCTAATTATATATATATATATATAAATATATATATATATATATATATATATATATATATATATATATATATATATATATATATATATATATATATATATATATATATATATATATATATATATATATATATATATATATATATATATATATATATATATATATATATATATATATATATATATATATATATATATATATATATATTTCACTCCTTAGTGTTGCATTCCTTGTTGACAATCAGTTATGCATATCTAAAATATCTTCTTATGCTATTTTCTCCATTCTTCATGAATCTTGAAATAACATACTTATACAAGTTCTCACTAAATTGTATATTGTGTTGTTGACAGAAACATGCCGCCTACCAGAATTCGTAGAGCTGATGGACCCAGGAGATCTCGCCGGGCTACTATGGAGAGAAGTATTGCAAAAAGGGTAAAGAAAGCAGTTGCTGAATACGAAAAGAGCTGAGAGACTCAAGCTAAACCTGAAAGTTCTGCAAGTGCAAAAGGATGTTCACACAAGACCTTCATGTCTGGAAAACCCCACTCCTTCAAAGGGATCGAACGTGTTGTTGGTTTAACTCGTTGGTTTGAAAAGATGGAGCAAGTATTTGGAACTTGCAAATGTGGTGAAGAGGATAAGGTAATTTATGCTGCTAGTACTTTGGAAGGTATTGCACTTACATGGTGGAATGGAAATATTCGAACCTTAGGTCTTGATAATGCAAAAAAATCCTTTGAAGCGAGTTCAAATTAATAATGACTACTGAGTACTGCCCTGAGACTGAGATAGCTCGGATGGAGCATGAGCTATGGAATTTACAAATGAAAAATGATGATATTGAAGCTTACACTAATAGGTTTCATGAGTTGGCCTTAATGTGTCCTGAGTGGTTCCAAATGAGAAGAAGAAAATAAAAAGGTATGTTAAGGGCTTTCCTGAAAGGATTAAAGGACACATTACTTCATCAAAACCTTCCTCCCTACATGAAGCAGTAAACATGGCTCGTGAATTGGTCGAGCAATCTGTGGAAGGTAAAGCTGCTAAGTTAAATGTTGATAACAAGAAGAAATGGGAAGATAATAAAGGAAACAATAAATTGAATAATCAGGGCACTAACCGTAACAGCAACCGGGGAAACAATAGAAAATTCAACAAGAACAACAACCGACAAGCCAACAAGAGACACGAGACAACAACCATGTATGCAACTGCTCCTGCTGCCCTGCTGCTCCTGCTGTTTCTGCTACTCTTGCTGCTCCTATTACTCTTGCTACTCCTGCTGGTAGACGAGGTTATAATGGAAACCTGCCTAAGTGTGATCAATGCAATTGGCATCATGTTGGTGTGTGTCCTCCTAAGTGTGCAATTTGTAAGAGGATTGGCCATAAGGAAGGAAACTGCAGTCTGGTGTGCTATAATTGTGGTGAAAAAGGTCATTACCTGAATAGGTGTTCAAAGGCTAAGGAACCGTAGAAAGATGGAGCTCGAGGCAGGGTGTATCATGTGTGTAATAACGCTCAGTAGAATCAGGTGGTCGCGGGTACGTATATTCTTAACGATCACTATGTTAGTGTTTTATTCGATTCTGGTGCTGAGAAAAGTTTCGTGTCTTCTGCCTTTACTCCTTTCATTGATATCACTCCTTCTAGTTTAGACACTAGCTATGAAGTAGAATTAGCAGACGGTAAGATTGTTAGTACTAATACAGTCTTGCATGGATGTACACTCGAATTGCTTAGCCATTTGTTTTTAATCGATATTTTACCGACGCGTCTCGGTAGCTTTGATGTTATTGTTGGTATGGATTGGTTAGCGTCTCATCGTGCTGTCATTGTTTGTTTTGAACAAATCATGCGTATTCCTCTTTCTTCGGGTAAAACCTTAGAACTTCGTGGTGAGAAGCCGGATGACAATCCGAATTCTCTTCTGTCTATCAAGGCTGATGAGAAAAAGCTTGATGACATTCGTATCGTTTGTAAATTTCCTGGAGTTTTCCCTGGTGATTTGTCGGGATTACCTCCTGTGCGCGAAGTTGAATTCCGTATCGATCTTATTCCGGGTGCACTGCCTGTTGCCAAGTCGCCTTATAGCTTAGCCCCGTCTGAAATGAGCGAATTATCAAATCAACTTAAGGAATTACAAGAGAAAGGTTTCATTAGACCGAGTCATTCGCCGTGGGGAACGCCTGTGCTCTTTGTTAAGAAAAAGGATGGTGCAATGAGAATGTGTATTGACTACAGGGAATTGAATAAGCTGACAATCAAGAATCGTTACCCTCTTCCTCGTATTGACGACTTATTTGATCAATTGCAAGGTGCGTGCTGCTTTTCCAAGATAGACCTTCTTTTAGGTTATCATCAGTTAAGAGTGCATGAAAGTGACATCTCCAAAACCGCATTTAGAACTCGTTATGGTCACTTTGAATTTACCGTTATGCCATTCGATCTTACCAATGATCCTGCAGTTTTTATGGATCTAATGAACCGTGTTTGCAAACCCTACCTTGATAAGTTTGTCATAGTCTTTATTGACAACATCCTCATTTACTCTAAATCTAAAAAAGATCATGAAAACCATCTAAGAACAATTTTAAGTCTTCTGGAGAAAGAAAAGTTGTATGTCAAATTCTCTAAGTGTGAATTTTGGTTGAAAGAGGTTCAATTTTTAGGACACGTGGTAAATCAGGATGGTATACACGTGGATCCTAGTAAAGTTGAAGCAGTTAAGAATTGGAAATCTCATAAGTCTCCTACTAAAGTCCGTTCATTTCTCGGATTAGCTGGATACTATCGCATGTTCATCGAAAACTTCTCCAAGATTGCAAAGCCTTTAACCCTGCTTACACAAAAGAACAAGGAATACATTTGGGGTGAAGATTAAGAGTGTAACACCCCATTTTGATAAATGGTGGGTCACACGTAATTATGACGTGTCATTAAAGCATGCAAGGTAAATGTCCTAAAAACATTTATTGACCATAAAGACAAATGCCGGAATCAGACATCGGCAGTCTAAGTAAAGCTCATAACACATGAATAATAATAATACTGGAATGGAAAAGAACTAAACAATGTCCATGAAATGAAATAAAGTACTGAAATGAAATGTATAGAAATGCATAAGTAAATGAAAGCGAGATAGCATCCATCCGTATGCACGTAAGGTCAAAATCCTACGATCGTCCCTGAGTACCTGCCGTTTGGGAACATGATAGGAAAACGGCTGAGCATAACGCTCAGTGCACGGATATACAAGCATAGAATGAATAATATAACATGTAAGACATATAGTAGCGGAAATGAATAAGTCCTGGAAAACCTGGTAATAACTTAGTAAAACTGGTTTTATAGTTTGAAAAACCTTATGTTTATCTTATGAAAAAATTTTAACATGTTAACCATTAAGCCAATATAGTTCATGAAGTATCAACGTGCATGAATACTTAGAGGGGTGACCTCATCATGCAATTAGAGGGGTTGCCTCTAATTAATATAAGTCTGGGTAGGAGGGATCAACTCCTTGTGAAGGATGCAAGGCACATACCTCATTCACCTGATAATACTGTAAAAACATGTAACCTAGGATGCACCCATACGCCCCACATGATAATATAATAATATGGAAAAAAGCTGAAAGGGAAGCCACGAGCTATCACTCCGCCATGGTGAAGTCATAACACTGGTGCCTCCAGTGTTATGGTTATGGTACCTCCATAACTAGGTGGAACTGGTCATGCATGTATATGGTTTAGGCATTTAAAACTAAACACAAGCAGATCAAAACATATAAAACATATACTTGGGAAAACAGCTGGCTGCATAAGGGGAATCCTAATAAGGAAATAATGTCCATACTGAAGGACGGAGAATCAGTACCTTGTGTCTAGTGAACCGAAAAGAAGAACGAAAGGAAGTACTACTCCGATCTCACTAATGCTACATAAAAGGGTACATGTATAAGTATGTTGTTTACTGCGTACGTAACTGATTATAGTATGTATTGACTTGTTTTATATGTTTTAGCCTTGTTTTACTGATTTTAATGTTATACTGTATTTATCATGTGTTTTAAGTATTCTGATTAAGTATTACTGATATTCTTGTATTATTATACTTGTAGTGTAATAATAAGTAACTTCCTAAAAATAGCAGGTTTCATAAAATAGAAAGTTTCCCGAAATAGAAAGTTTCCATATTTAGAAATAAGCTGGATTAATATGCTATTAATATAAGCTTAAGTTTTACTGATTAAATGTACTAAGTCATGTGATTATTAGTATAGTTTATTAATTATAAAATGTTAATTATATAGGTTATAAGATTTAATTAAATATAAACATGATTTAATTAAATTAAAGTGTATAAATTACTTAGGTTAAACATGTATTAATATTTATATTAATATAACCTAATTCACGATAATTAATTAATTATATGTCATGTTTTAATAATTAATTAAAAACTATAGTCTAACTTAAATAAATAGATACTTAGGTTAAAAATCATATATTATTAAATAATAATAATAAACCTAAGTCCATGTTTTAATTAAATTAATTATATGGCATGTTAAATTAATTTAATTAACTTGTAAAATAAACATACTTGTAAAACTAAATAATCTTGTAAAAAAATTATAAACCGGACCCGTGTATTATTTTATTAAACATGTCATGAACCGAACCCGTAAAACCCGTGAACCAAACACCCCTAAAAATAGTGGCAAACCGGCCTAAGCCGGTTGCCCCTGCTCTCGGCAACCTGCCACCGGCTGCTGCCGGTGGTCTTTGTCCCTCTCGGCTAGCCGCTGACACATGGGTTCCCACCGGCAGTTGCCGATGGTTCCCCCTGCCTGCCTGCGGTTCCCCCTGCTTTCCTAAAATAGCCACCGGCTTAAGCCGGTGGTGGGACTGTGTTGCTGCCGAGACCCAAACAAACACAAAGACACCCCCGACGCATGTCGGGGTATCTTGTCCCTGCTGTTGACCGAGCCAAACACCACCAAGACCTAGGTCTTGGTTGGTGGTGCGAACCAAACGACGCCGAGAGCCTTGTGGCTCTCGATTTGTGTGACGGACGAAACAACTAAACCCGAAAACACCCTTAATTAATTACCCACCATGGTTTTTAACATGTTATTAATCTAGTTTAATTATTCCATGATCACATGTTCATAAAAACATAAAAAGAATTAAAAAGAAAGGTTTTCGGATTACCAAAACACGTGGAATGAATGCACAATGATCACACGAACACACTCTTATGATTTGTTAGCTACCAATCAATCCAACCACCCTCCTTTGGTGATGATGCCGCCGGCCAAGAAGAAAGAGAGAGATATTAGGGTTTTTTAGTTTTCTTGAAATTTCTTGTGAATGAATATTTACCATAATAGTTATTTGGTAAAAATAAATTATGGGCTGAGCCCCTCTCCTTCCTTGTGACGCGGCTTGTAGGGACCACTAAGGGAAACCCGAAGCTTTTTCTCGTGTTCTAATATTGTGTGTTCATGTGTTCGTGTTTACGTTACGTTATTATTAAATATTCGTGTTATTATAAATACTTGTACGTAACATAATAATAATATACGTAAATACATAATTATATGTTCGTGATTCTTACGTTCATGATTTCATGTTCGTGATTATCATTGTTTTTGATAATAATTATCGTGTATTAATACGTACTTAATACTTATCGTGTAATAACACGTACGTAACTCTTGTAATTAATATTCGTGAAACGTATTCATATTAACACTTCCAGATGGACCGAATCATTTTGTTGTCCATTGTGATGCATCCCACCAAGGTTTTGGGTGTGTGTTAATGCTGAAGGTTTATAAGTAGTTCATAACAATTATTTAAAACCCTAAAACCCTAAACAAGATCAAAGCACATAGCTGAAGCGATTTAACAAGATCATAAGAATAACAAAATTATAATTAATCGAATTAGGGTTACATACCTTTATCCTAGCGAAGATCCACAAGATAACGGAGCAATCACCAATTAGGGTTTATGACGAACAACACCAAGATATAGTCTAAA
The DNA here is from genome assembly GCA_025667525.1 of Glebionis coronaria. Classification (NCBI taxonomy): domain Eukaryota; kingdom Viridiplantae; phylum Streptophyta; class Magnoliopsida; order Asterales; family Asteraceae; genus Glebionis; species Glebionis coronaria. The sequence continues at coordinate 631,056,098 of CM046875.1, read as the reverse complement.
GTAAGACTATATTACGTTCTTGTACACACGTAATACAACGAGCTAACCGTGATTCTAGCACGTGTAAACCGAGCTTCTAAGCTTGTGGAATATCTACCCAACAACCCTAGAGAGGGGCTAGGACTAAATAAATAGCTTAATCGAAAACCAAAGAAAACCCTAAAAGGGTGTGTTTTGGCCGGCGACTAAGGAGCAAGAGAAAGAGAGATTTGTTGTGTTTTGTGAAGGCTAGGGGTTTGTTTATATAGGCTTGACAATACTTGGTCTCCAAGCAATAAACAAATTAGGAAAGAAAATCTTTGATTTCCTTCCTTTTTCCCTCTATGGCCGACGGTTCACAAGCCCACCCAAGGGGCTTCCGGAACTTTTCCTTTTCCTTCTTTTAGCTTCTATTTAATTCCATAGCGGTCGTTTATACTTAACTCTTAATTATTAACGATCGTTTAGTTAAGCTTCGGTAATAAATATAATAAATATATTTAATAAATAAATTAACTCTTTACGTAATGTGTGCAATCCCGTAATCCCGAGTTCGATCCTATCACACGACTATTAATTTTAAGTCCATAAACTTTCAGCTCCCACTTGGACAAAATTCGAATATCGTGATTACATTGACTAGCGTCTAGTTACACTAGCAATGTCACTAGTACAACTCGAGTAAGGTTTCTTGGATAAAACCTTTTAATGATTTACTATCATTATTATTATCCTTTCATTTCAAATACAACGTTAATAGGATATGGATCTCAGTCATTCCTTACATTAACCATTATGTTTCTCGTTTACGGATATAGCAAGATCACCAAAACAAATTTGGGTGCGGCCGCACAAATATCTTACTACTCCCCCGAGGGGCCCAGCTGTATTATACTTCAAAATAAATTTCGAAGGAAACGAATCCCATTTTGACTACAAGCAAAACTTATGAACTTTGCAACACTTCTGAAAATAACACTTATAGCTACCAGTTACGTTTAGCGTTAGATTATTCCACAGAAATGCACTAGATCCACGACAGTTTCCTAGTATCTCAGGTCTAAGGATAACTATTTATGATTTACTTGATGACAAAGATCCATAAAGTAAAATCACATAGTTGGGATAAGTCCAATATTTGATTCATCAAATATCATCCAAAATCGATCAATATACTTTCAAGTATACTCTATCGCAATTTCGAATTGTCTTAGTTCAATAATACTCCCATATTATTAACTGACAACGGACATTTAGCATAACAATTTATTCATGGATTAAAACATGTAAAATAGGATACAAATCTAAATAATAAGAATAAATGAAACCCAATCTTTATTCCATTGAATTAATAATGTCTTAACATCCTTTATCCAAATACTAAAATAGATCAATGCATGAACAACCCGATTGATGCATCATGCCTTTAGTAATGACATTCATACTTGTTTGGCTTATCATAAAGCAACCAATCTTGACCTATTTTAATTTTGAGAATACTTTCTTCAAGAATTCAATTTATTGAAGCTCTTGTACATGTGCATTCAACTAACTTGATATTGCCACATAGTATCAAAATTGTGAAACATCCTTGATCACTAATTTGCTAAACTTCCAAAACAGCACATTTAAAGTTCAAAGTATTCTAATTCTTTAATGTATAATGCAACTTCAATCAATCATGTCATCTCCATAGATCTCATGACTAATATTGAGTGTTACCTCAATTATATCTTTTCAAGTTTGACAACTTATCATAAAAGATATAAATACGTTACATTTAATATCTATTTGTAATGTTTGATTCCAACCAAACCTCCAAGTTTGTTGGCTATGATAATTTGCACAACTATTGACAAATTACTCATCCATAGAATATGGAAGCCGATCCAAGACTAGGATGTTATTCTATTTCCAAACATATTCCTTCAGAATATTCATTACACAAGTTATTAAATAACTTTCAAATAGATATTAATGTATTCAAATTATAAATACAACGTGATACACATGAAAATCTCTCAAACCAAATTTAGATTTCTTCATGTCCCAAGTATCCATGTAAACTTACTACATGGCATATTATGTTGTATTTCCACCGCCTAAATAAACAGATTTATTTGTTCCAAGGTTATGTATATATCTTTATTTTCTAAATCTTTAAAGTAAAGTTTCACTTCAAATCTAAACCAAATCACCATTTAATTTGAATGAACGCATACTTTCTTTCATGTCTATTCGACACATATAATTTAAGAAAATAAACATAATACTCCCACTAGCTTTTAGGAATACTCAGAAATCATCTTATTTCAAAATTTAAATCCAATCTTAGATTTCAAATTAAACATAAGAATAATCTCCTAGATGCTTGCTTTTATCCATTCATGAATAATTGCACTTTGTACTTTTCTAAAGATTTATTTTGAATTAATAAAACCCTTTCGATTACTTAAGTCCTTGCTCAAGTAGTCATTCAAGAAATAGTTCATACATATCCAAATTTGTCAATTAAAATATGACCATCAAAATCTTTATATATTTAGTGCGTTTTTAGGAAAGAATACTTAATCACTATTAATTACTTAAGTGTGATTAACAATCTATTCATAATACATACATTAAATATGTGTACAATTTTGTCCATATAATTTCGACACAAATATTAAACCACCACAATTAGCATTTTTCTTCCTTTGACGAAACTCATCTCCAATTTCTAGTCAAGCTATTTAAGATAAAACAAATCTAAAATTGATTATCTTATTTGGACAACATCTATAACATTCATAGTATGAGTAGTTTACCCAAAGCAATATTTGATAATAAATCATAACGATTATTTGTAACTCATAATCCTCAGTATATAAATCGCATATCCGAGATATCCTTGCGGACCTATGACGTAAATTCCTTTATCATGAGAGTTAGCATTTACACGCCTATTTCAGGATAATTACTAGTGTATTTCAGAAGATTATGTATCTTGTAATTTTATCTTTCAAGATCAAAACTCCCACTTGCTTTTAGTAACTTAAAGTTAATCTTTTAAATACATAGCAAATAGATCAACACTCCAACGTTATCTATATGGGACATTACAAAATACAATGAAAGTTCCTAACTCTTTATTTCCTAAACAACCCACTTCATAAGTAGTTTAGCAAAAACTGAACTTCATTTAAGATAAAACGTGATTCATCACATTCCATATATAATGGTATCTTATTAATCTTCTTGGCTCAAGTCATACTCAACTTACTAACCTTGATATCTTTTTGGAAGAAAGGAAGATATAGTTATCTTGAATCAATCATCATATTGATTTTCCTAATGAACATACCATAACAATGTCGTATTTCATTTAGGGTTAATATTGCAAGTTAATCTAACAACATTTAAGATAAATATATATATCTTTAGGCTTACCTATATACCAACTAAATCATTTTAATGGTATAATAGATTTCCTAACCATTTTGCATGTTTTATAACTCAAGTACTTCTAACACAAAGTCACTTTATTTCTATGTCTTAGAAACATAAAAGTTATAATTCCATTATACGTCTTAAAGTCATTTGAAAATGACTTCATGTATATGTCTTAGTAAAAAACATAGACAATACATTAACGCCTTACTTTATATTATACGTCTACCAAGACTTTATGTTTGTAACTTTACACAATAAATCATAAACATCTATAACTAAAGTAATCATTAACACCACTAGGTTTCATTAATATTTTCAAGTTAATTCACTACTATGTATATTTATGTAATTCCAAGAATACACAAATATTTTGCTTTAGTAGTATAAGATTACTCTATGTATTTATGCCATTCAAGGAATTGTCCATTTTAAGAATCGCAAAATAATCCACGCCCGATCTCACGACATGTGGATATTTTACCCTTGCGTTTACAATTTTTTCCAAGCTCTCATATGACTAAAACAAAACAACAAGTGTTTCTTAATGTGAATGATATATATACTTTTAGGTAGTCTTCTAATCATATCGACACATGAGCTAACTTTCATCTAATAAATATTAGATTGTTAGTCTCTTATCTTAAAGACAAGAGAATCATATCTTTATGAGTTGTTTCTTGCACACAATGTCCATTTCTCCAACTTGTGCACGGAACAACCTCATATATTAGATAAACATCACGTCTAACGTTCGTCTACATAAAATATGATTGTGTCATATATACTAGCTTTTACAAGTAGATGTAGAACCACTTAATCAACAAGAGTCAGTACATAACTATCCTTGAAGATATTAGTGTTAACAATTCGAAAGTAATTATCTTAGGACATACTAAAGATAACATGGGTTATTACCACGACAACAAAGCTAGTAACTCCCACTGAATTAGAGAATGTTTTAATAGACTCATATTCAGAAATACAACACAATTCTCCCACTGAATTTGACAACATTGAGAATGTTTCATAATCAGCGAAATAAATTAGTGTTGTATTTACTTTCTTACACTTTTGAAAAACACATTCGCAACAATTACTTGTAGTGTTAAAGAGTGTACTCTACTTCGTAAATGATGACTTATCCATCAAATGCTTTTAACTTGAAAGATTTAGCATGCAATTTCTTCCTTAATAGGTCTACCAACCCCACAATGGTATGTAGTGCCTATAAATGGTCAAAGCACAACTACTAGAAAAAATGGCTAGTTTGCCTTATAACCAATTAGCGGTAACTTTTAATAACTCAAAAAATGCATTTTCCTTAACTATTAAAGTTTGCTATGAGTTATGGATTTGAATTTGACATTTCTAAAATCCTTATTACTCCTTCTTCACTCATGGAAAAGAGTTTAGGTTTATCTTTTCATTGTAAATTGACTCTATCCTCAACCATACGGTTTTAGATCAATAAATGAATAAACCACGTTTATGGTGTAACGTTGCATTAATACATTTGTAAAAGAATTTACAAAATTCAATCTTAGTATTTTCGATAATACCATTCAAGAAAATAAAATTACCCCGGTAATAATAACCATAGTATTTTCCTTGAAAAACTAGAATCCAAATTGACATAATTTTATCACATCAGTTGATCTGCTAGCAATAAAAGTATTCAAGATGGTAGCTTGTCGAACAATGATTGACAAACAATTTGCAATTTCTAGATTCTTTAAGGGATTTACATTGCCAAAATTCATTTTGCATTGTAAACATGTTTCATCCCTTCTTTACGCCTTAAGTTTCCAGTTCTCACTGAGTAACTTAATTAAGTCGACTAATCTAAAGAACGTAAAACATTCATTGCGAATTCTCATTCTATGAACGTTTTCTTTCCATCACAACACCGCCCCGAATCTCATATGACGATAATTGTGACTTCAAGTGTTCGTCAATTAGATGGCATAAGACTTAAATTTTAGGGTATAGATTTTTTGGTGTCAAAAATCATGTATGGAGAAGCATGCATACATCTCCATAACATAAGTTTAATAAAACGTTTAATAAAATTTTTGGCGAGACCAAATAAAACGCCACATATATTCACAAGTTGAGGTATTGGTTAAACCAATTAAAGATTTTACCCACAACTAAATTCACACATTACGTTCCTAGAACTTGGCTAAAGCACAAAGCAATAACCTTATTCATTGTGTTTCGTATGTGAATTAATGCGGTTAAATCAACCTTAAGGAATTATGCAAATAACAACCGTAGGTAATTCCAACTTTGACGCACAGGCGAGCCGGGAATTCGGTCAGCGCTGAAGCATAACACCTCCTTCCTTAACCGGGTACAAGACCAGCGGTGCGTTAAACCCACTTTATAGTTTGTCAAAATTGAGTAGGCCGTTAAGTTATTATCGCTATTCCAATCAACACAAATCATATGTAATTTAGATCTCAAAACAATTCATTGATTTTGATATGATTTAGTCCATATTATTTTTCTTTGAAAAAATTACCCTTGTTAACAATACAAATAAAACGCATGAAAACAATAAGGTACAAAAAAACTAAATCAAGAACACATAATAACAATTTATATGTGCAATAAATAAATCAAATAGCCACATGCATACGATTTATTCAATAAACTCATGAAATCTAGGTTTTTATATCCATATAAAATCTACCCTAATTTAGATTTATTGAATCAAATAAAAAAACAAGTAGCAAAGCACGTAACAATTACAACATAAAATCATATGATCCATGAAAAACATGCATGTTCATCACGGATCTCCCACATTACTTAACAATTAAATCTCTACGGATCGAAACATTAATTTACATAACAATTAATCATGCAATTTATCAAAGTTCCACCCAAAACACTTAACATTTAATTAAATCACTATGGATCGTAACCACACATGACATAACAATTAATTCATGCAAACATCTAAAGATCATTACCATGTAATTTTAGGGTTTACAAAAAACATTTTTTTTTAAAATTCGGCCAAAACCGATTTTAAAAAACAATAAAAACAAAACCCTAATTTTTGATAAAACCTAAAAAACAACATGTAATTTTTAACACAAATCATTATTAGTTAAAAACCTTTAGATCTCGATAATTATAACATGTTAAAACGGCTCTCGATGCCACTGAAGGTTTATAAGTAGTTCATAACAATTATTTAAAACCCTAAAACCCTAAACAAGATCAAAGCACATAGCGGAAGCGATTTAACAAGATCATAATAATAACACAATTATAATTAATCGAATTAGGGTTACATACCTTTATCCTAGCGAAGATCCACAAGATAACGGAGCAATCACCAATTAGGGTTTATGACGAACAACACCAAGATATAGTCTAAAGTAAGACTATATTACGTTCTTGTACACACGTAATACAACGAGCTAACCGTGATTCTAGCACGTGTAAACCGAGCTTCTACGCTTGTGGAATATCTACCCAACAACCCTAGAGAGGGGCTAGGACTAGATAAATAGCTTAATCGAAAACCAAAGAAAACCCTAAAAGGGTGTGTTTTGGCCGGCGACTAAGGAGCAAGAGAAAGAGAGATTTGTTGTGTTTTGTGAAGGCTAGGGGTTTGTTTATATAGGCTTGACAATACTTGGTCTCCAAGCAATAAACAAATTAGGAAAGAAAATCTTTGATTTCCTTCCTTTTTCCCTCTATGGCCGACGGTTCACAAGCCCACCCAAGGGGCTTCCGGAACTTTTCCTTTTCCTTCTTTTAGCTTCTATTTAATTCCATAACGGTCGTTTATACTTAACTCTTAATTATTAACGATCGTTTAGTTAAGCTTCGGTTTAATTTAGTAAATATAATAAATATATTTAATAAATAAATTAACTCTTTACGTAATGTATGCAATCCCGTAATCCCGAGTTCGATCCTATCACACGACTATTAATTTTAAGTCCATAAACTTTCAAATGCAGCGAGGAAAAGTGATTGCTTATGCCTCCAGACAACTTAAAATCCATGATCAAAATTATACTACTCAGGATTTGGAGTTAGGTGCATTAGTATTTGCCTTGAAAATATCGAGACATTATCTTTATGGGACAAAAAGTGTGATATACACTGATCATAAGAGTCTTCAATATATCTTTGACCAAAAGGACTTGAATATGCGTCAAAGGCGTTGGTTAGAACTCTTTAGTGACTACGAATGCGAAATTAAGTATCACCCAGGAAAGGCTAATGTTGTAGCTGATTCCCTAAGTCGAAAGGAAAGACTTAAACCTAGGAGAGTGCGTGCTATGAGTATAACTATTCAATCTAGCCTCAAGACTAAGATTTTAGAAGCATAGAAAGAAGCTACAAAGGACCTTAAGGCTCCAGCTGAATTGCTGCGAGGATTAGATGCTCAGTTTGAAAGGAAAGAAGATGGAACAATTTACTTTGTTGGACGGATATGGATTCCATTTGTTGGAGAATTAAGAAAGGTAATAATGGACGAAACTCATGCTTCAAGATATTCAATTCATCCTGGTGGATATTTATTGGTGGCCTGGTATGAAGAAAGATATAGCAGAGTACGTTAACAAGTGTCTGACTTGTTCAAAGGTTAAATCAGTACATTAGAAACCCTCAGGTCTTTTACAACAGCCAGAAGTTCCTGAATGGAAATGGGAAAGGATTACAATGGACTTAGTCACAAAGTTACCTAGAAGCAGTGGTGGTTTTGATGAATTTGGGTAATTGTTGATAGATTAACCAAATCTTCTCATTTTTTCTCTATTCGTGAGGATTACAAAACTGATAAATTGGCTCGAATCTACATCAATGAGATTGTTGCAAAGCACGGAGTACCGGTGTCGATTATTTCTGATAGGGATGATCGTTTTGCGTCTCATTTCTGGAAAGCACTTCAAAAGGAGTTGGGTACGTAAGTATTAATGAGTACAACATATCACGCAGAGACGGATGGACAAAGTGAACGCACTATCCAGACTTTGGAAGACATGTTGCGAGCATGTGTTATGGATTTTGGTGGTAGCTGGGATACTCATATACCTTTGGTTGAATTCTCCTATAATAACAGTTATCATAAAAGTGTCAAGTGTTCGCCATTCGAAGCATTATACGGACGTAAATGCAGATCGCCAGTGATATGGAATGAAGTAGATGAAAGTCAATTGATAGGGCCTAAATTAGTCCTAGAAACTACAGACAAGATTGTACAGATTAGGGAAAGACTGAAAACTGCTAGAAGTCATCAAAAGAGTTACACAGACAAAATACGCAGACCTCTTGATTTTCAAGTCGGAGACCGTGTGCTGTTACGGGTATCTCCATGGAAAGGTATTATGAGATTCGGCAAAAGAGGAAAACTTGCACCACGTTTTGTAGGACCATTTGAGATCGTTGAACGTGTTGGTTCAGTAGCTTATCGACTGAATTTACCTCAAGAGCTAAGTTGTGTTCAAGATGTATTCCATGTTTCCAATCTTAAGAAATGTTTAGCCGATTCAGATGTTCAGATACCGTTAGAAGAAATAAGGGTGGACGAGAAAATGTACTTCATTGAAGAACCAATAGAGATCGTGGATCGCCAAGTCAAGAATCTGAAACGTAGTTGGATTCCTATCGTTAAAGTTCGTTGGGATTCACGTCGAGGTGCTGAGTTTACTTAGGAAAGCGAAGATCAGTTCAAGCTAAGTATCCCCATTTGTTCTCGTCTTCTTCTTTCATCTCCAGTTAAACTCTGAGGGACCAGAGTTCCTTTAGGGGGGTAGACTGTGAGATCTCGTATTTTCCTGGTAATTATTTTACTCTTATATATTATTTTAATCATTGATAATATTTATTCAAAATTATAGAATTATTTTTATTTTATAATTCCATATTTATTTAAATCAAATATTTTAATTTAAAATCACCCGCGTGCATTTTTACAAAATTTTACTTGAATCAACAGAACGAGTACCGAGGCTAAATATTTCGACCTAAAAATGTTAATCTTTACATTGTATTAAGTCTAGACCGATAACGGGCACAGTGTTTAATCCTTGTATTTCACATTTTACTGTCAATTATTTCAATGTTCGATGTTTTCTTTTAATGACGCGTTAAGTCGAGTCGGGAGACTATTTTATCTTATTTTGAGTGCGTTTTAACTTTTGAGAAGTATTTTTACGAAAGCCGAGTACCGTAAATATTTGTAAAATTGACTAATAGTCATTTCCCATTTTTTAACTAAAATATTTACTTTCTAGTCCTAAAGTTTCAAACTTGACAAGTTTAATCCCTACCTAACTAAACATATATACCATATTCTTTTACTTCCACTCACAAACATATACATAAATTAAAAAAAAATCAACATCATTCTCTTCTTCTCTTCTCTCCCACCGTGACCTAAACCCCCAAAAACAACCCTTGATCATCATTTTACACTTTGATTTAACAAAAACCAATCTAAGACCCTATCCTAGAATTTAAACATGATTCTAATGATATAAAAATCTTTCACATGCAACCAATTTTCATGTTTTGATGATTCATTGGTTGGGTTGATGCTTGATCATCATATATATGATGATCATGGCTAAATTTTATTGTTTTGATGTTTAAAAATTAAAGTTTTGATTTTGGTTCTTTGATTTTGATGCATGCAAGGGTTAAGGTTGTTACAAGATGATTATAGGATGATAGTACTGGTAGAAAAATGGTTGGTTTGTGTAGAAAAAGTGTTTTGTCATGATTTTTAAAATGGTAATTTTAGGCAGACAGTTTGAGGTTGATTTTGGGTACCTTAAGATTAGATCATTATTAAACTAATAATATAGGGCTGTAGAGATTTTCAATACCTTTTATTTGATATAAAGTAGAGCTTCTAACTCAAAACGAGTAGGAAGTTACAATAGTTTGATTATTCGTGTATCGGGAGACGAGTATCGGCACAAGTTAAAGTTGTTGTCGATATTTGGATAGAATCGTGGGGACTATAAATTGAGTTTTAAGGCTGTTCTTGGACTATAAACCTAGGATTGTGAGTCTACTTTCAAACCGGAGTGTCGGTTTAGTAAATTGTATTGTTTAGAAAGGTCAAAATGGTTTTACGAGTCAAAGGCTTAATTCTATCCGGTTTTTGTAGTTCAAAGATGTGTCGGGCAGTGAGTCTTAGAAGTATAAACTTTTGACAAGTCTTTTTTAGGACTTTCTATAGATATTAAGTGATCTTCTCAGTTAGTACCATAAACTTTTGACATGTCTAAGTGAGGTAAAACAACCCATACATTTGGTATGTACCGACAGTTTTTATCGAATGCATTGTCTAGTAAAAGTATACTTTTAGAAGTGTCTAGAAGTGTCACTTGCATGGTTTTTCTTGCGTGTCTTGACATGGTTTATGTACTAATCTAAATTCCAAGTGTTTTCTAAACATTTATTTTCATATCTTCTAAACTTTTGCGTCCCGTTATCGTAGGTCTCGGGTGACTTAAAGTTGCCTGATTTCCGTTGTTACTACTGAGCCCTCAAGTTTCGTATTGATTCCAATGCGAGGTGAGATTATCATGTTGGAACACAATATTTTAAACTATATGCTGCCAGATGAATTCAATGATATTATTGATTTTAATCTTTAGCCTTAAGTTTCCTCTCCTGATCATGAACCGTTAATTGTCCCGTATGCTTTGCGCTAAGCGCGAATGTTGTGGGTGGATCCATGAGGATTGATAATCTCCATCTCGATTACCTTGACGCACTTGCATTTGTTTATACTTGAGTATTTAGGCTGAGTACTCCCTATAGGAACTTAGATTGAGTTAAGCTTCGGTTCATGAACTAAACAACAATAATATACATCGTGACTATGGACAATGTACATAGTTATCCTCCCACTACTTGTTTTACAAATTCTATTGTGTTCCAATACTTAGTTTACTAAACCTATGAATATCACTCAACTTTCTGTTGACGGGTTTACATGTTTTAATCTCAGGTAATAATGCTTAATATGCTTGGATGGGATTCCCGCAGGATGATGGTAGCTTGGATGTTCTGTGTTGTGCTTATGCTTTTGTTATAAATGAGTTGTCAAGTCTTCCGCTTATCTTTTGTTATCTTAAAAATTTGAAACTGTCATGTAATGTGATGACGTATAGTCCCTAGTCGGGATGGATAGTCCGACTCACAGATACTACCCGCCCATCAGGAATGGATTGAATACTTGTGTGATGCGCGCGCAGCCCAGGAGGCCCGGTAAGCCGCTGTCGCACATGAGGCTGATTACTTAGCCAGGTCCTTGTCGCAGTGCGACAGGCTCAGATCGAATATAACATATATTATAGTTATATTCGCCTAAGGAAAATGGATATACACTTACCTTAGTTAGATAATGAAAATCAAGCTATTTTGAGTCATTATCTCTTCCTTAGGCCGCAAGAATAGGGAGCCCAGCCTGGAATCTCTCGAGTATAAAAGGAACCCCCACGGTTCCACAAAGGTACGATACACACAATACCCTAAACACTAATATACTCAAATTGATTACTTACTCTCACGCTGGAGTCTAATCGTGGGTCACAAACCCACTGTAAGCCTAACTGTTTCTGTTTAGTGCGCATGGTCCTCAAACAAGTTTCACTTGGTGCAAGAGCCGGAGTCCACAAGACCACGAATTAAGCCTAATTCGGGTCAAGCTCGGTCCATCCAACTTTTGTATCAACAAGTTGGGGCCATCCGTGGGACCCTAAACTAAACTCTAACCAATAACGAAAAGCGACGCAAACCCGCCCCCACCCAAAGGTGGGTCCAAGAAGTCGACTGGTCCGTACAACAGCAGTGAACCTAACAACCCAGGACGCGGAGGGAAGGGGTTGCAAGTGTCTTTCTCCCCACTGATAACCCCTACTCCGCAGACAGCGGGGGAGGCATCGTCCTCTCGGGAACTCCCTGAACCAAGCAACAAGGACATTCAGGGCACAAGAGTCGTGACAGACCCACGAACCGAGGTGGAGACCCCTCCCTTGACAAAGCAGAGTATGAGCGACTACGTCACAGAGAACTATGAGGCCTTACTTCCATTCATGAAGGCGCAAAGGAAAGTATGTAAATCCGGCAAGGGACCTAAGGATTATCCTAGACTTCGATAAGGAACCCAGGGAAGCCAGGAAAGAAAGGAGAAAGAAAGGAGGGACAACCGGGATCCAGACGGATACCCCTTTCATTGAAGACGCATCGTCCTCAGACAATTCTGGGACCCCTGAAGGAGAGGATGGCTTCATCACGCCAGTCAACACCTATCGGCGCACGATCGTGAAGGATAGACTAGGGCCCGACCCTACGGGCAGACAAAGCGCCATCGATAAATTGGGTCTAATATTTGTATATAGTGAAGTTCGTTTTTCTAGATTCTTAACCAATTGAAAGTCCTAACAATATCGGGTTTATGATTGTTTTTGGTTGTTAAGGGTATTTGGATACTCTATGTCTATTTCAAACAAAGTCTAGCTAAAATGGAAAATTAAGTCTACTTATACGTAAAACAAAGTGCACATACCAATTATTTATTCAATTAAAATGTCAAATGTAAATTTTACAAACTATAAGGACTGAAAATGTAAATTCTATGAGAAATTAATGCTAAAAATGCAAAGTTAAAAAGTCTAGGGACTAATCTTGCAAAAACAGTTAACCCAAAGGACTATTGTGAAAATGCAACAAACTTTTAACCAACTTTAACTAATTTTCAAACTAACCTAACTAATTTTCAATTCCAAAACCTAGGGACTGATTAAACAATTTCCCTAAAATTAGGAAAGTTAAGCTAATTATGCAACTGTTTAACTTTCTAGGGACTAATATGCAATTTCCACTATCCACAAATCAAAAACGGGCTAACAACCTTCAAATAGCTCGTTTGAGCTTATTTCTCAACCAATTAAGCTGAGACCAATTGCAAACGACTTCAAATTGAAAATAAGCTAGATGAGCAAAAGGAATTAAACTGAAACAAACTAAATTTCAAATAAGCTTTTCTCAATAAGCTCAAAATAAGCTAACTGAAAAACTACTCATGCACAACCTGATTTTCTTCAAGAAACTTATTAAACAGCTTAAAAGAGGAACGGGAAATCTAATTTCAAGGAAAATGATCAAGTAACAAGTGCTAAATCTGAAATAAGCTAAAACTGGCTTATGTTGACTTTCGTTGACCGAAATTTTCAAAAAGCTAAAAATCTCAAAATCTATCCAAGAACACTTTTATAATGGAAATGTGAAAGAAATTCAGCTAATTGATGAAGTGGAAAGTGAGATCTAAGAAAATAGATTACCAAAATATCACAGAAAAATGCATAAGCTCTATCTTGACCAAAAAGCTTATTTCTTACTCAATATTGGATACTGTACAATTTCCTTATACACACTCAAACTTCATATATTGACTGAAAGATGAGACTTGATTTCAAATGATTTCATCAAGTAACAAAGAAATTCCAGTCAAATCAAAATCAACACTTTCTGAAAATATGCTTATTGAAAACTGACCCAAACCTTTTTAATGACCAATTGCCTTTTTGACTAGAACCTTGACTTAAAAGTGACTCAAAACTAATTGTTATGACTTGCTGACTAGAAATGAACCAAAGTTTTCCAAATACTAACACTTGAAAAGCAAATCAAAGCTTATGCCAAACACTACCTTACTGAAATTTTTGAAACTTTTATGAAGGACTTTTGAGCTAATGTTTAGACTGAATTAAGAGTGATATCACACTAAGTTCTATAGCTGATATGAAGTGTATTAGAACTGGTTTCAAGCAATCAACACAACTAGAACTCAAAATGACTAGCAAGGCTAAACTGACTGATGAATTGTGAAAACAGAACAAGAATTAAGGCTAATTAACAAATATAAGCTACAATTAAGCTACTCAATCACTGAAATCAAATCAAAGATAGGCTAAAACACATTTTATCATGCAATCAAGTTGAATTATGCTAGGAATGAAGCAGGCATTCAACAATTGAGTGGAACTTAAACTAGAAGCGTTTGCACCTTTTTTAGAAGCCTCCTTTGGGGAGTAGAGGAGCGTTGAGCTCTCTAATCTAGTGCTAACCACCACCTTAGCAATAGAACACACTAAACAACTACCAATCAACAGCTACAATCACCAAAAATTACCATAACTGGACTGAATTCTTCAAAATCTGTTAAAACTGGAACTGGATGGAAAGAACAAATCAACAACTACAATCTTCACTCACAGCTCATTATGATCAATTAGTGATCATAACAAACTAATCATCATCACAAGGTATCAAAGTGCAGGTATGAACAGTAGAAGAGAAAGTAGAATTTGGAGGGAAAATTGAAATGTTTATTGATTGAATTGAGAAGTAGTTACAAAAGCTGGTAAACGGTTACAACTAATTAACAGACTCAAGAGTGTGTCAGACTCTTGAGTTGTTAAGCTAAACTAGAATGAGATGAGAGAAAATTGAAAGTGTGTGTGATTTCACACTTTTCTACAACAACTGAAATGAAAGCTAAACTATGCTATTTATAGACTGTAGGTGTCAAGTGGTTGGGGTTGGTGACGTGGTAGAACCAATCAACAGCTTCCACGTGGAAAATTCAGCTCAATTGAATTATGCAGGTTATGAACACATTTGGGGATTTCTTTGTTGTTGATCTTGAGTGTAATTGGTTGTGATCATTGAATTCGTCTCTAAAAAATGAGCAAGTTTGATGTTTATACCATCTCCTGAAATTGCTTCTAGCTCAAGAACGATTCTGGTAATTCTTGTTGAAGAAGATGAACATGTGGCAGATTTTCATTGGATATGGGAGTGTCAAACAGATTGTTATCCAACTCCTTATTTCCTATTGGTTGAAAGTGAAGTTAGTGCGTTGCACTGTTATGATTTGGCCAATAAATGCGACGGTGCTAGTGGGTAATTAATGAACTTATTTGGCGATACTTGTGCATTGTTTCTTGTCTTCCCGTTGGTTGAAGGCTTTAGACACGGATCAAGCATACTTGACTTTCCAAAATTGGCAGAAATGATCCCTTGACTCGGCAGTTTTATGATTTGAGCTAGTAACTTCATTTCTTTGGCAATTTAAGTCCTTCCACTTGCAAACTTGATCAAAAAGCCCCTTTGACTGAGTTGACTTGAAAGTTGACCTGATTTGACTTTGATCTTGACTTTGTCTTATTTACACTTTTGGTCCTTCATCTTTGGCAGATTATCAAGATAGGTCCTTTGTCTTCAAAGTCTTGTCACTTTTGATCCTTCTTTGTCTTTTTCATCCAATAAAGCTTGATTTTCCTTGTTTGCTTGAAAATGCATCCTTTTACCTACACAAGTGTACACAAACATAAACATACCACATAATTTTGTTTTGACAAGATAAAATGGTATTTTACTTCATGTTTTAGGGTTTTATTTGATATAATTGATATGAGATTTCACTCATATCAAATCCCCTACACTTGACCATTGCCATGACCTCATGCAATGCAATATTTTAAAACACCAAGTTACTCTTTTCTCATAATTAACCCACCTTGGCCATTATGGAATGTTTCTACACTATGCTATGCTATATGATGCATGATTTTGATTTTGTACAATACAATGCAAAGTAAAGTAATTCTATTTACATCTTTTGTATTTTCTTGAAATGGTTTGATGGAAATAACTCATAAAGACTCATTGACTTGGATTAGGGCCTTTGTACCATGAATTTGTATCACCCTCAAGTTTCACTTTCCCCAAACCAAGCTTAAAAATGGGATCATTGCATTCACAAGTAAAAAGTGCATCAACTAGTTCATAACAATTAATTGTGGAACCAATTATTATTTGAGCAAATCGCTTTTGGGCAAATTTGTCATTTATTCAAGTGTGAAGTATAAGAAATGCAAAATCCAAAAATAAGGAAGAATGGTTTTAACCCTAAGTAGTCATATCATCCATTACTTGAAAAACCGCTCATGGTTAATATAAGTTCGTTTCAAGAATAATAAGTCATTCGTTTTATGTGTAAAATCCTCATGTCATGCTTTCATAAGTAGCTACTCACTCGCTAAGGAAAGAAAAATAAAACTCATGCAATAATTTACATCCGCCGCCTTTTTGAGACCTTGGATCTTCAACCCCGCAACCCGTCAAGGTAATATTGGATTGGAGCAATCTATCGAATCCTCGCAACCCTTGTGAGAGTAATATTGGAATTCAATAGTCACTATAATTAACACCACACTGCCCCTCTTGGGAGTCTTGCATAATTATTTTTTTTCTTTTTTTTTCTTTTTCTTTTTCCCTAGCCACTCATATTTTTTTCCATAAGCCGCTCTTATTTTTATTTATTCCTCACAAAGAAAGTAGAAAAGAATAAAGGGAAAAACACCCGCTAAATATTGAGCATGACATAAGTCTAATACACATAAACCGTTCTAACTTAGAATCTTAAGACGTACTTATATCACCATGAATGATTAGTCAAAAATGCATAAGAGACTACAAACCGATTAAAACCGTTCTTGATTATTTATTAACAATTATATACATGCGAAGAAAATAGAGGTAGAGAAGAGAAGGGTTTAGCCACAATTATTTATCATGAAGTTCATCTAGCCCTTTTACACTTGCTTCAACTCTATCATCTCCCATTCTCCACTTTAAAATCTCAAAGAATGAGACTCGTGGATGCTTAGCCTAATAGACCAATGAAGGACTACATGGTTAAGTATACTAGCTAGAGAATGCTTAAATAAGCAAACTCGGGTTGAGTCAAAAAATTCATGGCGGGCCTAATATGTCAAAGAGATCTAAATTTGTTAAACCATGTCTTTTATTATTTTTTTTCCTTTTTATATTTTTGATGCAAAATAAAAGAAGAATTTATACAATGCAAATATTTTATGCAAATGAAAAATGATTTATGCAAAAATTATGAATGCATATTTTTGGTGGCCAAAGTAGATCAAAAATTTGAAAAGCATTGAAAATCATTTACAAGTTATCATGACGACAATGACAATGGTCTAGGTAAGGTCACTTCGATAGAAGACCCCCTAGACTTGAGATAAACATTGTCCTCAATGTTTAAGAGCATGGGAGTCGAAACTCCCCTACACTTATGACAATGACTAGACTTTGTTTAACTCTTGTTAAGGAAAGATCAACTATTGGTGAATTCATGTTTTAAGCACAAGGTGTCTATGAAATATCACAATAGTAACGAAGTAAACCGGATACAAGGGCCTCCTCCATAAGCTCCAAAGCAAAAAATGAGAGAGCAACCCTACAAACAACATGAAGACAAAAGAAGGTCTCCCCTACACTTCTCCAAGTCTATACCCTTATTGCTAACCTACAACACTCTAAACCTAGTTATACGATGCTTGAGTTATGGAGTCTCTAGCTCGACTCATCCCTCGTGAATTAATTCATGGGGAAAATGGGGACCTCTTGGACCATTTCAACGGAAATGTCCTCCCCAAAGTAATGCTTAACACGGTGGCCATTCACTTTAAAATTCGGGCCATTTGGTTGAGACAAATCAATAGTCCCATATGGGAATACTTGAGCTATAGTGAATGGACCGGACCACCTTGACTTGAGCTTGCCCGCAAAGAGTTTCAACCTTGAGTTAAAGAGGAGAACTGGCTCTCCAAATTTGAACTCACGGTTCTTGATCTTAGCATCATGCAATTGCTTAGTCTTTTCCTTGTAAAGCAACGAGTTTACTTAGGCATTGGCTCGTAATTCATCCATCTCATTAAGTTGGTCTTTCCTATGTGAACCGGCTTGGTTTAAATCAAAGTTTGATCATTTAAGAGCCCATGAAGCCTTATGTTCTAACTCGAATGGGAGGTGGCAAGCTTTTTCATAGACAAGCCTATATGGAGTACAACCAATATGTGTCTTAAAAGCCGTTCTAAAAGCCCACAAAGCATCATCGAGCTTATCCGACCAAGAAGCTCTATGCTCTCCCACCGAACGTTCCAAAATTCTCTTTAAACCACGATTTGTAACCTCGGTTTGGCCATTGGTTTGAGGGTGATACGCGGTAGAAAGTCTATGGTTGACACCATATTTCTTCATGACTCTCGTGAATTGGTCATTGCAAAAATGCGTACCACGATCACTTATGATAGCCCGAGGTACTCCAAATCGAGCAAAGAGTTGTTTCAAGAATTTCACTACAACTCGAGCATCATTAGTAGGCAAGGCTTTGGCCTCTACCCACTTTGAAACATAATCCACCGCTACGAGTATGTACTTATTTCCCTTTGAGGATGGAAAAGGGCCCATAAAATCTATTCCCCATACATCAAAAATCTCACACTCTTGGATAAAATCTTGTGGCATCTCATCACGTTGAGTAATTTTGCCTTGTCTTTGACATACATCACAAAATTTCACCATTTCTTGGGCATCTTTGTAAATGGAAGGCCAATAATAACCCGAATCAAAGACTTTCTTGGCCGTGTAGTTGGGCCCAAAATGGCCACCCGTGGGTCCCTTATGACAAGCTTCTAAGATTTTAAATGCTTCGGGCCCATCTACACACCGTCTTATGATTTGGTCCGCACATTTCCTAAAGAGGTAAGGATCATCCCTAAAGTAGAATCGAACTTCCTTAAGATATCTCTTCTTTTGTTGGGAAGTAAGACCCTCAATAAGCACATCCCCCACAAGAAAGTTTTCAATATCCGCAAACCAAGGGGTGGCATCCTCTTGAGAAGAGATAGCTATGAGCTCCTCTAAGGGAAAGGATTCATTGATATCCTTATGAGGCAAATCTCCTTGAAAAGGATGCTCAAGTCTACTCAAGTGATCCGCCGCTAAATTTTCGGCTCTTTTCTTATCTCGAATCTCTATCTTAAACCCTTGTAGCAAAAGAACCCATCTCAAAAGCCTAGGCTTAGCATCTTGCTTTGTCATGAGATATTTGAGGGCGGAGTGATCCGTATACACTATGGTCGTCGAAAGCACAAGATAGGGTCTAAATTTCTCAAAAGCATAGACTATAGCAAGCAACTCTTTTTCCGTGGTAGTATAATGAAGTTGAGCACCCGTCATTGTCTTACTCGCATAGTGTATAGGTTGGAAATGCTTATTCACTCGTTGGCCCAAAACAGCCCCTATTGCACAATCACTTGCATCACACATAAGCTCAAAAGGAAAATCCCAATTTGGAGAAACCAAAACGGGAGCCTTAGTCAATTTTTCCTTAAGGGTCTCAAAAGAGTCCAAACACTCTTGTGTGAAGATGAAAGGAGCCTCTTTTTCCAAGAGGTGGGTCATGGGTCGTGCTATCTTAGAAAAGTCTTGTATAAATCATCTATAAAAACCCGCATGTCCCAAAAAACTCCTAACGCCTTTCACGGTGGTAGGTGGTGGAAGTTTAGCAATCACATCTTTTTTGGCAGGATCCACTTCTAAGCCTTTATTAGAAATCTTATGGCCCAAAACAATTCCCTCTTTGACCATGAAATGGCACTTCTCCCAATTTAGAACAAGTCGTGTGTCTTCACACCTTTGTAGCATACGTTCTAAATGGGAGAGACAAGAAGTGAATGAATCTCCAAAAACCGAGAAGTCATCCATGAATACTTCCATTGTGTGCTCAATCATATCATGAAATATGGCCATCATACACCTTTGAAATGTCCCCGGTGCATTACACAAACCAAAAGGCATTCTCTTGTAAGAAAATGTACTGTAGGGACAAGTGAATGTGGTCTTTTCTTGGTCCTTGGGATCAATGGGTATTTGGAAATAACCCGAAAAGCCATCAAGGAAACAATAGTAGTCATTTCCCGCCAAACGTTCTAGCATTTGGTCCATGAAAGTCAATGGGAAATGATCTTTCCTAGTAGCATCATTGAGCTTCCTATAATCAATACAAACTCTCCAACCCGTGACAAGTCTAGTAGGAATAAGCTCATTATTCTCATTAGGCACAACGGTTATCCCACCCTTTTTAGGAACACAATGAACCGGGATAACCCATGGAGAGTCGGAAATGGGGTAAATCATGCCCGCATCAAGGAGTTTGATAACTTCCTTTTTGATGACCTCATGGATTTTTGGGTTAACCCTTCGTTGGTTTTGAATGGCAGGTTTGTAATCATCTTCCATAAGGATCTTATGAGTACAAAAAGTATGATCAATCCCCCTAATGTCGGATATCTTCCATGCTATGGATTTCTTATGTTGCTTAAGGACTTCTACAAGTTGTTCCTTCTCATCCTCTTTCAAGTCTTTAGCAATGATAATGGGTAATTGGTCTTTGCCTTCTAGGAAAGCATACTCTAGATGGGATGGAAGGTCCTTAAGTTCAAGAGGAGGTGGACTCTCTATGGAAGGTTTTACTATGGAAGGATCATCATCAACCACTTCTTGGGGAATGGGTGAAGGAATGGGGTCCTTATTGAGCAACTTTTGGATAGTAAGAATATCTTCTTCCTAATTAATGGGAGAATCATCATTTCCAAGAAAGTTGGACTCAAATTCCTCTAAGAGGAAATCACTCTCTCCAAAAGGTTTTAAGGAGGGAGCAATTGAGGCCACGGTTTCAACATGAGGCATCTCTTCACTAGAAATCTTACAAGCTTCATGAAAGTGCTCAACACACACTTCATCTAGCACATCCACTATGTTAATTGTCTCACAAGGTGTAGACTCCTTACTTTCTTTCTTATCACACACTTTCCCTAACTTAAACACAACTTTCTCATTCTCAACTCTCATAATTAATACTCCCTCCACCACATCTATCAAGGTACGACCCATTCTCAAAAACGGTCTACCCACAATCAAAGGAACTCTCAGATCCATATCATAATCCACGACTACAAAGTTGGCCGAAAAGGTAAACTTATCCACACCTACAAACACATCCTCCGCGATACCTACGGGGTAAGCTATGGTTCGGTTTGCTAACTCAAGTGTCATCCTAGTGGGAGTGAGCTCGGGAAGAGAGAGTTTTTTCCACACCGATAAGGGCATGAGATTGATGCTTGCCCCCAAATCCGCCAAAGCCATACATTTATCCACACTGGGGAAATGACAAGGTATCAAGAAATGCCCTGGATCTCCAAGTTTAGTAGGTAAAGTCTTGAGCAACACGGCGGAGCAATTCTCATTAAGTGATGTGTTAGGTAAATCCACCAATTTTTCTTTGTTGGAGAGGAGATCTTTGAACATCTTTGAAAACTTGGGCATATAAGCAAGAGCTTCCGCAAAGGAGATGTTAATGTTAAGTTGCTTGAACATCCTCAAAAAGTTGGAAACTTGTATGTCATCTTTGTTCTTCAATTTCTCCTTTCTCAATCTTGAAGGGTAACGGAGGTTTGGTTTAGGTGTAGGTTGAGTAGGTGGTGGAGTAGTTGATTTATCATTGGGAGTTTCTTCATTAGGAGGTGTGAGTGGTGAAGGAGAAATAGGTTTAAAAATAGGTGGAGGAGGTGGTGTAATATTTGTGGAAGGTGGTGAAGATGAAGTAGAAGGAACATCACAAGGGGGAACCGTAGTAGGAGTAACCATAGGAGGTGTAGGAGGTGAAGGTTCTTGAGTTGTCTTTCCACTCCTTGTGGTAATAGCATTCACATTAGTCCTGGGATTTGTTTGTGTGTTTGATGGTAAAGCTCCTTGTGGTTTTTGATTTAATGCCATTAAAAGCCTATTGGTTTGTGCATCCATTGCAAGTTTCATTTGTTCTTGCATCCTTTTCTCACTTTCACGAATTCTCCTCTCAATATACTCATGATTATCATATGGCACATATCCTTGATTTTGTATGGGAGGGTATCCTTGATTTGGGAAAGGTGGTGGTTGAAATCCTTGAGTAGGTGGATGAAAGTTATTTCCTTGATGTTGAAAGTTATTTGGTGCCTTGTAATTGTTTCCTTGGTATGGTGGCCGTTGCCCTTGATTCCTTTGTAGCAATTGAGGTGGATTGGATTGATTAATGGTGGGTGGGGTGAAAAACCGGGTGGAGCAAGGTAGTTTTGAGATTTGTAAGAAAGGTTATTTGGGTTGATGTTAGGTTTGAAGTGTTCACGATGTTCCTCTTGATAGGCATAACACTCCCCTTGATACCCTTGCACCTTATCACATTGTTGATACGAATGAGGTCCTCCACAAATCCCACACAAAAGAGTAATGGCATTCACATCATTGGTTGAGTTGTTCAAAGAAATTCCCTTAATAGCTTGAATTAATTCTTGAGTTGCCTTAAGTTGCCTCTCCTCACTCTTATCTATCTTTTGAAGAATCTCTTGTTGACTCTTGATGAATTGGTTATCAATGGGTAACTGAGCATTGTTTTGGATCACATGAACTCTTTCTTCCACTTGTGTATTAGTTTGCACCATAGCCTTTGTCTCAATAATATCCCAAGCCTCTTGAATTGATTTAGCAAGAATATTTCCACCCGCGGAAGCATTAAGAGAATCTTAGTGGTGTGGCCTCAATCCATCATAGAAAGTATTAATTTGGTGAACTTCATCAAATCCATGGTTTGGGCATCTCCTCAATAACTCTTTATACTCTTCCCAAGCATCACTAAAGGTTTGGGTAGGTTTTTGTTGAAAGCCTATGATTAAGTTCCTCAAATACGTGGTCTTAGATGGAGGAAAGAACCGGGTCAAAAACTTCTTAGTGAAACCATCCCAAGTGGTAATGCTATCGGGTGGTTGGGTGTCTAACCAATGCTTAGCAATCCCCTCTAGTGAAAATTGTATCAAGATAAGCTTAATGGCATCATGGGGAACTCCATTGTACTTAATGGTGTTACAAAGAGCAAGGAACCTCTTCAAGTGATCATGTGGATTATCATTCTTGTTCCCATAAAATGGTGCATTGGAAACCAAGTTAATCATGGATGTTTTAAGTTCAAAGGTGTTTGCGGGGATGTCGGGAATCTTGATGGCATCGGCATATCCTTGCACATTGGATTGCAAGTGTTCCATCAATGGATGGTTATCCGTGGCGGCCATTACTTCTTGAACAAGTTTGAAAGCACGATGCTCGTGATCGGCTTGATGAACGGTTTGTTGAACGGTTTGGGTTTTACTCTTTCTCTTTTTATTCCTTTTTGGAGGAAGAGGTTGTACACCAATAGGTATGAGTGCACGCCCGCGTGTGAGCATACAACTAAAACCAAGGAGTGAGAGAGGAGCTCTCGTTCGACTTTGGAAAGGAAAGTATTATCCTTTCCGAGGTTCAATATGAAATATCCACAAGAAAGTATAATATATGTATGTAATACTTGGGTGGCAAGACCCCCAAGAAGCTTTCCTTCTAGGAATACGCACTAGTGAACGGGGGGTTAGGTGGCGCGAAGCACTTAAGTACCTATTGACCCATAGACGGCCTTTTATAGCACGTCGCCTATCTATTCCACTTGAGTAGTTTGTATTCTTTGAATTCTTGCTTTTGGGAGTATTTATCTATTCTTGCCTTTAATTTACTTTGATCGATACACGAACTTAGGACCGGAACGCCCCCAAGAACGGTGTATTGCAAAAGCAATACTTATGGAAGTAGGTGTGTTGATTGTTCGTATACGTATACTTAATTACATATAATAATATATAGAGAAAATATTTTTGTATTTATGGGTTTTTTTAAGAGAAAATATAATATGTACGTAAAAACCGAGGAAATCCAATAATATATATTTTTGGTTGCAATCTTTTACGAAAAAGATTGCTTTTGAGATTTTTTATTTTTTGGATCAATTCTTTAGGAAAATGATTGATTTTTATGATTTTTTAGTTTTTATATTTTTATATTTTTGATTTTTTTATGTTTTTTATTTATGATACGTAAAAACAACGTTCACCAAGTGAACGGATCCCAAAATCCAATGAAAACCGTCAATCGATAGTCTCTCGTAAAGTCAAAGAACCGGCAGCGGCGCCATTTAATATTTGTATATAGTGAAGTTCGTTTTTCTCGATTCTTAACCAATTGAAAGTCCTAACAATATCGGGTCTATGATTGTTTTTGGTTGTTAAGGGTATTTGGATACTCTATGTCTATTTCAAACAAAGTCTAGATAAAATGGAAAATCAAGTCTACTTATACGTAAAACAAAGTGCACATACCAATTATTTATTCAATTAAAATGTCAAATGTAAATTCTACAAACTATAAGGACTGAAAATGTAAATTCTATGAGAAATTAATGCTAAAAATGCGAAGTTAAAAAGTCTAGGGACTAATCTTGCAGAAACAGTTAACCAAAAGGACTAATTGTGAAAATGCAACAAACTTTTAACCAACTTTAACTAATTTTCAAACTAACCTAACTAATTTTCAACAAATTCCAAAACCTAGGGACTGATTAAACAATTTCCCTAAAATTAGGAAAGTTAAGCTAATTAATCGACTGTTTAACTTTCTAGGGACTAATATGCAATTTCCACTATCCACAAATCAAAACGGGCTAACAACCTTCAATAAGCTCGTTTGAGCTTATTTCTCAACCAATTAAGCTCAAACCAATTGCAAACGACTTCAAATTGAAAATAAGCTAGATGAGCAAAAGGAATTAAACTGAAACAAACTAATTTCAAATAAGCTTTTCTCAATAAGCTTAAAATAAGCTAACTGACAAACTACTCATGCACAACTTGATTTTCTTCAAGAAACTTATTAAACAGCTTAAAAAAGGAACGGGAAATCTAATTTCAAGGAAAATGATCAAGTAACAAGTGCTAAATCTGAAATAAGCTAAAACTGGCTTATGTTGACTTTCGTTGACCGTAATTTTCAAAAAGCTCAAAATCTCAAAATCTATCCAAGAACACTTTTGTAATGGAAATGTGAAAGAAATTCAGCTAATTAATGAAGTGGAAAGTGAGATCTAAGAAAACAGATTACCAAAATATCATAGAAAAATGCATAAGCTCTATCTTGACAAAAAATCTTATTTCTTACTCAATATTGGATACTATACAATTTCCTTATACACACTCAAAATTCATATATTGACTGAAAGATGAGACTTGATTTCAAATGATTTCATCAACTAACAAAGAAATGCCAGTCAAATCAAAATCAACACTTTCTGAAAATATGCTTGTTGAAAACTGACCCAAACCTTTTTAATGACCAATTGCCTTTTTGACTAGAACCTTGACTTAAAAGTGACTCAAAACTAATTGTTATGACTTGCTGACTAGAAATGAACCAAAGTTTTCCAAATACTAACACTTGAAAAGCAAATCAAAGCTTATGCCAAACACTACCTTACTGAAATTTTTGAAACTTTTATGAAGGACTTTTGAGCTAATGTTTAGACTGAATTAAGAGTGATATCACACTAAGTTCTATAGCTGATATGAAGTGTATTAGAACTGGTTTCAAGCAATCAACAAAACTAGAACTCAAAATGACTAGCAAGGCTAAACTGATTGATGAATTGTGAAAACAGAACAAGAATTAAGGCTAATTAACAAATATAAGCTACAATTAAGCTACTCAATCACTAAAATCAGATCAAGGACAGGCTAAAACACATTTTATCATGCAATCAAGTTGAATTATGCTAGGAATGAAGCATGCATTCAACAATTGAGTGGAACTTAAACTAGAAGCGTTTGCACTTTTTTAGAAGCCTCCTTTGGGGAGTAGAGGAGCGCTGAGCTCTCTAATCTAGTGCTAACCACCACCTTAGCACTAGAACACACTAAACAACTACCAATCAACAGCTACAATCACCAAAAATCACCATAACTGGAGTGAATTCTTCAAAATCTGTTAAAACTAGAACTGGATGGAAAGAACAAATCAACAGCTACAATCTTCACTCACAGCTCATTATGATCAATTAGTGATCATAACAAACTAATCATCATCATAAGGTATCAAAGTGCAGGTATGAACAGTAGAAGAGAAAGTAGAATTTGGAGGGAAATTGAAATGTTTATTGATTGAATTGAGAAGTAGTTACAAAAGCTGGTAAACGGTTACAACTAATTAACAGACTCAAGAGTGTGTCAGACTCTTGAGTTGTTAAGCTAAACTAGAATGAGATGAGAGAAAATTGAAAGTGTGTGTGATTTCACACTTTTCTACAACAACTGAAATGAAAGCTAAACTATGCTATTTATAGACTGTAGGTGTCAAGTGGTTGGGGTTGGTGACGTGGTAGAACCAATCAACAGCTTCCACGTGGACAATTTAGCTCAATTGAATTATGCAGGTTATGAACACATTTGGGGATTTCTTTGTTGTTGATCTTGAGTGTAATTGGTTGTGATCATTGAATTCGTCTCTAAAAAATGAGCAAGTTTGATGTTTATACCATCTCTTGAAATTGCTTCTAGCTCAAGAACGATTCTGGTCATTCTTGTGGAAGAAGATGAACACGTGCCAGATTTTCATTGGATATGGGAGTGTCGCACGGATTGTTATCCAACTCCTTATTTCCTATTGGTTGAAAGTGAAGTTAGTGCGTTGCACTGTTATGATTTGGCCAATAAATGCGACGGCGCTAGTGGGTAATTAATGAACTTATTTGGCGATCCTTGTGCATTGTTTCTTGGCTTCCCATTAGTTGAAGGCTTTAGACACGGATCAAGCATTCTTGACTTTCCAAAAATGGCAGAAATGATCCCTTGACTCGGCAATTTTATGATTTGAGCTAGTAACTTCATTTCTTTGGCAATTTAAGTCCTTCCACTTGCAAACTTGATCAAAAGATCCCCTTTGACTGAGTTGACTTGAAAGTTGACCAAATTTGACTTTGATCTTGACTTTGTCTTATTTACACTTTTGGTCCTTCATCTTTGGCAGATTATCAAGATAGGTCCTTTGTCTTCAAGTCTTGTCACTTTTGATCCTTCTTTGTCTTTTTCATCCAATAAAGCTTGATGTTTCCTTGTTTGCTTGAAAATGCATCCTTTTACCTACACAAGTGTACACAAACACAAACATACCACATAATTCTGTTTTGACAAGATAAAATGGTATTTTGCTTCATGTTTTAGGGTTTTATTTGATATAATTGATATGAGATTTCACTCATACCAGGGTCCCTTGGAGAAGTTTGCATACCAGGATCCACGAGGGCAGGAAAGAAACAGGAGCGCTAGGAGGGCGAACAGGAGAAATTCTTCAAGTGAAGATTCCTCAGACTCTAATGGCAGCGACCACCATCCTCGCCATAAAAGGGTCGCACCTTCGTCCAATGAGGATTCTGATTCCTCTGACTATGACAGTAGAAGACACAGGACACCTAAGAGGCCAAGAATACAAGGTGAAGATCAGTGGACCTTACCTTGGCGCCAGAGAAAGGAAGTGTGTTTTTGGAACGCATAAATACTTTCAAGGATAACAAAAAGAGACGCATGCCGTCTAATGTCAAGACCTACGACGGTACGACGGATCCAGGTGATCTCCTAAAAGTGTTCGAATCTCAAGCGGGAATAGAACAATGGCCTGAGGCCGTGTGGTGTCACATGTTCAACTCAACGCTCATCGGAAACGCTCGAACCTGGTTCGACCGTCTTCCGAAAGCGTTAATGGGTTTGAAGAACTTAGGAGGACGTTCAGAAGGAATTATGTGCAACAAGAGAAGTACGACAAAAGCCCTGTCTCGCTTGCGAGAGTGAAACAGAGGCATAAAGAGAGCCTTGAAGACTTCATGGAACGCTTCAAATCTGAATGCAACCAGATTAAGGATTGCCCGGAGATTTTTAAAATTTCCAGATTTCTCGCAGGGATCATCAACCCTAACCTAATAAAGAAGCTGAACGACAGAACCCCGACAACGTTTGACGAGGTGATGAAGAAGGTCCGCGCGTTTATCTAGGGAGAAACCGCAGCAGCTGATAGCAGGCAAATGACATCAGGCTATAAATACCAAGACCGGCTAAGAAACAGTCATACGGGCAAAACATCAGTCGCACGTTGGACTTCCAAGGAACAACAAAGAATGGGCGCAATAATAACAATAGCAAGTTTACCCCGCTGCAAAAGACCTCCAGGGAAATATTCCTATCAGAAGGAGCAAGCTTTCCAAATCCTAGCCCAATGATGGGACCAGCAGACAAGCGGGATAACACAAAGCATTGTGAGTACCACGATGATAAGGGGCATGCTACTGATGAGTGGATTCAGCTGAAAAGGCACATTGAAAGCCTGGTCAAGGCAAGAAAGTTAAACCACCTGATAAGAGACTGGAGGAAGAGCGCGGACACGAAGAAAAGTGACACGAAAAAGCAGAAGGACAAGCCCATAACCATATACATGATAGAAAGGGAAAAGTCTTTCATGTAGAGGAGAGTGGTCGCAGAATTTTAGAATGATAAGTAAATAGCATTCACTATTCTTTCAGACAATGACTATAGAATCGGATCACTGACCATTGACATAAGTCTCGGGGGCCACACCATAGAGGGTATGTGCATTGATGGAGGTTCGGTAGCGAACATATTAAATGAGCACTCTTTCGCACGGATACCAAGGGAAATAAGGAAAGAACTAGAAGAAACCGGACAGATCCTCACGGGTTTAACGATGATAAAACTAGGCCACTGGGACACCTCTGCACGCGGGTGACTATTGGGAGTGCAGGACACTCGACGACGGAGTTGATGGATTTTATGATCATGCGGTCTCAATCATCGTACAATGGGATAATTGGACAACCGATGCTAAAGACACTGCGCGCAGTACCTTCCACAGTACATGGTATGTTCAAATTCCCAGTACAAGATGGGGTAATCACCATATGCAATATAGACACACTTGAAGGGGGAAGCAGCACTTCTAGCCACAACATGAAAAGGAAGGATGCAGACAGGAGTCCACGCGACACGGAATCCAGCCCGCGTGACACATAATCCAGTCCAAGGATGAAGAGAATAAAGTCTCCCTCAAAAGAGTCCCAGACTGGGAGCATATTTATGTGCGAAGGGTCATCGCCAAGACCCCTATGGGCCCTTTTCTCAACAGGATTTGCGGGAAAAGGGGGACCAGATGTAGGGTTTATTCTCACGAACCAGGGTGACATAAAAATTACCTACGCATTATTGTTCGATTTCCCCACAACTGGCATGGAAGCAGACTTCGAAGCCCTCATTGCAGGTCTAAGAATGGCGCTTAGAATGGGCATGAAGAACCTAGTGGCCTACACATACAGCCCTTTGGTGGCGAGCAGGGTCACGGGGTCATGCGAGCCAAGAGGACCAGTGCTAATCCAGTACACGAAGGAAATAAGGGACATGGCCGGGCAGTTTGCGGAGTTTGCTATAAAAAAGTTTTCGGAGGAAGAAGGCGAAATCTTAGTTTACATGGACCAGCTTTCAATTGTGGACATGGATAAACCTACTAGTCACATCCTAGTCGATTTTATCTCGCACAAAAGTATAAGCGTGGACACTGAGTCACCAACTTGGATGACGCCTATCAGAAAGTTTTTATCACATAACAGGCTGCCAAGTAGTAGGAGGAAGGCTAGGCAAATACAGGCGCGAGCTAGGTGTTTTAAAATCATCAAGGGAGCGCTGTACAGACAATCGGGCAATGGAAAAATGTTGCAATGCCAAGCACCAGATCAAGCTCGATCAGCAGTGGAAGCAGCGCATAGAAGAATGTGCCCTCGTGGACCAATAGTAGTGGTCGAGGAAATTACTCGCCCAGGGTAGTTTTGGCCATTTATGCACAAGGATGTTCGTAAAAAAGTGGGGCGTTGTCATAGATGTCAAGTGGACTCAAAGCAAAGGATGAATTCTAACGTGGTTGCAGGTCCACCCATAACCAAGGTCGCAAAGGGAGGTGGAATATTCTCAAAACTAAGGCGTACTATCGGTGCCCTAGCAACTTCGGTAGGCAATATGGCGCGACGGGCAGTGACAATGTTCCCATCCCAGGGTGACCACCACCAACGATGCAGAGGAGCAGTCGTCCCCGCATGTAGGACAACCGCTCGCACTTTGCGGCAGCAGGATCGTCTGGGCATAATACCAGCAATGCAGAACTCGCGGCAGCATCGGATAGTAAAAAGGGGCTCTCACGGGATAGGATGGATGAGAGTAGCTATGCGGAGTCAATATCCAGCTCTGCGAGGAGTGACTTACGGGGCGACCAGAATTCTGGACGATATTCTCCCTGAGATATCACATAGTTATCATGGACCATTTTCTTGGCTACTGATAGCCCCCAATAAGGATCCATGTATCTTTTCTTTTTAATCGTTTTTTAGGGTTTCTTTTTTGTTATTTGTTTTAACATTTGCAAAAGAGTACGAAAAAAACGTTGCGGTTCCTAGCTATTTCCGCAGTTCAAATGATCTTTTTTCTTTTTTTAATGCATGCAAGTATTGTTTCTTTTCTGAAATATATAAATTTGGCCTTCCGGTGTACATGTACAATAAAACGTTTCCAGGCGAAATAAGAGGAATAATTTTACCCTACTAATTAGACTTGTCGTGTAAGAGGGATGCAACCCCAGCGGCGCCGGATCAGGTATCCTTTGTTAGGAAGCTTTCCACAAGATGTTGTGGCAAGTGTAGCAGTCCTCATACTTTATGACGGATATGCACAAAACACAGTGTGCACGCCTAACAAACATGTCATTTTCGATGACATTGCTTATGGTAGTAGTGGCAGGCACACACGTAATGAACTTTCGACTCACCCATAAGTCCAGAGTCGCACTCCAATGGGTGTACTCATAAACAGGCGCTCTGTCTCACAATCTCAGACGTGGGTGCAGAAACCTGGACGCATATATATATATATATATATATATATATATATATATATATATATATATATATATATATATATATATATATATATATATATATATATATATATATATATATATATATATATATATATATATATATATATATATATATATATATATATATATATATATATATATATATATATATATATATATATATATATATATATATATATATATATATATATATATATATATATATATATATACGACTACACATGAGCGTAACGCAGGACGTTATGTACTTACAAACATATGGGTCGTTATTATCATTATATAAATTCTTAATTACAAGGTTAAAGTGCTTAAGTTACAACAACAAAGATGATGAGGCAAGGCGCCTTCTATAGAAGGTCGCTCATTGAAAGTGACCTCTTTAACCTACGATGAAATGGGTTCAGTGTCACGCGGTGTTGTGCCCGTGCTTCTTTCATATACTGCAGCACGCGTATATGGTATACGTTGATAGAAAGGAGGCTAACGGGCACACCATCAGACCTGCTAGGATGCGCTAAGCCTAGACCAGTGGCGACACCTTTGGAGAAAGTACAATTCTTCTTAGCAACACGTCTAACATGCTGCTTCAACTTGTCCTCTAGCGGAACCAGAATCGGCGCACCAGAGATATAGAGGGGGACCTGTAGTTGCGAGATATCCGGTTCAGCCATCATTATTTTTAGGTTTAAATTTCGTAAAGTAATTAAAAAATAGTATAACTTAGTTTAAAAAATTTTAAAAAATATTTTTAAGTTTTAATTAATTAGTTTGAGGTTTATAGCTTTTAAAATTTTCATTTTAGTTAATTTTTAATTTTATTTAATTTTAAGGTTTTTCATAAACTTTAAAAAATTAATATAAAATTATTAAATAGGTTTTAGACTTTTTGGTTTTCAAATTTGTTATCCTTGTATTTTTCTTTAGTTAAGTTTAAAATTTGTTAATTTTTAGTGGACTTTTTCGTTTTGTCGAATTTTACGATTTTACGTTTTTTACGTCGTAGGGTAATTTTTAGCGTAATTCGTCTTTTTCTTTCTATTTTCTCATCAATATAATCAAAAATTAATCAATTCTAAACACAACGCACTTGCCTCCTTGAGAACGATCCCACACATAGGGTCATAAGTGCATTTGTTTTCCTAAACGAACACTTAATACTTACCGCTTTTACCTCGTTTTCCTAAACGAGTGTGAATTTACAATTATCACTTGTCTATGGTTTTGAATCTTTGGTCGGAGAGATCCGCTTAGAAACTTTGATAAAATATTGAACTTTTTGGCAACTTGTTTTAAGCTTAGTCGCTTAAATAAACATAAGTCTTGACTCACCCTAAAGTAAATTGTGCAAACGCCATTTTGACGAAAAAGGATTATCACTCTTTACCTATATAAACATATCTCGTCATTATTATCATCATCACGAACTCATATGAACTATCCCATATTAGTCATACTTGTTACTATTGTTATTTATTTCAATCATTTCTTTCTTCAGTTATTATATTGATTACCAAAACGAAACTAAGTCTCAGCGAATGATCCTGGCTTACCACTACAAGCTATATTACGAACGAAAGGGCATACTTGCCCGTTTTTGTTTCTATTCCCTTGTTTTGTCTAAACCTTGTAATATAAATTTAAGACTTGCGAAACGAACATCAGAGATCAAACTCGCACATATCCAAAGGAAGTGCGTCTGCTGGGCGAATCTTATTATTGAAGCATAGTTTGGCTAGGCCTGTTCGACGACTCTCCTGGGCCGTTAATCGTCTTCCCCGGTCTTGAGTAATGATGCAAACAATAGAAAACCGGTTAGACGTGGACCCGAGGCCAGAGTCTCAGGGTCCACCTCTGACGGTCAAGTTAGTATCTGTGCGATAAAGTATAAGAAAGGTGTGGTTAGGAGAGATAACCTGATGTAGAATGAGCCCCCTACCCTTGTTTATATAGGGCCAGGGTTTCTTGAAAGAGAAGTAAGGTCTATGGGCCACGGGCCTCCTGGGTCACAGGCCTGTTGGGTCGCGGGCCTCCTGGGTCACAGGCCTGTTGGGTCGCAGACCTCATGGATCGCACGCACGTTAGGTCGGGCTCATACCGACTATACGTCGACATGTCCCCCAGTCTAGTATGATATGGTTCCTGACCATGTTATGCTAGACTTATTCATATGTCACGCTTACCAAATAAACGCGTATGGCTTGCTGCTAGGACATCCACGTGGTGGGCTACCTTTAGCTAAAGGATGATGGGAAAACTATGCGAATAGTGAGTGCAACCACTATATGTCATCATGTCCCCCCAGTCTAGTATGCGAGGTTTTCACCAAGGTTACTAGACTCTACACCATATCCGCTACATGTAAGCGTATCCACGTTAAAAGAAATAGGGAACCCGTATACGCAAGAGGGGTGGTTGTGCTAGAATGCTTGGTTTCCCGTGATTAGACGGTAACGACCCCGCAAGAAGAAAACCTGTTCTATAGTCGGGGTAACATTGGCATCAGCAAGGTGTAATTCTTATTCATCGCTAACGCGAGGAGGATAAGAAGGTTTTGGGAAGGTGGAGGTGGAACCCGTATGTTGCATCATGAATATTTTGAAGGAAATCTTCTTGTACCTACTGATGATGCAACATAGTGCGAATATTGAATTCAGCTTAAGGCCAACAGAAGACGCACTTCATATGGCATAGCGCAAGGCTTTATGGTAATCAACTTAGCACAGAGCTCGCGATATCCTTTATGTGATAAGTGTGATACAATATGCGACTTTAGAGCGCAATAGGTTAGCAAGACCTCTTGCATTCTAAGTGCGTATAATGTAACACCATTGATGCCGTATGCGGTATCGTTTGCACACGTACCTGATCGACGAAAGATAATGCGCACGTGGAAGAAGACTTCCACAGCGAAGAATCATACGCCCATGGAAAAAGACTTACATTGCGAAGAATCATACACTCGTGGAAGAAGAATTCCACGGCGTATTATCATGCGCCCGTGGAAGAAGACTTCCACGGCGCATTATCATGCGCCCGTGGAAGAAGACTTCCACGGCGAATTTTCATGCCCCCGTGGAAGAAGACTTCCACGGCGAAAGAAAATAAACCAACAGAAAGTTGACTTCTGCGGCGATGGAATATCATCCAAAGAATTCGCGTGACCTGTACGGAATGGCGGTATAATCATACCCCGGTAGCCCCCCAAGTGTGATGGTGCTACACTTGATTTAGCAGTATTAAACCTAACCAAGTCCTAATTTGTTTTGCATTAAATTCTTATCACGACATGTTATTTATGAAAAAATGTAATATCATAAAGGGTCCTTATGGGTGAGGCAGAACACATTACGTGCGAGCATGCCACTACTACCATAAGGAAGACCAGGGGAGGCTGGATAGTCCGACACCTGATCCCTGATCTTGTAGTAACATAGCGGTTACAGTGCGCCTGTAGTGCGCTTAATAACGCTGGGGTTGCGACCGCCTACGCGTGTGGCGGGTTCATGAACTACATGAACCTGCGGCGGATACCTGATCCGTCATTTTCGAACGCGGCGATTCGGCTTAGTACCGGGCTTGCAATACCCCTTACGTACTTAGTTGTGGACACCTGATCCACAACAGCAGGCTCCTGGCCTGACGGATACCTGACCCGTGCAATAATATTTACAACGCACAAAGTAGTATTCTGCATGCTTTCAAAATATAAATGCTAAATTACAATCAAATAAGATCATGTCAATGGTATTGTGATACCCTTATAGCCCCCAAGCTTAATGGTGCTATATCTATTTAGTAGTATTAGACTTATAAGCAAAGTATTCGAAAAATTTTGAATACTTTTTAACACTTACCCCTATGGGACATGGCCCTTTAAGCATACTAGGGAGGTGGTGGATCCCACCTTAATATAGTGAAGATTTATAAAATAAAACACAAGGCGTGTGTTTATTATAAGATTAGACGAATATGTATGAAATTCGGTTTAAACAATAATAGGCATAAGATGTTGTCAAAAAATGTAGAAATGCGTAAGTCATAATGTACGGTTATGTATGGAAAATGTTCAGACGGGCAGTCCAAAATAATTCGTCTCAACGCGCAGATTACTTCGACGAAACAAAGCAATACGCTTGATCGCGCGGATTGCCCCGACCAAACTATATAATACATCCGACGGGCGGACCGCCGCGACCAAATAAAATAATATGTTTGGTTATGCGAATCGCAACGACCAAATTAAAATATTATCTTTGATTGCGCGAATCGCATCGACCAAACTAAATAAAATAATACGTTTGGCGCTTGGCTCGCAACGACCAAACTAAATAAAATAAGATGTTTGGTCGCGCGGCTTGCAGCGACCAAACTAAATAAGACGTTTGGCGCATGGCTCGCAGCGACCAAACTAAATAAAATAAGACGTTTGGTCGCGCGACTCGCAGCGACCAAACTAAATAAAATAATACGTTTGGTCGCGCGGCTTGCAGCGACCAAACTAAATATTACGTCCGGACGGGCGGATAACCGCGACCGAACTAAATAAAACAATACGTTTGGTCGCGCAGATTGCAACGACCAAAATAAAATATTATTTTTAATAGGACGGACTAACGTGAAAGGAAGCGACTCAAAACTCCAGATTTTTGAAAAAATAAAATATTCAAAAAACGTGCGGATGAGTGCGGCTGGACGTACAATGACTGCGGATAAAGCGATCGGGTCGCGACTTATGCGAAGAATTAGGTTTAAAAATATATATAATATCTTCTCGCCAAATTAAAAAATATATGCAATATTTTTTACTACTATGAAAGATATTGATAAGATTTTTAAACACAAAAGATATAGATAATATCTTTTATTAATTTAAAAATATAGGTAATATTACTACCTATTTAAAAGATTTAAATAATATATTATCCCTTTAAAAAATATAAGAGTATTTCGTTACCAAATTTAAAAGGTAAATAATATCTTTCAAAATTTTAAATGATGTGTGTAACATCTTTTATTAATATAAATAGTATAGCCGAATAGGCAAATTAACGCGAAAGAACACATCTCACAATCATAGTTGCAAAATTAATTATTTTGGAACGTACGGGCAAGCGTGGCTAGACTTGCCATAGCCGTGGATAAAATGTATTATATATATGTAGCACATCTGATGGGTTCAAAAGATACCTATAAGATATATATTTCCTTTGAATCTAAAGGTAAATAAAATATATTTGTATTAAAGCAAAATATAATTTTTACAATACATTACGTATCATGCGTGAAATACGCCACACCGATGGCAAGTAAAATACTCGCAGAATTATAGCGAATATATCCGGTATATGTGCTAGTAGTAGAATATATCTAAAATATATACCTAACTGAATACAGGAGTCGAAAACTATATGCATGGATAAGTTACAAACAAAACTAATAGGCACTACCACATGTGTATGTGGACATTAAATACCAATATTAGTATTATTTTTCGAAACTCTAATGAGCTGCACTTAATTGAATGGATAGCGCCAATAAATAATCTAAGAATCTTGGAAGAAAAATCAAATATGCAATAGACATTCGCAGGTTATGTGCCATAGTGTTTTGATTTAAAAAGCTAGGCGCACCGTTTTAAAAGATAATTCCTCGTAGGGTGAGTCAAAAACGGAATAATTCTATTTATTTATTTTTATTTTTTTATTTATCGCGAGAACAACCAAAGATTTAGGCTTACAGACCTCGGATAAAGTAGAATACACCCAGCCGCGCGGAGCACCGGGACAAAATCTATTCGAAAGTTTTTATAAATCGCTTTTTTTACTTTATGCGAAAAATCATATGCTATTGTTTTCATTGCAACAGTGTAGAATATTATGACACGCTTTATCATCTTTAGCCAAATAAAATTGTTGATCGCATTCCATCCGTAGAGAAATTAGACAAATTTTATTTTGAATGATTTGCAAAAGTGTGTTAAGAGTATACTCGAATACTTTATTAATAGCTAATATTCTTAACTGCACATTGATTCACAATTTTGTTTTTATACCTATATGGTACTATAACACACCATCTCATTATGGAAGCGATTGCGTAAAGCGCACATAACCTTAACTGATTTAACCAATCTAACATTTATTAACGCATGGCAAAGCAACTAGTGAAAAACAAACATAATAAGGTTTGTAAAAATTACCAACTTTGGACATTAATCTGTGCTTTTCCGGTAGTATGAGACCACGAAATATAGTTTTAGTCAGGGTCCCACGGATGGCGCCAACTTGTTGAAGCATAGTTTGGCTAGGCTGGTTCGACGACTCTCCTGGGCCGTTAATCGTTTTCCCTGGTCTTTAGTAATGCTGCAAATAATAGAAAACTGGTTAGACGTGGACCCGAGGCCGGAGCCTCGGGGTCCACCTCCGACGGTCAATTTAGTATCGGTGCGATAAAGTATAAGAAAGGTGTGGTTAGGAGAGATAACCTGACGTAGAATGAGCCCCCTACACCTGTTTATATAGGGCTAGAGTTTCTTGAAAGAGAAGTAAGGTCTATGGGCCACGTGCCTATTGGGTCGCGGGCCTCCTAGGTCACAGGCCTGTTGGGTCACGGGCCTCCTGGGTCACGGGCCTGTTAGGTCGTGAACCTCCTAGGCCGCACGTACGATAGTTCGGGCTCATACCGACTATACATAGACACTTATCATCAAATTCTAGTGGAAGATCTATGTACACTTGGGTAATGCGTACAAAGTCTCGCATAGGCGTAGATATACTTAAGATATTCTCTAGTGGCGTAGGGATTTTATTAATACTAGTGGCATATGTAGTGGATATGACTGAATGAGTAGCACCAGTATCGAATAAAATGCAAGCAGCATGACCATTCATAAAGAGGATGCCAGTGATAGTACCTAAAGAGTTATTGGCTTGGTCCGGTAGTGTAGACACGTCCCAAAACTGGTGGCTTAGGAAGAGCAGAACTAGAAGTACCAGCAGTATCTCCCTTCTTGCAATCTTTCAACATGTGTCCGGATTGTCCACACTTGAAACAAACTCCGACAGCCTTACGGCATGGTCCAGGATGTCTACGACTATAAGTCGTGCATATGGGGTAGGTGTAACCTCCTGGAGGTACCCTTGCTACCTAAGAGCATGTTTAAGAAACATTCGTGAGACATTATTATTTGGCATAAACATGACTACAATGAAGTTTAAATGATAGTTTACCAGATGAAGATGAGTTGTTGGACTGCTAACCCTTAGCATTTTAGTCACGTCCACTCACGGACTAATTGTTTATAATGCTGACATGTTAGTATGTAAAACATAAAGCAACTTAACATAGAAAAGTTTAATAATTTAGGGACCTGTTGTTGTTGGACTGGTTGTTATTGTTTCGGTAATTGTCATTACCTTTCCTCCTGTCAGATCCATAGCGGTCATTAGATTGACCGTGCCCCTTGTTGGCATTTTGCTGAGTGACCGGTTGGGACCGGTCTCCACCCTTCTTTCTGAAAGGTATAATTGGATAGGAAAAGGTATAAATGAACATAAATATTGAAATGAAATGATAACGCTTGATGACTGAATTTTATACCTCTTCTCTGGACGAGCTTGTTCCTGTAGTCATCACGCTCATGTAGCATTTCCAAGCTACGTGTTGCATCATTAACTTGTGCCACATTAGTGTAAGTAGCACTAAGTAAATGATCTACTGTCGAGGCGTGTAGAGCCCAGCGAAAGTGCTTCGCTTGTTCTTCCGCAGTACCCGTAGCAGCGCCTAGAAATCTAGCCAACCTAAGAAACATATACATAAACTTAGTGCTAGTCTCCCCAGTTCTCTGACAAATGGAATGATAGTCTATCTTGAGTCCCTCCTGCTCAGCTGTCAGAAAGAACTGCCCATGAAACAGAGTCTTGAACTGATCCCAAGTCAATGCAACTAACCAAACATCACCTCTGTTTTCTAGCTTGTATGCCCTCCACCAATGCACGGCATCTCCTTCCAACTTATAGCAAGCCAACCTTGCCTTGTAGACACCATCACTTCCCATGTGAAATCTAGTTTTCCGCATCAGATGATATCTCAGCTTTCTCAAAAGATCTAGGTTTCTGCTTGTTAAACCTCTCAAGCCAAGTGTGTAGAGTAACTGGTGGTGGAGGAGGAGGATTGTTCTGATTCTGGTATTCGTTCCGAATCTGGTTTCTGATTTGGGGAAGCATGGCTTGCAGAGCTGCTTGGACAGCTGCAGCCAGTTCCTGTTCGCGTGTCATGACTATCTAACAATTTAAAGAGGGAAATGAAATGATTAAGCTGATTAGAACATAGGATAAAAATAAGGAATGCATGAAGAGTTTATGAAGGCATAGGCAACAAAAATAGCCATTGGCAATAGTAGACGCCTATGGGTCGGTCCACATAACATAACTGACATGAGCAAGGTGAATGCCTATAGGTCGGTTCACAAAATAAATCGAATGAAAAAGCACATGCGACTAAATATGGCCAGTCCTGTACCAACCATTACTTAGTCAAAAACTTAACATAAAACAATGACAATGCATGAAATGAAATGAGTAAAATGTACTGTCAGTTTTAGGAAGACACTGATGACTACCCACTAATCACATGTCAATTTAAGAGCCTACAGGTCAAAACATTGGCTCTGATACCATAACTGTAACACCCCATTTGGATAAATGGACCGTTACGTAGTAATTATGGCGTGTCATCAAAGCATACAAAGTAAATGTCTAAAACATTAAATGATCATAAAGAAAACCAGAAACAAACATTGGTTCCAACAAGCTCCACACACGAAATGCATAAGAATAGAATGTAAAGGAAAGGACTAAACAATGTCCAACAAAGCAAAGGTATGTAAATGCATTAAAGAAGGAAAGAAGACTAGCGCCTCATTCCATGCACGTACTCTTGGTTCCTAGCTTGCCCTTTAGTACTTGTCATATTGGGACATGGAAAAAAATACGGCTGAGCAATACACTCAGTGTGCGGATATATAGCAATGAATGTAAAACATAAACATAAGCAAGTAATGAAATGAAATGAATATCAGCGGAATAAGTGTATGTCCATGAAAACCTGGTTTAAGTTCACAAGATTGGTTTTATAATTCTGAAAAGACTTATGTTTAGTTTATTCTATAAACTGTATTTTAAATATGCCCGGAACCCATAAATAGTAAGTTTCCAAAAATAGAAAGTTTCCAAAAATAGAAAGTTCCCAAAAATAGTAAGTTTCCATAAATAGAATTAAGCCGAATTATAAATAATAAGTGAAGTTAAATTAGTACAATACAAGTCATGGTTATAGTTAGTTAATTAAATAAGTGGTTAATTTAATTAAACTATACGTTATATGATTTTAATTAAAATACATGTTTAATTAAAATGACTAAGTATAATTACCTTAGGTTATACATGAATTAATTTGAATAAATTAATTAACCTAAATCTTAATATGCCATGATTTATAAAATAGTTTTTATAAAACCTGAATCCCGAGCCCGTGTTTTAATATAAGTCGAATCAAATAAGCTATAAAAAAGTCCCACCGAGTCCTTGGAAAGAAACTCGGTTGACACTACTTAACAACTAAACATGTAAACGTACCCTGACTCGAAGTCGGGGTCCCTTTGTCTCGGGTCCGAATAACCAAAACCAACCGAGCACCCTTACGGGTCTCGGTGGTGTCTCGGTTCACACAAACCGAATACAACCACACGCCGACCCAAGGTCGGGGTTCCCTTCTCTTGCCGAGCCAACAACCAAACAAGCCGAGACCTTGTATGGTCTCGGTGGTGGTGATAAAACAAACCGAACACCCCCTTTGGGGGTCTCGGTTCCTCGGCCGAACCACAAACACAAACCAAACGTACCCTTGACCAAAAATTAATTAATCCTTGTTGTTAGTTTACATGTTCATGTGATTAATTAATTTTTAAACATGGAATCATAAGAAAATAAAATAAAAGAAAAGGTTTTTGAATATACCACTATGCGTAGAATCACGAGATGATCACAAATAATTAAACAACCAAGAAAATTTTCCGGTTTTGCCTTGTTTGATGATGTAGGCCGGCGGCTATGGTGAACCAAGGGGGAAGGAGACAAAAATTTTATAAACCTAAAATATGAGAAAAATAATCTCCTGATGTATTTAGTATAATGAGTTTTTCGGCCAAAAGGCCCATCTTAGTCCTCCTCTCTTGTAGCCACGGCTATGGGGCCCACAATAGGTAACTGTAGCTTTTCTCGAGACTAATTATTTAACGAGTGTGTTCGTGTTTTAATATTTGAGATTTTGGTTTTCGTGATCGTGTCACATTTATAATATTCATGATTGTTCGTTATTTATTGTCGTGACACGTGTATTAATATTATAAATGGAAAGTTTAAATTTTACCGTGTTTTCGTAAGTCACTGTTCACGTGTACTGTT
This sequence comes from Glebionis coronaria, assembly GCA_025667525.1. Classification (NCBI taxonomy): domain Eukaryota; kingdom Viridiplantae; phylum Streptophyta; class Magnoliopsida; order Asterales; family Asteraceae; genus Glebionis; species Glebionis coronaria. The sequence continues at coordinate 631,014,438 of CM046875.1, read as the reverse complement.
CATAGGTTTTTAATGCGGGTTTTACAACTCTTCCCCTCTAAAAGAATAATTCGTCCTCGAATTGGAGAAAGTAAACTAAAAGAAAACATACCCGAATTAGAACTGGAAATGAGGGTGAGAAGTCCGTATAGACTCCTCCGTCTCCCAAGTGGCTTCCCGCTCAGGATGATCCCTCAAGAGGATTTTGACGAAAGGGATCGTCTTCCCCGCATGACACGATCTTGTCGCTCAAGAACTCTCTCGGGTTCTTCGACATATGAAAGATCCTCTCGAACCTGATCAAATGGATACTGGACAACATGAACTGGATGATAGTTGTATCCTCTGAGTAAGGACACATGGAACATGTTGTGAATGTGTGATAGCTGAGGCGGTAACGCTAAACGATATGACACTTCACCAACGCGTTCTATGATGTCGAACGGTCCGATGAAGCGAGGACTGAGCTACCCTCTGATTCCGAAACGTCTCGTGCAGGTGATACCTTGAGGAAAACATGGTCACCTACGTTGAAAGACACATCTCTACGACGTTTATCAGCATAGATCTTCTGACGAGAACGAGCTTCCTGAAGTTTTGCCTTGGCGACAGCGACCTTCTCATTGGTCACTTCAATCATCTCTAAACCTTTAAGCAGTCGTTCGCCCACATGATCCCAGCAGATTAGAGCGCGACACTTTCTGCCATACAACATCTCAAAGGGAGCACACTTGATGCTAGCGTGCCAGCTGTTTTTGTATGTGAATTCTACTAGGAATATATAATCATCCCAGCTTCATGACCATTCTAGAGCAAACGACCACAGCATGTCCTCCAGTGTCTGAATGGTACGTTCCGACTGTCCGTCGCTCTGAGGATGAAAGGCAGTGCTAAGCTTAAGTCTGGTGCCCAAGCTTTCTGTAGACTCTGCCAGAAATGTGATGTGAAATAGGGATCTATAGATGATTTCTGATGGAGTACCATGCAGTCTCATGATCTCCCTATGGAATATGTCTTCTAATTTGTTGACCGGATGCTCCTTACGAATCGGCAGAAAATGAGCAGATTTAGTCAAGCTATCTACAATAACCCAAATTGCATCATTCTTCTTTTGAGTAACCGGAAGACCAGTAACAAAATCCATGGATATTTTATCCCACTTCCATGCTGGAATATCTAATGGTTGTAGTAAACCACTAGCACGCTGATGTTCGTTCTTCACCTGTTGGCAAATCATACACTTAGAAACGAAGGTGGCAACATCCTGCTTCATACCACTCCACCAAAAGTGTTGCTTGATGTCGTGGTACATCTTGGTAGAACCAGGACGTATGGTAAATGGAGAACTTTGAGCTTTAGTCAACACAGCTTCTCTGAGAGTAGAGTCATCAAGAACCACTAGTCTAGTGCCCTGCCATAAGATACCATCATCGTCAACACGAAACTCCGTCTGCTGATCAAGGTTCTGAATGATAGCCCAAATATCACCATCGTCCTTCTGAGCTTCCTTGATCCTAGAATGTAAGTATGGTTACACTCTAAGATTAGCCCAGTAACCGTGCTGTCCTCGTACACAAAACTCAATGTTAGTCATCTCCAGGTCACAGATGATTTCTTTTGCAATCTAGATGCCAGCAATCATACCCGACCTTCTGCTTAGAGCATCTGCCACCACATTCTCCTTACCAGGATGGTACTGAATGTTGGTGTCGTAGTCCTTCAACAGCTCTAACCATCTCCTCTGTCTCATGTTCAGTTCTTTCTGGGTGAAGATGTACTTGAGACTCTTGTGGTCGGTGAATATGTCACATGATTCACCATACAAATAATATCTTCAGATATTCAATGCGAAAACAACTGTTGCAAGCTCTAAATCGTGAGTGGGATAGTTTTCTTCATAAAGTTTCAGCTGTCATGATGCGTATGCAATAACCTTCCCATGTTGCATGAGAACGCAGCATAATCCCTTTCCCGAAGCGTCACTATATATTTGAAATCCACCTGAGCCAGATGGGAGAGTAAGAATAGGTGCGGTCACTAACTTCTGCTTAAGATCTTCAAAGCTCTTCTCTCGCTCTTCCGTCTAGACGAATTTCTCTCTTTTCCTCATCAAGTTAGTCAAAGGTAAGGCTAACCGTGAAAATTTCTCTACAAACCTGCAGTAGTAGCCTGCTAAACCCATAAAACTTCTAACTTCTGTTGCAGATGTAAGTCTTGGCCATTTAGTGATAGCTTCAACCTTGGTAGGATCCATGGTGATCCCCTCTACAGATATAATATGGCCCAGAAATGCCACCTTGGTTAACCAGAACTCACACTTAGAGAACTTGGCGTACAACTGCTTCTAACGAAGAATCTGCAAGACTGTACGAAGGTGTACCTCATGTTCCTCCTTGTATTTGGAGAAAATTAGGATGCCATCAATGAACACAATAACGAACTTTTCCATAAACTCATGGAAGAACCGGTTCATCAAATCCATGAAGACAGCTGGAGCATTAATGAGTCTGAATAGCATGACTACGAACTCGTAGTGCCCATAACGTGTACGCAAAGCAGTCTTGGATATATCCTGCTTTGTAACCCGTAACTGATGGTAGCCGGACCTCAGATCGATCTTGGAAAAATGCATGACGCCCTGAAGTTGATCGGATAGGTCATCAATTCGCGGCAAAGGATAACGATTCCCGATCGTGATCTTGTTCAGCTCACGATAGTCTGTACATAGATGCATGCTGTCGTCTTTCTTCTTCACGAACAATACCGGTGCACCCCATGGCGATACACTGGGACGGATGAAACCTCGTTCCAAAAGTTCCTGCAGCTGATCTTTTAGTTCCTTAAGCTCTATAGGAGCCATACGGTAAGGAGCTTTGGAAATTGGCTATGCACCTGGTATGAGCTCGATTCCAAACTCGACTTCAAGAACATGTGGTATGCCTAGAAGTTCAACTGGAAATACGTCAGGAAACTCTGACGCAATAGGCTCATCTTGGATCGATGGAGACTCGGTAGTAATGTCATGAATATTGGCTATGAAGCCCTGACAGCCGTGTAATAGCAATGCACGCGCCTCCATGGATGAAATAATCTGTACTGGCCTCCTTGGCAGAAAACCATGGTGTATGTACTCTAGAGATTTAACATCACCGAAGATAACCCGATAAGTGTGGCAGTCAATCGTGGCCTGGTGTTTGGATAACCAGTCCATGCCCAAAATCAAGTCAAAATCGCACATGTCCAAAGGAAGTGCGTCAACTCTACGGATCTTGTCATCAAACTCTAGGGGAAGATCTCTGTACACTTGAGTGATTCGTACAGAGTCCCTAAGTGGCGTGGAAATGCATAAGGCATTATCTAATGGCATCGGGGAAATCCTAACACGTACATCAAAAGTAGTGGACACGACTGAATGTGTCGCTCCAGTATCAAATAGAACACATGCTGCCAAACCATTCATAAAGAGATTTCCGGTGATAATACCTGAGGTCTTATTAGCATGATCTCGAGTAGTAGTGAACACGCGACCAGAAGTAGGAGGTGGCTTGGTGTCAGCGTGTCCAGAGGTGCCTTCTATCTCACCCTGGCGACAGTCCTTCTACTGATGGCCTTGTTGGCCACACTTGAAGCAACCACTAGTACCTCGGCGACAGATACCCGAATGTCTGCGCGAACAAGTAGGACAAATAGGATGCGTGAATCCTCCAGCAGGCGTCCTAGTTATCTGAGAGCCTGTTCAAGGATTACATGCATGAGACATAATCGTGGCACATAAACATGATTACATAGAAGGTGTAAAATTTACCAGATGAGGTAGAACGGTTAGACTGTGAACCCCTACGGTCCTGATCCCTGCTGTTACCATTGTTCCTGAATTAAAAATTGTTGGAGTGTCATAATACCATAACATAAATAGTTGAAAATGAAAGAAAGTTAATGTAGGGACCTGCTGTTGTTCGAGTTGTTAGCGTTGTTACGGTAACTATCGTTACCGCTACGCCTCTCAGAACCAGAACGGTCGTTAGTCTGACCGTTTCCCTTGGATGCTTGCTGCTGAACAGCCGCAGGCTTACGGTCGTCTGTCTTCTTCCTGGAATAAATATATTGTAGAACAGAGGTTTATATGAAATGAATAATATTGATGGAAATGAATAGTTTACAATTGGTGATTGAAGATACCTCTTCACTGCTCTGTCATCACCGAACTCCTCTCGTTCCTGAAGCATCTCGAGCTTACGGGTTGCATCGACCACATGTGCCACTGTAGTGAAAGTAGCACATACCAAGTTGTTGGCAACCGAAGTGCGAAGTGCCCATCAAAACTTCTCAGCCTGCTCCGTAGCAGTTCCTGCGGCTGGACCCAGAAATCCTGCTAAACGGAGAAACCTTTGCATGAATTCGTTGCTGTTTTCACCAGGAATCTGCCAAATGTTGTGGTAGTCCCTCTTAAGCTTCTCTTGTTCAGCATGTGGAAAGTACTGATTAAGGAAGAGCTCCTTAAACCGGTCCCATGTCTGCTGTGCAACCCAATTGTCACCACCGTTGGACTGCTTGACCGATTTCCAGCACTACAGCACATCACCTTTAAACTTATAGCAAGCTAGTCTTGCCTTGAAAACACCATCACAACCCATTGCATCGAAAATCTTCTCGATGTGAGAAATCCAAGCTTCAGCCTCGTTTGGGCTGTCAGTCTGTTCAAACGAACGGGGTCGCTATTTATTGAATATCTCCAACCAAGTCATAAGAGTAACCGGTGGAGGAGGAGGAGGGTTGTTGTGATTACCATGATCATGGAATTCCGCCTGAATTTCATCCCTGATTTCATTGCGAAGTTGGGGAAGAAGGGCTTGCAGAGCTGCATTGACAGCTGCTGTCAAATTTAGAGTATTGCGATTGTTCACCATCTGACAGTTTAAAAGAACAAAATGCAAATCATAAATATGAAATGAGATAAAATAAGGCTAGGCACAACGCTAAAGGGTCACGGCCTAGTTTTTTCATGTGCGGCCTATTTGCCACAACCCGGCGACCTAGTTGAATTTTCTTTTTTTTTTTAAAACACAATAAATTTCATAAAAAAACATTACATTTATTTTTCAAAAAAAACATTACACAATTATTCGAATTTTACAAAACATTACAATAAACTTAAAAACATTAAACATTAAAACTAATTTATTCATTGCTATTATTCCAAATGTGTTCCACTAGATCGGCTTTTAGGTTGAGATGTAGACGTGGGTCGACTATTTGCTGAGTAATTTGTAGACTTTCTTCATGCGTATTCACCGGATCGTTATCAACATGTTCTTCTAGTTGATGGTAAATGGGTGATATCTCCGCCCCCTATGTTTAGTTATCATATTGTGTAATATGATACACGTGTACATTATGTCCGATAGTCGACTTTTTTATAATCCTCGGGCCGGGATATCAATCATCTTCCATTTTGTTTTCAATACACCAAAGGCCGCTCAACATCTTTTCTTGCTGCTTCGTGCTTCGTTTTATACAATCTTCGTTTGTGATCATTCGTCGGCGGATCTTTTATAGACTTAATAAGAACCGACCATTGCGAATATATCCCATCAGTAAGATAGTATCCCCGACGATAATGCACGTCGTTAGACACAAATCCCAGTTCAGGTGCTTTCCCCGATTTAAGATCATTAAAAATAGGGGACTGACGTAAAACATTCACGTTGTTATTCATCCCAGCTACACCACAGAATGCATGCCAAATCCATAAGTCTTGAGACGCAACCGCCTCCAATAAAATGAATGGTGTTGACACCTGATCACGCCTACTAAATTGAGCTTTGTAAGCAACGGGACAATTCTCCCACGGCCAGTGTGTACAATCGATACTTCCTAACATCCCAGAAACCTGTGTTTTGACTCGTGACGAGCATAGAGTTTCTCCATGTCATTATAAGTAGGCTTTCGCAAGTACTCTGTACCATATAATTGCATTATGCCGGTACAAAACCGTCGAAGACACTCTCGGGCTATTGTCGCACCCATTTGCAAATATTCTGCTAGAGAATCAGGCACGGCTCCGTACGACAATTGACGAATAGCGGATGTGCACTTCAGCAAGGGCGAAATACGTTCTCGATTCACAGCATCCGTTGAGTTTCGAAAATAAGAATAGTTATTTTTCAAATCGTCAACAATTTATAAGAATAAATCTCGATCCATTCGAAATCTATTACGAAATTTCTCTGCATCATATTGCGGCCCTTCGGTAAAATACGCATCCACTAGACGATTATGTGCACCCTGATAATCTCTATATATATACGTCCGTTTTTTAGGGAGTGATACTTCATAAGCCTCTTCGAAAGCTTGCGTAAAAGCTTCTAACTCACGTGTAACTTCCTCTTCATCGTCGGAAGAGTCGGAAAAAAAAATTCATAAGACGTTTTAGTTTGGAGGATTATGTGTTAATTTTGTGTGAAAAATGGTAATAAGATAGGGTGTTTATAGAAGATGTTTAAATTTAATTTTTTTTTCAAAAATACCCCAACGGATATAATAAACTCAACGTCTCTTTTTTCAAATCGTTCGTGTGTAGAGTCGTTTTACCCTCGATTGACTCTTGCGACCGAGTCGCCGCAACGGGGTGACTCGGTCGCGACCGACTCTCGACCAACATATTCAGGCAGCGTTGCGCCTAGCCTAAGAATGCATGAACAATGTATAAATCAAAGAAACAGTTTATAATGCATGAAACAATGTAAAAATGCATGATGCAGTTTATAAAACTTTTATATGAACATGAGTGAACACCTATGGTCAGTTCACTCAAAACAAAAGACAAGGCGCGGGGACGCCAATGGGTCGGTCCCAAAGTTAAAAGTTTCGATAAAAGCACATGCGACTAAATAGGGCCAGTCCTGTACCAACCATTACTTAGTCATAAACCTGCTACAATGATATGAATGCATGAAATAAAATGAAAATGAATGAATGCATGAAAACCAACTGTCAGTTCTAGGAAGACACTGGTGACTACCCGTAAGTCACAGGTCATGTTTTACAGAGCTACAGGTCGAAACCTCGCCTCTGATACCATAATTGTAACACGCCATTTAATAGGATAGAGTGCTACAGTAAATTATGGCGTATCATCAAAGCATGCAAGGTAAATGTCTAAACATTCATGACCATAAATATAAATACCAAAATCAAACTTCGGTAGTCTAGTAACTCACAAAAAAGCAATATAAGTACTGTAAATGGAAAAGGACTAAACAATGTCCAAAAGATGTAAAGTATGATAAAGTAGGAATAAATGCATAAGGTAAAAGAGGATGGATAGCTTCCAATCCGAATGCACATACCCTGGAGTTCCTACATGCGTCCTTGGGTACCTACCATTTGGGAACATGGAAAAGTAGATGGCTGAGAATAACGCTCAGTGCACGGATATACAATAAAGCATGGAAACATAGAATATGGAAGCATATAAAGAGTATAAAGCATGAATGGCAGCGGAGATGAATAAGTCCTGGAAAACCTAGTTGTCTGTCATGTTAACTGGTTTTAGTTCTGAAAACGTAGCTTATGTTACTTATGAAAATATGTATTAGTTAATGTACCATAATAGCCAATATAGGTCATGAGGTCAACAACGTGCATGAATACTTGGAGGGGAGACCTCATCATGCAATTAGAGGGGTTGCCTCTAATTAACTGGTCAGTGGGTAAGAGGGATCAGCTCCTTGTGAAGGATGCAAGGCACACACCACATTCACCATGAAAATCCTGACTGAAACATGTAACTAGGATGCACCCATACGCCCCACATGATAATATAATAATATAATGGCCAAATAAATGAAAGGGACGCCACGAGCTATCACTCCGCTGTGGTGAAGTCATAACACTAGTGCCTCTAGTGTTATGGTTATGGTACCTCCATAACTAGGTGAAACTGGTCATGCATGTATATGGCTAAGGTAACTAATAAAACATAAGCATTTAATCTATAACTACTGGGGAAAACAGTTGGCTAGATACGGGAAATCCTAATGAAGGAAGAGATTGTCCTTACTGAAGGACGGGAAATCCGTACCTTATGTCCAGTAGAAGCTAAGGAAAACGATGAAGACTAATCCGCCTCGACAGATAACACTACATATGAAATATGGACGTGTATGAGTTGTCTGAAATACATGTGTTTTACTGGTTCCGTGTGTTATTAACTTGTTATATGTATTATGTCATGTTTTACAGTTTACTAAGTATTATGTAGTTATTATGATGTTTTGCTGTGTAATATTCATGTATTAGTGTATTATAATACTTGTATTGTAATACTAAGTAACTTTCTAAAAAAAATAGCAGGTTTCCATAAATAGCAAGTTTTTAAAAGAGTTAATATACAAAGATGTTACTAAACGTTCCATAAGATTTGTCCTAAGGTAACAAACGTTCATTTTGTGTTTCTAAGTTACTCATCTATACGGGTTGGATAAATGGGTTACTTAACATTACAAAATGTGACAACAAGGTTACTCAATGGAGGGGTAACCGATACTCTAGGTCACTTTTGGAAAAAAAATAGGATTTTTACTATATTTTTAGAAAAACATTTTTAAACAAACATTTTCAAAATAATCTTTCACAAATTATTTTTAAATATTTAAGTATTAAGTAAACAAGTTGGTTTAAAGATTTTTAAAAACCGTTTATTTTATTTCCAAAAATACGAGTTGGTTTAAAAACGTATATAAAAGATTTTTTTAAATGTTTTTCGAAAAACTTTAAAAAACATTTTTGGAAAAAGAATTTCAAAAAGATTTTAAAACATTTTAAAAAATAAATTCTTATAAAAATTATTTTCAAAATATTTCAAAAAAAAAATTTTCAAAAATATTTAAAATAATTTCGAAAAATATATTTTTGAAAAGTAGTTTCATAAAAATATTTTTGAAAAACATTTTCAGAAAGATTAAAATTTTTCTAAATCAAGTATTTTTAAAATCTTTTCGTTAAACATTTTCGAAAAATTTTATATTCTTATAAAAAAAGAAAAAAAATGTTGTTTAAAAAAATATATAGTTTAACCCTACGAATGGTGAAATTCAAGTATTTTTTTTTTATAAATTTTTTAATCCTTTTTTATAAGAATTTATTTTTTTTAATATAAAACACCCTTTTTTGAAATGGGATTTTTTAAGTTTTTAAAATAAATTATTATAAGAACTTAATTTTTTAGTTATAAAAGATTTTTTTTTTGAAAAAAAAAATCGAGAAGGTTTTTGGAAAGAAATATTTTTGAGAAATTTTGTAAATCTTTTATGTCGTCAAGTATTTTTTTTAAAGTTAATTTTTTTAATATAAAACACACTTTTATGAAAAGGTATTTTTTTAAGTTTTTAAAATATATTATTATAAGAATTTAATTTTTTTGTTATAAAATATTTTTTTGAAAAAAGAATCGAGAGGTTTTTTGGAAAAAAATATTTTCGAGAAATATTTTAAATCTTTATGTCGTCAAGTATTTTTTTTAAGTTAATTTTGAAAAAAAATAGAGTAACCTGCTAATTTACCACTTTTAACAGGTTACTCAAACATGAGTAACGTAAACAACCGGTCACCCATAAATGAGTACCCTAGAAGCACAAAATGAAATTTTGTTACCTTAGGAAAAATTTTATAGAACGTTTAGTAACATCTTTGTATATTAAACCTTTTTCTAAAAATAGAAAGTTTCCAAAAATAGAAAGTTCCCAAAAATAGTAAGTTTCCATAATTAGAATTAAGTTGAATTATAAATAATAAGTGAAGTTAAATTAGTACAATACAAGTTATGGTTATAGTTAGTTAATTAAATAACTGGTTAATTTAATTAAACTATACGTTATATGATTTTAATTAAATACATGTTTAATTAAAATGACTAAGTATAATTACCTTAGGTTATACATGAATTAATTTCAATAAATTAATTAACCTAAAGTTTAATATGACATGATTTATAAAATAGTTTTTATAAAACCCGAATCCCGGGCCCGTGTTTTAATATAAGCCGAATCGAATAAGCTATAAAAAAGTCCCACCGAGTCCTTGGAAAGAAACTCGGTTGACACTACTTAACAAATAAACATGTAAACATACCCCGACTCGAAGTCAGGGTCCCTTTGTCTCGGGTCCGAATAACCAAAACCAACCGAGCACCTTTCGGTGGTGTCTCAGTTCACAGAAACCGAACACAACCACACGCCAACCCAAGGTCGGGGTTCCCTTGTCTTACCGAGCCAACAACCAAACAAGCCGAGACCTTGTATGGTCTCGGTGGTGGTGATAAAACAAACCGAACACCCCCTTTGGGGGTCTCGGTGCCTCGGCCGAACCACAAACACAAACCAAACGTACCCTTGACCAAAAATTAATTAATCCTTGTTGTTAGTTTACATGTTCATGTGATTAATTAATTTTTAAACATGGAATCATAAGAAAATAAAATAAAAGAAAAGGTTTTTGAATATACCACTATGCGTAGAATCACGAGATGATCACAAATAATTAAACAACCAAGAAAATCGTCCGGTTTTGCCTTGTTTGATGATGTAGGCTGGCGGCTATGGTGAACCAAGGAGGAAGGAGACAAAAATTTTATAAACCTAAAATATGAGAAAAATAATCTCTTGATGTTTTTAGTTAAATGAGTTTTTGGGCCAAAAGGCCCATCTTGGTCCTCCTCTCTTGTTCCCGCGGCTATGGGACCCACAATGGGTAACCCATAGATTTTATCGAGTCTAATTATTTAACGAGTGTGTTCGTTTTTTAATATTTGAGATTTTGGTGTTCGTGATCGTGTCACATTTATAATATCCATGATTGTTCGTTATTTATTGTCGTGACACGTGTATTAATATTATAAATGGAAAGTTTAAATTTTAACATGTTTTCGTAAGTCACTGTTCACGTGTACTGTTTATAGGTTTTTAATGCGGGTTTTACAATATTAGCAGACTGCCTAACTAATTCATGAAAGCGTGCTCGCATCTCGACCTACTACCGTCGAGGGTGCCATTGAGTTTGCTACATAGTTGATGGATAAATGAGTACGTACTATCACTGAGAGACAAACTGAAAGCAAAAGAAAGGCCGATGAGAACTTCCGTAGTCAGCATCATTATCAGCCACCCAAAAGGCAAAACACTGGCCAAGTCTATAGTGCTACTACCATAGGAGCAAAACCGTATGGTGGTACCAAGCCTATGTGTGCCAAGTGCAACTTTCATCACACTAGCAACAAACCGTGCAGGAAATGCCATAAGTGTGGACAGAGTAAACATTTCATCCGACAGTGTCGAATCAATGCTGCCATAAACACCAGGCCTAAGACCAACAACAACATGGGCGGGTATGACTCCTGTATGAATGGGAATAGATAGCAGGGAAACCGCATTCCTACTAAAAGAAATGGTATTGGACGAGGAGGAGTTCGTTGCTATGAGTGCGGAGACTCGGGACACATCAGACCCGATTGTCCAAAGTGGTCAAACCGAAACAAAAACGATGAAGGAGCACCAGCAAGAGTTTACGTTGTGGGCGATGCTAAAGCCAACCCTGACTCCAATGTAGTTACCGGTACGTTTTTCCTGAACAGTCGTTATGCATCTATTTTGTTTGATACCGGAGCCGATAGAAGCTTTATATCTACATAGTTTAGTAGTTTGCTAGATATCACTCCTACCAAATTAGACAAATGTTACAAAGTATAATTAGCCGTCGATAATATCATAGAAACCAACACCATTTTAAGAGGTTGTACCTTAAACCTTTTAAATCATCCATTCAATATTAAGCTGATCCTAGTAAACCTCGGTAGTTTCGATGTTATCATTGGTGTGACAAAAAGCTAGTCCGTATACCGTGGGGAGAAGGAAATTTAATCATCCAAAAAGAAGGAAACACCGACAGAGATGACACTAGACTGAGTGTCATCTCTTGTACGAAAGTCCAAAAGTATCTACTGAGAGGATGCCCTATCTTCTTAGCTCACATTTCCAATACCGACATAGAGGACGAACTTGAGAAGAAGCAAATCCAGGACGTGCCAATTGTCCGCGATTTTCCTGAAGTTTTTCTAGACGAATTACCTAGTATACCACCAACTCGTTAAATGAAATTCAAAATCGACTTGATACCAGGAGCTGCACCTGTAGCCAAAGCTCCATACCGTTTAGCGCCATTAGAGATGAAAGAGTTAGCAGAGCAACTTCAAGAACTATCTGACAGAGTTTTCATCAGAGTTAGTTCCTCGCCTTGGAGAGCTCCAGTCCTATTTGTCAAAAAGAAAAACGGTTCTTTCCAAATGTTATTGATTACAGAGAACTAAACAAGTTGACTGTGAAAAATCGCTACCCACTTCCACGAATTGATGACCTATTTGATCAAATCCAAGTATCAAGTGTGTACTCTAAGATCGACTTTAGATCTGGGTACCATCAATTGAGGGTTAGAGAGGAAGATATTCCAAAAACAACGTTTAGAACTCGATACGGTCATTACGAATTTCAGGTTATGCCATTTGGGTTGACCAATGCACCAACTATATTCATGGACCTCATTAACCAAGTGTGTAGATCCTACCTGGAAATCGTATTCATCGATGACATACTCTTCTACTCCAAGAATGAACAAGAGCACGGAGAACACCTTTCACAAGTATTGAAGTTAATCAAAGAAGAATAGTTGTATGCAAAATCCTCCAAATGTGAATTTTGGATCCCTAAAGTTCATTTTCTTGGTCATGTTATCGATAGCGAGGGTATTCATGTAGATCCCGAAAAGGTCAAATCTGTTAAGGATTGGATATCTCCTACATCACCAACATAGATTCGTCACTTTTTAGGCCTTGTAGGGTACTACCGGAGATTTATCGAAGGATTCTCGAAGATAGCTAAGTATATGACAAAGCTTACTCAGAAAGGTGTAAAATTCGAATGGGGAGAGAAAGGAGAGTCAACATTCCACAAAATCAAACAGAAGTTATGAAGTACACCTATCTTAGCCTTACCTGAAGGCAACGAGGATTTCGTTGTTTAATGTGATGCTTCACACAAGGGTTTAGGTGCAGTGTTGATGCAAAGGAAGAAGGTAATTTCTTATGCTTCAAGACAATTGAAGAAGTACGAGAAGAATACACTACTCACGATCTAGAACTTAGATCCATAGTTTTTGCCTTAAAATCTGGAGGCATTATTTATATGGAACAAAGTGTATTGTGCACACTGACCACAAAAGTTTTCAACACTTAATAGATTAGAAGGAGCTGAACATGAGGCAACACTGTTGGATAGAACTTCTGAGTGATTACGACTGTGAAATTAAATACCACCCCGGTAAAACAAACGTAGTTGCGGATGCATTGAGCCATAAGGGAACTGATCCTCCCATGACAGTTCGAGCCTTAGTCATGAGAATTAGCTTGGACCTACCCAAGCAAATTTTGTGGCTCAAATCCAAGCTCAGAAACAAGAAAACCTCAAGAAGGAAGACATAGGAGGTATGCTTAGAACAGGCCTTACCAAGGAGAAGTTAGAACCAAGAGCAAATGGAACTTTGTGTTTACACAGAAGAAGTTGGTTACCTTGTTACAGAGACTTCATAAACGTGATCATGCTCGAGTCTCATATGTCTAAGTATTCTATACATCTTGAATCCGAAAAGATGTATCAGGATATGAAGAATTTGTGTTGGTGGCCGAACATGAAAGCCGACATCACCACCTACGTTAAGAAGTGTTTGACATGTGCAAGAGTCAAAACAGAGCACCAGAGACCATCAGGACTGCTAGTACAGCCTGAGTACCGAAATGGAAATGGGATAAAATTACCATGGATTTCATCACCAAACTCCCAACATCATCCCATGGATATGATACCATTTGGGTAGTTGTTGATTGACTCACAAAGTCCGCTCATTTTTTGCCAATAAGGGAAAATGATTCTCTGAACAAACTGGCAAGACTATACCTAAAGGAAGTTGTGACAAGACATGGAATATCGGTTTCAATTATCTGTGATCGAGACGGTAGGTTCACGTCAAATTTCTAGAATGCTTTTCAGCGAGCTTTTGGTACAAGTCTGGATATGAGCACTGCTTATCATCCACAGACGGACGGGTAGAATGAGAGAACAATCCAAACTTCATGAGTTAGATGAATTTCGACATCAAGCTTATGAAAGTTCACGTTTATATAAAGAACGAATCAAAGTGTGGCATGATAGCAAACTGCAACAAAGAAAAGAATTCAAACATGGAGAGAAAGTACTTCTCTTTATCTCGAAATATAAGTTCAAGCAACCTAAGCTTTCTTCAAGATGGACTGGACCTTATACAGTGAAACACCAATACCCATCTGGATATGTTGAACTCTATGGTAGAGACAATACCACTTTTATTGTCAATGGACATAGACTCAAGCTCTACCATGAATAAGAAAACTGTAATGAATTCGATGAAGAAGAAATCAACTTCTTTTTAAAATAAAACCGAGTAGCTGAGTCTGGCTGAAGACTCTAAACTTAGCGCTTCTCGGAAGGCAATCCGTATTTTATCCCCCACTTTTCACCTTAAGTGTGGAGGAGGACTTGTAAAATAAATAAAACCGTCCTTGTATCTATTTTGCATGTGTTTTTTGTTTTATAATATCATGCAGGAAAATAGCAAACTTGGAGCTCTAAGATGGATTCATCTCTTGAAGTCCCGCAATTTCTAAGCCCGGGGAAGTTCTCGTTTCACTTTGCATTTTTCCTATTTTTATTTTTTATCAGTTATCACCTCGAGGAATATTTTCACCTTAAGTGTGGAGGAGGAGATAAATAGGAAAAATAATAATAAATAATAAATTTCTCCACATGAAAAATCTTTTTTGAAAAATAAAATAAAAATATATATGTTTTTTGAAAATAAATAAAGTTTTAGCAAAGCAAAAATCTCATTGATTGACATTATAACTAAGCACAAAAACCATCCACCAAATATGTGAGAAAACCTAGCATTATATTTCTCTATTTTGTGTGAAAGCCGATAATCTAGTATGCTTCAGAATTTGTGCTTGATCATCATTTACTAAACCGCAGTGAGGTTAATTTATAGATATTTTTGAAAAGAGGCAAAATAAATCACCATTTTATCATTTTAGTTAAGCTACACTTACTTGCTAAAATATGTTGCACTCGTACCTATGTGATATATTATCCCTTGTGCTATTATCTCGATAAAATGTCTATCCTTTTATCAAGTCGAAAAAGTATATATGATGTTCTCTTAAAAATGAAAAAAAATAAGAAGAATAAATTATTCTATTATAGTTGTTCTACGACTTTGACAAGGCATATTTTATTCTAAACCCTCATTATTATCACGTTTTGCTTGTTTGAAATTTATCTGGTGCTCACGCCTCAACGGTTATGTTTATGTATCATGTACAAACCTATGATAGCTATCTATTTTATGACCGAGCTACTTAAGTGTTATCTTACATTTACCCTTTGTGAGTGACATTTGTGTGAACTTAAAATCCAAACACTATCCATGTGAGGTGCTGAAATTATTTTGTTATTTCCTTTTGCTACTTAGAAAATTTAATTATTTTCCTATCATACTTCACAATACTTAATAGTTTTAAAAATCTAATTTTTTTTCTTGCTTTGATTGCTTGAGGGCAAGCAATAACTAAGTGTGGAGTGTTGGGTAAAAAAAGTTGATGTGGTAGAAACTCAAATTGAAGAAATATCAAGACGTTTGTTCAGGCGCTGACATGTGAAAGCTAGACGCTGACACATGTATTCTAGACGCTGACGGATGTCTACGGGCTGATGGAGAAGTCTATTTAAGGAATATATTGCGTATATTATTTATGATATATTCAATATATAGTTTATCTAAATAGAATATTTAAATGTTTATTTGATTTTATCTCTTGTAGATTATGTTCCTTACTCTATAAAAGGAACAAAGGTCTTAGGTTTTTATTATCAGTTTCATTCCCAATGTAAACCTAAAGTGTGTGTTGCACTAGACGTGGGATTAAATGTATACACGTCTAGTGATTGTTTGTTATTAATATAATGAGCAATCCTTGGGAGAAATTCATCTTGTGTTATTGTGCCTAAACACCTTGTTAAACGTGTTTCATTCTATTCCGCCTAAACACCTTGTTAAACGTGTTTCATTCTATTCCGCCTTGATTCAATCAAGTGAATGAGATTCGTTCCTAGTAGCTAAAAGATCGAGGAAACTTTGGTTTCCACAGTTGCTATCAGAGCCTCGTGATGCTAGGACCAACAAGGTGTTCGTATAGTCGTGAAGGAAGAAAAATCCGTATAGGATCTTTTTTGGGCGGTTTTGTGTGCGCAGCAGTATTCAGAAGGCCGTAACTTTTTCCTGAACCGTTGGATCACCACGAAAATTTTTGTGTGTGTTCTACACACATAAACCTAGATATCCACCATAGGGATTATCATGATCTATCCCCAAAGAAAAGTTATAGTACGTCGAAATCAGCAGCAGAATGGGTGCAGTTTTCTGTGAACAACCGTATTAAAAACACGATTTCTCCTTCGTTAACCGTTGGATCATCGTGAAATTTTTTGCTGTAGATTCTTGTCACTTGTGTCTAGTATCTCACTGAAGGGATCTTCGATCTGACCTCTCACGAAAAAGTTATTCAATGTCGAAGTTTGCTGCAGTAAAGGTATTCAATTTTCTGCTTTCACATAAAATAATGAATTAGGGTTTCTATAAACCCTAGATCAAGTTAAAGCAGAAAAGTCTGAAGTAGTGGCTGTGATAAAGATCCCTTATTTTTATCGTGTTTTTTCATCTAACGTGGGTGCTGACTCACGACTTTATTGGAACAAGCTTTGTTAAGTAAATATCTGAATTATAGGGAATAACACGTGAGTTTTAAACATTACAGTTTGTTTTTGCTACTTTTTAGGGATATGAGTATATCTCATATATAACTAGTTTGTGGCTAATTAAGGCAAAAACAATCTATGATCTTCACATATATTGGGCTGGATAATATCATGACGTGTGAGGATACAGGAAACATAGTGGTATTAATTTTATGGCCACTGTCGTGTTAATCAAGCCACAAATGATGTTAGCCGCTGACATGTGTTATTTAGCCGCTGACGGGAGTAGCCGCTGACAAGGAATAAAGTTGGCGCTGAAATTAAGCGCTGACACTTGTTGTCCGATATATAAGTTTTCAAACGCTGACAAGTGTTGTCCGATATTGGACAACACACAGTGATGATATCTTGGATAAAGAAGGATATTGGACGACAAAGGAATAGCTGCTGTTTGGAAACTTGGTAGATTTTGGCACACAAAATGAGGTATTTACACACGAAGGTACATGGGATCTCTTTTTTAATACAGAATATCATTTTGATATTAGTGGCTCGGATATTTTTAAAGGGATCAATGATTTAACCGTAAGTTAGCAATAATTCGTGAAGTGTTTCATTGGAGTAATATTTGATTTGAGTATGTAATCGAGGTAGCCTTGTAAAAGAGTTATCTACTTGGAGCTTTTACATATGATATGAAGATATTATTTCATAAAGATTTATCATGAAGAGGTGTTGGATTAAGGGGATGAATTCTTATGGTAAATTTGATGCTTGAAGTAGATTTTCGCGAGTTTGTGTTTTATCATATCTTTAAAGTCACCAGCCTCTGGCTTTGATGATAACTTGTTCGTGCTTTCAATTTTGGTGACGAAGACTTGTCATATCTAGCAATTGGAATTGCTATCACTTGAAGGAGTTACATTATCGTGCTCAGTGTCTCACAAAGGATGAGGATTTTGACAAGAGATCGAGGTCTGCTTATATTTACTCTCATCATATAAGTTCGACGTCACATGGATAGTGCAAGACATGGAACACAGGTTTGGGTTATTCTACTTCTACATCAAGAATACTTTATTTATTTTTCTTCAGAATCATTACATAGAGCCTACATTTGGAGAATATTCGATTTCATACATTGTTTGCTTCCCTATTGATGTGACAAAAAGGGGAAGATATGCATGCTAGACTTGAGGGGAAGCAATTTGAAGATGATATACCACTTACAAGAGATACACACAGAGTTTTGCCGACATCAACTAGGGGAAGATGGTTGGGTAAAAGAAGTTGATGTGGCAGAAACTCAAATTGAAGAAATATCAAGACGTTTGTTCAGGCGCTGACATGTGAAAGCTAGATGCTGACACAAGTATTCTAGACGTTGATGGATGTCTACGGGCTGATGGAGAAGTCTATTTAGGGAATATATTGCGTATATTATTTATGATATATTCAATATGTAGTTTATCTAAATAGAATATTTAGATGTTTATTTGATTTTATCTCTTGTAGATTTTGTTCCTTACTCTATAAAAAGAACAAAGGTCTTAGGTTTTTATTATCAGTTTCATTCACAATGTAAACCTAAAGTGCGTGTTGCACTAGACGTGGGATTAAATGTATACACGTCTAGTGATTGTTTGTTATTAATATAATGAGCAATCCTTGGGAGAAATTCATCTTGTGTTATTGTGCCTAAACACCTTGTTAAACGTGTTCATTCTATTCCACCTTGATTCAATCAAGTGAATGAGATTCGTTCCTAGTAGCTAAACGATCGAGGAAACTTTGGTTTCCACATGGAGGAATTTGATAACGGCCTAAATATACATATTTAACCCGTTATTATAATGCCACTTTGTATTATTAATAAGAGCTTTCAATACTTAATATATTGTGTTTTATATGTAGGTATAAAGTTTGAAGAAGCAAAGTGAAGAAATACAAAGAAGGGTCCTTAATGTGCAAATAAACAAAAGTATTGAAAGAAGATTCTGGAACGCACAAAAGTGCGGCGCACAATATCAGAAGTGCGCCGCACATTCCCGACTCCAAAGTGCGGCGCACTTTCGGAGAAGTAACGCACACATTTTCTCTCATCCAACACTATATATAGAGACCACTTCTACTCATTTGACACACACCTCTTCTCTTCAATACTCCATAGCTCAAGTATTTTAGCTTTCTTAGTAAATGTTCAGTATTATCCACTTTTGGGAAATACTTGTAACGAGAGTATTCCACTCTTTGATTCTTGGAGAAACGATACAATCGTGATACTTGTGTACTCATTCCTTCAAACAATATAAGTATGATGTTCTCTTACTCTTTTCCATTTGTTACTTTGATTACTATGTTAGGCTAAGTTATTTGTGACTATATGGGTATGTGACTATGTATAGTGATGATGTTATGATATGATTCTTTATAATTTATTTCAAGCTAATGTTATAGAACCATTTTACCACCTAGTTCTATAAACCATATATTATCTCGAGTTGATTTGTTACGATAGTTTGGCGTTGAGAAACGCAAATTGTTATAATAAGTTTTTAAAGACTTGTCTATGGTTTTGAATCTTTGGTCGAAGAGATCCGCTTAGAAACTTTGATAAAATATTAAACTTGTTGGCAACTTGTTTTAAGCTTAGTCGCTTAAATAAACATAAGTCTTGGATCACCATAAAGTAAATAGTGCAAACGCCATTTTGACGAAAAAGGACTATCACTCTTTACCTATATAAACATATCTCGGTCATTATTATCATCATCACGAACTCATATGAACTATCCCATATTAGTCATACTTGTTACTATTGTTATTTATTTCAATCATTTCTTTCTTCAATTATTATATTGATTACCAAAACAAAACTAAGTCTCAACGAACGATCCTGGCTTACCACTACAAGCTATATTACGAACGAAAGGGTATACTTGCCCGTTTTTGTTTTCTAGTCCCTTGTTTTGTCTAAACCTTGTAATATAAATTTAAGATTTGCGAAACGAACATCAGAGATCAAACTCGCACATATCCAAAGGAAGTGCGTCTACTGGGCGAATCTTATCATCAAATTCTAGTGGAAGATCTATGTACACTTGGGTAATGCGTACAAAGTCTCGCATAGGCGTAGATATACTTAAGATATTCTCTAGTGGCGTAGGGATTTTACTAATACTAGTGGCATATGTAGTGGATATGACTAAATGAATAACACCAGTATCGAATAAAACGCAAGCACAATGACCATTCATAAAGAGGATGCCAGTGATAGTACCTAAAGAGTTATTGGCTTGGTCTGGTAGTGTAGACACGTCCCAAAGCTGGTGGCTTAGGAAGAGCAGCACTAGAAGTACCAGCAGTATCTCCCTTCTTGCAATCTTTCAACATGTGTCCGGATTTTCCACACTTGAAACAAACTCCGACAGCCTTACGGCATGGTCTGGGATTTCTACGATTATAAGTCGTGCTGATGGGGTAGGTGTAACCTCCTGTAGGTACCCTTGCTACCTAAGAGCCTATTTAAGAAATATGCGTGAGACATGATTATTTGGCATAAACATGACTGCACTAAAGTTTAAATGATAGTTTACCAGATGAAGATGAGTTGTTGGATTGTTGACCCTTAGCATTTTGGTCACTTCCACTCACAGACTTATTGTTTATAATGCTGACATGTTAGTATGTAAAACATACAGCAACTTAACATAGAAAGGTTTAAGAATTTAGGGACCTGTTGTTGTTGGACTGGCTTTTATTGTTACGGTAATTGTCATTACCGTTCCTCCTGTCAGATCCATAGCGGTCATTAGATTGACCGTTCCCCTTGTTGGCATTTTAATGAGTGACCGGTTGGGACCGGTCTCCACCCTCCTGCCTGAAAGGTATAATTGGATAGGAAAAGGTATAAATGAACATAAAGATTGAAATGAAATGATAACGCTTGATGACTGAATTCTATACCTCCTCTCTGGACGAGCTTGTTCTTGTAGTCAACATGCTCATGTAGCATTTCCAAGCTACGTGTTTCATCATTAACTTGTTCCACATTAGTGTAAGTAGCACTAAGTAAACGATCTGCTGTCGAGGCGTGTAGAGCCACGGAAAAGTGCTTCACTTGTTCTTCCGCATTACCCGCAGCAGCGCCTAGAAATCCAACCAACCTAAGAAACCTCTACATAAACTTAGTGCTAGTCTCCCCAGTTCTCTGACAAATGGAATGATAGTCCATCTTGAGTCCCTCCTGCTCATCTGTCGGAAAGAACTGCCCATAAAATAGAGTCTTGAACTGCTCCCAAGTCAACGCATCTAACCAAACATCACCTCTGTTTTCTAGCTTGTATGCCCTCCACCAATGCACGTCATCTTCTTATAACTTATAGCAAGCCAACCTTGCCTTGTAGACACCATCACTTCCCATAGCATCGGAAATTTTCTCTATATGCGAAATATAGTTTTTCGCATCAGATGATATCTCAGCTTTCTCAAAAGATCTAGGTTTCTGCTTGTTAAACCTCTCAAGCCAAGTGTGTAGAGTAACTGGTGGAGGAGGAGGAGGATTTTTCTGTATCTGGTATTCGTTTCGAATGTGGTTCCTGATTTAGGGAAGCATGGCTTGCAGAGCTGCTTGGACAGCTGCAGCCAGTTCCTGTTCGCGTGTCATAACTATCTGACAGTTTAAAAAGGGAAATGAAATGATTAAGCTGATTAGAACATATGATAAACATAAGGAATGCATGGAGAGTTTATGAAGGCATATCCAACGAAAACAGCCATTGCCAATAGTAGACGCCTATGGGTCGGTCCACATAACATAATTGACATGAGCAAAGGTGAACGCCTATGGGTCGGTTCACAAAATAAATCTATAGAAACTAGAAGGGGGGTTGAATAGTTTCTTATATTTACTTGTTAAAAGGTGGTTTTCAAAAATCCTTTTTTCAAAAAGCTTAGGCTTGAGGAAATATGTGAAATCTTCTTATGCACAATATGAACAATGATAGTGTAACTAAACTAATACTAACAAAAATATATGCACAAAGAATAAAGAATGTAAAGAGTTAAGGGTAAAGAAAGATCAAACCGAACACCAAGGATTTATAGTGGTTCGGTAACGAAGCTCACTCCTCGTTCCTACTCCACTCCTCGAGTACTCCTTACTCGAGAGTTCACTACACAACAAGCTCCTTATGGTGGAGAAAATCGTACACGTCGCTTAACCAATTTCCGACTCTAAGCTAAAAGTCAAGCCCTAATCGTAGCTAGGACCAATCTACACAACTATACTTAGTACATACACAACTTCCAAATAGACACAACTACTTGGATCTTCACAACTATGACACAACAACAAATGTATAAAATTAGATCTTCAATGGATCTTTGGTGGTGGACTCAACACTTTACAAGTATAGTGTTCTTCTCTTTGCACTTGGAGAGGAAGGGATGGAAGAACAAGATTCACTTCTTAAACAAGTAGTAATCAAACAAATGATCAAAGATTTGAGTGATTAAAGAAGAGTGTCTGAATCTGGAAATAGATGTGCAAAAGAGGTGAGATAAAAAGCTGAGAATGGTCCACAATTTATAGTACAAAAGTCCAACGGATATATCTGGTCGCGGTTCCATATCTCAGCCGGCGGTTCCTTAGCGATAAGGAACCGCGTAGGCACTAGGGAACCGCCGCCTAGACTCCGCTCCCTTTTTTGTCCTTTAGTGGTGGAGGTCTTATCTGGATTAAAAAATATCCTGATAGAATATTCCTAATCAAATAAGAATATGCCATTTTCAAATTTTCAAATAATTAATTTAATAAAACATTTTCTTAAAAAGAAAGTTTAATAAAAACTTGTCACACTTAATAAAAAGTGAGTTTTAAGAAAAGATTAAATCACTTGATCACTTGATTAAGGTTAGTACTTGTTTATTCATACCTTAAGTGAAAATGGGTAAAATGAAAAATACTTGAACTTAAGAATTCGTTTTTCGTTGTTTTCGTAAATGCTTGTTTTTACATATTGTCGTAATCTAAACTAAGAGAGACCGAAAAATGCAAGTAACGTTTTTAGGCATTATTGCATTAACAATCTCCCCTTTTTTGATTCCGACAATACATAAACTCAATCACACAAAAAAACAAGATTTTCGAAGACGAGTTTATTCATTTCTCCCCCTTTGTCGAAGCAAAAAGGTTGCACAAGTCGGTGTTGAAGAGACGGACTTTGCAAAGACTCCCCCTTGGTACTTACTCCCCCTAGCTTGGGGCACCGAGGAATCTAGATATGGTGACAAGCTACATAGAATGGTTATGTTGGTCCACTATTCTTGTGCACATCATGAATCTATGAAGAACAATGAAGAACAATATGCACAATTAACCAATTGACTAACTAATAACAATGGCTTGTACTTTTCATCATATGTATATCTTATTAATATATGAATCAACAAATATACATGTGTTGCCCGGTTGTTTGCGGAATAACAACCGGGCGATGATGACAAACTAAACTCCCATTTTGGGAGGAGGAAATCCTAACACTAACACTATGTGTATTTTGGTGGAATGGAAATCTCTACCAAACTCTAAGTCATGAGACCACTATATATAGTGGGAAAGTGAAGCTTCCTTTGGAAGCTTCAATAAAGTCAAGTAACCCCCTTGCACTTTATACTCTTCCTTTTTCACCAAAGTAAGTTCCCACTATGTCTTCAGTATAAATACTCCAGGTCTTCATATCAGAGATGGTCTTCAGGAGTTAGTGAGTCATTGTCATTACTCACTAACTCCATCATCCTGATCTTGGTTCTCGTCTTCACTGGCTCAGATCCGCTGTAGTAGTGAAGGAGTCTCTGTGGACTTCTGAGAACATCTTGAGGATGACTCGATAAACTATCATGAGTTTACCGACCTATAAAATACTTAGGGTATATTTAATTCAAATCAGTACAGGGACAATTTAGGCTCTAAATTGGCCCAACAATCTCCCCCTATTTGAATAGAAATATAGCCTAAGTCTTTTAGTAGTAAGTGAGCATAACGGCTTCTTCTTACATACTAAGATACAACAAAGGGATAATAAATAACAACCTTCTGATGTGAAGTTTTACAACATGTGTTCATACCAGCTCTTTGTATTCATGACTAAATAAGTGTAGTCTCTGACGAACATCTTGAGCTTTCTTCCTGGGTTCAGTGGTAGCTTCAGAGACTTATTTCCAGCAGTGGTGATCAGGCACAACAAGAAAAATTCACTCCAAACTACTAAATACCCAAGTATATTAAAATCCCAGAACACTTTGTTCACTTCATGTAACAAACATCAGTAACATACCACTCTTCTACCCCGAACACATCATTCTCTCTTTCAACAAAACATCAACCTGTATAAGCACATTACCAACAACAGCTGCTCTTCTTGGAAATTTGGATTTTTTGGTATGTGATTGGTTTGTTTGTTTTGTTTTTCTAGTGATGGGGTGGTGGTGTTGTTTGTGGTGTTATATGTGGTTTGTCAACAGGTTATGGATACAAGTATACATGATTAATATATAGAAAGAATACAAGTCTGTATAAGTATACCTGATGATGACCGATGAGTGTGTAAACACTTTGATAAGTGTGGTTCTCTCCCCCTCAAAAGTTGCTGTATAAGCAGCTTTTGCATCAATACATACTTTGTTCATCGATCCTTGATGACTTCAAACCATGATGATATCTAATAATTGTATTCATCTCCCCCTCAAAAGTTGGTAAATCTTCAACTTTTGGATGTGTAAATTCAGTGGGTTTGATTTTCCAAGCTCGAGTACTCGTACATTGACAAGAGTCTCATGTAGGTCTTTGACCTGATGGCTGTGGTTCAATCTGCTGATGGTCCAGTACTTGTTGGATAGGAATCAGTCTTTGCTGATGGTTCAGAGCTCTGAAGGTTCAAAAACTCTAATGGTTCAAAACTTTGGTGGTTCAGAACTGCTGAAGGTCTAGTACTTGCTGGATAAGGTTTAGACTTCAGCTGCTGAAGTCCAAAACTGCTGATGGTTCAGTACTCTGATGGAAGGTTCAGAGACAGAGGTCAAACATGCTGGGGGTTCAGCTACCTCTGGGGGTTCAACTAGAGTCTTTGACCAGGGGTTCTGATCTGGTCTCTCACTTGGGTTCGCTGTCAGGGTTCACTAATGAAGGGTTCGCTGGTCTGGGGTTCACATCCAGCGAAAGGGGTTCATTATCCTCTGCTGGCAGGTTCATCGACCTGAGGGTTCAACGACCACTGGTGGTTCATTACTTCAGCGACCTTTGAGGTTTTATCTGACCTGGGGGTCCAGACTTTGCTGGAAGGTCAGAAGTTGAAAGGAGTCATTGGTCAGGGGGTACGTATCTTCACACCAGATGTTCAGGGGGTTCAGACTTTGCTGGAAGGTTCAGCAGAGAAGATACATTGTTACTGAGGGTCTTTGGTCTGGACTGCAGGTTCGATGGGGGTTCAATAACAAGGTTCCAGCTACGGGCTAGATTCAGCGAGTGATTTTTCTGACTTAAGGATCGCTGACCTGGGTCCATATCAAAGACCTATGGTTCATGTATTCAGAGGCAGGGGTTCATCACAGGGGTCTCTGACCAGGGGTTCTGATGTGGGTTGTTGATTACAACGACCTAGCCCAATACTCCCAATACTCCCAAGCCTCTTGACTGATTATTTTTAATCAGTTTCAATACACCACAAAGCCCTTTTATTCGGCTCGACTCGACATCAACTCATCATTTGTTCGAATCTAACCCCCATTATTCACTCAACTTAAAAGCTGCCTTTATCATCAGCTTTTCTTTCAAGCTTGTTACAAACACTACTACATCTTAGCAGCTTTTCGAAGTATACCCGACACTTCTCATTCATGGGCTGATGTTTCATCAGTTGCCCACGTATCAGTCTTTAACTGAATTTTATCAACATATCCACACAGAGATTTATCATCTTGATTACTCGCACGCATCACTCGATATTTTCATACACCTTTTTACCCATCAATCAATTTGTTTTTACTCAGAACTAGTAAGACACAATATCAACAACTGCAAACCTAATAACCGACCCAATTAATTCATTCATCTTATCTTCTTTAATAACCATTTGGCAGCACGAATACACAACTTAGATTTACATCAAATCCAGTCACGTATCCTCGTAATAATAAACAACCATGTTTCCTATGAAATCGATTTACCCAATACATCATCTTCACAACCTTCAACGCCTAATACAAAAAAAATATGTCTTCTCATGTAATTTAAACCTATCTCGTGGCCATAAGAAACAGGTTTACAGGTATTCGAACGAAATTTTGTATCGAGTGTCGGGTTGTGTGGGATTTGTGATGCTGTATCTTGTGTGGGTTTGTTTTTTTATCTCGATTTGGGTTCGTGTCTTGTGACATGAAGGATTTTATGGATTCGGTGGTCATGATTCAATAAGATGACGGTGAGTGAGAGAGAGGGTATTAGATTTATGATTTGGTGAGAGTGACTCTTTTTTGTTTATGTGATTTGTGACAGAAATTGAAGATTTGGGATTTGTTAAAGGATAAGGTAAAGAGAGGGTTAATGAAAAAACGATGATGATGATGTTAGATCTGTTTTTGGTGATGGTGGGGTTATTTGGATTTTTCTTTTGATAGGTGTCGGTGGTTTTGTTGGTGGTGGGGTGTGGATAAGGTTTGAGTGGGTATGGTTTTTGCATGTCTCACAGCAGTAGTATTATTTTTCCCCCTAAAAACTGCTACTATAAAGGTAGTTTTTTCAATACACTGATGATTTTGACGATGCAAAAAAATGTTATTAGCTGCCATTCGAACGGATCTGGATAGAGAAAATCTAACCCGCTCTGATACCACTTGTTGGTCCACTATTCTTGTGCACATCATGAATCTATGAAGAACAATGAAGAACAATATGCACAATTAACCAATTGACTAACTAATAACAATGGCTTGTACTTTTCATCGTATGTATATCTTATCAATATATGAATCAACAAATATACATGTGTTGCCCGGTTGTTTGCGGAATAACAACCGGGCGATGATGACAAACTAAACTCCTATTTTGGGAGGAGGAAATCCTAACACTAACACTATGTGTATTTTGGTGGAATGGAAATCTCTACCAAACTCTAAGTCATGAGACCACTATATATAGTGGGAAAGTGAAGCTTCCTTTGAAAGCTTCAATAAAGTCAAGTAACCCCCTTGCACTTTATATTCTTCCTTTTTCACCAAAGGAAGTTCCCACTATGTCTTCAGTATAAATACTTCAGGTCTTCATATCAGAGATGGTCTTCGGGAGTTAGTGAGTCATTGTCATTACTCACTAACTCCATCATACTGATCTTGGTTCTCGTCTTCACTGGCTCAGATCTGTTGCAGTAGTGAAGGAGTCTCTATGGACTTCTGAGAACATCTTAAGGATGACTCGGTAAACTATCATGAGTTTACCGACCTATAAAATACTTAGGGTATATTTCATTCAAATCAGTACATGGACAATTTAGGCTCTAAATTGGCCCAACAGGTTAGTTGAACAAAAGAAACAACCAACAAGATATAGCAATAGGTCACAAAATAAAAGAAAATAAAACATAAAGACAAAGATCTAATATAGGTTACTAAAAGAACATCATACAAAGATGTATGGAAAAAGAAACAAGCCAAAAGCATAAATCTAATCCTAGTTATTCTAGAATTGTAAGATTTGCTTGAGTTTGGTGTCTTGTGGATAAGCAACCAATGCTTATATGAAAGACAAGGTAATGGCGGAGGGTGGTGGTGGTGGCTTGTTGGAGATCTCATAATCATAGTGAAGAGGAGGCTTGATTAAGAGACTTTTTATGTAGCTCAACTCCTCATAGATGTGTGCCATAGCAAGATGTTGATATTGACAACAATGACAATACGTTCCATGGTGCATGACATTATCAGGAGAAGGAGGAAGAACACTAAAGGGTGGTGGTGGAAGAAAAGATGTTCCACAATCAACATTCCTGGTAGGAGAAATGTGATTAAGAGTGTTCTTGGGTGAGTTTGGGTTGTAATTTTTCTTGGATGAGTTGGGATTGAAAGCAATTGGAGAAAATGGAGGAAATTCAAGGCTTTCATTAGGAGAATAAGACATTTTGGGATGTGAAGTATGGCAAAATTCTTATGGTTTAAATAGGGAAGGTTTAAGGTATTTTGGGGTGGTCAAAGGGTTTGAAACAAAGATTCTCACAAAATGTTGGAGAAAATCTGGAGTTTCAGACAAAAACCCGAAAAAGGAAGGCACTGTATGCGGTTCCTTATCACGATTGGCGGTACCTTATCACTAAGGCACCGCGGTTCACATATGGAACCGCCTACAGAGGCTGTGTTTGGTGTTTGGAGGAAGATTTTTCAGCAAATCTTATTTTTCTAGTCTAACTTATCATAGGGATATGCTTAAAAGCAAAGATAGACAAAGAAAACATATACAAACTTACCAAATAGAGGTTTGACCAAAATACATGGATTAAAAAAAATCGATGTAGGAGGTGTGTAAGACAAGACCTTAAGTCATGACATAATGATCCTCCATGATTCTATCTTGTTCTTGCTATGTTCGAGAGAATCATACATATGAATTATGTAAGCTCTAGATTAATAGCGAGAATCTATGAAAAACCGTTTTTAGATTGAATTAACAATGTAAAAAGCATTTCTCAACCATTTTCGAAAGAAAATTTGAGAATTCTGAAAAGGAGAACAGAGGATTTTTCATAAAGAGTTTGGAAGACTCAATGACTCAAAGTGGTAAAATAAGACACACAAAAAGAAAAGAAGGTAATTAAGGAAGATGTTCCATTAATCCTAGACTTAGACGCAAGTAGTTAAAAGGTTCCCTCTTAAGTGGCTTAGTGAAGATGTCGGCTTAGTTGTCTTCGGAGGGTACCTTCTCAATTGAAATGTTCCCCATTTGAACATTATCCCTATGGAAATGGTGTCGAATTTCTATGTGTTTGGTTCGCGAATGTTGCACGGGATTCTTGCTAAGGTCTATAGCACCTTTATTATCGCACATGATGGGAACATCATCAAGAGAAATCTCGTAATCAACAAGCGCTTGCTTCATCCATAAAGCTTGTTGGCATGCTTTTTCGGCACTCACATACTCGGCTTCCGTGGTGGATATTGCAAGAGCGGTTTGTTTCTTGGAGAACCAAGAAGTTAAACAACAACCCATGCAGGTAGAAACTCCACTAGTGCTTTTCCGGTCCACATAGTCTCCCGCATGATCCGAGTCCGTGTAGACAATGGTTTCTACGCCGGTCCCTTTAGAATACCATAATCCTAAATGTATAGTGCCTTTAATGTATCAGAAGATATGCTTAACCGCTTCGAGGTGAGAGGTTCTGGGAGCCTCTTAGAAGCGAGCACAAAGGCAAACACTAAACATGATATCCGGTCGACTTGCCGTTAGGTACAACAAACTACCAATCATACCTCTATATTTGGTGTTGTCTACCGACTCACAATCATCATCTACGGTGAGTTTAGTATCCGAGGCCATTGGGGTCTTCATTGGCCTAGATTCTTCTAATCCAAATTTCTTTAGCATTTCTTTAGCATACTTAGATTGACTAAAAAAAATACCATCATCCATTTGTTTAATTTGGAGTCTTAAAAAGAAGTTAAGTTCTCCCATCATACTCATTTCAAACTCATCATGCATGATTTTGGCAAAGTCATCACACAATTCTTGACAAGTTGATCCAAATATAATGTCATCAACATATATTTGTACGATTATGAGGTGAGGACCTTTCTTCTTTGTAAAGAGCGTATTGTCTACCATCCCCATGGTATACTCATGTTTAACAAGAAACGCTTTAAGTCTATCATACCAAGCTTTGGGTGCTTGTTTGAGACCATAAAGTGCCTTCTTAAGCTTGTAAACATGATCCGGTTTCTCAAAATCAATGAAGCCGAGAGGTTGAGCCACATATACCTCATCATTAATCAAACCGTTAAGAAATGCACTCTTTACATCCATTTGTTGAAGCTTAAAGTCTAAGGCACAAGCGTAGGCTAAAAGGATTCTAATGGATTCTAATCTTGCTACCGGTGCATATGTCTCGTCATAATCAATCCCTTCTTGTTGATTATAGCCTTGAGCTACAGGTCTAGCCTTGTTACGAGATACAACACCATTCTCATCTAACTTATTCCTAAAGACCCATTTGGTTCCTATAATGGTAGAACTTCTAGGTGGAGGAACAAGTTCCCAAACATCATTGGCAACGAATTGATTCAATTCTTCTTGCATCACAATAACCCAACTCTCATCCGTCAAAGCTTCTTTAACATTCTTTGGTTCAATCAAGGAGACGAAACAAAAGAAGTTGCTTTGGTTTTGGACTTGAGATCTTAGGGTCCTTTGATTTAAGTCACCAATGATATTATTGAGAGTATGATCCCTAGACTCCTTAATGTTTACTTCCTTTTCAACATCAAGGTCTTCAACTCCTATTTTTCTAACCTCTTTGGCTTTAACTACTTCTAATTCATCCAAGTCATCATCAACCAATGGTGGTGTCTTGGGTGAAGGAGGGGTTTCATCAAAGGTTACGTTGAGTGATTCTTCAATAACCCCCGTGGTTCTATTTAGGAAAATGTAGGCTTTGCTAGTTTGGGAATAACCTAAAAGGATACCTTCGTAAGACTTTGGGTCAAACTTGGTAAGGTAGTCTTTGGTGTTGAGGATAAAGCACTTGCTTCCAAACACCCTAAAGTATTCCAATGAGGGTTTCTTACCTTTAAGAATCTCATAGGGGGTCTTTCCTAGGAAAGGTCGAATAAGAAGTCGGTTGAGAATATAAGTCGATGTGTCCACGTCATTGCACCAAAACTTTTGAGGCAAAGATTGCTCGTTTAACATCGTCCTACTCATCTCTTGGAGAGTCTTATTCTTCCTTTCAACTACCCCATTTGATTGTGGAGTGCGAGGAGCCGAGAAGTTATGGGTAATACCATGAGCTTCACAAAAGGCACCAAATTTCACTTCATTATCAAATTCCCTACCATGATCCGTCCTAATAGAGACAATTAGACATCCTTGTTGGGAATAAATTATGGGTCAGTTCACTAGACGCTGATAGGAAGAGTTCAAGCGCTGATAAGAAGAACTTGGACGCTGACTGCCAAGCGTTGACGCTGATGAAAGTCAACGCTGATAGCCTGGAAGACAAACGCTGATGGAAGTTATCTTATACGAATCTTTAGTTTATTTGTTTCTTTATTTGTATATGGTAAAGATAAACTCGATATTGTATTTTCTATTATTATCTTTACCTAGAATAGATGATTCGTAGCTTCTTGTACAAGACTTCTTATTCTATAAAAGAAGATCTTTTAGGTTGATATATATATATATCAGTTATAATAAAGTTTTCACAAGTATTCGACTGTTAAACCTCTTTCATTGTAATCAAGTTCGATCATTCAATACAAGTGAAAGTTTGTTTAACATCTTTGTGTTCTAGGCTAATTGTTAATTCCGCATAACACTTTGTTACTTTATCACAAGCAAAGGTTTCTCTACGTGTATTACTTGATCTAATCTCGTTTACACAAAGCTTAATCGATCTAAGTTTGGGATCAACAAGTGGTATCAGAGCTTGTTGAGAAACTTTTGATCTTTAAGTAACGCAAGAACCCTAAAATTCCTCAAAACCCTAAAACACCATGTCTGGCTCAGAACAACCTCCTGCTCCTATTTTGCTACAAAGCAACACCACAAATCCTAGCATCAAAATTCCCATGTTTGATGCCAAAAACTTCGAGCTATGGAAGTCCAATTTTGAGCAGTATGTGGCCATCCATGACTACACTCTTTGGGAAGTTGTTGAATATGGAAACACATTCGACAAAGCCAAAAAGATTGCTGATGCCATTACCGCAAGGGCTGCTATACCCAATTGTCCTGAAGCTGATAAGAAGGAAAGGCCTGAAGATGGAAGAGCTGTATCTGCTGAAGATATAGCCAAGAAAAGGGTGGACATGAAAATTTTGAACATTATGAACATTATGAAACACGCCTTGGGTCATGAGAATCAGCACACGTACAAACGCTTTGAGTCTGCAAAAGAGCTTTGGGAAGCTCTTGAAGTGGCATATGGTGGCAATGCTGACACTAAAGAAGAAAAGAAGAAGCAACTCATGCATGAGTATGCTGTCTTTAAATCTCATCCTAATGAGAATCTTAGCAGTGTGAGAAGTAGACTAATTGACATTACAAGTCAACTTTCTTTCATGGGAACACAAATTGACGATGCTGATTTGAATGCTACTTTTCTCAAAAGCCTTGGTGAGGTATGGAAGATCGAGGCAAGATCCATTCTTGTCAATAACACCCACAAAACCTCTAAGTTTGATGACATCTTCAACAAACTCAGACTGTTGGAGAATGAATGGCTTTTGGAGAATGATAATAAACCTTCCAGTAGTAACATGGCCTTCTTCTCACAAAGTGAAGGTCAATTTGACTCCATGAATTCCTATGGACATTCAGTCACTGGATCTCCACGTGTCAACGCTGGATCACTTCCTATCAGCATTGGATCACATTCTGTCAGCGCTGGATCATATCCTGTCAACGCCTCACATTCAAGCGCTGACACTCACAAGTTTGGCGCTGATGGAACTAAACCTGCTGGTCTAGATCTAGATACTGTGTGTGCTTTCATTGCTTCTTTGCCCAGTGATTCAAGAATCACATATGAGGATCTTGAGCAAATAAGTGATGAGCAATTGGAAGAGATGGACATCAAGTGGAATATGGCTCTTGTAAGTTTAAGAGCAAACAGGTTCAATAGAAGATTCAAGAGGAAGATGACCTTTGATGCTAAGGATGTTGCTGGATTTGACAAGTCCAAGGTTGAGTGCTACAATTGTCATCGTATGGGGCACTTTATGAGGGAATGTAGATCTCCAAGAAGATCTGATGCTGGTAAGCCATCAAGCCAAATGGTTAAGAGCCAAGACTCCAAGGCCATGGTAGCTGTTCAACAAATTGATGGTGTTGGAGGATGGGACTGGAGCTGGAACTTTTTGGCTAAGGATGAGGATGAGGACAAAGCTTTGCTTGCTGAAGTTAAAGAAGAGCATGTTGAATATGCTCTCATGGCATACTCCTCCTCTTCATCAGATAATAAGGTATATGATGATGCTTTCTGTTCTAAGGGTTATCGTTTAAATACTGAAAAACTAAATAAGGAGATAGTTAAATTATTAGATGAGGCAAGTAATGAAAGATGCAAAGTGTCTAATTATCAAATTGCTCTCACACAAACAGAAAGAACAGTAGCTGAGTATAAGAAAATGGAGTTTGATTTGAAAGATAAAATAAATATCTTAAAACATGAGTTACATCAAAGTAAAGATATTCAGGATATCACAAATAGGGTCAATCTTGATTTGATAGCTAAGTTAGATGAGGCTAACAAAAACAAAGATAATATGAGTCTTAAAATTCAGAGATTTGATAAGGCCACACAAACCCTAGGAGAGTGTGTTAGTAAACAAAGAGACCCTAAGGACATGAGTGGGATTGGGATGAAAGATTATACTGGTGTTCCACCACCAGCTGGGGATTTCTATGGTGTCCAATCAAAGGACTTATCTTGGACTGGCTTGCCAGAATTCCAAGAGAAGGAATTCATTCCTCCACCTAGAGTGACTTCCCCAGTTGAAGAGTATAAACAAAAACTGACTGACCTAGATGAGTGGAAGAAAGCTAACCACACTTTGTTTGTCAAGGGAGGTTTGTTGTGTGAAAGTCCAAATGAGCCCACACCAATCAAGAGCCATGATCCTAAACCTATTAAAATCACACACCCAACCACTGGCAAAGCTGTCGACCTTGGCTCACACACTGTTAGAAAACCTAGTGTTAAGTATGCAGAGATGTATAGGAATACTAGGTCACAAAAAAGCCAAGTTAGCAATCATGGAACAGGCTTCTTTGCTTCTAGACCTAAGACTATGTCTAGAAAAGCTTGTTACACTTGTGGTAGCTTTTCACATTTGGCATACAAATATGTCAACGCTTCCAATGTCAACGCTGATAGAAACCATCTCAGCGCTGATAAAGGTCAACGTAGGTCAAACACTGTCAAACCCAAATCCTATGTGAACAAAAGTTCACAAGTTGTTAGACCAGCCCCATTCTTTACTAGAGGGTCTAACAAACATGGCCTAAGACCTTTTCAAAAGACAAATACTTGGTCAAATAGGCAATGGGTTCCTGTAGCAAACCCTAGGTTCAACGCTGATAAAGGCAATCGGGGCGCTGACAAGAACAAATTCAGCGCTGACAGATATACTGCTAAACCTAGGTATTTGCAACCACAGGGAAAGGGGTCCAAAGCTTCTACAAGCTTAACATGGAGACCAAAACAAGACCAAAACCCTAATTCTACTGGCCTTTCTATGACATGCAACAGGTTTCATTATATTTCAAAGGTCATGTCAAGACCAATTGGGGTTAACTGGGATTTTCATCCTAAGAGAGATGAAAATGGGGTTGTTATGAGAACCAAGTCTGTTCTTGTTGAACAACCAGATGAATCCAAGTCTTCAAAGGCTTGGGTTCCCAAAGAAAACTAATTTGTTTTCTTATGTGCAGGGCATTCAAAAACAGGTAAATGATTATGGATATTGGGACAGTGGATGCTCTAGGCACATGACTGGGAAAGAAGATTACTTGAGTAACTTCACTCCCATTGAAGATGGTGATAAGGTTCTCTTTGGGGGAGGATATGGAACTATCACAGGCAAAGGAACTCTTCTCACCAACAACTTACGTTTTGAAAACGTATTTCTGGTAAAAGAACTCGATTATAACCTTTTTAGTGTATCACAGGTGTGTGATAACAAGAATAAAGTTCTTTTTACTGATACTGAATGCTTGGTGTTAAGCAAAGATTACAAGCTCCCTGAGGAGAGATACATAGAATTTAGAACACCAAGGCATAAAGACATATATAATGTGAATCTTAACGGTATTAAGATGAATAATAAAATGTCATGTTTTTATGCTAAAGCTTCAGTAGATGAAAGTAATCTTTGGCACAGGAGATTAGGGCACATAAACTTCAAGAATATCAATAGACTTGTGAGACTTGGTTTAGTTGATGGTTTGCCTGAAAAGGCTTTCCACAATGACCACACTTGTGTTGCATGTCTTAAGGGCAAGCAGCACAAGGTCTCATTCAAATCTAAGCAGGTGCACTCTAGTTCTAAACCACTTCACTTATTGCATATGGACCTCTTTGGTCCAACTAATATAGAAAGCTTGAAGGGTAAATCATACTGCTTTGTCATCACTGATGACTTTTCTAGGTTTACATGGACTTTATTTTTAGTTAAGAAAAGTGAAACTGCCCAACTTTTGATTGATTTCATTACACAGATTGAAAAGAAGAGTGGTAATGAGGTCAAAATTCTTAGAAGTGACAATGGGGGTGAGTTTAGAAATCAGTTACTAGAGGATTTTTGTGCCAAGAAAGGGATTATTAGGCAGTTTAGCATAGCTAGAACCCCACAGCAAAATGGGGTTGCTGAAAGGAAGAATAGAACCCTAATTGAAGCAGCCAGAACCATGTTGGCTGATACCCACTTTCCTATAGCCTTTTGGGCTGAAGCTGTTAACACAACTTGTTATGTTCAAAATAGGGCATTGGTCAACAAGATACATAATAAGACACCTTATGAGTTACTTTGGGGAAGGAAGCCAAATATTGGCTTTCTCAAGCCTTTTGGTTGTCATGTAGTTGTTTTAGAAACTAGTGATGACCTAGGTAAATTTGATGCAAAAGGTGATGAAGGCTATTTCATGGGTTATTCAGTGCAGAGCAAAGGATATAGGGTTTACATTAAAAAGGAAAAACGTATACTTGAAAAGGTACATGTTAAGTTTTTAGAGAATAAACCTAGTGATCCTGAAAGTGGTCCAAATTGGTTGTTTGACTTAGAACCATTATCTAGAGCCTTGAATTATATGCCTGTTACTAATCCAGACATTCTGAAGGTAACTTCAAGTGGGTTGGAAAAGAGAATTGTTAATGTTTCAGGTACACAGGTT
The DNA here is from genome assembly GCA_025667525.1 of Glebionis coronaria. Classification (NCBI taxonomy): domain Eukaryota; kingdom Viridiplantae; phylum Streptophyta; class Magnoliopsida; order Asterales; family Asteraceae; genus Glebionis; species Glebionis coronaria. The sequence goes on along the minus strand of CM046875.1, from coordinate 630,978,417 downwards.
GCTAAGAAGGATAGACCACAAGCAAATAAGTCATCTCCTACACAAGAATATGTTACCATTCCCATATGGACAGATGATTATTATGCTGCTGCTACTGCTGCTGGAAAGGATAAAGGTGGTTCAAAAATACCACCAGTTGCAAACATGCATGGTCATTCAGGCGCTGACAAGAACAAATCGAGCGCTGATACGACCAATTCAGACACTGATGGCTCAAACGTTGCCAACAATAATTCTGGCGCTGACAAGCATAATTCCAGCGCTGACAACTCCAATGTTGACAACACTTTTGAGCATCTTGTATCTTCCAACTTTGAGCATGGTGAACCTTCAAGAGTTAGTGAAGAGGTTCAAGATGGAAGAGAGTCTGAAGGAGATATTGGCAATATGGAGGATGATATTGAAGACACCAGAATCCTTGAAAATGGGATTCCTAGATCTACTGTGAAGAATCATCCTCCTTCACAAATCATTGGAGATGTCATGTCTCCTGTACAAACTAGAAGATCTCACCAGAATCATGACAGCTTCATTGCCAATATCCACAAGAAGGTTGATACCCCTCTTGTACAAGCATGTTTGTTTGCCTGTTTTCTGTCACAACAGGAACCCAAGAATATTTTTGATGCTCTCAAAGAACCTAGTTGGGTGGAAGCTATGCAGGATGAGCTTCACCAATTTGCTATACAGGATGTTTGGGAGCTGGTTGATTGTCCAAGATATGTTAGGCCAATTGGGACAAGATGGGTTCTAAGGAACAAGAAAGATGAAAGAGGCATTGTGATCAGAAACAAGGCACGTTTGGTAGCTCAGGGATACACTCAAGAAGAAGGAATTGATTATGAGGAGTTCTTTGCTCCTGTAGCAAGGATTGAGGCCATTAGAATTTTTCTAGCTTATGCCTCATGCATGGGCTTCACAGTTTACCAGATGGATGTAAAAAGTGCTTTCCTTTATGGAACAATTGTTGAGGAAGTCTATGTCATGCAACCTCCTGGTTTTGAAGATCCTGAGCATCCAGACAAGGTTTATAGAGTGAAGAAAGCTATGTATGGACTTCATCAGGCCCCAAGAGCATGGTATGGTACATTGTCCACATATTTAGTGGAAAATGGATTTCAAAGGGGCACCATAGATTAGACATTGTTTACAAAGAAGAAAGGTAAGGATGTCTTACTTGTACAGGTCTATGTTGATGATATCATCTTTGGATCTACTAATCCAAAGATGAGTGAAGACTTTTCCAAGCTTATGGCAGATAAATTCAAGATGAGTGCAATGGGTGAGATGAACTTCTTTCTAGGGTTACAAGTTCAACAGAAAGAAGATGGTATCTTCATCTCCCAAGACAAGTATGTAGCAGAAATCTTGAAGAAATTTGGTTTTTCTCCACATGAAAAGAGTGCTACCACTCCTATGGATAGGGAGCACCCTTGGGGAAAGATTGGAGCTGGAAAAGATGTGGATGTCAGGCATTATAGATCAATGATTGGTTCATTGATGTATCTCACAGCCTCAAGGCCTGACATCATGTTTGTTGTGTGTGCATGTGCACGCCATCAAGTGACTCCCAAAGAATGTCACCTTCTTGCTGTAAAAAGGATCTTTAGGTACCTAAGATGTTATCCAGATCTTGGGCTATGGTATCCAAAAGATTCTCCATTGGAGCTTATTGCATATTCAGACAGTGATTATGGTGGTGACAAGTTTGATAGAAAATCCACAACTGGTGGATGTCAGTTTCTTGGGAGTAGGTTGATATCTTGGCAATGCAAGAAACAAATAGTGGTGGCCAACTCTACAACTGAAGCAGAATATGTTGCTGCAGCTGCTTGTTGTGGACAAGTCTTATGGATTCAGAACCAGCTGTTGGATTATGGGTATAATTTCATGCATACCAAGATTTTTGTTGACAATAACAGTACTTTATGCATTATTAAAAATCCTGTACATCATTCTAAAACCAAACACATAGAAATTAGACATCATTTTATAAGAGATTGCTTTGAAAAAGGTTTAATACAACCAGATAGGGTAGACACAGAAGATAATGTGGCTGATTTATTAACTAAATCTTTTGATACTGGAAGATTTCAATATTTGGTAACAAGTATTGGAATGGTTAATCTCACTTAATATGTGTTTTGGAATCTTTTTGTAAAAGTATGTACAGGATAATGCATTGTTATTGGTCTTTATGATGATTTAGATTTTTCCACTTTATTTTTCTAACGCTGACAAAGGTAAATTTAACGCTGTCAAGTGTTATTTTACCACTGTTGGAGATATTATTGTCTAACGCTGACAAGTGCTTTTTCAACGCTGATAAGTGTTGTCGGGGCACTGTCAGCAACATTGTTAGTTTTGTGGTTTTTCAATCTAAATGTGTAGGTGGTGTTAGCTTTATGCCATTGGATACAGAGTTGCTCATGGATCCTTGAAGAGTTATTTGGACATGTTTTTGTTTATGGATGATGGTTGGAATATTTATATTCCTATCTTGACATAAATTTTTAATGTTCATAAATATTTTGAGAAACTCATGTATCATAGTTTAAGGGGAGGTTTAAGGAACCTTTAGGACTTATGGGTATTCTTACAATACTCTCATCACAATTCTAGATTGTGTCCACAGGTGAGTATGGGTTAGTTTTACTAAACCATGAGGCACTGTAGCATGCAAAGTTGTCAAACTATGCATGCTGCCAAGACATTTTTGGCCTAGAATTGGTTGTGGTCTGTTGGGAGACTTGGGAATGTTTTTGTTATGGGTTTACCTGGGAGTTACAAAGGATTTTATGAAATAACTTTGTTGGTAAGTATTTTGGTTAGCAAGGGACACTTGAGGACATTTTTGTCTATCTTGCTTAAGCAAGTGTGCATAAATGGACAGTGCTTGCCGCCCAGTAATTATTATCAACTTGTAAGATATTTCCTTTAGGATAAATCACTTTGTTAAGGTCTTTTTCTTTCTAAATTATTTTTATTTTTAGACGCTGACAGGTTTTCATTCAAACGCTGTTAAGACCAATCGTAACGCTGACAAGGTTTTAGGCAAACGCTGACAAGAAAATATAGCCGTTGGGCGTTGATAGGTTATTTTTGACCGTTGACACCTAGTGGGCCCTACCCAGTTGTTATTTTTGACTAATCTTTGGCCGTAATTTTTGGGAGTTGTTACTTTTAATTAATGCATGAGATAAGTTATATTCTGATTCAATATTTTCATCATTATTCTTTGAATATAACTGCCTCATTTTTGACCAATCAAAACCATGCATTTCTCCTATAAATTTGGCTAACCTTTCTCTCTGGGTATTCATATTTTCTTGTCTAACAAATTTCTCCTAGATTTCTCCCATATCACATAACTCAAAACAGCTTTCAACAATGGCACCAAAGTTCAATTCGAAGAAATTAACATTGGAGTTCAAAAGCCAACACAACATGGTGGCTTATTTGACCGCTGATGATGATTTGTTCCCCCAGTATTCCCAAATGGTGGCTTATTTGAATGCATCTTCACTCAGGTATGCACTTTCTCATGAACCACTTGTCCCTGTCGCACACATTAGACAGTTTTGGAATAATGCTAGTTCCATAACAGCTAATGGAGTGACCACATTAACATCTACTGTTCATGGCACAACATGGATAGTCACTGAAGCTTTGGTTCGCCAAGCTTTGCGTCTTAATGATGCTGATGGTGTGACTATCCTTGCCACAGCAACAATAGAACAAGGTTTGAGGGATTTGGGTTACCCTATTCCTGCTTAGGTTACTTTAAATAAATATCATAAGCAGGAATTTCCCTCAGATTGGAAATACTTAATACATGTCCTTCTCCAATGCCTAAGTCCAAAATGTACTTCTTTTAATGAATTAAACAGGTCCATAGCCAGTGCTTTGGTTTGTATAACACGTGGGCTTAGGTACAATTTTTCTAAAATGATTTTTGAGGGGATGTGTAAAAACAAGGGAAGTAAAATGACTTTGGCTTACCCAAGATTTTTGCAAATGGTTTTTGATTTACAAGAGTATTGTCCAAGGGATCATGACACTTTTTATGAGATCCCTAAACAAAAGAAGACCATCTTTGACAAAATGCAATCACAAAACCCACCCATACCTCTAACCCAAGCCATGCTTGAAGTAATTCAAGCTGCCCAACCTCAACCAGACCCTATACCTGAACCAGAACCTGTCCATGAACCCTCACCCTCACCTGAACCTATGGACGTTGACCAAGCCAATGTTGGCGCTGACACTTCAAATGTTGGCACTGATACAGCCGAACCCAACGCTGATGAGCAAACCCAAACACCCCTTAATCAACCAACACCCACACAATCTACCTCATCTTCTACCCCATTACAATCTAGGTTAAATAAACGCCAAAGGACTGCTGGAGTGTTCTCCTCTAGTGGCCCTAGCCTTGTAGCAGAGAGAACCACCTCCACAAGTGTGGCTGGTGACATGGGTGAGGCTGGACCTATTGACACAGGCTTAGAAGCTGGTCAAGACAGGTCCAACATTGATAAGACCTCATCCATGCCCAATGATCCTATTTTGGGAGTTCAAATCCCCATTCTAGCTGAGGGCAGATTGGAACCAATGACTTTGAGTGAATTGACGGCTGTTGTCATTAGCTTGCAAAAGCAAAATGTCAACCTTGTACAGATTGTCAGTAACCAGGCACATGAGCTCCAAACATTGAGGGAGCGTGTCACAGTTTTGGAAACTCTAGCAGCAGGAGTAGGATGGAGGAATCTTCCAAAGGGGAGGATGATGTTGATGAGCTCATTCACACTGCAAGTGAAAGGAGTTCACATGATGGTGGATCGTTAGACATTGCTGAAGCTCTAACAAGTTTGAAGGCACATCCTGTCATTGATACATCTAAGGTACAACCTTTAAATTTGGAAGGCACTTTTACAGCAATGATGCAGCAAATTACACAGAGCGCTGTTGCAAGCAAATCAAGCGCTGACACAGGTATGAGCGCTGATAAGAGTAATCGTGGCGCTGATAGGAGTAATTTGAGCACTGACAAAGCTGCAGGTGGTGTTGATGTATTCCAGTCATCAACAATCATCAAGGATGTAGCTACACAGGTTTCTTCTACCACTTTACCTGTTATTGATCCAAAAGACAAAGGTAAAGGTGTTATGGTTGAAGAGGAGGCTCCAAAGAAGGATGCAACACAGATTGCATTTGACAAGCATTTGGCTGAACAACTTTTGGAGCAGGGTTTGAAGAGGAGTGGCATATCACCATTTGTAGCCACTTCTGAGAGTGATGAGGAGAGTGGAAAGGCTAGCTCAGGTTCAAGTGTGGAAACTATTGAAGATCCAGAAAGACTTGAGTATGGGGATGAACTAGCAAAAGAAAGATTGAGTGATTTAAAGAAGCAAGTTGACTTTGACCTTCCTGAAATCGCCAGAATGTATCATGCTTGGGAAGAGAAGGTAATGGACAACCCTGGGATGAGCTTGTCAGATCAGATATGGGGGTTGGAGATTCTTCTTAGAGTTCAAGATGATGTAAAGGTGATATTGAAATACAATGCACAAGAGGTCAAGACTTGGCTTAGAAAAGAGAGCAGGCCATTGTACTATAAGTTACTTAGATGTCATGAATCTGGGTGGACATACAAGAAGCTATTGGCCTTATCTTTTGAAGAGTTGGAATACAGGGCACATCCTATTTGGAGGAGAGTGCAAGAAAGTAATGTGATGCAGTTTCTTTCAGAAGAAAGGAAACAAGAACTTGCTGAGGAGATGCAAATTGCAAGAGAGATGGTGGTTCCAAGACCATTGAAGAAAGGAGATCCTCTTCAATTTCCTCAAGACATGGATAGATTTGATCCAAGTGAAGCAGTCATTAGAAAGCATCTTAAGCTTTCTCCATTAGAGGCTTCAGATTTGGTTGAAGTACTACCTCAAGACACCAGGAATCCAATTGTTAGCTATGAAGAAGATGAGTGTGGATTCTGGAAGATTGGAAGATATGGTAAAGAGGTACATACTTTTACTTCAGTTATGTCTATCTTTGCAAGTTTTGATAGAGAAGACTTGGCCAGTCTATGGAGGTTACTAGAGGCCAAGTACAATGCTGAAGCACCAACTTCAGCGAATGGAATAAAACTGTGGCACACATTTTTGACGTTGTGTGGCCCAAGGGAAGCAGATCCTGTCATTTGGAAGGATCTTGAAGATGACCTCAGTGGTCTTCAATGGAGGCTTTACTCTACTTGTGGTGTTTTTCATTTGAGCTCTACCAAATTTTCAGAATACCTTCTTGTGGATGCTGATTATTATTTATCCAAAGAAGTACTAGAGAAGATGAAGGAGACACCCTTGGAGATTGATTATACTAGTGATGTGGCCATGGACTTAATTAGATATGTTTATTACCAACATAGAAAGTTTTTGTAAGATTCCTCCTAGCATTATGTATTTATTCAGAAACTTGATCATTAGAATGGATGTCAAGTTTAGGGGAGGATTGTTGGGAATAAATTATGGGTCAGTTCACTAGACGCTGATAGGAAGAGTTCAAGCGCTGATAAGAAGAACTTGGACGCTGACAGCCAAGCGTTGACGCTGATGAAAGTCAACGCTGATAGCCTGGAAGACAAACGCTGATGGAAGTTATCTTATACGAATCTTTAGTTTATTTGTATATGGTAAAGATAAACTCGATATTGTATTTTCTATTATTATCTTTACCTAGAATAGATGATTCGTAGCTTCTTGTACAAGACTTCTTATTCTATAAAAGAAGATCTTTTAGGTTGATATATATATATCAGTTATAATAAAGTTTTCACAAGTATTCGACTGTTAAACCTCTTTCATTGTAATCAAGTTCGATCATTCAATACAAGTGAAAGTTTGTTTAACATCTTTGTGTTCTAGGCTAAGTGTTAATTCCGCATAACACTTTGTTACTTTATCACAAGCAAAGGTTTCTCTACGTGTATTACTTGATCTAATCTCGTTTACACAAAGCTTAATCGATCTAAGTTTGGGATCAACAATCCTAGTTGATTTTGAATTCTTCGACTAAAGATTTCGAAGTTATCGAAAGCTTCATTCTTAGATGCCAAAAATCTAGTCCAAGTGAATCTAGAATAGTCATCAACTATAACTAGGGTATAAAGGTTACCTCCATAACTCCATATGGCGGAAGGTCCTAAAAGATCCATATGTAGGAGCTCTAAGCACCGAGAGGTCGAAACCAAATTCTTGGCTTTGTGACTTGAGTGAACTTGCTTTCCAACTTTGCAAGCATCACAAAAGTGACTATCAAACTTCATCTTAGGGAGGTGTCTTAGCAACTCCTTAGAGACTAAAGATTGAATTAAGCGCATATTAGCGTGACCTAATCTCCTATGACAAAAAGTAGAACTATCATCTATAGTCGCAAGACACATGTTGTCTTTTGACTTCTTATTGACCTTCATGACATAAAGCCCATGCTTTCTAACACCTTTTCCAATGACTTTTCTATCTTTTACGATTTCACTGTCATGTTCTGAAAAGATGACCTTACACTTATTGTCACAAATTTGACCTATACTTAAAAGGTTAAACCTTAAGTTATCTACGTCCTCAACATTTTCAATGGTCAAGGAGTCAAGAGAAATCGTACCTTTGCCAATGATATTACCACGTAGACTACTAGCGAATGTGACATTACCTCCATCATATGCTTTGTAGTGCGAGAACAAACTTCGATTACCCGTCATGTGTTTAGAACATCCACTATCCTTAATCCGCTCATCGGGCTCCAAAGCAATTCTTAAGCATATCTAGGTAACAACACACAAGATCAAACATTTGGTCCCCAATATCTCATGGGTCCAAAATTTTTAGTTCCAAACATCCCTTGCATTTGGTTGGGATGCATAAATGAAGGAGGGGTTCCCCATGGAGAACAAAATGGAGGAGGATAGTAATTCATATAACCATTTTGTTGTTCATTATTTCTCCTAGGTGTATTTGATCTAGGTTTAGAGTTATGATCATTCCTTCTAGGTGTTGGGGTTTTACTTCTAGATCGTGAATTGTTTTGATTATCTCTTCTAGGCGTTGTCGTTCTACTTCTAGGCTTAGACTCATTTCGTACTCTAGGTGGAGTAGAAGATGGTCTTGATAAACTTCTATTTCCCATGATAGGTTTACTTAATGGCTTGTAGAACTTATCAACGGCATTTTCGTCAAGTATAGGTAATTTTACCTTATTAACAATAAGATGCTTTGGTTTTTCACTTGACTTTGACTTTTCAGAAAGTTCATGATTTTCACAAAACTCTTGTTCTGGCCGCGGTACCTTATCTATGGCGGCGGTTCCATAGTGATAAGGAACCGCCCCATACAATCTGGGACCGCGTACAGTGGGTGATTTTTGTAAAAATCTGACTTGTTTATGTTGGGTCGAAAATATAAAGTATTATGAGTTGATGTGTCAAAACTAAAAGACAAGGACTAAATCTGACAAGAGAAGATTCTACAAGCCGGTGGACAAACTTGTAGAAGATATATTGCAAGAAGATAAAAGATTTAGTGAATATATTATTTAGTGAATATATTATTTAGTGAATATCTTATTTACTAAATATCTTATTTACTAAATATCTTATTTAGTTTCCTTGTAACAAGGGTTTATGTGTAGTATATAAACACATACCCTGCGTAGGTTTTATTCATAACTTTCATTCACAATGTAAACCTAAAGTGTGTGTCGCACTAGACGTGGGATTCAATGTATACACGTCTAGTGGTTGTTTGTTATTAATATAATGAGCAACCCGATTGTTTAATTTATGTGTTATTGTGCCTAAACACCTTGTTCATGATCATTGTTCTATTCCGCTATGTTATCATATGAACGATGATCAACCTAGATATAATGGTTCATAACCATTGAGTCTAACGATCATAGGACTCCACAGTTTAGGTTCACTAGTTGAAGCTTCATTTGAGTTAAAACCTACACCAAGTCTTTCCTTTGAATGAACTTGTTTGTTTAACATATCATCAAGAGCACTAGTACCTTTCATGAACTTTTCCAATTTAATGGAGGTTCTCTTGAGATCTTCATTCTCTAATCTAAGTTTCTCACAACTTAAGCAACCTAAATCAACTTCTTTATTTTTCTCAAGTTTTGCCAATTTCTCCCTAAGTTCATTGATCTCATTTTCAAGCTTAGTTTTGGTTGAAAGGTTTTGTTCTTTTCTATGAATTTAAGACTAAGTTTGTGTAAACTATCATATTTGCCTTCAAATTCAATATCATCAAAGGTGGAGCTATCATAGCTATAATATTCGGTTTCGGAATGTACCTCTTTAGAAGTGTGATCCATAAGACATTTCTCCTCTTTGGGGTTGTCATCATCATCTTCACCGCTATCGCTCCAAGAGCCACTAACGAACGCCGTGTGATTCTTATCGCGAGCGGGCTTTGGACAATCACCAATGAAGTGATTTGGATCACCACATCTAAAGCAATTCCTATCACCTTTTTAGTTCTTGACAAACCGATTCTTTGAGAATGGTTTCTTGTCATTGTTGGGTTGTCGAACGTGTTGACCTCGTCTCTTGAAGAACTTCTTGAAATCTCTCACCGCCAATGCATACTCCTCGTCATCGCTATCCGAGGAACTATCATGGTCACTTTGTGCCTTCTTGGCTTTAAGTGCAAGAGATTTCCTTTCACTCTTGGTTTTCACTAATTCCGAGTCCTTCAAAATTATCATCTCATGAACCTTCAAGTTGCCTATGAGTTCATCGAGTGATAAAGTTTAGAGATCTTTCGATTCTTCAATCACCGTGACTTTTGCTCTCCACTTTGGATGTAAAGCCCTTAGAAACTTCCTAACGTTATTCTTGCTAGAAAAACCTTCATCAAGTGCTTTTAGACTAGTAATAATGGTGTTAAACCTAGCAAATGCACTATCAATAGTTTCATCTTCTAAGATGACAAATTGTTCATATTGTTGGACAAGAAGATCGATTTTTCTTTCTTTGACTTGGATATTACCTTGGTGGGTTACTAAAAGAGTGTTCCAAATATTTTTAGCGATTTCATACATAAAAATCCTTTCATACTCTTTCTTAGATAAAGCATTATAAATCACCATTTTAGCCTCATTATTTTTTGAAAGTTTCTTTTTAGTATCGTCATTAGCTTTGTCAAAAGTGACCAATTATTTTGTTTTAGAAACTTCATTAAATTGATAAGGTAAAAAATCACCATTGGTAATAACATGCCAAAGATCTAAATCTTTTGATTTCACATAAGTTTCAAATCTATTTTTTCAATAAATAAAACTATCGGTTTCAAAAAGTGGCGGTCTTTGCATAGATTGCCCTTCTAGGTATTTGTTGAAATCCATAGATCGATTCAAGTTTTAAAATACAATATACTTTAAAAATTCTTGAGCAACCTCGCTCTGATACCAATTGTAGAAACTAGAAGGGGGGGGGGGGGGTTGAATAGTTTCTTATATTTACTTGTTAAAGGGTGGTTTTCAAAATTCCTTTTTTCAAAAAGCTTAGGCTTCAGGAAATATGTAAAATCTTCTTATGCACAATATGAACAATGATAGTGTAACTAAACTAATACTAACAAAAATATATGCACAAAGAATAAAGAATGTAAAGAGTTAAGGGTAAAGAAAGATCAAACCGAACACCAAGGATTTATAGTGGTTCGGCAACGAAGCTCACTCCTCGTTCCTACTCCACTCCTCGAGTACTCCTTACTCGAGAGTTCACTACACAATAAGCTCCTTATGGTTGAGAAAACCGTACACGTCGCTTAACCAATTTCCGACTCTAAGCTAAAATTCGAGCCCTAATCGTAGCTAGGACCAATCTACACAACTATACTTAGTACATACACAACCTCCAAATAGACACAACTACTTGGATCTTCACAACTATGACACAACAACAAATGTATAAAATTAGATCTTCAATGGATCTTTGGTGGTGGACTCAACACTTCACAAGAATAGTGTTCTTCTCTTTGCACTTGGAGAGGAAGGGATGGAAGAACAAGATTCACTTCTTAAACAAGTAGTAATCAAACAAATGATCAAAGATTTGAGTGATTAAAGAAGAGTGTCTGAATCTGGAAATAGATGTGCAAAAGAGGTGAGTTGAAAAGCTGAGAATGATCCACAATTTATAGGACAAAAGGCCAACGGATATATCTGGCCGCGGTTTCATATCTCAGCCGGCGGTTCCTTAGCGATAAGGAACCGCGTAGGCACTAGGGAACCGCCGCCTAGACTCCGCTCCCTTTTTTGTCCTTTAGTGGTGGAGGTCTTATCTGGATTAAAAAATATCCTGATAGAATATTCCTAATCAAATAAGAATATTCCATTTTCAAATTTTCAAATAATTAATTTAATAAAACATTTTCTTAAAAAGAAAGTTTAATAAAAACTTGTCACACTTAATAAAAAGTGAGTTTTAAGAAAAGATTAAATCACTTGATCACTTGATTACGGTTAGTACTTGTTTATTCATACCTTAAGTGAAAATGGGTAAAATGAAAAATACTTGAACTCAAGAATTCGTTTTTCGTTGTTTTCGTAAATGCTTGTTTTTACATATTGTCGTAATCAAAACTAATAGAGACCGAAAAATGCAAGTAATGTTTTTAGGCATTATTGCATTAACAAAATCGAATGAAAAAGCACATGCGACTAAATATGGCCAGTCCTATACCAACCATTACTTAGTCAAAAACTTAACATAAAACAATGACAATGCATGAAATGAAATGAGTAAAATGTACTGTCAGTTTTAGGAAGACATTGATGACTACCCACTAGTCACAGGTCAATTTTAAGAGCCTACAAGTCAAAACCTTGGCTCGGATACCATAATTGTAACACCCCATTTGGATAAATGGATCGTTACGTAGTAATTATGGCGTGTCATCAAAGCATGCAAAGTAAATGTCTAAAACATTAAATGACTGATACATAAGTTTTGTATCTCTAAAAAGATAAGATGGAATGATGGATGATGTTTTGTCGTTCTCGTGGTCTTCTCGAATTGATAACTGGTTAAACGTGCGACTCGGCTGTTTTTGGTGGGAGAAATAAAGAATTGGTCGTTGAGGTAAAGGGAAATAACAAAACGTTAAAATAAAAATAAAGATAAGGCGAGGCTTGGAAAAACTGTCACTTTTTCCGTTTAAAAATAAAATAAAATAAAGATAAAATAAAAGCGTGACTAAATATAAAAGGCACTAAATGTAAATAACGCAAACTTAAAACTATCCTAAAGGCAAACTTAAAACTAAACTAAGGCAAGTAAACTTAAAGTGCAATTAAGGAAAAAGGCGGGAAAATTAAAGCTTGAAAAGGTAAAAATAAAACTTAGAAAAAACTAGGAAAAGAGTCTCATTCGGAATAAGTCTCTCATTCGGAATAAGTCCCTCATTCGGAATGTGTCACTCATCCGGAATAATTGACTCGTTCGGAATAATGCTCTGGTCCGGAATAAATGAGAAAAATGGTTGGTTCGGAATACTTGTCTCATCCGGAATAATGATTCATCCGGAATGTGTCACTCATCCGGAATAAGTGACTGGTTCGGAATATGAGACTCGTTTGGAATAATGGATATTCCGAACGAAAAGGCTTGGTTCGGAATAATTGACTGGTTCGGAATAATCAGTTGGTCCGGAATAAGTGACTGGTCCGGAATAAATTATTCCGGACGAAGGCCACTGGTTCGGAATAATTATTCTGAATGAAAGAATCCCAAACAACAACTGATCCGAAATAAATTATTCCGGATGAGATCTTGAATTGTTGCTTGGTTCGGAATATCGTCTGGTTCGGAAAAATCTGGGGATTACGATGAACAGCAAAACAGTAGCAGTTTTAGGCCACGAAAATCACCAAAATTAACCAAATCAAGCCAAAAGATTAACCAAAACTAATCAATAAACAACCATAAACAATAAACTAACAATCCTAATCAATAAAATCAACAAATAACTCAAGAAAAATCAAAACCCACTTAATTTAAAAGCATAAAAATGAAGAACAATAACAATAAATCAACAAGATTAAATAAAGGAAGATGAGAGATTGCAAGAAGATAAAGATTAACAAGAAATTAAATGGAAACTTACTTGAATTAAAAGGTAATTAAGGTGCAATACATGAATTAAAGGTGCAAGAATGTGAAGGGTGCAAGGTAATAAAAGTGGAAGATGAAGTTTGTCAAGCTTCTTCAACAAGCACAAATGAAATAAAAATAATCTATTTATAGGGAGGGGAAGCTTAAGTTGTAAGCTTTCTTTCTTTCTTCTCTTCTTGCAATTTGGTCCCTAGTCTTTTAGTCTTCATTAAATCTTCGACTTTTAGACTTTGGTCTCGGGATTTCTTTAACTCGTCTTTGTCATTTCTTCATAAATAAGACTTGAGTTCTTTTAGCTTCATTAAACTTCCATATTTTGACGTATTCTTCGATAAATCTTCAGAATTGGTCTTGGACTTCCGTTCCTTTTGCACTCTTGATCTCTTGACTTCGTCTTTTTGTCTTTTCTTCAATAAACGCCCGTGAAAGACCATGTTTTCCTTCCTTTTCACATTTTGATCCTAAATCACAACAAAAACACAAACCACGCATAATTCCGACATTTACGACATAAAATATACGTTTCGGTCTTGTTTTAATGTAATTAAGTGGAAGAAAAGATGAGTGTTTACACACTTATCAATGACTATAAAGGAAACCGGAAACAAACATCGGATCCAACAAGCTCTACACACGAAATGCATAAGAATAGAATTTAAAGGAAAGGACTAAACAATGTCAAGCAAAACAGAAGGATGTAAATGAATTAAAGAAGGAAAGATGACTAGCGCCTCATTCCATGCACGTACTCTTGGTTCCTAGCTTTGCCCTTTAGTACCTGCCATATTGGGACATGGAAAGAAAATACGGCTGCGCAATACACTCAGTGTGCGGATATATTGAAATGAATGTAAAACATAAACATAAGCAAGTAATGAAATGAAATGAATAACAGCGGAATAAGTGTATGTCCTGGAAAACCTAGTTTAAGTTCACAAGGTTGGTTTTATAATTTTGAAAAGACTTATGTTTAGTTTATTCTAAAAACTGTATTTTAAATATGCTCGGAGCCCATATATGTCATGTTATATCAACGTGCATGAATACATAGAGGGGTGACCTCATCATGCAATTAGAGGGGCTGCCTCTAACTTATATATAGTATGAGTGGAGGGATCAGCTCCTGTAACGGATGCGAGGCACACACCGCAGTTACCAGTAAATCTTACTAATTTTTCCTAGGATGCACCCATTCGCCCCACATGATAATAGTAACAAAGGCCAAATAACGTAAAGGGACGCTGCGATTAATCACTCGCACCGCAGAAGAGTCATAACACCGGAGCCTCCAGTGCTATGGTTATGGAACCCCCATAACTAGGTGAAACTGGCATGCATGTATATAGCTCAGACAATCTAAAATAATTATAACATATATTGATGTGTTTAAGACACGTAAACTACTCGGGAAAATAGATGGCTGCAAACGGGGAATCCTAATATAGGAATGGTGTCATTACTGAAGGACGGAATATCCGTACCTTATGTCTAGTAAATGATGACGAAAACGAATGCGGAAGATCACTCCGGCTTCACGATAGTTACATAGTGAAGGGACATGAATAAGTATCGGTTCTACTTATACGTACTTGTTTTTTAGTTTACTTGACGTATTCATACTTATTATGCTTGTTCTTGTTCTTGTCTTGTCTTGTCTTACTATTTCATGTTTAATCATGTGTTTCTTATAGTTTCATGTGCTTTAGATCCACGTGTTTCATGTTTTATGTGTTACAGTACTTGTTATAACATAATGAGCAACTTTCTAAAAATAGTAGGTTTTTATATATAGTAACTTTCCAAAAATAGCAGGTTTCCATATATAGTAACTTTCCAAAAAGAGTAAGTTTCCTTAAATAGTAAGTTTCTAAAAATAGAAAGTTTCCATAATTAGTAAGTTTCCAAAAATATAAACTTTCCATATTTAGTGTGTTTCCATATTTATCATGTTGCCATAATTAGAATAATTC
Source organism: Glebionis coronaria (assembly GCA_025667525.1). Taxonomy (NCBI): domain Eukaryota; kingdom Viridiplantae; phylum Streptophyta; class Magnoliopsida; order Asterales; family Asteraceae; genus Glebionis; species Glebionis coronaria. The sequence goes on along the minus strand of CM046875.1, from coordinate 630,963,273 downwards.
CATAATTAACATGTATCTAGAATTAATATATTTCCATAATTAATCGTATGCTTATTAAATGATTAAATGGTATAACCTATAGTTTTAGTAAGCTTATATTATATCATGTGTAATCATATTGTAAAGTTTAATAATAATAAATACTTAGGCTTAACTTATTATTATTAATTAATAATGTTATATCATGTTATCATAAGTTATTATTAATTAATACTAACATGTTTCATGTAATTAAACTTTACCTTAAAATGACATTAATTAATTAAGCTAAGATTTAATTAATTAAATTAGTGTACATGAATAATTAAATTATTAATTATTTTAACATAAGTTTATTTAAATAAAATGTACATACAAATATAACATGATTTTATTTAAATAAAACATAACCTAAATCTTATTTTAATTAAACCATATATTAATTAATAAAATTAATTAATAAAAACATAACTTAAAATATTTTACCTAAATGATTTAATTACATGTCTTGTAAAAACTGTCAAGTACCCGAGCCCAAAACCCGAGACCCAACAACTGAGTATACCACAGCCCGAAGGTTGTGGCCTCTTGCTGTTGTGCCTCGCCCGAGCCAACACAACCCCACACCGAGAGCCAAGGACTCTCGGTTTGATGCTGCTGCCCGAACCAAACCAACCCACGGCTTACACCAGGGTTCCCCTCGCTGCAACCAACCTTCCCACCGAGACCATTAGGTCTCGGTTCCCACTTTCAGGCCAAGTTCCCCACTATTGGGTTCTTAGTCTTGTGGTTGGCAGCAAGCAAACACCACCGCCACCCTATTGGTTGCGGTTGGTGATTCAAACCAACGCCGACCCCATATGGGGTTGCGGCTGATGGAACAAACACACCACCGAGACCCTACATGGTCTCGGTTGGCTGCGATCGGGACAAAAACAAACCCCAAACCGTGCTTTGTTTTAATCTTAATAGATCTACGATTATTACATGTTTTCTAGGTTTGTTTTTATTGATTCTTGATCATAACATAAACAATAAAAAGAAAAGATTAGAGGATAGCAAATACTTTATTAAAAGGAATGAACACGAACATAATACCGTCGTTAAAAACAAATATCAAAAACAAATTGTCCTTGTGGTTTCTTGTTTTTCGCCGCGGCGAAGAGAGAGGAGGAAGAAAAGTTTAGGGTTTTTGTTAAAGTTCTATGTTTATGTTTTTATGAATCCTTATTTAGTTACATAAGGATTAATATTGGATTTGGCCTTGGGCCCCATTCTTTTCTTGTTTGGACGCCGTCTAACACACACACATATACCAATTCATTTATTTTTCGTGACTTAATTATTATCGTGTGTGTTCGTTTAATGCTCGTGTTTTTATGTCTTGTATATATTAAGTATTATGCGTGAATACTTATCGTGCATTTACATGCATGTTTACATACGTAGTACTTACAATAATTAATTAATATACATAACGTTCGTATTAAATATTCATGATTCATGTCGTATATTAATTAATTATAAAGTTTAAATTTAACCGTAATTTCGTGCATTTAATTAGGATTTTTAAAGCGGGTTTTACACCGGTGGTCATTACATTGTGCTTTTCCCCTCTGATACTGTTTAGAAATAGAGTATCATCGTATAGTTTATATCATTTTGTACGCATGCCTTGTACGTTGTTAGTTTCCTCTTTCTTGTATATAAACTTTAACATATTAATAAGCTTTAACGGGACTACCTACTAGTCTAAAGATCAACCGCTTCATCTTTGTTAATGTAAAGTTGAAGACCTGCAAGAATTCTTTGACCGTCTATATGGTAAGTCTCTCTCTCAAACAAGTTCTTCAAAATTTGAAACAGAAAATGAAGAGAAGAAAGTTGAAATTTTCAGCTACCAAACCTTTTGTTACTAAGCATGCCGAACTGATGTTATTATTAACTTACGAGAAGATCAAAAGGGCCTGATCTTTTAACTTCATGGAAGTTAAGCAAGTTGTAGTAATTCAATGATTCTGCTCTTCTTTCCAAACATGCATTATGTATTTCAGACTTCAACGCGTTTAGGCGTACAAATATAAAAGATGATATGTAAATGAATTTTGTATGGTGTGTGCACAATAAGAAATAGTTTCATCAAAGGTTGTGCGTCTTGCAAAATAGCTGTCGGTTGGTGCTCATGGTTATCGTGTGTGATGGAGTATGTACGAGTATTAGGGAAAACCGCAAAACTCGTTGCCAATTATATGATTATGGTATAATAACTGATATATAGGATATTAAGAAGGACATGGTGAGGGCCGTTGCGTGAATTTTAAAAGTCTTGTTCTCGTTACTCACATTGATTAAGTATGCTAAAACACGAATAGATCAAACTGTCCAATACGTAATTAATGAAGAAGAATCAAAACCATAAACCACTAAAATAAAGCAAGGTTGCAAAATCGCGAATCGGTAATCAGGCAGTCGACCTCCTTGTAAATGGTTTACACGGGATTAATCCGATTTTCATTTTCAAGAGTTTTGTGCATTTCTGAAAACAAGTATTTAAAACCAAACTTATACTAAACAACTATCGTTAGTGATTAAACGATGTTTACGACGACGAATTTTGAGTATTTCTATCAAGAATTGTAGGAGCAAGTCTGACAATTGTTGATCTTTAATTGTCGTTATTTATGTTTGAATGATTGTTTGACCATTAGTCGGTCATGAAAAGTTTGATGACCGATTGGCGCCTAGACAACGACTAATGGGTAATGGCGTTATCATCTTGCACTAGCACTTACTAGTATACTTTGAAATTATTTTGTGGCACAATAGAAAAATGGGCCGGTTCCATGATCATCTTGCACTTCCTAGTAGAATCCGGATCATATAGAAATTCAAATTAGTATTAGTATGAAAAGTCTAAAAAGTGTTAGTAGCTTGATAGGTGTCATGTGAGGACCACCACTCTAAAAATGTTTTTGCACTTAAGGACCTCTTGGTTTTCTAAAATATCCATATGAGTCCTTATATCTATTTTCAACTATACAACCATCAACCCCAACCACACAACTTACAAATCACAGGTCATCATCTACAACCGTCTATTTACACCATACCCCTTGTTTTTCGATCAAAAAAGTCGCCATGATTGTTCCAATCACCGTCGTTGAATCCTTCATTCCTTGTAAAGAAGGGCGATGCTACACATGTATAGACGTATAGTGGTGGGAGGGTTGTTTCCTCAACCAAACTCTCGCCGATTTGTAAAATACACAAGAAATAAATTCGGCTTGTAAGAAAAAAGACTAGCGATCTCATGATTAAAGTTCCCCCGACACACGCTTTTTCAAAATCATGTTGTTCATCAATGTCTTTAAAAAATGTTCACCAGTTAGATAACAAACGATCATGAATATATCTGTATTTTTGGATGCTATTCATCAGCTCATCAGTTATTTTGATTTTGTTCATCAGTTATAAAAAAAATCACGTTTTCGTCAGTTGTGCAAAAAAAATAAGAAAAATTAAATGTTCACAAGTTATTTATTATAATGTTCATCCGTTACCGAAAAAAAATTATATTTCTTATTAGTTGTCCAAAAAACATAAAAAAAATAAATGTTGATCCGTTATATAACAAAATTTCATCAATGTTCGTAAATAAAAATAGTTGTTCACTAGAAAAACATTATTCGTCAATGAAAAACATTGTTCGTAAATGAAAAAGATTGGTTGACAACCATCCCACCACTATTCGTCTATACATGTGTAGCTCCGCCCTTCTGACAAGGAATGAAGGATTCAACGATGGTGGTTGGAACAATCATGGCGACTTTTTTGATCCAAAAAACGAGGGGTATGGTGTAAATAGGCAGTTGTAGCATGTGGTTGTAAGTTATGATGATGGCCTATGATTTGTAAGTTGTGTGGTTGGAGTTGATGGTTGTAAAGTTAAAAAGAGATATAAAGACATATAAAGACTGATATGGATATTCTAAAAAAATATGAGGTACAAGTGCAAAAACATTTTTTGAGTGGTGGTCCTCACATGACACGTGTCAAGTTACTCACACTTTATTCTAAACATAAATTACCTTGTTGGTCTGGCAAAATGGGCGGGCCGAGCGAGGGGTTAAACGGGTAAATTCAAAGTTCGGGCCAAACGGACGCATGGTAAACGGACGACGGGCCAAATATACACGGATCAAATGGACAACGGACCAAGCAGACACGGACCAAACGAACAAAAAAAAGTACCAAAAGTCAAAACCCAAACATTAGCACGTCTAATAATCTACAAATAGCGTTAAGAAACAAGTAATTAAACTACTAAAAGCCATCCCTTCTCTGCTTTCAGATACTAAACCACTGAGTGCCTTTATCTTTTTGGTCAAAAGCAAATATCATGTCATGTTTTCAACTGCAACAACAATAATACAAAATGCTTGGTGGTCTATGTCTTTTACTTTAACACAAAAACCTTGTTGCAACTACATCGTTTTTCTCTTTCTGACATAAAAAAGATGCTGTAATAGATTTAAGGACTCGACAACTAGGTAAATGTGAAGAAATACGACAAGTCCTGCGAGACAACTACATTTCTGAAACAAAGCAAAGCAACAATAAATGATCTTCAATGATGATCCCGAAAGACAAGTCCCTAGCAGAAACAAGGATCTTCAAAGATGATCCGGACGAGCAAGAAAAGTTCATATAGCAATGCTGTTATGCATCTTTATCAAGAAAAGTCCATTGATTATTCAATTGTCCTGCATATTCATTAAAACACATATTAGAATAATATTGAAAATTAAACTTTCTGGAATGTTGACCCCATCAAAAATATTAATAATACGACTTGAATCCAACAAAACATCAAACCTAAGTATCAATCATACACAAACTCTATCAGCAGTAACGAATCCAATAAGCTACACGCTAAATGCTTATTCCATTAGCATTTCATTATACAATACTCGTCGCCAAACACAGCCTATAGTTTCGTCTAGTTGGTAATTATTCTAGATCGAACAGCATAAGAAAAATGTAATAACTAAAACAGAAATATCCAATAAATGATCACTATATCCAAAAATCAAGTCTCTTAAACAACGTACATTCTCAAAACGATGAATGGTTAAGGGTCATTAAACAAAAGGTGCCCATTGCATGAGGCTAGGTCTTTGGAGATGGCCTAGTAAGCAGCACCCGAAAGGAGTGCATAGCTGCCGATTTAAACCTTTGGAAGACTTTCTAAAAAGGAAGAATCTGATATTTACTTCCATTAACAGTTTAATAATTGCACCTTCCCGAATTTTCGAGTGCACATTTTTCAGGACGGAGAGAATGATTATTCCATCTAACTAACTACACACAGAACATAACCGAATAATAACCAGCATTTAGCTTTTAGGATTACGTAGCATAAAACCTCCCAAAATAACAGTTTTAGAACTTGTGGCTTTTATAAGTGTTATATAGATACACTTGCTACCTACAATGAAGTGTTGTATCATACTCAAATCTTATTCAGTGTTAGATTTGACACATGCACTTACGAGCAGTTGAATGCTAACAGGTTCAAATGAAGAAAAAAAAACATCTTTTTAGACGCACGCCGCCTAATAGAACATAAAGAACAACGCAGTTGAAAGAAGTGATAAAACGGATTTGAGTTCTGTTTTTCTTGAGGATTATTTTAAGCCCCTGAATGAATTATTTTTACTTCAAATGTGACTTCCTGGAACTACTTGCAGCATCCAGGTTACTCCCTGAAACTTTTAGCCACAAGAACCATGACCAGTGGATGGCTAGGAAGTTAGAAACACCAGTTTGCATCAGGGGGGGAAAGAGTATTTACTGTGTTTAACTATCTACCCGTAGATTCAAGGAGTCACTAATAATTCTAAGTTTTGGTATCTAAATTAATCTTTCTTCTTAACTAGAACTTAAAAGTTCTCTGTACAGAATATAACCATTAGGGAACAGGAAATAATCTGTCTTCTTCAGAATATACTTTGTGCATATAGGGGCAATAGCTTTAGACTAGTTTTTACTTCGCATGGACGCCCACTAGTGTTTTCTTGTAAGTTACTAACTATAGAATTTCTTTTTTATGGCCAATTAATAATACTTCTGAATATTAAGCAACTAATCCCATGCTATATCAGCTTATTTCTGAACACTATTCAACTCCACCACTGTTTTACGTTTAAACTTGTAGCTGCAATATTTAAGAGTCGGATACTAGCATAGAGTGGAGTGTTGTGCTTACTAAGGGCGAAGCAGGAAGTGTTGCTGCACTATTTGTGAACTAATGTTTCAAGTTTCTGCTAAGTATAGTTAAAAAAGTTCATTATGAAGTACTTTTTTTAGCGGATCCAAGAAGTATAACAGTTTTGGAAAGATTAAAAAATTGAGCAAGACAAACATCAAAAGATCAACTAAGTATTGATTTCATTTCACCCATTTGGTCGTACAAAGTGTTTTAAGCCCTTATAAAATAACAGTCAAAGACATACCCTGCCATGATCTTACAACAAATCAGATTTAGACAGCATCCATTACCGGACATTGTCTAAATTAGCGAGCGTCCATTAGACACATTATTAGGTTAGCAAGCTTCTAATACCAGACACATCTTAAATTAGTCAAAAAATTCTAAAGTAACGTTTAAAACAAATTGACAGTATTTGTTTTTTGATAACAGGTGTTTGGCATAGAAAGATACAAAAGTAGAAATAGATCTTATCGCACGCTTATAAAGAAGGAGCAAAGAAATGACACAACTCATGTTTCTCATATAAGAGCACTTTATTGTCGAGTAACAAGATAAATGGTATATATTGGCTTTGACTATCCTCATTAAAAACTAAAAGGGACTTTGGCAAATATACAATTGGACTGAAACGAAATAGGAAGACGCTACCTAAATACGACACTCGACGGGCAAAAATAATCTTGCATGGTTTTAGGCTGTGGCGATTAAGGCCTAAGAGTTACTACTCAAAATCTGTGGGACCTGCTCACCACACATATGAAATTATTAAGGCCTAACAGTTAGAACTTAGACGTTAGACGGGTAAGTCTGTAAAATTATCCGATTTCTAAACGCCCAATATACAACAAGTTTGCAATCTTACAAAGTCTTAAACGCTTGTTATACAACAATCGTAAGCATTCCCAAACACCCTTTTAATCACTTTCCAGAAGTCCATTTCGCCCCGTACAAATAAAGGAAGATGTCCATTTGACTTAAAAAAGGGCCCATTTAACCCAAATTTTGATATTTGGGTATTTTTTGCCACCTCTACTCGCTGGGAAAATCAAAAAATCTGATTGGGTAATACTAATTGGGTACCCGTTACATGTTTATGCACACGCTACCCATTATCGCAATATGGTTGTAAAAAAAAGAGAGGCATACAACCTATAAAAAGCATTTAGTAAGCAAGCTTTGAGTAGTATTACCTCAGCAGAAAGCATTGGACGAGTGAGTAACAACTCTGGATAATCATTATTTGTAGCCCGAATATACCTTAGCGAGTGTATATTAAACACAAAAGTGGAAATTGCTTGCTCGCTAAAGGGACAACAGATCAATGTTAGCTTTCTCAATTTTAAGCACCCTTTTGACAACTCCAAAAGTCCAACATCAGATTCTCCTGTAAAGCTTAAAGAGAGAGATCTCAAATTACTACCATACCTCCCTATGTATCCTAAACCCACATCCGTCAATCCACCACGACAAAGACTGATATCTAGCTTTTTAAGTTTGCTGCAACCCATTAACATAGCTCGAACACCATTGTCTAACGACGAATCTGTTATACCATCTTCCGTACCCATCCATATACAGAAATCACACAAATTCTTCAAATGAGTTCCTAGACACTCGAGGACTTCATTTGAGGTATCTAAGAGATGAACGTTTAAATGTGTCAAATTCGGACAACCTTGTGCGAGAGCTATGAGTCCCAAGTGAGTCATCGACTCAAGATGGCTAAGTTTGCGCAACTTCTTGCAAAACTGAGCAATAACTTGTAATCCCTCGTCTCCACATTTGTCCAGGGTAACTAGAACTTCCAAATTCGGACAGCTCTTAACCAAGAAACATAGGCAAATTGGCTTACAATGTTCAGGTCGAATATCCAATTCCCGTAGCTGATTGAGATAAGGGAGTAGAGAAGGGAGTAGATAAGGGAATGAAGCTTCCCGCAAATCATGAATACGTAAAGACCGAATATTCGAGGGGAATTTAACATCACTATAATCCCCATCTTCACGAATAACCCCGACGCCAAAATGATGGAGCTTCTTAGCATGCTTAAACACTTGTGTGAAAGAAGTCAAATTTTGTGGATAAACATCGAGAGATACTAAAGAGTTGCGACATTTCATTGCAAGACGTTCAACATCTTCCATTCCTTGGAAGCAAGGAAAAGAGGCATGAAAATCGAACGACTCCATCACGCTGTTACACAGAGACAACTCACGAAACCATTTCCCGTTTTCTTTTTCCATGTGATTATAATGTAAAGACAAACTTCTCAAATCAACACAACAGGTAGCAATATGAATCAAACTGTCATCCGAAGACAGTTTACACCCCCGAATCTCTAAACTCTGTAAACTAGGACCTCGGGTTGTGGCCAAAAGATGGAGATCAGAATCAGAGATAGCCATGTTGCGAATAGATAACGATTTCAAACGGTCCAACTTAGCTATCTGGTGAAGCCATGGGGTGACAGGAGGATGAGGCTTATGATGGGAATAAGACTTGAGCCTTAAGGAGTCGAGGTTAGGGAATCTTAGAGTTAAACGTTTTGGGTCAGGGAGGTAATGCACGTCGACAGTTACGTGCTTACGCGTAAAAGAATCGGTATCGCGACATCTGGTGGAGACTAATGAAACAGAACTCAAGTCATCAGTGTCTTGTATGTAAGGAATTACACAACCCAACACTAATTCCAAATCCATATTTCTTCTATCTTAAATGAATCAGAAAGAAATAACAACAACAAGATTCAGAGTTTCGAAAATGGTGGGTTTAGGGTTTTCTTTTCTGGCAATTCAATTTTTCATTTGGGGAAAATTGGGTCGATCAGTCAAACATAAATAAATAAATTACGTTGTTGGTCGGTCAGTCCCATGTGTTTTACACGTGCTTGTCACACAAAACAAACGTGTTGTTATTGGTAAACATTATATACATTTTTATTCATCTTTCTAATAATCTTTATTTTATTAGTGTTTGTTGATATTAGGGATGAGAATGGGGTTACGTTGGTCGGGTTCGGGTTATTCAGGTCGATTCAAAGTCTGTTCATGGTTAAAAGTACTCGATTTCAACTCGAGCTATTTGGGTTTTGGTTTATTCGGGTCGAGTCTAGTGTATTCGAGTTTGAGTCAATCTAAATTCGAGTAAAATATGAAAAAAGATATACTTCTTCTACTCTTTTTTAATATAAATTATATTAAATTTAAAATTAGACTTGGTTCATGTTGGCTTTAAAGATTTTAGTTTGAATTTTTAGTCATATATTTGCTTGGATGACGAGAGTTTCATTTATGTATGATTCCCTAAAGGAAGTGGTTACCTTTATTTACTTACTTTATTTACAAAATTAAATACATTTATTGTCCTTAACCAAAAACACATCTTTTAAGGAAAAACGTATTTATTATACTTTAAGATAAATGTATTTATTATAGATTATTTTTTCTTAATTTTGATAAAATGACAGTTTTATCATTAGTTAGTTAATTAATAACTTCTTTAAATAACAAAAGTAATATAAAAACTTGATAAAACTTTCATATCTATTTTTGTTAATAGATAATTAACTTGAGATATTAAAAAAGTTGAACAAAAAAATGACAAGAAAACGTACATGGGACTATTTAGTCAAGAGTTGTGATTTATGGTGAAAAGTGGAGATACAAAAAATATTTTTTCCAAAAGTTCAATATACATAATCAACTAAATTAATTACCACTCATAAAATACTTAAATCCTAACTTTCTCTCCAACTATGGGCGATTTTCACAAACTCTTTTTCTTATGCATCTTGATTTAATTCTGTTTATCTCCATTCATTGCTTAACGATCACTACCGTGTGTGAATCATTTTTATTGTGTGATCTTTTCGTTATTGATTGTGAGAAGTGTAGGCTTACTTTTGTTCCCTACATCTTTGGTGATCAAATGATAAGCAGGGGATCATATCTTGACTCTGCGTTTCCATACGTAATTATTTTTAAGTGATTCGACGAGATATTAGGGTTTTATTAGGTTGCATTTTAGGGTTTGTATTGTTGCTGCTAGTTTACGGTTTCTGTGGTGTCATTAATTAGAGGGATCATATATTTATCTTTCTTTCATTGACGTGCAATGATGGGTGTTTGATTGGGGATTACTGCTGCATGAGACTAAACCCTAATTTTCTAGGGTTTGGTTTTTGTTGTGTTTTACCGTAATCTTTTCTGGAGTTTGGTGGTGGGTTTGGAGAGAGTGGTATAATGGATGTGGTGTTTGATGTTTTTGATCCGATTACTGCAACTAAATCACTGGTGATGGATTTCGAGTCGGTCATTGCTAAATTGACTGATAATGCTAGTGGGTCGAGTGATGCTCCTAAACCGACGGGATGGGAGGATGGTGTTAGCACTCAGAAAACTTCTTTTGCATCGGTGTTGAATAGGGAGAGTTCTAGGCGGAAGACTAATTTTCGTATGCTAAAGAGTGATTTACATGCGAAAAATATGGATTTCATTTTACCTATTGAAACGTTTGCCCCTGTGAAGAGTAAGTTTGCTAACTCGTTAGTGGGGTTCTTTGTGGGCAAAGGGGTCGCGTTTCCACTGGTGTAAAATTATGTGAAGAACACGTGGTCTAAATATGGATTTCAAAAACTTATGAGGGATGATGAGGGGTTCTTTTACTTCAAATTTGACACAGTGGCTGGCTTAGAAACGGTGTTTGAACAAGGACCATGGTTAATTCGTAACACACCATTGATTCTTAATAAATGGTCTACCGGCTTGACGCTTTCTAAGAGTAATGTCATTAAAGTTCCGATGTGGGTGAAAATCCACAAAGTACCTGTGCTTGCATCTACTGACGATGGTCTTAGCCTTATTGCAACCCAAATTGTAAAACCCTTAATGCTTGATGCGTTTACGAGTTCAATGTGCGGTGATACATGGGGTCGAGTTGGGTTTGCGAGAGCTCTCATTGAGGTGTCTGCTGAAACGGATCTCAAACATGAGGTGGTCATGGGTATTCCGTTGGAGGATGGCAAGGGCCATAGCGTTATAAGTATGCAGATGGAGTATGACTGGAAGCCTCCTTTGTGTAAGGAGTGTCGGATTTTTGATCATCCTTCGTCACAATGTCCAGAGAAGCTTAGTGATAAGGCAAAAGCTGTTAAACATGTGGAAGTTGACGAGGATGGGTTTACGGTGGTAACTAGGAATAAGCAGAAGGCTAAAGTGCCATCAGGGGCTGAGCTGAATGTGGAAGGGGTAAAACTTAACTAGGTAAGATTACATATGGTATGGAGCAAGCCTAACAAGCACAGCAAACTGGCGGATAAGGAAAAACATTACGTTCAGAAGGATAAAAGGAGTGGTCTGGAGGATAATTTGGAGTTGAAAAATCAATTTTCAGCCTTACATGATGATGAGATCACCAATCTGAATGGGGACGGAGGGCAGACTAGTAATGGGAATGCTTGTAAATCTGATAGCGAGGAAGTTGGGGAGCTTATTCTCGAATCACAACCAACTAAAAAGGGGGCAAGCACTCCCTCTGTCTCAGTTTTAGATGTTTAGTGTAACTTCTTGGAATATACGGGGCTTGAACCGTGCCCCAAAACAATCTGAGGTTCGACAAGTTGTTATTGAGAATTGTTTGAGTGTGTGTGGTATTCTGGAATCGCGCGTCGACATCTCAGTTTTATCATCGGTCTGTTATAAGGTTTTCAAGACTTGGGATTGGACATCTAATGCGTCTTTGTGTTCTAAAGGATGTCGAATTATGATAGGATGGAATGTGGATATTGTCTCTCTTATGGTGGTAGCTCAGTCTCGGCAAGCGGTGCATACGAAGATCTATCATAAAGAGACGAATAAAAGTTTTTATTGTACGTTTGTTTATGCTGATAATGATTACATTGTGCGTAGACAGTTGTGGACTGAGCTTGGAATTCATAAAGTGGTTGTGTGTAATGATCCTTGGGTTCTCATGGGGGACTTTAATGCTACTCTTAATACCGAGGATACTTTTTCAGGATCATCGTCAAATGCTGCAATGAGTGACTTTAAGGATTGTGTGGAAGATATAGAAGTCATGGACCTCAATTACACTGGTCTTCAATACACTTGGAACCAAAAACCAAGGAGTGGTAGTGGCATCTTGAAAAAGCTGGATCGGGTCATGGGTAATATGTGCTTTACGGATTGTTTTCCGGGTACTTATGCGATATTTCAGCCATACAGGCTGTCCGATCACTCCCCTGCTGTTTTGAAGATTCCAACGTTGAGACACAGCAAACTGAAGCCTTTTAAATTTTTTAACTTTTTGGCTCATAAAGGTAAGTTTCTAGAAGTGCTTAATACTACATGGAATACCCCTGTTGTTGGTCACTCTATGTTTCAAGTGATTAGGAAAATGCGAGCTATGAAGAAGTGTAGGTCCTCGAAATCCTTTGATTATCTAAACCTTGGAATGATCTAAAGAAAGAGAGAGATAGATGAAGAACTAGAGAGAGAAAGTAGAGAGAAGGTGGAGAGAAAGAAAGAAATATTAGATTGATGAAAATGAGAACCAACAACTAATGACCAACCCCTCCTAACATGCTAGGAGGGGGTATATATAGCCCACCCTACATGTGGGCTTTATGGGTTATATGTTTATATATTGGATCACGAGCCCATACTGCGTATATATCGTTGGAGTGACCGATCCTTCCTAAATACGTAAAAACGTATTTCCAATAATCTCCCCCTAAGGGAGGTCACTCCAAGTTACAATGTTCTAAATAGTCTATAGCTCGTGATCTATGCTAACAATGATGTGACCGAGACTTTACTTGGAAAAACGTATTTCCAACAATCTCCCCCTAAGGGAGGTCACACCATTTTACAAAATCTTAAACCTAGCATACTATGCTTGAGTCTTCGATCTTGTTCTTGTGAATATGATGATGAGATCTTTGACTTTAGTCTTGAGCATGTTTCCTTGCCTTGGCCTGCATTCATCACTTGTGATATTTGCCTCTTCGTGACTTCATGTTCCACATACTTATACCTTTATAAATTCTTGAAAGCTTCAGATTTTGATACAGCGGAAGACTTGACTTTCAGACTTTCTTGAATTTGGTGAAGTATTAAGTGTATGCAGTATAAGCATGTGTTGACGACTTCTTCTGGATTATACACCGCAATGACACCTTCTTGTTACGCTGCATAAGACAGTTAGCAACAAATCATATACACGGATGAAATGGCCTTGAACATTTCATTCTAATTCGGTAGCAATTTACCTCCGGTCGGTGAAGACCGTTGAACGATATTAAATATCGTACTTGTGACAGGTAGTTTCAATTAAGAACCTCCTTGACAAAATTTCGTGGGTAACCCCGTTCTCTTTACTCGACCGTCCAAAGCTGACTGCGAACGTAAAGAGTGAATCATTTCGATAAAGTTATCCACATGATTTGAAGCCGTCAAATCTGATTCCTGGAACAAGTTTGATTCATTAAAGAATCGCACCATTGTTGCTTTCCAGTTGTCACGAGCTTGATTCATATTGAATCTCGCAAAGTTACCTACCAAGTGTTGTTTGAGGTTAACACTAGAAGGATTTCCACTCATCACTGTGAACACTAAGGTATCACTCTGAGTGTTCTGGCAGGATCACTAAGATATTGCGTAGAGGCCTGGAACGTGTTTAAATTCAATCAAGAATTAAACCACTGTTGCTTTCCACTTATCACAAGTTTGAATCATAAAGAATCGCACAAGCCACCTACCATGAGCTTTCTGATGTTCGCTCAAGAAGGATTTCCATCTTCATTGTAAATACTTTCGTATTACTCGGATGTTCAGGCAAGATCATGAAGATTTTGCGTAGGACTCTTAATATGTTTCTTACTTTTCACGGTGTGTGAAGAAGCAAGGAAATATTGAAGTGTGTCCTAATGAGATATTTGATGATCTCAAATGGCTCTAGACTCGATCGTGCACTTTGGATTTTTAGTGATTGGAGGCTGGAGAGGAGTGCCACCTTTTCAATACCAATTTATTCGGAGTGAATAAATTAATAGATAATGTGTTGTCTCCGTGTGATTAAAACAAATACCTTTTGAGAGATATCTGAGTTAGTTGGGATGGGTTTTGCATCGCATCACTGGGTCCATGATGTCTTATCTTCAATATCAAGCATCGTTAAAAATGATCTCAATAACATATGTATTGACCTGGTTTCTGCCTAAGGTTGTAAGGAGGGCTTCTTTCTTTACACCCTTTATCTTTACAATTCTTTTTCATTCTTCAACCCCTTCAATGCTTACCAATACGTCATAACTAGCACCTTGTTGTGATTGTTCCAGTGCTAACTTAAGTACTTGGTCGGCATTCAGCTACATTCACAAACTTTCTCCATCTTTCCTAAGGACTACTATTTCTAGCTAAGGATTGTCCTTGGGAAGATTCCTTCGGTTTTGGAAGAATCATTGGACTTAACCTATCCTACCATCCTTGTGTCACCACAATCTTCATCGTCGTGAAATAAATGGGTTGTGGGTAAGTATATGTCACCATGAAAATCCATTTTGATGTAGAAAATCCATTTTGCTCCCCCTTAACATATGCCACGATATTCGAAAACATTTCACACATGTCGGGATGAGCTATCACATTAAGTCAAACCATTTGTGATAATCTCCCATATTAAATCACATTTTCTCCCCCATATTAAAAATATAAACCCAATCGATATTTTTGATATCAATTGATTTAATGAAGTTTTAAAAGTTTTTGGGAAGAAAAATGCAAATCCAATTATCTTCATGATTTTCACAAGCTCCCTCTCAAATTAATGAGGGTGTAATTGAAACGTAAATTAAGTACCTTTTAAACACAAGTGTAAGGTACTTATCACGTGCAAAGATCATATATGATAATGTATTCACAAGATTAGCAATTTACGAGGTTGGACCTGAGTGATGGAGAACATCATATGACAGAATCACATGGTTCTTGTTCATGAATGTTGGTCGCCTTGTCACGTCTGAAGTCATCTCTTGACACCACATGTACAATTGGTATTGTTTTCTTGACACCAATGAGTGAGCTTGGCACCATCGGCGTCGAAGATTCTGAATGCTTGACAATTGCTCCCCCTCAATTGTTGACCCGTGTTCTATCGAAAGAGCTGTAGTCGCCGTTTGAGTAGTTGCATCGTCGAGTATATAGATACCAATTGCAAAGAACCTCGGTTTGTAGAGATGATGACTTCATAAAAACAAGATTTCTCTTGTTGTAACAAATAAATGCACTGATGCGTACATATATTCGTGTTAGATTGTGTTATAAAGTAAACACAATCCCTTACATGGTTATAAAGTAAACCATGTCCGAGAAAATTAATTCCCGTTGTTGAGTCAAAGCTTTCCGGTGAAATGCTTGACTTTAATGTGAAAATCGGGTTACTATCATAAATAATAGCAAGCCTAAATTGAGCATGTTTTAAATCATTTAAACTTCTGCTCGAACTTTATTTACAACCCCGTGTCATTGTTGAATGACATTTCTAGGATCGTAAATATTATCGATTCCAGAAGACATGCTCTTTTTATCAAAACATTTTTGAACACACAATTTTGAAAGATTTAGAAAAACCTTTTGAAAAATTCTTGAAAAATTGTGTTCAAAGTTTTGAAAAACAATTACTTGCGCTTAAGATTTTGAATATCTTACTAAACGAGCTCAAGTCCGAGAATTTGTAAACTTCCCGGTGTGAGGATAACTTTATCATCGGCGATAAACTTTCCTTTAAACTGAAGAACGAGTCCTAAGTTGACATTTACTTAGAAATCGTTTTCATGAGCTTGAAAAACTTTGAATGTTTTAACGTAAAGCTCATGACCGAGAAGGATGAATTTCTCGTTATGAGGAAAAGTTCTCTTATTTAAAAGATATACTTTCCTTTCTGAGCTTAAAACTTGGAATGTTTTAATACAAGCTCATGACCGAGAAAAATTAATTTCCCATTACGAGGATAAGTTATCATTAAGGATAAGCTTTCCTAAAATTAAAGTCCGAGTTACAGTCTGATATTTAACTGTAAGTCATTGTGCATGAGCTTAAAAACTTTGAATGTTTTTAATATTAGCTCATGCCCGAGAAAAATTAATTTCTCGTTGTAAGGATAAGTTTATCATCGGCGATAAACTTTCCTTTCTTTGAAGTCCGGGTCACAATCTGTAATATAACTGTGAGCCATTGTGCATGAGCTTAAAAACTTGGAATGTTTTTTATATAAGCCCATGCCCGAGAAAAATTAACTTCTCGTTGTTAGGATAAGTTTACCATCGGCGATAAACTTCCCTTTCTTTGAAGATTGAGTTACAGTCTGTGATGTGACTATAAGTCCTTGTTGTTAGCTTAATCGTAAATCCCCTGAAACACTTGATTCGTAGATATCAGCTTCTTCAGCAACCAATCGCTAAGAGTGTCCTTAGTTAAATGGTATACAGAGATTTAACCAGGTTGTTGTTGTTGATCCTTGACTTTAGTACCTGTACTAGAATCAAGAATTTGCATACTTTCACATGGGTTAGCGATATCTACGCTTGTAGCCTGCAGGGGTTCATATCTAACTTTGGGAGTGCTAGAGGGAAACACTTTTCCTGTAGGAACCCATTGAAGATTAACAGATTTAATAATCCTACCCGTGGGTTGCCACCTAAGATTGGATCTAGGCGACATGGTTCTCTTATGCACATCGGAAGACTTAGCGGTAGAAAACCTATTTCCTTTGGAATTCCCTCTGTTAGCACGGGAGTTTAACTCCTTCAAGACTTTCGTAACACAAGCCGCATGATTTGTCGTGAAGACACTTTTCATGCATACGGAACAAACACCGTGTTTGTTGTCCGAATGAGATCTAGAAATCCTAGTTCTTGCTTGTGGAATTCTCTTAGATGCGTCTACATAGTGATTATTAGGCATGCTATTCGACCTATGTTGTGGCATATTCTTAGAACAATACCTAGAATCACTAGTAGCAGTCTTGTTTGTAGGTTTTGCATAGGCTGATTGGATCACATTAGGCCTAGATAGTGGAGTGACTGGTCTAGAACTATGAACCATATCAACTTGGGAGGCAAACCGCGGTCTCGAGGATTTTGGTCGCTCGGATCTAAATGCAGTCGGTTGTCGAACGGACTGACGTTTAGGCGGTTTCCCCAAGATTGATGGTTTGTCAAGCTTAGTGTCCATACTCGTGCCCTTAATCTTCCTAAGCTCGTTTTTCAGAGCAGCTATAGCAAAAACCTTTTTCTGAACTTGAGCCTTTAAATCAGCATTTTCAGTAGTTAATAAGTTCGTTGACTCTAGAGTTTTAGACCTTAAGCCTATGATAGTATCATTTAACTCATTACAACACTGTTTTAAGGTCTCGTGTTCCTTTTGTAAGAGGTCTTGGGATGCCAATTTAGATTCTAGCAAAGTAATTTGTTTCACAAAATTATCTTTTTCGGCTTTAGAATCTTGAATTTTTTGATCTAGTTTTAGTTCAAGAACAACATTTGAATTTTCAAGTTTTTCAAAATACTTTTCAAATTTCTCCGTTTTATTCGAAAATTCAATTTTGGCATCCTCAAGCTCTTTTGATTGCTGAGCTAAAATCATTTCAAGCTCTTCAATCCTAGAAACAGAATATGTTAACGAAGCAGTCATAAAGCATTTAGCATTCTGAGCAATCTCTCCCCCATTATGACTCACATCGGATGAATCGGAAATGGTATCAATATCATCGTTTTCCATCCCATGTTTGTCATAATTAAGTTCAGAATGCTCAACATGTTGTATATCATTGATACAGTCATTGGATACATCATTCAATTGTACCGTATTTGTAGGCTCTTCATCATATACGGGTATAGTGTCAGCATAAGAAACGTCTTTACTATTCCCTAATGTGCTGCTCTCCTCGTTAACCAAAGTTGTCTCCTTTGTGTCATCCGTATGACCATTATCCTCTTGTATCTGCATATGATTTTCTTGCTTCCAATTATCATAATCAGTTTGGAGTCGTGCTCTTTCTTGAAACGATAGCGTAAGAGAGTTCACATATTTGCACATGGTTCCTTAGAAGTCTTGAATCTCGATATGCATGTCTTCAAGAAATGACTGACAGAGCATGTTAGGACCATTGGAATAGTTATTTGTAATAGGTAGACTAGGAGGTATGTAGTTCCTCCTAGTCATAGTAGTAGTAGGAGCAAGCCGTGCTTCTGGTCGTATTATAAAGTTGATAGAAGATTGCACAAGATAAGATCAAGGAAGATTGTAGAAGATATGATCAAATATTTAGTCTTCGTATTATTATGGAAAGTATTAAAGATGTTGATTATGATGAGGAGGTTACAAGATTATTTAGGAAATAATTAAATGGTATTAATGTATAATACTTTGGAAAGTATTAATTATGTTGTAACCACCTAGGACCCCTTGCACTATAAAAGGAGGTCGTAAGGTGTAGAGATAGATGCACTTCTACACACACACATTCTCTACACACATTTCTCTCATTGTTTGTTATAGCTTCAAGGTTGTAAACCCTATCACTATTTAGAGTGATCGTATTAATATATTGAGGCTTGAACGTTTGGTTATTTATATTGTTCTTCTTATATATAAAGATTGGTTTCCGCACACTCTTTGTATCGTGATCAAGGCTTCAAAGATCCTTCAAGAATTAGACTCAACAAGTGGTATCAGAGCCTCGCTGAGAAGCTTTGATTGAGAAGAACAAGATCAGTAGCAGTTTCGTGAAGTGCAGCCGTGGTTCAGAATTTGCGACAGATCAGGAGCAGTTTCGTGACAGAATTAGTGTCGACTACAGGTTCTGATTTTAAAGTTTTTCAAGAAACTCCTGATTAAGGTGTTGCTAAAGAATTCATGGCGTGCAGAACATCAATTCCAGACGATGAGGTAATTTATATGACTGCATCTGAAGTTAGAGAATATAATGCTAGACTGAAGAATAAAATGCATGTTTATAATAACCCTGACTTAAGTTATGTAGAAACATGTGAACAAAAAATTCTAGAACTTCAAAAACAATGTGCTGATCTGACTGCTGAAAATGATAAATATTATCTAGAAGTTCAGTCATACGAAAGTGCTCTAAAAATATTAGAAGGACAGAAAAAGTGGTTACAAAATACCCAATTAGAGTATGAAGATAAGATTAGGATGTTAAGTATAGACTTAGAGAACACATCTAATCTACTAAAATATTCTGAAAAAGTTAATATTGAGGTAAATAAAGAGAAGGAAGAGCTACAAACTAAATTGTATAGTTCTTTGGCTAGGTTTGATAAATGGACAAGTTCTTCTAAGAACCTAATCAAGTTAGTAGATAGCTCCATGTCTGGTAGGACTAAAATTGGTTTGGGATTTAAAAACTATATTGGGCCAAATGATGTTTTTGATTCCTCTTTGTCTAGTGTGTTTGACACTACCCCTGAAGATGTGGAAGGTAGGCCTATTTTCAATAGGTATAAACCAGCTGCAGAGATGCATGTTGTTCCTCCACCTATCACAGGGGAATTCATGCCTACTTCAAACCACTCTGACTTTGATGAATCACATATGACATATGGTACAAGGCCCACTTGCTCAATTGAAACTATTTTTGTGTCTAATGACTTTGTCTCTTGTAACTCTAGTGATAAGTCTTTAGAACCTATGCCTAGTGACCTTGACTCTTGTGAGTCCGTTCTTGCTATAGAATCACTTGAGCCTGTGCCTGAACCTGTTGTAATTGAACCCGTAACTAGTAAATATGGTTCAAGTAAGTCTACCTTAAGTGCTAAATCACCTAAGTTCTATCCTCAATCTGTTTGTGCTAAAAATGATAGGAAAGCAGATAACTCTAGGAAAAACAATAAGAGTCCTAGAGGTAATCAAAGAGGTTGGAATGGCATGATGACTCAGAAATTAGGTGATAACTTTGAGTTCAAAAGTAAGGCTTGCTATATGTGTGGTAGTTTTGATCACTTGCAATATACTTGTAAACACAAGAGAAGGATTAATGATCATCAACTAGTTAAACCAGTGTGGAATAACTCAAGACGGGTGAATCACAAGAACTTTGGTAAAAAATTTCACCCAAATCCAAACAGTAACATAATTCCACAACCAAGATGTTTTAACAATATTAAGAGTACAAGGGTTGAGTCTACACGGTAAAAAACAAAGCTTAATATTGTTAATGCTTTAGCTAGGTGGGTTTGGAAACCTAAACAAGATGGTTTACAACATGTCTCCAAATCAGATAATGCATCAAAGTCCTTATCAAGATATGACTATGTTGATGTATATGGAAGATTCAAGTCTGTTTTGGCTTGGGACTTCCATAAGCACTAATCTTTTCTTGGTTTGTGTTCTTTTCAGCAAGTGTGATTGTACATTTCTATGATTATTATTTTCTGTCTTTGTGTGAACTAACTTTTTGTAGGAAAAGAAAAGTTGTTTCAAAAAAAAAAAAAAAAAAAAAAAAAGAGGATTTTCTTGCTGGTGGATTCTCAGCTTTGTTTGAGGGGAGGTTATTGCCTAAGGGGAGGCTTATTCTTATGTGCATTATGTGTTTTTCGTCTAACCAATTATGCAGGATGACATGGATTCTACTAATAGAAATAAGTTGCTCCTAGTCGCACATGGTTCCTCCTAGTTGCACTAATCCTGCTTCTGGTGGACCATTGTTCTTTCTGGTGCATCCTACGTTCCTGCTGGTTGACTGATAGTCTTTGACTCGTGTTTAAAAAAAAACAAAAAAAAATAAAAAAAATAAAAATAAAAAAATAACCTTTTTATTTTACTTTTTGGGCTACTTTGTTTGGTACTATGGTGTTGGTTATCCTCCACACAACAAATGGTTCTCAACTCACCATGTCTAACCGATAAGAAAGAGTTGATTCACCATGAGGGTACGGCTCTAGTGTGATTATCAAATCCGTTGACGGTTGCCAATTTACCCAAAATTGGATGGTCTTCACTCGCCTTGGTTCTAGACTGAAGAGTGGCAAGTCCGAGGGGGTACGGCTCTTGGTAACGACTTATCAAATCCGTTGATAGCTGTAATAGCTTGCTCAAAGCTATAGGGTTCTCAACTCACCGATGCTTTATTGCTAAGAGTTGGCTAGTCCAGAAGGGTACGATTTCTGGTAAAGAACACATCAAATCCGTTGACGGCTGTGATGGTTTGCCTAAAATCATCAGGGTACTCCAACTCACCAATGATTCACGTTCCAAGAGTTGGACTGGGAACTAGTCTCCCAGGGTGAAGTCATGATTCCACCAAAAGACTGGCTAGCCCAAGAGCGAGCAGCTACTTGGTAAAGGCTCATCAAATCTGCTCATGTTGCTGTAAAGATTCAACACGATGCTGATTTGTTTCACGCTTTGGAGAAGCTTCTAGTGTTCCCTGTTGTGGCGGTCCTATGGTTTCTGTTCTTGCTGATGCTGCTGCTTCTTTTGCTGTTTCAATCCTCGCGCTCTATTGCACGTTTTACCAAGAAACTTGAACTTAACAGGTTGAATTCAAGTTTAGGGGAGGATTGTTAGGACCATTGGAATAGTTATTTGTAATATATAGACTAGGAGGTATGTAGTTCCTCCTAGTCATAGTAGTAGTAGGAGCAAGCCGTGCTTCTGGTGCTTCTGGTCGTATTATAAAGTTGATAGAAGATTGCACAAGATAAGATCAAGGAAGATTGTAGAAGATATGATCAAATATTTAGTCTTCGTATTATTATGGAAAGTATTAAAGGTGTTGATTATGATGAGGAGGTTACAAGATTATTTAGGAAATAATTAAATGGTATTAATGTATTATACTTTGGAAAGTATTAATTATGTTGTAACCACCTAGGACCCCTTGCACTATAAAAGGAGGTCGTAGGGTGTAGAGATAGATGCACTTCTACACACACACATTCTCTACACACATTTCTCTCATTGTTTGTTATAGCTTCAAGGTTGTAAACCCTATCACTATTTAGAGTGATCGTATTAATATATTGAGGCATGAACGTTTGGTTATTTATATTGTTCTTCTTATATATAAAGATTGGTTTCCGCACACTCTTTGTATCATGATCAAGGCTTCAAAGATCCTTCAAGAATTAGACTCAACAGAGCACTGTATTTTCTTTCTTGGCAACATCGAACTGAAGAAAAATCGATAATTGTTTCAAAAGAACTTGAAGTGCAGATGCAGATTCAATGTGATTAAAGTCTTCTTTGTCAAGTTGCTGCTGAAGAAGATCCAAGTTTATCATCAGAGTCTCCATGAAGAAAGGAGCATCGTGACCAAAGAGTGCCATAAAGGATGGTCCGTAGTCTAGCTTGGTAAGCTCGTAAAGATGACATTCAAATCTTCTAAATAAGACCTGACACTTTTTTCTAGCTTCTTCGTGCATCTTCTGCAATTCTCCCTCTTGATATGTTGAAATCAACCAATCCATTGAAATTTGATGATAAATGAAGGAAGGATTACGTATCGATCGAGCAATGAAAGAAAGTTATTGTGTTTGTTGTTGTCGATTAGATCCTTGAGTAGTGAAGAAAAAATGATTAAATCCTCTAAATATGTGTTCTCAAGAAACCAAAAATTCTCCAAGGCAAAATTACATAAAAAATTTCAAAAACACGTTTTTGAAAAATCTTGGAGTACGTGTCACTCTATCGCAATGTTACTAAACCCATCGCAATATTACCCATCAGAATACTCATCGCAATATCCATCGCAATATCACCCATCGGAATACTCACCGTAATATCACCCATCGCAATATGTGATCGCAATACCTGTCGCAATAATACCTATCGCAATGTTACCTATCGCAATGTCTGATCGCAATGTTTGATCGCAATAACTATCGCAATACCTATCGCAATACCTATCGCAATACCTATCGCAATGTTGAAAAAATTTGGACAAAGTAACGTCGCAATATTGCCTTAATTCCGTCGCAATCCATGATCGCAATGAACGATCGCAATAACTGTCGGAATAAGGGGGTATCGCAATATTGATCGCAAAGTAGAAACCCTAGGTTTATTGCGATCACTTTTGTACTTACCTTTTCCGATGGAGACCAAACTTTGCGATGGAGACAAAAGTACCACTATTCTCGGAAAGTACACAACAAATTCGAAACTTGAAGCCTAAAAACAAATCAAACACCCAAAAATATTTTGTTTTAACCAAACAAATCACGATTACAAGGATGTAGATGATTTGTATCAAGATTAAACCATAAAAAACACAAAAAAAAATTTTGAAACGTATGTTTTTGAATCAAAATAGGCGTATGAATCAAAAACACAAACACAAAAACCAAAAAATCATCAGATGGCTCTTGATACCATTTGTAGGTCCTCGAAATCCTTTGATTATCTAAAACTTGGAATGATCTAAAGAAAGAGAGAGATAGATGAAGAACTAGAGAGAGAAAGTAGAGAGAAGGTGGAGAGAAAGAAAGAAATATTAGATTGTTGAAAATGAGAACCAACAACTAATGACCAACCCATCCTAACATGCTAGGAGGGGGTATATATAGCCCACCCTACATGTGGGCTTTATGGGTTATATGTTTACATACTAGATCACGAGCCCATACTGCGTATATATCGTTGGAGTGACCGATCCTTCCTAAATACGTAAAAACGTATTTCCAACAAGAAGCCTCTTCGAAAGTTATTACACGATCATGGTAACTTGCATGATCGGGTGGTGAATTTGCGTCGTGAGCTGGAAGAGGTGCAAAAGGCACTGGATAGAAACCCTAATTGTGCTGCCTTACGTGATGAAGAAGCTGTTTATGTTTCTGTTTTCAATGAAGCTAAATTAGATGAAGAACGGTTTTTAAAACAGAAGGCAAAGGTGGAATGGCTTGGTCTTGGTGATTCTAACTCCGCATATTTTCACAAGTTAGTTAAGAGCAGGAATCATAGGAGCCGTATTGACGTTGTTGTTAGTTCCAGTGATAAAGAGGTCACGGGTCAGCAGGTTCCTCAGGCGTTTTTTGATCACTATTCTATGTTTTTAGGTACTGCTGACAATTGCTCTATATTGGACACTCAGGGGCTATTTTGGAAAACTATCTCGGAGGATTGATGAAATAATATGGTTAGGGGGTGACTAATGCTGAAATTCGTGATGCCATGTTTAGAATTGGCAATGATAAGGAGCCAGGCCCGGATGGCTTCACATCTGTGTTTTTCAAAAAGGTTGGGACATTGTGGGGAATGATGTGTGTAATGCGGTTCGGGATTTTTTTGATAATGGATAAACTCTGAAAGAGATTAACCATACCTTTCTTTCCCTCCTTCCTAAGGTGACTACTCTGGTACATATTAATGATTATCGTCCGATTTCATGTTGTAATGTCATTTACAAATGCATAAGCAAGATTTTAACTTCGCGGATCATTGAGGTTATAAAGGAAGTGGTTAGTGATAACCAATCAGCGTTTGTGCCGAGTCGTCGTATTTCTGATATCATCCTTCTTACTCAAGAACTTATGCACAATTATCATGCTGATAGGGGCCCTCCCCGGGTTACGTTTAAAATTGACATTCAAAAAGCATATGATACGGTAGATTCGCGTTTCTTGAAACGTATTCTTTGCCAGTTTGGGTTTCATCCGTCTATGGTCAAGTGGATTATGGTATATGTGTCGTCGGCTTCCTTTTCCTTGTCGATTAATGGGGACATTCATGGGCATTTTAAAGGCAAACGGGGCTTACGGCAAGGAGATCCTTTATCTCCTTATCTTTTCATTCTCGTTATGGAAGTTTTAACACTTATATTGAGACAAAGGGTGAGAGCGTCAGATAATTTTAGGTATCATCATCAGTGTGAGGAGATGGAACTTGTTAACATTTGCTTCGCAAATGACCTGTTCATTTTGCATGAGGGGATGTAGATTCTGCCCGGGTTATTCTAGATTCTCTTGAGGAGTTTAAAATGGTTTCGGGATTGGTCCCTAGTATTCCTAAAAGTACGGCGTTCTTCTGTAATGTACTTAACCGCGTGAAGCTGTCTATTCTAAATCTTATGCCTTTTGTGGAGGGTAATCTCCCGGTTAAGTATCTAGGTGTTCCGCTAATTTCATCCAGACTTCTAAATCAGGATTGCAAAATTCTGGTGGAGAAGGTAAAGAACCGAATTGGGGATTGGAAGAATAAAGTCTTATCTTTTGCAGGAAGGCTTCAACTGTGTAAGTCGGTCCTCGGCTCTATGCAAGTGTTTTGGGGGTCGGTGCTTGTCATTTCGAAGGGTGTGATTTATGATATCCAACAGCTTATTCGTGGTTTCCTTGGTGTAATGGGGAGCTCAAGAGAGGCAAGGAGAAAGTTGCCTAGAATGTTATCTGTCTTCCAAATAGAGAAGGAGGTCTTGGTTTACGAAATCTTGATGTATTTAATATGGCCCTATTGACTACCCACGTGTGGAACATTGTTTCTCGTAGGGAGTCTATATGGGTTCGTTGGATATACATGTATAAAACATAGGACTTTTTGGGACATTCCTTTGCGGGGTAGTTTGAGTTGGGGATGGCTTAAGTTACTGCAGCTTCGTGAGTCTGTTAGGCCGTTTATATGGCATGATATTGGCAATGGTCGTGACACATCTATGTGGTATGACAAGTGGGATATGCAATGCCCGCTTTTAGTAATTAAACCATATATTAAGCCATATATTAACTCAACAAAGTGCAGTACCTTTAGTCGGCCTGCATACGTATTGTTCCGTGTTCATAATAGTAAGTGCAATTACGTAATTAGGGGGAATCGGTGAAAAGGATTATGAGTTACTTAATCTGATTAATATCTTGACACTACAAGAAAAAGGTCTTTTATTGACACACAGAAAGTGTCAGAAAATGTCCGAAAAAGTGTCACTAAAAGACTTTTTCTTTCACCTACAGTTATAAAAAGTGTGAGTTAAAGTCCTGCTGATAAAAGTATACAGTGACACCCTTTACTGACACTTAATAGTAACAGGACAAGTAGAAACTATTTCTAACACACATAATCTGTCACTATAAGTGTTACTATGGCCTATAGAAATGCTACTCCGTATAACAATTCTATTCTAATTAAGACCCAAAAACTAATACTAATAACAAAAAAAATCCAGATACGAATATATTTATTATTTCAACCACATCTCGATACAAACCAAAGTATTTTCCAAGCGACAAACAAAAAACGAACTTTATCAAGTGTGAAATGCAAGTATGATTATCACAATTCAATGAAATACAATAAAATACAATTGAGTTTAAGAAAGAAAAAACAGGCTTCACAATCGTTACGTCGCTTTACAATTCCATTGGTTCCTGTAAACAATACGTAATCATGATAATAATAATATAACAAAAAAGCAATAGATAACCACATAAAGCTGGAATAAGGTAATATTTAAGAGTTTACTTAAATTAGACTTATGTTTACTGACCTCTAAGGCCAATGTTAAAAATAAACTTAAACTAGACTTAAAATAAACTTAAATAGCTAGAAGTAATGTAATCAAGCTTCAACTTTCTTCATATACGCAAGAACTAAAAATAAACTTAAATTAAACTTATGTTTACTAACCTCAAGATATTAATCAGATTAAGTAACTCATAATCCTTTTCACAATGGGCATACAAACACCCCCCACGGGAGGAAATAATATAAATTATTTGGCTCATTAACATACGCCTTTAGCCTTCTGATACTTCCAATGATCAGGTCCTACCCACGCATTTTGTCTGGCAGTGAATCCTAATTTCAGAAACATGAGGTCATGAACTCCTATTAACTTATCATTTACATCATACACACCAGACTCATTTACATCATTTTCCAGCAAACAGTACACAGTAATCAGCTAGTTTCTTCTATTCGAGATGTGTATTATAAATAAGCCCAAAATTGTAAACTTTGGTCTGATTTATGTTCTAGGCAACTAACTTATTTACACCAGGTTAAATGCACAGATAAATATAACAGCGGTGTAAATGCACAGATAAATATAACAGGGGTGTAGCTAAACGATAGATAAATACCTGAGAATAGTGTCATGAGCGTCCAGGATGGTTAGGGAGACCAGCATAATTAACCTATTTTACCAAAGGACAGGAGTACACAAATTCAGCGATTTCAAGATCCTAAAGAAACACCATACCAATCATCCAACGAGAGGGACAATATTGCTCTGCAGTCATAAGCACCAAAAAAAGATGATAAAATTTCAATATATGTATAAAAAACTGTTTGACGGTATCAAAAAAATTGACACATATATTTGATTTTTTAGGTCTTATCTCTTGTGTGTCAAAAGCGAACACAAGCTGGCCAAAACTAATCAAAACTAGCAATTTATCATCTGAAACTCGAACAGTATCAAAACTCACTATAGGTGAAGGTGATCTATTATATAGTATATATGAGATGGAAATCTAGATCAGGTTAGTCTATAGTTGATATTTGGTTAACCATGTATAAAAGAAGATAATGTGTTGTGTTTACATGTCTATTGACTATGGAGCATGTAACAAGCATTTAAATCGATTGAACGATTAAAAAACCTAACTGAGAGGATGAACGATTGAGTGTGTGAGATGACACGATTTTGTTTCTTAATATTAAAGTCATTTTTGTTGAGTTACAGACATGGGCGGAAAAGGCTAAGAATGCAATGAGTCAATGACTTTGCGATACCAAATACACTCGCGACGTAAAACTAGTATATGCTAAAAATATACTACCTAATACACATAGCCCTGAAATGGACCATAGCCCTGAAGTTGTTAGTAACCGACCAATTAATACACATACTCAAATGACACATCATTAAAAAACATGAGGTTCCCAAGCAGAAGAGTGATGAAATACATAATTTTCTGCGGAGAAATGAAATTTGTCAAGCAAGGTCAAGGTTGTAAATATCGCTCGGCGGGGTCTCGGCGGTCGACCACCGCCAAGCGATATATCGTCTTCGTGGCGATATATCGGTTTCTCGGCGGGTACTATAAATTATCATTATTTTATATATCTTTATCATTGTTTTATATATTTTTAAAATTTATTTAATATAAATTCGAAATTCTTATATATTTTTATATTTTTATTAATGTATTCATTAGTTTTAGTTATATTTTTATTAACGCCAAGTTGGCCGATATGCTCTATGGCGTGGCGGTGGACCACCGCCAAGCGATATATCACCGATATATCGGCCGCCATGACCGATATTTACAACACTGAGCAAGGTGTAAATCTAACTTAACAAATAGTAATCCGCAAAAACATAACAAAACGTCCAACCCAGTAACTCAACAAAGTGCAGTACCATTAGTCGGCCTGCATACGTATTGTTCCGTGTTCATAATAGTAAGTGCAATTACGTAATTAGGGGGAATCGGGGTAACACGAGTTTGTAAAATTAATATCTGATTAATATTAATTTGATTAATATATAATAGATCACCTTCACCTATAGTAATTAAACCATTTAATTAATAAAATTAATTAATAAAAACATAACTTAAAATATTTTACCTAAATGATTTAATTACATGTCTTGTAAAAACTGTCAAGTACCCGAGCCCAAAACCCGAGACCCAACAACTGAGTATACCACAGCCCGAAGGTTGTGGCCTCTTGCTGTCGTGCCTCGCCCGAGCCAACACAACCCCACACCGAGAGCCAAGGACTCTCGGTTTGATGATGCTGCCCGAACCAAACCAACCCACGGCTTACACCAGGGTTCCCCTCGCTACAACCAACCTTCCCACCGAGACCATTAGGTCTCGGTTCCCACTTTTAGGCCAAGTTCCCCACTATTGGGTTCTTAGTCTTGTGGTTGGCAGCAAGCAAACACCACCGCCACCCTATTGGTTGCGGTTGGTGATTCAAAACCAACGCCGACCCCATATGGGGTTGCGGCTGATGGAACAAACACACCACCGAGACCCTACATGGTCTCGGTTGGCTGCGATCGGGACAAAAACAAACCCCAACCCGTGCTTTGTTTTAATCTTAATAGATCTATGATTATTACATGTTTTCTAGGTTTGTTTTTATTGATTCTTGATCATAACATAAACAATAAAAAGAAAAGATTAGAGGATAGCAAATACTTTATTAAAAGGAATGAACACGAACATAATACCGTCGTTAAAAACAAAGATCAAAAACAAATCGTCCTTGTGGTTTCTTGTTTTTCGCCACGGCGAAGAGAGAGTAGGAGGAAGAAAAGTTTAGGGTTTTTGTTAAAGTTCTATGTTTATGTTTTTATGAATCCTTATTTAGTTACATAAGGATTAATATTGGATTTGGCCTTGGGCCCCATTCTTTTCTTGTTTGGACGCCGTCTAACACACACACATATACCAATTCATTTATTTTTCGTGACTTAAATTATTATCGTGTGTGTTCGTTTAATGCTCGTGTTTTTATGTCTTGTATATATTAAGTATTATGCGTGAATACTTATTGTGCATTTACATGCATGTTTACATACGTAATACTTACAATAATTAATTAATATACATAACGTTCGTATTAAATATTCATGATTCATGTCGTATATTAATTAATTATAAAGTTTAAATTTAACCGTAATTTCGTGCATTTAATTAGGGTTTTTAAAGCGGGTTTTACACTGGTGGTCATTACATTGTGCTTTTCCCCTCTGATATTGTTTAGAAATAGAGTATCATCGTACAGTTTATATCATTTTGTATGCATGCCTTGTACGTTGTTAGTTTCCTCTTTCTTGTATATAAACTTTAACATATTAATAAGCTTTAACGGGACTACCTACTAGTCTAAAGATCAACCGCTTCATCTTTGTTAATGTAAAGTTGAAGACCTGCAAGAATTCTTTGACCGTCTATATGGTAAGTCTCTCTCTCAAACAAGTTCTTCAAAATTTGAAACAGAAAATGAAGAGAAGAAAGTTGAAATTTTCAGCTACCAAACCTTTTGTTACTAAGCATGCCGAACTGATGTTATTATTAACTTACGAGAAGATCAAAAGGGCCTGATCTTTTAACTTCAGGGAAGTTAAGCAAGTTGTAGTAAGTCAATGGTTCTGCTCTTCTTTCCAAACATGCATTATGTATTTCAGACTTCAACGCGTTTAGGCGTACAAATTTAAAAGATCATATGTAAATGAATTTTGTATGGTGTGTGCACAATAAGAAATAGTTTCATCAAAGGTTGTGCGTCTTGCAAAATAGCTGTCGGTTGGTGCTCATGGTTATCGTGTGTGATGGAGTATGTACGAGTATTAGGGAAAACCGCAAAACTCGTTGCCAATTATATGATTATGGTATAATAACTGATATATAGGATATTAAGAAGGACATGGTGAGGGCCGTTGCGTGAATTTTAAAAGTCTTGTTCTCGTTACTCACATTGATTAAGTATGCTAAAACACGAATAGATCAAACTGTCCAATACGTAATTAATGAAGAAGAATCAAAACCATAAACCACTAAAATAAAGCAAGGTTGCAAAATCGCGAATCGGTAATCAGGCAGTCGACCTCCTTGTAAATGGTTTAGACGGGATTAATCCGATTTTCATTTTCAAGAGTTTTGTGCATTTCTGAAAACATGTATTTAAAACCAAACTTATACTAAACAACTATCGTTAGTGATTAAACGATGTTTACGACGACGAATTTTGAGTATTTCTATCAAGAATTGTAGGAGCAAGTCTGACAATTGTTGATCTTTAATTGTCGTTATTTATGTTTGAATGATTGTTTGACCATTAATCGGTCATGAAAAGTTTGATGACCGATTGGCGCCTAGACAACGACTAATGGGTAATGGCGTTATCATCTTGCACTAGCACTTGCTAGTATACTTTGAAATTATTTTGTGACACAATAGAAAAATGGGCCGGTTCCATGATCATCTTGCACTTCCTAGTAGAATCCGGATCATATAGAAATTCAAATTAGTATTAGTATGAAAAGTCTAAAAAGTGTTAGTAGCTTGATAGGTGTCATGTGAGGACCACCACTCTAAAAATGTTTTTGCACTTAAGGACCTCTTGGTTTTCTAAAATATCCATATGAGTCCTTATATCTATTTTCAACTATACAACCATCAACCCCAACCACACAACTTACAAATCACAGGTCATCATCTACAACCGTCTATTTACACCATACCCCTTGTTTTTCGATCAAAAAAGTCGCCATGATTGTTCCAATCACCGTCGTTGAATCCTTCATTCCTTGTAAAGAAGGGCGATGCTACACATGTATAGACGTATAGTGGTGGGAGGGTTGTTTCCTCAACCAAACTCTCGCCGATTTGTAAAATACACAAGAAATAAATTCGGCTTGTAAGAAAAAAGACTAGCGATCTCATGATTAAAGTTCCCCCGACACACGCTTTTTCAAAATCATGTTGTTCATCAATGTCTTTAAAAAATGTTCACCAGTTAGATAACAAACGATCATGAATATATCTGTATTTTTGGATGCTATTCATCAGCTCATCAGTTATTTTGATTTTGTTCATCAGTTATAAAAAAAATCACGTTTTCGTCAGTTGTGCAAAAAAAATAAGAAAAATTAAATGTTCACAAGTTATTTATTATAATGTTCATCCGTTACCGAAAAAAAATTATATTTCTTATTAGTTGTCCAAAAAACATAAAAAAAATAAATGTTGATCCGTTATATAACAAAATTTCATCAATGTTCGTAAATAAAAATAGTTGTTCACTAGAAAAACATTATTCGTCAATGAAAAACATTGTTCGTAAATGAAAAAGATTGGTTGACAACCATCCCACCACTATTCGTCTATACATGTGTAGCTCCGCCCTTCTGACAAGGAATGAAGGATTCAACGATGGTGGTTGGAACAATCATGGCGACTTTTTTGATCCAAAAAACGAGGGGTATGGTGTAAATAGGCAGTTGTAGCATGTGGTTGTAAGTTATGATGATGGCCTATGATTTGTAAGTTGTGTGGTTGGAGTTGATGGTTGTAAAGTTAAAAAGAGATATAAAGACATATAAGGACTGATATGGATATTCTAAAAAAATATGAGGTACAAGTGCAAAAACATTTTTTGAGTGGTGGTCCTCACATGACACGTGTCAAGTTACTCACACTTTATTCTAAACATAAATTACCTTGTTGGTCTGGCAAAATGGGCGGGCCGAGCGAGGGGTTAAACGGGTAAATTCAAAGTTCGGGCCAAACGGACGCATGGTAAACGGACGACGGGCCAAATATACACGGATCAAAGTCTGTTCATGGTTAAAAGTACTCGATTTCAACTCGAGCTATTTGGGTTTTGGTTTATTCGGGTCGAGTCTAGTGTATTCGAGTTTGAGTCAATCTAAATTCGAGTAAAATATGAAAAAAGATATACTTCTTCTACTCTTTTTTAATATAAATTATATTAAATTTAAAATTAGACTTGGTTCATGTTGGCTTTAAAGATTTTAGTTTGAATTTTTAGTCATATATTTGCTTGGATGACGAGAGTTTCATTTATGTATGATTCCCTAAAGGAAGTGGTTACCTTTATTTACTTACTTTATTTACAAAATTAAATACATTTATTGTCCTTAACCAAAAACACATCTTTTAAGGAAAAACGTATTTATTATACTTTAAGATAAATGTATTTATTATAGATTATTTTTTCTTAATTTTGATAAAATGACAGTTTTATCATTAGTTAGTTAATTAATAACTTCTTTAAATAACAAAAGTAATATAAAAACTTGATAAAACTTTCATATCTATTTTTGTTAATAGATAATTAACTTGAGATATTAAAAAAGTTGAACAAAAAAATGACAAGAAAACGTACATGGGACTATTTAGTCAAGAGTTGTGATTTATGGTGAAAAGTGGAGATACAAAAAATATTTTTTCCAAAAGTTCAATATACATAATCAACTAAATTAATTACCACTCATAAAATACTTAAATCCTAACTTTCTCTCCAACTATGGGCGATTTTCACAAACTCTTTTTCTTATGCATCTTGATTTAATTCTGTTTATCTCCATTCATTGCTTAACGATCACTACCGTGTGTGAATCATTTTTATTGTGTGATCTTTTCGTTATTGATTGTGAGAAGTGTAGGCTTACTTTTGTTCCCTACATCTTTGGTGATCAAATGATAAGCAGGGGATCATATCTTGACTCTGCGTTTCCATACGTAATTATTTTTAAGTGATTCGACGAGATATTAGGGTTTTATTAGGTTGCATTTTAGGGTTTGTATTGTTGCTGCTAGTTTACGGTTTCTGTGGTGTCATTAATTAGAGGGATCATATATTTATCTTTCTTTCATTGACGTGCAATGATGGGTGTTTGATTGGGGATTACTGCTGCATGAGACTAAACCCTAATTTTCTAGGGTTTGGTTTTTGTTGTGTTTTACCGTAATCTTTTCTGGAGTTTGGTGGTGGGTTTGGAGAGAGTGGTATAATGGATGTGGTGTTTGATGTTTTTGATCCGATTACTGCAACTAAATCACTGGTGATGGATTTCGAGTCGGTCATTGCTAAATTGACTGATAATGCTAGTGGGTCGAGTGATGCTCCTAAACCGACGGGATGGGAGGATGGTGTTAGCACTCAGAAAACTTCTTTTGCATCGGTGTTGAATAGGGAGAGTTCTAGGCGGAAGACTAATTTCCGTATGCTAAAGAGTGATTTACATGCGAAAAATATGGATTTCATTTTACCTATTGAAACGTTTGCCCCTGTGAAGAGTAAGTTTGCTAACTCGTTAGTGGGGTTCTTTGTGGGCAAAGGGGTCGCGTTTCCACTGGTGTAAAATTATGTGAAGAACACGTGGTCTAAATATGGATTTCAAAAACTTATGAGGGATGATGAGGGGTTCTTTTACTTCAAATTTGACACAGTGGCTGGCTTAGAAACGGTGTTTGAACAAGGACCATGGTTAATTCGTAACACACCATTGATTCTTAATAAATGGTCTACCGGCTTGACGCTTTCTAAGAGTAATGTCATTAAAGTTCCGATGTGGGTGAAAATCCACAAAGTACCTGTGCTTGCATCTACTGACGATGGTCTTAGCCTTATTGCAACCCAAATTGTAAAACCCTTAATGCTTGATGCGTTTACGAGTTCAATGTGCGGTGATACATGGGGTCGAGTTGGGTTTGCGAGAGCTCTCATTGAGGTGTCTGCTGAAACGGATCTCAAACATGAGGTGGTCATGGGTATTCCGTTGGAGGATGGCAAGGGCCATAGCGTTATAAGTATGCAGATGGAGTATGACTGGAAGCCTCCTTTGTGTAAGGAGTGTCGGATTTTTGATCATCCTTCGTCACAATGTCCAGAGAAGCTTAGTGATAAGGCAAAAGCTGTTAAACATGTGGAAGTTGACGAGGATGGGTTTACGGTGGTAACTAGGAATAAGCAGAAGGCTAAAGTGCCATCAGGGGCTGAGCTGAATGTGGAAGGGGTAAAACTTAACTAGGTAAGATTACATATGGTATGGAGCAAGCCTAACAAGCACAGCAAACCGGCGGATAAGGAAAAACATTACGTTCAGAAGGATAAAAGGAGTGGTCTGGAGGATAATTTGGAGTTGAAAAATAAATTTTCAGCCTTACATGATGATGAGATCACCAATCTGAATGGGGACGGAGGGCAGACTAGTAATGGGAATGCTTGTAATTCTAATAGCGAGGAAGTTGGGGAGCTTATTCTCGAATCACAACCAACTAAAAAGGGGGCAAGCACTCCCTCTGTCTCAGTTTTAGATGTTTAGTGTAACTTCTTGGAATATACGGGGCTTGAACCGTGCCCCAAAACAATCTGAGGTTCGACAAGTTGTTATTGAGAATTGTTTGAGTGTGTGTGGTATTCTAGAATCGCGCGTCGACATCTCAGTTTTATCATCGGTCTGTTATAAGGTTTTCAAGACTTGGGATTGGACATCTAATGCGTCTTTGTGTTCTAAAGGATGTCGAATTATGATAGGATGGAATGTGGATATTGTCTCTCTTATGGTGGTAGCTCAGTCTCGGCAAGCGGTGCATACGAAGATCTATCATAAAGAGACGAATAAAAGTTTTTATTGTACGTTTGTTTATGCTGATAATGATTACATTGTGCGTAGACAGTTGTGGACTGAGCTTGGAATTCATAAAGTGGTTGTGTGTAATGATCCTTGGGTTCTCATGGGGGACTTTAATGCTACTCTTAATACCGAGGATACTTTTTCAGGATCATCGTCAAATGCTGCAATGAGTGACTTTAAGGATTGTGTGGAAGATATAGAAGTCATGGACCTCAATTACACTGGTCTTCAATACACTTGGAACCAAAAACCAAGGAGTGGTAGTGGCATCTTGAAAAAGCTGGATCGGGTCATGGGTAATATGTGCTTTACGGATTGTTTTCCGGGTACTTATGCGATATTTCAGCCATACAGGCTGTCCGATCACTCCCCTGCTGTTTTGAAGATTCCAACGTTGAGACACAGCAAACTGAAGCCTTTTAAATTTTTTAACTTTTTGGCTCATAAAGGTAAGTTTCTAGAAGTGCTTAATACTACATGGAATACCCCTGTTGTTGGTCACTCTATGTTTCAAGTGATTAGGAAAATGCGAGCTATGAAGAAGTGTAGGTCCTCGAAATCCTTTGATTATCTAAACCTTGGAATGATCTAAAGAAAGAGAGAGATAGATGAAGAACTAGAGAGAGAAAGTAGAGAGAAGGTGGAGAGAAAGAAAGAAATATTAGATTGATGAAAATGAGAACCAACAACTAATGACCAACCCCTCCTAACATGCTAGGAGGGGGTATATATAGCCCACCTTACATGTGGGCTTTATGGGTTATATGTTTATATATTGGATCACGAGCCCATACTGCGTATATATCGTTGGAGTGACCGATCCTTCCTAAATACGTAAAAACGTATTTCCAATAATCTCCCCCTAAGGGAGGTCACTCCAAGTTACAATGTTCTAAATAGTCTATAGCTCGTGATCTATGCTAACAATGATTTGACCGAGACTTTACTTGGAAAAACGTATTTCCAACAATCTCCCCCTAAGGGAGGTCACACCATTTTACAAAATCTTAAACCTAGCATACTATGCTTGAGTCTTCGATCTTGTTCTTGTGAATATGATGATGAGATCTTTGACTTTAGTCTTGAGCATGTTTCCTTGCCTTGGCCTGCATTCAGCACTTGTGATATTTGCCTCTTCGTGACTTCATGTTCCACATACTTATACCTTTATAAATTCTTGAAAGCTTCAGATTTTGATACAGCGGAAGACTTGACTTTCAGACTTTCTTGAATTTGGTGAAGTATTAAGTGTATGCAGTATAAGCATGTGTTGACGACTTCTTCTGGATTATACACCGCAATGACACCTTCTTGTTACGCTGCATAAGACAGTTAGCAACAAATCATATACACGGATGAAATGGCCTTGAACATTTCATTCTAATTCGGTAGCAATTTACCTCCGGTCGGTGAAGACCGTTGAACGATATTAAATATCGTACTTGTGACAGGTAGTTTCAATTAAGAACCTCCTTGACAAAATTTCGTGGGTAACCCCGTTCTCTTTACTCGACCGTCCAAAGCTGACTGCGAACGTAAAGAGTGAATCATTTCGATAAAGTTATCCGCATGATTTGAAGCCGTCAAATCTGATTCCTGGAACAAGTTTGATTCATTAAAGAATCGCACCATTGTTGCTTTCCAGTTGTCACGAGCTTGATTCATATTGAATCTCGCAAAGTTACCTACCAAGTGTTGTTTGAGGTTAACACTAGAAGGATTTCCACTCATCACTGTGAACACTAAGGTATCACTCTGAGTGTTCTGGCAGGATCACTGAGATATTGCGTAGAGGCCTGGAACGTGTTTAAATTCAATCAAGAATTAAACCACTGTTGCTTTCCACTTATCACAAGTTTGAATCATAAAGAATCGCACAAGCCACCTACCATGAGCTTTCTGATGTTCGCTCAAGAAGGATTTCCATCTTCATTGTAAATACTTTCGTATTACTCGGATGTTCAGGCAAGATCATGAAGATTTTGCGTAGGACTCTTAATATGTTTCTTACTTTTCACGGTGTGTGAAGAAGCAAGGAAATATGGAAGTGTGTCCTAATGAGATATTTGATGATCTCAAATGGCTCTAGACTCGATCGTGCACTTTGGATTTTTAGTGATTGGAGGCTGGAGAGGAGTGCCACCTTTTCAATACCAATTTATTCGGAGTGAATAAATTAATAGATAATGTGTTGTCTCCGTGTGATTAAAACAAATACCTTTTGAGAGATATCTGAGTTAGTTGGGATGGGTTTTGCATCGCATCACTGGGTCCATGATGTCTTATCTTCAATATCAAGCATCATTAAAAATGATCTCAATAACATATGTATTGACCTGGTTTCTGCCTAAGGTTGTAAGGAGGGCTTCTTTCTTTACACCCTTTATCTTTACAATTCTTTTTCATTCTTCAACCCCTTCAATGCTTACCAATACGTCATAACTAGCACTTTGTTGTGATTGTTCCAGTGCTAACTTAAGTACTTGGTCGGCATTCAGCTACATTCACAAACTTTCTCCATCTTTCCTAAGGACTACTATTTCTAGCTAAGGATTGTCCTTGGGAAGATTCCTTCAGTTTTGGAAGAATCATTGGACTTAACCTATCCTACCATCCTTGTGTCACCACAATCTTCATCGTCGTGAAATAAATGGGTTGTGGGTAAGTATATGTCACCATGAAAATCCATTTTGATGTAGAAAATCCATTTTGCTCCCCCTTAACATATGCCACGATATTCGAAAACATTTCACACATGTCGGGATGAGCTATCACATTAAGTCAAACCATTTGTGATAATCTCCCATATTAAATCACATTTTCTCCCCCATATTAAAAATATAAACCCAATCGATATTTTTGATATCAATTGATTTAATGAAGTTTTAAAAGTTTTTGGGAAGAAAAATGCAAATCCAATTATCTTCATGATTTTCACAAGCTCCCTCTCAAATTAATGAGGGTGTAATTGAAACGTAAATTAAGTACCTTTTAAACACAAGTGTAAGGTACTTATCACGTGCAAAGATCATATATGATAATGTATTCACAAGATTAGCAATTTACGAGGTTGGACCTGAGTGATGGAGAACATCATATGACAGAATCACATGGTTCTTGTTCATGAATGTTGGTCGCCTTGTCACGTCTGAAGTCATCTCTTGACACCACATGTACAATTGGTATTGTTTTCTTGACACCAATGAGTGAGCTTGGCACCATCGGCGTCGAAGATTCTGAATGCTTGACAATTGCTCCCCCTCAATTGTTGACCCGTGTTCTATCGAAAGAGCTGTAGTCGCCGTTTGAGTAGTTGCATCATCGAGTATATAGATACCAATTGCAAAGAACCTCGGTTTGTAGAGATGATGACTTCATAAAAACAAGATTTCTCTTGTTGTAACAAATAAATGCACTGATGCGTACATATATTCGTGTTAGATTGTGTTATAAAGTAAACACAATCCCTTACATGGTTATAAAGTAAACCATGTCCGAGAAAATTAATTCCCGTTGTTGAGTCAAAGCTTTCCGGTGAAATGCTTGACTTTAATGTGAAAATCGGGTTACTATCATAAATAATAGCAAGCCTAAATTGAGCATGTTTTAAATCATTTAAACTTCTGCTCGAACTTTATTTACAACCCCGTGTCATTGTTGAATGACATTTCTAGGATCGTAAATATTATCGATTCCAGAAGACATGCTCTTTTTATCAAAACATTTTTGAACACACAATTTTGAAAGATTTAGAAAAACCTTTTGAAAAATTCTTGAAAAATTGTGTTCAAAGTTTTGAAAAACAATTACTTGCGCTTAAGATTTTGAATATCTTACTAAACGAGCTCAAGTCCGAGAATTTGTAAACTTCCCGGTGTGAGGATAACTTTATCATCGGCGATAAACTTTCCTTTAAACTGAAGAACGAGTCCTAAGTTGACATTTACTTAGAAATCGTTTTCATGAGCTTGAAAAACTTTGAATGTTTTAACGTAAAGCTCATGACCGAGAAGGATGAATTTCTCGTTATGAGGAAAAGTTCTCTTATTTAAAAGATATACTTTCCTTTCTGAGCTTAAAACTTGGAATGTTTTAATACAAGCTCATGACCGAGAAAAATTAATTTCCCATTACGAGGATAAGTTATCATTAAGGATAAGCTTTCCTAAAATTAAAGTCCGAGTTACAGTCTGATATTTAACTGTAAGTCATTGTGCATGAGCTTAAAAACTTTGAATGTTTTTAATATTAGCTCATGCCCGAGAAAAATTAATTTCTCGTTGTAAGGATAAGTTTATCATCGGCGATAAACTTTCCTTTCTTTGAAGTCCGGGTCACAATCTGTAATATAACTGTGAGCCATTGTGCATGAGCTTAAAAACTTGGAATGTTTTTGATATAAGCCCATGCCCGAGAAAAATTAACTTCTCGTTGTTAGGATAAGTTTACCATCGGCGATAAACTTCCCTTTCTTTGAAGATTGAGTTACAGTCTGTGATGTGACTATAAGTCCTTGTTGTTAGCTTAATCGTAAATCCCCTGAAACACTTGATTCGTAGATATCAGCTTCTTCAGCAACCAATCGCTAAGAGTGTCCTTAGTTAAATGGTATACAGAGATTTAACCATGTTGTTGTTGTTGATCCTTGACTTTAGTACCTGTACTAGAATCAAGAATTTGCATACTTTCACATGGGTTAGCGATATCTACGCTTGTAGCCTGCAGGGGTTCATATCTAACTTTGGGAGTGCTAGAGGGAAACACTT
Organism: Glebionis coronaria; assembly: GCA_025667525.1. Lineage (NCBI taxonomy): Eukaryota > Viridiplantae > Streptophyta > Magnoliopsida > Asterales > Asteraceae > Glebionis > Glebionis coronaria. The sequence continues at coordinate 630,923,127 of CM046875.1, read as the reverse complement.
TTCCTGTAGGAACCCATTGAAGATTAACAGATTTAATAATCCTACCCGTGGGTTGCCACCTAAGATTGGATCTAGGCGACATGGTTCTCTTATGCACATCGGAAGACTTAGCGGTAGAAAACCTATTTCCTTTGGAATTCCCTCTGTTAGCACGGGAGTTTAACTCCTTCAAGACTTTCGTAACACAAGCCGCATGATTTGTCGTGAAGACACTTTTCATGCATACGGAACAAACACCGTGTTTGTTGTCCGAATGAGATCTAGAAATCCTAGTTCTTGCTTGTGGAATTCTCTTAGATGCGTCTACATAGTGATTATTAGGCATGCTATTCGACCTATGTTGTGGCATATTCTTAGAACAATACCTAGAATCACTAGTAGCAGTCTTGTTTGTAGGTTTTGCATAGGCTGATTGGATCACATTAGGCCTAGATAGTGGAGTGACTGGTCTAGAACTATGAACCATATCAACTTGGGAGGCAAACCGCGGTCTCGAGGATTTTGGTCGCTCGGATCTAAATGCAGTCGGTTGTCGAACGGACTGACGTTTAGGCGGTTTCCCCAAGATTGATGGTTTGTCAAGCTTAGTGTCCATACTCGTGCCCTTAATCTTCCTAAGCTCGTTTTTCAGAGCAGCTATAGCAAAAACCTTTTTCTGAACTTGAGCCTTTAAATCAGCATTTTCAGTAGTTAATAAGTTCGTTGACTCTAGAGTTTTAGACCTTAAGCCTATGATAGTATCATTTAACTCATTACAACACTGTTTTAAGGTCTCGTGTTCCTTTTGTAAGAGGTCTTGGGATGCCAATTTAGATTCTAGCAAAGTAATTTGTTTCACAAAATTATCTTTTTCGGCTTTAGAATCTTGAATTTTTTGATCTAGTTTTAGTTCAAGAACAACATTTGAATTTTCAAGTTTTTCAAAATACTTTTCAAATTTCTCCGTTTTATTCGAAAATTCAATTTTGGCATCCTCAAGCTCTTTTGATTGCTGAGCTAAAATCATTTCAAGCTCTTCAATCCTAGAAACAGAATATGTTAACGAAGCAGTCATAAAGCATTTAGCATTCTGAGCAATCTCTCCCCCATTATGACTCACATCGGATGAATCGGAAATGGTATCAATATCATCGTTTTCCATCCCATGTTTGTCATAATTAAGTTCAGAATGCTCAACATGTTGTATATCATTGATACAGTCATTGGATACATCATTCAATTGTACCGTATTTGTAGGCTCTTCATCATATACGGGTATAGTGTCAGCATAAGAAACGTCTTTACTATTCCCTAATGTGCTGCTCTCCTCGTTAACCAAAGTTGTCTCCTTTGTGTCATCCGTATGACCATTCTCCTCTTGTATCTGCATATGATTTTCTTGCTTCCAATTATCATAATCAGTTTGGAGTCGTGCTCTTTCTTGAAACGATAGCGTAAGAGAGTTCACATATTTGCACATGGTTCCTTAGAAGTCTTGAATCTCGATATGCATGTCTTCAAGAAATGACTGACAGAGCATGTTAGGACCATTGGAATAGTTATTTGTAATAGGTAGACTAGGAGGTATGTAGTTCCTCCTAGTCATAGTAGTAGTAGGAGCAAGCCGTGCTTCTGGTGCTTCTGGTCGTATTATAAAGTTGATAGAAGATTGCACAAGATAAGATCAAGGAAGATTGTAGAAGATATGATCAAATATTTAGTCTTCGTATTATTATGGAAAGTATTAAAGATGTTGATTATGATGAGGAGGTTACAAGATTATTTAGGAAATAATTAAATGGTATTAATGTATAATACTTTGGAAAGTATTAATTATGTTGTAACCACCTAGGACCCCTTGCACTATAAAAGGAGGTCGTAAGGTGTAGAGATAGATGCACTTCTACACACACACATTCTCTACACACATTTCTCTCATTGTTTGTTATAGCTTCAAGGTTGTAAACCCTATCACTATTTAGAGTGATCGTATTAATATATTGAGGCATGAACGTTTGGTTATTTATATTGTTCTTCTTATATATAAAGATTGGTTTCCGCACACTCTTTGTATCGTGATCAAGGCTTCAAAGATCCTTCAAGAATTAGACTCAACAAGTGGTATCAGAGCCTCGTTGAGAAGCTTTGATTGAGAAGAACAAGATCAGTAGCAGTTTCGTGAAGTGCAGCCGTGGTTCAGAATTTGCGACAGATCAGGAGCAGTTTCGTGACAGAATTAGTGTCGACTACAGGATCTGATTTTAAAGTTTTTCAAGAAACTCCTGATTAAGGTGTTGCTAAAGAATTCATGGCGTGCAGAACATCAATTCCAGACGATGAGGTAATTTATATGACTGCATCTGAAGTTAGAGAATATAATGCTAGACTGAAGAATAAAATGCATGTTTATAATAACCCTGACTTAAGTTATGTAGAAACATGTGAACAAAAAATTCTAGAACTTCAAAAACAATGTGCTGATCTGACTGCTGAAAATGATAAATATTATCTAGATGTTCAGTCATACGAAAGTGCTCTAAAAATATTAGAAGGACAGAAAAAGTGGTTACAAAATACCCAATTAGAGTATGAAGATAAGATTAGGATGTTAAGTATAGACTTAGAGAACACATCTAATCTACTAAAATATTCTGAAAAAGTTAATATTGAGGTAAATAAAGAGAAGGAAGAGCTACAAACTAAATTGTATAGTTCTTTGGCTAGGTTTGATAAATGGACAAGTTCTTCTAAGAACCTAATCAAGTTAGTAGATAGCTCCATGTCTGGTAGGACTAAAATTGGTTTGGGATTTAAAAACTATATTGGGCCAAATGATGTTTTTGATTCCTCTTTGTCTAGTGTGTTTGACACTACCCCTGAAGATGTGGAAGGTAGGCCTATTTTCAATAGGTATAAACCAGCTGCAGAGATGCATGTTGTTCCTCCACCTATCACAGGGGAATTCATGCCTACTTCAAACCACTCTGACTTTGATGAATCACATATGACATATGGTACAAGGCCCACTTGCTCAATTGAAACTATTTCTGTGTCTAATGACTTTGTCTCTTGTAACTCTAGTGATAAGTCTTTAGAACCTATGCCTAGTGACCTTGACTCTTGTGAGTCCGTTCTTGCTATAGAATCACTTGAGCCTGTGTCTGAACCTGTTGTAATTGAACCCGTAACTAGTAAATATGGTTCAAGTAAGTCTACCTTAAGTGCTAAATCACCTAAGTTCTATCCTCAATCTGTTTGTGCTAAAAATGATAGGAAAGCAGATAACTCTAGGAAAAACAATAAGAGTCCTAGAGGTAATCAAAGAGGTTGGAATGGCATGATGACTCAGAAATTAGGTGATAACTTTGAGTTCAAAAGTAAGGCTTGCTATGTGTGTGGTAGTTTTGATCACTTGCAATATACTTGTAAACACAAGAGAAGGATTAATGATCATCAACTAGTTAAACCAGTGTGGAATTACTCAAGACGGGTGAATCACAAGAACTTTGGTAAAAAATTTCACCCAAATCCAAACAGTAACATAATTCCACAACCAAGATGTTTTAACAATATTAAGAGTACAAGGGTTGAGTCTACACGGTAAAAAACAAAGCTTAATATTGTTAATGCTTTAGCTAGGTGGGTTTGGAAACCTAAACAAGATGGTTTACAACATGTCTCCAAATCAGATAATGCATCAAAGTCCTTATCAAGATATGACTATGTTGATGTATATGGAAGATTCAAGTCTGTTTTGGCTTGGGACTTCCATAAGCACTAATCTTTTCTTGGTTTGTGTTCTTTTCAGCAAGTGTGATTGTACATTTCTATGATTATTATTTTCTGTCTTTGTGTGAACTAACTTTTTGTAGGAAAAGAAAAGTTGTTTCAAAAAAAAAAAAAAAAAAAAAAAAGAGGATTTTCTTGCTGGTGGATTCTCAGCTCTGTTTGAGGGGAGGTTATTGCCTAAGGGGAGGCTTATTCTTATGTGCATTATGTGTTTTTCGTCTAACCAATTATGCAGGATGACATGGATTCTACTAATAGAAATAAGTTGCTCCTAGTCGCACATGGTTCCTCCTAGTTGCACTAATCCTGCTTCTGGTGGACCATTGTTCTTTCTGGTGCATCCTACGTTCCTGCTGGTTGACTGATGGTCTTTGACTCGTGTTTAAAAAAAAAACAAAAAAAAAAATAAAAAAAAATAAATAAAAAAATAACCTTTTTATTTTACTTTTTGGGCTACTTTGTTTGGTACTATGGTGTTGGTTATCCTCCACACAACAAATGGTTCTCAACTCACCATGTCTAACCGATAAGAAAGAGTTGATTCACCATGAGGGTACGGCTCTGGTGTGATTATCAAATCCGTTGACGGTTGCCAATTTACCCAAAATTGGATGGTCTTCACTCGCCTTGGTTCTAGACTGAAGAGTGGCAAGTCCGAGGGGGTACGGCTCTTGGTAACGACTTATCAAATCCGTTGATAGCTGTAATAGCTTGCTCAAAGCTATAGGGTTCTCAACTCACCGATGCTTTATTGCTAAGAGTTGGCTAGTCCAGAAGGGTACGACTTCTGGTAAAGAACACATCAAATCCGTTGACGGCTGTGATGGTTTGCCTAAAATCATCAGGGTACTCCAACTCACCAATGATTCACGTTCCAAGAGTTGGACTGGGAACTAGTCTCCCAGGGTGAAGTCATGATTCCACCAAAAGACTGGCTAGCCCAAGAGCGAGCAGCTACTTGGTAAAGGCTCATCAAATCTGCTCATGTTGCTGTAAAGATTCAACACGATGCTGATTTGTTTCACGCTTTGGAGAAGCTTCTAGTGTTCCCTGTTGTGGCGGTCCTATGGTTTCTGTTCTTGCTGATGCTGCTGCTTCTTTTGCTGTTTCAATCCTCGCGCTCTATTGCACGTTTTACCAAGAAACTTGAACTCAACAGGTTGAATTCAAGTTTAGGGGAGGATTGTTAGGACCATTGGAATAGTTATTTGTAATATGTAGACTAGGAGGTATGTAGTTCCTCCTAGTCATAGTAGTAGTAGGAGCAAGCCGTGCTTCTGGTGCTTCTGGTCGTATTATAAAGTTGATAGAAGATTCCACAAGATAAGATCAAGGAAGATTGTAGAAGATATGATCAAATATTTAGTCTTCGTATTATTATGGAAAGTATTAAAGGTGTTGATTATGATGAGGAGGTTACAAGATTATTTAGGAAATAATTAAATGGTATTAATGTATTATACTTTGGAAAGTATTAATTATGTTGTAACCACCTAGGACCCCTTGCACTATAAAAGGAGGTCGTAGGGTGTAGAGATAGATGCACTTCTACACACACACATTCTCTACACACATTTCTCTCATTGTTTGTTATAGCTTCAAGGTTGTAAACCCTATCACTATTTAGAGTGATCGTATTAATATATTGAGGCATGAACGTTTGGTTATTTATATTGTTCTTCTTATATATAAAGATTGGTTTCCGCACACTCTTTGTATCGTGATCAAGGCTTCAAAGATCCTTCAAGAATTAGACTCAACAGAGCACTGTATTTTCTTTCTTGGCAACATCGAACTGAAGAAAAATCGATAATTGTTTCAAAAGAACTTGAAGTGCAGATGCAGATTCAATGTGATTAAAGTCTTCTTTGTCAAGTTGCTGCTGAAGAAGATCCAAGTTTATCATCAGAGTCTCCATGAAGAAAGGAGCATCGTGACCAAAGAGTGCCATAAAGGATGGTCCGTAGTCTAGCTTGGTAAGCTCGTAAAGATGACATTCAAATCTTCTAAATAAGACCTGACACTTTTTTCTAGCTTCTTCGTGCATCTTCTGCAATTCTCCCTCTTGATATGTTGAAATCAACCAATCCATTGAAATTTGATGATAAATGAAGGAAGGATTACGTATCGATCGAGCAATGAAAGAAAGTTATTGTGTTTGTTGTTGTCGATTAGATTCCTTGAGTAGTGAAGAAAAAATGATTAAATCCTCTAAATATGTGTTCTCAAGAAACCAAAAATTCTCCAAGGCAAAATTACATAAAAAATTTCAAAAACATGTTTTTGAAAAATCTTGGAGTACGTGTCACTCTATCGCAATGTTACTAAACCCATCGCAATATTACCCATCAGAATACTCATCACAATATCCATCGCAATATCACCCATCGGAATACTCACCGCAATATCACCCATCGCAATATGTGATCGCAATACCTGTCGCAATAATACCTATCGCAATGTTACCTATCGCAATGTCTGATCGCAATGTTTGATCGCAATAACTATCGCAATACCTATCGCAATACCTATCGCAATACCTATCGCAATGTTGAAAAAATTTGGACAAAGTAGCGTCGCAATATTGCCTTAATTCCGTCGCAATCCACGATCGCAATGAACGATCGCAATAACTGTCGGAATAAGGGGGTATCGCAATATTGATCGCAAAGTAGAAACCCTAGGTTTATTGCGATCACTTTTATACTTACCTTTTCCGATGGAGACCAAACTTTGCGATGGAGACAAAAGTACCACTATTCTCGGAAAGTACACAACAAATTCGAAACTTGAAGCCTAAAAACAAATCAAACACCCAAAAATATTTTGTTTTAACCAAACAAATCACGATTACAAGGATGTAGATGATTTGTATCAAGATTAAACCATAAAAAACACAAAAAAAAAATTTGAAACGTATGTTTTTGAATCAAAATAGGCGTATGAATCAAGAACACAAACACAAAAACCAAAAAATCATCAGATGGCTCTTGATACCATTTGTAGGTCCTCGAAATCCTTTGATTATCTAAAACTTGGAATGATCTAAAGAAAGAGAGAGATAGATGAAGAACTAGAGAGAGAAAGTAGAGAGAAGGTGGAGAGAAAGAAAGAAATATTAGATTGTTGAAAATGAGAACCAACAACTAATGACCAACCCATCCTAACATGCTAGGAGGGGGTATATATAGCCCACCCTACATGTGGGCTTTATGGGTTATATGTTTACATACTAGATCACGAGCCCATACTGCGTATATATCGTTGGAGTGACCGATCCTTCCTAAATACGTAAAAACGTATTTCCAACAAGAAGCCTCTTCGAAAGTTATTACACGATCATGGTAACTTGCATGATCGGGTGGTGAATTTGCGTCGTGAGCTGGAAGAGGTGCAAAAGGCGCTGGATAGAAACCCTAATTGTGCTGCCTTACGTGATGAAGAAGCTGTTTATGTTTCTGCTTTCAATGAAGCTAAATTAGATGAAGAACGGTTTTTAAAACAGAAGGCAAAGGTGGAATGGCTTGGTCTTGGTGATTCTAACTCCGCATATTTTCACAAGTCAGTTAAGAGCAGGAATCATAGGAGCCGTATTGACGTTGTTGTTAGTTCCAGTGATAAAGAGGTCACGGGTCAGCAGGTTCCTCAGGCGTTTTTTGATCACTATTCTATGTTTTTAGGTACTGCTGACAATTGCTCTATATTGGACACTCAGGGGCTATTTTTGAAAACTATCTCGGAGGATTGATGAAATAATATGGTTAGGGGGTGACTAATGCTGAAATTCGTGATTCCATGTTTAGAATTGGCAATGATAAGGAGCCAGGCCCGGATGGCTTCACATCTGTGTTTTTCAAAAAGGTTGGGACATTGTGGGGAATGATGTGTGTAATGCGGTTCGGGATTTTTTTGATAATGGATAAACTCTGAAAGAGATTAACCATACCTTTCTTTCCCTCCTTCCTAAGGTGACTACTCTGGTACATATTAATGATTATCGTCCGATTTCATGTTGTAATGTCGTTTACAAATGCATAAGCAAGATTTTAACTTCGCGGATCATTGAGGTTATAAAGGAAGTGGTTAGTGATAACCAATCAGCGTTTGTGCCGAGTCGTCGTATTTCTGATATCATCCTTCTTACTCAAGAACTTATGCACAATTATCATGCTGATAGGGGCCCTCCCCGGGTTACGTTTAAAATTGACATTCAAAAAGCATATGATACGGTAGATTCGCGTTTCTTGAAACGTATTCTTTGCCAGTTTGGGTTTCATCCGTCTATGGTCAAGTGGATTATGGCATATGTGTCGTCGGCTTCCTTTTCCTTGTCGATTAATGGGGACATTCATGGGCATTTTAAAGGCAAACGGGGCTTACGGCAAGGAGATCCTTTATCTCCTTATCTTTTCATTCTCGTTATGGAAGTTTTAACACTTATATTGAGACAAAGGGTGAGAGCGTCAGATAATTTTAGGTATCATCATCAGTGTGAGGAGATGGAACTTGTTAACATTTGCTTCGCAAATGACCTGTTCATTTTGCGCGAGGGGATGTAGATTCTGCCCGGGTTATTCTAGATTCTCTTGAGGAGTTTAAAATGGTTTCGGGATTGGTCCCTAGTATTCCTAAAAGTACGGCGTTCTTCTGTAATGTACTTAACCGCGTGAAGCTGTCTATTCTAAATCTTATGCCTTTTGTGGAGGGTAATCTCCCGGTTAAGTATCTAGGTGTTCCGCTAATTTCATCCAGACTTCTAAATCAGGATTGCAAAATTCTGGTGGAGAAGGTAAAGAACCGAATTGGGGATTGGAAGAATAAAGTCTTATCTTTTGCAGGAAGGCTTCAACTGTGTAAGTCGGTCCTCGGCTCTATGCAAGTGTTTTGGGGGTCGGTGCTTGTCATTTCGAAGGGTGTGATTTATGATATCCAACAGCTTATTCGTGGTTTCCTTGGTGTAATGGGGAGCTCAAGAGAGGCAAGGAGAAAGTTGCCTAGAATGTTATCTGTCTTCCAAAAAGAGAAGGAGGTCTTGGTTTACGAAATCTTGATGTATTTAATATGGCCCTATTGACTACCCACGTGTGGAACATTGTTTCTCGTAGGGAGTCTATATGGGTTCGTTGGATATACATGTATAAAACATAGGACTTTTTGGGACATTCCTTTGCGGGGTAGTTTGAGTTGGGGATGGCTTAAGTTACTGCAGCTTCGTGAGTCTGTTAGGCCGTTTATATGGCATGATATTGGCAATGGTCGTGACACATCTATGTGGTATGACAAGTGGGATATGCAATGCCCGCTTTTAGTAATTAAACCATATATTAAGCCATATATTAACTCAACAAAGTGCAGTACCTTTAGTCGGCCTGCATACGTATTGTTCCGTGTTCATAATAGTAAGTGCAATTACGTAATTAGGGGGAATCGGTGAAAAGGATTATGAGTTACTTAATCTGATTAATATCTTGACACTACAAGAAAAAGGTCTTTTATTGACACACAGAAAGTGTCAGAAAATGTCCGAAAAAGTGTCACTAAAAGACTTTTTCTTTCACCTACAGTTATAAAAAGTGTGAGTTAAAGTCCTGCTGATAAAAGTATACAGTGACACCCTTTACTGACACTTAATAGTAACAGGACAAGTAGAAACTATTTCTAACACACATAATCTGTCACTATAAGTGTTACTATGGCCTATAGAAATGCTACTCCGTATAACAATTCTATTCTAATTAAGACCCAAAAACTAATACTAATAACAAAAAAAATCCAGATACGAATATATTTATTATTTCAACCACATCTCGATACAAACCAAAGTATTTTCCAAGCGACAAACAAAAAACGAACTTTATCAAGTGTGAAATGCAAGTATGATTATCACAATTCAATGAAATACAATAAAATACAATTGAGTTTAAGAAAGAAAAAACAGGCTTCACAATCGTTACGTCGCTTTACAATTCCATTGGTTCCTGTAAACAATACGTAATCATGATAATAATAATATAACAAAAAAAGCAATAGATAACCACATAAAGCTGGAATAAGGTAATATTTAAGAGTTTACTTAAATTAGACTTATGTTTACTGACCTCTAAGGCCAATGTTAAAAATAAACTTAAACTAGACTTAAAATAAACTTAAATAGCTAGAAGTAATGTAATCAAGCTTCAACTTTCTTCATATACGCAAGAACTAAAAATAAACTTAAATTAAACTTATGTTTACTAACCTCAAGATATTAATCAGATTAAGTAACTCATAATCCTTTTCATAATGGGCATACAAACACCCCCCACGGGAGGAAATAATATAAATTATTTGGCTCATTAACATACGCCTTTAGCCTTCTGATACTTCCAATGATCAGGTCCTACCCACGCATTTTGTCTGGCAGTGAATCCCAATTTCAGAAACATGAGGTCATGAACTCCTATTAACTTATCATTTACAACATACACACCAGACTCATTTACATCATTTTCCAGCAAACAGTACACAGTAATCAGCTAGTTTCTTCTATTCGAGATGTGTATTATAAATAAGCCCAAAATTGTAAACTTTGGTCTGATTTATGTTCTAGGCAACTAACTTATTTACACCAGGTTAAATGCACAGATAAATATAACAGCGGTGTAAATGCACAGATAAATATAACAGGGGTGTAGCTAAACGATAGATAAATACCTGAGAATAGTGTCATGAGCGTCCAGGATGGTTAGGGAGACCAGCATAATTAACCTATTTTACCAAAGGACAGGAGTACACAAATTCAGCGATTTCAAGATCCTAAAGAAACACCATACCAATCATCCAACGAGAGGGACAATATTGCTCTGCAGTCATAAGCACCAAAAAAAGATGATAAAATTTCAATATATGTATAAAAAACTGTTTGACGGTATCAAAAAAATTGACACATATATTTGATTTTTTAGGTCTTATCTCTTGTGTGTCAAAAGCGAACACTAGCTGGCCAAAACTAATCAAAACTAGCAATTTATCATCTGAAACTCGAACAGTATCAAAACTCACTATAGGTGAAGGTGATCTATTATATAGTATATATGAGATGGAAATCTAGATCAGGTTAGTCTATAGTTGATATTTGGTTAACCATGTATAAAAGAAGATAATGTGTTGTGTTTACATGTCTATTGACTATGGAGCATGTAACAAGCATTTAAATCGATTGAACGATTAAAAAACCTAACTGAGAGGATGAACGATTGAGTGTGTGAGATGACACGATTTTGTTTCTTAATATTAAAGTCATTTTTGTTGAGTTACAGACATGGGCGGAAAAGGCTAAGAATGCAATGAGTCAATGACTTTGCGATACCAAATACACTCGCGACGTAAAACTAGTATATGCTAAAAATATACTACCTAATACACATAGCCCTGAAATGGACCATAGCCCTGAAGTTGTTAGTAACCGACCAATTAATACACATACTCAAATGACACATCATTAAAAAACATGAGGTTCCCAAGCAGAAGAGTGATGAAATACATAATTTTCTGCGGAGAAATGAAATTTGTCAAGCAAGGTCAAGGTTGTAAATATCGCTCGGCGGGGTCTCGGCGGTCGACCACCGCCAAGCGATATATCGTCTTCGTGGTGATATATCGGTTTCTCGGCGGGTACTATAAATTATCATTATTTTATATATCTTTATCATTGTTTTATATATTTTTAAAATTTATTTAATATAAATTCGAAATTCTTATATATTTTTATATTTTTATTAATGTATTCATTAGTTTTAGTTATATTTTTATTAACGCCAAGTTGGCCGATATGCTCTATGGCGTGGCGGTGGACCACCGCCAAGCGATATATCACCGATATATCGGCCGCCATGACCGATATTTACAACACTGAGCAAGGTGTAAATCTAACTTAACAAATAGTAATCCGCAAAAACATAACAAAACGTCCAACCCAGTAACTCAACAAAGTGCAGTACCATTAGTCGGCCTGCATACGTATTGTTCCGTGTTCATAATAGTAAGTGCAATTACGTAATTAGGGGGAATCGGGGTAACACGAGTTTGTAAAATTAATATCTGATTAATATTAATTTGATTAATATATAATAGATCACCTTCACCTATAGTAATTAAACCATTTAATTAATAAAATTAATTAATAAAAACATAACTTAAAATATTTTACCTAAATGATTTAATTACATGTCTTGTAAAAACTGTCAAGTACCCGAGCCCAAAACCCGAGACCCAACAACTGAGTATACCACAGCCCGAAGGTTGTGGCCTCTTGCTGTCGTGCCTCGCCCGAGCCAACACAACCCCACACCGAGAGCCAAGGACTCTCGGTTTGATGCTGCTGCCCGAACCAAACCAACCCACGGCTTACACCAGGGTTCCCCTCGCTGCAACCAACCTTCCCACCGAGACCATTAGGTCTCGGTTCCCACTTTCAGGCCAAGTTCCCCACTATTGGGTTCTTAGTCTTGTGGTTGGCAGCAAGCAAACACCACCGCCACCCTATTGGTTGCGGTTGGTGATTCAAAACCAACGCCGACCCCATATGGGGTTGCGGCTGATGGAACAAACACACCACCGAGACCCTACATGGTCTCGGTTGGCTGCGATCGGGACAAAAACAAACCCCAACCCGTGCTTTGTTTTAATCTTAATAGATCTACGATTATTACATGTTTTCTAGGTTTGTTTTTATTGATTCTTGATCATAACATAAACAATAAAAAGAAAAGATTAGAGGATAGCAAATACTTTATTAAAAGGAATGAACACGAACATAATACCGTCGTTAAAAACAAAGATCAAAAACAAATCGTCCTTGTGGTTTCTTGTTTTTCGCCGCGGCGAAGAGAGAGTAGGAGGAAGAAAAGTTTAGGGTTTTTGTTAAAGTTCTATGTTTATGTTTTTATGAATCCTTATTTAGTTACATAAGGATTAATATTGGATTTGGCCTTGGGCCCCATTCTTTTCTTGTTTGGACGCCGTCTAACACACACACATATACCAATTCATTTATTTTTCGTGACTTAAATTGTTATCGTGTGTGTTCGTTTAATGCTCGTGTTTTTATGTCTTGTATATATTAAGTATTATGCGTGAATACTTATTGTGCATTTACATGCATGTTTACATACGTAATACTTACAATAATTAATTAATATACATAACGTTCGTATTAAATATTCATGATTCATGTCGTATATTAATTAATTATAAAGTTTAAATTTAACCGTAATTTCGTGCATTTAATTAGGGTTTTTAAAGCGGGTTTTACACCGGTGGTCATTACATTGTGCTTTTCCCCTCTGATACTGTTTAGAAATAGAGTATCATCGTACAGTTTATATCATTTTGTATGCATGCCTTGTACGTTGTTAGTTTCCTCTTTCTTGTATATAAACTTTAACATATTAATAAGCTTTAACGGGACTACCTACTAGTCTAAAGATCAACCGCTTCATCTTTGTTAATGTAAAGTTGAAGACCTGCAAGAATTCTTTGACCGTCTATATGGTAAGTCTCTCTCTCAAACAAGTTCTTCAAAATTTGAAACAGAAAATGAAGAGAAGAAAGTTGAAATTTTCAGCTACCAAACCTTTTGTTACTAAGCATGCCGAACTGATGTTATTATTAACTTACGAGAAGATCAAAAGGGCCTGATCTTTTAACTTCAGGGAAGTTAAGCAAGTTGTAGTAAGTCAATGGTTCTGCTCTTCTTTCCAAACATGCATTATGTATTTCAGACTTCAACGCGTTTAGGCGTACAAATTTAAAAGATCATATGTAAATGAATTTTGTATGGTGTGTGCACAATAAGAAATAGTTTCATCAAAGGTTGTGCGTCTTGCAAAATAGCTGTCGGTTGGTGCTCATGGTTATCGTGTGTGATGGAGTATGTACGAGTATTAGGGAAAACCGCAAAACTCGTTGCCAATTATATGATTATGGTATAATAACTGATATATAGGATATTAAGAAGGACATGGTGAGGGCCGTTGCGTGAATTTTAAAAGTCTTGTTCTCGTTACTCACATTGATTAAGTATGCTAAAACACGAATAGATCAAACTGTCCAATACGTAATTAATGAAGAAGAATCAAAACCATAAACCACTAAAATAAAGCAAGGTTGCAAAATCGCGAATCGGTAATCAGGCAGTCGACCTCCTTGTAAATGGTTTAGACGGGATTAATCCGATTTTCATTTTCAAGAGTTTTGTGCATTTCTGAAAACATGTATTTAAAACCAAACTTATACTAAACAACTATCGTTAGTGATTAAACGATGTTTACGACGACGAATTTTGAGTATTTCTATCAAGAATTGTAGGAGCAAGTCTGACAATTGTTGATCTTTAATTGTCGTTATTTATGTTTGAATGATTGTTTGACCATTAATCGGTCATGAAAAGTTTGATGACCGATTGGCGCCTAGACAACGACTAATGGGTAATGGCGTTATCATCTTGCACTAGCACTTGCTAGTATACTTTGAAATTATTTTGTGACACAATAGAAAAATGGGCCGGTTCCATGATCATCTTGCACTTCCTAGTAGAATCCAGATCATATAGAAATTCAAATTAGTATTAGTATGAAAAGTCTAAAAAGTGTTAGTAGCTTGATAGGTGTCATGTGAGGACCACCACTCTAAAAATGTTTTTGCACTTAAGGACCTCTTGGTTTTCTAAAATATCCATATGAGTCCTTATATCTCTTTTCAACTATACAACCATCAACCCCAACCACACAACTTACAAATCACAGGTCATCATCTACAACCGTCTATTTACACCATACCCCTTGTTTTTCGATCAAAAAAGTCGCCATGATTGTTCCAATCACCGTCGTTGAATCCTTCATTCCTTGTAAAGAAGGGCGATACTACACATGTATAGACGTATAGTGGTGGGAGGGTTGTTTCCTCAACCAAACTCTCGCCGATTTGTAAAATACACAAGAAATAAATTCGGCTTGTAAGAAAAAAGACTAGCGATCTCATGATTAAAGTTCCCCCGACACACGCTTTTTCAAAATCATGTTGTTCATCAATGTCTTTAAAAAATGTTCACCAGTTAGATAACGAACGATCATGAATATATCTGTATTTTTAGATTCTATTCATCAGCTCATCAGTTATTTTGATTTTGTTCATCAGTTATAAAAAAAATCACGTTTTCGTCAGTTGTGCAAAAAAATAAGAAAAATTAAATGTTCACAAGTTATTTATTATAATGTTCATCCGTTACCGAAAAAAAATTTATATTTCTTATTAGTTGTCCAAAAAACATAAAAAAAAATAAATGTTGATCCGTTATATAACAAAATTTCATCAATGTTCATAAATAAAAATAGTTGTTCACTAGAAAAACATTATTCGTCAATGAAAAACATTGTTCGTAAATGAAAAAGATTGGTTGACAACCATCCCACCACTATTCGTCTATACATGTGTAGCTCCGCCCTTCTGACAAGGAATGAAGGATTCAACGATGGTGGCTGGAACAATCATGGCGACTTTTTTATCCAAAAAACGAGGGGTATGGTGTAAATAGGCACTTGTAGCATGTGGTTGTAAGTTATGATGATGGCCTATGATTTGTAAGTTGTGTGGTTGGAGTTGATGGTTGTAAAGTTAAAAAGAGATATAAGGACATATAAGGACTGATATGGATATTCTAAAAAAATATGAGGTACAAGTGCAAAAACATTTTTTGAGTGGTGGTCCTCACATGACACGTGTCAAGTTACTCACACTTTATTCTAAACATAAATTACCTTGTTGGTCTGGCAAAATGGGCGGGCCGAGCGAGGGGTTAAACGGGTAAATTCAAAGTTCGGGTCAAACGGACGCAGGGTAAACGGACGACGGGCCAAATATACACGGATCAAATGGACAACGGACCAAGCAGACACGAACCAAACGAACAAAAAAAAGTACCAAAAGTCAAAACCCAAACATTAGCACGTCTAATAATCTACAAATAGCGTTAAGAAACAAGTAATTAAACTACTAAAAGCCATCCCTTCTCTGCTTTCAGATACTAAACCACTGAGTGCCTTTATCTTTTTGGTCAAAAGCAAATATCATGTCATGTTTTCAACTGCAACAACAATAATACAAAATGCTTGGTGGTCTATGTCTTTTACTTTAACACAAAAACCTTGTTGCAACTACATCGTTTTTCTCTTTCTGACATAAAAAAGATGCTGTAATAGATTTAAGGACTCGACAACTAGGTAAATGTGAAGAAATACGACAAGTCCTGCGAGACAACTACATTTCTGAAACAAAGCAAAGCAACAATAAATGATCTTCAATGATGATCCCGAAAGACAAGTCCCTAGCAGAAACAAGGATCTTCAAAGATGATCCGGACGAGCAAGAAAAGTTCATATAGCAATGCTGTTATGCATCTTTATCAAGAAAAGTCCATTGATTATTCAATTGTCCTGCATATTCATTAAAACACATATTAGAATAATATTGAAAATTAAACTTTCTGGAATGTTGACCCCATCAAAAATATTAATAATACGACTTGAATCCAACAAAACATCAAACCTAAGTATCAATCATACACAAACTCTATCAGCAGTAACGAATCCAATAAGCTACACGCTAAATGCTTATTCCATTAGCATTTCATTATACAATACTCGTCGCCAAACACAGCCTATAGTTTCGTCTAGTTGGTAATTATTCTAGATCGAACAGCATAAGAAAAATGTAATAACTAAAACAGAAATATCCAATAAATGATCACTATATCCAAAAATCAAGTCTCTTAAACAACGTACATTCTCAAAACGATGAATGGTTAAGGGTCATTAAACAAAAGGTGCCCATTGCATGAGGCTAGGTCTTTGGAGATGGCCTAGTAAGCAGCACCCGAAAGGAGTGCATAGCTGCCGATTTAAACCTTTGGAAGACTTTCTAAAAAGGAAGAATCTGATATTTACTTCCATTAACAGTTTAATAATTGCACCTTCCCGAATTTTCGAGTGCACATTTTTCAGGACGGAGAGAATGATTATTCCATCTAACTAACTACACACTGAACATAACCGAATAATAACCAGCATTTAGCTTTTAGGATCACGTAGCATAAAACCTCCCAAAATAACAGTTTTAGAACTTGTGGCTTTTATAAGTGTTATATAGATACACTTGCTACCTACAATGAAGTGTTGTATCATACTCAAATCTTATTCAGTGTTAGATTTGACACATGCACTTACGAGCAGTTGAATGCTAACAGGTTCAAATGAAGAAAAAAAAACATCTTTTTAGACGCACGCCGCCTAATAGAACATAAAGAACAACGCAGTTGAAAGAAGTGATAAAACGGATTTGAGTTCTGTTTTTCTTGAGGATTATTTTAAGCCCCTGAATGAATTATTTTTACTTCAAATGTGACTTCCTGGAACTACTTGCAGCATCCAGGTTACTCCCTGAAACTTTTAGCCACAAGAACCATGACCAGTGGATGGCTAGGAAGTTAGAAACACCAGTTTGCATCAGGGGGGGAAAGAGTATTTACTGTGTTTAACTATCTACCCGTAGATTCAAGGAGTCACTAATAATTCTAAGTTTTGGTATCTAAATTAATCTTTCTTCTTAACTAGAACTTAAAAGTTCTCTGTACAGAATATAACCATTAGGGAACAGGAAATAATCTGTCTTCTTCAGAATATACTTTGTGCATATAGGGGCAATAGCTTTAGACTAGTTTTTACTTCGCATGGACGCCCACTAGTGTTTTCTTGTAAGTTACTAACTATAGAATTTCTTTTTTATGGCCAATTAATAATACTTCTGAATATTAAGCAACTAATCCCATGCTATATCAGCTTATTTCTGAACACTATTCAACTCCACCACTGTTTTACGTTTAAACTTGTAGCTGCAATATTTAAGAGTCAGATACTAGCATAGAGTGGAGTGTTGTGCTTACTAAGGGCGAAGCAGGAAGTGTTGCTGCACTATTTGTGAACTAATGTTTCAAGTTTCTGCTAAGTATAGTTAAAAAAGTTCATTATGAAGTACTTTTTTTAGCGGATCCAAGAAGTATAACAGTTTTGGAAAGATTAAAAAATTGAGCAAGACAAACATCAAAAGATCAACTAAGTATTGATTTCATTCACCCATTTGGTCGTACAAAGTGTTTTAAGCCCTTATAAAATAACAGTCAAAGACATACCCTGCCATGATCTTACAACAAATCAGATTTAGACAGCATCCATTACCGGACATTGTCTAAATTAGCGAGCGTCCATTAGACACATTATTAGGTTAGCAAGCTTCTAATACCAGACACATCTTAAATTAGTCAAAAAATTCTAAAGTAACGTTTAAAACAAATTGACAGTATTTGTTTTTTGATAACAGGTGTTTGGCATAGAAAGATACAAAAGTAGAAATAGATCTTATCGCACGCTTATAAAGAAGGAGCAAAGAAATGACACAACTCATGTTTCTCATATAAGAGCACTTTATTGTCGAGTAACAAGATAAATGGTATATATTGGCTTTGACTATCCTCATTAAAAACTAAAAGGGACTTTGGCAAATATACAATTGGACTGAAACGAAATAGGGAGACGCTACCTAAATACGACACTCGACGGGCAAAAATAATCTTGCATGGTTTTAGGCTGTGGCGATTAAGGCCTAAGAGTTACTACTCAAAATCTGTGGGACCTGCTCACCACACATATGAAATTATTAAGGCCTAACAGTTAGAACTTAGACGTTAGACGGGTAAGTCTATAAAATTATCCGATTTCTAAACGCCCAATATACAACAAGTTTGCAATCTTACAAAGTCTTAAACGCTTGTTATACAACAATCGTAAGCATTCCCAAACACCCTTTTAATCACTTTCCAGAAGTCCATTTCGCCCCGTACAAATAAAGGAAGATGTCCATTTGACTTAAAAAAGGGCCCATTTAACCCAAATTTTGATATTTGGGTATTTTTTTGCCACCTCTACTCGCTGGGAAAATCAAAAAATCTGATTGGGTAATACTAATTGGGTACCCGTTACATGTTTATGCACACGCTACCCATTATCGCAATATGGTTGTAAAAAAAAGAGAGGCATACAACCTATAAAAAGCATTTAGTAAGCAAGCTTTGAGTAGTATTACCTCAGCAGAAAGCATTGGACGAGTGAGTAACAACTCTGGATAATCATTATTTGTAGCCCGAATATACCTTAGCGAGTGTATATTAAACACAAAAGTGGAAATTGCTTGCTCGCTAAAGGGACAAAAGATCAATGTTAGCTTTCTCAATTTTAAGCACCCTTTTGACAACTCCAAAAGTCCAACATCAGATTCTCCTGTAAAGCTTAAAGAGAGAGATCTCAAATTACTACCATACCTCCCTATGTATCCTAAACCCACATCCGTCAATCCACCACGACAAAGACTGATATCTAGCTTTTTAAGTTTGCTGCAACCCATTAACATAGCTCGAACACCATTGTCTAACGACGAATCTGTTATACCATCTTCCGTACCCATCCATATACAGAAATCACACAAATTCTTCAAATGAGTTCCTAGACACTCGAGGACTTCATTTGAGGTATCTAAGAGATGAACGTTTAAATGTGTCAAATTCGGACAACCTTGTGCGAGAGCTATGAGTCCCAAGTGAGTCATCGACTCAAGATGGCTAAGTTTGCGCAACTTCTTGCAAAACTGAGCAATAACTTGTAATCCCTCGTCTCCACATTTGTCCAGGGTAACTAGAACTTCCAAATTCGGACAGCTCTTAACCAAGAAACATAGGCAAATTGGCTTACAATGTTCAGGTCGAATATCCAATTCCCGTAGCTGATTGAGATAAGGGAGTAGAGAAGGGAGTAGATAAGGGAATGAAGCTTCCCGCAAATCATGAATACGTAAAGACCGAATATTCGAGGGGAATTTAACATCACTATAATCCCCATCTTCACGAATAACCCCGACGCCAAAATGATGGAGCTTCTTAGCATGCTTAAACACTTGTGTGAAAGAAGTCAAATTTTGTGGATAAACATCGAGAGATACTAAAGAGTTGCGACATTTCATTGCAAGACGTTCAACATCTTCGAAGCAATGAAAAGAGGCGAAGCAAGGAAAAGAGAAGGACTCCATCACGCTGTTACACAGAGACAACTCACGAAACCATTTCCCGTTCTGTTTTTCCATGTGATTATAATGTAAAGACAAACTTCTCAAATCAACACAACAGTTAGCAATATGAATCAAACCGTGATCCGAAGACAGTTTACACCCCCGAATATCTAAACTCTGTAAACTAGGACCTCGGGTTGTGGCCAAAAGATGGAGATCAGAATCAGAGATAGCCATGTTGCGAATAGATAACGATTTCAAACGGTCCAACTTAGCTATCTGGTGAATCCATGGGGTGACAGGAGGATGAGGCTTATGATGGGAATAAGACTTGAGCCTTAAGGAGTCGAGGTTAGGGAATCTTAGAGTTAAACGTTTTGGGTCAGGGAGGTAATGCACGTCGACAGTTACGTGCTTACGCGTAAAAGAATCGGTATCGCGACATCTGGTGGAGACTAATGAAACAGAACTCAAGTCATCAGTGTCTTGTATGTAAGGAATTACACAACCCAACACTAATTCCAAATCCATATTTCTTCTATCTTAAATGAATCAGAAAGAAATAACAACAACAAGATTCAGAGTTTCGAAAATTGGGTCGATCAGTCAAACATAAATAAATAAATTAGGTTGTTGGTCGGTCAGTCCCATGTGTTTTACACGTGCTTGTCACACAAAACAAACGTGTTGTTATTGGTAAACATTATATACATTTTTATTCATCTTTCTAATAATCTTTATTTTATTAGTGTTTGTTGATATTAGGGATGAGAATGGGGTTACGTTGGTCGGGTTCGGGTTATTCAGGTTGATTCAAAGTCTGTTCATGGTTAAAAGTACTCGATTTTAACTCGAGCTATTTGGGTTTTGGTTTATTCGGGTCGAGTCTAGTGTATTCGAGTTTGAGTCAATCTAAATTCGAGTAAAATATGAAAAAAGATATACTTCTTCTACTCTTTTTTAATATAAATTATATTAAATTTAAAATTAGACTTGGTTCATGTTGGCTTTAAAGATTTTAGTTTGAATTTTTAGTCATATATTTGCTTGGATGACGAGAGTTTCATTTATGTATGATTCCCTAAAGGAAGTGGTTACCTTTATTTACTTACTTTATTTACAAAATTAAATACATTTATTGTCCTTAACCAAAAACACATCTTTTAAGGAAAAACGTATTTATTATACTTTAAGATAAATGTATTTATTATAGATTATTTTTTCTTAATTTTGATAAAATGACAGTTTTATCATTAGTTAGTTAATTAATAACTTCTTTAAATAACAAAAGTAATATAAAAACTTGATAAAACTTTCATATCTATTTTTGTTAATAGATAATTAACTTGAGATATTAAAAAAGTTGAACAAAAAAATGACAAGAAAACGTACATGGGACTATTTAGTCAAGAGTTGTGATTTATGGTGAAAAGTGGAGATACAAAAAATATTTTTTCCAAAAGTTCAATATACATAATCAACTAAATTAATTACCACTCATAAAATACTTAAATCCTAACTTTCTCTCCAACTATGGGCGATTTTCACAAACTCTTTTTCTTATGCATCTTGATTTAATTCTGTTTATCTCCATTCATTGCTTAACGATCACTACCGTGTGTGAATCATTTTTATTGTGTGATCTTTTCGTTATTGATTGTGAGAAGTGTAGGCTTACTTTTGTTCCCTACATCTTTGGTGATCAAATGATAAGCAGGGGATCATATCTTGACTCTGCGTTTCCATACGTAATTATTTTTAAGTGATTCGACGAGATATTAGGGTTTTATTAGGTTGCATTTTAGGGTTTGTATTGTTGCTGCTAGTTTACGGTTTCTGTGGTGTCATTAATTAGAGGGATCATATATTTATCTTTCTTTCATTGACGTGCAATGATGGGTGTTTGATTGGGGATTACTGCTGCATGAGACTAAACCCTAATTTTCTAGGGTTTGGTTTTTGTTGTGTTTTACCGTAATCTTTTCTGGAGTTTGGTGGTGGGTTTGGAGAGAGTGGTATAATGGATGTGGTGTTTGATGATTTTGATCCGATTACTGCAACTAAATCACTGGTGATGGATTTCGAGTCGGTCATTGCTAAATTGACTGATAATGCTAGTGGGTCGAGTGATGCTCCTAAACCGACGGGATGGGAGGATGGTGTTAGCACTCAGAAAACTTTGTTTGCATCGGTGTTGAATAGGGAGAGTTCTAGGCGGAAGACTAATTTCCGTATGCTAAAGAGTGATTTACATGCGGAAAATATGGATTTCGTTTTACCTATTGAAACGTTTGCCCCTGTGAAGAGTAAGTTTGCTAACTCGTTAGTGGGGTTCTTTATGGGCAAAGGGGTCCCGTTTCCACTGGTGGAAAATTATGTGAAGAACACGTGGTCTAAATATGGATTTCAAAAACTTATGAGGGATGATGAGGGGTTCTTTTACTTCAAATTTGACACAGTGGTTGGCTTAGAAACGGTGCTTGAACAAGGACCATGGTTAATTCGTAACACATCATTGATTCTTAATAAATGGTCTACCGACTTGACGCTTTCTAATAGTAATGTCATTAAAGTTCTGGTGTGGGTGAAAATCCACAAAGTACCTGTGCTTGCATTACCTGACGATGGTCTTAGCCTTATTGCAACCAAAATTGGAAAATCCTTAATGCTTGATGCGTTTACGAGTTCAATGTGCGGTGATACATGGGGTCGAGTTGGGTTTGCGAGAGCTCTCATTGAGGTGTCTGCTGAAACGGATCTCAAACATGAGGTGGTCATGGGTATTCCGTTGGAGGATGGCAAGGGCCATAGAGTTATAAGTATGCAGGTGGAGTACGAGTGGAAGCCTCCTTTGTGTAAGGAGTGTCGGATTTTTGATCATCCTTCGTCACAATGTCCAAAGAAGCTTAATGATAAGGCAAAAGCTGATAAACATGTGGAAGTTGACGAGGATGGGTATACGGTGGTAACTAGGAATAAGAAGAAGGCTAAAGTGCCATCAGTGGCTGAGCGGAATGTGGAAGGGGTAAAACTTAACAAGCCAAGATTACATATGGTATGGAGCAAGCCTAACAAGCACAGAAAACCGGCGGCTAAGGAAAAACATTACGTTCAGAAGGATAAAAGGAGTGGTCTGGAGGATAATTTGGAGTTGAAAAATCAATTTGCTGCCTTACATGATGAGGAGATCACCAATCTGAATGGGGACGGAGTGCAGACTAGTAATGGGAATGCTTGTAATTCTGATAGCGAGGAAGTTGAGGAGATTATTCTCGAATCACAACCAACTAAAAAGGGGGCAAGCACTCCCTCTGTCTCAGTTTTAGATGTTTAGTGTAACTTCTTGGAATATACGGGGCTTGAACCGTGCCCGAAACAATCCGAGGTTAGACAAGTTGTTAATGAGAATTGTTTGAGTGTGTGTGGTATTCTGGAATCGCGCGTCGACATCTCAATTTTATCATCGGTCTGTTATAAGGTTTTCAAGACTTGGGATTGGACATCTAATGCATCTTTGTGTTCTAAGGGATGCCGAATTATGATAGGATGGAATGTGGATATTGTCTCTCTTATGGTGGTAGCTCAGTCTCGGCAAGCGGTGCATACGAAGATCTATCATAAAGAGACGAATAAAAGTTTTTATTGTACGTTTGTTTATGCTGATAATGATTACATTGTGCGTAGACAGTTGTGGACTGAGCTTGGAATTCATAAAGTGGTTGTGTGTAATGATCCTTGGGTTCTCATGGGGGACTTTAATGCTGCTCTTAATACCGAGGATACTTTTTCAGGATCATCGTCTATAAATGCTGCAATTAGTGACTTTAAATATTGTGTGGAGGATATAGAAGTCATGGACCTCAATTGCACTGGTCTTCAATACACGTGGAACCAAAAACCAAGGAGTAGTAGTGGCATCTTAAAATAGCTGGATCGGGTCATGGGTAATTTGTGCTTTACGGATTGTTTTCCGGGTACTTATGCGATATTTCATCCATACAGGTTGTCCGATCACTCCCCTGTTGTTTTGAAGATTCCAACGTTGAGCCACAGCAAATCGAAGCCTATTAAATTTTTTAATTTTTTGGCTCATAAAGGTAAGTTTCTAGAAGTGCTTAATACTACATGGAATACCCCTGTTGTTGGTCACTCTATGTTTCAAATGATTAGGAAAATGCGAGCTATGAAGAAACCTCTTCGAAAGTTATTACACGATCATGGTAACTTGCATGATCGGGTGGTGAATTTGCGTCATGAGCTGGATGAGGTGCAAAAGGCGTTGGATAGAAACCCTAATTGTGGTGCCTTACGTGATGAAGAAGCTGTTTATGTTTCTGCTTTCAATGAAGCTAAATTAGATGAAGAACGGTTTTTAAAACAGAAGGCAAAGGTGGAATGGCTTGGTCTTGGTGATTCTAACTCCGCATATTTTCACAAGTCAGTTAAGAGCAGGAATCATAGGAGCCGTATTGACGTTGTTGTTAATTCCAATGATGAAGAGGTCACGGGTCAGCAAGTTCCTCTGGCGTTTGTTGATCACTATTCTATGTTTTTAGGTACTGCTGACAATTGCTCTATATTGGACACTCAGGGTCTATTTTTGAAAACTATATCGAAGGATTGCCGAAATAATATGGTTAGGGGGTGACTAATGCTGAAATTCGTGATGCCATGTTTAGCATTGGCAATGATAAGGAGCCAGGCCCGGATGGCTTCACATCTGTGTTTTTCAAAAAGGTTGGGACATTGTGGGGAATGATGTGTGTAATGCGGTTCGGGATTTTTTTGATAATGGACAAACTTTGAAAGAGATTAACCATACCTTTCTTGCCCTCCTTCCCTAAGGTGACTACTCCGGTACGTATTAATGATTATCGTCCGATTTCATGCTGTAATGTTGTTTACAAATGCATAAGCAAGATTTTAACTTCGCGGATCATTGAGGGTATAAAGGAAGTGGTTAGTGATAACCATTCAGCTTTTGTGTCGGGTCGTCGTATTTCCGATAACATCCTTCTTACTCAAGAACTTATGCACAATTATCATGCTGATAGGGGCCCTCCCCAGGTTGCGTTTAAAATTGACATTCAAAAAGCATATGATACGGTAGATTGGCGTTTCTTGAAACGTATTCTTTGCCAGTTTGGGTTTCATCCGTCTATGGTCAAGTGGATTATGGCATGTGTGTCGTCGGCTTCCTTTTCCTTGTCGATTCATGGGCATTTTAAAGGCAAACGGGGCTTACAGCAAGGAGATCCTTTATCTCCTTATCTTTTCACTCTCGTTATAGAAGTTTTAACACTTATATTGAGACGGAGGGTGAGAGCGTCATATAATTTTAGGTATCATCATCAGTGTGAGGAGATGGAACTTGTTAACATTTGCTTCGCAGATGACCTGTTCATTTTGCGCGAGGGGATGTAGATTCTGCCCGGGTTATTCTAGATTCTCTTGAGGAGTTTAAAATGGTTTCGGGATTGGTCCCTAGTATTCCTAAAAGTACGGCGTTCTGTAATGTACTTAACTACGTAAAGCTGTCTATTCTAAATCTTATGGCTTTTGTGGAGGGTAATCTCCCGGTTAAGTATCTAGGTGTTCCGCTAATTTCATCCAGACTTCTAAATCGGGATTGCAAAATTCTAGTGGAGAAGGTAAAGAACCGAATTGGGG
Organism: Glebionis coronaria; assembly: GCA_025667525.1. Taxonomy (NCBI): domain Eukaryota; kingdom Viridiplantae; phylum Streptophyta; class Magnoliopsida; order Asterales; family Asteraceae; genus Glebionis; species Glebionis coronaria. Next base: position 630,897,543 of record CM046875.1, on the reverse strand, counting down.
ATTGGAAGAATAAAGTCTTATCTTTTGCAGGAAGGCTTCAACTGTGTAAGTCGGTCCTCGGCTCTATGCAAGTGTTTTGGGGGTCGGTGCTTGTCATTCCGAAGGGTGTGATTTATGATATCCAGCAGCTTATTCGTGGTTTCCTATGGTGTAATGGGGAGCTCAAGAGAGGCAAGGCGAAAGTTGCCTGGAATGTTATCTGTCTTCCAAAAAGAGAAGGAGGTCTTGGTTTATGAAATCTTGATGTATTTAATATGGCCCTATTGACTACCCACGTGTGGAACATTGTTTCTCGTAGGGAGTCTATATGGCTTCGTTGGATATACATGTATAAGATCAAACATAAGAATTTTTGGGACATTACTTTGCGGGGTAGTTTGAGTTGGGGATGGCTTAAGTTACTACAGCTTCGTGAGTCTGTTAGGCCGTTTATATGGCATGATATTGGCAATGTCCGTGACACATCTATGTGGTATGACAAGTGGGATATGCAATGCCCGCTTTCTCGTTATCTCACTCCATGTGACATTGCTACAGCAGGTCATTCTATTCAAGATAAGGTGGCAGATTATATTTTGAATGATTCATGGCGCTTGCCTCAAGATTGGCTTCTTAAAGCTCCGAATTTGGCGCTTCTTCAGGTTCCCTCACTTACTGTTCGTGATGATATGGTTCGCTGGAAGGAGACTGGGGGAAATTTGGTGGATTTCTCGGTCCAACGTGCATGGGAGATTCTTCGGCCAAGAGGTATTGAAGTATCTTGGTATAATATTGTTTGGTTTCCACAATGTATCCCACGTCATGCCTTTCATATGTGGCTGGTCATGAATGGGAGACTCAAGACGCAAGATTTATTACGGCAGTGGGATGTTGGTATTACAGACATTACAACCCTTGTGTGTCCTTTGTGTGAGGTGATGTCTGATTCACACTCGCATCTGTTTTTTGAATGTGTGTTCGCGGAGCAAGTTTGGACTGGTGTGAGAGGTTTGGCTGACATGGATGCCGTCCACCCTAGGTTGGTCGATATTTATAATCATTTTCAATCTCAACCATCCACTATATCCGCACAAGGTGTAATAGGAAGGTTGATTTTTTCTGCGGCTACATATTATGTATGGAACGAAAGGAATTGTAGGCTCTTCAAAAAGGTCAAGAGGAAGGCTCAAGACATTGTTGACTTGATTATTGTTACTGTTCAGCTTAAGTTACTTACGCTCAAGTTTAAGAATAATGGCTCGATGGTAAGGCTGTTGTCTCGTTGGAACATGCCTGCCTCGTTTAGACTTTGTGATTAGTAGGGTTTGAGGGCTTTAGCACTTAGGGAATGTCCTAGTGCGTGTAGTTCAAGTTTTTCTTGAGGTTAATGTGGTACACTAGCCACATTCCATTGTACTTCAACTTATATTTTTTGTGATTAATACCATTTACCGGGGTAAACCCTTTACCCAAAAAATAAATTAATTACCACTCTGAAAACTTTAAAATTTTGAAAGATATACCAAATATGACCGCTTACTAACAGGTCAAAAGCTTTAGCACTTCAAATTTTACATGAATGGTTCATGTGGCTTGTGTTGACTTTCACATTTACCCCATTGACTTTTTTTTATGTTTTTCTACATTATAATTCATTTAATTTTTTCGTTTACATTTTAAATAATTTTTTCCCTTAAATTATTTGTTCACTTTTACACTTTTTTCAATTTTCTCACTTTTACTTTACGCTATGAATAAATAGTGTCGTATATCTAAGTGGTATAAAAAAGTTAAAAACTGGACGAAGTGAATAAAAAGTTTTATTTAAAAAACAGTAAAAATCAAAAACTAGAAGATAAAAGTGAAAACAAATATAAGATAAATAAAAGTGAAAATATACATACAAGTGAATAAAGCAACTACAAATTTATTGAAAAAGTAAAGAAAAAAAAGTATAGAGTTAACTATATTTTTTTGTCCTTATGGTTTGCTAGGTGTAACGGGTTTAATCCAAAAGTTTGAAAAGTAACGGATCCAATCCTATTTCGATCGATCTATAACACTTTTAGTCTTAAACGATTGTTTGACTAAAATTGACTGGTAACTATGAGAGAAAATATGTTAATTCATCCGCACCCATTAAAATTAATACATCTTATTTGATCTTTTTATCTTTTAAGCTAAAAAAACAAATATATTTTTTCTCTAAAAAGATCATATATTTTTTATATCTTTTTCTACAGACACAAATACTTGCCCATAATCCAGCCACACCATTCAATCGGTCGTTGCCCCCACTTTTAACCACCAAACAACAACGGTGTCATGGAAGCAACAAGGTGACCATGTCATGGACACGGGCGTCGACAACAGTTGCAGCCACAGTGTCGACTAACCAAGACGTAGCGGGGTAGATCATACGGTAGAAGGAACTAAACATCGTAGACCAGATCCAAATTTCAAATAGACTGGGTAACTCTATGTGAAACATTTTCTTACTTCTAATCTAGATTTAGTGAGACAAGATGCATAAATTTGATGCTCCGTCGTTTTGATTTCATAATCACACGTTCATTATAATGACTCACATAGATTCGCCAAGAAGGATTATAATAGGTTTAGACGTCGTTTCTTACTAGCATCGTATTCACGTAATGCGATAACGGATGTTTGATATACTACTTTTATAACAATTATATTAATGTTAAAATGAGAACATTTAAATTGAAATAAATGAAATGAATAAAAATGTGAAAAAAATTTATAAATATAAATGAATGTTAAATTAAAGAGAACAAAATTAAAAAAAAATAGTGAAATTAGATTTTAAAAAAGAAAAATGAATTAAAAATATTTCAATATAAAAATAAAAGTGATTTTTTAATAAGTTGTTAAAAAGTTATTACAAAAGTTTATTAAAAATAACCTAATGGTTGAGACTTAATAAATTTATCTTAATTTTTAATTTTGAGTTAGATTTAAAGTTAACATGTATATACACTTTTATGTAAAAGTATAAATATACCAAATTTACTAAAGTATAGACAAGTAATATGCAATTGTGCGGCTAGAAAGAGATAACAACTATGATAATTGTAAAGCCCACATGTTTTTACCATGATCAGTACACTTAGCAAACGTACGTACATATTTAAACTTTCCTTTTATAGCACGAACACGTGTCACGATTATTAATTACAGAAATTACGTACGTATTATTACACGATAAGTATTAAGTACGTGATAGTACACGATAATTATTAGCAATAATAATTATAATCACGAACATGGAATCATGAACGTAAAAATCACGAACACGTAATTACGTACCTATGTAATATAATACGGTTAATATCGTTACGTACAAGTATTAATTATAACACGGATAATTAACCACGAACTACTCGAACACGTAGATTATTAAACATGAACAAAGCCCGAGAAACCCTCATGGGCTTATGTAGCCGCGGACACAAGGAAGAAAGGGGCCCAGCCCAACTTGATTTTACTAAATAAACAAAAAGGAAATACAAGTTTCATTCACAGAGTTTTATTAACAAAATAAAAACCCTAGCTTCTTCCTTTGCCTCTCCTTGCCGCCGGCTACATAGAACACAACAAGGGTGTTTGGTTTGATTTAATTTATTTTTGAAAACTTTCTATTTTTGGAAACTTTCTATTTTAGGAAACCTGCTATTTTTAGAAAGTTACTTATTATTACACGACAAGTATAATAATACAAGAAATACAAGTAATACTTAATCAGAATACGTAAAATACATGATAAACATATCATAACCTTAAAATCAGTAAAACGAGACACGCACATATAAAACAAGCTAAGACACGATGTAATAAGTTAAGTACTCAGTAAACAAAATACTTATACATGTACCCGATTTTATGTAGCATTAGTGAGATCGAAGTTGGACATTCATTCTTTCGTCTTCTTCGTTCACTGGACATAAGGTACGGATTTCCCGTCCCTTCAGTGTGCACATTCTTTCCTTATTAGGGATCCCCGTTTGCAGCCAACTGTTTTCCCAGTATTATTTTATATGTTTGATTGCTTATGTTAGTTCAAGATCCTAAGCCATATACAGGCATGACCAGTATCACCTAGTTATGGAGGTACCATAACCATAACACTGGAGGCACCAGTGTTATGACTTCCCTACGTCGAAGTGATTGCTCGTGGCAGCCCTTTTCAGTTTTGGCCATTATATTATATTATCATGTGGGGCGTATGGGTGCATCATAGTTACATATTTACAAGTATTATCAGAGTGAATGCGATGTGTGCCTTGCATCCTTCACTAGGAGCTGATCCCTCCTACCCAGACTATTTATATAGAGGCAACCCCTCTAATTGCATGACGAGGTCTCCCCTCCAAGTATTCATGCAAGGTGGAACCTCATGACCTATATGGGCTATTGGATAATTAATACAGATTTTACATATAAACATAAGTCTTTTCAAACTATAAAACCAGTTTTATGAACATGTTCTAGGTTTTATAGGACTTATACTTTTTTGCTGCTATTAAGTGTTTTATATGTTTCAGTCATTCTTACTAGGTGATATATCTGTTCACTGAGCATATTTGCTCAGCTGTTAGTTTCCTTTCCATGTCCCAAAACAGCAGGTACCCAGGACAGACTTGAGCATATGGAGGATGTGCATAGGATGGAAGCTGCCTTAGACTTCTTCTCCTTTTTGGCCTACATATACTTATGCTTGTTAGACACTTGTCTTGTCCTCTTACCTCATTTACTTTATTTATGTTTTGGGATTATGTTTGGAAGCCGATGTTTGATTCCGGTTTTCCCTATGATCATGTATGTTTTAGTACATATTACCTTGCATGCTTTGATGACATACCATAAATACGTGTAACGGTCCACTTATCAAAGTGGGGTGTTACTGTTATGGTATCAGAACCAAGGCTTTGACCTGTAGGCTCTAAACTCGACATGTGACTAGTGGGTAGTCACCAGAAGCTTCCTAAGTCAACGCTTGTTATTCCGCTTATTGATGTTTTCAGCACCTTGTTGTTTTAACCATGATGTTTTCATCGGTATTGTTTTACTAATATGGATGGACAACCGTCATCCATACTTAGTTATGTGTCATTGTTTCATGCATGATGTTCCTTGTGAATTGTGGCTAATGTGAACTGAATCCCAGTAGTTCGTAAACTGGTCACATAAAATTTTTCTATTAAGTTTTGACAGGTGATTTTCACTAATTTATTTCATGTATCACTGTTGCAAGTATTTTGACTAAGTAATGGTTGGTACATGACTGGCCATATTTATTCGCATGTGCTTTTAATCGAATCATTTTGTTTTGATGAACCGACCCATAGGCGTTCATCCTTGCCATGTCATTTCGTTTACGTGAACTGAACCATAGACGTTCACCCAAACCCATGTTGTATCATTTTCATGCACCCATACATTGTTTTCATGCATAAATCCTTCATGTTTACATGCATAAATTTTTTTTCATGATTATGTATTATGTCCTAATCAAATAAATCATGTTAAATTATATTTTTGAACCGACCCATGGTCGTCCACACCAGCGATCTTCCGGTTCATTTCATTACAGTAAAAAAAAATCATCTCCCCTTATTAGTTACTATGTCTCTTTATGTCAAGTATGTCTTCATACTATCATGGTTAACTTTGTTTTCATGCTGATTATGTTGTACACTACTTCATGTTAAGTTTGTTTCATGTTTCTTCATGATGATTTCGTTGTCGTACTGATTATGTCTTATGTTTCTTATGTGGATTATGCTTCCATCATGTTGAGTATGCTTTCATGCAAGACATTGATGGATTCATGTAATTCTACTTTCATGATAGTCATGGTTGGTTTTCATTAATCATGCTTTCATGCAGATCATCGTTAAATTTCGTTTAACCACACTTTTAGCGTTCCTCTATGCAACCAGAATGATGTCTAGGCTCGCATTGCCAGGTTATCATGATGGTTTTCTAACCGTTTAACCAATTATTTTTCTTAAAATCATGACAGATGATCGACCCCATACCGATCATTTCATGTACATTCCATGTGTACTCCATGTACCGTATCCCATGTGTATTACACGTACCTTAATCCATGTGTACTTTACTTTCAATACTCCATGAGTATTCTCTAGGCGATCCTAAATCATCTCAGACGTATTCCATTTGTTGATAGGCTGCTAGATTTTGGTGTCGCTCATAACTGGGAGATGTTACTAAATTTTGATGCGGCTGACTATTTGGAGACGCTACGAGATGCTGATGCGGTCACAACCTAGAGATCCTACAACACGAAGACAAAGGCGTTAGATCAAAGCGATCGAACAAGGAGATGCTTTACCACCAGACAATTTCCATCACAATCCATGCCCCTAATTCTTAGTTACTTGTCACACGTCATTTGGTTTTCGTTTCAGTCATATGAGTGAGAACAGGTACTAGCCAGGTACTCAGCTGAATGGTTACATGAATCAAAGTCATGGGAATGTCCGTCATGGAACTGGCAGACAAGACGAGAGTAACCGCTACTGTGACAACAACTATCCTAGCAATCGCAACAGAAGCTCCGGCCACGGACGTGATCAGAAATACAAGGGTTAGTAGTCCAACCGATCCTCCAGTTCTGGCATAATAACCTAAGAGTTTCAATATTATTCGTTTTACACCTCGAGACACATGTCAAGACATCAGTCAAGACACATGACTCACGTCTATTTCTGAAACTTCCCTAAGAAATTCATGGTGCCCTCCAAGGGGTATATCCATTTTGTTGCGCCATATATTAATCATGCCACAAGAATTTCAGTACCATCACTGGCGTATTACTCGCATTTGGACACGCATGGTTCATTCTGTGGGAGACAGGCAAAACACATCCAGTGAGATCTGTCACATTTGCTCCATGACACTTTCATTTCTTGAACCCATATTTCATATATTCATGACCATAAGGGACACCATTCGTATCACCTATGTATACGAAGGTTTTCCTTCAGTCTTATGATAAGATCCAATCTGCTAACACGCTACCTCGGACAGATGCGAGTTAAACATGATTTGATTATGGACTAAGAACAGCACCCCATGCTATGGTTAGTCGAAATTCATATCAGATTATGTACAGTGATGTTCAGGCTCCTGAATACATTCAACATGATTTCCCATCAGGAAAATATGTACAAATAATTATGCTTTACAAGCACGTGTTTGTTGTTCCATGGCTGCAAAGATTCCAGCTATTTTGATGACACGAATTCTGATGTCCCTTACTCATAACCAGCCGATTATTCAAGAATATTACCACATTTATTCTAGAGTAACCTTCTAAGAGAGGGACGGTAACATGAGATTATGTGTCGACTACCATCGATTTAAACAAATCACCATTCATGACCGTTATCCTCCTCCACGTATTGACAACGTGTCCAATCGACTTTAGGGTGTTGAGCACTTTTCCATGATCGGATTCACGATCATGCTGCCAACAGTGACGAGGGAAATAGCAGGACATTCCATAATTTCTTTTCGTACACGATTTGGTCATGCTAAATTCATGATGTTGTTTCAGTCTTATGGATGCTCCGGCAGTATTATGGATTTAATAAATCGAGTTTCCAGTAACTCATAAACAAATTTTTATCATTTCTCTTCTATGAAAATCTAATCTTCTCTAAGTCTAGGGATGAGCACGAAGACCATCTTCACGCCATGTTACAAAAGAGGAAATTTCACCTTGAAATTTTCCAATATAAATTCTGGTTGATTACAATGACATGCTGAATCACATGGATTCTCACGATTAATCTTACCATGACTCAACTTATGCGTAAAGGTGAGAATCCTACACTACATTAGGTGTTCTAGGAAATCCTACGCTAAGAGAAGTCTAATTTCGGAGACTCATGGTTTCGCAAACTCCTATGTATCAAGTTTCTATGAAGCAAGATACAGTTACGTTCATATCTAAGTACCTGTCATACCTAAAGGCTAAGATAGAACACCAACAGACTAGGATGTTTTTCCACCATCAGAAATTATGAACAGGAATTGGACAAGATCTCCATGGATTTTGGTTACCAGATTACCGTAAACTCAGAAGAAGCATGATGCTATCTGGGTTATTGTCAACAGTTTGACCAAGTATGCAGAACCCTTACATCCGCAAGGATTTCAGATTCAGCAGATTAATCGGACATGTTCTATCCAAGGCTCATCCGATCACTTAGTAATCCCCCAGCTATCGGGACAGACAAAGATTCACATTTGTGTTCCTTATTTACGTTCACGTCCTTGTTCTAATTTTATGACTTGCTTTCGCGCTCACGTTCATGACACTGTCATGTTCATGATCGTCTCCTAGCCTATGAATTACGTTTCTTTTCGTTCTAAAATGTTGCAGAAGCTGGAGAGACCAGACTCAAGTTTATTATAACCTTCTATCCTCAGACAGACGCTTCATGTCACATTCCACGTCTCACCTTATAACATTTTGCGTTACCTCCTCAGTTATCTCACGTTCACGATATGTTTCACATGTCATGTTCATTCCACGTTTCTTATATCACGTTCACGATATGTTGCACGTATCATTGTCCACCATATTTTTTTTTATATTACACTCACCATATCTCCACGTATAACGTTCACAACTGTTCACGTATCACGTTCACAATTGTTCACGTACTACGTTTCAGTATGTCTCACGCATCATTGCTAAGACGTTACTAATATCAGTTAGCCTAGGTTATTTTTGCATCCTAAGTTTCATTTACCGTTGTACATTAATTCTTATCCCCTCGATCAAATTCAGGAGGATCTATCTAACGTTGATAACCAGGAAATTTTCGTATTGTCAAATCAGGGTCATGAAGACCAAGATTATCATATGTGTCAAGATCTTGTGGAGGAACCGTTCCGAGAGGGAAGCCACTTGGAAATGGAGGAGTCATGAACGTAAAATTACGTACGTATTATTACACGATAAGCATTAAGTACGTGATAGTACACGATAATTATTAGCAATAATAATTATAATCACGAACATGGAATCATGAACGTAAAAATCACGAACACGTAATTATGTACCTATTTAATATAATACGATTAATATCGTTACATACAAGTATTAATTATAACAGGATAATTAACCACGAACTAACTCGAACACGTAGATTATTAGACATGAACAAAGCCCGGGAAACCCCCACGGGCTTATGTAGCCGCGGACACAAGGAAGAAAGAGGCCCAGCCCAACTTGATTTTACTAAATAAACAAAAAGGAAATACAAGTTTCATTCACAGAGTTTTATTAAAAAAATAAAAACCCTAGCTTCTTCCTTTGCCTCTCATTGCCTCCGGCTACATAGAACACCACAAGGGTGTTTGGTTTGATTTGATTATTGATATTCGGGTGTTAGTGTTAGTGTTCGTGTTCATAGTTCCTTTTAATCACGCATTCGGTAACCTCTTTAACCCTTTTCTTTTATTCTTATATTTGGAATCATGAACACATGTTAATTGAATCTTAAAAACAAATATGATTACATGTAAATTAATCAAGAAACATAAAAGGGGTTTGATGGGGGTTTTGTTCGGCCGAAACACACGAACCGAGAGCCCTAGGCTCTCGGCTTGGCTCGTTGTACACCAACAGCCGAGACCAAGGGGTCTCGGCGGGGTGGTGTTGGTTCGATAGCAAGGAAACAAGGACCCCGAATCACATCAGGGTGGCCTTGTGGTCTGTTGGGTCTCCGCAGCACAGCAGCACCACCGGTTCAAGACCGGTGGATGCTTTGTTCTAACGGTGGGAACACAACGTATAACAAAGGGAACCACCGGCTAGCAGCCGGTGGCTGTTTATGGTCCAGCAGTGGCTAGCCAGGCCACGACAGTGGCTGCCGGCTAGTCCGATTTAGCCGCTGTCAGGCCGGTTCGGTCCGATTCACGGTTCGGTCCGGTTCATGTTCGGTCTAAATTAATACACGGGTTTGGGCACGGGACTAATTTTACAACTTGTATATTTTTATAAGTTAAGTTATTTTTACAAGACGAATTAAATTAATTAAAACCATGACTTGTAATTCATTTAATTTAACATGGACTTAGGTTATAATTATTTTATAAATAATACATGTTTTTAACCTAAGTATTTTACCATTTAATTTAGACTATATTATTTATTTAATTATTAAAACAGGGACTATAATTAACTAATTAATCATGAATTAGGGTATAATTAATAAATTATTTATACATGTTTAACCTAAGTATTTAATATACCTTAATTTAATTAAATCATGCTTATATTTAATTAAATCATATAACCTATAGTTTATTTAATTAACATGATAATATTAATAAACTATACTAATAATCACATGACTTATGATATTTAACCAGTAAACTTAAGCTTATATTATTAGCTTATTAATCTAGCTTATTTCTAAATATGGAAACTTTCTAATTCAGGAAACTTACTATTTTTGGAAACATTCTATTTTTAGAAACTGGTCTATTTTACAAAGTTAATTTATTTTTGGAAACTTTCTATTTTTGGAAACTTTCTATTTTTGGAAACTTTCTATTTTAGGAAACCTGCTATTTTTAGAAAGTTACTTATTAATACACGACAAGTATAATAATACAAGAAATACAAGTAATACTTAATCAGAATACGTAAAATACATGATAAACACAGCATAACCTTAAAATCAGTAAAACGAGACAAACACATATAAAACTAGCTAAGACACGATGTAATCAGTTAAGCACTCAGTAAACAGAATACTTATACATGTACCCTATTTTATGTAGCATTGGTGAGATCGAAGTAGGACATTGATTCTTTCGTCTTCTTCGTTCACTGGACATAAGGTACGAATTTCCCGTTCATTCAGTATGCACATTCTTTCCTTATTAGGATTCCCCGTTTGCAGCCAACTATTTTCCTAGTATTATTTTATATGTTTGATTGCTTATGTTAGTTCAAGAGCCTAAGCCATATACATGCATGACCGTATCACATAGTAATGGAGGTACCATAACCATAACACTAGAGGCACTAGTGTTATGTCTTTCCTACGGCGAAGTGATTGCTCGTGGCAGCCCTTTTCAATTTTGGCCATTATATTATATGATCACGTGGGGCGTATGAGTGCATCATAGTTACATGTTTACAAGTATTATCAGAGTGAATGCGATGTGTGCCTTGCATCCTTCACTAGAAGCTGATCCCTCCTACCTAGACTATTTAATTAGAGGCAACCCCTCTAATTGCATGATGAGGTCTCCCCTCCAAGTATTCATGCACGGTGGAACCTCATGACCTATATGGGCTATTGGCTAATTAATACAGATTTTACATATAAACATATGTCTTTTTTCAAACTATAAAACCAGTTTTATGAACACGTTCCAGGTTTTCCAGGACTTATACTTTTCCGCTGCTATTAAGTCTTTATTATGTTCCAGTCATTCATACTAGGTCATATATCCGTTCAGTGAGCGTATTTGCTCAGCCGTTACTTTCCTTTCCATGTCCCAAAACGGCTGGTACCCAAGGACAAAATTGAGCATATGGAGGATGTGCATAGGATGGAAGCTGACTTAGACTTCTTCTCCTTTTTGGCCTACATATACTTATGCTTGTTGGACACTTGTCTTGTCCTCTTAGCTCATTTACTTATTTATGTTTTGGGCTTATGTTTGTGGACCGATGTTTGATTCCGGTTTCCCTATGTCCATGTATGTTTTAGTACATATTACCTTGCATGCTTTCATGACACACCATAAATACGCGTAACGGTCTACTTATGAAAGTGGGGTGTTACAATAATAAAGTATCAATAATATAATAAAATGATTATACAATTAAGTTTTTTATAAGTGATGTTTTATATAATATAAAATAATAATAATAATAAATGAAAATGTTGTTTTTCGCATCATTAACCGAGGGTATTTTGGTTATTCAGATTCTTTTAACATGTCAAACTAACGTCAACAAAATATGGACTAAAATTTTTATGAGTCGATCAAAATAAGAATGGATATGTTTTTCTAACCATTGAACCAAAACTGTTATACCCGTCAAACCATAAGGACCAATTATGTAGTTAACTCGAAAGTATAAGTGAAAAATTGTAAAAAAATGTGAATAATGCAACTTTAGATTTATTGAAAAAAGTTATACTCCTCCGTCCAATAATTATAGTTCACTGCCAAAAAAACATAGGTTAAAAAAAATCATTATTATAACTTTCTCCCCTACTTTTTGCACAATAACAATTTTACCGTTAACTAATTAACTTACAACTTATTTATTATTTGTAATAATATCTTCAAGTAAAGATGATATAATAAACTTAGTTTATAATCTTAATGTATTTTTGAAATTAAACTATTAATTAGGGCCCCTGAAGGTTCTTGATGAGACTCAAACTCGAGACTTTTCCAAAAATAACTCCCTGAAGGTCCTGAACGCCCTCATGGAAGCAGTTAGTTTTACTTATTGCAGTGGTTACCTTTCTTATATAAACCGTATCATAGAACTTTGTGAATTATCTTGGTATAGAGTTAATGACTTAAATCAGTATCATATTGATAGGTGTAAAAACACCCATCCTTTTACCACTTAATTACAATAAAAACGAGACCATAACGTGTATTTTATGTCATCAATGTCGGAATTATGCGTGGTTTGTGTTTTTATTATGTTTCAGGATCAAAATGTGAAAAGGAAAGAAAACACGGTCTTTCACGGGTGTTTATTGAAGAAAATGACAAAATACGAAGTCAAAAGATCAAGAGTGCAAAAAGAACGGAAGTACAAGGCCTATTCTGAAGATTTATCGAAGAAAAAGTCCAAAGATGAAAGTTTAATGAAGCCGAAGAACTCAAGTCTAATTTATGAAGAAAATACAAGACGAGTTCAAAGAAATCCCGAGACAAAGTCTAAAAAGTCGAAGAAATTAAGAAGACTAAAAGACCGAGGACCAAGAAAGAAAGAAAGAAAGGAGGAAGCCACCAACCACTCCCCTCTCCTATAAATACCACCCTCATTTGTTGTGAGAAGGTTGGTTAGTTTTAGGAGTAGATTAGGAGTAGGGTAGATTTTACTTTCTCTCTCTAAATTTATGCTTTCTCTCTCTAGATTAATTTGTGGATCTTTAATCTTTAAGATTTTGTTATTGAATCTTTACCTTTTAATTAAACTTTTAATTCATCATCTTCTTCCTTTCTTGCTTAATCTTTGCTTTTGATTTGGTGTTGTGTTCTTGAGTTTTGTGGTTTTCAATCAAGTGGGTTTTGATTGATTTGGCTTTATTTGTTAGTTTTGTTGAATTGTTTTGATTGGTTATTGTTAGTAGATGATTATTGGTTATTCTGGTTTATTATTTTGGTTTGTTTTGGTTAGTTTTGTTAAGATTCGTAGGTTTTAGTCATTCCCCTGTTCATCGTTCTTCTTTACTGTTTCCCAGATTCCGAATGAGATCTTCTTCCATTTATTCCGGATCAGTCGTTTATTCCGAATCAAGCCCCTTCATTTCTTATTCCGAATCAAGCTGGTATTCCGGATCAAGTTTCTTTCATTCGGAATAATATTTATTCCGGATCAATGCCTTTCATCCGGAATAATCAAATATTCCGGATAAGTGTCTTTCATCCGGAATAATCATTTATTCCGGATCAAGTTCTTCATCCGGAATATTATTCCGGATCAAACCTTTCATTCGGAATAATCTAATATTATTCCGGATCAAACCTTTCATTCGGAATAATCTAATATTCCGGATCAAGCCTTTATTCCGAATCAACTAGTTTATTCCGGATAAGTGACATATTCCGGATGAACTGTTTTATTCCGAATGAGTGTTTTCCAGTTTTTAGTTTTAAGCTTTACTTTTCCCGCCTTTTTCCTTATTTGCACTCTTACTTGCCTTCCCTTTTAGTTTAAGTTTTAGTTTGCGTTATTTACCTATATCGCTTTTAATTTCTCGTCATTTACTTTTCATCAAGTTTTAATCTTTCATTGTTGTTTCTTTTACCGTCTTTATTTTATCTTTTCAAGTCTTTATTTTTCATTAGTTTTTAACAACGACACCCTTTCATTTGAGTCACCAAGAACAACTAATCTCTCGCACTTAACCAGTTATCAATTCGAAGAGATACCGAAAATTTAATCTGAACCCCATACAAAATCTCTACTTCAAAATGGCGCCGCTGCCGGCTCTTTTTGTGAAGATTAATGGTTTTTTGTGAGAGACGCGTTGGATTTTGGGATCCGTTCACTCGTGAACGTTATTTTTGTGTCAAAAATTTTCAAAAATACAAAAACATTTGAAAAATCATATAAAGCATTTCTTTTTCAAAGTATTGCACTAAAAATATTCTTCTTGCTTATCTATCTTTCTTTATGGATTCTTACGTCCATTGCGTCGGGTGTGGGAAACAATTATCTGGGAACGACTCATGTCATTGGTGTTCACGCGAGCGATGCAGCAGAGATCTTCCTCCCATTTCAATTGATTCACAAATAGGATTTTGTCCATCGTGTAATTCGATTAATTCATCCTTTACTTCTAATGAACTTACTCCTCCCTCTTGCATGTATTGTGGAAGCGATTCTCATTGGCATGTTTCGTGTCCGGTCCGATAACCGTATCTTCACGGGCAAGAACCGGGTTATACTCATAACAATGGTAATAGCTATCCACAAGACACACCCAGTATTGCTCCATACCCGTTTTGCACCAACTGTGGGGGTCCCCACGATACTTCTTATTGTCAGCCAATGAATTATTATGAGCCACATCCGTGCTATAATTCAGGTTTTCAAAATTTTCAGCCCCCACAACAATTCCTCGATCATCAATCTTCTGTTGGCATGAGTGCAAACGAACAAGCAATTTTTTTGAATACACTCCAATATGTTCAACAAGAATTAGCTAGCTTACGCGAAATCATGGCAGAGGAACGACGACAAGAGCAAGTAGCTAATCTTAGTGATTACACTCCTCCTCTTGTGCGTCCACCCTACTATTATGATGATGATGACGATGAGAATACTATTTCTTTCGGAGATCTTATTGCTCAACATCCTTCGTCTAGTGCAATCGTACTCTGTAGAATATTGATAATCTTTGATTCTATCAAGAGGGTTGATGTTTTAGAGAGATAAAGTAGAGAGAGAAAGAGAGAGAAAAACCTCCAAAGTATTTTATTAAGTGAAACAACCAACACCCTCTCCATCAAAGGAGAGGGATTTTATACGCAAGCCTTAGTGGGCTTGGGCCTTCTAAACCATGGACATTTCCATGGGCTAGGCTATTTAATAAACTAAAGTAAACAATTAACTACGAGCCTACAACGTTTAATAATATTGTTGGAGTGACCGATACTTCTAATATACGTTAAAAACGTATTTCCAACAATCTCCCCCTAAGGGAGGTCACTCCAAATTACAAAGTCCTAAACCTAGCATACTATACTAAGTCTTCGTCTTGAGCTCGTAGTTGTTCTATTTGTTTGTTCTTTTCTTTTTATTTTGTGAATATGTTGAGTATCGTTGGGCTTTTGCTGAGAGCATATTCTTTGGCCTTTCACGTGCAGTCTTTGCCTTCTTATGATGTTCGCCTCTTCGTGACTCCATGTCCCACATACCTATCCTTTGTTGAATTCTTGAAATTTTCAGAGTTGTTACAGCGGAAGACTTTTAGGTCATACTTTCTTGAATTTTTCTTAAGTATTTGATGCAGAAGGAATAAGTATGTGAGGACGACTTCTTCTGGTACACCGCAACGCCACTGTCTTCAAATGCAGCAGCATAATAAGACACGAACGAAATGGCTTAGAACATTTCGTTCTTAAACGGTAGCAATTACCTCCGGTCAGTGAAGACCGTTGGACGATATTAGATATCGTACCCGTGACGGATAGTTTCAATTAAGTAACTTCCTGACAGGATTTCGCGGGTAAACCCGTTCTCTTTATTCGACCGTCACTAAGCCTGACTGCGAACATAAAGAGTGAATCACTTAGATAATAAATTATCTTTATGATTGAAGCCGTCAATTCATGAACCTGGAACAAGTGAATTTCAATTAAGATTTTCACCATTGTTGCTTTCCAGTTGTCACGAGCTTGATTCGTATAGAATCTTGCACGTCGCCTACCAAGTGCTGTTTGATGTTAACACTAGAAGGATTTCCACTCGTCACTGTGAGCACTAAAGAGTATCACTCTGAGTGTTCTGGAAAGATCATATGATAATGCGTAGAGGCTTGGAACGAGTTTAAGTTCAATTAAGAATTAAACTACTGTTTCTTTCCAGTTTTCACAAGATTGGTTTCTAAAGAACCGCACGTGTCACCTACCATGAGCTTGTTTGATGTTGGCTCAAGCAGGATTTCCATCTTCATAGTAATACTTACGTATCACTCAGATGTTCTGGCAATAATGCAAGATTATTGCGTAGGACTCATAAAAACTTTCTTACTTTTCACAGTGTGTGAAAAAGCAAGGAATACATGACAAGTGTCCTAATGAGACTTTTGATGATCTCGTGGCTCTAGACTCGATCGTGCGTTTTGTTTTTCGCTGAGCGGAGGCTGGAGAGGATTGCCACCTTTTCAATATCAATTCATTCAAGTGAATAAGCCGACAGATAACGTGTTGAACTCTGTACATTAAAACAAATATCTTTTGAGAGATATTTGAGTTAGCTAGGAGGGGTTGTGCATCGCATCACTGGGTCCATGATACTTTACCGTCTTCAAGATGTGTTGACCCGGTTTCTGCCTAGGTTGTAAGGAGGGCTTCTTTCTTTACACCCTTTATCTTTACAATTCTTTTTCATTCTTCAACCCCTTCAATGCTTACCAATACGTCATCACTAGCACCTTGTTGTTATTGTTCTAGTGCTAGCTTAAGTACTTGGTCCGCATTCTGCTACGTTCACAATCCATTCCCCATCTTTCCTAATGACTTCTAATTCTATCTATGGAATTTTCCTTGGGAAGATTCCTCCGGTTCTGGAAGAATCATTGGACTTGTACCTAAACCTACCATCCTTTTGTCACCACTCTCGTCGTGAAATGATAGTGTTTTGGTAAATACTTGTCACCATGAAAATTCCTTTGGAAAATCTACTAAGGTACTTGTGATCTAAATATCAAATGATTTTGTATCTTAGAGTTTTATACAACAAAAACGCTCCCCCTTAATATGTGCCTAACACTTATTAAAATGGAAATTTGTTAATTTCTTTTCGGTCTTTAGCCAGATATATTAATCAAGTCTCCTTAATCCCATTTTCTCCCCTTATCCAAAATGTTAACCATTAATTTTTTGGATACTAATGGATTAACCGGTCTGTGGGTAACAAAATGAAATTGGGTTGTTGGCCATAGAACATGGAATGCTCCCCCCAAATGAATGAGGGTAAGTTGTAGCACTTGAGTATGATATATTTTGAAAGATTTAGAATCTCGTGAGAAATTCTTGAAAAATTATCATACTTTCATACTACAACAAGCCACAAAAGCCTTATATTAACATATGAACATATTCACAAGATTAATCATATGGAGGTGACCTGTTTGAAGACGAACCATAATTAAATGGCGCGTTCCGTGAGTCTGTGGTGTGCTCCATATGGTCGTCCATCGACGAATCGTTCCAAACTTCGTATCAACCGTCTCTTCCGTAGTGTTTTCTCAATCTTCTTGATAGCGTAGTTTGTGCTTCTTCTGCATTGAGGTGTCCACGTGTATGTGACTGCCGGAAGTGGTTGTTTGGCATTGAGGACGTGTAGATCATCACGAACGTTTTTGAGTGTCCCATCGCTAAACTTGTAAAGCTCAGAGAATCGCATGAATTGCTTCACTCATGTCGCGTTCGGATAGAACATGCCTGGTTCCGGTTGTGCTGTTCCCATGTATGGCAGCTTGTCCTTATGATATTGACTTAACGGAGCAGTGTGAGGACGCTGCATATTTAGTTGCCGCTGATAGCTTTACACCCCAAGTTGAAAGTCTTCAACCCTGTTGATGATGACAACGCGTCGTGTGAATTGGCGAATGTTGGAGCTTAAGGCAATCCTGACGTCGGTATTCAGATGCAGGACCTTTTCTTGTACCAAGATGAGAAGTATATCTTCAATGTCTTCAAGCGGAAGGTGCTGAAGATCACTCTCTTCGAAAGTATATTCCCTTTCATCAGCGCGTTTGACCATTATATGATTCAGATAATCATATCCAAATACATTCATTGTGGTAGCTTCTTGGATGCTTCAGATTCTAAGATCGGATAAGATGAGTTTCCTGGTTTTCCCACGGTTTAAGCTGTTGTAAGCTAACCTCTTCTTCTTGTTCCAGTGATAAATACCGTGGGCAGCATAAGGATCATAGAATGGAAGCAACTATCTACACCATAACGCCGCTGGGATCTTGTCTTCGATCCATGGTACATCCTCCAGGTTTATCGCCTTTACCATTGTTAGAGATGTTGCATATTTATCCGCCCCGTTTTCAAGATACTCAAGGTCACGAGAGACGAAATATTCTAATGGAAGTGTTGGCGATTGTTGAATCAGATTCGGTGTTAGAGGTTGTATCACTGGAGTCTGAATACCGGTGGATGTTGACTTCATGGCCTTGTTAAGCTTGTTCAAGTGGTATTCGGCCTCATGGTGAGTGATCTTCAGTGTATCGAAGAAATCCACGTTGGCTGCCGACATTTTAATGAGCGCTGGGGTTAATGTGGGTTGCCGTAGTGATACATGAGGAAAGCTGAGAAGTGGATAGGGTTATTGAGTAGTTGAGTCAGCTCAATATCTGTCGCAGTAGCAAACGAATGTTGTGGTGCAGCTTCAATCATCCACTGTTGAGGTTCAACACTCTCATCAATACTTAAGGATTCAGCAAATGTTGGTTCTGGGGAGTTAAGGTAGTCAACATCCATATCCTCAGAAGTGTGCTGATCCATGGTTGGTGTTGAAGAGGTGTTTGCTGTGGGATTGGTTTCAGGCATAGATCCAGAGGGTTCATCATTGTGCACAGAAGTCGTGGGTACGTCTTCAGGCTGATTCACTGGGATTTCGTCTTCAAGCACAGGTTCTACAGGTTCTAACATAGGAATAGAAGTAGCTACCGGTGGAGTAGACGTACCTGAATCGATGGTTGACGTTACTGAAGCTATAGGATCTATTGTATGTTGTTTGGTACCAGCACCATCTTCGTTTGTTTGCTCAACAACAATCTCTGTTTCCATGTCATCACGTGTGATGTTCTCAGCACCACTTTTACCGGCTGTGTTATTCTTCTCAGTGTTTCCAGTGCCATTCCCTTGGTCATCATCGTTGTTATCATCATCATCCTCATCGGATTCCTCATTCTCCTCCTCTTCATCATCCTCATCCTATTTCTCTTCCTCATCCTCTTCGTCATCCTTATCCTCTAAGTCATCCTTGTTGTGTTCCTCTTCTTCCTCATCCTCCTCATCATTCTCATCCTCATCTACATCCTTACCTTTATCACCATCATCCTCACTATCTATTGTCTCAACCAACTCGTCTTCTTCTTCATCCTCAGTTGCTGCTACCTCTGTGGTTGGATCTTCACTCATCGCCTTCGTGAGATACTAGAGAACTTTGCGCTTATTCTTTGATTTATAAGCTCCCATATCTGTAAGGCGTGTGTGAAGTAATTGCATTAATTGGGAGGTAGATAAACCTGAGGTAAAGAGTGTGGGAAGCACTTGATCCACATATGACTTGACTTCATGTTGAATGATGTTCGTCATTTTGGATTCAATGGACGAGAGAAAAATAGCATTCTCGTCGTCACGAGCCTTCTTTTTAGCACGTAATTCCTTGTGCCTTTTTTTGAGACGTTTGACTCTGTCAGATATCCTCTTGAGTTTAGACTTCTCACTTGTTTGTGTGGAGACCGCTGGGGTAGCAGGCTTACTAATCGACGTAGTGAGCGTTTTGATTTGTGTTGCCTGGACTTCCATTTGGTGAAGAAGTGTCTGAATAATCTCATCATTGATAGTTAGATATGGAGTTGATGGTCCTGGTTGTTCTGATGGTGGTGGAGGTGGTGTAACAATGGATTGAGTGGTGGATGCTACAAGTTGTACGGTATTAGTTGGAGGAATCACTACTAGAGTTAGAGGGGTGGTGGATGGTACAGGTTGTAGGATGGGTGTTGATACTGGTTGTTGGACAATGGGATCAACGTGAGTAGTCGGGGTCGTGGATGATACCTGTTGTGGGGAAGTGGATGATACCGGTTGTACTACCGTTGGTTCAGCCTGTGCGAATGGGGTGGTGGATGATGCGGTTTCGGGGGCGGTGGATGGTACAGGTTGTTGGATGGTGGATAATACAGGTTGAACTATGTTAGGGTAAACTAGTGGAACCATGGTCATCACAGTGCTAATGACCGTTGGAGTGGATGTAGCCATGGTAGCAACATTGCTATTCACCGGTGGAGATAGTGGTGGAATGACATTGGATATCGTTGTTGTAATGGGAACATCCACCAAGTTCTCGTTTGTTAATGCATCTGTGTTAGTAACTTCATTTCCATCCCCTTCATCGTTAAGATTTCTTGAAATATCTTGAGAGTTAGAAGTAGACTTACTTTGAGTTTGAGAGACGGGAGTGAGAGTTGCATGAGCATCATCGGTGATTATCGTGCCCGTTGGAAGTGGTAGTGTGGTGTTGATATTAACATCATCATATAATGTGTTAATCGTTGCTGTGTCACTACCAGCACTTTCCTCATTGTGCTCTGTGGTCTCAAAGGAAAATGCGTCCAAGTCTAGGTCATTTGGATCTTCATACATAGTGAAATCATCTAAATTAGGATGACCAAACTCATCCAAATCATCAAGTTGTGGTCCTGAACCTGAGCCTATAGTTGATGCAAAGGCTTCTGGCCGACTCTGCTGAAGAGTGAGACGTAGCAGTTTATCCCGAGACAAAGTTTCATGAGCAGGTTCAGTAGATGACCCACCTGTTTCCTTACCTTTTTGTCGCTTTGCTTGGCGGAGAAGTTGTTGTTGCTCTTCTTCATCTGTATGGACCAATTCATCCTCGGTGTCTTCATCTTGAAGTTGTTCTCTACTCGAGCCTTTAGCTTTAGGTTGGCGCTTTGAAACTCTCTTCTTGTGTTTACCTTTTGGCTCCTCTGAGGAAGTTGCATTAGCTCTGCGTAGCTGTGCTTCAATATCCTGGAGCATTTATTGATAAGACGCGCTTTCCTTAATACCTTCATTGATCATAGTGTCCGGGACAAGAGCTGGACGTAATGCATACTTGGTGGATTGCGAATCTGGATTCATCGTTAGGATCACGTAGTCATCTTCCCTAGTGTGGTAGAAGAAATTTCCCCGAGTATCGATACTTGGATCCTTCTTCATGAAGTGGTTGATGATGAGCTTTGTGAACCTTGGAAACGGTAGATGATTGGACTTCTTCTTTGTCGCAGTAAATTGATAGCAGAATTCTTCCCAGATGAGAAGGGCATAATCTACTTTTGATGCTGTGTACAATCCCCAAAGATATGAGCCCGAGGAGGTCTCATGACGTCCGAGCCTCGAGTCTTAGAAGTAAGACATTTGACAAGGATGGTAAAGATCGCTTTCCAAGGTTGCCCAATATGAGATGTGTTGAATTGAGAGAGGAGGGTGATTTCACTGTCATAGTTGAGTGCACGAATTGTTCTGAGCATTTCATCCGTGTCCGGGTTAGCAACAAAATGTTCACCTTTTGCTAATGTTGGAAAATTAAACAATTGTCGAAAGGTGTTTAAATCAAGTTGCATGGGCCTTTTGTTGATTTTGAACGACACCACCTTCTTGGATAATTGCTTTGATGAAAGCGTCGCAGTAAGCCAGAATTTGTGCATGTAAACTTCTGGAACTGAGGCAGTGAGTCCAAAAGCACCTTGGATTGGAGAGCAGTCAAGGATATCCGTGGCTATCTTAAAGGCTGCTAAGGCTGGAGCATGATCTTCTTGTAATCGGGAGTTGTTCTCAGCAAATCGAAGCCTTTGAGCAATTGGGACAAGTTCAAGATCACGTTGTTGCTGTTGTGCTTCAGTGGTCGACATTTTCCTGCTTATATGACACAAAATCAAATGATATACAAACATATATATCTTATATCGATGACATAGTTAAGCATTTGGATTAATATTATTCTAACATGACGATCCTATAGCACAACACAAGCTTGCAAGTGATCTAAAACCATGTTCTATTGATATATAACATGCCATCGCAATCCTATACTTATCTCAAAATTATCAAAAGTGTGCAAACCATCGCAATATCCTCCTATCTTAATGTTATTTCCATCGCAAAACCTTTCTATCGCAATACCATTTCCATCGCAATGTTATCCTATCGTAATATCCTATCGCAAAAAGTCCATCGAAATAAATCCTATCGCAATATTTAGGTTTCCATCGCAATGTGTAATCTATCGCAATAAGGGTCCATCGCAATATCATTACGATGCCATCGCAATGATGCAGGGGTGCACCATCTCAATATGCCATCGCAATGTTCCATCGCAATAACCATCGCAATGAACCATCGCAATAAGCCATCGGAATGACCTATCACAATAGTCCATCGCAATAAGTCATCGCAATGACTCATCGCAATAGCCATGCATCGCGATGTGGTCGCAATAACCATCGCAATCCGAGAAAGGGATTCGATTTTCCAAGTTTGACTTTGCGATTCCGAGAGTTTGGCAATGTTTTGATCAATTCTGAGCAAGACCTATGCTCATCTAGGCATCCTTAACATATCCCACCATTCAATTAACATTTTCATTGCAAAATCATAAACCCTAATTTGTTTTTGAATTAAACTGATATTCGGGTGTATTTGCTAGATGTTAAGATGAATAAAAGGAATGATAAATAATCAAATAAAGTATACCTAGATGCTTGGAAGGTCTGATGTAATCAAGAAAAAGATGAAGGGTGAGAGCGTTCAACAATGGCGGATGGTGATGAGTTTTGTGTGTTTTTGCGATGTGAGACACGAAGGGGAGGGGGGGGGGGTGTAGTATAAGGTTGACTAAGTCAAAGGAGACCTATATATACCCCCTAAGTTTGCTACATTTGCCACTTTAAACCCCCGTTAATATATGTTAGGTATTATCATTAGTATTAATGATATAACTTAATGACATACTAATCCGCTCACAAACACGATCACGAACATTGATCTCCTAAAGGCATACGCCCTATTTATTAAAATATATTCCACACAAGACATACGAAGCACTTAATGATGACGGTTATTGGTTTAATTTTTGAAAATCCTTTTTGAAGATCCCGTTAAGTCCAAAAACATTTAATATTTGCTCCCCCTTAAACACGGACCTGTTTTCTATCTAAAGAGCTGTGGTCCGTGGTTTTAAAGAAACAAATATTCATGAGAACATTTTCCGGTTTAGTGTTTGTTTGGAAACGATTCTTGTGGAAATAAGATTTCTCTTATTTAAACAAAATAAGTGCACTGACACGTACACAAATTTGTGTTAGACCAAGTTATAAAGTAAACTTGATCCCTTACAAGGTTATAAAGTAAACCTTGCCCGAGAAAATTAATTCCCGTTGTGAGCCAACTTTTTCAAAAGAAATACGTGACTTTAATGCGAAAAGCGGGTTGTAGCCTGAAATAACTACAAGCCATAATGGGCATGTTTTTAAAAAAACGTAGAACTTTTATACGGACTCTATTTACGGCGCCGTGTCAATATTAATCGACATTTCTAAAGCCGCAAATATTACCGTACTAAAAGACATGCCCGGGTTTAAAAAGAAAAATATTTTTGGGTTTTCTTGGTTTTATATTTTTTATGGTTTTTGTAGATTTTATATTTTTGTATTTTTCTTTTTGTGGTTTAAATATATACGATAATATACAAGATCACGATCAAAGGATACGCTAGAATAGTTTACCACTACTATTCTGCAAATTCGTCTGCCAACTCCTGAAGAGTCGCTAGATAGAATGATTTCATGCCCAGATTTTCGATCAAAAACTCGATGCCTCCTCGATACAAGGCCTTCGTGAATAAGTCTGCCAGCTGATATTCAGTAGTGACAAAGTATAGCTCGATAACTCCATTTTCCACTTGCTCTTTGATGAAATGGTAGCGAATGTCAATGTGCTTTGCTCTGGAGTGTTGAACGTAGTTGCAGCAAAGGGCAATGGCGCTTTTGTTGTCGCAGTACATCGGGATTTTGTTGAATCCAAGACCGTAGTCTGTCAGCTGAGATCTCATCCAAAGAATTTGAGCACAGCATCCGGACATAGCAATGTATTCTGCCTCAGTACTTGAAATCGCAGCGCTTTTCTGCCTTTTTGATGCCCAACTGATAAGTCTATCTCCAAGAAATTGCACACTACCAGAAGTGCTACGTCTAGTATCTTGACACCCGGCATAATCCGCATCTGCATATGATATTAGTGCAATAGAAGAATCCTTCGGATACCATAGACCACGATTAAGTGTTCCTTTAAGGTATCTAAAGATCCTTTTCACAACATGTAGGTGCTTTTCGGTAGGTCTAGCCTGATACCGGGCACACATGCATATAGCAAACTGCAAATCAGGCCTGCTAGCAGTCAGATAGAGAAGGGTCCCGATCATTCCATGATAAAGTTTCGGATCGACAGCAATCCCATCCCTATCTTCATCTAACTTAGTTCTCTCCACCATTGGAGTATCCACGGGGTCACAGTTTTTAAACTTATATTTCTTTAACGATTCTAGAGCATATTTGGATTGATTTATAAAGATGCCTCTGGGATTTTGAGAAATTTGTAATCCTAAGAAAAATGATATTTTTCCCATCATTGACATCTTAAATCGTGTGGACATTATTTTCTCAAAACGGTCAGACAGACTTTGAGTAGTGGAAGCAAAGATAATATCATCAACATAAATTTGTACCAGTATCATGTCGTTGTCTTCCTTGAGAATGAATAGTGTTGGGTCCACCTTGCCTTTGGAGAAGCCTTCCGAAATGAGATATGACGAGAGAAGATCGTACCACGCGCGTGGAGCTTGTTTCAACCCATAGAGAGCCTTCTTAAGCTTGTACACATGGTTGGGATATTCCGAGTTGAAAAATCCATTTGGTTGACTTACATAGACATCTTCCCTTAGTTCACCATTAAGAAATGCCGTCTTAACATCCATTTGGTAGACGATCATGTTCATGTGAGCAGCATAAGCAAGGAATAGTCTAGTGGCCTCTAATCGGGCAACAGGAGCAAAGGATTCTTCGAAGTCAATACCCAACGCTTGTTTGTAACCTCGAGCAACCAATCTTGCTTTGTTTTTCAACACTCCACCCATTTCATCAAGTTTAACCTTGTAAACCCACAACAAAGTAAGAATATCGACGTTGTTTGGTAAAGGAACTAATTCCCAAACTTCAAGACGTTGAAATTCATTAAGTTCCTCTTGCATGGCCTCAATCCATGATGATTGTGTCATGGCTTGTTGCCAATTTTTGGGTTCAACTTCGGAGAGAAATGCATCAAAATAGCAGTATAATGCATTCTCTTGTAATTGATGGCGTGTTGAGACTGGTCTATCGATGTCACCAATGATATTCCTGACTGGGTGATCCTTTGCCCATTTGGTGCTATGATTTTCAATCCGTTGTGGTCTGGAGTATACAGTTGTTGGAGCTTCCTCTGATGTAGATGCATCATTAGAGTTCTCTGGTATATGAGACCCAAAGAAGGGAAGCTCGGGAAAGTGAGCGTATTCCAAATCCTGATCGTAGTGATCCTCTTCATCATCATTAGGAACGAGTGGGGGTGAGGATGTTGGTGTTGTTTGAGAATTACTTGGGGATGGTACATCCGGTTCAATAGTGACAGTGGATGTATCTGATTGAGCTCCATTATCTTCGGCAACGACTTCAGGAATTGGAGCAATTATTTCAGGTGCTGGAACTGTCTCGCTAGGGGGATCAAGTAATTCATCAAACATAAGTTTAAATAATTCATCCCACTCGGACCTTGTTGGTGGTATAAATGATGATGAAATAGGATTGTTGGGAGTTAATCCAGAGCTGATGATTCCGGTTCCCATCTAATGAAGCGCGGGTTCAGAGCTGCGTTGCTCAAAAGCCATCACTGTCAGCTCATCAAAATCGGCATCTAAAGTTTCTATAATCTTGCCAAGACGACGGTTATAGATTCGGTAAGCTTTCTTCGTGGGTGAGTAACCAATGAAAATTCCTATATCGGCCTTAGTTTGGAGTTTACCCAAATTTTCACTATTTGAATTTGGATAGCACAAGGCACCAAACACATGAAAGAAATAAATATCGGGTTTACGTCCATGAAGGAGCTCATAGGGGATTTTACCATGGCACTTGCGAATGATGGAACGGTTTTGGGTATAACATGCCGTGGCCACTGCTTCAGCCCATAAGAATAAAGGAGCATTGGCGTAGATAAGCATAGTTCTAGCAGCTTCCATAAGTGTACGGTTACGTCTCTCAACGACACCGTTTTGTTAGGGAGTGCGAGCAACTGATGTTTCGTGTGATATGCCAACCTCTGCATAATAAGCTTGAAGAGTTTGATTAACGAACTCTGTTCCGTTATCAGTTCGAATGCGGCGAACAATAGAATTAAGACATACTTGGATCATCTTTAAGAACTTGATAATAAAATCCGGTACTTGATCATTTGATGCCAAGAATTTTACCCATGTAAACCGTGAATAATCATCCACCATAACTAGCATATACTTTCTACCACTTACACTGACAGTCCGCATTGGCCCACAAAGATCCATATGGATAAGATGCAAAGGTTCTTGGTTGGTATCTTCGGCTTTAGGTTTGTAAGATTTCTTGGTATTTTTCCCCAATGAACACGCGGAACATAAATGATCCTTGTGAAATTTAAGTTTCGGAAGACCACGAACAAGTTCGTTTTTAGCCAAGTTGGTAATAGCATCAAAGTTGAGATGAGATAACCGGCGATGCCATAACCATGACTTAGTCTTTGATGCTTTGGAGAGAAGACATACGGGAGATGCGGCCATCATGTTTTGAATAGACTAGATTATCCCCTCGAGAGCCTTTTAACAAATCATTTCCTACCAAATCACGAATGAAGCAAGTATGTTGTCGAAAAGCAACTTCAAGGTTTGAATCGCAAAATTGTCCCACTGAGAATAAGTTGTGACCTAGTCCTTCCATGTAGTAACCCGTAAAATCGTAACATTCCCAATCTGATATTCACCATACCCCATAATCTTAGCAATATGATCATTACCAAACTTAACCGTTCCTAGAAACTTGCTGACGAAATTTTTGAGCATCGAGCGATCTCCGGTCATATGCTTGGAGCAACCGGAGTCCAAGTACCAGAGGATGATTTGAACCACCTGAAAGTATCACCAGACAAAGACAATGCATCGGAATCTAATTGTTCCTCAGAGTTAGCAGGTACATATACAATTATCTTAGAGTTGCTATCCTGAGGTTGCTTAGGTTTCCAAACTTGCTTCCTAGGTGTCGGTTTAGTCACAGGTTGCCTAATCTCCTGAGGTACTGGTTCACTGGTAGGCACAATAGTGGAGGCAGACCTATTTAAAGGGCGCTGTTTCTCTACTTTAGTGCGAGGCTTCCTAGTTAAAGGACGCTGAGACCTAGTCTTAGTGGAAGTGATCCTAGTTAAAGGGCACGTAGTTCCATTAGCAGTAAAGGTCCTACCAGTGGGTTTCCATTGCCATCCAACTTGGGTGAGGACTCGCCCAGTTGGTTTCCATTCAAGGTTGTTCCTAATTTCATACATTTCATTCACGTGATCAACAAGGCACAAATCATGACACTGAGAAAACATGCATTCATTACAATTCCAACAACGCATATCAGAATTCACATTTGTCTTAGGCTGTTGCACAACCGCAGAGCTTTTAGTCTTAAATACATGATTCTTTTTATTCGAATTTGAAATAACATTCCTAGGGTGAACTTCTACTTTCTTCTTCGGGGTGCTACTAGTGGAAGGCTTGATCCTATCTTTCTTGGTGCGTGATCCTTTAGCCTTAGTAGACACATTTACTCCTGTAGAAGGCAAAGGAACATTAGTGGTAGCATTTGATTTAGCCTTAGGTGGTGAATCTAATGTTAACAACGGTTTAGCTCTGGGAGTTTTGTTGAATGGAGTTATGGCAATGGGTTTGTTATTAAGTGGTGCAGAACCCAGTCGTCCGATGTTTTGCAAGGATGCTAAGCTATGTTGCACTCTCTTAATGTAAGCATGAGCTGAATAATAATAGCTGCTTGAAGGGTCTAACGCATAAAGGTCATCAAGGATATCCCTAACAAGATCCACATGCTTAACAACGTCTTGCATGTACACATTATATGTATCGGGATTATTCTTATGATATGGGTTCTTATGGA
The DNA here is from genome assembly GCA_025667525.1 of Glebionis coronaria. Taxonomy (NCBI): domain Eukaryota; kingdom Viridiplantae; phylum Streptophyta; class Magnoliopsida; order Asterales; family Asteraceae; genus Glebionis; species Glebionis coronaria. The sequence goes on along the minus strand of CM046875.1, from coordinate 630,869,047 downwards.
TCACCACTGACTTGGTTGGTGGAGCACTAGAGGATGGAGCAGAGATATTTGCTAAGTTATCAACACCTTCTCGTCGGATGAATTGAAGTGTCTCCTTTAACTCAGCCAAAACCATGTTTTTATCAATGAGCTGGATGTTAAGGTCAGAGATTTCCTCACATTTTTGGTTCAGTTGGTTAGCAAGTGATTGCTGTTGTGTCGCATTAAAAGCGAAGAGTTCTTCTGTTGAACCGTAAATTTTGGAAAATCCCTTCCTGGCACGTTCCATCTCCCCTAGAATACATGCTAGTCTAGATTCTAAGGCATGGTTTTTTTTTATCATTGTAGCCTCTAGTTCTTGTTTCAAATGTTCTACGATTGATGATTCTCTCTTAAGTTTCTTAATTTCTTCCTCTAAACTTTGAACAACCTCGATCATCTTGTCACTAGTCTCAACGCTGTTTTCTCACTCGTTTGATTTTGAAAGCTTTTCAAGTTCAGTTTGCTGTTCTATTTCAAGGGAAATACAGTGTTGTTGAAGGTTTTCAAAATGTTTTGAAAGTGAGTTAAAAGAATCTTGTAATTTTAACAATTCAGCGTTGGATTCATGACAAGAATGATCATCTATGGTGTCTACAGGTGCAGCACTAGTCACAGAAAGATCCGGCACATCATCACAGCTATTCATAGTGGAGGTCATCTCACTAGCATACTTAGTGGTCACTATTTGCTTCACATGAAGAGCGACCTCTTGTTCTAAGAAAATATCATATGCGGACAACATCTTTTCTTTCTCAACTAAATGTTGCTCATAAACATCATCCATTTCATGGAAGACTTTCTGAACTTCTCTCATTTCGAAATTAAGATTATCGCCTAGGTCTAGAAAGCTTTCTAGAAGATTATGGACAAACGGAATGATTTCATTCTCAAAAACCGATTTCATGTGTTCGAAAGCCCATTCTCCAGCGGTTTTTTCCGTTGGAGTTGTACATTCCTTAATGACCTTTTCAAAATTAGTAAAGTGCCTTTCAATCACGCGCAAAGTGACCAAAACAGTACTTACTGGTGGAAGATCCTTTGGAGTCTCCTTAGAATCTCCCGAATTGAGAAGTGTAGGAAATGTACTAGGGATTTCTTGATGAGACATGAAGATGGGGTTTGAGATTAGATCCCCGTGTATGTTAAAGCGCATTCTAAAGTTGGTTTTGGCATATTCTTTATTCATATTAGAGTAGTCAAACTCAGGATATGTGGGAAGCAGATTAGCACGTCTCTTTTCATAAGGTGACAAGGTGTCATAAGGTACCATAAACACTATCGGATCTAAGACCAACCCTAACTTTGTTGCATCATAGAGTCGCGGGTGGTTGCGAAAAACTTGCTTTGCATATCCCGGGTTAGGTTTAAGGTCTTTTTGACGCGAAAGATTAAGTTCCTTAAAAGAAGCCTCGGACAAGTGTACTAATTCGGACGCAGAACATTGACGTAACAACAAATAATCAAGTTTCTTAATTCTGTTAGACGCATTAATTTCAACTTCAACCATTTTAGCCTCGAGGACTTCAAAATCTGTTTTAAGTTTTTGAAAATTAGCTACGACCAACGCTTTTTCTTGAATTTATTTTGAAAGATTTGCGTTTAACGTTTCAATTTCTGTTAAATGACCCATTTGCGTTTGGCGAAAATGATCAAATTCAGGGTTGGTGAGGCTAGTGGACGAAGGAATTAATTCCAAGGTTTTCACCTTTTGTTTATACAAAGCAAGCTGGGTAGAAATTCTTGATTGGCACCTAGGGTTTCACGGACCGCAGTATTCATTTGGCCAAGTAAAGATGCTGAAACCGTAACCAAATCTTGTTGAGCAGGAGACGTTATATGAGAAATAGCAATTGGTTGTGTTTCACTCAAAGTTTGGGGACTTGCATTGATATTGCTATCATTGCTCGTTTCTTCATTTGAGTTACTTGCCACCGATGGCTCTTCCTGATACTCGGACCCTTGCCTAACTTGATAAGGGAAAATAGTGGTATCACTGTTAGAACTTGGTACCTTAGAGATGCGGTCAGACCCATAGAGAGAAATCTGAGCCATTAGTGCTGCTTTGGCGGTGTTGAAGTCATCACAGTCGGAGTCATATGCATTCAAATCATCGGCTTGATATGCTGCATTCTGAGTGTAGGTGGCTGTGGTTCCCTCATTTTCTGCAACACCCGGATCTACCAAAAATGCCAACTCCTCCTGATCTAATTCCTGACCTTCTGCCTGAGCATTAACCAAATATAGTTTCTCTTGAAACCATGAACTATCCCTTTTCCTCTTAGGCTGCTTACAATCCTTAGCCATATGCCCTTCTCCCTTGCAGTTGTAGCAGGTGATCATCTTCAATGTTCCTGCAGCCTTGCCCTTTGATGCAGCAGTGTTGTTGATATGAAGAGCAGGAACTGAAGATCTTGGTCGACCCTGAAGTGGTTGTACCATGACCCTGTCATCTTGTATTGTAGCTTGTTGACGAGAGTTAGAAGAATTCCTCAATTGATTGTTTGTTGGTGATGGTCTTCTTTACCCTTGTTTACTCAATGTCTGAGTCAGATAGGCAGACATCTTAGCTAACACCTCAACGGGATTGTCACCTTCTCTAAGTTCAGGGACTGGCACCTCATCGTCATAGTATAAAACTGGAGCTGGAGGAGCTACATATGTATGTGAAGGAGCAGAGATATGTTGTGAGTAGCTTGACTGTCCTACTTCATGGGTTGGATAAGTAACTGCAGGAGCCTGAGGAGATTGGTAAGGTGAATACCCTTGCTGACCATAAGGTGATGAATATGGAAGTGGATCCGTCTGTGATGATGATGCTTGATTCTGACCAAACTGATTCGGATAAGATGTGAGTGGTTGAGGTAAAATTGAGTACGGAGAAAAACTGGGAGTGCGATAAGCTGGTTGACTGTAAGCCTAATGTCCCATAGCAGAGGATATGTTGTTGTATGACAAACGTGGTTGATTTGCCATCAATGCCAATGGTTCTGGAGAGTATCCTTGAGTCATCCTTTTTAGTATCACATGCCTTTCCTATTGCTGCAAGAATGAGTACAATTGATCTAAGTTTGATTTATGCAAATCACGGATCAACTTAACATCAGTGACATATTGGACCCACTCTGCTGGTAGTGTGTTCAGAAATTTGGTATTGATCTGAAACTGCTCAATGTTTAGACTATAAACATTCAAGTCGTTCATGAGTGTGGTGAAGCGCCAATAGTAGTCATGTATAGTCTCCCCTGGAATGTATGTGAAACGATCAAACAAATCATACAATTGACATTCACGTTCTTGCTTGGACAGTGAAGTTCCCTGTAGTAGTACCTCCAACCGCTCCCATAGTGCCTTTGCCACCGTATAATTACTTACCATTCGAAAAACGTCTAGAGGAAGAGCTTGCCTGATAGTCTTAGTAGCACGTACGTCTACATCAGCAATGATTTGTTCCTCGGGTGAGAGCTCAGCAAAGACTCTTGGCCGTGTCACATTATCAATTGTCATAGTGCCATAATCAAGTGGTCCTTCCTTGATAGACTTGACCATAAGTCGTCCACTTGGACGATCCATAATGTAAGAAATCATTCGATCTTGCCATGCCTCAAATAGATCTTTGATAAGCAATGGTGGACGGGTATCGGTACCCGAGATGATGGAAATATCCGTAAGTGAGGTAAACGACGGCATCATCGGCATATATGAATTTGGATTCATTTTATCACTTGACGAAAAAGATTACCAAAAGTGATCGAGCGATGAAATAAAGTTATGTTTTGTATTGTTTAATTAACTCTTGTTATTATGTTTTAGTTGTGTGGTTGATGATAATTACCAAATTAGTTGCAACGTATTAAAATCCTCTAAGTTATGCAAATTTTATCCCAAACTTAAACAAATTCTATCGGAAAAATACCCTATCGCAATACTCAAAGTATCACAATAAACCTTCTATCGCAATAAGACCCTATTGCAATATGATCCCTGTCGCAATAATATCCATGTCGCAATAAAAACCTGTCGCAATAATAACCCTGTCGCAATAATAACCCTGTCGCAATATGGTGCTATCACAATATGGTGTCTATCGCAATATGGCTTATCGCAATATGTATCGCAATAACCTATCGGAATATGTATCGCAATAAGAGACTGATCGCAATATGGTTGTCGCAATATGGGCAGAGTAACGTTTCTATAACCCTAGTTACGTCGCAATGTGCTATCGCAATAAGCAATCGCAATCACGGTCGCAATAAGGGAGCTGTCGCAATATTGATCGCAAAGTAAAACCCTTGGGTTATTGCGATCAAAACCGTACTTACCTTTTCCGAATTTGAAGCTGTCGCAATAAGGGACCTTTTTCCAACTTTTTAGGCAACGATTTTAGCATCTTTTAGGCAACAAATTTAGCAACTTTTAGGCAACAAGAATCGTGTTTTCACTAAACCAAAATACCCAAATCACTAAACTAACAAGTAGAATGATACGTGAATGATTTAGAACAATAAAAACACAAATTTTTTTGAAGCTTTGGTAAAAGATGATCAAAAACCCACGAAATCTTTAAACCAACAAGAACAACAATCAAAAGAAATTTGATTTCATCCCATGGCTCTGATACCAATTGTAGAATATTGAAAATCTTTGATTCTATCAAGAGGGTTGATGTTTTAAAGAGATAAAGTAGAGAGAGAAAGAGAGAGAAAAACCTCCAAAGTATTTTATTAAGTGAAACAACCAACACCCTCTCCATCAAAGGAGAGGGCTTTTATACCCAAGCCTTGGTGGGCTTGGGCCTTCTAAACTATGGACATTTCCATGGGCTAGGCTATTTAATAAACTAAAGTAAACAATTAACTACGAGCCTACAACGTTTAATAATATTGTTGGAGTGACCGATACTTCTAATATACGTTAAAAACGTATTTCCAACATACTCCCTTCTTTTGTCGAGCCGGCTATGGAGCCCGATAATTCACCCATCATAGGAGCTGAGGCTATCATCACAACTCCTGCAAAGGAATCCGACGAAGTCCTAAAGTCTAGTGACGATAACCTTGTCCCGATCGCAAGTGAATCTAAGGTGCCACCCGACAACGACGATGAGTATGATGTGCCTTCTTGTGATGCTGTTCTTTCCACCGAAACTTTGGGAGATGATACTTTGGCTTTCTCTAATCCTCTATTTGATCCAGATGATGATTTCCCTTCTTGTGATGACGAATCAATATCCGATGAAGACGTTCCGAAGGAAATTTTCTAGATTTATTCGAACCCTTTATTTGATTTTGATGACGCTTACCTATCTAGTGAGGTGAATCCTCTCTTTGACGAAGGGATTGAGGACATTGATATCCCTGTTTCTCTTGCTATTGATGAGCATACTTTGTTAGCCATGCCTCCTTCTATCGCGGAGGTGGAGAGATTTGACTCTACTAGAAAGAAGACGCGGGTGGAAGGTAATTGTTCTCCTACTTCTCATATTATCTTGCCACCTCATCCTACCGTGTGCACGCCCAATCGGGTGATGTATCGGTTTTACTCTGCCCAATTCACACCGGGCAGTGCGGATGAGTGCTTTGACCCGGGAGGTGCCATTGACTATTCTATGAGTGATAAACCTACGGCTTTGCCGATTGGTCCACATCCATTGTCTTTGGAGGATGACAATGTGATTACTTTACCCACCCCACCTCCCGTGGATCATGGTTTCACATACTATACGTATGTTGAAAGGACTTTTCTCCCTTTCAAGACTTATCCTCCCGTCTCTCCTTCATTGATGTCCTCTGGGAACGAGGATAAGTTCTTTGATCTCGGTATTTCATTCGAGGCTTCCCCATGGACCACTTAATTCGGGGACGAGTCAGGCTCGTGACTGGGTTAATATAAACAAGCGCTCTTCGGGAGGCAACCCGATTATCTTTCTTTACCTGTTTTCACCATAAGTGTAGGGGGAGCCCCGTTGGTATTTCTTGTTTTCTTTCTTATGATGTGCAGGGATTCGAGCTTCAAAGACACGCTCTTGATAACTTTTGACGACCCATGATTCCGTGTTCTCACCTTCCTGGTTCTATCCTAAACTCTTTTCGATTCACTATTTTATATATCTCTATATTAAAATAGGAATCTCGTTAGTTGTCTCTTTCTTAGCAAGACTTAAGCAAAGTGCCCAATGTCCTAAGTGTAGGGGAGTTTACTCCCACATGCTTAAACATTGAGGACAATGTTTATATCAAGTGTAGGGGGAACTTCTATCGAATTTAAGTGGACTTTTCCATGAATTTGCCCTCATTTTAACCGGAAATTCGATTTTTCGACATTTTTCAAAATTTTTAATCTATTTTGGCCTAGTTGTAGTCTCCTTTATTTCTGTTATTTTCTATTATTTTAATAAAATGGTTTTAGCGAGTTTAGATATCTTAGATATATTAGGCCCGTTGTGAATATTTTGACTCAACCCGAGTTTACTTATCCAAGTTCACTCTAGTTAGTATCCTTAACCATGTAGACCTTAATTGGTTTATTAGGCTAAGCATCCACGAGTTTCATTCCTTGAGATTTTAAATTATGGAACGAGAAATGATAGAGTTGGTTACAAGTTTGGTATTCTTTCATTAACTTATGTGAGTTAATTATGATCTTTTTCTCCCCTCGCTTGTAAATAAATAAATGCAATAAGTAAGGTCGTACGTTCTGAAAAATTACTTAGTTATTAGCCCAAGATCGTTTAAAAGTTTCTCGGTATTGATTAGAGTTCATAGCCAAGGCATAACTAATGAAGCGGGGCGCGAAGATTGGCGAATCCAAAAAGGCCCTTACAAGGCCTGATGATTCCATTTTGTTGCTAAAGATCCAAGATGATGTGAAAAGCATTATTCCAAAGTCAATATGAAGGATCAAAACACACGACGAAAAGCAATTAACTCCCACAAGATCATGGAGAAATCTATCCGAAAAGACCCTAACAAGGTATGAGGATAAATCGATCCAAGTCCGAAAAGGAGGCGGATCGTTGTATATCAAAGTCCCAAATAAGGATTGAAGAAATAATGATGAAGTCGTGGTCAACATTTGAAGAAAATATCTCAACTACCCCAAGTGAAGATATACACTATAAACGAAGAGAAGGCCATAATTACAAGAACGTCTTCTCAAGATTCGATGTATGAAGTTAATGCCAAATATCGGTCCGAGAAAGGTCTCAAATCGTGAAGCGAGTTATGCCAAGATATGAACTTTTTGAGGTCTCGAGAAGCAGTTTTAAAAGATTTTGTCCTTTAGCTAACTATGGATTATATCGTCCTACTTTATTTTCAGCCTTAATAAATTATCAAAATAAGTCTACAATGCATCCTCGTGATCATTCAAGACATCAATAAAATATAAGAGGTACCCGTAGGAATAAGGGAGTTTAAGTGATTAATTGAACCGCATGAGTAAGTGTTAGTTGTGCTAACTTGTACTAACAATGATATTGTTTTTAAGCTTGGTATGGGGAACATGAAACTTGAGGGTGATAAACATCCATGACACCAAAGCCCTAATGTAAGTCTTAGATTTCTTTACAAGTTTCTTCCTTCTTGCATTTTGTGATTTTCTATCTTTTTGATTTTCCTTAGTTGTTTAATAAAGGCCAAGGTAGCTTGATTATGATGGAAAGTGTAAACCTTGCTTTATTTCTAAGCATTTCATGAGAGCATTGCAATGGTCAAGTGTAGGGGATTTGATAGGTTTAAAAACACCCATCCTTTTACCACTTAATTACAATAAAAACGAGACCATAACGTGTATTTTATGTCATAAATGTCAGAATTATGCGTGGTTTGTGTTTTTATTATGTTTCAGGATCAAAATGTGAAAAGGAAAGAAAACACGGTCTTTCACGGGCGTTTATTGAAGAAAATGACAAAAGACGAAGTCAAAAGATCAAGAGTGCAAAAAGAACGGAAGTCCAAGGCCTATTCTGAAGATTTATCGAAGAAAAAGTCCAAAGATGAAAGTTTAATAAAGCCGAAGAACTCAAGTCTAATTTATGAAGAAAATACAAGACGAGTTCAAAGAAATCCCGAGACAAAGTCTAAAAAGTCGAAGAAATTAAGAAGACTAAAAGACTGAGGACCAAGCAAGAAAAAAAGAAAGAAGGAAGCCACCAACCACTCCCCTCTCCTATAAATACCACCCTCATTTGTTGTGAGAAGGTTGGTTAGTTTTAGGAGTAGATTAGGAGTAGGGTAGATTTTACTTTCTCTCTCTAAATTTATGCTTTCTCTCTCTAGATTAATTTGTGGATCTTTAATCTTTAAGCTTTTGTTATTGAATCTTTACCTTTTAATTAAGCTTTTAATTCATCATCTTCTTCCTTTCTTGCTTAATCTTTGCTTTTGATTTGGTGTTGTGTTCTTGAGTTTTGTGGTTTTCAATCAAGTGGGTTTTGATTGAGCTGGCTTTATTTGTTAGTTTTATTGAATTGTTTTGATTGGTTATTGTTAGTAGATGATTATTGGTTATTATGGTTTATTCTTTTGGTTTGTTTTGGATAGTTTTGTTAAGATTCGTAGGTTTTAGTCATTCCCCTGTTCATCGTTCTTCTTTACTGTTTCCCAGATTCCAAATGAGATCTTCTTCCATTTATTCCGGATCAGTCGTTTATTCCGAATCAAGCCCCTTCATTTTTTATTCCGAATCAAGCTGGTATTCCGGATCAAGTTTCTTTCATTCGGAATAATATTTATTCCGGATCAATGCCTTTCATCCGGAATAATCAAATATTCCGGATAAGTGTCTTTCATCCGGAATAATCATTTATTCTGGATCTAGTTCTTCATCCGGAATATTATTCCGGATCAAACCTTTCATTCGGAATAATCTAATATTATTCCGGATCAAACCTTTCATTCGGAATAATCTAATATTCCGGATCAAGCCTTTATTCCGAATCAACTAGTTTATTCCGGATAAGTGGCATATTCCGGATGAACTGTTTTATTCTGAATGAGTGTTTTCCAGTTTTTAGTTTTAAGCTTTACTTTTCCCGCCTTTTTCCTTATTTGCACTCTTACTTGCCTTTCCTTTTAGTTTAAGTTTTAGTTTGCGTTATTTACCTTTATTGCTTTTAATTTCTCGTCATTTACTTTTCGTCAAGTTTTAATCTTTCATTGTTGTTTCTTTTACCGTCTTTATTTTATCTTTTCAAGTCTTTATTTTTCATTAGTTTTTAACAACGACACCCTTTCATTTGATTCACCAAGAACAACTAATCTCTCGCACTTAACCAGTTATCAATTCGAAGAGATACCGAGAATTTAATCTGAACCCCATACAAAATCTCTACTTCACATATCCATGACTAAATTGACTAAAAAGGAGAATTGTTCATGACCCGCCCAGGTCCGTGTATTTTATGGTTACAACACAAGTGACATCAACTTTTTTATCTGTCATGTGGTAAAAATTGATTATAGATTTGATTCAAGGGCTCATCTTAGAATTTTCTCACTTCCCTTTATTGTTTGTGTTAAGTTGCAAGGACTTTGATTGGACCAGATATGCAGGGTACCTTGCCCGTGCCTAGAGATAGCCACAGCTGCACCATAGTTGGAGATAAGCTGTTTGTATTCGGAGACACTGATGGGAATGTTCCTCTAAAGGATTTGCATATTTTGGACACCTGTGAGTTGCTTCTTCCCTGTATTTTGCATACATTTAATGGAGATCATTATTTCTTTTGGACTACTACATATATTATGATCCTGAATGTTTCATCTAATTTTGTATTGTCAGCCACAAATACATGGATGTCACCATATGTAAGTGGAGATGGTCCCAAAGCACGAGAAGGCCACAATGGTGCACTTATTGGCAAAAGACTTTTTACCTTTGGGGAGACTGGAAAAACTGTTGACACTCCTGTTGAAGAATATTTTGACGATTTATACTTCTTAAACACTAGTGAGTTTTCTGCCTAGACAATGTCCATATCAGCTTATAAAGACTTTTGTGTTTTCATCAACTTTCTAATAAACATTAACAAGTCTATTTACTAATTTCAGAGACAATGGTATGGAAACGAGGGACAACAAATGGAATTCCACCAGCGAAGCGTAATAGCCATACTTGTGTTTCATTGAAAAACAAGATTATTGTTGTCCACATGCTCGATACAGGTTTTAGATCTGACTGTTTATACAACACTTGGTTACAGATTGATTTAAAGTTTCTAACTAATATTTTCTTTTCTTTTTCATAGATACTCTTACATGGACAAAGTTGGTAACCAATGGCGAACTGTTGCACCTAGAGCGGTCATACAACCATTACTTTAGGCAAATACTTGTTTTTCTTCGGAGGGTTTACTGACGGTAAAGACCTGTATGATGACATATATATGTTTGACCTTGGTATGTAACCGAATTTTCTCTTTACGTATATGAGTGCCATGTATGTTGAAGTAAAAATTATGGCATGCAAAATAATTGCAGAAACTTTTAAGTGGACTAAAGTTACAATGTTAGGAGTGGGACCCTTTGCTAGAATTTTATGTTATTCTTTTTTTTGTTACAACTTGCAAGTAATTATAGCATACTGCAAATGCGATTGCAATGGGGAAATATTTGGAAATTCAATTCCCTAGAAATCCAGACAAAATTGTCAAAGTAAATAGGCCAAACGAATTGAGTCTTCTTTGGGTAGTTTTTTACCTCCCCAACTGGTATAACCCATGTGTACAAGTCAAACGCCATGTCCCAATTCTTTTGCCACGTCATATTTCTATTTTTCCTTTATGTTATCTTCCACTCATGTACATAAAAGTGATGCAAACTTCATTAAAAATGTTTCAACCACAACTTAAAAACACCAATGTAAATTTAAACAACTTAAAAACAACAAATTTCATTAAGAAAACATTAAAACAACAAATGACCAAAACTTATGCTTTCATAACAAGCAACATAAGTGCAGGATTACATAGTTTGTTACATCTGGAACACATTACTAAGGATAGCTTGTTACAAGCTTTATAGAACAGGTTTGTTTTTCACAAAATACAATTATCCCAAAATATGTGCATATGAAGCTAAAAGTTATATGTTACTCCATCAGTATTTCATTGTCCTTTGATGATCAACCTGTAATTTATGCGTGTCTTTTTGAGGATTCTTCGGCTTTTCTCTCTTGGTGGAACAACTGGTGCTTGTGCTCTTCTTCTTTGTTGATCATCTGATCTTGGCTCTTGGCTTGGCTCATCAATTGGTCCTACATCATTCATCTTTATCTTGCACCTCTTTGTCTTGGAGTTGGTTGTTGTCTTGTTCTGGAAAGTATAACACTTTTAGTATGCCTAATATTTAGTCCTTGATTTGTTGTCGCACCATTAGATATCCCTTCTAAATATACTCCAACCACTTGAGATTGTTGTCAATTTTAAATGATAGGAAGTCTACTACTGGTGGTTGTCAATTTTTAGGTCGAAGACTTATCTCATGGCAATGTAAGAAACAGACTATAGTAGCTACTTCCTCAACAGAAGCTGAATATGTAGCTGCTGCTAGTTGTTGTGGACAAGTCTTGTGGATACAAAATCAAATGCTAGATTATGGGTTCAACTTCATGAACACAAAAATTTTCATCGACAATCAAAGTACTATCTGCATAGTGAAGAATCCTGTGTTTCATCAACGAACCAAGCCTATAGAGATTCAACACCATTTTATATGTGATCCCAATGAAAAGAAGCTGATTCAGGTTCTCAAGGTACATACGGATGACAATGCTACTGATTTATTGACTAAAGCTTTTGATAGTCCAAGGTTTCACACTTAGTGGTTCACATTGGTGTGGTAAATCCTTGATGTCTAGGATTGAGGGGAGGCAAAGCCTAAGGGGAGGCTTGTTGTACATACACTCTTGTACATTCTTACATCTGGTAGCTACTAACAACATTTTCAATGGATATTTGCGGTGTGTGCAACTTCTAGTGGAAGATATTGGTTACTCCTAGTGGCACTCTTCTGCTCGTAGTGGGTTAAAACCCCTATTCTTCACTTGTGTTTGGCTTCTAGTACTACTTTGGGTCACTGTTCCTTTTGTTGACTTTTGTTGACCACACTCTGCTCCTAGCGTTGACCTCTATGCGTTTTGACTTTCAGTCAACGCGAGTTACTTCTAGTGCACATATTTGTTTATCTTTGGTAACCGAGATGTACTAATTATGGATTAGAGGGCAAGTGGTTACTCATCATTAATGACTTAATTTGGAGGGCAACCCCCATAATTAGGGGTCAATGAACAATTTCTATTAACCATTATTTATGGTCAAAGAGATCATTTGACTCACTTATCAACACATAAACACACATGCATCCGCTCCTACCCTTAACCATCCTCAATCAATCATCTTCCACTGCTCAATCATCATCAATGACATCTCTACTGTACAAAACCGATCACAACAAGGTTGCTTATCTTGGAGAAGGCCCTAGAAGAGAGGAGTTCCTTGACATCTTGGAGTACATTGAAGCTTCGAACCTCAGGTATGCCTTTACTATTTGCCCAACTGTGTATGATACTATCATTCGTCAGTTCTGGGCTACTGCCAACACCCATGTTGTTTTGGGTCGCCCATTTGATATCCATGCTACTATAGATGGTCGCTCCTGTGTGGTGACAGAGGCATCCATTAGGTCCGCCCTTCATCTACAAGATGAAGATGGCATTATTTCTCCCCTAAATGCGGAGGTGTTGGATGATATGGCTGTAATAGGTTATAATCATGAGGGGAAGTTTAACGTTCAGAAGAATAGGTTTCCCCTCAATGGAAGCTGCTTGTTCACTTCTTGATTCACTGCTTGAGTCCCAAAGCTGGGAGTTGGGATGCATTTCCCATCCCCCTTTCTACTGGTTTGGTGTGTATTGCTCAGGGTCGCCCATTTAACTTTCCTCGTTATCGGTTTGATGGTATGCGTAGTAATCTTAGTGACACTGGTTCTAAAAAGAAGTTTCTCATGTACCCTAGGTTTTTGCAACATATCCTTATGTGCTAACCTAGAAATAGGAAGGAATATGTGCCTCCTAAGCTCACTGAGAAAGTTTATGTGAATATGGCTCTTGGTTATCTTGGTCCTCTAAGGCCCGTCACTGATGCTATACTAGGCCTTGCCCAAGGGGGTCCCAATGTGGTTCCTCCGGCTGGTCAAGCCGAGGAGGAACCTCACTTGGTTGATGATCCCATTGAGGAAGATATTCCTGCTGCTGGTGTGCCGTATGTGGAGGTTGAGGAGCCGACGGTGGTAGACATACCATTTACCACAAAGGCCACCTCTTCTTCTCACCCACATGTGTCCCCCTTTGCTGATTCTCCCCCTCCTAGCCCAACTCACCCTTCTGCTGAGAAGCCTTCTAGTTCTCATGCGCATATGGATGACCAATCCTTTGCTTCTGGTCCCAATGAAGCATCCCCAAAACTAAGTACTCTTGGTGGGGAAGCTGACGAACCTATTACTTTGACTTCATTTCTTGCTCTTGTGTACATGTATTATGCGAAGATCGTATCTTTGGAGGATGATCTCAACCAGCATCGAAAGTTCACAAGGGATTTTGTGCTCCTTTTGGCAAAAAGGGTCAAATCATTGGAGAAGCAGCTAAAGCGCCATAAGAAGAAAGTGGTGTTATCTGATTCTGATGAGGATAGGGAGGGAGATGGGTTGACTGTTTTGGCAAGGGATGCTTTTGTTGCAAAGCCAAGTGATGACCTACCTGCTCCTCCTAGTCCTTCACGCATTCCACCTACTACTGCTGGCCCCATGCCAAAGGATGATACTGCTGGTCCTTCATCCCCCACTCCCGGTCCCTCTCATGACCCAAAGGGTAAAGCCCCAATGATTGATGCTCCCTCCCCTCCTAGGTAGAGAACTTGTAGACAACTAGAGGAAGAGAGGATGGGAGAGGAGGCTGCTCAAAAGCTGCAAGAGGAGTTTGACCAACAGGCTGCGCCTGCCTCAACGGCTGCGGCTGAGGATGAAGCCTTGCAACAACAACGCTGTGAGCAGATCCGACACAATGCCATGTTTTGGGATAATGTAGAATGGATGAATGTGGTTACAATCCTCACCTCTGACTACTCTCAGTTTATCGATATATTGGGTGCGGGTGTCAACCAGGGAAATTGTGTTCATAGGGCCATGTCTCTGATGCAAAGACAAAGGGAGGATCTTGCTGCTCAACTTTGCTAGAATCGACGCAACCGCCCTCTCTCTTATGCTGAACAAAAGAGGTTAATGCAGCAGTATGTGAAAAATCAATCTAGAGCCTATTATCAAACTGGTTGGACATGGAAGAGGGTCCGTAGGCTGTCTGATGCTGAGATTAAGGAGCTGTACATAAAGATGATCAAGCAGAAGGATGTCCCTGTGCCTGCTTATGCTATCTATCTCCCTCCTCCTCGTGTTGTTCACACCTCCAAGCCTACTGCTGCTCCCACTCCATCATCCGTTGTTCACAAAGGAGATACTAATGGTGTTCCATCTACTGGTGAAGCTAATTCTGTTGTTCCCGCTACCTCTTCTTCAAAGGTTCTTCCCACCCCATCTCATGATGATGCTACTACCACACCTGTTGTTGATGCTACTCCTACTGTTAATCCTACTCATGTTGATGATCCTACACCTCCACCGGGTTCTGCACCAACCCCCACACAACATGCAGCTGAAGCCACTACTGGCCCTATCATTGTTGATGATCATATTTCTACTGCTGCTGCCACCAATGTCAAGGTAAAGGAGGAACCCTCTACTGCTGTCCCCACCCCTCGCCAGTCTATTCGAAAGAAACAGGCTCGCCGTGGTAAGACTGTTCCATTTGAGAAGAGGGATCCTACCCACTTGATAGATGCCGCTTCTGATAGGGAGGATGATATGGCCCTTGGCCGTGGCTGGATTGTATCTTGGGAGGTTCAGCCATCCCCCATTTCTGCTGGTAAATTCACACATTTGATCAAGACTAGTGATGGCTACCATCGGTATGTTTTTGGGCTGCAAAGCATTTTATCTTGGATGAAACGTCGTGATCTTATGCTGTTATATGGGTTGGTTGATGCTGCGATTCCTAAGTATCCTAGTGAGGTTCTTAGCTGGCCTGGATTGGTCCTTTGGGGAGAATTGAAGTTAATGTTAGATTGCCACCTGACTCTCCTAGTGCTGGTGTGTGGAAGGAACAGCCACGTTGGGTAATTACTCGTTGGAAGTTGTATGCTGGTTGCGGTGTGCATGTGTTGGAACTAAAATCTAGTGCTAGTGTATTTATGCTTGTGGATTTGGAGTATCCTTTGACTATTGCTACCATGGAAGCTATGTTGGTGTTGTCCCATATATTTAGATGATTAAACAAGAAAAGAAAGCTAGAAAATAGATGAATTCTAGAGAGAGAAAGTAGAGAGAGAATGGTGAAACTTGGTGAATATTAGATTAGAAGAGAGAGAATACAAATGACCAACCAACCTCTCCTTACATGCAAGGAGAGGTTTATATAGCCTTGCCTACATGTGGCATAATGGGCTATATGAAAATGGGCTGGACTTTCCTTTTGGGCTTTAGTTACTTATGAATGAACCTTAGCCTAAAGTTAAGCCCGTATAACACGACTAGCCTACTACCTATTACAACGTTCTTAAATACGATACATAATAAACCTATGACCGATCATTCTTGTTTAACTCAATATTTTGAGGCTAACAATCTCCCCCAATGAGAGGTCATAAACCTTGGTCATTTAGGAAATTTGTAGAGATTACTAATCTCGCCATAAATGAGTCTTGAACATGTAATAGTAGTCTTGTTCCTTCATGCTGTGATCTTTGAGCCTTTGTCGTTGTCTTTCGACTTTGTCTTTAAGTTTGAGATCTTCAAATCATCCTTGACTAGTCTTTGCCATCTTGCGATCTTGTGTCTTCATCCACATGCTCACACTATAATTGTTGAATATGTCTTTTGGCATGAGTATGTGGTTTTGAATCTTTGACTTTGCTGAGTACACCGTAACGCCACCTTCTTGAGACAAAACATGGACGCGGACTGAATGGCTTTGACATTCGTCCTAAATCGGTAGCGTTTTACCTCCGGTCGATGAAGACCGTTACACGATATATAATATCGTACCTGTGATTAGGTAGATTCAATTAAGAATCTCCTTGACAGGGTTTCGCGGCTGTACTAGCCGTTCTCTTTACTCGACCGTCTCAAAGCAAGACTGCGAACATAAAAAGTGAATCAATTGGATAGATATCCGCTTGATTAAAGTCGTCAATTAAAATTCCTGGAACAAGTTTGATTCATAAAGAATCTTACCATTGTTGCTTTCCAGTTGACACAAGCTTGATCCATAAAGAATCTTGCAAGTTACCTACCGTAGCGCTGTTTGATGTTGACGCTAGAAGGATTTCCATTCGTCACTGTGAATATAACTATATATCACTCTGAATGTTCTGGCAAGACCATAAAGATATTGCGTAGAAACCTGAAACGAGTTTGAATCAATTCAGAATCAAACCACCGTTGCTTTTCCGTTTTACATATGTTTAATTCACAAAGAATCTTCCACATGACCTACCGCAGTGCTGTTTGATGTTAACACTAGAAGGATTTCTACTCATCATTGTGAATACTAAGTAGTATCACTCTGAGTGTTCTAGCAATATCGCAAGGATATAGTGTAGGACTCTCTTGATCGTCATCCGTGTGTCCTAACGAGATTTGATTGATCTCATGGCTCTAGACTCGATTTGTGCACTTTTAGTGGTCAGAGGTTGGAGCAGATGCCACCTATTCAACATCAACTAACTCGAAGTGAGAAAGTTAATAGAATTCATGTTGTTCTCCGTGACAATAAAACAAACTTCTTTAGAGAGAAGCCTGAGTAGCTAGGTAAGGGATTGTGCATTACATCACTGGGTCCATGATGTGTGTCTTCATGATGTGTTGACCCGGTTTCTGCCTAAGTTGTATGGAGGGATTCTTTCTTTACACCCTTTATCCTTACATTTATTTTTCATTCTTCAACCCCTTCAATACTTACCAAGACATCATTACTAGCACCTTGTTGTGATTGTTCTAGTGCTAGCATCAGTACTTAGTCGGCATTCAGCTACTTTCACAATCTACTCCATCTTTCCTAAGGACTTCTAATAATCTATTGGATTGTCCCTCGGAAGATCCCTCCGGTTCTGGTTGGATCATAAGACTTAAACCTAACCACCCTTTTGACACCAATAACGTCATGAATTAAAGATGTTGTGGGTATTCGATCGTCACCATAAACCACTTTAAATTCTGACAAAGTGTTTGATAAACATTTAACACATTGAAAGTTTTGTCGTTTCAGAAAAGCTCCCCCTACACATGTGCATGATAATCGAAAGTGTTTCGCACATGTGGGTAAGAGTGAAAGTGCTTGAGTCTATAGATCACATTTTAATCACATTTTCTCCCCCTATCTCTAATATATAAAATCTTTTGATATTAGAGATACCAAATTAGATTAAAATATATTTTGAAAAATAGTCTTGAAAACCTCCGGGAGAAAGATGTGTCATTCTTTGCATGAAGTTTAAATGCTTCCCCTCAAAAATTGATCCAATTGAATTGTCATTGTGAGGATGTGATCCACATTTCGGTATTTGAGGATGGGAGTTTGTTGAACACACAATTTTTGAAAGATTTTGAATAATCATTGAGAAATTCTTGAAAAAATTGTATTCAACGCTTTTTGAAAAATCCTATTTCTTTTTGATGAAGAGGTTTTTCTAAAGCATAAACTTGAGTTCATAGACTTTGAATGTCTTGACGTATCCACTCAAGTGTAAGAAGATTTCTCTTCTTTTGCTGAGGGTAAGAGCACTAAAGCGTACACTCCCCCGTGAATATAGATCCGGGTTGCAATATAAAAGTGATTACAAGCCATTGTGTTGAGCACAAAACGTTGAATGTTTTGGGACATGCTCAACCCTAGATAGATTGCTCTACCCGTTGTTGGAAAAATTGTCCAAAATAGACATTTTCCTTTATTAAAAGAGGAAATGACATGTTTTGAAAAATATTTACAACTTTCATTCGAGCTTTATGTACACACCCGTGTCGTTATTGAGCAAAATTTCTAGGCACGTCCATATTATCGATACTGAAAGACATGTCGAGAAGAATATTTTTGTATATTGAAAGATTTTTTTTCATTTTTCATTTTGTTTTTCTATGTTTTATATTTTTGTATTTTGCTTTTCCATAGATATATACAAGTAGATGTTTGAAATATCAATCAAGCAGGTACCTTTGCCAGAATCTCCAGGTCTGCTGGAGTCAAACATCTCATACCAATTTGCCTAACGAGGTACTCAAACCTATCTTTCGACAGAGCTTTCGTGAATAGGTCGGCTAACTGATAATCCGTTCCGACAAAGTATAATTCAACGATGCTGCGTTCAACTTGTTCCTTGATGAAGTGGTATCTGACGTCAATGTGCTTCGTGCGGGAATGCTGTACCGGATTGCAGGAGATGGCTATGGCCGACTTTGAGTCACAGTACATAGGAACTTTATCAAAGTGGAAGCCATAATCTGTGAGTTGTGTTCTCATCCAAAGAACTTGAGCACAACACGCAGATAGAGACACATACTCCGCTTCGGCTGATGAAAGTGATGTGCAATCCTGCTTCTTAGAAGACCATCCCACAAGCTTATCTTGACCTAGAAATTGTGCACCACCAGAAGTACTTTTGCGAGTATCAAGACACCCTGCGTGATCAGAATCTGAATAGGCCGTTAGAAAGAAACCGGTTTCATTCGGATACCAGAGTCCCAAATGAATGGTATTCTTTAGGTACCGAAAGATCCGTTTAACCTCCTTGAGGTGCTTATCAGTAGGTCGGGCTTGATATCGTGAACAATAGCATGTAGCATGTGTAATATCTGGTCTGCTTGCTGTCAAGTACATGAGGGACCCGATCATTGAGCGATATCGCGTTTGATCTATGGGTAATCCCTCTAAGTCAGCATCTAGGGATGTGGTTGATAATGGTGTCCCAACGGGGTCACATGAGGTCATACCATGCTTTTTGATTATCTATTGACAATACTTAGCTTGGTTAATAAAGATACCACTTGGGGATTGGTGAACTTGAATTCCTAGAAAGAATTTTAGTTCGCCCGTCATTGACATTTCAAATTTACTGTGCATACGTTTTTCAAACCATTTTGAAAGTTTTGGGTTTGTAGACCCGAAAATAATGTCATCGACGTAAATCTGCACAAGCAAAATGTCATCCCCATATTTATATATGAACAAAGTTAGATCAATGGAACCTTTTGAGAAACCTTTGGATACCAGAAATTTCGAGAGCTCATCGTACCACGCCCTTGGAGCTTGCTTGAGTCCATAAAGTGCTTTGTGGAGACGATACACCTTGTCAGGATAATGAGGATTGACGAATCCTTCTGGCTGAGTGACATATACTTCTTCGTTCAAAGGACCGTTAAGAAACGCCGTCTTTACGTCCATTTGATAAACGATGAATCCCTTATGTGCAGCATAAGCTAGAAAAATCCTGACCGCTTCAATTCAATCTACTGGTGCAAATGATTCTTCAAAATCAATACCCTCTCTCTGTCCATACCCTTTAGCCACTAGCCTAGATTTATTCTTGATGATCGTGTTTTCTTCATCCATCTTGTTTTTCCAGATCCATCGAAGATTTAAAGGAGTTACATCGCATGGTCTGTCAACAAGTTCCAAGACTTTAAGTCTTTCAAATTGTTGAAGTTCATCCGTCATCGATTCAATCCAAGCGTGATCTGCCAAAGCTTCTTTGATATTTGATGGTTCCGCTGTACTCACAGCGAGTGCGAACATACAAACATCACCATCGGTTTCAGGTTGTCGTCTTGTACGAACGGGTTGTGAAGGGTTTCCAATTATATGAACCAAAGGATGATCTCGGGTCCAATGATGTGTTGAAGGATGTCGTTGATAGAACGTATGCATATTTGACGGATCAACATGGCGAGTAGAAGACTCTCCAGTTTCGTGTACCGGTGTACCGAATGGGTTGATAAAGGCGTCATCGTCGGATAATGCATCGTCTGCTTGATTTGTGTTCTCTGGAGCAATGACAGTAGTTGTGGATGTTGTAGGATCGATTGTTGATGTGATATTCTGAGGAGGTAAATCTGCAGCAACCGGTGTTGAAATAGATGGAGTTGTATCCTTTTGGTGACGATGATCGATATCATCATTCTTATCATGAGTGACAGCGGAAGACTTCGATACAACATGTTTCTCCCCCGTGAAATATTCATCAAACATTGGTCCATATAACATTTCCAACTCTTCAATTGTCGTGTCCACTGTCATGTCAGCGCTTGGAACACTTTGGGGAACCAGCTTTGAACTTGACGGTTCATTGCTGTGGTCTCGAGTTCCGAGTTCCGTGTGGTTGTGAACGGAAGTCGTTTGTTGTTGTGGATCGGGACTTAAACTGTTTTGTTCAAGTGCCATCTCTTGCAACTCATCAAATCTAACATGAATGGTCTCTAGGATCAATTTCGTTCTCTTGTTGTAAACTCTATATCCCTTAGACTGAGTAGCATATCCCACTAGAATACATGCATCACCTTTCTCTTTCATTTTATCCAGATTTTCACCATCTCGGATAATGTAACACGTACATCCAAAAATGTGAAGATGTTTGAGTGAAGGTTTGCGTTCATTAATGATGTGATATGGTGTCTTTTCGTGTCTAGGAATAATTAAGGAACGGTTTTTTGTGTAGCATGCGGTTGACACGACTTCTGCCCAAAAGAATAGTGGAAGTTTTGAAGCGGATAATAATGTTCGAGCAGCCTCAACAAAGGTACGGTTTCGTCTTTCAACAACTCCGTTTTGTTCAGGTGTTCGAGCAATAGATGTTTCATGTTCAATACCTTCAGCTTCAAAATAATTCACCAGAGTTGAATTCAAGAATTCTGTACCTCTGTCAGTACGTACCACTTTAACTTGAGCTTGAAGACCACGTTGTATCTGCCTAAGGAAGTTGATGAGAGCTTCAGGTGTTTCATCCTTGGATCTCAAAAAGAAAGTCCAGGTATACCTTGAGTAATCATCGACAATTATCATAACGTATTTCTTCCCATTGATACTTTGAACCCGCATGGGACCACACAGATCAATATGAAGAAGATCTAACCGTCCTTTCGATCTTAGTGTAGTATTTGTTTTGAAACTAATCCGTTTAGCCTTGCAAAGCTCACAAGAAGAACAAAGATGATCCTTGATGAATTTCAAGCTAGGAAGGCCTCACACAATATCTTTCTTGGAAAGCAGGTTGATGGTATCAAAATTAAGATGAGATAATCGTTGATGCCATAACCAAGCTTGAGTCGTTGACGCTTTAGCCATGAAGCAAATTGGAGTTGTGGAAGTGGAGTCTTGAAGTGAAATAGTGTAGAGATCAGTACCCCGTGAACCGGTGAGTAAGTCATTCCCATGATAATCACGAACAAAACATGTCTTCTTTCTAAATGCAACTTCCAAATCCGCTTCACAGAATTGACCAACCGAGAAAAGATTATGATTGAGCCCTTCGACGTAGTATACCCTTTTTATCGTGATATTTCCCTGAACCAAATCTCCGTAACCTAGGATCGGTGCAAATTGATCATTACCAAAACGGACCGTCCCTAGGAACTTCTCCACAAAGTTAATTAGAAGTTTCAGATTCCCGGTCATGTGCTTGGTGCACCCGGAGTCCAGTATGAATAGAATTATCTCGCTTACCTGCAGAAGAATTAGATCACGATGGAGCATTTGCTAAATTTGATACCATGTTAGGTGTGATTTCAGAGTCATTAGTTTCCCTAGTTGAAACACTTAGAGGCATACTAACGCTTGTTGTCACGTTTTCATTCCTAATCTTAGGTACCCATTTATATCCTGGAGGACATTGATTAGCAAACCACCATTTCCAATACTTTCTATCAGACTCATATAATTCCCTAATTCGGCTTCTAGAGTTCTTAGGAGTGGAGGCTGATGCAATATTTTCCTTACGGGGGGTTGCATCAGAATGGTTCACTTTGCACTTGGGTTTACTATCACTAATAGGCATCGCAAGTTGCTTCTTAGTTCTAGTATCTACGCCATTGTTTTTATTCGAAGCACACATAGAATGATTAACATTGGCACATTTTCCACATTTCACACAAACAAACTTAACATTCAAAGCATTCAAAGTCGAATCATTCAAATCGTCATTACATGCGATTATAGACGTTTTATTCTTAGAAACATTTAAAATCCTAGGGTGGTCTTCTACTTTCTTCATCTTCCCTTGACTCTTGGGTTGCCAAACCTTTTGATTCTTTTGGTTGCTCTTAAGCTGAGGCCGGCTAACATTAGCAGTGGGAATTACTCCTGTAGTAAAAGACACACGTCTATTAGTGTTTCTAGAAGTCTGAGATGATTGACTTGCATTGTTATGTGTGGGTGTAGTGACCAATCTATACATCCCCGGTTTAATCACATTCGTGTTCTTAATGGTTTGTGCTCGAATATCCGTTTTGGGGGTAAGTTGTGGTGACCTATCCTTCCTATCCGTCTTGGGGGCAAACCCAGATTTTGAAAATGAAGAATTTGAGAAAATAGATGGTTTTCCCAAGACAGAAGGTTGAGTCGATTGATACGGATTGGGTTGTCTAGCAATAGGTTTCTTAACTCTAGGTTCCACTATCTTCCCACCCATCTTAGCAACGAGTTTCTTCAACTCTTCGATTGCTATGTCTTTTTCTTGTAACTGAGCTTTCAAATCCGTAATTTCCAAACACTTTTTATTCATTTGTTTAAACGTTTTGGAAAGTTTTTCTTGCAAGTTGTTATCTTGTGGAAAACGACCAATGTCTTTTTGTAAAGCAAGTTCAAGAGAATGACAATGTTTTTGAAGGAAATCCTTTTGTGCTGAAGTAACTCAAAAGCCTTTTTATCAACATTTTCTTTACGTTTCGAAAGCTCAGTTTCAAGTTGTTCACACTCTTTGATTTTATCAAGATATTAGCATGCAACATCAGAATATTCATCTATATCAGCACAATATTGAAGAGTAACACACAAAATATCTTTGGAGAGACATTCTTCCAAAAGTAGATCATAAACGTTTGAAAAATCTGATTTGTCATTTTGAAGTTCCTCAATTTCTTTTTCAAGAGACTCAACATATTTCAAATCATCAAACATTTCAGACCGAATAAATTGTTCAAACTCAAGAACATTTTCTTTGACTATCTTCATGTTTGGTATTAAAAGATCTTTTACAAGAACAGTTATGTCGTGAGGAATCTCCGTTTTCCACTTATTCTTTTGACGTTTTTCCCAATCGCTTTCAACAATGGATTTAACATTATCAATGTACTGTTTAAGAATACCAAGTGTTTTTCGACTTTTGCTTTTGGAAGCATCAAGAGGAAAATAGTTAATATATTTAAAAACATTTGATTTCTTAGTGGCAAAAATTTTCTTCCATTGAATTATCCTTTGTTTGCATTCAAGAAACAATTCCTCACGAGATTTCTATTTTTGTGAAGTGAAAAGACCATAAAGACTGTTTTCATAAGCATAATTATATGGTTTCACAAAATCTTTATTGACCGGTGATCTACTCTCCTCATCCCAAAGGGACGTCTCTTCACTATCGAGGCTAGCTACTGGGCAATCATGATCGGTCCATTCGGACTCATCAAGATATAAATGGGGGTTAGCAGCTTGAGCTTGTTTGAGGTACTCGGGAGTAGCAAAACTAGTTTGACCCTTGAAAAAAGACCGAGGTGCTATCATTCTGACGGTTTGAATAGAATCATGCGTGTTATAAACGACTTGTTCTTCGAGATCCTTGACTTTTTCAGTATTTTTGCCTTGTCTATTTTTGAAATCTTGTTTTAGTTTTTCAACCTCTTGTGTCTTTTCATCGAGAACTTTAACGGAATCGGTGGTATTCATGGAAAGCCTTTGTTCAAGTTCATTAACTTTTGTTGTGGCAAGGTACGTTTTTTGACGTTCGTCACTTAATAAAACATGAAATTGACGTTTTTCTTTAGTTAACAAAGCAAGAGCTTCATTGTATTTATTTTCAAAATCATCTTTATTAGCGTTAATGACACGATTTTTGTACCCATCAAGCTCTTTGGTCTTTTGAAGAAGCTCAGCCCTATAGCTATCAATTGTCTCACTAGATTTTATAAGAGCGGCTTTGCTTTCTTCAAAGTTTTGAGTGAGCGCTGCGTTTGCTTTCTTTAATTTCTTTTGACTCTTTTTGGTTTCATTGACATCCTTTTGTAAACTAGCAATTAAATTAGCAAGCGCGACACGCTCCTCGTCATCATACTCATTTGCATGTTGATCATCCTCAAACTCATTATTGCACATGTCTGATGTTTCAGGTGTGGTATTGCTATCAACCGTTTCCATCATACATGTGTCAGTAACGGTTGTTGGTAGATCACTATGCTCATGTGTATCACCAAACACATTATAATCATTATCATCATGTTGTACCTTAACAATTGGCTCGGTATCAAAGATAGGGCCATTGTCATCTTCAGTGACAGTGAGGACCTCATGAATCTTTGCCATGTATGAATAATGTGCCTCGAGTTCTTGGTCAGAGAGTTCATCATCTGTGTCGTCAAGCATTTCTCCTTCCTCAGTTGATAACTTGATCCCAACTTCCATTTTCTTGCAAAGCAGCATCTTTTCCTTATGATACCCATAATCCTTAACCCTCTTTGGCTGCCTACATTCCCTAGCCAGATGCCTAAACCCTCTGTAGTTAAAACACTAAATCCCACTTTGTTGCACTACTTGAGTACCATCAGTTTCCCTATTTCCAACAACAGTAGCAACCCTCTGATTGTCATTCCTTCCCGTATGTCGATCATACTTTGGAGGAGTCTCAGCACGCCTTCGGGTGTCATACCTAGGAGGACTTTGAGTGTAGTTGTTCCTCGTGTTGGATGATGTTCGAAGATTGTTGTTGGTGGTTGGATAGATTTTCTTGTAAGACTTCATGATGAAAGCATTGTTGCTTGAATTCCCTATCCTTTTGAGCTTGTTCTTCGTCACTATCCTCTTCGGATGATTGTTCAAGTGATGGTGATGGTGCTCTTGCAACTTCCTTTCCCCGGTATCTTGTTGGAGCATGTGACTTAGGGACAATGGAAGATCGAGGTGATGATGATTGACTAGAGTAGGTCTTTGAAGCATGAGAACGATAATCTGGGTAATGCTGAGTGGTAGACACCAAAGCAAGTGGATTTGAAACCTTGGCAGCACGTTGAGCTTGAAGTTCATTTGCCTCATTTTGAAATTGTTTCAAAATATCAAAGAGCGTGTGATAGGAAACTTCGTCTAAAGTTTGTTGTTGTTTCACCAAGGTGACAAACCGTGTCCATTCTGGTTGTAGTTGCTGTAGAAATTGGACATTGACTTGCATGGTGGAAACTTGCAAGTTGTTTCGGGTCATGTCATTCATCATTTTGTAGAATCGGGAGTAATAAGAATCAACTGATTCCCCATCCTTTGATGTAAACTTGCCAAAGTTCCAAAACAACTGAGTTTTCATGTCTTGTTTGTTAAGTGATTCACCTTGTTGCAATCTTTCAATAGCCGTCCACATTTCTTTAGCCGTAGGGCATGCATCAACCGTTGAATAAATATCATATCCTATGCCATTGAGAATTAAGTAGATTTCCTCCTTCTCTGCATCAAACCAAGCACGATTCTCTGGAGTGAGATCGGTTCTCTTTTCATCACGTTCATAAGCTAGCTGTGCGTCAGTTGTGTCTGTGGCTTCTACGGCAAGAACTTGAACCCGTGAGAGTTTATAGGGTCCATCGAAAATACATTGCCTTAAAGCATCACCGTTAGGTTTTGTATCAAGATAACGTAGAAAACGAGATTGTCATTGAGCATATCGACCCGACACAAGCATTGGTGGTCTATCTTTGTTACCCGCCACCATTATGTTGTTGTTCGTCACACGACATTCTGCAGTAGAATCCATCGCAATGTTCTCTGAAAGGATGAAGTGAATTTGGATCTTAAGTAGATGTGTTGTGATTGATGTTGTCGAGAAAAGATGTTGAAATCCCCTAAAAATTGTCTTCACTAGAAACCAAAAATTCTAAAGCGAAAAAACATAAATTTCGCAATGGTCTAAAGTATGATTTCGCAATCATGTGAAGATTCCGCAACTTTGGGATGATTTCGCAACTTTGGGATGATTCCGCAACTTTGGGATGATTTTCGCAACTTTGGGATGATTTCGCAATGAGGTGAAAGATTCCGCAATAGTTGAATAATTTCGCAATTAAGTGAATAAATTCGCAATTCCTGAGCAACAATCCGTAATGATTACCAAATTACCAAAATCCACAATTAACTCATAATTCCGCAATTATGTCATGATTTCGCAATGACCAGTGAAGTTTGATTCCGCAATACCCTGAAAGTCACTAATTTCGCAATTCTCGGATATGATTCCGCAATTAAGTCAAAATCCGCAATAGGCAAGTATTCAAATTCGCAACTTGAGACAAAATTCGATTCCGCAATAAGGAACAAAATTCAATTTCGCAAATTTTGTGAATCTACAATTTCGCAATTAGATAGAAAGATGCGAAATTTGTACCAGATTTGCTAGAAAATAGGAACACGAAGAACACTTATCAAAAACGTGATTTCACACCAAAAATCAAGCCAAACACCACAAAATTTTGCGTTTTTGACCAAACAAAGTAACCCAAATCACTACAACATAGATGTAGATGATTTGTCTACTCACAAACACCATAAAAAACACAAAAATTTTGAAGATTCGAGCAAGAATGTGAATAAAATCACACGAACACAATGGAAATATCAAAACCAATCACTTATCTACCCCATGGCGATTGATACCAATTTTTGTCCCATATATTTAGATGATTAAACAAGAAAAGAAAGGTAGAAAATAGATGAATTCTAGAGAGAGAAAGTAGAGAGAGAATGGTGAAACTTGGTGAATATTAGATTAGAAGAGAGAGAATGCAAATGACCAACCAACCTCTCCTTACATGCAAGGAGAGGTTTATATAGCCTTGCCTACATGTGGCATAATGGGCTATATGAAAATGGGCCGGCCTTTCCTTTTGGGCTTTAGTTACTTATGAATGAACCTTAGCCTAAAGTTAAGCCCGTATAACACGACTATCCTACTACCTATTACAACGTTTTTAAATACGATACATAATAAACCTATGACCGATCATTCTTGTTTAACTCAATATTTTGAGGCTAACAGTTGGAGAGCCACATGGTGGTGTCAAATAATCCTTCTGGCAATGAGTCTGCTATGGCCACCACCTTGGTTGAAGGAATTCAAGATCGACTGCTTGTGGACAAAGTTGCTGCTTCTAGTCAGTGATTGGTTTGTTTCTTCTATACTTTTGATATTTCATACATTCTTTTCACCAATATGTACAATGATTGGTGACTAACACTTTACTTAGTTTGTTTATATATATATATATATATATATATATATATATATATATATATATATATATATATATATATATATATATATATATATATATATATATATATATATATATATATATATATATATATATATATATATATATATATATATATATATATATATATATATATATATATACTCTTTTGTATAATATCTGCTTATACTTCTAACATGTGATGGGATTTCAACCTTGTAAATAATATAATATCTGCTTATACTTTTTCATGGAAAAACCACAATCTTTTGTATCTTGATAATTTCACACTTGGGCTAGTTTGTGATGTACTACTGGTGTTGGCGTTCTTCCACACAACAAATGGTGTTCAACTCATCATGTCTTGCAGACAAGAAAGAGTTGATTCACCATGAGGGTACGGCTTTGGTGCGATTCTCAAATACGTTGATGGTTGCCAGTTTACCCAAAATTGGATGGTTTTCACTTGCCTTAGTCCTAGACTGAAAAGTGGCTAGTCCAAGGGGGTACGGATCTTGGTAAAGAATCATATAAAATCCGTTGATAGCTGTAATAGCTTTCTCAAAGCTATAGGGTTTTCAGCTTACCGATGCTTTATTGCTAAGAGTTGGCTAGTCCGGAAGGGTACAGCTTCTGGTAAAGATCTCAATCAAATCCATTGATGGCTGTGATGATTTGCCCAAAATCATTAGGGTACTCCCACTCACCATTGATTTACGTTCTAAGAGTTGGGCTGGGTTCTGGTATCCCAGGGTGATGCTTATTCCACCACAAAGACTAGCTATCCCAAGAGCGAGCAACTACTTGGTAAAGGCTTATCAAATATGCTCATGTTGCTGTGAAGATTCAACAAGTGAAGATCTGTTCCAAGCTTTCAAGAAGCTTCTCAATGATATTAGTTGAAGCGGTCTTTGTGCTTTCACTTCTGTTGGATATTTTTTTGCTAATGTTTTGTTGTTTCAGTCCTCGTGCTTTTTTGCAAGATCTACCAAGAAACTTGAACTCAACCAGTCAAATTCAAGTTTAGGGGAGGATTGTTAGGACCTATGTAATAGATATTTGTAATAGATAAACTATGAGGTATGTAGTTCCTCCTAATCCTAGTAGTAGTGGAGCAACACGTGCTCCTGGTCTAGTAGAAAGTCAAACAATGTTATTCTTAGTAGTTTGTTAGGATATGCATGAAATATGTTAGGAAAGGATATGCATATCATGAGTTACACGTTTATGTTTAATGTAGTATTAGGATTTCCTTGTAGTATAAAAGGAACCCATTGGCAGAGGGGTTAGACACACCTTTCATCATTATTCATCTTCATATTAATAGTAGAAATCCTTAGTAAGGATCAAGTTATTTAGTTATTCTGTTTCTTCTTGATCATAGTATTTGTATTTCACACTTATACTTTGTATTACATTAAGAGTCTCTCTGTGAATGGACTTGTGATTACATGAGTCGTTCACCATCCTTAACAGGTTGCAAGATCCATAACCAGGGGACCCAACAGGATGTCATTTATACGTGTTTTCAAATCATTTAACCATCGTATTGACTTTAATGCGCCTTAAAAATGCTCTAAATTGTTTATGGGTTAATATACAAATATATTACTAAACGTTCCATAAAATTTGTCCTAAGGTAACAAACGTTCATTTTGTGTTTCTAGGGTACTCATGTACGGGTGACCGGTTGTTTACGTTACTCATGTTTGAGTAACCTGTTAAAAGTGGTAAATTAGCAGGTTACCCATTTTTTTTTAAAATTTAACTTAAAAAAAATACTTGACAACATAAAGGATTTAAAAAAATATAAAAAATACTTGAATTTCACCATTCGTAGGGTTAAACTATATATTTTTTTCAAATAACATTTTTTTATTTTTTATAAGAATATAATTCTTTTAGAAAATGTTTAACGAAAAGATTTTTAAAAGATTTTTATAGGATTATAGTTTTTTCGAAAATGTTTTTAATATTTCTAAAAATGTTTTTCGAAAATATTTTTATGAAAATACTTTTTAAAAATATTTTTTTAGAAATTATTTAAAATATTTTTGAAAATAATGTATGAAATATTTTGAAAATAATTTTTATAAGAACTTTTTTTTAATGTTTTAAAATCTTTTTGAAATTCTTTTTCCAAATTTTTTTTTAAGTTTTTCAAAAAAAATTTAAAAAATATTTTATATACGTTTTTAAACCAACTCGTATTTTTGGAAAAAAAATTAAACGTTTTTTAAAAATCTTTAAACCAACTTGTTTACTTAAATACTTAAATCTTTAAAAAGAATTTAAAATATTAAAAAATATTAAAATAATTTAAAATATTTTTTAATATTAAAATAATTTAAAACCTTTTTACACATGTTTTTCGAAAAATACTTTATTTTAAAAGATTTGTGAAAGATTATTTTGAATATATTTGTTTAAAAATGTTTTCCTAAAAATATATTAAAAATCTCATTTTTTCCAAAAATGACCTGGAGTACCGGTTATCCATCCCATGAGTAACCTTGTTGTCACATTTTGTAATGTTAAGTAACCTATTTACCCAACCCGTATAGATGAGTAACTTAGAAACACAAAATGAACATTTATTACCTTAGGACAAATTTTATGGAATGTTTAGTAACATCTTTGTATATTAACCCATTGTTTATTTGTAAATTGCAATTTGAAAGAACATGGAAGTTACATAGGGGTTTTAAAGTCATTTGAAATCATTTCTAGACATTTGATCGAAGAATGGAAGAAGACGAAACGAGAATGCAAGTTTTCCAAAGCTCAAATCAAAGAATGGCTAACAGCAGCACGCCGTAGTCACTATATTGGGAAGATATTTGCAATGCGGCTAACAGCCTACGCCGTAAAAATAAGATTTCAGCAAAAATAAAACTAATTAATTCGGAAAATTTCTTGTCCCCTACTATGCCGTACCTAAATATGAAAGGCGTATATTTGAAGACCTATGACGTAAGTGCTACGTATGCCTAAGCCGTAAGAAGGTCGAACACTATTCTTAGAAGGGTTGGAATTCGACCCACCATTCTACCTTTCAATGGAGATTAGGCATTACACTTTTAAAAGTGATTTTGTAACATTATTATTAAATAAAGTTAACAATTATTTGAAATTTGTTGAACATGTATCGATATTTATATATAGTATACACATATAGATATTCATCGACACACAAATTAAGATGAGAATTTTCCACTTTTTACTGATATTGGCATTCACCATTCTGTTGATCCCAAACTTAGATCGATTTAGCTTTGTGTTAACGAGATTAAATCAAGATTAACACGTAGATAAACTTTGTGTTTATGAAAACAATCCAAGTGTTATGCGGAATTTAACACTTTGAGTAAGAACACACAAACACATAATAACCCAAACTTTCACTTCGATTGATTTATAATAACTTGCGTACAATGAAAGTAAAACGTATATCAAACATTAACCTAGAGGCCTCCTTTTATAGACTAAGGAGCCTTGTACAAAAGTCTACGTATCAGCTATTTTAGGTAAAGATAAATATAGCCAATACAATATTAATCATATCTTTACTAAACATACAAAACGTGTAGAATAAGTCTTTCATCAGTGGTTGACTTTCTTCTTGTCAGCGCTCCAATAACTCTTATCAGCGTCCTCTTGTCAGCGCCCTAATATCTCTTGTCAGCGTCCAAAAGTCTTCTTGTCAGCGTCCCTGTAACTTAGTTATTTTTAGTCCAAACAATCCTCCCCTAAACCTGATGTCTACTCTAGGAATCAAGTTTCAAAATAAAAAGAAAATACAAGGAGGATTCTTACAAACTAATATTCTTTCTTGATCATGGAATAAACAAATCTAAGTAAATTCCTACTAATGTCACTGGTGTAATCAACCTCCAAAGGTGTAGTTATCATCAACTTCAAAAATTCTTGTGACATAGGATATGCAGCATCCACCAAGAGATATTCTGAAAATTTGGATGTGCAAAGATGATACACACCAACAGCTAAATTAATACGCCATGTCAACCCACTGATATCATCCAGATACTTCTAAGTTGGATCAGCATCATTTGGCTCAAACATTCTCTTGAATGTAGACCAAATCTTTATTCCATTAACTAAAGTAGGTTCTTCAGCCTCATACTTGGTCTTCATCAACTTCCATAAGTCGACCAAGTCTTCTCTGTCAAAGCTTACAAACATAGAAATGAGAGAGACAAAAGTGTGTACCTTATCACCAGCCCTGGTGATCGCCCAAAAACCACTTGCATCTTCTTCATAGTTCACAATAGGGTTCTTGAAGTCAATGGGTAACACTTCTACCATATCAGATGCCTCCACTCTTGAAAGCTTCATCATTTTCCTTAAAGCAGCCTCACTTAGAGTGTATGGATCAAGCTTAGGAAAATCAGTATGCAAGCCTTTCTTTACTGGTCTAGGAACTATGGCTGCCCTCTTAAGCCTCATTTGTTCTTTTATTTCCTCTTGCCTCTCTTTAGAGAGAAGATCAAATGTTTCGTCCTTGCACAATGAGTCCCAAATTGGATATGCATACCATTCTAACTGATCAAAGGTAAGAGCTTTAATCTTTGCATAAGTCCATCCAAGCCCATAGTTCCTTAACCACATATAATACAACTCTCTTCTCACTGTCTTGCTTTCCATCTTAACATTGCTGGCTTTATTTTTCTCCCATATCCTCATGTCATATTGAAACCTCAACAGCCCTTCAAGGCACCAAATCTTCTCTGATATGGACACTTTTGGATCACACAACACTTCTCCTTCATATTTAAAGAAAAGCTCAGCAATCTTGGGTATAGTCAAATCAACTTCAGCTTTACCTCTTTAAGATTTTCCAAACCCAACTCCTCTCCATATTCCAACCTTTCAGGC
The DNA here is from genome assembly GCA_025667525.1 of Glebionis coronaria. Lineage (NCBI taxonomy): Eukaryota > Viridiplantae > Streptophyta > Magnoliopsida > Asterales > Asteraceae > Glebionis > Glebionis coronaria. The sequence goes on along the minus strand of CM046875.1, from coordinate 630,836,549 downwards.
TCTTCAAGTATCATCACACTTGATTCTGAGCTCTCATCACCATCACTGCCTTCCCCATCACTCTCAGAAGTAGTCACAATCTGTGACTCAATGGCAGACTTCTTATTCTCCTTTTCCATAAGCTTTACAGCCAAAACTGAATCAAAATGAATCTGGGCTGCATTCTTGGGTACCTCTACTTCTACCATAACACCTTTAACCTTATCTAATGCATCAATAGTAGGTAAAGAAGTAGATACTTGTGGAACCACATCTTTGATGATGACTGAGATACACCAGCCACACCTGTAATTTTGTCAGCGCCCAAAACGTGCATGTCAGCGCTTGCTTTACTCCCATCAGCGTCGGATTTGTTCTTGTCAGCGGCATGCATCATTTATACAAATGAAATCTTTGTAGGAGTAATCAAAGAAGTATCAAAACCTGGTTGATCCTTCAAACCTATAAGTGCTTCAGCTATATCCAAACTAGCCCTGAAAGAAGCAACTTCACCTTCTTATGATCCTTTCTCATGGGATCCCTTGTCACTTGCATTGAATGGATCATCCTCTACTTTGTAAGAATCCTCCCCTGAAGAAAGGACTCTGGCTTGCCTTCTCCTGGTATTGGCAGCCTCTAAAATAACAATCCTCTCCCTCAAATCCTTTGAGTTCAAGGCCCTGTTTAGTTAAAACCTCTACAAGATGTGTATATTGATTTTGCAAGCTCATACACATCCTCGTCAATTCCAAAACAGATAATGGTTCCAGACTGCCCTCTTCTAATGTGGAAGTTGCCCTCCCAGAATAGAATCATAGGGAATGGGTGCGGACTTAAGGATGTTGGAACTGTCATGACCTGAATCTAAGCCAGTGCCACTAGTTCCAGTTTCACCCATAGCACCAACCACACTTGTGGTGGTGATTCTCTCTGCTACATGGCTAGGACCACTAGAGGAGAACACTCTAGTAGTCCGTTGGCGTTTTTGACACCTATAATCATTGGGTTCAGAATAGGAAGAATTAAGGGGTGTTTGGGGTTGTGGTTGAATGATGTCAGTGTCAAGGTTTTGGTTGTCAGCATCGAAAATGGGCGTGTCAGCGTTGATGTCAGCGTTGGGACTGGAAGTGTCAGCGTGTGGTGAAGGAGGGTCAAGGTTCATATTATGGGGTGATGGTGGGTGGTCTGGCATGGGTTCATGGGCAGGTGGTGGTGGTAATGCAGCTGCCTGAATGACAGCATGCATGGCTAGGGTAAGAGGTAGGTCTCTATAGGGGTGAGAATTCATGTTACTAAAAAACGTTTTATTTTGGTCAGGAACCTTATAAAAGTGGTCATGGTCCATACGACAGTAGCCTTGCATTTCAAAAGCCATTTGCAAAAATCTAGGGTATGCAAGAGTCATCTTGGTACCCTTGTTATGCAACATGCCATCAAAAATCATTTTTGAAAAATTCTAATTTTGCTCTCTTGCAATACAAACAATGGCACTCCTGATGGATCAGTTGATTTCATTGAATGAAGAGTATTTGGGACTCAAACACTGAAGGATGACATGTATAAGGAAATTCTAGTTGGGGGGAAATTGTTGTTTGGTATATTTGTTTAATTTCCCAGAAGGGGGCAATTCATACCCCAACTCACGAAGTCCTAACTCTAGCTCTGGCACAGGAAGGGTCGTTATACAACCAACATCATTAAGATGCAATGCTCGGCGAACCAAAGCTTCAGTAACAACCCATTCACTTCCATGCACAGTAGCATATAATGTAATCACTCCATTAATTATTTTGGAACGAACGGTGTTCCAAAACTGCTTAATGTGTGTGATAGGAACAAGCGGAGTGTGTGTAAGAGCATACCTTAGAGGAGAAGTTAAGATAAGAAACCATCTCAGTATATTGAGGATGATGCTCAGTGTCCTCCACCAAATATGCCACCATGTTGTGTTGACTCTTGAATTCCAACTCCACATGATCTGGTTTAAACTTTGGGGCCATTGAGAATGATATGAAAACAGTGAATAATGAATGATAAAAAGATGAAGGTTGCAAAGAGTTTTGCTAGACAAGAATAGTGTTACCCTACTTAAGAAAGATGAGCCATATTTATAGGAGACAAACTAGCATACGATTGGTTGAAAAAGAAGGCAAAGATATTCAAAAAGTAATGATTAAAATCTTGAAAAAAAAACTTATCTTTGCATTAATAAAAAAGTTAACCAAGTTGCAAAAATTACGGCCCAAATTTTCGTCAAAAATAACAACTGGGTAGGTCCCAATGTATTTCAACGGTCAAAAGTTGATTGTCAGTGTAACGGCTATATCTTGTCAGCGTTGAAAATTTTCCATGTCAGCGTCTAAATTGTACTTATCAGCGTTTGGAGTAAACTAAGTCAGTGGCCAAAAATAAAATAAAGAATAAAATAAAAAGACCTTAACAAAGATATTTACCCTAATGAACATAACTCTTCCCCTGACACAGACTTAAAATAGCATTCTCTGTTCAATTATACACACTTGCACAAGCAAGATAGACATAATTGCCCTAAAGTGAACCTTGCCAAAGAAAGTCCTTAGGAGTGAAGAAACCTTCATGTAAACACTTTGTAACTCCCAGGTAAGCCCAATTAATTAAAATATTACACCAAGTCTCCCAACCGACCAAACCCAATTCTAGGTCAAAAAGTCTTGGCAGCTTACAAAAGTATAAAACTTTGTATGCTACAGTGCCTCGAGGTTTAGAAATTCCAACAATCTCATAAAGAGAAAACCTTCACTATTTCTAACCCCCATTCACCTGTGGACACAATCTAGAATTGTGATAAGAGAATTCTAAGAATACCCAAGTTTCTAAAGGTATCCTAAACCTCCCCTTAAACTAGGAGAAACAGTGTTGCAAAATGATATGTGTATGACAAAGTTTTATTTCAAGATAGAAATGTAAACATTCCAACCATCATAAATAAACCTTTGATACAATGCTTGAAACTCAAAGGATCCATGAGTAACTCCGTATCCAATTGTACAATGCCAAAATTGCCTTCATGATTAGATGAAAACCACAAAAACTAACATGTTGCTATCAGCGTCCATTTGAACACTTACCAGCGTCTCAATAAGCACTTGTCAGCGTCTGCCCAAAACACTTTGTCAGCGTCTTAGCAAACACTTGTCAGCGCCAATCTTAACACTTGTCAGCGCCAATCTTAACACTTGTCAGTGCCTTCATAGACTCTGTCAGCGTTAGAAAATAGAAGTGGAAAAACCTTATACTTTTACAAAGACCAATCACAGTGCATATCCTGTACATACTTTTACAATAAATTCAAAAACACATTTAAGAAAGATTGATCATTCCAATACCTGTTACCAAGTATTGAAATCTCCCAGCATCAAAAGGTTTAGTTAACAAATCTGTGACATTTTCCTCTTTGTCAACCCTATCTGGTTGTATTAAACCTTTTTCAAAACAATCTCTTATAAAATGTTGTCTAATTTGTATGTGTTTTGTTTTAGAATGATGTACAAGATTTTTAATAATGCATAAAGTACTGTTATTGTCTACAAAAATCTTGGTATGCATAAAATTATACCCATAGTCCAACAGTTGGTTATGAATCCATAGCACTTGTCCATAACATGCAGCTGTAGCCACATATTCTGCTTCAGTTGTATAGTTTGCCACTACTGTTTGTTTCTTGCATTGCCAAGATATCAACCGGCTCCCAAGGAATTGGCATCCACCAGTTGTGGATTTCTGATAGGTGTGAAAACACCCATCCTTTTACCACTTAAAACAATTAAAAACGAGACCATAACGTGTATTTTATGTCGTAAATGTCGGGAATTATGCGTAGTTTGTTTTTTTGTTGTGTTTTAGGATCAAAATATGAAAAAGGAAGAAAACACGGGCTTTCACGGGCTTTTATCAAAGAAAAAGACAAAAGACGAAGTCAAAAGATCAAGAGTGCAAAAGATTGGAAGTTAATGGGCCTATTTTGAAGATTTATTGAAGAAAAGGACCAAAGACGGAAGATTTACAAGTCGAAGAACCCAAGTCTACTAAATGAATAAATTATAAGAAGAGTTCAAGATTTTTATTGACAAATCCCGAGCCAAAGTCGAGACCTCAATTTAACTTAAAGACGAGACGACAAAGAAAAGAAGAAAGAGAAAGAAACCACCACCTACCACTTACCACTCCCCTATAAATATACACCTTTCATCTCATTTTTATATTGTTGGCTATCTTGACAAAATAGTTCTTCCACCTTTATTTTCATATCATTTAATTGTCAATTTAAATTTCTTGTCTTGCACTTTAAATTTGTAAGTCATTTAATTTTTACTTTTAATTGTTGTCGAATCTTTATCTTTTAATCAAATTTTATTTTTAATCTAATCCTTCCTTTCTTGTTTGATTTTAATTAAGTGTTGGTTTATTGATTTGGTTGATTTGGTTTTGATTAATCAAGTGGGTTTCATAGTTTTACTGATTTTGATTTCATAAAGTTTGTTGATTTAGATGTTTTAGTGTTTGGTAGATCTTAATTAGTGTTGATTTGGTGTTCTTAGTTTTATTGATTTGGTTGTGTTCTTGAGTTTTTGTTAGTTTTATTAAGTGGGTTTTGATTAGTTTAGATTTAGTTTTTAGTTTTATTGATTTGGTTTGATTAATTGTTGTTAGTTGATTATTAGTGGTTAGTTTAGTTTAATTTTTAGTTTGATTATGGTTGATTTTGGTTAAATTCGTGTTCCCTAGAAAATAGGATCTATAAACTGTCGTCTCTATTTTAGTTTTTCCCGAACCAAGTATTTTTCCCGAACCAAGTAAATTCCCGAACCAAGGTTATGTAGTAAAAAATCCCGAATGAGGTTTTTTGAAAATTCCGAATGAAGTTTTTTTTGAAAATCCCGAATGAATCTTTTTTTTGAAAATACCGAATGAAGCTTTTTTTCGAAAATCCCGAATGAACCATTTTTTGAAAACCCCAAATGAAAAGTTTGTAAAAAAAAAAATACCGAATAAGCGAGGATTCCAAACCGGTATAAAGATTGAGCTGCTTGCCTAGTTGTCAGCTTGCTTATTTTTCCGCCATTTTCACCAGCCTGCTTAGCTGCTTGAGCAGCTTGCCTGCTAGCTTGTTTTTTTATTTAGTTTTGTTCCATAATCGTTTAGTTTTATCCGAAATTTGTTCCGATTTTTACTCTGAAAGTCGCGTATTTTTAGTTATATTTTTCATCTATTTTTAGTATTAGTATTTTTTCCAAAAGTTTAAGTTTTATCTTTTATTTAGCGCCCGGTTTAGTTTTTGTCTCATTTAGTTTTAAAGTACCCTCTTAGTTTTATTTTCTCCTTTTTCATTAAGTAAATTTTATTTTTCAGTCAAAAGTCAATTACTTCTTTTAGTTTTATTTTTATTAATTGTTTCGCTTTAATTTACATTTTATTATTTGTTTTGCTCCTTTATTATTAGTTATTTGTATTTAGCTTATTTTTATTATGTTTCGCTCTTACCTTTTAAGTAGAAATAGAAAACCAAACTTCCCCTTTTCGTTACCAAGAACGATTTCTCCACTTCAAACCGTGATCAATTCGAATAGAATCGTGAACGAACAACAACGACATACACGCATGTTGATACAAAAGTTGGATGATCCTTTCTAGACCCGGATTAGGCTTAATCCGGGTTGGTTGGACTCCGGCTCCTGCACCAATTGAATTGTTTGGTTGGGATCCTGCACACTAAAACAACACGCGTTAGGCTTACCGTGGGAATGTTTCCCACGATTAGACTCCGGCGTGAGAGTAAGTAATCGGTTAGGGTATAAGAATCGGATGGAGAGTATGAGTGAAGAATGTGATACCTTTGTGGAACCCTTAGGGGTTCCTTATATAGGCGGTGAAACCCTAGTGGGCTCTCACCGATGCTTTGGCCCCAAGGAAGAGATAATCACCAGTTTTAGAATGATTGTTATCTTCTAATTATGGTGAGTGAATATCCTCTCCCTTGGGATAAATCCTAAGTATATTAGGATAATGATTCTGCTTAACCTAAACCGGCCGCGTTGGGCCGTGGGCCGCACAAGTGTGTGCGGGTACTGTTCATCTAAGCCCATAAGCTCGGATGACATTATTCCCACCCATCTGTGATGGGCCGGATACGGGTAGTACCTGTGGGCCGGGTCCACGACCCGGTTGGGGACTATACGTCATCATGTCCCCCCAGTCTAGTTGTTACAGCCACAGGCGTAACCTCTAGACTAGTGTAATGCCTTCCGAATACACCAAGAAAGCCTTTAAGGAAATTATCAATGCTCCGGACGTTGCGTCGGCCGCACATGACAGAGCATCTGTCAACAGTGTCTGCATGTAAGACAATGTCCACCCATCTGATGACTGACGAAATTCCAATCAGGCTGAACATCGGGCAACGCAAACGTCAGAGTCAGAAGTGACCCTTTGGGACCCACCTGGCGATTTACTTGCCACTCCCATCCACACCATACGATTGAGGTTAGTGGTAAACACGTGGCACAAACCCCATGGTCCATGAAAACCAAGGCAAGCCTATATAAGAGTGCGTTTGTGCGGCCAAAACACACACAGTTACACCTATACCGCCATTGTTGCTTTTTGAGCTTTTGCTTGCTTCTTTCAACTTCTATTTCCACGGATCCCACTCGCCGCAGGTTAGATCATCACGCTCTTTACTCCTTTTGTATAAAACATGGTGAGGGAACATCCCTTTATCACGGATGTCCTAAACGTGATGTCTGCGGAAAAATTTATAGACTTCTTGCCGAAGTATTACATTCCTGAAAGCGTTCACCCCACCTATCCAGGTGAAAATGAAGCTATTACGGATGCACCGAGAGGAAAAATAGGCGTATACACACGCCTATTTGACTCGGCAAACTACCGTATCCCTCTATCAACATTCTTAGTGGACCTCCTCTTGTATTATGGCTTCCACATAACCCAACTGCATTGCATTGGGGCGTGTAAAATAAACCAGTTTGAAATTACTTGCCATACGTGTGGGGTAACCCCCACCGTAAATTTATTCAGGGTGTTTTACATCCCCCAATTAGTAAATGGTTGGTTGTCGTTTAAAAAACGGTCTTCGAAGGCTCCCCAGACGTACAGGGACCCCCTAAATTCGTTAAAAAACTGGTACGACCAATACTTCTTTGTTGACGAGCGGGTTTTTCCAACCCCTTTTGTCTTTCAAAACAGGGTACGCCACGACTACCCCCCAGCCCTAGGGATTATGACCAGAATGACGTGAGAGTGCTGGATACCCACCGTACATATTTCCATAAGGGCTTGCCAGAGAACTTTCTGTGTCGAGTGGGGATAAGCCGTAACTATTATGGGAGGGAAGATATGTATCCGTGCTTCCTAACCGGACGTGGGCAGGGTAGGTGTATTTGTGTAGAAAAAACGCCCACCTATTTCCTTGTAATCATACTAATATCTCCTGTCTTTATCTACAGAAATGGATCTACACGGACTTATACGCCAAGGCGAGCCAATGGAGATACACGAAGGATTCCGCCCTTTAGGAGACGGTGAAATCCCCTTGCTAGAAGCCACTGCTGATAGAACCATACCGCTAAATGAAAACATCGAACCACAGCCTAATGAAGGAAGACCCATAGACGAGAACGCGTCACTTGACTACCACACCGAAGGAGGTGAAATACACTTCCCGGACAACACGATGCCTCACCCAGAACAGTTGGAAGAACCCACAAATTCCTCCAACAACCATTCGGGTGAGGATGAAGACCCGGCCCCGGGGTTTGGACCCCTTATATCCAAGAAAAAGAGATCATCCAGGAAGAGAACCACCACCATGGAAGATGAAGTGGGGGCGCAAAATGCTCCCCCGAAAAGGCTAAGGGAAGACTACCTGCGACAACCGGAAGGAAGCAGCACATCCATGGCCCAAGCTGTACCCCAGCCGAACGTGGAGGAACCATTCTGGGCCACGAGCCTTACAAACGCCGCGGCTCCCACCATCACGGAGCCCACGACCGATAATACGTAAGTACATACAAACCCAAAATTGTGAGACACATACATACGGATCTAACAAACATATCTCATTTATTTGGAATGATAGCGTGCATCCTTCGATCGTAGCTCCAGAGAAGGAAGTGGAGAGGGAACCTTCTCCTGTGATATCGCAGCATCCCTCATCTCTTCCTATCACTCATGCCGAGGAACTTGCTCAGGAGAGCCCTAACACCCGCCTACTCCCCGTATGGAACTTATCCAGCCTAACAAGATTGGAGTCAGAGGCGGAGTGTACTGAATTTGTCGAGCACATTACGCCTCCAGCCCTAGCGCAAGATTTGGATGAACTGGATAACGAAGCGCTGCTAGAGCAATTTGACTCAGCCATTACGCTACAGGTGTCAACTGGCGCGGCCCTCAGACGTCGCTTGATCCAGTCTCTGACTAATGCGAGTCGTGGTGATGAACTGCTAAGAAAGCATGAGAGGACCATCACATCTCTCCGGGAATCATTGGCCGTGGCCGAAGCAACCGTCAAGGAGCAGGCCCATCACGCCAATACCAGGGAAGATCGCATTGCTGAGTTGGAGGCACTTCTTGCCGCATCCAACGAGAAGGTATGTTTTAATCCGACAATGTACATTTATATCTAATGGAACCAGATGATACCCATAATGATATTTGTTTGCATACAGGTGGCCTCGGCCGAAGCTGAGACGATGGCTGTAACCGCCCAATCCTTGACCATTGCGCAGGAGCGTATCGCCCTGAGGGACGAATTAAACCAAGCGCGGACTACAATGATTGAACAAGCCGCAACAGCCGAGGGAGAACTTCGCCATATGGTGACCAAGTACGCTGAAATGATACACCCTCTGCTGCTCATGGCCGTAGCTGGTCGTAGATGGTTGATTGGCTAAGGAATGCGACTCGCTGTGAACCAAGCAACACGAGCACCTCACCTTCTACAGGCCTTTGCTAATGTTGTGTCCGACGGCATTGATCGCGGTAGGTATGAGGGGCTGATCCAAGCTGCCGACCTCATAAAAAAGGGAGAAAACATCACTACTCATGCCTACCACAAGCCTTTAGCCGCCAAACAGCTGATCGCGTCCATGGATATTCTTGCTGGGATTCCACACCCTTTCCTGGACGAATTGGAAGCGTTAAGGGATGCTCCCAACGAAGTGATAATGTCAAAGCTCACCCCCGATCCTTCTCCACTGACCTTACCTACTTATGACTTTGCATCAAAGGATCTGACAGGTGAGAAGATGCTAGCCGAGGCGCTAGACATCAACATGAGTAAGATACAAGTGGGAAGGAGCGCGACTGGTGAGACCCTCCGTGTCCTGATTGAGGAGGGGAAGAGGGAGATATGGGAGTTCCTACCTCCGTTGTAAACTGTAAACAATGATTCGCCCGTGTGTATACACGGTTAACAAACTGTTTGTAATGATTTAGAAGTCCGTGCTTACCACGGCTAGTTTTTGGTTTTACGAATTTGAAACTTGTGTATTTTGCCCTGTGATATATCATATACCTACATTGCCTGACATGTCTTGTCTTAAAAATACAATCAAGCCTATATATTACTAGACATGCGGCATGCGGCTTTTACCATGCAAAGCACTACGTGAGCTCGACATATGGAAAACTTATCACAACGTCTTGTGAGTAAGGTGTCTAGTAAGGATACGTGATCCGCGCCACTGGGGTTGCATCCCTCTTAGGTGACAAGTTGAATTATTAGGTTCACTTAATCCTCCTGCCCCACCTGGAGGCGTATAGTACATGTACAATGATTGAATGAATGCATATAATGAGAAATTATAACAACATCTATGTGGCCATGACAATGTAAAAAAGAGAAAATATTTTGCACAAGGACAAGCCGTGGAGCTAGCTAGCCACCACGACATTTTATTAGAACGTTTTACGATTTTTTGTGTAACAAGAATGGGAAATCCTAAAAAACCAAGAGACCTAGAAAATATAGAAACAAAACAGAGATAACACATGGATCTTCATTAAAGCTAGATATAGCGAAGTGTCCACGCGGAAGCCGTAGCTTTCAAAGATAGCACCTTTTAAGATTGCAGATGTTCCAAGTTTGCGGCAAGTCGCGACCATCCATTCCACGCAACTTGTACGACCCTCGACCCAAAGCTTCGATGATTCGTATGGTCCTTCCCACTTAGGTCCCAGTTTCCCTGTATCCTCCGCTCGACTTGCCTCATTTGCCCGATAAACATAATCTCCCAGTCGGAAAGAAACACCTTTAACCTTGGCGTCATAGTAAGCCTTCATACGCGCTTTGGATTTGGCCTCATTGATAGCTGCAACCTCTCTCTTTTCTTCTAGCAAATCCAGGTTAATCCGGAGTTGCTCGTCGTTTGTGACAGTATTCACCTCCGCCGTGCGGATGGTGGGCATTCCAATCTCGGCTGGTATAACAGCTTCGGTGCCGTAAGCCAGCGCGAACGAAGTGTCCCCATTGGCTGCTTTAATCATAGTCCTATGTGCCCATAGGACATGTGGTAGTTCGTCCACCCATTTGGCTCTTCGCTCTTCCAGGCGCGCCTTGATACCCTCGCCCAGGCTTCTATTTGCCCGTTCCACGAGGCCATTTGTCTGTGGATGTTTAACAGATGCAAAGCGCTGCCTAATACTCAACGATGCACACCAATCTTTAAATGGGTTATCCGCGAACTGTTTCCCATTGTCCGAGATTATCTCGCCTGGCAGGCCAAAGCGACATACGATGTTCTCCCAAACAAACTTTTGAACTTGCTTGCCTGTAATTGATTTAACTACCTTGGCCTCTATCAAGCGTGTGAAGTAGTCCATTGCAACGATCAAGAACTTAACCCCACCCACATCTACTGGAAAAGGCCCCGCGATATCAATCCCCCACTTGTAAAATGGCCATGGGGATGTGATGGGTGTAAGTTCCTGCTGTGGATGACGCGGTACCGGTCTATGTACTTGGCAGTCACTGCATTTTCGGATAATGTCACGCGCGTCCCTATGCATAGTAGGCCAATAATATCCCGTGCGAAGTGCTCGCGCCACTACAGATCGGGGACCCGCGTGCATACCGCATGACCCTTGATGTATCTCACCGATTACATAGGCAGCCTGGCGCGGTCCTACACATCGCAGCCATGGTTGTAAGAAGGAGCGCTTATACAGTATGCCCTCCCGAAGCTCGAAGTGGTGCGACTTCCTTCTGATGCGCCGCGCTGCCTTTTCATCGTCCGGAAGAGTTTCGTCAGTCAAGTAATTAATGATCGGGGTCATCCACGTAGGTCCATCTTCCTCAACTATTGTTGCGACTTCCCCTTCTATTATGGACTTTTCTTTCAATATTTCTACCAAGACTTGTTTGGACAAGTGGGCGAAGCTCGTGGATGCGATCTTGCTGAGGGCGTCGGCCTTCTTGTTTTCACCCCTTGGTACCTACTTGATAGAGAACTTGCTGAAAGCCGCAATGAGTGATTTGACTTTCTCCAAGTAGCGAACCATGTTATCTTCCTTAGCAACATACTCCCCGAGAATGTGGTTCGCGACAAGCCGGGAGTCCACGTAGGCTTCCAGGTTGCGGACCCCCATTCTAGTGGTGATTTTCAAACCTGCTATTAACGCCTCATATTCTGCCTCGTTATTAGTGGCTGTGAACTCAAAGCGCAGGGCGTATGCGAACTCCATTCCTTCCGGATTCGTAAGGATGAGACCTGCCCCTGATCCATCTGTACACGAGGATCCGTCCATGAACAATACCCATGGCCCCGCTGGAGGTTCTTCTCGTTGGATGGTTGGTTCTCCGTCTTCCGGTTTTTCTATCAAGAAATCTGCCAAGATTTGGCCCTTGACAGCCGTTCGTGGTCTATAAGATATGTTGTGTTCTCCCAATAGGATGCTCCACTTCTGTAGCCTGCCAGCTACATCTGGTCTGGATATTACTTGTTTTATGGGCTGATCAGTAATAACCACAATTGGGTGCGCCTGAAAGTACCTGCGCAGCCGTTTTGTAGCAAACACTAATGCCAGAACCAACTTTTCCATGGGAGAGTAGTTCAACTCCGGTCCCTGTAACGTCCTGCTTATGAAGTAGACCGGAGTTTGGACCGTGTCCCTGTCCGTCATGAGTACCGCACTTATTGCTCCGTGTGTTGCCGATAGGTACATTATGAGCTCTTCCTTAGGTCGGGGTGCCACTAGCATTGGAAGGGATGCGAGATGTTGTTTGAGCTGTACAAAAGCTTCTTCCGCTTCCTTTGTCCACTGGAAGTCTCCCTTCCTGATGCATTTCTTGAGCGTCTTGAATAGGGGAAGTGATTTTTCCGCAGATTTCGACAAGAACCTATTCATGCCAGCCAACTTCCCGTTTAATGACTGCACCTCCTTCCGCGTCCGGGGAGATGGTAACTGTATGACTGCGTCCGTTTTTTCTGGACATGGTTTAATGCCGTTCGGATCAATCATATAGCCTAGGAACATCCCCTCAGTTGCTCCAAACGTGCATTATTTTGGGTTTAGCTTCATGTTGATCCTTCTTAGTGTATCGAACGTCTCTTGGATGTCCCGAAAAAGTGCGTCCTCCGTATGACTCTTGATAACTAGGTCATCGACGTAGACTTACAGGTTACGACCTATCTGTGAATCGAAGGCTTTGTCAACAAGCCGCTGATATGTCGCCCCGACGTTTTTCAACCCGAATGGCATTTTTTTGTAGCAGTATACGCCTTGGCTAGTATGGAACGCCGTCTTCTCTCCGTCTCCTTCCGCCATCTTGATCTGATGATACCCTTTATATGCGTCCAAGAAGCACTTAAAAGGATACCCGCACAGGGATTCCACCTTCCAGTCAATCTCTGGTAATGGATAGCAGTCCTGTGGGCAGGCTTTGTTATGGTCTGTGAAATCTACGCACATGCGCCAGCTCCCATCATGTTTTTTAACCATGACTGGGTTAGATAACCACTCGTGGTAGTATACCTCGCGCATGATGCCTGCGTCCACTAGTTTTCGTACCTCATCCAATATTATCTGACTACGTTCTGGTGCCTGGCCGCGCTTCTTTTGCTTGACGGGAGGATACCCCTCGCGAATCTGAAGTTTGTGTTCCGCTATTTCCCTCGGGACGCCTGTCATGTGCTTGGGCTCCCATGCGAACACATCAAAGTTCGCTTTCAAGAGGGAGCACATTGTACTCTTGCCATCATCCGAGAGGGTTCCCCCGATAGATACTTCCTGGTCCGAATAATCAGGGTGTATTGCTACCTTCCAATTAGGGGACGATGGTTCGTCCTTGGGAGGTGCCACTGGGACTAGTGGCGTGACAGCGTGACACTCAGAGGGTCTCGTGGTCGAGTTATAAATAGTGACAATTCCTCCTTCCACTGGGAATTTGATCATCCCATGGGCTGTGGAGGGCACCGCCCGTATAGCTAGGATGCCTGACCTGCCTATGATCCCATTGTATGGGGAGTGTGAACGTATTACCATGAAGTTCATCCATGCTGTGGTGGAGTGTTTTTTCATCTCCTATGGTTACAAGCAGACGCAGTTGTCCTATTGGCCAAATGGTGTCCCCGCTGAAGCCAATGAGCGGCGTTATGGCCGGGACCATTTAGCTTCTTATTTCCGGTCTTAACTGTGCGAAACAGTGTTCGTACAATACCTCTGCTGAGGATCCTCCATCCACATACATGCGGCGAACGCATTGCATTCCGATGTTTATTTCCATTGTGAGGGGTGCATCAACCATATCACTCGCTGTGATGGAAGGGAATGAGATTTCTCTGCTGCGTGAGAACTTCTGACTAACTCTTTGTCTTGCACGACGCTGCCTAGATTGGATCATGTATATAGTTGAAGGCTTCTCCTTTTGGGGGTCCTTCTTCTCATACTTTTTATTATCCTTTCCATCCTTCCAATCCTTAACCAGATGCTTGAGTTTGCCCGACTTGATCAGTGACTCTATGTGTTTCTTGAGCTGAATGCACTCCTCGGTTCCATGGCCTTTGTCATTGTGGAATTCGCAAAAGTGATTCCCTTGACGTCGGTCCAGCGGAGTTTTCATTGGGGGAGGTCTCGGGAAGTTAGCCCCCTCTGTCAGCAGGATCTCCCGGTATGACATTTTAAGAGGGGTGAACTTTTCCTCCGGCCGCCCTCCTTTGTTTTGGTTTTTGTAGTACAAGTTCCTTCCGCTGCTCTGATTGTTCTGACCGCCTGACTGTCTCCTGGTCTGGTCATTCGATCGTAGCTGTTCCCCTTTGAAGGATATACCGCGTCTACAGCGGTTTCCCCTTCAATGAAATTTCTGACCCTTTCCATATGGTCATCGTACCTTTCCGGTCGTTTGTCATTGAGACGCCTGATTAATTCCCTATCCGTTATGGCGTGCATGTAGTCGGAAATTTTTAGGAGTTCCGGCATCGTTTTTGTGCGCGTGCATTCGTCATTGAAACGCGTCGTGAAATCCTTCGTCGATTCTCCAGGTCGTTGCTTGACAGTGGCCAGAGAGACTGGATCTCTATTATACTTCCTTCGTTGAGTATAATTGTTTTTGAATGCCGTACGTAATTCGGTGAAGCTATCGATGCTTCGAGGAGGGAGTCCTTCGAACCAGTCGCGAGCGTTACCTATCAAGGTTGAGTTGAACATCTGGCACCATATGGGCATGGGCCACCGTTCAATTTTTGCCTGTGTGTCAAACACCTTCAAGTGATCGTCTGGATCGCCCGACCCATCATAAGTTTTAACGCACGTTGGCATGCGGCGCTTCTTGTCTTCAGAATAGTTCCGTATGTGGAGGGTGAAGGGGTCCTCCCTGGGATCACACCATGGGCGAGTGAGGTCGTCCCTTTCATCCTCCCCGTAATAAGGCTCGTAATAGTACCCATCCTCATCCGATAGCGGGGGAGGGGTACGTTTAGGCCGACGCCGTTTGGGAGGACGGTCATCGGAATCTTCCCCTGATGTACTGGGGGAGGGAGGTGGCGCCCCGCCTCTCGATGAGGAGCTTGCTCCTTTGTAAGGAGTACGAGGGTTTCCTCCAGCGCTCCTTCTGTCCCCCTCGGTTGCGCGGCGATCGCTCTCGGCAAGTTCCAAGTCCCGCCGCTTGGCTGGGTCTTTGGATCTTTCTTCTTCCTGAGACTGCTGCAACTCCTGCATGATACGGTCCCATATGCGCTCGAGGATATTCCGAGGCTGTGGGGTCTCTTCGAAAAGATTCTGACTTCGGAGGCGTGATCGCCTTCTTTTTGGATTATGGGGAGAGGTGCCAAAGTTGAGCCGAGATCGAAGATTCCTCCCTAGGTTCATCCTGGACGTGATTCCTGGGACGATTCTTTCAAAGTTCTCCGTGAGAACCCGAGTGAGATCATCCTCACTAAGTGGTTCCACTTCTACTTCTTCCTCGGTTGATGACCTGCGCGGCTCCTTGTCAGGGCGCCAAGGCGCACTCCCTGGGTCTATATTGTCCAAGGTCATCGTGGGTGGTGGTGTGATGACGGGCGAGCTCGCCCCGCCCATGGACTGAAAACTCCCCCGGTTATTAGGTCCGCCTGCTTGATTTCCAGCGGAGGTGGGGATGATTGGTGGGGAAGGAACGGTAGGGATTGGGACTTCTCCCCCGGGTCTCCGATTCCCAGGGTTCGTGCCCCTTTGGTTTTGCTGAGAGTGTCCTTTCGTCATTAGTAGAGTAGTTTAGTGTAGGGTCCCACGCATGGCGCCAACTTGTTGATACAAAAGTTGGATGATCCTTGCTAGACCCGGATTAGGCTTAATCTGGGTTGGTTGGACTCCGGCTCCTGCACCAAGTGAATTGTTTGGTTGGGATCATGCACACTAAAACAACACGCGTTAGGCTTACCGTGGGAATGTTTCCCACGATTAGACTCCAGCGTGAGAGTACGTAATCGGTTAGGGTATAAGAATCAGATGGAGAGTATGAGTGAAGAATGTGATACCTTTGTGGAACCCTTAGGGGTTCCTTATATAGGCGGTGAAACCCTAGTGGGCTGTCACTGATGCTTTGGCCCCAAGGAAGAGATAATCACCAGTTTTAGAATGATTGTTATCTTCTAATTATGGTGAGTGAATATCCTCTCCCTTGGGATAAATCCTAAGTATATTAGGATAATGATTCTGCTTAACCCTGAACCGGCCGCGTTGGGCCGTGGGCCGCACATGTGTGTGCGGGTAATGTTCATCTAAGCCCATAAGCTCGGATGACATTATTCCCACCCATCTGTGATGGGCCGGATACGGGTAGTACCCGTGGGCCGGGTCCACGACCCGGCTGGGGACTATACGTCATCAACGCAAAATTCAGATATTAAAATGGCGCCACTGTCGGCTCTTTTCGTGAAGATTAACGCTTTTTGTGAGAAAGATTGTATTTTGGGATCCGTTCACTCGTAAACGTTATTTCTCTTGCATTTTTCAAAAAAAAAAATTTCAAAAATCCAAATTTTTTTTTCAAAAACCCAAAAACATTTAAAAATCATAAAAAACATTTCTTTTTCAAAGTTTTGCACCAAAAATATTTTCTTTTTACGTTACTTTTATTTCTTCTATTTCTTTGCTATCTTTTCTTTTTAGTGTATGCGTACTCGATCTTCGTCTAATCTTGAGCCCGAGACTCGTGAAGACCTAGACATGGCCGGTGTGCACCACAATAACAATCCACCGCATCCCGGTGTGAACAATAATAACCCACCTCAACCCGACCTTCGTACGATGGAGGAGTTATGTCAACCGACAACGAACGGACGTGGAGGACCGATTGCGCCGATGCAAATCACGGCTCTCGAATTTTCGTTGAAGCATCACATGATCCAACAAGTTCAAAACGCTTGTCATTTTCGCGGATTACCGGATGATGATGCCAACAAACACCTTGACAAATTCATTACCGTCACTCAAAGCATGAAATTGCCCGTTGTTACCATGGATTTTCTTCGCCTTCACCTTTTTCCACACACTTTATCCCACCATGCTGAAAAATGGTTTGATCGTCTCCCTAAGTATTCAATTCACAAATGGGACGAGATGACTTAAAGATTTTTATCGCGCTACTTTCCACCATCCATGGTAACGAGTGATAGGTGTGAAAACACCCATCCTTTTACCACTTAAAACAATATAAAACAAGACCATAACGTGTATTTTATGTCGTAAATGTCGGAATTATGCGTGGTTTGTGTTTTTGTTGTGTTTTAGGATCAAAATATGAAAAAGGAAGAAAACACGGGCTTTCACGGGCTTTTATTGAAGTAAAAGACAAAAGACAAGTCAAAAGATCAAAAGTGCAAGAAGAACGGAAGTCAAAGGCCTATTATGAAGATTTATCGAAGAAAAAGTCTAAAGACGGAAGTTTAACGAAGTCAAAGAACCAAGTCTACTAAAAAGAAGAAAATTAGAAGACGAGTTCACGTGCCATTCGACTAATCTCGAGGCAAAGTCGAGAAAGACGTGTTATGTAAAAGACGAGAAGACAAAGAAAGAAGGAAAGAAGAAACAACACACCACAACACCCTCCTCCTATAAATACTCCCCTCATTCATTTTGGGGAGGAGTTAGTTAGTTAGTTTTATTGTCATTTTTTATTTTTAGTTTTTAAGATACTTTCTCTATTTAGTTTTTCTTAATCTTTCATTTTTAAATCTTGTAGTTTGGATCTTAATCTTTAATATAATCAAGCTTTTAATAATCTCTCATTCTACCTTTCTTAATATTCTATGGTTTTGCTTTGTTAATCATGTAGTGGATTTCATTTTATTGATTTTGGTGTGTTTGGTTTAGTGAAAATAAGTTGATTTTGATAAGTTAATATTTTTATACAAAAGTGCTTTTTGATATCTAGCTTATTTAGTGTTTTAAAAAGTTTTCAAATTATAGCTTATTTACCTTCCTAAAATCATTTTGGCTTAACTTTTGGTAAAGTGCTTATTGGTTTTTAGCTTATTTTCTTAAGTTTTTCTTATACGGAATCTTTTCCATATCCCTAATTCCGGATAAGAGTTATAAAAACCCCTTTTTCCGGATAGCTGTTACGCCATTCAGGACAAGCATCATAATTTCCAATTCCGGATAAGCTGTAGAAAGCCATTTTGCGGATAAGGGTTAGAAAAACACATTCCGGATAGCATCCCAAAATTAGTGTATTCCGGATAAGCCCTCGAAGTCACATTGCGGATAAGAGGGAGAAACACCTTTTCCGGATTAGCTGTAGAAATTACATTCCGGATAAGGCTCGAAAGCCATATTCCGGATAATGTGAATTAGTGTATTCCGGATAAGTAGAAGAAGGTGGTTTGCGGATAAGCCTTGGAAATTTACTTTCCGGATAAGGGACTTTTTATGTTTTCCGGATAGCTTCAAGGACCCACTTTCCGGATAAGCTTTTGTTACTTTTTCCGGATAAGAACCCGAAACACCTTTTCCGGATAAGCTTTTAAGGACGAATTCCGGATAAGCATCAGTATCTCAGATTCCCGATAAGCCCTTTATTACGTTTTACGGATACGGATTTAAAGACATATTCCGGATTAGCTTTTATTTTCAGTTCCAATTTTAGTTTCTCGTTTTCCCGCGAATTAAGGTTAGTTTGTTTTACTTTATTTTTATCTTGTCATTTAATTATTTTATTGTTATCTCACGATTAGAAATAGATAATCACAAGCTCACCCTTTTAGTGACAAAGAACAATAATTCCACTTTGAACCGTGATCAATTCGAAGAGATACCGAGAACGAAAACGATAGGGAACAATTGCAACGAGTACGAACAACACGATAAAAGATCTTGCAAAAGCCCTATATTAACATAGTAAAACCTTGTTATTAAAATGGCGCCGCTGCAAGCTCTTTTCGTAAAGATTAACGGTTTTTTGTGAGAAAAATTGGATTTTTTGAACCGTACTTGCGGGTACGTTATTTTCAACACATAAAAATTTCAAAAATCCTAAAAAATATAAAATTTTCAAAAAATCCAAAAAAAAATTAAAAATTAAAAAAAACCTATAAAAACAAAAAATATTTTCTTGCATTTTCTTTTTAGTGTATGCGTACTCGATCACGTAAGAAAAAATCCATTCAAGCTCCTATCATTCAACCTCCGGTTGTCGAGCCTCCTGTTGTTAACACAATGGATGACCGTCCAATGATCGAGCTTTTGCAAGCGCACATAGAGGGCAACACCAATGCTATTGTCATACCTGAGATTGGAGCTAACAACTTTGAACTCAAATCCGGATTCATTTAAATGGTCTCTTCTCAACCCTTCTTGGGGCGTACACTTGATGATCCTCATGACCATATCAAAAGGTTCCTTCAACTCACTAATACGGTCAAATACAATGGGGTCCCACAAGAGGTAATTCGCTTGCAACTTTTTCCTTTCTCCTTAGAGGGACAAGCCCATCATTGGCTTGCAAAGGAACCGCCACAAAGTATTCTTACATGGGAGGATTTAGAGACCAAATTCATCAACTATTTTTTCCCACCCTCACGTACTACCGCTTTGCGGAATGAAATCATTAACTTTGAACAAAAGTACGGTGAGACTTTTAGTGAATCTTGGGACCGTTTTAAGGAACTTTTAAGAAAGTGCCCACAACATGGTTTTACCAAATTGCACCAAATTAATAATTTTTACAATGGTTTAAGCATGAATGACCAAGATTCACTAAATAGTGCCTCGGGGGGGGGGGGGGGGGGGGGGTAATATTTTGGTTAAGACTTCTAATGCCGCGTGGGATATTATTGAGAATAAGTCTAGAGTGCAAACTAAGAGTGTTCAGACGAATGTGGCTAGTGCTAGTACTAGTGAGAGAGACAATAGAATTGATAAGCTTACTTCAATTGTTTAAGCACTTGCTTTACAAGGCACTAACAATGCCAAAAACAACCAGGCCCAAATCAATGCTTTGAATCAATCATGCGAAATATGCGGGGGTCCTCACTCTTACAATCATTGTCCTTCCACCCAAGAAAATATTTCTGAAAACGTTAACGCGGCATACGGTAACTATTCTACGGGAGGCTATCCAGCCCGCCCTCAAGGAGACCGTAACTTGCTAAGTTATCGTTCTAACAACTTTCTTTCACCGCCAGGTTTTCCTCCTACAAACCAAAACCAACAACAAAACCTTAACCGAAACAATCAAAGCCAAACTCGAGCTCCCAACCAATTTCAACCCCAAAGACAACCATATCCACCTCAAAATAATAATCACGTTTACCAACCCGCTCCATACCAACCACCTGCTTATCAAGCACCCCCTCATACGCAACCCACCGTATTCAACCACGAGGTTGAAACGTACATGCGGACAAATGACGTGTTGGTGACGAATCTTCAGACCCAAATTATTAACTTGAAGGGCGATATGACAAAACAAGGAAATGATCTTCGAGCTGATATGCGCACCTCTTTGAGCGGCCAAACAAATGATTTACGTGATATGATGGCTTCGTTTTTCCAAAGTAATCAACCCTCTTCTTCGGGTTCTCTTCCGAGTAACACCGTTGCTAATCCAATAGGGGAGATGAAAGCAATCATTACTCGTAGTGGAAAAGGTTGTACGTAACCCGAGCTTTCTACACCTACTCTCGTGATTGTGAACAAGGAAAAAGAACAACTTTCCCCAACCATTTTACCTTCTAACCTACTCCCCTACCACCCAAGGATGTGAGTAATCCTGCTATTCTAAAGCCTTCCTCTTCATCCGATATACCTTATCCTTCAAGGTTGAGGAATGAGAAGCTTAAAAGCAAGGATGATATTCAAGTTTCTAACTTTCTCAAAATGTTTAAACAATTGAATTTTAACATCTCTTTTGCTGAGGCTCTCGCTCACATGCCAATATATGTGAAGATGTCTAAAGATCTTCTTAGTGACAAGGAGAAGCTTCTTGACATTGCTCAGACCCAACTTAATGAGTATTGCTCTGCGGTTCTCTTAAGAAAATTTCCCACCAAACTTGGTGATCCGGGTCGCTTCTTAATTCCTTGCAACTTCCCGGGAGTAGAGAATTGTATGGCCCTAGCCGATCTAGGTGATAGTATAAACTTAATGCCATTAAGTGTTTGGAAACAATTATCTCTCCCCGAGCTAGTCCCCACCAAAATGACTTTGGAATTAGCTAACCGTACAGTTGCTTATCCAGTGGGGATAGCCGAAGACGTCTTCGTTGGCATTGAAAAATTCACCTTCCCGACGGATTTTGTTGTCGTTACTACTAAATGGACCCACGTGTTCCATTAATCGTTGGACGTCCATTCTTGAGGACCGGTCGCACTCTCATTGATGTAGCCGCGGGCGAACTCATCATGTGAGTTGGTGACGATCAAATTGTCTTCAACATGGGTAAGATTTCTAAACAGCCTTATTCATACGAGAGTGTTAATTGTATTGACGTTCTTGATGAGGCTTGTGAAGAACACTTTAATGATGCTTGCAAAAGTAGTCTTTCTTCTCTTCCCAATGTTGAGACCGTTGCCTCAATTGCTCCGTCATTTACTCCTTTTGGAGAAAGTGATTTTCTTTTGGATGACTTTGAAGCTAGCTTAGGTACAATTGATCTTAAATATGATGATTCTACCAGTGATTGGGAAGAAGACATTCGTACCATTTAGAAACTTCTTAATGAGGACTCTTTCTCTCCTCCTTCTCCTAAAGAGGTGACTAATGATGATCCATCATTAGTTACACCATCTATTGAGGACCCTCTGACTCTTGAGCTTAAGGACTTACCTCCTCATCTCGAGTATGTTTTCTTAGAAGGCATTGATAAACTTCCCGTTATCATTGCTAAGGACTTAAAAGCCGATGAGAAAACTCGTCTCATTGAAGTTCTCAAGAAGCATAAAAAAGCTATTGCTTGGAAAATCTCCGATATTCGTGGAATTGATCCTCACTTTTGCACACATAAAATTCTAATGAAGGACGAATTTAAACCCACTATTCAAAGCCAAAGAAGGGTGAATCCTAAAATCTATGACGTTTTGTCAAACTTCTTGATGCAGGCATGATTTACCCTATCTCGGATTCACCATGGGTTAGTCCGGTCCATTGTGTGCCTAAGAAAGGCGGAATCACCGTTGTGCCCAATTCAAACAACGAGTTGATTCCTACTCGTCTCGTTACAGGGTGGAGAGTTTGTATAGACTATCGCAAACTCAATGATGGTACGAGAAAGGATCATTTTCCCCTTCCTTTTATGGACCAAATGCTTGAACGTCTAGCGAGTAACGAATATTACTGCTTTTTGGATGGTTTCTCGGGTTATTTTCAAATACCCATCGATCCCCCAGATCAAGAGAAAACAACATTCACTTTTCTACGGAACATTTTCCTATAAAAGAATGCCTTTTGGCTTATGCAATGCTCCCGGGACTTTCCAAAGGTGCATGTTGGCTATCTTCCATGACATGGTTGAGCAAACCATGGAAGTCTTCATGGATGATTTCTCGGTCTTTGGGGACTCCTTCTCTTCTTGCCTTGCCAATTTGGAACGCATGCTTAAGCGGTGTGAAGACACTCACCTTGTTCTAAATTGGGAAAAATGCCATTTCATGGTAAAAGAAGGCATTGTGATTGGACATAAAATCTCAAAAGCCGGTCTTGAAGTGGACCGTGCTAAAGTGGATGTCATAGCCAAATTGCCTCCACCTTCAACCGTAAAGGGTGTGAGAAGTTTTCTCGGGCATGCGGGCTTCTATCGTCGATTTATCCAAGATTTTTCTAAAATCTCCCGCCCGATGACTCACCTCTTAGAAAAAAGATACTCCTTTTATCTTTTCTAAAGAGTGTATTGACTCCCTCAATCTTCTTAAGGATAATCTAACTAAGGCACCGGTCTTGGTTACCCCTAATTGGGAGCTACCTTTTGAATTGATGTGTGATGCTAGCGACTTTGCTATTGGCGCGGTTTTGGGACAAAGTATTAACAAGCATTTCCAACCGATCCATTACGCTAGCAAAACAATGACAGGGGCTCAATTTCATTACACGACAACCAAAAAAGAGCTTTTACCCGTTTTCTATGCTTTTGAAAAATTTCGCCCCTATCTTGTTTTATCCACCACAATCGTATACACGGACAATTCCGCATTGAAGTACTTGTTGACAAAGCAAGATTCTAAACCAAGACTTCTTCGTTGGGTTTTACTCCTTCAAGAATTTAAAATTGAAATTCGTGACAAGAAGAGAGCCGAAAACCTAGCCGCGGATCATCTAAGTAGACTTGAGGATCCTTATCAAGGGGATCATCCGAATTAAGAGATCAATGACTCTTTTCCCCTTGAGGCCTTAATGTCTATCCACTCAAATCTTGATGACACCCCATGGTTTGTGGACGTTACAAACTACTTAGTGGGTGGTGTTCTCATCAAAGGGTTAACATCCCAACAAATGAAGAAGTTCTTTAAATATGTTAAGACTTACTTCTGGGATGACCCTTTTCTCTTCAAACAATGCGCTGATTTGATTATTCGTCGGTGTGTTGATGGACCTACACTTTAGACATTCTACAAGCTTGCCATAAAGGACCTACCGGTGGTCACTTTGGTCCCAACTACACCGCGAAGAAAGTGTTTGATTCGGGATTCTATTGGACCACCATTTATCGTGACGCTCACGAAATGGTTAAAAATTGGGATGCTTGCCAAAGACAAGGCAAGATCACACATAAAGAAGAGATGCCTCAAAATTTCATTCAAGAATGTGAAATCTTTGATGTATGGGGCATCGACTTTATGGGGCCATTCCCTTCGTATAAAGGAAACAAATACATCCTCGTAGCCATTGACTACGTTTCTAAATGGGTTTTAAGCGAATGCTTTACCCACTAACGATGCGAGGGTGGTTCTTAAATTTTTGAAACAACTATTTGCTAGATTCGGTGTGCCTCGTGCTATTATTAGTGATCGTGGGACTCATTTTTGCAATGATCAATTCGTAAGAGTCATGGCTAAGTACGGTGTTAATTACCGTCTTTCCACCGCATATCATCCACAAACCAATGGTCAAGCCGAGATCTCCAACCGAGGACTAAAGCGAATATTGGAATGAACTGTGGGAGAGCATCATGCCTCATGGGCCGATAAACTTGATGATGCTCTGTGGGCTTTCCGTACCGCATATTAGACCCCGGTTGGTTGTACACCTTATCGTCTTGTGTACGGGAAAGCATGCCACATCCCCATTGAGTTGGAGCACAAGGCTTATTGGGCCTTGAAATGGGCTAATTTCGACATCACCAAAGCCGGTGACTTAAGAAAAATCCAACCCAATTAGTTAAATGAACTTAGGAATGAAGCTTATGAGAATTCATTGCTCTATAAGGAAAAGACCAAGCTCATCCATGATGCTAAGATCAAGAATCGAGAGTTCAAAATTGGTGATAAAGTTTTACTCTTTAACTCTCGGTTGAAAATCTTTTTGGGAAAACTGAAATCTCGTTGGTCCGGCCCATTCACCATTGCTCAAATGTTTCCATATGGTACTCTTGAGCTCGCTCAACCCAATGGCCCAAATTTTAAGGTGAATGGCCAACGAGTGAAGTTGTTCTTTGGAGAGGACATATCTCATGAGATGATTCCATCCCTCTCTACCTTTCCTTTGAATTAGTTCGGGACCGAGTCAGGCTCGTGACTAGGTTAACAAAAACAAGCGCTCCTCGGGAGGCAACCCGTGTATCTATCCTTCCATTTCCGTTGTTTACCATAAGTGTAGGGGGAGCTAGTAGGTGTTTGTTGCTTTGTTTCTTATGCTATGCAGGGATTGGAACTTTCAAAGAAGCACTTTTGATGACTTTTGATGACCCGTGACCCCGTGTACCCGTCTTCCCGGTTCTATCCTAAAACTCTTGTGATTAAATATTTCATATCTTATATGTCAACATTGAAATCAGTTTAGTTGTCCTCTCCTTAGCGAGATTTAAACAACGTGCACAATGTCCTAAGTGTAGGGGAGTTTACTCCCACATGCTTAAACATTGAGAACAATGTTTATCTCAAGTGTAGGAGGGACTTCTATCAAAGTTAAGTAGGCTTTTCCATGAATTTGACCTCATTCTAATCGGAAAATCGATTTTTCGGCATTTTTCAAAATTTTTAATCTATTTTGGCCTATAGTATCTTTCATTTTATTTTCTTTTATCTCTTTTCTTTGGTATCACTATCGTATGTATATATTCCATTCCTAGAATAAAGTCAATAAGGAAAAAGAATGAATAAATAAAGTGGTTTTAGCGAGTTTAGATGTCTTTGATATATTAGGCCCGTCGTGAATATTTTGACTCAACCCGAGTTTACTAAATTAAGTTCACTCTAGCTAGTATCCTTAACCATGTAGACCATAATTGGTTTATTAGGCTAAGCATCCACGAGTCTCATTCCTTGAGGTTTTAAATTGTGGAGAACGAGAGATGATAGAGTCAATTATAAGTTTGGTATTCTTTCATTAACTTATGTGAGTTAGTTATGAGCTTTTTCTCCCATCACTTGTAAATAAATAAATGCAATAAGTAAGGTCGTACGATTTGAAAAATTACTTACCTTCCCAAGATCGTTTAAAAGTTCCTCGGTATTAATTAGAGTTCATGGCCAACGCATAACTTATTGAAACGGGACGCGAAGATTGGCGTGTCCAAAAAGGCCCTAACAGGGCATGTGGGCTCTATTTTGTTGCTAAAGATCCAAGATGATGTGTAGAAACATTATTCCAAAATCAATATGAAGGATCAAGACACGCGACGAAAAGCAATCCCTCCCATAAAGATCATGGAGAAGTATATCCGAAAAGACCCTAACAACGTATAAGAATAAATAAATCCAAGTCCGAAAAGGATGCGGATCGTTGTATATCAAAATCCCAAATAAAGATTGAAGTAATAATGAAGAAGTCGTGGTCAACATTTGAAGAATATCTCAATTACTCCAAGTGAAGATATACACTAAATACTAAGAAAAGACCATAATCTCAAGATCGTCTTCTCAAGATTCGAAGTATGAAGTTAATGCCAAATATAGGTTCGAGAAAGGTCTCAAATCGTGAAACGAGTTATGCCAAGTTATGAACTTTATGAGGTCTCGAGAAGCAGTTTTAAAAGATTTTGACCTTTAGCTAACTATGGATTAGATCGTCCCACTTTATTTTCAGCCCTAAGAAAATATCGAAATAAGTCAACAATGCATCCTTGTGATCATTCAAGACAACAATAAAATATATTAGATACACCTAGGAATAAGGGAGTCTAAGTGATTAATTAAACCGCATGAGTAAGTGTCAGTTCTGCTAACTTGTAATTACAATGATCTCGTTTTTAAGTTTGGCATGGGGAACGTGAAACTTGAGGATGATTAGTATTCATGACACCAAATCCCTAATGTAAGTCTTAGATTTCTTTACGAGTTTCTTCCATCAAACAATTTCAAGTAAATAAATAAAGTG
This sequence comes from Glebionis coronaria, assembly GCA_025667525.1. Lineage (NCBI taxonomy): Eukaryota > Viridiplantae > Streptophyta > Magnoliopsida > Asterales > Asteraceae > Glebionis > Glebionis coronaria. The sequence goes on along the minus strand of CM046875.1, from coordinate 630,810,071 downwards.
GAAATTGTTTTATCTTTTGTTTCCTTGGTCTAAGTTTTATCATTTCATCGTTATTTAGTTTAGTAGTAATAGTATATCTATTAAAGGCCAAGGTGGGTTTATTATGATGGAGAATGTGAATTTGCTTTGAAATTAATGCATTGCATGAGGTCATTTCAATGGTCAAGTGTAGGGGATTTGATAGGTGTGAAAACACCCATCCTTTTACCACTTAAAACAATATAAAACAAGACCATAACGTGTATTTTATTTCGTAAATGTCGGAATTATGTGTGGTTGTGTTTTTGTTGTGTTTTAGGATCAAAATATGAAAAAGGAAGAAAACACGGGCTTTTATTGAAGAAAAAGACAAAAGACAAGTCAGAAGATCAAAAGTGCAAGAAGAACGGAAGTCAAAGGCCTATTCTGAAGATTTATCAAAGAAAAAGTCTAAAGACGGAAGTTTAACAAAGTCAAAGAACCAAGTCTACTAAAATGAAGAAAATTAGAATACGAGTTCACGTGCCATTCTAATAATCCCGAGGAAAAGTCGAGAAAGACGTGTTATGTAAAAGACGAGAAGACAAAGAAAGAAGGAAAGAAGAAACAACACACCACAACACCCTCCTCCTATAAATACTCCCCTCATTCATTTTGGGGAGGAGTTAGTTAGTTAGTTTTATTGTCATTTTTTATTTTTAGTTTTTAACCTACTTTCTCTCTCTAGTTTTTCTTAATCTTTCATTTTTAAATCTTGTAGTTTGGATCTTAATCCTTTAATATAATCAAGCTTTTAATAATCTCTCATTCTACCTTTCTTAATATTCTATGCTTTTGCTTTGTTAATCATGTAGTTGATTTGATTTTGTTGATTTTGGTGTGTTTGGTTTAGTGAAAATAAGTTGATTTTGATAAGTTAATATTTTTATACAAAAGTGCTTTTTGATATCTAGCTTATTTAGTGTTTTAAAAAGTTTTCAAATTCTAGCTTATTTACCTTTTCCTAAAATCATCTTGGCTAAACTTTTGGTAAAGTGCTTATTGGTTTTTAGCTTATTTTCTTAAGTTTTTCTTATACGGAATCATTTCCATATCCCTAATTCCGGATAAGAGGTATAAAAACCCCTTTTTCCGGATAGCAGTTACAACATTCAGGATAACCATCATAATTTCCAATTCCGGCTAAGCTGTAGAAAGCCATTTTGCGGATAAGGGTTAGAAAAACACATTCCGGATAGCATCCCAAAATTAGTGTATTCCGGATAAGCCCTCGAAGTCACATTGCGGATAAGAGGGAGAAACACCTTTTCCGGATTAGCTGTAGAATTTACATTCCGGATAAGGCTCGAAAGCCATATTCCGGATAATGTGAATTAGTGTATTCCGGATAAGTAGAAGAAGGTGGTTTGCGGATAAGCCATGGAAATTTACTTTCCGGATAAGGGACTTTTTATGTTTTTCGGATAGCTTCAAGGACCCACTTTCCGGATAAGCTTTTGTTACTTTTTCCGGATAAGAACCCGAAACACCTTTTCCGGATAAGCTTTTAAGGACGAATTCCAGATAAGCATCAATATCTCAGATTCCAGATAAGCCCTTTATTACGTTTTGCGGATAAGTATTTAAAGACATATTCCGGATTAGCTTTTATTTTCAGTTCCAATTTCAGTTTCTCGTTTTCCCGCGAATTAAGGTTAGTTTGTTTTACTTTATTTTTATCTTGTCATTTAATTATTTTATTGTTATCTCACGATTAGAAATAGATAATCCCAAGCTCCCCCTTTTAGTGACCAAGAACAATAATTCCACTTTGAACCGTGATCAATTCGAAGAGATACCAAGAACGAAAACGACAGGGAACAATTGCAACGTGTACGAACAACACGATAAAAGATCTTGCAAAAGCCCTTTATTAACATAGTAAAACCTTGTTATTAACGAGCCTTCGAAATCAAATCAGTGGTTTCACGCAAGACCCCGATGAGTCTCTTATCGATGCTTGGGAACGTTATAATGTTTTGATTGATCGTTGTCCTAATCATAATATGCTCCCCGTCACTTTGATTGATACTTTCTACAACGGTTTAACTTTTCGTGATCGTGATACGATTAATGCCGTTGCCGGTGGTACGTTTATGAAAAGAAGACCCGAGGAGTGTAGAGAGTTAATTGAAAACATGACTACTCACCACAAGAATTGGGATTCATCCGCATCCTCAAGATCAAACCCGAGAGTCAATGTTTCTTCTACTTTTTCCAACCCTGATATGACCGAAATGACCCGCGCAATGGTCGAAATGAGCAAACATATGCAAACCTTGGCTACTAACCAATCTCAACAAGTTAAAGCTATAACACTTTCTTGTGAGACGTGCAGCGGTCCTCATTCATACATTGATTGTCCCTCTACCTATGACAATCCGGAAAACGTGTATGCGGCTAATGGTAACTACTCCACGGAAGGCTATCCAGCCCGTCCTCAAGGTGACCGCACCTTGTTAAGTTACCGTTCCAACAACTTTCTTTCACCTGGTTTTTCTTCTTAAAACCAAAACCCGAACACTTTCAATAGAAGCAATCAAAGCCAACCTCGAGCTTCTAATTCATTTCAAACCCAACGGACTCCATATCCACCACCCTCCCACCAAGCTCCACCCACGGATTTTATGCAAAATGTGGAAGCTTACACGCGGGACAACAAAGGGGTGGTGAAGAACCTTCAAAGCCAAATCATTAACTTGAAAGGTGATATAACCAAACAAGGAAATGATATTCGAACCGAGCTTAGAAATGACATGAGAACTTCGTTAAGCAATCAAACGAATTATTTGAGGGATATGATGGCGAGTTTCTTCCAAAGTACTCAACCCTCTGCTTCGAGTTCTCTTCCTTCGAATACCGTTCCAAATCCTAGGGCCAATGTGAGTTCCATCACCACAAGAAGTGGGAATACACATGAGGGACCTTCCGTCTCTTCGCCCATAAAGGAGAGACAAGGCCCGAAGGTCATAATGAGTAATCATACTCACCTTTCAGTGACTCCCCCCTCACCCACCTATTGTGACATACCTCCATTGAGCGATCCTTCTATCCCTCCTACTCTTCCTTTCATTTCTACACCTTCCCCTTCCATCCCCACCCCTCCACCTAGGGTTGTGCAAGAAGCGAGTCCTTCTCCTTCTAGGCCTAACATTCCCTACCCTTCTCGGCTAGACAAGGCTATAATTCTGACGAAAGATGATGTTCAAGTCTCCAACTTTTTGAAGAAGATAGCCGGAGTGAACATCACCATTAGCCTTGTCGAAGCTCTTGCCCAAATGCCCAAATTCGGGAAAATGTTTAAAGATTTTCTTAACAAAAAGGAAAAGTTGGTTGAGCTGGCTAACACCCGTTTAAATGAGAATTGTTCCGCGATTCTCCTCAAAGAGATTCCCGAAAAGCTAGGAGATCCCGGACGATTCGTGTTGCCTTGCTCATTTCCTCAAATCAAAGATTTTATGGCGTTGGCGGATCTTGGGGCTAGCATCAATTTAATGTCGTTAAGTGTTTGGAAAAGGTTATCCTTACCCGACCTTACACCCACCCGAATGACCCTTGAACTTGCAAATCGAACTCTCGCATACCCCATTGGTATTGCTGAATATGTTTTTGTTAAAGTGGGCACTTTCACTTTTCCGATCGACTTTGTTGTTGTTGATTATAAGATGGACCCTCGTATTCCGTTAATACTTGGTCACCCATTCTTGAGAACCCGAAAAGCGTTAGTGGATGTCGCCGAGGGCGAACTCATTCTTAGGGTTGGAACTGATGCCCAAGTTTTTAAAATGGGGAAGCTCACAAATAACTCTAAAGGAAAAGAATCGGTCAACATGATTGATGTTCTTAACCTTGATGAGGAAGAATTTTTTCAAACTCCTTACCCCAATAAAACTTTTGACCTTAAAGCTTTTACCACTTATTCCAATCCACTTTTTGAAGCTTCTAATGGCCAACCCCTCTTCAAAAAAAATGATGAAGATAATGATGCTCTTAGTGATGTCTATTCTTTAAGTGCTCATGCCACTTCGCATTTAAATGAGCCACCTTTAGAGCCTTCCCCCATCTATGACACCGATAGTGATGACACTTGTCCAAGTGATTACACTATTTTGGAGTTAAAAACTAACCTTTATCTCCGCCACTTTTTGATAACCCCATATACGATGACTACGATGACAACACTTCTTTAAGTGATCTCATTTCTTAGGAGACTTTGATGATCCTTTTCTTTCTATGGGAGATCCTCCCACTCCCGCGTCATCTTTTAATGAGGATCCTCCTCCACCAATGTTAGATACAACGTTAGAGGATTACTCTTTTGAGGAAGATTTTGACACCTTTCTCAATACATACTTCCCCAATGAGCATGAGTCTCCTCCTTTGGACTTTGATTATGGTCTTTATCCTCCTTCGGATATTAAGAAACCAGTTTCAAAGGAGAAGAAACCGGACGACACTAACATCCGCAGTACTTATGTTTTGACACCTCTCTAACCACCTGCTGAGGATGAGATTGTGAGATTTATGAGCGGATCTTCTTCACGTTCTACTGAGCCTGAGTCTTATTTTCCCCTAAAGGGAAAGGTGTTCGATCCGGGTATCACGATTTTTAAGCCATCTTAGTATCCATCTGATGAAATAAAAGGAAACAATTTTGGAATCCTCAGAGCTCTGATTTCATTTCATCCTACCTTCTACCGTGCTCCACTTTTGCTTAAGGGAACCTCACCTACTCTTCTTTGGCTTGTCTTGTTCACCTTAAGCTTGTGCTATTTGATGGATGAAAACCATGTATTTGATCCCGACGGATTTTCTTCAAGGTTTTCTATGAGTTCTCAACCATAGTCTTTGAGGTCAAGTCATGCTCACGACTCGGTTAACAAAAACAAGCGCTTCTCAGAAGGCAACCCGAGTATCTATCCTTTTTATCCGTTTTCATAATAAGTGTAATGGGAGCCCCATCGATGTTCGTTGTTTTCTTTCTTATGATGTGCAGGGATTGGATTATTCAAAGATCCACTTTTGATGACTTTTGACAACCCGTGATTCCGTGTATCCATCTTCCTGGTTCTATCCTAAACTCTTTTGATTCCCTATTTTATATTCTTCAATTTTAAAATAGGAATCACTTTAGTTGTCTCTTCCTTAGAAAGATTTAAACAATGTGCACAATGTCCTAAGTGTAGGGGAGTTTACTCCCACATGCTTAAACATTGAGGAACATGTTTATATCAAGTGTAGGGGGACTTCTATCGAAGTTAAATGGGCTTTTCCATGAATTTGACCTCATTTTAACCGGAAAATCGATTTTTCAGCATTTTTCAAAATTTTTGATCTACTTTGGCCTAGTTGTAGCTTCCTTTGTTATTGTTATTTTCTTTCTTCCAAATAAATGATTAAATAAAATGGTTTTAGCAAGTTTATATTTCTTTGATATATTAGGCACGTCGTGAATATTTTGACTCAACCCGAATTTACTTATCCCAGAGTACTCTAGCTAGTATCCTTAACCATGTAGACCTTAATTGGTTTATTAGGCTAAGCATCCACGAGTCTCATTACTTGATATTTTAAATTGTGGAGAACGAGAGATGATAGATTTATTTATAAGTTTGGTATTATTGCATTAACTTATGTGAGTTAATTATGAGCTTTTTCTCCGATCACTTGGAAATAAATAATTGCATTAAGTAACGTCGTACGATTTGAAAAATTACTTAGCTTCTAGCCCAAGATCGTTTAAAAGTTGCTTGGGATTAAGTAGAGTTTATAGCCAAGGCATAACTTATTGAAACGGGACGCGAAGATTGGCGAGTCCAAAAAGGCCCTAACAAGGCATGAGGGCTCCATTTTGTTGCTAAAGATCCAAGATGATGTGAAGAATCATTATTCCAAAATCAATATGAAGGATCAAGACACACGACGAAAAGCAATTACTACCATAAAGATCATGGAGAAATCTATCCGAAAAGACCCTAACAAGGTATGAGGATAAATAGATCCAAGTCCGAAAAGGAGGCGGATCGTCGTACATCAAAATCCCAAATAAATATTGAAGAAAAATGAAGAAGTCGTGGTCGACATTTGAAGAATATCTCAATTACTCCAAGTGAAGATATACACTATATACGAAGAGAAGACCATAACTTCAAGATCGTCTTCTCAAGATTCGAAGTATGAAGTAAATGCCAAATATCGGTCCGAGAAAGGTCTCAAATCGTGAAACGAGTTATGCCAAGATATAAACTTTAAGAGATTTCGAGAAGCAGTTTTAAAAGATTTTGTCCTTTAGCTAACTATGGATTAGATCGTCCTACTTTATTTTCAGCCTTAATAAACTATCGAAATAAGTCAACAATGCATCCTCGTGATCATTCAACACAACAATAAAATATAAGAGATACACCTAGGAATAAGGGAGTCTAAGTGAATAATTAAACCACATGAGTAAGTGTTAGTTGTGCTAACTGGTAATAACAATGATCTCGTTTTTAAGCATGGCATGGGGAACGTGAAACTTGAGGATGATTAACATTCATGACACCAAAGCCCTAATGTAAGTCGTAAGATTTTTTTACAAGTTTCTTCCTTCTAGCATTTTGTAAATCTCCTATCTTTTTAAGTTTCCTTAGTATCTAGTATTTAATTAAGGCCAAGGTGGATTGATTATGATGGAGAATATAAATCTTGCTTTGTAACTAATGCATTGCATGAGGTCATTGCAATGGTCAAGTGTAGGGATTTAATAGGTGTGAAAACACCCATCCTTTTACCACTTAAAACAATTAAAAACGAGACCATAACGTGTATTTTATGTCGTAAATGTCATAAATGTTGTAATTATACGTGGTTTGTGTTTTTGTTGTGTTTTAGGATCAAAATATGAAAAAAGGAAGAAAACACGGGCTTTCACGGGATTTTACGAAGAAAAAGACAAAAGACGAAGTCAAAAGATCAAGAGTGCAAAAGATTGGAAGTCAATGGGCGTATTTTGAAGATTTATTGAAGAAAAGGACCAAAGACGGAAGATTTACAAGTCGAAGACCCCAAGTCTAATAAATGAAGAAATTATAAGACGAGTTCACGATTTTTATCCACAAATCCCGAGCCAAAGTCGAGACCTCAATTTAATTTAAAGATGAGACGACAAAGAAAAGAAGAAAGAGAAAGCAACCACCACCTACCACTTACCACTCCCCCTATAAATATACACATTTCATCTCATTTTTATGTTGTTGGCTATCTTGACAAAATAGTTCTTCCACCTTTATTTTCATGTCATTTAATTTCTTGTCAATTTAAATTCCTTGTCAGCTTGCTTATTTTTCCGCCATTTTTCACCAGCCTGCTTAGCTGCTTGAGCAGCTTGCCTGCTAGCTTGTTTTTTTATTTAATTTTGTTCCGTAATCGTTTAGTTTTATCTGAAAGTTGTTCCAATTTTTATTCTGAAAGTCGCGTATATTTAGTTATATTTTTCGTCTATTTTTAGTATTAGTATTTTTTCCAAAAGTTTAAGTTTTATCTTTTATTTAGCGCCCGCTTTAGTTTTTGTCTCGTTTAGTTTTAAAGTACCCTCTTAGTTTTATTTTCTCTTTTTTCATTAAGTAAATTTTATTTTTCAGTCGAAAGTCAATTTCTTCTTTTAGTTTTATTTTTATTAATTGTTTCGCTTTAATTTACGTTTTATTATTTGTTTTGCTCCTTTATTATTAGTTATTTGTTTTTAGCTTATTTTTATTACGTTTCGCTCTTACCTTTTAAGTAGAAATAGAAAACCAAACTTCCCCTTTTCGTTACCAAGAACGATTTCTCCACTTCAAAACGTGATCAATTCGAATAGAATCGTGAACGAACAACAACGACATACACGCAAAATTCAAATATTAATTTCCTATCAAACTTGTCACCTCCATAATCACTATCTGAATAGCCAATAAGCTCCAATGGAGAATCTTTAGGATACCATAATCCCAAAGAAGTATAGCCGCTAAGGTATCTAAAGATCCTCTTAACAGCATGAAGATGACACTCTTTAGGAGTCAGCTGGTGACGTGCACATGCACACACAGCAAACATGATGCCATCCCTAGAAGCTGTAAGATACATTAAGGATCCAATCATGGATCTATAATGCTTGACATCCACATCTTTTCCATCTCCAATCTTTCCCCAAGGGTGTTCCCTATCCATGGGTGTGCTAGCCCTTGCTTCATGTGGAGAAAAACCAAACTTCTTCAAGATTTATGCTATATACTTGTCTTGAGAGATGAAGATACCATCTTCTTTCTGTTGAACTTGTAACCCTAGAAAGAAGTTCATCTCTCCCATTACACTCATCTTGAATTTGTCTGTCATGATCTTGGAAAAGTCTTCACTCATCTTTGGATTTGATGAACCAAAGATAATATCATCTACATAGACGTGGACAAGAAGAAAATCTTTCCCTTTCTTCTTGGTAAACAAAGTCTGATCTATGGTGCCCCTTTTGAATCCATTTTCCACCAAATAGGTGGAAAAAGTACCATACCATACTCTTGGGGCCTAATGAAGTCCATACATTGCCTTCTTGACTCTACAAAACCTTGTCTGGATGCTCCGAATCTTCAAAACCAGGAGGCTACATCACATATACCTCCTCTAAAATTGTGCCATATAAGAAAGCACTCTTCACATCCATTTGATAAACAATGAAGCCCATGCAAGAAGCATAGGCTAGGAAAATCCTTATTGCTTCAATCCTCGCAACAGGGGCAAAAACCTCTTCATAGTCTATTCCTTCTTCTTGTGTATAGCCTTGAGCAACCAAATGTGCCTTGTTCCTGATCACAATCCCTCTCTCATCCATCTTGTTTCTTAGAACCCAACGTGTCCCAATTGGCCTAACATATCTTGGACAGTCAACTAGCTCCCACACATCCTGAATAGCAAACTGATGAAGCTCATCCTGCATTGCTTCATCCCATCTTGGTTCTTTCAGGGCATCAAAAATCTTCTTGGGTTCCTGTTGTGAAAGAAAATAGGCAAACAAACAAGCTTGCACAAGAGGGGTATCTTCCTTCTTGTAAATATTAGCAATGAAGCTTGATTTGGAGCTTTTATCAATCTGTTTCCTTGTCTGAACTGGTGATGTAAGAGATCCAATTATTTGAGAGGTGGGATGTTTCTTGGCCAATTTAGTAGAAGTCCCCTCTCCAAACAATGTGGAATGAGAAACAGTAGGATGTAAGATCCCACTGTCCCAATAATCACCACTATCAAACCCATTTGAACTTGAAGAACCATTGTCAGCATCTGGAATAGAGACACTGACACTTTCATTGGGTGTGATATCATCACCTTGCACAAAACCTGCTTTGGAAGAAGATGAACCTAAGTTGTCAGCGTCTGACATAGGTCTGTCAGCATCTGAATTAGACCTGTCAACGTCCACAATTGGGCTGTCAGCGTCCAATTCTGGTTTGTCTGCGTCGTTGACTTGCTCTTTTTGAACCTTTTTCTCTTCTCCCCTACAGCAACAGATGCTTGGAAAAACTCATCACTCCATATAGGCATGGTGTAATAGTTAAAGAGTGGAGTGTCAGCTTCCAATGGTGATCCTAGAACATCCTTGACATTTGAACCTGCATTTTCATCAACTAAGACAGATTGTTCCACAACATTTGGGTCCTTTCCCACAATGCTTGGTTTAGTAAGAGGCATATAATTCAAAGTCAAAGATAATGTTTCCAAGTCAAACAACCAATCTGGGCCATTTTCAGGATCACTGGGTTTACTTTCTAAAAACCTAAGATGCACTCTTTCAAGGATATGTCTTTCCTTTTTATGATAAACCCTGTATCTCTTGCTATTTGTAGAATAACCCACACAATATCCCTCATCACCTTTTGGACTAAACTTTCCTAAAGCATCACTAGTGTCTAAAATCATCACATGACATCCAAAGGGCTTAAGAAAGTTTATATTAGGCTTCATATTCCAAAATATCTCATAAGGGTCTTATTGTGGATTTTGTTGACCAATGCTCTATTCTGAACATAGCAAGCCATATTTACAACCTCAGCCCAAAATACAATAGGAAACTTAGCATCTGCCAACATGGTTCTAGCTGCTTCTATGAGTGTCCTATTTCTTCTCTCAGCTACACCATTTTGTTGTGGAGTTCTAGCTATACTAAACTCTCTAGTAATCCCTTTACCAACACAAAAGGTATCTAACACATCATTTCTAAACTCACCACCATTATCACTTCTAAGAATATTAACTGAATAACCTGTTTTCTTTTCTATTTTGTTGATAAAGTTAATCAAAGTATGGGCAGTGTCACTCTTCATTGCTAGAAAGAAAGTCCAAGTAAACCTAGAGAAATCATCAATAATGACAAAACAATAGGATTTACCATTTAAGCTTTCTATATTGGTGGGACCAAAAAGGTCCATGTGTAGCAAATGAAGTGGTTTAGAACTGGAATGCACACTCTTAGACTTAAAGGAGACCTTATGTTGTTTACCTTTAAGGCATGCAACACAACTATGATCATTGTGGAAAGCCTTTGCAGGCAAACCTTCAACTAACTCACACTACTACAAAATGAAGCTAAGGTAACACCACTAAAGTGTTGTATCATGTCTTTAAAATGCTGCATTATACCTAATGTTGATCCCAAAGTAAGATCTTAAACCTTAATAGCTTGTTTAATGGTTGTAATAGAGAGAATAGATTCAATCTATCACTAGAGAAACCTTTCAATGCAAAGTAACTAAACAAGATGTGGAATATAATGTTTAGCACAAGAACAAGATGATTAGAACAAACATTTCACTTTAATATATCTAAGATATACGAATACCCAATAATGGTATTAGGGTTACAAAAACCTTAAAGTATGAAATGAAAGATAATGAAGAAAAGCACACTTTGCATGATGACCTAGTGAGTCCTTTTATAGTTGCAAGAACTCACGTACAAGATTACTACTAACAAACTAGGAAAGTATTAAGGAATAATAACAGAAACGCGTGAAAATCTATTCCAAGTTTATCTCTGGCGGCAGGGTCTTTGACTTCAGCAGGGGAATCCATTCCCCTGCTTTCACTAAACAGCAGGGGAAACTTACTCTAGCAGGGGGACGAATAATCAACTAGCAGGGGTAGCAACCATACATAAATTTATTCCCAACAATCCTCCCCTAAACTTGTGCTTTCCCCAAAAGACAAGTTTCAGAATAAATGCTAGTTGATGAGGATGCTTACAAACTGGCTGGCCAAATCTGACTATGCACCATTCTTACCAGATCATAAGCCACTGGTGCCTTAGCATCCACAATCAAGTCAGCCTGTGCCAACTTCTTCAAAGTGTCCTGAGAGAAAGGATAATATCTATGATTGATAAGATAAACACTTATCCCTTCCATGGCTACCTCATAGACCCCAGAGTTAGTAAACAGCTTCCAATATAACAGATTCCCTTTGTTCACTGCATCAAATATAGGATCAAATAGCTCATGCTCATATATCCTGTGCATGCACTCCCATATCACCAGTCCTTTTCCACACCATCCATGGTAGGAGGTTTTGCAGCAAAAGTCTTCTTCAAAATTTTCCACAAATCTTCTAAGTCCTCACCATCTAAAGTTTGAAACATAACATCCAGACTTAGAAATATGTGACCTGACCCATCAGCTCTAGTAATCTTCCACCAAGACGTCCCTTTGTGTTCATGGACAGCATACCCCGTTATAGCAAACTTCATTCTAAGATCACTAGATGGGATGTCTTCATATTCTTGCACAACTAGCTTTTGATCAATTTCCTCGTTTGAAGGACCTTGAGATTCCTTGGTTACTGTGCCAATTTTCACCATCCTTTTGAGTCTTTTGGCTGTCCTTTGTGCATTGAGTGCAGATCTCTCTATAGTCAGAGAGCCTTCACCTGCTTGATGTGATACCCCTGCCTGTGATGATCCACCTGCTTGGAATGATGCACCTGCTGGTGTAGTTTCCAAAGCCATATCATCAGCTTTTCTTTTCCTGGATTCCCTAGCCTTTTGTAACACTTCAGCTTGTCTCCTTAAATTATCAGCTTCTGCAGGGGAATTCACAGCCAAAAAGTTCTCTACATCATATTCCCTTAGAACAGGTCTAACTGCCCTTTCTATGTCATTGAAGCTCATGTCTTTGAAGTCTCCATCCTTGTACCTCTTATGCCTTTTGAGCAACACTTTGTAGTGATCAAGTTTACCCTTCTCAGACTCCAAGTATTTCTCCTTCATAAGTTGATTTGCCCTCCTTTCAAGAAAATCAGTTTGATATTTATACACAAGACATATCAACTCATACCTGTCTTTCAAAGGAGCATTCACTATCTCATTCTCCCATAAATCTAGAAACTCTAGAATACGTGGTACTCTCTCATCCAACTCCCTGTGCATAATTTCTACCTGTTTAAGCATCTCCTTGGGTCTCATCTGTTGCACTCTTTGATCCTGCATATCCATCTCTTCTTGCTGTAGTTTGAGAGCTATTTGTGCATCACTGATTTCTTGGGCTCTTTGTTGTTCAGGAGTTCTATGCTTGTATTTCCTTTTGGGCTGTTCAACCAGTATAGCCTTTCCTTTGTCTTTTGGACCCACTGCTGGTGCTGGTTTTGCTCTAGATGCAAGTTCTCTGATTGCAATTCCCTTCTGAGCTGGTTCTTTTCTACTCTTTCTAGTAAATGTTTTGATAATAGGTTTAGCAGGGGAATGACTTACAGCAGTGGAATCAGCAACGGCAGGGGAAGGTTTTGAAGCAGGGGTTGTATGTTGATTGCCCAAAGTTATAAGTGTTTGAGCAATTTCTTTGGTTGCACTCCCCTTATCACTTCCTTTCTTAGCACTTCCTTTCTCAGTACCTCCTTTCTCTGGTAAACCACTAGGATATGTATAATACTGGGTAGATTCTTCTGTATTGGGAACTTCCTCCCCTTTGGAAGCATCCTCATATGTGGAGATGATCAACCTAGACTTTCGCCTCCCCTCAAGTGTAGCAAGTCTGGTCACCAAGTTGTTTATCACCAGACCTTGTTGTTTGACATCCTGTACCAGTTGTGCATTTTGCTTTTGCAAGCTTATGCACAATGCCGTCAATTCCAAATTAGTCATTGGTTGCATACTGCTCTCAATCCTAGAAGGGGATTTCTCCCCCTTTTGGATATCATTGAGTGAGGGAGAGGACTTACTTATGGTGTCACTGTCCTGCTCACCCTTAGAGGATAAAGCAGTAGTAGCAGCCAAACCCCCAACCTGTTCCAAACTCTTGGAGACTCTCCTCTCTGCTACTTGTGAAGATTTACCAGGCAAGGGAGACCTGGCAAACCTGGATTTTGACCTTCTCTCATGTTGTGAATCAGCAGGGGGTAGATCACTGGCAGGGGAAGCAGAAGTTGTGTGTATGACAAGTGGCGTTATAGCTGCTGCTTGCTGGATTTGTTGCATCATAATGGAAGTAAGAGGAATGGACCTGCCAGAGAATTGATGGGATGGTGCAAGAAGGGTGGTGAGCAGTTTGGTGGTATATTTGGTTGCTGAAAAGTAGTTTTTGTGTCTAATTGGACCATGTTCAATCATATTCAGTAAAAGCTCCACAAACCTTGGATACATACAGAATTTTGAGCTGCTGGAAACATTTTTAACCATCCATTTGAAAATCATTTGAGAAAAACAAAACTTCCTTCCTGTTTCTAAGCAAATCAGGGCAGAAGCTATCTCACTACCAAATTCATTAAAGGCAGTGGTTTTGGGTGACAAGCATTGCAAAAGAGTATGTATCAAATATTTCCAATGTGGGGCAAACTGACCCTTGGCAAAATTACATTTTTGTTCAGGAGCCAGCTTATACCCCAGCTTAACAAGTCCCTCAAAAATTTCAGCCTCAGAAAAACTGGTTATCCCATCCTCATCATTAAGCAAAAGTGTGTTCCTGAGTGAGGCAAGTGTAATCACCTTAGGATGACCATCTACTGTGCTAGTAATTGTAACCTCTCCATTCACTGTTTGGATCATTGAGTTAGACCAAAACTGTTGAATGTGTGAGGTGTAAATCCTAGGGTCAATAATGAGGGCCAACCTAAAATACGATGATTTCAGGAAGGCCACAGCATCAGTGAACTCTTCTGGTTCATCTTTCAGCAAAGCAATTTGATTATGATTAACTTCAATTTTGAGAGACATGATAGATGTATGAAAAATATTTGGAAGGTATAGAAAAGGTGGAGGGTAGGTGGGATTTGGTCGAAGGGGAGAGATGAACCTGCTGGTAAAGGGAATTAAGTTTTTATAGGCGAATTGAAGAGCTGTGATTGGACCAATTTTTCAAATTGCAAAAATATCAAAGATAAATCTTGATAAACAATTAGTTTATTTAAAATAAATAAAGAAAAGATTGCCAATCAACGAAGAAAGCGCCTTAAATATCTTTTAAAAAGAATAAAATATTCCCTAACCAAAAATTTTGCAAGCAGGCCCAACGGCTATAAGCAGTGTAACGGTAATGTCGGTCAAAGGTCAAACAGGGGATTGTATTGAAAACAGGGGAATATAAGTGAAAGCAGGGGATAACTTTCTTAGTGGTATTGGTCTAAATATGGAGAAGGTAATACTAACTAGCTCTGCCCTAATGCACACCCTTGAATACACAAGGTAGATACACAGGAACTCAAGAGTCCTCTAGTCAGCATAAGTCTCACCACACTAGGTCAACACATAAGTCACCCTGCACCTGGTCAACCCAAGAAAACAAATGTACCCTAGTCACCAGCCCTACCATTTCCATTACCTATGGTTAGTTGGTCTTGGCAATGTATACTATACTTCTGTATCTAATCAACAAGTTGACTTGATATAGAAATACGCATACACATCACAGTGCCTCAAGGTTTTAGAGTTCTGACAAGTTTTGCAACAAGTCTTCATTACCCTGAACCCCCACTCACCAATGGATATGATCTAGAATCATATATGAGCATCCTAAGGATGCCCTTAGTCCTAAAGGTGTGACATACCCTCCCCTTAAACATGGAATATATACCTGATTCACCTAATGAGTATAGAATGCACCATTTTGATCTCTACATGTGTTAGTCTAAACCATATGGAACCACTTAAAAAGGACAAACCCTGCTTTAAAGAGAGAAACTCTTCTAGCAGGGGAATGATCCCCCAGCAGGGGGTTCTTTTTGTCCCAAAAAGTAGTGGAATAAAGCAAAATGATGGAAAAGCTGACTAACATGAATACAACAACAGCAAGTAGAGTAACCCTGCATATACAAGACTTTTTGGACATCAAACATTTAGGGAGAGATCATTCCAACACCTACAACCAGGTATTGAAACCTTCCCATATCAAAAGATTTGGTTAAAAGATCAGCAACATTAAGTTCAGTATCAATTTTCTCAGGGACAATGAGTCCTTTTTCAAAGCAATCTCTGATAAAATGATGCCTTATTTCAATATGTTTGGTCTTGCTATGAAAAACAGGGTTCTTAATGATGCAAATGGTGTTGTTGTTGTCAATAAATATCTTGGTTTTGAGAAAATTATACCCATAATCAAGCAGTTGATTCTGAACCCAAAGCACTTGACCACAACATGCAACAGCGGCTACATATTCAGCTTCAGTAGTTGATGTGGCCATAATAGTCTGCTTCTTACATTGCCAAGATATGAGTCTGCTTCCTAAAAACTGGCATCCACCTGTTGTAGACTTCCTATCATTGTTGTCACCAGCATAGTCACTGTCTGAATAGGAGATAAGCTCAAAGGGTGGCTCTTTGGGATACCAAAGTCCTAAGGTTGGATGGCACTTTAGATACCTAAAGATTCTCTTTACTGCAAATAGGTGACACTCTGTTGGTGCCACTTGGTATCTTGCACACAAGCAGACTGCAAACATGATATCAGGTCTTGAGGCTGTAAGATACATAAGAGATCCAATCATAGACCTGTAGTTCCTGACATCTATAAGTTTTCCAGGACCGTCTCTGCCCCATGGATGATCCTTGTCCATTGGTGTGGACACATTCTTTCCTTCAGCCATGCCAAACTTCTTAACAATTTCAGCAACATATTTGTCCTGGGAGATAAATATCCTATCTTTCCTTTGCTGAACCTGTAACCCCAAAAAGAAGTTTAGCTCTCCCATGGCACTCATTTGGAATTTGTCTTGCATTAATTTGGCAAATTCCTTGCTAAGGGTAGAGTTTGTGGACCCAAAGATAATATCATCCACATAAACTTGTACCAACAGAAGGTCACCCTTTTGTTTCTTGATAAACAGGGTTTGATCAATCTTTCCCCTGTTGAAGCCATTGTCCAATAGATACTTCGAAAGAGTTCCATACCAGGCCCTGGGAGCTTGGTGAAGTCCATACATAGCCTTTTTCACCTTGTATACCTTATCTGGATGTTCTGGATCTTCAAACCCTGGAGGTTGCATCACATACACCTCCTCATCAATAGTGCCGTATAAAAAGGCACTCTTGACATCCATTTGATAGAGTGTGAAGTCCATAAAGGAAGCATAAGCAAGAAATAATCTGATGGCTTCAATTCTGGAAACTGGAGCAAACACTTGTTCATAGTCAATACCCTCTTCATGTGTGTATCCTTGTGCCACTAATCTTGCTTTTTTTCTGACAACAATCCCTCTCTCATCCTTTTTGTTCCTGAGCACCCACTTTGTCCCAATAGGTCTTGCCCATTGTGGACAATCTACAAGAACCCAAACCTCTTGAATGTCAAACTGTAAGAGCTCCTCTTGCATGGCTTCAACCCAACTTGGATCATTTAAAGCCTGAAAAATTTTCTTTGGCTCTTCTTGTGACAAAAATGCAGTAAATAAACAGCATTGCATATTGTCATGGTTGAACTTCATGGTAATGTTAGCAATGAAGCTGTGCTCCTTTGCTTTATATCTTGTATGTCTTGGGCCTGCAGGATCACCAATGATTTGGGAAATTGGGTGATCCTTATTGATTCTGTGGGTGGGATGCATGAGTACTTCTGTTTCATCCTCTTCCAAGTCAGAATTGATTGGACTATCTTGATTTGGAAAGAACTCCTCAAAAGTGCTTTCAAAGGAGACAGCATGACCTAGAGATGGATGCTGATGAGCTGAATGTAGCTCTGAATAGCTGGGACCTCCACTTCTAATAATTCTGCTTCCACTGCTGGACATAAGAGGTCCATCAGACATGGGTGTAGAGGAGAAAATGAGTGGGGATTCTCTTTCCTCATCATTGATAGTTGAAGCCTTGATGATAGGGGAAGCATTAGTGTTAGCAGGGGAATCATGGATTCCACTGCTTTCAGGAAGTGCATTAGCAGGGGTAGAGCTTTGAGTGACACCCTCTTCTTCACTTGTCTTGGAGTCAGCTTCTATAGGAAACAATGATGGTATCTTCATGTACCTTAATGGTGACTTCTCAACTCCAGTTGGTTCTTGTGTACCTGAAATGTTAGTATTCTGCAATGCAACAGGTACATAATTCATAGATTTTGATAGAACTTCTAGATCGAAGAACCAATCAGGACCTGTTTGAGCATCTACAGGCTTGTCTTCAAGGAAGTCCACATGAAGATTTTCAGTTATCTTGATAGTTCTTTTGTTGAAGACCCTATATCCCTTGCTGTTTAATGAATACCCTACAAAGTATCCATCATCCCCCTTCTCACTGAACTTGCCCAGATTATCAATAGTGTTCAAGATGATCACATGGCATCCAAATGGTCTAAAGAAGTCAATTAGAGGAGGTCTTCCATTGAACAGCTGGTAAGGAGTTTTGGTGTGTGTCTTAACCACCAGGGCCCTGTTTTGGACATAACAAGCAGTGGATACAGCCTCAGCCCAAAAGATAACTGGGAGTTTGGAATCTGACAGCATGGTTCTAGCTGCTTCAATAAGTGTCCTATTCCTTCTTTCTGCAACTCCATTCTGCTGAGGTGTTCTAGCAATACTGAATTGCCTCTTGATTCCTTTGTTTGTGCAGAAGGTGTCCAGTTTCTGATTTCTAAATTCACCACCATTATCTGATCTTATGGCTACTACCTTCATTCCTTTTGATAGTTCACTCTGATTGATGAAACCAATAAGTGCATCAGATGTGTCACTCTTCTCAAAGAGAAAGAATGTCCATGTGAATCTTGAAAAATCATCAGTAATTACTAGGCAGTACCATTTCTTCTTAATGCTTGCCACAGAAGTAGGACCAAAAAGATCCATATGCAGGAGTTCCAATGGCTTGGTGGTTGACATACTTGTTTTTGATTTGCAAGATGCTCTATGTTGCTTCCCTTTCAGACAGGCAGCACAAGTATGCTCATTGACAAAGGACTTGGAAGGAAGGCCATGAACCAGATTATACTTTACCAGTTTGTTCATGTTCTTAAAGTTGAGGTGACCAAGTCTTCTATGCCATTTCTCACATTCATCAGCAGAAGCTTTGGCAATGAAACAGGTTTCATTATCTTGAAGAGAGATGTCCTTGAGATCAATTGTGTACATGTTCTTTTGTCTGGGTGTTCTGAGTACAATAGGAGCATCAGGTGGTAGGACAAAGTCCTTTCCTAACACTAGACATTCAGTGTCAGTAAACAAGACAAAGTTCTTGTTATCAGTCATCTGTGACACACTGAAGAGATTGTACTTGAGTTCTTTCACCAAGTAGACATTATCAAAGGTCATCCCATTGGCAACAATGGTACCTTTTCCTGTTATAGTTCCATGCCCATCTCCAAAAGAAACACCATCATTGTCATGCAGGGGCACAAAGTTAGACAAATAGGCTTTCTGTCCTGTCATGCTTCTTGAGCATCCACTGTCCCAATATGCCCTGTCATCCTTTGTCTTTTTCATTACCTGCAAAAAGAAAAACAAATTAACTTTTCTTGGGGACCCAAGCCATTACAGACTTGGATCTACCTCGTGCATCAATGTAGGATAGTTTATCAAACACTAGAGATACACCATTAGACTGAGCACCTCTTTTTGGTACCCAAACCCAACGAGCTGAGGCTTTTACAGCTTTTCCCCATTTTCCCCTGTTCCTAAAATGCAAAACTTTGCTAGCAGGGGATACCCCAGATTTAGCAGTGGACTCCCTATGCTTAGCAGAGGGAACCCATTTTTTGTTTTGACTTCTATTTAAGTGTTGGTTAGGTCTAGGGGCATATCTATGAGCATTGTGTGGTGTTGGGTTGGTCACAGGAGTACTGGTTTTGAGATGAACCTCATCTGTTTTCCTTAGAGCTGGAGCAACATATTTATCAGTAACCCTGTTTCTTAAAGCAGGGGCAACGTATTTGGCAGAGGAAAAGGATTTTGCCTCTGCATTTAAAAGGATGGCTTTAGGTTGCATATCCTTTAAAGGATTTGCAGCCACATCTTTCATTGGTGCCTGGCATTCCTGATAAGTATGATCAAAACTACCACATGTGAAACAGGGTTTTGTATTTACTACAAAGTCTTCTCCTAACTGGTGAGATTTTTGGTTATTCCAATTCCTTTGATTGCCCCTTACATTCCCATACATGCCAACATATTTAATGATAGGCTTAGTGGACTTAGAATTGATTCCAGATTTGGATGTAACCCCCTTGGAGCTGGCATTACTACTAGAAGTTCCTTCTTTAGAAAAGATAACTGGGTTATTCTCAGCACTACAGGTTTTCACTAGAGTCTCTTCTGTTTCTAGATTTTTGGGTATGTATCTACTCATTTCAAACTCAAGTTCTTCCTGTTTTTCAAAACATGGGAGACCAGTCCAAGACAGGTCTTTTCTAGGAAAAGGGGCATGGATATTAGCAGGGGGTGGTGGAATGGTGCCGTGTCCATTTTTAAACCCAAACCCTGCTTTGTCCCTAGGAGATTGGCCAATTTCCACTGCTTTAGTTAAGTCTTTGGAAGTTTTCCCAAACTTTTCAACAGTTTCATCGTCTATCTTTTTATTAGATTTAAACACTTCAAGTTCAGCAGTTAACTCTTTAACAGTTTCTTTGTTTTCATTAGCCTCTCTCTCTAAGATCACAATATGATCTCTATAATCACTCTCTCTCTCTCTGTTTATATTCTCTGATTGTGGACTCTAATTGTTCTAAAGCACGTTTGTAATTATCAAGGTCATTGTCACAGTTGATATAGTTAACTTTGAGCTTTCTTATTTGATCATTCAATGACTCAGTGTTTTTCCTACAGGCTTTAGTACAATATGAATCATCATATACCTCATTGTCTGAGCTGGAACTTGACATAGCCATAAGTGCAAAATTTTCTTCTTCAGCAATCAATGCTTGGTTTCTGTCCACATCTCCTGCCATGCCACTCCAATCCCATCCACTTACTGCATCTATCCCTTGCATAGCTACCATAGCTTTAGCACTTGAATCGTCATCTCTGGTGTCCTTCCTATAGCTGTTTCCAGTCTTAGGTCCTCTGCATTCCCTAGCAAAATGGCCTTTCTTGCCACAGTTGTAGCATTCTACCTTTGTTTTGTCAAACCCAGCAACATCAGAGGGATTGATTGAGATCTTCTTCCCATACTTCTTGTAGAACCTGTTAGCTCTCATGCTAAGCAGAGACATGTTCCACTTGATATCCATCTCCTCCAATCCTTGCTTGCTGATTTGACTCAGATCTTCATGTAGCACTGTAGATCCTTGTGGCCCTTGAGATGCTATGAAAGCACAAACAGTGTCAAGGCTGAAGGTTGCAGGCCTTTCTTCATCATGAGATGATCCAGATCTAGTAGCAGGGGAATAAGTAGCAGGGGATACCTCCATTCCACTGCTTTTGGGGATTCCGCTGCTTTGAGACATGAATGCCATGTTAGCAGGGGAGTCAATAGATCCACTTGAATTGGTAGGGATCACTCCTCTTGACTTCATCTCATTGACAACAGGTTCAAAAACTTTTAAGTTATTGTATATGTCATCAATGTTCTTGTTATCTAGGTCGTCCTTGTTTTGCCAAATGGCTTTGTAGACAAACCATTCCTTCTGAAGACTGTTAAGGAACCTGGTATTCACCTGCTCCCTTATAACTTCAATTTCAAAGAACTCCAAATGAGCTACCATGTCTTGAAGCCTATTGTAATTTGATCCAATAGATTCATCACCAATTGCTTTGAAAGATGCAAAGTCATCAAGCATTTGATTCTTCTTTTTCTTCTTTGTAGCCTCATTTCCTCCAAAAGTTTTTCCTATGGCTTCCCATAGTTCTTTGGTTGTTTTGTATTTTCTGAATCTCAGCTGATGTCTGTCAGGAAGAGCCAACAGCAGTGAGCTGTGGCCTCGGACATCATGTCTTCTGGAAAGAATCTCCTTATCACAAAGAGCAGCAGATTTCTTCTTTTCCTTTGATTTGGAACTCTCACCTTTCTCATCTTCTTTGTCATCTTCAACATTCACCATTTTAGTGAATTGATCACCAAACTCTATGATCTCCCAGAGAACATAGTGTTCCATTTTGAGGTATTGTTGGATTCTGAATTCCCATAATTCAAAGTTTTCAGGATCCAATATGGGTAGTTTGAGGTTACTGTGACTGTTGTTGTTGGAGGAGGAGTCTGAAGACATGGTTGAAATGGGGATTGAAAGATTGAAATGAAAGTTTTGTTCTTGATTTAGACAAAGTTTCTCAACAAGCTCTGATACCACTTGTTGATCCCAAAGTCAGATCTTAAACCTTAATAGCTTGTTTAAGGGTTGTAATAGAGAGAATAGATTCAATCTATCACTAGGGAAACCTTGCAATGCAAAGTAACTAAACAAGATGCGGAATATAATGTTTAGCACAAGAACAAGATGATTAGAACAAACGTTTCACTTTAATATATCTAAGATATACGATTACCCAATAATGGTATTAGGGTTACAAAAACCTTAAAGTATGAAATGAAAGATAATGAAGAAAAGCACACTTTGCATGATGACCTAGTGAGTCCTTTTATAGTTGCAAGAACTCACGTACAAGATTACTACTAACAAACTAGGAAAGTATTAAGGAATAATAACAGAAACGCGTGAAAATCTATTCCAAGTTTATCTCTGGCGGCAGGGTCTTTGACTTCAGCAGGGGAATCCATTCCCCTGCTTTCACTAAACAGCAGGGGAAACTTACTCTAGCAGGGGGACGAATAATCAACTAGCAGGGGTAGCAATCATACATAAATTTATTCCCAACACCTAATGTGACACTTTATCGAGTGCTACATTATGCAACATCGCCTTAGGTTTAAGCGACACTTTTCATAAGATAATGCAGCACTTTGTAAAAGTGTTGCTTAAGTTAGCAAATGCAATACTTTTACGTGCAACACTTTTTATACTCGAATGCAACATCTTTTACTATGAATGGTAACACTTTTAACATTCAATTGTAACAATTTTTGAATAAAATGCAACATTACTATTAAACTAACTGCAACACTTTTATACTAAAGGGCAACACTTTTTCACAAAATTGAAACAGTGTTATTTCATAACACTACAATTGTAACACTTTAATCTATTAAATGCAACACTTTCTATTGTTTTTAGCATACAAGTGCAACACTTTTTTAAATGATTTGAAACACTTTTATTCTTTGATATACATGTGCTACTTATATCTGTTTTGTTATAACAAGTCTAGTACGTTAAGATTTTCCATTCTGCAACAAAATAATATTATACATTGAATAATACTATCTCAGTACTTTGGCATGTACAACAACTGGTATTATTTTTCTAGTCAACAAAAAACAAAGTTATCAAATTAAACTCCTACAATCTTGAAATCTTCTTTCCAAATTCTACTTTCTACTTGTGGGTTAACATCGGCCAAAACAACACGTACCCTGCATATGAAATTGACAAAAGAGTGTGATTAGTTTTGTAACCGGTAAATATAATATTTACATTGTGAAGAAGAAAAGGGGACACATTGCAAACACAAAATGGCAGTCATAAGATCTTAAAATAGAAATAAAATTCATTTCGCATCTATTCTGCACTCATCACATTGAGTAAAAGTTTCTCATCTCATCATAAGTAGAATGTTCAAAATATGTAGGTACCCATACATATTCTAGAATGAAAACCACAATAAACTTCGTTGAAAGAACTAAACATATGCCCCTAAACATAAAAACATGCAAGGGCATCATTTTTTAAAACTCATATGGATATCTCTTCAAGCGCAAAATAGAAATATCTTAGCAAAACTAGTGGGTCACTTGATGAGTTACTGTTACAAAACTAGTGGCTTTTCACTTTCTAATAGAAGATCTTGCTAAAGTGCCAAATGCTTTATCAAGTTATAAAGTTTTTTTACACTTTCTTCTATTACTAATAGATAATCTAATTGTTACAAGTAATTAAGATTGTGAAATGACATAATCTGTTATTCTAAGTGCAAAATGGCATTCGAAAGAACCCTGCTTTTAGGTCACATATGTGCCAAAGTAGGAGTAGCTACACTTGGGTCAAATAAAGGTTTTTAGTAGCTACAGGATTAATACCGATTATAATGAAGCTACTGTAAATCTTCGTATGATCAGATTTTACCAAACTTTTAAAAATCAAGTTATATGATTCGTCATATAACAGAATATTCAACCCCTCTCTTGCACTCTAAATTGTTACTGACCATTACCATAAATTTTCTGCAGATCTTATTACTAATAATGACCTGTGCACATTTTATTATCCTAAATCGTCATCCTCTAAAACTACCAGCATTAATGAGCACATTCTTATCCTACGCATCCCATAGCAACACAATAATTTACAAAGATGTTTTAAAGTTTCATATCTTATGCTTCTTTAGAACATGAACAACCTAGTCTCAAATGTGAAGAGTGTCTAAACAGCTATGTAGTCTCCCATGTCCAAATGTAAATTATATCTTATAAGTATACATGTTTAGAACTCCTAATCGAGAGTACTAACTAATTCATTAATATAAGCTGATCAAAAAATAATCCAATACACATGGAAGATATGAGACTTGCAAATTCTTGAGGAACCAGTGAAAGGAGCTAGTTGTTCCAATACATATCCCATTTTCCTAATGATATCTTCATTATATTTTCTCAAAGTTGTGCAAATTTATGTGATTTTCTCGGCCTATTCCTCATTAGCCTCTGCCCTTTGCATGAGTTTACTTGGATGTGCGGTTCCAAGCCTTTCAATGTAACTGGGTCTATCGTCCCTGTCAACACCATGATACCCTTGAGGGAAATGTTGCAAACTTTTTCCAAGTCATCTAATTTGTACTCATGCGGGATTGTATTACAAAAGCCTAAAAAAGACACTCGTTCGTAGATAAAGAACTTACACAATTGTCAAATGTGTGCTTGATCCACAAGAGTCAACATTGTCCGTGTTGAAAATATGACCTGCTTTATTCTGGATAAACATTACATGAGTTTGACCTGCACCATATAATTTCCCATTATGCCACCCCTAGGAAAAGGTAAATATGTAACTTCTTTGAACAACAAACCTTTACTCCGAGGCCAAGGGCACGGATTAGAGTTTGAATTTCTTCATTCCTATACATAGCTGCTTCATCCTTGCGTTCAACATTTAAAATCTTACCCTTCAAAGGAAGAATAGCCTGAACCAAGATAATATTCATCATTGCATCATTAATATTTTACAAATTAGACAACAATTAGAGCAGCATCACATGTCAAAAGAATATAACACATGTAACATAGAAGAAAAGGAGTAAGCCTTTTATCAAATGATCACCTGAAAGTTCTTATCACGATCTTGTTTGCACTTCCACCAGCTGAATCTCCTTAAACTATGAATATCTCTGCGAATGTGAAACGTTTTATGAATCTCTCTTCGCCAAGAGAATAATATACCTCTATCAAAATTTTATATTATACCAACTCATGCGTTGCTATATATCAGATTGTCTAGCTATTAGAAACTTCATATAGTTGGTGTGTTCATTTCAGGTCAACTCGAACAAGCAGAAGCTGTAAATTTATTGCAAAAACTTCGTAAACGCCTCCATGTGTCTAATCCATATATGAGTTTCACAAATTGATGTTTTTTTTCTTAAAGTGACCTTGCCAAGTAGCCAACCTTCTGAAAAGGGAGGGCTTTACCTAGTCTAAGTCTGTGTGGCGGTGAATTAGTCGACAAAAAAAGATCAGAAACCATGGTTACACAAATTTTTTTTTTGTAGTTTTTAAGTCTATAAACATTCTTCCGACCTTTTCCTTAATGATCTTCATTTGGTCTTGTATATGATATGTGACTTGCATAGTATAGTTATCAGTATATGCTCACACAACAAAAGAAAGTGGAAGTTACCAGCTTTTTTAGGATCTATGGCTGAACAAATCGGCAAGCTTTCTTGGAAGAGATGATACTCTTAAAACACTCTTTTGTCTCTCGAACTCCCGGGCCCTCTTTGCTGCTTGAGCTGCCTCCTCACACAAACATCCCTTAAATAAGAGAACAGTTTTTCTCCATAAGCGATTCTTTTGCAAATCTGAGAAATATTTAAACAGAAAACGTAATTAGCAACTAATACTGTGTAAATTATTTGACTTCTCTCAACAAGTAGGTGAGCTCTTTGATGCTTTCTAAGAATTGTCTTTTTGGAACAATGGAACACGTCAGTTAGAAAGTGATTGTATTAAAATGATTTCAAATTCTCAACTTTCATACGAATTGATAATTTAATAAAAACTATACATGTATTTAAGAAAAACATCGTGTGTAGTTATGTGTTTATTTAATCCTTGTTAGACAATTTAATCTTAGATAGTCGCTTAACCAACTACTTTCAATTATCACTTCTTGAAGTACTGTATGAAAATAAACATAGCTATGTCGACATTAAATAATAACTATCAGCAGTGGCCAAAATGGGTGGGTCAGACGGTTTGAGTAATGAGTCAAAACAGGCAACCATAGGTCATGGGTCAGGTTAGATGGGCAATACAAGTACTTTTTGAAGAATCAGTGTGTCAAATAAATTATCGAAAACTATATCTTTTCAATATTTTCCAGAGTAATTTTAATACATCTTTCGCAACAAAAAATATGGCTCACTTTCGACCCATTTCCTTTCAGCCAAACTGCATAATGACATTTATGCCTGGTATGCTTAACAATCACATGGAACAACCAAACTCTAAGATAACGAGGGAGAGTGTGCCTAAGCTATGTGCCAATAAGTGTATAGACTAGGAATACTTTTAGACCTATGTTTTAGGCAAGTATATCATTAATTAAGCTACCCATTTTAACTTGTTTGACTCATTAGAGATAAAGCACAAAACCCAATTAATGTAATCATAAGTACATAAGAAATAAGTAGACAAATTAGTAATCCCAAACACCCCATATCACTTTTGGTTTAAAAAATTGAACCTAAGCATAAAAGGAAAAGAAATAAGTAATCTTTAGTCACTTCAGCTATAAGTTAGTACAAAAGCATAAAAGTAGGAAAAAAAAGAGTAATACGAATCAAACTGCTTAGGATATGAAGCTATAGCTATCAAATTCCATCTTTACATATAACACTAATGAGATTACAATGGCGACTAATCTAATTTTATCTTCATTTGTCTATGTTTTCGAAATGTTAATTGATGTTGATTGTCCTAGAACGGTTATAGAAGCTATACTCAGTATCGGTGTTTGGGGTGTGCAGCCGGTGCAAAAATTTTCTAAATACCTCATGTGGCCTATGCGACTTATGAAACTTAGTACAAAATAATAGAAATGTACTTGGGAAATTTCAGTAAGTTGCAAAAGTCGAATAATTAATCGTATAAGATATTTAAAGAAATTTCAGTTTGATGGGTCCAAAAAAAAGAATGAGTGATATTAGTGCATTTTAAGAATTATCCCTTAATTGTTTATGCTTGCTTCATCTTTAGTACTTATAATTACTTAATTAATTATTGCTTATTTATTAAAAAAAGTACAATACTAAGTTGTTTTTCATTATGTTTTTCATAATGTTCTATCAAGTAATATAATTTATAATGTTTATCATTTGTGTCTTGGGAAGCTACTGACCAATGTAGAACAGATTTAAGACGTTTTCTAATGCTTGAATTATTTTGAATACTTAAAAACAATATTTGTACATATAAACATTTGATTACATATATATATCGAATACGTCGTGTTTTGGTGAGGCATATCGACTATAATTGTGGCACAGGGCCACCAAAAATGATGAGATGGTCGTGGCTATAGTACCAAAGAATGTAACGAGAATCCATAATCAACACTTACTTGTTTCATGATAATAAGTTATAAACATCATCAAACTTGATAACGATTTATGAAGCTAACCTTGTGTGCAAGTAGGTCAAATGCTGCCATAAGTCTAGAATTTTGTGTGATTTAACATAGCATAGCTGTAGAATTGCCATAGAAAGATATGAACATTAGGAAAAACTTGACCTTGAGCCGTTTGACCAGTAATTCGACCCACATGACCCACTGATTTCGCAACCTAGCACTTTCATAAGCTTCATCACCATCCTTTGTTCCTTTTGGTATTCTGCAATATACAAATATATCGTCTTTTGATTGGCAAACATAACCATACATAAGTTCTTATACTCTAGTCGTATGAGGGATTTTAAATATAATGAGCGCCATTTAATAATTTATAATATACAACACAATTAGTATAACAATCATAACACATGTTCCTCTTTTAACTAATTTATGCGTAAACGGGCTGCCAACACAAAGTATCACAATCAAGCAAATTGCTTCGCAACCTGCTTATCTAAAACTGGTGAAATGTTGACTTTTTTTCAATAGCGCTTAAGTTAAAAATATCGATATAAAGATTCAACTTACTCATTCCGTTCTTTGAATTGTCTGTCCATCAACGTTTTCCTGAAAGCACCCATCTTTCACTACACATTTTTAATACAAATTATGTAAGAAAATTCCCTGAAACTGCAAAATATATATTGAATGACAATAACCTATCTAGCATCACTTATGGAACCAGTACATTCACAAACTTTCTCCCTTATGCCATTTAGTGGTAAAAATGCAAGATCAAGCATAATCACAAACCAAATCTTATTCAACAAATTGTAAGACCAACTATGTTACAATCTGGGTAGCAAAAATAAACCCAATTAATATCTATATTAATTACCTTTATGTTGGAAACTCACTTTATGTGACGACATTTAATAATTCCCATTAGTTATCATAGTCACACACATTTAGACTAGACTAGGTTCATTGTAAAGTTTATGTTGTGTGTGTGACTATATATACCCCTCCTTAGCTTCCAAGGAGGGGTGTTGCTTGTCATTTTATCATTTTGAATACATTGTACATTTCACACATTCAACCTCTCTTCTCTCTCTCTAAACCAACAATGGCTTCCACCACCATATTCCACTATATTAGACCACCAGATCATAATTAGCAAATCCACATTTGGCATCAGAGCCTCGGTTCAACCCTTGGATCATGTTTTCGTTTCGATTTGGTGGTCTAAAATTTTTTATTGTGGTCTCGTTCTATAACTTTTTGGTCCGAATTTATCATTCTTTTGTCACTGGTTGTTCATATCCAATATTCATAACCTTTTTCTTGTCCTTGTCATCAGTCAAAAATGGTTCGTTTGTCTCATTTATTATGGTCAAAGGTCTTGTATCTGTCCACATCAGGTTTTCATAATTTATTACACTTTTCCTGGTTAAAGGAAGTCACAACTGCCATATTTACTTAAATCTGGTATTTTTTGGTGACTGGTTTTGATAAAGTTTCATTTTTTGCTGGTAATTTTTTTTATTCACATGATGAAGATGATACCCAGAAAAGTAAGATCCACAAAAATCGGAAAAAGTACATCTCTGGATAAGATCTTTTGGACTGCGAAATCTTTGATTTCTAAAAGTTGTGAAATCATTGATTTCCGTCTTTGAGAAATCATTGATTTCAGGATACGATTTTCGAGTTGCGAAATTTAAGATCTCAATGTTGCGAAATCTTTAAGATCTCAAAGTTGCGAAATTTTTAAGATCTCAAAGTTGCGAAATCTTTAAGATCTCAAAGTTGCGAAATCTGTTAGATTTTAACTTGCGAAATCTTGGAAACAGTTTGTGTTTGCGAAATCATGTTAATTTGCGAAATCTTTGATTACAAGTTGCGAAATCATGCGCTTATTTCATGGTTGCGGAATCATGACTGAAAATCATTGCGGATCTTGCCAAGTTTAAAACAAACTGAGACCTCTTACATAATAGCTAGTATCACCAACCAAATCCAAATCCACACTATCCTACTCCCATCGTGACTCCTAACCAATAGACTCAAACAAAATAGATAACTAAAAGATCTCAGTCATTATTTTGTGTGATGCAATTGCATGTCAAGATCTGTTATAGATCTTATTCACGAAATATAAAAACATCACAGATTCGTGTAATCTTTTAAACCACCTTTAATATACGAAATCAAACAAGGATTTATAACAAGTTTGTTATAATCCAATCTTTATTTCGATTTTAAAACAGAAACCATCATGCAATCACGAATTAAAACATAAACTCTTTTAGTCAATCTTCGAATATTCAAGAATGATTAATAACAATTGTGTTATAATCACTCTTTGATTCGTTTGATTAAAAACACATGAAATCGTTTAAATCGAACCTACCCGAGACCTGTTTATGGATCTTGATGTCTTCATGTGTTAGAGCCGTGATAATTAATTGACACAAGATTGTTAAACTTTCATTCGGTTTAATTTAGATGGGATTGATGTATAAGACAAAGATAGTAGATGGGTTGTATGATACGTTTGATTTGGTGACTGAGATTGGGTTTGATAGACACGGAGGAATTGGTGATGTTTTTGTTTGGGTGAGGAGATGAAGGAGAAAAGGACGGATTAAACAAGATGGGATAAGATGGGAGATGGGGGGCGGAGTGTTTTGGAGTGTGATTAGGTTTTGGTATGTGAGAGATATTAGGGTTAGTAGTTTTTATACCTTAAATGATTCGGCTTAAACTCAATTGAGATGGGCTGTCATTTTGTTGGTTACGGGCCCAATGTCTTTCATTATAATGGTGTTGGGTTTGACAAAATGACAAACTAACGGAATTTAGTATTGCAAATGGTATTGGACTCGTGGCGTGATGAACTTCATACCTTCTTTTGATTTGAAGACATTCCAGGATGACATTTGTCATAGCCGCAGAGAAAATCAGTGTTTTAACTCGTGGCGTTATCAATCTCTAAACGGTACACTACTAATTCGATGTTTAATTGTTAGGATGAAGACTTGTTTATCTAGTTTCCGGGTTCAGGGTGGTTGGTTGATGACTCGGATAACTATCACTTAAAGGGGTTACATTGTTGTACTCAGTGTCACGCGCTTAGTCGACGTGGATAATTTCAAGAGGTGTTGTGCCTATAGACTTCTTCAATGATGCATTGGGTACTTAGAGATTTCTCCACCGTTCTTCATTCCACAATTGTGCAAGCTTAAGTCACAAGTTTGAAGGATTCTTATTCAGTTTCACGTTTGATGTATCCGGTTCATTCTTTCAGTGGTCACTTCAAATTTCTTACAAGTGGGTTGGTAAAGTTAGCCATGGAGAGTTTATGAGTAGAGATTTTCGATCAACAACTGATTCTCGCAAAATATATAATTCATCTTATTTATTATTCTCACGAGATTTCAGGTTCATGTGCGTACGATTTGTTGCTGGTTCCGAATTTCAAAACCATCAAGGGGAAAGAAAAAGACACATTGAATGCACAACGAGTACACGTGATGAACTTCATACCTTCTTTTGATTTGAAGACATTCCGGGATGACATTTGTCATAGCCGCATAGATAATCAGTGTTTTAACTCGTGGCGTTATCAATCTCTAAACGGTACACTACTGATTCGAAAACATTTCGCACATGTCGGGATGAGCCAGCACATTAAGTCAAACCATTATTGATCTCAATATTAAATCACATTTTCTCCCCCATATTAAAAATATTAACCCAATCGATGTTTTTAATATCAATTGATTTAATGATGTTTTAAGAAAAAATTGGGAAGAAAAATGCAAATCCAATTAAGTCCATTTATCTTCATGATATTAACAAGCTCCCCCTCAAATTAATGAGGGTATACTTGAAACATAAATTAAATACCTTTTAAACACAAGTGTAAGGTATTTATCACATGCAAAGATCATATACAATAATGAATTCACAAGATTATAGTATACGAGTTATGACCTGAAATGATGAGAACATCATGTGATAAGATCACGTGGTTCTTGTTTGCGGACGTTGGTCTTCCTCGTAACTTCTGAAATTATCTTCTCCTTTACACCACATGGACAATTGATATCGTTGTCTTGACACCAACTTGTGAACAATGGCACTTTCGGCATCAAAGATTCTGAATGCTGGACAATTGCTCCCCCTCAATTGTTGACCCGTGTTCTACTTAAAGAGCTGTAGTCGTCGTTTGAGCAGTCACATCGTCTAGTATGTAGATATCAATTGCAACGAACTTCGGATTGTGGAGTTGATAACTTCGGATTTTGAAGTCAAAGCTTTCCGGTGAAATGCTTGACTTCAATGTGAAAAGCGGGTTACTATCGGAAATAATAGCAAACCATATGGAGCATGTTTTAAATCTTTTAAACTTCTGCTCGAACTTTATTTACAACCCCGTGTCATTATTGAATGACATTTCTAGGTTCGTAAATATTATCGATTCCAGAAGATATGCTCTTTTTATCAAAACATTTTGAACACACAATTTTGAAAGATTTAAAAAAAACCTTTTGAAAAATTCTTGAAAAAATTGTGTTCATAGTTTTTAAAACCAATTACTTGAGCTTAAGATGTTGAATATCTTACAAAACGAGCTCAAGTCCGAGAAGTTGTAAACTTCCCGTTGTTTAAGGATAAGTTACCATCGGCGATAAACTTTCCTTTTATCTGAAGGACAAGTTCTAAGCTGACATTTACTTAGAAGTCATTTTCATGAGCTTGAAAACTTTGACTGTTTTAACGGAAAGCTCATGACCGAGAAAGGTTAATTTATCGTTATGAGGAAAAGTTCTCTTATTTAAAAGATACACTTTCCTTTCTGAGCTGAAAACCTCGAATGTTTTAAGACAAGCTCATGGCCGAGAAAATTGAATTTCTCCCTTATGAGGATAAGTTATCATTAATGATAAACTTTCCTTTATTTGAAGTTCGAGTTACAGTCTGACATTTAACTGTAAGTCATGGTGCATGAGCTTAAAAACTTCGAATGTTTTTATTATTAGCTCATGCCCGAGAAAAAATAATTTCTCGTTGTAAGGATAAGTTTATCATCGGCGATAAACTTTCCTGCCTTTGAAGAACGGGTTACAGACTGTCATTTATCTATAAACCTTTATGCATGAGCTTAAAAACTTGGAATGTTTTTAATATAAGCTCATGCCCGAGAAAAATGAATTTCTCGTTTTTAGGATAAGTTTATCATCGGAGATAAACTTTCCTTTCTTTGAAGAATGGGTCACAGACTGTAATTTGTCCATAAGCCATTATGCATGAGCTTAAAAACTTGGAATGTTTTTATATAAGCTCATGCCCGAGAAAAATGAATTTCTCGTTTTTAGGATAAGTTTATCATCGGAGATAAACTTTCCTCTCTTTGAAGAACGGGTCACAGACTGTAATTTGTCCATAAGCCATTGTTCACAAGTTGGTGTCAAGACAACGATATCAATTGTCCATGTGGTGTAAAGGAGAAGATAATTTCAAGAGGTGTTGTGCCTATAGACTTCTTCAATGATGCATTGGGTACTTAGAGATTTCTCCACCGTTCTTCATTCCACAATTGTGCAAGCTTAAGTCACAAGATTGAAGGATTCTTATTCAGTTTCACGTTTGATGTATCCGGTTCATTCTTTCAGTGGTCACTTCAAATTGCTTACAAGTGGGTTGGTAAAGTTGGCCATGGAGAGTTTATGAGTAGAGATTTTCGATCAACAACTGATTCTCGCAAAATATATAATTCATCTTATTTATTATTCTCACGAGATTTCAGGTTCATGTGCGTACGATTTGTTGCTGGTTCCGAATTTCGAAACCATCAAGGGGGAAGAAGAAGACATATTGAACGCACAACGAGTACACGTGATGAACTTCATACCTTCTTTTGATTTGAAGACATTCCGGGATAAAATTTGTCATAGCCGCAGAGAAAATCAGTGTTTTAACTCGTGGCGTTATCAATCTCTAAACGGTACACTACTGATTCGATGTTTAATTGTTTTGATGTTGCAATTATTCATCATCATTATCCTATATGGAGAGATATGCATTTCCGGGACTTAATTGACTTTGTTGCATCTCCAGAAGAAGATATGTGCATTTCCGGGACTTAATTGACTCTGGTGTTACAATGTCAACTTCATGAATGGGATAAAGTGTCCACTTTAGTATTTGAGCTTCATACTTGGGATTGGTTTATTTTCTTCAACTATGTGAGGGAAGAAATGTCTTGATTCTTTCTAGTATGCATTACTTGAACTCTCAGGGGGAAGAAAAATTCAGAAGAATTATTCAACCGTGAGAAGAGACGTTGTTGATCTACTTGGTGTGCCCCTAACTTGCAATCCCTCATAGCAACATTATCATTTTAAATGATGGGGTTTGCTTTCAAATTCCGCTGTGCGCTTAATCTTTCTAAGTTTTATTTAAAACTTTGAAACTGCTTATGAGGATTGTCGGTTTAGGGGGAAGCTATTTAAAAGCTTCTACATCAAATTTATGTGGCATGAATTAGGGGGAAGTTAATTTCGAAGCTTCTCCTTAACCAGAAGTATATGGATTACTTAGCTCGTGCCGTTACAGTATTTCTTCTACAAGTCACTTTAAAGATGAGTCGTTTGAAGTGAAGACTTAAAGTCAAAGGCCTCAGAAGACATCATCAGCATTGGACGCTTCATGGAAGCTTTTGTTCTTAATCATTATGTACTTGTTAGGAAGAATATTGTAAGGAATTCTACACGTCGTCCCATGGGGGAAGATTGTTGGAAATTCACTTTATGTGACGACATTTAAGAATTCCCATTAGTTATCATAGTCACACACCCTTAGACTAGACTAGGATACATTGTATAGTTAAGTGGGGTGTGTGACTATAAATACCCCTCCTAGGCTTCCAAGGAGGGGTTGTTGTTTTTGTTTTTCTCATTTTTCACTTAATACATTTTCCTTTCTCTTTACACACTTCAACCTCTCTTCTCCCTCTCAACAATGGCTGCCACCATTTACCACCACCCACCAAGACCACCGGATCATAGTTTTTAGCAAACCCACACTTTAAGTTTTGCAAACCCGGATCTACCCGTAATCTTAAAGTTGAAGATGTAATATATAAATACACCAATTGAATAGGTATATATAAGGAGATATAAAATGTAAAATGGGGATCTTTGAACAAAAGGGATCACTAATTTTGGATCTAATAAAACTTTAGCAAATGAGGATACGAAAGAGTCCAGAAGTTCTATCTTACAAGATAAATAATATAAAATGATTTTCTACCTTATCACTGGTGGATTAAGAAGAAGAAGGCTACATGAAAACCAAAAGGTTTGGTGGTCTTATGCAGAGAGATGGTATACAATAATGATGGATGTGGAACTGAAGGGAGGGTTTTAATTTTGGGTAAAAATAGGGCGGTATACTAAAAAAAAGTAACCGGGAGATAAAATTTTCAACTTTTCATGAATTTTTGGTTTAACACTTCAAAATAGTAGTAGATGTCTTTATGCCATAGTAGTTGCAACACGTTTTTTAAGTGTTGCCGTATATTCTTCAACATGTAGCACTTTAATAAAAGTGTTGGTTTTGATATTAAAATGTAACACTTATTTTTTAAGTGTTGTCTTTTTATTAATCTTGTGAATAATGTAACATATTAGAAAGTGTTGCTTGTAAAATGTTGCATTAGACTCATTTGCTTGTAGTGTCATGTCTCACAAGTCTGTTTATATTTTTAAAGTTAATATGCCCTAACCTTATGTGCCATAGATTACTCTCATCAATTGAAGCTTTAGCATAAAGACATGACAGGTTATTGTTCATCTTAATCCCTTTTAAGTTAACATTATAGATGTCCTTATGCCTAGGTGTTCTATACTCCATGAACTTTTCATCAGGAATCTTAAAATCCTTACTCAACACCAAGCATTCAGTATCAGGGAAAATAACTTTATTTTTATTGTCACAAACTTGTGACACACTAAAAAGATTATAATCAAGCTCTTTTACCAGAAAAACATCTTCAAAACAAAGATTGTTGGTGATAAGTGTGCCTTTGCCAGATTATTCCCATGTCCACCTCCAAAGTACACCTTGTCACCATTCTTAATGGGGATAAAATTTGACAAATAATCCTCTTTCCCCGTCATGTGCCTAGAGCATCCACTGTACCAATATCCGAAGTCATTGACCTGCTTTTGAATGCCCTGCACATAAAGAACACAAATTAGTTTTCTTTGGGAACCCAAGCCTTTGCAGACTTGGATTCATTTGGTTGTTCAACAAGAACTGACTTTCTCCTTGTAACAACCCCTTGTTCATCCCTTTGTGCCTTAAACAACCAGTTTAATCCAATTGGTTTAGTAATAACTTTTTCAAGATATTTAAACCTATTGCATGTCATAGAAAAACCGTTGAAATTAGGGTTTTGTTCCTGTTTAGGTCTCCATGTCAAACTAGAATTTTCTTTAGACCCTTTTCCCATAGGTTTCAAATACCTCCCCTGGCTTGGTCTAACATATGGTCTAACAGCAGCCAATTATGGCATTTTCATACCAAACTTGGAGCTGTCAGCATTTAGATTGTTCCGGTCAGTGTCATATTTATGCCTGTCAGCGCTTGATTTGTTTTTGTCAGCGCCATACCTAGGGTTTGCTACAGGAACCCATAGTCTGTTTGACCAAGTATTGGTCTTTTGAAATGGCCTTTGTCCATGGGTATTTGTCCCTTTTGAGAAGAAGGGAGCTGGCCTAATGACTTGAGGACTTTGTTGGACAAAAGGTATGGGCTTGACCATGTTTGACCTATTTTCAGCGTTGACTCTGGGGCCGCTGACACACTTATAGGCCAAATGAGAAAAACTCCCACAAGTGTAACAGGCCTTCCTAGAGATAGTTTTAGGTCTATACTGAAAGAAACCTGTTCCATTGACACTAGATTGACTTTGGGGTGACCTAGGTTTTCTATACATTTCTGCATATTTAATACTAGGTTTTCTATCAACATTTAAGCCAAGATCAACAACCTTTCCATTAGTAGGATTGGTCACTTTTATGGGAGATGATTCATTTGGGCTTTCACTAAGCAAGCCACCTTTAACAAACAAAGTAGGATTGGCTTTCTTCCATTGGTCTAAGTAACTCAATTTTTGCTTATATTCCTCTACTGGAGTAAGAAGTCTTGGTGGAGGAATAAATTCCTTTTCTTAGAGTTCTGGTATACCAGTCCAAGACAAATCCTTTCTAAGGACACTAGGAAAGTTCCCAGCAGGTGGTGGAACATCAGCATACTCTTTCATCCCATTCCCAGTCATATCCCTGGCATCTCTTTGTGCGCTAACACATTTTTCTAGGTTTTGAGAAGCTTTATCAAATCTTTGAATTTTAAGACCTACATTGTCTTTTTTTTAATGGCCTCGTCTAACTTAGCTTGTATAACACCATTGGATGTATCCAAGATGTTCCTAATCTGAATACTAGCATTGAGGTCATGTTTTAGAATATTGATTTGATCTTTTAGGTCAAGATCCATTTTCTTATGTTCAGACACAGTCTTTTCAGTTTGAATAAGTGCAAGTTGATAGTTAGATAACTTGCATTTTTCACTAACAACATCTGATTTTAACTTTAAAATTTCTTTGTTAAGTTTTTCAGTGTTTAAACGACAACCTTTACTACAAAATGAATCATCATATACCTCATTATCTGATGAAGATGAAGAATGTGCCATGAGAGCATAGTGAACATGCTAGTTTTCTTCCTTTTCTGCAATCAAGGCCTTGTTTTCTTTCACACCTTTTGCCATAAAGCTCCAGTCCCATCCAATGCCATCAATGCCTTGCATGGTAACCATAGCTTTTGGCTTAGTGTCCACAACAGGAACAACTTGCCTTGTCTTCCTTCCAGCCTCATCATTCTTTGGGGATATGCATTCCCTAGCAAAGTGACCCATCCTGTAGCAATTGTAGCACTCCACCTTGGACTTATCAAACCCAGCAGTGTCTCTGGCATTGAAGGACATCTTTCTTCCAAATCTCCTAATCCACCTGTTTGCTCTTAGACTTGCAAGTGCCATGGACCATTTGATATCCATCTCTTCCAAGTTCTCATCACTGATTTGCTCAAGATCCTCATAGGTAATTAAGGAGCCATTTGAGAACTGAGCAATGTATGCATAAACTGTATCTAAGTCAATGGCAACAGGTTTAAGCTTTGGTGATTCAACTTGATATGTGTCAGCTTCAGAATGCGGGGCGCTAACAAAGGTTGATCCACCGCTGACAAAGATTGGTCCACCGCTGACATAACTTGGTCCACCACTGACATACGTTGATCTAGTAACAGGATGTACATGTACTTCTCTTTCACAAGTTTGAGCATCATTATGTGAGATGAAAGCCATGTTTCTAGGTAATGACTTACTAACATGACTTGGTGCGATATCACTCTCCACTAGCTTCAATTTATTGTAAACATCATCAAAAGTAGAACTTTTGTGAGAATTGGTAGGAATAATTGATCTAGCCTCAATTTTCCACACATCATTAAGACTTTTAAGAAAAGTGGTAATGATATCAGCATCATTATACACTGTTCGCATAAAGGACAGTTTACTTGTGATGTCAAGAAGTCTACTTCTTACCCCACTCAGCTTTTCATTGGGAAGAGCTTTGAACACAGCAAACTCATGCAAGAGTTGCTTCTTCTTCTCTATGGCTGTTTCATCATTACCACCATATCTGACTTGAATGGCTGCCCAAAGCTCTTTTGCAGACTCAAACCCTCTATACTTGTGCTAATTTTCTGGTCCTAAAGAAAGTTTGAGGATGTTTAGAGACTTCATGCCGTTCCTTTTATTTTCCATGTCATCAGTTGAGACATCTCTCCCATTTCCTGGTTGTTCCTTTTTATCCTCTTCAGTTGCGCCTGGAGAAGCAGACCTTAAAGTAATAGCAGCTTGAATCTTGGCAGCCTTATTGAATGAGTTTCCATATTCAATAATTTCCCATAGAGCAAAGTCATGGATTTGAAGGTACTACTCAAAATTGAACTTCCATAGCTCAAATTTGTCAGGGTATAGCATGGGTATTTTTTGTTATGGCTTGAGGAGGAGGACGTCAACTCTGGAGTAGACATATTGTCTGGTTTTTAGGGTTTCTTGAAAATTTAGGGTTTTTGGTGATTTAGGGCTTTTAGGGTTTTGTGTTCTAAAGATCAGAGTTCCTCAACAAGCTCTGATACCACTTGTTGATCCCAAAGTTAGATTGATTTAGCTTTGTGTTAATGAGATTAAATTAAGATTAACACGTAGAGAAACTTTGTGTTTATGAAAACAATCCAAGTGTTATGCGGAATTTCACACTTAGAGTAAGAACACACAAACACAGAATAACCCAAACTTTCACTTCGATTGATTGATAAGAACTTGCGTACAATGAAAGTAAAACGTATATCGAGAATTAACCTAGAGGCCTCCTTTATAGACTAAGGAGCCTTGTACAAAAGTCTACGTATCAACTATTTTAGGTAAAGATAAATATAGCAAATACAATATTAATCATATCTTTAATAAACATACAAAACGTGTAGACTAAGTCTTTCATCAGTGGTTGGCTTTCTTCTTGTCAGCGCTCCAATAACTCTTATCAGCGTCCTCTTGTCAGCGTCCTAATATCTCTTGTCAGTGTCCAAAAGTCTTCTTGTCAGCGTCCCAGTAACTTAGTTATTTTTAGTCCCGACACATTCTAGTGAAATGTGCTTACTCTGATTCTTCCAATCCACTTCATAACTCTACTCTGAACTATTTAAGCTCACTTCAACGAGCACCAACAAGTACTCACGTGGCGTCTTATATGAAAGTTTATGGACATAAATTTAGTAGTCGTGTGTTATAATCGAACTAGAGATTACGGGATTACACACAATACGTAAAGAGTTAATTATTTAATAAATGTATTTATTATATTTATTAAATTAAATCAAGCTATAAAATATAACGAACGTTATTTATTAAAAGTTAAGTATAAACGATGATGGAACAAACAGAAAGGAGAAGAAAAAAATACGGAACACCCCATAGGGGTATGCTGCATAGGCAGTTACAAGGGGATGGGCAAAGGCTAAGTTTGTAAAACTTGGCTTCAAGTTTAATTGCCTATATAAACAACCCTTAACCCTCATAATTTTCCTACACCACTTTTTCTCTTCCTTTTCTTTTGGAGAATTAGGTTTTGATCGATGGAATTGCTTTGAAAAAGGTACGTAAACCCTAACTCAATTAATTATAATTATGTTAATTATGATATTGTTAAATCGCTTCCGCTATATGTGCTTTGATCTTGTTTAGGGTTTTAATAATTGTTATGAATAATAAACTTTCAGTGGTATCAGAGCCATTTTAACAATTTATAATTATTGATTATATCTAAAAACAATTAACCAATAATTGTTTTGGGTTAAAATTTAATGTTTTTAGGTATTCTTAAAAATGAGGTGTTTTGTGTTTTTTAATATTCGGTTGGCCGAATTGTTTTATTAAAAAAATAAAAAATTGAAACCCTAAGATCATGGTTGTATGTTTTGGATTATAATTACAAGATTAATTGTTATGACATGTAGTTTTTTATGGGTTAAGATCCGTAGAGATTTAATTGTTAAGATTTGTGGGTGGATCCATGATGAACATGCTTGTTTTTTCATGGATCATAAAATTGAATGTGTTACATGTTTTTTTGTTTCAGTAAATCTAGAATTAGGGAAGACTTCTATAAACATAAAAATCCTAGATTTTAATTTATTGAATAAAAAAGTTTGCATGTGGCTATTTGATCTATTTAATTGCACATATAATTGTTATTATGTGTTTATGATTTAGTGTTTTTTACCTATATTTTTTCATGCGATTTTTTATGTATGTTGTAAACAAGGGTAATTTTTTTAAAAGAAAAATAATATGGACTAAATCATATTAAAATTAAGATTTGTTTTGAGATCTAAGTTACATAAAATTACGTTGATTGGTGATTTACAATAATAATTTAACGGCCTACTCAATTTTGACGAACTATAAAGTGGGTATAACGCGCTGCTGGTCATGCACCCGGCTACGGAAGGAGGTTATGCCATTGTCGCTGACCAAATTCCCAGCTTGACTGTGCGTCAAAATTGGAATTACCTACGATTATTATTTTTATTACACCTTAAGGTTGATTTACCGCAAATTCACATCTGAAATACAATGAATAAGGTCATTGCTTTGTGCGTAGCCGAGTTCTTGCAAAAGTACGTTGTGAATAGTTGTGGGTAAAAATTCTTTAATTGGTTTTAACCAATACCTCAACATAATATATGTAGAAATTTAGTCTCGCGAAAAATTTTACTAAATTATTTATTAAAGTTATGATATAGAGATGTATGCATGCTTCTCCATACAATGATTTTGACATCAAATTTATACCCTTAAAATCTAAGTTTAATACCATCTAATTGATGGACACTTTAAGTTGAATACCATCTAATTGACGGACACTTGAAGTCACAATATAGGTTCTAGTTTCAAGAAAAATACTATGGTTTATATACCGGGGTAATTTATTTTCTTGAATGTATTTATCGAAGATACTAATAATTTGAACTTATTTATGTAGAAATGGCTCAACCCAACATAACACTATAAGTTATGCGTTAAAACATTTTTTGATCGTCCTGAACTTACTGGCCCTAACCTCAATGATTGGTATCGCTCACTAATAATTGTCTTGAGAGTAGGTACTACAGATATCTTGTCCACGCTGTATCCGCCGGCGGACCTTGCTGAAGAAGCTTTTTAAGCCGAAAGGCTTACTTACATTGTTGATATCAAGAAGCACTATGATGTGGTTTGCTTAATTATTGAGAAAATGTCCCCTCAACTTCAAAAAAAGTATGAGCTATTTTCGCCTAAGCATATGCTTGATGAACTCAAGGCTATGTTTGAGACGCCTTAAGCTGTGGAGATCTACGACTTAGTAGAAGCTTTGCATAGCTGCAAGAAAAATCCGTGAAAGTCTGTTAGTACACATTATATGGAAATTAGGGGTTATACGGAACAACTCATTGCACTAGGACAACCATATGATCATAATATGGTGATTAACTTGGTCAGTAGGTCCCTTAACAAGGACTTCAATGATTTCGTTCGGAACTATAATATGCATTTCACGGGGAAGATAGTTAATGATTTGTATGCAATTCTCATTGACTACAAAAAGGGGTTAAAGGACAAGGCATCTACCTCTGCTCCTCCAGTACTAATTATACAAAATGGTAGAGTGAGTAAGCCAAAATCGAAAGCGAACAAAACAAAAGTCAAAGGCAAAGTGTTGGGAATAAAAATAGCTAAGTCACTGGGACGCTGAAAAGAAGAACTTAGACGCTGACAAGAGATAATAAGGCGCTGACAGCTTGACACTAACAAGAGATATTGAAGCGCTAACAAGAAGAAGTTTCACCACTGATAGAATACTTAGTCTACACGTTTTGTACTTTGAGTAAAGATATGTTTGACATTGTATTTTTTATGTTTATCTTTACCTAAAATAGTTGATACGTAGATTCTTGTACAAGGTTCCTTATTCTATAAAAGGAGGCCTTAGGTTTTAGTTTAATATATGTTTTTCCACTTTCATTATATGCAAGTTTTTTTATCATTAATCAAAGTGAAAGTTTAGGTTATACTGTTTTGTGTGTTCTTGTTCTAAGTGTTAAATTCCGCATAGCGCTTAGATTGTTTCATAACACAAAGTTTCTCTAAGTACTAATCTTGATTCAGTCTTGTTAATACAAAGATAATCGATCTAAGTTTGGGATCAACAAGTGGTATCAGAGCTTGTTGAGGAACTTTGATCTAGAAGAACACAAAACCCTAAAAACCCTAAATCGCCAAAAACCCTAATTATTCAAGAAACCCTAAAAACTAGACAAGATGTCAACTCCAGATATGACCTCCTCCTCATCAAGTCACAACCTAAAAATTCCCATGCTAGACCGTGACACCTTTGAGCTATGGAAGTTCAATTTTGAACAATACCTTCAAATTCATGATCACACTCTCTGGGAAATTATTGAATATGGAAACACATTCGATAAAGCTGATAAGATTGCTGCTGCTATTGCCTTAAGATCAGTTAAGGGTTCAAATGAAGAGGATCGAAAAGAAATACCTACAGATGGGAGAGCTGTCACAACTGAGGATATTGCAAAGAGAAGGAGTGACATGAAAACTTTAAGCATTTGCAAACTCTCTTTGGGACCAACCAATCAACACAAGTATAGAGGTTTTGAGTCTTCCAAGGAACTTTGGGAAGCTCTTCAAGTTAACTATGGTGGTAATGATGATACTGCTTCAGAAAAGAAGAAGCAACTTTTGCATGAGTATGCTATGTTCAAGGCTCTTCCCAATGAGAAGCTAAGTGGGGTAAGAAGCAGGCTTCTAGACATCACTAGCAAATTGTCCTTTATGGGAACAATGTATGATGATGCTGATATCATTACCACTTTCCTTAAAAGTCTTAGCAATGCATGGAAGATTGAATCTAGGTCTATCATTGCTACCAATGCCCAAAAGAGTTCTACTTTTGATGACGTCTACAATAAACTAAAGATTGTAGAGAATGAAATCATCCTGGATCATGGAAGCAAATCTACCTCTGGAAACATGGATTTCATCTCACATAGTGATGCTCAAGTTGATAAGAGAAAAACATATTTGCCTCACATTGTGTTACTGGATCACCTTGTGTCAGCGGTGGATCAACCTTTGTCAGCGCCTCACATTTAGTCGCTGACACATGCAATAATGACTCACCAAGAATTAAACCTGCTGGTATTGATCTAGACACAGTATGTGCATACATTGCTGCATTGCCCAATAGGTCAGTGATTACATATGAGGACCTTGAGCAAATCAGTGAGGAGAATTTGGAAGAGATGGATATTAAATGGAATATGGCACTTGTAAGCATAAGGGCCAACAAATGGAATAGGAGATTCAGGAAGAAGATGACCTTAAATGCTAAAGATACTGCTGGGTTTGATAAATCCAAGGTTGAGTGTTACAATTTCCATAGGATGGGTTATTTTATGAGGGAATGCAGATCTCCAAGAAGAACTGATGTTGGAAAGCCTTCAAGCCAAATCATCAAGGTTGAAGACACGAAAGCTATGGTTTCCATGCCAGAAATTGATTGTGTTGGATGGGACTGGAGCTTCATGGCAAAGGATGTGGAAGAGAACAAGGCCTTAATTGCAGAGAAGGAAGAAGAAGAGCATGTTCAATTTGATCTCATGGCACATTCTTTATCTTCATCAGATAATGAGGTTTATGATGATGCTTTCTGTAGCAAAGGTTGTCGTTTAAACACTGAAAAACTTAACAAAGAAATTTTAAAGTTAACAGAAGATGTTCTTGATGAAAAATGCAAGCTATCTAGTTATCAAATGGCACTTGTTCAAACTGAAAAGAAAATAGAAGAGTATAGGAAAATGGAATTTG
This sequence comes from Glebionis coronaria, assembly GCA_025667525.1. Taxonomy (NCBI): domain Eukaryota; kingdom Viridiplantae; phylum Streptophyta; class Magnoliopsida; order Asterales; family Asteraceae; genus Glebionis; species Glebionis coronaria. The sequence goes on along the minus strand of CM046875.1, from coordinate 630,766,207 downwards.
ACCTAAAGGATCAAATTAATGTTTTGTCTCATGACCTCAAAGTTAGTGTTGACCTTACGGACATACTGGTGAGATTCAAAGAATTTATAAAAACTAAGTTAGATGAGGCCATTAAAGATAAAGAGAAAGTAGGGCTTAAAATTCAAAAGTTTGATAAAGATTCTCAAACCCGAGAAAAATGTGTAAGTGAGCAAAGGGATTCTAGGGATATGTCTGGGATTGGGCTAAAAGAGTATGCTGATGTTCCACCACCTGCTGGAAACTTTCATGGTGTCCTAAGAAAGGATTTATCTTGGACTGTTATACTAGAACTCCAAGAAAAGGAATTCATTCCTCCACCAAGAGTTCTTAATCTGATAGAGGAGTATAAGCAGAAAGTGATTGACTTGGAACAATGGAAGAAAGGAAATCCTACCTTGTTTGTTAAAGGTGGAATGCTTAGTGAGAGGCCACTTAAGTCTACACCCATAACTGTGACCAATCCTTCTACTGCAAAAACCTGTTGACCTTGGCTCAAATGTTAATAGAAACCCTAGTGTTAAGTATGCTGAAATGTATAGGAAACCTAGGTCACCACAAAGCCAAGTTAGTGATAATGGAATAGGGTTCCTTTCATCTATACCTAGGGTTATGTCTAGAAAAGCTTGCTATACATGTGGGAGTTTTTATCATTTGGCTTATAAATGTGTTAGTGCTTCAAACGTCAATGCTGACAATAGGTCAACCATGTTCAACCCTAAACCTAATGTCCAACCAAGTCCACAGGTTACTAGACCAGCTCCATTCGTTACTAAAGGAACTAACTCTAATGACGTAGGCCTTTTCAAAAGACAAATACTTGGTCAAATAGACAATGGATTCCTGTAGCAACCCCTAGTTTTGGCGCTGACAGGTATAGATGTGACGCTGACAGGATCAAAACAAACGCTGACAACTTAAAGTTTGGTATGAAAATGCCACAACTTGCTGATGTTAGACCATATGTTAGACCAAGTAATGGGAGGTATTTGAAACCCATGGGACAAGGATCTAAAGCTTCATCCAGTTTGTCATGGAGACCTAAACAAGATCAAAACCCTAATTTTAATGGTTTTTCTATGACTTGTAACAGGTTTAAATATCTTGAAAAGGTTAAGATAAGGTTATCTCTAAACCAATTGGCACAAATTGGTTGTTTAGGGCTCAAAGGGATGAACAAGGGGTTGTTATAAGGACTAAATTTGTTCTTGTTGAACAACCAAATAAATCCAAGTCTGCTCAGGCTTGGGTTCCCAAAGAAAACTAATTTGTTTTCATTATGTTCAGGGCGTTCAAAAGCAGGTAAATAATTATGGATATTGGGATAGTGGATGCTCTAGGCACATGACGAGGAAGGAAGATTATTTGACTAACATTCCCCCATTAAAGATGGTGAAAAAGTGTACTTTGGAGGTGGATATGGTACAATATCTGGCAAAGGCACTCTTATCACCATTAATTTGTGTTTTGAAAACGTATTTCTGGTAAAAGAACTTGATTATAATTTGTTTAGTGTGTCACATGTTTGTGACAATAAGAATAAGGTTCTTTTCACCGATACTGAATGCTTGGTGTTAAACAAAGACTTTAAGATGCCGGATGAGAAGTTTATTGATTATAGAACACCTAGGCATAATGACATTTATAATGTAAATCTTAATGGTATTAGGATGAACAACAATTTGTCATGTCTATATGCTAAGGCTTCAGTAGACGAAAGTAATCTTTGGCATAGAAGGTTAGGGAAAATAAACTTTAAGAACATAAACAGACTTGTGAGACATGGTTTAGTTGATGGTTTGCCTGAAAAGGCTTTCCACAATGATCATTCTTGTGTTGCATGTGATGAGACGGCTTTTATACATGGTCTCATCATTCTTTTTGGACTTAAAATGCATAAAATACCATCATAAATGCCAAATATATGCTTGTGTTTGTTCCTTGTGTATTTTAGGTACGGATATTGAGAAAATGACAAAAGATCACAAGAATCATGCAAAAACGAACACGGGAAACGAAGTCGCACAAAGAACCAAGCCCTAATGAAGAATTTTCCAAAGAAAACCCTTGAAGATTTGAAGAATTATGAAGAAGGGTCCTCCAATATGGAAGAATTGACACTTTATACCCTTGTATCTTCATAATTACAAGTTTGGTCCCTAAAGTTTGTCAAAATTACAAAAAAGGACCCTTAACTTTGAAGATTTAGCAAGTTTAGCCCCTAAACAAAGCTAAATTGTCAAACAATATCATCCACAAAAGTCAAACACATCATGAAGTCCTTCAAAGTACAAGAAAATACAAGTTTGGCCCTTTGAAAATCCCAAAATTACAAAAAGGACCCTCAACATTCAATAATTGGCAAGAATGGCCCCTCTACTTTGAAGATTGGACACTTTATACCCCTCAAATATCTTTAAATATGAGTAGGGGTCCCTAAAGTTTGAAGAAATTACAATTTGAGCTCTTGGGAATTGATTAAAATTGCAAGATTAACCCTAAAGTCCTCAAAGTTAACACAAGGACTAGATTTGCAATTGGTTTTGGACTGGTAGTGCAAAGAAGTAAACGGCTGTTAAGGTTTGAAGGACTAGCCATGCATTTGCTACCAAGTGGACCATTAACCCCCATTAGCCCAACCCGACCAACCCACTCACGTTTTAATTAAATCCAGTCAAACCCTTAATCCCTTCCCTCCAAACATGTTTTTAAATTAATCTTTCCCCCAAAATGGATTAAAACCCTGCTAATCACCCACATAAACCCTAGCTATTTCCAGGAAGAACATCAATTAAAACAAAGGGGTTTTGGTTAATCCTTTCCAGATCACTGATTAACCTAACCCTAATCCCATCCCCACTCCCAAAAAACGTCACCCTCATCCTCACATGTCCCTCCAACCCTCCCCTGCCCCACAAAGAAGAAGAATACAAAATCCTCCAGTCCATCCAACGACTCTCCTTCATTTCTTGGCCCCAAAGGAGTCTACAAACGTTTCAGATCAATCCACACAGCTGGCATTCACAAGACTCCAACTGTAAGATCACATGGCATATTTTTTTGACTGAAAATTCAAAATTCGTCCAAGGGTAGCTTGGGAAGTTCATGTCATTAGGGTTTCAAGTTTCCATTCAGTTCTAGAAGCAATTTGTAGCCTCTATTTAAAGGCATGTAGGACTTTCATTTTTACTGTTCTTTTTCCTTTCTCCGGTTGTCACAAGCTTGTAAATCCTATTTTATTTATGAATGAAATTGGTTAAGTGTTTGTTGATGAGAAGCAAAGAACCCATTTTACATTTCCTGCAATTTTAATTTTCAAGTTCAAGTTTCTTTTTAATTTTCCGTTGGTGACCAAAGCTTTTAATTTCTTAATTTTTCCAAGTGCTTTAAGCTTGTCTCATAAGCCTGATAATCTTGTTGATTATCAAGCTTAAGTGAGGTTTTAAGTTCTTGTTGATTTAGTTTGTAGCAAAGTTTTAAGAGAATCAAAAAAATTTCAGTTTTATTTTTTATCAAATAAGCCACAAACAGCTTAATCAATAAGCTGGTTTGTTAGCTTATTGACCTTGTGAACAACTCACTCTCTTGTTTTCCTCCTTTCTTAGCAGGTTTACAATATCCTCCTTTTTAAGAAGACATATGTGGTGTGTGTGTCAACAGTGACCACCACCACCAATTCTTTGTTTGCTTACTTGTTACATAATCCATAAGCACAAGCCATAAGCTTGTTTGGAGGTGACTTTTCAGTCACTGTTGGGCCTTGATGTAGGCCCAACAAGGTAGCTTACTTGTCCCTTTTTCAGTTTTCAAAAAAATATTCAGATTTATGTGATTTTAGAGGAATTTTGGTGAAACTGCTTGTTTGTGTGTTTAATCAGCTTGATTAGGTCTTTTACTTGTTATTGTGCATGTTTAGATTGATTGGAATCAGTTTTCTTGAGTTTTGTTAAGATTTAGTTTGAAAAAATGATTTTCAGTAAGTTTAAGTGTTTGGATTAGGGATTTAGTAGGGTTAAATGTTATGAAACTTGCTTGAAATCCTGTTTAATTCATTCACATAGTAGTATTTAGGTTGTATGCTTGATTAGTTTTCATTTTGGGATTTGGAAATCAGATTTGCATGCTTAATATTTGATAATACTAGTTAAAATCAGTAACTACCATTTGTGTCTGTTTTTGTGCAAATTTTGCATATGAACTTTTGATCACAGCTAGAATCTAGGTTGTTTGAGGATTGTGAATTGATTGTATGTGATTTGGTTGATTGCTATGCAAGTTATTAGCCATTGAAAATCATTTTAGTGCCAAGTGCATCAGTCAAATCATATCTGACCTGCTCATAGTTTATTCAACAACTTTTTGTGATCATTGTGCTTGATTTGTGAGTACTTGCTTGTTTTTTTTGTTGTTCTTGACTTCCCACAACCCAACTGGTTCTGGGAGTGCCCTTTTGTCCATCACAAACACTCCAACAAGCCAAAAATCAAGTCCTCTTGATTATCTGCACAAGTGAAGAAACTGTGTTCTTTGTGTTCTTAAAACCAAGTCTGAGCACGTTTTTTTGTTCCTATCTTGTTTTAATCTTGGTAATTTGGGTTGAATTTTGTGTTTTAGTGATAAAAAGTTAGCACAGGCTTGAGTTTTTAAAAGTTAAAAAAAGAAAAAAAAAATAAAAAGCAAAAAGGACTGGCCAGGACTCGAACCTGCGCCATCCTTCTCACCACACACACAACTTACCGCCATGCCCTTGGGTCTTTTACTGATAAAGACCCAAACCAAAACCTACTTAACACCATTTTGAGTGGGCTTTTGATTAAAAAGCCGTAGCTTATTTTGGCCAATTTGGGCTTATTGGATTTTTCCTAGGGTTAGTATACGACTTAGGATTTTTCTAGCTAAAGTTTGCATTTTTTCCTTTCTTTATTTATTTTTTATTATTTTTTATTTACCCGTATTTATTTAAATAGATTAAGAATAGCTACAGTAGTTTTAAATTTTTATAAAAATAGATTTTAGGTTTTTAATTATATTTTTGAGGTTTACATCACAAAAGGTTTTCAAAAAGTCTTATTTTTAATTTTATTTGATTTTAGGGTTTTTTATTAACTTTAAAATTTAATATAAAATTATTAAAAAGCTTTTAGAAACTTTTATTTGCATTTTTGTCTTATTTACATTATTTAAGTTTTTTGGTAATTTTTTAGAATTTTTTAATAAACTTTTTATTTTTTTGAATATTTTATTATTATTTTATTATTAAAAATTGAAAGTTTGTTTTTTCTAATTTTTTTCATTTTTCCTAGATTAATTAGCATAAGTTAAGAGTTTAATAACTTTTAGAATTTTTTCTTAACCCTTAGATTTATTTTTATAATTATTTTAAGTTTTATTAGTTTTTAATAGTTTTTAGTGTTTTAAAAATAGTTTTAATAGTTTTTAAATTTAGTAAAAATACTTTTTAGTCTTTTAATAATATAAGTAAGTCATTAGTTCAATAAAATAATATTTTGGACATTTTGTTAATTGTATTTAATTTTAGGGCTTTAATTAGGATTTAAAATTGAATATTTAATTAATAAAAGGTTTTAAAATATTCTTATTGGACTTTTAGTCTTATTTATATTATTTTAGACTTACTTTTAGCTTTTAATTAATTTGTAGTTTAAAATTTTTAAATTTGTAGCTTTTTACGGTTTTACGTGAACGCCTTTTTCGTCTTAAGTTTAATTCGTCATCATAACCGTCAATCTCTTCTAATCTCATTTCTATTTTTCTCTTTTCTCAATATAATCACAAACATTAATCATCTCATTACACAACGCACTTGCCTCCTTGGGAAACGAACTTGAACTTAATTTGGGTCATAAGTGTTTACGTTTTCCTAAACGTAGGCTTAACGCTTACCACTATTTTACCTTCCTTTTCCTAAAGGGGTAAAAAACACTACAATCATTTGGCGCCGCTGCCGGGGAGGCGTGTTGTGTTTGATTTGAACCATTGTTGTTTTCTACATTAGCCATAATATCTATTTGTATTAGTAGCACTCTACTAATACGTATTATCGGTTTTTCGTTTTTTTGTGAATACTATTAATATATTGTATACGTAGAACAATAAATTCACAAGTACTCCAAATACGTGAGAAATCACAACCTTGATTTGGGAGGTCATTACCCAATCATTGTATTCGAATCTCAAACCAAAGAAAAAAGGCAAAAATAGATAAATACTTTCGTGAAGCTCGATTTTGAAAAATACAAACTATAAGGTGGGTATAAGGCGGTTGTATTTCACGACCTAAAGGAAAAAGGCTCTTAAGTGCTTCGCGCCGCCTCGTTTCCTCCGCTTGCTTGTGCGTATTTTGAGATTGAAAGCTAATCGAGGGTTTTTCCGCCCAAAGTATTATTACGTATCATATATATTTTCTTGGTTTCAATTGATTAAACCCTCTTGAACGATTTGGTGTTCCACCATTGTTCTAAAGTCATCGAAGGCGTTCACTTCACGTGATCGTTTTCATTCCTTGAGGCTCCTTTAATTACGAGGTTTGATTTGAGGAGAGATTTGTAGATTTTGGTCTACGTAATACACCACAAAATCCAAAAAAATTAAAAACAATCAAAAACACAAAAAAAAATCAAAAAAGTAAAAACTCCAAAAAAAGAATCTTCTTTGCTTCACCCCCACGTTGTACGTTACGTTTATGCTCACTCGCTCTAACGCAAGACGTCAACGTAAACATCGAAACCGAAAGGAAGCAACACCTACGCTTTCTAACGAAGACTCTCCCATTGACGAACCTATCGTAGAACAAGTAGTCACCATGGCTAATCGTACTATGATGGAGTTACTTCAAGCACCCACCGAGGGTTATGGAGAGGCCATTCTGATTCCCGCAATCCTTGCGGAGAATTTCGAGGTCAAAACGGGTTTGTTGTCCATGATTCAAAACAACAAGTTTCGTGTTGACGAAAAGGAAAACCCCCACAATCATATCCGCCAATTCAATCGTCTTACGGCCATTTGCAAGTTTAAGGACGTATCGAATGACTCGATTAAGATGATGCTTTTTTCGTATTCCTTAGCGGGGCCCGAAAAAATTTGGTTAGAGAAAGAGCCACCCAATTCCATATTGACGTGGAAGGATCTCGTTTCTAAGTTCGTGAACCAATTTTTTCCGCCCTCTAAGACTACGCATTTGAAAAACGAGATTTCTAAATTTTCACAAGAGTATAATGAGAGTTTTTCGACGGCTTGGAATAGGTTTAAGGAAATGTTGCATGAGTGTCCTCACCACGGTTTTTCCGATTTGCATCAAATCGACACGTTTTACAATGGTTTGAATGATCATGAGCGTGATTATCTCAATGCCGCCGCGCGTGGTAATTTCTTGTGTAAAACGGTCGACGAAGCATTGACAATCATTGAGAATAGGTCTAAGGTCTATAGTCCTCGTAGCACACCGAGTGTTGCCAAGGCTTCATTTACACCTTCGTCTTCATCGTCTCATACCATTGATGCTTGCCAAATAGAGGAAAATTTGGAGAATAAGATTTTCGATAAACTTAAGGGTTTGCTAATTGAGTTTAAAGTTGGTGAACAACCCGCTCCCGCTACGATTAAAGCGGTTGAGGTTTCTTGTATGTATTGTGGTGGAGCTCACGATTACTCTGAGTGCATTACCAACGGTGGTAACACTTCGAGTGCCTTCGCGGCCACGGGAAACTATAACCAAACCGGTCAAGTTACCCGCTCTAATCAAATGACTCCACCGGGTTTTCCACCAAATCAAAATGCTAACAATTATCGAAAGCAATCAAAGAAAAAATTACAAGGGTAATAACAACTATGGGAATCAAGGGGGGAGTAGCTAATTGCAAAATCAAAATCAAAATCGTAATTTTCAAAACACAAGTCAAGGTCTTCAAAATGTTTACACTAATGAACTTCCAATGGACTTTTTGAATTACGCTACGGCAAATGATAAGATTTTGGAAAACATTCAAGAGAAATTGGCTAGTCAAGCTAGGGAGACGGCTAAAAACTCAAAGGAGTTAGCAAATTTTGTTAAGGAAAATGTTAACATGAGGAATGAGTTGAAAAATGATTTTGCTAATCAAATTAGAGGTCAAAACAATAAAATTGAACAAAGTCATGCTAGGCTTGAACAAAGAATTGCCCAAAAAGCCGCTAGTCAAGATCTTAAGTTTAATAGTCAAGATTCTAAGCTTAATGCCATTCTAGAAGCCGTCATGGGGAACAAAGCCTCTACTTCGGGTAGTTTACCTAGTAACACCGTGTCAAACCCGAAGGGAGAGATGAAAGTGATTACCACACGTAGTGGTAAGACCTTTAAGAAGCCGATTCCTCAACCAATTGCTCCTACGGAGGAGCCAATTGAGGAAGAACCCGAGGTTATGGTTGAAAAGGAGCATATCTCAATCCCACGAAGTACCGCTCATACCACACCTACGGTCGACCCTTTACCCATATTGGAACCCGAGATTCCAAAGGCTATGCCTATGCCCCACCCAACACCACCCTCTTCCTTTGAACCGTCTTCGTCTTTACCAACACCTCCTTTGCCTTACCCTTCGAGACTTCGAAAGGAAAAGATGCAAGAGCGAAGCAATTACCAATTTGAGCTCTTTATCAAAATGTTTCTTGACTTGCATTTTAATATAAGTTTTACGGACGTACTAATCATGATGCCTAGGTTTGCCGCCAACTTTAAGATTATGTTGAACGACAAGGAGAAATTGCAAAAATTGTCTAGTTGTTCATCGGTTTATCTTAACCGTATACCTCAAAAAGTCGGTGACCCCGGTAAATTTTTGATTCCATGTGCGATTCAAGATATGGAAGAATGCTATGCCTTGGCCGATCTTGGTTCTAGCATTAACTTGATGCCTCTTGCGATCTTCAAGATGCTCAATCTTCCTAATATTACTCCTTCACAAATGTCTATCGAAATGGCCGATCATTCTACGATTCCCGCATGTGGGGTGGCCGAAGATGTTTTTGTGAAAGTGGGAAAGTTCTACTATCCCGTAGACTTTATCGTTGCCGATATTCCCACGGATCCTCAAGTTCCTCTTATCTTAGGACGATCTTTCTTAGACACATCGAAAGCGATTATCGACGTCCATGCTCGAAAAATCACTTTGCGATTCAATGACGAGGAACTTGTCATAAACGCAACACAAAACTCTATAATTTCTCACGTTTATTCCATTGCTTCCATGAATGACATTAACATTGATATGATTGATGTCGTTTGTGAGGAATATGCACAAGAAATCTTAGGTTTTGTTGACGAAGCTAGTTGTGGCAATCCCACAATGCTCGATCCAATCATTGATAATTCGACACCTTCCTTCACTCCGTTTAAAGGAGGTAGTTTCACGTTGGAAGAATACGATGTTCCACGTACCTGCAACGAAGACCTCGATGACTTTGAGGACTTCTCGATTATCAAGGATTTTCTAAACGATTTTCCATTTCCTCCGCCGGTGGAGGTTATGACTCTTGAGCCTACATCTTCAATCGAGGAACCACCAACCCTCGAATTGAAAGAGCTTCCCCCACACCTTGAATAAGTATTCTTGGGGGAAGACGATAAGTTGCCGGTTATTATTGTGAAGGATCTCTCCAATGATGAAAAAACCGCACTTATCGAGGTTCTAAAAACTCACCAAGGGGCAATTGCGTGGAAATTATCCGACATTAAGGGGATCGATCCCAAATTTTGTACCCACAAAATCTTAATGGAGGAAGACTACAAGCCCGCAATTCAATGCCAACGTAGGGTAAACCCAAAAATCCACGACGTCATCAAAAAGGAAGTTCTTAAACTACTAGACGCGGGATTGATTTATCCTATATCCGATAGCCCTTGGGTGAGTCCCATTCATTGTGTCCCTAAAAAGGGAGGGATGACCGTTGTGCCAAACGATGACAACGAGTTAGTCCCCACTAGACTTGTGACCGGTTGGAGGGTGTGCATTGACTATCGAAAGTTAAATGACGCCACTCGTAAAGACCACTTTCCCTTGCCCTTCATGGATCAAATGTTGGAGCGTCTTGCGGGAAATGACTTCTATTGTTTCTTAGATGGTTTTTCCGGTTACTTCCAAATCCCCATCGACCCTCGTGATCAAGAAAAAACTACGTTTACGTGTCCATATGGAACGTTTGCCTATCGTAGAATGCCATTCGGACTTTGCAATGCACCGGGAACCTTCCAACGGTGCATGATGGCTATTTTTCATGATATGATCGAGAAGACGATGGAAGTCTTCATGGATGACTTTTCCATGTTTGGCAATTCGTTCACTTCGTGCTTAGGGAGTTTGAAACACATGTTAAAACGTTGTGAGGAAACCAACCTGGTACTTAATTGGGAGAAATGTCATTTTATGGTGAGAGAGGGGATCGTCTTACGGCACAAAGTATCCAAAGAGGGGATTGAGGTAGATAAAGCTAAAATAGACGTCATCGCCAAATTACCTCATCCCAAAACCGTCAAGGGAGTTAGGAGTTTCCTAGGCCACGCGGGCTATTATCGTCGCTTCATCAAGGATTTTTCAAAGATCTCTGGACCCATTACACATCTTCTTGAAAAAGATGCTCCTTTCGTTTTTAGCGAAGATTGTGTACGAGCCTTTGAAATCCTTAAGAGGAAACTTACCGAAGCTCCCATCCTTGTTGCCCCAAATTGGGGCCTCCCCTTTGAGCTCATGTGTGATGCTAGCGATTATGCTATTGGGGCCATTTTGGGGAAACGTCATGAAAAGCACTTCTTGACTATTCACTATGCTAGCAAGACGATGACCGAGGCTCAACTTAAATATACCACAACCGAGAAGGAATTCCTTGCCGCGGTATATGCATTTGAGAAATTTCGACCTTATCTCGTCTTGACTAAAAGCATAGTGTATACGGACCACTCGGCTATAAAGTATCTCATGGCTAAACAAGATGCAAAGCCGAGATTACTTCGTTGGATGCTCCTCCTACAAGAATTTGATGTCACCATTCTTGACAAAAAAGGAGCCGAGAATCTAGCGGCCGATCATCTTTCTCGTTTAGAAGATCCTCACCAAGGTGTTCTCGAGAACAAGGAAATCAATGAATCGTTCCCTCTCGAAGCACTTGGTGTAGTGAATTCTAAGCTTGATCCATCTACCCAATGGTTTACGGATATCACAAATTACCATGCGGGTAACTTCATAATTAAGGGTATGCCGACACAACAAAAACGAAAATTCTTTCGTGACGTCAAGTTCTACTTTTGGGACGACCCTTACTTGTTTCGGACTTATGCGGATCAAATCATTCGACGTTGTGTTTTTGGCACCGAAGCTTCTAACATCCTTAGAGCTTTCCATGAGGGACCCACGGGTGGTCACCACGGTGCTAATCTCACGACTAAGAAAGTTTTTGATGCCGATTTCTTTTGGCCAACTATTTACCGAGACGCGCACGAACTTATCAAGTCGTGTGACGCATGCCAACGTCAAGGAAAGTCCTCACAAAAGGACGAGATGCCACAAAATATTATCCAAGTTTGTGAGATCTTTGACGTTTGGGGCATTGATTTTATGGGGCCGTTCCCATCATCTCGTGGTAATAAGTATATTCTCGTGGCCGTTGGCTACCTATCTAAGTGGGTTGAAGCCAAGGCTTTGCCCACCAATGATGCTCGTGTGGTAGTCAAGTTTTTAAAACAATTGTTCTCTCGGTTTGGAACCCCTCGTGCTATCATAAGCGATCGTGGAACCCATTTTTGTAATGAACAATTTGAAAAAGTTCTTAAAAAATATGGGGTTACACATCGTCTTTCTACGGCTTACCACCCCCAAACAAGTGGGCAAGTCAAGGTCTCAAACCGAGCTTTGAAAAGGATCTTGGAAAGATCCATTGGAGAAAACCGACAATCGTGGTCGGATAAGTTAGATGATGCTTTATGGGCCTTTCGCACCGCTTACAAGACACCCATTGGGTGCACTCCATATAAGCTTGTGTATGGAAAAAATTGCCATCTACCAATTGAGCTCCAACACAAATCTTATTGGGCCCTAAAGCATGCTAACTTCGATTTAAAGACCGCGGGAGATCATAGGAAAATACAACTTAATGAATTGGATGAGCTAAGAGACATTGCTTATGAAAATTCATTGATCTACAAAGAAAAGACTAAGAAGTTTCACGATTCCAAAATTAAGAACCGGGTTTTTAATGTTGGAGATCAAGTGTTGCTTTTTAATTCACGTTTGAAGATATTTTCCGGGAAATTGAAATCCCGTTGGTCCGGTCCATTCACCGTCTCACAAGTGTTTCCCTATGGGACCATCGAGCTAGCTCAAAATGATGGTCCTAACTTTAAGGTGAATGGACATCGTCTCAAGCACTACTTTGGTGGGGAAGTCCCTTCTTTGGACGACCTCGACCAAGTCACCTTCCCCAATGATAATTAGTATTGAGGGGATCGAGTCGAGCTCATGACTCGGTAATCAAAAAAGAGGTACCTCGTGGGGAGATCCCATGTCTATCCATGTACATATTATTGCTTTCTAATGTAGCTTACGTCTGGGGATTTGTGCCCTTTCAACCTTTGTTCCGTGGTTGTTTGTGATATGTGGCTTTTAGATCATCATCTTCACGATTCAAGCCTCTCGTGTTCGTTTTACGAGACCCTTGATCGTTTGCTTTAAAGAATTTCTCGATATCCACATGATGTATCCTTTATTGTTCTAACCTTAGGTTTTTAGCACACTTCATAAACGGCTATTATTTAACGGTTACACCTTTTCCATGCTAGATTAAGCATTCGACTACGTCTCTAGTATGGGGGTTTCCAACCCTTAGACTCGAAACATTGAGGACAATGTTTAACTTTAGTATGGGGGGTGAATAGATACTTCACTTTGCTTACGCCCTCGTGCACTCCAAAATTTTTGTTTTTGTCTCTCGTTTTGTTGCAAAATAAGGCTCAAAATGGCCAAATTTTAAATTTTTCTTATATTTTCATAAGTGTTTAAGACACGAATGTAGATTTTCCGATGGCGAGAATAAGAGTAATTTTTGACTCGACCGTGCGTGTTGAGCACTTAGCTTCGATTCCTTAACTTTTTAGGCTAAGTCTCTTAAATGAGGACGAGAAATGATAGCGTTTTTATATGTCTAGTAATCTTTCACGATCTTATGTGTAGTAATTATTACTTATTCTCCCCACGCTTTTATATAAATAAATTGTTAATAAATATTGAATTAGCGGTTTAGTCTCTATTGTTGGTTTCTAGTTTGTTTTGGTAGCTTCCATGTAATTAAATTGGGAAAACATTAAGGATTCGCCAGCGTCACGATTTTGAAGTATTGGCACCCGAATAATCAAAGGTTTCACCTAATAATAAGATTTCAAGTGCTCACCTAAATCAAGCAAAAATTTGAAGCTCCCAAAAGCCGAAAAATCTATGCAAAGTTGAAGTGAATCAAGCCTTAATCTTTGGAACCTTAAAGATCCAAAATTCGCCTTAGCGTGAGGATATACGTCAAGTCAAGAAAACCACCGATGATGGTGGATAATAAAATACAAGGGCAAGACCGAAGTCATAATAAAAGCTTCATGGCGAAGTTTAATAAAAGATGGAGGTAAACCAAGATAATAAAACCACCGATAGTGAGGCGGATAATAAAAGTCATGGTAATAAGTCTCATGTTCAAAACCGTTATAAAACCGTGTTTATCGATCCTCTTTGTTGACTTAATTTTTTGACATCGTTGTCTATTAGGATGAATTATTAATTTGATGATTTAGGTTACACCGTTAAGACTCTATTTTTGGATCTAATCTTTATTCACGCATAAGTCAAACAATGTATCATCATGATCATTCAAAGACAAAATAAAATATAAGAGATACCAATTAGGAATAAGGGGGATTAGGTACATAATTAACACTCATGAGTAATGATTGTGTTGCTAACTTATGATAACAATGATCTCGTTACACGCTTAGCATGGAATCAAGTGAAAATCGAGGATGACGAATTTATCTCTATGAGGCACTCACGTGTTCTTATTCTATGAACCTAAACGTCCCATTTTGCGATGAAAATCATACATTATGTCTAAAACACAAGTAGTGGTAATAGTAGTAGTGTAGTAAGTTTACCTTTCAACAAAAATGCATAAAATAAAATTTTGGAGGTGCTACGATACTTTATTCTAGCATTGCGTGAGGGCACGGTAATGGTTTAGTATGGGGGAGTGATGAGACGGCTTTTATACATGGTCTCATCGTTCTTTTTGGACTTAAAATGCATAAAATACCATCATAAATGCCAAATATATGCTTGTGTTTGTTCCTTGTGTATTTTAGGTACGGATATTGAGAAAATGACAAAAGATCACAAGAATAATGAAAAAACGAACACGGGAAACGAAGCTGCACAAAGAACCAAGCCCTAATGAAGAATTTTCCAAAGAAAACCCTTGAAGAAATTATGAAGAAGGGTCCTCCAATATGGAAGAATTGACACTTTATACCCTTGTATCTTCATAATTACAAGTTTGGTCCCTAAAGTTTGTCAGAATTACAAAAAGGACCCTTAACTTTGAAGATTTGGCAAGTTTAGGCCCTCAACAAAGCTAAATTGTCAACCAATATCATCCAAAAAAGTCAAACACATCATGAAGTCCTTCAAAGTACAAGAAAATACAAGTTTGGCCCTTTGAAAATCCCAAAATTACAAAAAGGACCCTCAACTTTCAATAATTGGCAAGAATAGCCCCTCTACTTTGAAGATTGGACACTTTATACCCCTCAAATATCTTTGAATATGAGTAGGGGTCCCTAAAGTTTGAAGAAATTACAATTTGAGCTCTTGGGAATTGACTAAAATTGCAAGATTAACCCTAAAGTCCACAAAGTTAACACAAGGACTAGATTTGCAATTGGTTTTGGAATGGTAGTGCAAAGAAGTAAACGGCTGTTAAGGTTTGAAGGACTAGCCAGGAATTTGCTACCAAGTGGCCCATTAACCCCCATTAGCCCAACCCGACCAACCCACTCACGTTTTAATTAAATGCCCAGTCAACCCAGTCAAACCCTTAATCCCTTCCCTCCAAACACGTTTTTAAATTAATCTTTCCCCCAAAATGGATTAAAACCCTGCTAATCACCCACATAAACCCTAGCTATTTCCAGGAAGAACATAAATTAAAACAAAGGGGTTTTGGTTAATCCTTTCCAGATCACTGATTAACCTAACCCTA
The DNA here is from genome assembly GCA_025667525.1 of Glebionis coronaria. Taxonomy (NCBI): domain Eukaryota; kingdom Viridiplantae; phylum Streptophyta; class Magnoliopsida; order Asterales; family Asteraceae; genus Glebionis; species Glebionis coronaria. The sequence continues at coordinate 630,750,910 of CM046875.1, read as the reverse complement.
ATCCCATCCCCACTCCCAAAAAACGTCACCCTCATCCTCACATGTCCCTCCAACTCTCCCCTGCCCCAAAAAGAAGAAGAATACAAAATCCTCCAGTCCATCCAACGACTCTCCTTCATTTATTGGCCCCAAAAAAGTCTACAAACGTTTCAGATCAATCCACACAGCTGGCATTCACAAGACTCCAACTGCAAGATCACATGGCATATTTTTTTGACTGAAAATTCAAAATTCGTCCAAGGGTAGCTTGGGAAGTTCATTTCATTAGGGTTTTAAGTTTCCATTCAGTTCTAGAAGTAATTTGTAGCCTCTATTTAAAGGCATGTAGGACTTTCATTTTTACTGTTCTTTTTCCTTTCTCCGGTTGTCACAAGCTTGTAAATCCTATTTTATTCATGAATGAAATTGGTTAAGTGTTTGTTGATGAGAAGCAAAGAACCCATTTTACATTTCCTGCAATTTTAATTTTCAAGTTCAAGTTTCTTTTTAATTTTCCGTTGGTGACCAAAGCTTTTAATTTCTTAATTTGTCCAAGTGCTTTAAGCTTGTCTCATAAGCCTGATAATCTTGTTGATTATCAAGCTTAAGTGAGGTTTTAAGTTCTTGTTGATTTAGTTTGTAGCAAAGTTTTAAGAGAATCAAAAAAATTTCAGTTTTTTTTTATCAAATTAGCCACAAACAGCTTAATCAATAAGCTAGTTTGTTAGCTTATTGACCTTGTGAACAACTCACTCTCTTGTTTTCCTCCTTTCTTAGCAGGTTTACAATATCCTCCTTTTTAAGAAGACATATGTGGTGTGTGTGTCAACAGTGACCACCACCACCAATTCTTTGTTTGCTTACTTGTTACATAAGCCATAAGCACAAGCCATAAGCTTGTTTGGAGGTGACTTTTCAGTCACTGTTGGGCCTGGATGTAGGCCCAACAAGGTAGCTTACTTGTCCCTTTTTCAGTTTTCAAAAAAATATTCAAATTTATGTGATTTTAGAAGAATTTTGGTGAAACTGCTTGTTTGTGTGTTTAATCAGCTTGATTAGGTCTTTTACTTGTTATTGTGCATGTTTAGATTGATTGGACTCAGTTTTCTTGAGTTTTGTTAAGATTTAGTTTGAAAATTTGATTTTCCGTAAGTTTAAGGGGTGTTCGGATTAGGGATTTAGTAGGGTTAAATGTTATTTAAATTGCTTGAAATCCCGTTTAATTCATTCACTTAGTAGTATTTAGGTTGTATGCTTGATTAGTTTTCATTTTGGGATTTGGAAATCAGATTTGCATGCTTAATTTTTGATAATACTAGTTAAAATCAGTAACTGCCATTTGTGCCTGTTTTTGTGCAAATTTTTCCATGAACTTTTGATCACAGCTAGAATCTAGGTTGTTTGAGGATTGTGAATTGATTGTATGTGATTTGGTTGATTGTTATGTAAGTTATTAGCCATTGAAAATCATTTTAGTGCCAAGTGCATCAGTCAAATCATATCAGACCTGCTCATAGCTTATTCAGCAACTTTTTGTGATCATTGTGCTTGATTTGTGAGTACTTGCTTGTTTTTTTTGTTGTTCTTGACTTCCCACAACCCAACTGGTTGTGGGAGTGCCCTTTTGTCCATCAAAAACACTCCAACAAGCCAAAAATCAAGTCCTCTTGATTATCTGCACAAGTGAAGAAACTGTGTTCTTTGTGTTCTTAAAACCAAGTCTGAGCACGTTTTTTTGTTCCTATCTTGTTTTAATCTTGGTAATTTGGGTTGAATTTTGTGTTTTAGTGATAAAAAGTTAGCACAGGCTTGAGTTTTTAAAAGTTAAAAAAAGAAAAAAAAAATAAAAAGCAAAAAGGACTGGCCAGGACTCGAACCTGCGCCATCCTTCTCACCACACACACAACTTACCGCCATGCCCTTGGGTCTTTTACTGATAAAGACCCAAACCAAAACCTACTTAACACCATTTTGAGTGGGCTTTTGATTAAAAATACGTAGCTTATTTTGGCCAATTTGGGCTTATTGGATAAGCATTTTAGCTTAGTTGTATTTTTCCTAGGGTTAGTATACGACTTAGGATTTTTCTAGCTAAAGTTTGCATTTTTCCCTTTCTTTATTTATTTTTATTATTTTTTATTCACCTGTATTTATTTAAATAGATTAAAAATAGCTACAGTAGTTTTAAATTTTTATAAAAATAGTTTTTAGGTTTTTAATTATATTTTTGAGGTTTACATCACAAAAGGTTTTCAAAAAGTCTTATTTTTAATTTTATTTGATTTTAGGGTTTTTTTATTAACTTTAAAATTTAATATAAAATTATTAAAAAGGTTTTAGAAACTTTTATTTGCATTTTTATCTTAGTTACATTATTTAAGATTTTTGGTAATTTTTTAGAATTTTTTAATAAACTTTTTATTTTTTTGAATATTTTATTATTATTTTATTATTAAAAATTCAAAGTTTGTTTTTTCTACTTTTTTTCATTTTTCCTAGATTAATTAGCATAAGTTAAGAGTTTTATAACTTTTATAATTTTTTCTTAACCCTTAGATTTATTTTTATAATTATTTTAAGTTTTATTAGTTTTTAATAGTTTTTAGTGTTTTAAAAATAGTTTTAATAGTTTTTAAATTTAGTAAAAATACTTTTTAGTCTTTTAATAATATAAGTAAGTCATTAGTTCAATAAAATAATATTTTGGACATTTTGTTAATTGTATTTAATTTTAGGGCTTTAATTAGTATTTAAAATTGAATATTTAATTAATAAAAGGTTTTAAAATATTCTTAGTGGATTTTTAGTCTTATTTATATTATTTTAGACTTACTTTTAGCTTTTAATTAATTTGTAGTTTAAAATTTTTAAATTTGTAGCTTTTTACGGTTTTACGTGAACGCCTTTTTCGTCTTAAGTTTAATTCGTCATCATAACCGTCAATCTCTTCTAATCTCATTTCTATTTTTCTCTTTTCTCAATATAATCAAAAACATTAATCATCTCATTACACAACGCACTTGCCTCCTTGGGAAACGAACTTGAACTTAATTTGGGTCATAGGTGTTTACGTTTTCCTAAACGTACGCTTAACGCTTACCACTATTTTACCTTCCTTTTCCTAAAGGGGTAAAAACACTACAATCAGCATGCCTTAAAGGCAAACAGCCCAAAGTTTCATTTAAGTCTAAACTTGTGCACTCTGGTTCTAAACCACTTCACTTGCTACATATGGACTTATTTGGCCGCACTAATATAGAAAGCTTGAATGGTAAATCCTTTTGTTTTGTCATAACTAATGATTTTTCTAGATTTACTTGGACTTTCTTTTTGGCCTTAAAAAGTGAAACTGCCACTGTTTTGATTAACTTTATCACCCAAATTGAGAAAAAGACTAGGAATGAGGTTAAAATACTTAGAAGTAATAATGGTGGTGAGTTTAGAAACAAGTTGTTAGATGACTTCTGTGTCAATAAAGAGATTACTAGACATTTTGGTATAGCTAGAACCCCATAACAGAATGGGGTGGCTGAAAGGAAGAATATAACACTCATAGAAGCAGCTAGGACAATGTTGGTTGATGCTCATTTTCCCATTGCTTTTTGGGCTGAGGCTGTGAATACAGCCTGCTATGTTCAGAATAGGGCATTGACCAACAAAATTCATAATAAGACACCTTATGAGCTATTTTGGAATAGGAAACCTAATATTGGTTTTCTTAAACCCTTTGGATGTCATGTAGTGATTTTAGATACTAGTGATGCCTTAGGAAAGTGTAGTTTTTAAGGTGATGAAGGATATTTTATGGGTTATTCAGTGAAAAGTAAAGGATATAGGGTTTACATTAAGAAAGAAAAACGTATACTTGAAAAAGTACATGTTAAGTTTTTAGAAAGTAAACCTAGTGATCCTGAGAGTGGACCAAATTGGTTCTTTGATTTAGAACCTTTATCTAGGAACTTGAATTATATGCCTGTTGCTAATCCAGACATTGTGAAAGAGGATTCAAATGTTGTGGAAGAACCTATTGTTGAAATTTCAGGTATATAAGTTGAACAGGTACAAGGATCACATGCAGCCAAACCAGACCCTATACTTGAGTATGTCACTATTCCTATATGGACTGATGGATTTGCACAAGCTGCTGCTGCTGCTAAGGAGAAAGTTGGTCCACAAGAAAAACCAATTGATGAAAATATGCATGAATCTTCAAGCGCTGATAAAGGCAAATCCTACGCTAACAGGTTAAACTCAGACGCTGACAGATCAGACGATGACAACCTGTTTGGGCATCCATTCTCTTACAATACTTTTGAACAAGGTGAACCCCAAGAGTTTATGAAGAGGTTCATTCTAGTGATGATGGAGGAGGATATGAAGATGATATTGGCAATATGGAGACTGAGATTGAAGACAACTCACTCATTGAAGGAGGAACACTTACAAGTACTATCAAAAATCATCCTCCTTCTCTAATTATTGGTGATGTTTTGTCTCCTGTTCACACAAGACGGTCTCATCAGAATAAAGGAGGATTTATTGCCAATATCCACAAGAAGGTTAATACCCCTCTTGTATAGGCATGTTTGTTTGCTTGTTTTCTGTCACAACAGGAACCCAAGAAGATTTTTGATGCTCTCAAAGAACCAAGTTGGGTGGAAGCAATGCAAGATGAGCTTCACCAATTTGCTATTCAAGATGTTTGGGATTTAGTGGACTGTCCTACATATGTAAGACCTATAGGGACACGATGGGTTCTTAGAAACAAGAAAGATGAAAGAGGGATTGTGGTCAGAAACTAGGCACGTTTAGTTGCTCAAGGCTATACACAAGAGGAAGGGATAGACTATGAAGAGGTTTTTGCACTTGTTGCAAGAATTGAAGAAATAAGGATTTTCCTAGCCTACGCTTCTTGCATGGGCTTCATAGTTTATCAAATGGATGTGAAGAGTGCTTTTCTTTATGGCACAATTGTAGAGGAGGTTTATGTCATGCATCCTCCTTGTTTTGAAGACCCAGAACATCTAGACAAAGTGTATAGGGTAAAGAAAGCAATGTATGGACTTCATCAAGCCCGAAGAGCATGGTATGGAACATTGTCCACCTATCTGGTGGAAAATGGATTTAAAAGGGGCATCATATACCAGACTTTATTTATCAAGAAGGCTGGTAAGGACTTTCTACTTTTTAGGTCTATGTGGATGATATCATCTTTGGTTCATCTAATCCAAAGACGAGTGAAGACTTTTCCAAGCTCATGACAAACAAATTCAAGATGAGTGCAATGGGAGAGATGAACTTCTTTCTAGGGTTACAAGTTCAACAGAAAGAAGATGGTATCTTTATCTCTCAAGACAAATATGTAGATGAAATTTTGAAGAAGTTTGGCTTTTCTCCACATGAAAAACGGGCTAGCACACCCACGGATAGGGAACACCCTTAAGGAAATATTGGAGATGGGAAAGAAGTAGATGTCAGGCATTATAGATCAATGATTGGATCATTGATGTATCTTACAGCCTCTAGACCTGACATCATGTTTGTTGTGTGTGCATGTGCACGCCATCAAGTGAATCCTAAGGAATGTCATCTTCATGCTGTAAAAAGGATCTTTAGATACCTTAGGTGCTATCCTTCTTTGGGATTATGGTATCCTAAAGATTATCCATTGGAGCTTATTGGTTATTCAGACAGTGATTATGAAGGTGACAAGTTTGATAGAAAATCCACAACTGGTGGATGCCAATTCCTTGGAAGCAGGTTGATATCTTGGCAATGCAATAAACAAACAGTGGTGGCTAATTCTACAACTAAAGCTGAGTATGTTGCTGTAGCTGCTTGTTGTGGACAAGTATTATGGATTCAGAACCAACTGTTGGATTATGGGTATAATTTTATGCATACCAAGATTTTTGTAGACAATAACAATACCTTATGCATTATTAAGAACCCTGTACATCATTCGAAAGCAAAACACATAGAAATTTGACATCATTTTATAAGAGAATGTTTTGAAAAAGGTTTAATACAACCAGATAGGGTTGACAGTGAAGAAAATATGGCAGATTTGTTAACTAAACCTTTTTATGCTGGGAGGTTTCAATACTTGGTAACAAGTATTGGAATGATCAATCTTACCTAAAATGTGTTTTTGGAACTTATTGTAAAAGTATGTACAAGATATGCACTGTTATTGGTCTTTATAAAAGTGTTAGGTGTTTCCACTATTATTTTCTAATGCTGACATAGTTTGTTGAGACGCTGACAAGTGTTTAGATTGACGCTGACAAGTGTTTGTTAAGACACTGACAAAGTGTTTAATGAGACGCTGACAAGTGTTTCTTGAGACGCTGATAAGTGTTAAAATGAACGCTGACAACAACATGTTAGTTTTTGTGGTTTTTCATCTAATCATGCAGGATTGTGACCATTGTACAAATGGATACAGAGTTGCTTATGGATCTTTGGAGCTTACTAGGAGTGTGTTCAAGTTTATAGATGATGGTTGGAATGTTTACATTCCTATCTTGACATAAGTGTTTATTACATATTTTATTTTTCGCAACTTTGTATATCATAATTTAAGGGGAGGTTTAGGAAACCTTTAGGATTTTTGGGTATTCTTATAATACTCTTATCACAATTCTAGATTGTGTCCACTGGTGAGTACGAGCAAGTTTTCTAAATCGTGAGGCACTGTAGCATGCAAAGTTGATATACTATGCACGCTGCCAAGACTTTTTGGCCTAGAATTGGATTTGGTCGGTAGGAGACTTGGGTACATTTTTATTGGGCTTACCTGGGAAGTTACAAGGGATTTATATGAGATAACTTCATTTTCAAGAACTATTGGTTAGCAAGGGACACTTGAGGACAATTATGTCTATCTTGCTTAAGCAAGTGTGCATGATTGGACAGTGCTTGTCACCCTATAGTAATTTTCAGTCTATGAGTTATATTCACTAGGATAAATTACTTTGTTAAGGTCCTTTTTATTTTTAATTATTTATATTTTTGGACGCTGACAATTTTTCTTTCCAAACGCTGATAGGAACAATTTGAACGCTGACATGGCAAAATTTACACGCTGACAAAATATAGCCGTTACGCTGACAATTGATTTTTGACCGTTGACAACCTTGGGTCCTACCCAGTTGTTATTTTTGACGAAAAATTGGGCCGTAATTTTAGCAACTTGTCAACTTCTTATTAATGCAAGGATAAGTTAAATGTTTTCAAGATTTACATCATTACTTTTTGAATATCTTTGCCTTCTTTTTCAACCAATAGTGTGCTAGTTTCTTTCCTATAAATACGGCTCATTTTGTTTTCATAGGGTAACAACTATTCTTGTCTAGCAAAACTTTCTAAACCTTAAGACCTTCATTATTAATCACTCAAAAGTTTGCATATACATTTCAAATGGCCCCAAAGTTCAAACCAGATCATGTGGAGTTGGAATTCAAGAGTCAACATAATATGGTGGCATATTTCGTTGCTGATAATACTCTTCATCCTCAATATACTGATATGGTGACATATTTGAATGATTCTCCTCTAAGGTATGCTCTTACTCACACTCCACTTGTACCTATCACACACATCAAGCCGTTTTGGAACACCGTTCGTTCCTAAACAGTTGATGGAGTGATTACATTATATGCTACTATTCATAGGGCTGAATGGGTGGTTACTGAAGCCTTGGTTCACCAAGCTTTGCATCTTATTGATGTTGATGGTATAACCACCCTTCCCATAGATGAGCTAGAGTTGGGACTTCGAGGCTTGGGGTATGATTTGCCCCCTATGGGGCACTTAAACTGTTATACCAAACAACAATTTCCTCCAGCCTGGAAGTTGCTCATTCATGTCATCCTTCAATGCTTGAGTCCCAAATTCTCTTCATTCAATGAGATCAACCGATCTATCGGGAGTGCCATTGTTTGTCTTGCAAGAGGGCAAAATCATAATTTTTCTAAAATGATGTTTGATGGCATGTTTCATAACAAGGGTACCAAGATGACTCTTGCGTATCCTAGATTTTTGAAAATGGTTTTTGAAATGCAAGGCTATTGTACAAGGGACCATGATCATTTTTATACAGTCCCTGAACAAAAGAAAACTGTTTTTGGTAACATGAATTCACAACCATATAGGGATTTACCTCTTACCCCAGCTATGCATGTTGTCATCTTGGCAGCTGCAAACCCACAACCACAACCACCACAACTTGCTCAAGAACCTATTCCAGACCAACCACCATCACCTCAACCTATGCACATTGACCCTCCTTCACCAGGCGCTGACATACCTAATATCAACGCTGACAACCCCAACCTCAACGCTGACACTACCAATCTTGACGCTGACACCCTTCACCCACAATCCCAAACAGACCTTCATTCCTCTTCATCTGAACCACATGATTATAGGTTAGAAAAACGCCAAAGGATTGCTGGAGTGTTCTCCTCTAGTGGTCCTAGCCATGTTGCAGAGAGAACCACCACCACAAGTGTGGTTGGTGCTATGGGTGCGGCTGGGACTAGTGGTACTCGCTTAGATGCAAGCTACGTCAGTCCTACTATCATTAAGTCCACACCCATGCTCAATGAGTCTCTTATGGCAGGGCAACTTCCCATACTAGAGGAGGGAAGTATGGAACCCTTATCAGTAATGGAATTGATGGTGGGTTTGTATGAGCTTGCAACAGCAAAATACAAACCTTGTACAAGTTGTCAATGCTCAAGGACGTGAACTCATTTCATTGAGGGAGCGTATAGCTGTTTTGGAGGCTGACAAAGTTCAAACCAGACAGGAGGATTCTTCCAAATGGGAGGATGATGTACATGTCAGTGACAAAGGCTCACATGAAGGTGCTTCTTTTGGAAATTCATTGGATGTTGCTGAAGCCCTTACTGGTTTGAAAGAGCAAAGAGGTTTTGATGCTTCATTGATTACTCCTACAAAGTTGACATTTACAGAGATGATGGAGCAAATCACAAAGTCAAGCGCTGATAAGACCAAACCAAGCGCTGAAATTCAAGTTTTGGTAAGAGTACTGATTCAAGTGTGATGATACTTGAGGAGCATGAGAAGCTAGAATATGGGGAGGATTTGGGTTTAGAGAAGCTTAGAGAGTTGAAGTTGAAGTTTGATTTGAATATACATAAGATTGCTGAGTTGTTCTTTAAATATGAGTATTAAGTTTTGAGTGATCCAAATGTTTCTATGTTTGAGAAGATTTGGTGTCTTGAAGGGATATTGAAGTTGCAGTATGATCTTAGGGTATGGGAGAAAAATAAGCCTAGTAATATCAAGTTAGAATCCAAGACAGTAAGGAGAGAGTTGTATTACTTGCTGTTAAGGAATCATCAGACTGGGTGGACTTATGCAAAGTTTAGAGGGCTCAGTTTTGAACAATTAGAGTGTTTGGCTTATCCCATTTGGGATTCTTTGTGTAAAGATAGAACTTTTGGGCTGCTCTCAAAGGAAAGACAAGAGGAAATGGAGGAACAGATGAGGATTAAGAAGGCATCTATAGTTCCTAGGCTAGTGAAGAAAGGATTGCCAATTGAGTTTCCAAAGTTTGATCCATTGAATCCAAGTGAGGCTATTTTAAGGAAGAGTATGAAGCTGTCACAATTCGAGACTTCAAATTTGTTGGAAGTATTGCCTCTTGATTTTAGGAACCCCATAATTAACTATGAAGAAGATGCAAGTGGTTTTTGGAAGATCACCAGGACTGGTGATAAGGTACATACTTTCACTTCTTTCATGTCTATGTTTGCTAGCTTTGATAGAGAAGACTTGGTCGACTTATGGTCATTGATGAAGCCCAAGTATGAGACTAAAGAACCTACTTCAGTTAATGGAATAAAGATTTGGTCCACATTCAAGAGAATGATTGAGCCAAATGAAGCTGATCCAATTTGGTTAGATCTGGATGCTATTAGTGGGATGACATGGCGTATTTACTCAGTTGATGGTGTATATCATCTTAGTACATCTAAATTTTCAGAATATCTTTTGGTTGATGCTAAATATCCTATGTCACAAGATGTTTTGAAGTTGATGATAGCTACACCATTGGAGGTTGACTATACCAGTGATGTTAGTAAGGATTTAGTTAGATTTATTTATTCCCTTATTAAGAAAGAAGATTAGTTTGTAAGAATCCTCCTTGTATTTTGTATTTTGTTTTTATTATGAAACTTGATTACTAGAATAGATATAGAGTTTAGGGGAGGATTGTTGGGAAAAAAATAGCTAAGTCACTGGGACGCTGACAAGAAGAACTTAGACGCTGACAAGAGATAATAAGGCGCTGACAGCTGGACACTGACAAGAGATATTGAAGCGCTGACAAGAAGAAGTTTCACCACTGATAGAATACTTAGTCTACACGTTTTGTACTTTGAGTAAAGATATGTTTGACATTGTATTTTCTATGTTTATCTTTACCTAAAATAGTTGATACGTAGACTCTTGTACAAGGTTCCTTATTCTATAAAAGGAGGCCTTAGGTTTTAGTTTAATATATGTTTTTCCACTTTCATTATACGCAAAAAAATTTTATCATTAATCAAAGTGAAAGTTTGGGTTATTATGTTTTGTGTGTTCTTGTTCTAAGTGTTAAATTCCGCATAGAACTTAGATTGTTTCATAACACAAAGTTTCTCTAAGTATTAATCTTGATTCAATCTCGTTAATACAAAGCTAATCGATCTAAGTTTAGGATCAACACAAAGCTGATAAGAGCAAGCAAGTTTCGAATTATCAAAATCCGACGAATTTTTCCAAGAAGAATCAATCCCATAAGGATGATACTTGTCACTATTGTAAGGCAAGTGGTCCTGGAAGAGGAACTGCCCTCTTCACCTCGATGAGTTGCGAGAAATAAGGAAGAAGGCTGAGCAGAGCGTTGCAGCTTCATGTACTTTATTTATGATCGAATTATTTAATTTGACATACAAACTAAATTCCTGGGTTTATGATACGGGATGCGGTATTAACATTTGTAATATGCTACAGGGGTTTATATTGGAAAGGAAGGAAGCTATCCTATGGGGAACAATTTCTGCAAGTGAGAAATGGCGCACAAGCAGCGATTCAAGCTATATGAACATTTAATTTAGTTTTACCTTCAGGTTTAGTACTGATTTTAAATGATTGTCATTATGCACCTTCAATTGTTAGGGGTGTTATTTCCTTTTCTTGTTTGATTGAATCTTGGATTTGTTCACACTATTGATAATAATGGAATTTGTGTTTTTTAAAGATGGTATTTGCTATTTTAATGCAATTGTTTTGAATGGTGTGTTTGAAATTGACATGCATGATAATGAATCCAAGTATAATAATAATTCTGTTTTTAGCATTAAAAATAAGAGAAAGTTAGACAATAACTCTTCTTATCTTTGGCATTGTAGACTTGCCCATATTGGGAAGACTCGCATACAAAAGCTTCTACGTGAAGGGATTTTGGAAAATATCAATTCTGAATCATTTGATGAATGTGAGTCTTGTATCTCTAGGAAGATGACCAAGAAACCTTTTAATAGCAATATTGAAAGATCTACTGATCTACTTGGTTTAATACACACTGATTTACTCGTGACTAGCTAGCCGGGGAATTTTGCTTCAACAATTGGCGCCATCCGTAGGACCTTAAACTCGAATATCCAAAAAACAACTATCTATGGCAGGAGGGTGTCGGGAGGGTCACCCATACTGTTGTCTCCGGACCGTAACCCCGCAACCATGGAGAAGTGATGGAGGAGCATAAGAATAAACTTCTTATTTAGTTTTATTTTGTGACATCTTTTGTTTAGCTTTCTTATTTTGTGGTATCTTTTATTTTGTGTTTTCTGGGAAGAATATTGTTTTCTTTTTTCCTAAGTTTAATTTTCCTATAAAATTAGGACTTTGTTTATTGTATTGGATTACTACATGATGAATAAAAAAAGAGACTTTGTCTTTGTTAATTGACTTGAATCCAGGTTAGGGTTTATTATTCAATTTTCTCCTAATAATCAAGTATTCATTGAATCAACGATTGTTGGAGTTTGCCTGATTATCGGTATTCTTTTGAATCAACGATAGTTGGAAGGATTGTGTCTGGCATTCTTTGGAATCAACAGATTCAGTTATCTATCTTTGTTACTTTTTGTTTTTCGCTACATCAGTTGGTATCAGAGCCGAAGTTCCTGATTAAGATGTTAGAATATCCGTTTTTTGAGAGTGATGGTTTATCTTTTGATGAATGGAATGATTATGGTGAGGCTAGTGATGATTATGAAGGACCTCCAATATTTGATGATGATCAATATGAAGAAGAATCTATGCTAGTTTATGATATTGATATTGAAGATGTCATTGGGGAAGAAGAAGGATTTATCGATAAAGAAGAATTTGGTGGGGAAGAAGACAACCTTGAAGACACTGTAGTTGTTACTAATAATATTTATTCTTCAATGATCCAAACTACCATGGTTGAAAAGTTGGGTTTTAAGACGATCAAGGTTAGAGGTCGATTCATTTAAAAAAGGTAATTTGATGCAAGGGATACAAATTTGGATGCTACGAGTACAAGAGACGAGTGAGACAAACTCGAGGACGAGTTTTTTGAAGTGAGGGAGAATGATGGAGAATCATAAGAATAAACTTCTTATTTAGTTTTATTTTGTGACATCTTTTGTTTAGTTTTCTTATTTTGTGGTATCTTTTATTTAATGTTTTTATTTTGTGTTTTCTGGGAAGAATATTGTTTTCTTTATCCCTAAGTTTAGTTTTCCTATAAAATTAGGACTTTTTTTATTGTTTTGGATTACTGCATGATGAATAAAAAAACAGACTTTTAGTCTTTGTTAATTGACTTGAATCCAGGTTAGGGTTTATTGTTCAATTTTCTCTTAATAATCGGGTATTCGTTGAATCAACGATTGTTGGAGTTTGCCTGATTATCGGTATTCTTTTGAATCAACGATAGTTGGAAGGATTGTGTTTGGCATTCTTTGGAATCAACAGATTCAATTATCTATCTTTGTTACTTTTTGTTTTTTCGCTACATCAAGAAGGAAACTGAAACACCTTCAAACCTACAAGAAAAGATTTTGGAAAGCATGAGCGTGTTGCTAAGCTTGGAGGATCGCCACAATGTTTTATCCAAAAAAACCTATGTCACCTAAAAGGTTGGTCTTCGAAGATGACCCGTGGGATGCACAGAAAGACAAAAATGAGGCACAAAGGGTTCAAAGGTAAGCTAACGTGCCGGTGGACGATTTGCAAAAACCTTTTAAGGACGTTATCACTTCTCCCTTCACCAAAATAATCATACAGTTCTCCTCAACGAAGCACATGCTTCCCACAACCATCAAGTTATATACGGGAGCCACTGATCCCAACGATCACATCACTCGTTTCGCTGGTGCAGCCAACTCGGGGGAATGGCCGATGCCGGTGTGGTGTAGATTTTTTAGCAGACGTTGGACGGATCTGCGGGTAGTTGGTTCGAAAGGTTACCGAGGGCTAGCATAGATAACTGGGATGACTTAAAGGACCAATTTCTAGAGAGATTCTATCTAAGAAGAAAGAGCCTCAAAACCCCCATGGAAATCACCACCATCATTCGCAAGGCACACGAAACCCTAGTGGTGTTCAAGGAACGTTGGACCGATGAAGCAAGCTATATTCAGGGGGTGCCTGAGGTAATGAAGATGTCAGCTTTTGTGAATGGTGCTAAGTGCCCAGAATTGGCCCGACGTTTCTCGGATGATAATCCAGCAACAGTGGCAGAAATGATGCGAAGAGTGGATGATTTCATCAAATCCGAGGAGGTTTTCAGAAACACAGAGCTGCCACAAGGAGAAGCCGATAATGGAAGCTCGATATATGGTAGAGAAGAAAGATACCTTTCCTCTGGATTACAAGGAAGCAACAGAGGTCATCAAAGGAATGATTACGGTCTAAACCCACGTTTTCCCCAAATGTACCTCCGGTGAATCAGAATCAAGGGAGAGGGGGATCATACCAGTGTCCCAAATTGGAATCTCTAACCAAGTTCCCTAAGGAAATTCTAGCCACTGAACTACAATTGTGTCTTCCTCCACCACCGCCAACCAAAGGCATGGTTCGGCCAGAAAACATGGATAAGTATTGTGATTATCACCAAGAAAAGGGACATCTTGTTGGGTCAAAAGTTGATGTGGCAGAAACTCAAAATGAAGAAATATCAAGACGTTTGTTCAGAGACGCTGACACGTGAAAGCTAGACGCTAAAACGTTTATTCTAGACGCTGACAAATATCTTGACGCTGATGGAATTATATTTAGAGGATATATTCAAGATATTTTGACGATATTTAGAATATAGTTTATCTAAATAGAATATTTAGATATTATTCGTTCTTATCTCTTGTAAAAACCTAATCCTTACATTATAAAAGGAACCAAGGGTCATAGGTTTTTCATAACTTCCATTCACAATGTAAACCTATAGCGTGTGTCGATGAGGTGTGGGATTAAATGTATACACACCTAGTGATTGTTTGTTACTAATATAATGAGCAATCAAATTGAGTAATTCTATGTGTTATTGTGCCCCAAACACCTTGTTTCATAGTTGTTGTTCTATTCCGATGTGATTGTATGATCACATGAACAATAATTATGCCTAGTAGCTTAAAGATCGAGGAAACCAAGGTTTCCACAGTTGGTATCAGAGCCTCATGGCTCGTGATGCTAGGACCAACAAGGTGTTCGTGTTTTGAGAAGAAAAGAAAAATCTGTCTAGGATTTTTCTGGGCGATTTTGTGTGCGCAACAGTATTCAGGGAGGCATAACGTTTTATTGAACTGTTGGATCATCACGAAAATGTTTGTGTGTATTCTACATACATATACCTAGATATCCACCAAAGGTATTGTCAATTTATATCCTCAAGAAAAGTTATTAAGCGTCGAAGTCAACAGTGATCATATGCAGTTTTCTATGGACATCCGTATTCAAACCACGATTTATCCTTCGTTAACCGTTGGATCATCGTGAAATTTTTATAGTAGATTCTTGGCACTTGTGTCTAGAATATCACCGAAGCGATCTTTGATTGGAGTTTTCAATATCGATTTATAGTCTGTCAAAGTTGGCTGAAGAAAAGGTACTCAATTTTCTGCTTTCACATAAAATCATGATTAGGGTTTCTACAAACCCTAAATCGACTTAAAGCAGAAAAGTTTGAGGTTTGTGGCTGTTATAAAGCATGATGATACATACGATTCAGACCCTAGTACGATTTTCTAGTTAACCCTAACTAGGGTTTTGGTTTAAATTTGTCTAGTTCTAGGGTTTGTATCGTAGCAGCAAGGTTATGGATAGTGTATTGATAACCCCTAAATCTAGCATGTTTTTAGGAGCGTTATCCGTACTTTTGTACATGTATATTGGTTAATTATATGATACTTTTGTGCATATTTGTGCCCAATTGTGTTTGCAAGTCTTTGTGTAGCCAATTGTAGGAATGGAGTATAAAACAATATAAAAGTAAAGAATTATACGAATACGAAGAATCCTAGTCAAGTTCAAGACCTGTGTACAAGTTACAAGCCTTTGAAGATTAATTCTGGGTGCAAGAACAAGTATTTCCAAGGAGCAAATAAGGATATTCAGCATGAAAGTTGCCACCATCAACACACATCCAACTTGCCACTGGCAAGAGTGAAGTTTCCACCATCACATGGGAGTTAATTTGCCTCCATCATACCTCATGTTGCCTCCATCATGAGTGAAGTTACCACCAACATTTGTCTAGGCAGAAATGTGTCCACATTCATGCAAGCTCAAGGGACTTCATGCAAGAACATTCTAGACTTCCTTTCTCTCCAAGCCAACCATTGAAGTCTAGGGCCTTAACTAGCTTATAAATAAGACCCTTAGGGTCATGTAACTACACATATATCAATATCTCTTAATACCTTTCAATCATATTCTCATTACTACATCAAATAAACTCTCTCATCCTTGTCCAAACTCCCATTCCCGGATTTGAACAAGGTGGTGCTACAAAAGTCATTTTTGAGTCCAATAAGCAAAGTTATCATCACGAAACTCTTAGGGAT
The DNA here is from genome assembly GCA_025667525.1 of Glebionis coronaria. Taxonomy (NCBI): domain Eukaryota; kingdom Viridiplantae; phylum Streptophyta; class Magnoliopsida; order Asterales; family Asteraceae; genus Glebionis; species Glebionis coronaria. Next base: position 630,734,819 of record CM046875.1, on the reverse strand, counting down.
CATTACCCTAATCATTAGTAACATTTTTCCACTTTGTAAGACTCTTGATTATGACTTATAATACCTTTATTTCAAAGTTTATTTCATCATTTGTTATGAGTAGCTAAGTTTCATTCTACACTTGGTAGGATGATGTTTGTAGTATGAAGTGGTGGTTGTGATTGTGATTTATGTTTAGTTCAATGTCAAGCTTTCCTATGATCCATTGATATTTATGTTTCATGTGAAAATTGCTATCAAAACTTAATTTGTTGGTAAAGATTTCATAGGTCGAAAGGGTTATTTTCTATCAACAAGTCATAGCCGGTTTGTTTAGGATTGGCTATCTTTTGTATTGATCATTTCTTAAGAAGTTTTGATTATAAAGAAACATAATTATAAGTGTTAGCAAATTCGTGAAACAACCATGAATCGAATGTGTTGAAATTGGATTAAGTCTTGAATTGAGTGATTGAGTCTAATGCTTGTTTTCTTTAACCAAGGTCTTGACGAAGATTAAAGCTTTTGAAAACAATAGATTGGATTATCCATCTAATTATCATAATCATATATGTTAACGTGTCCTCACAATCATCCACTAGGAATGCTCAAACTAGTCTTTACCAAGTGTACCTTTAATCATATTATTAATCTCATCATTTTACTTGTTATTTGCTTGTTTATAATTGCTACAATCAACGATTATAGTTTCATTTTAGAATAATCATAGGTTTTTCAAATCCCCGTGAACTATCTCGGTATTACCACATAAAAGCTATACAAAAATGAAAGGGTTATACTTGGCGGTGTGTTTTTAGTCAATCCGGTAATTCGTGTTTATAAATTTAAAACTTGTTAACCCCACGCATCAAGTTTTTGGCGCCGCTGCCGGGGATTTGATTGTGTTCTTAGTTCCAAAATCATCCTATAATCAAACCCATTGTAGTTTCCTCATTGCAAACAAACCCAAAAATCAAAAAAGTAAAAAAATATATAATTTCTGACAGGAGAGTATTGCCGCCGGCAACACCCTCCTGCCGCCGGCAAGAGCACCACAGAAGCCCCTTTGCCGTCCGGCAAGGAGCTCCTGCCGCCGGCAAGCCCCAACAGCAACCAACTTGCCATCCGGAAAGTCAGCTCTGCCTCCGGCAAGCTTCAACAGAAGCTTGATTGCCGTCCGGCAACCCTTTCCTGCCGCCGGCAAGGTTCCCAGACCCTAAAAAAATAAAAAAATTTATGTTCTTATTTTGTTTGGTTTATTTAATTTCCTATTTACTTATTAGTTATATTTTGTTTGTTTTTGTTACTTGTAATCCTTTTCAAAAGTCGTTCAAGACTTGAATGAACACACGTTCTTCCGGTCAAGAATTGCTTAGTCCATACACCGATCCCGAACGTTATATTCACCAATCTCGAAAGAAAAACCGCAAGAAACACCCCTTTGTTTCTTTTGAAAACCGAATCTCAAAAACCAAAAAACCCACCATTTGATAATCTCTTAGACGCCTTTGTCGTCTACAACCCATTTAACGATCTACCATTTCCAATGGCCGATGATCAATCAATGTGGGCAGCCAACCGAGTAGTAGCACCTACCCCTAGGCTGCTATTGTTCAAGTTGAGCTTGGAGAAAACTTTACCGTGAAAGGTCATCACCTTTCAATGATCAAAGACCGCCAATTTTATGGTTGTGCGAGAGCCGATCCGCATAGGCACATATCCGAATTCATGGAAATATGTGGCATGTTCCGTTATGGAGCCGACGTCAATGTAGACGCCATAAAACTCAAACTCTTCCCATTATCTCTATCCGGAGATGCAAGAGTTTGGTACAACGAGTTGATGCTTGGTACCATTGAAACATGGGAACAAATGAGAACCGCTTTTGTTAGCCGTTTCTTTCCACCCGCCATGTACGAAAGACTCATGGGAGAAATTCGAGGTTTCGCCAAACTTCCACAAGAAACACTCATTGATGCGTGGAATCGAATGAAAGACCTACTTCGTAGTTGTCATGGACATGGTTTACTAAAAGGAACCATCATCCAAATCTTTTATCATGGTCTCAATGAATCGACGCAAGCAATCCTTGACGCTGGTGGACTCTTTCTTTATAAGACTCCCAACGAAGCATATCAATTGCTCGAGGACCGAGTTCTCTTAAAACTCGATTGGTCCAAAGATAACCAAACCAAACCTTTCAAGAAAACCGTTGCTTTCGTTGAAAGTGACAAAAATTCCAAACTCATGGAGAAGATGGACGCTCTCGCATCTAAATTCGACTAGCAATTCAAAACCATCAAAGACGAAATGAAGGAGATGCTAACGTACTCTTTGCGGAGGACCACACCCATCCACGGCATGTGATGATACACCAATAAGAGAACCACCACAAGAAGAAAACTACGCCCAAGGAGGATACCGAGGAAGTGTTTATCGAGGTAACTACTACGGTAGAAATTTCGACATATGGCGTGAGTATCCCAAAAATGAAAATCATAGCTCACAACCCCGTGAGAATGATAATTCCGGTCCATCAAACGAAAAGAAACCTGAAGAGTCGACCCTAGAGAAAATGTTGTTAGCTTTCAAAGAATCTCAAAAATCGACAAACATGTTCATTAAGAACTAATTCTGCGATCTCAAATCCAACGTTGAAAGAGGACAAAGACACCACACCGCAACCATTAATGATCTTGAAATCAAACTTGGTCGAATCACCGATCAACTAGCCAATAGACCAAGTGGTTCGCTACCAAGCAACACTCAAACAAACCCAAAACCATCTATGGATAAACCATACCACCCACCACCCGCCCGTAATGAACATGTGAATGTCGTATTCACAAGAAGTGGGCTGAGTTATGATCCACCACAAAACCCGAACACCAATGCTCCCACTTTCGCTGATGAAAGTGAAGACGGGGCCGATGAGCTCGAGAATGTTCCTTCTTCCAAACCAAAACCAAAACAAACCACACCCATTCCAATACCAACGCCAAAGGCGTATACACCAAAAATTCCGTATCCTGAACGCCTACGAAAAGAAAAGATGGAGGCTCGTAACGCCAAATTCCTTAAGTTGATCAAGGAAGTTAAGATCAACGTTCCACTTGTTGATATCTTAACCGGCATGACCAACTATGGGAAGTTCCTCAAAGATCTTGTGAGCAACCATAGTAAGACGGAGCAAATCTCTGCTGCGTTTCTAAATGAAGAATGTTCTGCAGCCTTGCAAAGAAAACTTCCACCAAAGCTCGGAGATCCGGGAAGCTTTCTCATACCATGCTCCCTAAACAACAATGTCGAATGTCACGCTTTGGCCGACCTAGGCGCAAGTATCAATCTTATGCCATACTCATGATACAAGAATCTTTCAAACAATACTTTGAAACCTATGAGTATGAGTATACGTTTGGCTAACCACACCTACCAATATCCCATTGGGATATCCGAGAACATGCTTGTTCAAGTTGGCAAATTCATATTTCCCGCCGACTTCGTAATCCTTGAGATGGAGGAAGACCATCAAGTCATCTCATTTTAGGACGACCATTCTTTCACACCGCTGATGCTATCATTCGTGTGAAGAATAAATAACTTAACCTTGGAGTTGGTGACGATCGAGTCACATTCTTAGTCGATAAATCTATGCAACACTCCCATTCTAATGATGAAACATGCTTCCGCGTGGATGTTATCGATGAAGTAACGGAAGAACAGTTGGACACATTACTTGATGACAGCGCACCATTCCAAACAACTTCGGAAAAGATTAGCAATACCGATCGTGATCGTGAATTCGAATAATTCATGGCCCTTGGTTCCGAAGTAACTCTCGAAGAAGAGGAAAACAAGTCGTTTGAAGTTTTGCCTTCGAAATCGAACTTTATAGTTCACAAATCTATTCATGATCCACCGACGGATCTTGAGTTGAAACCTCTTCCCGAACATCTCGAGTACGCTTATCTAGAGAAGGACTTAGTCCTTCCGGTGATTATCTCAGCCAAGCTCGAGGAAGATGAGAAGGAACGTCTCGTTTCTATTCTTAAAAACCACAAAGAAGCGTTTGCTTGGAAAAAAACCGATATACCGGGTATTAACCCATATTTTTGCAAACACAAGATCAATCTCTAAGACGATGCCAAACCCGTTATTGAGAGGCAACGTCGACTTAACCCAAACATGAAGGAGATAGTAAAAGCCGAAATGATCAAACTCCTTGAGGCAGGAATCATCTATGCCATAGAGGATAGTCCTTGGGTTAGTCCTAATCATTGCGTTCCTAAAAAAGGAGGAATGACTGTTGTGACCAGCGAAAATAACAAACTTGTTCCTACAAGAACCGTTAACGGTTGGCATCTGTGTATTGATTACCCAAATTGAACGATGCCACACGAAAAGATCATTTTCCTCTACCATTCATGGACCAAATGTTGGAAAGACTAGCGGGGAACAAATTCTTTTGTTTTCTCGATGGCTTTTCCAGATATTTTCAAATACCTATCGAACCATCTGATCAAGACAAGACCACTTTTACGTGTCCTCATGGAACGTTCGCTTATAAGCGTATGCCTTTTGGTCTTTTCAATGCACCTGCGACTTTTCAAAGGTGTATGATCGCAATCTTTCAAGACATGATCGAAGTATCCATGGAAGTTTTCATGGATGATTTCTCAGTCTTTGGAAACTCATTCGAGTCTTGCCTTTTTAATCTAGAGCGCATACTCATCCGATGCAAACAAGCTCATCCTGTGCTGAATTGGGAGAAATGTCACTTCATGGTGACTGAAGGAATTGTGCTTGGACACAAAGTCTCTGGAGCCGGATTGGAAGTAGAAAAGGCCAAGATCTAAGTGATATCCAAATTACCACCACCCACTAACGTTAAAGCCGTTAGAAGCTTTATAGGTCATGTGGGATTCTACCGCTGATTCATAAAAGATTTTTCCAAAATCGCTAGACTGATGACCAAACTCCTTCAAAAACACACAGTCTTTGATTTCAATGAAGAATGCATAAAGGCATTTGACAAGCTTAAAGACAAGTTAACGAATGCACCGATCATGGTTTCACCAGATCGGTCGCGACCGTTTGAACTTATGTGTGATGCAAGTGATTTCGCTGTAGGAGCCGTATTAGGACAACGTGAAGGAAAACATTTCCGTCCTATACACTTTGCTAGCAAAACTCTAAATAGCGCGCAGATCAACTACACAATCACCGAGAAAGAACTACTTGCCGTAGTCTTTGCTTTCGACAAATTCCGATCCTATCTCGTGTTTTCGAAAACTGTTAATGCAATAACGCCTAAAAACGTTACTTGCATTTTTCGGTCTCGCTTAGTTTTGATTACGACAATATGTAAAAACAAGCATTTACGAAAACAACGAAAAACGAATTCTTCAGTTCAAGTATTTTTCATTTTACCCATTTTCACTTAAGGTATGGATAAACAAGTACTAACCTTAATCAAGTGATCAACTGATTTAATCATTCTTAAAACTCACTTTTTATTTAAGTGTGACAAGTTTTTATTAAACTTTATTTTTAAGAAAATGTTTTATTAAATTAATTATTTGAAATTTGAAAATGGCATATTCTTATTTGGCTAAGAATATCCTTTGAGGATATTTTTTATATCCAGATAAGATCTCCACCACTAAAGGACAAAAAATGGAGCGGAGTCTAGGCAGCGGTTCTCTAGCGCCTAGGCGGTTCCTTATCGATAAGGAACCGGAGGCTGAGCTAAGGAACCGCGACCAGATATAGCCGTTGGCCCTCTTGTCCTATAAATAGTGGACCATTCTCAGCTTTTGTAATCACCTCTTTTGCACATCTATTTCCAGATTCAATCTCTCTTCTTTAATCACTCAAATCTTTGATCATTTGTTTGATTACTACATGTTTAAGAAGTGAATCTTGTTCTTCCAATCCTTCCTCTCCAAGTGCAAAGAGAAGAACACTATCCTAGTAAAGTGTTAAGTCCACCACCAAAGATCCATTGAAGATCTAATTTTATACATTTTTTGTTGTGTAATAGTTGTGAAGATCCAAGTAGTTGTGTCTATTTGGAAGTTGTGTATGTACTAAGTATAGTTGTGTAGATTGGTCCTAGCTACGATTAGGGCTCGACTTTTAGCTTAGAGTCGGAAATTGGTTAAGCGACGTGTACGGTTTTCTCCACCATAAGGAGCTTGTTGTGTAGTGAACTCTCGAGTAAGGAGTACTCGAGGAGTGGAGTAGGAACGAGGAGTGAGCTTCGTTGCCGAACCACTATAAATCCTTGGTGTTCGGTTTGATCTTTCTTTACCCTTAAATATTTACATTCTTTATTCTTTGTGCATATATTTGTTAGTATTAGTTTAGTTACACTATCATTGTTCATATTGTGCATAGGAAGATTTCACATATTTCTTCAAGTCTAAGTTTTGAAAAAATATTTTTTAAACCACCTTTTAACAAGTAAAATATAAGAAACTATTCAACCCCCCCTTCTAGTTTCTACAAAAACGATTGTATTCACCGATCATTCCGAGTTGAAATATCTATTCTCAAAACAAGATGCTAAGCCGCGTCTTATTAGATGGATTTTACTACTCCAAGATTTTGACATCGAAATCCAAAACAAGAAAGGAGCTGAAAACGTCACAGCCGATCATTTGTCGCGACTTGAAAATCCAAACATGGAAGAGTTAAGGGATGAAGATATCGACGATTATTTTCCCGATGAAACTCTTATGAAAATCTCTACGGATGAATCTCCGTGGTTTGCAGATTTCGCAAATTACCTCGTTGGAAGAATTCTAAGAAAAGGTTTAACCTATCACCAACGATGTATATTCTTTTCTGACCTAAAACACTATTTCTGGGAAGATCCCTATCTTTTCAAAGTATGCCCCGATGGCATGATTAGGAGATGTGTTAACGGAACGGAAACAAGAAAGATCCTTGATAAATGTCATCATTGCCCTACTGGGGGACATTATGGTCCTTCCACCACCATGAAAAAAGTCTTCGATGCTGGTTTTTATTGGCCAACAATTTTTAAAGAGGCCTATACTCTAGTCGAAAATTATGATGCTTGCCAACGTACTGGTAGCCTCTCACGAAGAGACGAAATGCCTCAAAACAGCATCCAAGTTAGCGAAATATTTGACGTGCGTGGAATTGATTTCATGGGAGCCTTTCCCAAATCCCATAAGTTCGAATATATCTTAGTCGCTAGTGATTATGTTTCCAAATGGGCAGAAGCCGGGGCTTTAGCCACAAATGATTTAAGAGCCGTAATCAACTTTCTGAAAAAACTCTTCTCTCGCTATGGAATGCCAAAGCTTTAATTAGTGATCGAGGTTCCCATTTTTGCAACAAACAAATGGAGAGAATCTTAAAGCGTTATGGAGTCACCCATCGCTTTGCAACCGCGTATCATCCATAAACGAGTGGACAAGTTGAAAATACCAACAGAGCCTTAAAACGAATACTCGAAAAAAGGTTAAAGATAATCCTTCCGTTTGGTCAAGGAAACTTGACGACGCTCTATGGGCTTTCCGAACAGCTTATAAGACACCAATTGGCACAACACCTTATTGTTTATTGTACGGTAAAACATACCATTTGCCCTTCGAAATCGAGCACCGTGCTTATTGGGCATTGAGAAGCTGTAATCCCGATCTCAAAATCGCTAGAGAAAATCGATTCTTGCAACTGCATGAACTCAATGAATTAAGACTCCAAGCTTATGAGAATTCGAAATTGTACAAAGCACGTAGCAAAGCTTATCACTTTTTGAAACAGATAGTTTTATTTATTGGAAAAATAGATTTGAAACTTATGTGAAATCAAAAGATTTAGATCTTTGGCATGTTATTACCAATGGTGATTTTTTACCTTATCAATTTAATGATGTTTCTAAAACAAGAGAATTGGTCACTTTTGACAAAGCTAATGACGATACTGAAAAGAAACTTTCAAAAAATAATGAGGCTAAAATGGTGATTTATAATGCTTTACCTAAGAAAGAGTATGAAAGGATTTTTATGTGTGAAACCGCTTTGGAACACTCTTTTAGTAACCCACCAAGGTAATAGCCAAGTCAAAAAAGCAAAATCGATCTTCTTGTCCAACAATATGAACAATTTGTCATCTTAGAAGATGAAACTATTGATAGTGCATTTGCTAGGTTTAACACAATTATTACTAGTCTAAAAGTACTTGATGAAGGTTTTTCTAGCAAGAATAATGTTAGGAAGTTTCTAAGGGCTTTACATCCAAAGTGGAGAGCAAAAGTCACGGCGATTGAAGAATCGAAAGATCTCTCAACTTTATCACTCGATGAACTCATAGGCAACTTGAAGGTTCATGAGATGATAATTTTAAAGGACTCAGAATTAGTGAAAACTAAGAGTGAAAGGAAATCTCTTGCACTTAGAGCCAAGAAGGCACAAATTGACCATGATAGTTCGTCGGAAAGTGATGACGAGGAGTATGCATTGGCGGTGAGAGATTTTAAGAAGTTCTTAAAAAGACGAGGTCAACACGTTAGGCAACCCAACAATGACAAGAAACCACTCTCAAAGAATCGGTTTGCCAAGAACGAAAAAGGTGATAGGAATTGCTTTAGATGTGGTGATCCAAATCACTTCATTGGTGATTGTCCAAAGCCCGCTCGTGATAAGAACCATACGGCGTTCGTTAGTGGCGCTTGGAGAGATAGCGGTGAAGATGATGATGACAAACCCAAGGAGGAGAAATGTCTTATGGCTCACACTTCTAAAGAGGTACATTCCGAAACCGAATATTATAGTTATGATAGTCCACCTTAGATGATATTGAATTTGAAGGAAAATATGATAGCTTACACAAACTTAGTCTCAAGTTCATAGAAAAGAACAAAACCTGAAAATCAACCAAAGCTAAGCTTGAAAATGAGATTAATGAACTTAGGGAGAAATTGGATAAACTTGAGAAAAACAAAGAGGTTGATTTAGGTTGCTTAAGTTGCGAGAAACTTAGATTAGAAAATGAAGATCTCAAGAGCACCTCCATTAAATTGGAAAAGTTCATGAAAGGTACTAGTGCTCTTGATGACATGTTAAACAAACAAGTTCATTCAAAGGAAAGACTCGGTGTAGGTTTTAACTCAAATGAAGCCTCAACTAGTGAACCAAAACAAGTCAGGTTTTCTCAAAAAACGCCTGCTGTACGCGGTCCCAGATTGTCTGGGGCGGTTCCTTGTAAATATGGAACCGCCGCCATAGATAAGGAACCGCGGACAGAGGTTAATTTTGGTGAAAATCCTAAACTTTATGAAAAGTCTAAGTTAGATGATAAACCAAAGCATCTTATTATTAATAAAGTAAAATTACCCATACTTGACAATAACATCGTTGATAAGTTCTACAAGCCATTAAGTAAACCTCTCATGGGAAATAGAAGTTTATCTAGACCATCGTCTACTCCACCTAGAGTACGAAATGTGTCTAAGCCTAGAAGTAGAACAACATCTCCTAGAAAAGATAATCAAAACAATTCACGACCTAGAAGTAAAACTCCAACACCTAGAAGGAATAATAATAGTTTTAAACCTAGATCAAATACACCTAGGAGAAATAATGAACAACAAAATGGTTACATGAATTATTACCCTCCTCCATTTTGTTCTCCATGGGGAATCCCTCCCTCATTCACGCATCCCAACCAAATGCAAGGGATGTTTGGAACTAACAATTTTGGACCCATGAGATATTGGGGACCAAATGTTTGATCTTGTGTGTTGTTACCTAGATATGCTTGGGAATTGATTTGGAGCCCGATGAGTGGATTAAGGATAGTGGATGTTCTAAACACATGATAGGTAATCAAAGTTTGTTCTCGCATTACAAAGCATATGATGGAGGTAATGTCACATTCGCTAGTAGTCTACGTGGTAATATCATTGGCAAAGGTACGGTTTCTCTTGACTCCATGACCATTGAAAATGTTGAGAAAGTAGATAAATTAGGGTTTAACCTTTTAAGTATAGGTCAAATTTGTGATAATAAGTGTAAGTTCATCTTTTCGGAACATGACAGTGAAATCGTAAAAGATGGAAAGGTCATTGGAAAAGGTATTAGAAAGCATGGGCTTTATGTTATGAAGGTCAACAGGAAGTCAAAAGACAACATATGTCTTGAGACTATAGATGATAGCTCTACTCTTTAGCATAGGAGATTAGGTCACGCTAATATGCGTTTAATTCAATCTTTAGTCTCTAAGGAGTTGGTAAGACATCTCCCCAAGATTAAGTTTGATAGTCACTTTTGTGATGCTTGCAAAGTTGGAAAGAAAGTTCACTCAAGTCACAAAGCCAAGAATTTGGTTTCGACCTCACGGTGCTTAGAGCTCCTACATATGGATCTTTTTGGACCTTCCGCCATACGGAGTTATGGAGGTAACCTTTATACCCTAGTTATAGTTGATGACTATTCTAGATTCACTTGGACTAGATTTTTGGCATCTAAGAATGAAGCTTTTGATCACTTCGAAATCTTTAGTCGAAGAATTCAAAATCAACTAGGATGTTCAATTTTCTCTATTAGGACGGATCATGGTAGGGAATTTGATAATGAATTGCAATGTGGTGCCTTTTGTGAAACGTATGGTATTACCCATAACTTCTCGGCTCCTCGCACTCCACAATCAAATGGGGTAGTTGAAAGGAAGAATAGGACTCTCCAAGAGATGAGTAGGGAAATGCTAAATGAGCAATCTTTGCCTCAAAAGTTTTGGTGCAATGCCATGGACACATCGACTTATATTCTCAACCGAATTCTTATTCGACCTTTCCTAGGAAAGACCCCCTATGAAATTCTTAAAGGTAAGAAACCCTCATTAGAATACTTTAGGGTGTTTGGAAGCAAGTGATTTATCCTCAACACCAAAGACTATCTTACCAAGTTCGACCCAAAGTCTTACAAAGGTATCCTTTTAGGTTATTCACAAACTAGCAAAGCCTACATAGTCCTAAATAGAACCACGGGGGTTATTGAAGAATCACTCAATGTAACCTTTGATGAAACCCCTCCTTCACCCAAAACACCACCATTGGTTGATGATGACTTGGATAAATTAGAAATAGTTAAATCCAAAGAGGTTAGAAAAATAGGAATTGAAGACCTTAGTGTTGAAAAGGAAGTAAACATTAAGGAATCTAGGGATCATACTCTCAATAATGTCATTGGTGACTTAAATCAAAGGACCCTAAGATCTCAAGTCCAAAACCAAAGCAACTTCTTTTGTTTTTTCTCCTTGATTGAACCAAAGAATGTTAAAGAAGCTTTGACGGATGAGAGTTGGGTCATTGCGATGCAAGAAGAATTGAATCAATTCGTTGCCAATGGTGTTTGGGAACTTGTTCCTCCACTTAGAAGTTCTACCATTATAGGAACCAAATGGGTATTTAGAAATAAGTTAGATGAGAATGGCGTTGTGTCTCGTAACAAGGCTAGACTTGTAGCTCAAGGCTATAATCAACAAGAAGGTATTGATTATGACGAGACATATGCACCAGTAGCTAGACTAGAATCCATTAGAATTCTCTTAGCCTATGCTTGTGCCTTAGATTTTAAGCTTCAACAAATGGATGTAAAGAGTGCATTTCTTAACGGTTTGATCAATGAGGAGGTATATGTGGCTCAACCTCCCGGCTTCATTGATTTTAAGAAACCGGATCATGTTTACAAGCTTAAGAAAGCACTTTATGGACTCAAACAAGCACCCAAAGCTTGGTATGATAGAATTAAAGCGTTTCTTGTTAAAAATGAGTATACCATGGGGATGGTAGACAATACGCTCTTTACAAAGAAGAAAGGTCCTCACCTCATAATCATACAAATATATGTTGATGACATTATATTTTGTTCAACTTGTCAAGAATTGTGTGATGACTTTGCCAAAATCATGCATGATGAGTTTGAAATGAGTATGATGGGAGAACTTAACTTCTTTTTAGGACTCCAAATTAAACAAATGGATGATGGTATTTTCTTTAGTCAATCTAAGTATGCTAAAGAAATGCTAAAGAATTTTGGATTAGAAGAATCTAGACCAATGAAGACCCCAATGGCCTCGGATACTAAACTCACCGTAGATGATGATTGTGAGTCGGTAGACAACACCAAATATAGAGGTATGATTGGTAGTTTGTTGTACCTAACGGCAAGTCGACCGGATATCATGTTTAATGTTTGCCTTTGTGCTCGCTTCCAAGAGGCTCCCAAAACCTCTCATCTTGAAGCGGTTAAGCGTATCTTCCGATACATTAAAGGCACTATACATTTAGGATTATGGTATCCTAAAGGGACCGGTGTAGAAACCATTGTCTACACAGACTCGGATCATGCGGGAGACTATGTGGACCGGAAAAGCACTAGTGGAGTTTGTACCTTCATGGGTTGTTTTTTAACTTCTTGGTTCTCCAAGAAACAAACTGCTCTTGCAATATCCACCACGGAAGCCGAGTATGTGAGTGCCGGAAAAGCATGCCAACAAGCTCTATGGATGAAGCAAGCGCTTGTTGAATACGGGATTTCTCTTAATGATGTTCCCATCATGTGCGATAATAAAGGCGCTATAGACCTTAGCAAGAATCCCGTGCAACATTCGCGAACCAAACACATAGAAATTAGACACCATTTCCTTAGAGATAATGTTCAAAAGGGGAACATTTCTATTGAGAAGGTGCCCTCCGAGGACAACTTAGCCGACATCTTCACTAAGCCACTTAAGATGGAACCTTTTAATTACTTGCGTCTAGGTCTAGGATTAATGGAACATCAGCCTTGATTACCTTCTTTTCTTTTAGAGTGTCTTATTTTACCACTTTGAGTCATTGAGTCTTCTAAACTCTTTTTGGAAAATCTTCTCCTATCTTTTTCAAAACTCTCAAAGTCTTCTTCGAAAATGGGTAATACTTTTTTACATTGTTAATTCAATCTAAAAAAGGTTTTTCATAGATTCTCGCTATTAATCTAGAGCTTACATAATTCATATGTATGTTTCTCTCAAACATAGCAAGAACAAGATAGAATCATGGTGGATCATTGTGTCATGACTTAAGGTCTTGTATTACACACCTCCTACATTGATTTTTTTTGTCAAAAATCTATTTGGTATGTGTGCATATGTTTTCTTTGTCTATCTTTGCTTTTAAGTATATCCCTATGATAAGTTAGACTAGAAAAATAAGATTTACTGAGACAAAAATCTTCCACCATACACCAAACACAAGCCCCTGTAGGCGGTTCCTTCGTGATAAGGAACCACCGGGCATGATAAGGAACCGCATACAGTGCTTTCCTTTTTCGTGTTTTTCTCTGAAAATCCAGATTTGCTCCAACATTTTTGAGAATCTTTGTTTCAAACCCTTTTACCACCCCAAAATACCTTAAACCTTTCCTATTAAAACCTTAAGCATTTTTCCATACTTCACATCCCAAAATGTCGTATTCTCCTAATGAAAGCCTTGAATCTCCTCCATTTTCTCCAATTGCTTTCAACCCAAATTCACCCAAGAATACTCTTAATCACATTTCTCCTACCAAGAATGTTGATTGTGGAACTTCTTCACTTCCACCACCACCCTTTAGTGTTCTTCCTCCTTCTCATGATAATTTCATGCACCATGGAACATATTGTCATTGTTGTCAATATCAACATCTTGCTATGGCACACATCTATGAGGAGTTGAGCTACATCAAGAGTCTCTTAATCAAGCCTCCTCTTCACTATGATTATGAGATCTCCAACAAGCCACCACCACCACCCTCCGCCATTACCTTGTCTTTCATATAAGCATTGATTGCTTATCCACAAGACACCACACTCAAGCAAATCTTAGAATTCTAGAATAACTAGGATTAGATTTATGCTTTTGGCTTGTTTTTCTCTTTCCATACAACTTTGTATGATGTTTCTCTCTTTAGTAACCTATCTTGGATCTTTGTCTTTGTGTTTTTCTTCTCTTTTATTTTTGTGACCTATTGCTATATCTTGATGGTTGTCTCTTTTGTTCAACTAACCCTTCTATGTAGCTTGTCACCATGTCTCGATTCCTCGGTGCCCCAAGCTAGGGGGAGTAAGCACCAAGGGGAGTCTTTGCAAAGTCCGTTTCTTCAACACCGACTTACGCAACCTTTTTGCTTCGACAAAGGGGGAGAAATGAATAAAATCGTCTTCGAAAATCTTGTTTTTGTGTGATTGAGTTTATGTATTGTCGGAATCAAAAAGGGGGAGATTGTTAATGCAATAATGCCTAAAAACGTTACTTGCATTTTTCGGTCTCGCTTAGTTTTGATTACGACAATATGTAAAAACAAGCATTTACGAAAACAACTAAAAACGAATTCTTGAGTTCAAGTATTTTTCATTTTACCCATTTTCACTTAAGGTATGGATAAACAAGTACTAACCTTAATCAAGTGATCAAATGATTTAATCTTTCTTAAAACTCACTTTTTATTTAAGTGTGACAAGTTTTTATTAAACTTTCTTTTTAAGAAAATGTTTTATTAAATTAATTATTTGAAATTTGAAAATGGCATATTCTTATTTGGCTAAGAATATCCTTTCAGGATATTTTTTATATCCAGATAAGACCTCCACCACTAAAGGACAAAAAATGGAGCGGAGTCTAGGCAGCGGTTCTCTAGCGCCTAGGCGGTTCCTTATCGATAAGGAACCGCAGGCTGAGCTAAGGAACCGCGGCCAGATATAGCCGTTGGCCCTCTTGTCCTATAAATAGTGGACCATTCTCAGCTTTTGAAATCACCTCTTTTGCAAATCTATTTCCAGATTCAATCTCTCTTCTTCAATCACTCAAATCTTTGATCATTTGTTTGATTACTACTTGTTTAAGAAGTGAATCTTGTTCTTCCAATCCTTCCTCTCCAAGTGCAAAGAGAAGAACACTATCCTAGTGAAGTGTTGAGTCCACCACCAAAGATCCATTGAAGATCTACTTTTATACATTTGTTGTAGTGTAATATTTTTGAAGATCCAAGTAGTTGTGTCTATTTCGAAGTTGTGTATGTACTAAGTATAGTTGTGTAGATTGGTCCTAGCTACGATTAGGGCTCGACTTTTAGCTTAGAGTTGGAAATTGGTTAAGCGACGTGTACGGGTTTCTCCACCATAAGGAGCTTGTTGTGTAGTGAACTCTCGAGTAAGGAGTACTCGAGGAGTGGAGTAGGAACGAGGAGTGAGCTTCGTTGCCGAACCACTATAAATCCTTGGTGTTCGGTTTGATCTTTCTTTACCCTTAACTATTTACATTCTTTATTCTTTGTGCATATATTTCTTAGTATTAGTTTAGTTACACTATCATTGTTCATATTGTGCATAGGAAGATTTCACATATTTCTTCAAGTCTAAGTTTTGAAAAAGTATTTTTTAAACCACCTTTTAACAAGTAAAATATAAGAAACTATTCAACCCCCCCCCCCCTTCTAGTTTTTACAAAAACGATTGTATTCACCGATCATTCCGAGTTGAAATATCTATTCTCAAAACAAGATGCTAAGCCGCGTCTTATTAGGTGGATTTTACTACTCCAAGAATTTGACATCGAAATCCAAAACAAGAAAGGAGCTGAAAACGTCACAGCCGATCATTTGTCGCGACTTGAAAATCCAAACATGGAAGAGTTAAGGGATGAAGATATCGACGATTATTTTCCCGATGAAACTCTTATGAAAATCTCTACGGATGAATCTCCGTGGTTTGCAGATTTCGCAAATTACCTCGTTGGAAGAATTCTAAGAAAAGTTTTAACCTATCACCAACGATGTAAATTCTTTTTCGATCTAAAACACTATTTCTGGGAAGATCCCTATCTTTTCAAAGTATGACCTGATGGCATGATTAGGAGATTTGTTTACGGCACGGAAACAAGAAAGATCCTTGATAAATGTCATCATTGCCCTACTGGGGGACATTATGGTCCTTCCACCACCATGAAAAAAGTCTTCGATGCTGGTTTTTATTGGCCAACAACTTTTAAAGAGGCCTATGAAGAAAGTGATAATCAAAGAACCTATGAAGTGGGTTTGTTGAGTTTCTAGAGAGAGAAAGTTAGTGAGAGAAAGTGAGAGAGAAAACTAGAGAAATCTTATTAAACTATGTGAAACCAAAACCAACAACCAACCCCTTTCCGAAGTGGAAAGGGGTATTTATATTCCAAGCCACTAACGGGCTTGGGCCGGCCCATGACAAGCCCATGGACCGGTTTACTTAACTTAATAAGCTATAAAACAACTACGAGCTATACAACATTAAATAATATTATGGAGTGACCGATACTTCTAATATACGTTAAAAACGTATTTCTAACAATCTCCCCGTAAGGGAGGTCACTCCAACTTACAAAGTTCTAAACCTAGCATACTATACTAAGTCTTTGTTCTTCAGCTCGTAGTCCTTTCTTTTGATGTGAATATGCTTGAATTTGTTCTTTTCAACTTTGGCTTGAGAGCATTGTTCTTTTGACCAAATCACGTGCGTTCTTTGCCTTCTTGTGAAACTTGCCTCCTCGTGACTCCATGTTCCACACATTTATGTTTTCGTTGAATTCTTGAAATCTTCAGAGTTTGGTACAGCGGAAGACTTCATTAGTACTTTCTCGAATTTTTGCTGAACTTTGATGCAGGAAAACATAAGCATGTGGGAACGACTTCAGCTGGTACACCGCAACGCCACCGTCTTCAAATGCCGCAACATATAAAGACACGAATGAAATGGCTTAGAAAATTTCATTCTTAATCGGTAGCATTCTACCTCCGGTCGGTGAAGACCGTTGGACAATATTAGATATCGTACCCGTGACGGATAGTTTCAATTAAGTAACTTCCTAACAGGATTTCGCGGGTAACCCCGTTCTCTTTATTCGACCGTCACTAAGCCTGACTGCGAACATAAAGAGTGATCACTTGGATAATAAATTATCTTTGTGATTTGAAGCCGTCAATACATGAACCTGGAACAAGTGAAATTCAATTAAGAACCGCACCATTGTTGCTTTCCAGTTGTCACGAGCTTGATTCGTATAGAATCTTGCACGTCACCTACCAAGTGTTGTTTGATGTTAACACTAGAAGGATTTCCACTCGTCACTGTGAACACTTAATGGTGTCACTCTGAGTGTTCTGGCAAGATCTTACGATAATGCGAAGAGGCCTGGAACGAGTTTAAGTTCAATTAAGAGTTAAACCACTGTTTCTTTCCAGTTTTCACAAGCTTGGTTTCTAAAGAAACCGCACGTGTCACCTACCATGAGCGTGTTTGATGTTGGCTCAAGCAGGATTTCCATCTTCATTGTAACACTTGCGTATTACTCGGATGTTCTGGCAATATTACAAGAACATTGCGTAGGACTCATACAAGATCTCTTACTTTTCATGGTCTATGAAGAAGTAAGGAATAAGTGGAAAGTTTCCTAATGAGACTTTTGATGATCTCGTGGCTCTAGACTCGATAGTGCGTTTTGATTTAGTGAGCGATGGCTGGAGAGGAGTGCCACCTATTCAATATTAGTCTATTCGGAGTGAATAAACCAATAGAAACGTGTTGATCTCCGTGTGATTAAAACAAATACCTTTTGAGAGCTATTTGAGTTAGCTGGGAAGGGTTGTGCATGACATCACTGGGTCCATGATATCTTTGTCTTCAACATTGAGAATCATAAATGATCCCAATCATAGATGTGTTGACCCGGTTTCTGTCCTAAGTTGTAAGGAGGGCTTCTTTCTTTACACCCTTTATCTTTACATTTCTTTTTCATTCTTCAACCCCTTCAATGCTTACCAATACGTCATCACTAGCACCTTGTCGTGATTGTTCCAGTGCTAGCTTAAGTACTTGGTCGGCATTCAGCTACATTCACAATCTTTCTCCATCTTTCCTAGGACTTCTAATTCTAACTAGGGAATTTGTCCTTGGGAAGATTTCATCGGCTCTGATGAATCATAGGACTAAAATCTATTCCTACCACCCTTTTGTCACCACATTCATCGTGAAATAAGTGTGTTTTGGGAAAGGTTAATCACCATGAAAAATCCTTGAAAATCACTTTGAGGTACTTGTGATATTAAAATCAAAAGTTTTGTACCTCAAGTGTTTTGTTCTTCAAAAACGCTCCCCCTTAATGCGTGCTTTACACATATTAAGATGGATTATCGTTAAGTCTTTTTCATCTTTTAGCCAAGTATCAACTTAAGTCTCCTTAATCCCATTTTCTCCCCTTATCCAAAATGTTAACCATTAATATTTGGGATATTGAATGGATTAACCGGTCTTTGGGTAAAAAATGAAATAACGGTTGGCCATAGAACATATTAATGCTCCCCCTTAAACTAATAAGGGTTAGTTGTAGTGCTTCAGTATGATATATTTTGAAAGATTTAGAATCTCGTGAGAAATTCTTGAAAAATTAACATACCTTAACACTACATCAAGCCACAAAAGCGATATTTACAAATTTACATATTCACAATTAAAGACCAATATGAAGTAGACCTGATATGTACGAACCATCAGATGGCTCGCTGTAGCATCCTGTAGTCCACTCCATGTGGTCGGCCACCAACAAATCTCTCCTAACTCCTGTGCAATCGACGGTCACGGAGTTTCTCATCAATCTTCCTAATCACGTTTGAGGCCATCTTCTTATAACCCGGGTGCCACCTCTCAACCACTTCAGGCAACGTCTCGTCATTTTTGAGACGTTCCAATTTACGTCTGACGTGAAGGAGTGTCCCATCACTGTACTTATGAAGCTCTCCCATCCTCATGAACTTCATTAAGCCCCGACCGTTTAGGTAGAAAATCCCATGCATCAGTTTTCCTCGGTGTACGGTGATACCAGTGTATGGACATCGGTTGACATACTCCGGTAAAACGTCGTTCATTGGCCGAGTCATGTTGAGCTTCCGTTGATAACTTTCAACGCCCATTTGAAAATCTTCCACCCGTTTCTTTATTACAACACTTCGTGTAAACATACGAAGTGCTGTATTCAATGCAATGCTTTCCTCACGAGTGATGTGGGTTATCTGATTACGGGTTAAATGAAGCAACATATCCTCGATATCTTCCAGACGAATAAGGGAGAAGTCACCTTGCTGGATCACATATTCCCTGTCATCCTCCCTCTTGAGTCGAATCTCCGAAACATGGTGATATCCATTTTTGGGTGACACTTTCACTCCCAAAATACTTGTGATACGGTGATCGGATTCGACGTTTTTACCAAAGTTAAATGTGCAGCAACCCCTGTACGCCCGACGCACACGTTCATCCCAATGTGAGGCACCAACTTCAGCATACATATTGTATTTGCGGTATATCTTTGAAACCCAGAGACGGTTTACCCTTTCCTCAATCCAAGGTATTGTCCCCCAGTTGGCAGCTTTCAGTACAGTGAGAGAAGTTGCATACGTGGATGACCCCTTAAGAAGATAGTCCATATCATATGTGATGAAGAAATCCAGAGCGATCTGATTATCTTGTGAAGGATCATTTGGAGGTGGAGCTCTTTCTGATTCATGAAGTCCTGTCCTTTGAGGTGTTTTTAAGGCTTTCAGGATTTCTTCAGCATAATATTCGTACTCCATTCGACTCAATCCAGTCTTGGCGAGAAGTCTCTTGTCCTTCAGCGCTCTCTTCACCAGTGATGGAGTGACGGACGATTGGAACTCATGAGCCCAAAAAGCGCATAAGTCGATCGGGCTTCGGATTCGGAGATACAATATGTCCCTATCAGCATCCGTGATTGGATCAAACGCAGCAGCTGCCGTGATCCAAGCTTGTGGAGGGGAATTTTCATCAATCTCCAAAGTGTCCTCCCAGGCTCGTGAGCTTGACTCAGGAGCATCAGTGACTGGTTCATTAGGTAGAGTGGTAGATGGTTGAACACTTGCATGTTCTGATTCATGTAGCTCGGCAGGATCAAGAACAGGAGAATGTTGAGCAATTGTAGGTTCAATAACTGTTTCTGCAGTCACAGTAGCAGCCAAAGAAATAACAGGATTAGTGGTAACAGGTTAAGACTTAGAAACAGAGGTACCGAGAGTTGATTGTGCAGTAGCAGCATTTATGTCATGGCGCCTTTTGGTTCGTCTGGTCTCTGTGGACGTGGACTTGTCTTCTTGAGCAGCTGCTTTCTTGGGCTTGGTGCCAGATTTTGATGGAGTCTTCTTGCTGGCTACCGTGTCTCCCTTGTTTCCCTTGTCTCCCTTGTCTCCTTTGTCACCATGATCCGACTGATCTGAATGGTCAGACTGATCTTTATCACCGCTTTCCCTATGTTCCTCTTCTTCGTCCCTTTTGCTACCACCATCACCACCATCACCCCCATCACCACCATCATCATCATCACCATTACTGTCTTGGTTTTCCTCTTCGTCTTCTTCGTCTTCTTCTTCCTCATTAACCTCTTCTTCCTCACTCTCTTCCCTAGCTTCCTCAGGTAAGATGTGATAAGGTACCACGCTTCCAAACTGCTCGAATAACCACTCATCCTCTTTAATAGCCGCACGAAGTCCTTTGTAAAGTGCTCGTTGAATCTTGGAGTTGTCAAAAGATCCACATTCCCTCATGCGAGTTTTAAGGATCTTCTTGAGTTCAAAATCCGTCAATGCAAGTGCGAACTTGTAGGCTGATCTGGAAGGATTGGAAGATTTTACCAACAAGTTGTCAGCTGCAATCTCCCTCACCTCTTCTCGCAGTTGTGGCATTATTTCCTCAACAGAATCTTTTACTCGCTGCTCGATGGATGCTTCAAGTGTTTCCTTTTCCTCCTTGTATTTATCTTTCAAGGCGCGGAGCCTTGCAACACGAGCCTCACTTTTCTTAGCCTCAACCTCCTTAACCTGAGCAATCTGTTCTGTGTGAGTTTTGCGGGTTGATTCCATCTCAGCAGTGAATTTGGCAATCATTTCCTCTTGTGCCTTTTTAGTAGCCTCCTCACTTTGGATTCGATTCTGTAACTCTTCGCGAAGTTGATCCATCTCTCTGCGTTGAGTTTCCATATGTTCATCCATCGCCATAGCCATTGCTATTGTAGAAAATGTGGATGGCTTGGGGCTACTTTGGGTTTGTTGAGAAGGTCGAGTTGCACTCATAGTACTTAAGACGTAAGTAGGTGGTGGAAGAGGTTGTACAACTTGTTGTAGTGGAAGAGATGCTATAACTGGTTGTAGTGGTGAGGGCTGGATAGGTGGAGGTAAAGTGATGAGGGGATGAGTTGGTGTTGGTGAAATGACAATCGGCTGAGTTGGTGGAATGGTAGTTGTAGCACCGGAACTTGTCTCAACCCTTGTCGCATCGACAGTATGTTCCTCCTTCGATGTAGGGAAGTCTTCAAGATTACCAAATTCATTGATGTCATCCGGCTCTAAATAGTCTTCTTCTACTATTTCCTCTATCCGTACACCCGAACCACTGCCACCTGTATCTTTCTTACTCTTTTCCAAAACCTCCTTCAACACTCTTTTCTCAGTCTTGCGAGTGAGATCAAGAGTAGTTTCATCCTCAACATCTTCATCTTGAAGAACGAACTTATCAGAAGTCTTTTTACCCTTCTTGGCCATGGTTTTTGCCTTTTTGGCCTTGGGCTCAGATGATGCTGTTTGAGTGCATTTACCTTTGCCCTTAACCGTACTCGAAGAATCTTCTCCTGTTTGAAGACTTGCTTGTTGATCCTCAATTTCTCGTAGCATATTCGCATAATCCGCAGAAGCTAGAATCTTGGGAGTCAGGAGATGACTGGGAATCGGACAAGGTTTGACAATGTATGAATGACCTTCTTGCCTAATGTCCACCAGATCATCAGCGTTTTCTTCATGAAGACGGCTACCTGCACGCTTATCAATCGAAGCATCGTTCTCCAAAAAGTAATGGATGATTAGCTTAATGAACCTAGGGAACTGAAACCCTTTGTTCTTAGTCTTGGTATTAATAAAAAGTTGATAAGTAAATTCTTCCCATAATAATGCAGCATAATCAACATTTATATTTTTATAAATACCATAGAACATGTTGACAATTGGTGGGCGTAAAGCATCAAACCCGCTCGCCTTGGGCGTGAGACATCGACTAAGTATGCCAAAGATTGCCTTCCATGGTTGACCCACCTTGGCTGTAACACCCCATTTTGATATATGGAATGTCACGCGTAATTATGGCGTGTCATCAAAGCATGCAAGGTAATATGTAGTGAAACATACATGACCATAGGGAAAACCGGAATCAAACATCGGTTCCCAAATATAAGCCCAAAACATAAATATAAGGAAATGAACTGAATAAAGACTAAACAAGCATAACTATATGAAAGCAAAAGGAAAAGAAGTCTCTGGCAGCTTCCATCCTATGCGCGTCCTCCAAAATGCTCGAGTCTTTCCTAGGGTACCTGCCGTTTTGGGACATGGAAAGGAAAGTAACGGCTGAGCAAGACGCTCAGTGCACGGATGTACAATATAGCATGAATAGGATAAGCATGTAACATATAACAGCGGAAGACTAAGTTCTGAGTAACCTGGTTAAGAAATGAGAAAACTGGTTTTATAGTTTGAAAAGCCTTATGTTTATCTTATGAAAACTATTTTAACATATATATATACCATAGCCCATATAGGTCATGAAAAGGTCACGTGCATGAATACTTAGAGGGGTGACCTCATCATGCTGATTAGAGGGGATGCCTCTAATTAATATACTGGTCTGGGTAGGAGGGATCAACTCCTTGTGAAGGGTGCAAGGCACACACCACATTCACCATGAAATACTGAATAAAACATGTAACTAGGATGCACCCATACGCCCCACATGATATAATAATATGGCCAAACTGAAAGGGACGCCATGAGCAATCACTCCGCCGTGGGAAAGTCATAACATTGGTGCCTCCAATGTTATGGTTATGGTACCTCCATAACTAGGTGAAACTGGTCATGCTTGTATATGGCTATAGGTTATGCTAATTAAACATAAGCAATTCAAAACAATAAAACAAATACTGGGGAAAACAGTTGGCTGCATACGGGGAAATCCTAATAAGGAAAGAATGTCCATACTGAAAGGACGGGAATCCGTACCTTAAGTCCAGTGAATGAACGGAAGAAAGACTCCTACTTCTGGATCACTAATGCTACATGAATACACACGTGTATAAGTATCGAATCACTGAATACGTACTGGGTTTCATGTCTTGTCTTAACTTATTTTATATGTTTTAAGTCATGTTTTACTGTTTAAAGCCCTATCTGTGTTTACCTTGTACTTTGATTAATCTGATTAAGTATTACTGGTAATTCATGTATTATTATACTTACTGTGCAATAATAAGTAACTTTCCAAAAATAGCAGGTTTCCAAAAATTAGAAAGTTTCCAAAAATAGAAAGTTTCCAAAAATAGAAAGTTTCCAAAAATAGAAAGTTTCCAAAAATAGAAAGTTACCAAAAATAGAAAGTTTCCAAAAATAGAAAGTTTCCAAAAATAGAAAGTTTCCTAAAATAGAAAGTTTCCTAAAATAGAAAGTTTCCAAAAATAGAATTTACTGCTTAAAATAGATTAGTTTCTAAAAATAGAAAGTTTCCAAAAATAGATCAGCTGCCTTAATTAAATAAGTTTCCATATATAGAAGGTTTCCATGATTAGATTAGCTGCTTGAAATAGATAGATTTCCATATATAGAAGGTTTCCATTAATAGATTAGTTGCCTTATTTAATTAAGTTTCTATAAATAGAAGTTTCCATAATTAGAATTAAGCTGGTTGCATAAGCTAAAATATAAGTCTAAGTGTTTATAAGCTTATTTCCTTAAGTCATATGATATAGTATATAGTTTAATTATTATTTCATGTTTTATAATTAAACTATAGGTTAAGCATTTTAAATAAAGTATAACATGTTTTAGTTAAAATGGAATAAATTACTTAGGTTAAAATGTATATTAATATGTATTAATAATATAACCTAAGTCATGTCTAAATTAATTAATTATAAACATGTTTTAAATAATTAATTAATTATAACTCATAACATAAAATACTTAGGTTAAATTAATATCATGCTAAATTAATAATTAAAAATAACCTAAGTCATGGTTTAATTAATATTTCATGTTATTAATTAATTTATATCCTAAGTTCATAATTCATAATATTAACATGTAGCATAAATCATGATTTAACCAACGAACCATGAATCGGGCATGAACTCGACACCGTACCCCGAGCCAACTCGGGGTACTTGTGCCCCCTTGCTGCCGTGGGTCCCACATGCACCAACCAAGACCAAAATGGTCTTGGTGGTGGCGGCTAAAAAGCAAACCGAACCCCCCTCGGGTTGGTTAAACTAGGCGGCCAAAAACAAACACCCTCATATAACAACCTTTGATTTTAATTAACCCCAAAACATGTTAGATCTATGTTTAATTATCATGTTTTAATAAGAATAACAATAACATGTTCATGAAAATAATCAAAGATTTAAAAAGAATTAAAGAGAAAGGTTTAGAATGATATACCAATACGTAGCTTGGAAGAGGATGAACAAACACGGTTTATAGCAATGGTTTTCAAGATCAAAATCAACAAATCAACCACCTATGGTGGTCTTAGGGTGGCGGCACAAAGAGGACAAAAAGGGAGGAGAGAAAACCTTTTTAGGTTAAATGTGTATTTTTCATGAAATGTAAAAATGAAATGAAAAGTTACCACAACCCCCCCTTTTCTTGTAAAAGTCAATGGGCTAAGCCCATCCTTGTTATGTGTGCCGTGGGTATGGGGCCCCACATGGGGTTCCCGTACCTTTTCTCGTGTCCCGATGTTTCGTGTTCGTTCGTGGTTAAACGTGTTCGTGTTTAAAGTGTTTCTGTTTATTTTATCGTGTAGTTTATCGTATTTATTTATGCTCGTGATTATATTATTTGTATTTACGTGATTATTTTAGTTCGTGTTTTAATGGTGATCTTGATTTAATTATGTTCCCGTGAAATACTTATTAACTGCTTATTATGAGTTCGTACGTAAACGATACTTATCATGTTATACACGTATGTACTTACTTGATTAATAGCACATGAATGTGATCAATACTGAATGAGGTAAGTTTTAATCTAGGACGTACGATCTTAAGGGCACTATTCATGGTAAAAGCATGCGGGTTTTACAATTCTTCCCCCCTAAAAAGAATAATTCGTCCCCGAATTATAGATAACGTAACTAGAAGCAGAACACACCCGAATCAGACTGAGAGGGTATGTGAGATAATGACCGTGCAGGTGATCTGGGAAAAGAACGCGGAACGTGACCTGTCTTGAAAAGACATGGAACGTGACGTGACTGAAAGGACATATCTAGTTGATAAGAGATAACGGATAAGAAGTCCGGATGAACTTGTTCGTTTCCGAGTGGCTTCCCTCTTGGAACGATCCCTTCTCAAGGTCTTGCCATGGATGATAAATCTTGGTCCTCCTGACCTTGATTTGAAAAATCCAAAAACAAGTTTTTTGGTTATCAACGTAAGATGGATTCTCTGGATTTGATCGAGGGAAAAAGAATTAACGTATAAGAGTAACTGTCACGTTATTGTGCAAAACAATTTGACTTAACGAGAAATTTGCAACGATGCGCGAGACAAAATGAAACGTAGTACGTGAAAAATTTCGAACGGATTACGTGAAAAATTTTGAACGGAATACGTGAAAATTTTTGAACGGAATGCGTGAAAATTTTGAACGGGATTCGTGAAAATTTTGAATTGAATACGTGAAATTTGAACTGAATACGTGAAAATTTGAACTGAATACGTGAAAATTTGGTAGTATGAGTAAACATGTCGTATTCCATAATATGGGAACATATCATGAACGTAGAATAACTTAGATGACACTGCTAAATGGTATGGGTGAGACGCGAAGTGTGACGTGAAACGTCTGTCTGAGGATGGAACATTATTGAACTTAAGTCTGGTCTCTCAAATTCCTATAATTTTCCGGAATGACATTGGTAGTTACATCGTAAGCTAGAATACAAACATGAACATGAATAGTTCATGAACGTGAATGATGAAGCAAATCATGAATTTGGCTGGAGGCATGTTCGTGCGAAAATGAATCCGAATACGAGTCTAATCTGATATCCGAAGGGGCCAAGTGATCGTACGATCTGTGGCTGAAATATCTGAAAGTCTACTACTGTGAAATCTTCGCGGATGTAAGGATTTGGCATGCTTGATCAACAGTTGATAATTCCATGGAGTTACTATACCATTTCCACTCGGAAAGTGTTCCTGGTGGAGATAGTTACTAGTATGTAGGTGTCCTACCTTAACCTGATTGTATAACAGGATATAAGATATGAACTTAACTGTATCTTGTTCCCTAGAACTTGATACATAGGAGTTTGAAAAACTATGAATCTTTAAAACTAGACTTTCTTAGCGTAGGGTTTTCTAGAACACCTAATGTAGTATAGGGCTCTCACCTTTTACGCATAAGTTGAGTCACGTTAAGATTACTCGTGGGAATCCATATGATTCAGCATGTTACTGTAATCAACAGAATTGATATTGTAAAATTTTCAGGTTGAAATTTTCCCCTGTCGTATAATTTGCAACATAGTGCAAATATGGTCTTCCTGCTCTTCTCCAGACTTAGAGAAAAATCAGGTTGTCCTTGAAGAAAAACACTGATGAATTTGTTTACAAGTTCACGGAAGCTCGATTTACTAAGTCCATAATGCTGTTGGAGCATTTATGAGACTAAAGCAAAATCATGAATCTAGCGTGCCTGAGTCGTGAACGAATAGCAGTCATGGACATGTCCTGCTCTTTCACTCGTCACTGTTGGCAGCATGATCATGAGTTCAATCTTGGAAAAGTGATTAACACTATAAGGTCGATTGGACGTGTTGTCAATACGTGGAGGAGAATAACGGTCATGAATGGTGATTTGTTTAAATCGACGGTAGTCGACACATAATCTCATGGTACCGTGCTTCTCCTTGTAGGTTCTCTTGTATTGTATGGGAAGATCTTGGAATAATCAACTGACAGCTAGAAAATTTTAGCAACCCTGGCTAACAACGCATATGCTTGTAAGCATAAGATAATTTGTACATATTTTCCTGATGGAAATCAAGCTAAATTTGTTCAGGGGCCTGAACATTACTATACGTAATTATGGATCGTAGCATGGTGTGCTGTTCATAGACTATAATTTGGATAAAATTCAACTCGTGTATGTCCTAGGAAATGCGTTAGCAGGTTGGATCTCATCGTTAAGCTGAAGGGAAATCTTCGTATACCTGGAGAATACGAAAGACGTCCTTCATGGTCATGAATCGTACGAAATATGGTGAAAGAAGTGAAATTGTCATCGAGAACGTGACAGTTCTCACGATACGCCGGTAATGGTACTGAAATTCTTGTGGCCTGATTAATACATGGCACAACAAAATGGATATACCCTGGGAGGGTACCCAGAATTTCTTAGAGATGTTCCATAATTGGACGTGAGTCATGTGTCTTGACTCGTGTCTTGGAAGTATAAGCATGACATATATCTTGACTGGTGTCTTGACATGTGTCTTCAAAAGTATACGTGAGACATGTGTCTTGACTGATATCTTAATACATGCCTCGAGATGTGAAACAAATAGAACTATAATACTAGGTTAGTATGCCAAAATTGGCGAATTGATTGGCATGCTAATCCTTGTAATACCCGATCACGTCCGTGACCGTGTTCTATGGTGATTACCAGGATGGTTGCAATCCAAGTAATGGTTACTATCGTCTTGTCTATCAGTTCCATAATTGTCATTTTCATGACTGTAATTCATGTAACTATTCAGCTGAGTGGCCGGCTGGTACCGGTTGCCACTCATGTGACTGAAAAGACAACTGCAAGGCTTATGACATATGATAAGGTAAGGACATGGATTGTGATGGAAATCCTCCGGTGGTGAAGCATCATCTCGTCCGACCGCTTCGATCTAACGCCTTTGTCTTCGTCTTTTAGGATCTCTAGGTTGGAAACGTCATCAGCATCTCGTAGCGTCTTCGAACATCAACAACATCAACCTTTAGTAGCATCTCCGAGTTATGAGCGGCATCAGCATCTTGTAGAACATCAACAAGTGGAATACGGCTAAGATGATTTAGGATTTTCTAGTGAATACTCATAGAGTATCGTCAGTGAAAATAGACATGGAATATGGTAAGTGTAATACACATGGGATACGATACTTGGAGTAAGCATGGAATACACATGAAGTGATCAATATGGGTTGACCATCTAACATGATCTGCATGGAATAATTGGTTAACGGTTTGAAGACCAAACTGGGCTGATTATCATGATAGTCTAGCAATATCAGCATAGACATCATTCTGGTTACATAGAAAACACCCAAAAGTGTGATGGAACGAAATTCAACAATGATTATCATGAAAGCATGATTAATGAAACCTAACCATGACTGTCATAAAACTGGATTTAATGAAATCCTTCCATGTTTAGCATGAGGGCATGCTCAACATGACGAGAAAATAATCAAGATAAAAGTTAAGACATACTAAATCGTGAAGATGAAATCATCATGAAAATATTGGAATGAAATTAATCAAGATGGAGCAGAAAATGTAATCAACATGAAAATGAAGTTAACCATGATAGTATGAAACCATAATCGACATAAAGATCATAAAAATTTTAATGAGTGTTCATGGAATAATATGACTGTAGTGCAATAAAATTAAAAATCACTGGTGTGAACGACTGGGGTCAATTCCCAAAACAATAATGATATGATTACTCTGATTAGAGCGTAATATAAATAAATATGAAACAAAATTTATGCCATAATCATGAAAAATTTTATGTGTAAAACAGTGCATAAATGCATGATGTAGTTTATAAAACTTATATGCACGAAGGTAAACGCCTACGGTCAGTTTACCCAAAACAAAATAACAGGGCGCGGGGACGCCTATGGGTCGGTCCCAAAGTTAAAAGTTTCGTTAAAAGCACATGCGACTAAATAGGGCCAGTCCTATACCAACCATTACTTAGTCAAAATTCCTGCAACAGATGACATATGATATAAATGCATGAATGCATGAAACATAAATAATTTAAAAGTCATTGTCAAAACTTAACAGAAAAAATTTTATGTGAAGAAAATATGAACTACTGGGGTTCAGTCCACATAATCACAGTTCACGAGGAACATTATGCATAGACAATGACACATAACTAAGTATGGATGACGGTTGTTGACTCCATATTAGTAAAACGATACTGGTGAAAACATCATGGTTAAAACAACAAGGTGCTAACGTCATGGTTAAAACAAAAAGGTGCTGAAAACATCGATACGTGGAATAACAAGTGTTGACTTAGGAAGCTCCTGGTGACTACCCACTAGTCACAGGACAAGTTTTAGAGCCTACAGGTCGAAACCTTGGCGCTCTGATACCATAATTGTAACACCCCATTTTGATATATGGAATGTCACGCGTAATTATGGCGTGTCATCAAAGCATGCAAGGTAATATGTAGTGAAACATACATGACCATAGGGAAAACCGGAATCAAACATCGGTTCCCAAATATAAGCCCAAAACATAAATATAAGGAAATGAACTGAATAAAGACTAAACAAGCATAACTATATGAAGGCAAAAGGAAAAGAAGTCTCTGGCAGCTTCCATCCTATGCGCGTCCTCCAAAATGCTCGAGTCTTTCCTAGGGTACCTGCCGTTTTGGGACATGGAAAGGAAAGTAACGGCTGAGCAAGACGCTCAGTGCACGGATGTACAATATAGCATGAATAGGATAAGCATGTAACATATAACAGCGGAAGACTAAGTTCTGAGTAACCTGGTTAAGAAATGAGAAAACTGGTTTTATAGTTTGAAAAGCCTTATGTTTATCTTATGAAAACTATTTTAACATATATATATACCATAGCCCATATAGGTCATGAAAAGGTCACGTGCATGAATACTTAGAGGGGTGACCTCATCATGCTGATTAGAGGGGATGCCTCTAATTAATATACTGGTCTGGGTAGGAGGGATCAACTCCTTGTGAAAGGTGCAAGGCACACACCACATTCACCATGAAATACTGAATAAAACATGTAACTAGGATGCACCCATACGCCCCACATGATATAATAATATGGCCAAACTGAAAGGGACGCCACGAGCAATCACTCCGCCGTGGGGAAGTCATAACATTGGTGCCTCCAATGTTATGGTTATGGTACCTCCATAACTAGGTGAAACTGGTCATGCTTGTATATGGCTATAGGTTATGCTAATTAAACATAAGCAATTCAAAACAATAAAACAAATACTGGGGAAAACAGTTGGCTGCATACGGGGAAATCCTAATAAGGAAAGAATGTCCATACTGAAAGGACGGGAATCCGTACCTCAAGTCCAGTGAATGAACGGAAGAAAGACTCCTACTTCTGGATCACTAATGCTACATGAATACACACGTGTATAAGTATCGAATCACTGAATACGTACTGGGTTTCATGTCTTGTCTTAACTTATTTTATATGTTTTAAGTCATGTTTTACTGTTTAAAGCCCTATCTGTGTTTACCTTGTACTTTGATTAATCTGATTAAGTATTACTGGTAATTCATGTATTATTATACTTACTGTGTAATAATAAGTAACTTTTCAAAAATAGAAGGTTTCCAAAAATAGAAAGTTTCCAAAAATAGAAAGTTTCCAAAAATAGAAAGTTTCCAAAAATAGAAAGTTTCCAAAAATAGAAAGTTACCAAAAATAGAAAGTTTCCAAAAATAGAACGTTTCCAAAAATAGAAAGTTTCCTAAAATAGAAAGTTTCCAAAAATAGAATTTACTTCTTAAAATAGATTAGTTTCTAAAAATAGAAAGTTTCCAAAAATAGATCAGCTGCCTTAATTAAATAAGTTTCCATATATAGAAGGTTTCCATGATTAGATTAGCTGCCTGAAATAGATAGATTTCCATATATAGAAGGTTTCTATTAATAGATTAGTTTCCTTATTTTATTAAGTTTCTATAAATAGAAGTTTCCATAATTAGAATTAAGCTGGTTGCATAAGCTAAAATATAAGTCTAAGTGTTTATAAGCTTATTTCCTTAAGTCATATGATATAGTATATAGTTTAATTATTATTTCATGTATTATAATTAAACTATAGGTTAAGCATTTTAATTAAAGTATAACATGTTTTAGTTAAAATGGAATAAATTACTTAGGTTAAAATGTATATTAATATGTATTAATAATATAACCTAAGTCATGTCTAAATTAATTAATTATAAACATATTTTAAATAATTAATTAATTATAACTCATAACATAAAATACTTAGGTTAAATTAATATCATGCTAAATTAATAATTAAAAATAACCTAAGTCATGGTTTAATTAATATTTCATGTTATTAATTAATTTATATCCTAAGTTCATAATTCATAATATTAACATGTAGCATAAATCATGATTTAACCAACGAACCATGAATCGGGCATGAACTCGACACCGTACCCCGAGCCAACTCGGGGTACTTGTGCCCCCTTGCTGCCGTGGGTCCCACATAAACCAACCAAGACCAAAATGGTCTTGGTGGTGGCGGCTAAAAAGCAAACCGAACCCCCTCGGGTTGGTTAAACTAGGCGGCCAAAAACAAACACCCTCATATAACAACCTTTGATTTTAATTAACCCCAAAACATGTTAGATCTATGTTTAATTATCATGTTTTAATAAGAATAACAATAACATGTTCATGAAAATAATCAAAGATTTAAAAAGAATTAAAGAGAAAGGTTTAGAATGATATACCAATACGTAGCTTGGAAGAGGATGAACAAACACGGTTTATAGCAATGGTTTTCAAGATCAAAATCAACAAATCAACCACCTATGGTGGTCTTAGGGTGGCGGCACAAAGAGGACAAAAAGGGAGGAGAGAAAACCTTTTTAGGTTAAATGTGTATTTTTCATGAAATGTAAAAATGAAATGAAAAGTTACCATAACCCCCCCTTTTCTTGTAAAAGTCAATGGGCTAAGCCCATCCTTGTTATGTGTGCCGTGGGTATGGGGCCCCACATGGGGTTCCCGTACCTTTTCTCGTGTCCCGATGTTTCGTGTTCGTTCGTGGTTAAACGTGTTCGTGTTTAAAGTGTTTCTGTTTATTTTATCGTGTAGTTTATCGTATTTATTAATGCTCGTGATTATATTATATGTATTTACGTGATTATTTTAGTTCGTGTTTTAATGGTGATCATGATTTAATTATGTTCCCGTGAAATACTTATTAACTGCTTATTATGAGTTCGTACGTAAACGATAGTTATCATGTTATACACGTATGTACTTACTTGATTAATAGCACATGATTGTGATCAATACTGAATGAGGTAAGTTTTAATCTAGGACGTACGATCTTAAGGGCACTATTCATGGTAAAAGCATGCGGGTTTTACATTGGCTGTGGTGAAGTCAGATACAATCCGTAGTTTCGGACATCCAATGGCTGAGAACATCTCCATCAGTTCGTCCTTTGACGGATTGGCTGCGAACTTGGATCCTTTGGAACATTTCGGAAAGCCAAAGATTTTGCGGAAGTCACCAATGGTAAGAGTCTGCTGCTTGTCGTTGATGGAGAATGTGATCTTGTTTGACTGCCTCTCTTTGGTAGCCCAAAACTCGTATATGTACTCAAATGGCACTGAGGCACTCTCTCTTATCTCATTCTTGAGTGGAGTGTTATCAAGAATGGCCATACTTACCTTGAACCCCGAGTGCTTGGTTTGAGTAGTCTCCTTCAATCTGAAGTTATTTGGAATGACCGGGAGGGATTTGGCTTTGGCGATTGCGGCTGCTTTGGTGTCTTGAATTTCTTGCACAGTTGGATTTGTCATTGTTTCTGCTTGATAAAACATACAAGTTGATACATACAAAAATGCATAACATTATGAATTTTATACCTAAGCATATGACAAAAACACTTAAAACATTAAAAATAATCATGCAAAATTCATCTCATTCGGAATAATCAACTCATTCGGAATAAACAACTCATTCGGAATAATCAACTCATTCGGAATAATCATCTCATCCGGAATAATCACCTCATTCGGAATAACCATCTCATTCGGAATAATTGCTTCATTCGGAAAAAATGGTTCATTCGGAATAAGTGCTTCATCCGGAATAAGTGTCTCATTAGGAATAAATGTCTCATTCGGAATAAGTATCTCATTCGGAATAAGTCTTTCATTCGGAATAGTCTACTCATTCGGAATATCTATCTCATTCGGAATATCTATCTCATTCGGAATATTATCTCACTCGGAATATCTATCTCGTTCGGAATATTATCTCACTCGGAATACTCTCTCATTCGGAATACCTTACTCATTCGGAATATCTAGCTCATTCAGAATAACTTACTCATTCGGAATATCTAGCTCATTCGGAATGGTATCTCATTCGGAATAGACGAACCTTAATTTTCAAAACTCGATTTTTTCAAGGCTATTCGTGTGTTTTAAGGCATTCTAAGGCAATGGGTGTGTTCCTATGCTAATTCCAATCAAAACCCACTAATTATCCTAGTGAATTAGGGCCTAATTAAACCTAATTAATCGAAACCCTAATCGGCTAATTAAATGGATTAACAACGTGAATTA
This sequence comes from Glebionis coronaria, assembly GCA_025667525.1. Lineage (NCBI taxonomy): Eukaryota > Viridiplantae > Streptophyta > Magnoliopsida > Asterales > Asteraceae > Glebionis > Glebionis coronaria. Next base: position 630,701,088 of record CM046875.1, on the reverse strand, counting down.
AACAAATTAAGTGATCTTGTTACCTTGAGAAGGAAGGAATCGAGATAAAATTCGCTAGTTTTGAATCTTTTGTGTGTGTGTTTGTGTTGATGTTAATGACGGCAAGAAAAAAAGAAAGAAAAGAAAAACGAAACAGAGAAAGGAAGAACGGGGGGGTGGGGGTGTTTGCTAGGTTTGACCAAGTCAAATTCTCAATTGTCCACCTTAAGTTTTGTAACTTTTACACTTTTGACCCCTTGAGTTACAACTGTTACACTTTTAACCCCTTAAGTTGTTAAGTCCTTTTTCTTTGTTACTTTTCTTTTCTTTTCTCTTTCTTTTTTCAATCTTAGTCACTTTAACGATTGTTTTCTCATCCTAACCATTTGTTAAACTTTAACTAAATTAATCGTTAAGCTTAACCAATCCATCTTCTAACACACAACTTAAAGAACCTCGAACAATTCACGAATAAAAACAAGACGAATCAAAGCACTTGCAAGCAAAAGATACTTAGCCAAATAATTGTCCAATTAATTTTCCTCGAAGACCGATTTGATGACAAAGGTGATTTAACATTTTCTCCCCCTTAAACGATGACCCGTTTTCTATTGAAAGAGTTGTGGTCATTGTTTAACGAGGCACATGAAAACATTTGCCGATTGATGTTATGGAAAGATTTATTAGTGGTGGCGACAAGATTTCTCTTATCTAGACAACATAAGGCACTGAAGCGTACACTAAGTCGTGTTAGACCAAGTTATAAAGTAAACTTGATCCCTTTGCACGGTTTGGCTTGTAAACCATGCCCGAGAAAATTAATTCCCGTTGTGAGCCAACGTTTTCCAAGGAAATACGTGACTTTAATGCGAAAAGCGGGTTGTAGTCTGAAATAACTACAAGCCATTATGGGCATGTTTTAAAAACTTTAAACTTTTATACGGACTCTATTTATGGTACCGTGTCAATATTAATCAACATTTCTAAGACCGTAAATATTACCGTACTAAAAGACATGCCCGTTTTAAAAAACAAAAATCTTTTTGGATTTTCTTGGTTTTATATTTTTTATGGCTTTTGTATGTTTTATATTTTTCTCTTTTCTTTTTGTGGTTTAAGTATGTACGATAATATACAATGATCACGAACAAAAGGATACGCACGAATAGTTTACCACGACTATTCTGCTGATTCTTCTGCCAACTCTTTGAGAGTCGCGGGAGAGAAGGATTTCATTCCAAGCTTGTCAATCAAAAACTCCATTCGTCTTCGATCTAAGGCTTTTGTGAATAAATCCGCCAGCTGATACTCAGTAGTGACAAAATACAGCTCGATCACCCCGTTTTCCACTTGCTCTTTAATGAAATGGTAGGGATGTCAATGTGCTTGGCCCGGGAGTGTTGAACATAGTTGCAGCAAAGGGCAATGGCGCTCTTGTTGTCGCAGTACATCGGGATCTTGTTGAATCCTAGACCGTAGTCAGTTAATTGTGACCGCATCCAAAGGATTTGAGCACAACCGGACATGGCGATGTATTCAGCCTCTGTGCTTGATATTGCAGCGCTTTTCTGCCTTTTGGAAGACCAACTGATCAATCTATCTCCAAGGAGTTGCAATGACCCAGAAGTGCTACGTCGAGTATCTTGACACCCAGCGTGATCTGCATCTGCATATGATACTAAAGCAATGGAGGAGTCTTTCGGATACCATAGACCACGATGAAGTGTTCCTTTGAGATACCGAAAGATCCTCTTAACTACATGTAAGTGCTTTTCGGTAGGCCGAGCCTGATACCGGGCACACATGCACACAGCAAATTGTAAATCTGGCCTGCTAGCAGTCAGATAGAGAAGGGTGTCGATCATTCCACGGTAAAGTTTCGGATCGATAATAGTCCCATCCCTATCTTCATCTAACTTGGTTCTCTCCACCATTGGAGTATCCACGGTGTCACAATTCTCGAAATGATATTTCTTTAATGATTCTAGAGCATATTTAGATTGATTAATAAAGATGCCTCTGGGATTTTGAGAAATTTTCAATCCTAAGAAAAATGAAATTTTTCCCATCATTGACATCTTAAATCGTGTGGACATAATGTTCTCAAAGCGATTAGACAATTCAATGTTAGAGGCAACAAATATTATATCATCAACATAAATTTGTACCAGTATCATGTCATCGTCTTCCTTGAGAATGAATAGAGTCGGGTCCACCTTGCCTTTGGAGAAGCCTTCCGAGATGAGATACGTCGATAGAAGGTCATACCACGCGCGTGGAGCTTGTTTCAACCCATAAAGAGCCTTCTTAAGCTTATACACGTGGTTAGGAAACTCAATGCTGACGAACCCATCTGGCTGACTGACATAGACCTCTTCCCTAAGTTCACCATTCAAAAATGCCGTCTTCACATCCATCTGATAGACGATCATGTTCATATGAGCGGCGTACGCAAGGAATAGTCTAATAGCCTCCAACCTAGCTACCGGAGCAAAAGATTCTTCAAAGTCTATACCCAAGGCTTGTTTATATCCTCTAGCAACCAATCTAGCCTTATTTTTCAAAACTCCGCCCGTTTCATCAAGTTTAACCTTATAAACCCACAACAAAGTAAAGAGATTAACCTTATCAGGGAGAGGAACTAATTCCCATACTTCAAGTCTTTCAAACTCATTTAATTCCTCTTGCATGGCCTCAATCCAAGATGATTGAGTCATTGCTTGTTGCCAGTTTTTAGGTTCAACTTCTGAGAGAAATGCATCAAAGTAGCAATAGAGTGCACTCTCTTGTAACTGATGGCGAGTTGAGACTGGTCGATTGAGATCTCCAATAACATTCCTAATTGGGTGATCTTTTGTCCATTTTGTGCTATGGGTTTCAATCGTTTGTGGTCTGGAGTGAACAGTTCCAGGAGCTTCTTCTGAAGTAGACGCGGCTGATGGATCATCAGGTAACGGTATACCAAAGAAGGGAAGCTCGTGTTGATGTGCGAATTCCAAATCGTGATCAACAGTATCCTCTTCTACATCATCATTAGGCACAATTACGGGTGAAGATTCAGGAGTCGTTGTTTGAGAATTACCTGGTGTGGGTGCATCTGGTTCAATGTCAATTGAAGATGCATTTGGAGAAGCTGCATGAGCTGGAGCAACAACTTCAGGAATTGGAGCTATTACTGCAGGAGCTACTGGAACTTCTTCACTTGGGGGATCATATAAATCATCAAACAACGGTGAAAATAGTTTATCCCATTGTGGCCTAGTTGGTGGTATAAATGATGCAGGAGTAGGATTATTGGGAACTAATCCAGAACTGATAGCACCGGGTCCCATCTCATGAAGCGCGGGTTCTAGGCTGCGTTGCTCAGAAGCCATCGCTGTCAGCTCGTCGAAATCTGCGTCCATCGTTTCTACAATCTTACCAAGACGACGGTTGTAAATTTGGTATGCTTTATTAGTCGGTGCGTAACCAATAAAAATACCTATATCGGCTTTCGGTTGAAGTTTGCCCAAAATCTCACTGTTAATGTTTGGATAACAAAGAGCACCAAACACATGAAAATATGAGACATCGGGTTTACGATCATGTAAAAGCTCATACGGTGTTTTTCCATGGCGTTTTCGAATGATAGAGCGGTTTTGGGTGTAACATGCGGTTGATACAGCTTCTGCCCATAAAAATAACGGTGCATTCGCATAAATAAGCATAGTCCTAGCAGCTTCCATAAGCGTACGATTTCGTCTTTCAACGACACCGTTTTGTTGTGGAGTACGTGCAGCGGATGTTTCATGTGAAATACCAACTTCTTCATAATAGGTACGAAGAGTTTGGTTAACGAACTTGGTTCCATTATCGGTACGGATACGGCGGACAGTTGTATTTAAACGTACTTGAATGAATTTCAGGAAACTAATGATAGCCTGAGGTGCTTCATCCTTTGTACGTAAAAATTTAACCCATGTAAACCTTGTAAAGTCATCCACAATGACCAGGATGTATTTCTTACCACTCACACTTTCGGTACGCATTGACCCACACAGATCCATATGCAAGAGATGAAGTTTTTCCTGATTGGTGTCTTCAGCTTTGGGCCTGTATACTTTCTTAGTGCTTTTCCCCATGGAACACGTGGAACATAGATGATCCTTGTTAAATTTTAGCTTTGGAAGACCACGAACTAGTTCGTTTTTAGCCAAATGATTAACAGCATCAAAATTAAGATGAGAAAGTCTTCGATGCCATAACCATGACTTGGTCTTAGATGCCTTGGAGAGAAGACATACTGGAGAGGCGGCCATCATGTCTTGAAGAGACAGTGTATAGAGATTTGCACCACGAGAACCCTTCAACAAATCTTTTCCTTCTAAGTTGCGGATGAAACAAGTGTGTTGTCGAAAATCAACCTCAAGGTTGGAATCACAAAACTGTCCCACTGAAAATAAATTATGACCTAATCCCTCAACATAGTATAACCTTGATATCGTTACATTCCCAATCTGATATTCACCATAACCCATTATCTTTGCAATATGATCGTTATCGAATTTAACCGTTCCAAGAAACTTGCTGACGAAATTTCGGAGCATCGAGCGATCTCCGGTCATATGTTTTGAACAACCGGAGTCCAAATACCAGAGGATGATTTGGACCACCTGAAAATATCATCAAACGAGGACAATGTATAGGATTCGGAATCTAAAGGTTCCTTGTTATTAGCAGGTACAGATTCAATAATCTTAGATTTGCTAATCTTAGGCTTCTTAGGCTTCCTAATCTTTTTCCTAGTGGGCGGTGTAGATTCAAGCTGGCTCAAGTCCTGAGGTATTTCTTCACTGATAGGCACTATAGTGGGAGCAGACCTAACTAAAGGGCGCGGTTTCCATACTTGAGTGCTAACGGGCCTATTTAAAGGATGTTCAGACCTAACTTCAACGGATGCATTCCTAGTTAAAGGGCACATTTTTCCATCTAATGTAAAGGTCCTACCAGTGGTACGCCATTGCAATCCAACTTGGGAATGAGTACTCCCAGTGGGTTTCCATTCAACATTATTCCTAATTGCATTCATTTCATTCACGTGATCAATAAGTCACAAATCATGACGTTGATTAAACATGCATTCATTACAATCCCAACATGTCAAATTAGAATTCACGAATGGTTTGGGCTGCTGCACAGACGCAGAGCTTTTAGTTTTAAGTACATGATTCTGTTTATTTAAATCTGAAATAACAATCCTAGGTTGGGCTTCTACTTTCTTCTTGATTTTGCTACTAGTGACGGGCTTGATCTTATCTTTCTTTGCTTGTGATCCTTTAGCCTTAGCAGACTCTTTTATTCCTGTAGAAGGCAAAGTGGGAATGTTAGCAACAGATTTTAAAGGTACCTTAACTGATGGTGTCAACGACGGTTTCGCTCCTGGAGTCTTTTTGAATGGTGTGACAGCAATGGGCCTATTATTGAGTGGTGCAGAACCCGGTTTACCTATGTATTTCATATTGGCTAGGCAATACTGGACTCGCTGAATATATGCATGAGCTGAATAATAGTATCTACTTGAGGGATCTAAGGAATAAAGATCGTCTAAAATATCCCTAACAAGGTCTACGTGCTTAATGGCATTCATCATATAAACATCGTAAGTGTGCGGGTTATGCTTGTGGTACGGGTTCTTGTAAAACACCACTGAATCGGTTGTTGGAGCACTAGTGGATGGTGCAGTGTTAGTAGCTGAGTTATCAACAACTTCTTGTCGGGTGAGAAGAAGTGTCTCCTTTAACTCGGCCAAAACCATGTTCTTGTCAATGAGTTGGATATGTAAGTCAGAGATTTCCTCACATTTTTTGTTCAATTGTTCAACATAAAATTGTTGCTGTGTCGCATTAAAAGCGAATCGTTCTTCTAATGAACTATAAATAGAGGAAATACCCTGTATTGCACGTTCCATCTCTCCTAAAACTTCGGATAGTTTAGTTTCCAAAAACTGGTTTTTAGACTCTGCAGCCTCTAGTTCCAATTCTCTCTTGAGATGACATTTCTCTCTTTAAACTCATAATCTCCTCCTCTAAAGCCTTAACTATTTCAATCATCTTGTCACTCATCTCAACGCTATCGTCACAAAAGTTTTGCGAAACATTTTTTACCAAAAGATCCTCATCTTGAGATTGTTGTTTTAATTCTAAAGATATACAATGCTTTTCAAGGTGATCAAAACGTTTTGCAAGTAAATTGTAAGAATCTTGAAGCTTTAAAAATTCAGCGTTAGATTCGTGACAAGAATGATTATTTACCTCATTTACAGTCTCAGCAATATTTACAGAGAGATCATGCACATCATCAGATTTATTCACAGCATCACAATTATTCACAACAGATACAAGCTCAAACGAGTAATTAACGTTCACAATTTTAAGCACATCACACGAAATCACTTGGCACAAGAAATCGTCATACTCGCATAAAATCTTTTCTTTCTCAATTAATTGAAGCTCATATGCGGTGTCCATTTCATAAAACACTCTTTGAACTTCCTTAACTTCCAAATTAAGATTTTCATACAAGGTTCCATAACTTCTTTTTAGATTTGCGACAAACGGTTTGATCTCAGTCCTAAACACCTTGTTCATGTGTTCGAAAGCCCATTCTCCGGCATTTAAGCCATTTGAAGTCGTACATTCCAAGATGACCTTGTCAAAATTAGCAAAGTATTTATCGATCTCTTGGAGGTTGATCAATACTGAGCTAACAGGAGGAAGATCCTTTGGAATTTCCTTAGGTTCAACCTTTTTGACAAGTGTAGGAAGTATACTAGGGTTTCCTTTAGTTAACATGTAGGTTGGTGTAGTAATGAGATCTTGATCCATATGAAATCGAATTCTAAAATCAGTTTTGGAAACCTCTTTGTTCATTTTAAAATAATCGCATTGGGGATATTTTGAACAAATGTATGCGCGTTCATCTTCAACTAGACCCTTATACTTATTACCCTCGAAAATAATTATCGGTGCTAAGGCCAGTCCTAATTTGGTTGCATCATAAAGCCTAGGATTATGCTTAAAAGCTTGTTTGGCATACCATGGATTAGGGGGAAGGTCTGTTTGACGCGATAAGTCTAAATCTCTGAACGATGGTTCAAGTAAGTGCACTAGTTGAGAAGCAGCGTATTGTCTTAACAGCAAATAGTTTAACTTCTTAATGTGATTAGCAGCATTAATTTCCACTTCAGTCTTTTTAGATTCGAGTGTTTCTAAATCTGTTTGAAGCTTCTGAATATTAGTGACCGCCAACTGTTTTTCCTTAAGTTCATTAGATAAATTCGCTCTTATGTTTTCGATTTCTTTCAAGTGACTCATCTGCTTGTATCTAAACTTATCATATTCTAGATCTGTTAACTTAGTGGATGACGGAACAAGTTCCAAAGTTTGAACCTTTTCTTTGCACAACGCAAGCTCAGCTGACAAATTCCTATTTGTGTCTAGTGTATTTAATACCGCAGTATTCATTTCACTAAGCAAATGTGAAGGAACCATTACCAAATCTTGTTGAGCAGGAAGATCCGTATGCGAAATGGGGCCCGGTTGTGATTCAGTCAAAGTCTGGGGACTCGCATTGATATGGCTATCATTGTTTGTCTCCTCGTTTGAAAGACTCACCACCGCAGACTCATTCGTATAAGTATCGACTTGCCCAACTTGATATGGTACAATACTATTTTCAATGGTATTGGTAGGTACCTCAGCAATCTGATCGGACCCAAACTTGGAGATGATTGCCATGAGAGCGGCTTGTGCAGTCTGAAGTTCGTCACAATCTGAATCATAAGCATCCAAATCATCGGCTTGGTATGCTGCATTGTGTGTAGAGATGACTTCATGTTCCGCAATGCCAGGGTCAGCAAGAAATGCCAACTCTTCTTCATCCAGTTCTTGACCTTTTGCTTGAGAATTCACCAAATATATCTTCTCAGCAAACCACTGATCATTCCTTCTCCTCTTAGGTTTCTTGCAATCCCTAGACATGTGACCTTCTTCCATGCAGTTGTAGCATGTGATCATTCGCAACTTACCTCTGGAATTGGCCATTTGAGCAGTGTTAACCGTTGGAGCAGTGTTAACCATTGGAGCAGTAGAAACCATTGGAGCAGTATTGACCCGTGGAGGAGGATTGACCATGCGTGCATTGGAGTTGGATGTGTTAGGTCTCCCCTGATATGGTTGAAGTGGCTGAACCATGACTCTGCCATCTTGAATGGTAGCTTGTTGACGAGAGTTGGATGAATTCCTCAACTGATTGTTAGTTGGGGCTGGTCCTCGAAATCCTCGCTTGTTCAAAGTTCTTGTGATATAAGCAGACATGGTAGCTAACACTTCAGCTGGATCAGTTCCCTGTTGGAATTGAGGAATGGGAACCTCATCATTGTCGCAATACATTGTTTGGTCCTGCTGAGCTGCATAAGTACTGGAAGAAGTACTGATGTATGGAGGATAGCTTGGTGAATATGCTTCAGGTTCTTTGTATGGAGAATATGATGATTGAGCATAAAGAGCACTGCTTGTTGGTAAATATGGGTGCTGTGGATCATACGGATGATTATATTGTGCTGCTTGATATCCTCCCTGAGACACTGGTGCATTGAACCGATACTGCTGCTGATATGAAGTGGGTGGCTGAGGCAGAATCGAGTATTGGGGAAAGCTCGGTGTCATGAATGGAGGAGGATGATAGGCTTGTGTTCCCATGAGATATGGAGAGTTGTTATATGACCTTTGAGGATGATTCGCCATCAAAGCTAATGGATCATGGTACATACCTCTAGACACACGATGTCTTATAACATGTTTCTCATGTTGCTGAAGATAGGCGTAAAGTTGATCCAAACTTGAGCTGTGTAAATCCCTTGTTAGCTTCAAACCCGTAATATACTCTCCCCATTCATCTTGGGTAGAGTATTCACAAATTTTGTGTTAACATGGAATTGAGCAATATCAATATTGTAGACACTTAGATCGTTCATGAGAGTCGTGAATCTGAAGTAGTAATCATGAAGAGTCTCCCATGGACTGTAGCAAAACCTATCAAACAAATCATACAGCTGACACTCACGTTCCTGCTTACTTAGAGTCGTACCTTGCAGCAGAACTTGTAACCATTCCCATATCTCTTTTGCAACTGTCATGTTACTTACCATTCTATAAACGTCATGTGGAAGTGATTGTTTAAGAATTGCAGTAGCCCTGTCTGTTGATCCCAAACTTAGATCGATTAAGCTTTGTGTAAACGAGATTAGATCAAGTAATACACGTAGAGAAACCTTTGCTTGTGAATAAAGTAACAAAGTGTTATGCGGAATTAACACTTAGCCTAGAACACAAAGATGTTAAACAAACTTTCACTTGTATTGAATAATCGAACTTGATTACAATGAAAGAGGTTTAACAGTCGAATACTTGTGAAAACTTTATTATAACTGATATCGAACATTAACCTAAAAGATCTTCTTTTATAGATTAAGAAGTCTTGTACAAGAAGCTACGAATCAACTATTCTTGGTAAAGATAATAATGGAAAATACAATGTCGAGTTTATCTTTACCATATACAAATAAAGAAACAAATAAACTAAAGATTCGTATAAGATAACTTCCATCAGTGCTTGTCTTCAAGGCTGTCAGCGTTGACTTTCCTCCTGTCAACGCTTGGCTGTCAGCGTCCAATCTCTTCTTATCAGCGCTTGAACTCTTCTTATCAGCGTCTAGTGAACTGACCCATAATTTATTCCCAACAATCCTCCCCTAAACTTGATATCCATTCTAATGATCAAGTTTCTGAATAAATACATAATGCTTAGGAGGAATCTTACAAAAACTTCCTATGTTGGTGATAAACATATCTAATTAAGTCCATGGCCACATCACTAGTATAATCAATCTCCAAGGGTGTCTCCTTCATCTTCTCCAGCACTTCTTTGGACAAATAATAATCAGCATCCACAAGAAGGTATTCTGAAAACTTGGTAGAGCTCAAATGGAACACACCACAAGTAGAGTAAAGCCTCCATTGAAGACCACTGAGGTCATCTTCAAGATCCTTCCAAATGGCAGGATCTGCTTCCCTTGGGCCACACAACGTCAAAAATGTGTGCCACAGTTTTATTCCATTCACTGAAGTAGGTGCTTCAGCATTATACTTGGTCTCTAGTAACCTCCATAGACTGACCAAGTCTTCTCTGTCAAAGCTTGCAAAGATAGACATAACTGAAGAAAAAGTATGTACCTCTTTACCATATCTTCCAATCTTCCAGAATCCACACTCATCTTCTTCATAGCTAATAATTGGATTCCTGGTGTCTTGAGGTAGTACTTCAACCAAATCTGAAGCCTCTAATGGAGAAAGCTTGAGATGCTTTCTAATGACTGCTTCACTTGGATCAAATCTATCCATATCTTGAGGAAATTGAAGAGGATCTCCTTTCTTCAATGGTCTTGGAACCACCATCTCTCTTGCAATTTGCATCTCCTCAGCAAGCTCTTGTTTCCTTTCTTCTGAAAGAAACTGCATAACATTACCTTCTTGCACCTTCCTCCAAATAGGATGTGCCCTGTACTCCAACTCTTCAAAAGATAAGGCCAGCAACTTCTTGTATGTCCATCCAACTTGATGGCATCTAAGTAACTTGTAGTACAATGGCCTGCTATCTCTTCTAAGCCAAGTCTTGACCTCTTGTGCATTATATTTCAAGATCACCTTTACATCATCTTGAACTCTAAGAAGAATTTCCAACCCCCATATCTGATCTGACAAGCTCATCCCAGGGTTGTCCATTACCTTATCTTCCCAAGCATGATACATTCTGGCGATTTCAGGAAGGTCAAAGTCAACTTGCATCTTCAAGTCTCTCAGCTTTTCTTTTGCTAGTTCATCCCCATACTCAAGTCTTTCTGGATCTTCAATTATTTGCACACTTGAATCTGAGCTAGCCTTTTCACTCTTCTCATCACTCTCAGAAGTGGGTACAAATGGTGATGTACCACTTCTCTTTAAATCCTGCTCCAAAAGTTGTTCAGCCAAATGCTTATCAAATGCAATCTGTGTTGCATCCTTCTTTGGAGCCTCTTCTTCAACCATAACACCTTTACCTTTGTCTTTTGGATCAATAATAGGTAAAGTAGAAGAAGAAACCTGTATAGATACATCCTTGATGATTGTTGATGACTGGAATACATCAACACCACCTGCAGATTTGTCAGCGCTCAAATTACTCCTATCAGCGCCGCGATTACTCCTATCAGCGCTCATACCTGTGTCAGCGCTTGACTTGCTTGCAACAGCGCTCTGTGTAATTTGTTGCATCAATGCTGTAAAAGAGCCTTCCAAATTTCTAGGGGTTACCTTGGCTGTGTCAATGACAGGATGTGTCTTCAAACTTGTAAGAGCTTCAGCAATATCTAAGGATCCACCATCATGTGAACTCCTTTCACTTGCAGTATGAATGAGCTCATCTACATCATCCTCCCCTTTGGAAGATTCCTCCATCCTACTCCTGCTGCTAGGGTTCTCCAAAATTGTGACACGCTCCCTCAATGTTTGAAGCTCACGTGCCTGGGTATTGACAATCTGTACAAGGTTGTCATTTTGCTTTTGCAAGCTAATGACAACAGCCGTCAATTCACTCAAAGTCATTGGTTCCAATCTGCCCTCAGCTAGAATGGGGATTTGAACTCCCAAAATAGAATCATTGGGCATGGATGAGGTCTTATCAATGTTGGACCTGTCTTGACCAGCTTCTAAGCCTGTGTCAATAGGTCCAGCCTCACCCATGTCACCAGCCACACTTGTGGAGGTGGTTCTCTCTGCTACATGGCTAGGACCACTAGAGGAGAACACTCCAGCAGTCCTTTGGCGTTTCTTCAACCTAGATTGTAATGGGGTAGAAGATGAGGTAGATTGTGTGGGTGTGGGTTGGTTAAGGGGTGTTTGGGATTGTTCAGGGATGTCATCAGCGTTGGGTTCAGCTGTATCAGCGCCAACATTTTGAGTGTCAGCGCCAACATTGGCTTGGTAAACGTCCATAGGTTCAGGTGAGGGTGAGGGTTCATGGACAGGTTCTAGTTCAGGTGCAGGGTCTGGTTGTGGTTGGGCAGCTTGAATTACTTCAAGCATGGCTTGGGTGAGAGGAATGGGTCTGTGTTGTGAGTTCATTTTGTCAAAAATAGTTTTCTTTTGCTTAGGGATCTCATAAAAAGTGTCATGATCCCTAGGACAGTACTCTTGTAAATCAAAAACCATTTGCAAAAATCTTGGGTAAGCCAAAGTCATTTTACTTCCCTTGTTTTTACACATCCCCTCAAAAATCATTTTTGAAAAATTATACCTAAGCCCACGTGTTATACAAACCAAAGCACTTGCAATTGACCTGTTTATTTCATTAAAAGAAGTACATTTTGGACTTAGGCATTGGAGAAGGACGTGTATCAAATATTTCCAATCTGAGGGAAATTCCTGCTTATGATATTTATTTAAAGTAATGTCAGCAGGAATAGGATAACCCAATTCCCTCAAACCTTGTTCTATTGTGGCGGTGGCAAGGGTAGTCACACCATCAGCGTCATTAAGACGCAAAGCTTGGCGAACCAAAGCTTCAGTGACCACCCATGTTCTACCATGAACAATAGATGTTAATGTAGTCACTCCATTAGCTGTTGTGGAACTAACAGTATTCCAAAACTGTCTAATGTGTGCGACAGGGACTAGTGGTTCATGAGAAAGTGCATACCTTAAAGAAGATGCATTCAAATAAGCCACCATTTGGGAATACTGGGGGAACAAATCATCATCAGCGTTCAAATATGCTATCATATTGTGTTGGCTCTTGAACTCCAATGTTAATTTCTTCGAATTGAACTTTGGTGCCATTGTTGAAAGCTGTTTTAGGTTATGTGATATGGGAAAAATCTAGGAGAAATATGTTAGACAAGAAAATATGGATACCCAGAATGAAAAGTTAGCCAAATTTATAGGAGAAATGCATGGTTATGATTGGTAAAAAATGAGGCAGTTATATTCAAAGAATAATGATGAAAATATTGAATCAGAATATAACTTATCTCATGCATTTATTAAAAGTAACAACTCCCAAAAATTACGGCCAAAGATTAGTCAAAAATAACAACTGGGTAGGGCCCACTAGGTGTCAACGGTCAAAAATAACCCATCAACGCCCAACGGCTATATTTTCTTGTCAGCGTTTGCCTAAAGCCTTGTCAGCGTTGCGATTGGTCTTAACAGCGTTTGAATGAAAACCTGTCAGCGTCTAAAAATAAAAATAAGTAAAAAGAAAAAGACCTTAACAAAGTGATTTATCCTAAAGGAAATATCTTGCAAGTTGATAATAGTTATTGGGCGGTAAGCACTGTCCATTTATGCACACTTGCTTAAGCAAGATAGACACACATGTCCTCAAGTGTCCTTTGCTAACCAAAATACTTACCAACAAAGTTATTTCATAAAATCCTTTGTAACTCCCAGGTAAACCCATAACAAAAATATTCCCAAGTCTCCCAACAGACCACAACCAATTCTAGGCCAAAAAAAAAATGTTTTGGCAGCATGCATAGTTTGTCAACTTTGCATGCTACAGTGCCTCATGGTTTAGTAAAACTAACCCATACTCACCTGTGGACACAATCTAGAATTGTGATGAGAGTATTGTAAGAATACCCAAGGGTCCTAAAGGTTCCTTAAACCTCCCCGTAAACTATGATACATGAGTTTCTCAAAATATATATGAACATTAAAAATTTATGTCAAGATAAGAATATAAATATTCCAACCATCATCCATAAACAAAAACATGTCCAAATAATTCTTCAAGGATCCATGAGCAACTCTGTATCCATTGGCATAAAGCTAACACCACCTACACATTTAGATTGAAAAACCACAAAACTAGCAATGTTGCTAACAGTGCCCCGACAACGCTTATCAGCGTTGAAAAGGCATTTGTCAGCGTTAGATAATAATATCTCCAACAACGGGAAAATGACACTTCACAGCGGTGAATTTACCTTTGTCAGCGTTAGAAAAATAAAGTGGAAAAATCTAAATCATCACAAAGACCAATAACAATGCATTATCCTGTACATACTTTTACAAAAAGAATCCAAAATACATTTTAAGTGAGATTAACCATTCCAATACTTGTTACCAAATATTGAAATCTTCCAGTATCAAAAGGTTTAGTTAATAAATCAGACACGTTGTCTTCTGTGTCTACCCTATCTGGTTGTATTAAACCTTTCTCAAAGCAATCTCTTATAAAATGATGTCTAAGTTCTATGTGTTTGGTTTTAGAATGATGTACAGGATTCTTAATAATGCATAAAGTACTGTTATTGTCAACAAAAATCTTGGTATGCATGAAATTATACCCATAATCCAACAGCTGGTTCTGAATCCATAAGACTTGTCCACAACACGCAGCTGCAGCCACATATTCTGCTTCAGTTGTAGAGTTGGCCACCACTGTTTGTTTCTTGCATTGCCAAGAGATCAACCTACTCCCAAGAAACTGACATCCACCAGTTGTGGATTTCCTATCAAACTTGTCACCACCATAATCACTGTCTGAATATGCAATAAGCTCCAATGGAGAATCTTTTGGGTACCACAATCCAAGGTCTGGATAACACCTTAGGTACCTAAAGATCCTTTTTACAGCAAGAAGGTGACATTCTTTGGGAGTCACTTGATGGCGTGCACATGCACACACAGCAAACATGATGTCAGGCCTTGAGGCTGTGAGATACATCAATGAACCAATCATTGATTTATAGTGCCTAACATCCACATCTTTTCCAGCTCCAACTTTTCCCCAAGGATGTTCCCTATCCATAGGAGTAGTAGCACTCTTTTCATGTGGAGAAAAGCCAAACTTCTTCAAGATTTCTGCTACATACTTGTCTTGGGAGATGAAGATACCATCTTCTTTCTGTTGAACTTGTAATCCTAGAAAGAAGTTCATCTCACCCATTGCACTCATCTTGAATTTATCTGTCATAAGCTTGGAAAAGTCTTCACTCATCTTTGGATTTGTAGATCCAAAAATGATATCATCAACATAGACCTGAACAAGTAAGACATCCTTACCTTTCTTCTTTGTAAACAATGTCTGATCTATGGTGCCCCTTTGAAATCCATTTTCCACCAAATATGTGGACAATGTACCATACCATGCTCTTGGGGCTTGATGAAGTCCATACATAGCTTTCTTCACTCTATAAACTTTGTCAGGATTCTCAGGATCTTCAAAACCAGGAGGTTGCATGACATAAACTTCCTCAACAATTGTTCCATAAAGAAAAGCACTCTTCACATCCATCTGGTAAACTGTGAAGCCCATGCATGAGGCATAAGCTAGAAAAATTCTAATGGCCTCAATCCTTGCAACTGGAGCAAAGACCTCCTCATAATCAATCCCTTCTTCTTGAGTGTATCCTTGAGCTACCAAACGTGCCTTGTTTCTAATCACAATGCCTCTTTCATCTTTCTTGTTCCTTAGAACCCATCTTGTCCCAATTGGCCTAACATATCTTGGACAATCAACCAGCTCCCAAACATCCTGTATAGCAAATTGGTGAAGCTCATCCTGCATTGCTTCCACCCAACTAGGTTCTTTGAGAGCATCAAAAATCTTCTTGGGTTCCTGTTGTGACAGAAAACAGGCAAACAAACATGCTTGTACAAGAGGGGTATCAACCTTCTTGTGGATATTGGCAATAAAGCTGTCATGAATCTGATGAGATCTTCTAGTTTGGACAGGAGACATGACATCTCCAATGATTTGTGAAGGAGGATGATTTTTCACAGTAGATCTAGGAATCCCATTTTCAAGGATTCTGGTATCTTCAATATCATCCTCCATGTTGCCAATATCTTCTTCAGACTCTCTTCCATTTTGAACTTCTTCACCGACTCTTGAAGGTTCACCATGCTTAAAGTTGGAAGATACGAAATGCTCAAAAATGTTGTCAACATTGGAGTTGTCAGCGCTGGAATTATGCTTGTCAGCGCCAGAATTGTTGTTGTCAACGTTTGAGCCATCAGCGTCTGAATTGGTCTTGTCAGCGCTCGAGTTGTTCTTGTCAGCGCTCAAATGACCATGCATGTTTTCAACTGGTGGTATTTGTGAACCACCTTTATCCTTTCCAGCAGCAGCAGCAGCAGCATAGTAATCATCTGTCCATATGGGAATTGTAACATATTCTTGTGTAGGAGATGACTTATCTGCTTGTGGTCCATCCTTCTTAGCAACCTGTGTACCTGAAACATTACCAATTCTCTTTTCCAAAACACTTGAAGTTACCTTCACAATGTTTGGATTAGTAACAGGCATATAATTTAAAGCTCTAGATAAAGGTTCCAAGTCAAACAACCAATTTGGACCACTTTCAGGATCACTAGGTTTACTCTCTAAAAACCTAACATGTACCTTTTCAAGTATACGTTTTTCCTTTTTAATGTAAACCCTATATCCTTTGCTCTGCACTGAATAACCCATGAAATAGCCTTCATCACCTTTTGCATCAAATTTACCTAGGTCATCACTAGTTTCTAAAACAACTACATGACAGCCAAAAGGCTTGAGAAAGCCAATATTTGGCTTCCTTCCCCAAAGTAACTCATAAGGTGTCTTATTATGTGTCTTGTTGACCAATGCCCTATTTTGAACATAACAAGCTGTGTTAACAGCTTCAGCCCAAAAGGCTATAGGAAAGTGGGCATCAGCCAACATGGTTCTGGCTGCTTCAATTAGGGTTCTATTCTTCCTTTCAGCAACCCCATTTTGCTGTGGGGTTCTTGCTATACTAAACTGCCTAGTAATCCCTTTCTTGGCACAAAAATCTTCTAGCAACTGATTTCTAAACTCACCCCCATTGTCACTTCTAAGAATTTTGACCTCATTACCACTCTTCTTTTCAATCTGGGTAATGAAATCAATCAAAAGTTGGGCAGTTTCACTTTTCTTAACTAAAAAGAAAGTCCATGTAAACCTAGAAAAGTCATCAGTAATGACAAAGCAGTATGATTTACCCTTCAAGCTTTCTATATTAGTTGGACCAAAGAGGTCCATATGCAATAAGTGAAGTGGTTTAGAAGTAGAATGCACCTGCTTAGATTTGAATGAGACCTTGTGCTGCTTGCCCTTAAGACATGCAACACAAGTGTGGTCATTGTGGAAAGCCTTTTCAGGCAAACCATCAACTAAACCAAGTCTCACAAGTCTATTGATATTTTTAAAGTTTATGTGCCCTAACCTCCTGTGCCAAAGATTACTTTCATCTACTGAAGCTTTAGCATAAAAACATGACATTTTATTATTCATCTTAATTCCATTAAGATTCACATTATATATGTCTTTATGCCTTGGTGTTCTAAATTCTATGTATTTCTCCTCAGGGAGCTTGTAATCTTTGCTTAACACCAAGCATTCAGTATCAGTAAAAAGAACTTTATTCTTGTTATCACACACCTGTGATACACTAAAAAGATTGTAGTCGAGTTCTTTTACCAGAAATACGTTTTCAAAACGTAAGTTGTTGGTGAGAAGGGTTCCTTTGCCTGTGATAGTTCCATATCCGCCCCCAAAGAGAACCTTATCACCATCTTCAATGGGAGTGAAGTTACTCAAGTAATCTTCTTTCCCAGTCATGTGCCTAGAGCATCCACTGTCCCAATATCCATAGTCATTAACCTGTTTTTGAATGCCATGCACATAAGAAAACAAATTAGTTTTCTTTGGGAACCCAAGCCTTTGAAGACTTGGATTCATCTGGTTGTTCAACAAGAACAGACTTGGTTCTCATAACAACCCCATTCTCATCCCTCTTAGGATGAAATGCCCAGTTAACCCCAATTGGTCTTGACATGACTTTTGAAATATAGTGAAACCTGTTGCATGTCATAGAAAGGCCAGTAAAATTAGGGTTTTGGTCTTGTTTTGGTCTCCATGTTAAGCTGGTAGAAGCTTTAGACCCCTTTCCCTGTGGTTACAAATACCTAGGTTTGGCAGTGTGTCTGTCAGCGCTGAACTTGTTCTTGACAGCGCCCCGATTGCCTTTATCAGCGTTGAACCTAGGGTTTGCTACAGGAACCCATTGCCTATTTGACCAAGTATTTGTCTTTTGGAAAGGTCTTAGGCCATGTGTGTTAGACCCTCTAGTAAAGAATGGGGCTGGTCTAACAACTTGTGAACTTTTGTTCACAAAGGTTTTAGGTCTGACAACGTTTGACCTACGTTGACCTTTGTCAGCGCTGAAATGGTTCCTATCAGCGTTGACATTGGAAGCGTTGACACATTTGTATGCCAAATGTGAAAAGCTACCACAAGTGTAACAAGCTTTTCTAGACATAGTCTTAGGTCTAGAAGCAAAGAAGCCTGTTCCATGGTTGCTAACTTGGCTTTTTGGTGACCTAGTATTCCTATACATCTCTGCATACTTAACACTAGGTTTTCTAACAGTGTGTGAGCCAAGGTCAACAGCTTTGCCAGTGGTTGGGTGTGTGATTTTAATAGGTGTAGGATCATGGCTCGTGATTGGTGTGGGCTCATTTGGACTTTCACACAACAAACCTCCCTTGACAAACAAAGTGTGGTTGGCTTTCTTCCACTCATCTAGGTCAGTCAGTTTCTGTTTATACTCTTCAACTGGGGAAGTCACTCTAGGTGGAGGAATGAATTCCTTCTCTTGGAGTTCTGGTAAACCAGTCCAAGATAAGTCCTTTGATTGGACACCATAGAAATCCCCAGCTGGTGGTGGAACACCAGTATAATCTTTCATCCCAATCCCACTCATGTCCTTAGAGTCTCTTTGTTTGCTAACACACTCTCCTAGGGTTTGTGTGGCCTTATCAAATCTCTGAATTTTAAGACACACATTATCTTTGTTTTTGTTAGCCTCATCTAACTTAGCTATCAAATCAAGATTAACCCTATTTGTGATATCCTGAATATCTTTACTTTGATGTAACTCATGTTTTAAGATATTTATTTTATCTTTTAAATCAAACTCCATTTTCTTATACTCAGCTACTGTCCTTTCTGTTTGGGTGAGAGCAATTTGATAATTAGATACTTTGCATCTTTCAGCACTTGCATCATCTAATAATTTTACTATCTCCTTATTTAGTTTTTCAGTATTTAAACGACAACCCTTAGAACAGAAAGCATCATCATATACCTCATTATCTGATGAAGAGGAGGAGTATGCCATGAGAGCATATTCAACATGCTCTTCTTTAACTTCAGCAACCAATGCTTTGTCCTCTTCCTCATCCTTAGCCAAAAAGTTCCAGCTCCAGTCCCATCCTCCAGCACCATCAATTTGTTGAACAGCTACCATGGCCTTGGAATCTTGGCTCTTAACCATTTGGCTTGAAGGCTTACCAGCATCAGATCTTCTTGGAGATCTACACTCCCTCATAAAGTGCCCCATACGATGACAATTGTAGCACTCAACTTTGGATTTGTCAAATCCAGCAACGTCCTTAGCATCAAAGGTCATCTTCTTCTTGAACCTTCTATTAAACCTGTTTGCTCTTAAACTTACAAGAGCCATATTCCACTTGATGTCCATCTCTTCCAATTGCTCATCACTTATTTGCTCAAGATCCTCATATGTAATTCTTGAATCACTGGGCAAAGAAGCAATGAAAGCACACACAGTATCTAGATCTAAACCAGCAGGTTTAGTTCCATCAGCGCCAAAGTTGTGAGTGTCAGCGCTTGAGTGTGAAGCGTTGACCGGATATGATCCAGCGCTGACAGAATGTGATCCAACGCTGATAGGAAGTAATCCAGCGTTGACACATGGAGATCCAGTGACTGAATGTCCATAGGAATTCATGGAGTCAAATTGACCTTCACTTTGTGAGAAGAACGCCATGTTACTACTGGAAGGTTTATTGTCACTCTCCAAAAGCCATTCATTCTCCAACAGTCTTAGTTTGTTGAAGATGTCATCAAACCTAGCTGTTTTGTGGGTGTTATTGACAAGAATGGATCTTGCCTCAATCTTCCATACCTCACCAAGGCTTTTCAGAAAAGTAGCATTCAAGTCAATATCATCAATTTGTGTCCCCAAGAAAGACAGTTGACTTGTAATGTCAATTAGTCTACTTCTCACACTGCTAAGATTCTCATTAGGTTGAGCTTTAAAGACAGCATACTCATGCATGAGTTGCTTCTTCTTTTCTTCTTTAGTGTCAGCATTGCCACCATGTGCTACTTCAAGAGCTTCCCAAAGCTCTTTTGCAGACTCAAATCGTTTGTACTTGTGCTGATTCTCATGACCCAAGGCGTGTTTCATGATGTTCAAAATTTTCATGTCCACCCTTTTCTTAGCTATATCTTCAGCAGATACAGCTCTTCCATCTTCAGGCCTTTCCTTCTTATCAGCTTCAGGACAATTAGGAACAGCAGCCCTTGCTGAAATAGTAGTAGCAATCTTTTTGGCTTTGTCGAATGTGTTTCCATATTCAACAATTTCCCAAAGAGTGTAGTCATGGATGGCTACATATTGCTCAAAATTGGACTTCCATAGCTCGAAGTTCCTGGCATCAAACATAGGAATTTTGATACTAGGGCTGGTGGTGTTGCTTTGTAGCAAAGCAGGAGCAGGAGGTTGTTCTGAGCCAGACATGATGTTTTTAGGGTTTTGAGAAATTTAGGGTTTCGTTGTTTTAGGGTTCTTGGTGTTTTAGGGTTCTTGCGTTACTTAAAGATCAAAAGTTTCTCAACAAGCTCTGATACCACTTGTTGATCCTAAACTTAGATCGATTAAGCTTTGTGTAAACGAGATTAGATCAAGTAATACACGTAGAGAAACCTTTGCTTGTGAATAAAGTAACAAAGTGTTATGCGGAATTAACACTTAGCCTAGAACACAAAGATGTTAAACAAACTTTCACTTGTATTGAATAATCGAACTTGATTACAATGAAAGAGGTTTAACAGTCGAATACTTGTGAAAACTTTATTATAACTGATATCGAACATTAACCTAAAAGATCTTCTTTTATAGATTAAGAAGTCTTGTACAAGAAGCTACGAATCAACTATTCTTGGTAAAGATAATAATGGAAAATACAATGTCGAGTTTATCTTTACCATATACAAATAAAGAAACAAATAAACTAAAGATTCGTATAAGATAACTTCCATCAGTGCTTGTCTTCAAGGCTGTCAGCGTTGACTTTCCTCCTGTCAACGCTTGGCTGTCAGCGTCCAATCTCTTCTTATCAGCGCTTGAACTCTTCTTATCAGCGTCTAGTGAACTGACCCATAATTTATTCCCAACACTGTCATCTGCATCAGCAATGAGTTGGTTTTCTGGTGTAAGTTCTTCAAATTCCCTTTCTCGAGTCACATTGTCAACAGTGATAGTACCAGGATCAAGAGGACCGTTAAGTATAGACTTGACCATAAGCCTTCCATGTGGTTTACTCTTGATGTAAGACAACATACGGCCTTGCCATGCTTCAAAAACTTCTTTGATGAGAAGTGGAGGGCGGTTTTCGGTTCCCGTGATGGCAGAGATATCCGTAAATGTTGTCAATTGAGGCATGATTGAATGAGGATTCATTTTGAACACTTCAAAGACTCAAAGATTATCGGTTGATCGAGCAGTGAAGTAAGGTTGTGAATTGTGTTGTGTTGTTGAAGTACAGCGTGTGTAAAAACCCAAGATTTAATCCACTAAGAATCGTCGAGAAAACTTGCAAAATAATCCAACTGGTTCGGAATAATCCAACTGGTTCGGAATAATCCAACTGGTTCGGAATAATCCAACTGGTTCGGAATAATCCAACTGGTTCGGAATAATCCAACTGGTTCGAAATAATCCAACTGGTTCGGAATAATCCAACTGGTTCGGAATAATCCAACTGGTTCGGAATAATCCAACTGGTTCGGAATAATCCAACTGGTTCGGAATAATCCAACTGGTTCGGAATACCTTGCTGGTTCGAAATACCTTGCTGGTTCGGAATACCTTGCTGGTTCGGAATACCTTGCTGGTTCGGAATAACTTGTTGGTTCGGAATAAAGAGCTCGTTCGGAATAATTCACTGGTTCGGAATAACCACTGGTTCGGAATAACCAGTTGGTTCGGAATAACCAACTGGTTCGGAATACTCAGCTGGTTCGGAATAAACTGGGCAGAAACAGTGAATACTCGATTTTTCTTGATTTTTCGAGTTTTAATCCGATTTTTGGCCACAAATCACCAAAAGTTTTGTGATTTCAACCAAAATAAGCTATACCCAACGTTTATCTACTAAACCCACCAACAAAAACACCAAAACTAACAAGAATCAAAGTGGATTTTCCTTCAAAAACACTAATACTTCAAAAACAAGAAAATAACACTAATCCAACCTTAAATCACCCCTAAGCTCTTGATACCAATTGAAGAAAGTGATAATCAAAGAACCTATGAAGTGGGTTTGTTGAGTTTCTAGAGAGAGAAAGTTAGTGAGAGAAAGTGAGAGAGAAAACTAGAGAAATCTTATTAAACTATGTGAAACCAAAACCAACAACCAACCCCTTTCCAAAGTGGAAAGGGGTATTTATATTCCAAGCCACTAACGGGCTTGGGCCGGCCCATGACAAGCCCATGGACCGGTTTACTTAACTTAATAAGCTATAAAACAACTACGAGCTATACAACATTAAATAATATTATGGAGTGACCGATACTTCTAATATACGTTAAAACGTATTTCTAACAGCCTATACTCTAGTCGAAAATTGTGATGCTTGCCAACGTACTGGTAGCTTCTCACGAAGAGACGAAATGCCTCAAAACAGCATCCAAGTTAGCGAAATATTTGACATGTGTGGAATTGATTTCATGGGAGCCTTTCCCAAATCCCATAAGTTCGAATATATCTTAGTCGCTAGTGATTACGTATCCAAATGGGCAGAAGCCGAGGCTTTAGCCACAAATGATTCAAGAGCCGTAATCAACTTTCTGAAAAAACTCTTCTCTCGCTATGGAATGCCAAAGCTTTAATTAGTGATCGAGGTTCCCATTTTTGCAACAAACAAATGGAGAGAATCTTAAAGCGTTATGGAGTCACCCATCGCTTTGCAACCGCGTATCATCCACAAACGAGTGGACAAGTTGAAAATACCAACAGATCCTTAAAACGAATACTCGAAAAAAGGTTAAAGACAATCCTTCCGTTTAGTCAAGGAAACTTGACGACGCTCAATGGGCTTTCCGAACAGCATATAAGACACCAATTGGCACAACACCTTATCGTTTATTGTACGGTAAAACATGCCATTTGCCCTTCGAAATCGAGCACCGTGCTTATTGGGCATTGAGAAGTTGTAATCTCGATCTCAAAATTGTTAGAGAAAATCGATTCTTGCAACTGCATGAACTCGATGAATTAAGACTCCAAGCTTATGAGAATTCGAAATTGTACAAAGCACGTACCAAAGCTTATCACGACAAGAAACTTCGAATCCGAAAAGAATTCAAGAAAGGAGATAAATTTATCTTCTTTAATATGTGCCATAAATTCAAAGCGCCTAACCTTAAACAAAAGTGGTACGGTCCTTTTATAGTAAAACATGGATACCCATTTGTTTATGTTGAATTGTATGACAAGAGTGGAGGAAGCTTCATTGTTAATGGACACCGTGTTAAACTATACCATGAAGAGTGGAGTGAACATTTTCCGCTCAAAGAAAATAAAGAAAACTAAAAAGAAATACGACTCCGGCTGATGACTCAATAATAAAAAATAAGCGCTTCTCGGGAGGCAACCCGTGTGTTTTTAAAATTTTAAGTTTTTAAAGTGTGATTTTCCTTTTTAAATAAATTCATGCTTACACCCTACAATTTTTTTAACCAATGTTTTGCTTAAGTGTGAGGGGGTGTAGCATGTGTCACTTTTATAAAAAAACCTATAAAAACCCAAAAATAGAGTGTTTTTCCGTATTTTTGTGTGTTTTATCTTTTTTGTAGGTACCGCAAGTTGAAGGCGAAAAAAAAACTCTTGTATGATGCATGATATGCCCGTGATTCTGGTTTTTCTCTCACTCCCTTACTTTTGTTCAGTTTTATCACATTGAGGACAATGCTAAACTCAAGTGTGAGGGGGTTGTAGGCAAATCGAGAAAAAGATGCTTAATTGCCATATTTTTGGGCTATTTTAAGACTTTTGTTCTTTTTTAGCCCTCGTAAATAAAAAGTTTCAAGCAATGTATATAAATAATTAAGAAGTTATCCAATTGGTAATTTTTGAAAATTTGAGATATATTTTTGTGTCAAAATTACCCAAGTCAAAGTCTCATATAATAGTAGAAGAAAAATCTAAAAAAAATTAGGAGAAAGTTGCAAGCTCAATGTTTGTGAATACAACTTGAAATTTACAAGTATGTTGATCCATGGCTAGGAGTTTTAGCCAAGAAAAAAAAGAAAAAAAAAGAGAGAAGAAAAAGAAAGAAAAAGTCAAAAAGACAAATAAATAGCCAATGAGCTATAATGTTATGGAGTTGAAGGAAGAAGAAGAAATAGAAGGTATCGATTAGCCAATGTGCTAAGTCGTGATACATGTTGCTTCAATTCATATGTTATTAGTGTAGTATAGTTAGAAATAAAAGACTTTCTAGATTTTTATGGGTATTGACTTTATATCTCAATTTTTCAACCTTAAAAAAACTTAACTCGATGAGTTTTATCGTGTACTTGTACTTGGTAGACTTGCATTGAATTTTTGTAAAGATACATGTACCTTTGGATTTAATTTTCTTTTCTTCTTGCTTGAGGGAAAGCAAAACTTAAGTGTGAGGGGATTTGATAACGCCTAAATCCAACATGTTTTTAAGAGCATTATCCGTACTTTGTACATGTATATTGGTTAATTATATGATACTTTTGTGCATATTTGTGCGCAATTGTGTTTGCAGGTCTTTGTGTAGCCAATTGCAGGAATGGAGTATAAAACAACATAAAAGTAAAGAATTGTACGAGTACAAAGAATCCTAGTCAAGTTCAAGACCCGTGTACAAGTTACAAGCCTTTAAAGATTAATTTCAAGTGCAAGAACAAGTATTTACAAGGAGCAAATAAGGATATTCAGCATGAAAGTTGCCACCATCAACACACATCCAACTTGCCACCGGCAAGAGTGAAGTTTCCACCATCACATGGGAGTTGATTTGCCTCCATCATAGCTCATGTTGCCTCCATCATGAGTGAAGTTTCCACCAACATTTGTCTAGGCAGAAATGTGTCCACATTCATGCAAGCTCAACGGACTCCATGCATGAACATTCTAGACTTCCTTTCTCTCCAAGCCAACCATTGAAGTCTATTAATATCTATTAATACCTTTCAATCATCTTCTCATTACTACATCAAATAAACTCTCTCATCCTTGTCCAAACTCACATTCCTGGATTTGAACAAGGTGGTGCTAGAAAAGTCAGTTTTTGAGTCCAATAAGCAAAGTTATCATCACGAAACTCGTAGGGATCATTACCCTAATCATTAGTAACATTTTTCCACTTTATAAGACTCTTGATTATGACTTATAATACCTTTATTTCTGAGTTTATTTCATTATTTGTTATGAGTAGCTAAGTTTCATTCTACACTTAGTAGGATGATGTTTGTAGTATGAAGTGGTGGTTGTGATTATGATTTGTGTTTAATTCAATGTCAAGCTTTCCTATGATCCATTGATATTTATGTTTCATGTGACAATTGCTATCAAAACTTAATTTGTTGGTAAAGATTTCATAGGTCGAAAGGGTTATTTTCTATCAACAAGTCATAGCCGGTTTGTCTATGATTGGCTATCTTTTGTATTGGTAATTTCTTAAGAAGTTTTGATTATCAAGAAACATAATTATAAGTGTTAGCAAATTCGTGAAACGACCGTGAATCAAATGTGTTGAAATTGGATTAAGTCTTGAATTGAGTGATTGAGTTTGTTTTCTTTAACCAAGGTCTTGACGAAGATTAAAGCTTTTGAAAACAATATATTGGATTATCCATCTAATTATCCTAATCATATATGTTAACGTGTCATCACAATCATACCACTACGAATGCTCAAACTAGTCCTTACCAAGTGTATCTTTAATCATATTATTAATCTCATCATTTTACTTGTTATTTTCTTGTTTACAATTGCTACAATCAACGATTATAGTTTCATTTTAGAATAATCATAGGTTTTCCAAATCCCCGTGAACGATCTCGGTATTACCACATAAAAGCTATACACAAACGAAAGGGTTATACTTGCCCGTGCGTTTTTAGTCAATCCCGTAATTCGTGTTTATAAATTTAAAACTTGGTACTAACCCCACGCATCAGGTATCCATACTCGTTTGTTGTATAAAACAACAGGAGTTATGATTCGTGGTCAGAAGATGTGCAGATTGTGTGACATAAGAAGATCAAGAAAAGGTATTAAGTGATCTTTGCAAGGAGTGGGTTACAGTTGTGAAGTCACTGGTTTTAACGGATATGCATATCTCTTTATAAATATCTTCCGTATAATTGGGTAAGTATTTGGATGCTATAATAACTTTGGATTTGTATATCTTACATAAAACAAAGAAATAGAATATGAGTTCTATTTTTAAGGAGTTATAGACGTGGGATATACACATGAGTTGTACATACAACTAGGTTTTGGGAAGAATATAGACGTGTGTGCCAAGAAGGAAAAACAATTCACTGATTGTTTTGTAGTCATCACGTGGGACCACTACGTGACAAAGGAAAAGTTATTGCTATATTGCAAACACCGATGGGAGTTAATTTAGCCACTGACAAAGATTAATTCGACGCTGGCAGAGAATAAGTTGGACGCTGGTAGAAGCGCTGACATGAGTTGTCCGATATATGTTGTTTAAAGCGCTGATAGGTATTGTCCGATATTGGACAATACATCTGGTAACGATGTTGGACAAAGGAGGATATTGGACGACAAAGGAATTACTGCTGTTTGGAAAATTGGATAGGTTTTTGCACACAAAACAAGGTATTTACACACGAAGGTACATGCTATCTCCGTTTTTATACAACGTATCATTTTGATATTTATGGCCCAAATATTTTTAAAAGGATCAATGATTTTTACGTGAGTTCGCAACAATTCGTGAAGTAATTTATTGGAGTAATATTTCTTATGTAATCGGGATAACCTTGTGAAAGAGTTATTCGAACGGCTTTTACATATGAAGATATTGTTTCATTAAGACTCGTCATGAAGAGGTGTTGGCTTAAGGGGAAGAATTCTTATGGTAAGTTTGATGTTCGAAGAAGGTTTTTGCAAGTTTATGTTCTATCATATTTTTAAGTTGTGACGTACCATTCACTGACTTTAAAAATGACATGTTTGTGCTTTTAATGGTTGGTGACGAGGACGTGTCTGAATCTAGCAATTAGGTAACATTGTTATCACTTGAAGGAGTTACATTATTGTGCTCAGTGTCTCACAAAGGATGAGGATTTTGACGAGAGATCGAGGTCTGCTTATAAAGTCTTCATATAAGTTCGACGTCACATGAATCGTACAAGACATGAAACATAGGTTTGGGTTACTCTACTTCTACATCAAGAATATTATAGTTATTTTTCTTCAAGATGATTACACAGAGCTTACATTTGGAGAATCTTCGATTGCATACATTGTTTCCTTCCCTATTGATGTGACAAAAAGGGGAAGATACGCATGCTACACTTGAGGGGAAGCAATTTGAAGATGATGTACCACTTACAAGAGATACACAAAGAGTTTTGCCGACATCAACTAGGGGAAGATTGTTGGGTCAAAAAGTTGATGTGGCAGAAACTCAAAATGAAGAAACATCAAGATGTTTGTTTAGAGACGCTGACACGTGAAAGCTAGACGCTGACACGTTTATTCTAGACGCTGACAAATATCTTGACGCTGATGGGATTATATATAGATGATATATTCAAAATATTGTAGGACGATATTTAGTATATAGTTTATCTAAATAGAATATTTAGATATTATTCATTCTTATCTCGTGTAAAACTCTAATCCTTACATTATAAAAGGAACCAAGGGTCATAGGTTTTTCATAACTTTCATTCACAATGTAAACCTTTAGCGTGTGTCGACTAGATATGGGATTAAATGTATACACACCTAGTGATTGTTTGTTATTAATATAATGAGCAATCCAATTGAGTAATTCTATGTGTTATTGTTCCCCAAA
The DNA here is from genome assembly GCA_025667525.1 of Glebionis coronaria. Lineage (NCBI taxonomy): Eukaryota > Viridiplantae > Streptophyta > Magnoliopsida > Asterales > Asteraceae > Glebionis > Glebionis coronaria. Next base: position 630,672,834 of record CM046875.1, on the reverse strand, counting down.
CACCTTGTTTCATAGTTGTTGTTCTATTCTGCTGTGATTGTATGATCACATGAACAATGATTATGCCTAGTAGCTTAAAGATCGAGGAAACCAAGGTTTACACACATCTCACTAACAATTGTCATCAGTTAAGAAAACTGTTGGAAGCTACTTTGGAATCTGGTAAATTAAATCATCTCGTGAAAGATTTACGAGGAAGGGTAAATAGGGGAAATCAAGGAAGAAGAAATGGAGATTTTAAAGGAAAAACGATAAATATGATAGAAAGCAGGTATAGCGGCATGAAAAGAAAAGAGGTGTGAAGATTGAGGTTGATTGGATGAACGCTCCCATTACTTTTCCTCCGGTGACCGATGCGGAAGCATCCGATGATCCTTTGATATTTGAAGCCGAGGTAGAAGGATACTGGGTGAAAAGGGTGTTTGTGGACGAAGGTGCCACGATGCAGATCATGTTCGAGCATTGTTTCCTGAATTTAGATCCCTCAATCCGGAAGAGACTGACCCCCGACAACGCAAAATTTTTAAGCTTTTTGGGGGAAGAAACCACACCCCTTGGAAAGATTGACTTGGAAGTAAACTTCAGATCACATGACCTGACAAGACGAACCATAATGAGTTTCATGGTGATTAGGGTACCGTCCCCTTATAACATAATACTTGGAAGAACGAGATCAGGGAATTAAGGGTTGTACCCTCTACGGTGCACTCTGCCATGAAGTTCCCCACTCCTAATGGAATTGAAACAATGAGGACTAAGGGTGAGCGATCTACGAATGTAGAGTCATAGAGGACAGACATAAGATAGAAAAGATGAAAGCAACGGCCGTAGGAAAGGAGTTGGACAAATGGCTCGTCCATGAAAAGTTTAACCAACAACAAAGGATAGCGGGAGATACGACAGAGCAGATATGTGTTCACCCCGGGGATCCAAAACAATTAGTCACTATCGGGAGGTTGTTTACTAAGAAATGTCGATTGCAGCTCATAGATTTGTTAAGAAACAATGCCGATGTGTTCTCTTGGGAGCCTTCGCACATGACTGGGTACCTAGAAGGATCATAAAACATTTGTTGAATGTCAATATAGAAGTCGCTCCGGTTGCACAGAAGAGAAGTACATTGGGGAATGTGCATAGACTTTAAGAACCTTAACTCTGCTTGTCCAAAGGATTACTATCCCTTGCCAGACATAGATGTAAAAATAGGAGCGGTCAGGGGGTATAAATTCATGTGTTTCCTAGACGCCTATAAGGGATATCACCAAGTGTTCATGGATGAAGCAGATGAAGAAAAAACGGCGTTCTACACTGATGAAGGCACATATTGCTACACAAAAATGCCTTTCGGTCTAAAGAACGTCGGGGCTACTTATCCAAGGTTGGTAGATTCAGCATTCTGATCACAAATTGGTACGAACTTGGAAGCATACGTAGATGATTTGATGATCAAAAGTAAAACCGAGGAAGACATGCTTGCAGATATCCAAGAAACCTTTTGATTATGGTAAACTTACACCCTTTAGGAAAAAGGTGTAAAAGCGGAAAGTATTAAACACGAGGATTTAAGAAAAACCAAGTGCTAATGACCCTAGTGAAAAGTTCAAGTTCGTTTCCCAAGGAGGTATATGTGTGTGTTTAACTTGTGATTGATTTGAGATTAATATTAGAAAGAAAGGGATAAGAGAATAGAAAGACGGATACGTGAAAATTATACTAAGACGTAAAAAACGTAAAACCGTAAATATTGCTAAAATAAAAATAAATTCTAAAAATTCCCAAAAAGTTACAAAGAATCAAATAAAATAAACTAAGGGTTTACAAAAAATCAAAACTTGCCAAAACCTTTTATTTAATTAGTTATTAATTTTTAAATGCTAATTAAAGACCTAAAATCAAAATTAACTAATAAAAAGTCCAAATCAAGATTTTCAAGTTTGTTGTGACAACACTGGTTTTGAGGTTCGTCACTTAGTTTTATTTTGTGCTAGTTACGTGTCTTTACGTGTTTATGTGCTTATTGGTGTGTATAGTTTGTGGCTTGGATATCGTTTCCGGTACGGGGTACCTTGTGACTGAAACGATGTGTGATGATTTCATGTTCATGAGTTCACATGGTAGTGACTATGAAGTGAGATGGTGTTAATTAGTGGTTTATGTATACGTATATGTATTATAGAAAATCGTATTTTTACGATTTACGGTTTAGCATTTAGAGGTCTCGGATGAGGTAATTAGTCATATGGATATTTTTGGGGATGGTTTTAAGTCATTTAGGACTTAAATATAAAGTTTACAAAATTTGAGATTTTGTTTTAAAGTGTATATTTTACGTCTTTTACGGTAAAACGCGTAAATTTGACTAGTTTTACGGTTTTGAGGTTTTGGAGGCTTTAGGAGCTGAAATAAATTAAGGAAAATTAAGGTAATATTATTAATACATATATTAATAATAAAAAGAAAAAAAACGAAATTAGGGGAGGGTTGGTCGGTTTTGGACGCAAGAAAGAAAGAAAGAAGGAAAAAGCCCAAAACAGGCCCAATGGACTTGTAATGAGATTAGGGGGCCTTTAGGACTTAACCAAACCCAACCCATAACCATAATAATCAGATTTTTAACCTCCATAACATCTCCTAGCCGAAATTAAACAATGGTGGCCAATTAGGGTTTCAAAAATAAAGATCTTCCATAAATAAAAGGTAAAATCTTCAAATCCCTTTTCAATTAAATTGTTTTTATGGTTTCTTTAATCATCTTATGATGGATTTAGGTTAAGGTTTAATTTAAAAACAGTATATTAATCATATAATACTGATTAAATAAATTAAGGCTTGTAATTAGTGGGGTTAGGGTTAATTAATTAGGTTAATTTGATTAAACCCGTTTTTAAAAACTGGGCAGAATTTTGGTGTCATTGTTTTGATCATATCTAGAGTTCTAGGAAAATTCAAGATGCGATCAAGAAAGCCCTGGATAGGTAATTGAGTTGACTTTCTAAATCAAGAAACGAGAACTAAATTTGAGGTAGGGAAGTGGGTCAAAAACAGGTTACAACAGTCGGAGGTCAAAATAGTTTTGAATTCAGCCTGTTTTCTTTTTAAGATTTGGGTTGTTTGGGGTACTTAGGGTTGCATTGGGATCTTCTAATGAACATGAGAGATGTTCTATATATTGTAGTAAGTATCTGCACTTGGTCTAAGGTTGTGGTTTAGGGTAAGACCCCCTAATTGTAACAAACTTTTCATACGTTTAAAATTAGTGAATTCTAGATAGGTAGTAATATATATACATATATCGGGACCTCAACAGTAGCTTTAAGGTTAGGGCAAGTGGGAGGTGTTAGCTAACATATGTAAAAGTATGAATATTCCCTTTACAGAGATCATGGGTGTGTTTAGGTCGGCGTTTGGCATGTAGTTTGGAGACCTAAAACTGGGACTGTTTTTGGTAAAATGTTAACGAGAGGTGTTATGAAGTAAAACGAGTTAAAGGCTTTATAGAGGGGTGTAATGGGATGCTTAGAGCATATAAATGAGGTGTATATATGGGAGTAGGTTAGATGTCCATTATAGGTTGATGAGCCATCTTGGTGATTGGTTCATGTTTTGATTATGTGTTTTTGTTGTTAGCTTTTTCTAGTGCGCGAACTTTTGGAGAAGCTTAATCAGGTGAGTTTCATAGTCCCATGTTTAATATTGATTTTGACTTCCAGATGGGATGGAAGAGACACTGTGTTGAGTTATTTTCTAAATTGATGTTGTGAATGTGTTTGTGATTTGAGATGGACTTGTGTGTATATTATGTGATTAACTGCTATGTGATTCTTGTTTGTGTATGATTTGGATTGGGATTGGTACATAGGTGTATGGGCCCCTATGGGACCATGGTTTTTGGAAAGGTACATAGCGTGATCGTCTATGGGACCAATGGTTAATGACAAGGTAGTGGCCTTGGGATAGGTACATAGCGTGATCGTCTATGGGACCAATGGTTAATGACAAGGTAGTGGCCTTGGGATAGGTACATAGCGTGATCGTCTATGAGACCAATGGTTAATGACAAGGTAGTGGCCTTGGGATAGGTACATAGTGTGATCATCTATGGTACCATGATGTTTGGTAAGGCTGAGGACCTTGGATTTGGTTTGAAATGTTTGATCTTGAATTTTTAGTTGTTAATGCATACTTGTAGCACATTGTCCATATGTTATTGTATTAGTGTTTGTTATTTACAGCTTGTAACTGATTTAGCGTTGGAGTCTAAACCTATGACTCTCACCAACTTTATGTTGACGTGTTTTAGTGTCTCTTTCAGGTGATAACGTGGTTAAGCGTGAGAACTTATGTGGCTAGGATTGGAGTCGAGTAGGAGTGCATTTAGAAGGAGATCCCCGTTCCTTCTTAGTTTATTTTTTTCTGTTTGTTTCATTGAGTGATACTATTAACCTATATGTTGTTTGGTTGTGTTATTTGTTTGTCTTGGGTAAGAGGTAGGACTGTTACCTACTTACCTAGACTCCTGCATTGATTGAGATATTATCATGACAATTGTGTCACCATTTATATGACATTATAGTTGCATTTTAGTTTTCTCTATAGAGACACCGTTTGTTGTGATGATATCCATACGTCGCGCCCCATATTCCGCCGTGGTGGGGTGTTAGAGAATGGTATCAGAGCCAATGGTTACAGAGAATTAGGTTGCCTAGTCGCGTAGCCTAGTCTATAACTTAAGGGTCCCTGCATATAGGCGTCATAGGAGTATGTGTGCATTTTATAATATTTGATGTGTTTGGATGTTATTTATTGGAGTGTTTTGACTAGTATGAATTGAACCGTAGTAAGTTCATACTTAGCCACATGTTATTTTCTTTTCAGGTTGTGACTAGTGCGGGTTGAACCATAATCATCCACGCCGGTCATTGTCGTATTTTGTTTATATCGTACATTACAGTACATAATTTGGTACATGGTAGTTTCTACCTTTTGTTGGGTTATTTTATGTACCTGAGGTATAGTATTTTTTCTTTTGATGTTTAAGTCATGTTCCCTAAGAATCATGTGGTGGTTCGAGTTATTAGGAGTAGGTGGGTACGGATGATTTTAAGCTGTTTCCACTCTTATGGGCGACATGACTTATAACTGATTATGTTCTCGTTTTGGATTTAGTCTAGACTGTTTTAGTTAGACTATGGATTTCTGTATTCCGAGATATTTGTTATGTTATTTTTATAGATGGAGTTTTGGACCTTATTGGTTATGCTGTTATGAGCTTATGTGAGTAGATGGATTTATGTGTTATATGTTGTATTGATTCTTATAAGTGTCATCATAGGAGGGAGTGCATTGGGGAAAGGGTAATTGTATAAGTATGATGGCCAACATAGTTATACAAGTACCACAACTTCAATGGGTTCTCAAGTATGATTGCATGAAAGAGGGTTAGTACATGCTTGTATATGATGAGATGTAAAATTTGGGTATATGTATTATATAGGGGTTTATGTAATGGCTGCCTATGATATGGCTATTGTTTTTGTATTATATATTTTGGGTTATAGTTGTGTTGTGTGATTTTGGGGTCATACGATATGGTTTGGTTTTCGAGGTGGGCATTATGCCTTGTTGTGGCACGGTGAGATGGTGATTACTCGTGTGAAAAAACGAGTGTATGACGTGATTGGTTGATCCGACATGTATGGTAACGAGTATGTTTTGGGTGATTTAATAGGTATATATATGCGGATGTACATATACTAATATGTGTTAAGTTATGGTATATGGTCGTTCACTAGTTATTATAACTTGAACGTACCTTGTGTTTGTTCGTGTTTTATGGTGCTGGAGTTTGATGGAGTTTCAACGACGTTTTGAATCTTTTGAAGTGTGTCTTGTAGTGAATTCTTTGAGTTTCGTATTTCACGTGTACGTTTTAAAATGGTGTTCTTGGTTTTAAGTCTATTGAAATAACTTGGGATTTCTTTTGAGATAATGAAATCTTTTGTGTTGGGTCTTACATTTCTTTTGGTCGAGATATATTGAGAAAAAGGGGGACTTGGAAATCTATTATAGGGTTAGATGGTTGGTTGTATTCGGTAAAATAAGGGTAAGGTGTTGGAGTCATGTTTGAAACAAGATGTAACATAAGTTTCTTTTAATCAACACTTATTTATTTCAAATTCTAAAAGACTTTCTTTAAAATAAAGCGAAATAAAATTTCTTTCTACTTACATAGGTTATATAATTGGGTTTAACCGATTCACGTCATTTATAATTATTAATACAATGTTAAATGGGGTTTATGAATATTTCACATACAATTACATCTTTCATTTAAAAGGATTGCATTGATCACTAAGTCTATTCTTTAGTTTTTAAAACAACTAGCATAAAATTGTTTTGGTCATAACTTGTTCGTTTTTAAAGCCTTTTGGGTGATTCAAAAGCCTAAAATTATGTACTCGGAACGTACTTTTCAAATATTCAGAATGTGTAGTCATGGGAGGTCAGTGGACTGGTCGGAATTTTTGTACAAGTGTCGGGTCCAAGGTTGGGTTTTGAATGGTAGTTTTTATGATTTGGGATGCTCGGGATACTTAGTCTTTGAGTTGAGTTTTGAGATTATATAGAGGGTTGTTTTTTTTTAGATTGTTGGAGTCACATAGATGTGGGGAGGTGAAAAAAAAATATTCTTTTGGAAAAGTAGATCTTTTGCACGGTTTAAATAATATGTCGCGGGGCGTAATATGTTTTGGTTGCCATTGGATGTTTCTTGGATTATTTTTCGTTGTCATGGGTCCTTTTGAATTCATACACGCTTTGGGTTTCAGTTTTCTTTTGAGTCTCGTGGTTTTTGACTTGTTTTAACTGGTGCACGTGAAATGTCGTTAGTTATCCGTGGGTTTGATTCGTCGATCGTATCTGGTGGACTCAGGATGTAGTTTTGGTTTCGTATTTTTTGGGAGCGTTGAGGTAGTCATATGAAAGACTTGGTCGCGGCTACACGATTAAGTAGGTGGCCATGAGAGAATGGATGGAATGCCCTTAGTGGGGAGGAAAGAGTTTGGATTTCGTAGACGAACTAATGTGAATATATGGTCTCTTTGGAGTACGAAGGACATGAATAGAGATTTGTGGGATACTAGCACAAGTAACGCGCCATAGAGAGTGGTTAGGAATTGCAAGGGATTCAGGATAAAGGTTGAGTTGCCTGGTAGTAAATGTGATGTGGAAGCGGTTGAGTGGTCTGATAAGAGGGAGTTATACGTGAGATTTTCAAGAGTAAGTTTTTTTGGATTAAGTTTACGAGGATGAGCAGTAGAGGTGGTGGCATGTCATGGAACCAGCAAGGGCGAAGTGAAGAAGGATGAGGAAGCGTTTTGGAAGCTGAAGACGTAAATTGGATAATGAGCCGATCTTGGCATTATCGGAAGGACCAGATGAATTCACGAAGCATGACGATACGTGGAGCAAGGATTTGGACGCGTACGAGGACGACAAAGAAAGGCGATCGCATATACGTTGCAGGAACTGAAGATTTGGAAGAATTGGATAGACTTAGTTAGTGGAGATGGACTGTTATATCTGCCTAGAATGCTAGAGGCATTCGGCGTACGAGACGTGGAGAATGATCTATACGGATCATGAACGTCTCCAACACATATTCAATCATCTTGATTGAACATTTGGCAAAGGTGATGGGTGGAGTTAATTGATGGAAGAAAAATTGCAAGGCCAAGTACCATCTGGGAAAGGCAAGTATGGTTGATGAGACATGGAATGAGAAGAATGAAGTGAATCTGAGACGAACTTGAACTATATGGATGACGTATTAGGGTGATTTGGCTGAAGGGTGTAGGTTGCACGAGTTGAGTTATCTAAAGCAGAGAACGTGTCAACCTGTATGTTGCGTGGCTTGGACAATCATATGGAGAAAAGGGACGTAGACTATACTTCCTATATAGATAGGAGTAGCTTAGAAAGGGCGATGTAAGGACGAGGTTGGTGGAAGGGATACATAATGCGGTGGAGGAATAAGTACGACAAGAGTTGGGTGATAGTCGATAGACTGACTAATTCATCTCATATTTCAAGAGGAGTGAGAAGTCACGTAGTTGAGAAGTTGGAAGGATTGCGTACGGATGTGATGGAATAGAGGGTTTTGCGTAAAAGTTAGCCTAATATGTATGGAATGCCTTATGAAGGATTATGGCAAGGGAAGAAACGATGGGAAGCATCACATCGTGATGTATGGTAGGAGTCGAGGAAAGAGAAGGGAGTGTGTATAGAAGCGAAGCATGAATGATTGATTTAGAGGGAGTTAGGAAACTCGTTAGCGATGGCTGAGTTTTCATAAAATGATGATTATCATACTAGAAGTCTATAAATGCCATTGGAGGAACTGTATGAAAGGATAGGAGGAGTTGTCCCCATTGTGGGCTAGAATTGGTAAAGAGGCTACTATGTGGTAATGGTGTTTGTGGACAGAATGAGAGCAACAAGGGATGCTATGTAGAAAAGGAGGAAACCACTAGAGTTTAGTGACAAAGTTATGTATGAAGTTTCACCCATAGTAACGGGTGGTATGATTTGGTAAAATGGAAGTGTTGATGTAGAGTTGGGTAGGTCCATTTATGATCTTTGGAAAGATCGGACCAGTAGCTTATGAGCATAGAATTACCTGGGGGAAAGAGTGGTACATATGATATATTTCATGTGTTAAGATTGGTAAATGTTGTTTGAGGATGCATATTTGCACGTCCGGTTATTTGGGATTTGTGCTAATAAGAGTCTTTGTTTTATCAAAGAGTCATTTGTGAGATTTATTGACTGTGAGGTCAAGAGTTTGGCAATGAGTTTAATTATTTTTGTTTTGTATATGTGGTATTTTGAAACTTGAACTAAAGTTCACGTGGAAATGAGAGGAGTTCATTTAGAACAAGTATCCTCGTGTGATTTGTTGTCTGTGTGTTTGATCCTAACGAGTAAATCTCGGGACGAGATTTCTATTAGGAGGGAGTGATGTGACAACCCTGGTTTTGAGGTTCGTCACTTAGTTTTATTTTGTGCTAGTTACGTGTCTTTACGTGTTTATGTGCTTATTGGTGTGTATAGTTTGTGGCTTGGATATCGTTTCCGGTACGGGGTACCTTGTGAGTGAAATGATGTGTGATGATTTCATGTTCATGAGTTCACATGGTAGTGACTATGAAGTGAGATGGTGTTAATTAGTGGTTTACGTATACGTATATGTATTATAGAAAATCGTATTTTTACGATTTACGGTTTAGCATTTAGAGGTCTTGGATGAGGTAATTAGTCATATGGATATTTTTCGGGATGGTTTTAAGTCATTTAGGACTTAAATATAAAGTTTATTTCAAAATTTGAGATTTTTTTTAAAAGTGTATATTTTACGTCTTTTACGGTAAAACGCGTAAATTTGACTAGTTTTACGGTTTTGAGGTTTTGGAGGCTTTAGGAGCTGAAATAAATTAAGGAAAATTAATGTAATATTATTAATACATATATTAATAATAAAAAGAAAAAAACGAAATTAGGGGAGGGTTGGTCGGTTTTGAACGCAAGAAAGAAAGAAAGAAGGAAAAAACCCAAAACAGGCCCAATGGACTTGTAATGGGATTAGGGGGCCTTTAGGACTTAACCAAACCCAACCCATAACCATAATAATCAGATTTTTAACCTCCATAACATCTCCTAGCCGAAATTCAACAATGGTGGCCAATTAGGGTTTCAAAAATAAAGATCTTCCATAAATCAAAGGTAAAATCTTCAAATCCTTTTTCAATTAAATTGTTTTTATGTTTTCTTTAATCATCTTATGATTGATTTAGGTTAAGGTTTAAATTAAAAACAGTACACTAATCATATAATAATGATTAAATAAATTAGGGCTTGTAATTAGTGCGGTTAGGGTTAATTAATTAGGTTAATTTGATTAAACCCGTTTTTAAAAACTAGGCAGAATTTTAGTGTCATTGTTTTGATCATATCTAGAGTTCTAGGAACATTAAAGATGCGATCAAGGTAGCCCTGGATAGGTAATTGAGTTGGCTTTCTAAAACAAGAAACGAGAACTAAATTTGAGGTCGGGAAGTGGGTCAAAAACAGGTTACAACAGTCGGAGGTCAAAATAGTTTTGAATTCAGCCTGTTTTCTTTTTAAGATTTGGGTTGTTTGGGGTACTTAGGGTTGCATTGGGATCTTCTAATGAACATGAGAGATGGTCTATATATTGTAGTAAGTATCTGCACTTGGGTTAAGGTTGTGGTTTAGGGTAAGACCCCCTAATTGTAACAAACTTTACATACGTTTAAAATCAGTGAATTCTGGATAGGTAGTAATATATATACATATATCGGGACCTCAACAGTAGCTTTAAGGTTAGGGAAAGTGGGAGGTGTTCTATAACATATGTAAAAGTATGAATATTCCCTTTACAGAGATCATGGGTGTGTTTAGGTGGGCGTTTGGCATGAGTTTGGAGACCTAAAACTGGGACTGTTGTTTGGTAAAATGTTAACGAGAGGTGTTATGAAGTAAAACAAGTTAAGGGCTTTATAGAGGGGTGTAATGGGATACTTAGAGCATATAAATGAGGTGTATATATGGGAGTAGGTTAGATGTCCATCATAGGTTGATGAGCCATCTTGGTGATTGGTTCATGTTTTGATTATGTGTTTTTGTTGTTAGCTTTTGCTAGTGCACGGACTTTTGGAGAAGCTTAATCCGGTGAGTTTCATAGTCCCATGTTTAATATTGATTTTGACTTCCAGATGGGATGGAAGAGACACTGTGTTGAGTTATTTTCTAAATTGATGTTGTGAATGTGTTTGTGATTTGAGATGGACTTGTGTGTACATTATGTGATTAACTGCTATGTGATTCTTGTTTGTGTATGATTTGGATTGGGATTGGTACATAGGTGTATGGGCGCCTATGGGACCGTGGTTTTTGGAAAGGTACATAGCGTGATCGTCTATGGGACCAATGGTTAATGGCAAGGTAGTGGCCGTGGGATAGGTACATAGCGTGATCGTCTATGAGACCAATGGTTAATGACAAGGTAGTGGCCTTGGGATAGGTACATAGCGTGATCGTCTATGGGACCAATGGTTAATGAAAAGGTAGTGGCCTTGGGATAGGTACATAGTGTGATCATCTATGGTACCATGATGTTTGGTAAGGCTGAGGGCCTTGGATTTGGTTTGAAATGTTTGATCTTGAATTTTTAGTTGTTAATGCATACTTGTAACACATTGTCCATATGTTATTGTATTGGTGTTTGTTATTTACAGCTTGTAACTGATTTAGCGTTGGAGTCTAAACCTATGACTCTCACCAACTTTATGTTGACGTGTTTTAGTGTCTCTTTCAGGTGATAACGTGGTTAAGCCTGAGAACTTATGTGGCTAGGATTGGAGTCGAGTAGGAGTGCATTTAGAAGGAGATCTCCGTTCCTTCTTCGTTTATTTTTTTCTGTTTGTTTCATTGAGTGATACTATGAACCTATATGTTGTTTGGTTGTGTTATTTGTTTGTCTTGGGTAAGAGGTAGGACTGTTACCTACTTACCTAGACTCCTGCATTGATTGAGATATTGTCATGACATTTGTGTCACCATTAATATGACATTATAGTTGCATTTTAGTTTTCTCTATAGAGACACCGTTTGTTGTGATGATATCCATACGTCGCGCCCCATATTTCGTTGTGGTGGGGTGTTAGAGAATGGTATCAGAGCCAATGGTTATAGAGAATTAGGTTGCCTAGTCGCGTAGCCTAGTCTATAGCTTAAGGGTCCCTGCATATAGGCGTCATAGGAGTATGTGTGCATTTTATAATATTTGATGTGTTTGGATGTTATTTATTGGAGTGTTTTGACTAGTATGAATTGAACCGTAGTAAGTTCATACTTAGCCACATGTTATTTTCTTTTCGGGTTGTGACTAGTGCGAGTTGAACCATAATCATCCACGCCGGTCATTGTCTTATTTTGTTTATATCGTACATTATAGTACATAATTTGGTACATGGTAGTTTCTACCTTTTGTTGGGTTATTTTATGTACCTGAGGCATAGTATTTTTTTTCTTTTGATGTTTAAGTCATGTTCCCTAAGAATCATGTGGTGGTTCGAGTTATTAGGAGTAGGTGGGTACGAATGATTTTAAGCTGTTTCCACTCTTACGGGCGACATGACTTATAACTGATTATGTTCTCGTTTTGGATTTAGTCTAGACTGTTTTAGTTAGACTATGGATTTCTGTATTCCAAGAGATTTGTTATGTTATTTTTATAGATGGAGTTTTGGACCTTATTGGTTATGCTGTTATGAGCTTATGTGAGTAGATGGATTTATGTGTTATATGTTGTATTGATTCTTATAAGTGTCATCATAGGAGGGAGTGCATTGGAGAAAGGGTAATCGTATAAGTATGATGGCCAACATAGTTATACAAGTACCACAACTTCAATGGGTTCTCAAGTATGATTGCATGAAAGAGGGTTAGTACATGCTTGTATATGATGAGATGTAGAATTTGGGTATATGTATTATATAGGGGTTTATGTAATGGCTGCCTATGATATGGCTATTGTTTTTGTGTTATATGTTTTGGGTTATAGTTGTGTTGTGTGATTTTGGGGTCATACGATATGGTTTGGTTTTCGAGGTGGGCATTCTGCCTTGTTGTGGCACGGTGAGATGGTGATTACTCGTGTGAAAAAACGAGTGTATGACGTGATTGGTTGATCCGACATGTATGGTAACGAGTATGTTTTGGGTGATTTAATAGGTATATATATGCGGATGTACATATACTAATATGTGTTAAGTTATGGTATATGGTCGTTCACTAGTTATTATAACTTGAACGTACCTTGTGTTTGTTCGTGTTTTATGGTGCTGGAGTTTGATGGAGTTTCAACGACGTTTTGAATCTTTTGAAGTGTGTCTTGTAGCGTATTCTTTGAGTTTCGTATTTCACGTGTACGTTTTAAAATGGTGTTCTTGGTTTTAAGTCTATTGAAATAACTTGGGATTTCTTTTGAGATAATGAAATCTTTTGTGTTGGGTCTTACATTTCTTTTGGTCGAGATATATTGAGAAAAAGGGGGACTTGGAAATCAATTTTAGGGTTAGATGGTTGGTTGTATTCGGTAAAATAAGGGTAAGGTGTTGGAGTCATGTTTGAAACAAGATGTAACATAAGTTTCTTGAATCAACACTTATTTATTTCAAATTCTAAAAGACTTTCTTTAAAATAAAGCGAAATAAAATTTCTTTCTACTTACATAGGTTATATAATTGGGTTTAACCGATTCATGTCATTTATAATTATTAATACAATGTTAAATGGGGTTTATGAATATTTCACATACAATTATAGCTTTCATTTAAAAGGATTGCATTGATCACTAAGTCTATTCTTTAGTTTTTAAAACAACTAGCATTAAATTGTTTAGGTCATAACTTGTTCGTTTTTAAAGCCTTTTGGGTGATTCAAAAGCCTAAAATTATGTACCAGGAACGTACTTTTCAAATATTCAGAATGTGTAGTCATGGGAGGTCAGTGGACTGGTCGGAATTTTTGTACAAGTGTCGGGTCCAAGGTTGGGTTTTGAATGGTAGTTTTTATGATTTAGGATGCTCGGGATACTTAGTCTTTGAGTTAAGTTTTGAGATTATATAGAGGGTTGTTTTTTTTAGATTGTTGGAGTCACATAGATGTGGGGAGGTGAAAAAAAATATATTCTTTTGGTAAAGTCGATCTTTTGTACGGTTTAAATAATATGTCGCGGGGCGTAATATGTTTTGGTTTCCATTGGATGTTTCTTGGATTATTTTTAGTTGTCATGGATCCTTTTGAATTGATACACGCTTTGGGTTTGAGTTTTCTTTTGAGTCTCGTGGTTTTTGACTTGTTTTAACTGGTGCACGTGAAATGTCGTTAGTTATCCGTGGGTTTGATTCGTCGATCGTATCTGGTGGACTCAGGATGTAGTTTTGGTTTCGTATTTTTTGGGAGCGTTGAGGTAGTCATATGAAAGACTTGGTCGCGCCTACACGATTAAGTAGGTGACCACGAGAGAATGGTTGGAATGCCCTTAGTGGGGAGGAAAGATTTTGGAGTTCGTAGACGAACTTATGTGAATATATGGTCTCTTTGGAGTACCAAGGAGATGAATAGAGATTTGTGGGATACTAGCTCAAGTAACGCGCCATAGAGAGTGGTTAGAAATTGCAAGGGATTCAAGATAAAGGTTGAGTTGCCTGGTAGTAATTGTGATGTGGAAGTGGTTGAGTGGTCTGATAAGAGGGAGTTATACGTGAGATTTTCAAGAGTAGTTTTTTTGGATTAAGTTTACGAGGATGAGCAGTAGAGGTGGTGGCATGTCATGGAACCAGCAAGGGCGAAGTGAAGAAGGATGAGGAAGCGTTTTGGAAGCTGAAGACGTAAATTGGATAATGAGCCGATCTTGGCATTATTGGAAGGACCAGATGAATTCGCGAAGCATGACGACACGTGGAGCAAGGATTTGGACGTGTACGAGGACGACAAAGAAAGGCGATCGCATATACGTTGCAGGAACTGAAGATTTGGAAGAACTGGATAGACTTAGTTAGTAGAGCAGGACTGTTATATCTGCCTAGAATGCTAGAGGCATTCGGCGTACGAGACGTGGAGAATGATCTATACGGATCATGAACGTCTCCAACACATATTCAATCATCTTGATTGAACATTTGGCAAAGGTGATGGGTGGAGTTAATTGATGGAAGAAAAATTGCAAGGCCAAGTACCATATGGGAAAGGCAAGTATGGTTGATGAGACATGGAATGAGAAGAATGAAGTGAAGCTGAGACGAACTTGAACTATATGGATGACGTATTAGGGTGATTTGGATGAAGGGTATAGGTTGCACGAGTTAGGTTATCTAAAGCAGAGAACGCGTCAACCTGTATGTTGCGTGGCTTGGACAATCATATGGAGAAAAGGGACGTAGACTATACTTCCTATATAGATAGGAGCAGCTTATAAAGGGCGATGTAAGGACGACGTTGGTGGAAGGGATACATAATGCGGTGGAGGAATAAGTACGACGAGAGTTGGGTGATAGTCGATAGACTGACTAATTCATCTCATATTTCAAGAGGAGTGAGAAGTCACGTGGTTTAGAAGTTGGAAGGATTGCGTACGGATGTGATGGAATAGAGGGTTTTGCGTAAAAGTTAGCCTAATATGTATGGAATTCCTTATGAAGGATTATGGCAAGGGAAGAAACGATGGGAAGCATCACATCGTGATGTATGGTAGGAGTCGAGGAAAGCGAAGGAAGTGTGTATAGAAGCGAAGCATGAATGATTGATTTAGATGGAGTTAGGAAACTCGTTAGCGATGGCTGAGTTTTCATATAATGATGATTATCATACTAGAAGTCGATAAATGCCATTGGAGGCACTGTATGAAAGGATAGGAGGAGTTGTCCCCATTGTGGGCTAGAATTGGTAAAGAGGCTACTATGTGGTAATGGTGTTTGTGGACAGAATGAGAGCAACAAGGGATGCTATGTAGAAAAGGAGGAAACCACTAGAGTTTAGTGACAAAGTTATGTATGAATTTTCACCCATAGTAACGGGTGGTATGATTTGGTAAAATGGAAGTGTTGATGTAGAGTTGGGTAGGTCCATTTATGATCTTTGGAAAGATCGGACCAGTAGCTTATGAGCATAGAATTACCTAGGGAAAAGAGTGGTACATATGATATATTTCATGTGTTAAGATTGGTAAATGTTGTTTGAGGATGCATATTTGCACGTCCGGTTATTTGGGATTTGTGCTAATAAGAGTCTTTGTTTTATCAAAGAGTCATTTGTGAGATTTATTGACAGTGAGGTCAATAGTTTGGCAATGAGTTTAATTATTTTTGGTTTGTATATGTGGTATTTTGAAACTTGAACTAAAGTTCACGTGGAAATGAGAGGAGTTCATTTAGAACAAGTATCCTCGTGTGATTTGTTGTATGTGTTTTTGATCCTAAGGAGTAAATCTCGGGACGAGATTTCTATTAGGAGGGAGTGATGTGACAACCCTGGTTTTGAGGTTCGTCACTTAGTTTTATTTTGTGCTAGTTACGTGTCTTTACGTGTTTATGTGCTTATTGGTGTGTATAGTTTGTGGCTTGGATATCGTTTCCGGTACGGGGTACCTTGTGAGTGAAACGATGTGTGATGATTTCATGTTCATGATTTCACATGGTAGTGACTATGAAGTGATATAGTGTTAATTAGTAGTTTACGTATACGTATGTATTATAGAAAATCGTATTTTTACGATTTACGGTTTAGCATTTAGAGGTCTTGGATGAGGTAATTAGTCATATGGATATTTTTCGGGATTGTTTTAAGTCATTTAGGACTTAAATATAAAGTTTATTTCAAAATTTGAGATTTTTTTTAAAAGTGTATATTTTACGTCTTTTACGGTAAAACGCGTAAATTTGACTAGTTTTACGGTTTTGAGGTTTTGGAGGCTTTAGGAGCTGAAATAAATTAAGGAAAATTAATGTAATATTATTAATACATATATTAATAATAAAAAGAAAAAAAACGAAATTAGGGGAGGGTTGGTCGGTTTTGGACGCAAGAAAGAAAGAAAGAAGGAAAAAACCCAAAACAGGCCCAATGGACTTGTAATGGGATTAGGGGGCCTTTAGGACTTAACCAAACCCAACCCATAACCATAATAATCAGATTTTTAACCTCCATAACATCTCCTAGCCGAAATTCAACAATGGTGGCCAATTAGGGTTTCAAAAATAAAGATCTTCCATAAATCAAAGGTAAAATCTTCAAATCCTTTTTCAATTAAATTGTTTTTATGTTTTCTTTAATCATCTTATGATGGATTTAGGTTAAGGTTTAATTTAAAAACAGTATATTAATCATATAATAATGATTAAATAAATTATGGCTTGTAATTAGTGGGGTTAGGGTTAATTAATTAGGTTAATTTGATAAAACCCGTTTTTAAAAACTGGGCATAATTTTGGTGTCATTGTTTTGATCATATCTAGAGTTCTAGGAACATTCAAGATGCGATCAAGATAGCCCTGGATAGGTAATTGAGTTGGCTTTCTAAATAAGGAAACTAGAACTAAATTGGAGGTAGGGAAGTGGGTCAAAAACAGGTTACAACAGTCGGAGGTCAAAATAGTTTTGAATTCAGCCTGTTTTCTTTTTAAGATTTGGGTTGTTTGGGGTACTTAGGGTTTCATTGGGATCTTCTAATGAACATGAGATGGTCTATATATTTTAGTAAGTATCTGCACTTGGGCTAAGGTTGTGGTTTAGGGTAAGACCCCCTAATTGTAACAAACTTTTCATACGTTTAAAATCAGTGAATTCTGGATAGGTAGTAATATATATACATATATCGGGACCTCAACAGTAGCTTTAAGGTTATGGAAAGTGGCAGGTGTTCGATAACATATGTAAAAGTATGAATATTCCCTTTACAGAGATCATGGGTGTGTTTAGGTAGGCGTTTGGCATGAGTTTGGAGACCTAAAACTGGGACTGTTTTTTGATAAAATGTTAACGAGAGGTGTTATGAAGTAAAACGAATTAAGGGCTTTATAGAGGGGTGTAATGGGATGCTTAGAGCATATAAATGAGGTGTATATACGGGAGTAGGTTAGATGTCCATCATAGGTTGATGAGCCATCTTGGTGATTGGTTCATGTTTTGATTATGTGTTTTTGTTGTTAGCTTTTGCTAGTGCGCGGACTTTTGGAGAAGCTTAATCAGGTGAGTTTCATAGTCCCATGTTTAATATTGATTTTGACTTCCAGATGGGATGGAAGAGACACTGTGTTGAGTTATTTTCTAAATTGATGTTGTGAATGTGTTTGTGATTTGAGATGGACTTGTGTGTACATTATGTGATTAACTGCTATGTGATTCTTGTTTGTGTATGATTTGGATTGGGATTGGTACATAGGTGTATGGGCGCCTATGGGACCGTGGTTTTTGGAAAGGTACATAGCGTGATCGTCTATGGGACCAATGGTTAATGACAAGGTAGTGGACTTGGGATAGGTACATAGCGTGATCGTATATGGGACCAATGGTTAATGACAAGGTAGTGGCCTTGGGATAGGTACATAGCGTGATCGTCTATGGGACCAATGGTTAATGACAAGGTAGTGGCCTTGGGATAGGTACATAGTGTGATCATCTATGGTACCATGATGTTTGGTAAGGCTGAGGGCCTTGAATTTGGTTTGAAATGTTTGATCTTGAATTTTTAGTTGTTAATGCATACTTGTAGCACATTGTCCATATGTTATTGTATTGGTGTTTGTTATTCACAGCTTGTAACTGATTTAGCGTTGGAGTCTAAACCTATGACTCTCACCAACTTTATGTTGACGTGTTTTAGTGTCTCTTTCAGGTGATAACGTGGTTAAGCGTGAGAACTTATGTGGCTAGGATTAGAGTCGAGTAGGAGTGCATTTAGAAGGAGATCCCCGTTCCTTCCTACTTTATTTTTTTATGTTTGTTTCATTGAGTGATACTATGAACCTATATGTTGTTTGGTTGTGTTATTTGTTTGTCTTGGGTAAGAGGTAGGACTGTTACCTACTTACCTAGACTCCTGCATTGATTGAGATATTGTCATGACATTTGTGTCACCATTTATATGACATTATAGTTGCATTTTAGTTTTCTCTATAGAGACACCGTTTGTTGTGATGATATCCATACGCCGTGCCCCATATTCCGCCGTGGTGGGGTGTTACATTTGTAAACCTCAAAAATAACCTAATAAGAACAAAAATTATTTTTATGAAATTTTAAACTAATTAAAAGTATTTAAAATGATTAAAATCTATTAAAAACTTAAAATAATTCTAGAAAATAAGAAAATGATGATAAAATTAATCTAAGATTTGTAAAAATCCTATTTTAATGTATTTAAGCTAAGAAAAATATAAAAAGTGCATAAAAGTGAAATTTGAAATTTAATAATAAAATAATATTAAAATAATATTAAAAATCTAAAAATTCTAAAAAATTCTAAAAACTTGCAAAATAGCTTATTTTAACCTAAATAAACAGAAAATGAAATCAAAATGACCAAAATACCCCTATTGGGCCCCCAAATGGGCTAGAAGAGAAAACAGTCAACACAAATTGGCTTAATGGGCCCAAAAAGCCAAACTTGACCGAATGGACTTCGAAAAGCCCTATGTGACTCAAAATTCAATTTTAAACACAAATGTCTAAAGGCCCAAAAGCTGATTCTGAGCTTATCACAGCTTATTATGCAAACAGCTTATTCTTATTGGGCCAATAAGCCCATTAAGCAATAAGCCAATGCCATAAGCTCTTATTTGACAAACAACCTTATTTTGGGATGCTTAAGAGATCTTTGAAATGAAATTTTGAAAAACCACACTCAATAAGCCAAAAATAAGCAAAGTTCAAATCAACAAAATGACAAAATAGTCGGATTAGAGTTCTAGGACGTTTCAGGACTTGATTCAACTTGCAAAACACTCCAAATGACTTCAATAAGACAATTCAATCAACAAAAATCCAATAAGCAACACCAATAAGCTGGATTATAGCAATAGACACTTGTGAAAAAGTTAATTGAGTTGGTTTTCTAGTCAAACCTAAAAGTCAACTCCTCAAATGCTCCAGAATGAACAAATGGGTCAAAAGAGGAGCACCTATTAAAAATTTGAATTTTTTGCACGTTTAAATAAGCTGGAATGGCTTATTGATAAGCTGAAAACCAATTTAAACTAGCAGGGGGAAGTTTTAGTAGGAACTAGTTCTCACTGCTTTGACTATTTGACTTGTGATTTGTAAGAGATTTACTATGTTTTGATGGAAGACAAAGGCACCCTTACAACCAGTGAGTTGTAAGGAGTCACAATCAAGCAAATAAACACACTTCGGCTAATCCAATAAGCACAGAATAAGCAAATAGTGCCCAGATATGACACAGACTTGGCAAATAAGCAGTTATGCACTCTTAAGCAACTTTAGCATGAATAAGCAAACCAGAATGAGCCAAATGATTACACAAGCTATATAAACTGATAATAAGCACAAACAAACTTGTTTCATCCACTGAATCAAAGATTAGAAGGAGATCAAAGCATATGCAGGTTGCTGATATGAACTTCAAGAACACAAACACACTTTTCTGATATAGATGACCACACATCCAATTTCAACACTCAAATCCTATTTCCCTGTTTGTTTTAACTTAGATTTAACACTTGTTAGCCCTAGTATATGATTAGATCTAGGTGTCCACCAAATTTCAGCCAATATTACCAAGTAATCAAGGTTTTAGAGTACTTTGTTGAATCTAGGTGTTATGAACTTCCAAACTTGCAGAAAACAGACCAAATACACTTATGAGACAGATACAAACACAAAGTACCACAATACACTTGCTCAAAACAACACAAATCCAAATCAAGCTGTTAATCGAAACACTCCTTAATCTACCACTTTTCAAACAAACTTGTGATTCTCAAACACAACCTACTGATTATATGATCCAAACTTCTAACGTAGATGAGTACTAACAGATTCAAACACAAAAGTAACAAGATCAAACACAAGAACTCAAAATCAAAGAGCAACTTCCAAAACAGGCACAAACATGAATTTTTTAAAGGAATCTTAACAAGAGGCTATACCTATCTCCCCTTACTTCCTAGGGAGATCAACAATGCTCCTTGGACCTTGTTCAACAACTAGAACAAGACCAAGGTTCTTTAACAAGAAGAATCAAAACCTGCTGATGTTCAAAGTAGAACCAGGTTTTGAATCTTATGATTCTTCAACACAAAGCAACAAACAACCTATCCAAAGGTTGGTAAACCTTTACCAGCTTGGTGTCAACAAGCTTGCAATGGCTTATAGCTTTTGGATAAGGATTAGTACAAGCAAATAATCAAAACAGAAACAAGGTTTTCAAACTTTTCAAAAGTTTAAAACCTTGGCAAATATAAACGTGCTTAAACCACAAGATCTCAGCACCCTTATAACAATGAATGGAACTCAGAATCACTCTTAAACAATACCAACTTTCAAAAACATAAAAAGGAATTACAATTATTCTAAAATACCAACTTTTGGAGAAGCTTAATCAGGTGAGTTTCATTCTCCCATGTTTAATATTGATTTTGACTTCCAGATGGGATGGAAGAGACACTGTGTTGAGTTATTTTCTAAATTGATGTTGTGAATGTGTTTGTGATTTGAGATGGACTTGTGTGTACATTATGTGATTAACTGCTATGTGATTCTTGTTTGTGTATGATTTGGATTGGGATTGGTACATAGGTGTATGGGCGCCTATGGGACCGTGGTTTTTGGAAAGGTACATAGCGTGATCGTCTATGGGACCAATGGTTAATGACAAGGTAGTGGACTTGGGATAGGTACATAGCGTGATCGTATATGGGACCAATGGTTAATGACAAGGTAGTGGCCTTGGGATAGGTACATAGCGTGATCGTCTATGGGACCAATGGTTAATGACAAGGTAGTGGCCTTAGGATAGGTACATAGTGTGATCATCTATGGTACCATGATGTTTGGTACAGAAACAAGGTTTTCAAACTTTTCAAAAGTTCAAAACCTTCGCAAATATAAACGTGCTTAAACCACAAGATCTCAGCACCCTTATAACAATGAATGGAACTCAGAATCACTCTTAAACAATACCAACTTTCAAAAACATAAAAAGGAATTACAATTATTCTAAAATACCAACTTTTATAAATTTTAAAAAGAAATTACAATGTTTAAAGAGTAAAACTGGAACAAACGCCTCACCACAGGTTGGGGGTCCTTTTATAGGCAACATAAGACGATTCTAGAATGAAAAATACATGAAAACCCTAGCTAGAAATTCCCAGAAATGCCCTTAAGGTCTTCTAGATGAATTGGTGGATTGAGGTGTCCAATTTGATCAAGGCCGTTCAATTTTGCTTTGGGGCCAAGGAATGAGTCTATGTTGTTGATTTGGCCACGTGGAATGACTTGGAGAGGAGGGTGCATTGTGATTGGGTGACGGGTTGGATGGTGAGGTCCAAGGGTGAGTGGAGAAGAAGGAATTAATGTGGGGATGTGATTAACATGAGGTGAATCAAACGTGTGAACTCCCAATTTTGATTAACTCTTTGTTGGTAAAAAGTAAAATCTGGGTTCTTTACTTGCTACAGTAACAAGATTTGATCCATTTTTAGGGGAGGATTAGTGTTTGGCGCGTGTTTAGAAGTTAAACTTCTAAACTTGGCAGTTTAAGTCCTTGGCTTTTGGGAAAAGATGCAAATAATGTTTTTCATCCTTAAAAATCCATTCCCTTTGCAAATAAAGTTTCTCTTTTCATACTTTTGCCCCAAAACTTTGGCAAAAGTATTTCAAAGGTTGTTTTTGCCATTTTTGCATAGTTTGGGGGCTGATCTTGGACATTCTTAATCTTTAAAGGTCTTCAATGGATGTTTGACTTCATGAGGGACCTTTATTGACAATTTTGAATAGTTGAGGGACTAATCTTGCCATTTCTTCAAAGTTGAAGGACCTTTTTGAAATTTTGACAAACTTAAGGGACCAAACTTGTAATTATGAATATAAAAGGGTTTTAAGTGTCATTTATTCATAAATTGAGGATCAATCTTGTACATCTTCAAGTCTTCAAGGGTTTTTCTTGGACAATTCATAACTAAAGCCCGGTTCATTGTGCGTCTTCGTTTCTCGTGTTCGTTTTTCCTTTTATCTTATGATCTTTTGTCTTTTTCACAATATCCATACCTAAAATACACACAAACACAAAAGCAAGCATATATATGGTATTTTATGACATTTTATGCATTTAAAAGCCCGTAACGAACGATGAGATCATGTATAAATGCCATCTCATCACTCCCCCATACTAAACCATTGTCGTGTCCTTACGCAATGCTAGAATAAAATATCTAAACAACTTCAAAATTCATTTTTATGAGCCTTTATTGAAAGAAAAACAAGCTATGCTACTACTACGATGTGTTAAAGATATTATGTATGATTTTCATCACGAAAGTGACTTTTAGGGTCGATGAATAGAAACAAGTGAATGTTCCATAGAGTAAATTTCATCATCCATGATTGTCACACATTCCATGCTAAGTGCAAAAACGATATCATTGTTGGTACAAGTCACAATGCTAACACTACTCGTGCATCAAAATTGTGTAATACTTTTTCTCTCCGCAATCCTAATTTATTAACGAAAAAGAAAATGTTTCTAGGATTTTTTAACTATTTGTCATGGATCACAAATGATTCATATTGACTTATTTCGATATTTATTAAGGCCAAAAATAAAGTAGGACGATTTAATTAATATTTAGCTAAAGGACAAAATCTTTTAAAACGGCTTCTCGTAATCTCCTTAAGTTCATATCTTGACATAACTCGTTTCGCGATTTGAGACCTTTCTCGGACCGATATTTGGCATGTACTTCATACTTCAAATCTTGGGAAGAAGTTCTTGAAATTATGGTCTTCTCTTCATATATGGAATTTCTTCACTTTGACATTTTTGAGAGATTCTTCAAAATTGGACCATGACTTCATCATTTTTCTTTAATCTTTATTTTGGACTTTGATTTTCAACGTTCCGCCTCCTTTTCGAACTTGGATATATATTTATCCTCATACCTTGTGAGGGTCTTTTCGGATAGATTTTCTCCATGATCTTTAGGTAGTATATTGATTTTCGTCGTGTGTCTCGATCCTTCATATTGATTATGGAATAATGACACTTCGCATCATCTTGGATCTTTAGCAACAAAATGGAGTCCTGATGCCTTGTGAGGGCCTTTTTGGACTTTGCCAATCTTTGCGTCCCGCTTCAATAAGTTATGCCTCGGCTATGAACTCTATTCAAACACGAGCAACTTTTAAACGATCTTGTGCTAGTAGCTAAGTAATTCTTTTAAATCGCACGACGTTATTTATTTCAATTATTTATTTCCTAATGCATTGATCTTATGGGAGAAAAAGCCACAATTAAAAACACATGAGTTTTTGAAAGAACATTTTCATGTTCTACGTTTAGCATGATCACTTGCCTAACTCTATCATCTCTCGTTCTTCACTATATAAAGACCTCTAATTAAAGAGACTCGTGAATACTTAGCCGTGCAAGTCAAAATTAAGCCAAATTTGGATTAGCTTTCATTAAGACTATAATAAATCGAAGTTTTGGGTTTTCAAGCCACTATAGGATCTTGCAATTTCTTAGACTTGGATAAGTTTAGATCTTGTGTTTTAAAGTTCCTTTGATAGATGACTTTCTAGGATCGATTATAGGAACTTGAGAAAAGTTCTTGTTCTTAACTCGTATGAATTGACTTTCGTGTTTTAAAGCTCCCTATATAAAAGTCTAGCAAAACTTGATTTAGCGGGTTAATGAATGTTAGGGGCTCCAAATGCCCATCAAGTCAAAAGTTAGCTCTTATTCTACCCAACGAAAAATATACATTTGTGTCTCTAAAACACTTATGAAAACTACGAAAAATTTTAAAATTTGGCCATTTTTAGCCTTATTTAAAAACAAAAACAAAACGATAAATTTTGGAGTACACGAGGACGTGGGTAAGGTAAGTATCTATTCACCCCCATACTAAAAGTAAACATTGTCCTCAATGTTTCAAGTCTAAGGGTGGATTACCCCCATACTAGAGACGAAAAGTCGAATGCTTAGGATCTAGTATGGAAAGGGTAAGAAACAAATAATCTAAAGCCGTTTGTTAATTATGCCAAAAGATTATTGTTAGAACGATAAAGGATATATGTCATGGATTCGTGAAAAATTCTTTCAAAGCAAACGATCCAAGCTCGAGTGAAACGAACACGAGAGGCTTCGAACGTGATGATGATGATCTAGATAACACAATCACAAACAACCACGAGACAACGAGTTGGAAGGGCACAAATCCCCTCTCATTAACTACATTAGAAAGCGATAATATGTACATGGATAAACATGGGAACTCTCCCACGAAGCACCTCGTTTTTTTATTACCGAGTCATGAGCTCGACTCGATCCCCTCAATGTTTAATTATCATTGGGGAAGGTGACTTGGCCGAGGTCGTTCAAAAGAGGAACTTCCTCACCAAAGTAGTGCTTAAGCCTATGTCCATTCACCTTGAAATTAGGTCCATCATTTTGAGCTAGCTCAATGGTCCCATATGGAAAAACTTGTGTAACGGTGAATGGACCGGACCAACGGGATTTCAATTTTCCGTAAAATATTTCTAAGCGAGAGTTAAAAAGTAACACTTGATCTCCAACGTTAAAAACACTGTTTTTTAATTTTAGCATCATGAAACTTTTTAGTCTTTTCTTTAAAAATTAATGGATTTTCATAAGCAAGATCTCTTAATTTATCCAATTCATTTAATTTTATTTTCCGGTTATCTCCCGCGGTCTTCAAGTCAAAATTGGCATGCTTAAGTGCCCAATATGCTTTATGTTCCAGTTCGATGGGCAAATGACAATTCTTTCCATATACCAACTTATACGGAGTACATCTGATAGGTGTTTTGTAAGCGGTACGGAAGGCCCATAAAGCATCGTCGAGTTTGTCGGACCACGAAGCACGGTTCTCTCCAATCGACCTCTCCAAAATTATCTTCAAGGCTCGGTTTGAAACCTCGACTTGCCCACTCGTTTGCGGGTGATAAGCCGTAGAAAGACGATGTGTAACTCCATATTTATTTAAGACTTTTTCGAATTGGTCGTTACAACCACGATCGCTTATAATAGCACGAGGGGTTCCAAACCGAGAGAATAGTTGTTTCAAGAATTTCACAACAACACGCGCGTCATTCGTAGGTAAAGCCTTAGCTTCTACCCACTTGGATAAGTAGTCGACGGCGACGAGGATATATTTCTTTCCTCGAGAAGATGGGAACGATCCCATAAAATCTATGCCCCAAACGTCGAAAATTTCACAAACTTGAATTATGTTTTGTGGCATTTCATCCTTTTGAGAGGATTTTCCTTGACGTTGACAACAATCACACGACTTCACAAGTACGTGTGCATCACGATAGATCGTAGGCCAAAAGAAACCGACATCGAACACTTTCTTAGCCGTGAGATTAGCACCGTGGTGACCACCCGTGGGTCTCTCGTGACAAGCTCTAAGGATATTAGTAGCTTCGGTTCCATGAACACAACATCGAACGATTTGATCCGCACATACTCGAAAGAGATAAGGGTCGTCCCAAAAGTAGAACTTGACGTCACGAAATAATTTTCGTTTTTGTTGCGTCATCATACCCTTGATTATGAAGTTGCCCGCATGGTAATTTGCGATGTCCGCAAACCATGGGGTTTCGTCTTTAGATTTCACCACACCAAGTGTTTTGAGAGGAAATGTTTCGGTAATTTCCTTGTTCTCGAATACATCTTTGTGAGGATCCTCTAAGCGAGAAAGATGATCGGCCGCTAAATTCTCGGCTCCTTTTTTGTCAAGCACGGTGACATCAAATTCTTGTAGGAGGAGAATCAAACGAAGCAACCTTGGCTTAGCGTCTTGTTTAGCCAAAAGGTACTTAATAGCCGAATGGTCCGTATACACGATGCTTTTAGTTAAAACGAGATAAGGCCGGAATTTTTCAAAAGCGTATACTACGGCTAGGAATTCCTTTTCCGTGGTAGTATATTTCATTTGAGCATCGGTCATCGTTTTACTAGCATAATTTATAGGACGAAAGTGCTTTTCATAGCGTTGCCCTAAAACGGCTCCAATTGCATAATCGCTAACATCACACATTAACTCAAATGGAAGATTCCAATTTAGAGCTACAAGAATAGGAGCTTTGGTAAGTTTCCCTTTAAGAGTTTCGAAAGCTCGGACACAATCTTCGTTAAAGATAAAAGGAGCATCTTTTTCGAGTAGATGTGTCATCGGTCGAGATATTTTCGAGAAATCTTTTATAAAGCGTCGAAAAAACTGGCGTGGCCTAGGAAACTCCGAACTCCTTTGACGGTTTTGGGGTGAGGTAATTTCGAAATGACGTCGATTTTTGCTTTGTCGACCTCAATCCCCGCTTTCGATATTTTATGTCCTAAGACGATTCCTTGCTTGCACATAAAGTGACATTTTTCCCAATTAAGTATTAGATTGGTTTCTTCACATCGTTTTAATATTTTATCCAAGTTATTTAAGCATGACGTAAACGAATCACCAAATACCGAGAAATCATCCATGAACACTTCCATCGACTTCTCGATCATATCGTGGAAAATAGCCATCATACACCGTTGAAACGTATCGGGTGCATTACAAAGTCCGAAAGGCATTCTACGATAAGCAAACGTTCCATAAGGACACGTAAACGTAGTTTTCTCTTGATCACGAGGGTCGATAGGGATTTGAAAGTAACCGGAAAAACCATCTAAAAAGCAATAGAAATCGTTTCCCGCAAGTCGCTCCAACATTTGATCCATGAAAGGCAAGGGAAAATGGTCTTTTCGAGTTGCATCGTTGAGTTTATGATAATCTATACATACTCTCCAACCGGTCACAACACGTGTTGGAATTAACTCGTTGTTTTCGCTGGGTACAACAGTCATTCCTTCCTTCTTAGGGACACAATGGATTGGGCTCACCCATGGGCTATCCGAGATAGGATAAATCATTCCCGCGTCGAGAAGTTTTAAAACCTGTTTTTTAATGACATCGTGAATTTTGGGGTTTACCCTTCTTTGAGATTGAATTGCGGGTTTGTAATCTTCCTCCATTAATATTTTGTGAGTACAAAATTTAGGACCGGTTCCTTTAATGTCGGAGATTTTCCACGCAATTGCCCCTTTATGAGCTTTCAAGATTTTTATAAGTGTGTTTTTTGGGTATCAGAAAGATCTTTCGCAATAATTACCGGCAACTTATCTTCACCTTCTAAAAATGCGTATTCCAAATGAGGTGGAAGGTCTTTCAATTCTAGGATTGGTGGATCCTTGATTGAAGATTTCGGTTCAACACTCATAATTTCCACCGGCGGAGAATATGATGGAATTTTTTCGTTACTATTGTTCACATTTTCTTCATTGTCGATAAAATCGCCTCCTTTGTATGGAGCGAGAGAGTGTGAATTTTTAGCAACAATACGATCTAAAATAGTGGGATTGCCACTAATTGAACCTTCAGAAAATTCTAACACTTCTTGTGAAAATTCATCGCAAACTACGTCAATTAAATCAACGTGATTTATAGTAGCGATAGCGTAAACATGAGAAGGAGTCGAATTTTTGGTAGCGTTTATGACAAGTTCCTCCTCGTTAAATTGTAATGTGATTTTTCTAGCGTGAACATCGATAATCGATCTTGAGATGTCTAAAAATGGACGGCCCAAAATTAGAGGAACTTGTGGATCCACGGGAATATCTACGACAATAAAATAGACCGGAAAGTAGAATTTCCCAACCTTAACGAAAACGTCTTCGGCAATTCCACATGAGAGAATTGTTGAATGATCGGCCATTTCAATGGACATTTTCAAAGGAGTAAGAGCCGGAAGTGATAGCGATTTACACATCGAAAAAGGCATCAAATTAATGCTTGCGCCAAGATCGGCTAAGGCAAGACATTCTTCCATTTCTTGAATATCACACGGGATGAAGAAATTCCTGGGGTGTCCCACTTTTTCTGGTATTCGGTTAAGATAAACCAAAGAACAATTAGATAGCTTTGAAAGCTTCTCCTTATCGTTCATCATACTTTTGAAAGTGAAGGCGAAACGAGGCATGTATAACAACGCGTCGGTTTGTTGTTTGTTACGTTCATTAAGTTTATCCTTGTTACGTCTCGATGGATAAGGCAAGGGTGGTGTGGGTTGGGCATTAGGCAACGGCCTTGGAATCTCGGGTTCCACAATTGGTATGGGTTCGTCCGTAGGTGTGGTTTGAGCGGTACTTCGTGGGCTTGAGATATGCTCCTTTTCCACCACCTCGGGTTCGTTTTCAATTTCCTTCTCCTTGGAAATATTTGCCCGAGAAATGGGTTTGTTAAAAGTTTTACCACTACGAGTAATAATAACCTTCATTTCACCCTTCAGGTTCCCGAGGAAGACGGTTTACACATTATGGCTTCAAACATACCCGCCATTCGATCTTCGAATTTAGATTGCCTTTGACCCGCTTCTAATGACTCTAGCTTAATTTCATGTTGGCCTTGTTCCATATTTTGTTGATTTTGTTGAAGACGTTGAACATTGCCCTCCATTTTATTAGCTTGAGTTTTTAATTCGTTTGCAAGCTCATTTTTTTACTCGTTTTTCAACTCGATTCTCAAACTTATCATTTCTCGTTGCATATTATCAAATTTAGCATCGTTGGCCTTTGCATAATCCAAAAATTCACCATTAAGGTTTTGAGTGTGAGCGTTTTGAAAACCTTGACTCGTATTTTGAAAATCACGATTTTGGTCTTGATTTGAAACTTTCCCATTGTTACCACTTGTATAATTACCCTTGTTATAGTTACGTGAATTGCCTTGGTAACCATTTCCTTGATTATTGTTTCGATAGTTGTTAACATTTTGATTTTGAGGGACTTGGTTTGGACGTGAATTTTGACCAAAAGTTCTCGTGGCTACGCAAGCACTCGAAGTGTTACCGCTGGCGGTAATGCACTCGGAAAGATCATGTGCTCCTCCACACGATAAACAACTCTTATCAACCACCTTGACGGATGGAGAATTGGAAGCTTCCTTAGCTTTCCAATGAGTCATGAGCGATGAAAATCTATCAAAAAATCTATTTTCCTCATTTGCTTCGTTTTGTGGAACGTTCATATTGTGAGACGAAGATGAACCCATATTAGCAACACTCGGTGTGTTACAAGGTTTGTAAACCTTAGATCTATTCTCGATGATAGTTAAAGCTTCATTTGTCGTTTTGCACAAAAAATTACCACCCGCGGCGGCATTTAAATAATCAGGTTCATGATCGTTAAGTCCATTATAAAATGTATCAATTTGATGCAATTTGGAAAAATCATGGTGTGGACATTCGTGTAACATTTCCTTAAATTGTTCCCATGCCATAGAAAAAATTTCGTTAGGTTTTTGCGTAAACCTTGAAATCTCATTTTTCAAATGTGTCGTTTTTGATGGTGGAAAAAATTGGCTCACAAATTTAGACACGAGATCACCCCACGTCAAGATCGAATTTGGGGGTTCTTTCTCTAACCAAATTTTGGCGGCACCATCTAATGAGTATGGAAACAACATCATCTTAATGGCGTCGTGTGGAACATACTAAAACTTGCTTGTTGCGGTGAGACGATTAAAATTCCGTATGTGATAATTGTGCAATTCTAAGAGCTATCTGATAGATGTTTTATTCGACCGAACTCGTTAGTTTGTAGAAATCCTATTCTTTTCCCTAAGAAGAAGGATTATTCATTTCGTTTGTGTATCAATTACCGAGAGCTGGATAAGCTAACGATCAAGAATCGTTACCCATTCCCAAGAATTGATGATTTACTTGATTAACTTCAAGATTCTCGTGTTTTATCCAAGATTGATCTTTGTTTTGCTTAACATCAACTTCGCATACGCGAGGAAGATATACCTATTACGGCGTTTAAAAACTCATGATGATCATTATGATTTTAGGGTTATGCCTTCTGGTTTGACCAATACACCTGTAGTATTCATTGACTTAATGAATTGTATGTGTAAGCCGTATCTTGATAAATTTGTAATCGTTTTCATTGATGATCTTCTAATTTGCTTGAAGGGCAAGAAGGAACATGTCGAACACTTAAGGATTATCTTGAACTTGTTAAAGAACAAAAATTTTACGCGAAACTTACAAAGTATGACCTTTGGCTTAGTTCCGTATGATTTCTTTGACATGTGATTGATAAAAGTGGGGCACCTGTTGATCCTACAAGAATCGAAGCCATCAAAAATTCGAATGTTCCCATTTACTTCAACTGAAGTACGACAATTTCTAGGTTTGGCTGGTTAATACCGAAGGTTTATTGAAGGATTCTCCTTGATATCAAAACCATTAACCAAGCTAACTAAAAAGAATGAACCATATGTGTGTGGCGTTGATGAAGAGAAAGCTTTTCAAACCATGAAAAGAGAACTCTGCAACACACTGATCTTATCATTACTTGACGGAAATAAAGATATTGTTGTTGATCGTGATACATCTCTTAAAGGATTTAGAGCTCTCTGATTTGTGTATGCTCGTAGGCAACTTAGAAATAATAAGGAAACCACTCAACCCATGACTTGTAATTGGGTACGGTGATTTTTACTCCTTGTCTATTGAGACATTAATTGTATGGCACTAAATGTACGGTATCCGCCGATAGAAAGAGCCTACGATGTATTCTGGAATAAAAGAGATGAATAAGCCTTTAAGTGATTTCGATTGTGTTATTCGTTATCATTTGGGAGGTAGGAGCAAATTACAATGGATTCATTGTTAAGCTCTTGAAAACTCAGTCTCGATTTGATTCAATTTATGTCAAGGTTGACTGATTGACTCTGTTCATTTCATTTCGATAAATTAATCGATCGTGCTAATTAAGAATCGTTTGTTAACTACTCGTAGTAGACATGAAAGTTATGATAATGTGAAGTGAAAATCTTGGGAAATCAAGGTAGGAGGAAAAGTTATGCCAAAGCTATCACCATGGAAAAGGTGTTATATATATTTTGGAAAACGTGGGAAGGTTAAATCCCCGTTATGTTTGGACCATTCGAGGTGATATCGAGTGTAGGTCCGATGGCATGAAAACTTAAATTACCTCGATAGTTACAAGGAATTCACAATACCCTTTCATATGTTGAACTTAAAGAAATTTGTTTCCGACAAAGATCTTATTATCACTCTTGGTGAAGTATGAATCTACGGTAAGTTGCATTTCATCAAAGTACTTGTTGATATTATCGATAAGGAAGTTAGGCAACAGAAACAAAGTCGAATTCCTATTGACATGTGTGATGGAACTCAAGACGAGGACCAAAATACATTTAACTCTTTGATTTCAACGAGCGATCGAGGAAGAACGCAAGTTGATCTTCGGGAAGAAGATCCCAATTTGGTGGGGATGATGTGACAATCCGTCGATTTCAGGTCGTTATTTTAATCTCGACTATTAAGTATTATATGTTTACTTTAATGAGAATTTTAAATTATCGGCTAACCGAGAAGGTTATGACTTGAAACTAGCGTAAGAATGTCGTTTAAATGAAAATCGGCAAAGAATACGTTAGGTATCGATATTTTATTCTCGAATAATCATGAAAATGATTTTATTATATTTAATCTTTATTTCTCGTGTTTTACGTTTTGACGAATGACGAGAACTACGAATGATCGCGATACCGACGGATGCCCAAAAATTTATGTTTTATTATCGATTGTCTCGATATTGTATATTTTCGACGTTTTCGATTTAATTGCGTTTTAAGTCGTGTCGAAGCCTTGTTATTATATTTTCAAGCGTTTTAACTTTAGAAAAGTATTTTTACGAAACCCGAGTCCCGTAAATATTTTAAAAATGTAATATTTACATTTTCTACCCTTACAACTATTTAAATGCATTTTGGACCAAAACTATACAAAATTGGCAAAAACTACCCTCACCCCACTTTTAATAATCTTTCCACTACCTAATTTATTAATAAAATCATTTAAACAAAAAAATAGAAAAACCCCTCTCTCCCCTTTGTGTTTTCCGTCCACCATCACAACCACAAACCCTATCAAAATTTTTGACTCACTTTGAATCTTCCAAAACTAAGAAAAGACCCATGTTGGAAATTTGATGAGGATCATTTTGATGTAAAAATATACAACATGCAAGAACTTTCAAATTTTGGTGAAGAACAAGGTGATTTGATCTAATTTCATATGATATATTTGTTGTTAGTGTTATTTTATATATATTTTAATTATTGCTTGTTTGAATTTTTGAGTGGGTAATTTTTAAATACTTATTCAAGGGTGATTGAGGTTAGATGGATGTGTTAGGATGAAATTAGGAAGGTATTAGGAGTATAGAAATTGTTGGTATGGATTGAAAATATGTTTTGGTGGGAGATTTTAGAAGGTATTTTAGACCAGTGGGTAAAAAGTAATTTTTGGAAATCTTACTGTATGAAAATGGTGAAACTAATAGGATGGGCTTATAGAGAATTCTTTTAGCTTCGATTTGCCGTTTGAATGAGCTTCTAACTCATTACGAGTCAAAAGTTATGATGTTTTGATTTTCGTGTACCGGGAGACGAGTATCGGCACAATCCGAAAATTGTTGTCGATATTTGGGTCGAATCTCGGGGACCATAGAATGAGTTTTAAAAATGTTCAAGGACTGATGTAAGTTGATAAACCTCAGTTCATGAGTCTATTTTCAAACCCGAGTGTCGGTTTTGTAAACGGAATTGTTTAGATAAGTCAAAATGGTTTTGCACGTCAAAGACGTAAAACTGTCCGGTTTTTATAACACGGAGATGTGTCGGACAGAAGGTCTTAGAAGTAATATTTTTGAATGAAACTTTTACTGAGTCTTATTCATATTATGTGTGAGTTTGTGACCAAGTTTCATTGAAATCGGACATGTCTAGATAGGTTAGATTGGTGTGTACATTTGGAGTGTACATGCTGAATGATATTTTGGACACGTAGTCCAATAATCGTGTGGCGTTAGTTGATTATTCACTATTGGACATGGTGATTTATTCAAGTGTTAAGTCATTATGTAAATGACTTAGCTACTGGTCCGAGGAAAGTAAAATGATGGTTTGACTTGCGTTGACTTGGCGTCTTATGACGGGTCAATGTAGAGTGCAAGTTTTTAAATGGATAAGTGTTGAATAAAAAGGGTATAGAATAACACATGTATTATTAAATTTTCGGGATTGTCTTGGTTTTGTAATTTTGATTTTTATATTATTTAAGTATGATTTATACTTAAGTCGATTATTTACGAACGCACCTTATTTGGTAGGTTGCGGTCTTCGTGTTTAACGGGCATCACTAATCGTCGGCGATCGTCTCATTACCACTAATGGCTAAGGTGAGTCTATAGCCTCGCTCTTAACATGTTTACTTGTTTTATAAAACCCGCGAGGGGGATAACATGCTTGTTTTACTAAAATAAAGGGGGCAACGAGAAGTTGTGGAAACCCTATTTTTACTTGAAAAGTAATTATTGAAATTAAAGGGTACAACGAGAAGTTGTGGAAACCCTTACTATTGGAAAATTATTTATTATAAATGAAGGGTACAACGAGAAGTTGTGGTAAACCCTCTTTCTTTTAAAATTTGAACACAAAGGACCCGATTGTATGCTTAGATGAAAGTTGTTATAGTAGTTGTTTAGCCAAAAAAGACGCATGAATCGTGAATTGTTAATCGAAAGGAACGCTAATACTTTGGGATAGATCTATCGGGGTGACACCCAGTCCGATCGCGAGTAGCTCTCCGTGGTGTTGTGATGCACCAGTAATGAAACATCGGATGCAATTGTATAAGAGAAATATACGCACTTGGCTGGTGTGTTGGGCAGAAATGATATATGTTAACGTTCAATTTCACGAGGCATACGAAATAACAACGATAATTATGTCCGTACAACATAATTGTCTTATAATAAATTATTAACCATGGAAGGTTATTTTTCATACTTGTGTTCATTTTATTTAAACTAAAACTCTATAGATTCACTCGGCAAATTTTGCTGACTTTTTAGCATGTTTTATCTCAGGTCCATATTGAAGGCACTCGATGAAGGCGGTTTCGTGAAGCTTGCATAATTGAAATGTTTTGGCCCGCTTTTCTAAAACATATCCATTCACATAACTTTTATCATTTATTATAGTTTGTAAACTTTTTGAATCATCTGGGACCGTATATGAAATTTTATCTTGATTAAATGAAATTGAATGGATGTTTATTAAAACGTCTCGTTTTGAGCCGTTTTCTATGATTATGAGATTGAACCATGATAGTAACACCCAATGACCCTTCCGCTGTTGAGACCGAAATTTGGGGGTGTTACAGATTGGCATCAGAGCTCAAGTTATAGAGAACGAAAAGATTTTCAAAAAATGAATTTTTGAAATCTTTTAACTATAACTGTTGCAAGCGAAACCTCCGAGTGGCCAATGGACGAGAATGAAAGTATTTATATATATATGATTATATATATGTTGTAATCTTTATCGATTATTTGAACTTGTGAATTACAAGGTATGTTTTCATTTATTTAATTATAAATGATAATTTTATATTTATACGAGATATTTATACGACGTCGATTGTCACGAAGCCACCCTAGTCATTTTTAATGCTAGCGCTGAAGCTATTCCTAAAATAAATCCTATTATTCTCGAGATTAACTAAGTTGTGGATAGACATGATCCCAACGAAATGGTTAATATTCTTGCTGTTATTCTTCTGATTACGAGGATTTTGATTTCCTTGATTCTTATTCTTGATTTATCGATTCCTTCGTTTCGTTTAGCAAATTTAATTTGCATTTTCATTAATTTTTGACATTATACTGTTTTGATAAAAACAAGTTTGTCCGAGATGGTACTATTGATTGTTAGGAATTGAGATTGATTTGTATGGTATTCACATGCCAACCAGGATTCCATATCTAATCTCTGATCATTTTCTGTTAAATCAGTTTCTTGTTTGTTTCGATCCTGATCTTTCGCGTTGAGCTGGCGATGCTTAAATAAGGTGATTTATAATCGTTGAAATAAATTGGCCATTTATTTGAACAAGGAAATTATAAATTGTTGAACTACAAATTTCTAAATCTTATTTGGATGGATCTGATCAATCCATGGAAATAATGATTTATAAATGTGTGGGCTTAAGTATATACCATTTGCTTGATTAAACTCTTATTAACTCATCGTTTGTTTGCTCGATTCATTCCTTGATTTTATTCCTTTAATTCCTTAATCGTGAAATGGTTGTATTGAGGCTGTTCCAAAAGCACCAATTGAGGAGGATATCAAGCGTCTCGGAAAGACATTGAAGAAATCTTCTTCTTTTGGGACCGAGGAGCTTTCTTAGCCATGTGAAATACCTAGTAACTCTTAGTAGATTAGTTTATCAATTGTAGTATCTTCTTATTAATCCCTAACTAAACGGTGACAACAGTTAGTAGGACTAGTCTTTTAAGTTGTATGGCATTAGACGATGATTATCTATAATGTTTGACAATACGACTTGTACTAGTTTGTGATAATGGAATGACTATCTTCTGATTCCTAATTCTATATCGTTCTATTATTATCTTTCTTTGCCTTTCTCATTTAAATTCCTGTGGTATAACGCAATCATTGAATGAATACTCATTATGATTTGATTTGTGTTGCACAAGAATCATGCAGTCAATGAAAGCTATGACTGAAGCACGAATGTGCCAAGTTATTAGTGAATAAGTTGTTGTATCTTTAGTTAAATTCATGGCCAACATGAATGATGAATCTGGAACTGGAGCTGAAGATAAAACTGGTGGAACTAGAACCGGTGGAGCTGAAGCTGGAGCCGATAATGTTCGTGGTACTAATGGAACCAATGTGCCCGAAATTAGAGGCTATAACTACACTTCATTCGTTAATTGCAAACCATAGACTCTTGAGGGAAATAAAGATGATGGATGATTGTGTCAGTTGCTGAAAGCTGGCATCAGTCTTTCAAATCAGTGACCCTAATCAGGAGGATAAGGTGCATTCTGAAATCGCTACTCTCTAAAGTCGTGAATTAATATGGTGGAATGGCAGATTTGCTTTCATAAGCATCGTTACTTATGGGACACTATAGACTAAGGTGAAGAAGTGGTTAACTGAGGAGTTTTTCCTCGAAGTATTTCCAAAGTATGGAGCAAGTATTGTACAACTTGAAACTGAAGGGAACTAACATTGGTAGATATATCAAGTGTTTCCACAAGTTGACTCCTTTATGTCCAAGAATTTTGGAACCCGAACCGACAAGGTCAAGCAGTATATTCTCGGCAGACCAAGAATATATGCGGTGATGTGACTTCTTATAAGCCATTTACTATTTGTGAAGTTGTCTACATGGCTGATTAGCTCATGGGACACATAATTCAAGGCAAGGCTGACGAAGTCACTGAAGGGAAAAATAATTCCAAATTGAAATTCTTTTCGTGCATTAGAGCTCGTAAGTATATCGAAAAAGGTTTGTGGATTATTCCTAGCTTAGGTATCATAAGGAATCGTAAGAGAAGTAAGCAGAATTACTCTAGTCATTCGTGACTATTCCAAAGTGTTTCTGGAAGATTTGCCAAGGCTTCCGCCTTCGAGGCAAATAGAATTCCTAATTGATCTAATTCCTGGTGTTGCAACTGTGGCACATGAGCCATATTCATTAGCACCATCCGAACTGAAGGAATTAATTGTGCAATTCTAAGAGCTATCTGATAGATGTTTTATTCGACCGAACTCGTTAGTTTGTAGAAATCCTATTCTTTTCCCTAAGAAGAAGGATTATTCGTTTCGTATGTGTATCAATTACCGAGAGCTGGATAAGCTAACGATCAAGAATCGTTACCCATTCCCAAGAATTGATGATTTACTTGATTAACTTCAAGATTCTCGTGTTTTATCCAAGATTGATCTTTGTTTTGCTTAACATCAACTTCGCATACGCGAGGAAGATATACCTATTACGGCGTTTAAAAACTCATGATGATCATTATGATTTTAGGGTTATGCCTTCTGGTTTGACCAAAACACCTGTAGTATTCATTGACTTAATGAATTGTATGTGTAAGCCGTATCTTGATAAATTTGTAATCGTTTTCATTGATGATCTTCTAATTTGCTTGAAGAGCAAGAAGGAACATGTCGAACACTTAAGGATTATCTTGAACTTGTTAAAGAACAAAAATTGTACGCGAAACTTACAAAGTATGACCTTTGGCTTAGTTCCGTATGATTTCTTTGACATGTGATTGATAAAAGTGGGGCACCTGTTGATCCTACAAGAATCGAAGCCATCAAAAATTCGAATGTTCCCATTTACTTCAACTGAAGTACGACAATTTCTAGGTTTGGCTGGTTAATACCGAAGGTTTATTGAAGGATTCTCCTTGATATCAAAACCAT
Organism: Glebionis coronaria; assembly: GCA_025667525.1. Lineage (NCBI taxonomy): Eukaryota > Viridiplantae > Streptophyta > Magnoliopsida > Asterales > Asteraceae > Glebionis > Glebionis coronaria. The sequence goes on along the minus strand of CM046875.1, from coordinate 630,634,600 downwards.
TAACCAAGCTAACTAAAAAGAATGAACCATATGTGTGTGGCGTTGATGAAGAGAAAGCTTTTCAAACCATGAAAAGAGAACTCTGCAACACACTGATCTTATCATTACTTGACGGAAATAAAGATATTGTTGTTGATCGTGATACATCTCTTAAAGGATTTAGAGCTCTCTGATTTGTGTATGCTCGTAGGCAACTTAGAAATAATAAGGAAACCACTCAACCCATGACTTGTAATTGGGTACGGTGATTTTTACTCCTTGTCTATTGAGACATTAATTGTATGGCACTAAATGTACGGTATCCGCCGATAGAAAGAGCCTACGATGTATTCTGGAATAAAAGAGATGAATAAGCCTTTAAGTGATTTCGATTGTGTTATTCGTTGTCATTTGGGAGGTAGGAGCAAATTACAATGGATTCATTGTTAAGCTCTTGAAAACTCAGTCTCGATTTGATTCAATTTATGTCAAGGTTGACTGATTGACTCTGTTCATTTCATTTCGATAAATTAATCGATCGTGCTAATTAAGAATCGTTTGTTAACTACTCGTAGTAGACATGAAAGTTATGATAATGTGAAGTGAAAATCTTGGGAAATCGAGGTAGGAGGAAAAGTTATGCCAAAGCTATCACCATGGAAAAGGTGTTATATATATTTTGGAAAACGTGGGAAGGTTAAATCCCCGTTATGTTTGGACCATTCGAGGTGATATCGAGTGTAGGTCCGATGGCATGAAAACTTAAATTACCTCGATAGTTACAAGGAATTCACAATACCCTTTCATATGTTGAACTTAAAGAAATTTGTTTCCGACAAAGATCTTATTATCACTCTTGGTGAAGTATGAATCTACGGTAAGTTGCATTTCATCAAAGTACTTGTTGATATTATCGATAAGGAAGTTAGGCAACAGAAACAAAGTCGAATTCCTATTGACATGTGTGATGGAACTCAAGACGAGGACCAAAATACATTTAACTCTTTGATTTCAACGAGCGATCGAGGAAGAACGCAAGTTGATCTTCGGGACGAAGATCCCAATTTGGTGGGGATGATGTGACAATCCGTCGATTTCAGGTCGTTATTTTAATCTCGACTATTAAGTATTATATGTTTACTTTAATGAGAATTTTAAATTATCGGCTAACCGAGAAGGTTATGACTTGAAACTAGCGTAAGAATGTCGTTTAAATGAAAATCGGCAAAGAATACGTTAGGTATCGATATTTTATTCTCGAACAATCATGAAAATGATTTTATTATATTTAATCTTTATTTCTCGTGTTTTACGTTTTGACGAATGACGAGAACTACGAATGATCGCGATACCGACGGATGCCCAAAAATTTATGTTTTATTATCGATTGTCTCGATATTGTATATTTTCGACGTTTTCGATTTAATTGCGTTTTAAGTCGTGTCGAAGCCTTGTTATTATATTTTCAAGCGTTTTAACTTTCGAAAAGTATTTTTACGAAACCCGAGTCCCGTAAATATTTTAAAAATGTAATATTTACATTTTCTACCCTTACAACTATTTAAATGCATTTTGGACCAAAACTATGCAAAATTGGCAAAAACTACCCTCACCCCACTTTTAATAATCTTTCCACTACCTAATATATTAATAAAATCATTTAAACAAAAAAATAGAAAAACCCCTCTCTCCCCTTTGTGTTTTCCGTCCACCATCACAACCACAAACCCTATCAAAATTTTTGACTCACTTTGAATCTTCCAAAACTAAGAAAAGACCCATGTTGGAAATTTGATGAGGATCATTTTGATGTAAAAATATACAACATGCAAGAACTTTCAAATTTTGGTGAAGAACAAGGTGATTTGATCTAATTTCATATGATATATTTGTTGTTAGTGTTATTTTATACATATTTTAATTATTGCTTGTTTGAATTTTTGAGTGGGTAATTTTTAAATACTTATTCAAAGGTGATTGAGGTTAGATGGATGTGTTAGGATGAAATTAGGAAGGTATTAGGAGTATAGAAATTGTTGGTATGGATCGATAATATGTTTTGGTGGGAGATTTTAGAAGGTATTTTAGACCAGTGGGTAAAAAGTAATTTTTGGAAATCTTACTGTATGAAAATGGTGAAACTAATAGGATGGGCTTATAGAGAATTCTTTTAGCTTCGATTTGCCGTTTGAATGAGCTTCTAACTCATTACGAGTCAAAAGTTATGATGTTTTGATTTTCGTGTACCGGGAGACGAGTATCGGCACAATCCGAAAATTGTTGTCGATATTTGGGTCGAATCTCGGGGACCATAGAATGAGTTTTAAAAATGTTCAAGGACTGATGTAAGTTGATAAACCTCAGGTCATGAGTCTATTTTCAAACGCGAGTGTCGGTTTTGTAAACGGAATTGTTTAGATAAGTCAAAATGGTTTTGCACGTCAAAGACGTAAAACTGTCCGGTTTTTATAACACGGAGATGTGTCGGGCAGAAGGTCTTAGAAGTAGTATTTTTGAATGAAACTTTTACTGAGTCTTATTCATATTATGTGTGAGTTTGTGACCAAGTTTCATTGAAATCGGACATGTCTAGATAGGTTAGATTGGTGTGTTCATTTGGAGTGTACATGCTGAATGATATTTTGGACACGTAGTCCAATAATCGTGTGGCGTTAGTTGATTATTCACTATTGGACATGGTGATTTATTCAAGTGTTAAGTCATTATGTAAATGACTTAGCTACTGGTCCGAGGAAAGTAAAATGATGGTTTGACTTGCGTTGACTTGGCGTCTTATGACGGGTCAATGTAGAGTGCAAGTTTTTAAATGGATAAGTGTTGAATAAAAAGGGTATAGAATAACACATGTATTATTAAATTTTCGGGATTGTCTTGGTTTTGTAATTTTGATTTTTATATTATTTAAGTATGATTTATACTTAAGTCGATTATTTACGAACGCACCTTATTTGGTAGGTTGCGGTCTTCGTGTTTAACGGGCATCACTAATCGTCGGCGATCGTCTCATTACCACTAATGGCTAAGGTGAGTCTATAGCCTCGCTCTTAACATGTTTACTTGTTTTATAAAACCCGCGAGGGGGATAACATGCTTGTTTTACTAAAATAAAGGGGGCAACGAGAAGTTGTGGAAACCCTATTTTTACTTGAAAAGTAATTATTGAAATTAAAGGGTACAACGAGAAGTTGTGGAAACCCTTACTATTGGAAAAGTATTTATTATAAATGAAGGGTACAACGAGAAGTTGTGGTAAACCCTCTTTCTTTTAAAATTTGAACACAAAGGACCCGATTGTATGCTTAGATGAAAGTTGTTATAGTAGTTGTTTAGCCAAAAAAGACCCATGAATCATGAATTGTTAATCGAAAGGAACGCTAATACTTTGGGATAGATCTATCGGGGTGACACCCAGTCCGATCGCGAGTAGCTCTCCGTGGTGTTGTGATGCACCAGTAATGAAACATCGGATGCAATTGTATAAGAGAAATATACGCACTTGGCTGGTGTGTTGGGCAGAAATGATATATGTTAACGTTCAATTTCACGAGGCATACGAAATAACAACGATAATTATGTCCGTACAACATAATTGTCTTATAATAAATTATTAACCATGGAAGGTTATTTTTCATACTTGTGTTCATTTTATTTAAACTAAAACTCTATAGATTCACTCGGCAAATTTTGCTGACTTTTTAGCATGTTTTATCTCAGGTCCATATTGAAGGCACTCGATGAAGGCGGTTTCGTGAAGCTTGCATAATTGAAATGTTTTGGCCCGCTTTTCTAAAACATATCCATTCACATAACTTTTATCATTTATTATAGTTTGTAAACTTTTTGAATCATCTGGGACCGTATATGAAATTTTATCTTGATTAAATGAAATTGAATGGATGTTTATTAAAACGTCTCGTTTTGAGCCGTTTTCTATGATTATGAGATTGAACCATGATAGTAACACCCAATGACCCTTCCGCTGTTGAGACCGAAATTTGGGGGTGTTACATATATATTATACGTAATAATACTTTGGGCGGCAAAACCCTCGTTTAGCTATCAAAATCAAATACTCACAAGTGAACGGGGGGAATGAGGTGGCACAAAGCACTTAAGTACCTAGCTTCCCTTTAACGGCCTTTTATAGCACGTTGCCTATCTATTCACCTTAAAGTTCGTATTTTTCAAAATCGAGCTTCACGAAAGTATTTATCTATTTTTGCCTTTTTCTTTTTGTTTGAGATTTGAATACAATGATTGAGTGATGAAATCCCAAATCAAGGTTGTGTTTTCACACTTTTGGAGATATTGTATGTTTATTGTGATACGTATACTATACAGTAATAATATTCACAAAGAAAACCGAAAACCGATAATACGTGTTAATGGAGTTCCAATTAACACAAATAGTATTTATGGTTAATATAAAAAACAAATGATTCCAAATTAAAGCACAACACACCTCCGCGGCAGCGGCGCAAAATTGATTATGGTAAACTTACACCCTTTAGGAAAAAGGCGTAAAAGCGGAAAGTATAAACACGAGGATTTAAGAAAAACCAAGTGCTAATGACCCTAGTGAAAAGTTCAAGTTCGTTTCCCAAGGAGGTATATGTGTGTGTTTAACTTGTGATTGATTTGAGATTAATATTAGAAAGAAAGGGATAAGAGAATAGAAAGACGGATACGTGAAAATTATACTAAGACGTAAAAAATGTAAAACCGTAAAAATTGCTAAAAAATAAATTTTAAAAATTCCCAAAAATTACCAAAAATCAAATAAAATAAACTAACGGTTTACAAAAAATCAAAACTTGCCAAAACCTTTTATTTAATTAATTATTAATTTTTAAATGCTAATTAAAGCCCTAAAAATCAAAATTAACTAATAAAAAGTCCAAATCAAGATTTTCATGTTTGTAAACCTCAAAAATAACCTAATAAGAACAAAAACTATTTTTATGAAATTTTAAACTAATTAAAACTATTTAAAATGATTAAAATCTATTAAAAACTTAAAATAATTCTATAAAATAAGAAAATGATGATAAAATAAATCTAAGAGTTGTAAAAATCCTATTTTAATGTATTTAAGCTAAGAAAAATATAAAAAGTGAAAAAAAGTGAAATTTGAAATTTAATAATAAAATAATATTAAAATAATATTAAAAATCTAAAAATTATAAAAAATTCTAAAAACTTGCAAAATAGCTTATTTTAACCTAAATAAACAGATAATGAAATTAAAATGACCAAAATACCCCTATTGGGCCTCCAAATGGGCTAAAAAAACAAAACAGTCAACACATATGGGCTTAATGGGCCCAAAAAGTCAAACTTGACCCAATGGACTTGGAAAAGCCCTATCTGACTCAAAATTCAATTTTAAACACAAAAGTCTAAAGGCCCAAAAGCTGATTCTGAGCTTATCACAGCTTATTATGCAAACAGCTTATTCTTATTGGGCGAATAAGCCCATTAAGCAATAAGCCAATGCCATAAGCTCTAACTTGGCACAAAACCTTCTTTTGGGATGCTTAAGAGTTTTGTGAAAAGAAATTTTGAAAAAGCACACTCAATAAGCCAGAAATAAGCAAAGTTCAAATCCACAAAACGACAAAATAGTCGGGTTAGAGTTCTAGGACGTTTCAAGACTTGATTCAACTTGCAAAACACTCCAAATGACTTCAATAAGGCAATTCAATCAACAAAAATCCAATAAGAAACACCAATAAGCTGGATTATAGCAATAAGCACTTGTGAAAAAGTCAATTGAGTTGGTTTTCTAGTCAAACCTAAAAGTCAACTCCTCAAATGCTCCAGAATGAACAAATGGGTCAAAAGAGGAGCACCTATTACAAATTTGAAGTTTTTTCACGTTTAAATAAGCTGGAATGGCTTATTGATAAGCTGAACACCAATTTACACTAGCAGGGGGAACTTTCAGTAGGAACCGGTTCCCACTGCTTTGACTATTTGACTTGTGATTCGTGAGAGATTTACTATGTTTTGATGGAAGAAAAAGGCACCCTTACAACCAGTGAGTTGTAAGGAGTCACAATCAAGCAAATAAACACACTTCAGCTAAGCCAATAAGCACAGAATAAGCAAACAGTGCCCAGATATGACACAGACTTGGCAAATAAGCAGTTATGCACTTTTAAGCAATTTTAGCATGAATAAGCAAACCAGAATGAGCCAAATGATTACACAAGCTATATAAACTGATAATAAGCACAAAAAAACTTATTTCATCCACTGAATCAAAGATTAGAAGGAGATCAAAGCATATGCAGGTTGCTGATATGAACTTCAAGAACATAAACACACTTTTCTGATATAGATGACCACAAATCCAATTTCAACACTCAAATCCTACTTCCCTAGTTGTATTAACTTAGATTTAACACTTGTTAGCCCTAGTCTATGATTAGATCTAGGTGTCCACCAAATTTCAGCCAATATTACCAAGTAATCAAGATTTTAGAGTACTTTGTTGAATCTAGGTGTTATGAACTTCCAAACTTGTAGAAAACAGACCAAATACACTTATGAGACAGATACAAACACAAAGTACCACAATACACTTGCTCAAAACAACACAAATCCAAATCAAGTTGTTAACCCAAACACTCCTTAATCTACCACTTTTCAAACAAACTTGTGATTCTCAAACACAACCTACTGATTTTATGATCCATACTTCTAACCTAGATGACTACTAACAGATTCAAACACAAAAGTAACAAGATCAAACACCAGAACTCAAAATCAAAGAGCAACTTCCAAAACAGGCATAAACATGAATTTTTTAGAGGAATCTTAACAAGAGGCTATACCTATCTTCCCTTACTTCCTAGGGAGATCAGCAATGCTCCTTGGACCTTGTTCAACAACTAGAACAAGACCAAGGTTATTCAATAAGAAGAATCAAAACCTGCTGATGTTCAAAGTAGAACCAGGTTTTGAATCTTATGATTCTTCAACACAAAGCAACAAACAACCTATCTAAAGGTTGGTAAACCTTTACCAGCTTGGTGTCAACAAGCTTGCAATGGCTTATAGCTTTTGGATAAGGATTAGTACAAGCAAATAATCAAAACAGAAACAAGGTTTTCAAACTTTTCAAAAGTTCAAAACCTTGGCAAGTATAAACGTGCTTAAACCACAAGATTTCAGCACCCTTATTACAATGATTGGAACTCAGAATCACTCTTAAACAATACCAACTTTCAAAATCATAAAAAGGAATTACAATTTTTCTAAAATACCAACTTTTATAAATTTTAAAAAGGAATTACAATGTTTAAAGAGTAAAACTGGAACAAAGGCCTCACCACAGGTTGGGGGTCCTTTTATAGGCAACATAAGACGATTCTAGAATGAAAAATACATGAAAACCCTAGCTAGAAATTCCCAGAAATGCCCTTGAGGTCTTCTAGATGAATTGGTGGATTGAGCTGTCCAATTTGATCAAGGCCGTTCAATTTTGCTTTGGGGCCAAGGAATGATTCAATGTTGTTGATTTGGCCACGTGGAATGACTGGGAGAGGAGGGTGCATTGTGATTGGGTGACGGGTTGGATGGTGGGGTCCAAGGGTGAGTGGAGAAGAAGGAATTAATGTGGGGATGTGATTAACATGAGGTGAATCAAACGTGTGAACTCCCAATTTTGATTAACCCTTTGTTGGTAAAAAGTAGAATCTGGGTTCTTTACTTGCTACAGTAACAAGGTTTGATCCGCTTTTAGGGGAGGATTAGTGTTTGGCACGTGTTTAGAAGTTTAAACTTCTAAACTTGGCAGTTTAAGTCCTTGGCTTTTGGGAAAAGATGCAAATAATGTTTTTCAGCCTTAAAAATCCATTCCCTTTGCAAATAAAGTTTCTCTTTTCATACTTTTGCCCCAAAACTTTGGCAAAAGTATTTCAAAGGTTGTTTTTGCCAATTTTGCATAGTTTGAGGGCTTATCTTGGACATTATTGATCTTCAAAGGTCTTTAATGGATGTTTGACTTCATGAGGGACCTTTATTGACAATTTTGAATAGTTGAGGGACTAATCTTGCCATTTCTTCAAAGTTGAAGGACCTTTTTGCAATTTTGACAAACTTAAGGGATCAAACTTGTAATTATGAATATACAAGGGTTTTAAGCGTCATTTCTTCATAAATTGAGGATCAATCTTGTACATCTTCAAGTCTTCAAGGGTTTTTCTTGGATAATTCATAACTAAAGCCCGGTTCATTGTGCGTCTTCGTTTCTCGTGTTCGTTTATCCTTTTATCTTGTGATCTTTTGTCTTTTTCACGATATCCATACCTAAAATACACACAAACACAAAAGCAAACAGATATATGGTATTTTATGACATTTTATGCATTTAAAAGCCCGTAAAGAACGATGAGATCATGTATAAATGCCATCTCATCACTTTTGATAACTTGAAAAGGATTAACATGAAATTAAACCTAAAGAAGTGTTCATTTGGGGTTGCAGAAGGAAAATTCTTGGGATACATGGTAACCTCAGAAGGCATAAGAGCAAACCCCAAAAAGACAAAAGCAATCACAGAAATGAGATCTCCCAAAATGTTAAAAGAGATGCAGTCTTTAAGTGGTAAGCTAGTAGCACTTAACCGCTTCTTGTCTCGGTCAGCCGAAAGGTCAATGCCATTCTTTGATACATTGAAAAGTATCACCAAAGAGAATAAAGAAGTGTTCTGTTGGACGGAAAAGGCTGAGGAAGCCTTCCAGCAGCTCATGAAGGAAATCCTAGATCTCCCATTGCTAACCTCTCATGTCAAAGGAGAAGTTTTATATGTGTATCTTGCCGTGTCCAAAGAAGCAGTCAGCGGTGTACTCTTGGCTGAACGAAATGGGATACAAATTCCGATAAGATATATAAGACGGACACTGCATGACGTCGATAAAAGATATGCTCCATTGGAAAGATTGGTACTCGGATTGTTGCATTTGTCACGTAAATTAAGGAGATATTTTGAGGCTCACGACATTCATGTCATAACAGACCAGCCTTTGAAGCAAATACTCAGCAAGTCTGAGGCCTCAGGAAGATTAGAAAAATGCGCAGTAGAGTTGGGAACGTGTGAAATTTGTTATGTCTCTCGTAATTCTATCAAAGGGAAAGTGTTAGTAGATTTTCTAAATGAAGCTCCTTTGGATCAACAAAATGCCGCAACAATTTATGAAATATCCGAAGAAGAGGAACCGGAGGTTCAATGGATGCTATTCACAGACGAGGCGTCCAATAGCAAAGGATCCGGCGCCAGGCTAGTGCTAATCAATCAAGAAAGGGTAGAGTTTACATATGCCCTAAGGTTTAACTTCAACTTCTAAAATAATGAAGTCATATACGAAGCACTTTTGGCTGGACTCCGGTTAGCCGAGAAGATGGGAGTAAAGAAGTTACAAGCCAAGGTGGACTCGAAATTAGTGGCTTGTCAGATCAAGGGAGAATTTGAAGCAAGCGATGATAGGATGTCTAAATATCTGGTCAAGGTCAAAGAACGCCTCCCCACCTTCATAGAGTTCAGCATTAAGCACATACCCCGGAACAAGAATCAAAAAGCTGATGTTTTAAGTAATCTCGCCTCGGTTGCATTCAACCACCTCACCAAGTAAGTATTAGTGGAGTCTTTGGACGCAAGATCTATCGATGTGCAAGAAGTCAATGATATAGTGGAGGAGGAAGAAGAGTGTTGGATGACACCCATCAAAAGATGTTTGGAAGAAGGAATATGGCCACAAGACCCAGAAAAATCCAAAAATCTGAGGATGAAGATACCCCAATATACCATGTAGAATGGGGTCTTGTTCAAGAAGTCATACTTGTCTCTGATGTTGAGGTGTGTTGGTCCGTTGCAAGCGAATTATATTATCTGAGAGGTTCACGAGGGAGCCTACGGAATGCATGCCGGATCAAGATCGGTTGTTGCAAAAATAATGCGGCACGGGTACTTCTGGCCCATGATGCATGGGACGAGATCTCCAAATGTGATTCGTGTAAGATACATGGTCCTATACCAAGGCTTCCCAAGACAAATCTAACTTCGATAACGGCACCATGACCCTTCTACCAATGGGGGATGGATATCTTCGGACCAATCAGTGGAAACTCTGGTAATATCAATTTTTGTGATTGTAGCCATTGAATATTTCACCAAGTGGATTGAAGCCAAGCCGATGGATAAAATAACTGGAAAAGAGGTCAAAAAATTAGCTTGGGAAAATATTGTTTGCAGATTTGGGTTGCCGGGGGTGATAGTAACCGATGATGGTAAGCAGCTAATAGATGGGTCATTTGGAAAGTGGTGTGATAAATGGCATGTTAAGCAGATGACCACCGCAGTAGCACACCCGCAGTCAAATGGTTTAATCGAGAGGTGATAGGTGTGAAAACACCCATCCTTTTACCACTTAAAACAATTAAAAACGAGACCATAACGTGTATTTTATGTCGTAAATGTCGGAAGTATGCGTGGTTTGTGTTTTTGTTGTGTTTTATGATCAAAATATGAAAAAGGAAGAAAACGCGGGCTTTCACGGGCTTTTATAGAAGAAAAAGACAAAAGACGAAGTCAAAAGATCAAGAGTGCAAAATATTGGAAGTCAATGGGCCTTTTTTGAAGATTTATTGAAGAAAAGGACTAAAGACGGAAGATTTACAAGTCGAAGAACCCAAGTCTAAGAAATGAAGAAAATTTAAGATGAGTTCAAGATTTTATCGACAAATCCCGAGCCAAAGTCGAGACTTTAATTTAATTTAAAGACGAGACGACAAAAAGAAAAGAAAAGAAAGAAGACAAATAACCATCCACCACCTACCAACTCTTTCCCCTATATATACTCATCCTTCATTTTCATTATAGTTGTTGGCTAATTTGAAAAACTAGTCTTTCACCATTTTCATTTTCATGTCATTTAATTTCTTGTCAATTTAATTTCATGTCTTGCAACTTAAATTTGTAAGTCTTTAAGCTTTATTTTTAATTTTTGTTGAATCTTTATCTTTTAATCAAGTTTTATTTTTATTCTCATCCTTCCTTTCTTGTTTGGTTTAATTTAGTATTTGGTTTGTTGATTTGGTTGATTTAGTTTTGTTCAATCAAGTGGGTTTTATAGTTTTATTGCTTTTGATTGCATAAAGTTTGTTGATTTAGATGTTTTAGTGTTTGGTAGATCTTAACTAGTGATTTATTGTTTTTAGTTTTATTGTTTTTGGTTGATTTAAGTTTTAATTTATTAAGTGGGTTTTGATTGATTTGGTTTTGATTGTTAGTTTTATTGATTTGGTTTGATTGATTGTTGTTAGCTGATTATTAGTGGTTAGTTTAGTATAGTTTTTAGATTGATTATGGTTGATTTTGGTTAAATTCGTGTTCCATATTGCTTTGTTTTCGTCACTGTTACATTTTTCCCGAACCACTATTTTTCTCGAATGAAACAATTTTCCCGAACCAAGTTATTTTCCCGAACCAAGTAAAAATTTCCCGTACCAACTTTTATTCCTGAATGAAAAAAACCCGAATAAGCTAAAAAACCCGAACCACCAAATTTCCCGAACCAACAACATATTTCCCGAATGAAGGAATTTGAAATTATTCCGAATGAAGCCCAACCAAACAAATTTCCGAACCAAAGAAAACATATTCTGAATCAAAAATTTTCTCGCTAAACATTTTCACCTGCTTGGCAGCTTATTATATTCCCGCCAAAAATCCAGCTACTTGCTTGGTAGCTTGACCTAGCTGCCTGCTAGCTTGTTTCTTGTTCCGCAATCGTTTAGTTGAATCTGAAAGTTGTTCCGATTTTAATTTTGAAAGTTACGTATTTTTAGTTGAATTATTTGTCTAATTTTAAAATTAATATTTTTTCGTAAAGTTCAAGTTTTATCTTTTATTTAGTACCCGTTTTAGCTTTTACCTCGTTTAGCTTTAAAGTACCCTCTTAGTTTTATTTTCTCCTTTTTCATTAGGTTAACTTTATTTTCGAGTCGATAGTTAATTTCGTCTTTAGTTTTATTTTTATTAATTGTTTCGTTTTAATTTACGTTTAAATATTTGTTTCGCTTCGTTATCATTAGTTAATCGTTTTTAGTTTAAATTTAATACGTTTCGCATTTACCTTTTCAAGTAGAAATAGAAAACAAACTTTCCTTTTCGTTACCAAAACCAATTGAGACCACTTTTAACCGGAAATCAATTCGTTAAGAAACCGAGAACGAAACATTGACTATACAAAACCAAAAAATCAATGGCGCCGCTGCCAGCTCTTTTCGTGAAGATTAACGGTTTTTAGTGAGACAAATTGGATTTTGGGATCCGTTCCTCATGAACGTTATTTTCGGTAGCGTAAAATTTTCAAAAATTAAAAAAAAAATTAAAAAAATTACAACAAGTGACACTTTCCTAAGTGTTACTCCCAAAAATATTCCTCTCAATCCTCTATTGTGTTTAATTCTTTTCTCAACCCCTCTTATTTTTAATTCTTCACGGGTTCTTATGACCATTGCGGGAGGTGTAGGAGACCATTATATGATGGCGAATTATGTGAATTTTGTTATTGCGAGCAATGTGGAAAAGATCTTCCAACCGTTTCCGATTAACAATTTTTCCATGTTGGATTTTGTCCATCGTGCAATTCGACCAATTCATCATTTTCTTCTAATCCACCTACTCCCCCCCCCACCCCCTTGCATATATTGTGGAAGCGATTCTCACTGGCATATTGTGTGTCATATTCGATACCTGTCTCAGGACGAGGAAGAAACGGGTTACAATTATGACAATGGTAATTTCTATCCGCCAAACGCACCGGGTTTTTGTCCATACCCGTGTTGCAACAACTGTGGGGACCCTCACAATACTTCTTATTGTCAGCCAATGAATTATTATGAGCCAAATCCGTGTCCTCATTTTTCTTCACCGATGGATTATTATGAACCAAATCCGTGCTCTAATTCTTCTCAACCGATGAATTACTATGAGCCACATCCGTGCTATAACTCTGGTTTTCAAAATTCTGAGCCCCCACAACCTACCCTCGATCATCATTCCTCTCAGGAAGTTCGTTTGGATCAAACACTAACTAGTTTGGAAAACATTATTCAAAGAATGACTCGACTCCAAGCTAAATTGGAAGAGGATCAACGACAAGAGCAAGTAGCTAATCTTAGTGCTTATACCCCTCCTATTGTGCGTCCATACTAATATTATGATGATGATGACGAGGATGATGTTTATGATCTCAACCCATCTTCTGAGATTACTACTCCTAGTCTTGATATCCCTAATGCGTCTAAGGATAATGATTCATCGAGTGAGATTAGTGATTTTGGTCTCGACAAATTCTTTCATGAGGTTTGTGATGTACCGACTTTTATGGAGCCTACGGACGAGGTTGCTCTTACGGATGACATTTCTCCATGTTATGAGAATTTCAGGTTTGAAATTTCTCCTTTTCACCCATTTCCACCGGGAGATGCGGGCGATAACGATTTATTCTCTCTGACTTACGAGAATTTCACCGATGAACTTGCTCTTGTTGATGAGGTGGAAGACGTTATTCTTCACGACAGATTGTTGAAAGTTCATCTTCTTATTTCTTAAATTGAAGCGTTGAATTCTCCTCCTCTCAATGAATCTTTACCTCCATCTATTACACCTGTTGAGTATAATGACCCATTGTTGGAAGAAATTGATAATCTCTCCATACCTCCGGGTATTGATGATGATGACATGGAGGGGGATATTCTTTTTGATAATTGATTGTGGTAAATTTAGATAACTTGCTTTAGGAAAAACAAGCAACTAAAAGTAGCGGTAAGTATTAACGAGTGATTTAGGAAAACCACAAGTAATGACCCTTAATCACTTAAAGAGATGAAAAAGTTCGTTTCCCAAGGAGGTATATGTGTTGTGAATTAACTTGTAATTATTTGAGATTAATATTGAGAAGAATGGGGATGAGAGGATGAAAAGACGGTTACGTTTAGATTAAACTACAACGTAAAAGACGTAAAGTCGTGAAAAACTACCCAAATAAAAAATTATTATACTAAGATCAAAAACAAAATCAAGAATTAAAAAGACTAAGAAGAAGTCTAAAATAATATAAATAAAGATAAAAATCCAACAAAGATATTTTAAAACCTTTTATTAATTAAATATTTAATTTTAAATGCTAATTAAAGCCCTAAAATTAAATACAACTAATGAAAATGTCCAAAATATGATTTTATTGAACAAATACTTAACTTATATTATTATAAGACTAAAAAGTAATTTTCTAAAAATTAAAACCTATTAAAACTATTTTTAAAACTCTAAAAATGATTTAAAATGATTAAAAACTAATTAAACTTAAAATAATTATAAAAATTAATCTAAAAGCTAGAAAAATATTCTAAAAATGGAAATAGTCCTAATTAATGATAAAGAACTTAAGAAAAATGAAAAAGAAAGAAAAATAAAATTTTGATTTTTTAATAATAAAATAATAATAAAATAATGCTAAAAATAAAAAGTTACTAAATTAATTCTAAAAATTTTATAAAGATCCTAAATAATATAACTAAGAGAAAAACATAAATTTAAGCTCCTAAACCTTTTTTAATAATTTTATAAAAATGTTTAAAGTTTATAAAAAACCTTAAAATAATATAAAATTAAAAATTAAAGTTTATAAAACCAAAACTAAATGTAAACCTCAAATTATATATTAAAAAGCTAAAAAGTATTTTTCCTAAAAATTAAAAATCTTTTTACTATTTTTTAATGACTTTATAAAAAACGGGTATTAAATAAATCCTAGAAAATAATTAAATAAACGGAAAAATATACTTGGCTAGAAAAATCACAAATCCTAATAAGATTCTAGGAAAAATCAAAATAAGCAAAAACGAATATCAAATAAGCTGAAAAATGCAAAATAAGCCACGGCTTTATTTATAAGCTACAAAAGAAAAACAGGTTAACTAAATAACCATTGCACCCTTAGTCAGTAAAAGACCCAAGGGCGCAACGGTTAAGTATGATGTGTGTGAGTGTGGTGGCGGGGGTTCGAGCCTGAAGAACCCCTTTTTGCACTTCTTATTTTTTTATTTTTTTTTTCTTTTTCCAATCAATCAGTGATACTTAAACAAACTTAATTCCAATCCCAAATCACTTTTTTAGCTAGATTAAACACAATTGAAGATCAAAAATGTTGCCAGTTCTGCTATGGTTACTGATGAACAAGTGTGAGTGCACACTTGAACATTTTGGAGCCAAGAGGGGTCTGGCTAATGGCTATTTGATGTAGATTTTGGTACAATAGGGCACCCTTGTGCTTATTTAAGCACAAGGAGTCAAGCACAAGTAGCTATTAACACCTTAGCACACAAAGATCATAAATCAAAGCACACTCTAGCTATATCAAGTTTCTATGATGGCTATAGCAGGTCAGTGGGCTTAAGGGCTACCAACTTGCTTTCAAATGAGATTCAATCACCAAAACTTGGCACACAGCTTCACACAATGATGTACAAACAAACTGCAAACCTGAAACACCCTAAATCTAAACAGATTACAAGTTCTTAGCATTCAAATTCATGAACACAAGCAAAATTTGGCATGAGCAGATTTTAAACACACTTATCCCTTTTTACTTACCAAACTTACTCCAAACTTGTTCCAAATTAAACTATAACTAGTAAGCAAACTATCTTAACCTATTATAGCCTTGCTAACACCTTATGAAAGCACAAATCAAGAACTATACCCTGCTAAAATGCTTATCCAAACACCCTATTAAATCTGAAAACCAAACTTTAACATACCAAGACCTTATGCAACCTATTCAATCTGATCCAAATAGCTTCTATCATGCATATAAACACATTTAGAACACAAATCAAGCACTTAAACACACAATATCATCAAATCAAACAAGATCATATAGGCTACACTTTTCTGAAAATTTCCAAAGGTAAAAGAATGTTACCTTAGGGCTTTACATCCAAAGCCCTAGTGGTAGCATAACCACCTCCTTATGCACCCGGGTGCATGCAGATCAAAAATCAACTCAATCCACCTGCTTAAATCAAAACAAAGGAAGAACAAACAAGCAATAATATATTATTACTGATTTTTTTTCTTCTTTCTTAAAACCTTACCAAATCTTTTAAAACCTTCTTAACACATTTAAATAACCCTTAAATCACCAATAACATCAAACTTCTTAACAACCAAAACCTGAAACAATCCTTACCAAAGATTCTCAGATTTTCAGAAACCTTAAAACAACTTTGAAAATCAAAGTTACTTAACCAAATAAACAATGGAACTCAGAATCAAGCTTTCACACTTCACACAACTTTTAAAAACAATAAAAAGGCATTACACTTGAATAAATCAAAAACCAAACTTTTATTTCTTTAAAAAGGAATTACAAGGAGAAAAGCTTGAAACTGGAACAAGGGGTCATCACAGGTTGATGCCTCCTTTTATACTACTCATAGAACTATCTAGAATGCAAATAACAAAACCCTAATCAGTAGAAATTCCCAAATATGCCCTTAGACGATTTTGAGGTATGAGTTGTCCAAATTTGATCTAAGCCGTTCCTTTTGGCGTTGTGAGTAAGCAATAAACCTTGGTGGTTGATTTGGGACACGTCACATGCCTTGGGGACTAAGGTGTTCTCTGATTGGTGGAGTGGGGAATTGGGGGTAGGGTCCACAATGAGTGGGTTGAGGGTTTTAGGTGTGGGAAAGGTTTTCACATGTGTGAATCAAACGTGGGCAAGGTGAATTAGATTTTACCCAGGTTTAAGTGAAGGTAAATTCTGGGTGGGTAAAAAGATGCACAGTACTTGTTTAGATCCGATTTTGGGGGAAATAAACATGTTAGGCGCGTTTTTGGTTTTTGAATGTTTCACTTGGCACTTTCAGTCCTTGTGTTTCCTTTCTTTTGTCTTTTCACTTTTAAAACCCATCAGCGCCCTTATAAGCTTGTATCAACTTTCACACTTTGTCATTTTTGGCACAAACTTTGACAAAAAGGTTTCAAAGGTAGTTTTTGACATTTTTGAATATTTCAAGGGCTGTTCTTGAACATTGTTGATCTTCCAAGGTCTTCTATGTGTCTTTCACTTCATGAGGGACCATAATTGGCAATTTTGAATTTGTTGAGGGACTATTCTTGCCATTTCTTCAAAGTTGAAGGACCTTTTTGCAATTTTGACAAACTTAAGGGACCAAACTTGTAATTATTAATATACAAGGGTTTTAAGTGTCATTTCTTCAAAGAATGAGGATCAATCTTGCTTGTCTTCAAGTCTTCAAGGGTATTTGATGAAAATTCCATGATTAGGGCCCGGTTCATTGTACGGCTTCGTTTCTCGTGTTCGTTTTTCCTTGTATCTTGTGATCTTTTGTCTTTTTCACGATATCCATACCTAAAATACACAAGTAAACAAACACAAGCATATATATGGTATTTTATGACATTTTTATGCATTTAAAGCCCGAAAAGAACGATGAGATCATGTATAAATGCCATCTCATCACTCCCCCATACTAAGCCATTGCCGTGCCCTCACGCAATGCTAGAATAAAGTATCTAAGCATCACCAAAGTTCAATTTTATTAACCTTTATTGAAGAGTAAAAGACTTGTAACATACTACGAGATTGTGTAAAGACATAATGTATGATTTTCATCACCAAAATGTGACTTTTAGGGTCAAAGAATAGAAACAAGTTAATGTCCCTTAGAGTAAACTTCGTCATCCTTGATTGTCATACATTCCATGCTAAGTGCAAAAACAAGATCATTGTTGGTACATGTCACAATGCTAACACTACTCATACGTCCAAATTGTGTAATACTTTTTCTCCCCGCAATCCTAGTTATTATAAAAGGAAATGGGTTACTAGCATTTTTTATCTATTTGTCATGGATCACAAGTGATTCATATTGACTTATTTGAGTAGTTATTAGTCCGAAAGCAAAGTAGCACGATTTGATCAATAGTTAGCCGAAGGGCAAAATCTTTTAAAACGGCTTCTCGTGTATCTCCTTAAGTTCATATCTTGGCATAACTTGTTTCACGATTTGAGACCTTTCTCGGACCGATATTTGGCATGTACTTCATACTTCAAATCTTGGGAAGACGTTCTTGAAATTATGGTCTTCTCTTCATATATTTGGAATTTCTTCACTTGACGTTTTTGAGAGATTCTTCATATAGGACCACGACTTCATCATTTTTCTTCAATCTTTACTTTGGATTTTGATATACAACGATCCGCCTCCTTTTCGGACTTGGATATATTCATCCTCATACCTTGTTAGGGTCTTTTTGGATAGACTTTCTCCATTCTTTAGGGGAGTAATAGCTTCTCGTCGTGTGTCTCGATCCTTCATATTGATTTTGGAATAATGATACTTCACATCATCTTTGGATCTTTAGCAAAAATAGAGCTCCTCATGCCTTGTTAGGGCCTTTTTGGATGATCGCCAATCTTCGCGTCCCGCTTCAATAAGTTATGCCTTGGCTATGAACTCTATTCAACCCCGAGCAACTTTTAAACGATCTTGCGCTAGAGGCTAAGTAACCTTTCAAATCGTATGACCTTACTTATTGCAATTATGATTTATTCCTAATGCATTGATCTTATGGGAAGAAAAAGCCACAATTAAAAATATATGAGTTTTTGAAAGAACACCTTCATGTTCTACGTTTAGCATGATCACTTGTCTAACTCTATCATTTCTCGTTCTTCACTATATAAAGACCTCTAATTAAAGAGACTCGTGAATACTTAGCCATGCAAGTCAAAATTAAGCCAAATTTGGATTAGCTTTCATTAAGACTATATCAAATCAAAGTTTTGGGTTTTCAAGCCACCTATAGGATCTTGCACTTTCTTGGACTTTTTCAAGTTTAGAGAATGCGTTTTAAAGTTCCCTTGATAAGTGACTTTCTAGAATCAATTATAGGAACTTGCGAAAAGTTCTTGTTCTTAACCCGAATGAATTAAGACTTTCGCGTTTTAAAGCTCCCTATATAAAAGTCTAGCAAAACTTGAATTGAGCGGGTTAAGGAATGTAAATGGCTCCAAATGCCCATCAAGTCAAAAATTAACTCTTATTCTACCCATCGGAAAATATACATTCGTGTCTTAAAAACACTTATGAAAACTAAGAAAAATTTTAAAATTTGGCCATTTTTAGCCTTATTAGCAAAACAAAACATTGAAATTGGGAAAACGTGAGGGCGTAGCAAAGCAAGTACCTATTCACCCCCCCATACTAAAAGTAAACATTGTCCTCAATGTTTCGAGTCTAAAGGTGGAGCACCCCCATACTAGAGACGAAGAGTCGAATGCTTAGGATCTAGTATGGAAAGGGTGATCAACAATATATCTAAAGCCGTTTATTAATTATGCTAAAAGATAATTGTTAGAACAATAAAGGATATGTCATGGAATCGTGAAAAACTTCTTCAAACGAACGATGGAGGCTCACGTAAACGAACACGAGAGTCTTCAATCGTAGACGATGATGATGATCTAGATAACACAATCACAAACAACCACGAGACAACGAGTTGGAAGGGTACAAGTCCCCTTATTAGTGAATAAAAAAGATAAGCATGGGATCTCCCCCACGAGGCACCTCGTTTTTGATTACCGAGTCATGAGCTCGACTCGATCCCCTCAAAATGTGAACATTTAGGGAAATCATGGTGTGGTCAATTTTTGGTGGGGCTTACATGCTAAACAAGGCCCAAAAAGCAACCGGTATAAAGGACTAAGTCCTTAGATGATGCAAAATACCGGGGTCGAAAATGGCGTTCTCGTTTCCATTGGAAAAACAAATTAACGCTACTTCAACATGTGCCATAAACTCAAAGAGTTTGAAGAAAAGAGATGAGAAGTAGAAGGGTGAGACAATTGGTAAGACAAACGTTTGAGCTACTCGAGGTAGACTCGCACCAAGCAAATAGATATAGTTTCCATTTATTGCATCGGTGGAAGACCGAGATTTCCCTTTACATGAAATTCCGGGATCGAATATCTCGTCCTCGGTGGACAAGGATGAGGGAACATAAGGGGCTTCCCCCATACTAGAACCACACAAATCATCGTCAAAAGGAGTAGACGAGTTTGTAGCACTCAAAGCACGCGGTGATGACGGAGTTAGATTTGTAGAAAAATCAATTAAATCACATTTAAGATCTTTTCCTTTGTTATCTTTTAAACTCTCCTTATGAAAACCCTTTTTGATTATGTCGAAGATATTCGGTGTTTCTAAGACGATATTAGTCACACTAAAAATTCTCACATTTTGAAACCGTTTTGGTTTTGGTGGTGGCAAGTTCTCAAAACGTTTATCGACGAAGAAAACCTCCCCATTGGGGTCTACATATTCATCATCCGAAAGAACTTCCGTAGAAACCGGCAACTTATCAACACTTTTCAAGAATGATTGTTCGAGATGAGGCGAAGGATTTTTCGATTCAAGTATTGACGGTTTCTTCTTTGTAGGTTTTGCACTCATAACCTCCACCGGCGGAGGAAATGGTAAATTGTTTTTGGAGACATTCCCTAAAACTCTTGGTGAAAATTCTTTGCAAACGACATTGGTCGAGTCACCATGGTTTAAAGTTGCAATAGAATAGACATGAGAAAGATTGGAGTTTTGTGTTGCATTGATGATAAGTTCTTCCTCATTGAAACGAAGGGTGATTTTACGAGCATGAACATCAATAAGTGCTCTTGATGTATCCAAAAATGAACGACCCAAAATGAGAGGAACTTTTCGATCGATGGGAATGTCTACAACGATAAAGTCAACGGGATAGTAAAACTTTCCGACTTTAACGAAAACGTCCT
Source organism: Glebionis coronaria (assembly GCA_025667525.1). Lineage (NCBI taxonomy): Eukaryota > Viridiplantae > Streptophyta > Magnoliopsida > Asterales > Asteraceae > Glebionis > Glebionis coronaria. The sequence goes on along the minus strand of CM046875.1, from coordinate 630,613,703 downwards.
CGGCTACTCCACATGCCATGATCGTAGAATGATCGGCCATCTCGATGGACATGTTCGAAGGAGTAAGAGCCGGAAGTGAAAGCGATTTGAAAATCTCGAGAGGCATCAAATTAATACTAGCGCCAAGATCGGCCAAGGCGTAGCATTCCTCCATATCTTGTATAGCACACGGAATCAAAAATTTACCGGGATCACCGACTTTTTGTGGTATGCGGCTTAGAAAAACCGATGAACAACTAGACGATTGTTGTAACTTCTCTTTGTTGTTAAGCATACTTTTGAAGTTTGCGGCGAATCGAGGCATCATGATTAAAGCATCGGCAAAACTTATGTTAAAATGCAAATCACGAAACATTTTCATAAATAGCTCAAATTGATAATTGTTTCGTTCTTGTGCTTTCTCTTTGTTTCGTCTCGAAGGGTAGGGTAAAGGTGGTGTGGGTTGGTCATTCGGCAACGGCCTTGGAAACTCGGGTTCCACAATTGGTATTGGTTCAACCGTAGGTGTGGTTTGAGCGGTACTTCGTGGGATTGTAATGTGCTCCTTTTCAACCACGACCTCGGGTTCTTTCTCTTTTTCCTTCTCCATAGAAGTACTTGCACGAGAGATTGGTTCCTTGAAAGTTTTACCACTTCGTGTAGCAACAACCTTCAATTCTCCCCTCGGGTTGTTAATGGTATCACTAGGAAGACCACCCGAGGAAGAGGGCTTACACATGATAGCTTCAAACATCTTAGCCATTCGGTCCTCAAATTTTGATTGCCTAGCATCCGCTTTCAATAACTCTTGCTTAATCTCATGTTGTCCTAATTCCATCTTTTGTTGGTTTTGTTGAAGACGTTGGACATTTCCTTCCATTTTGTTTGCATGAGTTTTAAGTTCATTAGCAAGTTCATTTTTAAGCTCGTTTTTCAACTCGGACCTTAAGCTAATCATCTCACGTTGCATGTTATCAAATTTAGCATCATTTGCTTTTGCATAATCCAAAAATTCTCCTTGCAAATTTTTCGTGTGAGCATTTTGAAAACCTTGTGTAGTGTTTTGAAAATCACGGTTTTGGTTTTGATTAGAGATTTGTCCATTCCCACTTTGATAATTCCCTTTGTTGTAATTGCGTGTGTTGCCTTGGTAATTACCTTGGTTGTTGTTTCGATAATTGTTAACATTTTGATTTGGTGGAGCTTGATTTTGGCGGGAACCTTGGCCGTTTTGGTTGTAAGTTCCCGTTGCTACGTAAGCACTCGAAGTGTTACCATCCGCGGTAATGCACTCGGAAAGATCATGAGCTCCCCCACAAGATAAACAACTCTTAGCAACCGCTTTAACCGAAGCGGAATTGGAAGCTTCTTGAGCCTTCCAATGGGACATTAGATTAGCAAATCTATCAAAAAAACGATTTTCCTCATTAGCTTCATCATGTAAGGCGTTAATGCTACGAGACGATTGTGACGAAGATGACGAACCCATATTGGCAACACTCGGTGTGTTACGAGGGCTATAAACCTTAGATCGATTTTCAATGATTTGTAAAGCCTCATTTGTCGTCTTGCACAAAAAATTACCACCCGCGGCGGCATTCAAATAATCTCGTTCATGATCATTAAGCCCATTATAAAAAGTATCAATTTGATGCAATTCCGAAAAATCATGGTGAGGACATTCATGTAACATCTCTTTAAATCGTTCCCATGCCATTGAATAACTTTCATTATTACGTTGCACAAATCGTGAAATCTCATTTTTTAAGTGTGTTGTTTTAGATGGTGGAAAAAACTTGTTCACAAACTTAGAAACGAGATCGGCCCATGTCAAAATCGAATTTGGCGGTTCTTTCTCGAGCCAAATCTTTGCGGGTCCATCCAACGAGTATGGAAACAACATCATCTTAATGGCGTCATGTGGAACATCTTTGAATTTGCTAGTGGCGGTGAGACGGTTGAAATTCCTAATGTGGTAATGCGGGTTGTCTTTCTCGTGACCTCTAAACTTATTTGCTTGCAACATCGACATTAAACCCGTCTTAATCTCGAAATTCTCCGCAAGGATGGCGGGAATAACAATAGCCTCTCCAAAACCCTCGGTGGGTGCTTGTAGCAACTCCATCATAGTACGATTAGCCATGACGATTTCTTGTTCTATAATAGGTTCAACAATTGGAGGTTCTTCAACAATCAACGATCCTTGATTTGCTTGCTTTTGAAGACGTTTACGAGCTCGTTTAGCTTGATTACGAGTGATCATAAACTTCACGAAGAATGGGAGGTGAGCAAAGAAGATTCTTTTTGGTTGTTTTGTGGATTTTCAATTTTTTTATGTTTTTGATGATATTTAATTTTTTTGGATTTTGGTGTATCTTCGTAGACAACAATCTACAAAATCTCTCCTCGAATCAAACTCTTGATTAAAGAAGCCTCAAAGGAATGAAAACGATCACGTGGAGTGAACGCCTTCGAATGACTTTAGAACTTTGGTGAAAACCAAATTGTTCACGAGGGTTTAATCACAAAGAAACCAAGCAAATATAGTATACGTATTAATACTTTGGGCGGCAAAACCCTCGATTAGCCTTCAATCTCAAAATACTCACAAGCAAGCGGGGAAACGAGGCGGCGCGAAGCACTTAAGAGCCTTTTTCCTTAGGGTATATTTTATAATACCCGCCTTATACCCACCTTATAGTTCGTATTTTTCAAAATCGAGCTTCACGAAAGTATTTATCTATTTTTGCCTTTTCTTTTTGTTTGAGATTCGAATACAATAATTAGGAGATCAAATCCCAATTAAGGTTGTGTTTTCACACTTTTGGAGATATTGTATTTTGATTGTGATACTTAATACAATATATTAATAATATTTGTACAAGAAAAACCAAGAAAACCGATAATACGTGTTAAGGGAGTTCCACTTAACACAAATACTATTTATGGATAATATCAAAAACAAAAGCTTCCAAATTAAAGCACAACACACCTCCCCGGCAGCGGCGCCAAAAATGATTGTGGTAAATTTAGATAACTTGCTTTAGGAAAAACAAGCAACTAAAAGTAGCGGTAAGTATTAACGAGTGATTTAGGAAAACCACAAGTAATGACCCTTAATCACTTAAAGAGATGAAAAAGTTCGTTTCCCAAGGAGGTATATGTGTTGTGAATTAACTTGTAATTATTTGAGATTAATATTGAGAAGAATGGGGATGAGAGGATGAAAAGACGGTTACGTTTAGATTAAACTACAACGTAAAAGACGTAAAGTCGTGAAAAACTACCCAAATAAAAAATATTTATACTAAGATCAAAAACAAAATCAAGAATTAAAAAGACTAAGAAGAAGTCTAAAATAATATAAATAAAGATAAAAATCCAACAAAGATATTTTAAAACCTTTTATTAATTAAATATTTAATTTTAAATGCTAATTAAAGCCCTAAAATTAAATACAACTAATGAAAATGTCCAAAATATGATTTTATTGAAAAAATACTTAACTTATATTATTATAAGACTAAAAAGTAATTTTCTAAAAATTAAAACCTATTAAAACTATTTTTAAAACTCTAAAAATGATTTAAAATGATTAAAAACTAATTAAACTTAAAATAATTATAAAAATTAATCTAAAAGCTAGAAAAATATTCTAAAAATGGAAATAGTCCTAATTAATGATAAAGAACTTAAGAAAAATGAAAAAGAAAGAAAAATAAAATTTTGATTTTTTAATAATAAAATAATAATAAAATAATGCTAAAAATAAAAAGTTACTAAATTAATTCTAAAAATTTTATAAAGATCCTAAATAATATAACTAAGAGAAAAACACAAATTTAAGCTCCTAAACCTTTTTTAATAATTTTATAAAAATGTTTAAAGTTTATAAAAAACCTTAAAATAATATAAAATTAAAAATTAAAGTTTATAAAACCAAAACTAAATGTAAACCTCAAATTATATATTAAAAAGCTAAAAAGTATTTTTCCTAAAAATTAAAAATCTTTTTACTATTTTTTAATGACTTTATAAAAAACGGGTATTAAATAAATCCTAGAAAATAATTAAATAAACGGAAAAATATAAAACTTGGCTAGAAAAATCACAAATCCTAATAAGATTCTAGGAAAAATCAAAATAAGCAAAAACGAATATCAAATAAGCTGAAAAATGCAAAATAAGCCACGGCTTTATTTATAAGCTACAAAAGAAAAACAGGTTAACTAAATAACCATTGCACCCTTAGTCAGTAAAAGACCCAAGGGCGCAACGGTTAAGTATGATGTGTGTGAGTGTGGTGGCGGGGGTTCGAGCCTGAAGAACCCCTTTTTGCACTTCTTATTTTTTTTTTTTTTTTCTTTTTCCAATCAATCAGTGATACTTAAACAAACTTAATTCCAATCCCAAATCACTTTTTTAGCTAGATTAAACACAATTGAAGATCAAAAATGTTGCCAGTTCTGCTATGGTTACTGATGAACAAGTGTGAGTGCACACTTGAACATTTTGGAGCCAAGAGGGGCCTGGCTAATGGCTATTTGATGTAGATTTTGGTACAATAGGGCACCCTTGTGCTTATTTAAGCACAAGGAGTCAAGCACAAGTAGCTATTAACACCTTAGCACACAAAGATCATAAATCAAAGCACACTCTAGCTATATCAAGTTTCTGTGATGGCTATAGCAGGTCAGTGGGCTTAAGGGCTACCAACTTGCTTTCAAATGAGATTCAATCACCAAAACTTGGCACACAGCTTCACACAATGATGTACAAACAAACTGCAAACCTGAAACACCCTAAATCTAAACAGATTACAAGTTCTTAGCATTCAAATTCATGAACACAAGCAAAATTTGGCATGAGCAGATTTTAAACACACTTATCCCTTTTTACTTACCAAACTTACTCCAAACTTGTTCCAAATTAAACTATAACTAGTAAGCAAACTATCTTAACCTATTATAGCCTTGCTAACACCTTATGAAAGCACAAATCAAGAACTATACCCTGCTAAAATGCTTATCCAAACACCCTATTAAATCTGAAAACCAAACTTTAACATACCAAGACCTTATGCAACCTATTCAATCTGATCCAAATAGCTTCTATCATGCATATAAACACATTTAGAACACAAATCAAGCACTTAAACACACAATATCATCAAATCAAACAAGATCATATAGGCTACACTTTTCTGAAAATTTCCAAAGGTAAAAGAATGTTACCTTAGGGCTTTACATCCAAAGCCCTAGTGGTAGCATAACCACCTCCTTATGCACCCGGGTGCATGCAGATCAAAAATCAACTCAATCCACCTGCTTAAATCAAAACAAAGGAAGAACAAACAAGCAATAATATATTATTACTGATTTTTTTTCTTCTTTCTTAAAACCTTACCAAATCTTTTAAAACCTTCTTAACACATTTAAATAACCCTTAAATCACCAATAACATCAAACTTCTTAACAACCAAAACCTGAAACAATCCTTACCAAAGATTCTCAGATTTTCAGAAACCTTAAAACAACTTTGAAAATCAAAGTTACTTAACCAAATAAACAATGGAACTCAGAATCAAGCTTTCACACTTCACACAACTTTTAAAAACAATAAAAAGGCATTACACTTGAATAAATCAAAAACCAAACTTTTATTTCTTTAAAAAGGAATTACAAGGAGAAAAGCTTGAAACTGGAACAAGGGGTCATCACAGGTTGATGCCTCCTTTTATACTACTCATAGAACTATCTAGAATGCAAATAACAAAACCCTAATCAGTAGAAATTCCCAAATATGCCCTTAGACGATTTTGAGGTATGAGTTGTCCAAATTTGATCTAAGCCGTTCCTTTTGGCGTTGTGAGTAAGCAATAAACCTTGGTGGTTGATTTGGGACACGTCACATGCCTTGGGGACTAAGGTGTTCTCTGATTGGTGGAGTGGGGAATTGGGGGTAGGGTCCACAATGAGTGGGTTGAGGGTTTTAGGTGTGGGAAAGGTTTTCACATGTGTGAATCAAACGTGGGCAAGGTGAATTAGATTTTACCCAGGTTTAAGTGAAGGTAAATTCTGGGTGGGTAAAAAGATGCACAGTACTTGTTTAGATCCGATTTTGGGGGAAATAAACATGTTAGGCGCGTTTTTGGTTTTTGAATGTTTCACTTGGCACTTTCAGTCCTTGTGTTTCCTTTCTTTTGTCTTTTCACTTTTAAAACCCATCAGCGCCCTTATAAGCTTGTATCAACTTTCACACTTTGTCATTTTTGGCACAACTTTGACAAAAAGGTTTCAAAGGTAGTTTTTGACATTTTTGAATATTTCAAGGGCTGTTCTTGAACATTGTTGATCTTCCAAGGTCTTCTATGTGTCTTTCACTTCATGAGGGACCATAATTGGCAATTTTGAATTTGTTGAGGGACTATTCTTGCCATTTCTTCAAAGTTGAAGGACCTTTTTGCAATTTTGACAAACTTAAGGGACCAAACTTGTAATTATTAATATACAAGGGTTTTAAGTGTCATTTCTTTAAAGAATGAGGATCAATCTTGCTTGTCTTCAAGTCTTCAAGGGTATTTGATGAAAATTCCATGATTAGGGCCCGGTTCATTGTACGGCTTCGTTTCTCGTGTTCGTTTTTCCTTGTATCTTGTGATCTTTTGTCTTTTTCACGATATCCATACCTAAAATACACAAGTAAACAAACACAAGCATATATATGGTATTTTATGAAATTTTTATGCATTTAAAGCCCGAAAAGAACGATGAGATCATGTATAAATGCCATCTCATCACTCCCCCATACTAAGCCATTGCCGTGCCCTCACGCAATGCTAGAATAAAGTATCTAAGCATCACCAAAGTTCAATTTTATTAACCTTTATTGAAGAGTAAAAGACTTGTAACATACTACGAGATTGTGTAAAGACATAATGTATGATTTTCATCACCAAAATGTGACTTTTAGGGTCAAAGAATAGAAACAAGTTAATGTCCCTTAGAGTAAACTTCATCATCCTTGATTGTCATACATTCCATGCTAAGTGCAAAAACAAGATCATTGTTGGTACAAGTCACAATGCTAACACTACTCATACGTCCAAATTGTGTAATACTTTTTCTCCCCGCAATCCTAGTTATTATAAAAGGAAATGGGTTACTAGCATTTTTTATCTATTTGTCATGGATCACAAGTGATTCATATTGACTTATTTGAGTAGTTATTAGTCCGAAAGCAAAGTAGCACGATTTGATCAATAGTTAGCCGAAGGGCAAAATCTTTTAAAACGGCTTCTCGTGTATCTCCTTAAGTTCATATCTTGGCATAACTTGTTTCACGATTTGAGACCTTTCTCGGACCGATATTTGGCATGTACTTCATACTTCAAATCTTGGGAAGACGTTCTTGAAATTATGGTCTTCTCTTCATATATTTGGAATTTCTTCACTTGACGTTTTTGAGAGATTCTTCATATAGGACCACGACTTCATCATTTTTCTTCAATCTTTACTTTGGATTTTGATATACAACGATCCGCCTCCTTTTCGGACTTGGATATATTCATCCTCATACCTTGTTAGGGTCTTTTTGGATAGACTTTCTCCATTCTTTAGGGGAGTAATAGCTTCTCGTCGTGTGTCTCGATCCTTCATATTGATTTTGGAATAATGATACTTCACATCATCTTTGGATCTTTAGCAAAAATAGAGCTCCTCATGCCTTGTTAGGGCCTTTTTGGATGATCGCCAATCTTCGCGTCCCGCTTCAATAAGTTATGCCTTGGCTATGAACTCTATTCAACCCCGAGCAACTTTTAAACGATCTTGCGCTAGAGGCTAAGTAACCTTTCAAATCGTATGACCTTACTTATTGCAATTATGATTTATTCCTAATGCATTGATCTTATGGGAAGAAAAAGCCACAATTAAAAATATATGAGTTTTTGAAAGAACACCTTCATGTTCTACGTTTAGCATGATCACTTGTCTAACTCTATCATTTCTCGTTCTTCACTATATAAAGACCTCTAATTAAAGAGACTCGTGAATACTTAGCCATGCAAGTCAAAATTAAGCCAAATTTGGATTAGCTTTCATTAAGACTATATCAAATCAAAGTTTTGGGTTTTCAAGCCACCTATAGGATCTTGCACTTTCTTGGACTTTTTCAAGTTTAGAGAATGCGTTTTAAAGTTCCCTTGATAAGTGACTTTCTAGAATCAATTATAGGAACTTGCGAAAAGTTCTTGTTCTTAACCCGAATGAATTAAGACTTTCGCGTTTTAAAGCTCCCTATATAAAAGTCTAGCAAAACTTGAATTGAGCGGGTTAAGGAATGTAAATGGCTCCAAATGCCCATCAAGTCAAAAATTAACTCTTATTCTACCCATCGGAAAATATACATTCGTGTCTTAAAAACACTTATGAAAACTAAGAAAAATTTTAAAATTTGGCCATTTTTAGCCTTATTAGCAAAACAAAACATTGAAATTGGGAAAACGTGAGGGCGTAGCAAAGCAAGTACCTATTCACCTCTAAAATTAAATACAACTAATGAAAATGTCCAAAATATGATTTTATTGAACAAATACTTAACTTATATTATTATAAGACTAAAAAGTAATTTTCTAAAAATTAAAACCTATTAAAACTATTTTTAAAACTCTAAAAATGATTTAAAATGATTAAAAACTAATTAAACTCAAAATAATTATAAAAATTAATCTAAAAGCTAGAAAAATATTCTAAAAATGGAAATAGTCCTAATTAATGATAAAGAACTTAAGAAAAATGAAAAAGAAAGAAAAATAAAATTTTGATTTTTTAATAATAAAATAATAATAAAATAATGCTAAAAATAAAAAGTTACTAAATTAATTCTAAAAATTTTATAAAGATCCTAAATAATATAACTAAGAGAAAAACACAAATTTAAGCTCCTAAACCTTTTTTAATAATTTTATAAAAATGTTTAAAGTTTATAAAAAACCTTAAAATAATATAAAATTAAAAATTAAAGTTTATAAAACCAAAACTAAATGTAAACCTCAAATTATATATTAAAAAGCTAAAAAGTATTTTTCCTAAAAATTAAAAATCTTTTTACTATTTTTTAATGACTTTATAAAAAACGGGTATTAAATAAATCCTAGAAAATAATTAAATAAACGGAAAAATATAAAACTTGGCTAGAAAAATCACAAATCCTAATAAGATTCTAGGAAAAATCAAAATAAGCAAAAACGAATATCAAATAAGCTGAAAAATGCAAAATAAGCCACGGCTTTATTTATAAGCTACAAAAGAAAAACAGGTTAACTAAATAACCATTGCACCCTTAGTCAGTAAAAGACCCAAGGGCGCAACGGTTAAGTATGATGTGTGTGAGTGTGGTGGCGGGGGTTCGAGCCTGAAGAACCCCTTTTTGCACTTCTTATTTTTTTTTTTTTTCTTTTTCCAATCAATCAATGATACTTAAACAAACTTAATTCCAATCCCAAATCACTTTTTTAGCTAGATTAAACACAATTGAAGATCAAAAATGTTGCCAGTTCTGCTATGGTTACTGATGAACAAGTGTGAGTGCACACTTGAACATTTTGGAGCCAAGAGGGGCCTGGCTAATGGCTATTTGATGTAGATTTTGGTACAATAGGGCACCCTTGTGCTTATTTAAGCACAAGGAGTCAAGCACAAGTAGCTATTAACACCTTAGCACACAAAGATCATAAATCAAAGCACACTCTAGCTATATCAAGTTTCTGTGATGGCTATAGCAGGTCAGTGGGCTTAAGGGCTACCAACTTGCTTTCAAATGAGATTCAATCACCAAAACTTGGCACACAGCTTCACACAATGATGTACAAACAAACTGCAAACCTGAAACACCCTAAATCTAAACAGATTACAAGTTCTTAGCATTCAAATTCATGAACACAAGCAAAATTTGGCATGAGCAGATTTTAAACACACTTATCCCTTTTTACTTACCAAACTTACTCCAAACTTGTTCCAAATTAAACTATAACTAGTAAGCAAACTATCTTAACCTATTATAGCCTTGCTAACACCTTATGAAAGCACAAATCAAGAACTATACCCTGCTAAAATGCTTATCCAAACACCCTATTAAATCTGAAAACCAAACTTTAACATACCAAGACCTTATGCAACCTATTCAATCTGATCCAAATAGCTTCTATCATGCATATAAACACATTTAGAACACAAATCAAGCACTTAAACACACAATATCATCAAATCAAACAAGATCATATAGGCTACACTTTTCTGAAAATTTCCAAAGGTAAAAGAATGTTACCTTAGGGCTTTACATCCAAAGCCCTAGTGGTAGCATAACCACCTCCTTATGCACCCGGGTGCATGCAGATCAAAAATCAACTCAATCCACCTGCTTAAATCAAAACAAAGGAAGAACAAACAAGCAATAATATATTATTACTGATTTTTTTTCTTCTTTCTTAAAACCTTACCAAATCTTTTAAAACCTTCTTAACACATTTAAATAACCCTTAAATCACCAATAACATCAAACTTCTTAACAACCAAAACCTGAAACAATCCTTACCAAAGATTCTCAGATTTTCAGAAACCTTAAAACAACTTTGAAAATCAAAGTTACTTAACCAAATAAACAATGGAACTCAGAATCAAGCTTTCACACTTCACACAACTTTTAAAAACAATAAAAAGGCATTACACTTGAATAAATCAAAAACCAAACTTTTATTTCTTTAAAAAGGAATTACAAGGAGAAAAGCTTGAAACTGGAACAAGGGGTCATCACAGGTTGATGCCTCCTTTTATACTACTCATAGAACTATCTAGAATGCAAATAACAAAACCCTAATCAGTAGAAATTCCCAAATATGCCCTTAGACGATTTTGAGGTATGAGTTGTCCAAATTTGATCTAAGCCGTTCCTTTTGGCGTTGTGAGTAAGCAATAAACCTTGGTGGTTGATTTGGGACACGTCACATGCCTTGGGGACTAAGGTGTTCTCTGATTGGTGGAGTGGGGAATTGGGGGTAGGGTCCACAATGAGTGGGTTGAGGGTTTTAGGTGTGGGAAAGGTTTTCACATGTGTGAATCAAACGTGGGCAAGGTGAATTAGATTTTACCCAGGTTTAAGTGAAGGTAAATTCTGGGTGGGTAAAAAGATGCACAGTACTTGTTTAGATCCGATTTTGGGGGAAATAAACATGTTAGGCGCGTTTTTGGTTTTTGAATGTTTCACTTGGCACTTTCAGTCCTTGTGTTTCCTTTCTTTTGTCTTTTCACTTTTAAAACCCATCAGCGCCCTTATAAGCTTGTATCAACTTTCACACTTTGTCATTTTTGGCACAACTTTGACAAAAAGGTTTCAAAGGTAGTTTTTGACATTTTTGAATATTTCAAGGGCTGTTCTTGAACATTGTTGATCTTCCAAGGTCTTCTATGTGTCTTTCACTTCATGAGGGACCATAATTGGCAATTTTGAATTTGTTGAGGGACTATTCTTGCCATTTCTTCAAAGTTGAAGGACCTTTTTGCAATTTTGACAAACTTAAGGGACCAAACTTGTAATTATTAATATACAAGGGTTTTAAGTGTCATTTCTTCAAAGAATGAGGATCAATCTTGCTTGTCTTCAAGTCTTCAAGGGTATTTGATGAAAATTCCATGATTAGGGCCCGGTTCATTGTACGGCTTCGTTTCTCGTGTTCGTTTTTCCTTGTATCTTGTGATCTTTTGTCTTTTTCACGATATCCATACCTAAAATACACAAGTAAACAAACACAAGCATATATATGGTATTTTATAACATTTTTATGCATTTAAAGCCCGAAAAGAACGATGAGATCATGTATAAATGCCATCTCATCAATAATTTTCTACAGGAAGATATTTTCCCAAGTCCCCCTCCCGAGCACCTTTCCTACCAACCTTTAGAATCCATCACCGAGGATGAGTGCTTTGACCCAGGAGGTGACATTGATTATTATATGATTGATAACCTTACGGCTTTGCCGCTGTCTAAGCATCAATTGTCTTTGGGGGATGACAATTTGCTTACTTTACCCACCCCACCTCCCGTGGATCATGACCTCACATACTTCTCGTATGTCGAGCGGACTTTTCTCCCATTCAAGACTTATCCTCCTGCCTCTCCTTTATTAATGTCCTCCGGGAACGAGGACAAGGTCTTTGATCCCGGTATTACATTAGAGCTTCCCCATGGACCATTTAATTCGGGTTCGAGTCAGGCTCGCGACACGATTAACAAAAACAAGCGCTCTTCAGGAGGCAACCCGATTATCTATGTATCTTAATCTGTTTTCATCATAAGTGTAGGGGGAGACCCTAGTATGTGTTTGTTGTTTTCTTTCTTATGATGTGCAGGGATTAGAACTTTAAAAGATCCACTCTTGATGACTTTTGACGACCCGTGATTCCGTGTCCCGTCTTCCCAGTTCTATCCTAAACTCTTTTGATTCCCTATTGTATATTCTTCAATATTAAAATAGGAATCACTTTAGTTGTCTCTTTCTTAGCGAGATTTAAACAACGTGCACAATGTCCTAAGTGTAGGGGAGTTTACTCCCACATGCTTAAACATTGAAGACAATGTTTATATCAAGTGTAGGGGGACTTCTATCAAATTTAAGTGGGCTATTCCATGAATTTGACCTCATTTTAACCAGAAAATCGATTTTTCAGCATTTTTCAAAATTTTGATATACTTTGGCCTAGTTGTAGTTTCCTTTATTATTGTTATTTTCTCTTAGTAAAATAAAATGGTTTTAGCGAGTTTAGATGTCTTAGATATATTAGGCCCGTTGTGAATATTTTGACTCAACCCGAGTTTACTTATCCAAGTTACTCTAGCTAGTATCCTTAACCATGTAGACCTTAATTTGTTTATTAGGCTAAGTATCCACGAGTCTCATTACTTGAGATTTTAAACTGTGGAGAACGAGAGATGATAGAGTTAGTTATAAGTTTGGTATTCTTCCAATAACGTATGTGAGTTAATTATGAGCTTTTCTCCCATCACTTGTAAATAAATAAATGCAATAACTAAGGTCGTACGATTTGAAAAATTACTTAGCTTCTAGCCCAAGATCGTTTAAAACTTGCTCGCGATTAATTAGAGTTCATAGCCAAGGCATAACTTATTGAAACGGGACGCGAATATTGGCAAGTCCAAAAAGGCCCTAACAAGGCATAAGGATTCCATTTTATTGCTAAAGATCCAAGATGATGTGAAAAGCATTATTCCCAAAATCAATATGAAGGATCAAGACGCACGACGAAAAGCAATCAACTACCATAAAGATCATGGAGAAGTCTATGCGAAAAGACCCTAACAAGGTATGAGGATAAATAGATCCAAGTCCGAAAATGAGGCGGATCATTGTATTTCAAAATCCCAAATAAAGATTGAAGAAATAATGATGAAGTCGTGGTCAACATTTGAATAATATCTCAACTACTCCAAGTGAAGATATACACTATATACGAAGAGAATACCATAATTTCAAGATCGTCTTCTCAAGATTTGAAGTATGAAGTAAATGCCAAATATCGGTCCGAGAAAGGTCTCAAATCGTGAAACGAGTTATGCCAAGATATGAACTTTATGAGAGAAGCAGTTTTAAAAGATTTTTTCCTTTAGCTAACTATGGATTAGATCGTCCCACTTTATTTTCGGCCTAATAAACTATCGAAATAAGTCAAAAATGCATCCTCGTGATCATTCAAGACAAAAATAAAATATAAGAGATACACTATAGGAATAAGGGAGTCTAAGTGATTAATTGAACCACATGAGTAAGTGTTAGTTGTGCTAACTTGTAGTAACAACGATCTCGTTTTTAAGCTTGGCATGGAGAACGTGAAACTTGAGGATGATTAACATTCATGACACCAAAGCCCTAATGTAAGTCTTAGATTTCTTTACAAGTTTCTTCCTTATGGCATTTTGTAATTTTCTATCATTTTAAAGTTTCCTTAGTGTCTAGTATCTAATAAAGGCCAAGGTGGGTTGATTATGATGGAGAATGTAAATCTTGCTTTGAAACTAATGCATTTCATGAGGTCATTGCAATGGTCAAGTGTAGGGTATTTGATAGGTGTGAAAACACCCATCTTTTTACCACTTAAAACAATTAAAAACGAGACCATAACGTGTATTTTATGTCGTCAATGTCGGAAGTATGTGTGGTTTGTGTTTTTGTTTTGTTTTAGGATCAAAATATGAAAAAGTAAGAAAACACGTGCTTTCACGGGCTTTTATCGAAAAGACGAAGTCAAAAGATCAAGAGTGCAAAAGATTGGAAGTCAATGGGCCTTTCTTGAAGATTTATTGAAGAAAAGGACCAAAGACGGAAGATTTACAAGTCGAATAACCCAAGTCTAATAAATGAAGAAATTATAAGATGACTTCAAGATTTTATCGACAAATCCCGAGCCAAAGTCGAGACTTCAATTTAATTTAAAGACAAGATGACAAAAATAAAAGAAAAGAAAGAAGACAAATAACCATCCACAACCTACCAACTCTTTCCCCTATATATACTCATCCTTCATTTTCATTTAGTTGTTGGCTAATTTGACAAACTAGTCTTCCACCATTTTCATTTTTATGTCATTTAATTTCTTGTCAATTTAATTTCATGTCTTGCACCTTAAATTTGTAAGTCTTTAAGCTTTATTTTTAATTATTGTTGAATCTTTATCTTTTAATCAAGTTTTATTTTTATTCTCATCCTTCCTTTCTTGTTTGGTTTAATTTAGTATTTGGTTTCTTGATTTGGTTGATTTAGTTTTGTTCAATCAAGTGGGTTTTATAGTTTTATTGCTTTTGATTCCATAAAGTTTGTTGATTTAGATGTTTTAGTGTTTGGTAGATCTTAATTAGTGATTTATTGTTTTTAGTTTTATTGTTTTTGGTTGATTTAAGTTTTAATTTATTAAGTGGGTTTTGATTGATTTGGTTTTTATTGTTAGTTTTATTGATTTAGTTTGATTGATTGTTGTTAGTTGATTATTAGTGGTTAGTTTAGTATAGTTTTTAGATTGATTATGGTTGGTTTTGGTTAAATTCGTGTTCCCTGTTGCTTTGTTTTCGTCACTGTTACATTTTTACCGAACCACTACTTTTCCCGAATGAAACAATTTTCCCGAACCAAGTTATTTTCCCGAACGAAGTAAAAATTTCCCGAACCAACTTTTATTCCCGAATGAAAAAAAACCCGAATAAGCTAAAAAACCCGAACCACCAAATTTCCCGAACCAACAACATATTTCCCGAATGAAGGAATTTGAAATTATTCCGAATGAAGCCCAACCAAACAAAATTCCGAACCAAAGAAAACATATTTTGAATTAAAAAATTTCCCGAATAAACATTTTCACCTGCTTGGCAGCTTATTATAATCCCGCCAAAAATGGTAGCTTGAGCTAGCTGCCTGCTAGCTTGTTTCTTGTTCCGCAATCATTTAGTTGAATCTGAAAGTTGTTCCGATTTTAATTTTGAAAGTTACGTATTTTTAGTTGAATTTTTCGTCTAATTTTAAAATTAATATTTTTTCGTAAAGTTCAAGTTTTATCTTTTATTTAGTACCCGCTTTAGCTTTTACCTTGTTTAGCTTTAAAGTACCCTCTTAGTTTTATTTTCTCCTTTTTCATTAGGTTAACTTTTTTTTCGATTCGATAGTTACTTTCGTCTTTTAGTTTTATTTTTATTAATTGTTTCGTTTTAATTTAAGTTTATATATTTGTTTCGCTTCGTTATCATTAGTTAATCGTTTTTAGTTTATTTTTAAATACGTTTCGCATTTACCTTTTCAAGTAGAAATAGAAAACAAACTTTCCTTTTCGTTACCAAAACCAATTGAGACCACTTTTAACCGGAAACCAATTCGTTAAGAAACCGAGAACGAAACAACGACTATACAAAACCAAAAAATCAAGAGGAAAACAAGTCATTGATGCATGGCTTGAAAGCCAGACTAGGAAGAAGGCTGACCGGTTGGGTTGACGAGTTACCGCACGTGTTGTGGGCGCACCGAATGATGCTCAAAACCAGTAATGGAGATACTTCCTTCGGCCTCACCTATAAGAGTGAAGCTGTGATTCCTATAGAAATAGGCATTCCGTCGGCAAGGACTTTGCTTTTTGATGAGAACTTAAACGAGGACGAGATGCGGTTGAATCTAGACCTGCTCCAGGTAAGAATGGAAACTGTGGCCATACAAGAAGCAACTTACAAGAAAAAGGTTGAGCAATATTATAACAAGCGAGTCAGACCATGCTCCTTCAAAGTTGGGGACTTCCTCTACCGTCGCAACATGGCCAGCAGACAGGAAAAGATTGGGAAACTAGGCCCTAATTGGGAAGGACCGTACAGAGTGGTGGAAGCTTACCAAACTGGCTCATACAAGCTGGAGACCATGGACGGGAAGGAAATACCGCGCACTTGGCATGCGACTAACTTGTAGAAGTGTTTTATGTAATATGAACAACAGTGTATTAGCATTAGTCAATGAATAAAAGTTTCCCTTCTATAAGCATAATTAATTGCAGTAGTTATAGACCTCGGCTTAGCTAACTGAAAGGTATATAAATACGCGTTAAAAGTGTAGGACGCGCCCCAAGGGTAGTCCGGAGACAAATCAAAAGTGGCCTGGTGACGATGTCTTCCACAAATAACGTAAGAACACAAATGTAGAAAACACAAGTGTAGGACGCGCCCCAAGGGTAGTCTGGAGATAAATCAAAAGCGGCTCGGTGCCGATGTCTCCTAAGAAAATAATAAAAATATGCAAGTGTAAAAAGCGCATGTATAGGACGCGCCCCATAGGCAGTCCGGAGACAAATCAAAAGCGGCCTGGTGTCGATGTCTCCCACAAATGACGTAATAACACAAGTGTGGGACGCGCCCCAAGGGTAGTCCAGAGACAAATCAAAAGCGGCCCGGTGCTGATGTCTCTCATTAAAACATGTATACAAGAAAGGGATAGGTAAAGCAAGAAGCACACATATTATTAAAAGTGAAGCAGAGGTCACGGGTGAAACTTGTCCGTAAATATTACAAAACATAATTAAAAAAGAGATAAGTGTTCAAAAGGAGATGATTGCAAAATGCACCGGCATACCGGGACTTCATTCCTTTGGTTTTTCATTATGGATCGGAGAGCCTTGATCATTCTGAGTAGGATCTTGAGTGGAACCAACACCATTTCCTTATGTTCCTGAGTATAAAAAGAGAAGAAGAGGGATGGAGAGGGGAAAAAGGGAAGAAGTAAAGAGGAGAGAAAGAATATATAACTTTTTATTGTGTGTTCCTGAGTTGGAAAGAAAAGAGAAGGTAGTAAGCAAGAATAAGGCTAAAAAATGAACTTCACTCATTTTCACTCCAATTTGGGAAGAAGATTAGGAGAGTAAATTGAGTGTAATTTGCTATCCTTTACTTCCCTCTCCACTCCAAAAAAATGTCAAGAACACAAACTTTTTACGTTACCACTCCAAACCTTTCCCTTTCACTCCAAAACATAAACTCGAGAACAGAGTGAGGCTTGAGAAGAGTTGGCATTGACAGAAGTAGAGGGATCTTCGGATGAAAGTACCAGGGACCTTTCAGCTGGAGTAAGCTGCATGATATCCACCATCGGGAGCCTATTGGCAGCAGCCACCTTAGAAATAAAGGGATACTCGGCCGAGAACAGGGTGGTGAAATCTTCTTTCCAAGTCTTTGCGGCTTCCACATCAAGATTGTCTGCCGCGGCAATAGCCTCTTTGACTTCCTCAGGTGTACGTTTGTACTCTACAGCTTTCATAAATCCGCCACTGAAGACTGCATTCGCTTTCAAAGACAAGGATCTGCGATACTCATGGCTGGCAAAGAGTTTACGAACAAGGATTGGGAGGCCATCCCTCACAAGGACCTGTTTATCCACCTCGGCCTGGGCAAGAAGGGAAGTCAATTGGAAGTTATCACCTTCTAGCTCCTCGATCTTATAAAAATCCTTGATGTGAGTTTGGGTACTCTCGGCATGAAACCTCTCCATTTACGCAACCCTCTTGTCCTTAGACTCCAACAAGCCTCGAAGGTCCTGAGCATCTTTTCCAACCTCTCAATGGTACCAAGATGTTCCTGCTCTCGGGCCAGACACCCATTGTAGTTATCTTCTAACTTATTGTGAGCAAGAGCCATTTGATCCAACATAGTCTTCCCAGATGCGAAGTGACCCTGCACGCCTCGTTGAGCAGAAGACAAACGAGAGTGTTCGCGACTCAAAGCCTCGTATCTTCTCATCAACTCAGAGAGAGTAAGGGTACTCTTGGCCAAAGCTTGGTAGGAATGACACAACGCGTCATAGTATGAAAGCAATGAAAGTTCAGTTTGCTCTGCCGGGGTAGCCAAGTGGAACAACAACTCACGGGATGAATAATGGGAGTCGATACGAACATCCTCATCCAACCTCCATAGAGGGACAAACTGACGAGATGGTCCTCCTTCTTTAAAAATAGGACCGAAACCTCCTAAAAGAATACAAGAGACTAAGTTAATAAAAAAAAGAAGAGCAAGGAAAAAGAAGAACAGGGATGACAAAAAGGAGACTAAAAATATGAATACCTGTAGTGTCATCGGTATGAGCATTATCATTGACAGGAGAAGACTGATCGCTAAGGTTGATGTGTTGGGAATAAAATGTAGCCAGATCACTTGAACGCTGATAAGAGAAAACCAAGCGCTGAGAATAAGGAAACAAACGCTGACATCCAAGCGTTGACAAAGAAGAAGTCAAGCGTTGACAGGTTGAAGACAAGCACTGATGGGAAGATATGTTCTACGAATATTTTGTTTCTAGTTTTGTTTATGGTAAAGATAAGTTCAAATATTGTATTTTCTATAATTATCTTTACCTAGAATAGTTGATTCGTAGATTATTGTACAAGACTTCTTACATCTATAAAAGAAGATCTTTAGGTTAAGTTTCATAATAAGTTTTCGTTTGTTAAACACTTTCATTGTAAGCAAGTTCGATTATCATTAATCAAAGTGAAAGTTTGTTTACATCTTTGTGTTCTTGTTTAAGTGTTAATTCCGCATAACACTTAATTACTTTATTCATAAGCAAAGGTTTCTCTACGTGTATTACTTGATCCAATCTCGTATACACAAGCTTAATCGATCTAAGTTTGGGATCAACAAGTGGTATCAGATCTTGTTGAGAAACTTTTGATCTTTAAGTAACACAAGAACCCTAAAAACACCAAAAACCCTAAAAATACCGAAACCCTAAATTTCACAAAAACCCTAAAAACATCATGGCCGATCAACAACAATCAAATGTCTCTGCTTTGCTACAAAACAATAATAGCACAAACCCTAGCATCAGAATTCCTATGTTTGAAGCTAACAACTTTGAGCTATGGAAGTCCAACTTTGAACAATATGTAGGTATCTACGACTACACTCTATGGGAGATTATTGAATATGGAAACACATTCAAAAAGGCTGAAAAGATTTCCGAGGCCATTGCTGCAAGATCAGCTGTTGCTGGATGTCCAGAAGCAGACAAGAAAGAAAAACCTGGAGATGGGAGAGCTGTATCTGTTGAGGATATAGCAAAGAAAAGGGTTGACATGAAAATCCTAAACATTCTGAAATTCTCTTTGGGACATGAAAACCAGCATAAATACAAAAGCTATGAGTCTGCAAAAGAACTTTGGGAGGCTCTTGAAGTAACACATGGTGGCAATGCTGACACTAAGGAAGAAAAGAAGAAGCAACTCATGCATGAGTATGCTGTGTTTTAGTGTCAACATAATGAGAAGCTTAGTAGTGTGAGAAGTAGATTGCTTGACATTACGAGCCAACTATCCTTCATGGGAACACAAGTTGATGACGCTAACATGATTGTCACTTTTCTGAAAAGTATTGGTGATGCGTGGAAGATTGAAGCAAGATCCATTCTTGTCAATAACACTCACAAAAGTTCTACCTTTGATGACATCTACAACAAACTAAGGTTGTTGGAGAATGAATCTCTTTTGGAGCATGAGAGGAAATCTTCCAATAGCAACATGGCCTTCTTCTCACACAGTGAAGGCCAATTTGATCAAAAGAACTCTTACATACACCCAGTCACTGGATCTGTATGTGTCAACGCTGGATCACATCCTGTCAGCGTTGGAACACATCCCGTCAGCATTGGAACATATCCTGTCAATGCCTCACATTCAGACGCTGACACATACAATGTTGACTCTCAAAGAGTTAAACCTGCTGGCTTAGATCTAGATACAGTGTGTGCATACATTGCTTCTTTGCCCAATGGTTCAGGGATCACTTATGAGGACCTTGAGCAAATAAGTGATGAGCAATTGGAGGAGATGGACATTAAGTGGAACATGGCTCTTGTAAGTTTAAGAGCAAACAGGTGGAATAGAAGGTTCAAGAAGAAGATGACCTTTGATGCAAAGGACATTGCTAGATTTGACAAATCCAAGGTTGAATGCTACAATTGTCATCGTATGGGGAAATTTATGAGGGAATGCAGATCTCCAAGAAGATCTGATGCTGGCAAACCTTCAAGCCAGATTGTTAAGAATCAGGATCCCAAGGCCATGGTAGCAGTACAACAAATTGATGGCACTGTAGGATGGGACTGGAGCTGGAACTTTTTGGCTAAGGATGAGGAAGAAGACAAAGCATTGATTGCTGAGATTGAAAAAGAGCATGTTCAGTATGCTCTCATGGAACATTCCTCATCTTCATCAGATAATGAGGTATATGATGATGCTTTTTGTAGTAAGGGTTATCGTTTAAATACTAAGAAACTTAATAAGGAGATTGCAAAATTGTTAGATGATATGAGCACTGAAAGATGCAAGTTGTCTAACTATCAGTTTGCTCTCACTCAAACTGAAAAGACAGTTTCTGAGTATAGGAAAATGGAATTTGACCTAAAAGATAAAATAAATATCTTAAAACATGATTTAGAGCAAAGTAATGATGTTAGAAACTTCATGGAAAGGGTTAATGGTGAATTAATAGCTAAGTTGGATGAGGCTAACAAGAATAAAGATAATGTAAATCTTAAAATTTAGAGATTTGATAAGGCCACACAAACCCTAGGAGATTGTGTCAGTAAGCAAATGGACTCTAAGGACATGAGTGGGATTGGGATGAAAGACTATACTGTGGTTCCACCATCAGCTGGGGATTTCTATGGTGTCCAAAGAAAGGACTTATCTTGGACTGGTTTACCAGAACTCCAAGAGAAGGAATTTATTCCTCCACCAAGAGTCATTACCCCAGTTGAAGAGTATAAACAAAAGTTGACTGACCTAAATGAATGGAAGAAATCCAATCCTACCTTGTTTGTCAAGGGAGGTTTGTTGTGTGAAAGTCCAAATGAGCCTACCCCTATCACGAGCCACGAGCCTACCCCTATCAAGATAACAAACCCAACCACTGGCAAGACTGTTGACCTTGGCTCAAACACTGTTAAGAAACCTAGTGTTAAGTATGCAGAAATGTATAGGAATACTAAGTCACCAAAAAGCCAAGTTAGTAATCATGGAACAGGTTTCTTTTCTTCTAGACCTAAAACTATGTCTAGAAAAGCCTGTTACACTTGTGGTAGCTTTTCACACTTAGCCTATAAGTGTGTCAACGCTTCCAATGTCAACGCTGATAAAAACAAATTCAGCGCTGACAAAAGTCAACACAGGTCAAACGTTATCAGACCCAAAACTTTTGTGAACCAAAGTTCACAAGTTGTTAGACCATCCCCATTCTTTACTAGAGGGTCTAACACACATGGCCAACGACCTTTTCAAAAGACAAATACTTGGTCCAATAGGCAATGGGTTTCTGTAGCAAACCCTAGATTCAACGCTGATAAAGGTAATCGGGGCGTTGACAAGACCAATTCCAACGCTGACAGAAACGTTGCCAGACCTAGGTATTTGCAACCACAGGGTAAGGGGTCAAAAGCTTCTTCTAGCTTAACATGGAGGCCTAAGCAAGATCAAAACCCTAATTCTAATGGGCTGTCTATGACCTGCAACAGATTTCATTATATTTCAAAGGTCATTACAAAACCAATTGGGTTTAACTGGGCATTTCATCCAAAAAGGGATGAACATGGGGTTGTTATGAGAACTAAGTCTGTTCTTGTTGAACAACCAGCTGAATCCAAGTCTGTCAAGGCTTGGGTTCCCAAAGATAACTAATTTGTTTTCTTTATGTGCAGGGCATTCAAAAACAGGTAAATGATTATGGATATTGGGATAGTGGATGCTCTAGGCACATGACAGGGAAAGAAGATTACTTGAGTAACTTCACTCCCATTAAGGATGGTGATAAGGTTTACTTTGAAGGCGGATTTGGAACTATCACAGGCAAAGGAACTCTTCTCACCAATAATTTGCGTTTTGATAACTTGTTTCTGGTAAAAGAACTTGACTATAATCTTTTTAGTGTATCACAAGTTTGTGATAACAAAAATAAAGTTCTGTTTACTGATACTGAATGCTTGGTGTTAAGCAAGGATTATAAGATCCCTGATGAGAAATACATTGACTTTAGAACACCAAGGCATAAAGACATTTATAATGTGAATCTTAATGGTATTAAGATAAATAATAATATGTCATGTTTTTATGCTAAAGCTTCAGTAGATGAGAGTAATCTATGGCACAGGAGATTAGGGCACATTAATTTCAAGAATATAAATAGGCTTGTGAGACTTGGCTTGGTTGATGGTTTGCCTGCAAAGGCTTTCCACAATGACCACTCTTGTGTTGCATGTCTTAAAGGCAAGCAGCACAAGGTCTCATTTAAGTCCAAACAGGTGCACTCTAGTTCTAAACCACTTCACTTATTGCATATGGACCTCTTTGGTCCAACTAATATAGAAAGTTTAAAGGGTAAATCATTTTGCTTTGTCATCACAGATGACTTTTCTAGGTTTACTTGGACTTTCTTTTTAGCTAATAAAAGTGAAACTGCCACAATTTTAATTGATTTCATTACTCAGATAGAGAAGAAGAGTGGTATGAAGTTAAAATTCTTAGAAGTGACAATGGTGGTGAGTTTAGAATAAGTTATTAGATGAGTTTTGTGCCAAGAAAGGGATTACCAGGCAATTTAGTATTGCTAGAACCCCACAACAAAATGGGGTTGCTGAGAGAAAGAATAGAACCCTAATTGAAGCAGCCAGAACTATGTTGGTTGATGCCCACTTTCCTATAGCTTTTTGGGCTGAGGTTGTCAATACAGCTTGTTATGTGCAAAATAGGGCATTGGTCAACAAGATACAAAAAAAACACCTTATGATTTACTTTGGGGAAGAAAACCCAATATTGGTTTTCTTAAACCTTTTGGTTGTCATGTGGTTGTTTTAGCCACTAGTGATGACCTAGGTAAGCTTGATGCAAAAGGTGATGAAGGCTATTTCATGGGTTATTCAGTGCAGAGAAAGGGATATAGGGTTTACATTAAAAAGGAAAAACGTATACTTGAAAAGGTACATGTTAGGTTTTTATAGAGTAAACCTAGTGATCCTGAAAGTGGTCCAAATTGGTGGTTTGACTTGGAACCTCTATCTAGAGCTTTGAATTATATGCCTGTTACTAATCCAGACATTGTGAAGGTAACTTCAAATGCTTTGGAAAAACCAGTTGTTGATGTTTCAGGTACACAGGTTAATAAAGAGGATGGATCACAAGCAGATAAGTCATCTTCCATACAAGAGTATGTCATAATTCCCATATGGACAGATGCTTTTGCTGCTGCTGCTGTTGCTGCTGGAAAGAAGAATGGTGATCCCCAAATATCACCAGTTGACAACATGCATGGTCACTCAGGCGCTGACAAAAGCAATTCTAGCGCTGACAAGACCAATTCAGACGCTGATGGCTCAAACGTTGATAACAACAATTCTGGCGCTGACAAGAGTAATTCCAGCACTGATAAACCAAACGCTGACAAGCAAAATTCCAGCGTTGACAAAACTTTTGAGCACATTTTCTCTTCCAATTTTGAGCAAGGTGGACCTTCAAGCAAATATGAAGAGGTTCATGTTAATATTGATGGAAGAGAGTCTGAAGAAGATATTGGCAACATGGAGGATGATATTGAAGACAACAGAATTCTTGAAGGAGGAATTCTCACATCTACTTTGAAGAATCATCCTCCAACTCAAATCATTGGAGATATCATGTCTCCTGTTCAAACTAGAAGATCTCACCAGAATCAAGATGGTTTTATTGCCAATATCCACAAGAAGGTTGATACCCCTCTTGTGCAAGCATGTTTGTTTGCATGTTTTCTGTCACAACAGGAACCCAAGAAAATTTTTGATGCTCTCAAAGAACCAAGTTGGGTGGAAGCAATGCAAGATGAGCTTCACCAATTTGCAATTCAGGATGTTTGGCAGCTGGTTGATTGTCCAAGATTAGACCAATTGGAACAAGATGGGTTCTAAGAAACAAGAAGGATGAAAGAGGCATTGTGGTTAGAAACAAGGCACGTTTGGTAACTCAGGGATATACACAAGAGGAAGGGATAGATTATGAGGAGGTCTTTGCTCCAGTTGCAAGGATTGAGGCTATAAGAATATTTCTAGCCTATGCCTCATGCATGGGCTTCACTGTCTATCAAATGGATGTGAAGAGTGCTTTCCTCTATGGAACAATTGTTGAGGAGGTGTATGTAATGCAACCTCCTGGTTTTAAAGATCTTGAGCATCCAGATAAGGTATATAGAGTCAAGAAAGCTATGTATGGACTTAATCAGGCCCCAAGAGCATGGTATGGCACATTGTCCACTTATTTAGTGGAACATGGATTCAAGAGGGGCACCATAGACCAAACACTGTTCACAAAGAAGGAAGGTAAGGATGTCCTACTTGTTCAGGTTTATGTTGATGATACAATCTTTGGATCTTCTAATCCAAAGATGAGTGAAGACTTTTCCAAGCTTATGACAGACAAATTCAAGATGAGTACCATGGGGGAGATGAACTTCTTTCTAGGGTTACAAGTTCAGCAGAAAGAAGATGGTATCTTCATCTCTCAAGACAAGTATGTAGCAGAGATCTTGAAGAAGTTTGGCTTTTCTCCACATGAAAAGAGTGCTACTACTCCTATGGATAGAGAACACCCTTGGGGAAAAGTTGGTGCTGGAAAAGATGTGGATGTCAGGCATTATAGATCAATGATTGGTTCATTGATGTATCTCACAGCCTTAAGACCTGACATCATGTTTGCTGTGTGTGCTTGTGCACGGCATCAAGTGACTCCCAAAGAATGTCACCTCCTTGCTGTAAAGATAATTTTTAGGTATCTAAGATGCTATCCTGATCTTGGCTTGTGGTACCCAAAGGATTCCCCATTGGAGCTTATTGCATATTCAGACAGTGATTATGGTGGTGATAAGTTTGATAGAAAATCTACAACTGGTGGATGTCAGTTTCTTGGGAGTAGGTTGATCTCTTGGCAATGCAAGAAACAAACAGTGGTGGCTAATTCTACAACTGAAGCATAATATGTTGTTGTAGCTGCTTGTTGTGGACAAGTCTTATGGATTCAGAACCAGCTGTTGGATTATGGGTATAATTTCATGCATACCAAGATTTTTGTTGACAATAACAGTACTTTATGCATTATTAAAAATCCTGTACATCATTCTAAAACGAAACACATAGAAATTAGACATCATTTTATAAGAGATTGATTTGAAAAAGGTTTAATACAACCAGATAGGGTGGACACAGAAGATAATGTGGCTGATTTATTAACTAAACCTTTTGATACTGGAAGATTTCAATATTTGGTGACAAATATTAGAATGGTTAATCTCACTTAATATGTGTTTTGGACTCTTTTTGTAACAGTATGTACAGGATAATGCATTGTTATTGGTCTATTTGATGACTTAGATTTACCACTTTATTTTTCTAACACTGACAAAGGTAATTTCAACGCTATCAAGTGTTATTTTGCCGTTGTCAGCAATATAATTGTCTAACGCTGACAAAGGGTTCCCTCAACGCTGATAAGTGTTATCGGGGCGCTGTTAGCAACAATGTTAGTTTTGTGGTTTTCAATCTAAAGGTACTGGTGGTGTTAGCTTTATGCCATTGGATACAGAGTTGCTCATGGATCTTTGGAGAGTTATTTGGACATGTTTTTGTTTATGGATGATGGTTGGAGTATTTATATTCCTATCTTGACATAAATTTTTAATGTTCATGCATATTTTGAGCAGCATATGTATCATAGTTTAAGGGGAGGTTTTAGGAACCTTTAGGACTTTTTGGGTATTCCTATAATACTCTTATCACAATTCTAGATTGTGTCCACAGGTGAGTATGGGTTAGTATTACTAAACCATGAGGCACTGTAGCATGCAAAGTTGATATACTATGCATGCTGCCAAGACATTTTTTTTGGCCTAGAATTGGTTGTGGTCTGTTGGGAGACTTGGGAATAATTTTAGTATGGGTTTCCCTGGGAGTTACAAAGAATTTTATGAGATAACTTAGTTGTTAAGAATTTTGGTTAGCAAGGGACTCTTGAGGACGTTTATGTCTATCTTGCATAAGCAAGTGTGCATAAATGGACAATTCTTGCCGCCCTATAATAATTATCAACTTGTAAGTTATTTCCACTAGGATAAATTACTTTGTTAAGGTCTTTTTCTTTTTAATTATTTTTATTTTTAGACGCTGAGAAGTTTTTCTCCAAACGCTGTTGTGACCAATCTGAACGCTGACATGGCATTGTCAAACGCTGACAAGAATATAGCCGTTGGGCGTTGATGGGTTATTTTTGACCGTTGACACTCAGTGGGACCTACCCCAGTTGTTAATTTTGACGAATTTTGAGCCGTAATTTTGGGAGTTGCTTACTTTTTATTAATGCATGAGATAAGTTATTTTTCTTTCAATATTTTCATCATTACTTTTTGAAAATACTTGCCTCAGTTTTGACCAATCACATCCATGCATTTCTCCTATATATTTGGCTAATCTTTTAAACCTGGGTCACTATTATTCTTATCTAACAACTTTCTCCTATATTTTCATCTTTCTCACACACACATAAACAGCTTTCAACAATGGCACCCAAATTCAACTCCAACAATTTGACATTAGAATTCAAGAGTCAGCATAATATGATTGCTTATTTGGACGCTGATGATGTCTTGTTTTCCCCAATACACACAGATGGTGGCGTATTTGAATGCATCTCCAATTAGGTATGCTCTTTCACATGCACCTCTCATCCCTGTCACTCATATTAGACAGTTTTGTAACAATGTAAGTTCCACAACAACTAATAACGTGACTACATTATCATCTATTATTCATGGGAGAACATGGGTGGTTACTGAAGCCTTGGTTCGCCAGGCTTTGCATCTAGATGATGCTAATGGTGTAACCACCCTTCCCATTGCTGAAATAGAACAGGGACTACGGGCTTTGGGTTATCCTATTCCTGCTGAGGAAATTTTAAATAAATACCATAAACATGACTTTCCCTCAGCCTGGAAGTACCTAATACATGTCCTCTTACAATGCTTAAGTCCCAAGTGCACTGCTTTCAATGAAATTAGCAGATCAATTGCTAGTGCTCTTGTTTGTATGTCACGTGGGCTAAAGTTTAATTTTTCTAAAATGATTTTTGAGGGGATGTGTAAAAACAAAGGGAGTAAAATGACTTTGGCCTATCCCAGATTTTTGCAAATGATTTTTGATATGCAAAATTACTGCCCTAGGGATCATGATCACTTTTATGAGATCCCTATGCAAAGAAAGCCATTTTTACCAAAATGAACTCACCCCTTAACCATGAAGTACCCCTCACCCAAGCCATGCTTGATGTTATTCAAGCTGCCTAACCTCAACCAGACCCTCAACCACAACTTGAACCTATCCCTGAACCCTTGCCTTCACCTCAACACATGGAACTTGACCAAGCAGATGTTGGCGCTGACACATTCAATGTTGGCGCTGATACGAGTAATCCCAATGCTGATGACTTTCCTTCACAGTCCCAAACACCCCTTAACCAACCCACACCCACCCAATCCACATCATCTTCTACCCCCCACAATATAGGTTGAACAAACGCCAAAGGACTACTGGAGTGTTCTCCTCCAGTGGTCCTAGCCATGAAGCAGAGAGAACCACCACCACAAGAGTGGTTGGTGATATGGATGAGGCTGGGACTATCGGTTCTGGCTTAGAAGCTGGCCAAGACAGTCCTAACATCATTAAGACCTCATCCATGCCCCATGATTCTACTTTGGGAGGTCAAATTCCCATTTTAGCTGAGGGCAGATTGGAACCAATGACTATGATGGAATTGACGGCTCCTTGCAAAAGCAAAATGCAAGCTTGGTACATATTGTCAATACACAGGGCCTTGAACTCAAGAAATTGAGGGAGAGGATTATTGTTTTGGAGAATGCTCACAACAGGCGTGGACTAGAGGAATCTTCCAAAGGGGAGGATGAGCAGGATGAGCTGATTCATACTGCAAGTGAAAAGAGTTCACATGATGGTGAATCTTTGAACATTGCTGAAGCCCTTACAGATTTGAAGAAGCAGCCAGTTGTTGATACATCCCTGGTGACTCCTATTAATTTGGATGTGTCTTTTACAGCGCTGATGGAACATTTTACAAAGAGCGCTGACACAAGCAATGTGAGCGTTGACAAGAATTTGGACGCTGACACACCAAGCGTTGTCATGAGTAATCGGGGCGCTGACACAGGCACCTTGAACGCTGACAAGCCTGCAGGTGAGGTTGATGTATTCCAGTCATCAACCATCATCAAAGATGTGTCTACACAGGTATTATCATCATCCTTACCCTCCATTGATCCATTAGATAAGGGTAAGGGAATTATGATAGAAGAAGAGGTTCCAAAGAATGCAGCACAAATTGAGTTTGACAGAAAGTTGGCTGCACAACTTATGGAACAAGAAAGAAAGAAAAGTGGTGCATCACCATTTGTTATCACTTCTGAAAGTGAAGAAGAAAGTGATGATGGAAGTGATAAGGATAGCTCATACTCAAGTGTAATGATCATAGAACCACAAGAAAGACTTGAGTATGGTGATGAATTGGCAAGAGAGAAGTTGAGAGAGTTGAAGATGCAGGTTGATTTTGATCTTCCATAAGTTGCAAGAATGTACCATGCTTGGGATAATACTATTATTGAGAATCCAAACATGACTCTTTCACATCAAATATGGGGTTTGGAGATTCTTCTTAGAGTACAACAGGATTGCAGGGTAATTTTGAAGCACAATGCTCAGGATGTTTTCAAACTTCTAAAGAGGGATAGAAGGGAGCTGTACTACATGCTGCTTAGATGTCATCAAGCAGGATGGACATATGCAAAGTTGAAGGGATTATCCTTTAATGAGTTAGATTACAAGGCCTATCCCATTTGGAGATATGTGCAGGAGAATAATGCCCTAAGGCTTCTTTCTGATGAAAGGAGAGAAGCACTTGCAGAAGAGATGGAGATTGCAAAGGCAATGGTTGTTCCAAGACCATTAAAGAAGGGAGATCCTTTTCAGTTTCCTAAGGATATGGACATGTTGAATCTAAGTGAAGCAGTTATAAGGAAAAGTCTCAAGCGTTCACCATTGGAAGCTTCAGATATGGTGCAAGTAGTGCCTCTTGATGTTAGAAATCCAATTATAAGCTATGATGAAGATGAGTGTGGATTTTGGAAGATTGACAGATATGGAAAGGAGGTACATACTTTTACTTCACTTATCTCTATTTTTGCAAGTATGGACAGAGAAGACTTGGTACACCTTTGGAGGTTGTTAGAAGCCAAGTATAGGACTGAAGCACCTACTTCAGCAAATGGAATAAAACTGTGGTCAACATTTATGACAATGTGTGGACCAAGGGAATAAGATCCTGCTATTTGGAAGGATCTTGAAGATGACCTCAGTGGTCTTCAATGGCGTTTATATTCAGCTTGTGGTGTTTTTCATTTGAGCTCTACAAAGTTCTCTGAGTATCTTCTTGTAGATGCTGATTATTTCTTGTCCAAAGAAGTGTTGGAGAAGATGAAGACGACACCATTGGAAGTTGATTATTCAAGTGATGTGGCCCAGAATTTGATTAGGCATGTTTATTACCAATATGAGAAGTGTTGTAAGATTCCTCCTAGTTCTTAAATGTTTATTCAGAAACTTGATTACTAGAGTAGATATCAAGTTTAGGGGAGGATTGTTGGGAATAAAATGTAGCCAGATCACTTGAACGCTGATAAGAGAAAACCAAGCGCTGACAAGAAGGAAACAAACGCTGACAGCTAAGCGTTGACAAAGAAGAAGTCAAGCGTTGACAGGTTGAAGACAAGCACTGATGGGAAGATATGTTCTACGAATATTTTGTTTCTAGTTTTGATTATGGTAAAGATAAGTTCAAATATTGTATTTTCTATAATTATCTATACCTAGAATAGTTGATTCGTAGATTATTGTACAAGACTTCTTACATCTATAAAAGAAGATCTTTAGGTTAAGTTTCATAATAAGTTTTCGTTTGTTAAACACTTTCATTGTAAGCAAGTTCGATTATCATTAATCAAAGTGAAAGTTTGTTTACATCTTTGTGTTCTTGTTTAAGTGTTAATTCCGCATAACAAGTAATTACTTTATTCATAAGCAAAGGTTTCTCTACGTGTATTACTTGATCCAATCTCGTATACACAAGCTTAATCGATCTAATTTTGGGATCAACATGATGTGCGGAGGGGTCTTCGGTTTTCTACCACTGGCCTTACTAGTCTTTTCCTGAGATAGAGAAGGATGCGAGTGCTTAAGAGGAGAGGTAGAATGCACCTCGGTATCCTCAGTCCCTGATGATCCGTCTCCCTTCACAGTCTTCCTTTTGGTTCTACGATCCGGAGACTCTACACTTTGAGGTCTTTTATTAGCGTTCACAACATCATTCTTACCCTCGCTACGGAGAAGGGCAACTAGGATCTTGGGATCCGGAACAGTTACAGCCACCTGCTGAGGGTTTAGAGCAGATATTTTGGCACCAACAAGTAATGGCTGCGTAACTTGAGGAGGTGGATTCGACATCACTGCATTCTCGTCTCAACCAACTTTATCATTCTCAAAGGAAGGAAGCTTTAGAAACTCATCCATGTTAACTTCTGCATAGAAGAAAAGCAATTATGGTTAGAGCGAGCAAAAATAGCCCGCGGAAGCAAAATAAAAAAGCATATATAAGTACCCTTTTATCAAGATCAACAACAATACGACGGAAGGGAGGGTTCTCATAAGGATACCACAAAGGAACAACAAATGCCTGTGAGGAGGACGGAGAGCTATGGGTTTATCTGCAAGCAACTTAGCATGTTGTTCATTGAAGTGAGGTCCCTGTCTCTCCAAGGCATAGCATGGGGGATGGCCCTCCTATCAATAAGAAACCACTTGCCTTTCCACCCCTTCAGACTAGATGTTTTTTCTCTCAAGCATTTACCATATTTGGCGGGCCAGCGACTCTCGAAAGAAAACCAGTGTCCTTGTTTGCACAATCTATAAAAGACTTGGAAGAGATTGACGGTGGAAGGAATGTTTAGGCTGCGACATCGTATTTTGAACATAACAACACGGTTAACACTCATCGGTATCAATTGAGAAATATGTACACAGAAATACCGGATGACGGCCAAGAAAAAGCTAGAAAAGGGAATCCGCGGTCGTCCATGCTTCAGATATTCCTCGTAAATTCCAATAAATCATTCCGAAAGACGATCCATGGTTAACAAGGGATCCGGTACTCGTGGGCGAAGCTCATCAGGAATATGATACTTCCTAATCTAAGTTTAAGATCATCCCCGGTCAAGGTAGAAACCCTAATGTGCATATCACATTTAGGATCACAAAAGGTGTTGACGTCGTCCTCCTCATCAGAACCACTAACAGACATGACACAAACAAACAAGAAAAGAGCCTAGAAAAAATTAAAAGGGGGAAACGAAGCGCACACCTGTGGAATGAAATGTCTGCCAAGATGAAGAAACACAACAATGGAGGAAAGAAGAAAATAAAATAAAATGAAAATGAGAAAAAAAGAAAGTATTTATACTAAAGGAGGGGACACTGAAGTGACGTGCACAATTTCCAAAGTCCAATCTTCACCATAAAAGGCAAACGAACACACGTGGCATGGCATGGCATGGGAAATGACAGCGTAGAAGGAGGCGTTTCAAGTGGATGCCAGTAAGATTAGGGTAAGACCAAGGTAATTAAGGAGCAATTAATGCCAAGAGCTGCATTTATTAAACCTAACACTAAGGACAAATGACAAGACGACAAATATAATCAAGTATCACGCCGTCAGCCGAAGCTAACACCATAATACTGGGGGGACATGTTCGCGTATGTCTCCGGCCAGGGGCCTCCGGACTCGAAACTAGGTCACGGATATCGGCCGCGGGGTTGGCAATTAATGAACTGAAAAAGGCAGCTAGCTTTAATGCCACAAGTCTGGGAGAAAGGGAAAAGCAAAAGATATTCAATGTATCAACCAGCATACATGTATCGACCCCGCGGGTAAGGAGTTGCACTATAACAACCCGAAAATTTTGACCAACGTTTAAACAAAGATTTTTCGAACATTTACGAAACTTGTTATTTATTTTCGATAATTTAACGAAGATCGTGTTAGCTAAATTCAAATTTATTTTGAATATTTTCTGTTATTTTATGAACGGAGAAATTTAAAATTTTTACGTTACGTGTCATAAATTAAATATTTATTATTTAATTTCCTTGTACTATTTTGCGACGTTTTAGCGTCGGACTGAGCGAAACCAATAAAAAAAGTAATAGTTGAAACGACTCAAAATTAAAACTTGGAATATATATGAAGGAATAGTATTTTTCATTATAACTTAAAAAGTTATTAATAACGTGAGTATTGGAGTTTACGTTTTATTTTTATGATAAAATCTAACCGAAAAAACTAGAAATAATTAAACAAGAATTCTTCGTAATTTGCGTTAAGCATTTAGGCGTCATTCGTTATATTAGGCGCTAACGTTTATTAAATCATAAGTCCTCATTTATATATTAAAATATCAACTTTCTCCGAATGCCAATGTTTTTATTTTATATTAAGCGTTTATTTTTCGTGTTTTACGTGTATCATTCAAATCGTGTAACTTTTAATATATTGGGTTTCAATAATAACCGCTAATATCCAAAACAAAACTATTACTTCATTCTTATCTTATATAAAACAAAACCTATTTATTATATCTATCTTATAGGGAGGTGATTTGCACACTCCATAAATTGATTGGGACACTCTAAATGTTTGTTTGTGGACATTTTTACCCTTAATATGTGTGTTGGAATTTGCCTACTCCACCCATGTAAAGGTATAAATGTCCACACACAAGTATTTAGAGTGTCCCAATCAATTTATGGAGTGTGCAAATCACCTCCCTATCTTATATGTCATCCTTACAATATTTACATACCGACTTTTGGTTTCATCTCAATCTTTACTATTTGTTCCTTAAAGTAGTCATCTCATGTGTCAACTTGCTAACTAGTCGTGTCATCAACTCATAGCACCGTAAGAGAGAAGACCCAATGAATAGATCAGTTACTAAGGAAACACAGTAAATTAACATGCAACTCATTCTTATCAAACAGTTTGCTATCCCACAACATGCATGTCTTATTTTTCTTGCCTTCATAAGCTCAAATTAAAACTCTAAACAAGCCGCAAGGACTCCTCTATCTCGTGACACTTTTCCAATTAACGCAAAGCATGCTTTCATACATATTTTCTCATCTCACGACACCCAAATATAACAGTCTCTCAAAAT
This sequence comes from Glebionis coronaria, assembly GCA_025667525.1. Classification (NCBI taxonomy): domain Eukaryota; kingdom Viridiplantae; phylum Streptophyta; class Magnoliopsida; order Asterales; family Asteraceae; genus Glebionis; species Glebionis coronaria. The sequence goes on along the minus strand of CM046875.1, from coordinate 630,579,803 downwards.
GATTCAGTAGTCGAGGTATTCATGTTAAAAAGCTTGGTATGAATCGTTTATAAGCCAAGGATGAGAAAAGACGAGGTCTAGATCAAGTCATGCATCCATCACGTTTCACTTTCGCATCATCTCGATCCGTTACAACATTTTTCGCATCGTATCGAGTTCATGTAAGCTTACCTTTCATCTTATGCACTCTTATTATACCTCTCAAGTCATCTAACCTCTAGTCCCTAAGTACTCTCAAGTCAAACCAAGCTAAAGCTCATTTTTAATTTCTTTCACATAAAATCACATATCATGCCTCACGGGTCACTTTTGGGTTGTTGTAACTCTGGAATTCTCTTAACAACGTGTGCCAATTTTTTGATATGTTAAAAGACACTCAAGATACTATAAATCCTCCAAATATCAGGTTCTAAATCAATTTCCAAGTCATCCAAACGCTAACCTCAAATCTGTCCACAGAAAGACGTATGCTGATTTTCAACATGGCTAAAAAGACTTCTTTTAATCATTATATCTTTTGATTTTCATTAACAACATGGGCAACTCTTTGCATCAGTGATTAGACTATCTAATAAGCTAAAACATGTTACAAATTTATACCTTGAATCAAAGTATAGCCCTTTTAAAATCATGACCTATATTCGTCCCCAAACATGTACTTTTCCAAAATATCAATAAGTGTTCTTGAGCTCATTTGATTATAAGTTCTATTTAGAAGCTAAAAGCTTTTATAAAAGATCAAAATAGTTTAATAAAAGGTTTAGAAACAGGTCCTAAGGATCCTAACCCGTTACATAATCTTTTCGACACATAAAATAATCCATATGACACATTTTAGTTCATTAACTTATTTTATAAGCTATAAGCCTATCAAAGTTCAATATCTACACTTATTTTAAAGTTGCAAAATTTGAGAAGGAGTTTTTAAACGTAAGAATAAGCTTGCATGGATTTTTGGACCTATTTTGAAGTCGAATTCCATGCTAGGGGTCATTTTAGCCATGTTTTGAAACTTTAAACCACAAGGGCTGTTTTGAACATATTTCAAACTTGAACCAAAGGGTTAATTTTTTTAATTACACTAAAGTTATCATACAAGGGTCACCTGGTCATATCCAAAACTTAAGGGACTTAAAGGTAAAAGGTAAAACTAGAGGGACTAAATTGCAATTATGTAAGAATTAAAGGACTAAAATCTGAATATCCTTTATAAAAATATATTTTAAAATACATTTATTAATTATTGAAACCCGACTCAATTACCGTTCATTATTGATGAAATCATTATAAAAATAATTTAAGTTTGTACGTTGTTATGTACATTTCTGAGACGCGTCTCGCTATATTAGGTCTCGTTCGGTCATATGTTGACCGTTGGGCATCTCGTTCTCGATCTGTGAGCGACTGATATCTCGTGAAGTCTTGTATCGACTATTGGATGTTTCTTCCTTGATAAATGTGTGATAGCTATATCAGGTAAGTCTATAGCCTCGCTTTTATGTTATCTTGTAAATGATTTTTAACCCGCGAGGGGGAATACATGCTGTTTTATAAAATGAACACAAGTTGTTTTTGGTATGTTGGACCTGAATATGATGATAAATGCCTAAGTACCATTGTCTTATGAAGTCCCTGAATTTCATGAACTGTTAATTACCTTGCGAGGTAAACGCTAATACATTTGATAGATCTATTTGTTTTGACAGCCTTATCCTAGGGTATGTATCCTTGTGATCACCTGAGAGGGATATAATGTATAAGAGGTCGTTGGTATATGACAATATTACCTGTAGTAGGGGCGCCGTAAGTGACTCGGTTGACGTGTTGGTTAACGTTCAATTGCATGAGCTTAAGGCATTTATCGATATATATATATATACATATATATATATATATATATATATATATATATATATATATATATATATATATATATATATATATATATATATATATATATATATATATATATATATATATATATATATATATATATATATATATATATATATATATATATATATATATATATATATATATATATATATATATATATATATATATATATATATATATATATATATATATATATATATATATATATATATATATATATATATGACTTGTCTGTGTGACAAGCTTGAGATGATTAAAATTCTTGTGTTCAAATTATGATTTTGTAAAACCTATAGACTTGCTCAACCTTTGTGTTGATGATTTTTAGCATGTACCTCAGGTAATCAAGATGGATAGCAACGGAGCATGCGAGGAGGAAGTTGGTGCTTACTTGTCTAAAGTTTATATTATTTTTCATCCTTTGAAATGAATAAATGACTTTTAAGTCTTTGATGAATGTGATGTATTGGTAACGATTTTTGGGACTAAACGCTACTCTGGTTTTATATATTGGGATGGGAAACTTTTTAGACAAGATTGTATAATATTTCAACGTCTCTTTTGAGGTCGTTTTCTATGATTGTGTGTGATGTTCTATGAGTAGCGCCCCAAAGTAGTATTCCGCTGCGTGGTAATTTGGGGGTGTTACATGCACCGCCGCTTGGGGAACAAATCCCTTGATTTGTGGGAAAAATCTTGTCTTGGGCTTGGATAATAATCTATTAATGTGACTAAACATCCATTTACATTTAGTGGAGTAGTATAAATACTCCCCGTATTTAATACACATTCAACTGATTTAAGATACATGCTCACCATTTTTATTATTAAATACTCCTAGTACATTCCGGTATTCAAGTGTGACACCCTAGGCAAATCCCACGTCGGTTGTGGCCAGGAGAGATCCATGGTTCATAAGATAACAATCGCCTTCTCATGACACAACGTGTTTTGTGGTCTACTGCACGTGAGGTTCTTAGGAACTGGCAGCTAAGCGTGCTCATGGAAGAGTAGTACTGGCTTGGGTGACCTGCCGGGAAGTCTTCACTAGAGGGCCACAAAGCAAAGCCGTGAGCTTGCGGGCAAAGCGGACAATATTGTGGTCTGAGTAGGCGGGATGTTACAAGTGGTATCAGAGCCACTCCTGAGCCGTTCGGGATGGTGGGGCAAACCTCATCGAGGACGATGAGTCCTGAAGGGGGGGTGATTGTGACACCCTAGGCAAATCCCAAGTCGGTTGTGGCCAGGAGAGATCCATGGTTCATAAGATAACAATTGCCTTCTCATGACACAACGCGTTTTGTGGTCTACTGCACGTGGGGTTCTTAGGAACTGGCAGTTAAGCGTGCTCATGGAAGAGTAGTACTGGATTTGGTGACCTGCCGGGAAGTCTTCACAAGAGGGCCACAAAGCAAAGCCGTGAGCTTGCGGGCAAAGCGGACAATATTGTGGTCTGAGTAGGCGGGATGTTACATCAACACCGGACACCATCCAAGAGAAAGTTACTTACTTTCACACCGGAGCTTGGTCTCAGGTGTGGTCACACCTGGGGCGAGGATAACGTGTGTTGCCCTGTGTTCATAGGTTCATCGCCAAGACTCAAGCGACACGATCATTGTGACCGAAGCTGATTTACTCGTGACTAGCTAGCCGGGGAATTTTGCTTCAACAATTACAGTGTAATTTTACTTTAATTTCGAATGTTTTTCTAAATCGCCTCCACTCGGAACTCAAATTGCCCCCCCCCCCCCCCCCCCCCCCCCCCCCCCCCCGCCCCCACCCAACACTCTAAAACCGACAAATGCTACATTTTTAAGTTAAAATACTCAGTTTTTTAATCGAATTTTAGTTTGTTCACCTTACTATCGTCAAAAAAAAAATTTGCCCCCCACTACTGAATTTCAAGCATCCGCCACTGAACACAAATATACGAAACATATCACTGAATTTAATTTTACTATATGTGTCAAAGTAATTAAAGTAGGATTTGGTTGAATCATTAGTTAACTGAACTTATATTAGGCTTTCATGCGGTTTGTATGTATGATGAGGTATATATTCGAAGCTAACCAAGGTAAAGAGGAAATGAAAACGCTTGCCAATTTTTACGTGTAGCAGAAAGACTACTTATTGCTATTGGAATAAAAGTAATACGCTTTTGTACCCTCTCTGTGCTTGTGTGTGGATTCATTCTCTGGTAATACAACACAGGTTTCTTAGCAATCCATAGTCTTAATAAGAGAGCAATTGCGGTTAAAAAAAAGAAGAAAAAACTCAGAGATCAATTTGACAAGGTGGATGATATGTGTGGTGCCATTGTGAGTGTGCACGAAAGGCATGGCAGACTCTCATTATGGGTTGAGAATGCGGCAAACGAAATTGCTAGGGTATTTATAGATTGGGCCAACATCAGTTGTGCATAATAATAAACGAACCATCCCTACCAAATATTGGAGGTTTTAGGACACCTAGATGCGCTTTCATGAATGATCATCTGTATTCTTATTCGAACCCCAAGCCCTTTACATGCTTTCGACATTGCATTAGAAGGAAATGGAAGGAGATCATAGATGTTGCAGATAACAGATCTTCTGCAAGTAATCTCAAGCATCTAATTTCCATTTTCTTGACGGCATAGGCCTTTTCTCCAACTTTTGGCGTATCTGCTTGATTTTTATACCTTTTGGCGATGTAGGATGAATCTAAGACAAGATCAACAAAAAGGTCGGTACAACACCCTAATACTATATGATCAGACATAGAGTACTTGCAGACTTATTACTGACCACGTGACTATGTGGCACTACATTTTGTTATTTTCTTTTGCCAAAGTTCCCTCACCATGCGCTATTAGCTAGATTCCCTTGTTAGCCGATCTTGTTTAGTTTGAGTAAATATATGAAATATGGGAGTTGAAGGAAAGTGCTGATATTTGCTTCAATTCAAAAGCCTGCATGAATGCAAATAGCAGCACGATCTGTCACGCCCCGCTTTCACAAGATTATTAAGCAAATGGCACCATTAGTTTGAGCTCAGGCCATTCTGTTGATCAAAGCTGTAGCAAAGAAAATGACAAATACTGATGTACTCAGACAGTATATATAAGACGAAAACTGAAGTGTATATGAATCTGGTTTACATTATCTGAATACAAACTATAGAAGTAAAAGTAATTAAAAATCCTGTTATATATAATGAATCTTGCTTGTATTACGCTAAAAATCCCTTTCCCTTCGTTAACGTTTCCCATCTTCGGACCATGTCTTAACGGACTATTCCCGACCGTGACCCATGCTGGGGTAGTCTTTGCAAGCATGGTGGAATAGTCTTCGCCACATATAGAGGACGCGTTCCCGGCTTTCCTTAAAAGGAAGAACAAAGGCCATTTGCAGGTGCTGTAAATGATGAAGCCGCCATTGTTAGTAAGTTTAGAATGTTAGAAATGTGTTTTGTAAGACCACAACATTATTGGGTTGCAGAGATGTTAAGAGCCACATATAGTCTGCGCCTTTTGTTAGACTTCTTTTGTTTTGAATTTCACATGTTGGTATATTCTGTTTTCTCTCATTGTGGGTACCACTACATTATTGTTGTTCATAGTACTTAGTTCCAAATCTTCGGTCATATATTTCACTTAGAATACATAAGTGGTTACCTCTATTTAGTGACTTTACCGACAAAACTAAAAACATACATGTTGCACTACTATTTAGCTAGGAGTTGAGAATTAGGATGAAAGTTGAAAATCTCGCAAAATACTTTTTAAAAAGTTCAATATACGTAAAATTTTGAACAATATACGTAATATGATAATTTATCATTTCAAAATTTTACATTAATTGTTCATGTGGCATGAGTTTAATTTTATTTAGTTCATCGACTTTTAGAGAAAATCAATAACTAAATGTGAAAGTCAACGCAAGCCACATGGATCATTTGAGTAAAATTCGGAGCCGGTCATATTACATATATCGTTCAAATGTTGATTACGTATATTGAACTTTAAAAATAAGTATAGAAACAAACTATAAAGTGGAACAAACATTATTAAAGGTTAACAACTTTGAAACATACGTAGCGGTTACAAACATTATTAAAGGTTCCATCACTCTCTTGTTACTCCAACTCCCAACTTCCTCGACCTTTTAGTAATTTTAAGTATCAGTTCATGTTAAGCTTATTGTTTTATTGCTGCTATATACATTTGGCCATCAATCAGGAGCTAATATGACCGTCCAAGTGTTCTAAGAGGATTTTAAATTGGGTCAAATAAAACTAAATTGGGGTGGAGGGACGGGATCCAGAAATTTATGATAAATGTTCCTCCATCATCTTATATCGTAGTCTTTGTCCAAGATGAATCTGTTATCCTTCATACAATATAAGGCGTTGTAGATAGGATAACAGTATTATCTTTTTGGTACCGGCATATATGTACAATCTACTGTAAAATTGATGGTTTTTACCAAATGAGCTAGTGATATTGATGACGAGGATTCAGATACTTGCATTTGTAAAGATGATCCGATTGCAATGCCGGAGCATTTCTTTTTTGTTTTCGCAGGTTTTGTATTTCTTGTCTGAGTATTTGATGAATGGGAAATGTGTTGTTGGTTTAGCTGAGCTTGAGCATAGTTCGTTAGGTGGTTTGGTTCTAGTTTGTGCTGCTGCTTGTTTTTATCTTTCCATTAGGCTGTCTGCATTTTTTGCTATATTTTGCTGTCGGGTGGGATTGTTCTGAAAGGCACTCTGGTTTTGCAGTTTGGGTTGTCATTTCATAGTGATGCGTATGCGTTTAAAGGGTGTGGTAAAGTGGTGATTGCTCCTGGTCAGGGGAATGCTGATGCCAAATTTGATCTTGACGAGGAAAAAATCAGAGGGGTGTTAATATTGTGTTTTCTGATAACAGGATTACTGAATGGAAACGAGGCGAGGACAGGTGTGCTTCCAGTGACGGCTCAAATTGAGTCTGATCATATGTTGAATTGCCTTTTTCCCATATAGGTTTAACAAAGGTCATTTACATAGAATGTAGTGTGTTAAGCTTCGTATGCTAGTTAGCTTATCTGTAGGTTTAAACAATTTATGCACCGGTGGTCATTACATTGGGATTTTCCCCTCTAATAATGTTTAGAAACGGAGTATGATCATACTGTTTATATCGTTTTTCCTCTTTCTTGCATATAACTTTAATGGGACTAGTCACTAGTCTAAAGATCAACCGCTTCATCTTTGTTAGTGTAAGCTGAAGACTTATAAGAATACTTTGACCATCTATACGGTAAGTTTCTCTCTCAAGCAAGTTCTTCAAAAATTTGAAACCGAAAGTTCAGAAAAGAAAGTTGAAAATTTCAGCTACCAAACCATTTGTTACTAAGCATGCTGAAATGTTATTATTAAAGTTACGATAAGATCAAAAGGATCTTCTAACTGCAGGGAAGTTAAACAAGTTGCATTAAGTCACCGGTTCTGCTCTTCTTTCCAGACATGCAGTATGTATCTCTGACTTCTGTGCGCTTAGGCGTAAAAGTTTAAAAGATGATATCTAAATGAATTTTGTATGGTGTGTGCACAATCTTCCATAGTTTCATCTAAGGCTGTGCGTCTTACAAAATAGCTGTCCGTTGGTGCTCATGGTTATCGTGATGGATCATGTACGAGCGTCATAGGGAAAATCGTAGAATTCGTTGCCAGTTACTATGATTATGGTATAACTGATATATAGGATATTGACAAGGACACAGCACTAGGGCCGTCGCGTGAATCTTGAGGGTCTTGATTTTCGTTACTACATTGATTAAGTATGCTAAAACACGAATAGATCAAACTGTCCAATACGTAACTAGTGAACCGAACTTGACAGAATAATCATTTGAACAAAGAAAATTTGTTGATCATCTTGCACTTGCTAGTATATTTTCATTATGTTATTTTTAACAATAATCACTTTTAAGGCTTTAACTATATACTAGACGATTAACCTCGCATAATTTCATAATTAGTTTGGCGAACCGAACTTGACGGAATAATAATTTGAACAAAGAAAATTTATTCAAACATAACAAGTATAGTCGTATATGCATTATGACATAACAAGTATAGTCGTATATGCAAAGACTATGGAAATGCAAGTCACGATGAAGTAGATCATGTCGCGAGAGCAAATGAAGTGGACCAGAAAATCAAGCGAGCACATTTATATAACTTCTATAATTAGCAGAAAGTTCTATTAGAAGAAGGTGTTGTTTTTTGTTTTCTCTAGTCTTCGAAACGTTTCCAGGACGAGCACGAAACCCGAGAGACGTTTCCGTGCAACATAGATTTTAAATATAACGATTCAAACCCATTCAATGAGGACACTAAGATTAATCGTTGTCACAATATAGACACTTATTATTATGAGACGACGAAGAGAATATAGAAGCTACAGATTACTGAAGTGTTTCACAAAGATTAAGAAAGTTGTAAACATAGAATTGTCATAGAAGATACATATTACAATGATAAGAGTTGATAGTACGAAGAAGACGTTCGACCTTATTTATAATAACTAGCACACCAGCCAAAGTGAATCAAACTAGAGCTGGAAACAGAATTTCAGGAGCACAGTTTGAAGGACTCCAATTATTCTGCTTCTCGAAGGTGTTGGTATACCTGAACCGAATCTCCTGAATTTGCTGCTGATTACTTTTCTCTTTTTGAACGCATATAATGGTACCAGAGAAGCCGCCATTAATCTTCTTAACTGCAGCTTGTATCTCTGCTAGTTTGTAGGTCTTATCGACAGTTGGTTTTATCATTTCAGCAGCAAGTTTCGCTTTAAGTCTTTCGTCAAGCAATTCTAGACTCTTCTCAAAGTATTTACGCGCTTCCAAGCCAGAAAATTTTCCATGCTTTGTCCACTCTGCCGACCAAAATCCGAAATTTTCTTGAAGGCTCCCTGAACCCGCTAAATTTGGCCAGTTCGTACGCAATTTCCCGATCAAGTTAGCTATCTGCATTAAGAATAATAATTTCGTAATTAAATTGGAAGGAATGAATAAACAACATAGTATACAAGTAATCTGTACGTAGTATATACTACCTGTTGAATATCAAAAGGTTTAGTAGATGGTGCACCATTAGGTTGTGGCCACAAACCATGAATCGTAAACTCAGTTGGCACTTTGGCGACCTTACAAGCGACACCTGATTCGCCAGTGCAAACACCAGGTGGCCATTGCAATGCTAGTATGTAAGACATCACCTGATCAGGACTTGCTCGTGCTCGTTGAAGTGAGCTTAAATAGTTTAGAGTAGAGTTAGGAAGTGGATTGGAAGAATCAGAGTAAGCACATTTCACTAAAATGGCAAATGCCAATGTCAAGAAAAAGTGGAGAATTCTCATCTTAATTTGTGTGTGGATGAACATCATCTATATGCGTATGCTATATATAAAGACCGGTACATGTTCAAAATCACTGTTAACTTTATTTAATAATAATGGTCATATAAATGATGAAAATGTTACAAAAGTGCGTACGAATTATTAAAAGTGTAATGCCTAATCTCCTTTGAAAGGTAGAATAGTGGGTCGAATTCCGCCCCTTCTAAGTCTGGCCCTGGCTATTATAGTGTTCGACCTTCTTACGGCGTAGGCATACGTAGCAGTTACGCCGTAAGTCTTCAAATATACCCCTTTCGTATATAGTTTCACCACCTACGGCATAGTAGGGGACAAGAAATGTTTCGAATTAATTAGTTTCATATTTAGTCTTGAAATTTTCGCGAAATATAAAGTCTTCAAAGCCGCGTTGCAAATATCTTCCCAATATAGTGACTACGGGGCGTGCTGCTGTTAGCCATTCTTTAATTTGCGCTTTGGAAAACTTGCATTCTCATTTCGGCTTCTTCCATTCTTCCATCAAATGTCAAGAAATGCTTTGAAAGGACTTCAAAACACCTCTGTAACATCCAAGTGCATTCAAATTGCAATTTACAGATAAACAATTTACATCGTTTTTAAAACGCATTAAAGTAAATACGATGGTTAATGACTTCGAAAATACGTATAAAGACATCTAATCACATATCTTGGGTTTTCAAATTCACGTAACAATAATCACTTAAATTAATTACGAGGTAGACAGATGGTGACATCTTAAAAAGAATCAAACAAAGTGTGAATGAGCTAGAGGTGATGGTTATGCAAAGCATCCAATAAAAGATACTTATGTAAACTCGTGCAAGTTAGATTAATAACAAATTGATATAATAAAACCAAATATCGTTATGCAAAGCATCCAATAAAAGATACTTATGTAAACTCGTGCAAGTTAGATTAATAACAAATTGATATAATAAAACCAAATATCGTTATGCAAAGCATTCAATAAAAGATACTTATGTAAACTTGTGCAAGTTAGATTAATCTTTGTCACAATATATAAATGCAATGCAAAAAAAATCATAAATGAAAAAATAAAGTTGAAGTCGTAAGCCTTTTCATTGTTTTGTATGTTGTAATTTTTTTTTCATACGTTGATATGCAAATCGCATGTGATTTTGTCTCAAATTATCTATAGTTTTTTGTGTATTTTTTTAAATTCTTTCATGTAAAAAGATATTTGGGGAATATGCCACAATGAAATCGTTAGACGAATTAAGTGTGCCTCATGTGATTTGAAAGTTGATATGCAAAGCACATATGATGTTTCCTGATTGTTGTAAATTAGGGCAATGAAAATATATCGCTGCGTAAACATATACGATATATATATATATATATTATATATAGGTATAATTATGATTTCAAACCACACTTTTTAATCCAGTCATATCCCAGTCACATCTTTTAGCCAATGGTATTTCAATATTTCCTAGAAAATCTCCAAATTCCACAAAATTCGGCTTCTAAATCGCAGTTTTTTGAAAATCGCGTTTTGGAAACGTAGTTATGAAATCTGCGTTTGAAAATCGCGTTTTGAAGGTCTGGACCGGTCCGGTTCAAGTGCCTTAATTTATTTCCGATTTTTTTTCCTGCTTTTTTATTTTTTAAACAATATATAAATTTATGATTTTTTTGGATAATCTCTAAAATTCGAATATGTTTAAAAAAGTGTCCATAGATGGATTCGAACATGTGACCTCTCCTTCATATATAACCAGCTTTACAAACTACGCCAAACCATTATTTGTGTTTTTAAATTCAAAACCAAATTAATATATACATCATAAAATTATCTTAATCTACAAGTTAATTTTTTTTAATATGAATATGAATGAAATTATACAAATCTATTCCATGAATATAGCAAACCCTCGTCTTCTTTCTCAAACATTAATCTCTGTGTTTTTTTTTGCAGGCTAATGAGTATCTCTCTTTTCTCAAACCCTAATGATACACTTCTTTTTTTAACACGAACATACACTTTTGTTAATTAATTTTTTATGTTTATATGTACAGATACAAGGAGGTACTAATATTATGTTCGTTGCACCATCCGGTTAGTATAAGCAGGTGACTCACTTCTCATCTCAGTTAGTATAAGCAAACACCCTAACAACGTTTCTTTGATCTTTGTTGGTCTTTGTTTGATCTCTGTTTGGTGTTCAAAGATCTTGGTGTTTTTCTAATATCCACAGATCGGCAAAGGTAAATGGGATAAGTTAATAAATCTTGAACCATGGTTATGTCTTAAATGCCTGACATCCTTTTCTTGACGCAACAGGTACGATTGGTTGTCAAACAAGGAGTCTTCATGTCTGCTTTTTGATACTATTCTTGGCATTATGAATATTTTTCAGCTACTTACTTTAATGCTTATAAGGTTGTGGTGAAAGTTGATGCGGATGTATACTAGGACAGAAAATTGAGCCACATTCAGACCTGAATCTAACCCATGGAGACCAACAAGGTAATCCTTTTTATATTAACTTCTAAATATTTGATCAGTGAATTTTGATTTCATGATCTAGGTTTAATTCCACTCTCGTGGGATTGTAGCTTCTGTTAATACTTTGTACACAAAAGTTAGAATCATCATGAAAAATAAGATCCGCATTTATTTGTGAATTTTTTTGATATATTTACAATATATGTTGTAGAATGTAGAGACATTACACAAATTTACTAATAGTACCCAACCTGCACTTGCTGGGACAGTTGGGAAATGCATCAACTGGTCAGTTTACGCGTTCTGATTTATCATAATATTAATATCTATTAATATCTAGGGTGCGCCTGATTTGGACTTTCAAAACTTGAAGCTCCAAAGGTCCCTTATCCCATCCTAGACGACCGCAATCGTTCTGGACCATATGAACGCCATTCAGGAGGAGGAGGCTTCCGATGATGGATAATGTTACCATCTGAGATCTGGTAAGATATGAACAATAATTTTACTGTGCTACTAAATGTGGGAATGGGGCAGGCGGGCTAAGTGAATGCTTTTAAGGTAGTAACGCAGAAGGGTTAGAAAGGGGTGTTTGGGTTTGGTAAATTATATTGGTAAATTAGATTTTGATTTGGTAACTAAACATTCTTATGATTTTTAAAAAGATTATAAAATGAACTTTGATTGTTTGAGAAATTAGTTTCACTTTCAGGAGTACACGAGTTAGTGTTTAGAATTAGCTTCCGAGAAAGAAGAGATAATTAAGAAGTGGTTCCCCGAACTGAAGAATTGAATTGCAAGGGCCCAGAAATCACTTCATGAATGCAAAAATGTCAAGACTTTGGTATGCACAAATTCTTAATTCTAGAACTTGTGTATATCTGTAAGCTTCAACATGAAATCAACTTGGTATGCACTAATTTTCGCCGAGTTTGACCAAGTGTTTGCTAAATTTTATTAGTAATCATTGATTTAATAATTTCACTGAGTTTGACTGAATATCTGCATTTGTAATCATTGATTTGATAATTTCACTGAGTTAGACTGAGTTTTTGCGTTTGTGATGATTGATTTTATAATTTCGCCGAGTTTGACTGATTTTCCGTAATCTTATCTGTAAGTTTATTAGACTGAATTTGACTTATTTTTCTAACTACTGATGATCAGGATGCTAATAATCCTAGAGAAGCTCTGGAATACTCTGCACAGTTGTTGTCTGAGCTTTGTACGTCGCACATATCCCCTCATAAATACTAAGAGTTATGTATGTCAGCACGTACATAATTTAGACCATATTAGTCATTACTTGTGCTTATGCTTTAACAATAGTTTGATTATGGTCATTTCTTGAATAAAGACACCTTATTAAGGTTAATATAGGCGAGTCAATCTTGATACCAAAATAGTCAACAAATCAAAGCGTCTGCTGCGACCCTGGGAAATAAAAGCTGAAAAGATTGGAATTATTTGTTATTTAGAGATTTAGGAATTAATCACAACACTAATGTTAGTTAGTTTTGTTTCCTTTATATAGTACTGTAACAGATTTTGGATGCTAATGTTGGATTTTCAGTGATGAAAGTGGAAGTGAAGCGCACATATGACAATAAATGACATTATTTAGCTGATCTTCTGGCCCAAACACGGTTGACACATTCAGAGATGCATCTGAAGATAATCTTATTGCTGTTCAGCAAAAAATTCAAGAAAGGCAAAGATCGCACGTGAAAGGCCAAAGAACAATGCTCTCAAGTCAAAGCCAAAAAGATCAAATCAACATATTCACAACAAAAGAAAGAAAAGAAGAAAAGACTACGAGCTAAAGAACGAAGACTTAGTATAGTATGCTAGGTTTAGAACTTTGTAACGTGGAGTGACCTCCCTTAGGGGGAGATTGTTGGAAATACGTTTTTACGTATTTATGAAGGATCGGTCGCTCCAACGATATATTATTAGGCTCGTGATCCAGTTTGTACTAAATATAGTCCATATAGCCCACATGTAGGGTGGGCTATATATACCCCTCCTAGCATGTTAGGAGGGGTGGTTCTTCCCATTTACAACATTTTCATTTAATCTAATCACTTTCTCTCTCTACTTATCTTTTCTCTCCTTTCTCTCTCTACACCTCATCTCCTTCTTCCCCATCTCTTCCACCAAATCAATAGATCTAATCCATCATTTACCAAATCCTTAGAAATCGTAGACCTTCAATTGGTATCAAGAGCCATGGTTAAATCTTAGGATTTGCATATTTTTTTATCTTTTGATTTGGTGGTAAAAATCTTTTCTTTTCTTATTGTCTATCTTTTTTTTATCATCTTTTTATCTATCCATTTTATAAAGTTATTTATCAAGTTTATCAATTTTATAAAGTTTTTTCAATTTTATAAAGTTATTTTTGGATTGTGTTGCTTTTTTTAGTTTTTGAATCAATTAGTGATCTTTAGAAAAAAATCAATCTTGAATCTTGTTGTTTTTGGTGTTTTTGTTATTGGGATTGATTGATAAGGATTGGGTTTAGCTTATTTTGGTAAAAATCATAAAACTTTTTGTGGTTTTTGATCAAAAAATCGGATTTAAAGCTGTTTTTTAAGTCTCGAACACATTTTTCCAGTTTATTCCGAATAGGGATTCCGAATAAGAAGATTTTTCCGAATAGGCTGTTTTTTCCGAATAGGCTGTTTTTCCGAATAGGCTGTTTTTCCGAATAGGCTGTTTTTCCGAATAGGCTGTTTTTCCGAATAGGCTGTTTTTTTCCGAATAGGCTGTTTTTTCCGAATAGGCTGTTTTTTCCGAATAGGCTGTTTTTTCGAATAGGCTGTTTTTTCCGAATAGGCTGTTTTTTCGAATAGGCTGTTTTTTCCGAATAGGCTGTTTTTTCCGAATAGGCTGTTTTTCCGAATAGGCTGTTTTTTCCGAATAGGCTGTTTTTTCCGAATGTTTTTCCGAATAGGCTGTTTTTTCCGAATAGGCTGTTTTTTCCGAATATGCTGTTTTTCCGAATAGGCTGTTTTTCCGAATAGGCTGTTTTTTCCGAATAGGCTGTTTTTTCCGAATAGGCTGTTTTTTTCCGAATAGGCTGTTTTTTCCGAATAGGCTGTTTTTCCGAATAGGCTGTTTTTTTCCGAATAGGCTGTTTTTTCCGAATAGGCTGTTTTTTTTTCCGAATAGGCTGTTTTTTTCCGAATAGGCTGTTTTTAAGAGGGAAAATTGCATATATTGCAAGACGATACAAGAAGCAGCCACAAGAGAAAAGAATCAGGAGGAAAACGGGAACCAAGTAGCATGTCAGGTACAGATAATATTCTTCATATGTTGTCTGAAATGAATGCGCTAATTAACAATCCTGCTAATAGTTTTACGACTGCTTCATTAACCAATTCTGTGTCTAGGACTGAAGAGCTTGAAACCATTTTCGCTCAGCAATCCAAAGAGCTTGAGGATGCCAAAATTGAATTTTCAAAGAAAACGGAGAAATATGAAACATATTTTGAAAAACTTGAAAAGTCAAACGTTCTTGAACGAAAATTGGATCAAATAGTTTTAGATTCTAAAGCTGAAAAGGATAATCTTTTGAAACAAATTAAGTTGCTTGAATCTAAGTTGGCATCCCAAGATGAATTGCTCAAAGAGAATGAGACCTTAAAAGCTCAAGTTCAGGAAAAGGTTTTTGCTATAGCTGCGTTGAAAAACGAGTTAAGGAAAACTAGAGGACCTAGTGTGGACACTAAGCTTGAAAAACCATCAATCTTGGGGAAACCGCCTACAAATCAGTTTGTCAGACAACCGATTGTCAGACAACCTACTGCATTTAGATCCGAGCGACCACTATCCTCGAGACCGCGGTTTGCCTCCCAAGTTGATTTGGGTCATATTTCTAGAACAGTCACTCCACCAACTAGGCCTAATGTGACTAAATCAGTTTTAGCAAGACCTCATCACATGATTGCCCCTAGTTTCTCTAAGAATAGTTCAATGAACACGTCTAGAACTAGTTCAACTGATGTGCGCCATGATTTTGGTCAAAGGGAAGCTATTCAAAAGACACATGTAAGAGATAGCTATGTCCAACCTAGTCAGATGCCTTCTAGATTACCCAACACTGCTAACCGTAGCATGTCACATCCTAGGAGCATCAATCAATCATCTAGGAATTCTAGATCTTACTCGGACATTAAATATGCTACTTGTAAAACATGTAGAAAATGTGTCTTTACGGCAAATCATGATTCTTGTATCAAGAAATTACTTAATGAGGTGAACTCCCGTGCTAGACTTAAATCTCAGTGGGTCGCTAAAATCAAACCCTTTGGTAAAGTTTGGCGCCCCACTGGTAGAACTTTCACTCTTGTAGGAAACGAGTGCCCTTTAACTAGGATAGTCTCCGATTCTACTAAGACTACTAGGGAGGAAATTGATAAAGATGATACTTCACTTAAGCCTAAACTCAAGGTTTTCTATAAAAGGAAACGTTTTCCAGCTAAGATAAGTGAATCATCTACTCAAGTCGCCTCTGACACAAGTAAAGCCAACTGTGAACCCCCACGTGCTTCTAAAATTGATATCGCTAACCCATGTCAAAGCAATTGATACTATTCTTGGCATTATGAATATTTTTCAGCTACTTACTTTAATGCTTATAAGGTTGTGGTGAAAGTTGATGCGGATGTATACTAGGACAGAAAATTAAGCCACATTCAGACCTGAATCTAACCCATGGAGACCAACAAGGTAATCCTTTTTATATTAACTTCTAAATATTTGATCAGTGAATTTTGATTTCATGATCTAGGTTTAATTCCACTCTTGTGGGATTGTAGCTTCTGTTAATACTTTGTACACAAAAGTTAGAATCATCATGAAAAATAAGATCCGCATTTATTTGTGAATTTTTTTGATATATTTACAATATATGTTGTAGAATGTAGAGACATTACACAAATTTACTAATAGTACCCAACCTGCACTTGCTGGGACAGTTGGGAAATGCATCAACTGGTCAGTTTACGCGTTCTGATTTATCATAATATTAATATCTATTAATATCTAGGGTGCGCCTGATTTGGACTTTCAAAACTTGAAGCTCCAAAGGTCCCTTATCCCATCCTAGACGACCGCAATCGTTCTGGACCATATGAACGCCATTCAGGAGGAGGAGGCTTCCGATGATGGATAATGTTACCATCTGAGATCTGGTAAGATATGAACAATAATTTTACTGTGCTACTAAATGTGGGAATGGGGCAGGCGGGCTAAGTGAATGCTTTTAAGGTAGTAACGCAGAAGGGTTAGAAAGGGGTGTTTGGGTTTGGTAAATTATATTGGTAAATTAGATTTTGATTTGGTAACTAAACATTCTTATGATTTTTAAAAAGATTATAAAATGAACTTTGATTGTTTGAGAAATTAGTTTCACTTTCAGGAGTACACGAGTTAGTGTTTAGAATTAGCTTCCGAGAAAGAAGAGATAATTAAGAAGTGGTTCCCCGAACTGAAGAATTGAATTGCAAGGGCCCAGAAATCACTTCATGAATGCAAAAATGTCAAGACTTTGGTATGCACAAATTCTTAATTCTAGAAC
This sequence comes from Glebionis coronaria, assembly GCA_025667525.1. Taxonomy (NCBI): domain Eukaryota; kingdom Viridiplantae; phylum Streptophyta; class Magnoliopsida; order Asterales; family Asteraceae; genus Glebionis; species Glebionis coronaria. The sequence goes on along the minus strand of CM046875.1, from coordinate 630,562,448 downwards.
TTGTGTATATCTGTAAGCTTCAACATGAAATCAACTTGGTATGCACTAATTTTCGCCGAGTTTGACCAAGTGTTTGCTAAATTTTATTAGTAATCATTGATTTAATAATTTCACTGAGTTTGACTGAATATCTGCATTTGTAATCATTGATTTGATAATTTCACTGAGTTAGACTGAGTTTTTGCGTTTGTGATGATTGATTTTATAATTTCGCCGAGTTTGACTGATTTTCCGTAATCTTATCTGTAAGTTTATTAGACTGAATTTGACTTATTTTTCTAAATACTGATGATCAGGATGCTAATAATCCTAGAGAAGCTCTGGAATACTCTGCACAGTTGTTGTCTGAGCTTTGTACGTCGCACATATCCCCTCATAAATACTAAGAGTTATGTACGTCAGCACGTACATAATTTAGACCATATTAGTCATTACTTGTGCTTATGCTTTAACAATAGTTTGATTATGGTCATTTCTTGAATAAAGACACCTTATTAAGGTTAATATAGGCGAGTCAATCTTGATACCAAAATAGTCAACAAATCAAAGCGTCTGCTGCGACCCTGGGAAATAAAAGCTGAAAAGATTGGAATTATTTGTTATTTAGAGATTTAGGAATTAATCACAACACTAATGTTAGTTAGTTTTGTTTCCTTTATATAGTACTGTAACAGATTTTGGATGCTAATGTTGGATTTTCAGTGATGAAAGTGGAAGTGAAGCGCACATATGACAATAAATGACATTATTTAGCTGATCTTCTGGCCCAAACACGGTTGACACATTCATAGATGCATCTGAAGATAATCTTATTGCTTCGGAGAATTTGAAGTTCATTTCACAGCCTCTACAAAGAAGCTGATAGTTTGGGTAAACACCAAACACTGAAAAACGGACCTAAAATGAAACGGTTGCATCAGAACTGTTAAAAACTCATGTGAGAGTTTTGTGACAGTTGTATGTATTTTTATTATTAGTGTGAGATGCAACTTTCAATAATTGCACATGTATGTTAATTCATGCTAATACTTGAGATTTGGTGCAGGTGTTATCAGGTACATGTGTTAAGGATGGTGTTGCGTTAAACATTATTTCCACCATATGTAAACTGGTCAGGTTATTACCTTCAACGAAAGTAATTAAGATTTGCTAAAAAATCCAGTTAACTCTTTTATAATGAACTCACAGGTTGCTGGTGTACATCTTACTACGCTAACACCATCTGCAACCAAGGAAGCTATCAATTTCATTGGTGAAAGGACTAACTACACCCCTTTCAGAATTTGGAACTTTATCAAAATCATTAATTGTCTGATTTTGGTCACAGATAATTCTGCCAACCATGCAATTGAACTACTGATACAGAAAGGGGTGCCTGAGTCATATCTAATATTCCTGAACCTCATCTCGGTGAGTTCCATCGTCTAGGCTCTGTTGCACATAAAGATTTCTACCCATATTCTTATGAATGGGTCAATTTGGTTTATGTTTTACTCTAAATGGGTCAAATAAAAGAATTCCTAATATTGAACCATATCAAACGGGTTGAAATTCACCTAAGGGCCTTCGCCATAGCAGTATGTGGCCATCCACCGATAGGTTGTGGCTTCGAGTCTCAGTTGAGACAGTGTATTAATTGTATAATGCGTGTTCAAATCTTTGTCTTACAAAATGAAAGGGTTGAAATTTTTTGTAGGTGTATTTGAAATACATAAAATTTCCGGTTTTATCCTTCTGTTGCAGTTGCTTTCGGTTCGAGGTGTATAAGGTTGTTCCTTGGCGTAACATTGATCCTACCTTGTATACAAGGTCTGTACTTTCATTTTGTCTCCCATCTTTTCGTCTCCCATCTTTTCCCTAATATTCTATTATGTTGGTTACTGGTGTAACTAATGTCATTATTTGTAGCTAACTAGGGTTTGAGCCCGCGCGTTGCCGCGGGGTGTTTGTATACGACTAATCCCATAAACATGTAAATATTGAAATATATTGCACCATCATCGTATAAGTGTATAACTATAAAGAAGATTCTCTACATTAAAAAAAAAAGCTTTATATACTTGAAGAATTGACATATTGGTTAGTAATATGCAACTAACATGCATGAATTTTTATCTTTTTAGACCATACATTCTCTGTCTTTGCATTTGTTCCGAACTCCATTTTCTGTTCATGATATGCCAAGAGAGTTGATATTTGGAGGAAAGTAAGCCTGTTAGAAAACAAATGGGTCAGTTGTACATTATATTGAACAACATTTTGGTGCACTACAATTTATACACAATTAATCTGATTTTATAACCATTTAAGTTCATGGAGTATGTTTAGGATCAAAAGGGCCTTTTGGTTCCCGAGTTACTACTATAGCAGGGGGGGGCTGCTTGGTTGCTGGCAGGGACGTATACCTGTCGAATTTACCTGCAATTTGTTTACCTGCCTACTTTCCCACTCCTTGACAATTTTTCATCACCCTAACCGTATACCGCTTTCAAATAAAAATGCTCATGAAGCGGCATGTGCTATTTTTCATACAGGATAAGTTCTTTATATACGCATATCCATTATCTAACTTTGATAATTAAAGGCCTATTGTATTACTTAAGAGCTGCACGTATTCATTTCTACACTATTGCAACACATTCTTGAGGGCTTATATCACATATTCACATATAAGATAGATAATTAAAATAAAAGAGTTTGCAAATAACGATAGCAAAAACAAAACGATACCTGGCGACACAGAATGCAACATTTTCCAAAAAAAAAAAAATCCTTTGTACACATCCAATAGCAAGAGCATCACCTGATCCACGGTCGTCCACCTTTCCTCGCAAAAACTATTAAATGGAAGCTTGAGCCCAAACGTAGTCCTGATATAATAAGCTATACCTTTTCCCTGTCATATGAGTATAATTTAAGGGCCACATCCATAACGACGATGAATTAAACAAAACCTGAATCGAAACATTAATAAGTAGGTGGGTGGACTGTAGTACATGTTATTGAGCAAATAATGATGAGTCTTTTTTATGGATAATCCGACTGCTTAAACTCATCAAGCAACAAATTTGCAAACCAACACATCAAGTGACCTGATTGCTTGATTTCCCCAACAAACTGGTCGTTACTACTAAATGATGAAAGGTCTAAACGCATCACTATATAATCCTCTTTCGCCATTTCTCATGATTCTACAGCTCTTTCCGCCTTTAGAAAGCATTCGCATGCCATAGTCACAATGCTATTTTCCGGTTTCTGCTAGAGATGTTATGATGACAATACCCTTTTCTTGATGTTTCTTTACACAGTTTGCAGTAGGAGTTACAGAAAAAGAGTATAGGAATCGAATAACTAAACTTCTATCATACCCTGCACATAGTATTTCACATATCGTTCAATAGTTGTGACTTACATTTGCTTCTTCGGTTCAGTTTGCCTCATAATTTCAACGTAAACAATTCAAATCCAACTGGAGGAAATGGATCGAGGTGGTACCGTTTCAATTTTGGGCGTGCGGAACTTATATATTGCCTGCTCAATAGAGTTTTCACTTATTACATGATCAGCGATTTTATAAGCAGACTGCATTAGTTGGAGAAAAACACACGTTATTAACAAAATAAGTTGAAGAGAAGTTTTACTTCAGCTTATGTGATCAAATCAGTTTGGACCATGTAACATCAATATAATAGTGATTCAACATGGAAGTGCATCACCTCAAGTAATAACCTCTCTTTCTACATGATGCACCGGCGTCTTCCTGACTGCGTCTTATGCAATATCATGTTTCAAACAATAAAAACACATCAACCAAAAAGCATCATCCAGCATTAAAAAAGATAAGGGGATTCCAATTTCGGTGCGGGTACATCAACAAATAACTGTGAGTTGGTTTTGCCTTAAAAAACTCCAACCAAGAGAATTAAACAGAAAAAGATTACGCACTCGAAATTTGAAACTAAGTTGGACTCTAAATTGACATTAAACAGGAAAAAAACCCCCGTATAAAATCATTTATATGATCACCTCATATGACATGTGGGTGGGTCTGATATAATTATACAGTAGTTACAATTGTGCATTTACTATTAGGATAATCTTATATCTGCACGTATCTTGTTTTGTTGAGTCAAAACTTTTAATCACACCTAAGTCACCCATTTGCAGCACTGGTTTATAACTATAGCTCTATTAAAACATATACAAAGAGTTGCAACTGAGCTAACCTTCCTCAAGATCGATGACCCTTTGATGCTATATCTGTCAGCTGGATCTATTCCAGCTTCTTCATTAACTCAAAAGCCTGAAAACACCACCAAAACAAAATTATCCCCACATAACAAATGAATGTACCGGCTGCGACAGTGACGAAAAAAACCAAGACCGCACGAAAACGCAACTTGGTTTTTGTCACAGGTCAAATACATAGTTATTATGTCAATTTAAACCGAAAATCAAATAAGCTATAGTGAAGCGCGAGTGAGAATCTGTACCTACGCCGGATTTCCATATAAGAAAGAATTCCATTCTTAATAGTCCGTTTTACTCTGTATATTGAATTTGCAGCATCAAGTTTTTATATCATATGCTTCCTGGATGATTGTGAGAGGACTTTGGCAAAAGAAATCATTCCGTTTTTCTACTTCTGCGTCCTTACCTTTTTTTTAAACCACCTGTCATTCGTCGACGCCGTTCACTACATATAATAACATATTGTAGTTACATCAAACAATATTTCAAATTGGCCATGAAAACATTAGACTACAGTTCGTTAACTAAGCAAATTTAACATAAAGGAGTTAATGAAGACATTCTGTTTTTTATGGTTGTCGTGCCTTTGTTTTCAGAAACACTAACACTATAAGACGCCTCCTAATACAGTAATGGCAAGATAAAACCTCTAGTAAAAGAGGAAGTATTTTGCGTAAGCCTGTCCCATTTCTCACTCAAAAATTCATCAGATTCAGCTTGCAGACTGTTTTTTTAGCAACGTCGCATTAGGTAATCAAACAGTAAGAAAGGCCATACATCATTCCTGGAAGGAAAAAAATACTATAGGTTGTCTATATCAGGCGACTATATATGATAGTTTCAAGAATCACACCTTACTCTAAACATCTCACATAAGGAAACATCCATAATGAAACACTGATTAAATTTCTGGACATTTACTCATACTGATCTATATTATCGCGTGCCATCAGAAAATGCAAGAAGCCATTTAATAAAAATACATAATAACCATATCATTGAAAGGATTTAAAGGTCATGACGTCATATTCATTCTCTCCCACACACCCATTATTCAAATCCCCAGCACCCTCACTCGGCTGCATTAGGAAAAGTAAGGTGACTGGAATGCCTAACTTATTCATAATAACGTCAGTAACTGTACCTTTTTGCTTATATCTAGTTATAGCCAACTTAAAAAAATCATCTTCCTGAAGCACTTGTGTTGACGTATAACAAAATGGTAAAATGCAATTGTTTAATCTAGAAACTACAATCATACAGGCCATTGAAGTACGCCAGAAGCGAAGAATATATTTTATACTCACATTGCTCCTGCAAGATCAGTAGTATTCTGTAACTCCTTGAATAAGCCTTATGCATAGTAATACTCGTCATCATATCCGTAGGCAATTGATTACACTCCGGCGCATACGTTCCGTTGTCACGACTAATCGCAGCCTCAACACATTTCTTGCCCATTGCCTCTTTCGCAGCCTGTAAACCGTCGACTGCTTTCAACTGTGCTGCTTCACCCTTTTTCGTCTTATCTTTAGACCCGCACCCTTTTTCACATATTAGTCCTACTCGTATGTTGATCTGCACCTAACCGAATGATAATGTTATTCTTCATTATTAGACCAAAGATTTAGCAGCTAGTCTTTTATTGTAAGCTAATCAGTGGTATAGTGAATCACGCATAACGTAAATCAGTTAAATAATTCCAAAACAACACGATGCCCAATAATCATGTTAAAAGAAAATCCTAAAATGACGTAATACACTGAAATGAAATGGGATTTTGGTATGATAAGCAAGATTTAAAAGAGGAGCCAAAGAAACCAAAGAAATCAAGATCGTAAAAAAGGTTACCTTCATTAACTTGAGCCCGTTTTCAAATCGACCCTCTTTCACATCTTTTTTAACAAAATTGGGATTTTCTTGCAATTAGAAGAAAAGACAGCCCCAAACCCACCGGACGACGAAGAACCTGCATAACGGGAAAAGCTAACTGGTTAGGTTATATACAAAAGTAAAATAACCTGGTTAGGTATTTACACCCATTATAAATCTGTTTCATTTTGCACAATTAAATGCAAAAGGAGCTTTTGTGGTATGACTAAAATAGGGCGTAAAAATACAAATTGTGTTCACCATTAACTAAAACTCCTGGGACACTATTGACAAAGCAGGATAGATGCACAAATAATGCACCCACCAAATAGAACAATGCAACTACAATTTGGGCATCAACTAAAGGGGAAACTAAACCAAGAGAATATGACAATAGCAAAGCAGGCAGGAATGCTATTGGCACAAAACAAAAGGGCAAAAATATTGGGACAATAACAACATAGGCAGCAAGAATTAAGGCAACAACCAAAGCAACGCTTATAAGGCATAATAACGAAAATAAACAAAGCAACGCATAGAAGACATAATAATGAAAAAAAAACATCAGTTTATGAATCAAAATACAGGGTGACCAAAGATCAAAAGGATAACGAAAAAGGAAACAGAAAACGCACAAATTACCTAATGCAAAAACAGTCAGCAATAACAGGTTTTCCCCTTTTATCCTGCCAAAAAAATGACACCAAAGAAACAATTATTCAAAAAAATAAATGCCAACCCACTATTATTAATTTGCGAAATAGAATCTAACCTTGGATTGAAGCCGCAGCAGTAGGTAATCCTCCTTTAATCTGAAAAAAAAAGGCAACGAAACAAACAATTGAATGAATCATTTAACTTTAAGAATGCCAATTGTATAAAGTAAAAACAAACCAAAAAGAATCAGGAAAGCCCTAATTTAAGAAACCAAATCCCACCTTCTCTTTGAAACTGAAAATTTAGGCCAGAAGAAAGAGAGACGGTTTTTTTTATGAAGATAAGAAATGAGGATGGAAGGATTTTTTTTTGGTAACCGTCCATAGAACTTTGTGAGGAGAGTTTTTTTTTTTTTTTTTTTTTTAATTACACGAAAATTCCCATCTTTTATTATATTCTTTAATTTAATGTCACTCCAAGTTTCAGGTCTGAGACTAAGACAGAGGACCCTTCAAAAAGGATGGAATTGCAAGTCTAATGGCATAAATTAAAATATTTATATTAAAAGAACAAGTCTGCACTGGACAATTTAATAGTCTGCACCGGTGATATAAGAGGATTGTATTACCAACTGAGTCTGTAGTCGAACTTTAAAGTTGACTGATAAAAGGTTTGAAAGCCGTAGGCATTCATGTCTGCTATAGTACATCACCATATAGTAGTTTCTAAACGTTAGTATAAGGGGCGTTTGGGGGTCGTTTAATTATTTTACAACAATTAGCAACCAAACTAATATCTACCTCAAAGGACAATTGGACACAAACACAACATTAGAATAACTAAAAAATGATCATGTGAAAATATCAAAAGACAGTATTGACATATCAACCAACCAAACAAAGAAAATATAGAAGACAATATTGACATGCAAAATGACTTCTCCCTACTGTTATTTTTTCTTCATCTATTCAGGTTAATTGATGTTACTGAATCACCCTATAATATTGCAATTATACTTTATCTCCTATGTGCGATGATTTTATTGTTTTGTCTATTATTACAATACTGGTCGCAGCCTGTGATGAATAGAAGTGCAGTAAACCACATCAGACATCATTGACTTTTTTGTAAAGGTAATTTTTGAACAAATGATTTCTTTTGTATTGCTGTTAAAAAAAATGATCTCTTTGTATTAAATTGAATGGTTGTTTGGCTAAAATTTGAAAACCACTATATCACATGATAATTTATGTATTGGATTCACGGTTCTTTTTCCTTTTTATCAAACATATATCATGTATTTTTACTATGAAAAAGGTCTGACTTTAGGATTATTCTTTTTCTTGCAGATCAAGAAGAAACTGCCGAAGGTCAACAGTAATCTTGCAAAACGTCTTCTAAAAGACGAGGAATTTGGAATGGAGATTAAATATCTATGTTGCTACAATAAACAAACAAAGCAGATTAACCTTCTAACTATGGCGGACCCAATGGATATTGATTTAGCACTTATTGTGGTTGGATAGCGGTGTTGTATTAGGATTTTTTAACGCGTTCCCTTATCAGAAAATTTAGTGACCCGCGTGGTTAGTTTATGGCTTCTATGAAGTTCAATAGTTTCACATCTGTGGTTGTATCAACACTTATTGTGGTAGATAACGGTGTTGTATTATTAGGATCTTTTAACGCATTTCCTAATCAGAAAATTTAGTGACCCGCGTGGTCAGTTTGTGGCTTCTATGAAGTTCAGTGATTTCGCATATGTGGTTGTATCTGCAGGGTGTAGTGGTGTGCATTTATGAGAATTAAGATCTCGCTTCACTCAGCCGATTAGGACCTTTTGGACGTTCCCTCTCTATTGGTTTAAGTCCAAAATCATTCTGGCATATCATTCAGCATCTGTTGATTACCTTGACCTTCAAAATTTTAGAAAATTATGTTATAACTTCAAGATGCCTCTCTTTCATATGCCTATGTCAAATGGATCAGAAGTAGCAGTAGCAAGCACAGAGGACCGTACTGTGCGACTTTTGCACATGGATATGTTTAGACAAAAATAGACACATCTTGCGGGAATCGTGGGTGTTTGGGTCTTCAAAATTGTATCTATAATTCTGTGCTACAAAAAGGTGTTTAGGATAGACGTTTCTATACTTGTATGTATGTCACTAAATAATTTTTGCATAAAATATTACCAAAAGGGTGTTTGGGTTAGATACTTAGATTGTTTAATTTTGGATTACAAAATTTTTTCTGCGTAAAGTAATATTTTTTTTACTGTGAATGAATGCAACAGGTGGTAAGGTTTCTAGATTTGCGCATGTTACATGTATGCAACAGCAGTGTAAGTGTAGTGTCAGTTGGTGTGCAGTTTGGTATAAGGGTTTCCATGGCTTTGGGCTCAAACTTTTTAAAATCCCATGTTTGGTATAATTTCAAAAGTTATCCGTACATGATTTAAGCCCAAAATGTCATCTTTTCCAAAAGTCATGTAGGGTAATTGGTTTTAGTCAGATTTGCTGACAAATTAGTAAATATAATAATAAAAAAAAAACTAGACCACATGTTCCATCATTTTTAATTAGTAAAACACTAATTTATACTATTTTTATTTTATTTAAAATTTGAAATAATTTAAAAAAATAATATTAAAATAAATAATTTTTATTTTCTCTCTCTTACATCATTTAACAAATCTTACCTCAAATCCAAATATCACCCAATCCTAAACCCTTTACTTTATAAACCCACACCTAAAGTAAAACCCGACTTTAAACCAAACGCACCCGAAGTGGACATTTTGTAGGCTACTTTTGGATTAGCACAAACTTGTCTATTGCAATTGGTTAGCAGTTTGCAACTTTTTTTTATTGGTGCACTACCAATTCTGAACATACGTTTATTTTGGTGTCTCTATACCAATGACTGATGCATGACAACACCGAGCTTAAGTTATCTATAAAATAATGATGTCCAAATTCAGTTACCATGTTATCCTTTGAATTAAGTTACCATGTTATTCGTTTCTATTGTTGTACAATGCATCCAGAATTGAAGCCACGTGTCTTTGCCTTAATTCCCTCATTCCTTTTAGCATATTTTCTTCATGTTAGATAGTCACGGTATTGTGAGATACTTGGTGTGAGTTGTAAAATATTGCCGATCTAAAAAAAATAGCCACAATACAGGTCATGTCCAGTGACAAAACTAGAAAAATAAAGTTGCGGACGGCAAAAAAAATTACAATTAAAATGTGAAAAAAAATGTAGTATCGAAAAGATAAATCGAGTATTTTACTTACAAATGACGGATTTATAAGGTTTTTTAAATATGAATTTACTAGATGGGTGAGGGGAAATTTAAATTTTTAGTGGAAGACGTTTTTAAAAAAAGTTAGAAAATTGAAAAAAAATACAATAAAATATTCTCGAATCAGGTTAGCCATGAGAAGCAACGGACCCCACAATTGCTACATACATGTGTTCCTGGTCATGTCACTATTTTCTATTGAAAAAGCATACTCCGTATATAGATACAAATTAGTAAAGGACTGGGACATGATTAAATACAAACACGACACAAAAATTGTATAAAAGGATAATATATAATTTCTGTTTGAGGTAAAAAAAATTGTGTTATTACTACTGCATTGACTTTCAAAGTTACATATATAGAAAGTTTGTATCACATAATCTAACTTCACATAACTCTTATTACTTGTAACTCTCGTGCATGCACGGAGTTACAAATAAATCAAATTTAATTTAATATTTTAATTTAATATAAAAATATATACAAAAATCATTAATATTTTGTTTATAATATAATTAAATTATAAAGTGTAAGGGTTATTTGTTAACTTTTTAAACTTATTAAAAAAATATAAAAATTATAATTCTCACTTCCTTTTTTTTAATTTAACCACTAAAATTTTATTTATGACTTCCTTTTTTTATTTTTTTCACAAGTTTGACACCTATAATTTTTATGTCTTTTTTCTTTCAATCAAATTTCATCATCAATTTCTTGAAGACTATTACCAAATAATTTTTTAAGAAAAACATAAAATTAAAAAGGAATAATTCAAGAGAATATTTTCTATTAAGGAAACAATCTTTTGAATAAGGTCATACTTTAAGTTTTCCTTTATAAATAAAAGATTCCTTCAATTCTCGCGGGGCTCGTCGCTTGAACCTTACTTTACATAAGTTTTATTTCTTTAATACTTACAATTTCATAACAAATGAACGACAAACATTACTACTATGATTAAAAAATATTGTAAAATACACAATTTCTTAATACCAATTTTTAGCTAAACAAAAAATATAAATGATCGAAGATTACAAGTCCTGTCCACCCATCAAACGGCCTTAGCATTAAAAGAACAGATAATTGATGTTTTATTTGGACATGAGAAGGCAAGACTAATACGAAGTAATCGCATATTTTGGTTCTCAAACATGCACTTCTTGCTTAATGATTAATGTTTTTGCTTTACGGTTTTTACATGTTTAATAATAATAATTAAAAGGATATAGTAATTCATCTCTATTTATACTTAAATACACTCACAAGTCATTTTTTTAAGAAAGGCTCTTATCATAATAATTGAACGACAAACATTGTTTATACTAAACATGTGCGAATCAAACACGTCTGTCAGATGAACCAAGAGCAAACAATACTAATCATTTCAAAGAAAGATTTATGAACCAAACTTATCAATTAGATAAGCCAAAGGCATAAAATATCAAAATTTGGTTTGATTTTAATAACCATTAACTAATAGACACACGTTGTATCAAAAAAAATTACGAACCGAACTAGCCCGTTCGGCGGGTTACAAAGCTCGATATATTATACTTCTACTTTTAGTACTGTATAAACTATAGATATGTATGTTAATGTGTGCCGAGTTTTGTTAAAATATGCAAATGAATGTTAAATTTCATAAAATAATTATTATTAAATGTTGGCTTTATAAATTCGCATCACATGTATTGAAGGATGGTTTTTTAATCATTGTACATTTTAGAATATATGTTACCTAATTTGTCAAACATTTAAAAAAATGATTATCTGTTTAACGACGGGATATCAAACATCATAATCAAATCTAAACACTATATTTCAAAACTACATTTATAACAACTAATTATCTGATTATTCGTTTATCGTTTAAAATAAATTATAATGTATTAATAACCATTTTCAAACACCCTTAACAACGACGTTGGCCGAAAGATGGCTATTGTGAGAATTAACGGACCATTCATGTGATGTTTCATCCATGAAGTTTAATCTCATTATTGGTATCTCTCGAAGATAGTGAACCAAGACACATGATAAAAACGTTTAAAAATTGCTTCGCACTGTTTTTGTGTCTTCTACTTTACTGTAGTTTGGTTTTCATAAAATTTGTAAACAACATAAATGTTTACGGTAGACGACACATTTTGGTTGGACAAAATATTTCCTCACGTGTTCAAGACATTAGTTTTACAGACAAACTCTCAACTCAACCTAACAACCTAGCATGTTTCATTTTGAAAAGTTGTAATTCATTTATTTACCATCACTAGAAATTCAATATCGAAAGTGAAACCAGGACAAAATCAAAACCCACAAACAGGAATGGTCATGGCCATGAAATAAATAGTCAATTACATCACCTAAAAAATACATAGCCACGTTTTGCAAATGAATTAGAGTACTTGAGTAAATCTAAGGAAACATAATGCACAATACATCGACAAGTTTTGCAAAATCAGTTATAATACTTGAGTAAATCTAAAGAAACATGATACAACTGTAAACCAGTTAAGACTAAATCTATCAGAGTTAAAACCGATTAAAAGTATTACAAAACGGGTTTCAATCCGATTTGGTTTAAGTCAAACCGATTTGTTAAGCGGTTGATTAAAATTGAAAGGCTATGGGCAACACCAGTTAAAATCAAATCGATCCCGTTAAAAAAAACAAGTTAAAACAAAATCGACCCGATTAAAAACAGGTTAATATCGAACCGATCCTGTTTAAAACATGTTAAAATCGAACCGATCCGGTTAAAAGCAAAATCTTTCAAGTTAAACCAGTTTGTTGACCAGTTGACTAAAATTGAACCAGTTCTAAAATCCATACAACTTAACAAAAAAACGATTTTCTCATATCTAGAAACAACTGAATGTACAACAAAATATTCACATGGTACAAAACACTCCTACTGGATGGCGAAACAACAAAAAATAAAAAAAATAAAAAACCATTTTCTTTCCTTTAAACAAAAGCAGCATATATGGATACACAAACGTACTTTTAAAAACAGGTTATAAACTAAACACATTACTTGGGTATAGCAAGAACTAATAATATCAAGCGATAATTTAAGTTTAAATAATATTTTTTTTAAATAAACCAATATCCATTTAACGAAATATTAACATTGGACAAAACAAGTCCGTTAGGTGAGTCATGCCTTAAAAATATCAAAAATTAGTTTTGTTTAATTTTTCTTTTAAAAAACCGGCTCCCGCTGAAAAAATAATAATTAATACACAAACATATTTTTGAAAAGATTCACGTATCACCAACTTTGAGAACCAAAATCGATCTAAACACAATAATTAAAAACCAATCTCAACGCAATAATTAAAAATATATTAAAAGTCAATCTCAACATGATAATTAAAAATATATTAAAAATCATTCTCAACACAATAACTAAAAATATATTATACCACGTTTTACCAACTATTAGAATCAATATCAATTACAACAAAAAATGTTACAACTTTCGCCAAGTTTAATATCATATGATGTATACCACGTTTCACCAACTCTGTGAACTAAAACCATTGTATTTTGATAATCTATCTTAAGTAAATTACAGTCACAACAACCACTACACAAAACAATAAACACAAAAGTTAAAAAAAACTAAACTTTATAAAAAATAAATAAATAAAACCAAATAAAAGAAAGTTAAAAAACAAATAAATTATATAAACAGAAAACGAAGCAAAAAAACACTAAAAACGCACAAAAAACGGAAAACGACAACAAAAACTAATACACAAAAATTCATATATATAAAATAAATAAAAACACGATCACTGTATATATAAAAGAAACAAAACACGATTAATGGTGGTCTGGGCTCAAAAAACTGGAAAACCAAACGATAAATGTAAACAAAAAAACAAACACAGAAACGTACTCTTAGAAAAAATTTACGAAATAACCCCGCCTATTGCACGGGTTACACCGCTAAAAAACTTACATTAACCAAACACTTCTCCTAAGATGCAAAATTGTAGTGAATGTGTAGTAAACAAAATAAACAAACAATTATGCTAAGATGTAAAATTGCACTACCAATTTTTTTTTAAGATAATAAAATTTAAAAACCAAAATCCACCCATTTATATTTGTACGACAAAAGATTTATATGGGACAAAACACGTCCACTGGGTGAGCTAAGACCTAAAAATATCAAAGATTAGTTTCTTATAAGTTTTCTTTTAACAAAAACAGGTCTCACTGCCAACTTATATAGTTACTACACAAACGTGCTTTTAGAAAACATTTACGAAGCGACCCCGCCCGTTGGGCGGGTTATGACGCTAGTATATATATATATATATATATATATATATAGGTATAAATATGATTTGAAACCACACTTTTTAATCCAGTCATATCCCAGTCACATCTTTAAACCAATAGGATCTGAGAAACTCCTAGAAAATCTCAACTTTCTACGTTTTTAGTGGTTCTAAATCGCAGATTTTGAAACTGCGTTTTGACACCGCGTGTTGGAAAACTGCGTTTTGGAGGTCCGGTTTATGCCTGGACCGGTCCGGTTAAGTCTGGATCGATCCGGTTAAGACAGCTTAAACCGGGTCCGGTTTAGACCGGGGTAAATGGGCCCGGTTCTTGTCTGTGTCTGATAAGTCGGGTCTGAGCCGAAATGGGGCAGTTCGAGTTTGCATCGGGTCGGGCCTGAACAGGGTCAAACAGGTTAATTGCAAAAAGTGCAACCAACAAGGTTCGAACCCCAGTTTGTACCCTCGAAAACTTTGGAAACCTTAGTTTACAAACTAGGCTGTGAAGACTTTTTGTTATATGTATGTAGTCCCATTTACATAAATGTAGTTTTATGGATAAAATTATAAATTAACATCATTTGTATACGTACATGGTACGCGTGCTTACACCAAATTTAAAAATACCATGGCAATTGTGTGACATGAATTCGGTTATACGTGACTTTCATTAACAAAATTATGTATTCAAATAAAGTAAAAAAATTGTAATCTATCAAATATTTTAACTTAACTTTTTCATAACAAAAAGACACGAGTGTATATGTTATGATCGGATATCTTCAACATCATTATTATCGATTATCATGTACCTGATATGATGTTGCTATTAGAAATGAGAATCGTCTCACTATAACAAATTGGTTGATTTTTCACACTTGTTATAGTATTTTCATATTTTGTAGTGTGTAAATTCAAAAAGTTCACATTATAATTAGTGTTTTTGGTGTGAACAAATTGAGTGTAACAAATAACATCATATTTTTAGGTGTGAAGTTTGTAATAAACTTCATATTTTAACACGAGAAGAGTAATTTATAAAACAGTTGTTCACACTTTTATGTGTGAACTTTTTAATACTGCACGTGAAACAACTTTTAATAATCATAAATGTGAATATTTAACCAATAAAGTTTACACTTTTTAAAGTATGAATTTTTTTCGAAGAAAGGACAAATTTGTTAAAGTGTCTATTTTTTATTCGAGTTATGGTTTCAAAATATGACCTCAATAGTAGTAACGTGATGAAGAAAAAAAACATCACGTTTTAGATGAGATCAAAATTTATGGCGGTCGTGATCTTGAAAAGATGAGATCAAAGCCAATATGTGAGATTGAACAAGAAAAAGTTGTAAAATTATTCAAAATGGGTAAATTAAGAATTATAAATATATCAATAGTTAGTTATACACGTGTCATCGTTATATTTTTAAGCTTATTTTTATTTCTAATTGTTAGGCTTTTTTTTAATCATTTTAAAAAAATACGTATATCATATTGACACATGTATTTACTAATGGTTCACTTCAACGTTGTGTGGATCGAGATCTTACTTAGGATCGTTTTCGGCTTTGCAGGATCGTGATCGAGATCGTAAGATCCTATGAAAACATATATACTTATGTATACGATTATTTTTTAGACTTTTATATATTTTTTATAATATTATATATGATTTCCATTTACATATATTCAAAGAGATTTGAATATATTGATACTCCGTATAAGGTAGTAGTTGTTTGCCGACGTTAGATGTATCAAATAAAGGTAAATGGTCAAATAGGCGAACTGTGACTGTTGTAGCTTATATTTTAGATTAAACTAATTAATTATGATTATTTGTAAAGAAAGACTACGTTGACTTAATTAAATTTCATAAAAATAAATCGTTACACATGTTAATGTTTTGTTAGTTTTATCGAAATTATTCTATGTCAAATTCATGATCATATACAACAATGCTATCTTGTAGATTATATTGATTGGTTTTTCCGGGTCGTTTTTTCGGTTCGCTTTTTTCGATTCGTCTTTTTCGGTCTGTTTTTTCGATTTCGGTTCTTTTGGTTATTTTTGCTCGCCTATAATTCATGTTCTCATTCAACCCAATCTTAACATTATTAAGTAACTCTTTGATGATTAATTTTAATCCCATAGGATTTTTTATTTTTATAATTATGTATCAATGACGATTAGGAAAAACAACTTGTGTCTTTAATGATTTTTCTTTTAGTGGTTTAACGTGATATAGACTCCTTTAATTTCATAGCTATCATTTGGTTAATAGCATAAGAAAAATACAACCCTGCCCGTTGACCACAAATAAACATTACTTAAGCGGAAATTATAACAAAAATATATTGTTGTTAAATTACAAATTCAAGAAACAAAAAACGCATGAACCATAACCCCTCCGGAACAAGAAAAAAACGACCCCGCCCGTTAAGCGGGTTACGTATGCGTCCGAATTTTTACGTTTTTGTCAGATTTTTTACGCTTTCGTCAGAATATTTACGTTTTCTTCCAAATTTTTACATATTCGTCTGATTTTTTACGTTTTTGTTGGTGTCTTTACGTTTTTGTCCAATATTTTTTACGTTTTTGTTTGATTTTTTTTTCGTTATCGTCCGATTTTTTTTACGTTTTTGTCCGACTTTTTACGTTTTCCTCAGTTATTTTACATTTTAATCCAATTTTTTATGTTTAAGTCAGGTTTTTTACGTTTTTGTCCGATTTTTTACATTTTCATCCGATTTTTCTACGTTTTAGTCTAAATTTTTTACGTTTTCATTAGCGAATTTTTACGTTTTCGTCAGTAATATTATGTTTTCATCTGTATTTTTAAGTTTTCGTTAGTATTTTCATGTTTTCATCCGATAAAAATATATCTAGACCCAAAATAACAATTGCCACTATTAAACTTGCGTCATTCCAGTATAGTAAAATAACATAACGCTTTTTGTGAAATTTGGATTCTTTTTAAGTTTTATCCGAGTCTAAAAGTTTTTGTTTTCATTAATGCGTGTTTGTGAGGTTTAGACATGAAATTTTTTTATTAATTTTCGAAATATATATATTTTTTAAATTCGGATTGAATTTAAATTTTTTTAAAATATCTATTTTTAACATAAATTTAAGAATCATATAATAGCAATATATCAGGTTAAGGTTTCTCCACCGGGTCAACCCGGTCAAGTCACCGTGTAACGAGATCGATCATTGGGTCAACCTGATCGAGTCATCGGGTCACGTGTTCATTGTCAATGGTTTGTTCATATTAACAAAAAAAACAATCCCGCCCGTTCACCACAAATAAATGTTACTTAAGCGGAACATTAACTAAAATATACTAAAGGTTAATTTACAAATTCAAAAAACTAAAAACGTACAACAATAAACCCTCAGGAACAAGAAAAAAGCGACCACGCCCGTTGGGCGGGTTACGACGCTAGTGTGTATATATATATATATATATATATATATATATATATATATATATATATATATATATATATATATATATATATATATATATATATATATATATATATATATATATATATATATATATATATATATATATATATATATATATATATATATATATATATATATATATATATCTTCTCGGGTAGTTGATCCGTCGAGAAAATTGTGAATTTAAGATTCACGATTCCGATGTGGATAAGTTATCAAATAATTAAAGATATGAAAAACGTTTCTAAATCCTGCAAAGACGAAAATTAATGTATTCTAAAAACGCGAATTACGGATCACGAAAATGAACGTTGAAACCTAAAACGCGACTAACCTAAAAATTAAGGAAAATTAAACCTTAAAAATACAAAATTGCTTTCTAAACCTCAATATATCCAAAGAAAATTATCTAAAAATAAATTCTTCTTTTACGACTTTTTATGAATATTATTAATTAAAAACTATTTTAACTATTTAAAAACTCTAGAAAATATCAAATTAATTATAAAAAATCCAATAAATTATTTTCTACTTTCAAAAAGTCTAGTAAGTTGCAAAAATGTAGAACACTATTTTTAACACATTTTTAATAACTATTTAATAATTTTGATAACTATTTTAAAACCATAAAAATGAAAATAAATACAATAGTGTCAAATTTGATTTTATTTTTATTTTTAAACCTCAAACTATTTTTTATAAACCTAAAAACTACTTGTTTTGTAATTTTGAATGTATTTTTACTATTTTTTTTAACTAATTAACAAGAGAACAAAAAAGATAAATGAATAAAAAATATTAAATGACAAGTACTAAATCTGGAAAAATTGTTTGAGGTCCTAAATTAAGTCTGCTATTAAATATAAGTTGGGCTTACCAGCTTATCACAATAAGCTTCAATGGACAGAATAAGCTACAAGTTATTTTTTGTATTAAGAAAAATGGTTTGTGTTTAAGTAATAAAAGAAGCAAGCTATGACACAACAAAAGTACTAGTACACCAGTAGAGCTCTCAAACCTCCTACGAGAGGTCAAGGGCTCAACATGGGCTAGTAACTTTTTATAAAACATTTTTTTATTCCTTTTCTTTTCTATACTTTATCATAAGCCTCTTAAAAACCTACTTAAGCTAATTAACCGATTGTATCGTGTTAATGGAATCAAAAGGGAGACACTGGTAATATTAATGAACTAAGAACAAGCAATAAAAAGCCCAATGTGGCTTATTAAATATATATGCCTATATAAAAATGGCACCAGCAAGAAACACTCAAGCAAATCCCGCTAGAGACGACACCACCCAAAATGTCTCAGCTGCCCAACTCAGGGTACTCATTGAACAAGGCATTGCAGACGTCATGGCTGCCAGGGAAGCTAATCCCAGCAGGAACCAAGACGACAGTCAGAACTCCAATGCCAGGAGGAATGACAGAATCACTAGAGGGTGTACTTATCTAGACTTCCTGAAATGCAAGCCTTTATACTTTAAGGACAAAGAGGGAGTTGTCGAACTAATGCATTGGTTCAAAAGGTTGGAGACGGTATTCCGTATCAGTGATTGTGCGGAATAGAACAGAGTTAAGTTTGCCACCTACACTCTGCTAGAAAGTGCTCTCACATGGTGGAATTCTTTCGTTGCTAACCTAGTACATGATAATGCCTATGGTATGACTTGGACCGCCTTGAAAGAAAGAATCACCGAGAAATACTGTCCAAGTGGAGAAGTGAAGAAGTCGTAGATCGAATTCTGGGATATCAAGTGCAAGAACAACGACATTGTAGCATACAACCAGAGGTACCAAGAGTTGACCTTGATGTGTACCAAAATGTTCCCAGAGACAAAGAAAAACATTGAGAAGTATGTTAGCGGACTGCCTGATTTAATTCATGACAGCGTGCTCGCATCTCGACCTACTACCGTCGAGGGTGTCATTGAGTTTGCTACAGAGTTGAGGATAAAACGAGTACGTACTATCACTAAGAGACAACTGAGAGCAAGAGAAAGGCCGATGAGAACTTCCGTAGTCAGCATCATTATCAGCCACCCAAAAGGCAAAACACTAGTCAAGTCTATAGTGCTACTACCAAAGTAGCTAAACCATATGGTGGTACCAAGCCTATGTATGCCAAATGCAACTTTCATCACACCAGTAACAAACCGTGCAGGAAATGCCATAAGTGTGGACAGAGTAAACATTTCAGCCAATAGTGTCGAAGAAATGCTGCCACAAATACCAGGCCTAAGACCAACAACAACAGGGGCGGGTATGACTCCCGTATGAATAGGAATAGACAGCAGGGAAACCTCATTCCTACTGGAGGAAATGGTACTGGACAAGGAGTAGTTCATTGCTATGAGTGCGGAGACTCAGGACACATCAGACCCGATTGTCCAAAGCGGTCAAACCGAAACAAAAAAAATGAAGGAGCACCAGCAAGAGTTGACGTTGTGGGCGATGCTAAAGCCAACCCTGACTCCAATGTAGTTACCGGTACGTTTCTCCTGAACAATCGTTATGGATCTATTTTGTTTGATACCGGAGCCGATAGAAGCTTTATATCTACATAGTTTAGGACTTTGCTAGATATCACTCCTACCATATTAGACAACTGTTACATACTAGAATTAGCCTACGGTAAGATCATAGAAACCAACACCATTTTAAGAGGTTGTACCTTAAACCTTTTAAATCATCCATTCAATATTAATCTGATCCCAGTAAAACTTGGTAGTTTTGATGTTATCATTGGTATGGACTGGTTAGCAAGATATCATGCAACCATTGTGTGTGACAAAAATCTAGTCCGTATACCGTGGGGTGAAGTAAATTTAATCATTTAAGGAGAAGGAAACACCGATAGAGCTGACACCAGACGGATCGTCATCTCTTGTACGAAAGTCCAAAAGTATCTACTGAGAGGATGCCCTATCTTCTTAGCTCACATTTCGAAAACCGACAAAGAGGACGAACCTGAGAAGAAGCAAATCAAGGATGTGCCAATTGTCCGCGATTTTCCTGGAGTTTTTCCAGACGAATTACCCGGTATAGCACCAACTCGTTAAATGGAATTCCAAATCTACTTGATACCAGGAGCTGAACCTGTAGCCAAAGCTCCAGATCTTTTAGCACCATCAGAGATGAAAGAGTTAGCAGAGCAACTTCATGAACTATCTGACCAAGGTTTCATCAGAGTTAGTTCCTCGCCTTGGGGAGCTCTAGTCCTATTTGCCAAAAAGAAAGGCGGTTCTTTCCAAATGTGTATTGATTACAGAGAACTAAACAAGTTGACTGTGAAAAATCGCTACCCACTTCCACGAACTGATGACCTATTTGATCAAATCCAAGGATCAAGTGTGTACTCTAAGATCGACTTGAGATCTGGGTACCATCAGTTGAGGTTTAGAGAGGAAGATATTCTAAAAACAGCGTTTAGAACTCGATACGGTCATTACGAATTTCAGGTTATGCCATTTGGGTTGACCAATGCACCAACTATATTCATGGACCTCATTAACCGAGTGTTTAGACCCTACCTGGAAATCGTATTCATCGATGACATGCTCTTCTACTCCAAGAATGAACAAGAACACGAAGAACACCTTGCACAAGTACTGAAGTTACTCAAGGAAGAACAGTTGTACGCAAAGTTCTCCAAATGTGAATTTTGGATCCCTAAAGTTCATTTTCTTGGTCATGTTATCGATAGCGAGGGTATTCACGTAGATCCTGCAAAGGTAAAATCTGTTAAGGATTGGGCGTCTCCTACATCACCAACATAGATTCGTCACTTTTTAGGCATTGCAGGGTACTACCGGAGATTTATCAAAGGATTCTCGAAGATAGCTAAGTCTATGACAAAGCTTACTCAGAGAGGTGTAAAATTCGAATGGGGAGAGAAAGGAGAGTCAACATTCCAAAAAATTAAACAGAAGATATGAAGTACACCTATCTTAGCCTTACCTGAAGGCAACGATGATTTCGTTGTTTAATGTGATGCTTCACACAAGGGTTTAGGTGCAGTGTTGATGCAAAGGAAGAAGGTATTTTCTTATGCTTTAAGACAACTAAAGAAGTACGAGAAGAATTACACTACTCATGATCTAGAACTTGGATCCATAGTTTTTGCCTTAAAAATTTGGAGGCATTATTTATATGGAACAAAGTGTATTGTACACACTCACCACAAAAGTTTGCAACACTTACTAGATCAGAAGGAGCTGAACATGAGGCAACATCGTTGGATAGAACTTCTGAGTGATTACGATTGTGAAATTAAATACCACCCCGGTAAAACAAACGTAGTTGCGGATGCATTGAGCCGTAAGGGAACTGATCCTACCATGAGAGTTCCAGCCTTAGTCATGACAATTAGCTTGGACCTACCCAAGCAAATTTTAGAGGCTCAGAAAAAAGAAAACCTCAAGAATGAAGACATAGGAGGTATGTTTAGAACATGCCTTACCAAGGAGAAGTTAGAACCAAGAGCAGATGGAACTTTGTGTTTACACGAAAGAATTTGGTTACCTTGTTACAGAGACTTCAGAAATGTGATCATGCACGAGTCTCATATTTCTAACTATTCTATACATCCTGGATCCAAAAAGATGTATCAGGATATGAAGAAGTTGTATTGGTGGCCGAACATGAAAGCTGAAATCGACACCTACGTTAAGAAGTGTTTGACATGTGCAAGAGTCAAAACAGAGCACCAGAGACCATCAGGACTGCTAGTACAGCCTGAGATACCGAAATGGAAATGGGATAAAATTACCATGGATTTCATCACCAAACTCCCAACATCATCCCATGGATATCATACCATTTGGGTAATTGTTGATTGACTCACAAAGTCCGCTCATTTATTGCCAATAAGGGAAAATGATTCTCTGAACAAACTGGCAAGACTGTACCTAAAGGAAGTTGTGACAAGACATGGAATATCGATTTCAATTATCTATGATCGAGACGGTAGGTTCACGTCAAATTTCTAGAATGCTTTTCAGCGAGCTTTTGGTACAGGTCTGGATATGAGCACTGCTTATCATCCACAGACGGAAGGGTAGAGTGAGAGAACAATCCAAACTTCATGATTTAGATGAATTTCGACATCAAGCTTATTAAAGTTCACGTTTATATAAAGAACAAACCAAAGTGTGGCATGATCGCAAACTGCAACAAAGAAAAGAATCCAAACATGGAGAGAAAGTACTTCTCTTTATCTCGAAATATAAGTTCAAGCAACCTAAGCTTACTTCGAGATGGACTGGACCTTATACAGTGAAACACCAATACCTATCTGGATATGTTGAACTATACGGTGGAGACAATACCACTTTTATTGTCAATGAACATGTACTCAAGCTCTACCATGAATAAGAAAATTGCAATGAATTCGATGAAGAATAAATCCACTTCCTTTTAAATAAAACCGAGTAGCTGAGCCTGGCTAAAGCCTCTAAACTTAGCGCTTCTCGGAAGGCAATTCGTATTTTACCCCCCACTTTTCACCTTAAGTATAGAGGAGGATTTGTAAAATAAATAAAATCGTCCTTGTATTTATTTTGCATGTGTTTTTTGTTTTATAATATCATGCAGAAAAATAGCAAACTTGGAGCTTTAAGCTGGATTCATCTTGAAGTCCCGCAATTTTCTACTAAGCCCCGACAAGTTCTCATTTTAATTTGCATTTTTCCTATTTTTAATTTTATTAGTTATCACCTCTAGGACGATTTTTACCTTAAGTGTGGTGGAGGAGAAAAATTGAAAAAATAATAATAAATAATAAATTTATCCACATGAAAAATCTTTTTTGGAAAATAAAATAAAAATATATATGTTTTTTGAAAATAAATAAAGTTTTAGCAAAGCAAAAATCTCACTTATTGACATTATAACTAAGCACAAAAACCATCCACCAAATATGTGAGAAAACCTAGTCTTATATTTCTCTATTTTGTTTGAAAGCCGATAATCTAGTATGCTTCAGAATTTGTGCTTGATCATCATTTACTAAACCACAGTGAGATTAATTTATAGATATTTTTGAAAAGAGGCAAAATAAATCACCATTTTATCATTTTAGTTAAGGTACACTTACTTGCTAAAATATGTTTCACTCGTACCTATGTGCTATATTATCCCTTGTGCTATTATCTCGATAAGATGCCTATCCTTTTGTCAAGTCGAAAAAGTATATATGATGTTCTCTTAAAAAAAGAAAAAAAAGAAGAATAAAGTATTCTAGTATAGTTGTACTACGACTTTGACAAGGCATATTTTGTTCTAAACCCTCATTATTATCACGTTTTGCTTGTTTGAAAATTTATCTGGTGCTCACGCCGCAACGGTTATGTTTATGTGTCATGTAAAAACCTATGATAGCTATCTATTTTATGATTGAGCTACTTGAGTGTTATCTTACATTTACCCTTTGTGAGTGACATTTGCGTGAACTTAAAATCCAAACACTATCCATGTGAGGTGCTGAAATTATTTTGTCATTTGCTTTTGCTACTTTGAAAAAATTAATCATTTTCCTATCATACTTCACAATACTTAATAGTTTTGAAAATATATTTTGTTTTCTTGCTTTGATTGCTTGAGGGCAAGCAATAGCAAAGTGTGGAGGAATTTGATAACGACCTAAATATACATATTTAACCAGTTATTATAATGCCACTTTGTATTATTAATAAGAGCTTTCGATACTTAATATATTGCATTTTATATGCAGGTATAAAGTTTGAATAAACAAAGTGAAGAAATACAAAGAAGGGTCCTTAATGTGCAAATAAACAAAAATATTGAAAGAAGATTCTGGAACGCACAAAAGTGTGGCGCACAATATCAGAAGTGCGGCGCACATTCCCGTCTCCAAAGTGCGGCACACTTTCGGAGAAGTGCGACAAACATTTTCTCTCAGCCATCACTATAAATAGAGACCACTTCTACTCATTTTACACACACCTCTTCTCTTCAATACTCTATAGCTCGAGTATTTTAGCTTTCTTAGTAAATGTTCAGTATAATCCAATTTTGGGAAATACTTGTAATGAGAGTATTCCAATCTTTGATTCTTGGAGAAACGATACAATCGTGACACTTGTGAACTCATTCCTTCAATCAATCTAAGTATGATGTTCTTTTACTCTTTTCCATTTGTTACTTTGATTACAATGTTAGGCTAAGCTATTTGTGGCTATATGGGTATGTGACTATGATTAGTGATGATGCTATGATTTGATTCTTTATAATTTATTTCAAGCTAATGTTGTAGAACCATTTTACCACCTAGTTCTATAAACCATATATTATTTAGAGTTGATTTGTCACGATAGTCTGGCGTTGAGAAACGCAATTTGTTATAATAAGTTTTTAAAGACTTGTTGATGAGATGGCTTTTATACATGATCTCATCGTTCTTTTTAGGCTTTAAATGTACAAAGCATCATCAAATATACCATATATATTCTTGTGTTTGCTACTTGTGTATTTTAGGTACGGATATTGAGAATACAACAAAAGATCACAAAGAAGAAGCAAAAACGAACACGGGAAACGAAGCCGCACAATGAACCAAGCCCTAATGAAGATTTCCCAAGAAAAACCTTTTAAGATTTGAAGAACATACAAGAAGGGTCCTCCAATATTGATGAATTGACACTTTAAACCCTTGTATATTCATAATTTTGGTCCTTAAAGTTTGTCAAAATTACCAAAAAGGCCCTCCACTTTGAAGAATTGGAAAATTTAGTCCCTCAACAAAGCTAAATTGTCAACCATTATCCTCCTCAAAGTCAAATATATCATGAAGTCCTTCAAAGTACAAAAAAGAACAAGTTTGGTCCTTGAAATATGTCAAAATGCAAAAATGCCCTTGAACTTTGAAGATTTGTCACATTTGGTCCCTCATCTTTCGCAAATTGGTATGTATGGCCCTTCAAGAATCATTATAATCCTTGAAGAATGAAGACTTGTCAAGAAATTCCCTTTTAGAATGGTCAAAGTTACAAAAACAGACCTCAAATCCCAATTGTTAAACACAAGGACTGGAATTGCAAATGGAAGAGGACTAACGGTGCAAACAGCCAAGGACCTTGATTGCAAAGCTGTTTAAGGGGGGACATAACTGGGAGGGCCATTCCTGCCAAAAACCCAAAATTACTTAACCTAAACCACCATTAACTCCCATCCACGTCACCCCCCCCCCCCCCCCTCACTCACTCCTCCACCAATTAAAACCCTCCAATCCTCTACGTCATCTTCCACCAACTGATTAAATCAGTCAAATACTCCCTCCCTCCTAAACACATTTTTAAAAAACCCACTAATCCCAAACAGATTAAAACTCATCATTAATCCCCCATAAACCCTAACTAAACCCAGGACGAATGAACATCAAAACAAAGGGTTTTCCCCTATAAATTTCCAGAAAAGTAATTAAGGGTTTCCTAATCCCTTTTCAATCCCCAAAAACGTCACTATCCCCTCCCATGTGCTAAACCCAGCCTCCCCTGACCCATGTTTTTGCAAAAAGACAACCAGAGAGGAGTCCATCAATGGTTTTGATTAATTTCTTGTTCAACCAATGGTCTAGATGAGTTTACAACAGCTTGCACACCACAAAACAACAAGAAATCTTCACATGAGTTTATGAAGACCAAGATTCAAATTTCAAACACAAGGGCAGAATTGGCAAACTACATGCTAGGGTTTTTCATCTTTTTAATTTTCTAGAACCGTGTACACCCTATTATATAAAGGGTAGTAGGAGTTTAGTTTAGATTGTTCTTGCTTTTTCTCCTTTTTTCACAAACCCTGTAAATCCAGTTTTATGGAAGAGATAAAATGCTATTGAGTTTGATGATGAGAAAGACTGAGTCACATTTACTTTTCATGTTTGGTTTCCTTGAATGAGTTTTCAAAAGGCAATTTTTTAAGTTTCAGTAAACCTGTTTTAAGTTTTATAATACGTTTTTCAGTTAAGTAAGAAAGTTCATAGGCCACATAAGCTGCTTATTTGAGCTCTTATATGACCATAGAACCCTGATATCAACCAGATATCAAGATTCAGTGGGTATAGACCTTGGGTAAAAAGTATTGTGATGTGAAAATTTCCTTACTTGTTTGGTCCCTTTTACTTGTTCTCATCCTTACGGTTAAAGTGAGCTTATGCTGATAAGCTTGAAAAGCTGCTTGGTAATAAGCTCATTATTAACTTGAAGTTTAGTTCTTTGGTCTTGTGGTGGTTGTGTAGGAAAGTATTAGATCATTACACCTTTACCAGTGTTGGGTTGGGGTTGTGAAATCTTATCAGCATATCCATTTGACTCACATCTTGTCAAGACACTCATGGCTTGACCTAGCTGTTGGTCAAGCTCAGGAGAGCTTTGCTGACCCTCACTAGGATGCAAAGTGAAGGAGGTGCAATCTTTTTTCTTTTCTCCATTTTAATTTGCTTGTGAGATAGCATGTGAAAAAAAAGTGTTTTTCTTAAATACCGATTATTGTTGAAATTTGGTACCTGAAATCTTTTTCTTTAATCATTTTTAATGTATTTTGAGCTTATCTAAGCTGAACTAGTTTTTTTAGAAGTCTTGGATTTGTTTAAATTGGTTAAGCTGTTTTAACGGGGTGTTTGGGATTAGGGTTTTAAGTAATACAAGTCACGTCAAAACTGTTAAAAACTAGTCAATCATACTTCTTAGGTCATTACTTGTTAGTTATGTTAGTTTGGTTCATTTTAGAGAAGATTTGTAAGAGTTTAATGTTGCATGTTTGGTAAAAAATAGTCTTAAATCAGCAAGCTTAAAATCAGAAGGTTTTTGATAATCTTGGACCACCAATCTTGTTAGGCTATTAGAAATTAGCATAGTTTAGGATTGTAGGCTGCTTTGTGGTGGATTGATCAGATTGTGAGCAAGCTTTGGTCAATTGAAATTTATTTTTGTGCACTTTGCATCAGTTAAAACATTGCCTGCAACCTGAACTATAACAGTGGCTAGATTTGTGTTTAATCCTATGTGTTGAGTGCTTGAATATGATGTTTATGTGTTATTTGTGACTCCCACAAGTCAACTGACTTGTGGGGTGCCTTATCTTTCCAAAACAAGCAATCAAGCAAGGCTTTCCTAAGCCAAGCAAGTCACCAAAGGCTTGAGAAAAGAAATTGTACTGAGCACCTTTTTTATCAAGTCTGTGCACGTTCTTGTGATTCTAAGGCTGAATCTAGTTTGATTTTAAGTTTAAATTTGAGTTTTTGTAGATTTTTAGTCATCATGGTTGAGTTTTATAAAAATAAAAATAAAAAAAAAGTTTTCCAAAAAAGCTCCTTGGCATGGACTCGAACACGGGACCTCTCGTTGGAGGGTTGTTCGTGTTAACCAGTGACCCAAGTGCTTTTCTCTGTCACTTCTCCACTTCATTACTCCTTTATACTATTCTTGTTTTGTATTATTCTTATTAAGCCGTGAGAAATAAGCTCGAATCTGGCTTACTGGCCAGCGATTTTTAAGCTTTTTCATTTTTCCTACGTTTTTATTATAATTTAGGATTTTTTTAAAAGAAAGTAGATTTTTCCCGTTCTTATTTAATTTTCTATCATTATTTTTAGGTTCAAATTTCGTAAAGTAATTTAAAAATAGTATAACTTAGTTTAAAAAAATTTAAAAATATTTTTAAGTTTTAATTAATTAGTTTTAGGTTTACAGCTTTTAAAATTTTCATTTTAGTTAATTTTTATTTTATTTAATTTTAAGGTTTTTTATTAACTATAAAAAATTAATATAAAACTATTAAATAGGTTTTAGACTTTTTGGTTTTCAAATTTGTTATCCTTGTATTTTTCTTTAGTTAAGTTTAAAATTTGGTAATTTTTAATGGACTTTTTCGTTTTGTCGAATTTTACGATTTTACGTTTTTTACGTCGTAGGGTAATTTTTAGCGTAATTCGTCTTTTTTTTTCTCTTTTCTCATCAATATAATCAAAAATTAATCAATTCTAAACATAATGCACTTGCCTCCTTGAGAACGATCCCACACATAGGGTCATAAGTGCTTTCGTTTTCCTAAACGAACACTTAATACTTACCGCTTTTACCTCGTTTTCCTAAACGAGTGTGAATTTACAATTATCATTTTGGCGCCGTGCCGGGGAGGCGTGTTGTGTTTTGATTTGAAAAATTGTTCTTTTTTATATTAGCCATAATATCTATTTGTATTAGTAGCACTCTACTAAAACGTATTATCGGTTTTTGTTTTTTGTGTGAATATTACTATATTGTATACGTAGAACAATAAATTCACAAGTACTCCAAAAGTGTGAAAACACAACCTTGATTCGGGATTTCATTACTCGATCATTGTATTCGAATCTCAAACCAAAAGAAAAAGTCAAAAATAGATAAATACTTTCGTGAAGCTCGATTTTGAAAAATACGAACTTTAAGGTGAATAGATAGGCAACGTGCTATAAAAGGCCGTTAAAGGGAAGCTAGGTACTTAAGTGCTTCGCGCCACCTCATTCCCCCCGTTCACTTGTGAGTATTTGATTTTGAAAGCTAATCGAGGGTTTTGCCGCCCAAAGTATTATTACGTATCATATATATTTTCTTGGTTTCAAAAGATTAAACCCTCTTGAACGTTTTGGTGTTCCACCAATGTTCTAAAGTCATCGAAGGCGTTCACTTCACGTGATTGTTTTCATTCCTTGAGGCTCCTTTAATCACGAGATTTGATTTGAGGAGAGATTTGTAGATTTTGGTCTACGTAATACACCAAAAAACCAAAATATTAAAAAACAATCAAAAACACAAAAAATTGAAAAAGTAAAAATAACCAAAATAATCTTCTTTGCTCATCCCCACGTTGTACGTGACGTTTATGCAAACTCGTAACCAAGCAAAACGTTCACGTAAACGTCGAAACCGTAAGAAAACAACACCAACGTTTTCTAGCGAAGACTCTCCCATTGACGAACCCATTACAGAACAAGAAGTCACCATGGCTAATCGTACTATGATGGAGTTACTTTGATAGGTGTGAAAACACCCATCCTTTTTACCACTTAATTACAATTAAAACGGGACCATAACGTATATTTTATGTCGTAAATGTCAGAATTATGTGTGGTTTGTGTTTTTGTTGTGTTTTAGGACCAAAAGATGAAAAAGGAAGAAAACACGGGCTTCCACGGGCTTTTATCGAAGAAAAAGACAAAAGACGAAGTCAAGAAATCAAGAGTGCAAAAAGAACGAAAGTCCAAGGCCTATTCTGAAGATTTATCGAAGAAAAAGTCTAAAGACGGAAGTTTAATAAAGCCGAAGAACTCAAGTCTAATTTATGAAGAAATTACAAGACGAGTTTAAAGTAAATCCCAAGACAAAGTCTAAAAAAAGTCGAAGAATTTTGAAGACGAAAAGACTAAGGACTAAAAAGAAAGAAAGAAGAAAGAAGGAGGAAGCTTCCAACCTCTCCTCCTCCTATAAATATAGGATTAGTTTTCATTTTTCATTTTGTTGGCTAGAGTGACAAACTAGTTTTTCCACTTTTAATATTTGCACCTTTACTTTTATGCACCTTTAATTACCTTGTCTTTCACTTTAAATTTCAAGTAAGTTTACTTTTATGTTATTGAATCTTTACTTTTTATTGTTATTCTCTCATCTACCTTTCTTGCTTTTGATTTGATCTTATTGTTTATGTGCTTATTGATTTAGCTTATTGATTCTTTAGCTTATTTGTGATTTTTATTAAAAGTTGATTTTATAAAAGTTATTGTTTTTAAAAGTTTTTAAATTTTGGTTTTATAGCTTTTTCTTAAAAGTGTTTTGGTTATGTTTTTGGATTAGAGCTTATTAGTTTTTGGCTTTTTTCTAGCTTATTTGCACTTTGCTTGAATCCGGATCTAAAAGCCTTCATCATCTGTTTTTCCGGATAAGGGTTTTTATACCCGTTTTCCGGATAAGCAATGGAAACATCTTTTCCGGATAAGCCCCATAACACCCCTATATTGCGGATAAGACTTCGATACCATATTCCGGATAAGAGAACCTTTATTCCGGATAAGAGACTCAATATTGTTTTCCGGATAACACTCGAAACTCGTTTTCCGGATAAGGGTGTGCATGTGTTTTCCGGATAAGAGTTGTAGGTTGCGTTTTGCGGATAAGGAAAATAAGGTTTTTCTGGATAAGAATTTTAAGGCCGATTCCGGATAAGAACTTTAAGGTTTTTCCGGATAAGGAACTTTGACGGATTCCAGATAGCTTGTTAAGCCTGTTTTGCGGATAAGGCTACAATTGGTATTCCGGATAAGAAGGTTTAGGATTATTCCGGATTAGGATTTTTAGGTGTGTTTCCCAGATAAGCTAAAGAGTACGTTTTCTGGATTAGAGCAATAGCACGGATTCCGGATAGTGACAGTATTGGGATTCCGGATAAGGAACTTTGACGGATTCCGGATAAGCTTTTAGGGTGTTTTCCGGATTAGACTTGTTTTGTTTTTCCGGATAGTGACAGTATTTGGGATTCAGGATAAGGCCTATTTTGGGGTAGTTTTCGCATTTAAGTTTATCTAGTTTTAAACATTTACTTTTCCCGCCTTTTCCCTTAGTTGCACTTTAAGTTTACTTGCCTTTAGTTTAGATTTAAGTTTGCGTTATTTACCTTTATTGCTTTTAATTTCTCGTCATTTATTTTTAATTATTCTTAGCTTTATTTTACGTGTTTTTTACGTTAAAGTTTTGTACTTTTAATTTTACTACAACGACAACTTTTCTTATTTTTCCACCAAGAACAACTGAGTCACGCTTTAAACTATTTTTCAATTCGAAGAGATTCGTAAGAACGTTTTTAACCATACAAAATCTTTGTATCAAATGGCGCCGCTGCCGGCTCTTTTCGTAAAGATTAACGGTTTTCTGTGAGAGACGCGTTGCTTTTTGGGACCCATTCATTCGTGAGCGTTATTTTTCGTGTCAAAAATTTTCAAAAAAAAAATCCATAAAAATTAAAAAAATTTAAAAAATACAAAAACATTAAAAATTTCATAAAAAGCATTTCTTTTTCAAAGTTTTGCACCAAAAAGATTTTATTTTTATAATTGTACATATATATTCTCTTTGTGTTTGGTATATTTTCTTTTACTTTTTGCCGGTGCATGCGTACTAGAACTTCAACTTATTCAGAGCCCGAGACTCGTGAAGATTTAGATATAGCAGGTGTACCCCCCACATCAACAACAATGTTCCCCCACCCGAACTTAGAACAATGGAGGATCTTTGTCAACCCACAATGTATGGACGAGGAGGACCGATTGCGCCGATGGAAATCAAAACTCCGGAGTTTTCGTTGAAGCATCACATGATCCAACAAGTGTAAACTAATCAATTTCGCGGATTGCCGGATGATGATGCCAACAAACACCTCGATAAATTCATTACTATTACTCAAAGCATGAAGTTGCCCAGTGTTACTATGGATGTCCTTCGCCTTCAGCTCTTTCCACATACTTTATCTCACCACGCCGAAAAATGGTTTGATCGTCTCCCGAAGAATTCCATTCATACTTGGGACGACATGACTCAAAGATTTTTGTCACGCTACTTTCCACCATCCATGGTCACGAGCCTTCGAAATCAAATCAGCGGTTTCATGCAAGATCCCGATGAATCTCTCTTTAATGCTTGGGAAAGATATAATGTTTTGATCGATCGATGTCCAAACCACAACATGCTCCCCGTTACGTTGATTGATACTTTCTACAATGGTTTAACTTTTCGTGATCGTGATACTATTAATGCAGCCGTCGGTGGCACATTTATGAAAAGAAGACCCGAGGAGTGTAGAGACCTTATTGAGAACATGACTACTCATCACAAAAATTGGGATTCATCCGCAGCTTCAAGGAATAACCCGAGAGTCAATGTTTCTTCTACCTCAGCAAACCCCGATATGACCGAATTCACCCGCGTGATGGCTGAAATGAACAAAAAATATCTTGCTAATCGCTACAAATCAACAACAACAAG
Source organism: Glebionis coronaria (assembly GCA_025667525.1). Classification (NCBI taxonomy): domain Eukaryota; kingdom Viridiplantae; phylum Streptophyta; class Magnoliopsida; order Asterales; family Asteraceae; genus Glebionis; species Glebionis coronaria. The sequence continues at coordinate 630,529,556 of CM046875.1, read as the reverse complement.
TTAAAGAGGTAGCAATTTCTTGCGAGACTTGTGGCGGTCCTCATTCATACACCGATTGCCCTTATACTAAAGGCAATCCAGAAAATGTGTATGCGGCTTATGGTAACTATTCACTGGAAAATTACCAAGCCCGACCTCAAGGTGATCGAAATTTGCTAAGTTACCGATCCAACAACTATCTTTCACCCGGTTTTTCTCCTCAAAACCACAACCCCAACAACTACAATAGAAGCACTCCAAACCCACCTAGAGCTTCTACTCCATATCACCCACCCGCCCCCAACCTCCACCCATAAATCACGATGTTGAAACTTTCATGAGAACCCAACGAGAGCTAGTTAACAATCTTCAAAGCCAAATCATTACCTTGAAAGGTGACATCACTAAACAAGGGAATGATATTAGAACCGAGTTTCGTCATGATATGGAAGCTACTATCAGCACTCAAACGAATGACTTGAAGAATATGTTCACTAGTATCACTTTCTTCAAATACCGTCACCAATCCGAGAGCGAATGTAAGTGCTATTACTACATGTAGTGGAGCATCTTTAGTAGGACCATCTACCCCTCCCCCGGCTACTCCATCTACACCTCCTCCACCATCATTTATCCCTCCTACTCCCACACCTAGTATTAGTACACCACTACCGTCTCCGCCTCGTCATGAAGAAGTACCCAAGAAGAATCCTCCACCAACCCAACCTTCCACCTTTAACCCTTCAACATCTCACCCTTCACCTTCTACACCCCCACCACCCAACCCCAGCATTCCTTACCCTTCGCGGCTGAGCAAGGCTAGAATTCAGACTAAGAATGACGTTCATGTCTCCAACTTTTTAAAGATGCTTAAGGGAATAAACGTCACCTTTACCCTTGTTGAAGCCCTTGCCCAAATGCCCACATTTGTGAAGATGTTTAAGGAATTGCTTAGCAAGAAGGAGAAGATGGCCGAGTTTGTTAATACTCGATTAAATGAAAATTGTTCTGCTATCCTTCTTAAAGAACTTCTAGAAAAACTTGGAGATCCCGGTCGTTTTGTTTTACCTTGTACTTTTAACCAAACCGACGAATTTACTTCCTTAGCCGATCTCGGGGCAAGTATAAATTTGATGCCTTTAAGTGTTTGGAAAAAGTTATCATTGCCCGATTTCACACCCACAAAGATGACTCTTGAGCTTGCTAATCGAACTCTCGCTTACCCCGTTGGTATTGCCGAATATGTTTTTATTAAAGTTGGTACCTTCACTTTTCCAGTCGACTTCGTCGTTGTTGATTATGAAATGGACCCTCGTATTCCGTTAATACTTGGACGACCATTTTTGAGAACCGGAAAAGCTTTCGTCGATGTTGCTGAAGGTAAACTTATTTTAAGAGTCGGGAATGATGCACAAGAGTTTGGAATGGGGAAGTTTACAAGTAAATCTAATGGAAGAGAATCGGCGAAGATGATTAATGAGCTTGATGATTTTGTTGTCTACACCCATCCTCTTTTCGAGCCTCTCAATGATAATCCACTTTTTCAAGATGATGTGGATGATTCTCTCTCCAATTTGGATCCCCCTCCCATATATGATTCTCCACCAATTTTTGACGCCTATGATGATGATTCAAGCTCCGATGAGGAAGATTATGATGATTTTGCTTTGGAGTATAAAGACATGCCTATATATGATGACTTTGATGATGTCGATACTCTTTCAGGTGATTCGTCGCATGCTGCAGATCCTCCGCCATCAATGCTTGATCCTACTTTGGATGACTACTCATTTGAGGAAGAATTTTCTGCTTTTCTCAATACATACTTCCCTCATGAGAGTGATGCCCCTCCTTTGTACTTTGATGATTATGGTCTTTATCCTTCTACAGATTTAAAGAAACTTCTTTCAAAGGAGAAGAACCCGGAAGACACCGAAATTCGCAGCTCTTCTGTCTTGACACCTCTCTATCCACCTTCTGCGGAGGATATTGTGCATTTTATTAGCGGATCTTCTACAAATTTTGCTGAGCCTGAGTGTAATTTTCCCCTAAAGTAAAAGGTGTTCGACCCCGGTATCGCAATTTTTCAGCCACCTCAGTATCCCTCTGATGAAATAAAAGGAATGATTTTTGGAACTTCTGGAGTTATGCTGTCATTACACCCTACCTTCCACCACCGTGCTCTATCTTTGCTTAAGGGAACCTTGCCTTCTTTTATTTGGCTTGCCTTGTTCTCCTTAAGCTTGTGTTACTTGATGGATGAAAACCATGTATTTGATCCCGGTGGATGCTCTTCAAGGTTCTTTCCATGCTAATCATGGTCGAGTCAGGCTCACGACTCGGTGAACAAAAATCAAGCGCTTCTTGGGAGGCAACCCAAGTATCTATCTTTTAGCTATTTCTACCCTAAGTGTAGGGGAGACCCATTGGTGTTTGCCATTTTCTCTATTCTCATACTCAGGGATTCGAGCGTTCAACGATCCACTCTTGATGATTTTTGACGACCCGTGATTCCGTGTTATCGTCTTCCCGGTTCTATCCTAAACTCTTTTCGATTCACTATTTTATATTTTCCAATATTATAATATGAATCTCGTTAGTTGACTTTTCCTTAGCAAGATTTAAGCAAAGTGCACAATGTCCTAAGTGTAGGGGAGTTTACTCCCACATGCTTAAACATTGATGACAATGTTTATATCAAGTGTTAGGGGGGCCTTCTATCGAAGTCAAGTGGACTTTTCCATGAATTTGACCTCATTTTAACTGGAAATTCGATTTTTCGACATTTTTCAAAAATTTTAATCTATTTTGGCCTAGTTGTAGTTTCCTTTATTTTTGTTATTTTCTTTTATTGTTCAATAAAATGGTTTTAGCAAGTTTAGATATCTTAGATATATTAGGCCCGTTGTGAATATTTTGACTCAACCCGAGTTTACTTATCCAAGTTTACTCTAGCTAGTATCCTTAACCATGTAGACCTTAATTGGTTTATTAGGCTAAGCATCCACGAGTCTCATTCCTTGAGATTTTAAATTGTGGAGAACGAGAAATGATAGAGTTAGTTATAAGTTGGTATTCTTTCATTAACTTATGTGAGTTAATTATGATCTTTTTCTCCCATAGCTTGTAAATAAATAATTGCAATAAGTAAGGTCGTACGGTCTGAAAAATTACCTAGCTTCTAGCCCAAGATCGTTTAAAAGTTGCTCGGTATTGATTAGAGTTCATAGCCAAGGCATAACTTATTGAAACGGGACGCGAAGATTGGCGAGTCCAAAAAGGCCCTAACAAGGCATGAGGATTCCATTTTGTTTCTAAAGATCCAAGATGATGTGAAAAGCATTATTCCAAAATCAATATGAAGGATCAAGACACACGACGAAAAGCAATCAACTCCCATAAAGATCATGGAGAAGTCTATCTGAAAAGACCCTAACAAGGTATGAGGATAAATAGATCCAAGTCCGAAAAGGAGGCGGATCGTTGTATATCAAAATTCCAAATAAGGATTGAAGAAATAATGAAGAAGTCGTGGTCAACATTTGAAGAAAATGTCTCAACTACTCCAAGTGAAGATATACACTATATATGAAGAGAAGACCATTATTTCAAGAACGTCTTCTCAAGATTTGAAGTATGAAGTAAATGCCAAATGTCGGTCCGAGAAAGGTCTCAAATCGTGAAACGAGTTATGCCAAGATATGAACTTTATGAGGTTTCGAGAAGCAGTTTTAAAAGATTTTTTCCTTTAGCTAAATATGGATTAGATCGTCCTACTTTATTTTCAGCCTTAATAAAATATCGAAATAAGTCAACAATGCATCCTCGTGATCATTCAAGACATCAATAAAATATAAGAGTTACCCATAGGAATAAGGGAGTCTAAGTGATTAATTGAACCGCATGAGTAAGTGTTAGTTGTGCTAACTTATAATTACAATGATCTCGTTTTTAAGCTTGGCATGGGGAACGTGAAACTTGAGGGTGATAAACATTCATGACACCAAAGCCCTAATGTAAGTCTTAGATTTCTTTACAAGTTTCTTCCTTCTTGCATTTTGTGATTTTCTATCTTTTAAATTTTCATGAGTATTCTATTGTTTAATAAAGGCCAAGGTAGGTTGATTATGATGGAAAGTGTAAATCTTGCTTTATCACTAAGCATTGCATGAGGTCATTGCAATGATCAAGTGTAGGGGATTTGATAGGTGTGAAAACACCCATCCTTTTTACCACTTAATTACAATTAAAACGGGACCATAACGTATATTTTATGTCGTAAATGTTGGAATTATGCGTGGTTTGTGTTTTTGTTGTGTTTTAGGACCAAAAGATGAAAAAGGAAGAAAACACGGGGTTTCACGGGCTTTTATCGAAGAAAAAGACAAAAGACGAAGTCAAGAAATCAAGAGTGTAAAAAGAACGGAAGTCCAAGGCTTATTCTAAAGATTTATCGAATAAAAAGTCTAAAGACTGAAGTTTAATAAAGCCGAAGAACTCAAGTCTAATTTATGAAGAAATTACAAGACGAGTTTAAAGTAATCCCGAGACAAAGTCTAAAAAAAGTCGAAGAATTTTGAAGACGAAAAGACTAAGGACTAAAAAGAAAGAAAGAAGAAAGAAGGGGGGGAAGCTTCCAACCTCTCCTCTCCTATAAATATAGGATTAGTTTTCATTTTTCATTTTTTTGGCTAGAGTGACAAACTAGTTCTTCTACTTTTAATATTTGCACCTTTACTTTTATGCACCTTTAATTACCTTGTCTTGCACTTTAAATTTCACGTAAGTTTACTTTTATGTTACTGAATCTTTACTTTTTATTGTTATTCTCTCATCTACCTTTCTTGCTTTTGATTTGATCTTATTGTTTATGTGCTTATTGATTTAGCTTATTGATTCTTTAGCTTATTTGTGATTTTTATTAAAAGTTGATTTTATAAAAGTTATTGTTTTTAAAAGTTTTTAAATTTTGGTTTTATAGCTTTTTCTTAAAAGTGTTTTGGTTAAGTTTTTGGATTAGAGCTTATTAGTTTTTGGCTTTTTTCTAGCTTATTTGCACTTTGCTTAAATCCGGATCTAAAAGCCTTCATCATCTGTTTTCTGGATAAGGGTTTTTATACCTGTTTTCTGGATAAGCAGTGGAAACATCTTTTCCGGATAAGCCCCATAACACCCCTATATTGCGGATAAGACTTCGATACCATATTCCGGATAAGAGAACCTTTATTCCGGATAAGAGACTCAATATTGTTTTCCGGATAACGCTCGAAACTCGTTTTCCGGATAAGGGTGTGCATGTGTTTTCCGGATAAGAGTTGTAGGTTGCGTTTTGCGGATAAAGAAAATAAGGTTTTTCTGGATAAGAATTTTAAGGACGATTCCGGATAAGAACTTTAAGGTTTTTCCGGATAAGGAACTTTGACGGATTCCAGATAGCTTGTTAAGCCTGTTTTGCAGATAAGGCTACAATTGGTATTCCGGATAAGAAGGTTTAGGATTATTCCGGATTAGGATTTTTAGGTGTGTTTCCCGGATAAGCTAAAGAGTACGTTTTCCGGATTAGATCAATAGCACGGATTCCGGATAGTGACAGTATTGGGATTCCGGATAAGGAACTTTGAAGGATTCCGGATAAGCTTTTAGGGTGTTTTCCGGATTAGACTTGTTTTGTTTTTTCGGATAGTGACAGTATTTGGGATTCAGGATAAGGCCTATTTTGGGGTAGTTTTCGCATTTAAGTTTTTCTAGTTTTAAGCATTTACTTTTCCCGCCTTTTCCCTTAGTTGCACTTTAAGTTTACTTGCCTTTAGTTTAGATTTAAGTTTGAGTTATTTACCTTTATTGCTTTTAATTTCTCGTCATTTATTTTTAATTATTCTTAGCTTTATTTTACGTGTTTTTTACGTTAAAGTTTTGTACTTTTAATTTTACTACAACGAAAACTTTTCTTATTTTCCCACCAAGAACAAATGCGTCACGCTTTAAACTATTTTTCAATTCGAAGAGATTCGTAAGAACGTTTTTAACCATACAAAATCTTTGTATCATACTTCAAGCACCCACCAAGGGTTATGGAGAGGCCATTGTGATTCCCGCAATCCTTGCGGAGAATTTCGAGGTTAAGACGGGTTTGTTGTCCATGATCCAAGCCAACAAGTTTTGTGGTGACGAAAAGGACAACCCGCACAACCACATCCGCCAATTCAAACATCTTACGGCCACTTGCAAGTTTAAGGACGTCTCGAACGACTCGATAAAGATGATGCTTTTTCCGTATTCCTTAGCGGGGCCCGCAAAAATTTGGTTAGAGAAAGAGCCACCAACTCTATATTGACGTGGAAGGATCTCGTTTCAAAGTTTGTGAACCAATTTTTCTTGCCTTCTAAGACTACGCATTTGAAAAACGAGATTTATAAATTGTCACAAGAGTTTAATGAGAGTTTTTCGACGGCTTGGAATAGGTTTAAGGAAATGTTGCACGAGTGTCCTCATCACGGTTTTTCCGATTTGCATCAAATCGATACGTTTTACAATGGTTTGAATGATCATGAGCGTGATTATCTTAATGCCGCAGCGGGTGGTAATTTCTTGTGTAAAACGGTCGAGGAAGCATTGACGGTCATTGAGGATAGGTCTAAGGTCTATAATCCTCCTAGCACACCGAGTGTTGCCAAGGCTTCGTGTTCACCTACGTCTTCATCATCTCGTACCATTGATGCATGCCAAATAGAGGCAAATTTGGAGAATAAGATTTTCGATAAGCTTAAGGGTTTTCTAATTGAGTTTAAAGTTGATGAACAACCCGCTCATGCTACGATTAAAGCGGTTGAGGTTTCTTGTATGTATTGTGGTGGAGCTCACGATTTCTCCGAGTGCATTACCAACGGTGGTAACACTTTGAGTGCCTACGCGGCCACGGGAACTTATAACCAAACCGGTCAAGTTACCCGCTCTAATCAAATGACTCTACCGGGTTTTCCACCAAATCAAAATGCTAACAATTATCGAAACAATCAAGTTGGTTACCAAAACAATCAAATAAACATAACAACTATGGGAATCAAGGGGGTAGTAGTCAATTTCAAAATCAAAATCAAAACCGTAATTTTCAAAACCCAAGTCAAGGTCTTCAAAATGTTTACACTAAAGAGCTTCCAAATGACTTTTTGAATTACGCTATGGCAAATGATAAGATTTTAGAAAACATTCAAGAGCAATTGGCTAGTCAACCTAGGGAGACGGCTAAAAACTCAAAGGAGTTAGCTAATTTTGCTAAGGAAAATGTCAACATGAAAAATGAGTTGAGAAGCGATATTGCTAATCAAATTAGAGGGCAAAACAATAAAATTGAGCAAAGTCATTCTAGGCTTGAATAAAGGATAGACCAAAAAGCCGCTAGTCAAGATGTTAAGCTAAATGCTATTTTGGAAGTGGTCATGGGGAACAAAGCCTCTACTTCGGGTAGTCTACCTAGTAACACCGTGTCAAAACCGAAGGGAGAGATGAAAGTGATTGCCACACGTATTGGTAAGACCTTTAAGGAGCCGATTCCTCAACCAATTGCTCCTACGGAGGAGCCGATTGAGGAAGAACCCGAGGTTGTGGTTGAAAAGGAGCATATCTCAATCCCACAAAGTACCGCTCATACCACATACGGTCGACTCTTTACCCATATTGGAACCCGAGATTCCAAAGGCTATGCCTACGACCCACCCCACACCACCCTTTTCCTTTGAACTATCATCGTTCTTACCAACTTTAAGAGTATGTTGAACGACAAGGAGAAATTGCAAAAATTGTCTAGTTGTTCATCGGTTTATCTTAACCGCATACCTCAAAAAGTCGGTGATCCCGGTAAATTTTTGATTCCATGTGCAATTCAAGATATGGAAGAATGCTATGCCTTGGTCGATCTTGGTGCTAGCATTAATTTGATTCCTCTTGACATCTTCAAGTTGCTCAATCTTCCTAATCTTACTCCTTCACAAATGTCTATCGAAATGGCCGATCATTCTACGATTCCCACATGTGGGGTGGCCGAAGACGTTTTTGTGAAAGTGGGAAAATTCTACTATCCCGTAGACTTTATCGTTGCCGATATTCCCACGGATCCTCAAGTTCCTCTCATCTTAGGACGATCATTTTTAGACACATCGAAAGCGATTATCGACGTCCATGCTCGAAAAATCACTTTGCGATTCAACGATGAGGAACTTATTATAAACGCAACAGAAAACTCTACGCTTTCTCATGTTTATTCCATCGCTTCCATGAACGACATTCACATTGACATGATTTATGTCGTTTGTGAGGAATATTCACAAGAAATCTTAGGTTTTGTTGACGAAGCTAGTTGTGGCAATCCCACAATGCTTGATCCAATCATTGATAATTCGACACCTTCTTTCACTCCATTTGTAGGAAGTGGTTTCACGTTGGAGGAATATGATGTTCCACGTATGTGCAACAAAGACCTCGATGACGATGAGGACTTCTCGATTATCAAAAATTTTCTAAACGATTTCCCATTTCCTCCGCCGGTGGAGGTTATGAGTATTGAGCCTACATCTTCAATCGAGGAACCACCAACCCTCGAATTGAAAGATCTTCCTCCACACCTTGAATACGTATTCTTGGAAGGAGGCGATAAGTTTCCGGTTATTATTGGAAAGGATCTCTCCAATGACGAAAAAACCACACTTATCGATGTTTTAAAGACTCACAAGGGAGAAATTGCGTAGAAATTATCCGACATTAAGGGGATCGATCCCAAGTTTTATACACACAAAATCTTAATAGAGGAGGACTACAAGCCCGCAATTCAATGCCAACGTAGGGTAAACCCAAAATTTCACGACGTCATCAAAAAGGAAGTTTTAAAACTACTAGACGCGGGAATGATTTACCCTATATCCGATAGCCTTGGGTGAGTCCCATTCATTGTGTCCCTAAAAAGGGAGGGATGACCGTTGTGCCAAACGATGACAACGAGTTAGTCCCCACTAAACTCGTGACCGGTTGGAGGGTGTGCATTGACTATGGAAAGTTAAATGACGCCACTCGAAAAAACCACTTTCCCTTGCCCTTCATGGATCAAATGTTGGAGCGTCTTGCGGGAAATGACTTCTATTGTTTCTTAGATGGTTTTTCTGATTACTTCCAAATCCCCATCGGTCCTCGTGATCAAGAAAAAACTACGTTTACGTGTCCATATGGAACGTTTGCCTATCGTAGAATGCCATTCGGACTTTGCAATGCACCGGGAACTTTCCAACGGTGCATGATGGCTATTTTTCATGATATGATCGAGAAGACGATGTAAGTCTTCATGGATGACTTTTCCGTGTTTGGTAATTCGTTCACCTCGTTCTTAGGAAACCTTGAGAGAATGTTAAGACGTTGTGAGGAGACCAACTTAGTGCTTAATTCGGAAAAATGTCATTTTATGGTTAGAGAGGGGATTGTCTTAGGGCACAAAGTTTCTAAAGCGGGGATTGAGGTAGACAAAGCTAAGATAGACGTCATCGCCAAATTACCTCATCCCAAACCCATTAAGGGAGTTAGGAGTTTCCTAGGCCACGCGGGCTTTTATCGACGTTTCATCAAGGATTTTTCAAAGATTTCTCGACCCATTACACATCTTCTTGAAAAAGATGCTCCTTTCGTTTTTAGCGAAGATTGTGTACGAGCCTTTGAAATCCTTAAGAGGAGACTTACTGAAGCTCCCATTCTTGTTGCCCCAAATTGGTACCTCCCCTTTGAGCTCATGTGTGATGCTAGTGATTATGCTATTAGGGCCGTTTTGGGGCAACGTCATGAAAAACACTTCTTGCCTATTCACTATGCTAGCAAGATGATGACCGAGGCTCAACTTAAATATACCACAACCGAAAAGGAATTCCTTGTTGTGGTTTATGCATTTGAGAAATTTCGACCTTATCTTGTCTTGACTAAAAGCATAGTGTATACGGATCACTCGGCTATAAAGTATCTCATGGCTAAACAAGATGAAAAGCCGGGATTACTTCGTTGGATGCTCCTCCTACAAGAATTTGATGTCATAATTCTTGACAAAAAAAGGAGCCGAGAATCTAGCGGCAGACCATCTCTCTCGTTTGGAAAATCCTCACCAAAGTATTCTAGAGAATAAGGAAATCTGTAACACCCCATTTTGATAATGAAATATTACGCATAATTATGGCGTGTCATCAAAGCATACAAGGATACATGTCTAAGCATTATTTGACCATAAAAGGGAAATACCGAAATCAAACATCGGTAGCCCAAAAGTAAAGCTCATCACACACAAACATAAGTACTGTAAAGGAAAGGACGAAACAATGTCCATTGCAAGCTGTATTAAAGTAAAGGAAATGCATAAAGTAAAGAAAGGCAGTAAAGCTTCCAGTCCATATGCACGTACGTTTGAAATCTACGAGTGTCCCTGAGTACCTGCCGTTTTGGGAACATGGAAAAGGAAAAAGGCTGAGCAAGACGCTCAGTGCACGGATGTACAATATAGCATGAATAGGATAAGCATATAACATATAACAGCGGAAGACTAAGTTCTGAGTAACCTGGTTAAGTATTGAGAAAGCTGGTTTTATAGTTTGAAAAGCCTTATGTTTATCTTATGAAAACTGTTTTAACATATATACCATTAGCCCATATAGGTCATGAAAAGGTCACGTGCATGAATACTTAGAGGGGTGACCTCATCATGCAAATTAGAGGGGATGCCTCTAATTAATATACTGGTCTGGGTAGGAGGGATCAACTCCTTGTGAAGGATGCAAGGCACACACCACATTCACCATGTAATCCTGAATAAAACATGTAACTAGGATGCACCCATACGCCCCACATGATATAATAATATGGCCAAAACTGAAAGGACGCCACGAGCAATCACTCTACCGTGGGGAAGTCATAACATTGGTGCCTCCAATGTTATGGTTATGGTACCTCCATAACTAGGTGAACTGGTCATGCTTGTATATGGCTATAGGTTATGCTAAATTAAACATAAGCAATTCAAAAACAATAAAAAAATACTAGGAAAACAGTTGGCTGCATACGGGGAAATCCTAATAAGGAAAGAATGTCCATACTGAAAGGACGGGAATCCGTACCTCAAGTCCAGTGAATGAACGGAAGAAAGACTCCTACTTCTGGATCACTAATGCTACATGAATACACACGTGTATAAGTATCGAATCACTGAATACGTACTGGGTTTTAAGTCTTATCTTAACTTATTCTATGTGTTTTAAGTCATGTTTTACTGTTTTAAGCCTAAATCTGTGTTTATCTTATATTCTGATTAATCTGATTAAGTATTACTGGTATTTCATGTGTTATTATACTCATAGTGCAATAATAAGTAACTTTCCAAAAATAGCAGGTTTCCAAAATAGAAAGTTTCCAAAAATAGAAAGTTTCCAAAAATAGAAAGTTACCAAAAATAGAAAGTTTCCAAAAATAGAAAGTTTCCAAAAATAGAAAATTTCCAAAAATAGAAAGTTTCCTAAAATAGAATTACTGCTTAAAATAGATTAGTTTCTAAAAATAGAAAGTTTCCAAAAATAGATCAGTTGCCTTAGTTATATAAGTTTCCATATATAGAAGGTTTCCATAATTAGCTTAGCTGCCTGAAATAAATAAGTTTCTATAAACAGAAGTTTCCATAATTAGAATTAAGCTGGTTACATAAGCTAAAAATATAAGTCTAAGTGTTTATATGCTTATTTCTTAAGTCATATGATATAGTGTATAGTTTAATTATTATTTCATGTATTTTAATTAAACTATAGGTTAAAGTATTTTAATTAAAGTGTAACATGTTTTAATTAAAATATAACTAAATACTTAGGTTAAAATGTGTATAATTCTATATTACTAACATAACCTAAGTCATGGTTTAATTAATTATTTATAAGCATAGTTTTTAAATAAATTAATTAATTATAACTTATAACATAAAAATACTTAGGTTAAATTAATATCATGCTAATTAATAATCAATTTAGCCTAAGTCATGTTATTAATTAGTATATCATCTTATTAATTTATTTATAACCTAAGTTCATAAAATCATAAAATTAACATGTGACATAAATCGGGTTTTAACCAACGAACCATGAATCGGGCATGAATTCGACACCGTACCCCGAACCAACTTGGGGTACTCGTGTCCCCTTGTTGTCGTGGGACCCACACGCACCAACCAAGACCAAAAGGGTCTTGGTGGTGGTCGGCTAAAACAAATCGAACCCCCCTTGGGGTCGGTTGTACCTCGCGACCAAAAAAACAAACACCCTTATATCATCTTTTGATTTTGAATAATACCAAAACATGTTAGATCTATGTTTAATTATTATGTTTTAACAAAAATAATTATAACATGTTCATAAGAATAATCAAAGATTAAATAAATGAAAAAGAAAGGTTAAGAAAAGATATACCAACACGTAGCTTGGAAGATGATGAACAAACACGGGTTATAGCACTAATTTTTATGATCAAAATCAACCAACAACCACCTATGATGGTCTTAAGGGTGGCGGCACAAAGAGGAACCAAGAGGAGGAGAGAAAACTTTTTAGGTTAAATGTTTATTTCCTTGAAATGTGAAAATGAAATGAGTTTTTACCATAACCCCCCCTTTCATGTTAAAAGTCCATGGGCTTAGCCCATCTTGTTGGTGTGCCGTGGGTATGGGGCCCCACATGGGGTTCCCGTACCATTTCTCATGTCCCGATATTTCGTGTTCGTTCGTGGTTAATCGTGTTCGTGTTTAAAGTGTTTCCGTTTATTTTATTATGTAGCTTATCGTATTATTTATGCTCGTAATTATATTATATGTATTTACGTAATTATTTTAGTTCGTGTTTTAATGGTGATCATGATTTAATTATGTTCACGTGAAATACTTATTAAATGTTTATCATGAGTTCGTACGTAAACGATACTTATCATGTTATACACGTATGTACTTACTTAATTAATAGCACGTGAATGTGATCAATACTAAATAAGGTAAGTTTAAATCTAGGACGTACGATCTTAAGGGTACTATTCATGGTAAAAGCATGCGGGTTTTACAATTCTCCCCCCCTAAAAAGAATAATTCGTCCCCGAATTATAGATAAAGTAGACTGGAAAAATAACATACCCGAACTCAAAATATGAAGTGAGGGTAAGAAGCCCGGATAGACTCCTCGGTTTCCCAAGTTGCTTCCCGCTCGGTATGGTCCCTCCAAAGGATTTTGACGAATGGAATCGTCTTCCTTCTCATGACTCGTTCTTGCCTGTCAAGAACTCGTTCGGGTTCCTCTATGAAAGTGAGATCTTCACGTATCTGTTCCAGTGGATACTGAACCATGTGAAGGGGATGATACTTGTACCCTCTGAGTAAGGACACATGAAACACGTTATGCACGTGCGAAAGCTGAGGAGGTAACGCCAATCGGTAAGATACTTCACCGACTCGTTCAATGATATCAAACGGTCCGATGAAACGAGGACTGAGTTTCCCTTTGATCCCGAAGCGTTTAACACCACGCGCCGGTGAAACTTTAAGGAAGACGTGATCTCCCACATTAAAATGTATGTCCCTACGATGCTTATCGGCGTAATTCTTCTGACGTGACCGTGCTTCCTGCAGCTTCTGCTTAGCTACTTCGATCTTCTCATTGGTCAACTCTATAATTTCTGGTCCTTCGAGTGTTCGCTCTCCCACCTGATCCCAGCAGATTGGGGCGCGACACTTCCTGCCATACAACATTTCGAAAGGAGCACATTTGATACTTGCGTGCCAGCTGTTGTTGTATGCAAACTCGACCAAACAGATGTAATCGTCCCAATCACCTGTCCATTCCAACGCACACGACCTTAACATGTCTTCCAATGTTTGGATCGTTCGCTCTGACTGTCCGTCAGTTTGAGGATGAAAGGCCGTACTCAGCTTAAGTTGTGTACCCCAAGCGTTTTGCATACCTTTCCAGAATCGCGACGTGAAACGAGGATCTCTGTCCGAGACGATGCTGGAGGGAGCCCCGTGGAGTCTCATGATCTCCCTTCTGTACGTATCTGCGAGTTTACTTACCGGGTCTTCCTTGCGTATCGGTAAGAAATGAGCGGATTTGGTGAGTCGATCAACGATGACCCAAATAGCATCGTGCTTCTTCTTGGTAGGCGGAAGACCTGTAACAAAATCCATGGTGATTTTGTCACACTTCCACTCTGGAATATCCAACGGTTGAAGGAGACCACCAGATCGCTGATGTTCAATCTTAACCTGCTGGCAGGTAAGACATTTGGAGACATAAGTGGCTACATCCTGTTTCATACCACTCCACCAAAAGTACTGTCTGATGTCATGGTACATTTTTGTCGAACCAGGATGTATAGAAAATGGGGAGCTATGAGCTTCAGCTAACAATGCTTCCCGGAGTTCTTGGTCGTCAGGAACACAAAGTCTCGTGCCCTGCCAAACGATACCGTCTGCGTCCATTCTGAATTCTGTCTGCTTCTCCAAATTCTGAATTATCGCCCATATTTCTCCATCATCTTTCTGAGCTTCTTTGATCCTAGATAGTAACTCGGGTTCTACTCTAAGATTCGCCCAGTATCCGTGCTGCCCACGTACCATGATCTCGATGTCTAGTCGCTCCAAGTCTCTCATGTTCTGCTCCTCGATTTTAATGCCGTTGATCATTCCGGACTTCCTGCTAAGTGCATCTGCTACTACATTAGCCTTCCCGGGATGATACTGTAGATTGATGTCATAATCCTTCAACAGCTCTAACCGTCTCCTTTGTCTCATGTTCAATTCACGTTGAGTGAAGATATACTTCAAACTTTTGTGATCCGTGAAAATGTCACATGATTCTCCGTATAAGTAGTGCCTCCATATTTTCAATGCAAACACCACTGCAGCAAGTTCCAGGTCATGCGTAGGGTAGTTTTCTTCATAAGGCTTAAGCTGCCGTGAAGCATACGCGATCACTTTCCCATGTTGCATGAGAACACAGTCTAGTCCCTTCCCCGATGCATCACTATAGATTTGAAATCCACCTGTACCAGATGGGAGAGTAAGAATAGGTGCAGATACTAACTTCTGCTTTAGGTCTTCGAATCTCTTCTCTCGTTCTTCCGTCCAGACGAATTTCTCTCCTTTTCGCATCAGTTTGGTTAGAGGTAGTGCTAAGCGGGAAAAGTTCTCCACGAATCTGCGATAATATCCAGCTAAGCCTAAGAAACTGCGGACTTCTGTCGCTGATGTCGGTCTTGGCCACTTAGTGATGGTCTCGACCTTCGATGGGTCCATAGTGATTCCTTCTGCTGATACAATGTGACCTAAGAATGCCACTTTGTCTAACCAGAACTCACACTTGGAGAATTTCGCATACAACTGCTTCTAGCGAAGAATCTGTAGTACCGTACGAAGATGGTCTTCGTGTTCCTCCGTGGACTTTGAGAAAATCAAGATGTCATCGATGAATACAATGACGAACTTATCTAGAAATTCATGGAAGATTCTGTTCATCAGATCCATGAACACTGCTGGAGCATTAGTCAGGCCGAATGGCATAACTACAAACTCGTAATGGCCATAGCGGGTACAAAAAGCAGTCTTGGCAATATCCTGCTCTTTAACCCTTAGCTGATGGTAGCCTGACCTTAGATCGATCTTCGAGAAGTGTTTGGCCCCTTGAAGTTGGTCAAACAGATCATCTATACGTGGCAGTGGATACCTATTGCGGATGGTAATCTTGTTAAGTTCGCGGTAGTCTATGCAAAGTCGCATGCTGCCGTCCTTCTTCTTAACAAACAACACCGGTGCGCCCCATGGAGATGCGCTTGGTCTAATGAACCCTCGTTCGAGAAGTTCTTGCAGTTGATCCTTCAGTTCCTTCAGCTCTACGGGAGCCATACGATACGGAGCCTTAGAGATTGGTTCCGCTCCCGGAACAAGGTCGATGTTGAATTCCACTTCTCGTGCAGGTGGTATGCCTGGAAGTTCAGCTGGAAAAACGTCTTGGAATTCCGACACTACTGGTTGATCCTGAATCGATAGAGATTCAGCATCAATGTCGTGAACTGTAGCTAGATAACCCTCGCAGCCATGTGACAGAAGTGCACGTGCTTGCAGGGTAGATATGATTTGTACAGACCGTCTGGGTATGAACCCATTATGAATGTACTCTGGTGCATTAATGTCGCCGAAGATCACCCGATATGAGTGGAAATCTATAGTAGCATGGTGCTTGGATAGCCAGTCCATGCCGAGAATCATATCGAAATCAATCATGTCCAGTGGAAGGGCATCAATTAAACGAACTTTATCGTCAAATTCTAGAGGAAGACTCTTGTATACATGAGTAATTATTACCGAGTCCCTCAAAGGCATGGAAATGGTAAGCCTATTCTCTAATGGCAAGGGAAGCGTCCTAATGTTCTTAGCATAAGCAGTAGAAATAACTGAGTGAGTGGCACCCGTGTCGAAAAGAACACATGCAGCTTGGCCGTACATATACAAAATTCCAGTAATGGTACCTATAGATTTGTTGGCCTGATCGCGAGATGTCGTATAGACATGCCTAGTGGTAGGAGGCGGCTTACTATCAGCATGACCCGAGGTACCTTCCATCTCACCCTTACGGCAATCTTTGATACGATGGCCAGGGAGGCCACACTTGAAGCACGCGTCGGAATCGCGATGACATGGGCCAGGGTGTCTGCGGTGGCAAGTATTGCAAAGAGGATGAGTGAATCCTCCAGCAGGAGTCCTTACTTGCTAAGGGCCTGCTGATGACAAAATGTGTAAGATAAGGTATATGCACGAGTATAAGACATATGCGTCATAAGATGATTACTAGTGACAGCTGAACGGTTAGGTTGCGAACCCCTGTGGTTCTGGTCCCTTCCGTTACCGTGGTTCCTGGTAGAGATTAATATAGTGTCAACATAAGAGATATAACATGAAATCGTATGAAATGCATAAATAGTAGGACCTGCTGTTGTTGGAGTGTCCAGCGTTGTTACGGTAATTATCATTACCGCTACGCCTTTCCACAACAGAACGGTCGTTAGTGTGACCGTTTCCTCTGGGCTGATGAGGCTGCTGCTGAGTAGCCGGCTGAGACCGGTCCCCAGTTTGCTGCCTGGAAGATACAGTTTAAGAGATGATTATTGAACATATAATGATAGGATGCGGTTTGGTTACCGCTTGAATACAATGTTTACCTCTTGTCGGGTCTTTCAGCTTCCCCGAACTAATCTCGCCCCTACAGCATCTCCAGCTTCCTTGCTGCGTCGGCCACTTGTGCTACTGTATTGAACGTAGCACACACCAGATTGTTCGCGACCGAAGTGTGAAGTGCCCACCTAAAGTGGTGTGCCTGCTCCTCAGGAGTACCAGCTGTTGCTCCAAGGAAACCAGCTAAGCGAAGAAAGCGCTGCATAAATTCGTTGCTATTCTCGCCCGCTCTCTGTCGTATCCCATGGTACTCTCGCTTGAGCTGGTCCTGCTCTGCCTTGGGAAAGAACTGCTCCATCACTCTCTCCTTGAATTGGGCCCATGTCAAACCAGCGACCCAATCATCACCTCCTTCTGACTGCGTCAATGCTAGCCACCAGCTGAGTACATCGCCTTCGAACCGGTATCATGCCAACCTCGCCTTGTATGCGGGGTCACAGCCCATAGCATTGAAAATCTTCTCGATATGAGCCAACCAGCTTTCAGCATCGCTGGGGCTATCGGTCTTCTCAAAAGCTCTAGGGCGGAGCTTGTTGAATCTTTCCAGCCACACTGCTAATGTCACTGGAGGAGGGGGAGGAGGTACTTGCTGTTGCTGCTGGTTGTTTGCAGCCTGAATCTCAACCCTGATGTCATCCCTCAATTGAGGAAGTAGAGCCTGCACTGCAGCTTGGATGGCTGCATTCAGTTGTTCCTGCTCGCGTGTGAGAACCATCTGACAGTATAACATAAAACATATGATTAACAGATCAAAACATAAAATTTTATATATATATTCATGAAAAAAAATTTATGCAAACAAATCAGAGAAAAATTTTATGCAAGAAAATTTGTGTATGAATGCATGATGCAGTTTTGAAAACTTTTGTATGCTCGAGAGTGAACGCCTATGGTCAGTTCACCCAAATAAAAGACATGGCGCGAGGACGCCTATGGGTCGGTCCCAAAGTTAAAAGTTTTGATAAAAGCACATACGACTAATATGGTCAGTCCTTTACCAACCATTACTAGTCAAAAACCCTGTAACATATGACATTATATATATGTATGCATAAAAATATGATGAATGCATGAAAACGACTGTCAGTTTTAGGAAGACCGTAGTGACTACCCACTAATCACAGGTCATATTTTGAGAGCCTACAGGTCGAAGCCTTGGCTCTGATACCATAATTGTAACACCCCATTCTGATAATGGAATATTACGCATAATTATGGCGTGTCATCAAAGCATACAAGGATAAATGTCTAAGCATTATTTGACCATAAAAGGGAAATACCGGAATCAAACATCGGTAGCCCAAAAGTAAAGCTCATCACACACAAACATAAGTACTGTAAAGGAAAGGACGAAACAATGTCCATTGCAAGCTGTATTAAAGTAAAGGAAATGCATAAAGTAAAGAAAGGCAGTAAAGCTTCCAGTCCATATGCACGTACGTTTGAAATCTACGAGCGTCCCTGAGTACCTGCCGTTTTGGGAACATGGAAAAGGAAAACGGCTGAGCAAGACGCTCAGTGCACGGATGTACAATATAGCATGAATAGGATAAGCATATAACATATAACAACGGAAGACTAAGTTCTGAGTAACCTGGTTAAGTATTGAGAAAGCTGGTTTTATAGTTTGAAAAGCCTTATGTTTATCTTATGAAAACTGTTTTAACATATATACCATTAGCCCATATAGGTCATGAAAAGGTCACGTGCATGAATACTTAGAGGGGTGACCTCATCATGCAAATTAGAGGGGATGCCTCTAATTAATATACTGGTCTGGGTAGGAGGGATCAACTCCTTGTGAAGGATGCAAGGCACACACCATATTCACCATGTAATCCTGAATAAAACATGTAACTAGGATGCACCCATACGCCCTACATGATATAATAATATGGCCAAAACTGAAAGGACGCCACGAGCAATCACTCCGCCGTGGGGAAGTCATAACATTGGTGCCTCCAATGTTATGGTTATGGTACCTCCATAACTAGGTGAACTGGTCATGCTTGTATATGGCTATAGGTTATGCTAAATTAAACATAAGCAATTCAAAAACAATAAAAAAAATACTGGGAAAACAGTTGGCTGCATACGGGGAAATCCTAATAAGGAAAGAATGTCCATACTGAAAGGACGGGAATCCGTACCTCAAGTCCAGTGAATGAACGGAAGAAAGACTCCTACTTCTGGATCACTAATGCTACATGAATACACACGTGTATAAGTATCGAATCACTGAATACGTACTGGGTTTTAAGTCTTATCTTAACTTATTCTATGTGTTTTAAGTCATGTTTTACTGTTTTAAGCCTAAATCTGTGTTTATCTTATATTCTGATTAATCTGATTAAGTATTACTGGTATTTCATGTGTTATTAGGGGTGAGCATCGGTCCAGGACCGGACCGGACCGGCCAAGACCGGACCGGACCGAGGACCGAAATGGTCCGAAACCCCGGACCGAGACCGGACCGAAATGGTCCGGTCCGGTCCGGGTTGGTCCGGTCCGGTTCGGTCCTCGGTCCGGTCCGGTCCTATTAGGCATAATTGATGAGATTTTGGTAAGACCGAACCGGACCGGACCGGACCGACCGGACCGAGGACCGAATTGGTCAAAAACCCCGGACCGAGGACCGGACCGAAATTGTTCGGTCCGGTCCGGTCCGGTTTTCCGGTCCGGGTCGGTTTTGGGTCTGCCGTGCTCAGCCCTATGTGTTATTATACTCATAGTGCAATAATAAGTAACTTTCCAAAAATAGCAGGTTTCCAAAAATAGAAAGTTTCCAAAAATATAAAGTATCCAAAAATAGTAAGTTTCCAAAAATAGAAAGTTACCAAAAATAGAAAGATTCCAAAAATAGAAAGTTTCCAAAAATAGAAAGTTTCCAAAAATGGAAAGTTTCCTAAAATAGAATTATTGCTTAAAATAGATTAGTTTCTAAAAATAAAAAGTTTCCAAAAATAGATCAGTTGCCTTAGTTATATAGGTTTCCATATATAGAAGGTTTCCATAATTAGCTTAGCTGCCTGAAATAAATAAGTTTCTATAAATAGAAGTTTCCATAATTAGAATTAAGCTTGTTACATAAGCTAAAAATATAAGTCTAAGTGTTTATATGCTTATTTCTTAAGTCATATGATATAGTGTATAGTTTAATTATTATTTTATGTATTTTAATTAAACTATAGGTTAAAGTATTTTAATTAAAGTGTAACATGTTTTAATTAAAATATAACTAAATACTTAGGTTAAAATGTGTATAATTCTATATTACTAACATAACCTAAGTCATGGTTTAATTAATTAATTATAAGCATAGTTTTTAAATAAATTAATTAATTATAACTTATAACATAAAAATACTTAGGTTAAATTAGTATCATGCTAATTAATAATCAATTTAGCCTAAGTCATGTTATTAATTAGTATATCATCTTATTAATTTATTTATAACCTAAGTTCATAAAATCATAAAATTAACATGTGACATAAATCGGGTTTTAACCAACGAACCATGAATCGGGCATGAATTCGACACCGTTCCCCGAACCAACTCGGGGTACTCGTGTCCCCTTGTTGCCGTGGGACCCACACGCACCAACCAAGACCAAAAGGGTCTTGGTGGTGGTCGGCTAAAACAAACCGAACCCCCTTGGGGTCGGTTGTACCTCGCGACCAAAAAAACAAACACCCTTATATCATCTTTTGATTTTAAATAATACCAAAACATGTTAGATCTATGTTTAATTATTATGTTTTAACAAAAATAATTATAACATGTTCATAAGAATAATCAAATAGAAAGGTTAAGAAAAGATATACCAACACGTAGCTTGGAAGATGATGAACAAACACGGGTTATAGCACTAATTTTTATGATCAAAATCAACCAACAACCACCTATGGTGGTCTTAAGGGTGGCGGTACAAAGAGGAACCAAGAGGAGGAGAGAAAACTTTTTAGGTTAAATGTTTATTTCTTTGAAATGTGAATATGAAATGAGTTTTTACCATAACCCCCCCTTTCATGTTAAAAGTCCATGGTCTTAGCCCATCTTGTTGGTGTACCGTGGGTATGGGTCCCCACATGGGGTTCCCGTACCATTTCTCATGTCCCGATATTTCGTGTTCGTTCGTGGTTAATCGTGTTCGTGTTTAAAGTGTTTCCGTTTATTTTATTATGTAGCTTATCGTATTATTTATGCTCGTAATTATATTATATGTATTTACGTAATTATTTTAGTTCGTGTTTTAATGGTGATCATGATTTAATTATGTTCACGTGAAATACTTATTAAATGTTTATCATGAGTTCGTACGTAAATGATACTTATCATGTTATACACGTATGTACTTACTTAATTAATAGCACGTGAATGTGATCAATACTAAATAAGGTAAGTTTAAATCTAGGACGTACGATCTTAAGGGTACTATTCATGGTAAAAGCATGCGGATTTTACAAAATCAATGAATCATTCCCTTTTGAAACACTTGGTGTAGTGAATTCTACGAAAGACTCGTCCACCCCATGGTTTGCTGACATCGCAAATTACCATGCGGGAAACTTCATAATTAAGGGTATGACGACACAACAAAAGAAAAAATTCTTTCGTGACGTCAAGTTCTATTTTTGGGACGACCCTTATCTATTTCAGACTTGTGCGGATAAAAGCATTCGACGTTGTGTGTTTGGCACCGAAGCTTCTAACATCCTTAGAGCTTGTCACGAGGTACCCACGGGTGATCACCATGGTGCTAATCTCACGGCTAAGAAAGTTTTTGATGCCGGCTTCTTTTGGCCCACTATTTACCGAGACGCTCACGCACTTATAAAATCGTGTGACGCATGCCAACGTCAAGGAAAGTCCTCACAAAAGGATGAAATGCCTCAAAATATAATCCAAGTTTGTGAAATCTTTGACGTGTGGGGCATTGACTTTATGGGTCCGTTCCCATCATCTCGTGGAAATAAGTACATTCTTGTGGTCGTTGACTACCTATCTAAGTGGGTCGAAGCTAAGGCTTTGCCCACGAACGATGCTCGTGTGGTAGTGAAGTTTTTGAAGCAACTATTCTCTCGGTTTGGAACCACTCGTGCTATCATAAGCGATCGTGGAACCCATTTTTGCAATGACCAATTTGAAAAGGTTCTTAACAAATATGGGGTTACACATCGTCTTTCTACGGCTTACCACCCCCAAACAAGTGGGCAAGTCGAGGTTTCAAACCGGGCTTTGAAAAGGATCTTGGAAAGATCCATTGGTGAAAACCGACAATCATGGTCGGATAAGTTAGATGATGCTTTATGGGCCTTTCGTACCGCTTACAAGACACCCATTGGGTGCACTCCGTATAAGCTTGTGTATGGGAAGAATTGCCATCTACCAATTGAGCTCGAACACAAAGCTTATTGGGCCCTAAAGCATGCTAACTTTGATTTGAGGACCGCGGGGGATCATAGGAAAATACAATTGAATGAATTGGATGAACTTCGTGATATTGCTTATGAAAATTTATTGATTTACAAAGAAAAGACTAAAAAGTTTCACGATTCTAAAATTAAAAACCGGGTTTTTAACATTGGAGATCAAGTGTTGCTTTTTAACTCTCATTTGAAGATATTTTCTGGAAAATTGAAATCCCGTTGGTCCGGTCCATTCACTGTCTCACAAGTTTTTCCTTATGGGACCATCGAGCTAGCTCAAAATGATGGTCCTAACTTCAAGGTGAATGGACATAGATTGAAGCACTACTTTGGTGGTGAATTCCCTTCTTTGGACGACCTCGACCAAGTCACTGTCCCCAATGATAATTAGTATTGAGGGGATCGAGTCGAGCTCATGAATAGGTAATCAAACGAGGTGCCTCGTAGGGAGATCCCATGTCTATCCATGTGCATATTATTGCTTTCTAATGTAGTAACGTGAGGGGATTTGTGCCCTTCCAACCTTTGCTCCGTGGTTGTTTGTGACTTGTGGCTATTAGGTCATCATCATCTTCACGATTCAAGCCTCTCATGTTCATTTTACATGAGCCTTGATCGTTTGCTTTGAAGACATTCTCAATATCCACATGATGTATACTATGATGTTCTAACCTTAGGTTTTTAGCACACTTCATAAACGGCTATAATTTAATGGTTCCACCTTTTCCATGCTAGATTAAGCATTCGACTACGTCTCTAGTATGGGGATTTCCAACCCTTAGACTCGAAACATTGAGGACAATCTTTAACTTTAGTATGGGGGTAAATAGATACTTGCTTTGCTTACGCCCTCGTGCACTCCAAAATTTTTTTGTTTTGTCTCTCTTTTTGTTGCAAAATAAGGCTAAAAATGGCCAAATTTTAATTTTTTATCATGTTTTTATAAGTGTTTAATGACACGAATGTAGATTTTCCGATGGCGAGAATAAGAGTACTTTTTGACTCGACCATGCGTGTAGAGCACTTAGCTTCGATTCCTTAACTTAATTAGGCTAAGTCTCTTAAATGAGGACGAGAAATGATAGCATTAATTATAAGTTACTATGCTAAACGTAGAATTCGCGATTCTTTCAAAAACTCATGTGTCCTAATTATTTGCTTATTCCTCCTTCGCTTGTATATAAATTTTGCTAATAAGTATTAACTTAGCGGTTTATTCTTAATTGTTGGTTTCTAGCTTTCTCTAGTAGCTTCCATGTATTTAAATTGGGAAAACAATTGAGAATCGCTAGCGTCACGGTTTTGAAGTATTGGCACCCCAATCATCGAAAGCTTCTACCAAATAACAAGATTTCAAGTGCTCACCTAAATCAAGCAAACAATTTGAAGCTCACAAGGCCGAAAAATTTATGCAAAAAATGAAAGTGAATCAAGCCTTAATCTTTGAAGCTTTAAAGATCCAAAATTCACTTTTAGCGTGAGGATATACGTCTTTGGCCATAATAAACACCTTGTGACAATGTTAAATAAAAGGCAAGGTAAGACCGATCCCAAAAGGTGAAGGTAAACCTATGATAATAAGGCCCATCCGGTAGGGGGCGTATAAAAGTCTTGGTAATAAGTCTCATGTTCAAAACCGTTATAAAATCATGTTTTTAGAATCTCACTTGTTAACTTAATTTTTTGACATCGTTGTCTATTAGGGGAGGCTATTAATTCGATGATTTTGATTACACCGTTTCGTTTCTATTTTTGGACCTTAATCTCTATTATTGCATAAGTCAAACAATGTATCATCATGATCATTCAAAGACAAAATAAAATATAAGAGATTCAAGTTAGGAATAATGGGGGTCTAAGTACGTGATTAGAGCATATGAGAAGTGTTAGCATTACTAACTTATAATGACAATGATCTCGTTACACGCTTAGCATGGAATTGGGTGAAAATCAAGGACGATGAATTTATCTCTATGAGGCACTCACATGTTCTTATTCTATGAACCTAAACGTCCCATTTTGTGATGAAAATCATACATTGCATCTAAAACAAAAAGTAGAGTTAGTGTAGCAAGTTTACCTTTGAATAAAAGTGCATAAAATTGAATTTTGGAGTTGCGTAGATACTTTATTCTAGCATTGCGTGGGGCAACGGCAATGGTTTAGTATGGGGAAGTGATGAGATGGCTTTTATACATGATACCATCATTCTTTTTGGGCTTTAAATGTACAAAACATCATCAAATAGACCATATATATGCTTGTGTTTGCTACTTGTGTATTTTAGGTACGGATATTGAGAAAACAACAAAAGATCACAAAGAACAAGCAAAAACGAACACGTGAAACGAAGCCGCACAATGAACCAAGCCCTAATGAAGATTTCCCAAGAAGAACCTTTGAAGATTTTAAGAACATACAATAAGGGTCCTCCAATATTGATTAATTGACACTTTAAACCCTTGTATATTCATAATTACAATTATAGTCCTTAAAGTTTGTCAAAATTACCAAAAGGTCCCTCCACTTTAAAGAATTGGCAAATTTAGTCCCCCAACAAAGCCAAACTGTCAACCATTATCCTCCTCAAAGTCAAATATATCATGAAGTCCTTCAAAGTACAAAAAAGAACAAGTTTGGTCCTTGAAATATGTCAAATTGCAAAAATGCCCTTGAACTTTGAAGATTTGTCATATTTGGTCCCTCATCTTTGGAAAATTGGCAAGTATGGCCCTTAAAGAATCATTATAATCCTTGAAGAATGAATACTTGTCAAGAAATTCCCTTGTAGAATGGTTAAAGTTACAAAAACAGCCCTCAAATCCCAATTGTTAAACACAAGGACTGGAATTGCAAATGGAAGAGGACTAACGGTGCAAACAGCCAAGGACCTTGATTGCAAAGCTGTTTAAGGGGGGACATAACTGGAAAGGCCATTCCTGCCAAAAACCCAAAATTAGTTAACCTAAACCACCATTAACTCCCATCCACGTCACCCCCCCCCCCCCCCCCCACTCACTCCTCCACCAATTAAAACCCTCCAATCCTCCACGTCATCTTCCACCAACTGATTAAATCAGTTAAATACTCCCTCCCTCCTAAACACATTTTTAAAAAACCCACTAATCCCAAACAGATTAAAACTCATCCTTAATCCCCAATAAACCCTAACTAAACCCAGGACGAATGAACATCAAAACAAAGGGTTTTTCTTTATAAATTTCTAGAAAAGTAATTAAAGGTTCCCTAATCCCTTTTCAATCCCCATAAAGGTCACCATCCCCTCCCATGTGCTAAACCAAGCCTCCTCTGACCCACGTTTTTGAAAAAAGACAACCAAAGAGGAGTCCATCAACGGTTTTGATTAATTTCTTGGTCAACCAATGGTCTAGATAAGTTTACAACAGCTTGCACACCACAAAACAACACGAAATCTTCACATGAGCTTATGAAGACCAAGATTCGAATTTCAAACACAAGGGCAGAATTGGCAAACTACATGCTAGGGTTTTTCATCTTTTTAATTTTCTAGAACCTTGTACACCCTATTATATAAAGGGTAGTAGGAATTTAGTTTAGAATGTTCTTGCTTTTTCTCCTTTTTTCACAAACCCTGTAAATCCAGTTTTATGGAAGAGATAAAATGGTATTGAGTTTGATGATGAGAAAGACTGAGTCCCGTTTACTTTTCACGTTTGGTTTCCTTGAATGAGTTTTCAAAAGGCAATTTTTTAAGTTTCAGTAAACCTGTTTTAAGTTTTGTAATACGTTTTTTAGTTAAGTAAGAAAGTTCATAGGCCACATAAGCTGCTTATTTGAGCTTTTATATGACCATAGAACCATGATATCAACCAGATATCAAGATTCAGTGGGTATAGACCTTGGGTAAAAACTATTGTGAGGTGAAAATTTCCTTAATTGTTTGGTCCCTTTTACTTGTTCTCATCCTTACTGTTAAAGTGAGCTTATGCTGATAAGCTTGAACAGCTGCTTGGTAATAAGCTCATTATTAACTTGAAGTTTAGTTCTTTGGTCTTGTGGTGGTTGTGCAGGAAAGTATTAGATCATTACACCTTTACTAGTGTTGGGTTGGGGTTGTGAAATCTTATCAGCATATCCATTTAACTCACATCTTGTCAAGACACTCCTGGCTTGACCTATTTGTTGGTCAAGCTCAGGAGAGCTTTGCTGACCCTCACTAGGATGCAAAGTGAGGGAGGTACAATCTTCTTTCTTTTCTCCATTTTAATCTGCTTGTGAGATAGCATGTGAAAAAAAAAATAAGAAAAAAAATAAAAAAGTGTTCTTCTTAAATACTGATTATTATTGAAATTTGTTACCTGAAATCTTTTTCTTTAATCATCTTTAATGTATGCTGAGCTTATCTAAGCTGAACTAGTTTTTTTAGAAGTCTTGGATTTGTTTAAATTGGTTAAGCTGTTTTAACGGGGTGTTTGGGATTAGGGTTTAAAGTAATACAAGTCACATCAAAACTGTTAAAAACTAGTCAATCGTACTTATTAGGTCATTAATGGTTGGTTATGTTAGTTTGGTTCATTTTAGAGAAGATTTGTAAGAGTTTAATGTTGCATGTTTGGTAAAAAATAGTCTTAAATAAGCAAGCTTAAAATCAGAAGGTTTTTGATAATCTTGGACCACCAATCTTGTTAGGCTATTAGAACTTAGCATAGTTTAGGATTGTAGGCTGCTTTGTGGTGGATTGATAAGATTGTGAGCAAGCTTTGGTCAATTGAAATTTATTTTTGTGCACTTTGCATCAGTTAAAACATTGCCTGCAACCTGAACTATAAAAGTGGCTAGATTTGTGTTTAATCCTGTGTGTTGAGTGCTTGAATATGATGTTTATGTGTTATTTGTGACTCCCACAAGTCAACTGACTTGTGGGGTGCCTTATCTTTCCAAAACAAGCAATCAAGCATGGCTTTCCTAAGCCAAGCAAGTCACCAAAGGCTTGAGAAAAGAAATTGTACTGTAGCACCTTTTTTATCAAGTATGTGAACGTTCTTGTGATTCTAAGGCTGAATCTAGTTTGATTTTAAGTTTAAATTTGAGTTTTTGTAGAGTTTTAGTCATCAGGGTTGAGTTTTATAAAAAGAAAAATAAAAAAAAAAGTTTTTCCAAAAAGCTCCTTGGCCTGGACTCGAACACGCGACCTCTCGTTGGAGGGTTGTACGTGTTAACCAGTGACCCAAGTGCTTTTCTCTTTCACTTCTCCACTTCATTACTCCTTTATACTATTCTTGTTTTGTATTATTCTTATTAAGCCGTTTGAAATAAGCTCGAATCTGGCTTATTGGCCAGCGATTTTTAAGCTTTTTCTTTTTTCCTACGTTTTTATTATAATTTACGATTTTTTAAAAAAGAAAGTAGATTTTTCCCGTTCTTATTATAATTTTCTGGCATGGGGATCCTCTTCCATCTCTTCCGCACAATGGCTTGCTAGGGTAAGACCGGTCATAGTCACATTTATAGGAAGATCTTGGTCCTTCTCAATGCGATTTATGATAGGGAGAGGAAGGTCACCCAATCTGTGGAAGGAGGCGTCAAAGATCTCATATGCGTACTTGGAGTAAAGTTCACTACCTTCCAGGGGTCCGGTTAGTAAGTTCTCCTTAGAAGCGCGCTCCATGGCAAGGCTTTGTCCCAGTAAGAGCGGGACATCGAAAATATCCTTGATTGCTTTATTCAGGTTGGGAAGCTCCACGGCACCTTTGGCAGCCAGTGGCAGACCATGTTTTATTAACCATCGATTTTCAGCGCGCATTGCGGTGAGGTGCGGATAGAGCTCTTCATCAAAATCTGTGCTCATATACTTCAAGACCTAGGACTTCTTGGGCCATGTCTTTTGGCATTTGGCGACAAAATTATCGCAATTTCGAGCGAGGGCACTCATACCTTCCTCTAGTTTAGTCATGACCCAACGGTTTTCGTCCTCTTGCTTCGCGCGCAAGTGGTGCTCGTGGTCTAGGAGCTCAGAAAGTGAGGTCTTTTTGTCCTCTAGATATTGGATGGATCCGGCATTAATACTAGACACAGCGCGCATTCATGCAAGTTCAAACTTGGCACTTACTAGTTCGAGATTCTTTTGTTCTGTTACTTGGTTGACCCTTTCGGTTGCTTATGCTAGGCGCTCGGACATATGTGATATCTTCTTTTTCAAATAGGCGGCTAATGTTACTCCCTGTGCGGAAATTATGTCTAATTCCCTCATTAGTAGCTCATCAGACATTTCGTGTAGATGTTGGGGGCGACCAGGAGGAATTATGTGTTGAAGGAAATCCCCACACACAACTGCGATATCCAGTGCGCACGAGCGGGTGATTTGCCAGTAAGGAGAGAATCTGGTGGACTTCGAGGTGCTGGCACCAGCCTTGGTCATTGAAACATGGGAGCTGCAAATTTGGTGTCCTACGAGTATTAGAAGCACGCGCATTTTTTGTTTTTAACGAGATGATATGGAAGGACATATTAGTGTACCTTGATGTACGTGTTTTTTCTCATAGTTTGGAGAATATTCCTCACGAATTTGCATCGGCGTGTGGTCTAGTATGCAATGTTCTTCCTCTTTTGGGAATTTGTTGTGTGGGGGAGCACGATAATTTTTTGTAGTTAGGAACATGTATGACCTCTGCGGATGGGCCTGTGTATGGGTCCTCTATGAAACCATGATCTTCTTCATTTCACAGGCTCGTTTCTTCTGATGAAGACTCTATGGTGCACGATACACTTCGGATGGGAGTCGCATTTACTACGGTTATCCTCTCGGGATTTCCACTGGGTGTGGGAGAAGGGAACTCCAGGGCCACGGTGCGTTGACTAATGCACCACCCATTGGATAGTTCGAATGGTGTGAAAGGTCGAGCGCGCATAGTCACGGCACACGAATTCTCGCGCTTCACGAGCTGCGTATAAGTTAATTCTGCAATAATATAAAGGATGCGTGAGTATATGCGCATGAGTTGTTTGAATTATCGGAAAAATAAAAGAAAGGGAAAAGAAATAAAGTGGGGTTTCTTACCATGATCGAAGTCATCAAAGTATTGAGGAAGGTGGTTTGTAGGTTGTGTTGAGATATGACTCAGTACTAGGGCGTATAGCAGCGCCTCTGGGTATTCTTGCATCGGTATCCGATTGGCGCTAGTTAATTGTGCGTCTGCGTCGTTGTACGAGCCAGCAATGGGGCTGTCATCTTTCATCATTGTCTCGGGGGTGATGAAATCATAGTCAAATGGAAAAACAACTTTGTCTACCCAGTAGAATTTGTCGGTCCACCTCTTCAGAGAATCTATTTTTTCCGAATAACATTGTAGTTGACCAGGGCGTTTTGCAAAGGATATCCATCCATTCATCCATGTGGGTCGATAGAAGGTGCAGAACAGGTTTATCGTTGGGTCGACATTTTTGATTAAGTAGTTTATCTCAAAATTTGAGATTTTGGCAGCACCTATACAATGCAGCTGGGAGAGATGTATACCATAGTAGTTTAGTATGTCTATCAGAAAATGGCTTAGAGGTATGCGGTTGTTGGAAAATTCAATGAAACTAGTGTATATACCAATTTTTCCATCTGGGAAACTTCCAATATGCGCTTGTGGATCTGGCACAGTCGGATGAAGATCTGAAGGTATATGGTACTTAGTAGTGAAACGGGGGAGCTCTTGTTCTGATATGCGGGACGTCAAGTGAAATAGTTGTGCTACTATTTTTTTCTCTTGTTGGTGTTTCAAACAGGGACGAAGGTAGTGTTGTTTGTTACAAATGGTGGTTCTTGCTATTTTCAACAATGGTGGGAAGGTTTTTTGGAAAGGTGAAGAAAGGGATTGACGGGCTGTCAGACTGTATTTATATACACTATGGAAGTATGGGATCTTGCGACACGTGTCTATAACGCTTCGTTCATCCTATGGTGTTCCCTAGCTGATTCCTCTGACGTGGTTAATGCCTTTCCCGGTTTTCGGCGAAGGTCTATGGTAGTGGAGTCTGACGTGGATACTTATTTGGAATCATTTCATGTGTGTGGTACGAGGTATTTTTTCTGTTAGGCGTATATGCGAGTGGGCCTTAACGATTTATAGTCTAGTAACCGCAGTTGGAACCTGCGACCACTAGATTAGGGGGACATGATGACGTATAGTCCCTAGTCGGGCTGGGTAGTCCGACTCACGGATACTAACCGCATCCATCAAGAATGGATTGAATACTTGTGTGATGCGCGTGCAACCCAGGAGGCCCGGTAAGCCGCTGTCGCACATGAGGCTGATTCTTAGGCAGGTCCTTGTCGTAGCGCGGCAGGATCAGACATAATATAACCTATATTATATTTATATTCGCCTAAGGAAAAGGGATATACACTTACCTTAGTTAGATAATGAAGATCAAGCTATTTTGAATCATTATCTCTTCCTTAGGCCGCAAGAATAAGGAGCCCAGCCTGACTCTCTCGAGTATAAAAGGAACCCCCACGGTTCCACAAAGGTACGATACACACAATACCCTTAACAATTATATACTCAAATCGATTACTTACTCTCACGCCAGAGTCTAATCGTGGGTCACAAACCCACGGTAAGCCTAACGGTCTCTGTTTAGTGCGCAGGGTCCTCAAACAAGTTTCACTTGGTGCAAGAGCCGGAGTCCACAAGACCCCAAATTAAGCCTAATTCGGGTCAAGCTCGGTCCATCCAACTTTTGTATCAACATAATGGTACTTTGTTATGTTTTTAAACTTGTGGGACCGATGTTTCAAAACTCTGATATAACATGATGTAATAAGTATGTCTTTCATTGCGTAATTTTCGTGTCATTTATAACTCATTGTTACTTGTACCTTGACGTGTGACTCCCTCGTTGCCTAGTTGTTCCATGTCAGATTCTGGGGGTCTCACACAATCACTCTCACCACAGAAGATTCATAACACCGGTGCCTCCAGTGTTATGGTTATGGAACCCCCATAACTAGGTGAAACTGGCATGCATGTATATAGCTCAGGAAAATCTAAATAATCATAACATATACTGATGTGTTTAAGACACTTAACTACTGGGAAAACAGATGGTTGCATACGGGGAATCCTAAGGGAAGGAAAGGAATGTCCTTACTGAAGGACGGAATATCTGTACCTTATGTCCAGTAAATGAGGGCGAAAACGAACGTGAAAGATCACTATGACTTCACAACAGCTACATAGTGAAGGGACATGAATAAGTGTCCGATTTACTTATACATCTTGTTATTTAGTTTACTTGACGTGTTCATACTTATTATACTTGTTCTTGTCTTGTCTTATTATTTCATGTTTAATCATGTGTTTCTTATAGTTTCGTGTGTATTAGATTCATGTATTTCATGTTTTAAGGGTTATAGTACTTGTTATAACATAATGAGTAACTTTCTAAAAATAGCGGGTTTCCTTAAATAGTAAGTTTCTAAAAATAGAAAGTTTATATAATTAGTAAGTTTCCAAAAATAGAAAGTTTCTATATTTAGCATGTTTATATAAATAGCATGTTACCATAATTAGTATATTTCCATATTTATCATGTTTCCTTAATTAATCGTAGGCTTATTAAATAGTTAAATGATATAACATATAGTTTAATAAGCTTATATTATGTCATGTATAATTATATTGTAAAGTTTAATAAATAATGAATACTTAGGCTTAAGTTATTATTATTAGTTAATAATGTTATTTCATGTTTATCATAAGTTAATATTAACTAATATTATTACATGTTTCATGTTATTAAACTTTACCTTAAAAGCTAGTATTAATTAATTAACCTAAGTTTTAATTAATTAAATTAGTGTACATGAATAATTAAACTATTAATTATTTTAACATAAGTTTATTTAGATAAAAGTAAATACAAACATAACATGGTTTTATTAAATAAACATAACCTAAGTCTTATATTAATTAAACCATAATTAATCAATAAAATTAATTAGTTAAATCATAACGTAAAATATTTTTACATGTCGGTTTAGTTACGTGTTCTTGAAAAAGTGTCAAGTAACCGATCCCGAAACCCGTGACCCGACAACCGAGCACCACAGCCTGAAGGTTGCGGCTTCATGCTGTTGTGACTCATCCGAGCCAAACAACACCTCACCGAGAGCCAAAGGCTCTCGGCTTGCTGTTGCGCCCGAACAAACACCCCCTGATGCGACAACCATAGCCACTGAGACCCTTAGTGGGCCTCGATTCCCACTGCTGGGCCAAGTTCCCCACCGTGGGTCTTGGTCCTTGCGGCTGAAAGCAACAACCCACCACCGTCAACCATAGGTTGCGGCTGGTGGTTTCCAACCAACGCCGACCCCATAGGTTGCGGCTGCTGGATGAATAACACCACCGAGACCCTTGTGGTGTCGGTTGGTTGCGATCGAGACAAACCAAAAACCCCCAAACCCTTATTTTTTTAATTCTTGCATGATCTATGATTATTACATGTTTTCCTAGATTTGTTTTTAGTAATCAAACATAAATAAATAAAAACAAAGAAAAGGATTCGAGATACCAAACACGTGATTTAAAAGGATGAAAGAACACGATACCGTTGTCAAACAAAATAAAAAACAAATCGTCCTTGTGCTCCTTGTAGTTGTCGCGGCCAAGAAAGAAAAGAAGGAAGGAGAAAGTGTTTTAGGGTTTTAATAATCTCTGTGTTTTATGTTTATGGTATCCTTATTTTATGTAAATAAGGTTTATAGTTGGATTGGGCCTTGGCCCCCTTTTTCTTGCTTGTTTGGACGCGGACACAACACACACATATAGCAAATTCATTTATTTTTTGTGAGTTAAAATATTAGCGTGTGTGTTCGTTAAATGTTCGTGTTTTATAACTTGTATACTTTAAGTATTATACGTGACTACTTATCGTGCATTTATATTCGTGTTTACATACGTAATACTTACGATAATTAATTAATATACATATTGTTCGTATTAAATGTTCATGATTCATGATGTATATTAATTAATTTAAAAGTTTAAATTTAACCGTAAATTCGTGCATTTAATGATCTTAGGATTTTTAAAGTGGGTTTTACATTTATGTTCTAATACTTTTTAATGCCTTAGTGCCTCAATGTAATAGTATTGTAAGACAATGGTTAAGACAATATGTTTGTTTTGTGCTTCAATGAATTGGTGCTTTTGTGCTTCAATGGATTTGTGCCAAGCTGTAAACAAATGCAGATCAAACTTGAACATCATTTCATAAACAAAACTTGTTGACCACTACATCAACTGTGGTCAATTATAAGTTCAAGCTATCACAGAGACAATACATAAAATAATACAATAAAGGAAATTTAAAAACCGTCAACAAACTGCATCAATCCACAATCTTCAAACCTTTGCTTTCCTCTTTCCTTTGTTACCAGCAGGCCTCTTCCCCATTTTTTGCACAATCTGTTGTTCCAAAGTGGTTTTGTTAGCAATTCCAAGGATAACATTGTCAATATGGGTAGGGCTTTTGACAATGTTTTGGGAACAAAGTTCACACCAGGACCTTTTTTCTTTTGGGTTTTGGCTTTCGATTTAAGAGTGTCTTCATAAAACTCAAGTGATTCATTGTTATCTTCATCAACCTCATCTATCTCGTCAAAAAAGGAATCAAATGGACCTTCTTCATCCCATGTATCCCAGTAAAGTGAATCATCATGATACTCAGCAAGATCAACATACCCATACCAATCTATCACCTCTTTTGGAATATTCCCAGTCCTAAACCTTTTAGCAACACTAGCCGTAACATCAGGCCTAGGTCTTTTGACTAGTCCAAAGGGAGGAATTGAAGGCTTCGAATATCCTTCAATTCCCTTTTCAATCCACCCAGGATTGACATCTTCACTTGAACAATACACAACCTCACAAGAGTCACTCAACTCAATTACTTCAACTTTTGTTTTGACATTTTTTGGATTTGTGATTTCTTTGTTAGGGTTTCAATAGGTAAATGGTTATGGATAAGTGGTATGAGGGGTGTTGGTATTTATAAGAGAAAATAGGGGGTTGATAATTTACTCTTAGTAAATGGATGCCCCTCCACCCCCTCAACTACTTGCCTGCAAAAACACAACTACTCATAGTAAGGGAACACGACAAATATTTTTCTGCATTAGATGGAAAATATATTTCATTAACTAACCCAAAATCCATCTTACATAAATAGAGTAGCAGATGTCCTTTACATTTTACTTAGGCCAAGTTGTAAACAAAAACAATTGAAACAAACCCTACCCAACTAATCAACAAGTACTTTTTAAGCTTTTCATGCCTATTTCTAGCCCTAATCAACCCAGGTATGATTTGAATAGCACGAGGACACATGGGTGGATCAACCCAATCAATCCACATACAAGCTGGTCCTTGGTAGGAGCAAGCATACAAACGAAGTCCGGGATGACGATCAGTCCAAGAGGTCTTGATTGCAACAACGCGACCACATGAGCAGAAAACCATTTGTGATTTTAATTTTAGGGTTTTTATGATTTTGTTGTGTTTTGTGTGTTTTATTGCATTTGGGGGTTTTATAAAGTATGTGTGTGATCGTGTGTGATGAAAATAGGGTGTTGTTTGCATTAAATGAAGCCAAAACAAAGAGAAGACCATAATGTCCCTACACTCACACGACTTAACGTTAAAAACTAACAACCATCTAAAATAGGGACGAAACTTGTTGCTAGTTTCAAAAATGGGGAACACTAGTGTATTTAATTGGAGTTAAGGACGGAACTTGATGTTTGGTGTAAACCATACGAACGAAACATGTAATTTTAATCTCGTATTTTATATCTATCTACACGTTTTTATAAATTATTTTAATATTTTAATACTTTTAATTTTTTATATTTACGATTCAATCAAATTAATTAGCAAAATAAACCTTGTTTTGAGAAAAATACAGCAACAATGTACAGACTTTATATTAATAGTAGTATGTTGTGAAAATTCAGTCAAATACATGTGTCCCTAGCACATGGTATTCATTTTAACTTCATGCTAAGGTGTCACACACATGTCTTATGTGGATGGCCAATTTTGCCAAGTCTTATATGTATACTATTTACTCAAATCAGTAACATATTTCCTAGTGTGCCATGTATGAAGAATGAATAGGAGTATAATAAAATAAATACTCCTCAAGTGTAACGGAACAAGTACGATCATATTCAACATTTACAATTCAGTTTACCAATAGCTCTTGTAATATTACCCATGTTTTAAATCTCCAAGTGCTTAAAGTTTAAAAGTAACATTTGTTATATCATATCACGTTATCAGCACGATCCGCTAATCAAAGAAATTATCAAGGTAGTTATTAAAGGTATACTCCCACTTTATATTTAGATAGTCACTTTCGTAATATATAGCAAAATCATATGTTTTGAACTCTACTTACATATATTTAAAGTATGAATTTTATATCTACTTACTATAAGTATTACAATTGGTATTATAAAATTTATTTACAATTTTTTATATATTGGTAATCTATTACTACATAGTTACTTCGTATATAATACCTATATTAAAAAGAAGTTGATTCACGTACTATTAACCATTCAATCTGTTTTTCTGATAAATTGGCCTAACTTACATTTTCAATTACTAAGGACAGTGACAAAATTTAATTAACGTGATCAAAATTATAATCGTTAAGTACTAGTAATCTAAGAAAGGTCAAACCTAAAATAAAAAAAATTGACTTACGAATTATTATTTTTATAAAATTCTATTTAGTAATAATAATAAATAAAATATTATTTAAATTATATATACTCAATGGCTACATATCGGTCATAACAACACAACGACTATCTTTCTTTTCTATGAATTCGCAACTCATTTATCCATGAATTTTTCAAAAGTCAACATCTTTTAATCTTAGGAAACAATACATCACCGGAAAATTTTCTTAAATATTTTTCAAAGATGATCCACCCGCTTCATTATCGTCACAATTATGCTTATCTTAATTTTAATTCCACTTTTTCAACTCCCACTTAACCAGTTTGAATTGTTCCTATTTATGTATCTGTGTATAGCTCTCTCAATGTATTGTATTGTATTGCATTGCTTATTGATATATATATGGATTTTAGCATTGACTTTGTTATTTATTCAATTTGTGTTTACCAACAAAATGTCGAACCTTGAAAAATCAAATTTCCAGCTCTTGACATAACTAGAGCAAATTATATACAATGGACAACAAATGTTAAAAGGCAACTCAAATCAATGGGTGCTTTAGCAACGTTACAAGAAGGTAACGAATGTATAGAGGAAATCAAAGCGAAAGCTGATGTTTTCCTTCATCAACACAATGATGAAACACTAGAATTTGGATATTCAAATTGTGATGATCCAAGCATTTTATAGAAAGATTTACAAAGCAGATTTGATCATCAAAAGGGAAGTTTTACTCCCTATGGCTAGAGATGAATGGAACAATTTAAGGTTCCAAGATTTTAAAAGGGTTAATGAATACACCTCAACACTAAGATTTTGTGGGCAAACTGTTACTGAAGGAGAAATGTTGGAGAAAACTTTTTCCACATTCCATGCTTCAAACATAAACTTGCAGTAACAGTATCGATTGCAAAAATTTAAAAGATACTCTGATCTAAATGAACTTCTTCTTGTAGCAGAGAAAAACAATGAGTTGTTAATGAAAAACCATGAAACTCGTACCACAAGATCATTAGCACTTCCAGAAGCAAATGCTATTCAAAATAACGATAACAAAAACTCTAGAAGCAAAAGAGGAAGAGGTAACCCTCGTGGACATGGGCGTGGTCGTGGCCATTATGGTCAAAATCGTTTTCTAAACCAAAATTATAGTTACCATCGAGGTGGTTATAATGGTCGTGGCCGTGGTCGTGGTCATGGCCATGGTCAACGAAATTACACTTACCATGCCCCACAAGTTAATAATCGCAATAAAAAAAAATGAAATTGGTACCTCTCAAAACCCTGTAGGATCATGTTTTAGGTGTGTAAGTACAAATCATTGGTCAAAAGCTTGTCGCACACCTTCACATCTATGTGAACTCTACCAAGCATCTCGTAAGGGAAAAGAGAAAGAAGTGAACCATGTAGACCAGTTTGATAACTCAAACACTGAGCTCATTGCCTCAGATTTGGAACTTTTAATATAAAAGTTGTTTAGATCTTAACAACTATGTGTAATAAATAATTATGAATTTTCCTTTTATAACTTTGTTTAACTATGTATTATTAGTTTTCATTTCATGTAAAATAAATAAATAAAATCCATTGTGTGAACTCATTATTTTTTTCTTTATGTTCAAATTAGATATTCAAAATGAGTCTCAATGGAGGACCATATCAAGCAAAGGATGAAGATCTATGCATAACAGATAGTTATGCTACACACACTATTCTTAAATTCAAGAAATGTTTTTTTGAATTAAGACCAACAAAGGGAACCATTGATACAATTTCAGGCCCTACAAACTTGATAGACGGAGTGGGAAAAGCTAATTTAGTGTTACCAAATGGTACACTACTCATAATCGAGGATGCTTTATATTCCCCAAAATCCAAAAGAAACTTACTAAGTTTCAGAAATATATATCATAACGGATATGATACTCAGACAAGGACTATTAGAAACAAGAAATATTTACATATCATAAATGAGAATTGATACAAGGCTTTTGCCTAGTAAAAAGAGATTTATCGTTCGTCGTATGTCTTCTCGAATTGATAACTGGTTAAAGGTGCGACTCAGTCATTTTTGGTGGGGAAAAATAAAGAATTGGTCGTTGTGGTATAGGGAAGTAACAAGACGTTAAAGTAAAGATAAAGTAAAGACGATGCTTCAGAAAAACTGTCACTTTTTCCGTTTTAAAATAAAAATAAAATAAAATAAAATAAAAGCGGGACGAAACTTAAAAGGCACTAAACGTAAATAACGCAAACTTAAAACTATCCTAAAGGCAAACTTAAAACTAAACTAAGGCGAGTAAACTTAAAGTGCAATTAAGGAAAAAGGCGGGAAAATTAAAGCTTGAAAAGGTAAAAATAAAACTTAGAAAAAACTAGGAAAAGAGTCTCATTCGGAATATCAAGCTCATCCGGAATGTGTCACTCATTCGGAATAACAAGTTGGTTCGGAATAATAATCTGATCCGGAATAAAAATGAAAGGAAAATGGTTGGTTCGGAATACTCAACTCATTCGGAATAAACGACTCATCCGGAATGTGTCACTCATCTGGAATAAGTGGTTGGTTCGGAATAAACAAAGAAAAAGAGTTGGTTCGGAATATTGACCGGTCCGGAATAATCCTTGGTTCGGAATAAGTTACTGATCTGGAATAAAAAGTTATTCCGGATGAGAGGCTTTGGTTCGGAATATTATTCCGAATGAACAACTTTAAACAACAACTGATCCGGAATAAATTATTCCGGATGAGTTCTTCAGTTATTGGTTGATTCGGAATATTCCACTGGTTCGGAATAATGGTCTGTTTCGGAATACTGCTCTGGTTCGGAATATTCTGGGGACTGGATGAATATGACGAACAGTAGCAGATTTTGAGATACGAAAATCACCAAAATAAACCAAATCAAACCAAAAGATTAACCAAAACTAATCAATAAACAACCACGAGCAATAAACTAACAATCCTAAGCAATAAAATCAACAAATAACTCAAAGAAAATCAAAACCCACTTAATTTAAAAACATAAAAATGAAGAACAAGAACAATAAATCAAAGATTAAAGAAATATAGAAGGAGATTAACAATAAAAGTAAATGAATAACAAGAATTAAAAGGAAAACTTACTTGAAATTAAATGGTAATTAAAGGTGCAAGACAAGGAATTAAAGGTGCAATAAAAGTAAATGGTGCAAGTAAATAAAAGTGGAAGAAGAAGTTTGTCAATCTTCTCAACCACCTTACAAAATGAAAAACTAAAACTATTTATAGGAGGGGATGGATTGCATAGGAAGCTTCCTTCTCTTTCTCTCTTTCTTGCATTTTAGTCCCTAGTCTTTTAGTCTTCATTAATTCTTCGACTTTTAGACTTTGGTCTTGGGATTTCTTTAACTCGTCTTTATAATTTCTTCATAAATAAGACTTGAGTTCTTTTGGCTTCATTAAACTTCCGTCTTTTGACGTATTCTTCGATAAATCTTCAGAATTGGTCTTGGACTTCCGTTCCTTTTGCACTCTTGATCTTTTGACTTCGTCTTTTCGTCTTTTTCTT
Source organism: Glebionis coronaria (assembly GCA_025667525.1). Lineage (NCBI taxonomy): Eukaryota > Viridiplantae > Streptophyta > Magnoliopsida > Asterales > Asteraceae > Glebionis > Glebionis coronaria. Next base: position 630,489,612 of record CM046875.1, on the reverse strand, counting down.
CAATAAACGCCCGTGAAAGACCGTGTTTTCCTTCCTTTTCACATTTTGATCCTAAATCACAAAAAAAACACAAACCACGCATAATTCCGACATTTACGACATAAAATATACGTTTCGGTCTTGTTTTAATGTAATTAAGTGGAAGAAAAGATGAGTGTTTACACACTTATCAAGAATCAAGTATTTGAAAAACTACCAATGCTTCATTCTGGTTTGCATTATACACATATCAATGTGCCTCACGCACATATGGCAATAAAAGAAAAATATTGTGATCCTTGTATATTTATCTTATGGCATGACATATTAGGTCACCCCGGATCAACAATGACGAAAAGTATAGTTGAAAGCACACATGGACATCCACTGAGAGATCAGAAGTTTCTTAAAAAAATAAAGTACCTCTATGTACATCTTGCTCTCTTGAAAAACTGATTGCAAGACCTTCACCACTTAAAGTTGAAAATGAATCACCTATGTTTCTTGAAAGAATTCAAGGTGATATATGTGGCCCAATTCATCCACCTTGCGGACCATTTAGATACTTCATGGTTCTAATAGATGCATCCAGATGGTCTCACATCTACTTATTATCTTCTCGTAATGTGGCCTTTGCAAGGTTTCTTGCTCAAATTATTAAATTAAGGGCACATTTTCCTGATTATACAATTAAAAGAGCGAGACTTGATAATGCAAAAGAATTCACATCACATGCTTTTAATAATTACTGCATGTCAGTTGGCATTGTTGTTGAACACTCAGTTGCTCATGTTCACACACAAAATGGTTTAGCAGAATCATTGATCAAACGCCTCCAACTAATAGCTAGACCATTAATAATGAAAACTAAACTCCTTGTATCTATATGAGGACATGCAATTTTTCATGTTGCATCATTAATTCGAATGAGGCCAAGTGCAAATCATAAATACTCTCCTATACAACTTGCTTCTGGCCAAGAACCAGACATATCACATCTTAAAATTTTTGGTTGTGCAGTGTATGTTCCTATTGCACCACCGCAGTGCACAAAAATAGGTGCTCAAAGAAGATTGGGAATTTATGTTGGATATGAAACGTCTTCTATCATAAGATATATTGAGCCTTTAACAGGCGACGTATTTACAACACGTTTTGCTGATTGCCACTTTGATGAAGCAATTTCCCAGCATTAGGTGGAGTAAAGAAAAATCAAGAAAAGGATATCACATGGTGTGAACCTTCATTGTTATATTTGGATCCTCGAACAAAGCAATGCGAGACTGAAGTTCAAAAGATAGTGCATTTGCAAGAAATTGCAAATCAATTACCAAATGCATTTATAGATACAAATCGAGTGACCAAATTACATATACCAGCTGCTAATGCCCCAGCTCGAGTTAAAATACCAAATAAGCAAGCTGATGATACCATCGCTCAGGAGTCTCAAAAGCGTTTGAAACGTGGAAGACCAATTGGTTCAAAGGACAAAAACCACCGTAAAAGAAAAGGAATTGAAAGGAACTTTGGCCATGAGGAAAGTGTTCTTAATAAAACTCAAGATGTCGAAACTTTAACCGAGGAAGAAATGAATGATATTAATAAAGAAATGTCAATCAATTATGGCCAAACACATATTGTATGGGACCGAAATGAAATAGGAGATATCATTGAGATATTTTCTTATTCTGTAGCAAGTGATATTATGAGCGGTGATGATGATCCCGAACCAAAATCTGTAAGTGAGTGTAAAAAACGACCAGATTGGGATAAATGGAAAGACGCTATGCAAGCTGAATTAAATTCACTTAATAAACGAAAAGTTTTTGGGCCTATTGTTATCACACCTAAGGATGTGAAACCTGTTGGTTACATGTGGATATTTGTACGAAAAAGAAATGAGAAAAATGAAGTTACAAGATATAAAGCTTGACTTGTAGCTCAAGGTTTTTCTCAAAGGCCAGGAATTGACTATGAGGAAACTTATTTGCCTGTTATGGACGCAATTACTTTCAGTTATTTAATAAGCTTAGCAGTGCTATAAATTTAGATATGCGTCTTATGGATGTTGTTACAGCTTACTTATATGGATCAATTGACAACGATATATATATGAAAAATCCATAAGGGTTTAAAATCCCTAATTCGTTGGGTTCAAAACCAAAAGAAATGTGCTCAATAAAATTATAAAGATCTTTATATGGATTGAAACAATCTGGATGAATGTAGTACAATCGTTTGAGTGATTATTTAATTAGCAAAGGCTATACAAATAATCTTATTTGTCCATGTGTCTTCATCAAAAAGACAATATCAGGATTTGTGATCATAGATACATTGATTATTTAAACATAATTGGGACAAATAAAGAAATCCAAGAAGTTATTGTTCTATTAAAGAAAGAATTTGAAATAAAAGATCTTGGAAAAACCAAATATCGTCTTGGTTTACAGATTGAGCATATGCATAATGGAATAATCATGCATCAATCAAATTACACAGAAAAGCTGCTAAAACGATTTAATATTGATAAGGCAAAGCCTTTGAGCACCCCAATGGTTGGAAGATCACTTAACGTTGACAATGATCCATTTCGCCCATGCGAAGATGATGAAGAAGTTCTTGGTCCAAAGGTTCCATGCCTCAGTGCGATTGGAGCCCTTATGTATTTAACAAACTATACTAGGCCTGACATTTCTTTTGCAGTTAATTTATTAGCAAGGTTTAGTTCATCCCCCACAAAAACGAATTGGAATGGAATCAAGCACATTTTTCGATATCTTCGAGGAACTGTCGATTTAGGTTTATATTATCCTAATGATTCAAAAGAAGGACTAGTTGGTTATGCATATGCAGGTTATCTGTCAGATCCTCACAAGGCAAGATCTCAAACGGGATACGTATTTTTGAATGGAGGTACCGCAATCTCATGGCGTTCCCAGAAACAAACACTAGTTGCAACGTCATCAAATCATGCTGAAGTTATTGCACTACATGAAGCTTCTAGAGAATGTGTACCGGCTGAGGTCTATGACACAACTCATTTTGACTTCACGCGGACTAGAGAAAGATGGAAATCCAACGTTAATCTACGAAGATAACTCAACTTGTGTCTCACAAATGAAAGAAGGTTATATCAAAAGTGACAGAACAAAACATATACCGCCAAGGTTCTTCTCATATACACAAGATCTCATAAGAGAGAAACAAGTCGAAATGAGATACGTTCAGTCTAGAAACAACTCACTAGATCTTTTCACCAAGGCACTTCCAACAACAATTTTCTAGAAACACGTTCATAATATTGGAATGCGACATATTTAAAGAATGTGATGATTTACACATGGCAACATGAGGGTGAGTCAACTATACACTGCACTCTTTTTTCCTTAGTTAAAGTTTTTTCCCACTGGGTTTTCTTTAACAAAGTTTTTAACGAGGCAATACTATATAGTTGTACTCTAATTTGAAAAAAAAATTGGCATCCAAGGGGTAGTGTTGTGAAAATGCAGTCAAATACATGTGTCCCTAGCACATGGTATTCATTTTAACTTCATGCTAAGGTGTCACATACATGTCTTACGTGGATGTCCAATTTTTACAAGTCTTATATATATACTATTTACTCAAATGAGTAAGATATTTCCTAATGTGTCATGTATGAAGAATGAATAAGAGTATAATAGAATAAATATTCTTCAAATGTAATGGAACAATTACGACCAGATTCAACATTTATAATTCAAAATTTACCAATAAATCTTGTAATATAGTCATGTTTTAAATCTCCAAGTGCTTAAAGTTAAAAAGTAACATTTGTTATCTATTTTATATAATAAACCAAAATAATTTACAAGTATTTTAAAGCACAAAAAATTTAATTAGTTTCCTAATATGGCTTCAATGTACATGATTTTTGATGCACAAGCCATAAATCAGTTTCCTAAAATAGCTCAATAACAAAGGGAGCGTCTGTTGAAAACATTCAAAAAATTTTGCATTTAACAATTTCAAAACCGAATACTTATTTTTGGAAGTGTTTTTATGGCATTAAAATTATTTATAACTAAAACGCGTTTTGTGTTAATTTTGGACGCTCCTAACCTAAATTAACTCTAAACCTAAAACCTAGATAAAGCCCTTCCACACCACATCTGCAGCACAAACTTCACAATGTGCGGCAACCATGTTTTTTGTGCAATATGTCAGATCTCTAAACCTTTGTTCTTAATCTCCTTCTTTTGTAATGCTGCCAAGAATTGAATGGATTTAGGTCCATTCATGCAACATCATTGATCTGATTGTTTGCACATATGATATGGATTGCTGATCATTACAATGCTGCCAAGAATTGAATAGATTTAAGTCCATTCATGCAACAGCATTGATCTAATTGTTTTCACATATGATATGTATGTTGATCATTACAATGCTGCCAAGAATTGAATGGATTTAGGTCCATTCATGCAACGGCATTGATCCGTTCGTTTTCGCATATGATATGCATTGCTGATCATCACAATGCTGCCAAGAATTGAATGCATTTAGGTCCATTCATGCAACAACATTGGTCTGATAGTTTGCACATATGATATGTATGATGATAGTTACAATGCTGCCAAGAATTGAATGGATTTAGGTCCATTCATGCAACAGCATTGATCTGATTGTTTTCACATATGATATATATTGCTGATTATCACAATGCTGCCAAGAATTGAATGGATTTAGGTCCATTCATGCAACAACATTGATTTTATTGTTTGCACATATGATATGTATTGCTAATTATCACAATGCTGCCAAGAATTGAATGGATTTAGGTCCATTCATGCAACAACATTGATCTGATTGTTTGCACATATGATATGTTTTGCTTCTGTTAAATGCAGGATATAGGTTGATTTGATGATCAATGGCTTTTTGGTTGTTGCATCCAATGATTCTGTTAATTAATATTAATTAAAGAAAAATAGGCAAATTCAGTGTAAACATGGTTGTTGGATGCAGTTGGAATGGATGGGATCAATGCTGTTGTGTATCATCAGACTTTGTAATGTAAATTTATTCAATTTTATTTATTCCCATACTGTAATTATGTGTTGAATGGATTAAAGTTATTCACGACATTTTCCATATTAATGTATAAAAGTTGAATGGATACTTCTCTTATTTTGTGTCCTCAGTTTTAGAATTATGTGGTTACAACTGTCATTGTTACAAAAACATTGCGATTTGTAAACGCAGTTTATAAAATTGTGATTATAAACTGCGTTTTCTAAACGGACCTAAACGCAAATTTATTAACCGCAATTTATCATATGTGGTTATAACTGTCATGAATGGAATGTTTAAAAAACATATAATTATTACTGAATTTTAATAATTGGTGGATGCAATTTTTAACCAATAAATACAAAGACAAAAATTACAGGTGAATAAACTATGTTTATACTTTTTAATGCATTTAACATTAAACTAAGATTTTTCTTAGAAGTTTACAAAATACTTAATACACGCATGCAGTTAACTTTCTGTAACCATAAACTCTGTCTTTTCATTTTCTTTTTGACGATTATATAAATACCTCATTGGTAAATCATGGATATCTCAAAATCGTTTAATAAAGAATCCATACACTCTACAAATTCGTCAAAAAAAATTAAAAGATGTCTGGATCAAACAAGAGAAACTCAACTGCTGCCAATCTAGAAGAAATCCAAGACAATACTAACAAGTAAGTTGCTTTATTTAATAACTGTAATTTGTTTTGTATATATTAACAACATCTTATATTTTGATTTATTTGTTCTTTCAGGAAAACACGTTTGGGTTCTACGCAACAAGACATAGTAATATCAGAATCCCAAATTAACAATCAAGTCAAACCCTGCAATGAGAGTGAAATACAAAACCATGATGATCCCTGTGATGAGCATGATTGCTATGTCTTGGAAGCAGAGTTGCAGCGGCAGTGGAGGATGGAAGCCGAAGAAAAAGCATTACTCGAACAGGAGAGTTTGGAAGAGGAAAAAAAGCGGTTATTGAACGGCAGAGAAAAGAGCAGCAAGAAAAAAATGAAGAAACAATTTTTGCGCAACTTGAAAAAGAGGAAAGGGAGGAACTTGCTGAGGTAAGAAGGGAACTTGATGAGGAGGAAGAAGGGGAGGATGATTTTTACTATTACAACCCACTTAATGAATCAGAAGAAGACATCGACAGCGAAGAAGGTGATTCGTTGGAGTCTCCCGACTATGATGAATTGCATCATTCATTTGACCCTGAAAAATCCCCTAAGTTCAATTTCTAGATGTTGCTTTCAATTCATGTAATGAACATCTTTTTTCAATGAAATTTAATGTATATTCAGTTCAACTATGTTTATTGTTGTTATTTCAAATGAATAAAATTTAAATTCTACTTTTTAATCTTGATTAATTAACAAACAAATTATGTCATGTTTTATTTATGTTTTATTTTCCTTCTTCATATTTTACTTTACAACTCATGTAATTGATATCTTGGAATGTGGAAATACTATTAATGAATATTCAGTAACTGATTATTTTTTTAAACTGTGTACTTTTTATAAATGTTTATACAGCAAACATTTTAAAATTTAGCAAGGGAAAGCCCAATATTAGTCATTAGTGATAATATCCCAATACCATAAGGTAATACGAATCAACATCATTAAGCCCTTTTTAAACTTTTATAATGTCTGATTTTGTAAAATATGTCATCAAGTTATAAAATATATGTTGTGTATATAAATTATATGATTTTATATTTTAAAAATCTTTGTCAAATGAACATACAATAATCTCGGAAATTGTTATAAAAAATAATTTATAAAATCTTTGTCAAAAAATCATTTATAAAATGAACATACAATTTATAAAATATATGTTGTTTATATAAATTCAATATTAACTTTGAAAAAAATATATGTTTCAAAACTTATTTTTGTACCATGTTGACATTTATATAACACATTTATTGGTTTGTTGTATCAAAACAGATTGTTGCTGTAAATATCATTAGGTTGTTAGGATTTGGTAAAATCATAAGTTTTGATATCAGTCTAAATAAGAGTATGATTACGCCAAATCATACCAATTTCATCATTATATAAGTCAACCTAGACTCTTCAACATATGCACATCAAACCTTATTTATCTTAACAAAGGGTACCTGCGTGTCTGGCTACATCAATGATCTTTCTGGTGTTAAGGATAACGTGTTGCTTAGGGTGCGTGTGCTTAGTACGTGGATGCAGGAGGTTTATGGAAAAACTAACATAAAAGATATGGAGGTTTTGATTATGGACGAGAATGTAAGTCACAATACCATTACAATGTGTACTTATACGTTAGTTTTTTTATTAATATATCCAGTAACGGATTTTTTTATGTAACTTTTCACTTTTCAGAACTCAAGAATGCAAGCCACTGTTCGTATGGGATTAGTAAACCAGTTCAAGGATAAGCTGGTGGAAGGAAAGTGTGTTGTTATAAAACGATACACTTTGGGAGAAATCCAACCAAGGTTCAGAATGGTTGACAGAGCTTTGCAGTTGAGTTTTTTGTCTAACACAGAAGTGGAGCCATGTACTGACTACACTGGATCTCTCCATGGATTTGCATTTAGGCCTTTTCAATCCATTACTTCTCTAAATCAAGAAGAGCCTGGACAGTTTGGTATGTAACATCACACTTGAAAACAAATTTCGTAATGTTGTCTATTCAATTCCTCAATACGTTTGGTAATTATGTTTTTACAAACTGTGTTCCAGATATCGTAGGTCATATACGTTCTTGTGAGGACTTAGATGCATATGATAAAAATGGTAAACAAGGGAAGAAGAAAACATCCATGTTAGTCGATGTAGAGTAAGTAATAATAACATATTTAGGCTGAATAAAACTAAATGTTATTAGTTGTTAAATTTTTTTCACTTCTTCTATGATTTAGAGGTAATGAACTGCGTGCTACCATGTGGGGAGAATATGCTCAACAATTGAGTTACTTCTTGAACAAATGCTCTAGCCATGCTAAGATTGTGATGGTCGTTCAATTGGCCATGATGAAAACATGGGATGGTAAGTAACTTAAAATTTAACATTTAGTCTTAAATAATAAGTTGTAAGGATGTTTTTAATTGAAAAATTATACTTATTATGATTTTGTTTATATATTACAGGACATATGTGCGTTCAGAATGGATACAATGCAACTAAGTTGTTCCTGTTCGACTGTTCTGGACCAATTAATGATGAGAACTTTGGTGACGTGAAAGAATACTGTCGAAGGTATTTTACAAGTTTTTTAAAACTCTTTGTGGAATGTGTATGCGTCTGTGTTGCAGTTTCGTGTATTCATATATTTTGTGATCCAGGCTGTTTTCTAATGACAACAACGAGGAATCTGAAAATACGGTTACCCATATATCCACTACTTCAAAGAATTCCACAAAGGATGTTTTCGTCACTGGATTCCCTCCTAGAAATATCACTGAGCTTTTGGATGTCGAACATGTAATAATTTATAAAGTTTTTAAAAAATTTGTAGATCATAAATAAGTGCAACAGATTATAACCATGTCTGCATATTTTTTCTTAGGGTGTTTCAAGCATCATAATTGGAACTATAATAGCCATTCACGAAGAGGAAGGCTGGTGGTATCTCGGATGCAAAGCATGTAAGAAGAAGTCTGTCAAGTCGTCTGATATTATTGATCTAGATACGGAGTAAAGCCTACAATGTCATTGGATGGAAAAGACGAATGGCGTTGTCAAAAGTGCAACATCGTTCCGGTGATTAAAACATTGTAAGTAATACATAAATAAATAGAAGCTAAGTATTTTTGTCAATTATTTGTTTTGACTATTGTTTTGTTGTGCAGTTTCAAGCTCCAAGTAAGAGTCCAAGACGAAAGTGGCACAATGTCATTGACGTTGTGGAACGATGAGGTACAATCGTTGGTTGGAGTATCAGCCTTCCTTTTGTGTGAAAAAATTGGCAAGGTATTTATTAATTTCTGTAATACTACTTACCTTCGACATGGTTTATGGTAACCATAGTATAATGCTACATTTATGTGTAATGTAGCTGGATGTTTTCCCCCGGTCATTACTGGGTTGGTGGGAAGCAAATTTGCCTTCAAGGTTAGCAGAGACGAATTCAATGCTAAGTAGATGCTCCCTGTCTTTACTGTTTTGTGACTTACCGGAGATGTGGACATTATAGAAAGTCTTCGTCCAACTGCAACACCTATAAAGGAGTCTGAAGCCACAAGCTCTGTCGCAATTGTTGCCATCCCTTTGGTAATCGAAACATCTAAATTATTATTTGTTGCTTATATTCTTTGTCATATAAAATTTTGTAATTTAATATTTTATTTGTTCATATGTCATAGGATCTTGAGTCTCAAACATATGAGAATCACACTCCATTGTCTTCTAAAAAAGTTGGTGCTCCAAGTCCTGTGACAAACGTGCTGGCAAAGACGACTTGGGAAGTGCAAATTCAAATGCAAAAAAGAAGGTTCTTGAAATTAAGATGGAAAAGAATCCTTGAAGTTCTCTATGATTTGCAACTTTCAACAAGAAATGGCTATTATGAATAATGTCATACTATATAAAAACGATATTTTGACACTTTTCGAGTGTTTTGTAGTATAAATATGGTTGTTTTCTTTTTCATTGGGGAGTCCCAATCTTAATTTTTTTATGAACACCACATAATATTTCCTTTAAAGTATTTGTTGGGGAGTCCCAACATAGACGCTTTTTATGATTTGATCATATTTGATTTCATTTGTTTTATAAGTTTTGTGTTTAGACTAATAACTTATACTCAGGCATTTTCAAGAAAATAAGTCATCAGATTATTCTACAGCTTGGACTGGAACAACGGGTTTTAAGCAGAGGATGTTCAAGACAATGAGTTTTGAAAGAGATTCATCATAGCTTTTTTGATCAAGACAATGGCGCGTTTTTATCATACATATAATCATGTAAATACATTTACCAGTGTTCTATATTGTTTGTTTGTAAACATTGGTTTAAAAAAAGTCCTTATGGTATTTCAAACACAAATTTAATTCCAACACACTTTTTCACATGGTTTGTATTCCTTAAGTAAGTATAGCTAAGTTTTGTTGAACAATTGTTTCTTGGTATGAATATAGGTTTATGATCACAATGAGCTTTATTTGGCATATGATGGCGAGAAATCACCAAGATTTCACTATTTTGTTAAGTTTAAATGTTAATTCAATATGTTACCCATTACAAAAAAATTGTATACAAACATATGAATCCAGCCTAATCAAATCATTTTAATCTTTGTTTAAAGTTTTTTTGAAAGATATATACTTTAGATAAAAGCCCAAATCTTATGTATATTAAAGACCCATTACATATATATACGAAAGCCCAATTTTAAAGCCAATAATTTGAAGCCTAAATTTATGTAGAAGTTTAATAATGAAAAGCCCAATATTATATTTGTATACGGCCCAACTTTGTTAATTCAGACGAATTAGACACAAATTAGGTAATTAATCCAACATACAATCTGCTAACACATTATGACACAATTTCACCATTCCATACATTAAAACACAAACATCCACATCATAAGTATTCAAAGTTACCAAAAGCACCATGCTAACAGTGAACATAACAACTAAAGTTTTGACCCAAACCTAAAAACAGACATTTAAACAAAGTCTAAACACAAGCATCACAGACAAGGTTCATGAACAAGCAATCCGTAAAATGTTCAGCAGCAAAAGACATAGAAATGTGATCGGCAATCACAAGTGTCATTTAACATACTTGGAATAAGGGAACGTGCTTGTTTTCACCTTCCATCGCTTCTTGAACAACACCAATTAGCTTCATCCGCATCATCTTGGGTGTCTTAAAACCGCAAGTTTCTCCAAATACCCTCCACTTCCCAGCCATTTTGACGTGGCCCAATCTTTCTGGACGAAGGCGGTCTGGAATCATTCTCAATTTCATAAGGAACCTTACATCATCATGAACAAGAAGCGCTCTGGTGTATGTATGCATCATATGTGTTGCGCAGAAATCAGCCGGCAATGCCTGATTAAGACATATATTAAATACACATTATCAGTTAACACTACTGCCTACATCCAATTTACTACTACATAAATTTGATTTTATAAGAATTAAACCTCTATATATCTTCTTACACTACTGCCTACGTTCAATTTACTAAAGTTGAACTTTGATGCTCACCAATTGAGAAAGGTCATACACAGGAGCATTGAGCTCAATGTAGACAACGTTCACTTCACTGTTGTGAGTAGTATGTCCTTCCCATCTACAGAAATGGCTTGCTCTTTTATCTGTCATGATATGTACATGTAGCAATTACCACAAGTATACATCTATATTTCTAAAAACTTTAGTACAAATACAATATACATACCTTTAGAAGCATAAAGTGGTATCTCACGATCCGGAAGCCTCAACATTGTTGGGTAGATATGAGCATTAAACTTTGCTATCCCATTGTGCTTAAAGACAGACAGATGTAGCCTATAGTTACCCATGTTTGTAAAAACCAGATTTTGTCCTTCCTGAATTTTCAGGTCATGACCAAGCCTATCCCACATGGTCCCGAATAGGGAGTTTGATCGTACAACACTATTTGGGTATGTTTGAATCCTCTCATGGTTGAGTATGTACCTTTTGTGGTTGACGTACACCTTAAATCTGGTCTTCCAAATGTCTTGCAAAAAATCTCCCGGAAGAACCTGTAAAAAAAAAGAAACATTTGTTTGATTCTTTCCACGAAATGTTTTCAGTTCAGCCATCATTGTCAAAAAAATCTTCATATTATATAATGTGTACCTGCCCTCTGCGGGTAAACCTTACAAGACATCTCACAACTCGGTTCCCCACAGCACGCCGATCATAACCTTTAGCTTCACATCCGCCATTTACATATCATGTTGTGTAAAACATGTCATCCCCTTCTTTAACAAAGTGAAGCATGCGCACATTATCATCCAAATTATCTTTTGCAAATTCTTCCCATTCGTCCCCATATAAATGCAGCTTTGTTCCTTCTCTTCTTATTAAGCATACGTAACGATACCTGTTGGGTCCGTTAACAAAAATGTATGGCTGGCCATTGAAGAACCTGACTTTGAATACTTTTGGTAATACCTACAACATAGATGTATCATGTTAGTACTATGTAAAACAATCTGTTGTTATTAAATAACTAACACGTGTTTAATGAAAACGTAACAATACGCACCAAAAAGCTTTTGTATTCTTCGGCGCACATTGGGAAAATAAATTCATCATCCATGATAGCCTGAAACAAATTAAATAGCTGAATATATGATTGTAATTTTTTGTAAGGCATGTACTATAAACGCGTTAAACACTTTTCCTCGCTGAATCATATGGATTGAAAAGCCCTAAATGCAAATCCATGGAGAGATCCAGTGTAGTCAGTACATGGCTCCACTTCTGTGTTATGCAAATCCATGAAAATCCATGGAGAGATCCAATGGAATACTTTTAGTTAGTTTTATTTACTCTCTAAATTGAAAATGGCTAACAATGGTGATTTACCAATCTTTAAAGGACATACCATATGGCCTCATATGGTATATTTTCTATGCATCATTATATCAGTTCACTTTTTAAAAGTTTAAAACACAATGACAAATATGTACAGACAAGCTATGATCCATGATGTAATCAATAAAATGCCATAATCCATTACAAACTTTTTCAGGTTTGCAACCTGAATATCATCTACTATGATTAATATAACTTTCAGTTAATCATTATCCACTTTAAATTGAAGTGACTGTACGGATCAAAAAGACATGCAGATCATAAAAAATTGGAAACTCATTAGGAAACTTGATAATCAAACTATTAAGATCCTGATTAAAAGTGACATAAACATTAGTCAAATCAATGATCCGTTCCAAAAACTGCTGCATTAATTTATACATCAATCATATTATCTGCTAATCTTAATAAAAAAAGGGATGAACTATATTTTGGGTACAGTCAACCATTTTTAAAGTATGATTTCACTCACTAATAACACATCATACAATAAATAACATTCATCTCTTTACAAACATCTCAGAACATAAAAATTAAATTTTTTGCACTGTTCATTTGTAAAAGATGATGCATGCGACATCTAGATGATCAATAGACTATGAAAATTAATCAGAAAACTGGTAATGATTTTACCTTGAGTTGTAGATAAGAGCAATCTTCTAAGGAACTGTGTGTAATGATCATCCGGTGACTTCTTTTTATGGTTTTGATAATTTGGATATGGATGGAGTGTTTTGGTAAGTGAGATACCATAATTATTATGGTTATACGTTTCCCACCTATAGCATATATTTTTTATTTAATTAAATTAGATAATTAATAAAATAGATCATTTATTTGGTAAATATTATCAATGTTTAATGAGAAGTATAACAAGATGCATATGTTTGTTGCATGCATTATGTACTTTATATATTTTGTATAGTTTTTTGCATTAATTATGGAATGTGTATGTTTTGTTTTATTTCATAATCATCAATTATTTAGGTGATTTTGTTGTCATCTAAAAGTATTGTTTGTTAAAAACATGTTTATTACATTCAACAACAAGTATTATTTTTATAAAAAAATACTTTCATTTTGAAGATCAAGTACATGTTTAGTAAAATTTTCTCATTTCTATAAGAACTAATGGTTTTCATATTAAAAAACACATGCAAAAAACTATTTCTTACAATCAAAAACCTTATACCACATCATATAAGGTAGTAATGTTTCTTTTATAAGTCCTTATTATATTTTTAATGTATGTTTTATCAATAAGTATTTTCATATTATGTTTGTTAATTTTATTTGTTGTAGGATTTTATATACTCTTAATATGAAGGATTCAGGGGAAAACGCCGACAATAAAGTTGTAATTTATCTATCCGATGATGATGATGATGATGTTAGTCTTACAATATAAGTATCATATCATTTAGATTAAATAATTATACATATTATATTACTTTATACGTAGCAATTTTTTAACTATTTTGTTTTTTTCAGCCCTTCAAGGATATCAGTGATGATGTTAGTGTTAAAAACATACATAACATATCATTTAAACAATTTTTTATACATATGTTTAAAGTTAGATGTCTAATTTATTATTTGTTGAGAAAACACTTTTGCAGCCCTACAAAGATCTGAGTGAAAATGTCATTGGTCAAAGAGTTGATGATGGTTCCACTGGATAAAGAGAACAAAAACGTTGATAACAAAAAAGATGAAAAAAAGTAACAAATCATTTCTTTCATTGATTATGTATACATAATTTTATTTTATTTTATTTATACTTTTGTTCATGATTTTAGGTTAATGATGAGGACGAATCTTTTTCGTGTTCCCGTTCAACAAAAAAAGCAAGGACTTTGCCCTCTACATCGGAACCTTTACATCTTATTGACGAAACCACGAATGACGACATTCCTAACAGTGACACCGTTATTAACATGACACAATCGGAAACTTTACATCTTATTGACGAAACCACGGATGAGGAAATTCCTAACAGTGACACCGGTATTAACATGACACAAGGTGTTGTTAGCGATGCCCTTTATGAACCAACTGATGAAGAAAATTACATTGATTTAGAACATTCAGATGATGTTACTAAAGAGTCTCCAGAGAAGACAACTGATGATTTAGATTTTATTGATGACGAAGGTGCAACAAAGGATGATACTGATGAAGAGTATGATCCAAATAACGATGTTTCGGATGACGAAGATTATAAACATGCGGGTAATGATGCAAGTGATGATGAGTATCATCCCGATAATGATAGTACGGACGATGAAGATGACGATAATTGAAATATTGCAAAAACAGTTTTAGTACGTTTTTTAGTTAAATAAGTATATGTTATATTTTTATGTTTTGGTGTTCATTTTTCTTTTCCGTTTATGTTTTTTTAAACTACTAAGCTATAAATAAACATTGTTTTTATTATCATTTTTTTTATTCGTTTAATTATATGTTTTATAACATTTTTTTAGCTTAAAGACTCATTATAATTGGGATCGTTTATGACATTTGTATTTTTTTCATGACTAAAAGTGTAAATAAAGGACCTAAACACTCTTATATATAGAGCCTTTGTTAATCCCATATAACACATACAAAACAAAACCGTTTCGTCTATGAAACCCTAAATCTCATTCTATATTCATTCACTAATTTCATAAACCTCCAAATCATAACATATACTAATCATGGCTAATTCGAAACCTGAAATCATTCTTGGTTCGTCCAAACCAATAACTGACGAACAAAATGAAGAACAACAACACAAACAGAAGGATGAGCAAGGAGATGTGAATGGCAGTACAAACATTGGTGTGGCTCAACAACACGCACAAAATATAAAACAAAAGGTTGATGATGCGATTTCATTCCTTTTTTCTGTCTTAGAAAAAGTTGAATCCACCAGAATTGGTAAATAACTTCAATTATAAATACTTTCGTTATAGTTTTGTATAACAGTTTCTATGTTGATCGTCACAAACGTTTTTTTGTTTACAGCTGATTTGGACACCTCTATTATGGTTGACTGGCTAAAACTGAATGTTGGGGATCATAATGATTGTCAAGAGGTCTTGAACCGTGTGAGTGCGAGGTTTCTTAAGGTCGATGCCATGATTCAGGAATTTCGTGCAATGGGACTTGAGTTGGACGATGACTGATATGTTGACATCAACTGCTTCAGTGATGATTAAACATACATGGTGGACTATTTTTATCAAAAAATGTTTGTCTTATGTTTTTGAGAAATATATTTTATGTTTTCAGCTTTGTTAATGAAATCTATCATTAATTGTAATTGATTCGAATTAAAATTGGTGTTGGTCTGTTATTAATTTTGCCCTTTTCAGTTACAATATTTTTACTAATTACCATAAATGTGACTTCTACAAATAAATCATCTGATTTATGAGTATTAAATAAGAATCCCTAAAATCATGCATATTAAAATGTAACATTTATAAATATTGTTAGTTCAATGTTTTATGCAACTACACAAAATCATAAACACATAAAATTTCTCACGCTCAACACTAATCCATTAACATGGACGATAACAATCAAATCGAATCAAGAAAGCATAAAAAGAAAGTTGTTGTGAATCAAAACACGTTGCATTCAAATGAAAACTCTTATTTCAATGTCAACATGAGCCGTCAACATTCAAATCAAGTTGTTCATACATCAGAAAAAAGTACACCAGCTCCAAAAAGAAGAGTATCACTTGGTGAAATACTCAATTGTAAGTTGGTTGTTCATATTAAATAATCTATTCGTTTTTTTGCATGTTAATCAAGATATTGATTTGTTTGTTCTTATGTTATTAGATGATCCGCTTGATGGAGGTGTTCCAAAATACAACACTGCTCTCACAGGACAAATCAATATGACAGGTTTACGAAACTGTCCTTAAAATACTTTATGCTAAGTAGTTATGATTATAGTTAGAATGATTTACAGATGTATGAAAAAAATATGCATTCTAATGTATTTGGTTTGAACGGTAATAGGTTCTTCTACGCATACTGGGAAACAAACAAGGCTTCCTTTATCAGACGTTAGTAACTGTAAGTTAACTTGTCTATTGTGTAAAGTATTTAACTTTTAGTTATGTTAGTACACGAGTGACGTTTGTTTAAGCAAAGAATGACATACAAACCTCTTGCAATTAAATGAAGTAACAGGTTTCGGAATAAATAGGAACACATTTGTAACTCAATTATCACCATCATTGGGCAATGTTCCTCAAGTTAGTCAAACAGGCTTGACAATTTCTGAATCACATACATGTTAGTTCATATTGTTGTTAGTCGTGTATTTGTCTTTAGGTTTCCTTACATGAGCATTGGTTAGACTAAACTTAGTAACTGTTTATGAGTAGGTTCTTCAACACAGCATACAATGTCCCAACAAGCAAGCAATAATCGGCAACTACTTTCTGGCTTTGGTAATTGTAAGTATGTAACCTTAAAAAGGCATATTTAGTTTTATTAGCACATTGGTGCTTTTTAAAGTAAGCATAACATCTCTGTTTATTTATCATGTTTCGGATTTCTCACAAAATATAACCTCCATGCCAAGTCTATCACCATTATTTCAGAATGACCCTGCACGGTTTAGACAAACATTACTTCAAACTAATCATCCACAATCAGGTGTGTTATTTACTTACCTTAGTAACAATTTTTGGAGGTTAACATGACTCAGTAATATGTTTTACATTTGATTCATTATAACTTATGTTATATTATGTTAGGTTTAAATCAGCAATCTGTTACAAATAATGGCAAAAATAATGTTAATGCAAATGGTAACACACCAAAAAAGCGCATTGCATTTGTGCAAGATAAACAAACAAACATCGTGACACCAGTGGTTGGTAGAGGTAGACCAAGGAAAACACCAAAGGTTACTACGCCTCCTTTGTCGAAGAATATTATTACTAATACAGCATCTGGAAACTCAACCGGTAATGTCACATATAGTTCATTACACTATTTATATGTTTGTAAAATGTATACAATATATTTAGAAAGTTAATCTCTGAATCATATGTATGCAGTGTCCCAAAGTCCAATACTTACCAGCAACAACATCAATTTTAATCGTTTTATAAGCCCTGCAAACAGTCCGGTGTCAGGCGGTATACAAGTTTTAACAGGTTCATCAACACGTGTCCCACAATCTCAGTCGAGTGATGTTACGAACGGTAATAACTCTATACATTTCATGGCTAAATTAGTTAATACATCGTTTATAGAAAAATACATTTAAAAACATATTGAATATTTGTTTCAGTAACAATGCAACAACCCAAAATTGGTCGAGGTAGACCAAGAAAGACAGCGAATGCTACTACGTCTCCTGCTGCGTATGGTATTACCAAGGATCCATCAGGTGCATGTTCATCAACGCGCGTCCGACAATCCCCCTTGAGTGATGTAACAAACGGTAACAACTTTATACATTTCAATCTTACCATATGTTTATTCAATTATTATTTACTATCAATTAACTGATTCATTGTCACATATAATAATTTTCAGTTATTTTTGAAACACCTGTCCCTCAAAGTGTTAGGCAACCATTTAGAAGTAACTCTAATTCCGGTGTTACAAAAAACATGCAATCTCTATCAGCAAATAACTCAACATACGAAGTCGGTGAATCATCAAGGTTGCCAACAAAAAATAAGCGGATGTCACGAATACCTCAAACTCCGGTACGATTTAATCTTGGTGGTGACGATGGAAATGTCAGAAAAGTCTATCATAAATACGTTGGAATATCTAAAGGTATTAACATAGCGTTACTACTTAATGTCACAATGAAATTACTTTCCGTTATTCACATTTTGCTTATTATTTGTGTTCATCCCCGGAATACTACGACCATGGCGACCCTGTATATGAGTGCACAGAATGCCATGCTTTGGTATGGGAGAAGGAAGCAAGAACAAGCAACTATAATCCAAACAACAAACCTTATCGTATATGTTGTCAAAAGGGGAAAGTTTTTATTAAACAACCCTCGCCGGCTCCAAAAAAGTTGGTTGATTTGTTTAATAACAACGATGCAAGGAGTCAAAATTTTAAAAACAACATCAGATCATACAACAGTATGTTTGCTTTTACTTCCATGGGAGGGACGTTTGACGACTCAATAAATAAGAACGGACGAGGACCTTATGTTTTTCGCTTGCACGGACAAACATATCATAAGATTGGGAGTTTGCTTCCCGAGAATGGTGAGACGCCCAAGTTCGCACAACTGTATATCTATGATACTGAGAACGAGGTAGATAACAGAGTAAAAGCGTTAAGGTAATTTATTCGTTACACTGTTTGCATGTTCTTGATATTGTTTTAATCCAAACTTGCCACACAGTTTATATTATTGACATGTTTTGTATAAATTGCAGCGGCTCTAACACATCGTCCTCTCCTGCTAACGCTAAGCATCCTATTGACAGAAACATAGTTCGTGAAGTTAAAGATGTTTTGGACACCTCGAGTAATTTGGTTAAAACATTTAGAATGGAACGTGACAGTTACAATCAAGACACCGAGCAAAATATAAAAATAAAGTTGGTAGCCAAACGTGGTAAAGATGGACGGAACTACAATCTACCAACTGCCAACGAGGTCGATGGACTGATTGTAGGTGACTTTGATGCTTGCGTAAATCAAAGAGATATTGTCATTGAAAAATGTAAAGAAGGTTTCCAACGTATCAACATTTTCCATCCGATGTATCTTCCTTTGAAGTACCCTTTGTTGATGCCGCGTGGACAAGATGGTTATTATCTTGAAATGCGTCATAAAAAAAAGTTTGTCCAAAGAATACCGGACCCGGATGAAGAGGAGAACAAAGACGATGAGGAAAAACGAAAATATGTTAGCATGCGTGAGTGGTTTGCTTTTCAAATACAAGATAGACCCAATCAAGAAAATTTATTTGTTCGTGGGGGTCGTTTGTTTCAGCAGTTTCTTGTGGATGGTTATACAATGGTGGAGACTGAACGTTTATATTTCCACCGGTCCAATCAGTCTAAACTAAGGTGTGATACATACTCGAACATCCATAAAAGCATTGCATCTGGGAATACCGACCCGACAGTTCTTGGGAAACCGATAGCCTTTCCTTCTACGTTTACCGGTGGTCCAAGGTTCATGAAGCATAACTATATGGACGCCATGGCATTATGTAGATGGTACGGATGCCCGGATTTGTTCATAACCATAACATGTAAACCAAACTGGCCAGAGGTTGCACGATTCATGCGTGATAATAACCTTACATCTTTCGACAGAACGGACGTGCTAACAAGAGTTTTCAAACAAAAACTTGACCTGCTGGTGAAGGACGTGAAAGATATGCGATTGTTTGGGCGTACCAAAGCAGGTAAAGACAACAAACTATTAGCTTAAATATTTCCATTAATAACGAAACATTTACTTGGTTACTAGCTTAATTCATGTCCTTAACTTTGAGTATTGTTCTTATTTTAACAGTTTGTACACGGTAGAATTCCAAAAGATAGGTATCCCTCACGCGCATATGTGTTTGTTCTTGCATAGGGACGACAAGGTGCCAAATGCTGAGCAAATTGACAAATACATTTCCGCGGAGATACCGGATAAAAACGAAGATCCAGAATTATACAAATTGGTTTCTGATTTTATGAGCGGTCCTTGTGGTGCGGACGAGCCTAAACAGGTTTGTATGTTCGACAATAAATGTAGCAAACGTTTCCCGTTTAAGTTCTGCGAACGCAGTTCCGTTGACGCTGATGGGTACCCTGTATATAAAAGACGTGATAACGGTAGGTATGTGGAAGCTGCTGAAGGATCTCAGCTACATAATGGTTATGTTATACCGTATAATGCCACTCTTCTAAAACGATATCAGTGTCACATTAATGTAGAGTGGTGCAATCAGACCGGCTCTATAAAGTATTTGTTTAAGTACATTAACAAAGGACCATATAGTGTATCAGCACAGTTGTACAAACCGGGTACAACGAAAGACGTGAACAAGTTGAAAAACCTGTAGACGAAATTAAGGCTTACTTAGATTGTAGATATCTATCCGCGTGTGAGGCGGCGTGCAGAATATTTGGTTTTGAGGTTCATTACCGAACACCTGTTGTTGAGCGGTTGTCGTTTCACTTACCAGGGGACCAGCAAATAGTTTACGACGAGAACTCAGACCTTGAAACAGTCATTCACAAGCCTACTGTTGGACATAGTATGTTTGAAGTTTGGTTAAAAATGAATGAACTCTATCCGGTTGCACGAGAGCTTATGTATGTTGAGTTTCCAACAAAATTTGTATGGAACGCATCTAAAAGAATATGGACCTTTAGGAAGAAAGGAAGAGCGATTGGTAGAATTCATAATGTGCCTATATCTACAGGAGACGCCTATTATTGTAGGATGCTGTTAAATAGTGCGAAAGGTTGTATAGACCATGACGGGATAAAAACAGTTAACAAGATTGTTTATCCTACATACAAAGAAGCTTGCTATGCGGCTGGACTTTTAGAGGACGACAAGGAGTATGTAGAGAGTATTAAAGACGCTGGACATTGGGCACCTCCTGATCAAATCCGTGAGTTGTTTGTTACATTGCTGACGCAAAAGGAACTCACCAAACCTTTGGAAGTTTGGTTAGAAACATGGCACTTGATGGCAGAGGATGTGCAACGCAAGAAGAGAGAGCTTTTGAACGATCCATGTAAACCTTTATGCTCCTCTATTTAGTACACAACATGTAATTTGAAATTTTAAGAATGATTCCCATATGCTTATTTTTGTTTCACATACGTGATTATTTTGCAGATTTGATTGTCGGCGATGAAGAAAAGAAGAATGTATGTTTGTTCTATATAGAAGAACTTATGCGATCCAGAGGTTATTCCCTACGTAGCTGGCCTGAGATGCCTTATCCAGACGACAGATGCATGACTGTATTTGGAAATCGTCTTATATATGATGAGACTGATTATGATCCCGTTGAGTTGCAGAACAAGTATGAACGCCTTTACGCTTCTTTAACCGCAGAACAAAAAGGCGTTTATGACACTATCATGGGTTCTGTTGAGGAGCGAAGCGGAGGCGTGTATTTTGTTTACGGATATGGAGGTACAGGAAAGAATTTCCTATGGAAGACACTAGCCGCTGGTATTAGGAGACGAGGAGACATTGTGTTAAACGTTGCATCCAGCGGTATTGCGTCTTTGTTGATGCCGGGAGGTAGGACTGCGCATTCGCGGTTTCGTATTCCGATAAATGTAGATGAAACGTCTACCTGCTCCATATGTCCTCAAAGTAATCTTGGGCAGTTGCTAAAGAAATGTAAGCTTATTATTTGGGACGAGGCTCCGATGGTTAACAAACTTTGTTTTGAGGCTCTCGATCGCACGTTAAAGGACGTACTGAGGACAAACAGGCATGAAATGAATCAAGAGCCATTTGGAGGTATGACAGTTGTTTTTGGAGGAGATTTTAGGCAGGTTCTTCCCGTTGTTCCAAAAGGATCGCGTCAAGACATTGTAAGTGCCTCACTGAAGCAGTCCTATTTGTGGGATCATTGCAGAGTGCTTAAGTTGACAGCGAATATGAGACTTACAGTTGGTTCAAGACCAGAGGATGTTGACGAGATACGAGATTTTGCCGAATGGATACTAAAGTTAGGAGACGGTGAACTTGGGGAAGATAATGACGGAGAGGTTGAAATAGATGTGCTCAAGATATTCTGATAGACGCGACTGACGATCCAGTCACGTCTATTGTGGATTTAACGTACCCGAATCTTCTAGACAACATAAATGATGCTTCCTACTTCTAAGGAAAGGCAATTCTGGCGCCAACTAATGAAATTGTTGACTCTATAAACGAGGAGTTGTTGGAAAGATTTCCTGGCGAAGAGACTGTCTATTTGAGTTGCGACAGCATAGACAAAGCTGACCGTGGTGCTTCCGTCGATGAATCTGTTTTCTCATCTGAGTTTATAAATGGATTGAAGTTCTCAGGTGTCCCGAATCACACGTTAGCATTAAAGGTGGGTGTTCCTATAATGCTTTTGAGAAATATCGATCAACCAAACGGTTTGTGTAATGGGACAAGGTTGCAGGTGCTTAATCTAACAAGAACTGGTATTAGTGCCAAGATTATCTATGGAACACATTTCGGAAAGGTAGTTATCCTTCCCAGGTTAAGAATAACTCCATCTGACAAGCGTTTACCGCTAAAAATTGTCAGAAAACAGTTCCTTATTTCACTCTCATTTGCAATGACCATTAATAAAGTCAAGGACAATCACTTTCTAAAGTCGGTCTCTACTTACCACGTCCAGTTTTTATTCACGGTCAACTATATGTAGATGTCTCTCGAGTAAAAAGCAAGAAATGGTTGAAGGTTGTTGTATGTAACACAGACGGGAATGTATGTAAAACAACTATAAATGTTGTATACAAGGAAGTCTTGCATGGTCTTTGACGAAGTTTATAATGGTATGTAATCTATTTTTTTTACAAAAATTTTAAGTCTTACTTGAACTTCACGTATCCATTTGTAATTATTTTAATTGTAAACTTTCAGGTGTTAGCGACATGGACAGCTTCTTTTCAATCAAATGGGACTAACATACGTCATACGTGAAAACCATAGCGGATTGAAGGTTTTTTTTTATTGTCACAAACTTTAATATGGCCACGAATGCTACATGTTCTTTCTTTTGTTGTTCTCATCTATTACGAGAAGACATTTAACTTTTTTAAATATAAATATATTTTTATTTTATTTTACGAAAATCATTTTTTAAAATAGTCCCGACGTTAGACGGATAGTTTGTTATATCATATCATATACTAGTAGTTTTTTATCCACACTACAATAAATACAAGGTTTGCATTATTTGTCCTCATCACCCCAGAAAACATACACGCGTACATGCAAACCGACTAGACATCATCAAACTCATCATCTCACTTTTCATTTCACACTCTTTTCATATACTCGTTATATATTCGAGCGAAAATCCTGTACGTAAATTGTTACCAATATGGCTATGCCCCCTGGAGTTAATGGTGGCGGTGCTGTGCCTGTCCTTGTGCCTGGCAGCGTTGTTGTTGGGCCTCCTCCTGGTGGTGGCGGTGGTGGCCATGGGCCAAAAGGTGGTGGTGGTGAACATGCTTTGGTGCCACATCCAGCAAAAGACCAGCTTCCAAATGTTGCTTACTGTATTACAAGTCCACCCCCATGGCGTAAGTTCCTTTTTTTTACCATTGTTACTATTTTGAATATTTTAAGTAGCCGTAGCAACGAGCAATAGCTGTGAATAGTAGCTTTTTATTTATGTAAAAACATTTGGCAAACGTAATTGTATGTGTAAAACCGCTCCTACGTGTTCAATGCTCATAAATGCTTCTTCAGGGTGCGTCGGAAAATGAGCATTAAAAAACAACAGAAAAAGTTGTTGCTTGCCAAACGAGCATTAAAATTCACGATAGGCTGAGCAAACCTAACCGAAAACCAAACTGAGCCGAACCGAACCGGACCGATCATTTTCGGTTTGGTTTTTGGTTTTGCATTTTTATTTTGGCTTTGCTCGGTTGGTTCGGTTTCGGGTCAAAACCGACAAAAATACGCCTAAAGTGTACATTCGGTTTGGGCTTTTCTCGGTTCGGTTTCGATTTTGTTCGCTTTACTTCGGTTTTCGGTTTACGTTTTTCCTAAAATCGGTTTTCGGGTCGGTTTTTTCGGTTCGGCTCAGGTTTTTTCGGTTCGGTTTTCGGCTCGGCCCTAGAAATTAGTGATGCTAGCCGCTTCTAAATGCTCCTAAAGCTCCTTGCCAAACACACACGATAAGTTCACAGTTTTGTATCGGCTAAGTTCAAGAGTTGGAGATAAGCGGACTCGAACCGCTGACATCCGCCGCAGGGTAAACCACCGCCTCTCAGGTCCCCCGACTGATTCTACCATAGAGGCCAACGATAGACAACAGAACACAGCTTACAACTTTCATCGTACTGTGCTCTCCAAATAGCAACTCTTCTCAAAATCTCACTCAAAAGGTGCTGAATTGGAATCCCATTCTAATTCTAACTAAGAATTCGCTCGGTTCGGTTGGTTTGGTTTCGGGTTAAAACAGACAAAAATACGCCTAAAGTGTACATTCGGTTTCGGTTTCGATTTTGTTCCTAAAATCGGTTTTCGGTTCGGTTCGATTTTCGGCTCAGCCCTAGAAATTCGCGATGCTAGCTGCTTCTAAATGCTCCTAAAGCTCCTTGCCAAACACACACGATAAGTTCACAACATAACTGTTGCACACTTTTGTACTTAACAAAGTTATTACAGGTTGTTACAACTTACAAGATAATACAAATTAAGTAACATAAACTGTGTACATATGATGAAGTTCTAAGTGAAGTATCGGGTGTTGTAATTAATCCATAAAGATTATCGTCATCTTGATGAAGAACTTTTACACATCCACTGTACAAAATCTAGTTCTAAACGATGTCCATATCTAGACTTGGTATATACTGAGTTTCGACAAAATTATGTATGTATGTATGTAGTATTCTTTTCAAGATTAGTTGGTTTGTTTGTACATCGTTATTCAAGAGACAATCGTATGGCAAATTAAAGCGGACCGCCAACTAGGGAAGAACATACTTGAGGCAAAAGGTATGCACATGCACACGCTTTTAGCACCATCCCTGCTGTTAAAAAAAATGCACACCCTTTGGATCCGTCAGTGCCTCCAAGAAGCTTATTTTGTTTGGTAATTGGTTAAAATAATAATAGGAGAAAAACGGGTAATTTTGTGGAATGTGATTTTTAACTTCTTTGGGAACCTTCTGATCATGTTTTAACTCTTGCATAAATTTGCTGCAGCTGAGGCTATACTGCTCGGTTTTCAGCATTATATAGTAATGCTTGGCACAATCGTTATTATTGCAATGGCTCTTGTTCCGCAAATGGGAGGAGGCAATGTGAGAATCCGAAATTCAGATATTTAGTTCAAAGAATATGCCTTCGCCAATTCTGGCAAATCATTTTTATCTCGTGCCACTATGGCACGACGGGCAAATTATCTAGCACAAAAACATCTTTTAATCAACTTTGAAACAGTATTTACCAAAATGGAGAATGATAAATTGTTCATACTCTGTATCTATTTTATATCATATGTTTATGTAAAATTTTAACGGGAGCAATGATTGTTATTCTTCTAGTCGGAGAAAGCAGATGTGATTCAAACTATGCTATTTGTTGCTGGATTGAACACATTGCTGCAGACTATGTTCGGGAGTAGGTTACCTGCAGTCATTGGGAGTTCGTATACTTACGTTCCAGTCGTGATCTCGATTATCCTATCGGGTCGGTGGACTGATCCCAATCCTATAGCGGTTCGTAAATTGTTTTTTCTAAACTCTTTCAAGATTGCATATATCAACAATGACACTTTTTTTTATTTGCGTATCCATTATCAGTTGTCTCCAAATTAAGTATAGTTGTTACCTGTTCTTATCTTTGTGTTCAGAGATTCAAGAAGACAATGCGTGCGATCCAGGGTGCATTGATCATTGCTTCGACAATTCAGATCATTCTCGGGTTTAGTGGTCTTTGGCGTAATGTTGCAAGGTTAACTCTAATTATGAAAATTATATCAGGGCTTCAAAACTGTTTCATCGTTCCATGCTTCCATTTACACCATCTTTCGCCACTCTTTTTTTCCTTTTTGTAGGATGTTGAGTCCACTTTCGGCTGTTCCCTTGGTAGCTCTTGCTGGTTTCGGGCTCTATGAATTTGGATTCCCGGGAGTAAGTGCATAGAAAAATAACGGATTTATACGTCTACATGTCTTTCAACAAACCAATGTAAATTTTCTTTGTGTATTTTCAGGTTGCTAGGTGCGTTGAGATCGGGTTGCCTCAGCTCATCATCCTACTTGTTCTTTCTCAGGTAATACTTTGTAAAATATAAAAAAGTTTAGTATGCTAAGAAATATATTTGTTTTTAGTTTAGTGAATTGTTTGTGTGCAGTACCTGTCTCATGCGATACCTGCTGGAAGGAATATATTTGATCGTTATGGCGTGTTGATCTCTGTTGCTATAGTTTGGATTTATGCTCACATACTTACGGTTAGCGGTGTCTACAATCACACAAGATTAGCTACTCAAATAAGTTGTCGTACCGATCGTACTGGACTAATTCACGCTGCTCCATGGTTAGAAGATGTTATATCTTGTCGTAAACAGGTCAAATAATTTAGATATACTTGGTAACATTTAAGTAAAACAGAAACAAGTCGAATGATTTACATATCAACCCCAAAACTCAATACATAACCAATCACTTACGACATCTAAAAATTTATTTATAAAAATGCTTTTGGGTGATTTTCTAAAACTGCTAGCTGTAACCAAGTAATCAGTCAGGTCAAACTGACCCAGCTAGATCCATTTTAAGTGTCCCTGACATTACCCAGTTTGACACGTAGCCCTACCCATCGGACAAATTTTCAGGATCAGAGCACCATATCCTTTTCAATGGGGTGCACCATCCTTTCATGCTGGCGAAGCTTTTGCGATGATGATGGCTGCTTTTGTTTCTCTTGTAGAGGTCTGCTCGCTTACTTGTTCTTATTTCTGTTGATGAGAATATAAAACCTCAGTTATTCGTCTTTCAGCAAGTATTTTGATTTAGTTATTTCCAGGTTGTAAGCTTAAGACATACGCTTGACCGTGATAGTCGATTAGTCCCAAAATAGTTTCTAGATAGTATTATGATGACTTTATATATCTTACATAACGTTGTTTGCATGTGTTGAACTGTTTGATCAGTCCACAGGCGGTTTTATTGCGGTTTCAAGGTATGCAAGTGCAACTCCTTTGCCACCATCTATTCTAGGCCGGGGCGTAGGTTTGCAGGTAATTTCATTTCTATCTCTTATCTGTAAATTATTAAAAGATTACATATTAGGATAGTAGAAAACGTCATAGCTGTGTGTTTGACACTTTGACTATCAACTGAAATATACATTTGACTTCGTAGGGAATTGGCATATTGTTGTCAGGCTTGTTTGGAACTGTAAGTGGAGCTTCGGTATCTATGTGAGTTGAAAGACAACTTTTCCACAATAGCACTTCGAATCACGTTATCTCATCGACTAAAATATACTTTCCGTTATTTTGCAGTGAAAATGCTGGTCTTTTGGCTTTGACGCGTATTGGCAGTCGAAGAGTCGTGCAAATTTCAGCTGGGTTCATGATCTTCTTTTCTGTTCTTGGCAAGTACTTTTTTAACCTTATCAGGATGTGGGCAGTAAAAGTTTATAACTAGTTATAACATTCTGCGACCATGCAGGAAAATTTGGGGCAGTCTTTGCTTCAATACCAACACCCATCATCGCTGCTCTATATTGTCTTTTCTTCGCTTACGTAGGTAAGCTAAAGCTAATATGTGAAATTATCTATCCGCCCGCTTAATACCAATTCGTTTGCTAAACACGGAGGGTAATTTTGTCGTATCACAGGTGGGGTTGGTCTTAGCTTCCTTCAGTTCTGCAATTTGAACACCTTTAGAACAAAGTTCATATTGGGCTTTTCCATCTTCTTGGGCTTGTCCGTGCCTCAATACTTCAACGAGTACGAAGCTGTAAATGGATATGGCCCGGTCCACACGTCTGCAAGATGGGTATGAATGAGCAGATATCTCAGTTTTTTCGGTCTGACTCTTAAGGTCAAATAGATACGCCAACATTTTTAATTAAAATTTGTTGTGTCGAGCATTTATAAAAACTAGATAACGATATTAAACGAAATAAAACCACCACATAATGGGTCACTGTTGGATTATTTCGTTAATGCTATATCTGTATCAAGGCTGGACTTGAAGATTTATAGATTTGACCTCAAAAGTCAAATCACACCTTTATTTGGTTTCCTGTAATCGGCATATAACATATCTTACTAAACCTAAATTTTTATTAATCTGTAGTTCAACAACATGGTCAACGTTCCATTCTCATCAGAAGCATTTGTAGCCGCGATCGTTGCCTTCTTTTTGGATAATACGCTTCACTACAAAGACAAGTCCATTAGGAAAGACCGAGGGAAGCATTGGTGGGATAAGTTCCGTTCCTTCAAGACGGACTCCAGAAGTGAAGAGTTCTACTCTTTGCCCTTTAAGCTCAACAGATACTTTCCATCGGTGTGATTATATAACAACAAATAGAGAGACTGCGTTTTGTCACATATGTATGAACGTATCAGCTAGTTCTAGTCATGCGGCAAAGGTTTGGTTCAAGTCTAGTTTGAAACATCTTATTAGGACATTTCTTTATTCGTTTGTTCTTTACTGTAAAGTTTTTGTAACCATTTTGTTGGTTTCAGCTTTTGTAATATAAATCTCGATCCCATGTGCGCATGAGTTCATATGATCACAAACATTTAGTTTTTGGGTGTAATTGTTCGTGACCGCAACCATAAAGCTGCAAACAGACCACGAATTCTCCGAAGGAGTAATTGTTCGTGACCGCAACCATAAAGCTGCAAACAGACCATGTCGAAAGCTATCAGTAATACATTACCTAAACGGCATAACGTGCTCATTTCTTCAATTCTTTTATCCATTTGGAACATGTTTGTTACTGATGCACTAGAATTGAATCAGGTTAAAAGCATTGCCATTGTCAGGGATTAAACCCGGACACAATTAGATCAGGTGCATTTAGAAAAAATTATACGAAACGAGGAACACAAAATTTTGATGGTGCATTTACGAGAATTTATACGAAACGAGGAACACAAATTTTTTGTAGCAGGTGCACTCAGGAAAAATCGAGGTTTTTTTTACAATAACTAACATTATGCTGCAAAATTCTATGGGTGTCCCTGGACCTTCCGGGACACCCTGGTTTCGTCCCGGCCACTAGTAGGTATTCAAAAGAAAGATTAGCATTATTTGTTTCTAGAATTAGAAAAAGGGGCAGTCAATAGCAATGCATGAGCATGAGCATGTTAGTTATGTACTCAATGACTCTAGAAAGCAACAAATCCAGCATTAAGTCTTAAAGGCTATTATTGCACTAAATTCCTTCAAAAAGATAAAGGATCAAGTGGAATTTAAGCTGGAATTTTGTATCTTTAGTCACTATAAACTTAGGCGTGTCATTAAAATATTAAATCAATAATTGCAGGTTACTTGTGTCCATTAAATATGGTTAAAAACTATAGGCTTGACATGTATATATCATTATCATCTTCATGTATTTTCTGTTCTTGGTTATCTCTAGTTTCTTCATCATATCATGCCATGGTATTTTTTTGTTAACTTCAGTTTTCGACTCGACATTGTAAGCTGACTAATCTCATGGTGACTGGTATTTTAGATAGCTCAGAGTCCTCGCAATTGAACCTCCACGGCCACAAGGGATCATGCCATAATATAAGACTAACCTTAAACCCTAAACCCTATGAACATTATATGCATCTCCTTTTCTAATATTTAAGGATCTTTAAACTTAGTAATAATTATAGTGTGTTCTTTGCAATTGATATTCAGGTTTGAAAGTCAACATGTGGAATTAAGGCATCATTGCTTTCAAAACCTTGTATGGATAGGTGTAAAGTTGACTCAATGATCACCAGTCTTGTGTAGATAGACCATTATTAACAAAGTAGCAAACCATGATTATAACATGCTTTTAGATACAAAAGGGACACTTCTTTTTGTTTTAAAGTTGTATTATTTCTCCAACAATTGGTCTATTAGTGGTATTGCCTACCATGCTCATCACTTTTGACTTGTTTCTATGTGTAATTAGCATCTACATGTTCTTATAACTACAACTTCACAAGCTTAATTATAGTAATTCCTAGCATTCCAACTATATGTAATAAAACTCAGTAGTTTTGCGCGAATAGACAAATGTCACAAGGGGTGTCGCGCGCTATGATATGATGTTCATCGTGTCACTTTGCTTATAATGGCATGCACATGACCCCATAAACAAGTAGTTTGCTTATAAAGCAAAGACAAAAAACAGACTTGTGACATCTTAGCTGCTTTGTTCACCCCAAAAAAGATGAAGTGGAGTTCTATTAGAGGAAAAAACACAAACATAAACACATGCAGGGCACTGAAAAATGAGGTGAAAGCCCCTGAAATGATTTACTACATGAGACCCATTGGCACTAATTCCTGGTTTATGGTCCTCCACAAAGGAGCACATGCTGATAACAATGCAATGTTTGGTGGGTGTTTGTCTGCTTAGGATAATAATACTTGCTGAAATTACTTACTGATATAGTAGCTATTCTACGAAACTACATATCCCTTTAAGCTTGGAAAACGAAATTTGGTCTTTGCTTCTTTATTAAGCGTGGCGATAAAATAGACGAGTCAAATGACTTCGGTAACTAGCTAAGTAGAAAGACGGACATATATCAAGCAAGGGTCGGTTTTTCTGTCTAGAACGAACGGCAGAATTTTATTCAGCATTCTAGCTAGAAACTAGCTAGAAGCAAAAAAGTTACAAATGTATTAGCTATATCCACAGTTCCACACTTCCACACACACGGATGTAAACATCGCGAGTTCGCGACTCCTATGACTAATCCAAGATTAGGATGTCGACTTTATCTCCTAAACTAAAATATCCTTCCTCAAGGGTCTATCGACGCACTATTTCGATGTTTCCTTATAACGCACTACAACAAAACTAGCTGTTAGGGACGACTTAGTCGTCCCTAAGATTATACTTTTTCGACCCTAAACATTTGGGGACGACTAGTTCGACCTAAGAATACCGTGTCTAAAAATTCGACCCTAGATTTCTAGGGTCGACTCATTCTTTGAAATGTAGGGACGACTAATTGGGGCCACTGTTTTTTGATTGAAAAGATTGACTAACTTAGGATGACTTCTTTTCGAAATTTAGGGTCGAAAAAGTTGTCCTTAAATTTTTAATAAAAAAAAACTTTCTTTAGTAATTAATAAAAATACATTTTTTATAATTAATAAAATCTTTTTTCGAAAAAAAATTAAATAAGTCTATACTTAATTTTTGGTGCTGTTGAGCCCTCCTACGATAAATTTTCTAGCTCCGCCACTTATCGGCCCGTTTAGATTTTCTCCTCTTTTAGTAATGGGAGTTGATTTGCACACTCCAAATAGTTATTTGTAAACTCAAATTATGTGTGTTGTGACAATTATACCCTTAATAATTATACACTCCAATAAGTGATGTAAAGTATAAGTGGCAAAACATTCGACGTTTTGAATGTACAAATAACTTTTGAGAGTGTACAAATCACTAGCATTTGGTAATAGATAACTAGCAATTGATCGATAAAAAGCACCATGTTACTTGAATGAACAGTCGAGTTGGGTCTTAAATGGTCAACTTAAGTTTGTATCAAGTCAAAACAGAATTTTTATATGCAAATTTTTTAATGAAAATATACGAATTGATAGACAATATTTCAGCACTTGCTATAAAAAATATGATGAATATAATGATTTATTTTGAAAATCCGAAGTAAATGTTTCTATTTCAGGAAACCACGCCTTACACGAGCAATATATATAACCCTAGCTTTACGTTTACTTGTAGTTATCATATTTCCACTTTTTCTTTTTTATACTGTAACAAAAATGTTAAATATTATTTTCAATACATTGCGCCAATGACACTAAATTAAATACTCTAAAAATGCATTATGTACATTGTGTTAGTATATAACTAGTTGTAACGCCCGTGCACGCACGGGTTTTAACATATCGTTTGTATTTAGAAAAGATTCTAGTTTAATTATGGTAATCCGTATTATCTTCTTAAATGGATTGACGTTATAACTTATTTATGAACAATCAGCAATGACTTACTCCATTACCAGTGAAAACACCACACGACTTGCTAAAAGTTGAGGTGTTTTTACCTCAAATTTCCAAGAAAGTCACTTTAAACATGAATACTAACATCTGGTTATCATATTTGAGCAAGTAGTGCGATCACTTTACCTATGAAATAAAAATATGACTTGCAATAGTGTGAGGCTTAGTTGCACATTTGACATTTTACCTAATCAACATAAACTATTGATTTAATGTCGTAAATTCGAAGACGTTGATGCTTTGAAATGATACATATGGTGTCCTATGAGGACGTATATGGACTGTCATTTTTGAATTTCTGTTAGTTCATCTTCGTTGTACCTACATGACTTTCTGTTTTTTGTGACATAGATAATGATGTGATTTTTGCAAATTTGATACTTAAGAATCTTATATCCCCCAATCTCTTAAACAGTGTTGCCTCGTCTTTTAAGAGCTGTTGCTCTCCCAGGTGCTAATGTTTGTGAGAATCGTCAGCAATACTAACTAAAAGTTCAGAATTAGATTTAGTCATTTTGCTTAAAATTTTCATAACTTACTTAGAGAACACTAAAATGTATCGATTTTATTTTGACTCACCACTATTACCATAAGTCATTCTTCAAAAATAATTTTTGAACGTCGTTTATCATCATTGTGAACAAAGCTTTTCCTCTTCAGCGTTCTCTGCCTTTGCGCACAATTTGTTGAGTTGCCTCTTACCTGCATAAACAACCAAGGTAAGTTAACGCATTATGATATGAAAATAAGAGAATAATATTTCAGTTGTTTTTTTTGTATAAATGTAGGCTAATGGATACAAAATAACTTTAAGATTTCAATTTGTCTAAGGTGGTTGTGTTTAATTTAATAGCAAGCTAGATACCCCTCGTCAACGAATTATCTTATCACAATGTTTCAGTCATATACATGCATCTAATACTCAAAACAAATGTAGCTCAGAACTCTACTTCCATGGGCTTAGAAGCGATACCATGTTACCTCAGTCATGCCATGTCTGTTGTTAATTACTATCAACTTTACTTAAACACGCATGTAACATGGTTAAATACTAAGTTCCTGTTAAATACTCTTGCCCATGAATCTTTCTAATCCAAAATCATTTACATCATATGTCACAATCATTTTGGTGTTACTATGTGCTGCAATTATATACATATGTAAAATTAAAGTGTAACTGTGTAATTATTGTAGTTGTTCAATTAAACAAAGCTTTATACGTCAATACATGTATCTTTAGTTGAAACACGTCGCAAAAGATTGGATTAATTAACAACATTTTATCAATAAATGCATACATATAAATTAACTACTAAGTTGACGATTTCTTTCAAAAAAAAGGAAACATGTGTTATATATAATTTACATACTTAGCTTAGTTCCTTCGATTTTAGGTGGAAGAATGCCCTTGGGTGTCGATGACTGTGAGAATAGGGAACCCATGGTAGTCTACTTATATCTTTCTTAGAGGCTTACGATACCAGTAAAAAAATAGATGTACATAATAATCCGTAGTTATAATCTAATGTTAACTAGATCAAGCTTGTGAAATTACCTCCTACAGAGGGCGCGTTAGGCGACGTTTCAGGAAAGACACATGAAAAACACCCGAGAAACTTCAAGTGGCCGAGGTTCGTTGATATTGCATGCCTCCATTGGCATCAAAACCAAAGACGTGTTTGGATGTGTATCTAAACTAAAGTCGAGATAAATCAGTTCTAACTGTTTGAAAAAAAGTGGTGATGATTCAAAATGTTTAAAGAAGCAAACGTCACCTGCTCCTTCCGAAGTCAACTTGGTTTAATCATCTTCTCGTGTGACCTGATCAGTTCGAGTAGCGGTTGATTGAATCCAAAACACAGGTCTTAAAACCTCCTTATCCCAAAACAGCCCGTTACTTACCAAAAACAATTTCATATATTAGCTCGACCGGGTTTTTATATTAATTTATCCACTAAGCATATATTTAGGCATGATATCGAATTCTCGTCCCACATTCATTTGCTGCAATAAGCAGGTAACGTAATTTAGGCAATATAGAAAAGTGCACACTCAAATTCAACATTTAAACCAAAAAATCATATCTTTGAATCAAGAAATTAAAGCATTTTTAGCATATGCTTACATAAAGTAAGAGCCTTATCGAAGATGCAGGTTTGATATGTGACATGGTAAGATGATAGAAAATATTTAAGCCATTTGTAATGATCATCAGAAGGGAGCCTATCATTCCTCGCGACAAACAATAACCCAATCAAATCGATTGGGTGGAAAATAGTAAGTAGCCTAGGATTAGCTAACGCTCCCTACAACTCAAAAACCTCTCACATTTTGTATGAGTTGTATCATAAGTTGAAACAAATAACATAATTAAGATTTAATTTAATTTTGAGTCTACACTCAATAATTTAAAAATCTAACATAAAACCTGTGATTCGTTAACCTTACAGTGGTCAAACATGATTACAAATGATATGTTGTTGATGAACATACCTTTTAATTCTCATATGTGATCCACAATAGTTTATTTTTATATGAATATTTTTTATACAATCAATCTTTAAAGGAAAATTAACTGAAAATTAACTTTAGTTAGATTACTACTCCAACATACTAAATCAAAATTTACAGAAAATAAGCAATACCACATCAATTAAAGCACACAATAACACAAACCCACAACTTAATTACAAATAAACCCATAATCTATGATATAAATCAATAAGTCATGGATTTATATACCTTCAGTTCATTCAGCCGAATACATACCTTATTCTTGAAGGATTGAATCAAAGTGTACAATTTCATACCCAAATCTTCAAATAAACAATTTGGATTGTTTAAAAGAATACACTTTAATTTTTCTAATTGAATAGATTTTTACACCATTGAATAATTCAATTTAATTTAATCAATATGATTTGATATTGGGGTTACAGTTTTCTTTTTTGAGATATGTTGGAACCTCTGTGTCGAAGGGATAGGTTTTATTTCTTGTAATTTTTTGTTTTAACCCTTACACTTTGTTGTAGCTAACTACGTTTTTTAAGCTTTATATTTTCAACCCTAAAGTTTTATAATTTTCAACCCGTTTTCTATGTATG
Source organism: Glebionis coronaria (assembly GCA_025667525.1). NCBI lineage: Eukaryota > Viridiplantae > Streptophyta > Magnoliopsida > Asterales > Asteraceae > Glebionis > Glebionis coronaria. The sequence continues at coordinate 630,453,968 of CM046875.1, read as the reverse complement.
TTTTTTTCTTCTTATTTTTAACATGTATATTTTTTACTCGGGTTTTTATTTTCATTAAACATAAAAACGAAAATTAGACATGTCTTACTAAATCAAGGAACAATTAAACTTTTTAAAGGAATAAATAAAATAATTATTTCCTACTAAGGAAAGAATCCCTTGAAAAAGTCCCTACTTTGCATTTTGCTTTACAAAGAAAAAGATGTTAAGAAACTAAGATTAAATACATGTGTGTTGTGATGGTGTATTTTGACAAGTTGAATCATTAATTTATTTTATTCTTTTTCTCAGTGTCATTTCGTTGTTTTAGATAGTCATGAACAATAATAATACGGAGGTCTCATTATAGTTATTAAACAAAAGGAAATTTGATATAAGATTAAAGTATTGATGTAGCGAAAAAAACAACTCTTCCAACTGATGTAGTTTAAAAATAACAAGGATAGATAATTGAATCTGTTGATTCTAAAGAATACCATAAATAACTCTTCCAACTATCGTTGATTCAAAAGAATAACGATAATTAGGCAAACTCCAACAATCGTTGATTCAACGAATACCCGATTATTAAGAGAAAATTGAACAATAAACCCTCACCTGGATTCAAGTCAATTAACAAAGACTAAAAGTCTGTATTTTTTTTAATTCATAGTTTCATCATAATTCAATACAAAAAGTCCTAATTATATAGGAAAACTAAACTTGGGGAAAAAATAACAATATTTTCCCAAAAACATAAAATAAGAAAACTAAATAAAAGATACCACAAATAAACTAAATAACCAGTTTATTTTTATGATTCTCCATCATTCTCCCTCACTTCAAAAAACTCGTCCTCGAGTTTGTCTCACTCGTACTTTGTACTCGTAGCATCCAAATTTGTATCCCTTGCATCAAATTCCCTTTATTTATAATGAATCGACCTCGAACCTTGATCGTCTTAAAAGCAAACTTATCAACCATGGGTGCAGCTTCTTGATATATATTTTTTTCAATCATGATACTCACATCCACCCATTTACCTTTTTGCAACCAGATTAACTCATGAGGTTTTAAAACAGCGGGTTTTGAATAATCAACACTAAGATCATTAGCCACAACTATGACATATTCGATGTTGTCTTCTCTGCCATCAAATCTTCTTTCCCTAAAAAATCCTTCTTCCTCCTCAATAACATCTTCAAGATCAGTATCATAAACTGCCATTGACTCTTCTTCGTCACCCAACATATCATTTGAAGATGGCACATCATTTTCTTCTTCTTGACAATTTTGATAATTGTCAACAAAAGGATACTCCTCTTCCTCTGGTTCTTCATCATAAACCGGGGCTATTTCATAATCACCACAAGCGACATTATCATCGTCATCTTCGGGATCAGCAAATGGGTTTTCTGACTCACCATGTTCAATACCCCGACCGTTACGATCACCATTCCGGTTCATCAATTGTCTCATCCGGTTAGTCAATTTATCAAAGAATAGATCCATTCGCTCCTCCATCTTTGCCATAATACGATGCTCCAATTCTTGTTCATACACATCATGAACATTCCTACTTCTTCTTGAAGACATCTTAAACAGGAACTTCGGCTCTTGATACCAACTGATGTAGCGGAAAAAACAAAGTAACAAAGATAAACAATTGAAAACTAAATATTCGTTTTTGAAAACAAAGATGTTAGAATATCCGTTTTTTGAGGTTGATTGTTCATCTTCTGATGAATGGGAAGATTATGGTGCGGCTGGGGGTGATGATTATGATGGGTCTCCCATATATGATGAATATGAAGAAGAACCGATGCTAGTTTATGAAGATGTCATTGAGGAAAAAGAAGGACTTACGGGGAAAAAAGAATTTGGTGGGGAAAAAAAAACTCTTCCAACTGATGTAGTTTAAAAATAACAAGGATAGATAATTGAATCTGTTGATTCTAAAGAATACCAGAAACAACTCTTCCAACTATCGTTGATTCAAAAGAATACCGATAATTAGGCAAACTCCAACAATCGTTGATTCAACGAATACCTGATTATTAAGAGAAAATTGAACAATAAACCCTAACCTGGATTCAAGTCAATTAACAAAGACTAAAAGTCTGTATTTTTTTTAATTCATAGTTTCATCATAATCCAATACAAAAAGTTCTAATTATATAGGAAAACTAAACTTGGGAAAAAAGATAACAATATTTTCCCAAAAACATAAAATAAGAAAACTAAATAAAAGATACCACAATATGAAAACTAAATAAAAGATACCACAAATAAACTAAATAATCAGTTTATTTTTATGATCCTCCATCAAGTATATAACTCATATATAGATTTAATATTATACGTATTTGTATGCATAAAATGTGATCATTTTTAAGTAGATATGTTGTGCGATTACATTTCTTACACACTCTTTTGCGCCTCCTAGACTCTTTGTATCAAAGATATTGTGCATGTCTATATAATTTAATTTCACATATTTTCATATAACTAAATTATGTAATCCAACCTCAACCTCGAGCTACTACTATATTCGCGAAGTCTAAATTTTTAACATATAATGTAGTGAGACGTTAATTTGAAAGAAAAACATGATTCAAAAGCTCTAAAACATTTATATTAATATAAATCAAAGTAATCAAGAACAAAAGTTTAAAATAACTAAATCTACCACTGTTATACTGATATAGATATTTTATCTACATGATAACAGTTTTAGAAGATGAAACATAAAATAAATTAAGGTTACAAGATTTAATAAAAGAGAGAGTATGAATCGAAAACATTCAAAAGCTCTAAAACGTTTATATTAATATAAATCAAAGTAATCAAGAACAAAAGTTTAAAATAACTAAATCTACCACTGCTATATAGATATAGATTTTTTATCTACATGATAACAGTTTTAGAATATGAAATAGAATATAAATTAAGGTTATAAGATTTAATAAAAGAGAGAGTATGAATCGAAAACACACAAATGAAATCTCCCAACTTAATGATGAGAGAGTAGATTCGTTGCCATCCGGCCCCTTAATCTGATATCCCATATAATTTAATCATACCCAATATCTTAACAAGGTCATTGTGCATATTTGTATCCAAACCTTTAGTGAGGATGTCTGCAACTTGGTTTGCACACTCCACTTTTACAGTTTCTACAACACCATTTAAAAGAATTCCCTCACAAAGTGTAGATCAATTTCAAGGTGTTTTGTTCTTTCATGAAAGACTGGATTGACAGATATCTTAATAGCTAAGTTGTTGTCACAGAAAAGTTTAACTGGTAAAAGGTTTTCACACTACAAATCTTTTAAGATTTTTAAGATCCAGATGACTTCGTTAGTTACTGAAGCAAGAGCTCTATACTCTGCTTCAGAAGAGGATTCAGAGAGAATGTTTTGTTTCTTAATTTTCCAAGAAATGAGGTTAGCATTTACAAACACACAATATCCAGTAACTGATTTTCTAGTTACCACACATTTAGCCCAATCAACATCAAAGTAAGCTTTAAGAGACATATCAGAGGTCTTTTTAAGGTGAATGCCCAAACCTAGAGAACCTCTAAGATATCCCAATATCTTGAAGGATATTTTAAGATGAGAGTTCAAAGGAGAGTGCGTAAACTTGCTCAAGCAATGCACATCATGTGATATGTCAGGTCTGGAATTAGTCAAATATATCAATTTTCCCATGAGCTTTTGGTAATTAACAATGTTCACAAGTAAATGATCATTTTCAGTAGGCTCATTGGATATGGTAAGCTTGGACATTAGAGGGGTCTTAGCAGGTTTATAAGCAAGCATACCATAATCAAATAAAAGATCCAGCACATATTTCCCTTGATTTAAAAATATACCAACCTTATTGTCAACAATCTCAATGTCATGAAAATAATTCAACTTTCCTAAGTCTTTAATCATAAACTTGTTTTTCAAGAAAATTTTAAATTTCTCAATTTAAACAACATTGTTTCTAGTAATTATAATATGATCCATGTACACAATAAGGGCAAGAAACAAATCATTATTAGACTTGGTATACAGAGAATAGTCAAACTTACTTTGACAGAAACCATTTTCAACAAGCATAAAAGTTAATTTAGCATTCCATTGCCTATGTATCTGTTTGAGGCTATATAAGGACTTTTTAAGTCTGGGCACCATGTTGTCACCTCCAAATTAGTATCCTTGAGGTGGTTTCATGTAAACAGTTTCTTCCAAGTCACCATACAAGAAGACATTAGTAATGTCAAGTTGAAAAACATGCCAAGACTACATAATAGAGAAGTTAAACAAACATTTAATGGTATCCATTTTAACAAGGGAGAAGGTTTCCTCATAATCAATACCTTATTTCTGACCAAAGCCCTCGACAACAACTCTAGCCTTATACCTCTCAGTTTCACCATTGGATTTAAATTAAAGTTTCTAAAGCCATTTAGATCCTAAGGCATTTCTACCCTTAGGTAACTCAACAACATCCCAAGTGTCATTTTACACTTAGTACCTTGAGTGTCTAAATAGTATAAACCACCATACTATTACCAATCCTGATGATACTTTTCAGATCCAGATCCTAGTTCACAAAGAAACACTTATTCTCATCAAACACAATAAATATCTTATTATCTTTAGCAAGTTTATAAACATATATCAATGTAACATAATATTCAGGTATCACAAGCACATTAAATATAACCAATATATTAGGGAGTTTAAGATTTCCAATTTTAGATATAATGGCTTCAGTCTCATTAGGATGAGCAATTTTAATGTTGAGATAAGAAATATCATAAAATTTGTCTAACTCCTTATCATTATTGGTCATATGTTGATTAGCCCCATAGTCAACCTTCCCATTATACTCAAGTTCAGACTTAACACTAGTGTTAGAGTAGTAAAACTTCTCAAAGTTATCATTAAAAACCTTGCTAGAGTTAAAGTAAGTACCTCCATATTGGCCTGCATGTTTTTTCTAGTACTATTGTTGTCTTTAATAAGAGAGAGAAAAGTTGCAAGTTCTTTATCTATAAAGCCAGATGATGAAGTAGAGCCAACAAAATTGTTTGCAAGATTTTTTCCTTTAAAGTTTTAACTAGCCTTTTTCTTTCCAAAGTCAATCGGGTACCCAATGATTTTAAAACACATATCAATGGTATGACCATTGTACCCATAATTATTACAAACCATCTCAGCATTATAGGGTACATTATGTCTAACAGCATTAGGTTTATTAGGTCTAAATTCAGTGGTTCTATTGTTAGGTTTGAAATTTCAGTATTAGGCCTAAAATTATTAGTATTAGAAGTTTGATTTCTCTGAAAGTTGTTTCTAGTAGGCCTATTAGACAAGCAGGCAAAGGTCTGAACCCTTTGAGAAGGCCCAGAACCACTACCAGAAGCCATTATGTGAGATTCCTCACTAGAAATAATGGCATAAGCTCCCTTAACATCTGGTAAGTTTTCTCTAGAGAGAATAGAACTCCTAATACTCATATAAGAATCATCCAGCCCCATAAAAATTGCATTGATTCTAACAACTGGTTATGCTTTTTAAACTCACTAGCAACAATACATAAACAATTACGCAATTCAATCATGGTATCATATTGTTTCCACAAAGCATTCAACTTATGATAATAGTCAGACAAGTTAGAACCATTTTGTTTCAATGTATTAATCTTATGACGAAGATTAAATATGATAGAACCATCAACTTTATGATAGGTTTCTTTTAATTCTTTCCAAACATGTTTACCCTTTTTTTTGAAAACATTTGCCCACGAAACAATTCTTCGGATATAAAGTTAAGAATCCATCCCAAAACAACAAATTAACTATATCCTATTTTTTCCCAAAATATCATCAGTAATAGACCTCTTACAAGTGCCATCAATAAAGCCAGTTTTATTTTTTTCTTCCAAGGCTAATAAACATAACATTGGCACAAACTTGATATTTTTTAGTGTCTTTTAATTTAACAGACACAACAGAGTTGTTAGGGTGTAAATGTAAAGGGTTGCTAACATCAAGCTTACGGATGAGTGTGACTGGATCAGCCACACTCTCAGTATCAGACTCACCATGATCAAACATGATAAGAGCCAAAAATTAAAGAACAAAAAGTAACTCAATCAAAGCTAACAAAGTTCCCATGCTTTCAAACCACTCAAGGTGGTAGGTCAAGGGCAATGTAGAGATTAAGGGTCGGGTAACATAAACTTAAAATAAAGGGGAGAGAGGTGTTACACTGCACGCGATAAAGCACGATCGAACAGTTATTCCTAAATTCACTTAGTATAGGGAGCAACAGACTCTCCCACGAACAAACTCTAACTTTTTTTTTCATTTATCAACAAATCTATAGATTCAATCACAATAACCCACCTAGGTCCATGAACCACAAAAAATTGTAACCCTAATTTTTTCGAAAAAGATATTAAATGTGCAAAAATAATAGATCTAGCTATCTCAATAGCATATCTGGCCAAAAAGGTATAAAATAGAAAACCCCCAATTTTTATTAAACCCTAAAAATTATTTTTTAATTTTATGTAACCTGGCTCTGATATCATGTAGAAAAACATGATTCAAGAGCTCTAAAACGTTCATATTAAGATAAATAAAAGTAAACCAAGAACAAAATTTTATAATAACTAATGTAGATCTATTATCTACATGATAATCATTTTACAAGAATAAACAAAAAATAAATTATGGTTACAAGATTTAATAAAAGAGAGAGTATGAATCGAGAACACCCAGATGAAATCTCCTAACCTTGATAATCACGAGAGAGAGAGAGAGAGAGGAGCATGTATATCAAAACAATAGATACGTCGCCATCTGTCCTCACTATATTTTGCATCCCAGTCCATCCGTCCAAATGAGTTAATATAAGTGGAAGAAGTATTTGGTAAAGTAAACAAAATAGGTCCTTGTCCTTGTATAGCAGATCAAAATGACTAAACTTGAAAACATAAAGATACATAATAAGTCCTTACAAGTTAAGATGGGAATAAAATTAGGTACATTTAACATCCTTCTTTAATCTGATATCACAAATAAGTTAATCATACCCAATTTCTTAATAAGGTCATTGTGCTCATTTGTATCCAATCCTTTAGTAAGGATGTCTACAATTTGGTTTGCAGACTTCACTTTCACAGTTTTTATAACACCATTTAAAAAATTTCCCTCACAAAGTGTAGATCAATTTCAAAGGGTTTTGTTCGTTCATGAAAGAATAAATTGGCAGCTATCTTAAAAGTTGATCTACCGTCACATAAAATTTTAACTAGTAAAAGGTTTTCACACTACAAATCTTTTAAGATTTTTAAGATCGAGATGACTTCACTAGTTACTGAAGCAAGAGCTCTATATTCTGCTTCAGAAGATGATTTGGAGAGAGTGTTTTGTTTTTTATTTTTCTAAGAAATGAGGTTATCATTTACAAACACACAATATCCAGTAACCGATTTTCTAGTTACCACACATTTAGCCCAATCAGCAGCATAGTAAACTTTAAGAGACATGCTAAAGGTCTTATTAAGGTGAATGCCTAAAACTGGAGAACGTTTAAGATATATCAACATATTGAAGGGCTATTTTAAGATAAGAGTTCAAAGGAGAGTGCATAAACTAGCTCAAGCAATGAATAACATATGATATGTTGGCTCGTATAAGTCAAATATATCAATTTTCCTATGAGCTTTTGGTAATCAATAATGTTTACAAGTAAAGGACCATTTTCAGTAGGCTCATTGGATATGGCAAGCTTGGACATTAAGGGGGTCATAGCAGGTTTACAAACAAGCATACCATAATTAGATAAAAGATCCAACACATATTTCCTTTGATTCAAACAGATACCAACCTTAGTGTCAACAACCTCAATGCCAAGAAAATAATTTAACTTTCCTTAGTCTTTAATCATAAACTTGTTTTTCAAGAATAATTTAAATTTCTCAATTTCACCAACATTGTTTCTAGTAATTATAATATCATCCACATACACAAGAAGGACAAGAAAAACACCATTATTAGACTTGGTATAAAGAGAATAGTCAGACTTGCTTTAACAGTAACCATTTTCAACAAGCACAAAAGTTAACTTAGCATTCCATTGCCTAGGTGCTTGTTTGAGGCCATATAAGAACTTTATATGTATGCACACCATGTCGTCACCTCTAGGATAGTATCCTTGAGGTGGTTTCATGTAAACAGTTTCTTCTAAGTTACCATGTAAGAAGGCATTATTAATGTCAAGTTGAAAAACAGGTCAAGACTGTATAATAGCAAAGTTAAACAATCATCTAATGGTAGCCAATTTAAAAACATGGGAGAAGGTTTCCTCATTATGAATACCCTCTTTCTGGGCAAAGCCCCGAACAACAAATCTAGCCTTATACCTCTCAGTTTCACCACTGGATTTAAACTTAAGTTTCCAAATCTATTTAGATCCTAAGGCATTTCTACCCTTAGGTAACTCAACAACATTTCAAGTGTCATTTTCAAGTAATGCATCCATTTCTAGGTTCATAGTATCAATCCAATGAGGGCTTTGAGAGGCTTCAAAGTAGGTCTTAGGTTCACTATTTTTATTGAGTTGGGTGCAAAGTACAGGTTTTCAACACTAAGATTTGAATACCCAATAAATTTCTCAAGACTATACTTAACCTTGGAATTAACAACAAAGTCATTATAGTTTTAAAAAAATAGAAGGTCTGGATGACCTCCTCATGTTTTAAGTTCCTTGAGCATAGTTGGTTGGATTGGACTTCTTATTTCCTTCAAATATAGTGTTTTCATCAAGTGTGGCAGCCTCATTCTCTAACACCTCGACATCAGTGTCTTGACTGTTATGGTGTTCAACCTCAAACAAAGGTGAACCAACAGTTTTCACATTGTCACTAGAGGGCGTAGAGTGACTACTATCACTCTGTGACTCATGGTAACTATTATGATTATGTCATACTCTCTCATCATCATTAGGAAACTCAGGGTTATCAAGATCAAAAAAGGTTAACAGGTATGTATCTTGAAAAACACTAAAAAACTTATCCTTATTAGTTTTTGAAAATAATCCTTAGAAGGAAAAACATACTAAAAAACTTAACATCTCTAGAGAGAAGAAACTGATGTCTGTCAAGACTATAAACCCTATAATCATTTTGAGAACCAAAATAACCTATCATAACACATCTTTCAGATCTATTAGTGAGTTTATCATGACTATTAAGAATGGTAACAAAGCAAAGACATTCAAAAATTCTGATATGAGTGATATATCCTTTCATAAGGAGATTTTCCATTTAGCACATAAGAGGGCAATCTGTTAATAAGATAAGTAGCAGTGATAACACATTTAATCCAAAATTTTAAAGGAATTCCCTCTTAAAACATAAAGAATCTAGCAACATTTAAAAGATGCCTATGTTTCCTTTCAACAACCCCATTTTATTGTGGATTATATGCACAAGATGCCTGATGTATAATCATTCTATCATTGCAAAACTTGTTAAAAGTTTGATTTACATATTCTATTCCATTGTAATTTCTAAAAATCTGACAATCCTTTTAAATTGATTTTTAATCATTCTAAAAAACATCAATAGAAGCAGCAACTTCATCTTTAGTCTTAATAAGATATACCCAGACAACTCTAGTATAGTCATTCACAACAGTTAGAAAATATATATGACTAGTGTAGCTATCCACCTTATAAGGATCCCACAGATCTAAATGAATAATGTCATCAAGAAATTTAGTCTTATGGTCAGTTAAAGGAAAAGGTTTCCTAGTCTGTTTAGCCCTTTGGCAAATTTCACAAAACAACATATTGATCATGTTTATCAATCTTTAAAGAATTTTTTAACACATTTAATGCAGGGTTATCAGGATGGCAAAGTTTGCAATGCCAATCATATTGGGACAAATATTAAGTAATCACACTATTTTACTTTTTATACTTAGTACCTCGAGTGTCTAAAAACCACCACACTGTTACCAATCCCTAGGACCATTTTCAGATTCAAATTCAGATTCACAAAGAAACACTTATTCTCATCAAACACAACAAAGATCTCTTTAGGAAGTTTATGAACATATATCAAGTTAACATAATATTCAAGTATCACAAGCACATCAAACAGACTCAATCCATTAGGGAGTTTAAGATTTTCAATTTTAGATATAATGGATTCAGTCCCATTGGGATGAGCAAATTTAATGTTGAGATAAGAAATATCATAAACATTGTCTAACTCCTTATCATTGTTGGTCATATGATGATTAGCCCTAGAGTCCATAAAATTTCCATTATACTCAAGTTTAGACTTAACACTAGTGTTAGAGCAGCAAAACTTCTCAACGTTATCATTATATACCTTGCTAGAGTTAAAGTAAGTACTTGTCATATTGGCCTGCACAATTTTTCATATCCCATCATTGTCTTTAATAAAAGAGTGCAAAGTTGCAAGTTTTCCATCTGTAAAGCCAGATGATGAAGTAGAGCCAACAAAATTGTTTGAAAGGTTTTTTATTTTAAATTTTTGACCAGCCTTTTTCTTTCCAAAGTCAACAGGGTACCCGATGATTTTAAAACACCTACCAATGGTATGACCATTGTACCTATAATACTCATAAACCATCTCAGCATTAGAGGGTACATTATGCCTAACAACATTATGGTTATTAGGTCGAAATCTAGTGGTGCTATTGTTAGGTTTGAAATTGCTAGTATTAGGTCTAAAACTATTAGTATTAAAAGTTTGATTTCTCTGAAAGTTGAATCTAGTAGGCCTATTAGACAAGAAGGAAGAAGTTTAAGCCTTTAAGAAGGCCAACCACTACCATAAGCAAATCTTTGAGATTACTCACTAGAAATAATGACATATGACATAAGCCCCCTTAACATTTGAAAAGTTCTCTTTAGAGAGAATATAACCCCTAATAATCATATAAGAATAATCAAGCTCCATAATTTTTTTTATTAATTTTAACAACGGGTTATGCTTTTTAAATTCACAAAAAGTAGTACACAAACAATTAGGCAGTTCAATCATGGCATCATATTATTTCCACAAAGCATTTAACTTATGATAATAGTCAGACAAGTTAAAGCCATTTTGTTTCAATGTAGTAATCTTATGATGAAGATTAAATATGTCAGAACCATCAACCTTATGATAGGTTTCTTTTAATTCTTTCCAAACATGTTTAGCCTTTTTTCGAAAAAAATTGCCCAAGAAACAATTCTTCAGATATAGAGTTAAGAATCAATCCCAAAACAACAACATTAACTATATCCTATTGTTTTCCCAAAACTTCATCAATAATAGACCTCTTACAAGTGTCATTAATAAAGTCAGTTTTATTTTTTCCTTCCAATGCTAAAAACATAGCATTGACCCAAACTTGATAATTTTCAGTGTCTTTTAATTTAACACTTCTCGCCAAGTCCAATAAAATACAGACTCTCTATGACTCAAAAACTCCAACCTACATCGTACCAGATCAGACTAGTCGCTTCGAGATCCCTTTCTATATCGTTAGAATGAGTCAAGGCTTGAAGAGTCTGTTATCAAATCGTCTGTGCTCACGAATCGATTGTGGGAGCTCAATGAAAATTCTCGTAGTGTTCGCCTTTTATATCTTATAGAAAAGAGAGGAAGTCTAGCGCCGGTCCTAAAAGGAAGATGCTTTAAGGCATTCGGTAACTACCTAGTATGCTCTACTCTCTCCCGCCTTTAAGGACTCACGGCAGGAGAGCGATGAGTCCGTTCCCTTCTCTTCCGGATCGAGTGAAAGTGGAAATGCAACAAGTCTTCCGGCTTTGGAGTCTTCCTCGAGCAGTGAATCATTGGCTACGTTTAGAGCCGAAATAGCAGCCGAGAGAACGAAGCTGAGATTTATGCTCGCATACGAAGTCTCCAGAGCCGTGATTACTACAACCTTCCTCCCCAGAATAATCTGAGGGAGTATGAGGGGCCAGACACAACAGCTAAAACAACAGAGTCATTAGGGTGTAAATGTAAAGGGTTGCTAACATGAAGCTTACTGATAAGTGTGACAGGATCAGGCACACTTTCAGTATCAGACTCACCATGGTCAGACATGATAAGAGCAAAAAATCAAAGAACAAAAAGTAACTCAATCAAAGTCAACAAAGTTCCTAGGCTTTCAAACCACTCAAGGTGGTAGGTCAATGGCAAGGTAGAGATTAAAGGTCCAGTAATATAAACTTAAAATAAAGGAGAGAGAGAGATAGAGGTGTTATAATGTACGCGATAAAGCAGATAGAACTGTTACTCTAGATTCACTTAGTCTAGGGAGTAACGATTCCTCCTACGAACAAACCGTTATTTTTTTTCAAAAAATAATTAAGGCAAACCACCAATAGCTAAAGATATATCAACAAATCGACGGATTCAATCACAATAACTACCTAGGTCCAAGAACAAAAAAAAATAGTAACCCTAATTTTTCTAAAAAAAAATTAAATGTGCAAAAATACTAGACCTAGTTATCTCAATACCAAATCTATCCAAAATGTATAAAAAATAGATAACCCCTAATTTTTATCAAACTCTAAAAAATATTTTCCGATTTTATGTAACTTGGCTCTGATACCATGTAGAAAAACATGATTCAAAAGCTCTAAAACGTTCATATTAAGATAAATCAAAGTAAACCAAGAACAAAATTTTAAAATAATTAAATCTACCACTACTACAAGTGTAAATCTATTATCTACATGATAATGTTTTATAAGATGAAACATAAAATAAATTAGGTTTATAAGATTTAATAAAAGAGAGATTATGAAAAAAAAGCACACAGATGACTCCCAACTAAATGATAAAGAGAGAGAGAGAGGCGTGTATATCAAAATAATAGATATGTTGCCATTTATCCTCACTATATTTTTCATCCCATTCCCTGTGTCCAAATGAGTTCATATAAGTAGAAGAAGTGTTTGGTAAAGTGAACAAAATAGGTCCTTGTCCTTGCATAGCAAATCCAAAGGACTAAACCTAAAAACATAAAGATACATAATAAATCCTTACAAGTTAAGATGTGAATCAAATTAGGTCTATAAATTTAATATAATTACGTATACTTTGACATGATTTGTGCCTATGTTTTAATAATTTGCCGTAGTAAATTAGATTTTAGTACGTTGCATCTTACAGAGCAATAGGTATCATGAAAAGAAAAAAAATCATTTGGGGTCCTATGAGGTGCTTATGGACGGAGCTAGAGGGTGTTTTGTAAGTGTTTGAGACATCTATGATTTTTCTCGATTTACTGTTATTTTTGTAAAAAAATGGTTGTTTTTCTCAAATGTATCTTAAGTGCAATTGGTCTCTCGAAATATGCTTGTTAAATTTGGCAATCTTTCCATATATTATGTTTGTGTTATGTTGGTTTTGGTCTTGTTTCAGGTTTATGGTCTTGGTCCTTTCTTATATCTTGGTGGGCTTGTTGCTTGTTACCGTTGGAAACCCATCACTGGCCCCATTGCTTGACGAGTTTATATCCCTAATCTTTGACTATGGTTTTCACTCATCACATTATTTCACACACACATTCGTGTGTGGATGCTCTCTCTTCTCTCTCTCTCTCGCTCTCTTCAAGTTCATACCTTGACATGGGAGTTTGATTTTCATCTTGTAAACGTGTGTGATTGAGTGATCCATGTATGTGAGGGAGCGTGGATCAACCTAGTTGGGATGATCTCACTTTTCTTTTGTATTTGTACGATTAGCACTCGATTGATGACTAATCTTTATCTATTCTATTTTGTACTTTGAATCCTTAAAATAAATATCACAAAGGGGAGGTTGGTTGTGTGATAATCTTGGTATTCATGTTATTTGCTTTGTCTTTTAACATGGTATCAGAGCCTTGTTGCTAGATCTGGTTTTGTGTATCACATCCCAACTCTCGTTTGTTATACTTGTTTTTTTGATTCACCAAAAATTTTATTTAGGGTTTCTCAAACCCTAATAAATTTTTTGGGCTTCTTCATACTGGTGGTGCTCTTGGTGTTTATCTGCTGTTTTCGAAGCTTGATTTGGTGGTGCCTTTAATTTTTTCCTTAAAAATTAATTAGGGTTTTTCACAAACCCTAATTTATTTTTTGGGGATCTTGGTTCTTTGGTGCCCAGGAAGCTTTTATTGGTGGTATCATTGCTACTTTTGGTGGTGCCGTTACGTATCTTGAAAGATTTAATTAGGGTTTCTTGAAACCCTAATTTAAATTTTTGGGGGTTTTACTTCTTTTGGTTTCCTGGTATCATCTTTAGTGGTGTTGTTAACTTTTTTGGCGTTCTCTCAGGTATTCCATTATTGGGGTTTTACTAACCCTAATTATACTTTTTTGGGGGTTTCCTGTTGGTGACTCACCCATCCTCTAGACTAAGTGAATCTAGAGATTGGGTGTTTTTTTTATAGATACTGGTTGTTGTTTATGCGTTGTAAGTCATTCTTTCTTTTTCTTACTTGTCTCTCTCTTGGTTACTTTTGTGAGCTACTGTTGTTCAGTTTGTGGGTGCAAACGAATTCGGTTAACACCTTGACCCTCCAGGCTTGACTGGTGTGGATACTTGCTTTGGCCAATCCTAGTCCACAGCTTGACATTTCTGGTGCTCACTTTCTGAGTGTTTATTGTGGTTATCTTTGTTCTTTTTCTCTGGCTTATACTTAGTTTTTTTGCTCTTATCTGCTTATTGCTTTGTCTGCTATGCTCTTCCTTTGTGGGACTCATGAGTGCTAGTGGTGCTCCTCCTCCACCACCCAATGGTGGTGGAGGAAATGGTGGTGGTAGGGGTTCCCCTGAAACCACTACCAATCTTGTTGCTCTCATTAGCAATTTGGATGTTGGAAACCTACTTCATATTCATAATAGTGATAATAGTAGCTCTGTCCTTGTTCCTTTCAAGTTATTGGGGACTGAGAATTATAGAATGTGGAACAATGCTATGAGACTTGCTTTACAAGCTAGAAACAAGTTTACTTTTGTTGATGGTTCTTGTTTAAGAGAGTCTTATACTGATGATGTCTTGTGTGCTCAATGGGATAGATGCAATGCTATGGTTCTTACCTGGATTATGAATGTTGTTTCTAGTGATGTGTATATGGGCCTTGTTTACTCTGAAAATGCTGCTAATGTTTGGAAAGAGCTTAATGAAACTTATGATAAGGTTGATGGTTTCATTCTCTATAACTTACTTCAAAAAATTAGGTTTGTTAAACAAGGGGGTAGTTCTATATCTGATTACTATCATAGATTGAACTCTCTTTGGAGAGAGTTTGATGATGTCTCTAAAATTCCTAAGTGTACTTGTGTTGTTAAATGTTCTTGTTCTGCTAGCACTGAATTGACTTTGCATCAGCAAATCATGAGGCTTATGCAGTTCCTAATGGGGCTTGATGACTGTTATCAGCCTGTTAGAACTGCACTTCTCACTAGGGATCCACTTCCTGATGTGAAGGAAGCTTATGTAACTGTATCTAGAGAGGAATCCCATAGGGGTGTTCTTGAGAACTCTGATCATACAGAGGCCAAATTGAATGCCACTTCTTTTGCTGCTAAGACCTTCAACCAAAATAGGAGGAGTACTTCTAATGCTCCTAATAGAACCCCTAACAAGGGTAATGGATCCAAAAGTTATAGGGGTCCTAACCCTAACCTCTTGTGCACTCATTGCAATCAAATTGGTCATATTGTTGATAGATGTTTTGAATTGGTTGGTTATTCTGTTGGTTATAAAAAGGGCGGTAATAGTCAAAGACAATCTGGTTTCAAACCTAATTTTAATGCTAATTGTGACATCAAAGTTGGGGAAAACAGGCTTCCACCTGTAATTCTCCTAACTCTTTCACCACTGAGCAAATGAAGAAGCTTCTTAATATGATCAATGCCACCTCTGGCAACACTCAGTCCAATATGGTAGATAGAATATCCTTTTTTAATGCTAATGTTTGGTTTAATATTAATTTTTCCAAGTTTTTTTGTGGAAACTCCAAATTTTTTGCTAAAACCATTACCTTGGGATGGATTATAGATTTTGGGGCAAACCAAAACCTTACCACTTCCATAGTTGGTATGTTTAACGTTGTTGATATTTCCCACCTCAACATTTTTGTTGGTCATCCCAATGGCACTGTTGTCAATATTAGTCACATTGGTGACCTCAAGCTCTCTAATAATGTTGTTCTTCATGATGTGTTGGTTGTGCCAGGATATTGTGTTAGCTTGTTTTCTGTTAATAAACTTATTAAAGAGAGCAAATTGTTTATTGTTTTTGATGAGGATAAATGTTATATTCAGGACTTGGCCAAGGGGACTACTCTAGGGACTGGTAGTGAATCTGGGGGGCTCTACTTGTTTGATGATCATAAGACTAAGAGCTTAGGTACTGTTAACATTGCCATGACTTTTAACACCTCTAAAGATATCTGGTACTGCAGGCTTGGTCATCCCTCTGACCAAGTGCTCAATGCTCTCAAGACTGACCTCAAACTTTCCAAAAACATCACCATTTTTGTTTGTGAAACTTGTCATAGGGCCAAACAAACAAGGGAACCTTTTCTCTTGCTGAACTCTTAACCTTTTTTGATAACCAAACACCTTCAAGTCCCAATGATGATGAGAGAGAAACACCTGGTGTGGATGGTAGGGTTCACCCCACTATTAATGATGCCTTTGTGCATCATCAGGAAGAGAACTCTGCAACCACCATAGGTGAAAATGTGCAATCCTGCTCTGAGGGTAATTTTGATAATGAAAATTCTTCTAACACCTTTATTGAGCATAGTGGGGACCATTCTCAAGTAGGGGAGCAACCTGTTAGAAAGTCAAGTAGACCCACTAAATTTCCTGCTAAACTAAATGATTTTGTTCTTGTTAGAAAGCTTAAGTATGGTATTGAGAAGCATGTTAACTACTCTAAGTTGAACACTACTAATTTTTGTTTTGCTACCACTCTTAATCAATCTGTTGAACCTTCTACCTACTACGAAGCTGTAAAAGATAGTAGGTGGGTTGAGGCTATGAACAATGAAATAGAGGCTCTCTTAAGGAACAATACTTGGACCTTATGTGATTTACCTGCTGATAGAAAGGCTATTAACAATAAGTGGATCTATAAGATTAAATACAAGTCCTCTGGCCTTGTTTACAAGTTTAAAGCTAGAGTTGTTGTTAAAGGTTATGGTCAAAGGGAAGGCATTGATTTTGATGAGACTTTCAGTCCTGTTGTTAAAATGGTTATTGTTAGGTGTCTTGTTAGCATAGCTGTTTCTAATGATTGGCCTCTCTTTCAACTTGATGTTAATAATGCCTTCTTGTATGGTGATCTTGATGAGGACATTTATATGACTCTTCCTTTGGGCTTCAATTGCAAGGATAAATGTAAGGTATGTAAGCTTTGTAAAGCTTTGTATGGTCTTAAGCAAGCCCCAAGGCAGTAGAATGTTAAACTTACCACTGTCTTGGTAGAGCATAACTTTATCCAAAATAAGTTTGAGTACTCTCTTTTCACTAAACAGAATGGTGATATGTTTATTGCTCTTCTTGTGTATGTTGATGACTTTATCATCACTGGTAACTACATTGAGGAAATTGAATCATTTAAAAGCTTTCTAAAAACCAAATTCATGATTAAAGATCTTGGCATTATGAGGTATTTTTTAGGTATTGAGATTCTTGAAAATTCTAATGGGATTTGCATGACCCAAAGGAATTACTGTCTAGAACCTGTTCATGAGTTTGGTTTACTTGCTGCTAAGCCAGCAAAAACCCCCTTACTTGAAAATTATGTTGTGGCTGTTGATGAAAGTAATGATGATAAATTTCTCTCAAACATTTTTTAGTATCAAAGATTACTTGGGAAAATTATTTACCTTACTCATATCAGACCTGATATATCTTATGATGTTCATTGCCTTAGCCAGCACATGCATGCACCTCTTAAATCTCATCTTAAAGTTGCCTTGAGAGTTATTAGATATCTCAAAAATTCACTTCGGACTGGTATTCAGTTCTATAGAGATACTTCTTTGAGGCTTTCTTGTTTCACTGATGCTAATTGGGCCAGATGTCAGAAAACCAGAAAGTCTGTATCAGGATACTGTGTCTTTCTTGGAAGGTCTCTTGTCTCTTGGAAGAGCAAGAAGCAACCGACAGTATCCAGATCTTCAGCTGAGGCTGAGTATAGATGTATGGCAGGTGCTACTTGTGAAGTAAGTTGGATCACTAATTTACTTAGTGGTCTAAGGATTAAAAACCTGTTTCCTGTGAACCTCTATAGTGACAGTAGCTCTGCTATACAAATTGCTGCCAACCCTGTGTTTCATGAGAGAACCAAATATTTTGAAGTTGATGTTCACTTAAGGGAAAAGGTACAAGATGGTGTGATCAACACTATCAATGTTGCTTCACTTGATCAAACTGCAGATATTTTTACTAAGGCTCATGGTATTAACCAACACTTGAAATTATGTAAACAGCTGAGGCTTGTGAACATGTTTGGCAGATGAATTATTGCTCTCTCGTATGTCAGATTGAGGAAGGGTGTTAAATTTGGCAATCTTTCCATATGTTTATTATGTTTGTGTTATGTTGGTTTTGGTCTTGTTTCAGGTTTATGGTCTTGGGCCTTTCTTATATCTTGGTGGGCTTGTTGCTTGTTACCGTTGGAAGCCCAACACTGGCCCCATTGCTTGACGATTTTATATACCTAGTCTTTGACTAGGGTTTTTGCTCATTACATTATTTCACACACACAGCCGTGTGTGGCTGCTCTCTCTTCTCTCTCTCTCTTCAAGTTCATACCTTGACCTGGGAGTTTGATTTTCATCTTGTAAACGTGTGTGATTGAGTGATCTATGTATGTGAGGGAGATCGGATCAACCTAGTCGGGACAATCTCACTTTTCTTTTGTGTTTGTACGATTAGCACTCGATTGAGGACTAATCTTTATCTTTTCTATTTTGTACTTTGAATCCTTAAAATAAATATCACAAAGGGGAGGTTGGTTATGTGATAATCTTGGTATTCATGTTATTTGCTTTGTCTTTTAACAATGCTTCTAGCCATAGCCATTATTAAATTTTTAACTATGCAATATTATGGTTCAAAAATATTTAATGACCAAATCATATTTGTTCATGACTCTGTCACTACGAGTGTCAATCATTTAACACTCTCACTTTCAAAATACGTCATCTATCATAACAAACTTGATCTTTTTATTTCGGACTCACTACTATCAACATATTCCCCACATTTTAAAAAGAAAATATGTCGTTTTATGTACCAGTGCTTTGACGAAAAACTTTTTTACGAGTTGAGACAATGTCATCAGGAGTAAATGGCGAGTTTCGTCGAATTTGACGAAAAACTCGCCATGACACCTTTCTCTTAATTAAACTTAGACTAACATGCAATTATATGTTTGTTTATGTGTTATCACTAAACTTTTTTGAAGGCACTAGATTAACTAACACCTACACGTGTATATCATATGATAAGAAGTTAAATAAAATCTATAATTTAATTAAAGAATTAAAATTTTAGTATAAAAAGTGAATGCATCATTGTATCAACACCTTTCTTCTTGTCTTGTATTTGGATTTTTTCACTTTCCAATATTCCCTTTACAAAAAAGAATAAAAAAGAATCGTATCAAGTAGAAGTAGTAAATCTTTGATTTGTTTTCCTCACTGCTAAGTAATGACCAAAAAAAGTGTCGACCAACAATGTCACACCTTCGCAGGTTATTTCCTCTTTAACCCTACATTCACCAAACACATCTCTCATCAAATATTAGTAGTATATCACAACTATATATTATCGGTATCATGCAAGTTTTTTTTGGTAAACTTGAAATTTCCGACTTATATTCAGGGACGAATCCATGACGAAATATAACCGGCTGCATAAATATTTTTGAACCGTAATATAACAGATATAAAACGTGAATTAAGACGAAGAGTAAAATTATGTTTCAATTGACTGAGTGTATTTAAGATGCATTTAAAAAAATAGATGTTTTCTAACAAATTAACACTACGTAAAAAAAATTCATAGGGGTCACGGGCACCCGTGGGAACCCCCTAGCTTCATCCCTGTTTATATTGCAAACCGGCTAATCTTAAAACGACTGTATAAGTTTAAGTATCTGAGAAAACCTAAAATAAGGATCTTATCTAAAACTTAAATATCATTTGTAGTCATTGATACAAACATAGCATGTCACTCTTATGATATGTTAGGTTTGAAACACAATTAGTGTGTTTGTTTAGCTTAGTTTTGGGCTAAGTTATAAGATTCATTCTCATTGGTGCCTAAACTGAGTTTAGTATCATCTTTTGCACACTTATAATTTATTTTAGCAAATATATATATTACAAATTATATTCAATCAAATCCTGAGAAAAAAGTGGATGACCACTATGGAATGTCTTTCGTCCGATTAGAAGACATACAAACCAAAACAGTCTTTTCTTTAATCTTTTATGTTTCTCTTCCAACAATGTTATTGGTTGGTAGATCAAAAGATATTCGATTTTGTGTAACTTAAACTTAATCTAATAGGTACACCTGAGTCTTTTACTAATTAAAAATCCAAAGGATCTATATTTAATTTTGTGTTGAAAAACTATAATATAAAAGTTTATATCTTTCTCAACTACGTACAAACTGAAATAGACACAAATAAGTGCAAAAATGACGAAATTAACACATATGTATTTATCTTTGGTAAGGAGGATGGTTGTTTACATCTCAACTTTCCTCATACTGTTCATGATGGTATCAGAATCCATAACACATGAAAAACGATATTAGATGTTACTTTACTTTTTTTATTTATAATTAAGATGGTAATCGACACTCGCGAAAAAGGTCGCTAATTGGAAACAGGTTGTGTCAAATCTTTGTTAGTATAGTTCAGCAACAAGCAGACCAAAAAGCTTGAAATCTTCATTATCACAACAACCACAACTTTCAAATTCAATCATGGTCGGCTTAAGTCGATAAATAGTGATTCACTTTCACTTTGGGGTCATTTGTTGTCTAATAATAAGATTACATGTCTTGATCGGTTTTGAATTTCTTCAGAATTTTTAATTAGTTGAGTTTTAATTAAAATGTACTTAATTATTTCATGAAATACACAGATTATGTAGTTTCAAATTCAATGAATTACACATGCAATAGTGAGTCCAAATGTATCAAAGTTGGAAGAGAATATTCTTATATCATGCATGGTGTGCTACAACCTAAAAGGAAACTACACAAAAAACTCTTTTCAATTGTCTTTATATTGTTTAGGTGGGTGAGGGAATTTTTTTAAGAGTTTAGTTTACAACTTATTCTATGATCAATATATATTAGAAATCGTTGGTGGAACCAGAATATTATACAGTGAGAGGAAAAATTACACTAACACATGACTCAGAAACAAATATAAGATCAAAATAACAAATTGTGAATTATATTTGAGAATGAATGATTTATAAAGCTTTTTAGAGTTTGAATATTAAGTTTTAGTGTGTTAGTGAAGGCAATTTGAGTTTTCGAAGAAAATCTTTTAAAAAAATCAGCTAAAATTTTATAAAAATTACATCAAAATTTATCGTTTTTGTCTAGCCACAAGGGGCATCGCCCCCCATAACTTGTAAATGGATTCGCCTCTGATTGTATTTATAGAAAGAATATGAATCATGATAAAATTTATAGATTATTTGATGAGCTGAGCATATCGTAACAGAAAAGATAAGGTTGAGTGGTGTGAGGCGTGCAAAATAGTGTACAAACTTACAATTTATATGAGGTAATTGTATATAAAAGTTGGTGATAAGAAAAAGTGATATATTAGACACATAGTAAAAAACAACATCATTCTGTTAGCTTTTGGTTTACATTCTTACCACTTGTGAAAAAGTGAATAAAGTTTTACTACTAGCAAAAACTCAATCCAAAAAGAGTATATATGGGGATAGAATGTAACGTATGAGAGGAAGCAGCAGCTTTTGAATGTGATAAGATGAGTTTTTAATAAAAGGTGAATTTTATGTCCTCAAAAATGCACAACAATTGCTGCATCACGCCATCACTTCACTTATTATCTACTCATCATTTCATGCACATACATTCTTCCCATCCCACCACCTTCAGAACTCGCGGTATGATGCGTTTTGAGTGTCGTTGTTCTCAAAACGCAAAACGAAAATGCCAACACCACACTGGATGTGGTGTTTTCAGGTCTAGTGTTATAGTTGCCAACTCAAATGGTGTTATAGTTGCCAACTCAAATGATCTCAGATGTGTTTGGTGTTGTGATGAATTATGATGTTATTCAAAAATATGTTGACGTGACAACATTTTTTCTATCACACTACACCAACTGTGTCGAAACGCTTTTTAGTTAAATTATCAATGTCATTAAGTTAACATATATATGACTCAAATGAATAAGGTAAATTGACAAATATAAACACTTTGTTAAACATTTTTTTAATCTCAAAAGAAATCTTATTCAAAAAAAAAAAAAAAAAAAAAATCCCTAAAGAAATCGAGTCTTTTTCAAAATACTTCTTCTTTGCACTATGTTATTCTTATAGTATTTTTAACAAACTTAAATTTTATGTGTAATTATTCATGAAGTGCATTAAACACTTTTCCAAAAAAACAATGCAAGAAAAAAGAGCTTAGAATTATGTTAACTAAAAAGTAAAAACAGCTAATTACAGATTTTCAACAATAATATATGATCCTATCACATGGAAGATGTTTTTGGAAACTACATTTAATTTTATTTTTTTTCAAATTCAATGTAATGAATATATATATTCCCAAAAGGTTTAAATAGATAAGAATAAATCTTATGTATTTTTTGATATGAATAGCCTTCTCCAAAAACTTGATTTTAGTCAATGATCACTTGTTGGAGATCTAATTAGTTAAGAGTTGAGATTAAACTTATCTAAATTGATTTATTTAATGACTATATTATCAATTAAAAATATATAGCAACTAAACTTTCTGTAACATTTTCTTTTCATCTAATTTCTACTTTCGAATTAATTTCACATTTAAAATTGAATATTACTTTAAGTATTTATCAACTTGACATATATAGTGATATAGTCCGTACATAATATAAAAATGTATTTACATGATGTGTGTACTAAAATAATTAGAAAGTGGTGGGGGATTGGGTATATATAAAGAGAGTGATGTGGTGTATAACATTCTTCAATTCCTTCATTCACCTATCCACACAATCTCATACTAATCTCCATCATATCTTTCCATCCCGATCCAACATGGGCAACTGCCAAGCCATTGACAACGCGAGTCTCGTGTTACAGACTCAAAATGGTCGAGCCGAGCGCTTTTACGCGCCCGTCTCAGCCGCGGAGATCATGAAACTCCACCCTGGTCACCATGTTGCTTTACTCCTTACCACCACCTTTTACTCTTCCCCTCCACCCTCATCCAACAACAACAACAAAAACGATACTAAGAACGACACGAATAATTCGAATCCTACTAATACTACAAATCCTACAAATCAGCAGCAGCCTCTTCGTGTTACTCGAATCAAGCTTCTTCGACCTACGGATAATCTTGTTCTTGGACATGCTTATAGACTCATTACTAATCAAGGTTTGTTTTTTCTTTTTTTCTTTTTCTAATATGAATGAGTCACCTTTGTATATATTATTTATACAATGTTAGATAATAAACGGGCAACAAGTTGTGTCGCTAGTTTCGAAACTAATATACAATATGAATACACGTATGTCTCTGACACATTTGTTTTGTTAATCTGCTTGTGACACTACTAGGAACAAAATTTAACCTAGGACCACAAATTTATGTTTTATACTTTTGGATTTTCTAGCAAGCATATACATACTGTACTTTTTTACTTAGTTAAAAAGTAGTTTCACTAGAGCATAAAATTAAAAAAAGTACATTAAGCCAAACTCGTGTTGGTTTTTTGGTAGTTAAGCATTACTAATACCTTATAATATGATTTTGCAGAGGTGATAAAAGGATTAAAGGCGAAGAAAAATGGAAAGTTGAATAACAATAAGGATGTACAGCCGAAGGAGTCTCCTTTAAACAGCGGAACAAATTCAGACTGTGAAACTACGTCAAAAAAATCTAATTACAATGGAAAAACCTACCACCAGGTATGAATAATATTTTTAAATGTCTTGGTTCCTTGCACAATGAGTACTGATCGTTAGAAAAATATCTAACGATCTCGTGTATTTATTTACAGATGAAAAAGGCCGATAAAAACCGGCCTAGGACTTCTTCATCAAGCAAACCAAGAGGATGGCATCCATCGTTAAACAGTATCTCAGAGGCAACAAACTAGCTTAGTTTTGTACATAATTTTTAGAATTTTTGTGGAAGATAGAAATTGCAATTTGAGGACATGATGAATGATGCAATATCTTAAGAAATGAGATTTTGCTTTTTAATTTTTTAATGAGTTTGTTGTGATTCAAGAAATGCTTTTTTTTCCGTTGAATAGGTTGACTACATGCAATCTTCACCATCTTTGTAATTATTATATGTTTTTTAATCAATAAATGGTATAATCTAAATGACTTATGTAATGATGTAACCAAAAATTAGGTGTTGGTTTATTAAGAGTTTTTTAATTTGAATCTCATTTGCATATTTAAATTTGAGGTGAAAATGTCTTAAATTAAATATAATAATACCTTTTTGATTTTAAGAGAGAGGAATGATAGAATCATATAATTTTTACATAAAAACTCACATACCACATCATTATGTGAAAGTTTTTATGTAAAATTTATGTGGTTCTAGTATTTCTCTTTAAGAGAAGTTTTGAATAGTTTATTGGCACAACACAAGGCATTAATATTTTTTTCCTACGTCTGGTTCATATAAAAGTTTTTATATCTTTTTGTATCTGAACGAAAAAAAAAACAAACACATTTAAAACTAAAAGTTTTAATTGATTAAAAGTTTTAATTTATTAAAAACTGTTAATTTAAAAAAAAAACATCATCTTAGAATTACAAATTAGTTTGCAAATTATCTGAAAAAAAGTATGTAAGAATTATTATTTTTTGCAAGGAGAGAATAATGTGTCTAGCTTATTTTTAGAAAAGATCATATGATAGTTGCAAGAATATATTTATGCCTTATCATATTTGTCAAGATATAATAATGCAAAGGAATCAGTTATATCTTCAATTCTTCATTTTTGAAGATTTTTTTGTTATTGCATTAAGAATATGTTGCAACAAAGTTACGCAATCAACTAAAGATATTCATATGACTTTCATTTTAAACCACCACAAAAGTATTATCGTATTTTTAAGGTAAACTTTTTCTTAAATTTTACTCAAGTTGGATTAGAAACTTCGTATTAAATCAAACGGAAAGAAAAACAATTTGAGTTATTAGTTAAGGGTATTTAAATCTTGTTGGTTTAGTAGTCCGTAGTAATAAGTTTTACCTTTCTTTAAATATTATTATTAGCATGTATCCGCGCGTTGCAGCTACGGATACTCTAAAACTAAAATTCTTCAAACATGATGTTTTATAATTATTTATTAATAATAACGATAGCTTTAAGCTAGAATAACTTTAAGCAATAATAAACTATTTCATAGAGAAATAGTATTACGGGATTATGAAGATTGATGGTGAAAGGTATTCGTAAATCCGTATAACATTCGTCGCAATATTATATAACATATAAATATAGAAAATCTTCTTAATTTATACGCTTACACGTTTTCATACATTATAATAACCTTAAAATCTTACTACTTTAATGTGTACGATTTAATCGAATTCATTAGCAAAATGATCAGCATTTCACTAAATTTGTACTAAAATGCATATATAGACGATAAGGCAATTTTATGTAAGAAAAAAATGGTTCAAAATCAAACATAGAACTTTGATATTAAACTTATATTAGTGAACAATTCAAATAATTGTATCTAAAAAATTATAATTTATAACAGTAATCATTTGTACATGTTGTATATTAATTTGTATTAATTTTGTCATTTAATGTTTATTCCCCATCAAAACATTACTTAAAATTTTGGGGAGATAATATAATCTATTTTATAAGTAGTACAAATTTACGTGTTGTTAAAAAAAGTAGTACAAATTAATTTAACGGTGTCATTTTTAACAGTTTCGAAAGGTTCTCTTCGGTTCGTTTTTTGAAGGTTTTTTTCTAGTTGAACCGACTGTGACTCCGGTTCTCAGTTGAACCTCAATATTTTAGGTAGACAATATGTACGATTTTGTATATATATATGTTTTTAATTGTTGTACAGTGTGATATAAAATAGCATTTCTAAGTAATGAGGTATATTAATTATTTTTTAAATGTGTATTAATTAGTATGTTTTAATTAGTTTTAATATGTATATTAAATTATGTATTAACTAGTTTTAATATTATGCATTGATTAGTTTTAATAATAAGTATTAAATGATATTTATTACTACATTTGTCTCAAAATTATTGTTCACAGAAAAAAAGTACACAGTTTAAGAAAAATGCATTAATTATTGTTTTAATTTCTACGAAATCAAAAAAACAGTTTTACCCTTTGATAATTAATTAGTCTTTCTTATATTTTTGTAAATATTAGTTTGGATTAAGGATAATATAGTAAATTTAAACAGACGAAAAAGGAAAGATGGATAATATAGTAAATTTAAACAGACGAAAAAGTGGACAATTATTTTGAGACAGACGAAAAAGGAAAGATGGATAATAATTTTAGGGCGAAAATAGTAGTTCTATTTTCAATTTTTAAACTATGTTGATTTGTACATTAAACATTATAAATAGTAAGTTAATTTTGTATTATTTCTATAAATAAAAAGGATTTTCTTTTAATATATAATAGAGATTTTCATGTTGCATTTGCTTGATGATTTTATTTATATATGTTGTGATTAATGTTATTGTCATAATTTTGTTGTTGCAAAAACACAAGAAATGGAATGTTGATAGACGAATCACATGTTATGTGTTTGCAAACGGGGTTTGTATGATTTTCATTCATATACATTGCTTAATTTATTTATTTATATAAATTTTGTGAAAGAATAATAAAAATGATACTCTTCACATCTCATAATTATGTAGTTAATTTCGCTATTTTTATTTTATATTTTTAATTTTAAATATCGTTGTTTGTGTTTTGTAATTTTAAACTCAATATATTTATATATCTTGCATTTAATTTTGTATAACAAAAGTTAACGATACATTTAAACATAAAAAATATACTAATGAACATATATTTAAACATAAAAAATAATATTTAAAATCAAAATTCTTATTCGAATTATTAAATCAAAAACACAAGAACAGATTTAATCAACCAACCTCTCCTTTATTTTTCTATAACTGCGTTAGGCTATCACTTCAAATGTGATACATAGCTTTGTGATCATACATACAACTCAGAAATCAAAG
Organism: Glebionis coronaria; assembly: GCA_025667525.1. NCBI lineage: Eukaryota > Viridiplantae > Streptophyta > Magnoliopsida > Asterales > Asteraceae > Glebionis > Glebionis coronaria. The sequence goes on along the minus strand of CM046875.1, from coordinate 630,426,444 downwards.
AAATACAATGTATACTTGATCTTACAGGCAAGATCAATATACAAGAACAAATCAACAAACTCAACAATGGCGGATATGTTTATGTGAGAGATGAAAACAAACAGATAACAAGAAAACTGAATGACGGAAATAACAAAGAAACATGTATATAAGCTCCAAAGACTAGGGTTGACTCAAGTTTGAGTCACTTGCAACCTTTAGCCCTTCAACTCTTCCAAACCTGTCAAACTCAAACCAAACTTTGCAAAGTATAAATATAATAGAAAAATATTTACCTTTCTTACCTCCAACTTTTATCAGATGTCATATTAGTATTTAATACCCCCTCTTAATTTGACTTCTGATACATATCAACAAGCTTCAAAAGCTCACAAAAAGAATTGTGATCTTTAATAGACAACCCTTTGGTAAACAAGTCTGCAACATTATCTTCAGATTTGACCTTAACAGTTTTGATCAAACCTGCAGATACCTTTTCCCTTAAGAAATATAGATCAATCTCAAAATGTTTAGTTCTTTCATGAAATACAGGATTGGCTGCAATTTGAATTGCAGAACTGCTATCACAACTGATAGGCACAGGTAAATTCACTTTTACTTTAAGATCATTCATAATCTTAAGTATCCACATGATTTCACAAGCCACACTATTCATAGCTCTATATTCAGCTTCAGCTGAAGATTTGGCTAGAACAGATTGTTTCTTGCTTTTCCATGATACAAGATTGTCATCCAGATAAACAGCATATCCAGTAACAGATTTCCTAGTAATCTTGCACTTAGCCCAATCAGAATCAACAAAAGCATTAAGATTCAGATTATTATTATGTTTAAAAGATATGCCAGTTCCAGGAGACCTTTTCAGGTATCTAAGAACATGAAAAGCTAATTTCAGATGAGATTTATAAGGATCATGCATAAACTGACTTAAACAATGAACAGCATAAGCAATATCAGGCCTAGTCAGAGTCAGATATATCAATTTACCAACAATCTTTTGGTAACAAGTTTTGTTTTCAAGCACAGTATCAACCTCATCTTCAATAAGTTTTTTCTTTTTCTTAGATGCATCTGGAATAGGAGCTTTAGCTGGTTTACAAGCTAACATTCCATATTCAGATAGCAACTCCAAACAATATTTCCTTTGATTAAGACACAATCCTGAGTCAGTATCAAGTACTTCAATACCCAAGAAATATTTGAGTTTACCAAGATCTTTAGTTTTAAATTTTGAACTCAAATATTCTTTAAAGTCATTGATAATACTTTCATTGTTCCCTGTTATAATAATATCATCTACATAAACAAGCAGGGCAACAAAAGACTCATTCTCAGTCTTAGTAAACAAAGAAACATCACTTTTACTTTGACAGAAACCATTTTCAATTAACACACTTGTTAACTTTTCATTCCATTTTCTAGGTGCCTGTTTTAACCCATATAAGGATTTTGTTAACTTGCACACCTTGTTTGAGTTAGAGCCATACCCTTCAGGAAGATTCATATAAATTTCTTCATCTAAATCTCCATAAAGAAAGGCATTATTTACATCTAACTGATAAACAGGCCAATTATTGTGCACAACAACAGAAAGAAGACACCTAACAGTTACAATTTTAACAACAGGTGAAAAGGTTTCTTCATAGTCTATTCCCTCTTTCCGACTAAACCCTTTTGCTACAACTCTAGCTTTATATCTCTCAACATCACCACTAGATTTGTATTTAACCTTCCATAGCCATTTACATGCAACAGCCTTTCTACCTTGAGGTAGATCAACAATCACCCAAGTATTGTTTCTATTAAGAGCTTCCATCTCTTCATTCATAGCCTCAACCCATCTAGGGTCTTTGGCTGCCTCTTTGTAAGACTTAGGTTCATGTATTTTTGTTCAAGTTATTAGTGAACACAAAATTATGCAAAGACAAGTTATTATAGTTCACCACAGTGTTAATATCATATTTAACTTTCTTGTCAAGCACATAATCACTAAGTTTACTAGGCAACTTATGTGGTCTACTAGACCTTCTTAGCTCAGTTTCCTCTGGACTATTATGTTGAAAATATTGGTTGAATTCTATAAACTCTTCACCCTCAGAATCATAATTTTCATCATCTAGGGCAACATTATTGTCAATATCATTAGCATCATTATTGCCTAAGTTATACTGGTTTCCAAGACTATGACTTTTATCATTCATAGACTCTGACCCCTGAGTATCACTGGTAACAATGATAGGAGTATCAGTAGATACTTTCTCAGCTAAGACAGACTCTTTTAAAATGCTACCTCTATCTCCTAATTTTTCATCTCTCAAATCATCATGGGGATCATCAGAGTTGTTTACTGCTAAATCAAAAATATTTAAACTATTTACTCCCTGATCTTCAAAGATCAAACCATTTTTACAAACATCATTTTTAAAAGGAAACACTGTTTCATAAAACTTAACATCCCTTGAATAAAACACTTGTTTTGACTCAATACCAAACAACTTATAACCCTTTTTAGTGAATGAATATCCAATAAACACACACTTTTCAGACCTAGCAGCAAACTTATCCACATTATTAAGAACAGTACTAAAACAAAGACACCCAAAAATTTTTAAATGAGAGATATTAGGTTCAGTTTTATAAATCATTTCATAAGGACTTTTTCCAGAGAGGACTGAGCTAGGAATCTTGTTAATCAAATAAACAGCAGTAAGAATAGATTCAGGCCACATGTTCAAAGGTAATCCCCCCTGAAACATGAGGGCTCTAGCAACATTAAGTAAATGTCTATGTTTTCTCTCAGCTATACCATTCTGCTGTGGAGTATACACACAAGTAGTTTGATGTATAACACCATTTTGTTTAATAAAACTTTCAAATTTATGATTAACAAATTCAGTTCCATTATCACTTCTAAACACTTTGATGGCAACATCAAATTGATTTTTGATTAGCTTATAAAACTCAACAAGTTTATCAAAAACTTCATCTTTGCCTTTAAGCATGTATAACCACACAGCCCTGGTATAATCATCAACAATAGTAAGAAAGAATCTAAATCCATCTCTACTTTTAACCCTATAAGGACCCCAAACATCCAAATGAATAATATCACCCAAACATTTAGTCTTATGATCACTTATAGGAAAAGGATCTCTAGTTTGTTTAGCCATATGACACACATCACAAGGCTGAACATTACTAGCAGAATCAAGATGGATTTTATCCTTAAGAATAGCTAAAACTTGGTCAGAGGGATGACCAAGTCTGTTATGCCACACACACTTAGACAAATTACACTTAGTGATAGCACTATTAACAAATTTCCTACCTGAATCAAACAGATAAAGTCCATTATTTTCACTACCAGTCCCCAAGATGGACTTTTGATGAGAATCCTGAACAAAACACTTTGATTCAGTAAAGGAAACAACAAATTTACTATCTTTAGCCAACTTATGAACAGAAATAAGACTGACCTTATAACCTGGAACAACCAACACATTTTTCAAAGTAATTTTACTTGATAGTTTAAAGTTTTCAACATGCTTAACATGTTCAATAGTTCCATTAGGATGTGAAACAGATATATTCAATTTAGACACGTCAATAACATCAAATAAGTGTTCAGTTGAAAAAGTCATATGTTGTGATGCTCCAGAATCAAAGATCCAACCAATATAAGTACTATAAGTACTTATATTAGTATTAAAATTAAAGAATCTACAAGTGACAAAACTAATGACATGATTAGAACCAAATTTAATACCTGCAGCACAAGACTGCACTTCACCAATATCAGGCTTAGAATTAATCAAAGCCATGAGTCTATTTATCTGATCAGCAGTGAAGGGAAGAGATTTCCCAGATCCCTGATCTACATTATTACCAAGAGAACTAGAGACATTATTAGAACCATTAGATCCTCCAGTATTCCTTTTCTTGAAACCTGGAGGATATCCATTAAGTTCAAAACATCTATCAACAGTATGGCCATTCATATTACAATGAGTGCAAACAAACTTATTGTTATTCTTATTAGGACCTCTGTTTTGACCATTTTGACTGTTTTGAGAATTTTTATTACCATTCCAATTATTAGGTTTAGCAACAAAAGCAGTAGCAGTATTCTTATCACTCACAACATGAACCAGATTATTCTTATGAGACTCAACCCTAGATAGAGTAGCAAAAGCAGATTTAACATCTGGCAAAGGGTCTGCAGTTAGTAATTGACTCCTAACAACACTGAAAGTGTCATCAAGGCCCATCAAAAACTGCATGAGTCTAATAAGAGAGTTGTGACTCTTCATTTGAGGAGCACCATCACATTTACATGAAGGAAGATTGACAAGTGAGTCAAACTGCCTCCAAAGACTGTTGTAATTGTGATAGTATTCAGACAAAGAAAAGCCAGATTGTGTAAGAGAACAAATCTTATAGTGCAAATTATAGATAACAGATCCATCAATTTTATCATAAGTTTCTTTAAATTCATCCCACACATCTTTAGCATTTTTAGAGAAAATTTGTCCTTGATATAACTCAAAAGAGATACATCCAAGGATCCAAGATAAAACCACAGCATTACATCTATCCCATTGATCAGCTAAAACATTATCATCATTATTCTTTTCACAAGTACCATCAATGAAACCCAATTTATTCTTAGTATGCAATGCAAGCTTAAATGCAGCAGCCCATACCTTATAATTTTCAGGACCAGTGAGTTTAACACTCACAATGGGCTGCCCATTTGTGTCAGTAGGGTGTAAAAACAAAGGGTCATTAGTATGAATGACTGTTTCATTTTCAGTTTCAGTATCACTAACAGGATCATCATCCTGGTCACCTTTCTTAGAAACAGACATAATGAGAGCACACAAAGATCAAACAAAGCACAACAACCTCCTTGTACCTCCACAATAACCAACAACCAAGACTAACTAATCCCTTCGACACCTAAAACCCCTTCTAAAAACAACAAATAAAGAAGAGAGAGAGAGAGGTGTTACTACACGCGCAGCAACAAGCAAAGAAACCCAAAAACCAATAAGATCATATCACAACCAACAAGCACAGCGGAGAAACAACCTGAAAATGTTAGTTATAACAAATAACTAACACAAAATAACAAATGCCCAATAATTGAATGAAACCCTAATTTCTGGATTTTAGGGTTTCTTCAATTAACCTTACCAGAAACACAATTGAGCTTAATTAAGCGCAAAAGAACCCAATTAAACACCACAGATCACCAAGAATCACAAAACCCCCAAATTTTAAAACCCTAAAAAATTTAAAAAAGACAAATCTTGCAATTAATCACAAAAGGAACACGATTAACCACAAGATTAATCAAGATTGATAAAAAACCGTTTTAAAACTCAGATATCAAGAACCAAAGGCTCTGATACCATATTCGAATTATTAAATCAAAAACACAAGAACAGATTTAATCAACCAACCTCCCCTTTATTTTTCTATAACTGCGTTAGGCTATCACTTCAAATGTGATACCTAGCTTTGTGATCATACATACAACTCAGAAATCAAAGAAATACAATGTATACTTGATCTTACAGGCAAGATCAATATACAAGAACAAATCAACAAACTCAACAATGGCGGATATATTTATGTGAGAGATGAAAACAAACAGATAACAAGAAAACTGAATGACGGAAATAACAAAGAAACATGTATATAAGCTCCAAAGACTAGGGTTGACTCAAGTTTGAGTCACTTGCAACCTTTAGCCCTTCAACTCTTCCAAACCTGTCAAACTCAAACCAAACTTTGCAAAGTATAAATATAATAGAAAAATATTTACCTTTCTTACCTCCAACTTTTATCAGATGTCATATTAGTATTTAATAATTCTAAAATAAAAATCACAAAAATAACAATAAATTATAATTGAAGGATTAAGAGATGAGTTAGAATAAAATAAAGATGAGCATGAGTATAGTAGGACAGTGGGTTGAAAGAATATTTGATGATGAAGTCGAGGTAATTATCACACTCAAACGTTGTAATCATAAATATTCTTTCTTTCATATCATATAATCATTCATGCCCCCACAATTACTCATCCCTTTTTTCACAATGTTAGATTTCGTTCCAATTTTTTAATACACAAGTTAATATTATATCCAAAAAGTTAACAAATATTTACTTCCTCCGTCTTAAAATTATCAAATAAGAATTATACCGTTTAAGAAAAATATATTAATTACTGTTTTAAATTTTGCAAAAATAGAAGAAAAACAATTTTATCATTTGACAATTATTTAATATCTTCGTAAAGTTTTGTTAATTACTTTTGATAAAGAATAATATATTGAATTTAAACAATTTCACCAACTATATATAAAATGGACAATAATTTTAGAATAACGCAAAAAAAAATGAATAATATTTTTAAGACGGAAAAAGTAGTTTTTAGGGTAATGTTAATCACTCAAGTTAATAGCATGATCAAGAATTTTTATTACACAACATAAGGTTTTGAATAATATAAATTGTAAAATAGTTGAAGTTCAAATATCACGAGCTAGTACTCGGATGCTTGTTAATTGAAGCCGAGGGCATATTTGGTGATAATCGTTTAGAAACATTTAAAAGCGGTGAGCGATAAAATACTGTAAATTTTAATGTTTATTTGGCAAAAGTTACGAGACGTGTCTATTTTTTTATATGCTTTTTTCTAACGTTTCATGAAGTCTATTTTAAGAGCTTCGAGCATTCGAGATATGTTTTACACATTATAATCGCTACTACAGCTAAGTCACCGTATGTTTTATAGAAAAATACAACTATCACTCACAGCAACAACTCACATCCATTGTTCACTCGCACTGCTCACTGCTAGTTTCGAAAAACATACCCTACATCCACACATGTTAGAGATGATATAATTATCGAATTCATGTTAGGCTAGTTGATTATAACAACTTTTTGTTAAAGATAATAACATGCTTAAAGATAAAGAGAGATCTTTACATAATAAGTACCTTTTGACCATGTTCACAACTTCATCTAAATACTGTTATACTTTCAAGCTAAATGTGTTGTAAAGGGCGAATGAGCATTTTGATAAGAATTCTGAGACTGAATTAAAAGTGTATTCGGAATCGTATCGATTCCTGATGCTCGAATCGGTACGGTATCGGAATTACGAAATAAGGTAAAAAAATATAAGATTACTAATTCGGTACAGGACCGGTACCAAATCAGAAAATCTGGAAAAAAAACAAAAAAATCCCGATTTCCCGATATATCGATACCAATATCCGAGTCATGTTTGGTACGAAATCGGTACATAACTTTTCAAATCGGAAAAAAATCGAAGTTACTAAATCAGAACAAGTTCGAGACGAGATTGATATCGATCTTAATCTTACTAATGATATGATTACCTGGTCTATATAGCACTTCAAAAATGGTCAATGTGTAATACTTAGATTTTTAACAAATATATTACTAAAAAAACCAATGGCATTGAAAAAATAAACCTTTTTTTATAAAGCAACATAGTGATAGATTGATAGGGGCTTTGGGGAAGAAAGTAATCATGTGTTGTTTTCTTTAAGGAAGAAGATAATAATGAAAAATGTGCTACACCTATAGCATGCCTCTAAGCACGTTTATAGACCCACAACATTAACAAAATAAAATCATCTTATGGACCTAGTTACAACAACAACGATACTCAATCCCGTACAACAACAACAATACTCAATCCTGCCAAGACAGAGTATGAGGAGGTAAAGTGTAAACAGATCATACCTCTATCCTCGGGAAAACTGGCTCTTACGGACCTAGTTGATAACCGTAATGAGGGTAAATAAGTCATTTTACTTTATAAATCGCTGGAACAAGAGACACTCCCCTCTAAGGCTAGTCTTTGTAAGACCTCGTTTAGTGTATCGACTTGTGGGTGCATCTTATCATCGACACGAAACTCATGGACAATGCCATTAACCTCAATCCAACTACATCCGATGTTTGATGCTGGTTTGTTCTTGTTTTGGCTCATTTGATCGCGTACTTCGTCAACTCTTTCCCATTTGCTGAAAGAAGCGTATAAGTTTGAAATAAGCACTTCGCTTCCGATGAAATGACTAAAATACCCTTGCCTGACGTAATCAATAATCTTATCAGCAAGACTTGCGTCCTTGTAAATGGTGCAAGCACTTAGCAATGTCCTCCATATAACTATATCGGGGTCTAAAGGCATTTTTATTGCAATGACTAAGGCTGTCTTTAAGTAGCCGGCACGACTTAGTAAATCGACAAAGCATCCATAATGTTCCACTGTGGATGCAATGTTCCACAAACTACCCATTTTGTAAAAAATTGCAGAACCGTCTTGGACTAGACCTGAATGGCTACATCCTTTCAAGACACCAATAAGTGTTATCTCACTGGGACTGATGTTTTCAGCTAGCATTTGATGGAAAACTCGAAGAGAGTCATTACCTAATCCATGAGACGAGAATCCTGAAATCATGCTTGTGTAGTTGCAAACATCCGGTTTGAAAATCTTGTGAAATACTCGATATGCATAGGTTATCACCCCACATTTTGCATACATATCAATAAGAGCGGTTGAAATGTTAGACCTTTTGGTGAGACCACCATTCTTGTTTACATAAGCGTGGATAGACTTTCCTTGATCTAACCCCCCGAGATTAGCACAAGCACATAAGCAACAAACTAAAATGGCTTCATTAGGCTTCAAAGAATCATGTGATTCCCTTAGCATATCGTGAAAGTAAACAAGGGCATCCATGTACATACAACTATTAAGAAACCCCGAAATCATAACTGTCCAAGATACCGTGTTACGTAACGGCATCATATCAAAGATTTCAGAGGCTCGTTCCATTTCCCGCTGCTTGACATGCCCACCTAATAGACTAGTCCATGAAAACACGTCTTTTTCAGACATTTCATCGAATACCTTGCAAGCATCGTCAAGTCTACAAAACACAGCATAAAAATTTATCACAGAATTACCAACGTATAAATTACTTATGTGCCCATTTTTAATCACCATCCCATGCACAATCATGCCAAGCAACTCTGTATTTTGGTGTGTGCACGACGTGATCAAGAAAGTGAAGGTAAACTTATCCGCAATAACGAGAGAATTGTGGTCTAACGCGCTCAGTTGGCGAAAAAGATTTACGGGTTCTAAAGAATTATGCACCTTGGAGTATGATCTGATCACTAAGTTCCATAGCAAAATGGGTGGGGGATAATTTGGGTATTGATCAAATAGTGTTCTTGCATACGTCAGACTATTAATCGATACATAACAATGAATTAAAGAGTCGATGAGAACAGAATATGATGAGAGTGATTGTGTGATGACCTGAGCATGTACTTGCTTGAGTTGCGACAGATGTGGTCGTTGATTTAGCAGCTGGTTGAGTGTTTTAGGACATGGATTTACGGTTATATAGGAGTCCGATGAACACAAACTACGAGAAGTTGTAAGCTTGAAAACTTGTTTATAGATTGCAACTTTGAACCTCAATGCTGCATGCATCTTCTGTCGTATTCGTAGAAAGTTCGACAGAAGCAATAGTTCTTAAGAGCATAAGATTTTTCTTCACTCTATTAGCCCAGGTAACTGTGTTTCACTCGGGCATTCCATCAAACACTTTCGGAGCGTGAAGTATTTCTTCAAAATAACAGTCTAGTCTTTACAATAACAGTCTTTACTATGATCTCATATGGCATTTCAATGTATGTGTGATAGTTCTTTGTTCAACTTAAAACTACTGAAAGCGATCTAGCAAGTTATACAGAGAAGACATTGTTGGCTGGCTCGGGGTTTGATCACGGATGACAGTGGGAGACTGGGAGGTGTCTGATGAAATACTCCAGAAGTGTTCACAGTTCTTCAAAATATAACAAATCCCATGGCATTGATTCAGCTTTCCGAAAAGGACAGACAATACACCACTCGTTGCTAAACTGAAAAGATGAGGATTGAAATCATAAACCTTATAGAAATTGCGGTTTTTCTTAGGAAAACGAATTTCAGTCCATTTTAACGCGAGTGATTCGTTTGAGAGCTTTGCAACCTCAAGGCTCGCCATTCACAGAAACAGAAACAGACCACCTTCTGCCGTTCATTTCTAAATGTAAACAGACCACCATTGTACAATTAACGCTGCAAACAGCAAAAGTGCAGACAATGACCTAAATTTTACTCTAATAAAATGTTCGAGATAGAACAGCAACACACAGTAGTTTCATTGCTGTACAATTTCAAAACTTGTTAAAAAAATCAGTCGTTCTTGCAATCCACAGATTTTCGAATGAAATATTGTTATTGGTTCGCATTCACTCTCACAATTATGTTAGCAAACAGATGCACTATGCAAACAAGAAGGGGAAAAAAAGCAACAAGCACAAGCTTCATTAACTTGTTTGATGGTTAAGTTTCCAAATTCATGGCGCCATCTCAAACCACTCATTTTATGCATAAAAGAAAGATTATTCTTCAAATATCACAATGCTGCCTAACCATAAATTATTGACAATCTTTTACATGCATAAAGGGATAATAATCACCATCAACAACATTCTGAGGCTCCTACTCAGATTTGTTTGCTTTACGAGCTTCTTCTCGAGTAACGGCTCTGACATAGATCTCGTAGCAACATCCTGGAACAAATTTAGAACAAGATATATGTGAGATCTTAAAAACAGGCTCAACCGCTCAACGAAAGTTATCTATTTTGACGCTTCAGTTTGAATTGATAGATTTGGGTTGTATTGTATCTCAAACAGGTTAAATGGGTCAATAATAAAGCTAGTCACATGGGTCAAAAGTCGCCCAAATAACAGTTTTAACAGGTTGAAACTGATGGACACTCAGACCCCAATATTTAAATGATACGTGTAGAAAAACATCCCAGTGATGAATCAATAATTTACTTTTTTACTGTGTCTAAAATCAATCTCTTGAGCAGACAATCCATCTTTTAGGTACTGTTTCGGTACCTCATGCAGGTCATTATCAAACTTAATTTTCCTTGCATGAAGTTTACATCATATGGAACTTACCTAACAATACCATGTGAAGCTAAAAAAAACTTTGTTTATTACATTGCAAGAACACGTAAAATACTATTTTGAACGCAAGAATATTTCATTAACCAAGGCAAAAGTCTTATTTATAAAAAAGTATATAATGGCCACTCTAATAAACATATTTAACCATCACATAATTCCAAAGGGATATTTGCACCAGAATGCAAGTTACTTTCACCTTTTTGTCATTTGTATGAAAGGAACTGTTTTTACACATTGTATGCAACATACATTTGATTTTTACGATTGTATGCAAATAACTACTTATAGCAAGTGAAATGGTGACGTGTCACCAAGTTTCTGATAGTTGTGGTGTACCACGTTACCATTTCACCTGATGTAGCAAGTTACTTATATCCAATGGTAAAAAAATGGATGGAGCAGAAGGTAAAAATTGAATTACATTTTGGTGTAATGAACTCTAGTTCAAAATTCAAACTAAGCAGAAGGTAATATTAAGCACTGTATGAAAAGTTTCACAAATAGATAATATAGCAGCACATGATGGAACACATTCTTTTATTTAGCATTGACATACCAGCTACAACGGCAATAGTGAGGTAATCTCCGATTCTTCTGATGCTTGCTGCACCTTTCCTATATGACTTGAAGCGCGCTAGTGCTGGGTCCGAAGCCAAAAGCTGCAACGAAAAGAGGAATTTTACGATAACACATTGCAGTAAAAAGTTAAGATAACCCAATGTTCGGTGGCACTCTATACAAAAAGATATTTGACTATGTTATGATCCCACATCGGTTGATTGTTTATAAATCCTAGCTGTCCCCTCCTCAAACAAGCTAGCTTTTTGAATGAGTTCTACACTTAGACTTATGAACTATGGGATAGGTTCGTATCAATTGGTATGAGAGCTAGCCCTACCTTACGAGGTTCCAACACTCGGAGTGGTGGCCTATGGAGTGGTGGCTTGGACCCAAAAAGGGGGCCAACCGTGACCAACGAGCTCGGAGTGGTGGCTTGGACCCAAAGGGGGCGCCAACTGTGACCAACGAGGACGTTGGTTCTTCAAAGGGTGGGGTAGTGTTATGATCCCACATCGGCCAAGTATGGGATTGGTTGATTGTTTATAAAGCCTAGGTGTCCCCTCCTCAAACAAGCTAGCTTTTTGAGTGAGTTCTACACTTGGACTTATGAACCGGTACGAGCCTAGTATGGGGTAGGTTCGTATCAGACTATTGCATGTTAACTGGGTATTGTTTTAACTTTTAAGTTAATAAGCTGACAAAAAGTTGTTTCAGCTGTAGATTATAGAAAAGTAATACTACATTAGTTATAACAACCGATTGCCTTATGGATAGTTCCTAAGCTAATTTGACTAGGGAGTGTGTGCAGTAACAAGGATTATCAAATTTAACATCACGAGCAATGAAATGTTAAATGATGTTTGGCTACACGGTTTTCCTTAGGAAAGTGATAAACTGGAGCCATGCTTCCCTTCATGCCAAACGAGGAGATAATAGAAGTTAATATAACCCTCAGGGAAGTTGATCAATCTCTGTAAAAGCTTCAGTAAACATCTTAAAAACAATTAGGATCAGTGGCGGACATACATGTTAGCATTGGGGTGGCGGCGCCCCCCATGGCTAGCCCGATAAAATGAGATTTTAGTGTAAATTTTTTCCGATTTTAAGCATTTTTCGAACGTGCCCCCCATTCATAAACCAAATTGCCCCCCACCTACGTATTAAAACACAACATTCAACTCTCTAACACCTTATAAATCCGTCATTTTAAGTAAAAATACCCGATTTTTGTCATTTCGATACTATTTTTTTCCGTATTTTGATGTCATTGTCCAAAAAATTTTCTTTGCACCCCACCTTTTAAATTCCTGCGTCCGCCACTGATTAGGATCTAAACCAATAAGCAATTGTAAAGTGTAACACTTCTTTGCGCGAATTTTAGAGACAAACCACATGTAAGTTTCCGTTAAATCGGTGTTAAAAATGTGTTTTAATAACAAAAATTATTAACCAAATCATATAGAACACACATCTACTCTTGCTAAATCCCCTAGAATAATAAATGTCGTAAGAAACAAAAAAATTGATAAGCTCATAAGGCTTAACTCCAAAAAGGTTAAAGCATAGGCTATAGAGGCTAAACAAAACATCAGTTACTAAACAAACAATCTTGATCGCCAATGTTGAAGATACGAACATTAAAAAGCCTTGAAAGTAGCTGTGCTCATTGCTAACCTACTACATGCTGAACTATATACTTGGTAACTAACAAAAACGACAACAACAATACCCAATCCCGCCGAGTTACATATGGGGGAGGTGAGATGTAGATTGTGACACCCCTACGGCCTACCCAAGAAAAGGACTGCTTCCATAAATACACCCGGCAAGTGTGTGTGTGTGTGTGTGTGTGTGTGTGTGTGTGTGTGTGTGTTAATGTATATAGACTGAATGTGTGGTCGTGTGTGCATGGATGGTATAGACACCAAAATAAAAATAAGCATATATAACAAACACATACAAACGTCCATAGACATAAATGCATACCGAAATGGGAGAGCATCAGATCATGCAAGCATATAAATGTAAGGTGCAGTTTGGTTTGAGGGGGTAGGGTTAGGATTTGGGGGTAATGCCAAAAATTGTTGTTTGGTAAATTTATCTGGGCACAAAAAATGGTGATGGTTACTATAATATGTTAAACCCAACCCATACGCTTCCTTTTGGTATATTTCCATTTAAAGTGGGCCAAAGTTTACATCAACCATTCATTTTTTTTTTCTCACTTTATTATAATAACAATTTCAAAATTATAAATTAAATTCATTTATCATACTATATATAATACATTATTTTATTTGTGTTTCTCTCGCTCTTCATTTAATTCAGATAATATATTAAATTCAAATAAAAACCTAAATTCCAACTTTAAATCTAAACCCAAATTTTAATCCTAAACCCATTTACAAACCAAACGAGCCCTAAAGCTATACAAGCAAATATAGACATTAAAAACACAAGAGCATACAATTTTAAAAACAATACAAGCATAGAAGCATACAGCCATATACGAGATAACGTCACCCAAACATTTAGGAAATAAAGCTATATGAACATACATAAGCCGTAAAAGCATAAAAGCATGAAATTCTACAGGCATGAACTCATATCAAACTAAATGGGTCTACCCACCATATATAAGTCTATGTACAGGGGTTCTGTGAGACATGTTGAATTATCAAATAATGATAAGCTGCTGGCTACAACATTAGGCGCATATTAACCATTAAGAAACTAACCATACCCTCTAAGTGGCTCTAACCCTCTATGTATTGCACAACTAATACTTTTTACACATAAGGTAGCTTAAGCAAGTTATATTTATCAAACTTTCGCCACTTACGCAATTTCAGAGTTTCAGTATATACTTGTATCGTCGATATTTTTAACTCCATATTCAATGTTTAAATCGTTTTCCCAAAAGCATGCGACAATTGTGACAACACCTAGAGCCTTAACTACTAGAATTTCAATCAATATTATAACAGTAGCAACTTCAATAAGGGAATATCACACAAACACGTACCATACTTTAGGCCAATTTATATTTTAGTTACCAAACTTCTTATTCTTCTCAATTTAAGGTATTGAAGTTAACTTTTTGTGCAACATGAGGATTTTTAACTTCTGGAAAGAGGTTACCGGTCATTATTTTAGCCGAAATGAATTCTAAACGCTTAACTACAATGATAATCACATTATTTAACCATTTCACCACTTTCAGGTTTATCCTAGGGTAAGGGCAGGATCTCTCTACATTCTACCTCCGCCAAACCCGCCCCAGCGGGATCGGGTATGTTATTGTACACTATTCAACCGTTTCAGCTGGAAAAAAATGACAGTTAATATCTTTTAAAATTCGAGAAAAACACATAAATTAACTCCAGTGTGCGATTTTCCCGTTAACATTAATATAGGGGGTGTTTGTTTCGGCTAATACCGTTTCCGTATGTCTTACTTAGTTTTGAATTTTATATTTCATAAGCTCACTTTTGGTGGCTTATTTTTGAAACTTTTCGGCTTGTATAATTTTAGGGGTGTTTGTTTCGACTTATATAATTATATTTCATAAGGCCCGATTTTCTGGCTTATATCGAGACTTACGGGCTTATATAAGTTTGTCATATCATAACAAACTTATATAAACTCACAAGTCTCAAAATAAGTTTAAACACTCAAGGGTTGCATTGTGTACTCTAATATGTGTGATGTCTCAAGTTCTATTCCCGGTAGGTGCAAACAACCTTGAAGTCGGCCAATGTGTCCCAAAAAAAGTCTCAAAATAAGGCGGAAAATTGAGGGTTATGAAATATAAGCTGAAATGAAATAAACTCATGAGCCCGCATATAAGCCGAAACAAACACCCCTAAATTAAATTAGGGGGTTCTGACTTCTGATCAATGAATGAATGAATGAGATGCAAATAAAATGGTATAAAATTACTTACAGCTTTTTCACGGGCACCAGGTTGGACATGAATTTGACGCCTAGATTGGAACTGTAAACCCTCAGCCGCCTAAAATGAATCAAAATGAATTAAATTTATTATACAGATCGGATAAATTGATTGATAAAGATTGGTTGATTGATTATTTAATACCTGATGCTGATTACGGAGAATGGTACTTTTTAGCAAGGAGGCCATTTCTGCTACTGCTGGTGGTTCTTGCTGATTAGGCTGGGTTAAAATGGATCTTGCTTAAATTAATTGTTAGATATATAATGATGTTTTTTATTTCGTCCCTCTACTTTCTCTTGGTAGATATATAATAAATTCATACATTTTATATTAAAAAGAAGGTAAACTGTAGTCTCTAAATTTCGATCCAGTATTTTGTCGTTTTTTTTCGTTAACTCTGATACATGCTTGGCACGTGAGAGTATATTCGTTATTTCCCGTGCCACACCATCTCGTCTTCAAAATCCCCACTTTTCCTTTATGTAATTTTCGTCCCCGAAACCATTTAATACCCGCCACCATTGCTTCCACCTTTCGTTTATGCAAAACGCGTCCCTGAAACCGTTTTCCCGCAACAAAAAGTTGATGGTCCACATTCTGACATATTTTGTAGGACGTAATATGCACGACCTTTGGCTTACTAAAACTTTTCAGGGACTTAAATTGCACGACCTTTCGGACGATTAGATATTCTTAACACTCGGTGGTTCATCGACATTCGCCCCCAAATTCAATTATTTGTAACCCTTACTCTTTCACAAAATTGTTCAACTAATCAACGTATCTCAACTAAAATAATTAGAAGAACTCGCATCCTTAATGAATTGAAGCAAGTATGTAGAGATTCAGAACTCAACGCATGTATGGGTATATACATATGTCAAATGATTGCGGTTGAACAAGCTTATGTGGATGTGTTGCGCGGTCAATGTGACCAGCTGAGGAATACCCTAGGAAATATTGTCATGCTGATCGAAGAAATGAAACAAAAGATACGGCATCGAGACCAAGCTTGATGAAGATGAAGATGGTTGGGTTTATTGTTTGAAGGAAATTCGTGATAGCGACACGCAAAAGTTGGTTGATCTGACCAAGATAAATGAGAAAGCTAGGGATGCTATAAGCCAGAAGCAAGCTTATGTGGATAACATGGGAGACAGTGACAGTGATTAGGATGTGTACCCTGTTTTTAATGTTTATGATATTGTTCTTTTAATTACCCTGTTTTAATCGGGGTGTGTTTTGTAACCACCATTGTTTACTAATGAAAGTAGTCGAACCATCTGCCCCTTTATTTTAAGGACCTAAATTGCACAATGTTTCAACTTTCACGTCTATATAATGTATGCTTCTATGCACAAACTTTATCATTCCAAACACACGTTCTTCTAGCATACAATGGCAAACATTCAATCTGAATCTACTTCCAAGTCCAATGACTTGACTGTATGCCTAATTGGGTTCATGGAGAAGGAATTGGAGAATGAGTTGCAATTGGAGGAGAAATTCAAAAGACTCTTTTATGAGGTGGAGGATACTGTCAGAAACAGATCAATGTTCACTAGGAAAGGGAAAGTTTTCTACAGGTTGATGATAATGATAACGTTTACCAAATTGCAAGAGTATTGAAGCATGCTAAAAGAAAGGATTAGGGGAATGCAGTTGATCTCCAAATTATGAAGGACCAATCCCATATTAGTGCGCGTGAGATGGTCAACCTTGTGAAGAAATTGAAGGACATAATGGCAGGATAGTGTTTAGTTGCAACTGGTTTGTCCAGTGTGTTTTGGATATCTGGATGTAACCTTTGTGTTTCTAAGGTTTAATGGAAAGAAAAATCTTTGTTTTTTTGGTAGTTTGACATGGAATTGGTAGGCTTCCATTGATGTTTGTCTCTAGAATATCAAATATCCTAATATATTAATATTAACTTGCAAGAGCGAGTGAGCAAATTTGTAAATGAATGATATTGGTTTGCATTAACCATATAGATAGTTTGACATGGATTTTGGTAGGCTTCATATGATGTTTGACTCTAGAATGTCAAACATCCTATTTTTACAGATTGATCTGATTAGCAAGAGCCACTAACCAACATTGTAGTTTGACATGGATTTGTATGACCATTTAGACAAATTGCAAATGTAAGTCAAATCTGCAAATGATATCCAAATCCTATGTTAAGCTCCTGCAATTCATGTTTTAAATGGATTCGCAGTGATTGTTTTTGAAAATTGCAAAACAATGGCAAGCTCGTCATACAAGTCTACTATTTTTTCCAAATCAGTCAAACTGCCTTGTTCATCAGTTGCCAATGTTAGGCTTCCTATTACATAACCAAAAGTTAGATTAAAACCTAACATCATATTCTTCTACAAATTAGACATAACAAAAGATTAAGGGTGCTTGAAACCACTCATTTTGCTTTATTTTCATCTTGGTTGTTAGTCATCAATGTCATCACTTTTCTCCTCTTAAGGTCTTCCACCAGCTCTTGTGCAACAACATCATCACTATCATTTGCCTCTTTCTTCACCTCAACAAGATCTGCTTTGCTTTGACCTCAACAACCTCTGATTAACCTCAACAACCTCTGCTTTCAGTTCTTCATCTGGAATCACAAAGTCAACATATACTTCATCCAATTGTTGCTGATAATAAGCAAAAATGTCATCCACATCTTTAGTTTGAGTTATTTGCTGAAGCTCATCCAATGCTTGATCAATGTCAACAAACGTGTCACTAATCTCTTTAGGCTCATCATCAATATGGTAAGGATAATCATTCCATTCAAAATGCACGATTTCATCAAAATCTTCATCAGTGTCCGCGTCGGAAAATCCCTTGACTTGCCACTAATGCTATCACTATTATCAGTCTCATACTGATGAATCTCCATCACCATATCAAAATCAGCAAAATCCTCAAAATCAACCTCACCAAAAGAGACATCATCACAATTGACATCGTTTGAAACTTATTGTTCTTCCTGGCTTGAATCATCAAACCCAAACACGTTGTCAAGCTCTTCCAATATTCTCCTGAACTCATACTCAGCACTCGTCCTTCTACTCCTATCTTCAAACATTTTTTCCGTTGAACATGGTGGTGGGAACTCAATGTCATCATCAGAGACACAAAAATCATTAGCCACTACAGTTTCGTCCCTCCCAACAAAGCTAGTCTGACAAAATGTCACCATCTTCTCACTGTTGACACTTTCTGGAGCCAACTCTTTCACAACATCATCACCAACATTTACTTTTACCACTACAGCCTTACCCTTACGTGCCTTTTGTTGCATAAGGTGTTGTTGTACCAACGAAACACCTGATTTAATATACACTTCCATTTCCTTAAACCTAGGAACATACTCCAAAAATCTGTTAACGTATTCTTCAGACGAGAGTGCTAACAAATCGTCGTCCAATGACTGGCCGTGTATCCTAAAATGCAGAAACAAAACCATACCTTCTATGTAACCTAAATCCTTAAACATTTTGTTGGGTCAATATCTACTGACCCTGAAGCAACTCTAGGATTTGAATGTAAAATTCCCCTAAGTGTTTCATGCTCAGCAGTAAGGTCAGTCTGCTGACGGATGACCAGAGGAACAAAGTTCCTACTGAAGACTTTAAAGCTGAAGAAAGTTCAGCACTCCCCTTCCAGTGAACTTAGAAGACAAAGGTGTCTTCACTTCAAATACTAGGCGATCTAGTTGCTGAAGAACAAGTACTGATGAAGGGCTTTCAGTTCAATAAGGCATGACAATACCCAACTGAATGATGTCGATATCCTCTAGGATACTGAAGACTCTTCAGTATTCTGATGGTTTGCATTAGGCGGGAAAAGATAACTTTAAGTCAAAATAGGTTGCTTGTATACTTAGATATAAGTACAACCTTTATCTTTTCTAAAATAGTTTATTAAGTACTTTGTACTGTTTATCCAACATGGGCATCAACCACCCACTGGATAAACTCATGCATTGGTACATGCAAAATGCAAACCCTAACTTACACTATCTATTAATACATGGATTTTACCTAGTAAGAAAAATTGTTCGTTGAAATCGTCTATTCGAATTGACTATTGGTATCCGTGCGACTCAGTCGTCTTTTGGTGGGAAACAAAAGTTTTGTCGTTGTAGTATATTTAAATTGCAAAACTTTAAAAGTAAATGACAGTAATTAAAGCTAAAACTAATTAAAACGTAAATGGTGCAATATTAAAAACTTTAAAAGTAAATTAGTTAAATGACGAGAATTTAAAACTTGACGAAAAGTAAGTGACGTAAAATTAAATAAGACAAAACGTAAATTTAAAAACTTTAATTAAAACACTTTAAAAATAATATAAGAAAGACAAGTAAAAATTAAGTTAAGTAAAAATAGGACAAAACAATTAAAATAAAGCTAATTAAAAATGGCGGGAAAAATTAGTTTAAAAATTGAATTTAAGTAAAAACTAAGTAAATTCGCAATTATTAAAAGCCTAAAATAAATTCGCAATAAAAAAAACAATTTCGCAATTAAGTAAATTCGCAATGTATAAAAAACTGATTTAAATTCGCAATAAAAAGGACAATTTCGCAATTATTGCGAAATCATATAATAATTCCGCAATTACCAAACAACAAATCCGCAATATTGCGAAATCGAATGATTTCGCAATTCTTGAACAATTCCGCAATGCTGAAGTGAGGATTCCGCAATAATCCAAGGCACAAATTCGCAATTCCAAAAACAAAGATTTCGCAATAGTTGCGAAATCAATGATTTCGCAATGCAGAAGTAGGAACAATTCCGCAATTGGTAAATGATGCAAGATTTCGCAATAAAGGTAAGATTTCACAATGAAGAAAAAAAAAGAATGATTTCGCAATTAAGGAAAAGTAAGATTTCGCAATAGTAAAAATATTCAATGTCGCAACACACAAGTATTGCGAAATCGAATCAACTTTTCCTAAAAACTAGGAAAACGAAAAAGTACGAAAATAAATACTAAAAACTTAACTTTTTAAGGACAATAAGCAAAATAAAATACAAATAAGCTAAGTAAAAAGCCTAGATTAATTATAAAACTTATAAAAACTTTAAAAACAAATAAAGAAATGTAAAAAGACGCAAACTTTATGTAAAAATAAGATGAAAAATATTAAGATTAAGAACACGAAATCAAAACAAATGAAGATGATCAAAAAGATTAAGATTAAAACAAGAAAGGTAGAAGGAGATTAATAAAAAACTTAAAGATAAAAGATTAAACAACACAAAATTAAAAGACTTATTTGAATTAAAGGCAAGAAATTTAAGGTGCAAAACAAGGTAATTAAATTGACAATTAAAGAAATGACATGAAATTAAAGTGCAAGAAATTAAAGGTGGAGAGCTAAGTTGTCAAGTTAGCTAACAAAATGAAATGAAGTGAAATGGATGCTATTTATAGGAGAAGGGAAGCATGTGTTGCTCCTTTCTTTCTTTCTTTCTTTCTTCTTTCTCGTCTTTTCGTCTTCTTAATTCTTCGACTTTTTTCGACTTTGTCTCGGGATTACTTGAACTCGTCTTGTAATTTCTTCATAAATTAGACTTGAGTTCCTCGGCTTTATTAAACTTCCGTCTTTGGACTTGTTCTTCGATAAATCTTCAGAATAGGCCTTGGACTTCCGTTCTTTTTGCATTATTGATCTCTTGACTTCGTCTTTCGTCTTTTTCTTCGATAAAAGCCCGTGAAAGCCCGTGTTTTCCTCCCTTTTCACATTTTAGTCCTAAATCACAACAAAAACACAAACCACGCATAATTCCGACATTTACGACATAAAATACACGTTTTGGCTTGGTTATTATTATAATTAAGTGGTAAAAGGATAAGTGTTTTCACACTTATTAAATCCCCTACACTTGACCATTGCAATGACCTCATGCAATGCTTAGTGACAAAGCAAGATTTACATTCTCCATCATAATCAACCTACCTTGGCCTTTATTAAACAATAGAAACTAAGGAAAATTTAAAAGATAGAAAATAACATAATGCTAGAAGGAAGAAACTTGTAAAGAAATCTAAGACTTACATTAGGGCTTTGGTGTCATGAATGTTTATCACCCCCAAGTTTCACGTTCCCCATGCCAAGCTTAAAAACGAGATCTTTGTTAGTATAAGTTAGCACAACTAACACTTACTCATGCGGTTCAATTAATCACTTATACTCCCTTATTCCTAGGTGTATCTCTTATATTTTATTATAGTCTTGAATGATCACGAGGATGCATTGTTGACTTATTTCGATAGGTTATTAGGCTGAAAATAAAGCAGGACGATTTAATCAATAGTTAGCTAATGGACAAAATCTTTTAAAGCTGCTTCTCGGGACCTCATAAAGTTCATATCTTGGCATAACTTGCTTCACGATTTGAGACCTTTCTCGGACCGATATTTGGCAGTGAATTCATACTTCAAATCTTGAGAGACGTTCATGAAATAATGGTCTTCTCTTCATAATAGTAATTTCTTCACTTGAAGTTTTTGAGAGATTCTTCATATTTGGACCACGACTTCTTCATTTTTCTCCAATCATTACTTTGGACTTTGATATACAACGATCCGCCTCCTTTTCGGACTTGGATCTATTTATCCTCATACCTTGTTAGGGTCTTTTCAGATAGATTTCTCCATGATCTTTATGGGAGTTGATTACTTTTCGTCGTGTGTCTTGATCCTTCATATTGATTTTGGGAATAATGCTTTTCACATCATCTTGGATCTTTAGCAACAAAATGGAATCCTCATGCCTTGTTAGGGCCTTTTTGGACTTGCCAATCTTCGCGTCCCGTTTCAATAAGTTATGCCTTGGCTATGAACTCTAATTAATACCGAGCAACTTTTAAACGATCTTGGGCTAGAACTAAGTAATTTTTCAGACCGTACGACCTTACTTATTGCATTTATTTATTTACAAGCGATGGGAGAAAAAGATCATAATTAACTCACATAAGTTAATGAAAGAATACCAAACTTATAACTAACTCTATTATTTCTCGTTCTCCACAATTTAAAATCTCAAGGAATGAAACTCGTGGATACTTAGTGTAACATCCCACCTACTCAGACCACAATATTGTCCGCTTTGCCCGCAGGCTCACGGCTTTGCTTTGTGGCCCTCTTGTAAGTACTTCCCGGCTGGTCACCCAACCCAGTACTACTCTGACATGAGCACGCTTAACTGCCAGTTCCTAAGAACCCCACTTGCAGTAGACCACAAAACGCGTTGTGTCATGAGAAGGCGAATGTTATCTTATGAACCATGGATCTCTTCTGGCCACAGCCGATGTGGGATTTGCCTGGGGTGTCACAATCACCCCCCCCTTCGGGACTCATCGTCCTCGATGAGGTTTGCCCCACCATCCCGAACGGCTCAGGAGTGTCTCTGATACCACTTGTAACATCCCACCTACTCAGACCACAATATTGTCCGCTTTACCCGCAGGCTCACGGCTTTGCTTTGTGGCCCTCTTGTAAGTACTTCCCGGCTGGTCACCCAACCCAGTACTACTCTGACATGAGCACGCTTAACTGCCAGTTCCTAAGAACCCCACTTGCAGTAGACCACAAAACGCGTTGTGTCATGAGAAGGCGAATGTTATCTTATGAACCATGGATCTCTTCTGGCCACAGCCGATGTGGGATTTGCCTGGGGTGTCACACTTAGCCTAATAAACCAATTAAGGTCTACGTGGTTAAGGATACTAGCTAGAGTAAACTTGGATAAGTAAACTCAGGTTGAGTCAAAATATTCACGACGGGCCTAATATATCAAAGATATCTAAACTCGCTAAAACCATTTTATTTTCATAAGAGAAAATAACAAAAAATAAAGGAAACTACAACTAGGCCAAAATAGATTACAAATTTTGAAAAATGTCGAAAAATCAAATTTCCGGTTAAAATGAGGTCAAATTTATGGAAAATTCCACTTAACTTCGATAGAAGTCCCCCCTACACTTGATATAAACATTGTCCTCAATGTTTAAGCATGTGGGATTAAACTCCCCTACACTTAGGACATTGTGCACGTTGTTTAAATATTGCTAAGGAAAAGACAACTAACGAGATTCCTATTTTAATATTGGAAAATATAAAATAATGAATCGAAAAGAGTTTAGGATAGAACCGGGAAGACGGGAATACGGAATCACGGGTCGTCAAAAGTCATCAAGAATGGATCTTTGAAAGCGCGGATCCCTGCACATGATTAGAAAGAAAACAACAAACACATACTAGGGTCTCGCCTACACTTATTATGAAAACAGAGAAAAAGGATAGATACTTGGGTTGCCTCCCAAGAAGCGCTTGATTTTTGTTCATCGAGTCGTGAGCCTGACTCGACCTTGATTAGCATAGGAAGAAGCTTGAAAAACATCCACCGGGATCAAATACATAGTTTTCGTCCATCAAATAGCACAAGCTTAAGGCGAACAAGTCAAGCCAAAGAAGAGTAGGCAAGGTTCCCTTAAGCAAAGATGGAGCACGGTGGTAGAAAGGGTGAAGAGGTGCAAGCATATCTCCATGGTTTCCAAAAATCTTTCCTTTTATTTCATCAGATGGATACTGAGATTGCTTGAAAAGTGCAATACCGGGGTCGAACACCTTTTCCTTTAGGGGAAAATAGCACTCAGACTCAGTAAATCTTGAAGAAGATCCGATCATAAATCTTGCAATCTCATCCTCAGACGGAGGGTAGAGAGGAGTTAAGACATAAGTGCTGCTGATATCGGTGTCGGCCGGCTTCTTCTTCTTTGAAGCAGATTTCTTCATATCCAAAGTAGGATAAAGACCATAATCATCAAAGTCTAAAGGAGGGGCATCAATCTCATGAGGGAAGTATGTATTGAGAAAAGTAGAAAAGTCTTCCTCAAATGAGTAGTCATCCAAAGTAGGATCAAGTGATGTAGGCGGAGGATCTTCATCATGTGAAGAATCACTCGATAGAGTATCAGCCTCATCAAAATCATCATAAGTGGGCATGTCGGGATACTCAGAAGTAAAATCATCATAATCATCTCCATTGGAACTAGAATCGTCATCATAAGCATCAAAGATCGGTGGAGAATCGTAAATTGGTGGAGGATCAGAATTGGAGAGAGAATCATCCACATCATCTTGGAACAGTGGATTATCATAGCAAGAGTCGAATAGAGGATTGTTGTAGACGACAAAATCATCAAGCACATTAATCATATTCGCGGATTTTCTTCCATTTAATTTGGTTGTGATTTTCCCCATTTTAAACACTTGTGCATCATTCTCGACCCTTAAGATTAACTCGCCTTCGGCAACATCGACTAGAGCTTTTCTGGTTCTCAAGAATGGCCGACCAAGTATTAAAGGAGTACGAGGGTCCATTTCATAATCAACAACAACAAAGTCGACCGGAAAGGTGAAGGTGCCCACTTTAATAAACACATCTTCGGCAATACCAAGAGGGTAAGCGAGAGTGCGATTTGCAAGCTCAAGAGTCATCTTCGTTGGTGTAAGGTCGGGTAATGATAACTTTTTCCAAACACTTAAAGGCATAAGATTTAAACTTGCCCCGAGATCGGCTAAGGTAGTAAATTCTTCGGTTTGGTGAAAAGTACATGGTAACACAAAACGACCGGGATCTCTAAGTTTTTCCGGAAGTTCTTTAAGAATGACGGCAGAACAATTTTCATTCAATCGAGTATTGACAAACTCGGCCATCTTCTCTTTCTTGCTAAGCAAGTCCTTAAACATCTTGACAAATTTAGGCATTTGTGCAAGAGCTTCAACAAGGCTAAAGGTGATGTTTATGCCGGCAATCTTATTCAAAAAGATGGAGAGTTGAACGTCATCCTTAGTAAGAATTCTACCTTTGTCTAGCCGAGAAGGGTAAGGAATGTTGGGTTTAGGTGGTGTAGGTGTAGCAGGTACAGGTTGAGATGTTGAGGGTGTAGAGGTAGAAGGTGGGGTTGGTGAAGGGTTCTTCTTGGGTACTTCTTCATGACGAGGCGGAGACGGTAATGGTGAACTAATACTAGGTGTGGGAGTAGTAGGGATAAATGGTGGTGGAGGAGGTGTAGATGGTGTAACTGGGGGTGGGATAGATGGTCCTACTAAAGTTGCTCCACTACGGGTAGTAATAGCACTTACATTCGCTCTCGGGTTGGTAACAGTATTTGAAGGAAGTGAGCCCGAAGTGGATGGTTGATTACCTTGAAAGAAACTAGCCAACATATTCTTTAAATCATTCGTCTGAGTGCTGATAGAAGTTTGTATATCTTGACGAAGCTCGGTTCTAATATCATTTCCTTGTTTAGTGATGTCACTTTTCAAGTTGATGATTTGGCTTTGAAGATTGTTAACTAGCTCTCTTTGGGTTCTCATGAAAGTTTCAACATCTTGATTTACGGGTGAAGGTTGTGGGGCGGGTGGGTGATATGGAGTAGAAGCTTGAGGTGGGTTTGGAGTGCTTCTATTGTAGTTGTTGGGGTTGTGGTTCTGAGGAGAAAAACCGGGTGAAAGATAGTTGTTCGACCTGTAACATAGCAAATTTCGATCCCCTTGAGGTCGGGCTTGGTAATTTTCCGGTGAATAGTTACCATAAGCCGCATACACGTTTTCCGGATTGCCTTGAGTAGAAGGACAATCGGTGTATGAATGAGGACCACCGCATGTCTCACAAGAAATTGCTACAGCTTTAACTTGTTGTTGTTGGTTTGTAGCGATGAGCAAGATATTTTTGTTCATTTCGGCCATCATACGGGTGAATTCGGTCATGTCGGGGTGTGCTGAAGTAGAAGAAACATTGACCCTCGGGTTGTTCCTTGAAGAAGCGGAGGAATCCCAATTTTTGTGATGAGTAGTCATTTTCTCAATAAGCTCTCTACACTCCTTGGGTCTTCTTTTCATAAATGTGCCACCGACGGCTGCATTAATCGTATCACGATCACGAAAAGTCAAACCATTGTAGAAAGTATCAATCAACGTAACGGGGAGCATGTTGTGGTTTGGTCATCGATCGATCAAAACATTATATCTTTCCCAAGCATCAAAGAGAGATTCATCGGGTTCTTGCATGAAACCGCTGATTTGATTTCGAAGGCTCGTGACCATGGATGGTGGAAAGTAAGGCGACAAAAATCGTTGAGTCATGTCGTCCCAAGTATGAATGGAATTCTTCGGGAGACGATCAAACCATTTTTCGGCGTGGTGGGATAAAGTATGTGGAAAAAGCTGTAGGCGAAGGACATCCATAGTAACACCGGGAAACTTCATGCTTTGAGTAATAGTAATGAATTTGTCGAGGTGCTTGTTGGCATCATCATCAGGCAATCCGCGAAATGGATTAGTTTGCACTTGTTGGATCATGTGATGCTTCAACGAAAACTCCGGAGCCGTGATTTGCATCGGCGCAATCGGTCCTCCTCGTCCATACATTGTGGGTTGACAAAGCTCCTCCATTGTCCGAAGATCGGGATGTGGAAGAACATTGTTGTTGTTATTGTTGAGGTGCGGTGGATTATTGTTGTTGTTCACACCTGCCATAGCTAAATCTTCACGAGTCTCGGGCTCTGGATAAGTTGAAGATCTAGTACGCATACACCTGCAAAAGCAAAAGAAAAAGATACCAAAGCAATAGACAATATATGTACACTATGAAAATAAAAAAAAACTTTTTGGATTTTTGAAATTTTTTTAATTTTTATGGATTTTTAACAATTTTTAATTTTTATGGATTTTTTGAAAAATTTTGACACGAAAAATAACGCTCACGAATGAACGGATCCCAAAAAGCAACGCGTCTCTCACAAAAAACCGTTAATCTTTACAAAAAGAGCCGGTAGCGGCTCCATTTAATACAAGGTTTTTACCTAGTAAGAAAAATTGTTCGTTGAAATCGTCTCTTCGAATTGACTATTGGTAAACGTGCGACTCAGTCGTCTTTTGGTGGGAAACAAAAGTTTTGTCGTTGTAGTATATTTAAATTGCAAAACTTTAAAAGTAAATGACGGTAATTAAAGCTAAAACTAATTAAAACGTAAATGGTGCAATATTAAAAAATTTAAAAGTAAATTAATTAAATGACGAGAAATTAAAACTTGACAAAAAGTAAGTGACGTAAAATTAAATAAGACAAAACATAATTTTAAAAACTTTAATTAAAACACTTTAAAAATAAAATAAGAAAGACAAGTAAAAATAGGACAAAACAATTAAAATAAAGCTAATTAAAAATGGCGGGAAAAATTAGTTTAAAAATTGAATTTAAGTAAAAACTAAGTAAATTCGCAATTATTAAAAGCCTGAAATAAATTCGCAATAAAAAAAACAATTTCGCAATTAAGTAAATTCGCAATGTATAAAAAACGATTTAAATTCGCAATAAAAAGGACAATTTCGCAATTATTGTGAAATCATATAATAATTCCGCAATTACAAACCACAAATCCGCAATATTGCGAAATCGAATGATTTCGCAATTCATGAACAATTCCGCAATGCTGAAGTGAGGATTCCGCAATAATCCAAGGCACAAATTCGCAATTCCAAAAACAAAGATTTCGCAATAGTTGCGAAATCAATGATTCGCAATGCAGAAGTAGGAACAATTCCGCAATTGGTAAATGATGCAAGATTTCACAATAAAGGTAAGATTTCGCAATGAAGAAAAAAAAGAATGATTTCGCAATTAAGGAAAAGTAAGATTTCGCAATAGTAAAAATATTCAATGTCGCAATACACAAGTATTGTGAAATCGAATCAGCTTTTCCTAAAAACTAGGAAAACGAAAAAGTACGAAAATAAACACTAAAAACTTAACTTTTTAAGGACAATAAGCAAAATAAAATACAAATAAGCTAAGTAAAAAGCCTAGATTAATGATAAAACTTATAAAAACTTTAAAAACAAATAAAGAAATGTAAAAAGACGCAAACTTTATGTAAAAATAAGATGAAAAAGATTAAGATTAAGAACACGAAATCAAAGCAAATGAAGATGATCAAAAAGATTAAGATTAAAACAAGAAAGGTAGAAGGAGATTAATAAAAAACTTAAAGATAAAAGATTAAACAACACAAAATTAAAAGACTTACTTGAATTAAAGGCAAGAAATTTAAGGTGCAAAACAAGGTAATTAAATTGACAATTAAAGAAATGACATGAAATTAAAGTGCAAGAAATTAAAGGTGGAGAGCTAAGTTGTCAAGTTAGCAAACAAAATGAAATGAAGTGAAATGGATGCTATTTATAGGAGAAGGGAAGCATGTGTTGCTCCTTTCTTTCTTTCTTTCTTTCTTCTTTCTCGTCTTTTCGTCTTCTTAATTCTTCGACTTTTTTTGACTTTGTCTCGGGATTACTTGAACTCGTCTTGTAATTTCTTCATAAATTAGACTTGAGTTCCTCGGCTTTATTAAACTTCCGTTTTTGGACTTGTTCTTCGATAAATCTTCAGAATAGGCCTTGGACTTCCGTTCTTTTTGCATTATTGATCTCTTGACTTCGTCTTTCGTCTTTTTCTTCGATAAAAGCCCGTGAAAGCCCGTGTTTTCCTCCCTTTTCACATTTTAGTCCTAAATCACAACAAAAACACAAACCACGCATAATTCCGACATTTACGACATAAAATACACGTTTTGGCTTGGTTATTATTATAATTAAGTGGTAAAAGGATAAGTGTTTTCATACTTATTACCGATATAAAGGAGTGTACATTGTGAGAGAAAGGTAACCAATACAAGAGCTTAAACTCTGGAAAACATTTCTCTCTCGATACCAACTAAACCATATAGCCAAAGATGCATATGAACGTTTAGATTGGAGCTTAGATTTTAACTTTGGTTAAACGTTTAAGTAGAGGAGATCAAACCCTATTGTCATTCAACCACTTTTTTATTCCGCAAACAAAGTGGGTTATATATTCTTTATTTGATTCTAATAAAAGTCTATACGTTGAGAAGTATATTGGTATTGTTGTTTTAATCTTTCATAGTTCTTATCTAATGTTAAAACAACACACTTGAGTCAAAGTAATACTTATTACTTAAGATAATAAATAATATCGAATTACTAAAGACCAACAAGTGGTATCAGAGCAGTTTGATTAGTTAAACTCTTATTTTATTAAACTGCTCATTTAAAAGTTTTCAAATCAAGATCCAAAATGGCTCAAGTTATACCACAAACCCTAGAATATAGGGGTGGCTAACTCAATACTGCTCCTGTACTAGAGGTAGCCAACTTTACAAATTGGAAGAAGAGGTTTCTTGTCCACATGGTTGGAATTGAACCTCAATTCCTTGGAATCATTGAAAATGGTCCCTTTGTTCCCATGGTTGGGGACAATAAAAAACCTGAAGTACAATGGACTGCTGATGAGAGAAAAGCTGCTAACCTTGATCAGCGTCTCAAAAGTCTCATCATGTCTGTACTCCCAGATGACCAAATAAATTCTGTTGTAAATTGTAAAACAGCCAAATCAACATGGGAGGACCTTATTTTTTACCATGAGGGACCCTCTGATGTAAAAGAAACCAGAATCATGGATTTAAAGCTTCAATACAACACCTTCAAGCACAAAGAAGGGGAAACCCTCACACAGACATTCACCAGATACAAAGCACTGTTGAATGAACTTGTGAATGATGGTGTTGAGCTTTCAAAACTTGAAATCAACACAGTTTTTGTTAATGCATTGCCAAAGAAGTGGCTTAGTTTCTGTTAAAGCTTGAGACATGCTAATCACATTAAAGATTGTGATCTAGCCTCTCTTTTTGGGAAACTAAAATATGAAGAAAACCTAGTTGATAGGATTTATGAAGGCTCAAGCAAGAGTAAAGCATTAACCATTGCTACACCCTTGTCCACAGCCTTCTTCAGTGAAGTTGTCATTCAAGAGTACCAAGATAGTCCTGATGATGAGGAAGATACTAGATCTAGTGAGGAATATCTGAATGACCTTAAAGAGGAATTTCATGAAAGAGCACTTCTGGCCAAGTCTAGAAGGTTCTTTAAGAAAGGAGGCAAGTTCTCCAGTCCACAAAAGCTTCAGTTGACACTGAATGCTACAAATGTGGGAAGACTGGTCACTATGCCAGGGATTGTTATTCAAAAACATCTCTCCCTTCATATTCCTCACCAGCTCAATCAAGACCAACTGGTCAATCATCATTTCAACCAAAACAAATTGCTTCTACTCCATTTCAGCAAAGCAGGGCTGAACTCAGGCCTACAAAAGACTTTGAGGCCAAATACAGGGAAATCAAGGCAAGATTGGCCTTAATGAGTACTGAAAGCTCCTCATCCAAGACCCCCAAGCAAGACAAGAACAAAGGACTTGTTGTTGAAGCATATAAATATGATGAAGAAGATGTTTCTTCAGATGATGATGAGTTGGTAAATGTGAAAGTGCTAATGGCAGTTGCTGATGATGAAGGGGAAAGCTCAAATGTTGTCACAAGAGAAAGTGCCAGAAATGGAGAATGGGTAAATGTCACAATTAAAAAGGTACGAATCTTCTTGAATTAGAAGATAAAGATGACATTAAATTTGTCTTTGATTACTTGTGCATTGATCTAAAATTTGTTGAAGAGCAAAGAAACAATTTGCTTGAAAAATTTCACAAACTTGTTCTACAAATTGAAGATTTTGAAAGTAAGCAAATGGAGCTAAAAGAAGCAAAAGTTGATATTCTTACTTTTCAACAATTGAACAAAGAAATTTTGGAAGAAAATAACTCTCTTAGAGTGGAACTAAAAGAAGCAAAAGACATTGTTAAATCTTGGCTTAGAAACTCTGATAGGGTAAATCAATGCATAAGTGAACAAATACATGCTCAAAAGAAGAAAATGCTTTTTCCTTTTGAAGGATCCTCCAACACCAAATCTGTTGTCTTTGTCAAAACCTCAAATGAGGATGGTAGCTCGATCCCTGACATTGAAAGGTCAGGTGAAGAGAATTTACCCAATCATGACACTGGACGAATCCTTCTTTCTGAGTTACAAGCATGTGTTGACACTTCAACACCAGTTGAATCCTCAGTTACTGAGGATGACTCAGATGATGATATAGAGAATGAAGTAAGTACCCCACTTCCTCCTTTGGAGAAGCTGGTTGGTGCTGAACCCTCTACTGGACCCAAAACTATCCAGTCTATCATCAAGTCACACACCACACACAAAGGTAGTTCTTCCAAACATGTCAAAATTGACACTTCAAAGAACTCTTCAGCTCATACTGAAGGTTCACATATGGGAACTACCTCTTCAGTTTCATCAAATAAAGTGAAGAATGCTAAATCTGAGGAAGATAAGAGAATGTCTCTTTTCATGCAAGAGATCAATGATCTTAAAATACAACTCAGGCATCAGCAAACACCAACACCATTCAGAGATGAACCTTCATACTCTCCTCATTTAAAGTACAAGACACAATTCAAAAGAGCTTGTGAGTTATGTGGTCAAAACAACCATCTCACTCAAACTTGCTTAAGAGTGATTTATTGTACTAAATGTGAAAGGACTAATCATCGCACTTGTGAACACACTCAATATATGCTGGCCAAAACAAGTACTGATGCTCACAAATCTGAAGCATCTCATTCCAGGCGAAATATGCCTTTCCCACCATGCATTCATTGTGGTATGGGCAATCATCACCCAGATGACTGCCACTATTACCCTGTTTGTAATATTTGTGGAAGTTATGACCATGACACTCATGGACATAATCGAATCATCTCACTCAAAAGAGGTATTAAACCAAGAAACCCAAACTCTATTACCAAATGTTGTGAGACTTGTGGAAGCGATGTCCACACTACATCTGATCACAACCATATAGAGTGGTTCAGAAGAGGTGAAGCCCTCCAGGCTAAGAAAGCTAAAGCCGTTCAGACCTCTTCTTCTTCTGAGCAATCACACATACCCTCTACAAGAGGACCCTTCAGATATAGAACACCTTCTAGATCTAAAACCCCCACCCAACAAAGGTAGGTTTCAAAACAAAACTGACCATTTCCTTAACTTGTGTAGTGTGATCTCAGGAAGCCTATTTGGTACCTAGATAGTGGCTGCTCAAGGCATATGACTGGCACCAAAAGTTATCTACACAAGTATAAGGAGGAACAAGGTCCTAAAGTTGTTTTTGGTGATAACTCATCAGCTACTACTGAAGGATTTGATTCAGTGAAATGCAATGGTATAGTTTTCTCAAGGGTAGCATATGTAAATGGATTGAAGCACAACCTCATCAGCATAAGTCAACTTTGTGATGCAAAGTATCTTGTGCTGTTTGATGACAAAAAAGGTACAATCTTCAACTCCAATCATGAAATTATGATGATTGCTCCAAGAGTCAAAGATGTTTATGTCATGAACATGAACTATACTCAGGAGACATGCTTCATTGCTAAAGCCTCCAATATTACCAATTGGCTTTGGCATAAGAGGCTCTCACATCTCAATTTCAAAACAATAACTCTGCTGGCAAAATAAAATCTTGTTATTGGTCTTCCCTCGATTGTTTACTCCAAGGACAAACCATGCTCAGCATGTGAAAAAGGGAAGCACCATAGGGCCAGTTTCAAAACAAAGCAAACTTTCTCAATCAAAGAAACTCTTCATTTGCTTCACATGGACTTATTTGGCCCAGTATCACCTAGGGCCATTTGTCATGAAAAATATACACTTGTCATTGTTGATGAGTACTCAAGGTACATTTGGGTATATTTTCTAACAAAGAAAAGCCATGCACTAGATGCCATTATGTCATTCATCAAAAGAGTTGAAAATCAAAATGACACTCATGTCAAACAACTCAGAACTGACAATGGCACTGAATTTAGAAATCACTCACTGATCAAATTATGTGATGACAAAGGAATTTCCCAAAATTTCTCATCTCCTTACACACCTGAACAAAATGGTGTGGCTGAAAGAAGGAACAAAACTTTGATTGAAGCAGCAAGAACAATGCTTGCTGGATTTGCTCTCTCTAAGCATTTTTAGACTGATGTTGTAGCCACTGCTTGCTACACTCAAAATAGATCCATTATTGTGAAGAGACACATGAAGACTCCCTATGAAGTCTTCAGGGGGAGAATTCCAAACATTTCATTCTTACATGTGTTTGGGTGTCCAGTATTCATTCACAATCACAAGGATCACCTTGGAAAGT
Organism: Glebionis coronaria; assembly: GCA_025667525.1. Classification (NCBI taxonomy): domain Eukaryota; kingdom Viridiplantae; phylum Streptophyta; class Magnoliopsida; order Asterales; family Asteraceae; genus Glebionis; species Glebionis coronaria. Next base: position 630,392,639 of record CM046875.1, on the reverse strand, counting down.
TTGATGAAAAATCTGATGATGGTTATTTTCTTGGATACTCCCTAGTATCTAAAGCATACAGAGTCTTCAACACAAGAAGACAATGTATTGAAGAAACCTATCACATCACTTTCAATGAAAGTTCTGAAGCTCTCACTTTTTTCAAATCCATCAGATGATGAACTTCATATACATGAATCTCACAATTATCCATCTGATGAATTCAATCATTATGAGGCTTCTCAAAAATATCAAACAAGCAATTCAGTCCCTCATATTGATCCATTTGAAGATATGACAAGTCCTACAAAAGGAAATCCTTCAGTATCACATACTGATGGCTGTCAATCAAATAATGATCAATCTCAAAATGATCAAAATGATCAGCAAGGAAACACAAATGACCAAAATGGTCAGTGTCAAAACAATCAGCATGCTGACACACATGATCAAAATGATCAATCATATGCAGTTGCTGAAGAACAATCTAAGCCCCTTGCTCAAAGCTCTCCTATCATCTCTAGGGAATTAGGTCTTGGATATGCTTCTTCTGACCAAGAAGGAAGTCCTCCAATGATTGAACCCTTGTCCACTGAATATCCTTCAGTAGACACTAGAGACATCCCAAGTCCAAGTCCATGTCATGGACTTCCAAGTTCTAGCTCTAATCATGATACCAATACCTATTCTCTAGCTCCACAAAAATCTTGGACTCAAAATATTCATATACAGCTGGTGAACATAATAGGTAATCCTGGTGAAGGTAGAGTCACTAGATCTATGGCAAAGAAACTGAGTGTTGCTTCATTTGGAGAATGCCTTTATGCAAATTTTCTCTCAAAAATTGAACCTACAAAGGTTTCTGAAGCACTCACACGCCCTGGATGGGTGGATGCCATGCAAGAGGAACTCAATCAATTTGAAAGAAACAAAGTCTGGAAATTGGTTCCTCTTCCATATGGTAAATCAACCACTGGCACTAAATGGGTTTACAAGCTCAAAAGAGATGAAACCAATGAAGTGACCAAAAAGAAAGCTAGGCTGGTGGCCCAAGGATTCAATCAAGAGCCTGATGTTGATTTTGATCAAACCATTGCTCCAGTTGCACGTATGGAAGCCATACGAATCTTCCTTGCATATGACACTTACATGAACTTCATCATCTACCAAATGGATGTCAAAAGTGCATTCCTAAATGGTGACCTAAAAGAAGAAGTTTATGTTACCCAGCCTCCTGGCTTTGAGAGTAGTAAATACCCAAATTATGTCTACAAGCTTTACAAAGCTTTGTATGGACTGAAGCAAGCTCCAAGAGCATGGTATGAAACTCACTCAACTTTTCTCATTGAACATAAATTTGTCAGAGGAAAAATAGATAGCACCTTATTTATCTATAAATCTAAAACTGACACCATTCTGGTACAAATTTATGTGGATGACATAATCTTTGGTTCTACAAGCTTGAAACTTTGCAAACAATTTGCCAAGCTTATGACAGCAAGTTTGAGATGAGTATGATGGGAGAACTCATATACTTCCCTGGTCTTCAGATTAAACAATCTGACCATGGCATCTCCATCAACCAAGAAAAATATGTCAAGGATATGCTGAAGAAGTATGATATCAATTGTGCTTCAGTGAAGACTCCAATGGTACCCCCTAACAACTTAGGACCTGATCTCACTGGACAATCAGTCAATGAGACTCAGTATAGAGGTATGATTGGGTCACTCATGTACTTAACTGCAAGCAGACCTGACATTCAATTCTCTACATGCCTTTGTGCAAGATACCAAGCAGATCCAAAGGAATCACACCTTAATACTGTAAAGAGAATCTTCAGATACCTAAAAGGTACACCAAGTCTAGGTCTTTGGTACCCCAAATCCTCAGGTTTTGATCTAAAGGGGTACTCAGATTCTGACTATGCTAGTTGCAATTTGGACAGAAAAAGCACTTCTAGTGCCTGCCAATTGCTAGGTGGAAAACTTGTGTGTTGGAGTGCTAAAAAGCAACAAATAGTTGCCATGTCTTCAGCAGAAGCTGAATATGTGGCAGCTGCTGGATGTTGTGCCAATGTTCTTTGGATGAAAAGCCAACTGGCTGATTATGACATAGAATATGAAAAGGTACCATTTTTTTATGATAACACCAGTGCTATTGCAATATCCAATAATCCAGTCCTCCACTCAAGAACAAAACACATTGATATCAAATATCACTTTATCAGAGATAACATGTGAAAGGGGATATTAAATTATATTTCATCCCCACTCAATACCAATTGGCTGATATCTTCACCAAACCATTGGATGAACCAACTTTCAAAAGATTGATAATTGAGCTTGGTATGCTGAGCATTGATGATACAAAACCTGAACCTTCAACATTCACTGAAGAAGCCTGAAGGTTCAACATTTCTTAAACGATTTTGATTAATGTTAAGTAGCATTGTCTGAGTAAAGGAGTGTGCAATGTCATGTGTCTATTTCATTTTATGTGATTGTGTATATGATGTTTTGTCGTCTTATCTGATTCACTGAAGCTGAACAAGTAATCACCAGTCATCAAAAGGTTCCTTCAGCAATATTGAATAAATTTTAATACAGCTGAGTAGCTAGGCCTGAGTAGAGGAGCGTGCAATGTCATATGTCTTGTTCACTTATGTGAACATGTATATGGGGGTTTGTCGCCTCATCTGACGCACTGAAGCTCACAAGTATAGCCATCAGCTTCAGCATATCTGAGCAACAACTTTTAAAACAAATCAATCATGTGACTCAATAGAGTAAATGGCATTAAATTTCTTGAGAATAAATACAAAACATTCTTTCAAAAGGCGTCAATTGTTTATTTAGGAAATATCAAGCGTCCATATCACAGTCAACAACTTTCTGACACAATGAGGCGTTTCACTGTTCAAAGCAACATAAAATCGTCACCTTTTTCAGAACATTAATGAGAGAGTTTGTGCCATTTTTCAAAAGAAACCCTAAAAGTTTCATTCTTTTTTCAAATGTTTTACATAATTTGACAACTCAGTTTAAAAAAAAGTGTTTACATATATCTTTTGAAGATTGATGATTCATATCATTTGCAAAAACTTTAATAAAAACAAACACACAACTCTCTCTCTCTCTTTTACAAAAGAAAGCACACACAACAAACATCAATGGCTACTGAATCTTCTTCACAACCACAAGAGACTGAGATCACCGCCAATCCTTCCATCCATGTAAACTATCCCATCTAGGACATATTCTTTAAACCCAACAACATCACCTTGATCAAACCAGAAACCCTAACATCTGAACCAGTAAAACAACTACTAAATTTTTTATCCAAATGTGTGATTCGTGATGCCTTGTTCAAGGATCCAGGGGTTATGTTTGAAAATGTGTTAAAAGAATTTTGGTTCACAGCACAAGGGTCAAAGAACAATAAATCTATTGAGTTTGTGTCTACAACTTTGGGTATTCATGGGAAAATAAATTTAAAGATGTTTAGAAGGGTTTTAGGGTTAAACTATTTGGAGGATTATAGCAAATATGAGGCTGTTCCCAATGATCTCTCTGATGTCAAAACATTTTTTAGAGAAATTGGATACACTGAAGAGATTGGTGATAAATGGGGGTTGAAGAGAAGCTGTTTACCACCTAAGTGGAAATTTTTGATGACCATCTTAATTGAGTGTCTGGGTGGGAAAACTAGTGGGCTTGATCAAATCAACTAAAAGGATGTTCTGATTTTGTATTGTCTGGCAAAGGGCATAAAAGCTTATTTTGGAAAACTAATCTTTGAAGATCTCCATGGAAAAATGGAGAAGAAAACTAGGGAAAAGAATGTGGTCTACACCAGATTTTTATCCCTCATTTTTGCTGACCAATTTGGTGAAGAGTACTCTAAAAATGAAGGAGTTAAACTTGTTTTATCAATCTTTGATACCAATCGCTGGAACATTCCAGTCAGCACAACTGAACCTCCTTTCACACAGCCCATGCTGGACATTTGCTCAGCAAATGCTCCAATAGTGTTTAAAGCTCCAAAAGACACTCCTCCAACTAGAGAAGGGGATCTAACAGGCATAAAGTCTAGAGCTTCTTCGGGACCACGCCAAAAGAGCACATCTGTGAATACTCTTAAGTGTAAATGTACGTCTAAGAAAAGGAGGCACCCCACAGAATCTTCCTCAAAGAAGCATTCTGATGATCCCAAAGGCCAAGCTTTGAAGAAACAAAAGTCCTCGGCCAAGGACCAGAACCTAAGCCAGCCGCCACCATCAGTCTCTGCTGAAGGTGGCATGCATCAAGAGGCCCTGAAGGCAGCCCATCTCTCAACTTCTTTAGGAGAGAAGGGTGAAGATAGAGTGCACCCTCAGCTTGATAGAGTGGAGTCAGCATCGGTAAGCAATTTAAATCTGAATGCATCTCAAATTTCATTACCAATCTCTATCATTTGTCACTTTGAGTCTGCATCAGGGAATGATGTGTCAGCAAATCCAACAGCTGATACTGACCCTGGCCTATCTGTTTTTAATGATGTAGTTCCCCCACAACAGGGTTCTACTGAAGGAACCAAAAACATTATCATTGATCTTAACTCACCAGAGACTTTTTCTCAGGATCCATCAGGTAAAACCAACCCTGGTGGTGAAGGACTTGAAACTGACCTGCACGCCAAAGATGGGAATCATTAGACAATGAATGAAGTGCCTCTCTCCACTGGCGCCAAGGGGGACACTTGCCTACATTTATTTTCAGCATGTCTACTGATGACTTGGAAAAGGAGTTGGGATTAAGTGAAAGAGCTCCAGTCAACCTGGATGATAGTGAATCTGAAGATGACCTTGCTGATCAAACTCCCGAGCCTCCATCCCCCCAGAACCGTTAAGGTAAATGAACTGACAAATCAGGTGTTGGTTCTACAATCATAGGTGAACAAGCTCAAGGAGGAAAAGGCTCTTGCTGATGCTGAACTTGTTACTCTTAAAGCAAGGCCAGTTCCTCCCACTGTTGAACAGATCAGAGATGCAGTTCTCACTGCACTGAAGCCATTGGTGAAGGATGTGGCCACTACCACTTCTATCAAGCAAGAGATCATCACTCTCATGGATTCCATTAATACTGCATCCTTTGAGCTCCCTGTTGAATTCAAGCCAATTCCTACTCAGCTTAATGAGCTATGTGATTCAGTATCCAAGATCAAGGATAGGGTGGGCTTACTGAAACAACAAAAACTGAACTTATCTGATGAAGTTTAGCAGAAACTAAATGCCCTTGCTAATGTTCCAACAATGTTGGCCAAGGTATCATCCACCTTAGACTCTCTATGTGCATGCTTACCTACTGGGGGTTCATCAGAAGTTGCAGGGCAATCATCTGCTGAGGGGGAGAAAGTCACCATTCAGCAGCTCTTTAAGAAACATGCACAAAAGAAGGCCCAAAAACAACCTATGGTGTATGTATCTCCCTTCAGTGAAGACAATCCAGCTAAGACTAAGGGGGAGTCTTCAGCTAAGGACACTTATATTGATAGCCTTACCACCAACACTGAATCATCTGAACATGAAAAGCAAAGGTGAATTCACTTTAGATGAAAGAATTATCAAGTCTCGGCTGGTCACTTAAGAAGAACTTGATAAAATTCACAAGCTTTAAAATGAAGAAAAGCTCAGAGATCTGAAGATGAGCTTATATGAAAGAATTGGAAAATCTTAAGTTGAAGGACTCTTCAAGAAAAAGATGTTATACGAAAAATTCTATATAATAAGGTTGAACAGAAGATGTCTCTCAGAAATCACAAATGTTGACATGAGGACTTACAAGGGAGATATCAATCTAAAGTTCTATAGGGTTGTGGAGCTGATGAGATCATAGATGACTTCCAAGGGAAGGAGCTCTCTTATACTGAAGAGATGAGCAGAATCATTGAGAAGAAAACATCCAGGAGATGGGTAGAAGTTCGCACAAGAATTGAACACTTTTGTGAGCAATCATCTGTTGAGGGGGAGAAAGTCACCATTCAGCAGCTCTTTTAGAAACATGCACAAAAGATGTCTCTCAGCAACCAAATCTCACTGGAGGATCAAGATCCAATTCTGGAACTGAACAAGAGAGCCAATATGGTTCAACCTGGTGTGGGTGACATCTTTGTCACCACCAAGAAATACAAAGATCTTGTTCAGTTTGAAAATCATCTCCCTGGACATGTGTTAGAAGAACCAAAATTGGGAATGATTATGTTCAACCATCGTGAAAGACAAGACTTTGTGGGTATTAGTGATCTTGATGATCTAAACAATGAATTTCTTGGAAACATTCAGAAGATCTTCTTTGCTCACCATGGTGGTCCAGGACTCACTAAAGCTGCAAAAACTTTCAGCATGTGCTTACTATCAATACTGGACATCAGAAACTCTGATCCGTCAGTTCAGACCCCTGTCATTGAAGAACTTAGGCCAAAGGAAAACTGAATAATCATTTGTATTAATTTTGTTGTAATTTGTAATGTTATTGAATAAATGATTATCTGATATTTATAAGTTATTAATTGTTCAATGTAAGTAAGAAGAAGTTGTTATGCTCACTTACTACTGATATTAGACTTAGGCTATTTGTATATCCAAATAGGGGGAGATTGCTGGGTCAGTATTTACTGACCCTGAAGCAACTCTAGGATTTGAATATAAAATCCCCCTAAGTGTTTCATGCTCAGTAGTAAGGCTAGTCTGCTGATGGATGACCAGAGGAACAAAGTTCCTACTGAAGACTTTAAAGCTGGAGAAAGTTCAGCACTCCCCTTCCAGTGAACTTAGAAGACAAAGGTGTTTTCACTTCAAATACTAGGCAGTCTAGTTGCTAAAGAACAAGTACTGATGAAGGGCTTTCAGTTCAGTTTGGCTTGACAATACCAAACTGAATGATGTCGATCTCCTCTAGGATACTGAAGATACTTTAGTATTCTGATGGTTAGGCGGGAAAAGATAACTTTAAGTCAAAATAGGTTGCTTATATACTTAGATATAAGTACAACCTTTATCTTTTCTATAATAGTTTATTAAGTACTTTGTACTGTTTATCCAACATGGCCATCAACCACCCACTGGATAAACTCATGCATTGGTGCATGCAAAATGCAAACCCTAACTTACACTGCCTATATAAAGGAGTGTACATTGTAAGAGAAAGGTAAACAATACAAGAGCTTAAACTCTGGAAAACCTTTCTCTCTCGATACTAACTAAACCATATAGCCAAAGATGCATATGAACGTTTAGATTGGAGCTTATAGTTTAACTTTGGTTAAACGTTTAAGTAGAGGAGATCAAACCCCATTGTCATTCAACCACTTTGTTATTCCGCAAACAAAGTGGGTTATAGATTCTTTATTTGATTCTAATAAAAGTCTATACGTTGAAAAGTATATTGGTATTGTTGTTTTAACCTTTCATAGGTCTTATCTAATGTTAAAACAACACACTTGAGTCAAAGTAATAGTTATTACTTAAGATAATAAGTAATATCGAATTACTAGGGACCAACACATTTCTTCGAGTGTGTACATACCAAACTTGTCATAGTGAACTAAGTCAAACCAACTTATAGTACCAAAGCGATAAACTCTTTCTGGTGGTGAGGTAAATCCACTATTGTGATGAATTGCATAGTAAATAAGTTTTGATTCGATTATGTGAAACAAAAATATAGAGAAAATACATATCAATTATAAAATAGACAATGTACATAATAATATCATCATATCCAAACTAAGCTTACCGTATAGAAGACCTAAAGGATATCGAAGCTTACCATAAAGGAGACCTAAATCAGGGATGGTGGTACTACGAGAGCGATTTTGGCAAAAATTATCCATGTTCTGATTGGTGTTCTTGTGGTGAGATACAAAATGATGGACGGAAATTAGATGATTTATTTATAACATAAATGATGGATATTTTACGGTGCATATTTAGACCTCGAAATGAATTTTTTTATCAGGAAAGCAATCGTGTCGTGTGGAAAATTGTTTCGGGGACGAAAATTACGTAAAGTAAAGGTGGGTGTAGAAACTAGAAGGGGGGGGGGGGGGGGTTGAATAGTTTCTTATATTTACTTGTTAAATGATGGTTTTCAAAAAAACATTTTTCTCAAATAACTTAGACTTAAGGAAATATGTGAAATCTTCTTATGCACAATAAGAACAATGATAGTGTAACTAAACTAATACTAACTAATATATATGCACAAAGAATAAAGAATGTAAAGAGTTAAGGGTAAAGAAAGATTAAACCAAACACCAAGGATTTATAGTGGTTCGGCAACGAAGCTCACTCCTCGTTCCTACTCCACTCCTCGAGTACTCCTTACTCGAGAGTTCACTACACAACAAGCTCCTTATGGTGGAGAAAACCGTACACGTCGCTTAACCAATTTCAGACTCTAAGCTAAAAGTCGAGCCCTAATCGTAGCTAGGACCAATCTACACAACTATACTTAGTACATACACAACTTCCAAATAGACACAACTACTTGGATCTTCACAACTATGACACAACAACAAATGTATAAGATTTGATCTTCAAAGGATATTTGGTGGTGGACTCAACACTTCACAATGATAGTGTTCTTCTCTTTGCACTTGAAGAGGAAATGATGGACGAGTTAGATTCACTTCTAAACAAGTAGTAATCAATCAAATGATCAAGGATTTGAGTGATTTAAGAAGTATGTTTGAATCCGAAAATTTATGTGCAAAAAAGGTGAATTGAAAATCTGAGAAAGGTCCACTATTTATAGGACAAAGGGCCAACGGCTATATCTGCCCGCGGTTCCTTATCTCAGCCGGCGGTACCTTATCGATAAGGAACCGCCTAGGCGCTAGGGAACCGCCGGACTAGACTCCGCTCCCTTTTTGTCCTTTAGTGGTGGAGGTCTTATCTGATTATAAAATATCCTGAAAGAATATTCCAAATTAAAAAAGAATATGCCATTTTCAAAATTTCAAATATTTAATTTAATAAAATATTTTCTTAAAAAGAAAGTTTAATTAAAACTTGTCACACTTAATAAAAGGTGAGTTTTAAGAAAAGATTAAATCACATGATCACTTGATTAAGGTTAGTACTTGTTTATTCATACCTTAAGTGAAAATGGGTAAAATGAAAAATACTTGAACTCAAGAATTCGTTTTTCATTGTTTTCGTAAATGCTTGTTTTTACATATTGTCGTAATAAAAAATAAGCGAGACCGAAAAATGCAAGTAACGTTTTTAGGCATTATTGCATTAACAGTGGGGATTTAATGACGAGATGGTATGGCACGTGAAATGACGAATATACCCTCACGTGCCAGGCACGTGTGGGAGTTAACGAATAAAAACGGCGAAAAGTAAAAAATCGTTAACTCGGTGGCAAAATTGCACGATATTTCAAGTATAATGGCAAAATTGCATTTATTGGTTTTTATTTTAAATTAGTTATTTTTATTAGTTTTTTCAAAATTAAATTCTATATTTTAACCAGTATGACATCCATATCCATAAATATATATAAACAAATCAGATAACTTTTATATGTTGTTAGACTGTGTTTGGTAGCGAGCGTTTTAGAGCATTTAGGAGCAACAAGCGACAAACGGTAAGTAGTTTAGCATAAAAGCTTGTTTGACAACACCTCAACAAGCAGTTTAATGTTGTTTAACTGCTCCAATGTCAAATGCTTGTTAGAGAAGCATTTCAGAACCGCTCCAAGCAATTTGATTATAAATTACATTTTTGCCCTTAAATAAAACATTTATCATTTATTTAAATAGGTTACGTACCCTTTTTAGTAATTTTACACTTTCTAACTATATCTTACAAATACGTTACCAAACACCTTTTTAAAACAACTGCTACTGCTTACTACTCTTGCTAACTGCTATTGCTTAGTGCTTACTACTCCTGCTCCTACTAGTGCTTACTGCTACGTGTCGCCAAACACACCCTAAGAGTTACTATCATTTAACCTTAATTTCAAACTGATGGTTATGATTTCTATTTGGAAACCAAACGCACCCTAAATTAAATGCATTGCGTTAAAGTAACAAAATTATTGATCTAAGGGGCAGTTTCGTAGTCTTCTTTTGTAAGGTTTAGGCTCATTCATGTGCTAAATCTGTTGTTTGGTACACATTTGTTTTTATGATATAAAAGTCTCATAGTCAAACAGTAAATCCCCGCCCCACCATAGGTTTTGTAAAATTCTATCACTTCAAACATGCTTTTTTATTATTAACCACATATTTCTTTGTTTTTTATTTCATTTAAATTTTCAACCACATGTTACTATTTATTTTTAAATAAAAATTATTTTAATATATATTAAATAAATATAAAATCAATTAAATAAATATATTTTCTCTCTCCAAAACTTACATCAAATCTAAATTTTAGTCCATCCTAAACTTCCTACTTTATAAACTCACACCCATAGTAAAACTCGACTTCAAACCAAACTACCCCTAAGTTCTCTAACTATTCCCAGTTAAAAAAGAAATCTAATAGTAATTCATTTGTCCTGTTCCACTTTTGGATACAAAGGCCCAGTCCAACTTACAAGGCTAAGTTAGCTAACCCATGAGATCAATTAAAGCACAAGCTACCGGCCCTAAACCCGTATAACCGTTGATTTAACATACACGTGGACACGAAGCAAAACCAGCAACCTTGGAAAGAATTGAATGAACAAGCTGACGCCACGTTGCTTCATTTTGAGTTTTTAAACATTCGATTTCTGGCATAAAATAGAAAAAGGTCCAGAATTTGCATTGAGCTAAAAAAAAGAAAGAAAATGGCGTTAAGAGCAGTAGCAACAGGATGTATATCTCGACGACAATTGACACCTTCAAATTTATGTCTATTGCGACCATTTGTGGTTCCTGCTTCTTCAAATCGATCCATTGCTTTTCCGATTTCCAAAACCGGTACAATTTATATCCAATTGCTATTTTTATTTTATTTTATTCAAGGATGGGGAATTAAATTAAAAAAGAATAATAATGCGACGCCTGAGAGATTCGAACTCTCGCGGGGAAACCCCATGTACTTAGCAGGCACACGCCTTAACCACTCGGCCAAAGCGTCGCTTTTGTTATACTTTCAGTTTTGCCTTTATTTCAAGCGGTTAACTTTTTGGAGAAATTTATGCATCTCGTTGGTTGAAGTTGTGTCTTGTGATAATAAAAAAGTTCAAAGCGACGCATGAGTTTATTAAAACTTATCTTAACATGAGCTTATTATTTTTAAGATATAAGCTACTATTAAAAATAAGTGTATGTTTAATTCTGATAATCTAAAATCTACTCAGAACTTATGAGTTACATGAATCCTCGCCAGTATAACCCTATAACTTTTCTATCATCCGCCTTGTCCAATGAACCCTATAACACACAACGAAAAGAAATACAACGTCCCTTGTATAGCCCCCTTGTATGGAACCGTTTATAAGTGGGTCTAACCATTTGGCTCAAATGTAGCCACTTAATTTAGTAAACACCCCCTGTGACTATCAATTTTTATTTATTGGACATGACCTATGATAGGAACGCGCGTCTAGAGATAGAAATAGAAATAGAGTAGGCGGGTAGAAGGGATAGGTGTTTTGACTTTTGAGGTAGTATTCTTGTTTGATCCGACAACACATGTGCCGATACCCTAAGGCCTAAGGCATGTTATATGTGTGCCATGGGTGGTATAACATGTCTATAAGACTACAACACTTCCATAGCGAGCCGTCTTACAATATGTTTTTTAGAAATTTGATTAGCTTGAGACTAGGAAATGCAATATATGATAATCACTTTCAAAACACATAGCCAAACACTCCCCTTATTTGCTTATGAAAATCAGGTACTAGTAATTGTATTCACCTTTTATTTATCATAGATTTAGTTATGCGCCTCTCGCTAGCTGGTTTCTTTTGATCTCTGGTAAAATATTCAAATATTATAGCATGTTCAGGGGGTGTTTTGTTTAGCTTGTCTAAGGAGTTTCATAGCTTATTCTATATTTGTTATGACTTATGTAAAGCTATTAAGCTCCTTAAAGGTGTTTTGGTAAGATTAAACTGAAGAGTTCCCGAGTTTTCTTTCTGAGATGAGATAAGATTAAGTTTAACCAAACACTCCTTTAGTTTGAAAACGTCAAAGTATGCTAATATAATATGGTTACTTTTGAGAAGCAACTAGCAAGTAGGACTCTTCGAGGTGAAAATGAGAGACATGATTAACTGAACCTACCTATTGTCAATGGTAAAAGGATTTCGATTTTCTGTTCGAGCAATACAAGAGGCAACAACAGATCCTATAACTCCCAATAAAGATAACAATGTTGGGCAATCACAATCTTCCCCGAACTGGAAGGTTAAAATGCTTTATGATGGTGACTGTCCACTTTGCATGCGCGAGGTATATAGAAAACCATCTTATGTCGATTGTTGCACTACTAGTAGTTATTGCTGAATTCTGGTACTGTTAATTTGTGTTTTGTTAGGTTAACATGCTAAAGGAAAGGAATAAAGATTACAATGCGATCAACTTCGTTGATATAAGCTCAGAAGATTATTCACCAAAGGATAATAACGGCATTGACTATGAAACTGTAAGTTTGTAAACATCCTAATCTATTTTTTCGGGAATCAGTGCTATTTCTGTAATATTATGCAATTTTACTTACATAATAATTGTTGAACATTCTTAGGCTATGGGAAAAATTCATGCAATCATGTCTGATGGAACCATAGTCACTAATGTTGAGGTAAGCTCGTTCTCTTATGTCTTTAACTAATATGCTAGTATTAAATAACTTGTTTTCGAATATTCATATCTTACCTTTTATCAATGTATATTATCAATGTTACATGTAGTTACAACTTTGCAAGTTTATAGGTCTTAGCAACAATCAGAACAGAACAAAATAGAATTCTGATACTATGATAGAATATTCTATTTGCCGATAATATATTTCATAACTTGTGCAGGCATTCAGTAAGTTGTATGAAGCGGTTGGTATGGGATGGGTATATGCAATTACAAAATATGAACCTGTAAGTCGTATGTCATGCTTTTATTCTCAATACGACATCTTGATCATGTGATAGGTGTGGATACTTATTCTGGTCCTAAACATGTTATTACAGGTTGCGACAATAGCTGATGCTGTTTATGGTGTGTGGGCTAAATATCGTCTTCCAGTCACAGGTTTGTAAATTTAAGGCATATATGTCAATTGGTTTCTCTTTATCATGTTGGTAGTACTGATTAACTTTATTTTTTAGGTCGGCCGCCGTTAGAAGAAGTTCTGGAAGCTAGAAGGAAAAAGGTACGATTAATACTACGTAGTATATACTTTATAGTCTGTCTAGTTATATAGTGTATTGATATTGGTTTACTGGTTCTTAAAAATTGGCAGGATGAAATATGCAATGACAACAAGAGTTGTAAGATGTAACAATCGGATGTATTCTTCGTATCTCCATGCTATTGTTCAGGCAAGATTTCATGTCAATAAATTAGGTGTTGTACAGTACTAAACTCAGTAGCACTTAAACGAAAAGAATCGCATACGAATTTGATTCGGCAATAGCTGAATATATATACATACGTTTTAAGAATGGTTATATGTGCATATGGACGGAGTGTAACATTCACTACATATTTCGATGTTGAATACTTATTTACAAAGAAAAGAATATGAATAACCAAACGCCCCTTGGAAAAAGAAGAAACATATAAGCAATAAAAAAAAAGAAACTATGTTAGTTGTGTGATTCAACACTCTGTTAACAACGCCTTTGCTTTTTGTGAGCTTGAATGCCTTGTGAGTGACTAATTCTTTTCCGTACAAAGTTCCCCCTTAGCAATTCAAACACTCTTCTCCATCTTGTCCCGGCTATAGCAACTGAAACACCCCGTGCAGCCACTGTCACTACATCAGCATCTGAATTTTCTGGATCAGACTGTCGCTCATTGTTGAGATACTCGTGAATGTTATTATCATTGTTCATAAAGTGCTGCAAATCCTCCCACTCTTCAATACTCTGATTGAAAATGTCGTATTTATCACTGCCAAATGTATCAAGAAGAGACTCGACGGCCTGAGATGAGGAACCTGGCTCTGTTGCGTTATCTGTGGTATTAGTCAGAAAGTCAAGCTTGTTTATACCTTCAGGATTAGGTGGGTGAGATAAAATAAACTCCTGGTAGTAGTTTTTGGAATAAACTCTTTCATCGTCAAAAGTGACTTTCTCTTTCCCCCTTTCAGATTGAGAGGTTACGATAGATGCCTTTAACTCTTCTGATTCTTCCAGACTTCGACTTAGGATGTCTTCAGGCTTAGAAAAGGTCCCCCCATCTGTAATATTATGTGCAGTGGCTGTCCCGTAGGTAAGCTTGTTTAGACCTTCCGGATTGGGTGGATGAGATGAAATATATTCCTTGTAGTGATGTTTGGAATAAACAGTCGTATCATCAAACATGGCTTTCTCTTTCCCGCTATCAAACTGAGAGGTTACCGTAGATGTGTCTTTCGTGCTTTGGCCTATGTGAAAATTCGGATTATTCATGCTATTTGTCACTTGAGTGAGATCAGAGGATAAATTGGTAACCTCTGAATAGGGAGTTGTTAATGCTGGTTCGTCCATTATCTTGCAACTCCCCAAACATTGGTTAGCCAATGGTAATGGGATGAAACTGGTGATTGACTGAAGATGTTCTTTAAGAGAGGCCTCGTCTTCAAAAGAGTCGGTCATCTCTAAGTGTTCAGATGCGAAGTTCACTAAATTTTGACTGTCTACCTTTTGTTTGTAAGATAGGTGGTTTACTGATACGTACTGATGAGGTTCTACTATTAAAGCTGCTAATTGAAGCTTAACATTAAGAACGACACCAGATTTACGTTGGTTGCTTGGGTCAAGATACAGAAACATTCCTTTCGATGCCTGAGCATTGTCTACAATTTCATTCCAGGTCTTGGTATGCCGTCCTACTTTAAGAATCTGTATATGTCACACACAAAAAGAAACATTGTTACTAACTTCAGAGTCGATAGGACTAAAATAGGTTCTCAAATAATAAACATTTGGCAAGTACATTTTCAAGTCGTTTTGGATCTGTGTATAGGAGAGTCAGAAAGTCCTTTACAGTCGTCACTCCTTCATCTATCATACGTTGAAAACGGTCGCCCTTATGGCCGATGTTATTCAAATGACACACCTTGTCGGACAAAGTCGGGATGCTGTGTTTTTTATAGTCTGCACAGTAAAAAGATGCTATGCTTAAGATTTACACAAAACTAGCCTATTAGTATTAGGGGAAATGATCCGGTGAGATCTAACCCTAAATAGAAAAGACACAAAGAAAAGGAATGTTAAGTATCAGATCCTGAGTGGTCTCGGATCATGTTACTTCTTGTTATTTTATTCTTATGTTCGTGACTCTTTATATCAGAAGTTCAGAACACTAAATACTTACAGGTAGAGCGGTGGTCCTGTAATAAAAATGTTTCTGTCCACGCCACTTGAGTTCCATTTGTTAAATCAGCATCCACAACTACCGCCACGAGTCTGTACATACCATTCCTGGTATGTTTTGAATTATGAGTGAAATGAATGTCACTACTGATTAAGCCGACACCGTCTTTTAGTCGCACACAAGTATTTCCTTGAAGGATTCGCTTCCCATTCCTTTCACTCATAATCCTTTCTTGCAAGTCCTCAACTGTCCAACTACCACAATCATTGTCACCGACAATCTGAAAACTCATTATCTCTACTTTGGCATTTGATGCGGTGCCAGTATTCACTATCTGCTCAGTGAGAGAATCAACTATGGCTATTTCAATGGGTGTTTGGTTCTCGGATAAGAGAGGTGTTCCACTGTGTACTGACAGAGCAATTTTGTTTCGGAACTGTAGCTTTAATTTTTTTGGAACTGAAGAACTTGTGTTGATTGTATGGTTCCTGGTATAAAAGAAACAACGTGTGAGAGAGATAACAATAGTTGAACTAAATATGTCGATATATTTGGATATAGGCTTATATTTACTCTGTCATGGCTAAAAGCTCCTGCTTTACCAACCCAATTTGCTCTTTTACCTGAAATTTTATCCATTGTTAGTCAACTCATAGGACCGTAAGCACAAGTGCACAACACAAGTGCATCAATGTTGATACATATGGAAACACGGCTACTGTCATCCCTAGAGGAGAAGTAGTTCAATAAGCTGAATTAAAGACGAATACCCTTAACATAACACATACTTAAAAAATCTAACAGGTTTCATTTAGGGTGGCGTTTGGTTCGCAGTATGTTTTGTATTTGCTTACTGAAACTACTAATGCCTTTTAGAGGGAACAGATATCAGATAACGTTACATTTTGTTTATGCTCCGGTACGCGGTTACCCGGAAACTGCATATTCTAAACTTCTTGTTTGACCTTTAAATAAGCATATGAACATAACCAGTTTACTTTTATCCGACCTTTCAAGGTATTTATCTGCTATCATCTGCTATATCTACTGCAATAAGTAGTTTTGATGAGCAAACCCAACAGATCTGAGAGAACTTACAATTTCACATATCAGAGGCGTAAAAATAGTCCTTGCGTAACGCTCTAGTGTTCGGATTACCAGCATTTCCCCTGCCTCCCTACAATACAAATATTTGTTAGTAACACAGCAAGATGTATATCAAATGAGTACCAAAAGTACTTGCTTTTCTTTCTTTTCTTGGAAGGCTTTTGAAGAGGGTGTCTACCCCGAAATGGCTGCAAACTCGTCGGCAGAACATGTATTTGGCTCTGATCCAGTGTTTCCTTCTTCGGACCATCGTCGTTTAAATGCCATTTTTTTGCAAAAAAAACTGTCGGAGTCAGTATGTTACTCAAACAAAAGTCGTCATTATTATTCTTGTTGGATTCGTATATTTGGATTTGGTTACATTATTTATGGAGACAAAATGCGGAGCATCGACATAGGACGCAATGATGAATGTCACCCACATTTTACAATGTTGGCTCGCTGAATATTCAATGCTTTTTTGAAACTAATACGTAATTTCCTTGTCTAATGTCACACTTACGTGGCTACGTCATAAAAAAATTGTCACGATGCGGAAATTGATTTTTTTTTTTTTTTTTGGTAACCGTGATTTTCGACTCATTGGTCGACTAATCCACGGGGCTAAGCCCACCGCCACACAGACTCAAACCAGGTAAAATCCTCCCTTTTCAGGAGGTTGGCGTGGCCACTTAAAGGTTACAGAAATTGAATATAATAACGACTTCCACAAATATGTGACCCAATGAAGTTTTAATAAGGTTATTTGGCCTGCGTAATTCTAATGTATGAAGAGTTGTTTATGATAGACGTATGACTTACATTAAAACTTCATATTGTCACTAAAATTAACATTTCACCATATACGTATAGCAGTGGCTAGTTGTTTTTTTTTTTAAAACGGCAAATGTTAGTGGTAAGTGGGTCGAGTCGTGCAATGACGACATTCAAGCGACAGAATGTCATCTTCAAACCCTCGCCTAATTATGTTAAACTCCTTATCCGTTTCGTCCGAGAGCCCTTGACAGGTCTTGAATCAAAGATACCCAAAGAAACCTTTTAATAAAACTTTGGTGACTAACTGAGTTAAGCCAGTTGGTTTATAGAAGTAGCTAGTTGTGACAACCAATTTCATATATTTGATCATAAACCTCTCAATTTTCTAGTAATCTCATCCAAGAAGAAACACATTCTTAGCAAGGATTAAATTCGAAACTTGATCAGCAAGAGACTGAAATCGCATTGTTTAACACGTGAAAAATGAAAAGAACAAACGTATCTATACTAGACTACCCGATTATAAAGCTGCCTCTTCCATGTAACAATGTTTCGTTGGCTTAGATGTTGAAGTATAAAACACTTAATCATATAAAAATATGTTCTTAAATTATATATGCAACCCTTCGTGAATAATATATCGCAATGAAACACATTAAGACATGAACCTTTGAATAAAAAACATATGTTATACCCTTTGGAAACGTTTGAAGGACTTCAAGATTAAACTAGGGAACAATATATATCTTATTTCAATGCTACAATTTTAGGTTGTTAATGAAAACTAGGCTACAAAACGAAAACAAATATCCAAATCAAATAAATGATGGGTAAACTTCCATGCGTCTACATATCACCGCATAGTTTTGACCAAATTGGCAACCAAATTAATATTGGACTATTGGAGTCACTCTTACATAACTTAAGGATATTTTTGTTTTTCAAAATATACATGTACATGTACGTCATTTAAGGAGAGAAAAAAACGTAAAACGAAAATAAACAAAAAGTCGCAGAGGAAGTACATGCATGGCAACTTAAATAGAAACTAGCCGGGTACCCGCACAATGTAGCGGCGGATACCATGTGACTATATTTTGATTCAAGTAAAAGTTATCCGATCATATATTATCTTCTAACAATAACTATATAAATGAAAACAAATTTTAGGAATATTAATGAAAACTATTTCATATCCAAAAACATAAGGTTAAAAAAAAGGAACATAAGTAGCATTTTTATAACACAAGGTACAAACGAGTATCCGCGCTTAGCGGTAATGGTGTCTAGTTTTCGACAAAATTTCCGCCGTCGGTGATTTCTTTTCAAAAGAACTGTATTTCTGCTTCTTGTGCCATGGTTGTGTAACGGCGGTTATGTACAGTTTTAAGCAAAATTCTCTATAGCGTCAATTTGTTTGAGCGAGTTGTATTTTCCGAGTCGTCATATTCAAGATTTTGTTTAAGTTCCATCTATTTAAACTATGAATTTGTCAAGATCTTTAAGGTTTTTAAAGTCATTGCAAGGCTTACGCTGCCGTTATCTCACTCGATCTTATGTGAACTACTATAGCCTATTCAATAAAATGAAGGTAAAACTTTTTCAATAGGCTCAAAATTATTTTAGTAGGCTTTGTTTACGAGGTTACAAATGAAAAAGTTCCATGATGATCTCATTAAATTCCATTGGAATTTGCCAAGCCAAAATATCAAGGATCACTACAATCTCATTTTTAATATTGGGCTTCGTTGTCCCATTACAATATGATTGAAAATGAAGCAGTTCTAAAAAATATAACATATCAACAAGGTTCCATCAGACTACCATAGATCAATAAATATTTATGAAAAATATGAGATCTCGGTATCATTCGCACAAACACCAAATCTCAAAATATATTTTCCACCATAGACAAACGGAATTGCCAAAACCCCCAACATATAAACCCAAACCACTTAAAACCTGTCAAATCAAACAGAATAACCAGCCAGCCTATTGAAAACCACCTGTACAACCCATAGGTGTTGGCCTCAACAGGTGGGGAAAACAATGGTGGCGGCGCATGTCACACCCTCAATTTGGCCCACGTGTACAATTACACGAGGATGTGACTATCATGACAACCAAGAGACATAGATACACGAATAACTAAGAAAAGTCATTTTTCATTCATAAGACATAAAAATAGAATTGGTCCCAAGGAAAATTGTTTTACAACTCATGATAACATAGTTTGAGTTTCCAAATATCATACATCCAAAGCAAGTCTCAAAGTTAAATCATGATTATTTTTTTATTAATCTCCATAGCACAACCACGTCACTCCCCCGCCTTGACACCTGAGAAAAACATTGCTAAAACGTCAACACAAAGGTCGGTGAATTTATAGGTTTATGTAGAAGTAGTGTGATGAACCATAAGATTTTAGTTAGGCAACCGTCAAATAATCTTATAACAAATACAAGATTATTATCAAAATAACATACGTTCATGATATCCTACGTCTAAGCTCATGACACCGAAGCGTTAACCGTACAAACCTGTTTATATAAGAGTGTGCCCAAGCAAATACTACCCCAAAGTATTCGTAACAACCTCAAATGTATTTGTATCTAATTTGATCACAACCAACAATAGATAGGGAGGCCAATCCCAATAGATCTATCCATAACATTCGCGCTTACACAAAGTAATTAACGGTTCATGATAGTGGGCTAAAGCATCTAGGGGTATCGCTACTTAGACATCATGTAGGCACGTATGAGTTTTAGGCAATTATGTTCATCCGTTTAAAACAAGCAATGTTCTCACCCCAAAGTGATAAAACAAGTAAAAGTGGGGCTATAAACTCACCTCGTTAAATAAGCAAAGTGATGGAAATACAAAGTAGCTCGAGAATACGATCACGCTATCCACAACCTAATACAATATAATGACCGTGTCACGACATCTAAATTTATATCAATAAAAATGCATGACATCCTAGTTGTGCTTGACGTTACATTTTGTTTATAGGAAACACGACGTTTATACTTGGTTATTTAATAAATGGGATTTTGGGCTTAATATTTCATTATATACTTCTAATTTCTTGTGGGCTTTGACTAGTCCAAACAACCAACAACCCAAACTATAGTTGCTGTCCAAGTCTATTATGAGTCAATGGGCTCGGCCCATTTGATGATTCTTACCCAACCCGGCCCCAAAACCAGGCGATACAAACAAGGGGGTGTTATATTGTTTTTCACACGTTTCATTTATCCCCAAATCATACAGTTGAATCTCTCTCTCTCTCTCTTTCCCAAATCTCTCTCCCATCCGTCCCTTCTCTCTCTCTCTAGAAGACATAGACCAACAGGTTTCCATGGTTAAATCATCAAATCGATTTGCTAAAATCATAATCATGTTACTTAGGCTTATAAATCGGGTGTGGGATGTGGGATTTCATTCCCACATCAAATCCATTCGATTTCGAGGCTTTCCAGAGGTGATTAGATGGTGGTTTCATTATTCAAAGATAAGTTTTAATCTCCTCTTTTCTTAACAAAATGGTTTCAATGGTTTTCGATTTGGTTATAAATAAATTAGGTTTTCGAAATATTGGGGATTTTTTAAATCTCGTGTTTAATTACAATCTGTTAGTGTTTTTGAACACTAATTGATATTAATTACAAAATGAAATTATATTATGAAAATTAGGGTTTCGAAAATATTGGGGGTTTCTTTAATCTTGGGTTTTATTATAATTAACTCATGTTTTTATGCATATCTTGATGTTAATTATCAAATAAAAATAAGTTTTGAAAATTAGGGTTTTCGTATTTATTGGGGGTTTTTATACCCGTGTATATACTTTTAATCAATCAATGTTTTTTTGTGAAATGAATTGCATCAATTTTATGTTTTGGTTGATATTACAGAACCTAGGGTTCCGGTTAATAATCTTCTTATGGTTCGATTGGGGTTTTTTCTATATTTACCATTTTTATTATTAGTGTTGATCACCTTGTATGAGTCCTAGACATAACGTGAACATTAGTGACAAGGTAAAAAGTCTTCGGGTTTGTGGTGTAGTCTCGGTCGATTATAAAATGGGGTTTGGGGTTCGAAAGTCTTTGTGTTATCTATCTATTATTGCTTAAGGTTTTGTCAGATTTGGTTCAAGATTAGCTAACATTATTTTTATTTGTTTCTCGCAGGTAGGGTTTGGTTTGGCAAGCACGACTACAATGTACGCAGAATATAAAGAGGAGGTGGACAAAAGACTTACAAGGAGGAAGGGTTTTCGGCTGTGTATTCGGACAAGGGTGTTGGGGTGTGGCTCGATTTGCTCAGTGCTTCGCCACTTGCCCTCCAATATTTCCCAGTTCTTGTGTTGTTTGATTATGTTTTGTGATGAGGTTATGTGTATGATGGGAGTTATATATCTTTGTAATAATTGGTTTAGGGTTTCCATCCATCCGAATTTGGTTCCCTGTGATGTACCCATTTTGGGTAATCTAGGCATGTGTGCTGGACTCTTATGTGAGTGGGTTTTTATAAAATGTATAGGTTGACTCATGGTTGACTATTTTGAAATCACAATTTGCTTTACTGAAAGCTTATAAAATTTGTTTCATATTCTCAGTATTGGTAACTTTGTATGTATAAATCTTTCTTTTTGTGTTACTGGGCTGCAGTGTAAATTTCAGTGGGCTTCGGCCCAGTTACAAAATAATAAGAGTGAGGTTTGTTTGGTTTATGTATCGTGTAGTCCATTTAAGCCCAACAAGGCCCGATCTAGCGTATTAGGCTCACGAAAGTTATATTAACATGCAATTCGTAAAAGTTTAAGTTAAGTTGTAGTGTTCCCGTCACTTAGTGTTTGACAATAGAATCCGACTCCAATCTCGTTTATGTTTTGTACTCTAACACGCGTGACATACCATTGTCACATAACAATGTAAAAGTTTATATGTCGTGACATAAATAACAATGGACATTCGTGTTCTCGAAATAATGTACTGTATTTGTACGGCACAAACCGTTAACATATGAAACGTAGTGCAACGAGCACGTCTATTTAAATAATCGAAAAACTCAAGTTGTTACATTCGCTCTCCCTAAAGAGGGCTTTGTCCGCAAAGCAAAACAAACAATATAGTTTAAGTCGACACTTCATTAGTAAACAAATGAGGATACTTCGCTTTGAATTGATCCTCGCGTTCCCATGTAAACTCGGGTCCTCTCTGTACGTTCCAACGCACTTTGACAATAGGTATGCGACTTTGTTTGAGTCGTTTGACTTCTCGTTCCATAATTTCGACGGGTTCCTCAACGAACACGAGTATGTCGTTGAGTTGGATTTCATCCATAGGTATGACGAGCGTTTCGTCGGATAAGCATTTCTTCAAGTTGCAAATGTGGAACACATTATGCACGCGATTTAGTTCTTGCGGTAAATTTAAACGATAGGCAACGTCGCCTATGCGTTGAATAATTTCGAACGGTCCAATATATCGAGGATTTAGCTTTCCGCGTTTACCAAAACGAATTACACCTTTCCATGGTGCAACTTTCAACATCACCCGATCTCCGACTTTAAATTCCAACGGTTTCCGTATCTTGTCGGCGTAACACTTTTGTCGATCACGAGCCGCTTGCATGCGACTCTTGATTTGTACGATTTTCTCCGTTGTTTCGTGAATAATTTCCGGACCGGTAAGTTGTGCATCACCAACTTCCGCCCAACAAACGGGTGAACGACACTTTCGACCGTAAAGTGCTTCAAACGGTGCCGCTTTAATGCTAGTATGGTAGCTATTGTTGTACGAAAATTCTACTAACAGTAAGTGTCGATCCCATCCGTTCCCAAAGTCGATTACGCATGCGCGGAGCATATCTTCCAATGTTTGGATGGTTCTTTCACTTTGACCGTCCGTTTGAGGATGGTAAGCCGTACTCATGTCCAATTGCGTTCCTAACGCTTCTTGGAGAGATTGCCAAAATCTTGAGCAATATCGACCGTCTCGGTCCGATATGATAGAAATTGGTACACCGTGCTTAGCAACGATTTCTTTCACATATAATCGTGCTAATTGATCCATTTTGTCGTTTTCTTTCATCGGAATAAAATGTGCGGATTTCGTCAAACGATCGACAATGACCCAAATCGTGTCATAACCCGCGGATGTTCGTGGGAGTTTGGTAATGAAGTCCATAGTAATTCGTTCCCATTTCCATTCCGGGATCCTAGGTTGGACTAGTAATCCGGAAGGCTTTTGGTGTTCAACCTTAACTTTGGCGCAAGTTAGGCATTTACCAACATAAGTCGCGATGTCGGCTTTCATGTTTGGCCACCAATAGAACATTTTCATGTCATGGTACATTTTGTCCGATCCGGGATGGATCGAGTACTTAGACTTGTGCGATTCATGCATGATTAGTTCTCGGACATTACCGTAACGAGGTAAACAACTTCTATTGTCAAGACACAATGTTCCATCGGTACGTGCAACGAGTTTTTTGGTGATTATTCCACCGGCTTCTTCTTTATCGATGTTTTCTATCTTAATAGCTTCTCGTTGGGCTTCTAAGATTTTTGCGGGTATGTTTAAGCCAATAGTCATCACTAAGGCTCGAACCCTTAGAGGTTGCTCACAGGGTTTTCTACTCAAAGCATCGGCTACAACGTTAGCTTTTCCCGGGGTATAACAAATGTCACAATCGTAGTCTCCAAGTAGTTCCAACCAACGCCGTTGTCTCATGTTGAGTTCTTTTTGGTCTAAGATATGTTGAAGACTTTTGTGATCGGTGTAAAATACACACTTAGTTCCGTAGAGGTAGTGTCTCCAAATTTTGAGAGCAAAGACAACTGCGCCTAGCTCCAAATCGTGAGTAGTGTAGTTTTCTTCGTTCGGCTTTAGTTGTCGAGAGGCATAAGCTATGACCTTTTTCCTTTGCATGAGAACCGCGCCTAGGCCTTTAATTGAAGCATCACAATATACTTCAAAGTCTTTACTACCCTCGGGTAACGCGAGAATGGGCGCGTCGCAAAGTTTTTGTTTTAAAGTTTGGAAAGAAGTTTCTTGGTCGTCTCCCCAAATAAACTTCTTGTTCTTTTGAGTTAATTCCGTCATAGACTTAGCGATTTTCGAGAATCCTTCGATAAATCGTCTATAATAGCCGGCAAGTCCAAGGAATTGGCGAATCTCCGTAGGTGTGGTAGGAGTCTTCCAATCCTTTACCGTTTCGATTTTAGCGGGATCCACATGAATACCACTACTATCGATTACGTGACCAAGGAATTGTACCGTGTGAATCCAAAATTCACACTTTGAAAATTTGGCGTATAATTGTTCTTGTTTCAACAATTCCAAAATTTTCTTTAGATGTTCCCCGTGTTTTTCCTTACTACGAGAGTAGATAAGGATGTCGTCAATAAACACGATCACGAACTTGTCCAAATAAGGTTTACACACACGGTTCATAAGGTCCATGAATACCGCGGGTGCATTGGTTAACCCAAATGGCATGACTTGGAATTCAAAGTGACCGTATCGGGTTCGAAATGCCGTCTTGGAAATGTCTTCCTCTCGAACTCTAAGTTGGTGGTAACCCGACCTAAGGTCAATATTTGAATAAATGCTCGAACCTTGAAGTTAATCAAACAAATCATCGATCCTTGGTAAAGGGTAACGATTCTTCATAGTAAGTTTGTTCAATTCGCGATAATTGATGCACATACGGAATGATCCGTCTTTCTTTTTTACGAATAAAACCGGGGCTCCCCAAGGTGAGGAACTCGGTCTTATGAATCCTTTCTCGGTAAGCTCTTTTAGTTGGTCGGCTAATTCCTTCATTTCGGCGGGCGCTAGTCGATAAGGTGCCCTCGCGATGGGTGCGGCTCCGGGAGTTAATTCGATGTGGAATTCCACTTGGCGAAGTGGAGGTAGCCCGGGTAGGTCTTCGGGGAAAACTTCGGGAAAGTCGCAAACAATTGGTCCGTCTCCAATTTTCTTCTCCTTTGGTTCGGGTTCGTTTTTGCTAGTGACTTGGATAAGAAAAATAGGACGACCTTCTTCGATGTACTTTTGGGTTTTAGTACATGAGATGACGTTTAAACTAGCCCGGCTTTTCACACCGTTCTTTCACCGAGGATGGTCAAGGTTCGGATTCCGTAGGGAATACGGACTTGTTTCTCGTAGCAAATTATCTCCGCATGGTACTTGGATAGCCAATCCATACCAACGATAACGTCAAAACTTCCAAGTTCGATAGGTAAAAGATCGATGATGAAAGGAATATTTTGGAGGCTTAGGGTACAACCCTTAAGTACGGTGTTTGTAGTGATCGATTTACCATCGGCTAGTTCCACATTATAGTCGACATCTAATGGAGTGGGGTTCACATTTAATAGTTCGCTAAAGGCAATGGAGGCAAAACTTCTATCGGCACCGGAATCAAATAATACGGAAGCATAGATGTTATTGATGAGAAACGTACCGGTGACCACGTTGTTGTCTTGAATGGCCGCTTCGGCACATAGAGCGTACACACGTCCCGGTGCTCCCGCTTGATTCCCATTGTTTCGCCCATTCGGATTACCGTGGTTTTGACGAGGTTGTCGACGAGCTTGGTTGTTGTTGCCTCGGATTTGGTTTCCTCGGCCTTGAATGGTAGCTTTGGGACACCTATTCTTAAAGTGACCTTTTTTGCCACAACCATAGCAAGTGACATCCGCGTATTGAGCATTTGGAGTGATAGGAGTCCGTTGATTCGTGGGCTTTGGTGCACTTCGACAATCCTTGGCGAAGTGACCGGTTTTCCCACAATTGTGACATGTGCCTCCACACGCACCATTGTGGTGTTTAACACACTTACCACAAAACGGTATTTTTCCTTGGTAACCGGATCCACCGTTCACATTGAACACCTTTACCACGTCTTGGCGTTTGTTAGGGTAGTCACCATGATTGGGGCCATGGTTTCCTTCCCATTTTCGTTTGTTATCACCACTTTCCAAGGTGACGGAGTCCATCAAAACGTCCGCCATTTCAATGGCTTCGTTCAAATCATTGGGTTTTGAGGAGATGACGTCTCCTCGGATTGAAGGCGGTAGTCCAACGATGTACCTTTCCACGGCTCGTGTCTCATTTGGTATCATTTCGGGACACATCAACCTCAACTCTTGGAAGCGTTGAGTGTAAGCCATCAAGTTAACTCCATGTACACGGAGGTTCCACAACTCGGCTTCCAACCTTTTCATCTCATTCCTAGGGCAATACTTTTTGAGAAGCATTCCTTTGAAATGAGCCCAAGGAGTAGCATTGGTCGCTTCCAAACTTACGGCCTTCACATGGATGTTCCACCAAGTTAGTGCACCATCAACCAAGGTGCTACAGCTAAACTTTACCTTGTCACCTTCGGCGACATTGCTTACGCTAAATTGAGACTCAAGTCTCTCAATCCATCGTGCAAGTCCCACGGCACCTTCGGTGCCATTAAAGGTACTTGTGAAGCATGAACGAAACTCCTTGTATGAGCATGCACGCGTAGGAAGTGCCGGAATTGGCACTCGATTAGTCTCCTCTTGCGTGCTTGGATTTGTTTCGTTGGTGGCAAGAGCGGCGGCAACTCCATCGGCGATCATTTGACTCAAAACCGATGGGTCGACGGTGATAGGTGCGGCCGGAGTTGGATCGACTCTATTCTTGCGGGTTTTTGGTACCATGGTCCTAAATTCATAACAAAGTTTATGGCAAGGTTAGCATTACGAGTTCATGGCTAGAGAGTACAAGCATGTCACAAAACACGATATAGCATCCAATGAAGTAATAATCAACAAGTTATGTAGTGTACAAATAATTCATTCCATGATTCGAAAAAGAAATACAAAGAGTTAACACATTGTTTTAGAATTCTTAGGGATTACAACACAAGGAGGGAAAATTTATAATGAAAGTGTACACAAATGAGCTAAACATAAATCTAACAGAAACGGTGCTCAAGGGCGGCAATCCTCTCGGATAAATCAATCAATGCCCTATGGAGAAGAGTGCGTAAAGCTCCTATCTCGTAATGTTGGTCCTCGACTCTCCTAGCTAGTCCCGCGAAATGGTTGGGTGGGGGTGGGGCATTCCTACCTAAACCCGCGATGACCGCCTCGTAACAAGTCTCGAGTCGAACCAATGACTCATGAGACAAACCACCCAAATTACGGAGCACGTGGGTCACCTTGCCTCGTAAGGTAGCAAGCCTAGTAAAACGATGAGGGGGCATTCCACGAGCCTCGGCGGCCGCGGAGCATTCGACTCCATTATAGCCGCAAGGTGGGGGTGGCATGGGCATAGTAGGTCGATGTGACAACCCTGGTTTTGAGGTTCGTCACTTAGTTTTATTTTGTGCTAGTTGCGTGTCTTTACGTGTTTATGTGCTTATTGGTGTGTATAGATTGTGGTTTGGATATCGTTTCCGGTACGGGGTATCTTGTGAGTGAAACGATGTGTGATGATTTCATGTTCATGAGTTCACATGGTAGTGGCTATGAAGTGAGATGGTGTTATTTAGTGGTTTTACGTATACGTATATGTATTATAGAAAATCGTATTTTTACGATTTACGGTTTAGCATTTAGAGGTCTCGGATGAGGTGTTTAGTCATATGAATATTTTTCGGGATGGTTTTAAGTCATTTAGGACTTAGTTATAAAGTTTATTTCAAAATTTGAGATTTTTTATAAAAGTGTATATTTTACGACTTTTACGGTAAAACGCGTAAATTTGACTAGTTTTACGGTTTTGAGGTTTTGGAGGCTTTAGGAGCTGAAATAAATTAATTAAATTTAAGGTAATATTATTAATACTTATATTAATAATAAAAAGAAGGAAAAAACGAATTTCAAGGGGTTTGGGTCGGTTTGTTTTGGACGCAAGAAGAAAAAAAGGAAAAAAAAGGAAAAATGAAAGTTGGGTTTTATATTTGGACTAGGATTCTTGTTACATTATATAAGGATTTTAAAGAGAAAAAAAAAAACATAAAATCCCTGGAGAAAAAGAATGGTCGACGGTTTATGGAGAACCTTTAGGGTTCTTCATCAATATTTAGGGTTTTCATAAATCAAATAAACTTTCGTAATCCCTTTTTAATTTAATTGTTTTTAATGTTTACATAATCATCTTATGATGGATTTAGGTTAGGGTTAATTTAAAAAAGTAAATTAATGTTGTAATAATCATATTAGGATGATTACATGAATTAGGGCTTGTAATTAGAGGAATTAGGGTTAATTAATGTGGTTGATTTTGTTAAACCCGTTTTTAAAAACTGGGCAGATTTTTGAGTCAATTGTTTTGATCATATTGGGAGTTCTACAAACTCTTATCTTACGATCCACATACCCATGGAAAGGTATTTGAAGTGGCTTCCCAATGCAAGAAGTTAGAACTAAATTGTAGGTAGGGAAGTGGGTCAAAAACAGGTTACAACAGTCGGAGGTCAAAACAGTTTTGAAGTCAGCCTGTTTTCTTTTTAAGTTTTGGGTTGTTTGGGGTACTTAGGATTGCATTGGGATCTTCTCACGAACATGAGAGATGGTTTATATATTTTAGTAAGTATCTGCACTTGGGCTAAGATTGTGGTTTAGGGTAAGACCCTCTAATGGTAATGAACTTTTCATACGTTTAAAATCAGTGGATTCTGGATAGGTAGCAATATATACACATATATCGGGGCCTTAACAGTAGCTTTAAGGTTAGGGCAAGTGGGAGGTTTTAGCTAACATATATAAAAGTATGAATATTCCTTTTACAGAAACCATGAGTATGTTTAAGTGGATGTTTGACTTAAAGTCTTGAGCCTAAAAACTGGGACTGTTTTGGGTAAAATTATGAACGGGATAGTTATTAAACTTAACCAAGTTATGGACTTGTTAAGGAAGGGTAATGGGGTGATTAGAGCTTATCAATGAGATATTTATATGGGAATAGACTAGATGTCCATCATAGGTTGATGAGCCATCTTAGTGATTGGTTCATGTTTTGATTATGTGTTTTTGGTTTGTTAGCTTTCTGTTAGTGCAAGGACATTTAGAGAAGCTCAATCAGGTGAGTTTCATTGTCCCATGTTTAATATTGATTTTGACTTCCAAATGGGATGGAAGAGACACCATGTTGAGTTATTTTCTAAATTGATGTTGTGAATGTGTTTGTGATTTGAGATGGACTTGTGTGTACATTATGTGATTAACTGCTATGTGATTTTTGATTGTGTATGATTTGGATCGGGGGACACGTGCCGTCTCAGTTATTGAGGTTTGACAAGGTAGTGTCCTTGAGGTTTGACAAGGTAGTGGCCTTGTGGTTTGACAAGGTAGTGGCATTGGGATAGGTACATAGTGTGATCATCTATGGTACCATGTTGTTTGGCAAGGTAGGAGCCTTGGATTTTGGTTTGGAATGATTGATCTTGAATGCTAGTTGTTAATACATAATTGTAGCACATTGTCCATATGTTATTGTGTTGATGGTTGTTATTCACAGCTTGTAATTGATTTAGCGTTGGAGTCTAAACCTATGACTCTCACCAACTTTATGTTGACGTGTTTTAGTGTCTCTTTCAGGTGTGGATATGGTTAAGCTTGAGGATAGAAGTGGCTAGACTTGGATGCCTTAGGATTGCATATAGAAGGAGATCCCCGTTCCTTCTTAGTTTACCTTTATGTTTTTTTGAATAAGTGATACTGTTGGCACCTATATGTTTGTTTTGTTTGTGTTACTTGTTTGTCTTGGGTAAGAGGTAGGACTGTTACCTACTTACCTAGACTCCTGCATTTGATGAGATATTGTCATGACTTTTGTGTCACCATTTTATGACATTTCTTATTTCATATAGTTATCTCTATAGACACGCCATGTTGTGATGATATCCATACGTTGCGCCCCATATTCCGCCATGGTGGGGTGTGACAGTCGACGAGGGGCATCGTGCCTTGGGGGCACTCTTACGGATGGTGACTTCGAAGACTTGCGGGTAGTGCGGGTAGAGCTCACACGTCTTGAGGCCAACTTCTTCCCAATCATAGAACCTCTCACTGACATCCTCGCGGTGCAGTTTTGGCGAGGGGACTTAGGGGCATGAGATGAGGATGTGGAGGGAGGAACCATCGGTGCCTTGCCACGCCTTTGCTAGCAAATGAGTGGTGGTGGTGACGCGCGAGTAGGTGCATGAGCACTTGGCTCTCCTCGAGTAGATGATAGTGGCGAAGCACCACTAGTAGTGGACTCGCGTCGTGCTCCATCCGTAGATGAGCTCAAGTAGTACAACGAATCTTCGGACGAGATAGACATGTCACTGCCAAATTTATACATGTCTTTTTTGCTTTGGAGTTCAGATTAAAGTCTTGGAATCCTCTCGAATTGATCACAGCTCAAAGTGGAATGATTGTTCTTGGTGACAAATAGGGGGATTGGTTTTGGTTATCTAATTTTTAAACTAAATGTAAGTAATTAAAATTGTCGTTTAAGTAAAATTAGAAGCCTTAAAATTAAACTACAAATAATAGCGTGCAACCTTGGAAATTAAAACTTAACAATTCAAAAACTTAAAAACAAGTTTGAAATAAACTAAGTAAAAGAGCGGGAAAAACTAGATTTGAAAATTAAGCAAAAACAAAGCACAAACCTGAATCCGATCGTAATGCGATCGTACCCAAGAAGTAATTCAGATCGCAACGCGATCGTACCCAAGAAGTAATTTAGATCGCAACTCTATCGTACCCAAAAGATTATGATGGATCGTGCTCACTGATCGCACTCGTTGCGATGATAACAAAAGAGATGGATCGTACTCTCCAGTACGATGGGAGGGGGCGATCGTACTAACAGATCGCAACCACGATCGCAGCTAGTGATCGTGGTCTTTGATCGTGGTTCCGGATCGTAACAACTGATCGCACTCAATGCGATCGAAGCAAGGACAAGAGACCCGATCGCACCCCAGATCGCAACAAGTGATCGTGGGCGTGGATCGTATCAGGGAAATAAGAACAGATCGTACTCAAAGCGATTGTAGCCAGGTGATCGTACCAAGAAAAACCTACTAAGATGGAAAAGGCGTCCAAGAGAGAAAATAAGCTTAATCCAATAAGTAGTAACCAAATAGCATTTTCAAACTTCAAAAAAAAAAAAGTAAATAAGCACAAATTCGTTAACTTTTACAAACACTAATACCCGAGACTTAATGAACCGAACATAAAATAAGAAAACTTTTTAAAACAAAGCTTAAAAATGAATAAGCCGAAGATACAAAGAAGTTAATAAGCATCAAAAGCTTATAGCTTAAACGTAGGAGAGCTTATGTAGGAATATAAAGATCAACCTCTTAATCACGAAACATCAAAATCAACACGAATTGAGAACCATTCGGATCAAACATGAACTTTTCGGATTAAGATCAAAGTAAAATAAAGAAAGGTAGAAATAGATTAAGGAACAAAAAGCTTAACTTGAATTAGATTAGTGAAATCCAAAATACAAAAAAGCTTAAAACTTGAAAGGTAAAAATGGAGAAAAGAAAATCTTAGTGAGAGAAAGTTGAGAACTTTCTCTCTCTAAAACTAGAGAAATGAAAAAATGAAAACTAAACTAGCTCAAAGTTGTGAAGTGTAGGCCTATTTATAGGTGTTTGATTGTGGGCTTGTAAATGGGCTTCTCTTCTTCTTTCATCTTTAGTCTTTACGTCTCTTTAAACAAACGTTTCCGACTTTGGATTTTGAGAAGTGTCGGTGAATAATTCCAACTTGTCTTATAATCTTTTGTTTAATAGACTCGAGTTCTTCGACATATATGAATCTTCCATCTTTGGCCCTTTTCTTCGATAAATCTTCAAATAGGCACAATGACTTCAAATCTTTTGCATCTCTTGGACAATAGACTTCGTCTTGAGTCTTTTTCTTCGATGAAACCCGTGCAATCACATGTTTTCTCCAATATCCATCCGGTTGGCTCTGAAAACACAATAAACACAAAAACCACGCATAATTCCAAACAAATGATATTTAATACGCGTTTTGGTCTCGTTTTAGCCAGAATTAAGTGGTAAAAGGATGGGTGTTTTCACACCTATCAAATACCCTACACTTAACCATTGCCATGCCCTCATGCAATGCTTAGTGATAAAGCAATTTTACACTTTTCTCATAATCAATCAACCTTGGCCTTATTAAAATACTACTAAACAAAAATTAAAGTACTAAGAGAAATTAAAGCTTTAAAGTAAACAAAAGGATAGAAAACCATTTTCACTTGAAAATAGCTATATGGAAATAACTTGCAAAGAGATCAAGGACTTACATTAGGGCTTTGGTGGTGCAAAGATTTATCACCCTCAAGTTTCACGTTCCCCAAACTAAGCTTAAAAACGAGATCATTGTTATTATAAGTTAGCAAAACAAACACTTACACACATGGCTTAATTATATGCTTAAACTCCCTTATTCCTAGGTGTATCTCTTACATTTTATTTTTGTCTTAGAATGATCATGAAGATGCATTTTAGGACTTATTTCGATAGTTTATTTAGGCTGAAAGCAAAGTAGGACGATCTAATCAATAGTTAGCTAAAGGACAAAATCTCTTAAAACTGCTTCTCGGGATATCAAAAAGTTCATATCTTGGTATAACTCGCTTCACGATTTGAGACCTTTCTCGGGCCGATATTTGGCATGTACTTCATACTTCATATCTTGAGAGACGTTCTTGAGATAATGGTCTTCTCATCGTTAATAGAGTTTCTTCACTTGGAGACTTTTGAGGGGTACTCCAACTTTGTTGACCACGACTTCATGATTATTTCTTCAATCGCTAATTGGGATTTTGAGATACAACGATCCGCTTCCTTTTAGGACTTGGATCTATTTATCCTCATACCTTGTTAGGGTCATTTCAGATAGACTTCTCCATGATCTTTATGGGAGTTGATTGCTTTTCGTCGTGAGTCTTGATCCTTCATATTGATTTTGGGAATAATGCTTTTCACATCACTTTGGATCTTCAGCAATAAAATGGAATCCTCATGCCTTGTTAGGGCCTTTTCGGACTCGTCAATCTTCGCGCCCCGCTTCCTAAGTTATGCCTTGGCTATGAACTCTTATCATTACTGAGCAAATCTTAAACGATCTTGGGCTAGAAGCTAAGTAACTTTTCAAATCGTACGACCTTACTTATTGCAGATAAAATATTAGCAAGTGATGGGAGAATAGGCACATAATTACACCAAGTAAGCTTGTGCAAGAATACCGACTTATAATTGACTCTATCATTTCTCGTTCTTGATAGGTGTGTAAACACCCATCCTTTTTACCACTTAATTACAATAGTAACCAAGCCAAAACGTGTATTTTATGTCTTTTATGTCGGAATTATACGTGGTTTGTGTTTTTGTTGTGATTTAGGACGAAATTGTGAAAAATGGAGAAAACACGGGCATTCACGGGCTTTTATTGAAGAAAAAGATGAAAGACGAAGTCAAGAAGTCAAGAGTGCAAAAAGAACGGAAGTCCAAGACCAATTCTGAAGATTTATCGAAGAAAAAGTCAAAAGACGGAAGTTTACTTAAAGCCGAATAACTCAAGTCTTATTTA
This sequence comes from Glebionis coronaria, assembly GCA_025667525.1. Taxonomy (NCBI): domain Eukaryota; kingdom Viridiplantae; phylum Streptophyta; class Magnoliopsida; order Asterales; family Asteraceae; genus Glebionis; species Glebionis coronaria. The sequence continues at coordinate 630,358,672 of CM046875.1, read as the reverse complement.
TTGAAGAATTAAAAGACGAGTCCAAAGAAATCCCGAGCCAAAAATCATTAAAGTCCAAGATTTGAGAAGATTAAAAGGCTTAAGGACTAATGGTGCAATTAACAAAGGATTAAGAAGAGAAGGACCTAATGATGCAATTAAGAAGAAATGAAGGAGGGGAGGAAGCTTCCTAAGCACTCCTTAATCCTCCCCTATAAATAGATTAGGAAGTTAATCATTTTATTTTGTTGGTTAATAGTGACAATTAGTTCTTCCACTTTTAATTACCTTGTCATTTAATTACTTGTCAAATTTAAATACTTGTCTTGCACCTTAATTACCATTTAATTTCAAGTAAGTTTCCATTTTAATTCTTGTTAATCTTTATCTTTATTGTTTGATCTCATCCTACCTTTCTTTTATCTTTGATTTTTATGTTTATGTTCATGTTCATGTTCTTATTTTGATCAAAGTGGGTTTTGATTATTGTGGTTATTATTGTTTGTTTTATTGTTTTGGTTTGATAGATTATCATTAGTTGATTATTTGTTATTAGTTTGATTTAATCTTGTGGTTGATTTTGATTAGTTTAGATTGGATTCGTGTTATTTTTTGTTCTTGCGTGTTCTTCGTTCGTGTTCATTTCCCATGTATATTCCGGATCAAAGATTTGTTCAGAAAGTTTTGAACCAAGAAAGTTCTGAACCAAAGTTCCGAACCAAGCAAAAGTTTTGAACCAAGAAAGTTCTGAACCAAAGTTCCGAACCAAGCAAAAGTTCTGAACCAAGGAAGTTCCGAACCAAGAAAGTTCTGAACCAAGAAAGTTCTGAACCAAAGTTCCGAACCAAGAAAGTTCTCAACCAAAGTTCTGAACCAAGGAAGTTCCGAACCAAACAAAAGTTCTGGACCAAGAAAGTTCTGAACCAAGAAAGTTCTGAACCAAAGTTTCGAACCAAGCAAAAGTTCTGAACCAAGGAAGTTCTGAACCAAAGTTCTGAACCAAGCAAAAGTTCCGAACCAAGAAAAAGTTCTGAACCAAGAAAGTTATGAACCAAAGTTCTGAACCAAAGTTCCGAACCAAGAAAGTTCTGAACCAAAGTTCTGAACCAAGAAAGTTATGAACCAAGAAAGTTCTGAACCAAAGTTCCGAACCAAGAAAGTTCTGAACCAAAGTTCTGAACCAAGGAAGTTCCAAACCAAGCAAAAGTTCTGAACCAAGGAAGTTCCGAACCAAAGTTCTGAACCAAGCAAAGTTCCGAACCAAGCAAAAGTTTTGAACGAAGGTGACATTCCGAACGAGTAATTATTCCAAGTGAGGTATTTTCAGGTTCTTTTTAGTTTCTGTTTTTAATTTTTAATTTTCAAGCTTTATTTTTCCCGCCTTTTTCCGTAGTCGCACTTTAAGATTACTTGCCTTAGATTTATTTTAGCCTTGCCTTAGTTTAAGTTTTAGTTGCGTTTTAAGTTTGCCGTAGATAGTTTTAAGTTTGCGTTATTTACTTTAAGTGCCTTTTAATTTCCGTCACGCTTTTTAATACCTGCACCTTTATTTTAAATTAGACTTAAATTTACTTTAACGCCCTTTTACATTAAAGTCTTGCACTTTCATTTTAAAACAACCAAAATATTTGTTTCACCAAAAATCGACTGAGTCACACTTTAATCCATTTTTCAATTCGAAGAGATACCGAGAACAACAATTGAACCTAGTAAAATCTTTTCATTAAAATGGCGCCGCTGCCGGCTCTTTTCGTAAAGATTAACGGTTTTCTGTGAGAGACGCGTTGCTTTTTGGGATCCATTCACTTGTGAGCGTTATTTTCTTGCACAAAAATTTTCAAAAAAAAAAAACCATAAAAATTAAAAAATTGTTAAAAATCCTTAAAAATTAAAAATTTAACAAAAATCCAAAAAGATTTTAACTTTATTGTGTATATATATTCTCTTTGTGTTTGGTTTCTTTTTCTTTCGCATTTTCAGGTGTATGCGTACTAGATATTCTAATTATCAAGAGCCCGAGACTCGAGAAGATTTAGCTATGTCAGGTGTAAACAACAATAATCCACCGCACCTCAATAATAACAACAATGTACTTCCACAGCCCGATCTTCGGACAATGGAGGAGCTTTGTCAACCTACTATGTTTGGACGAGGAGGACCGATTGCGCCGATGCAAATCACGGCTCCAGAGTTTTCGTTGAAGCACCACATGATTCAGCAAGTGCAAACAAATCCTTTTAGATGAATGCCTGATGATGATGCCAACAAACACCTCGACAAGTTCATTACAATCACCCAAAGCATGAAGTGCCCCGGTGCCACAATGGATGAACTTCGCCTTCAAATCTTTCCACATACTTTATCACACCACGCCGAGAAATGGTTTGATCATCTCGCAAAGAATTCTATTCACACTTGGGATGACATGACTCAACGCTTTTTGTAGCGCTACTTTCCACCATCCATGGTCACGAGCATTCGCAATCAAATCAGAGGTTTCATGCAAGATCCTGATGAATCTCTTTTTGATGCTTGGGAGAGATATAATGTCTTGATCGATAGATGTCCAAACCACAACATGCTCCCTGTGACCTTAATTGATACTTTCTACAACGGTTTGACTTTTCGAGATCGTGATACGATTAATGCAGCCGCCGGTGGCACATTTATGAAAAGGAGACCCGAGGAGTGTAGAGAGCTTATTGAGAACATGACTACTCACCACAAAAACTGGGATTCCTCCGCTTCTTCAAAGAACAACCCGAGAGTCAATGTTTCTTCTACTTCAGCAAACCCTGATATGACCGAACTCACCCGCATGATGACTGAAATGAGCAAAAGTATATTGCTTCTCGCTTCAAACCAACAACAACAAGTGAAAGCGGTTGCACCTTCTTGTGAAACATGCGGCGGTCCACACCCATACACCGATTGTCCTTCTACTCAAGGAAATCCGGAAAATGTGTATGCAGCTTATGGTAGTTATTCACCGGAAAATTACCAAGCTCGACCTCAAGGGGATAGAAATTTGCTGAGTTACCGATCAAACAACTACCTTTCACCCGGTTTTTCTCCTCAAAACCAAAACCCCGCCAACAACTACAATAGAAGCAACCAAATCCCACCAAGAGCTTCTAATCCTTAACACCCACCCGCCCAACAAGCCCCACCCATTAATCCGGATGTTGAAGCCATCATGAGAACCCAAGGTGAGCAAATCAAGAACCTGCAGAGCCAAATTATCAATCTTAAAGGAGATATTACCAAGCAAGGAAATGAAATTAGATCCGAGCTTCGAGATAATATCCAATCCTCCTTCAGCACTCAAACGAATGATATAAAGAATATGCTGGCTAGTTTCTTGCCCCCAACTCAACCTTCTACTTCGAGTTCTCTACCTTCAAACACCGTCACCAATCCGCGAGCTAATGTGAGTGCTATTACTACCCGTAGTGGAGTTACCATCGTAGGACCACCAATCCCACCCCCATAATCTACACCTCCTCCACCACCATTTATCCCTACTCCTCCTACACCTAGTATTAGTGCATCATTACCGTCTACGCCTCGTCATGACGATGTTCCAAAGAAGAACCCTTCAACATCTCACCCTTTACCTGCTACACCTACACCTTCACCAACCAAACCCAATATCCCATATCCTTCTCGCTTGGGCAAGACCAATGAGCTAACCAAGAATGACTGTCAAGTGTCGAGCTATGTGAAGATGCTCTCTCAAATGAACATCAACATTAGCCTTGTTGAAGCACTTGTCCACATGCCGAAATTTGTCAAAGCATTCAAGGAATTGCTTAACAAGAAGGAGAAGCTGATTGAGCTCGCCAACACACGCTTAAATGAAAACTGCTCTGCAGTTATTCTTAAAGAACTTCCGGAAAAGCTTGGAGATCCCGGTCGTTTTGTGTTGCCTTGCCTCTTTAACAAAACCGAAGAATTTACTGCCCTAGCTGATCTCGGGGCTAGTATTAATCTTATGCCATTGAGTGTTTGGAAAATACTATCATTACCCGACCTTACTCCAACAAAGATGACTCTTGAACTTGCAAATCGCACTCTCGCTTACCCCGTCGGTATTGCCGAAGACGTGTTCATTAAAGTTGGCACATTTACTTTCCCGGTCGACTTTGTCGTTGTTGATTATGAAATGGACCCTCGTATTCCTTTAATACTTGGTCGGCCATTCTTGAGAACCGGACGAGCTCTAGTTGATGTTGCCGAAGGTGAGTTAATCTTAAGAGTCGGGAATGATTCACAAGTTTTTAAAATGGGGAAGCTTACAAGCAAATCCTATGGAAGAGAATCTGTGAATATGATTAATGTGCTCGATGATTCTGTCATCTACAACAATCCTCTATTCGAGTCTTGCGATGATAATCCTCTGTTTCAAGATAATGTGGATGATTCTCTATCCAATTTGGAACCTTCTCCCATTTATGATTCTCCACCGATCTTTGATGCTTATTATGATGATTCTAGCTCAGATTCGGATGATTTTGATGATTGTACTTCCGAGTATCCCTACATGCCCACATATGATGATTTTGATGAGGCTGATACTCTTTCGAGTGATTCTTCACATGATGAAGATCCTCCGCCATCCATGCTTAATCCTACTTTGGATGATTACTCTTTTGAGGAAGACTTCTCTTCATTTCTCAATACTTACTTCCCTCATGAGAGTGATGCTCCTCCTTTGGACTTTGAAGATTATCGTCTTGATCCTACTTTGGATTTGAAGAACATTCTTTCAAAGGAGAAAAAACCGGTCGACACCGACATCCGCAGCACGTATGAGTTAACACCTCTTTGTCCACCTTCTGAGGACGAGGTTGTGCATCTTCTTCGCGGATCTTCTTCACATTCTGCTGAGCCTAAGTGCTATTTTCCCCTAAAGGAAAAGGTGTTCGACCCCGGTATAGATATTCTTCAGCCATCTCAGTATCCACCTGATGAAATAAAAGGAAATATCTTTGGAACTTATGGAAATCTGCTTGCACCACTTCACCCTTGCTTCCACCGTGCTCCATCGTTGCTTAAGGGAACCTTGCCTATTCTTCTTTGGCTTGCCTTGTTCGCCTTAAGCTTCTACTACTTGATGGACGAAAACTATGTTTTTGATCCTGGTGGATATGTTTCATGCTTCTTCCTCTGCTAATCAAGGTCGAGTCAGGCTCACGACTCGGTAAACAAAAATCAAGCGCTTCTTGGGAGGCAACCCATGCATCTATCTTTTAGCTTTCTTTATCATAAGTGTAGGGGAGACCCGTTGGTGTTTGCTATGTCCTCTCCTCTCTTAATCAGGGATTCGAGCTTCAAAGACACACTCTTGATGATTCTTGACGACCCGTGATTCCGTGTTCCATTTTCCCGGTTCTATCCTAAACTCTTTTCGATTCACTATTTTATATTTTCCAATATTAAAATAGGAATCTCTTTAGTTGTCTATTCCTTAGCGAGATTTAAACAAAGTGCACAATGTCCTAAGTGTAGGGGAGTTTACTCCCACATGCTTAAACATTGAGGACAATGTTTATATTAAGTGTGGGGGGGGGGGACTTCTATCGAAGTTAAGTGGTTCTTTTCCTTGTATTTGTCCTCATTTTAACCGGAAAATCAATTTTTCGACATTTTTCAAAATTTTTGATCTATTTTGGCCCATTAGCTTTTCCCCTTTGTATAGTTATTTTCTTTCCTTGCTAGAATAAATGTTTAATAAAGTGGTTTTAATTTTCAAACGTTGTGAATCTTTTGACTCAACCCGAGTTTACTTATCTAAGTTACTCTAGCTAGTATCCTTAACGTGTTTAAGTCAAGTTTTGCTAGGCTTTTATATAGGGAGCTATAAAACGCGAAAGTCTTAACTCTCACGGGTTAAGAACAAGAACTTTTCGCAAGTTCCTATAATGGATCCTAGAGAGTCGTTTATCAAGGGAACTTTAAAATGCGATTTCTAAACTTGAAAGAGTCTAAGAATTTGCAAGATCCTATAGGCGACTCGAAAACCCAAAACTTTTATTTAATAGGCTAAGCATCCACGAGTCTCATTCCTTGAGATTTTAAATTGTGGAGAACGAGAGATGATAAAGTCAATTATAAGTTTGTTATTCTTTCGTGAATTTATGTGAGTTAATTATAAGCCTATTCTCCCATCGCTTGCTAATAAATTTATCTGCAATAAATAAGGTTGTACGATTTGAAAAGTTACTTAGCTTCTAGCCCAAGATCGTTTAAAAGTTGCTCGGTATGGATTAGAGTTCATAGCCAAGGCATAACTTATTGAAGCGGGATGCGAAGATTGGCGAGTCCAAAAAGGTCCTAACAAGGCATGAGGGCTATATTTTGTTGCTAAAGATCTCAAGTGATGTGAAGAATCATTTATCGAAAATCAATATGTAAGATCGAGACACACGACGAAAAGCAAAAACTCCCCAAAAGTCATGGAGAAGTCAATCCAAAAAGGCCCTAACAAGGTATGAGGATAAATAAAGCCAAGTCCAAAAAGGAGGCGGATCGTTGTATATCAAAGTCCAAAATAAAGATTGGAGAAAAATGAAGAAGTCGTGGTCCAAGTATGAATCTCTCAAAACTTCAAGTGAAGAAATTCCATTATGAAGAGAAGACCATAATTTCATGAACGTCTCTCAAGGTTTGAAGTATGAAGTCGCTGCCAAATATCGGTCCGAGAAAGGTCTCAAATCGCGAAGCGAGTTATGCCAAGATATGAACTTTATGAGGTCCCGAGAAGCAGTTTTAAAAGATTTTGTCCTTTAGCTAACTATTGATTAAATCGTTCACTTTATTTTCGGACTAAATAACTATCGAAATAAGTCAAACAATGCATCCTCGTGATCATTCAAGACAACAATAAAATATAAGAGATACACCTAGGAATAAGGGAGTCTAAGTGAGTAATTGGCCCACATGAGTTCGTGTTAGTTTGCTAACTTATAATAACAATGATCTCGTTTTTAAGCTTGGTTTGGAGAAAGTGAAAACTTGAGGATGATGATTATTCATGACATTTCCAAAACCCAAGGTATGCTTTTGATTTATTTACTTTGAATGTTTGTAGTTTTCTATCTCTTTAATAAAGGCCATTATGGATTGATTATGATGAAAAGCGTAAAGGTGCTTTGTAACTAATGCATTGCATGAGGACATTACAATGGTCAAGTGTAGGGTATTTGATAGGTGTGTAAACACCCATCCTTTTTACCACTTAATTACAATAATAACCAAGCCAAAACGTGTATTTTATGTCTTTTATGTCAGAATTATGCGTGGTTTGTGTTTTTGTTGTGATTTAGGACGAAATTGTGAAAAGTGGAGAAAACACGGGCATTCACGGGCTTTTATTGAAGAAAAAGATGAAAGACGAAGTCAAGAAGTCAAGAGTGCAAAAAGAACGGAAGTCCAAGACCAATTCTGAAGATTTATCGAAGAAAAAGTCAAAAGACGGAAGTTTACTTAAAGCCGAAGAACTTAAGTCTTATTTATTGAAGAATTAAAAGACGAGTCCAAAGAAATACCGAGCCAAAAATCATTAAAGTCCAAGATTTGAGAAGATTAAAAGGCTTAAGGACTAATGGTGCAATTAACAAAGGATTAAGAAGAGAAGGACCTAATGATGCAATTAAGAAGAAATGAAGGAGGGGAGGAAGCTTCCTAAGCACTCCTTAATCCTACCCTATAAATAGATTAGGAAGTTAATCATTTTATTTTGTTGGTTAATAGTGACAATTAGTTCTTCCACTTTTAATTACCTTGTCATTTAATTACTTGTCAAATTTAAATACTTGTCTTGCACCTTAATTACCATTTAATTTCAAGTAAGTTTCCATTTTAATTCTTGTTAATCTTTATCTTTATTGTTTGATCTCATCCTACCTTTCTTTTATCTTTGATTTTTATGTTTATGTTCATGTTCATGTTCTTATTTTGATCAAAGTGGGTTTTGATTATTGTGGTTATTATTGTTAGTTTTATTGTTTTGGTTTGATAGATTATCATTAGTTGATTATTTGTTATTAGTTTGATTTAATCTTGTGGTTGATTTTGATTAGTTTAGATTGGATTCGTGTTATTTTTTGTTCTTGCGTGTTCTTCGTTCGTGTTCATTTCCCATGTATATTCCGGATCAAAGATTTGTTCAGAAAGTTCTGAACCAAGAAAGTTCTGAACCAAAGTTCCGAACCAAGCAAAAGTTCTGAACCAAGAAAGTTCTGAACCAAAGTTCCGAACCAAGCAAAAGTTCTGAACCAAGGAAGTTCCGAACCAAGAAAGTTCTGAACCAAGAAAGTTCTGAACCAAAGTTCCGAACCAAGAAAGTTCTCAACCAAAGTTCTGAACCAAGGAAGTTCCGAACCAAACAAAAGTTCTGAACCAAGAAAGTTCTGAACCAAGAAAGTTCTGAACCAAAGTTTCGAACCAAGCAAAAGTTCTGAACCAAGGAAGTTCTGAACCAAAGTTCTGAACCAAGCAAAAGTTCTGAACCAAGAAAAAGTTCTGAACCAAGAAAGTTCTGAACCAAAGTTCCGAACCAAGAAAGTTCTGAACCAAAGTTCTGAACCAAGAAAGTTATGAACCAAGAAAGTTCTGAACCAAAGTTCCGAACCAAGAAAGTTCTGAACCAAAGTTCTGAACCAAGGAAGTTCCAAACCAAGCAAAAGTTCTGAACCAAGGAAGTTCCGAACCAAAGTTCTGAACCAAGCAAAGTTCCGAACCAAGCAAAAGTTCTGAACGAAGGTGACATTCCGAACGAGTAATTATTCCAAGTGAGGTATTTTCAGGTTCTTTTTAGTTTCTGTTTTTAATTTTTAATTTTCAAGCTTTATTTTTCCCGCCTTTTTCCGTAGTCGCACTTTAAGATTACTTGCCTTAGATTTATTTTAGCCTTGCCTTAGTTTAAGTTTTAGTTGCGTTTTAAGTTTGCCGTAGATAGTTTTAAGTTTGAGTTATTTACTTTAAGTGCCTTTTAATTTCCGTCACGCTTTTTAATACCTGCACCTTTATTTTAAATTAGACTTAGATTTACTTTAACGCCCTTTTACATTAAAGTCTTGCACTTTCATTTTAAAACAACCAAAATATTTGTTTCACCAAAAATCGACTGAGTCACACTTTAATCCATTTTTCAATTCGAAGAGATACCGAGAACAACAATTGAACCTAGTAAATAGATTAGGAAGTTAATCATTTCATTTTGTTGGCTAATAGTGACAATTAGTTCTTCCACTTTTAATTACCTTGTCATTTAATTACTTGTCAAATTTAAATACTTGTCTTGCACCTTAATTACCATTTAATTTCAAGTAAGTTTCCATTTTAATTCTTGTTAATCTTTATCTTTATTGTTTGATCTCATCCTACCTTTCTTTAATCTTTGATTTTTATGTTTATGTTCATGTCCATGTTCTTATTTTGATCAAAGTGGGTTTTGATTATTGTGGTTATTATTGTTAGTTTTATTGTTTTGGTTTGATAGATTATCATTAGTTGATTATTTGTTATTAGTTTGATTTAATCTTGTGGTTGATTTTGATTAGTTTAGATTGGATTCGTGTTATTTTTGTTCTTGCGTGTTCTTCGTTCGTGTTCATTTCCCAGGTATATTCCGGATCAAAGATTTGTTCAGAAAGTTCTGAACCAAGAAAGTTCTGAACCAAAGTTCCGAACCAAGCAAAAGTTCTGAACCAAGAAAGTTCTAAACCAAGAAAGTTCTGAACCAAAGTTCCGAACCAAGAAAAATTTCTGAACCAAGGAAGTTCCGAACCAAGAAAGTTCTGAACCAAGAAAGTTATGAATCAAAGTTCCGAACCAAGAAAGTTCTGAACCAAAGTTCTGAAACATGGAAGTTCCGAACCAAACAAAAGTTCTGAACCAAGAAATTTCTGAACCAAGAAAGTTCTGAACCAAAGTTCCGAACCAAGCATAAGTTCTGAACCAAGGAAGTTCCGAACCAAAGTTCTGAACCAAGCAAAAGTTCTGAACCAAGAAAGTTCTGAACCAAAGTTCTGAACCAAAGTTCCGAACCAAGAAAGTTCTGAACCAAAGTTCTGAACCAAGAAAGTTCTGAACCAAGAAAGTTCTGAACCAAAGTTCCGAACCAAGAAAGTTCTGAACCAAAGTTCTGAACCAAAGTTCTGAACCAAGGAAGTTCCGAACCAAGCAAAAGTTCTGAACCAAGGAAGTTCCGAACCAAAGTTCTGAACCAAGCAAAGTTCCGAACCAAGTAAAAGTTCTGAACGAAGGTGACATTCCGAACGAGTAATTATTCCAAGTGAGGTATTTTCAGGTTCTTTTTAGTTTCTGTTTTTAATTTTTAATTTTCAAGCTTTATTTTTCCCGCCTTTTTCCGTAGTCGCACTTTAAGATTACTTGCCTTAGATTTATTTTAGCCTTGCCTTAGTTTAAGTTTTAGTTGCGTTTTAAGTTTTCCGTAGATAGTTTTAAGTTTGCGTTATTTACTTTAAGTGCCTTTTAATTTCCGTCACGCTTTTTAATACCTGCACCTTTATTTTAAATTAGACTTAGATTTACTTTAACGCCCTTTTACATTAAAGTCTTGCACTTTCTTTTTAAAACAACCAAAATATTTGTTTCACCAAAAATCGACTGAGTCACACTTTAATCCATTTTTCAATTCGAAGAGATACCGAGAACAACAATTGAACCTAGTAAAATCTTTTCATTAGTTCTCCACAATTTAAAATCTCAAGTAATGAGACTCGTGGATGCTTAGCCCAATAAACCAATTAAGGTCTACATGGTTAAGGATACTAGCTAGAATAAACTTGGATAAGTCTATTCGGGTTGAGTCAAAATAATCGCAACGGGCCTAATATGTCAAAGACTTCAAAACTAGCTACACCACTTTATTAAAAATTTTGACTTTATTGCGGGATATATACATATGAAAGCAACGATAAAAATTTAAAAATTACGACTAAATGGCCAAAGTTAATTAAAAATTTGAAAAATAATGAAAAAGATGATTTTCCGGTTTAAAAGAAGGCATTTTAATGGAAAAGTCCACTTAAAACTTCGATAGAAGTCCCCCTACATTTAAGATAAACATTGTCCTCAATGTTTAAGCATGTGGGAAAAGTCTCCCCTACACTTATGACATTGTGCACGTTGGTTAAATCAAGCTAAGGAAGAGACGACTAAAGTGATAAATTTCAAATGTGAGTATGAAGAACAATGAATCACGATAGTCATGAGATAGAACCGGATTTCGGATAACACGGGAGCACGGTTCTTCAAAGGTTCCAAAAGTGCATTCATCCCTGTAATCACATCACCACACAAACACAAGCAACCTATAGAGGTCCCCCTACACTTAGGAGGTTAAAACAGAAAAGGATAGATACTCGGGTTGCCTCCCGAGGAGCGCTTGTTTTTGATAACCGAGTCACGAGCCTGACTCGACCCAAAATTAGTTCATGGGGAACGTGGTGAGGGATGGAATCATCTCATGTGAGATGTCCTCACCAAAGTACAACTTCACTCGTTGGCCATTCACCTTAAAATTAGGTCCATTAGGTTGAGCGAGATCGAGAGTACCATATGGAAAAATTTGGGCAATGGTGAATGGGCCGGACCAACGAGATTTCAGCTTGCCCGAAAAGATTTTCAACCGAGAGTTAAAGAGTAAAACTTTGTCTCCAACTTGGAACTCTCGGTTTTTAATCTTAGAGTCGTGAATGAGCTTATTTCTTTCCTTATAGATCAAAGAATTTTCATAAGCCTCATTCCGGAGTTCATTCAGCTCATTGAGTTGGATCATGCGTAGGTCACCAGCTTTGTTGATATCGAAATTAGCCCACTTCAAGGCCCAGTAAGCCTTGTGCTCCAACTCAATGGGGAGGTGGCATGCTTTCCCGTACACGAGACGATATGGTGTACAACCAATCGGAGTCTTGTATGCGGTACGAAAAGCCCACAGAGCATCATCAAGTTTATCGGCCCATGAGGCACGATGCTCTCCCACGGTTCTTTCTAGAATTCGCTTTAATCCTCGGTTAGAGATTTCAGCCTGGCCATTAGTTTGTGGGTGGTAGGCGGTGGAAAGACGATGATTTACACCATACTTAGCCATGAATCTTGCAAATTGATCATTGCAAAAATGAGTCCCGCGATCACTAATAGTGGCACGAGGCACACCGAATCTAGCGAACAACGATTTCAAAAAGTTACAAACCACCCTTGCGTTGTTAGTGGGTAAAGCTTTGGCTTCAACCCATTTAGAAACGTAGTCAACGGCTACAAGGATGTATTTGTTTCCTTTAGATGCAGGGAATGGCCCCATAAAGTCGATACCCCAAACATCAAAGATTTCACACTCTTGAATGAAATTCTGAGGCATCGACCAAGGAAACTTCTCACACCCTTCACGGTTGAAGGTGGAGGCAGTTTAGCAATAACATCGACTTTAGCACGGTCCACTTCAAGACCGGCTTTGGAGATTTTGTGTCCTAGCACGATGCCCTCTTTTACCATGAAATGGCATTTTTCCCAATTAAGAACAAGGCGAGTGTCTTCACACCGCTTAAACATACGTTCTAAATTGGCAAGGCAAGCAGAGAAAGAATCACCATAAACCGAGAAATCATCCATGAAAACTTCCATAGTTTCTTCGACCATGTCATGGAAGATAGCCATCATACACCTTTGGAACGTCCTAGGATCATTGCATAAACCAAAAGGCATACGTTTGTAAGCAAATGTTCCATAGGGACAAGTGAATGTGGTCTTTTCTTGGTCCTTGGGATCGATGGGAATTTGAAAATACCCGGAGAAACCGTCTAAAAAGCAATAATAGTCATACCCGCTAGACGCTCGAGCATTTGATCCATGAAAGGAAGAGGAAAGTGATATTTTCTCGTGGCATCATTGAGTTTGCGATAGTCGATACAAACTCTCCACCCAGTAACGAGACGAGTGGGAATCAACTCGTTGTGTTCATTGGGAACAACGGTTATTCCGCCCTTCTTGGGCACACAATGGACGAGACTTACCCAAGGCGAATCCGAGATAGGGTAAATCAAGCCGGCATCAAGAAGTTTGATAACCTCTTGTTTGATGACGTCATGAATGCGAGGATTAACCCTTCTTTGGCTCTGGATTGCGGGTTTAAAGTCATCTTCCATGAGAATCTTGTGAGTACAAAAGTTCGGATCAATTCCGCGGATATCTGAAATTTTCCAAGCAATTGCCTTCTTATGATCTTTAAGCACGGCGATGAGGCGAGATTTCTCTTCTTCTTTCAAGTCCTTAGCAATGATGACGGGCGACTTCTTCTTATCTTCAAGGAACACATACTCGAGATGGGACGACAACTCCCTAAGTTCTAAATCTGGAGGATTTTTGATGGGAGGCGTATTCAAAGTCGGTGCATCGATAGCAATAGCCTTGGGAGATGGTGGAGAAATATTGTCTTCTTTGAGAAGGTTCTCAATGAGACGAATGTCTTCATCCCAATCGGTGGGAGAATCGTCATTATCTAAGTTCACATCTCCCATGGTGGCTTCAAGATCTTTCCAAAGGAAATCACTTTCTCCAAATAGAGATAGTGATGAATCAATAGAGGAAACGGTCTCAACATTGGGAGGAGAGGTAGGAATACTTTTACAAGCATCTTTGAAGTGTTCTTCACAAGCCTCATCAAGAACGTCGATACAATTAACACTCTCGTATGAATAAGGCTGTTTAGAAAGCTTTCCCATGTTGAAGACGACTTTATCGTCACCCACTCTCATGATAAGCTCACCCGCTTCAACATCGATGAGAGTGCGACCGATCCTCAGGAATGGACGTCCAACGATTAATGGAACCCGAGGGTCCATCTCGTAGTCGACGACGATGAAATCGGCAGGAAAAGTGAATTTGTCGACCCCTACAAAGACGTCTTTGGCTATCCCCACTGGATAAGCAACCGTACGGTTAGCTAATTCCAAAGTCATTTTGGTGGGGACTAGCTCAGGGAGAGATAATTGCTTCCAAACACTTAAAGGCATTAAGTTAATACTGGCACCTAGATCGGCTAGGGCCATGCAATTCTCTACTCCCGGGAAGTTGCAAGGGATTAAGAAGCGACCCGGATCACCAAGCTTGGTTGGTAATTTCCTTAAGAGCACTGCAGAGCAATTCTCATTAAGTTGGGTGTTAGCAATATCAAGAAGCTTCTCCTTGTCGCTAAGAAGATCTTTGAACATTTTTGCGTATTTAGGCATGTGAGCGAGAGCCTCAGCGAAGGAGATGTTGAAATTCAATTGTTTAAACATTTTGAGAAAGTTCGAAACTTGAATATCGTCCTTGCTTTTGAGCTTCTCTTTCCTCAACCTTGAGGGATAAGGTATATCAGAAGAAGAGGAAGTCTTTGGGATAGTAGGATCACTCACATCCTTGGATGGAGGAGGGGTAGAAGTAAGAGGTGGAGAAATTGGGGAAGTAGAAGGATGAGGAATAGGAGCAGGTGACTCGTTTTCCTTAGTCACAATCACCGGTGGAGGTATAGGAAGCTCGGGTTCCTTGGTACCTTTGCCACTGCGAGTGGTGATTGCTTTCATATCCCCTCTTGGATTCGCAACGGTGTTACTCGGAAGAGTACCCGAAGAAGAGGGTTGATTACCTTGGAAGAAACTAGCCATCATGTTCCTTAAGTCATTCGTTTGACTTGCCAAAGTGTTTCTCATATCAGCTCGAAGATCGTTCCCTTGTTTCACCATGTCTACTTTCAAGTTGAGCACTTCCCACTGGAGATTGTCCACGATCACATCATTAGTCCTCATGTAGGTTCCAATATCTTGGTGTAATGCGGTGGGTTGGTTGGGAGGAGCATTGTAGGCGGGTGGTTGATAAGCAGGTTGTTGGTAAACTTGGTTGTTTCTTTGAGGTGGATATGGTTGTTTTTGAGGTGGTTGGTATGGTGCACGAGGTTTTTGTTGAGGAGTTCGGTTAAGGTTTTGTTGTTGGTTTTGATTGTTAGGAGGAAAACCGGGCGGTGAGAGAAAGTTGTTTGAGCGGTAGCTAAGCAAGTTGCGGTCTCCTTGAGGACGAGCTTGATAAGCGGCCGGAGGATAGGTACCGTATGCTGCATTAACATTCTCAGAAGGATAGTCTTGGGTGGTGGTACAAGTGGTGTAAGAGTGAGGACCACCGCATATTTCACATGGTTGGCTAACAGCATGGACCTGAGCATCTTGAGCGTTTTTAGCGTTGATGTTGTTGGTATTGTTGGCGGTTTGGGCGGCAAGCGATTCAAGAAGCGTAGTAATTTTTTCAACTCGCTTGTCGTTGTCACTAGTACTAGCACTAGCGGCATTGGTCCGAACACTCTTGGTTTGCACTCTAGACTTATTCTCAATAATAACCCAAGCGGCATTAGAGCTTTTAACCAAAATATTACCCCCCGAGGCACTGTTTAGTGAATCTTGGTCATTCATGCTTAAACCATTATAAAAAGTATTAATTTGGTGCACTTTGGTAAAACCATGTTGTGGGCACTTTCTCAAAAGGTCTTTAAAACGGTCCCAAGATTCACTAAAAGACTCATCGTACTTTTGTTCAAAGTTAATAATTTCATTCCGCAAAGCGGTAGTACGAGAGGGTGGGAAAAAGTAGTTTATAAACTTGGTCTCCAAATCCATCCACGTCAGAATACTTTGTGGCGGTTCCTTTGCAAACCAATGTCGGGCTTGTCCCTCTAAAGAAAAGGGAAAAAGTTGTAAACGGATTACCTCTTGTGGAACACCATTGAATCTGACCGTATTGGTGAGTTGTAAGAACCTTTTGATGTGGTCATGTGGATCATCAATGGTACGCCCCAAGAAAGGTTGAGCAGAGACCATCTGTATAAAGCCAGATTTGAGCTCAAAATTGTTGGCTGCAATCGCGGGTATGAAAATTGGATCATTGTTGCCCTCCACATGTGCTTGCAGAAGTTCAATCATCGGGCGATTGTCCGGTAGAGGTTCATTGTTGTTGTTATTGTTCATGTTGTTTTGTAGTGGATTATTATTGTTTTGAGGTGGGTTATTATTGTTGTTTTGTACACCGGCCATGTCTAAGTTATCGAGAGGCTTGGGCTCATGATAAGACGTTGATCGAGTGCGCATATACCTGCAAAAGAACTAACAAAGCAAGAAATATTTTTGGTTTTTATGGTGTTTGAATTTTTTTTATATTTTTGAAAATTTTATATTTTTAGGGTTTTTTGAAATTTTTTATGAAAAAGTAACGTTCACGGCGAACGGATCCCAAAATCCAAGTTCTCACAAAAACTGTTAATCTTAACGAGAAGAGCCGGCAGCGACGCCATTTAATTCATGTCTTTTTTGCTTTTGAGTTCAGATTAAATTCTCGGAATCCTCTAGAATTGATCACAGCTCAAAGTGGAATGATTGTTCTTGGTGACAAATAGGGGGATTGGTTTTGGTTATCTAATTTTTAAACTAAATGTAAGTAATTAAAATTGTCGTTTAAGTAAAATTAGAAGCCTTAAAATTAAACTACAAATAATAGCGTGCAACCTTGGAAATTAAAACTTAACAATTCAAAAACTTAAAAACAAGTTTGAAATAAACTAAGTAAAAGAGCGGGAAAAACTAGATTCGAAAATTAAGCAAAAACAGAGCACAAACCTGAATCCGATCGTAATGCGATCGTACTCAAGAAGTAATTCAGATCGCAACGCGATCGTACCCAAGAAGTAATTTAGATCGCAACGCTATCGTACCCAAAAGATTATGATGGATCGTGCTCACTGATCGCACTCGTTGCGATGATAACAAAAGAGATGGATCGTACTCTCCTGTACGATGGGAGGGGGCGATCGTACTAACAGATCGCAACCACGATCGCAGCTAGTGATCGTGGTCTTTGATCGTGGTTCCGGATCGTAACAACTGATCGCACTCAATGCGATCGAAGCAAGGACAAGAGACCCGATCGCACCCCAGATCGCAACAAGTGATCGTGGGCGTGGATCGTATCAGGGAAATAAGAGCAGATCGCACTCAAAGCGATTGTAGCCAGGTGATCGTACCAAGAAAAACCTACTAAGATGGAAAAGGCGTCCAAGAGAGAAAATAAGCTTAATCCAATAAGCAGTAACCAAATAGCATTTTCAAACTTCAAAAAAAAAGTAAATAAGCACAAATTCGTTAACTTTTACAAACACTAATATTCGAGACTTAATGAACCGAACATAAAATAAGAAAACTTTTTAAAACAAAGCTTAAAAATGAATAAGCCGAAGATACAAAGAAGCTAATAAGCATCAAAAGCTTATAGCTTAAACGTAGGAGAGCTTATGTAGGAATATAAAGATCAACCTCTTAATCACGAAATATCAAAATCAACACGAATTGAGAACCATTCGGATCAAACATGAACTTTTCGGATTAAGATCAAAGTAAAATAAAGAAAGGTAGAAATAGATTAAGGAACAAAAGCTTAACTTGGATTAGATTAGTGAAATCCAAAATACAAAAAAGCTTAAAACTTGAAAGGTAAAAATGGAGAAAAGAAAAATCTTAGTGAGAGAAAGTTGAGAACTTTCTCTCTCTAAAACTAGAGAAATGAAAAAATGAAAACTAAACTAGCTCAAAGTTGTGAAGTGTAGGCCTATTTATAGGTGTTTGATTGTGGGCTTGTAAATGGGCTTCTCTTCTTCTTTCATCTTTAGTCTTTACGTCTCTTTAAACAAACGTTTCCGACTTTGGATTTTGAGAAGTGTCGGTGAATAATTCCAACTTGTCTTATAATCTTTTGTTTAATAGACTCGAGTTCTTCGACATATATGAATCTTCCATCTTTGGCCCTTTTCTTCGATAAATCTTCAAATAGGCATAATGACTTCAAATCTTTTGCATCTCTTGGACAATAGACTTCGTCTTGAGTCTTTTTCTTCGATGAAACCCGTGCAATCACATGTTTTCTCCAATATCCATCCGGTTGGCTCTGAAAACACAATAAACACAAAAACCACGCATAATTCCAAACAAATGATATTAAATACGTGTTTTGGTCTCGTTTTAGCCAGAATTACGTGGTAAAAGGATGGGTGTTTTCACACCTATCACAAATCAAGAAAGGCATGTGTAAGAATAAATCAATTTTGCAATATGTTGAATTTTTAGTTTGTCATGGCACACACCATTTAGCACAAAAAAATTTAAGACACGTTGATACAAGATCGATATTGTATTCACATAGCATGGCACAAACCATTTAACGTAGGGTTTTCAAGGAATATAACCGCATCAATTTTGCATTCACGTAACATGGCACAAACCATTTAGCATAGAGTCTCACGTAGTGTCGAAATAAACATCGATTTTGTATTCATATAGCATGGCACAAACCATTTAGCATAGAGTTTCACGTAGTGTCGAAATAAACATCGATTTTGTATTCATATAGCATGGCACAAACCATTTAGCATAGAGTTTCACGTGGTGTCGAAATAAACATCGATTTTGTATTCATATAGCATGGCACAAACCATTTTAGCACAGAGTTTCACGTAGTGTCGAAATAAACATCGATTTTGTATTCATATAGCATGGCACAAACCATTTAGCATATAGTCATAAATTACGTTACTTGATACTTTTAGCAATTTAATTAGTAAAGTACTTAAAAGCAATTAAATGATACAACTTAAAGGTACAATTTAAAGGTACAACTTACTTGTCGAAGGCGCGAAGTGATGTGGTCTATGGAGATGGAGGTAGTTATAGTCTAGTATTACTCTTTTTCCAAAATTTCATTTTTGACCAAAACCTTTGTAAAAATGATTTTGTTAAAAGTAACCTAGTTCTCTATAACCATGTCTCTAATACCAATCTGTCACATCCTCAATTTGGCCCACGTGTACAATTACACGAGGATGTGACTATCATGACAACCAAGAGACATAGATACAAGAATAACTAAGAAAAGTCATTTTTCATTCATAAGACATAAAAATAGAATTGGTCCCAAGGAAAATTGTTTTACAACTCATGATAACATAGTTTGAGTTTCCAAATATCATACATCCAAAGCAAGTCTCAAAGTTAAATCATGATAATTTTTTTATTAATCTCCATAGCACAACCACGTCACTCCTCCGCCTTGACACCTGAGAAAAACATTGCTAAAACGTCAACACAAAGGTCGGTGAGTTTATAGGTTTAAGTAGAAGTAGTGTGATGAACCATAAGATTTTAGTTAGGCAACCGTCAAATAATCTTATAACAAATACAATATTATTATCAAAATAGCATACGTTCATGATATCCTACGTCTAAGCTCATGACACCGAAGCGTTAACCGTACAAACCTGTTTATATAAGAGTGTGCCCAAGCAAATACTACCCCAAAGTATTCGTAACAACCTCAAATGTATTTGTATCTAATTTGGTCACACAACCAATAATAGATAGGGAGGCCAATCCCAATAGATCTATCCATAACATTCGCGCTTACACAAAGTAATTAACGGTTCATGATAGTGGGCTAAAGCATCTAGGGGTATCGCTACTTAGACATCATGTAGGCACGTATGAGTTTTAGGCACTTATGTTCATCCATTTAAAACAAGCAATGTTCTCACCCCAAAGTGATAAAACAAGTAAAAGTGGGGCTATAAACTCACCTCGTTAAATAAGCAAAGTGATGGAAATACAAAGTAGCTCGAGAATACGATCACGCTATCCACAACCTAATACAATATAATGACCGCGTCACGACATCTAAATTTATATCAATAAAAATGCATGACATCCTAGTTGTGCTTGACGATACATTTTGTTTATGGGAAACACGACGTTTATACTTGGTTATTTAATAAATGGGATTTTGGGCTTAATATTTCATTATATACTTCTAATTTCTTGTGGGCTTTGACTAGTCCAAACAACCAACACCCAAACTATAGTTGCTGTCTAAGTCCATTATGAGTCAATGGGCTCGGCTCATTTGATGATTCTTACCCAACCCGGCCACAAAACCAGGCGATACAAACAAGGGGCGTTATATTGTTTTTCACACGTTTCATTTATCCCCAAATCATACAGTTGAATCTCTCTCTCTTTTTCCCAAATCTCTCTCCCATCCGTCCCTTCTCTCTCTCTCTAGAAGACATAGACCAACAGGTTTCCATGGTTAAATCATCAAATCGATTTGCTAAAATCATAATCATGTTACTTAGGCTTATAAATTGGGTGTGGGATGTGGGATTTCATTCCCACATCAAATCCATTCGATTTCGAGGCTTTCAAGAGGTGATTAGATGGTGGTTTCATTATTCAAAGATAAGTTTTAATCTCCTCTTTTCTTAACAAAATGGTTTCAATGGTTTTCGATTTGGTTATAAATAAGTTAGGTTTTCGAAATATTGGGGATTTTCTAAATCTCGAACAATCTGTTAGTGTTTTTGAAAACTAATTGATATTAATTACAAAATGAAATTATATTATGAAAATTAGGGTTTCGAAAATATTGGGGGTTTCTTTAATCTTGGGTTTTATTATAATTAACTCATGTTTTTATGCATATCTTGATGTTAATTATCAAATAAAAATAAGTTTCGAAAATTAGGGTTTTCGTATAAATTGGGGGTTTTTATACTCGTGTATATACTTTTAATCAATCAATGTTTTTTTGTGAAATGAATTGCATCAATTTTATGTTTTGGTTGATATTACAGAACCTAGGGTTCCGGTTAATAATCTTCTTATGGTTCGATTGGGGTTTTTTTTCTATATTTACCATTTTTATTATTAGTGTTGGTCACCTTGTATGAGTCCTAGACATAACGTGAACATTAGTGACAAGGTAAAAAGTCTTCGGGTCTGTGGTGTAGTCTCGGTCGATTATAAAATGGGGTTTGGGGTTCGAAAGTCTTTGTGTTATCTATCTATTATTGCTTAAGATTTTGTCTGATTTGGTTCAAGATTAGCTAGCATTATTTTTATTTGTTTTCTCGCAGGTAGGGTTTGGTTTGGCAAGCACGACTACAATGTACGCAGAATATAAAGAGGAGGTAGACAAAAGACTTACAAGGAGGAAGGGTTTTCGGCTGTGTATTCGGACAAGGGTGTTGGGGTGTGGCTCGATTTGCTCAGTGCTTCGCCACTTGCCCTCCAAGATTTCCCAGTTCTTGTGTTGTTTGATTATGTTTTGTGATGAGGTTATGTGTATGATGGGAGGTATATAACTTTGTAATAATTGGTTTAGGATTTCCATCCATCCGAATTTGGTTCCCTGTGATGTACCCATTTTGGGTAATCTAGGCATGTGTGCTGGACTCTTATGTGAGTGGGTTTTTATAAAATGTTTAGGTTGACTCATGGTTGAATATTTTGAAATCACAGTTTGCTTTACTGAAAGCTTATAAAATTTGGTTTCATATTCTCAGTATTGGTAACTTTGTATGTATAAATCTTTCTTTTTGCGTTACTAGGCTGCAGTGTAAATTTCAGTGGGCTTCGACCCAGTTACAAAATAATAAGAGTAAGGTTTGTTTGGTTTATGTATCATGTAGTCCATTTAGGCCCAACAAGGCCCGATCTAACGTATTAGGCTCACGAAAGTTATATTAACATGCGACTCGTAAAAGTTTAAGTTAAGTTGTAGTGTTCCCGTCACTTAGTGTTTGACAATACAATCCGACTCCAATCTCGTTTATGTTTTGTACTCTAACACGCGTGACATACCATTGTCACATAACAATGTGAAAGTTTATATGTCATGACATAAATAACAATGGACATTCGTGTTCTCGAAATAATGTTGTGTATTTGTACGGCACAAACCGTTAACATATGAAACGTAGTGCAACGAGCACGTCTATTTAAATAATCAAAAATTTCAAGTTGTTACAGCGCAGGTATGTGGCATAAAAGATCTAATCATATCCAGACTTTTAAAACCATTGTCATAACTAAAATCACCGAAATCAGATCCAAAAAATTCCGTTACATAAAAAGACACAGCCGAAACACATTCAAATCGCTTAAACCACCAACCAACTCTGTTTCTGTGTGTGTGCTTGTGTTGCGGTAGGAAGAGAAAGAGAGTTACAGAAGATGAAGTGTATGTGTTTGTGTTGTAGTTTTTATATATAGGTGGTCCGGTTGTGTCAATTCAGTAACGTCATACTAAATGGGCTGTTACAGTGGCCTCCTTAATGATCTTTAACTAAAGTTTTTAAATAGACTTGTTACGTTACTGAATTGAAAATTTCAACATCTCATCAATTTCTAATTAATGTTTTTAAATACTCCGTAAGAGTTTATAACCTACGTATATATTTATTATCATCTAATAATGTTACTCAGTTTTTTGGTTTCCTAATAAAGAAATGTTTATGGCTGAAATTTTTAAGACTTCTAATAATAGAAGGGGATAAATCTTTTATATATTAGTATAGATAAGATATACCGAATCTTAAATAGGAAATAGGACATGCAAAGAAATTTCCATCCACCAAAGTTTATACCTCTTGTGGTAATTTAATGATTTGATCTTCAAAATTCTAATCTTTTATTTAGTATAACAAAACAATTTGTGAGAATTTCATATATTTTAAAAATTAATTTTTGTAAAGGTTAATTCTATATATACTCAATTTTAAACTTCAAATATCATATATTTACTAAAGTAAAAATCAAAGTGATATATATATCCAATTTTAATACTCTTTTCATCTCATAATTATTGTTCATTTTTAACTTTTTAAGTCTTTATATCAGAACTTTGACCTTAAATACTTGTTTTTGTGTTACAAATTATTTGATAAAAATTATACTAATGAAAATACATTTAAAATTCAACCCATTTATATATTTTGTACTAAGTTTTATATAACACAATAAACAATAATTAAAGTTAAAGTTGCAAAATAAAGATTTCAAAAGTTAACACTAGAAAATAATTTGAGACGGAGGTAGTAACATATTTGTCATATATGCTTATTTTGTAATTAAACCAGTTAAAACTAAATTTATATTTTTTTGAACGACTGATGATAAAAAAAGTTTAATAGAGTGTAATTACAAAATATTATCTAACAAAGAATTTTGAATCCATCGATAGGAAGAAACATGAATCTTTCTATTCCTATTACAAAACCAAAAGAAAGAATAACTAGAAATGTGATAAAAAAATCTCTCCTTTGCCAATCTTTCTTACCAAAAACGAGATCGTTGCGAAAGTTTCAAATAACTCAAAGAGATACCACAATAATAGATTCTAGCGCCAGTTTCTTAAAAGCTCTAATATTCATATTATCAAGCCAAGAATACACACACCTCCACTAAACTAAATTTATATTACAAACATAAACATTAAGTTTGCATAAACGCTATTGGTCCCATTGGCGGAGCTTGAACGTTTTACGTGAGAAAGCCGAAACAATTTAAAATTCATAATACATAAATTTGACCGGAATTTTTAATATAGTTAACTAATGTTCGGAGGTTTTGGTATTAAATTTGTTATATTTAGTCATTTAGGCGGGCTATTTTTTAAATGGGCTTTAAATTATGAGATTGCAGGGGGTAATCACTTAAATAGGTTTGTGCTCTATTCATACAAAAAATAGGGATATTTTTAATACCCCTTTGATCTTTAACTAAGTCTTTTTGTTATTTAATTCTATCAATTTTAGAATTTCAGATATGAATTTGATACTATGAATAATGAAGACGATGGCTATCTATCCTATAATTAAATCAGGATAAAAACAAAGTACGTGGCATAATTTTTGACAAATGAATATATAAAAATCCTTACGTGGTAAGCTAAGAGCAACTTTCGTCCTAAAGTTTTTTGTAAAGTTTTATAACTGAAAGCAAATAAAATCCACGATCTATAACTGCTCCAGAACCGCAAAGTGAAAAGTTAAAAAACCGTATATACTACTAAGGGAAAAATACATAAGATTGTGTATAAGAGATCTGTATGTATCTGATCCAATCATCCAGATACAACTACAAATGGAAGTTTCAAAATCAATTAAAAGGTATGAATTATGTTTATATACATAGGTTGGTGACAATCAATTCAAATGTTTGATAAAATGCATCAACGAACAAATTTATGAAAATATTGTATACGAGATCCTTACTCCGTGATTATAAGTTTATTATTATATTATAATGATGTTGCATCATTTTATTACTCAAAGTGTGTTTTATTATTTCGCTGCAGTTTGTATATGAAAGCTGAGCTTTATTTCCTGCCTTTCTTTTATAGACACACACTCACTATAATGAGCGATTATGCTTAACTGAGTTGGAATGAATTCTGTTAGCACCAATTAAAAGAGATTATATGATTATTTTTGGGTCAAATTAACCCGACGCGTATTAGAAACTTAAGCAATACTCCATTTTGCCAGCTTTTTAAAGGTTGAGATAAGTAGAAGTTACCAATATTCCGAGGGTTATAGCAAAATATTTATAACCTTTTTTATGCATCCCTTAGTAGATTATATGATTGTGAATGGGGAATGGAGATATTCAGTCCCCTTTACTAGCTATGGTTATGGTAAAAAACTGATCTACCGTAGTAAATTGAAGCTTAGTTCAATATTTAATGAGAAGTATAATTAATCGTTGGTTTGGTATATTTTGGTTGAAAAAACTAAAGAGGGCTCTCACGTTTATCTGGTGGGGCTCCCGGAGGAGTTTGTGAGCAGATGAAATATTGTCTAAGAAACTAAAAGAGTAATTATATTGATCACAAATTTTTAAAATAAAAAGGTGAAGGGTGAAATCATACTTGATATTTGTCAATTGCTTGCTATGGCATCAATGGTTTCTTTTCGATGAACTAACAACCTAACATACATTTACCAAGTTTAAATTATTAGAGGTGGTTATAACTAGCATGAGACATGAGATAGAGGAACTATATCGTATATGTGCTCACACTAGGATTAGCACAACATAATAGATTTAAAACCCATGTTGCATCTAAGAACTTTTGGAAATTTAGTTGGTGCCTCAAATGGGTTGGTAAATGATTCGTGTAGAATCATGGGTCAAACAGGCCGTATCCGGATGGAACAAGTAGAACACTGGTTGTGTCTGGAATAACATTGATCACTCGTGTAGGTTACTTGCGCAGAAATGTTAGCCTTATTAGTCATTTCAGTTATTGACGTCAATCCTTTGTGCATAGTGTTATGTTACAACTGATGTAAAAGAAGAATGCACAGTTTCTAACAATCCCCTTATACATTTGATTACAGTCACCTGACTTATTAGATTTACCTAGATTTTTAGTCATCTCACGTCTCTTTGTGTTTTGTTCATATAAAATTTGTATACGTTGAATTATAATAGGGTTGTGTTTTTTGTTTTGTTGTAGATTGACGAGAATGTTGCTAGGGAAATTATTAACTACAGATTGTTTTGACATCCAAATATAATTCAGTTTAAAGAGGTAAATGGTTTATCAGTATTGGTTTACCTTAATCGCACTATAAGGGTTGTGTTTTAACTAATATATGTGGAATTTTTATATGTGTTACTCCCTAGCAGGTGGGGAACTTTTTCAGAGGATTTGCAGTACTGGAAGGTTGATCAAATCTAAGGTCTAGAAATGATATATAATGGAAATAATATATTCAATTTAGATTACTATTTTAGCTTTGGATCTCTAATATATTCATATTATTGCTTTATATTTCAAGATACTTCTTTGAATATGAGTAACAGATTAGCAAATTTGTCATAGAGATTTGAAGCTTGATAACACTCTTTTAGATGGGAGCCTTGCCCCACGGCTGAAAATATGCATGTTACTACATCTTTTTTTATACATATTCTAATTTCGTATAAATTAGGGTTCCATGATTTTTCTTTCTGGTTTTTAGAGGGCCAATGTTTGGTCTTGTGGAGTGACACTTCATGTGATGCTGGTCGGAGCATCAGCTTTTGAAGACCAAGAAGATCCCAAGAACTTTAGGAAGACCAAATAAGTTAGTGCCCTTAATTCCTTTATTATTAAGAACAATCTACTCTCTGTTAAAAAAAGGTGATTACAATTGCAATCCCAAAAAACATACCCAAACAGTTTTTTATTTTTTATGTTTTAATTTGGAATCACGTGGTATGATCTATTTCAAAATAGTACCCCCTCTTAATGTTTATGGATCTTGTAACTTTTTGTTTCTGATGATGGTTTCTTGGAATAATAGATGCTTCCTCGTGGATGAGTCTATCGATATGCACCTGGCCATGTTACTGATCAGTTTGTATCCCGATGTTCCAATGGGTGCTGAAGTGAGTAGTTCTACCTTATATTGGCTAAACTGTTATGCTATTTGATACAGTATTTAGATGTTGGATAATGTTCAGTTTAAACCGATGAGCCGAATTTGTATCGGGGGAAATCAATATTACAATAACGGTGGAAATAGGGCTGCTAGATTGTACCCGTTCAGTTAGTGGGAAATGGCATTTGCGTTTTATTTGTCGTAGAGAAAAAGAAGAATTGGTATTTCCCTTGAAATCTTAATCGGACCGAGTTTGCCTTTTCACGACGAACCAACAAACGATCGTGACAGGTACACACTTAACCTTTCAAATAATGGCCAAGAAGTTTTAGTACAGGGGACAAGGTGGATGGGTTGGGAAAATGTCAATTGAGTTTTATTTGTAACGTGTAATAAAATGATTAGTAGTATATAACTCTTGGACCAACATGATAAAAGTAATAGTACCTTTATGTAAACGTTTAATCTTTATGACCTTTAATGGATTTTAAAGTGTCTATAACATTATAATTTCTCAAAAAAGAAAGTCCTTTCATTAGTCCTTTACTTGTAACTAAACGTATGGTACTTGATTTCTAATTTCTAACCAATTATGAGTAGAAGTCTTTAGTTATCAGTTGTCGCCAACACGTGATATCTGTTAAAAGAATGTAAAGCAAATATTGGAAAAAATCGCTTCAGTTGATGTTCTCCTAAGGCATGTTGAAGGGATAAAAACCATAAACATGAATTTTGATGAGTTTCTGATTCTGGTGAAGAATCATAGTGATTAAGCTAACCCCATAAAGTATCAGTAGTTGAATACCACTTTAAATGCTTACCTATAACCTAATCTGTTTTGAATGGGAGTTTGGAATGTAAATTTAATTTAATTAGAATTAGTAGGTCTCGATAGGATAAAAGAAGCGTTAGGAGATTGTCTCTCGGCTACAGACATAGATCCTGGATTTCTAGAGGCTCAAGTTTGAACACTACAATAAGTATTACTTCCTTTATGGAGTTGTGGTATTCTATTTTTTTTAATTCCCTTATATGTGACTAGAATTATTTGCAAAATCAGACAGAGAACACACTGAATAATATCATCAGTATGGAAGTTGTTGGATATTGGACTTACTTTGCAACCTTTTTCTAACTATAAGGGTTACTTTTGTAACTCCCTTTGTCCTTTCTCTTTTTGTTTGTTTTTTGTTTATGCAGGGACTGGATGTGGCAACCTAGCATTCTTGGACGAGCTTATATACTCTTCTCTCTTCATTTGCTAGGGTTACAACATCATTTTATCTGCCGTTTTCTCTCTCACTTTCCTTCTCTCTAAAATAAAAAGATGTAAACATTTGAACGTTTGAATCTAATAGTTTAGGTGTAGTTTAGCTTGTTTTGATCTTGTATTATCAGGTTGCATCCGTTTGGGGACAACCTTCTCTTTTGTATGTTGATAGCACCTGTTTGGGGACTATCTGATTCGTATTGTTGATAATAAAAGCACAAGGGGTGGTTGGTTGAGTGCATAATCGTTGTGGTGTTATTATTTTCACATGGTATCAGAGCTCCAGTTTGGATCTTTGACCTAAAATTTTTTCTGGCAAATTATTTTTGGGGGTTTTATGATTTTTGGGTTTATCTTATCTTGTTATTACTGGATCTACAAAGTTTTTTGAAAATAAAACTTTTTTTTGTCTTCTTCAAAGTTTTTTGTTCTAAATCAGTTTTGTTTAAGGTTTTCATGATCTAGAAGTGCTTCTGCTTCTTGGTTTCGTTGGTTTTTTAAAGAATACAAAGTTTTTTTGAAACCCTAATTTTTTCAAAAATTTGGGGGTTTTACTTGTCTAGTGTTTATCTGTTGATTCTAACCCTGCAGGTGTTCGATTGGAAGCTTGTATTGCTTGATTGGTTGATTTATTGGTATATTAGTCAAGGTTACTTCTAGACTTGAATCTAGATTGACCTTGTCTGTTGGTGTGGTTTGCTCTTGGTTATTTCTAGACTTGAATCTAGAGTGACCTAGGGTTTCTCTTCCGCTGCTTTGCTGGTTGCTGTTGGTTGTGTAAAACCTCTCGCACCCTTTTCTTTATTTTTGTGTGTTTGTTTTTTTTTATTTTGTTCACCGCCTGTCACTTGCTCTTGACCTACCACCTTGAGTGGTTTGGAATCCTGAGAACTAAGTGGTGAAAGGTATTGAACTAGGGTTCTTGGCTGAACACATAGGTTTCTTTTCTTTGCTTGCTTGTGGTGATTGTTTATTCTTGTTGTGGTTATGGAACCCGAAGTTACTAAGACCAGTGGTGGTAACAGTGTTACAATGTTATTAATGGGCTTGATGCTAGTAATCCTCTTCATTTGCAAACTAATGATAGTAACAGTGTCTCTTTGATTAGTTTTAAATTGACTGGTTGTGAGAACTATAGATTATGGGCTAATGCTATGAAAATTGCTCTTCATGCTAGAAACAAAATGAGTTTTGTTGATGGTACTTGCTTAAGAGATACTTATGAGTCTAGTGGTCCTCTCACTTCTCAGTGGGATAGATGTAATGCTGTTGTGCTATCTTGGTTGTTAAATAGTATTTCTGAGGACCTTTACTTGAGTCTTGTTTATGCTGATAATGCTGTTGAGGTTTGGAATGAGCTTAAAGAAACCTATGACAAACTTGATGGGTCTATTCTGTTTAATTTGGTGCAAAAAATTAACAACTTTAAACAAAATGGTTTATCTGTTTCTGAGTATTATCATAAGCTCAACTCCCTATGGAGGGAGTTTGATATGTTGACCAAATTGACTCCTTGTACCTGTCTTGCTAGATCTAAATTGGGTAAACATAGTCAACTCATGAAACTCATGCAATTTTTAATGGGATTAGATGATATTTATCAACCTATTAGAAGTACTCTTCTTACTCAAACTGAATTGCCTGATGTTAAAGATGCTTTTGTGATTGTTTGTCGTGAGGAGTCTCATAGGGGTTTGGGCACTAATTCTGTGGCTCCCAAACCACAGGTTAGTGCTTTTGCTGCCAAAAGTGTTGAGTCTAGAGGTGCTACTCCTTATAGAAATTCTAGTTCCAACAACTTTATTTATGGTAATTCTACCAATAACACAAGTTATGGAGTTAGCACTAATAGAAATAACAATACTTCTGGTAGTAATGCCTCTTTTAATGGGAACTCTCCTAATGTTAATAGGCCTTCTTATGATTCTTTTAAATGTGATCATTGTGGTATGAAAGGTCATACCATTGACAGGTGCTTTGAATTAATTGGTTATCCTCCTGGTTATAAGAAGAACTCCAAAAACAAGGGTTTTTCCAATAACAAAGGAAATAACAAAAGCTTTAATAGTAACAATGTTGATGTTTCTAATGCCACTAGCTCTAATGGCTCTGTTAATAATGTTTTCACACCTTTCTCTAATGATCAAACATAACTGACTTAGTTGATATTTCTGATTTAAACATAACTGTGGGACTTAGTTGATATTTCTGATTTAAATGGGAAAGGGAAGGTTCTCTCTTCTAATGCCACAACATGACTGACTTAGTTGATATTTCTGATTTAAACATAACTGTGGGACATCCTAATGGTACTATTGCTAAAATCAGACATGTTGTAACCTTAAGATTGACCAGTAATGTTGTTTTGTTTGATGTGTTGGTCATACCTGAATATACTGTTAGTCTTTTATCTGTCAACAAAATGATAAAAGATAGTAAACTGCATGTTGGGTTTAATGAGTATGATTGTATTATTCAGGATTTGAAAAAAGAGAACATCATGGGGACTGGTAGAGAATGTGGTGGGTTGTACTTGTTTGACATTGATTGTAAGATTCCTAAGTTTAAAAGTAACTATTTTATTATGTGTTGTCATGTGTCCAAAAGTTTCTGGCACAATAGGTTTGGTCATCCCTCTGACCAAGTTTTAAGTGTTCTGAAACACTCTTTGAAGCTTACCAAACCTGACCACAATGAACCTTGTGATGTATGTCATTTTTCTAAACAGACCAGGGAACCTTTCCCTTTGAGTGACCATGTTTCCACTAGTTTAGGTGATCTTATACACTTGGACTTGTGGGGTCCTTACAAGGTCACTACAAGAGAAGGTTTCAGGTATTTCTTGACCATTGTTGATGATTACAGCAGGGCTGTATGGATTTATCTCATTAAAACTAAGGATGAGGTTTTTGATTTTGTGGTGGAATATTACAATCTTATCTCTAATCAGTTTCTTAAAAATATCAAGATCATAAGATTTGATAATGGGACTGAGTTTGTTAACCAAAAAATGAACCTATTTTTCAAAGAAAAAGGCATCATACATCAAACATCCTGTGCTTACACTCCTCAGCAAAATGGGATTGCTGAGAGAAAGCACAGGCATCTCCTTAATGTGGCTAGAAGTTTACTTTTCCAAGGCGGTCTTCCTTTGTGTTTCTGGTCTGATTGTGTGCTTACTGCTGCTTACCTCATTAACAGGCTCCCATCTTCTGTCCTTGCTAGTAAATCACCTTTTTGTATGCTTTATAAGAGAGAACCTTCCCTTTCCCATTTAAGGTCATTTGGTTGCCTTTGTTTTTCAACAGTTTTAAATAATAATGATAAATTGTCTTCAAGGTCTGAAAAATGTGTTTTAGTTGGTTACTCTTCTTCCAAGAAAGCTTATAAGCTACTTAGTTTAAGTAATAAAAGTTACCTTTTTTCTAGAGATGTCAAGTTTTATGAGTCTATTTTTCCTTACAAGATAAAAGCTGTTCAAAAGCCTCTTTCAGTATTTGATAAAAATGATTTTGAAAATAATTTTTTTTTCAATTTTTGTGAGTCTGATGATCAAAATGACCAAAGTCCCTATGATGATAGAAGGGGGTCACCTGATGAAGCAGGAGAGGTAAATATAGAACACTCAGATGATACTGCAGAGGAGCAGTCATCTGATTGTATTCATACTGCTTCATCATTAGGTGAAACAACCAGTTCTGAGGGCAACAACTCTTGTCAAAATCAGGTTCCTACTCTTATGTTTGATGCCAGTCTTGGGACAATTGATGAGGATGCTGAACCTTCTGTTAGAAGGTCCAATAGGACCTCTAAGTTACCTGCTAAACTCAATGAGTTTGTTCTTGACAACAAGGTTAAATATGGTTTGAATAGGTTTGCTAATCATACTAGGCTTTCTGTTTATAATGCTTGTTTTATCTCTAATTTAAACAAGACTTATGAACCTAGTTGTTTTAATGAGGCTGTCAAAGACTTTAATTGGGTCCAAGCTATGAATAGTGAAATGGAAGCCCTTTATCTGAATGATACTTGGACCCTTACTCACCTGCCTCCTCATAGAAAGGCCATTGCTAGCAAATGGGTCTATAAGATTAAGTACAAATCTGATGGTGAGATTGAGAGATACAAGGCTAGGCTTGTTGCTAAGGGTTGTGGTCAAAAAGAGGGCATTGACTATGATGAAATTTTTAGTCCAACTGTTAGAATGGGGACTGTTAGAATGTTGATCAATCTAGCAGTTCAAAAAGGTTGGAACTTATTTCAGCTAGATGTTAACAATGCCTTCTTGTTTGGGGAACTTGATGAAGATGTCTATATGATTCCACCACCTGGTTTTTTTATAAGAATGAAAAAAGAGTTTGCAAATTGAAAAATCTCTTTATGGTTTAAAACAAGCTCCTAGACAATGGAATAAAAAGCTTGTTGAAGTTCTTTGTGATTCTGGTTTTAGACAAAGTCAAAATGACTATTCCTTGTTTGTTAAAAGCAGTGATAATGTTTTCATTGCCTTGCTTGTTTATGTTGATGACATTGTGTTAACTGGCAACAACTTGTCTGAAATAGATAAAGTTAAGGATCTTCTCAATAATAAATTCAAAATCAAAGATCTTGGAGATCTTAAATACTTTCTTGGTATTGAAGTGTTGAGAACTCAAAATGGTGTGAGTTTAAATCAAAGAAAGTACTGTATTGAATTATTACATGAGTATGGCCTCCTTGCTTGTAAACCTGTTAACACACCTATGCCTGAAAATGGGATTCTAAATCATAAGGAATCTCTTGATGACAAGTATCTTAACAATATTACTGTCTATCAAAAACTTGTGGGAAAATTGATTTATCTATGCAACACTAGACCTGACATCTCATATTCTGTTCACTGTTTGAGTCAGCATATGCATGCTCCTCTTCAATCTCATCTTGAGGCTGCATTTAGAGTCCTTAGATACCTAAAGTGTGGTCCTGGTACTGGTATTAACTTCAAGAAGACTAATGGTTGTAGTCTTATAAAAGCCTATGCTGATTTTGACTGGGCTAAGTGTAAACTTACCAGAAGATCTGTTACTGGCTATTGTGTGTTTGTGGGTGGCAATCTTGTGTCTTGGAAAAGCAAGAAGCAAAGCACTCTGTCCAGATCTTCTGCTGAAGCAGAATACAGGGCTATGGCTTCTGTTACTTGTGAGGTTATGTGGCTTGTCAAGATCCTTAAGGATTTGAACATTGTTAATGCTATTCCTGCTCTTCTGTTTTGTGATAATAGCTCTGCTATTCAGATTGCTGCTAATCCTGTTATGCATGAAAAAACCAAACATTTTGATCTTGATGTGCATCTTATCAGAGAAAAAGTGGCCTGAGGTTTGATTAAAACTGTTAAGATTGATACTGATAATCAAACTGCTGACATCTTGACTAAAGGTTTGGGATCTCATCAGCATAACAAAATGGTTCAACTTCTGAACATGAGTAACTTGTTTGGGGAAAAAGCTTGAGGAGGGGTGTTGGATATTGGACTTACTTTGCAACCTTTTTCTAACTATAAGGGTTACTTTTGTAACTCCCTTTGTCCTTTCTCTTTTTGTTTGTTTTTTGTTTATGCAGCGACTGGATGTGGCAACCTAGCATTCTTGGACGAGCTTCTCTCTTCATTTGCTAGGGTTACAACATCATTTTATCCGCCGTTTTCTCTCTCACTTTCCTTCTCTCTAAAATAAAAAGATGTAAACGTTTGAACGTTTGAATCTAATAGTTTAGGTGTAGTTTAGCTTGTTTTGATCTTGTATTATCAGGTTGCATCCGTTTGGGGACGACCTTCTCTTTTGTATGTTGATAGCACCCGTTTGGGGACTATCTGATTCGTATTTTTGATAATAAAAGCACAAGGGGTGGTTGGTTGAGTGCATAATCGTTGTGGTGTTATTATTTTCACAGAAGTACACTGTCATACTGATCTTAGATTGACTTCTTTTGGTGCACAGTGAGTACTGGTCCTATTGTGGCCTCTTTTATGTGTCTCGACTCTTGAGATGACATGTTTAGTTATTGATATAATGTAGTGACTTTTGTCGCAGGCGATTCGAAGCATGATGATTGTTGCAAAATGAAGGGGAGGTGATTCAAAGCATGGGTGATAATTTATTAGAGTTAATTGCCTTAAAGCTGCTACATCTTAGCATTGCGTAGTATTTTCTATCTTAACCGATGTAAACACGCTTGGGTTTTCAGTATTCGATGAGCGCTTATGTGAACCTTCAGTTAGTGATAAAGTTTGTTTGAAACTAAGCATTATAAGTGAATGCAACTTATTATTCTGTTTGGCAACTTCGACCAATTTATATATTTAGTTCAAAAGTGTGCATAATGCTATCATTCATAAACCTTAACAGTAGAAATACATGTTATGATTTTAGACAATTGTTAAGAAAACCGTCCAGCGGACGGGTAGAGACCTAGTTTTACATAAAAGAAGAAAAGTCCATCGTTGACGGCCATATCTACATGAAGGTGTGAGCTCACATCTGTCTACATTTTTCATTTTCTTACATTTATTTAAAACTATACTTTTTTCATTTAATACGTGCACTCTATCATGCTTTTCCCATGGACTACATTACTATTTCTAAGCGACAAGTAAGCTTGGGTCGAGAGCCTGACCGAATTATTGTTCACAAGCTAACTAAAATCATTCAAATTGTATCTTTTTCCATCATGTTCTAGACTATGTCCTCTTATTATGCAGACTCATATGGAGCTCAGTTTATTGAATGGTGATTATGGCATATCAGAAGGTATGCAGCTCTAGGATCTTGTGAATTGTGATATCAAGTTAAATTTCTCGGCTTTGTTTGAATACATGATTTCGCCAACTGAGTAACAGGTAACAGGTGTCAAATGATGGTTTGATTGTAGGTGAACACAAAGGAAAATGCCACCATTTTTGCAGGTAGGTAAAATATACATGACATAAAAACCATCCAAATTGTCAACTTATTAAAAAATTTCGAATAGATTTTTTTACCAGCTATGTTTTCTTCATTTCTGTCTATATCGATCCACTTTTTTGATTGGGTTTTCTTGTTCAAACAAAGCTAAATTTGATGGATTGTAAGTCCTTTGCCCAAACTGTTTGATTCTACAATCTTTCATTAGCTATAATCTTTCATCTTACTCATCTGCACGTGGTTCTTGGTCTTGCAAGTTAAGTAATAATTTCTTGTAAATAAGAGTTGGGTTAGTCTATGTTCGCGAATGTTGGTATAGATTGGTAATTGTAAAAAGAAATACGAATCTATCGGTTATCAATGTTGTTGATTCGTTGGTTAATCTTGATTTTGTATTTTGCATTTTGATTCTGTCTCTTTGACGGTTCGTGTATGATTTTGTGCATCTTTGAGTTCATAATGTTTATTAAAAAAGGGTAGTCATGTCATTCACTTCTACTCATATGATGAATCTATGAACACATGTTTGCAAACCAAACAAAAATATGAGTTATAACTGATTTTTAGATTGAACATACACTAAACCGAACATCTTAGGTGTTTCTTTATATTAACGTATCAACAAACAAACGCTATTTAACTCTTAGTTCCAATGAAAAACCATCCGAAGTCTAAAAACTATTCATTTTTAGCACTACAACATGTTCTCTTCACCTCTAGCACCTTCCTTAATTGCTAGTAGGGTTTTGTTTTTACGTGCTGAAAGTTGCTTTCGAGAAAAAGAAAGACCATATCGATCAACAGGATTGATTGATATCCCTCATTCATTATTGATATATGGTCCCGATAAATATTATATGTTTTGAATCAAAGGAACTTATGCATTAGAACAACGTACGTATTGATAAGTTATATATTAGTGATTTGGAATTGATTATACCGTCTTTTGGAATAAGTTATTGGTACAACAGAATAGAAGAGCGAGTTTAATACAAAGCTTAACGATGCAATTATTAATCATCATGAAGATGAAAGCATCATACTTAGCTTAACAGTTCCATCTACTTGGATCCAAGGAGGGCTGGATTAAGCACTTGGTTGATCAAGTTATCTATGTTCTGGTGAGACGACTCCCACGATGCCGCCTTTTTCTTCCAAACGGCAGCCATTTTTGTCAAATCTATACATTTTCCATCCATTAAATCCCTTACAACCTTTTCAACTTGCTTTCTGTTAACATCACTATCTATCTCCATTCCAATGCCCCATTGATTACAGCACCTCCAACAATTGGTCTGTTGTTCAGCAAAAAATGGCCAACAAATCATTGGAACTCCACTTGTAATGCTCTCCAGTGTCGAGTTCCACCCACTATGTGTCAAAAACCCTCCGACTGATCGGTGATCTAGAACTTTTTCTTGTGGGCACCAACTTGCCACGAACCCTCTATCGCGTGTCATCTCCAGGAACTCTGCTGACAGCTCCAGAGCGTCTACACGTACAAGGTCAGGTCGAATTACCCATAGAAATTTCTGCTCACTATTAGCTAATCCCCATGAAAACTCCTCTAGTTGCTGTGGTGTTATCACAGTTATACTTCCAAAGTTCACGTAAACAACAGAGCCAGGTTCTTGGCAATCGAGCCATTTAAGGCATTCAGGCTCTTCTTTCCACAGACTCGAACCTAACGACTGCAAATCCTTGTCCTCAAAGTCTCTCACCATAGTCTGTAATGGCCCAATGGGGTAAACGGGAGGATAGATCGAAGATAACTCATTCAAGACATCTTGCTCTAGGTCAGAGAATGTGTTAACGACAATCGCCGATGCTCTTTTCGCTCTCTCAGTTTCTTGGATAACAAACTTAATCATGAAATCATTTGGATCAGTAGTTCTAATAAAACTAGGGATGTCCTTTAGACGTATACCTTCCATGCTAGGTATACAATCCACCTTAGTCTCAAGATATCCATTGGTTAAATCAGCCGAATCTGCATGCAAAGATACAGAATTTAGCAACCTAGGATTTAGTCTCATGATCATTAACATTTAGAGATATATGTATTCAAAAATATGAAATAGTTAGTACCTTTTAGTGGAATGAGTCCTTTTTCTTTAAGAGTAATATAGTGTGCATAAGCCAAGAATCCACAAGCACTTGTCGTCCAGAACAAAACATTAGGAATGGCCAATTCTTCTGCAGCATCAACTGTAAAGCTCATAACCCCGTCAGAAACAATACATGTCACAGGAGGTATCTCCGGGGTGCTATTTAGCTTAAAAATGAGCTTCTTAAATGGTTCTAAGCACGTTTCGGACGTTGACTTTAACAAAGAAGGGATATCTTGTGTAACATCTAGGTTATCGGGTGGGGGGAGGCCGTCCGGAATGGTCTCAAATTGGAAAGAAGGGAGGCCTATGGAACCCTGAGACTTCTGTAGACGTTTGTGGTTGTATTCGGTGTTGATGAATGTGATATGGAATCCTTTAGAGTGAAGGATTTTGGCTAGTCTTAGCATTGGGTTAACATGACCTTGTGCTGGAAATGGTATGCATACTGCATGAGGTTTTTGTAGCACACTTAAGGATGACATTATGTGATTAAATTGAGTGCTTTTAGTTTGGTCACCATGAGTCCTGTTTTATAGACTCTTCGATGAACATTGGCACATGTTCATTTACTCCTAAGATACCATTCTATTCAGCCAATGTGAGCTGTGCATATGGTCTGGTGGCACAGGGCATTCAATTTGTAGGCCATCCAAATTATACAACCTAACCGTATATGCATGTGTTTTAAGTACAGTAAAAGACATTGACTTCACTAGGAATTTACAGAGAAACAAGCCCAATAAACATGCATGTAGTATATTACTACGTATATATCAAGTACGTTGAAATATAGCACATGGTCATAAAAAATCCACGAGACAGTCTTGTCGTGTTGCGTATTTCGGCTTATGAAACTTAATTAGGTCTCCTTAAAATACATAACTTTAAGATTCTTGTGGTCCGCATGCAATCATTTTGGATGCAGTATGAAGATAGCTCTACTAGTTTCCTGACAAGAGGGTTATTTACGAGGACCAAGAATTTGTTAGGTATTCAAAATTATTACGCAATATTATTGGATGCAGAGTACACAAACAAAATGCGAATCCGCTATCAAATCTATAAAAAAGGGGTTTAAGGTTTTAAATAGCCATTTACTTTCTCAAATATATCTATATGGTACGTATACTCAAAATATTATCTAAATAGTACCTGAACTTTAATTTTACCTGTTAATATGGTACATTCAAACTTTTTTTCACTTGTTAACCTGTGACATGGCATATTAAATTTACAAAGTTAGTCCTTTTACAAACGACCGTTTATAATATTTGCAACGTTGGTCCGCTTTAACATGTTTTTCTCCAAAAAAGACAATTTCGTAAAGATTTTTTTTAAATATTTCGATTTTTTTAAATTTAAAACAAAAAACATATAAAAATTCAAAATGCATATAATTAAAAACATTAAGATGGTGTTTGGAAAATATTTATAGAGTTTTAATTAAAAAAAGGGTTTAAGGTTTTAAATAACCATTTACTTTCTCAAATATATCCATATGGTACGTGTACTCAAAATATTATCTAAATAGTACATGAACTTTGATTTTACCTGTTAATATGGTACATCAAAACTTTTTTTCACTTGTTAACCTGTGACATGAAATATTAAATTTACAAAGTTAGTCCTTTTACAAACGACCGTTTTAAAATATTTGTAACGTTAGTCCGCTTTAACATGTTTTTCTCCAAAAAAGACAATTTCGTAAAGATTTTTTTTAAATATTTCGAAAACAAATATTTCGATTTTTTTTAATTTAAAACAAAAAACATATAAAAATTCAAAATGCATATAATTAAAAACATTAAGATGGTGTTTGGAAAATATTTATAGAGTTTTAATTAAAAAAAGGGTTTAAGGTTTTAAATAATCATTTACTTTCTCAAATATATCCATATGGTACGTGTACTCAAAATATTATCTAAATAGTACCTGAACTTTGATTTTACCTGTTAATATGTTACATCAAAACTTTTTTTCACTTGTTAACCTGTGACATGACATATTAAATTTACAAAGTTAGTCCGCTTTAACATGTTTTTCTCCAAAAAAAGACAATTTCGTAAAGATTTTTTTAAAGTTTTTCGAAAACAAATATTTCGATTTTTTTTAAAATTTAAAACAAAAAACATATAAAAATTCAAAATGCATTTAATTCAAAACATTTTTTAATATAGTTTTTTTCGTTCCTGATTTCTTTTTCGAATTTTTGTTCTCCAAAAATTTAAATTTATAAAAATTTAGAATGTTTTTCTCAAAAAAATCGAATAAACACTGTTTGGGAAAAGTATTTTTTGAAAAACCACATTTTTGAAAAAAATAGTTTTGAAAAAAAAACATACTCTAGAAAGAAAAAAAATATAGAATTTTTATTTTTCTACATTTTTTTGTCTCAAAAATTTTAAAATTAAAAAAATTTAGAATTTTGTTCAATAAAAATGTAAATTTTCGAAATATTCGAAATAATATTCTTTAAAAAAAATATTTTCAAAATAATATTTTTTGAAAAAAGAAAATTTTGAAAATATTTTATTTCGAAAAAAAAAATTTCGAATTTTTTTAAATAAAAAACAATTTTTTGAAAAAAAGGACTAACGATTATAAATATGTTGGATGGGGGACTAATGACGTCACTTTCTAAAAGAAAAAAAATACCATGTCATCTTATTTAACCGGTTACAGGTAATATGAACATATTGGCAAAAAAATCAAAGTTTAGGTACTATTGAGTACACGTATTATATGGATATATTTGAGAAAGTACATATAAATTAAGTAATCAATAGCAGGTGAAAATAAAACATGACCTGAACGGCTGAACTTATTAATATATTATAATTTACATATTAGGAGAAGGCAAACGGGCAACAAGCTGCGCCGCTAGTCTTTTTTGCATAGCAAAACAAAGTCTATTAAATTCAACGTTTGTGAATTTAGGAGTCAAAACATTACTATTTATAACACGTTGTATAGAAATTCAAATGGTAATAGGAATTCAAATTCAACCTTCCCCGAATTGGAAGGTTAAAAAGGCTTTATCATGGTAATTGTCCACTTATGAACACTGTCTAAAGTATTAAGTTAGTGATGGAGTAAGTTTGTGATTTGTTAGGTTAATATGCTAAAGGAAAGGAAGGAGGACTACAATGTGATCAATTTCATTTATATTAGTTCAAGTTTTTCCAGGATGGTCGGATGGATGCACCGTGCACGGAATACAAATATGAGTCTGCAACTCATCTCACCAAATCTCAACTGTCCTGCTTTTATCCGCCATACTACTGTTTATCATGTGATGGGTGTTGATCCTATCGTTAAGTTGGTTTTAAACATGTTATGAACATGTTGCAACACTAGCCGATGCTGTTTATGGTGCGTGGGCTAAACATGTTATGAACATGTTGCAACACTAGCCGATGCTGTTTATGGTGCGTGGGCTAAACATGTTATGAACATGTTGCAACACTAGCCGATGCTGTTTATCATGTGATGGGTGTTGATCCTATTCAAGTTTTTATAATCTTCAAGTGACACGTTCGTCAACTAATATACATATGTAAATTTGTTTCTCTTTTACAAATATATTTGCAGGACGGAATAAACATTGTTGTTATTAGGTCCACACAGTTAGAAGAAATTATGGAGGCTAGAATGCAGGTTCAGAAGTACTTTTTGCTAGCTTAATATGTGGACTGTCTAGTGATTGAATCCTGAGATTGGTTTTTATAATTTTCCGAAATTGCCAGGATGAAACCTGCAATGACAACAAGAGTTGCAGGACGCAACATGCACTTGCAGCTCTTCTTTCATATTTCCACATGTTCGGGCGAAATGTTTGTCAATCAATCAAAAGATTAAAGTGGCATACAAACTTGTATCAGCAATTGTTAAGTACATATACATACATGTAAGAATGTTTGATTGCTTGTGAATGGTGTTGAATGTTCTTTACAAATTTGAAAAAATTACACATTTACAAAGAAAAGCTTAAACGAACCAAATCACATACATGCCCCCTGGAAAAAAAAAATTAGGATTTTTTCATTTGATGGTACAACAGGAAGAGCCAGAAAAACACTACTGTTATATGGTGATTTTATACTATGTTAACAATACTTCCGCTTTTTGTGAATTTTGGGGTTAGAATGACACTCGATATTAGGGCTCGCAAGATGTAAGTCATAGTCATCGCTTAATAGGCGTTGCAGGATTTCCATATTACTTTGGCTGAAAATGTCGTCAGCTTGAGAAGAGGTACCAGCGTCTGCGTTGTTATGTGCAGTAGCAGTCCCAAAGCTAAGTTCATTTAGACCTTCCGGATTAGCTGGCTTTGATGAAATATAATCCAGAAAGTAATTTTTAGAATAAACAGTCTCATCTTTAAAAGGGACGATTTTCTATTTTGCTTGCTCATATCGAGAGGTTACACCAGA
Source organism: Glebionis coronaria (assembly GCA_025667525.1). Taxonomy (NCBI): domain Eukaryota; kingdom Viridiplantae; phylum Streptophyta; class Magnoliopsida; order Asterales; family Asteraceae; genus Glebionis; species Glebionis coronaria. The sequence continues at coordinate 630,317,642 of CM046875.1, read as the reverse complement.
TGACTGAAAATCTTGTACTTCTTCCAGACTCTGACTGAAGGTGTGGACAGCCTGAGAAGAGGTACCTGCGTCTGTAATACTTTGAGCAGTAATGACCCCACAGTTAAGCTCGTTTAGACCTTCCGGACTGGGTAGATGAGATGCAGCATATTTCTGGTAATGATTTTTAGCGTAAACCGTCGCATCATCAAAAGGGACTTTCTCTTTCCCCTTTCCAGATTCTGAGGTTACAGTAGATGTCTGGTTTCTACTTTGACCCGAGCAGAAGTTTGAGTTATTCATACTTTTTGTCTGTTCATGAGACCGGGGGATGAATAAGTAACCTGTGAATAGGGTGTAGTTGGTTTTAAAAGTATCTTGGAAGTCCCCAAACTTTGGTCGGAAGTAGGTAACAAGGTGCACCCGATGCCTGACTGCAGGTATTCTTTAAGAGAAGTCTCGTCTTCAAAAGCCTTGAGCATATTAAAGTTTTCAGATGCAACCTTTACTAAATTTCGACTATCCACCTGTTTAACAGAATCAATTAGAATAAGCCAAAAGCGTTGTGAGTTTTGTATGTGTGTTTTTTATAGAATACCTTTTGTTTGTCAGATAGGTGGTTAACCGGCACATACAGATAACTTTCTACTATTAACGCCGTTAGTTGTAGTTTCACATTAAGAACCACACCAGCTTTCTTTTCGTTGCTTGGGTCAAGGTACAAAAACAATCCATTAGACGCCAGAGCATTTGCTACAATGTCGTTCCAGAACTTAGAATAAGCTTTTAGCTTAAGAATCTGCAGATTTAATCAAACAAAAAAGCATTATTACTAACTTTAGAGCAAATATGACTGACTTAAGACAGGCAGAAGAAATGAGCTTAGTATTACATCTTCAAGTTGTCCCCGATCTGTGTAGAAGAGAGTCAGTAAGTCTTTTACAGTTATCACTCCTTTAGCTTTATTATGTTTAAAGCGAGTACCCTTATAACTAATATGTCGTAAATGACGCACCTCGTCGGATAATAAAGGGCAGGGGTGTTTTTCAGAATCTGCAGTGAGAAACAAAAATTAAATTACACAGTAAAAAAGGAGTACTTGCCAAAAGAAGGTTATTACATTTAGGGTACTTACATTTTGAGCGCCCATCCTTCACAAAAAATGTGTCACTCCATGCTACTTCAACTCGGTTCCTTAAAGCAGCATCTACAACTATCGCCCCGAGTCTGTATGCACCATTCCTGGTATGTTTTGAGCGATGCGTAAAGGAAATCTTACTCTGGATAAACCCAACCCCTTCTTTTAGTTGCAAGCAAGTATTTCCTTGGAGGACTCGCTTCCCTTTTTTATTACTCATAAGTCTTTCTTCAAACTCTTCAATTGTCATGTTACCGTCATCCTCACCAACCCGAAAACCCATTATTTCTACTTTTGCAGTGGATTCCACCCCGGTAGTCACTATCTGTCCAGTTTGAGCATCAACCAACGCTATTTCAATGGGCGTTTGGTTCTCGGTTAATAGTGGCATTATATTCCTGTAACGACTTGTGGGGCAATATGGTTTCTAAACTGTAACTCAAGTTTTTTCACGACTGCAGTACTTGCGTCCGCTGCAGGGTTCCTGGTAAAAATGTAAAAGTGTAAACTACGTGATACAGTAATTGTTGATTAATGATACTAAATCATTTGGATTTATGTTTACTTTTCCACGCTAGCTAGAACCTCTTGCTTTACCAACCCAATCCGCTCTTCCACCTGAAATAGTTCGAAACAGAACAGTAGTATTAAAACACCCAGATTGCGTGTAATTGAAATTACAAAAGGCGAAATATGATTAAGAAAACTCACAAGTTGATTAATCCAAGGCCTAACAGTTGATTCAAAATGCTGTAATGTTCGCGCAATTATTTCCTCTGCCTCCCTGAAAAACAAATTATACCAATGTTGGAATATATTATTACTTCATATTAGAGAATACTAGTTTAAGGTCAAATCTTAAAATAAGTACACATTTCAAACTATAAAATGTTAACAACTTCAAAGAGCTAGTGGTTGTTAATATGATTATAACCAATATTATCTAGTTTAAGGAAATATCTTGTTTACATTTGGAGTGACGTTCTTTGCTTCTTGTTTGCATTTTCTATGTAGCTTCCTTGTCTTGCTGCCCCCCTTCTGGGATGGTGCTTAGCTCAATGCATTATATATATTGCTTGACCGTTTTTACAAGCTAGTATAAAAAACACATGGAGAAAATTAGTGGTTGGTGAAGTTGAAGAAAAATGTTAAATAACGTTGGTTTGGTTAATCTAATTCTGTGATGATATCACCTCGATCAATGGTATTTTAATTAGTGATTCGTGATCAATTCACGACTAAAATACAAAATGTTACTCTAACAATTTTAATTAGTGATTTGTGATCAATGGTATTTTGCATGCATCAGGTATTATATATATTTCATGGGTTACGTGTATTCACCATGCATATTTGTAGTTTTTCTTGTGGATAAAAATTTCAACATGAAATGGTTAATTTTAAATAGTACATATCTCACATAATTCGATATTATAAGGTAAATTCTAAAACTAAGCTGGTAAACTTATTTTCTATTAAAGCAACTGTTCGATTTTGTGATAGAAATAGACTTATAAAGACAAAAAGAAAAAAAAAAGACTTTCTACATCAAAAAGACAAAAAGAAGAAAAAAAGTGTATGGGATGCCAAAACGCGTATGAAACTTAATTTATAAGTGGGTGGGTAATAGAATTTGTATTTGAAAACTCAGTTTGCATTGATATAGTAATTACGGTCTTGGTATGTAACATGCGAAACCAAAACAAGTGTCGTGATTTTGACCCAAATCGAGTTATTTCATAGTTCCAGGGGTTAATAGTAGAATACCAGGCCAATTCGGTGTTTGTACAAGTTTCAATGAGTATAATTAATAATCTCGTTTATAAATAAAAAATAAAAAATATGTCACTTAATAATAGGGCTGAGCACGGCAGACCCAAAACCTATTCGGACTAGAAAACCAGACCGGACCGAACCGACTCGAACCGAATCGAACAATTTCGGTCCAGTATTCGGTCCAGAGTTTTAGAGCAATTCGGTCCTTGGTCCGTTCGGTCCGATCCGGTTCGGTCTTAACAAAATTCCTTCGCTTATGCCTAATAAGACCGGGTTGGACCGAGGACCGAACCGGACCGGACCAACCCGGACCGGACCAGACTATTTCGGTCTGGTCTCGGTCCGGACTTTCGGACCATTTCGGTCCTCGGTCCAATCCGGTCTTGGCCGGTCCGGTCCGGTCCCAGACCGATGCTCAGCCCTACTTAATAGTAATCAATTTTATGAATATTCTAATTTAATATAAGCTTTATATTAAAAAGTTTTGTTAACAAATACTCAAAGAATAGTTTTAAGTTTCTATAATTAAAAACTTTTTCTAAAGTGAACTAATTATTTTATATAAATACATGACTATAATACATATAATTATATTAAGTAACTTTTAATATGATATATATTGTAGAAACTAGAAGGGAGGTTGAATAGTTTCTAGTTCATTTTCAAAACATTTCGGCTCAATCTACTGCCTGCGGTTCCTTATCTCTGCCCGCGGTTCCTTATTAATAAGGAACCGCCGGTCCAATAACGAACCGCCGACAGTGGACGTAGCAACATTGTTAATTTGAAACCTTAACAATCCTTTGTATCAAATTCCTTATCAATCTTGACTAGATGTGAGATGTGTTTGATTGAGAGATAAATACTACAAGTAAGAAAACACACAAGCACATCAAATCAAGAGTACATCAAGCAATAGTCTAAACACTAAGCACACACGTACTAAGCACAAGCTTTTCCGCAACTGTCACACTCCCAAAATATCAGAGTATAATGGCAACAAGGGAGTGGTGACGTCATGATTATCATACACACACAGTTACAAAGAACGACCTCTAAATGAGACGTTCGGAAAATTGATCACTTGCATTTGATAAAATAAATAGTTTTAACATAGTGCGGAAGCATAAAACTGGTCGCAGATACAAAAACATAGTTTCCAAATAGTACAAATGATCTTTGTTTTCAATAGAATGGACGGCAGTGCATGAGACCTCACATAACATCTTCCTTCTTAATACCTGAGAAAAACATTGCTAAAGCGTCAACATAAAGTTGGTGAGTTCATAGGTTTAGTTAATTTGAAGTGTTTAATGAACCACAAGATTTTCCCAAACGTGATGACAATATAACAAATACAAAGTCATCATAAAAGCATTTATTACAGTCTAAGCTCGTGACACCGAAGCGTTAACAACACCGGTAGTATAATCATATAAATGTAGCCCAACTGGATGCCTAAACCCACGACATCCTATCTCAGACTCAAATGAAACTGTGCCCGCTTGTCCCTTGTTGGACCAAGACGGACAGGCGCGTCAACCCCGATAGATCTATCCATAACATTCGCGCTTACACAAAGTAATTAACGGTTCACGATTCACGGGTCAAAGCAACTGGGTTTTTAGTGGGACTTAGACTAGTATATAAATCAGTAAATGCACTTGTGTTCATACGTTAAATCAAGCAATGTCTCACCCCAAAAAGCAGTAAAAGCAGTTAAAAAGTGGGGCTATAAACTCACCTCGTTAAATCAGCAAAGTGACGAAATGTAAATGTAGCTCGAGAATACGGTTACGCTAGCCGCGACCTATTTGAATATAAGGACCGTGTTACGACATCTAAAATCATACTAATAAAAAGCATGACATCCTAGTTGTGCTTGACGGTGTATTTTGTTTACGGAAAAACGCGACAATTAAAACTTGATTAATTAATAAACGGGCTTTTGGGCTAAAAAGTACATGTTATAACTAATAACTCGGATGGGCTTAACTAACCCAACCAGCCCAACCAAAAGTCAACAGCCCAAAGAAAAGATAATGGGCTCGGCCCATGTTCATTCACCCAACCCGCCCCAATCCAGGCGATACAAATAAGAAAGAGGGGGGCATATATTTGTTTTATTCAACCCAAAACTCACAGACACCATCTCTCTCTCTCGAAAATAACTCCCAGTCGCCTCTCTCATCTCTCTCTTCTCAAACCGGATCTAACATCATCATAGCAACAAAATAGTACAAATCCAATTTATAATCATCTTGTGATGATGTTCCAGGTTCGGTTGGGGTTCGAATGATTTGGGTTTCATCTCCTTATGAGTTTAATCCGAATCTTGGTGTGGGTTTCATGTTATTCATGGATGATTCTCCTTTACAAAGATAAGTTCTAATCTTCTTTCCTTCTAACTAAATGGTTCAAACTAATTTTCGTTTTATATCTTTGAAAATAAAAGGATTCATTGGTTCAAAATCATTTGTCTTATAAAAATATGAATAAGAGATTTTCGAATTAAATAAAACCGACTTAGGGTTTTCGAAATATTGGGGGTTTTCCATATCTATGGTTTCATTACATTTAATTTATGTTTTCATAAATCTCTTAATGTTAATTATTGAATTAAAATGAGTTTTCAAAAATTAGGGTTTCGAATAATTAGGGGTTTTGATAAATCAAATGTTTAAACGTAATTATTTAGTGTTTTCTTTCATAAAAACTTGTTAATTACATCAATTAATCCGATTTGTAAAATTAGGGTTTCAGTAAAATTGGGGGTTTGTTCCATTCTCGGTTTTAATCTAATTTACTAGTTAATTCGTGTTTAGATTAGGTCTAATTAGTGTTTAGTTCAATATATTAAAAATTAGGGTTTATATAATTTGGGGGTTTTATACCCGCGGGTTTAATTAAGACTAATTAGTGTTTTTGTGAGATAAATTGTGTTACTTTTATGTTAGTACTGATTTTTGACTAAGTTATGGTTTTGTCCGATTGGTGAAGGTTTCAAATGGGGTATTTATTTGATTCTGAAATTAACAGTATTAGCCAAAAATAAATAAATAATTAAATATGGTCAATAATAAAATGGTAACAAGAACAGGTCTGGATTTGACAGAAAAGGTGGGGGGTTTCGGTTTGTGGGTCAAAGTCCAATTTGATAGCACAATACAAATATTGCTTAATCCGAATAGTTTTTAAAAGACTAATTAGTTTGTTTTATTTCGCAGGTTGTTTTAAAATTGACGAGCACAACTAGACGTATGCAGAAAATACAAGAAGGTGGGAAAAAGACTCACAATAAGGATTTTGTTTCGGCTTGTGTATTCGGACGAGAAAAGAAATGGCTCGGCTGGCTCAAGACTTATCACTTGTTCCTTAAAGACCTTCCCAGAATTTTATTAAGTTTTTATGTTTGTGTGTTATAAACTTTGTGAAAAATGGACTGTATTTAACTTTGTAATAATTGTATTAGGGTTAGTCTAAATCTGGAATTGGTATGCTTGTGATGTACCCATTTTGGGTAAATTAGGCATGTGTGCTGGATTCTTGTGGGTAGTGGGTTGTATAAAAAAAATTATAGTTTCTAGGTTTGGATGTTTGACTAGTGTTGACCAAGATTTGAAAAATCTGAATAAAAGTTTACCAAGTTTGATTTGTATTCACTCTTTGTGTTAAAATAACTTGTATCATTCGGCCCAGCAAGGTTTATCAAAATGACATAGTTTTAGACGCGTATACTTAACATCAAGAACAACATAATACAATCTCGACACACAACTTAAGTAAGGATGAATACGTGTATTCTCGAAGGATTCAACAAACATTCATAACCGGCGCAACCGTTAATACATAAAACGTTCAATAACGAACACGTCTCTATTATAATAATAAGACGCGAAGATTCGAGTTGTTACATTCACTCTCCCTAAAGAGGGCTTTGCCCGCAAAGCAAAACCAACAATACACTTACGTCGACACCACATCGGTAAACAAATAAGGATACTTTATAAATATGAGATAACTTCTCAATTTGTTAAATTCACAAGGTTCAAAGCTCACATTAAATAATTACATGGAAAAATAAAGATGAAAAATTGACGGATGTCACAGTATTCCCATGTTTTAGAGATTTCGTCACGAAATCAAGACGTTGTTGTAGTAGGGTGATTAGCGAAAAGATGAGGGTACTTGCTCTTGAATTGGTCTTCACGTTCCCATGTGTATTCTGGACCTCTAGGTGCATTCCAACGGATTTTCACGATAGGTATACGACTTTGCTTGAGCTGTTTGACCTGACGGTCCATGACCTCCACCGGTTCTTCTACGAAGTTGAGTTTGTCGTCGAGTTGGATCTCTTCTAAAGGAATAACGAGTGTCTCGTCGGCTAAGCATTTCTTCAGATTGCAAATGTGGAACACATTATGCACTCGGCTAAGTTCTTGAGGTAATTCCAAACGGTAGGCTACGGGGCCAATCCTCTCTATGATCTTGAATGGTGCAATGTAACGAGGATTCAACTTTCCACGTTTTCCGAAACGAATCACACCCTTCCAAGGTGAGACCTTCAACATGACTCTATCGCCAACCTCAAACTCAAGGGGTTTGCGTCTCATGTCAGCATAACTCTTTTGTCGATCTCTTGCGGCTTGCATACGGCTCTTGATCTTAAAGATCTTCTCAGTAGTCTCATGTATGATCTCGGGTCCAGTGAGTTGGGCCTCACCAACCTCTGCCCAACACACGGGTGAGCGACACTTTCTACCATACAATGCTTCGAACGGTGCTGCCTTTATGCTAGTGTGATAACTATTGTTGTATGAGAACTCCACCAGAGGTAGGTGCCTATCCCACCTATTTCCAAAGTCGATCACACAAGCTCTCAGCATATCTTCTAGGGTTTGAATGGTCCTTTCACTTTGACCGTCAGTTTGGGGATGGTACGCAGTGCTCATATCCAACTGCGTTCCCGACGATTTCTGCAGCGATTTCCAAAACTGTGAAGTAAATCGGCTATCTCGGTCAGAGATTATAGACACAGGCACACCATGCCTCGTGACTACTTCCTCCAAGTATGTTCTTGCTAACTTATCCATTCCGTCTGTCTCCTTGATTGGTATGAAATAAGCCGATTTGGTGAGTCGGTCGACGATGACCCAAATAGTGTCAAAGCCAGCTGAGGTTTTAGGTAGCTTTGTAATGAAATCCATAGTGATCCTTTCCCACTTCCATTCTGGCAGTTCGGGTTGGACCAATAATCCTGATGGTTTCATGTGTTCGGCCTTGACCTTGGCACAAGTCAAGCACTTGCCAACATATGTAGCAATGTCCGCCTTCATGTTCGGCCACCAATACAACATCTTAAAGTCATGATACATCTTGTCAGATCCCGGATGTATGGAGTATTTTGACTTATGCGACTCATGCATAATCAAAGATCGTAGGTCACCATGGCACGGTAACCAACTCCTATTATCAAGGCATAATGTCCCATCCGAGCGAGCTTCTAACTTCTTTATCATGCCTTCAACATCTTCAGTCTTGAGAATTTCCTCCTCGACTGCCTCCTTCTGAGCATTGAGAATTAAGGATGGAAGATCTAAGTCAATGGTCATTACCAAGGCTTTCACCCTAAGGACTCTCTCCTTTCGACTCAAAGCGTCAGCCACGACATTTGCCTTGCCCGGGTGATAACGGATCTCGCAATCGTAATCACTGAGCAACTCTAGCCAACGTCGTTGTCTCATGTTGAGTTCTTTTTGATTCAAGATGTGTTGTAGACTTTTATGATCAGTAAATACAACACACTTTGTGCCATAAAGGTAGTGTCTCCAAATCTTCAGGGCAAACACCACTGCTCCTAACTCTAGATCATGAGTGGTGTAGTTCTTCTCGTGCACTTTTAGTTGTCTTGACGCATAAGCAATGACCTTAGTCCTTTGCATCAACACCGCACCTAACCCTTTTATGGATGCATCACAATACACCACAAAGTCTTCATTACCCTCGGGTAGGGCTAGTATAGGTGCTTCACACAACATCTGCTTCAATGTTTGGAATGCCAAATCTTGATCCTCTTTCCACTCAAACTTCTTGTCCTTTTGAGTTAACTCCGTCATTGGTTTAGCTATCTTGGAGAAACCTTCAATGAATCTCCTATAGTAACCAGCAAGACCTAAAAATTAGCGGATCTCCGTGGGTGTTGTAGGGGTCGCCCAATCTTTCACATCCTCGATCTTAGCAGGATCAACGTGAATACCACTACTATCGATTACATGCCCAAGAAATTGCACCGTGTTTATCCAAAACTCACATTTGGAAAACTTTGCATATAACTTCTCCTTCCTCAGCAGCTCTAGTATGGTCTTCAAATGCTCTTTGTGTTCTTCTTCATTACGAGAGTAGATGAGAATATCATCGATAAATACAATCACAAACTTGTCCAAGTATGGTTTGCAAACTCGGTTCATGAGATCCATGAATACCGCGGGTGCGTTTGTCAAACCAAAAGGCATAACTTGGAACTCGTAGTGTCCGTACCGGGTTCTAAAAGCCGTCTTGTGGACGTCTTCTTCCCTAACCCTTAGTTGATGATATCCTGACCTTAAATCAATCTTCGAGTATATGCTAGATCCTTGCAGTTGGTCGAAAAAATCGTCAATTCTTGGCAATGGGTAGGGTTCTTTATCGTCAGCTTATTCAACTCTCGGTAATCAATACACATCCTAAAGGATCCATCTTTCTTTTTGACAAATGGGACCGGTGCTCCCCAAGGTGAGGAACTCGGCCTAATGAAACCTTTACCAGAAAGTTCCTTTAGTTGTTCAGCTAACTCCGTCATCTCTGCTGGCGCTAAGCGGTATGGGGCTCTAGCAACAGGTGCGGCTCCTGGTGTAAGCTCTATGTGAAACTCCACTTGTCGTGTTGGTGGTAATCCCGGTAAGTCTTCTGGGAATACGTCTGGAAAATCTCTAACGATCGGTACATCTTCAACTTTCTTCTCATGATCTTCTTCTTCCTCCTTTCGCGTTACTTGAACCAAGAACACTGGACATCCCTTCTCAATGTATCTTGGGGTTCTAATACACGAGATGACTTCCAGTCTCGATCCATTCTTCACTCCACTTCTTTCGCCTTGTATAATTAGTACATCGTTTCCATAAGGAACACGGACGCACTTCTCATGACATACAATTTCCGCGTGATGCTTCGACATCCAATCCATTCCAATGATGACATCAAAACTTCCCAATTCTATGGGGAGTAAGTCGATACTGAACGAACGATCTTGTAACCTTATACTACATCCTTTCAGAATAGCATCGGTGGTTACTGACTTCCCATCGGCTAGTTCTACATTATACTTAATATCTAACGCAGTAGGGGTAATATTTAGGCGTTCACTAAATACAGATGACACAAAACTCCTATCCGCACCAGAATCAAATAGTACTGAAGCATAGATGTTATTGACTAGAAACGTACCAGTCACAACATTGTTGTCCTACACCGCAGCCTCAGCACACAAATAATACACCTTGCTAGGTGCCGTGAATCCACCTGGAGCACTGGTTGTGGCTCGGTTATTTCCTCCCCGGTTCCCCTGGTTCTGCTTCTGGTTCGCTTGGTTGTGGTTTTGGTTGCCTCGAATTTGATTACCACGACCCTGGTTCCCACTGCTTGGACACTTATTCTTGTAGTGCCCTTTCTCTCCACACCCAAAACAAGTGACATTCGCTCCTTGACCACCTTGAGTTCCCGGTCCTCTTTGGTTAGCAGGACGAGGTGGTGCTCGACACTCCTTTGCCTTATGTCCAGCCTTTCCACAGTTGTAGCATGTAGGGGGACATGCTCCCTCGTGGTGTCGGCCACACTTTCCACAAAAAGGAAGTCTTCCAGCATAGTTTCCAGCATTACTTTGCCCAACAGTAAACACTCTAGCCACCTCTTGACGCTTGTTCTGACTGTAGTTATTAGTGTTGTTGTTGTTGTTGTTGTTATTGTTGTTGTAGTTATTGCCAGACCACTTCCTCTTGTCTCCAGTATTCTCTCCCAACTCTTGCACCACTTGGTACATCAAACTCTGAGCCATATCGATTGCCTCATGCAAATCAGTTGGCTTTGATGAAGTCACATTCCCCTTGATACTCAAAGGTAAGCCCTCAATGTATCGCTCCAACAATCGGTCGTCGTTGGGCACCATTTCGGGACATAGCAAGATTAGCTCTTGAAAGCGCTGATTGTAAGCAGTAAGGGTGGTACCCTTGACTTTCAAGTTCCATAGCTCCACCTCCATTTGCTTGACTTCATTTCGTGGGCAATACTTCCTAACAAACATAGCTTTGAACTCACTCCAAGGTGTTGCTTGGGCAACATCAATGGTCACTGCACGAGCATAGACGTTCCACCAAGTCAAAGCACCATCCACCAATGTGCTTGACGCAAACTTCACCTTATCAGCTTCAGCAACATTGCTAATCCCAAATTGGGATTCCAACTTCTCAAACCATCTAGTTAAACCTACTGCACCTTCAGTACCGCGGAAACTCACTTGTGTAACCGCACGGAATTCCTTGTAGGTGCAGGTCCGCGCAATGGCGACAGTGGCTCCTTGGTTTGTCTCCTCTTGCGTGCTCGCTGTACGATTCGCTTCAGCTGCTGCGAGTGCCTCAGCTACCCGTTCTGCGATCATTTGACTGATCATGACAGGGTCAATCCCACCGGTAGCAGCTGGTGGATTCTGTGTCTCAGATCTTCTAACTGGTGCCATAATCTAAAAGGTAAACAAGACAATGAGTTTTGCCAGACATAACATGCATGGCACGCACAATACAATTATGAAATGCTCAACTGTATAATAAACAATATATGATGATCGCACAAATTTTGTAACCCAAATAAAATAATGTCATTCATAGAAATGTTTTGCAATACATCACAATTCGACATACATAATAAAGAAAACTGGAAAAATGCCAACTAGCTGAGATAAACCTCATAGCTTAGTGGTCGTACAACAATGAGTCAATAGTACATGGTAAGTCTAACTAGTATCCTCTCGACGCTGGTGAAGTGCTCTCTCTAACTCTGCCAGCCTCCTCTCAACCACGATCTCGCGAGCCAGGGCATCTTTAAGTCTGACATCGGTATCATAACAAGCGGCCCTAAACCTGTGATCCAAGTCGGCAATAGGGTCCTCAACAGGTGCCTCTAGCCCACCTACCTCAACCTGTGGCTCTACTCCCCAACGGGTCATCAGGCTCTCGATCTCCTCGAGGCGAGCATTCGGCATGGTGTCCATCTGGTCGAGAACATCATGGAGCTGTCCTCGTAGACGGGTCACACAAACCGTCAATGTCGTCTCATCCTCAACTGGACTCTTCTTCGTCAATGCCTCCAGCTTATCCTGCACCTCATTATACTCCTCACCCAAAGTCTCCACAGCATCCTCCAACCTATTCAAACGGGTCGTCACACATCCATCCGCTGCTCCCAGCATCACAACTGTCGACGTAGCTCTCCTAGGAAGAGGGGTCGCAGCTCTCGGCTCAGTAGAGATACCAACATCGGCAAGCATCTCATGATACACAGCAGGTACAGTCTCTGGTGGTGGTGGTGGTAGTGACACCTCTTGGACAGAACTGGCAGGTGTGCGGGCTGCATGCCTGTCAGTGGCAGAGAAAGGTATGAGGGGTCGGTAAGGTGAAGGTGGTGGTCGGGCGGCTCTCCCTCGGAGACGTCGCCTAACATAGTAGATAGGCAGAGTGCCAGGTGCTGGAGTAGGGATGTCTGCCCCTTCCCCTTCGTCTTCAGACGAAGACGAGGAGATGAGTGCTATGGAAGCCTCAGGAGTAGCAGCATATGTAGCAGGGGGGTCCTCAGTGTCAGTGACCTCCATGGGTTCACCTTCTCCATCGGTGAACTCCATATCATCATCCTCAGTATCCTCCATCGATTCACCCCTAGTGACTGATGCCTGCCCTGGTGACTGCACCACATCAGCGGCTAGGTCGTCCTCTCCTCCGCCTTCTAAGCTAAGTACGTCATTTGCTGGTGCATCAGGGATATGGATCGGTGAACGGTAAACCTCCTCTGTCTCTCTCTCAGTCTCATCATCTGAAATCATCCGGTACCACGGATATCCTGATGGTGATCCTCTAGGTAATCCCACCGATGAACTGATAGTCGACTGTGAACTACGGTTGTAGTATGCCCCTGTAGACGTGGAATCATCAGAAGAAGACATCGCTGTAACATAAACAGAATAGATGTGTGTAAATATCTCATATAATTAGTCCGTGAAAGGGACATCGACATAACATATAACAATCATTGTTCAAACCACATGTATCCCATATAACATAACTCGGATTTTGTTGTTGCACATGTACCCCATGTAATTATATCTCGTAATTGTTAAATCACATGTATCCCATTTATCATAAATTTGTTCATTACATATATATATATCCATGTATATATGTATACTTAATACTTACAATCCGTATGATAATCAACTAAACACATAACAGTTATAGTCTAGAGTTACTAAATGCAACCTAGTTCTCTAAAACCATGGCTCTGATACCAATCTGTCACACTCCCAAAATATCAGAGTATAATGGCAACAAGGGAGTGGTGACGTCATGATTATCATACACACACAGTTACAAAGAACGACCTCTAAATGAGACGTTCGGAAAATTGATCACTTGCATTTGATAAAATAAATAGTTTTAACATAGTGCGGAAGCATAAAACTGGTCGCAGATACAAAAACATAGTTTCCAAATAGTACAAATGATCTTTGTTTTCAATAGAAATGACGGCGGTGCATGAGACCTCACATAGCATCTTCCTTCTTAATACCTGAGAAAAACATTGCTAAAGCGTCAACATAAAGTTGGTGAGTTCATAGGTTTAGTTAATTTGAAGTGATTAATGAACCACAAGATTTTCCCAAACGTGATGACAATATAACAAATACAAAGTCATCATAAAAGCATTTATTACAGTCTAAGCTCGTGACACCGAAGCGTTAACAACACCGGTAGTATAATCATATAAATGTAGCCCAACTGGATGCCTAAACCCACGACATCCTATCTCAGACTCAAATGAAACTGTGCCCGCTTGTCCCTTGTTGGACCAAGACGGACAGGGGCGTCAACCCCGATAGATCTATCCATAACATTCGCGCTTACACAAAGTAATTAACGGTTCACGATTCACGGGACAAAGCAACTGGGTTTTTAGTGGGACTTAGACTAGTATATAAATCAGTAAATGCACTTGTGTTCATACGTTAAATCAAGCAATGTCTCACCCCAAAAAGCAGTAAAAGCAGTTAAAAAGTGGGGCTATAAACTCACCTCGTTAAATCAGCAAAGTGACGAAATGTAAATGTAGCTCGAGAATACGGTTACGCTAGCCGCGACCTATTTGAATATAAGGACCGTGTTACGACATCTAAAATCATACTAATAAAAAGCATGACATCCTAGTTGTGCTTGACGGTGTATTTTGTTTACGGAAAAATGCGACAATTAAAACTTGATTAATTAATAAACGGGCCTTTGGGCTAAAAAGTACATGTTATAACTAATAACTCGGATGGGCTTAACTAACCCAACCAGCCCAACCAAAATTCAACAGCCCAAAGAAAAGATAATGGGCTCGGCCCATGTTCATTCACCCAACCCGCCCCAATCCAGGCGATACAAACAAGAAAGAGGGGGGCATATATTTGTTTTATTCAACCCAAAACTCACAGACACCATCTCTCTCTCTCGAAAATAACTCCCAGTCGCCTCTCTCATCTCTCTCTTCTCAAACCGGATCTAACATCATCATAGCAACAAAATAGTACAAATCCAATTTATAATCATCTTGTGATGATGTTCCAGGTTCGGTTGGGGTTCGAATGATTTGGGTTTCATCTTCTTATGAGTTTAATCCGAATCTTGGTGTGGGTTTCATGTTATTCATGGATGATTCTCCTTTACAAAGATAAGTTCTAATCTTCTTTCCTTCTAATTAAATGGTTCAAACTAATTTTCGTTTTATATCTTTGAAAATAAAAGGATTCATTGGTTCAAAATCATTTGTCTTATAAAAATATGAATAAGAGATTTTCGAATTAAATAAAACCGAATTAGGGTTTTCGAAATATTGGGGGTTTTCCATATCTATGGTTTCATTACAATTAATTTATGTTTTAATAAATCTCTTAATGTTAATTATTGAATTAAAATGAGTTTTCAAAAAGTAGGGTTTCGAATAATTAGGGGTTTTGATAAATCAAATGTTTAAACGTAATTATTTAGTGTTTTTTTCATAAAAACTTGTTAGTTACATCAATTAATCCGATTTGTAAAATTAGGGTTTCGGTAAAATTGGGGGTTTGTTCCATTCTCGGTTTTAATCTAATTAACTAGTTAATTCGTGTTTAGATTAGGTCTAATTAGTGCTTAGTTCAATATATTAAAAATTAGGGTTTATATAATTTGGGGGTTTTTATATCCGCGGGTTTAATTAAGACTAATTAGTGTTTTTGTGCGATAAATTGTGTTACTTTTATGTTAGTACTGATTTTTGACTAAGTTATGGTTTTGGCCGATTGGTGAAGGTTTCAAATGGGGTCTTTATTTGATTCTGAAATTAACAGTATTAGCCAAAAATAAATAAATAATTAAATATGGTCAATAATAAAATGGTAACAAGAACAGGTCTGGATTTGACAGAAAAGGTGGGGGTTTCGGTTTGTGGGTCAAAATCCAATTTGATAGCACAATACAAATATTGCTTAATCTGAATAGTTTTTAAAAGACTAATTAGTTTGTTTTATTTCGCAGGTTGTTTTAAAATTGACGAGCACAACTAGACGTATGCAGAAAATACAAGAAGGTGGGAAAAAGACTCACAATAAGGATTTTGTTTCGGCTTGTGTATTCGGACGAGAAAAGAAATGGCTCGGCTGGCTCAAGACTTATCACTTGTTCCTTAAAGACCTTCCCAGAATTTTATTAAGTTGTTATGTTTGTGTGTTATAAACTTTGTGAAAAATGGACTGTATTTAACTTTGTAATAATTGTATTAGGGTTAGTCTAAATCTGGAATTGGTATGCTTGTGATGTACCCATTTTGGGTAAACTAGGCATGTGTGCTGGATTCTTGTGGGTAGTGGGTTGTATAAAAAAAAATTATAGTTTCCAGGTTTGGATGTTTGACTAGTGTTGACCAAGATTTGAAAAATCTGAATAAAAGTTTACCAAGTTTGATTTGTATTCACTCTTTGTGTTAAAATAACTTGTATCATTCGGCCCAGCAAGGTTTATCAAAATGACATAGTTTTAGACGCGTATACTTAACATCAAGAACAACATAATACAATCTCGACACACAACTTAAGTAAGGATGAATACGTGTATTCTCGAAGGATTCAGCAAACATTCATAACTGGCGCAACCGTTAATACATAAAACGTTCAATAACGAACACGTCTCTATTACAATAATAAGACGCGAAGATTCGAGTTGTTACATTCGCTCTCCCTAAAGAGGGCTTTGTCCGCAAAGCAAAACAAACAATACACTTACGTCGACACCACATCGGTAAACAAATAAGGATACTTTATAAATATGAGATAACTTCTCAATTTGTTAAATTCACAAGGTTCAAAGCTCACATTAAATAACTACATGGAAAAATAAAGATGAAAAATTGACGGATGTCACAGCAACTAGGATGTTTAGACTAAGTGATGTACACTTGACCATAATCTAAACATGAAGCACACACGTACTTAGCCATAGCTTTTCCGCAACTTAGATGTTTAGATTATGTGATGCACACAAAGACACACAACACAAGTATGCAATTATAAATACATCTACAAAGGTAAAGACATAAATGTAAATGAAAGTACCGACACGATGATTTATAGTGGTTCGGTCACGAAGCTCCTCTTCGCCCTACTCCACTCCTCGAGTACACCTTACTCGAGAGTTACTTCACTAGTCAACAAACTCCTTAAGGTGGAGAAACCATACACAACGTCGCTTATCCAATTTCCGACTCTAAGCTAAAAGTCGAGTCCTAATCTTAGGTAGGACCAATCTACACAACGTCGCCCACTTCACCATTTAACGACACAGCTAGATGTCGAGTTCTAATCGAAAGCTAGAACCAATCTTCACGACTCTTCACTTTGAAGCTAAGTGAGAACTTCACACAACATAACTACTAATCACTTTAAAGTTTAGTGAGAACTCACAAGACACAACCACATCACTTTATAGTTTAGTGAGAACTACCTAGACACAACCATATCACTTTAGAGTTTAGTGAGAACTACCAAGACACAACCTAATCTACCCACTAGTTATGTTTTATGGCCTAACATAACAAACCTTGTGTTTTATGGCCTAAACACATAAACCATATAGATCTAAGCACACAACACTTAGATCTATACCTCTAACACTATATCCAAGTACTAACAAGACTTGGATCTACACAACTAACACCTAATCCAAGGATACCCATCACTTGGATATTCTACCCTTACAAACACATCCAAGTGTACCCACAACTTGGATCTTCTACATATACATAGTAGGAAGACAATAATCATGACTTGATCTAGAGAGATCTTCATCATGTTATGACTCTAGACACTAACACTTCACAATGGTGAAAGTGTTCTTCTCATAGCTCTTGATGAGGCAAATGAGGAATGGGATATTGGAAGGTTTTTGTGTGTTTTTGTGCAAGTGAAATGGAAGAGAGGAGTCTTCTATTTATAGCTAAACCTTGCCTTGGAGAGCACCTTTTTACCCAATGGATAAAAGAGTGGACTACCCATTGGATAAAAGAGTGGACTACCCATTGGATAAAAGGATGCACCTTTTATTCTTGGAGCCCAAATTCAAAATTTGAATTTTGAATTTATTAGTTTCCCTCCATCTTCTAGAAGCTTCCAGAAATCTTGAGTTAGCCTAAACCGGCTTGACTGCCCGCGGTTCCATATCTTCTCGCGGTTCGATATCACTAAGGAACCGCGTGTTCTATAAGAGAACCGCGCATCCTTCTTGTCTTTCATGACGAATGTAATCTTCAAGGTGTCGAGAGAAGTATACATAAGTATGCTTGAGTGATTACGAGTACCTTACACATTTTACATTATGTATTGCGAGTTATACGTTTGTCATCACCAAAACATGAAGGGATCATCTTGATTAAACATCGTAATGTTTGCACTAACAATCTCCCCCTTTTTGATGATGACAAACAAGTAAACCGTAACGCATAGTAAAATGTGAAACGTACTCGTTTACACTTCCTTCTCCCCCTTTTGTCGAATCAAAAAGGTAGTCGTCATATGAGGAAGAGTAGAATCCATATCGTTTGAGGAAGATCACACATCCAAAGGTAGTCGTCGTTTGTAGAAGAGAAGAATCAACTTTGAGATAGCTTGCATCCAAAAGATATTCGGTTGAGAGGCGAGAATCCGAACCGTAATCCCATCATCCAAAGATATTGAGCTTGCGTCATCCTAGTGAAGTCTTAAATCACCATAGGTTAACCACCTCCATGTCTTCAAGATCCCATAATTCATTACTTGCAAGATGTTCAATGAGTGCAATTTAAGTGAGTGAACGATCGCAAATGTAATGAGTTGAACTCTTGAAAATGCTCCCCCTTGCTTGAGGCACCAACAAAGCAAGAATAGTGATGAGCTACAAAATGGGTTAGAAGTATCCTACAAAACAAGGTTAGTAGACAAGAGCATATATAAAAAGAGCATATATTGTCGAGAGGACATACTCCGCTTTAATATCTTGGCAAAAATACCAAACTAAAGAGAGTATGACATGGACAATAAAAACAATTCCACATAGTCGAAAAGAGAGAAAGAAGGACTATGATGAAAAGAAAAAAAAAAGGATGATAAACAAGTCGTTTGCACAAACAATGACAAGCATTGAAGAAAGAAGTGTGCACGCGATGCTATCAATCAAAAAATAAGTCAAAAGAGAGGATCTTGACAAGATCAATTAACAATTGTTGGAATCACCCAATTGTAATGATAATATGTCAAAGGGTAAAAAGCTTAGAATTTTTGGAATCACCCAAGAAAATTCAAGATTTAACCCTCAACTCTCAAAAAACAAGAAGAGGATTTTGAGGAAATCAATTCAAAATTGTTGGAGTAGAGGTAGAAAAGAAACATCCAAGAATTTGAAGATATCATCTCAAGGGGTTAAAAACTTAGAATTGATGGAATCACCCATACCAATTGTAAATTTTAACCGCAATCAACTCTTAAAAAGAGGAACAAAAATATCTCAACCTAGAGACATTTTTGACCAAAAAATAAAAAAAAATAAAGGAAAACCAAAAGCGGATAAATCTACGCTTTAAGAAAAAAAGGGATATAGGACATTATAGGCAAAAATGCGTATGAATGTCGACACCAAGTGGTGTTTAGCATACGATAAACTACATGCTCAAAGTTTCGTAGCTCTTCTCAATCATTGTGGATGTTCAAAGAACAATTACATGATGAGGAAAGG
Source organism: Glebionis coronaria (assembly GCA_025667525.1). NCBI lineage: Eukaryota > Viridiplantae > Streptophyta > Magnoliopsida > Asterales > Asteraceae > Glebionis > Glebionis coronaria. The sequence goes on along the minus strand of CM046875.1, from coordinate 630,298,175 downwards.
GTAAGGCTCGACTCAACTTAGTTTAGAAAGACTAGAAGAAAGAGACTCGACTTAGAAGAGCATGATTAAAATGAATTGAGAGAGACTCAACAAAGAAGTTAAGGATAACTTCACAAATTGATTCATGAATACTATACCTTAGAAGGTGATAGTGAAATCTCGAAAGAAAATGAGAGAAGAAACTCAAAAGAAGCTCAAGAAGACATGAAGAGTTAGTACAAAATCAAACACATAATCAAGTAAGCACATAGGATAATTCATGCAATGCCTAATGAAGTCTACAATAAACCAATGTAGAGAAGGTGCGCAATTAACACATATGGCATGCAAGAAACATGATTACTTAAAAAGAGAAGACTAAGTAAAACAAGTTAGCACGTAGCATTTAAGGACATGCATGAGTTAGACACATCTAAGAGATATTATATCGGAATTTCTTGACAAAGACAAAACCTTTATAATAAGCATGCATTCAATAACTAATCAATTAAGCATATAGCATACGGATAAGCAAGAAGATATATAAGCAAGTAGCATACAAGCAAGTTATCTATCTAGATATCGCAAATCAAGCTACATGTAATGTAATTCTCCAAGAAGATTCCTAATTCTTATTAGTTTAAGAAAAGGACTCAAAATAAGAGAAAAGAAAGAAACAAAAAAACAACAAGATCTAAGACTCAAAGAAAAATCATGTTGAAAAACATGAAAGGAAATACAAGAGAATAAAGATCATACAAAGATGTATATAAAAAAAACAAGCCTAAAACTTAAGCATAATTTTAATCTTAGTTACACTAGAATCCTAAGATTTGCTTAAATTAGATGTCTTAGCAATAAACAATCCACATGCTTAAAGACAAGGGTGGTGGCGGAATTTGGTGGGGTGAAAGGTGAAGTCACCAAGGGTTCAACAAAGTCATTCACAATGGAAATGCTTTGGATGGGTGATGTGGGTGAGTTTGAAGGGGTAAAAGGTGAAGTCACCAAGGTATCAACAAAGTCATTCACAATGGGAATGCTTTGGATGGGTTGAGGTTGGGTAGTCACATCCAAGAGAGTACTTGGAGTGAAGGGTGAGTGATACACTGGTTTTGTATGGGTTCAATTTTACTCTCGATATCCTCTCGAATTGATCTAGGTCTTAAGTGGAATGATTGTTCTTGGTTACTAAATAAAGGGGTTTGGTTTTCTAATCTAATAAAAAGTGGAAATGAAAGTTTAAGTAAAAAACAATTACTTTAATTATAATTAACTAAGACTTGGTTTAAAATTTAAAGTTCAAATTAAAATTAAAGCTAAAATGTAAATTGTGAAATATGAGTAGAGAAATAGTAAAACAACGACAGTAAAACAGTAACTTTAAAATACCCAAAAATAACTGATTCGGAACTTAAAACCTTGATTCGAAACTATCTGATTCGGAAGGTACTATTCACTCATCCGGAACTTGCTCATTCGGAACTTATCCGGAACTTTCTGGTTGATTCGGAACCTTCCGGATGAAGGTGCTTGGTTCGGAAGTCTGAGCTTGATCCGGAACTTCTGCTTCGTTCGGAAGTCACTGATTCGGAAGTCACTGGTTCGGAAGTTTGAAACTTCCGAATGAAGGAGTTTGGGTCGGAACTTTCGGTTTGATTCGGAAATAACTGACTCGGAACTTTAATGCTTGGTTCGGAAGGTTCCGAATGAAAGCTTCATTCGGAACTTTTTGTTTGATTCGGAAGTTTTGAATACCAGTTACAGTAGCAGGTAACGAAGAACACGGAACAAAGATTTTAATCAAAAATCAAACCAAATACTTAAAAAGGATTCACTAACTTAAACACAAATCATTTAGACACCATAAGAAACGAATCCCACTAATAAAAACACAAATTCCATCAACTTTTAAAGATCAAATCAATAAAAATAAAACTTAAGAACTTGAAGATAAAAATGGAGATGAACAAGATGAAATGGAAGATTAAACAAGAACTTGAATTGATTGATTAATGTTTTGACAAGATAAAACAAAGATTAAAATTACAAGCTTAAAGAATGAAAGATGAAAATCACCAATCACCCTAGTGGTGATGGTGAAGCTACGAACCCAGGAAGAAAGAAAAGTGGGGAGGAAAAACTAAAAACTATTCTAAAATGTGTGAGGGGAGGGCTATTTATAGCCTTGTCCTTTGGTTGGTGAGTGGGCTTTCTCCCGTTCTTCTTGTCTTTTCGTCTTTTCAGAAAAGCTTCCGTTTTCGATTCTGATTCGGGATTTGTTGTCGATTAAATTCAACTCGTCTTTTAATTTCTTCGTTTAATAGACTTGAGTTTCTTCGACTTATATAAATCTTCCATCTTTGGTCCTTTTCTTCGATAAATCTTCGAATAGGCCCAGCGACTTCAAATCTTTTGCATCTCTTGGACAATAGACTTAATCTTGAGTCTTTTTCTTCAGTAAAACCCGTGCAATCCCATGTTTTCTTCAATATTTATCCGGTTGGCTCTGAAAACACAATAAACACAAAAACCACGCATAATTCCAAACAAATGATATTAAATACGTGTTTTGGTCTCGTTTTAGCCCGAATTAAGTGGTAAAAGGATGGGTGTTTACACACCTATCAAATCCCCTACACTTAACCATTGCCATGCCCTCATGCAATGCTTAGTGATAAAGCAAGCTTACATTTTTCTCATAGTTAATCAACCTTGGCCTTATTTAAATTCTACTAAACAAAAATTAAAGAAATAAAACTTCAAAGATAGCAAAGGGATAGAAAACCATTTTCACTTGAAAATAGCTACATGGAAATAACTTTCAAAGAAATCGATGACTTACATTAGGGCTTTGGTGCTGCGAAGATTTATCACCCTCAAGTTTCACGTTCCCCAAACTAAGCTTAAAAACGAGATCATTGTTATTATGAGTTAGCAATTCAAACACTTACACACATGGCTTAATTAAATGCTTAAACTCCCTTATTCCTAGGTGTATCTCTTATATTTTATTTTTGTCTTAGAATGATCATGAAGATGCATTTTTGGACTTATTTCGATAGTTTATTAGGGCTGAAAGCAAAGTAGGACGATTTGATCAATAGTTAGCTAGAGGACAAAATCTCTTAAAACTGCTTCTCGGGATATCAAAAAGTTCATATCTTGGCATAACTTGGTTCACGATTTGAGACCTTTCTCGGGCCGATATTTGGCATGCACTTCATACTTCATATCTTCGAGAGACGTTCTTGAGATAATGGTCTTCTCATCATAATAGAGTTTCTTCACTTGGAGACTTTTGAGGGGTACTCCAACTTTGTTGACCACGACTTCATGATTATTTCTTCAATCTCTAATTGGGATTTTGAGATACAACGATCCGCCTCCTTTTCGGACTTGGATCTATTTATCCTCATACCTTGTTAGGGTCTTTTCGGATAGACTTCTCCATGATCTTTATGGGAGTTGATTGCTTTTCGTCGTGAGTCTTGATCCTTCATATTGACTTTAGGAATAATGCTTTTCACATCACTTTGGATCTTCAGCAATAAAATTGAATCCTCATGCCTTGTTAGGGCCTTTTCGGACTCGCCAATCTTCGCGCCCCGCTTCATAAGTTATGCCTTGGCTATGAACTCTTATCATTACCGAGCAACTTTTAAACGATCTTGGGCTAGAAGCTAAGTAACTTTTCAAATCGTAAGACCTTACTTATTGCAAATAAATTATTAGCAAGTGATGGGAGAATAGGCAAATAATTACACCAAGTGAGCTTGTGCAAGAATACCGACTTATAATTGACTCTATCATTTCTCGTCCTCCACAATTTAAAATCTCAAGTAATGAGACTCGTGGATACTTAGCCTAATAAACCAATTAAGGTCTACATGGTTAAGGATACTAGCTAGAATAAACTTGGATAAGTCTATTCGGGTTGAGTCAAAATAAACGCAACGGGCCTAATAGATCAAAGACTTCTAAACTAGCTACACCATTTTATTAATATTTTTGACTTTATTGCGGAATATATACATATGAAAGCAACGATAAAAATTTAAAAATTACAACTAAATGGCCAAAGTTAATAAAAAATTTGAAAAATGTTGAAAAATAGGATTTTCCGGTTAATTGAAGGCATTTTCATGGAAAAGTCCACTTAAAACTTCGATAGAAGTCCCCCCTACACTTAAGATAAACATTGTCCTCAATGTTTAAGCATGTGGGAAAAGTTTCCCCTACACTTAGGACATTGTGCACGTCGGTTAACTCAAGTTAAGGAAGAGACGACTAAAGTGATCAACTGAAAATGTGAGTATGAAGAAAATTGAATCACGATAGTTGAGAGATAGAACCGGATTTCGGATAAACACGGGAGCACGGTTCTTCAAAGATTCCAAGAGTGCACTTATCCCTGTAATCACATCACCACAAAGACAAACGCATATACAAGTCCCCCCTACACTTAGGGGATTAAAACATACAAGGATAGATACTCGGGCTGCCTCCCGAGGAGCGCTTGTTTTTGATAACCGAGTATGAAGAAAATTGAAGATTTTCAACCGAGAGTTAAAAAGTAAGACTTTGTCTCCAACATGGAACTCTTGGTTTTTAATCTTAGAATCGTGAATGAGCTTAGTCCTTTCCTTATAGATCAAAGAATTTTCATAAGCCTCATTACGGAGTTCATTGAGCTCATTGAGTTGGATCTTGCGTAGGTCACCGGCTTTGTTTATATCAAAATTAGCCCACTTCAAGGCCCAATAAGCCTTGTGCTCCAACTCAATGGGGAGGTGGCATGCTTTCCCGTACACAAGACGATAAGGTGTACAGCCGATCGGGGTCTTGTAAGCAGTACGGAAAGCCCACAAAGCATCATCCAGTTTATCAGCCCATGAGGCACGATGCTCTCCCACGGTCCTTTCAAGAATTTGCTTAAGACCTCGGTTGGATATTTCGGCCTGGCCATTAGTTTGTGGGTGGTAGGCTGTGGAAAGACGATGGTTTACACCGTACTTAGCCATGACTCGAGCAAATTGGTCATTGCAGAAATGAGTCCCACGATCACTAATAATGGCGCGAGGCACACCGAATCTAGCGAATAGAGCTTTCAAAAAGTTACAAACCACCCTTGCGTCATTAGTAGGCAAAGCTTTGGCTTCAACCCACTTTGAAACGTAGTCAACGGCTACAAGGATGTATTTGTTTCCTTTAGATGAAGGGAATGGCCCCATAAAGTCGATACCCCAAACATCAAAAATTTCACACTCTTGAATAAAATTCTGAGGCATCTCGTCTTTATGTGTGATTTTGCCTTGCTTTTGGCAAACATCACATTGTTTGACCATATCGTGAGCGTCACGGTATATGGAGGGCCAATAAAATCCCGAATCAAACACTTTCTTAGCAGTGTAGTTGGGACCAAAGTGACCACCGGTGGGTCCTTTGTGGCAAGCATCAAGGATGTCCGACGCTGCCGGTCCATCAACACATCGACGAATTATCAGATCAGCACATTGTTTGAATAGGTAAGGGTCGTCCCAAAAGTAAGTCTTGATGTCGGTAAAGAACTTCTTCTTTTGCTGGGACGTCAACCCTTCCTTGAGAATTCCACCCGCCAAGTAGTTTGCAAAGTCTGCAAACCACGGGGTTTCATTCGGCTTCGAGTTTATAGACATTAAGGTCTCCAAGGGAAAAGAATCATTGATTTCTTTGGTCGGATGATCCCCTTGGTAAGGATCCTCAAGTCTACTAAGATGGTCCGCGGCTAGGTTTTCTGCTCCTTTTTTATCGCGGATGTCGATTTTAAATTCCTGGAGCAGCAAAACCCAGCGAAGAAGTCTTGGTTTGGAATCTTGCTTTGTCAACAAGTACTTCAACGCGGAATGATCGGTGTACACAATGGTGGTGGACAGGACAAGATAGGGGCGTAATTTCTCAAAAGCATAGACAACAGCTAAAAGCTCTTTTTCGGTTGTCGTATAATGCAATTGTGCCCCTGTCATTGTCTTGCTAGCGTAATGGATCGGTTGGAAGTGTTTGTTCACTCTTTGTCCAAGAACCGCTCCAATAGCAAAATCACTAGCATCGCACATCAACTCAAAAGGTAGCTCCCAATTAGGGGTAACCAAGACGGGTGCCTTAGTTAGCTTATCCTTAAGCGAGTTGAAGGCATCAAGGCACTCTTTGGAAAAGATAAGAGGAGTATCTTTTTCCAAGAGGTGGGTCATCGGGCGAGCGATTTGAGAAAAGTCTTTGATAAATCGGCGGTAGAAGCCCGCATGACCCAAGAAACTTCTCACTCCCTTCACAGTGGAAGGTGGAGGCAACTTTGCTATAACATCAACTTTAGCACGGTCTACTTCAAGACCGGCTTTCGAAATCTTATGTCCAAGCACGACGCCTTCTTTTACCATAAAATGGCATTTTTCCCAATTTAGAACAAGGCGAGTGTCTTCGCACCGCTTTAGCATACGTTCTAAATTGGCAAGGCAAGCAGAGAAGGAATCCCCGAAGACCGAGAAATCATCCATGAAGACTTCCATGGTTTGTTCAACCATGTCATGGAAGATAGCTAACATACACCTTTGGAAAGTCCCGGGCGCATTACATAAGCCAAAAGGCATTCTTTTGTAAGCGAAAGTGCCATAGGGACAAGTGAATGTAGTCTTCTCTTGATCTTGGGGATCGATGGGTATTTGAAAATAACCCGAGAAACCATCGAGAAAGCAGTAATATTCATTACCGGCTAATCGTTCAAGCATTTGGTCCATGAAAGGTAGAGGGAAATGATCCTTTCTCGTGGCATCATTGAGTTTGCGGTAGTCTATACAAACTCTCCACCCAGTAACGAGACGAGTGGGAATCAACTCGTTGTGTTCATTGGGAACAACGGTTATTCCGCCCTTCTTGGGCACACAATGGATTGGACTAACCCACGATGAATCCGAAATAGGGTAAATCATACCCGCATCAAGAAGTTTGATAACCTCTGTTTTGATGACTTCATGTATTTTTGGATTCACCCTTCGTTGGCTTTGAATAGTGGGCTTGAAGTCGTCCTCCATGAGAATTTTGTGTGTGCAGAAGTGAGGATCAATTCCACGAATATCCGAGATTTTCCACGCAATAGCCTTCTTGTGAGCTTTCAACACAGCAACGAGGCGAGTCTTCTCTGCATCTTTCAAATCCTTTGCAATAATGACGGGCGACTTCTTGTTGTCGTCAAGGAACACGTACTCGAGATGAGGCGGCAACTCCTTAAGTTCCAAATCCGGAGGATTTTCGACGGGAGGCGTTTTCAAAGTCGTGGCATCGATAGCAATAACCGTGGGAGATGGAGGCGAAGGATTGTCTTCGGTGAGCAGATTGTCAAAGAAACTCATATCTTCATCCCCCTCGGTGGGAGAATCATTAGTAGCTAAATTCGCATCTCCCATGGTAGCTTCAAGATTGTTCCAGAATAAATCACTATCTCCAAATAGAGACAACGATGAATCAATAGAGGACACGGTCTCAACATTGGGAAGAGAGGTAGGAATACTTTTGCAAGCATCATTAAAGTGTTCTTCACAAGCCTCATCAAGAACGTCAATACAATTAACGCTCTCATATGAATAAGGCTGTTTAGACAACTTTCCCATGTTGAAGACTACTTTGTCGTCACCCACTCTCATGATAAGCTCTCCGGCTTCAACATCAATAAGAGTGCGACCGGTCCTCAAGAATGGACGACCAACAATAAGTGGCACACGAGGGTCCATCTCGTAGTCGACGACAACAAAATCAGCAGGGAAGGTGAATTTGTCGACTCCTACAATGACGTCTTCGGCTATCCCCACTGGATAAGCAACCGTACGGTTGGCCAATTCCAAAGTCATTTTAGTGGGGACAAGCTCTGGGAGAGATAATTGCTTCCAAACACTTAGAGGCATGAGATTAATACTGGCACCTAGATCGGCTAGGGCCATGCAATTCTCTACTCCCGGGAAATTGCAAGGGATAAGAAAACGACCCGGATCACCAAGCTTGGTTGGCAATTTCCTTAAGAGCACTGCAGAACAGTTCTCATTAAGTTGGGTGTTGGCAATGTCGAGGAGCTTTTCCTTGTCGCTCAAAAGATCTTTAAACATTTTCGCGTACTTGGGCATGTGAGCGAGAGCCTCAGCGAAGGAGATATTGAAATTCAGTTGTTTGAACATTTTAAGGAAATTCGAAACCTGAATATCATCCTTGCTCTTTTGCTTCTCTTTCCTCAACCTAGATGGATAAGGTATATTGGAAGAAGAGGAAGGCTTTGGGAGAATAGGATCACTCACAACCACGGGTGGAGGAGGGGTAGAAGGAAGAGGTGGAGAAATTGGGGAGGGAGAAGGATGAGGAATAGGAGCAGGTGACTCGTTCTCCTTAGTCACAACCACCGGTGGAGGTATAGGGGTCTCGGGTTCCTTGGTACCTTTACCACTTCGAGTAGTGATTGCTTTCATCTCCCCTCTTGGGTTCGCAACGGTGTTACTCGGAAGAGTACCCGAAGAAGAGGGTTGACTACTTTGGAAGAAACTAGCCATCATGTTCCTTAGATCGTTAGTCTGGCTATCCAACGTGTTTCTCATGTCAGCTCTCAAATCATTTCCTTGCTTGACCAAATCAGCCTTCAAATTGCGTACTTCCTCTTGGAGATTTCCCACTATCACATCATTGGTCCTCATATAGGTTGCAACCTCTTGGTGTAATGCAGTGGTGGCTTGGTTGGGAGGAGCATTGTATGCAGGTGGTTGGTAAGCAGGTTGTTGGTAGACTTGATTGTTACGTGGAGGTGGTTGTTGTTGTTTGTGAGGTGGGATGTATGGTTGTCGAGGTTGTTGTTGTTGTTGAGGAGGGCGATTAAGGTTTTGTTGTTGGTTTGGGTTGGTAGGTGGGAAACCAGGTGGTGAAAGATAGTTGTTGCTGCGATAGCTAAGCAAGTTACGGTCACCTTGAGGTCGGGCTTGATAAGCAGGTTGTTGGTAGGTGCCATATGCCGCATTCACATTCTCAGCAGGGTAATCTTGGGTGGCGGTACAAGTTGTGTAGGAGTGGGGACCACCGCATATCTCACAAGGTTGGCTGACAGCGTTCACTTGTGCATTTTTGGCGTTGTTGCTGTTGTTGTTGCTGACGGTGTGGGTGACAAGCGATTCAAGAAGCGTGGTGATTTTGTCAAGTCGCTTGTCGCTGTCATTAGTGCTAGCACTAGCAACATTGGTCCTAACGCTCTTGGTTTGCACACGAGATTTGTTCTCAATGATATCCCAAGCAGCATTGGACGTCTTAGCCAATAAATTACCCCCTGAGGCACTATTCAGTGAATCTTGGTCACTCATGCTTAAACCATTGTAAAAAGTATTGATTTGGTGTACTTTGGTAAAACCATGTTGTGGGCATTTTCTTAAAAGATCTTTGAAACGATCCCAAGATTCACTGAATGACTCATCATACTTTTGTTCGAAATTTATGATTTCATTCCGCAAAGCGGTAGTACGAGAGGGTGGAAAAAAGTAGTTGATAAACTTTGTTTCCAAATCCGTCCACGAGAGAATACTCTGTGGCGGTTCCTTAGCAAGCCAATGCCGGGCTAGTCCCTCTAAAGAAAAGGGAAAAAGTTGTAACCTTATAACCTCCTGTGGAACTCCATTGAACTTGACCGTGTTAGTGAGTTGTAGAAATCTCTTGATATGGTCATGTGGGTCATCAATGGTTCGTCCCAAGAACGGTTGAGCTGAGACCATCTGGATAAAGCCTGACTTGAGCTCGAAATTGTTGGCGGCAATTGGTGGTATAACAATTGGATCCGTGTTGCCATCGACATGAGCTTGCAGCAATTCAATCATCGGGCGATTATCCGGAAGGTGCTCATTGTTGTTGTTATTATTCATGTTGTTGAAAGGCGGATTGTTGTTGTTATTATTGTTGTTCGGAGGTGGTATGTTATTGTTGTTTTGTACTCCAGCCATGTCTAAGTTATCGAGAGGCTCGGGCTCTTGATAAGACGTGGATCGAGTGCGCATACACCTGCAAAAGAACGAACAAAGAAAAACAAAGCAAAAATATTTTTGGTTTTTATTGTTTTTTAGTTTTTAGGATTTTTGAAAATTTTATATATTTTTAGTTGTTTTTGAAGATTTTCTTGAAAAAGTAACGTTCACGGGGAACGGATCCCAAAATCCAATTTCTCACAAAAAACTTTTGATCTTCACGAGAAGAGCCGGCAGCGGCGCCATTTGATACACTGGTTTTGTATGGGTTCAATTTTACTCTCGATATCCTCTCGAATTGATCTAGGTCTTAAGTGGAATGATTGTTCTTGGTTACTAAATAAAGGGGTTTGGTTTTCTAATCTAATAAAAAGTGGAAATGAAAGTTTAAGTCAAAAACAATTACTTTAATTATAATTAACTAAGACTTGGTTTAAAATTTAAAGTTCAAATTAAAATTAAAGTTAAAATGTAAATTGTGAAATATGAGTAGAGAAATAGTAAAACAACGACAGTAAAACAGTAACTTTAAAATACCCAAAAATAACTGATTCGGAACTTAAAACCTTGATTCGAAACTATCTGATTCGGAAGGTACTATTCACTCATCCGGAACTTGCTCATTCGGAACTTATCCGGAACTTTCTGGTTGATTCGGAACCTTCCGGATGAAGGTGCTTGGTTCGGAAGTCTGAGCTTGATCCGGAACTTCTGCTTCGTTCGGAAGTCACTGATTCGGAAGTCACTGGTTCGGAAGTTTGAAACTTCCGAATGAAGGAGTTTGGGTCGGAACTTTCGGTTTGATTCGGAAATAACTGACTCGGAACTTTAATGCTTGGTTCGGAAGGTTCCGAATGAAAGCTTCATTCGGAACTTTTTGTTTGATTCGGAAGTTTTGAATACCAGTTACAGTAGCAGGTAACGAAGAACACGGAACAAAGATTTTAATCAAAAATCAAACCAAATACTTAAAAAGGATTCACTAACTTAAACACAAATCATTTAGACACCATAAGAAACGAATCCCACTAATAAAAACACAAATTCCATCAACTTTTAAAGATCAAATCAATAAAAATAAAACTTAAGAACTTGAAGATAAAAATGGAGATGAACAAGATGAAATGGAAGATTAAACAAGAACTTGAATTGATTGATTAATGTTTTGACAAGATAAAACAAAGATTAAAATTACAAGCTTAAAGAATGAAAGATGAAAATCACCAATCACCCTAGTGGTGATGGTGAAGCTACGAACCCAGGAAGAAAGAAAAGTGGGGAGGAAAAACTAAAAACTATTCTAAAATGTGTGAGGGGAAGGCTATTTATAGCCTTGTCCTTTGGTTGGTGAGTGGGCTTTCTCCCGTTCTTCTTGTCTTTTCGTCTTTTCAGAAAAGCTTCCGTTTTCGATTCTGATTCGGGATTTGTTGTCGATTAAATTCAACTCGTCTTTTAATTTCTTCGTTTAATAGACTTGAGTTTCTTCGACTTATATAAATCTTCCATCTTTGGTCCTTTTCTTCGATAAATCTTCGAATAGGCCCAGCGACTTCAAATCTTTTGCATCTCTTGGACAATAGACTTAATCTTGAGTCTTTTTCTTCAGTAAAACCCGTGCAATCCCATGTTTTCTTCAGTATTTATCCGGTTGGCTCTGAAAACACAATAAACACAAAAACCACGCATAATTCCAAACAAATGATATTAAATACGTGTTTTGGTCTCGTTTTAGCCCGAATTAAGTGGTAAAAGGATGGGTGTTTACACACCTATCAGTGAGGTTAGCTCATTCATTCTAGATTGGAATGGAGAGGAGGTAGAACCATGTGAATGGTTGGTACCATGGGTTGAGGTAGTCTTGCATGGAGCAAGAGGTGGTGAGGGTGATGAAGAGATGAGAATTGGAACAATCTCATTCTTGGGTGTGTGAAAGGGTGAAGAGTTAAGTTTGGGTAACTTAATCTTAATATTGAGGTGCCTCTTTGAAGAGGAGGTTTTGGATGAATTGAAGGTTCTTGTAGAAACCATGGTAGTAATGGGTGGTTTAAGGGGTAAGGATGAATGGTTTGAGGTGTGAAGAACAAGGCTAACAAGGAGGGTTTAAAAGGGTGAGGGGATGATCCAAACTAGTAAAGGGTTAAAAAGGGAAAGCCCAAGATATTTTGGGAGTGATCAAAGGTTTGAAACAAAGATTCCAAAGGGTGTTGGAACAATTGGGAAGTTTCAGAAAACCCGAATTTGAGAGCTTCTGCCCGCGGTTCTTTATCTCCACCGGCGGTTCCATATTGATATGGAGCCGCGGTCTATTTAAAGAACCGCCTACAGAGGCTTGGTTAAGGTGGTGAGGCTTGGTTTAGGTGGTGAAGGAGGATTTTCTAATTAAGCAAATCCTAATGTTCTAGTCTAACTTATCATAAAGTCATGCTTAAGAGCAATAAAAACTAGAACACACACAAAGGAAAGACACATAGGTTCAATTAGCACGTAAGAAGAAAGCTAAGAAAAACCTAATGGCTACAAAAGAAAAAGATTCCTAATGACATACAAAGTTCATCAAAGTAAACTATCATTAGTCATATATAGGAAGAGCCATTTAGCCAATTTAGAGAATGAGTATGAGACTATCACTAGAGGTGCTCAATTAAGGCTAAACACGACCATTTTTACGAGTTATACACCAACTCAACTTCCCACGTGGAAGTAATTCAACCGTTAGGTCAAATTAAGATCCTAATGCATAAATTCTCTAGTAGTCATTCTCAAGTTAGACAAAATGTAATTCCAACATTTGCCTAATAAAGTTTAGCAAGGATGAAACTTGCATGGCGACACAATGCATGACCTAATGAGGGTTAAGAATGCACCATTGCATATCTTGACAAAAGAGTCTAGTTAAGGTTAATTACCTTAATAGATCTTGAGGCCAATAACATTGAATTGTACAAACCAAGTTTACACAATTTGTTAGAACACTCTTGATTGGTCTTTCGGAAATGACACATTTATAAATTGCATAGCAATGTAAATTACTTGAGTATTTCGGATGAAACATCCAAGTTATCAAACTGACTCTATTGTGCATTATAAGTAATTATTAAACAAAATATGTCTAACAATTTGAACAAGTATATTCAATATAACATCATCAACACAAGTGTGAGTTATGATCCGATGTATATTATTAATAAACCACATTCATGTCTACTTAAAAAAACATGTCAATTAGATTCGATAATGATACCAATCATAGTTTGAATAATGCATTGATATTTAATCGAAATCTTTCTTGATTCCCACAAACACTCTTTTAAGAGAAAATAGCTAAGATTTTCAAAGGGTGTTTCATGTTTTATAGTGAGACATTTATCTACTTGAACTAATAACATAATGATCGAGTAAGACGACCCAAATCAATAGATTTGACAAGCTCCCAAAGCTTTCAAACCTAAAAGTGTTAAAGAACATGCCGAGGTGTACAAGATGTTTATGTAACATTTGTAAACCAAGAGATGTTAATCCTATATGCAATGCACACATAATGTTGCAACTAAAATGCAAGAAATCTAGCATACATCCTAATTAGGAAAAACTAGATACTAACAAATACCAAGCAAGGCACAAGAGACTAGACATATAAGCAATAATACTACAAATAGAAAGGAACACTTAATAATGTCTACATATAATAATAACACACAAGGAAACACACACAAACAATTAGCTTAACGCATAAAAGCATTCGTCCATGTTTTGAGTGTTAGATACAACAAAGTATTCATAGCTTGATTTTATTTTAAAATAGTCTTTGACCCATTTAAAATTTATTTAAGTTTAAACACTTTGTAAATATATCAATTTTCAAAGATATATCACCAAGAGATGTCCAACTTAATAGAAAAGAGTAAAACACAAGTTTTACGACAAACCGACGCTCAATACTTTGGACAAAGTATGGAACTTAGAAACCATCCAAATTTTAAAGTTTGAATAAAGGTTTGGAAGCATTTTTAATTGAAAGAAAATTCAATTACGTTCGAAATGACGGGTGGCACGACTTCTACGGACTTACGGTTGATTTTATATGATTTTTCAAAGTTTTCAAAAATCCGAGTCAGACTGACTGCGGTTCCTTATTGATAAGGATCCGCGGGGAACAATAAAGAACCGCGGTCAGAGGACAAAAAATTAGTTTTTGGCCAAAATCATTTGGTAACTTTTTGGAAGGACTTAGGACTCTAAAAAATCATTTTAGACACATAGAACTCGTATTTTAGAGTTAATGATGACACTAAAGATTTTTATACTTCCAAACATGAAAAGATTTAATTCAAGCTATTATACAAAGTTTATTTAACACCAAAACTTGTACGAATGAAACAACGAAACACATGTCATAAGTAATCACTCTTCATGAACAATTTGATACAAAGATCGTCTCTATTTTTAAAAACCGTTTTCATTTTTAAAAACCATTTGTTTTGAAAAAGAGAGCAAAGATCGATCCAAGCTTTAAAGTACAATATACTTCAAAGATCTTGAGTAACCTCGCTCTGATACCAATTGTAGAAACTAGAATGGGGGGTTGAATAGTTTCTAGTTCATTTTCAAAACATTTCGGCTCAATCTACTGCCTGCGGTTCCTTATCTCTACCCGCGGTTCCTTATTAATAAGGAACCGCCGGTCCAATAACGAACCGCCGACAGTGGACGTAGCAACATTGTTAATTTGAAACCTTAACAATCCTTTGTATCAAATTCCTTATCAATCTTGACTAGATGTGAGATGTGTTTGATTGAGAGATAAATACTACAAGTAAGAAAACACACAAGCACATCAAATCAAGAGTACATCAAGCAATAGTCTAAACACTAAGCACACACGTACTAAGCACAAGCTTTTCCGCAACTAGGATGTTTAGACTAAGTGATGTACACTTGACCATAATCTAAACATGAAGCACACATGTACTTAGCCATAGCTTTTCCGCAACTTAGATGTTTAGATTATGTGATGCACACAAAGACACACAACACAAGTATGCAATTATAAATACATCTACAAAGGTAAAGACATAAATGTAAATGAAAGTACCGACACGATGATTTATAGTGGTTCGGTCACGAAGCTCCTCTTCGCCCTACTCCACTCCTCGAGTACACCTTACTCGAGAGTTACTTCACTAGTCAACAAACTCCTTAAGGTGGAGAAACCATACACAACGTCGCTTATCCAATTTCCGACTCTAAGCTAAAAGTCGAGTCCTAATCTTAGGTAGGACCAATCTACACAACGTCGCCCACTTCACCATTTAACGACACAAGGCTAGATGTCGAGTTCTAATCGAAAGCTAGAACCAATCTTCACGACTCTTCACTTTGAAGCTAAGTGAGAACTTCACACAACACAACTACTAATCACTTTAAAGTTTAGTGAGAACTCACAAGACACAACCACATCACTTTATAGTTTAGTGAGAACTACCTAGACACAACCATATCACTTTAGAGTTTAGTGAGAACTACCAAGACACAACCTAATCTACCCACTAGTTATGTTTTATGGCCCAACATAACAAACCTTGTGTTTTATGGCATAAACACATAAACCATATAGATCTAAGCACACAACACTTAGATCTATAACTCTAACACTATATCCAAGTACTAACAAGACTTGGATCTACACAACTAACACCTAATCCAAGGATACCCATCACTTGGATATTCTACCCTTACAAACACATCCAAGTGTACCCACAACTTGGATCTTCTACATATACATAGTAGGAAGACAATAATCATGACTTGATCTAGAGAGATCTTCATCATGTTATGACTCTAGACACTAACACTTCACAATGGTGAAAGTGTTTCTCTCATAGCTCTTGATGAGGCAAATGAGGAATGGGATATTGGAAGGTTTTTGTGTGTTTTTGTGCAAGTGAAATGGAAGAGAGGAGTCTTCTATTTATAGCTAAACCTTGCCTTGGAGAGCACCTTTTTACCCAATGGATAAAAGAGTGGACTACCCATTGGATAAAAGAGTGGACTACCCATTGGATAAAAGGATGCACCTTTTATTCTTGGAGCCCAAATTCAAAATTTGAATTTTGAATTTATTAGTTTCCCTCCATCTTCTAGAAGCTTCCAGAAATCATGAGTTAGCCTAAACCGGCTTGACTGCCCGCGGTTCCATATCTTCCCGCGGTTCGATATCACTAAGGAACCGCGTGTTCTATAAGAGAACCGCACGTCCTTCTTGTCTTTCATGACGAATGTAATCTTCAAGGTGTCGAGAGAAGTATACATATATATGCTTGAGTGATTACGAGTACCTTACACATTTTACATTATGTATTGCGAGTTATACTTTTGTCATCACCAAAACATGAAGGGATCATCTTGATTAAACATCGTAATGTTTGCACTAACATATATTAATTAGTAAATATGTTAAAATGGTACTAGCAGGGTACCCGCGCGTTGTAGCTGCGGGTACCTAATATCAAAGTCCGAGCGCAAAAAAGATAACAATAACGATTTGATTGATTGGAAAAAAGAAAATGATTAGAATCCGGTCTGATTCACCTGTTCTCCCCGATCTTATGGGTCCAAAACCATTTAAACCATCAACGTGACATATAAATTGCATAAAAATTTATGTGTTTTAATGGTTTGTACAGTATGTATAAAAACATAGTATATTTTAATTTTATGATGTTAACATTAATTAGTGTATTTAATTAGTTTATATTGTACTCGATGATTTAATGTGTATTGATTAAATTTTAAAAATTTAAAAGACATTTAATAGATGAAAGGTTTGTGAGTATAATTTAAAATTAAGTTTTATGTATTTAGAGATTATACAATATGTTTTAAGAGTTGTACTACTTAAAATTTAATGAAGAGAGAGATACTAAAATGTGTTACATGTAGTATAGATATAGATATTTGAGATTCATTAATTATTAATTTTTTAATTATGAAATATTTAAAAATCAACATATGGGTGGTGGTTAGCAAAATCCTTAAATTAATCATTAAAATTATCAAAGTTTTATAATTGTCGTTAAAACTATATTAGATAACTTTTTCGGAGGGTATTTTACCATAGTCAAAAAGAAAATATTGCTTAGTTTTTTTGAACGGCAATTCTATTAAAAATAGAAACAGCTAGCAAGATGCTAGAATTACACAGAAATAAGGTACAAATTTTTCAGTCAATCGTTCCAAGAGAACGATGCTTTACACCTAGATTTACACCAAGAAAATGAACAAGAAACAATATTATCGAACAACATTGCCTTCGACGGACTATCAGAATCAAATAAGATCTTGTTCCGGAAACTCCTAACGAACCACCACGAGACGTAAAATACACCTTCTAGAGTAGCTTTAAGATTAACCGGGTATCGAATTCAGCCTAACCAATCTTCGTAGGAAGAACACCCTTCGAATGAAATGTTCCATCACCTTGTGATCTTCTGGTAAATAGAATGTAGGGATGAGCGTGGATCTAGATCTAGTGAAACTGGAACCGGAACCGGTGGAACCAAGAACCGAAATATTGAGAAAAATAAGAATCGAGAACCGAACCAAATATATTTTTTGGTTCCAGTTTTGGTTCCAGTTCTGGTTCGAGTTCTTTGGTTCTACCCGTATAGAAACCGATTTTTCTGAAGAAGAAGAAAAATTCATCACTAACGATTTAATTCAACAAAAAAAAATTCTTTTAAGTATTTATAACCGTTTACGTTAAAAGCAATAACATTTAACAACTAAGTATAGGCTCAAATTTATAAACATTATATAGTTTCACAAGTTCAACCTACTTTTCTTTTACCAAAATTCAAATCAAAGTTATCAGGCTCAATATTGGTTGAATTTTTATCACCTTAAAAAGCAAATCAAAATAAAGATATAGATTACTAATCACTTAACATTATGTTTACAAAATGAAGGTATTTGACATTGGTAGTCATATTATATAAACCTTTTGTTACAAATTAAAATAAAGAACTCACAAATTATTCAAACTTATTGAACGTGCCATATCAACAATTATAACATAAAAACAGTTTTTATATTATACAAATCTAGTGATTAGTAATTTTGTACTAACAAGACATACATATTTCATTAATACTGAGAAGACATACATTGAATGCAAATAAAAAACCAACATAAAATTTAGTTCTATTGATTTGATAATGATAATAGTTGTTTGTGTTTCAACGGATTAAAACTAGAGTTTAAGATATTCGGTTTGGTTTTTTGAGAGTAGATTAATTGTGTTTTTTTATATTACATATGATATTAGATTTTGAGTATGGTATATAAAAAAAGTTATAATATTTTTATAATTATAGGGTCTTTGGTTCCGAAACCGAGAACCGGTGGAACCGAACCGAACCAAGAACCAAAAAATCTCAAAAACAAGAACTGGAACTGGATCCAACGGTTCTGGTTCTGGTTCGGTTCTTCGTGGTTCCGGTCCAATTCTCGGTTTTGGTCCGGTTCTTTGGTGCTTTTGCTCATCCCTAATAGAATGTATGACTGAGCATGAAAAGAAAATATGCGAAGACGATTCGATCCCGTCATTACAAACCGGACATCCGAGGGACTATATGTCAATACCCCGGCTTGAAATATTAAACCTCGTTGGGAGTGCGTTAAGGTTAACTTTCCAAGCCAAAATATTTACTTTTATCAGAATATACTTGATCCACCTAGTCTTTGTAGCCACAGAAACTGACCAAGTGCAATCAATATTTCTTCTCGAAGAAGCCGCCGAATATGAACCGTCATTGGTCAGCGACCAAACATATCGATCGGCTTGAGGAACTAGATTTACACTGCCCAGAATGTCTGACAAGGTAGTGAGCTAAGCCTGCTCCACTCCCCCCTCTCGCGTTGCGGTGTAAAGAAAGCTCCAGACTTGGGTCTGCTAGCTTCGAATGGATACTCACGCCCTTCCTTGTTTCCAGATTGTAAATCCACGGGTACAAGTCCTTAAGAATATTATTATCACACCATTTATCCTTCCAGAAACTAGTGCTGCAACCATCTCCTACTTTGAGTTTCAGGAACTCGAAAAAATCTACCCCCTTTTCCTTAATCGAATTAATTTCATTAATAATGTTCAACCAGGTAGAACGATAACCTCTACGAGCATCCTTACCAATATTACCGTCTTCCCCATGAATAGCTTTAATCACTCTCGTCCAAAGAGACTCCATATCAGTAAAGAATTCCCAAACCCATTTACACATGAGGGCTCGATTTAGGGCATAGAGACTCGCTACACCGAGCCCTCCTTGATCTTTCCCAGAAGTTACCGCTGCCCATTTTACCCCTGACGTTTTGTTACTTTCTTGTTCTTGACCATGAAAGAATCGTCGTTGTATGGATTCCATCTCCTTTAAAACCAGCACGACGAACCGTATTGTGCTCCACGTGAACCCCCATAATTTTTCTCTTACTCATATTAATGTTAAAACCGGAAGCGCGTCAAAAGCATTCCAAAACATTGGTTAGAATACCAATATTTTTTCACACCACTTCCCAATGAAAACAATGTCGTTCGCGAAGAACATCTGGGAAATATCAACCGAATTACTTAGCTTAATTCCCGTGAACATACCCTTATCCACCACTCTTTTGAAAGAAGTATGAAGCGTTTCCATGATAAGGATGAATAAATAAAGGGAGAGAGAATCACCTTGTTTAAGACCTTTGAAGAATTGGAACTCCACGGTCGGACTCCCGTTATTGAGAATAGAACTTTTAGACGACTTCAAATAACTATGAATCCACCGGCACCATTTTGTACCAAAACCAAACTTTTGAAGAACCTCGTCCAAGAAGTCCCGCCTAACCGAATCATAAGCTTTCTCGAAATCAACCTTAAAGATAACAGCTTGTTTTCTATTGAAAGAACACCATTGCATAATTTCATTAAGAACAAAAGGACGATCCATGATTTGTCTCCCTGAAACAAAAGCTGACTGGACTTCATGAACGATAGCACCAAGAACCGGAACAAGTTTATTGGCCAAAATTTTAGTGATAATTTTATATAAGCTGCCTATAAGACTGATTGGTCTGAAATCTTTCACATGGTTAGCGTTTGGGATTATAGGAATGAGAGTAATGAAAAAAGAATTGTACCCGAATGCAAACTCCCCATAGCAAAAGAAATACTTAACTACCGCTATCACGTCTTTTTCCACCAGATTCTAAAACTGCCTATAGAAACCAAATGTCGGACCTGGGGATTTATCCACTCCGCACTCCCAAACTGCGCGCTTGATTTCCTCTAAAGTGATCTCGGATTCAAGTTCCACCTGCTGATCAAGACTAAGAGAATTAGGGAACTCCATATCGAAAGAAATGTGATTATCCTTCGGTCTTTTAAATCTCTCACGCAAATGTTCAAGAAATTCTTCCTTCACACTATCCGGATTATCTACCCACACACCATCCTTCGTAACCCCTCTAATGCTCATTTGATTCCTCCTTTTATTAATTAAACCATGCAAAAAACTAGAATTTTCTTCCTATCTACTGCCCATTTAATCTTTGCCTTTTGGAGATATTCGTTTGCTTGGTTTATTTTAACGTTATCAATGGAATTCATGGTTTTCAATATCCTAGCAATAATGTCATCCGTATTATTCCCCTTATATATCTCCATATCCAGATTAACTAACTGGGATTGAAGCTGTTTCAAGTCTGCCTTTTTATTCTGCATATACGAAGTGTTCCATTCCCGAATTTTAGTTTTAAGGAAATGGAGTTTCTTCATTAAATTATGCATGTTATTATAACCATCACCTGGAGTGTTACACCAAGTGTCTTCAACAAACCTTCGAAACCCATCGACTTCAAGCCAATGATTATAGAACTTGAACGGACACGGTCCATAGTCCACCATAATTTCACGAAGTAAAACTGGCCGATGGTCCGATAGGTATCTCTCCAAAGTAATAGCAGATAATTAGGGGTGCACATTCCACATGTTCTTGCAAATAAGAAAACGGTACAGCTTGCTCATCTTTTTTGTTGATTTATGGCACCAAGTGTATGCACACCCACCTAAGGGAACCTCCACCAATCATGCATTTAAAATGAAGGAATTAAACACCTCCGCATCTCGAATATGAAAAACTGAACCAAATCTTTTCGATTTAAGGCGCACCTCATTAAATTCTCCCATCATAATCACTTCGCCTTCCCAATTATTAACCACAGAAGACAAATAATCCCACAACATACGTTTTTCCTTCTTATCATTAGGAGCATAAACCACCACGAAAAGAACATCTACATTAGTGATCTTTCAAATGCCGTGAACGATAGCAAAATGATCAGATAAAGTGTGACTCCTATTACTAAAACAATTTGGATCCCAAGTGCATAAAATTCCTCCAGAGTTCCCGACCGAATCGCTATGAACAAAATCGAAAGCAAAATTACCCCAACATGATTTAACTGTCATTGTTTCCATGTTCCCCATTTTAGTTTCCTGTAATGCTAAAAAATTAACTCGATGTTTGACACATAACTCCCTAACCCAATCTTTTCTAGCCTTTTGGGCGAGGCCTTAGATATTTAGAGACATACAATTCATCGATTAATCACGTCCTCTCCTTGTGATTCGATGATTTTCATGATATCGTTCTCGCAACCCTCTATGTTATAACCCATTGCTTGACCGAATTTTACTAACTCGTAGTTTAGAATTGATCCACCTGTCTTTGGAATTTGAGAAACTTTAAAGTGGCCATAGTTACCTGAGTTACTGCTTATGGGTAGTGGTTCATTGTGTTCATTAATGTTGTTATTTTTGTAACCGGGATTTCCGACACATTGGCCGACTAATCCACGGGGTTTGAGCCCACCACCACGCGGACTCAAACCACGCAAAGCCCTCCCTTTTCAGGAGGTTAGCGTGGCCACTTCAAGGTTGTTTGCACCTAGCAGGAATTGAACTTGAGACCTCACCCATTTAGAGTGATAGCCACAAATCCTTTTGCCACAAGGCCACCCTTGAGTGGTTAACTTCCTGGTTGACTTCCTGTGGCGAAGGCGAGTTGTAACACCCTACTTGGATAAGTGGACTGTTACGTGGATTTATGGCGTGTCATCAAAGCATAAGGTAAATATCCTAAAATATTAACTGACCATAAAGGAAATACCGGAACCAAACATTGGTAATCCAAACATAAGCTCAAAACATGAAAAGTAAAATACTTAAGGAAAGGACTAAATAATGTCCAAGTAAGCAGCATAATGTAAGAAGCGCATAAAGTAAGAAGTCTGGATAGCTTCCATTCAATGCACATGCTCTAAGGATCCTAAGGGCGTCCTGGTGTACCTGCCGTTAGAACATGAAAGGAACTACGGCTGAGCATAACGCTCAGTGAACGGATATAAAGCATGTTAAGGAATTACTGAAATGGAACAGATGATAAAATACTGGAGCTGTATGACTGATAAGTAAAGTTGCAGCGAAAATCTGTGTATAATCTGTAAAGTCTGATTTATATATAATAAAGCTGAACTGTTATCTGTTAAATCTGAAAACATGCATTTACTGTATTTTAATTGCCAGAGCTTATATAGGTCATGTAATGTAACTACGGTGCATGAATAACTGGAGGGGTGACCTCATCATGCTGTAGAGGGGTGACCTCTAAATAACTTTAGAGGGGTGACCTCTAAATACTGTGCTGGGTGGAGGGATCAGCTCCAATGTGAAGGATGTAGAGCACACACCACATTCACCCTGATGACTAGTAAACTGATAAGCCTAGGATGCATCCATACGCCCCACTAAACATACTGATAAAATGGCCAAACTGAACATGAGTGGGACGATGCAGGATATCACTCTCCTGCATGTGAGTCACGACACCGGTGCCTCTAGTGCCATGGTTACGGTACCTCCGTAACTAGTACATAAACTTGGTCATGCTTGTATATAATGCTCAGGCAATTTATTTAGTTATTAACATGATTACTGATAAGCTTAAACATATACTGGGGAAAAACATTTGGCTGCAGACGGGGAATCCTAATCATGCATAGAAAGGAAGTCCTTATTGAAAGGATGGAAAATCCGTACCTCGTGTCTAGTAATAAAATAAGAATAAAAGTTGAAGGATCTGCTCCGACTTCACGGATACTACAAAAAAAAGAGACTTGAATGAGTTGTCTGATTACTGTCTCTTATTATTGTTTATTTTTGTTCTTAATTCACCTTGTGTTCTCGTATTATTTTACTGCTTGAGTATAAACTGATTAAATAAGCTTATAAATAAGTAATCCAAACACCCCCGTGTGAGCTCTCGGGATAGTCGAGTTATGAACTACCAAGCCCTCTCGGGTACTCGGTTGCCGAGCTAAACCAACCACATCAAGCCTTATACCACAACTTCTTCTGATGAGTCTATCTATACAATAATCATTATCACTATTAAATCTTTGTCTTAAACATTTGTAGTACACACGTAATATGTAACTATCTCTTTATCCATTTTATACACATTATTTTCATGTTTTCTCTTAATCCTTAAAATGACATTTACAAATGTTATTTCATTTTGAAATCGACACACCTTACAAACGTTTATTCGAACCAATCAATGTCATATTTCACTTATGTGTTACATACTATATTTAAAGTAACATTAGAAAATTTGAGATTAGATACTAAGAAACTTTTATAAAAAAAAATATTAAACTTACATAAATACGTCTTTTTCATGAGTATGACCATGAATCATTTTATTTCCAGCTTTGTTTAAAAGATACATTACTAGTATTTGACTAAGATATGCCGTAACAATTTTTTATATATAAACAATAAGATTAAAGCTGTTACCTTTAATAAAAACGCCCGAACACGGATACGAACCAAAAGCAAACAAGAACACGAATCCAACAAAGAAACGAACTCTACCAAAAATGAATCAATGATCTTCTCGTAACTCAGCGTGATATATGTCGATGGTGGTTATTATTATGGTCTTGTTGCTGTCATTTTTTTTATATATTGGTATAAGGTCTTCAAGTTGTGATTGCTGGAAGAGAAAAAAAAAGGCGTGTATCAAGGAGAGAAAAAAAAGGCGTGTATGAATGACTTTATTACTATTAAAATAGAGCTATAAATAACTTATTCAGATGTCCAACATACAAGTCAATTCTAAAAAAAACAATCGTCGTATTTATGCTAATGACTCGTTTGTAAATTAATATATATTCTCTTTTAAATATTTTTAGTATTCTTATGTTATATTTCAATTGTTTAATAATAATGAAATGATATAAAAGCCAACTTTTTGGGTTTTACAACTCTTCCCTTCTAAAAAAAAATAATTCGTCCTCGAATTAAGGATGCAACTATACTGGGTTTTACAATTCTCCCTCTCTAAAAAGAAAAATTCGTCCTCGAATTTAGGGTAATTTAAGGTGGGGAATTTTAACTAAGCCGAAAGTCACATAGGGTGACAAGACATGAAAACTGAAAGACATATAAACTGAAGGACATGTATGTTGAAAGAGCATGAAGGCTGAAAAGGCATATAAGCCGAATGATCATTTGTCTTCTAATTAATCTTCTAATTAAGACATAATGCTGCTGATAGGTATAAATATGACATGACTGAAAGGACTTAACTGGATTTATTGAAGGAAAAGGGGTGAGGGTCCGGATGGACTCCTCTGTTTCAAGTGGCCTCCCGCTCGAAACGGTTCGTTCAACGGTCTAAACATAACGAAATTCTTGGTCCTGATGAATGCTGAATAGTTTCTGGTTCCATACCTAAGATGCATTTTCTGAATCTGATAGAAATAATAAGCTATAGCATGTAGTATACATGAAACGGTACGTACAGATATCCTGAAAAGATAACATTTATATCTCTGAGCAAGCTGCTAAAACATATAGGGACGAACTACGTGAACAATTGTGAACGTACTACGTGAGCAATTGTGAACGTGGTTCACGATTATATGAGGAACATTGTGCATAAAGTATATCATAAATGTAATGCGTGAAACATACTGGGGACGTGATACTAGAACATATCATGAACGTATGCTAACTGAGGAAAGAATGCCAAACGATACGGCTTGAGACGTGAAACGTCTGCCTGGTTATGGAATAGCTGTGCTAAACTTGAGTCTGGTTTCTTAATCTTTCTGTAATCGTATTCGGTAATAGACTGTAAAATATGTATCACGAAATGGCACACGAGCTTAAACGTGAACAATGTTATGAACGCTAACGTGAGCTTAAATCATGAGATAACACAAGACATGAACTGAAACAACATAATACTGCGAATGAGACGTAAATGTGAAAGTGAAAATAAACGTGAACGTGAATGCGAACGTACACGTGATCGTCAACATGAACGCGAGCGCGATTCGCGAACACAAATTCCCATCTGATAATATTGTTGTCGAAATACCTTGGAATCATGCAATCAATTGCTGAATTTCCTGCAGATTTGTTACTGCACAATCATTTCGGATAAAAGAAAAGGTGTAGGCTGGGTTAACTGGTTAACACCGACTTAGATAGCATCATGCTTCGTCTGAGTCTGTGGTAACTGGCAATAACCTCCATGGAATCTTATCTCATTTCTGTTCAGAACTTTCTAATGGTTGTAATAACTCATTAGCATGTCGGTGTCTTATCTCAAACTTGCGGTATGTCTGGCATCTAAATATGAACATAGCTGCATCAATTGTGTTATACTGCTTCTATCAAAATTTTGCCTGGATTTATGGTTCATTCTGGTGAAATCTGGGTGAATAGTCATGAAAGGATTATGAGTCTCGGTAAAATTAGATCTCTCCTAGTGTAGGATCTTATGGAATACTAAATTTTAGTGTAGGTCCTCTCCTTTATGCGTAATCTTAGCCATGGAAATCTAATCGTGAGAACTGTCAACAATTTATGCGGTAGTAGTCAACTGAGTTCGAGAAACTTGTACTCCAGTCACAGACATTGGTCTTGACCAATCTGGTGATGGCCTTCACCTTCGCAGTATTTCTGAAATTTCTTTCTGCTGAAATAGGGTGGCTCAGAAATGCCACCTTGTTTATCTGGAACTCACACCTTAAAATCTGTGTATATAATTTTCTCCTATTCGAATATCTGCATGGTCGTGAATCGTCTAGAAAAATGTTGAAGACATCGTGGCAGATCAGATAAACCTTTCATACATGATATGGATGTCGATTAAGAATGGTGATCTAGTAAATTTTTCGGTGGTCGATACATGATCTCATGGTACCGGCCTTCTTTCTGATAGACAAAAAAAACAGTACACCTCCTGGCGGTGCGCTAGGGCGAATAAGGCCTCGTTCTGGTAACTCTGGCTGCTAAGGCTGCAACTCTTTTAACTCAGCTGAAGTCCTGTGATAAAGAGTTCTGAAAATAGGCTCTGTCCTTGAGACAAGCTCTATGTTAAACTCTGGCTCGTGGTTAGGAAGGAATTTTTGGATAACCTTATGAAATGACCTTTGGAAACTTTGGAATAATTTGCTGGTCATGAATTTAAAGAATTTCAGAAGTGAATTTATAACTGGTAGCTAAAAAGTCTTCGTAGCCATGGACTGATAAGTCACGCGCTTGTAAGTCAGAAATAATTTGTACTGATTTTTCTAACAGAAAATGTAATGAATATATTTGGGATTTAGTAAGACGGATCTCGTCGTTAACTGAAAGGAAAACCTTAATAAATAAGGGTTGTACAGTTGAGTCTTTTCTGGTTGGGAGGTAGGTAATACCTGATTTAAGATAAAGCTGACATAGGAATACGTGAAGCGAACGTGGCGACTTTCGCTGAACGTGACCGTCTGTAACTTCACAGAATGAATATTGCGTGTCTAATCTGAATAATAATCCAGTGGTGGTGGCTGAATTCTTATCTTTAATGGTTTGATTTCTGCATGGCATGACAAAATGGGTAAACCCCCGGGTACCCTGAATTACTAAAGACCTGGTTTGGAAGGCAATACTGAAATTATGAGTCTTGACTCGTGCTCTGAGAAGATATTCGTATGACATGTATCATGACTGGTATCCTGATTTGTGTCTTTCGAAACAATATTAGAGGCATGTGTCTTGACTGACATCTTGACATGTGTTTTAGTGGATGAATCTGGACAAGGCTGACAATATTTGGTAACTGCTAGGATTGGCGGACCGGTTTGACTACTGACCTTTGTATTGCTTGTCACGTCAGTACCAGAGTTCCAATGGTTACTGGCTGATTAATTATAAGCACGGTGGTTGTCACTACTGCTTTGTCTGTCAGTTTCCTGACGGTCGTTATCATGACCGTGATTCATGTAACTATTTCTGCTGAGTGGCCGGCTGGGTTCCGGTTCCCACTCTTCTGAATGACATGTTAGCTGAGTGAAGTGTGACATCAAACTGAGAAGGTAAAAGCATGGAATGGAATGGTAGTGTCTGATGGTTGAAATTTATTCTTGTCAGAAATTTCAAATTTATAGTTTTCGTCCTTGTTCTGCAGAGTCTTCATAGTGTAAACAGCATCTGCATCTTGAGAAATCTTCAAAGTATCAGCAGCATCAGTATTTGTGAGGTCTTCCAAGTGTTAGCGGCATCAGCATCTGGCAAAATCTTCAACTCACGAGCAGCATCAGCATCTGGTAGAATATCGACAAACGGAAATGCCTGAGGTGATTAAGGACCGATTAACGGTACACATGGTGTAAGGTGCATGGGGTACACTTGAAATACTGTACGTGAAGTACACGATGAATACTATTCATGTGGTACCAGTGAAGGTTTGTTGATATGATCGATACTAGTGTAAACCGTCTGACACGATCAACAGAAAATAATTTGATTTAACTAGTTAGCAACTGAACTGAAACAGTTAACATGATAGGCTGACAATTCCTTCGTAGACGTAATGCTGGTTGTATAGAGGCTCACAAGTATGATTAAACGGAGTTTCATTAATGGTTACCATAAAGACATGATTGATGAAGACCAAACATGATTTATCATGAAATAGAGTTTTGCTGAAATTCTTCTATATCTTCGCATGAAAACATCATTGCTTTGCTGAAATCATAATACTCGTAAAGAGGCATGAAACTTATTCAGCATGAAATTTGACTGTTACAAGGACATGAAAAGTTAATCAACTGAGGTTTAACATCAACTGGTGTGGATGGCTATGGTTCATTCCACATAATTCAAAGGAGAAAACATGTGACTAAGTATGGGCGATTCTGGTTCGATACATACTTGTCAAAATTTTCTGAGAACTGTCATGTATAGAAATTTATAATCTGGGACTAAATATGGTTGGCTGTAGTCCAATCCATACTTGTCAAAATTTATGAAATGTCATGGTATGACAAAGATGAACAACTATGGATCGGTTCACAAAACATCATTCGTCTGAATAGCATGAAAATTTGATTTGAAAAATGGTGAACCTTTTTTTTTTCTTTTTTTTTTGGTCGGTTCACCAAGTGATATTGAACTGAAAAACATGAATATGCCATGAGTAAGGATGAACGCATATGGGTCGATTCACCAATGCAAAATCTGAATGGGCAAGGGTGAACGCCTATGGGTCGGTTCAACAAAACAAAATTCGTAGAAACGCACATGTGACTAAATATGGTCAGTCCTGAACCAACCTTTTACTTAGTCAAAACTTTAAAAAAATTGATTGATAAATGAAGAAAACTGACTGATAATTGCATGAAAAATATGAAAGATAACAACGCCAAAATCTGGGAAGTTCCTGATGACTACCCAGTAGTCACAGGTCAAGTTTTTGAGCCTACAGGTCGAACCTTGCGCTCTGATACCATAATTGTAACACCCCACTTGGATAAGTGGACTGTTACGTGGATTTATGGCGTGTCATCAAAGCATAAGGTAAATATCCTAAAATATTAACTGACCATAAAGGAAATACCGGAACCAAACATCGGTAATCCAAACATAAGCTCAAAACATGAAAAGTAAAATACTTAAGGAAAGGACTAAATAATGTCCAAGTAAGCAGCATAATGTAAGAAGCGCATAAAGTAAGAAGTCTGGATAGCTTCCATTCAATGCACATGCTCTAAGAATCCTAAGGGCGTCCTGGTGTACCTGCCGTTAGAACATGAAAGGAACTACGGCTGAGCATAACGCTCAGTGAACGGATATAAAGCATGTTAAGGAATTACTGAAATGGAACAGATGATAAAATACTGGAGCTGTATGACTGATAAGTAAAGTTGCAGCGAAAATCTGTGTATAATCTGTAAAGTCTGATTTATATATAATAAAGCTGAACTGTTATCTGTTAAATCTGAAAACATGCATTTACTGTATTTTAATTGCCAGAGCTTATATAGGTCATGTAATGTAACTACGGTGCATGAATAACTGGAGGGGTGACCTCATCATGCTGTAGAGGGGTGACCTCTAAATAACTTTAGAGGGGTGACCTCTAAATACTGTGCTGGGTGGAGGGATCAGCTCCAATGTGAAGGATGTAGAGCACACACCACATTCACCCTGATGACTTGTAAACTGATAAGCCTAGGATGCATCCATACGCCCCACTAAACATACTGATAAAATGGCCAAACTGAACATGAGTGGGACGATGCAGGATATCACTCTCCTGCATGTGAGTCACGACACCGGTGCCTCTAGTGCCATGGTTACGGTACCTCCGTAACTAGTACATAAACTTGGTCATGCTTGTATATAATGCTCAGGCAATTTATTTAGTTATTAACATGATTACTGATAAGCTTAAACATATACCGGGGAAAAACATTTGGCTGCAGACGGGGAATCCTAATCATGCATAGAAAGGAAGTCCTTATTGAAAGGATGGAAAATCCGTACCTCGTGTCTAGTAATAAAATAAGAATAAAAGTTGAAGGATCTGCTCCGACTTCACGGATACTACAAAAAAAAGAGACTTGAATGAGTTGTCTGATTACTGTCTCTTATTATTGTTTATTTTTGTTCTTAATTCACCTTGTGTTCTCGTATTATTTTACTGCTTGAGTATAAACTGATTAAATAAGCTTATAAATAAGTAATCCAAACACCCCCGTGTGAGCTCTCGGGATAGTCGAGTTATAAACTACCAAGCCCTCTCGGGTACTCGGTTGCCGAGCTAAACCAACCACATCAAGCCTTATACCACAACTTCTTCTGATGAGTCTATCTATCCAATAATCATTATCACTATTAAATCTTTGTCTTAAACATTTGTAGTACACACGTAATATGTAACTATCTCTTTATGCATTTTATACACATTATTTTCATGTTTTCTCTTAATCCTTAAAATGACATTTACAAATGTTATTTCATTTTGAAATCGACACACCTTACAAACGTTTCGAACCAATCAATGTCATATTTCACTTATGTGTTACATACTATATTTAAAGTAACATTAGAAAATTTGAGATTAGATACTAAGAAACTTTTATAAAAAAAAATATTAAACTTACATAAATACGTCTTTTTCATGAGTATGACCATGAATCATTTTATTTCCAACTTTGTTTAAAAGATACATTACTAGTATTTGACTAAGATATGCCGTAACAATTTTTTATATATAAACAATAAGATTAAAGCTGTTACCTTTAATAAAAACGCCCGAACACGGATACGAACCAAAAGCAAACAAGAACACGAATCCAACAAAGAAACGAACTCTACCAAAAATGAATCAATGATCTTCTCGTAACTCAACGTGATATATGTCGATGGTGGTTATTATTATGGTCTTGTTGCCGTCATTTTTTTTATATATTGGTATAAGGTCTTCAAGTTGTGATTGTTGGAAGAGAAAAAAAAAGGCGTGTATCAAGGAGAGAAAAAAAAAGGCGTGTATGAATGACTTTATTACTATTAAAATAGAGCTATAAATAACTTATTCAGATGTCCAACATACAAGTCAATTCTAAAAAAAAAATCGTCGCATTTATGCTAATGACTCGTTTGTAAATTAATATATATTCTCTCTTAAATATTTTTAGTATTCTTATGTTATATTTCAATTGTTTAATAATAATGAAATGATATAAAAGCCAATTTTTTGGGTTTTACACGAGTGATCCTCAATCTGGTCGGATGCTTGATCTCCAGCATTAGGAGTAAACCTAGGAGGGTGATCACGACTACTACTGCTAACGGAGCCCTTTGGTTGATCTTGTGTTTTCTCCTTGTTTAGCATCCCATATATATCAAACGAATCAGCTAATTTTACACCTCTAGTATCATCTGATTTTTCAAAAACAGTTTCTGCGACAACGTCTGGTTCTCTCAATTCACCGGAGTCATTGTTGTCAGATAAGTTCCCTTATTTGTTAGATACCTCGTCTGCATACGAACTATTATCATTAGATTCACGGGAATAATCAGGCATCCACCCTAGAACTTATTTCGCCCTGACACTGAACGTTTGCCTTGGAAAACCACCTTAAAAGACTTGAAAATATTGTCTTGCATTGTCGTGGACACACAAATCCGTTTTAAATAATAACAAGTATCCCCTTGTTCTTCAACGTCCAATAGATGACCTCATTTGAAAGCAATCTTTTTAAATGTATTAGCAATCCAGAATTTAAGTGGAACCCCTTCCACGTATACCCAAGCAAGCCTACCATTCGTGGAGAAATCAGGTGACGCATGTTGTAGAGTTGAGAACCAAGATGCAATCCCTGTGTTGTCAAAAATTTGTAAGTTTATGGACATAAAATTAAATAGTCGTGTGATAGGATCGAACTTGGGATTACAGAATTACACACAATACGTAAAGGGTTAATTAATTTTAATAAATATATTTATTAAATATAAACCGAGCTTAACTAACGTTCGTTAATAATTAAAAGTTAAGTGTAAACGAGCATTATGGAATTTAAAAGAAGGAGAAACGGAAGGTTCCAGAAGACACCCCAAAGGGGGTGTCGACCGTCGGTTATAGAGGGGGAGAAGGGGAAAGTTTTTACTTTCCTTAATCGTTTATAACTTGGATTAAAATTTTTGTCAAGTCTATAAATACCCCATAAGCCTTTATTATTTTTTGTCCCTCCTCTCCTTCTCTTCTTGCGATCGCAACAAACACCCCTTTAGGGTTTCGGTTTGTTTTTGATTTACTATTATTCGCAAGTGTTGAAGTTCCGGTTTATTAGTGCTAGCCTCACGATTGATCCGTTGCATTACGTGTGTACAAGAGCATAATATAGTTTCACTATAAACTATATCTTGGTATTCTTCATATAAACCCTAATTCGTGATTCGTTGGTGTTCTTGTGGAATTGCTCTAGCTAAAAGGTATGTAGCCCTAACTCGGTTAATTATGAATGTGTTATTAATTATGATCTTGTTAAATCGCTTCCGCTATGTGTACTTTGATCTTATTTAGGGTTTTGCGTAATTGTTATGAGCTTTATAAACCTTCAGTTGCATCGAGAGTCGTTTTAACATGTTATAATTATCGAGATCTAAAGTTTTTTTAACAAATATTGATTTGAGTTGAAATCACATGATGTTTTTTAGGTTTTCATTAAAATTAGGTTTTTGTTTTTTAAATTATGTCGGCTTAGCCGAATTTAAAAAAAAAAAAAATAAACTTTGAAACCCTAAAATTTACATGGTGATTATACTTTAGATGTTTGCATGAAGTAATTGTTATGTCATGTATGGTTACGATCCGTAGAGAGATTTAATTGTTAAGATTATGTGAGAGATCCGTGATGAACATGCATGTTTTCACGGATCATATGGGATTTTATATGCTATTTGCTTTATTTGATTCAAAGTTTTAAAATTAGGGAAGACTTTTTTTGTTTATAAAAACCCTAGATTTTATGTTCTTTGAATAAATTGTTATGCATGTGGCTATTTGATTTAGTTTTTTTGTACCTACTTGTTTCATACGTTTTATATTGATTGTATGTTGTAAACAAGGGTGATTTTTTACAAGAAGAATTAATATGGACTAAATCATATAAAAATTAATGAATTGTTTTGAGATTTAATTGGCATATGATTTGCGTTGATTGGAATTGCAATAATAACTTAATAGCCTACTCAACTTTGACAAACTATAAAGTGGGTATAACGCACCGCTGGTCATGAACCCGGTTAAGGAAGGAGGTGTTATGCTTCAGCGCTGACCAAATTCCCGGCTTGCCTGTGCGTCAAAGTTGGAATTACCTACGGTTATTATTTACACTAGTGCCTCTAGTGTTATGGTTATGGTACCTCCATAACTAGGTGAAACTGGTCATGCATGTATATGGCTAAGGCAACTAATAAAACATAAGCATTTAAATCTATAACTACTGGGAAAACAACTGCTTGCATACGGAAAATCCTAATGAAGGAAGAGATTGTCCTTACTAAAGGACGAGAAATGCGTACCTTATGTCCAGTAGAAGCTAATGAAAACGATGAAGACTACTCCGCCTTGACGGATAATACTACATAAGAAATATGGACGTGTATGAGTTGTCTGAATTACGTGTGTTTGACTGGTTCCTTGTGTTATTAGCTTGTTATACGTATTCTGTCATGTTTTACTGTTTACTGTGTTAACTGTAGTTATTCCGATGTGTTGTTGTGTATTATTCATGTATTAGTGTATTATAATACTTTTATTGTAATACTAAGTAACTTTCTAAAAATAGCTGGTTTCAAAAAATAGTAAGTTTCTAAAAATAGAAAGTTTCCAAAAATAGTAAGTTTCCATAATTAGAAATAAGTTGAATTATAAATAATAAGTAAAGTTTAAATAGTATAATACAAGTCATGGTTATAGCTTATTAATTAAATAACTGGTTAATTAATTAAACTATATGTTATATGAAATTTAATTAAAAATACATGTTTTAATTAAGTTAAGGTAAGTTAAATACTTTAGGTTATAAATTTAATATTAATTTTAATATTTAACCTAAGTCATGAAATTAATTAAATTAAAAAGTCTGGTAATTAATTTAATTAAACATATTTTTTGATTTTAATAATTAACCCGAGACCCGAACCCGTGTTTTTAAAAATTAACTCGAGCCCGAAGCCCGGTTCACATATAAGCCGAAACATCACAGCCCCACCAGTGGCTAGACCGGCTAGCCGGTTGCCACTGGTGGCACTCGGCACCCACTGCCGAGCCACGGATCACACCGGTTGGCCACCGGTTCACACCGGTTCAACCCGTCAACCCAGTTTCCCCCTGCTTGTTGCTCAATTCCCATTGTTAGCCAAAAGAACCCACCGAGACCCTATAGGTCTCGGTTGTCTCTCGGTCCAAACGAAACCACACCCCCGACATGCGGTCGGGGTTTCCCTTGTTGCGTTCGACACACGAGAACCCCACACCAAGACCAAGAGGTCTCAGTTGGGTAAATCAAACACCACCGAGAGCCCTCATGCTCTCGGTTTGGTGCTCGGCCGAAACAAACAAACACAAACACCCCCTTTTATCAAGATTTAATTAATCCCATGTGTTTTATTAACTTGTTTTAATGACTAATTAAATAAATAACATGAGTTCATAAGAATAAAAAAAAAAGCTAGTGTTTAATTTAACGAACACGTGGAAAGAAAAGGTTATGAACACGATCATGTACACATGAATAGTCAACAATGAAAATCGTCCAGTTTGTCCTTGTGGTTGATCTATGGCCGACGGCTAGAAGGAAAAAGGAGGCAAGGGAGAACTTTTTCTGTAAACCTAAATTATGTTAACGTTTTTCGTGTGGTTTTTGGTTAACATGTATTTTAAGTTGGGTCATGGTCCAAGCCCATCTTCTCCCTTTCTTTCTTGTTTGGCCACGGCATAGAGGGAGCCGACGGGGTAACCCGTAGTTTTTCTCGAGTTCAATTATTTAAGTGATCATTCATGTTTAATTATCATGATTCTATATGTCGTGTACTTAACACATTTATAATATATACGTAACTACATGTTATTAAATATCGTGACACGTGGATTATATTATAAATGGAAAATTTTAAATTTATCGTATTTTCGTGTGTGCACTGTTCATGTGTACTCTTCACGGTATTTTAATGCGGGTTTTATAGAGGACAAGCATTTGCTCCAAATGGATACGAGCCGTATGAATCCGGTTGACGCCGCTATCGTCGAGGCCCAAAAGGCATTCATCCGAGCTAATTATGAATCGCGAGATTATTCGGCTTAATTTAATATTTTTAATTTATGTTTTTTTTTATTTTAAGTTTAACGTAATGTTTTTTAATTTTAATGAAATTTTAGTGTAAGTTAAATATTTTTGTTGAAAAAAATAAACAAATCCAATGGTAACAGAATTGCCAATGCACATCACTCCCCTGAAAACTGGTGTAATAACAATTCTGGTGGCAAAGCCCACTTTACTAATGTGGTAGTACTTTTTTCCTATGACACCATCTTAACGGCACCACAACTCCTAATGCTCTAACATATTTCTGCAAATTCATCTATAATCAATATTTCGAATAGATTTTTTTTACCAGCTATGTTTTCTTCATTTCTGTCTATAGGAAAAAGTTCAACATAAACCCTTATTTAGCATAAACTCAATCAATCAATAATAATCACCCATTTTTATCATATAACAAAAAAACACAATTTTTAAAAATTAAATATCTCACAAACCGTTCATCGTTACGTAAAACAAAACATATCATCGCGACGAGAATTAAATTATCTATCTATCGAGGGGCACATGTATATACTTTCGACGAACTTTTTTTCGATTTTTTTTCTTAAGTCACGTCTGGAGAGAATCATATATGATTCGTCACGAAACATATATGATTTTCAGAAAATCATATATGATTCATATCACGAATCATATATGATTTTCTGAAAATCATATATGATTCGTGACGAATCATATATGATTCTCTCCAGACGTGACTTAAGAAAAAAAATCGAAAAAAAGTTCGTCGAAAGTACATACATGTGCCCCTCAATAGAAATATGATTTAATTCTCGTTGCAATGGTGTATTTTTTTTTTCGTTTGACGATTTACCGTTTATGAGATATTTAAGTTTTTAAAAAATGATGGGAAGTGGGTTTTTAAAAAAAATGAGTGATTATGATTGATTCAATAGGTATATACTAATTTAGGGGTGTATATAGATCTTAACTCTCTGTTTATATCGATCCACTTTTTTGATTGGGTTTTCTTTTTCAAACAAAGCTAAAGTTGAATGGACGTTAAGTCCTTTGCTCAAACTGTTTGATTCTACAATCTTTGATTAGCTATAATCTTATTACTCATCTGCACGTGGTTCTTGGTCTTGCAAGTTAAGTTAATAATTTCTTGTAAATAAGAGTTGGGTTAGTCTATGTTTGCGAATCTTGGTGTATATTGGTAATTGTAAAAAAAATACGAATCTATCGGTTAACAATGTTGTTGATTCGTTCGTTAATCTTGATTTTGTATTTTGCATTTTGATTCTGTCTCTTTGATAGTTCGTGTATGATTTTGTGCATCTTTGAGTTCATAATGTTTATTAAAATAGGGTAGTCATGTCATTCACTGCTACTCATATGATGAATCTATAAACACATGTTTGCCAACCAAACAAAAATATGAGTGAGTATAACTGATTTTTAGATTGAACATACACTAAACCGAACATCTTAGGTGTTCTTTATATTAACGTATCAACAAACAAACGCTATTTAACTCTTAGTTCCAATGAAAAACCATCCGAAGCCTAAAAGCTATTCATTTTTGGCACTACAACATGTTCTCTTCACCTCTAGCACCTTCCTTAATTGCTAGTAGGGTTTTGTTTTTACATAAAGTTGCTTTCGAGAAAAAGAAAGACCATATCAACAGGATTGATCGATATCCCTCATTCGTTATCTATATATGGTCCCGATAAATATTTTATGTTTTGAATCAAAAGAACTTATGCATTAGAACAACGAACGTATTGATAAGTTACATATTAGTGATTTGGAATTGATTATACCGTCTTTCGGAATAAGTTATTGGTACCACAGAATAGAAGAGCGAGTTTGATACAAAGCTTAACGATGCAATTATTAATCATCATGAAGATGAAAGCATGCATAGCATACTTAGCTTAACAGTTCCATCTACTTGGATCCAAGGAGGGCTGGATTAAGCACTTGGTTGATCAAGTTATCTATGTTCTGGTGAGACGACTCCCACGATGCCGCCTTTTTCTTCCAAACGGCAGCCATTTTTGTCAAATCTATACATTTTCCATCCATTAAATCCCTTACAACCTTTTCAACTTGCTTTCTGTTAACATCACTATCTATCTCCATTGCGATGCCCCATTGATTACAGCACCTCCAACAATTGGTCTGTTGTTCAGCAAAAAATGGCCAACAAATCATTGGAACTCCACTTGTAATGCTCTCCAGTGTCGAGTTCCACCCACTATGTGTCAAAAACCCTCCGACTGATCGGTGATCTAGAACTTTTTCTTGTGGGCACCAACTTGCCACGAACCCCCTATCGCGTGTCATCTCCAGGAACTCTGCTGACAGCTCCAGAGCGTCTACACGTACAAGGTCAGGTCGAATTACCCATAGAAATTTCTGCTCACTATTAGCTAATCCCCATGAAAACTCCTCTAGTTGCTGTGGTGTTATCACAGTTATACTTCCAAAGTTCACGTAAATAACAGAGCCAGGTTCTTGGCGATCGAGCCATTTAAGGCATTCAGGCTCTTCTTTCCACAGACTCGAACCTAACGACTGCAAATCCTTGTCCTCAAAGTCTCTCACCATAGTCTGTAATGGCCCAATGGGGTAAACGGGAGGATAGATCGAAGATAACTCATTCAAGACATCTTGCTCTAGGTCAGAGAATGTGTTAACAACAATCGCCGATGCTCTTTTCGCTCTCTCAGTTTCTTGGATAACAAACTTAATCATGAAATCATTTGGATCAGTAGTTCTAATAAAACTAGGGATGTCCTTTAGACGTATACCTTCCATGCTAGGTATACAATCCACCTTAGTCTCAAGATATCCATTGGTTAAATCAGCCGAATCTGCATGCAAAGATACAGAATTTAGCAACCTAGGATTGGGTCTCATGATCATTAAAATTTAAAGACATATGTATTCAAAAATATGAAATAGTTACCTTTTAGTGGAATGAGTCCTTTTTCTTTAAGAGTAATATAGTGTGCATAAGCCAAGAATCCACAAGCACTTGTCGTCCAGAACAAAACATCAGGAATGGCCAATTCTTCTGCAGCATCAACTGTAAAGCTCATAACCCCATCAGAAACAATACATGTCACAGGAGGTATCTCCGGGGTGCTATTTAGCTTCAAAATGAGCTTCTTAAATGGTTCTAAGCACGTTTCGGACGTTGACTTTAACAAAGAAGGGATATCTTGTGTAACATCTAGGTTATCGGGTGGGGGGAGGCCGTCTGGAATGGTCTCAAATTGGAAAGAAGGGAGGCCTATGGAACCCTGAGACTTCTGTAGACGTTTGTGGTTGTATTCGGTGTTGACGAATGTGATATGGAATCCTTTAGAGTGAAGGATTTTGGCTAGTCTTAGCATTGGGTTAACATGACCTTGTGCTGGAAATGGTATGCATACTGCATGAGGTTTTTGTAGCACACTTAAGGATGACATTATGTGATTAAATTGAGTGCTTTTAGTTTGGTAACCATGAGTCCTATTTTATAGACTCTTCGATGAACATTGGCACATGTTCATTTACTCCTAAGATACCATTCTATTCAGCCAATGTGAGCTGTGCATATGGTCTGGTGGCACAGGGCATTCAATTTGTAGGCCATCCAAATTATACAACTTAACCGTATATGCATGTGTTTTAAGTACAGTAAAAGACATTGTCTTCACTAGGAATTTACAGAGAAACAAGCCCAATAAACATGCATGTAGTATATTACTACGTATACATCAAGTACGTTGAAATATAGCACATGGTCATAAAAAATCCACGAGACAGTCTTGTCGTGTTGCGTATTTCGGCTTATGAAACTTAATTAGGTCGCCTTAAAATACATAGCTTTAAGATATTTGTGGTCCGCATGCAATCATTTTGGGATGTGTAATATGTGGAATTAAAAGCCTGGTGTGGTATACCATACTACTACGTACACACAACAATAATAATACAAAGAAGAATGAGTATGAAGATAGCTCTACTAGTTTCCTGACAAGAAGGTTATTTACGAGGACCAAGAATTTGTTAGGTATTCAAAATTATTGCGCAATATTATTGGAATGCAGAGTACACAAACAAAATGCAAATCAGCTATCAAATCTAAGATGGTGTTTGGTAAATACTTATTAGAGTTTTAATTAAAAAAATCCACATATAAATTAAGTAATCAATAGCAGGTGAAAATAAAACATGACCTGAACAGCTGAACTTATTAATATATTATAATTTAGAAGGTAAACGGGCAACAAGCTGTGCCGCTAGTCCTTTTTGCATAGCAAAACCAAGTCTATTTAATACAACATTTGTAGATTTAAGAGTCAAAACATTAGTATTCATAATACGTTGTATAGGAATTCAAATGGTAATAGGAATTCAAATTCAACCTTCCCCGAATTGGAAGGTTAAAAAGGGTTTATCATGGTAATTGTCCACTTATGAACACTGCCTAAAGTATTAAGTTAGTGATGGAGTAAGTTTGTGATTTGTTAGGTTAATATGCTAAAGGAAAGGAAGGAGGACTACAATGTGATCAATTTCATTTATATTAGTTCAAGTTTTTCTAGGATGGTCGGATGGATGCACCATGCACGGAATACAAATGAGTCTGCAAGTCATCTCACCAAATCTCAACTGTCCTGCTTTTATCCGCCATACTAATGTTTATCATGTGATGGGTGTTGATCCTATCCTTAATTAAGCTGGCTCTAAACATGTTATGAACATGTTGCAACACTAGCCGATGCTGTTTATGGTGTGCAGGCTAAATATAATCTTCAAGTGACAGGTTCGTCAACTAATATACGTATGTAAATTTGTTTCTCTTTTACATATATATTTGCAGGACGGAATAAACATTGTTGTTATTAGGTCCACACAGTTAGAAGAAATTATGGAGGCTAGAATGCAGGTTCAGAAGTACTTTTTGCTAGCTTAATATGTCGACTGTCTAGTGATTGAATCCTGAGATTGGTTTTTATAATTTTCCGAAATTGCCAGGATGAAACCTGCAATGACAACAAGAGTTGCAGGACGCAACACTTGCAGCTCTTCTTTCATATTTCCACATGTTCGGGCGAAATTTTTGTCAATCAATCAAAAGATTAAAGTGGCATACAAACTTGTATCAGCAATTGTTAAGTACATATACATACATGTAAGAATGTTTGATTGCTTGTGAATGGTGTTGAATGTTCTTTACAAATTTGAAAATTACACATTTACAAAGAAAAAAAGCTTAAACGAACCAAATCACATACATGCCCCCCCTGGAAAAAAAGAAGAAATTCAAGATTTTTTTTCTTTTGATGGTACATCAGGAAGAGCCGCAGAGACAACACAAAAACACTATGTTATATGGTGATTTTATACTATGTTAACAATACTTCCGTTTTTTGTGAATGTTGGGGTTAGAATGACACTCGATATCGGGGTTTGCAAGGTGCAAGTTATAATCATCGCTTAGAAGGCGTCGCAGGATTTCCATATTACTTTGGCTGAAAATGTCATCAGCTTGAGAAGAGGTACCAGCGTCTGTGTTGTTATGTCCAGTAGCAGTCCCAAAGCTAAGTTCATTTAGACCTTCCGGATTAGTTGGCTTCGATGAAATATAATCCAGAAAGTAATTTTTAGAATAAACGGTCTCGTCTTTAAAAGGGACGATTTTCTCTTTTGCTTGCTCATATCGAGAGGTTACACCAGATGACTGAAAATCTTGTACTTCTTCCAGACTCTGACTGAAGGTGTGGACAGCCTGAGAAGAGGTACCTGCGTCTGTAATACTTTGAGCAGTAATGACCCCACAGTTAAGCTCGTTTAGACCTTCCGGACTGGGTAGATGAGATGCAGCATATTTCTGGTAATGATTTTTAGCGTAAACCGTCTCATCATCAAAAGGGACTTTCTCTTTCCCCTTTCCAGATTCTGAGGTTACAGTAGATGTCTGGTTTGTACTTTGACCCGAGCAGAAGTTTGAGTTATTCATACTTTTTGTCTGTTCAGTGAGACCGGAGGATGAATAAGTAACGTGTGAATAGGTTGTAGCTGGTTCTTTAAGTATGTTGCATGTCCCCAAACTTTTGTCGGAAGTAGGTAACAAGGTGCAACCGATGCCTGACTGCAGGTATTTTTAAGAGAAGTCTCGTCTTCAAAAGCCTTGAGCATCACAAAGTTTTCAGATGCAACCTTTACTAAATTTCGACTATCCACCTGTTTAACAGAATCAATTAGAATAAGCCAAAAGCGTTGTGAGTTTTGTATGTGTGTTTTTTATACAATACCTGCTGTTTATCAGATAGGTGGTTAACCGGTACATACAGATAACTTTCTACTACTATAAATGCCTTCAGTTGTAGTTTCACATTAAGAACCACGCCAGTCTTCTGTTCGTTGCTTTGATCAAGGTACAAAAACAATCCATTTGATGCCAGAGCATTTGCTACAATGTCGTTCCAGAACTTAGAATTAGCTTTTAGCTTAAGAATCTGCAGATTTAATCACACAAAAAAGCATTGTTACTAACTTCAGAGTGAATACGACTAACTTAAGACAGGCAGAAGAAATGAGCTTAGTATTACATCTTCAAGTTGTCCCCGATCTGTGTAGAAGAGAGTCAGTAAGTCTTTTACAGTTATCACTCCTTTAGCTTTCATATGCTTAAAACGAGTACCCTTATAACTTATATGTCGTAAATGACGCACCTCGTCGGATAATAAAGGGCAGGGGTGTTTTTCAGAATCTGCACAGTGAAAAACAAAAATTAAATTACACAGTAAAAAAGGAGTACTTGCCAAAAGAAGGTTATTACTTTTAGGATACTTAAATTTCGAGCGCCTGTCCTTCAAAACAAATGTTTCACTCCATGCT
This sequence comes from Glebionis coronaria, assembly GCA_025667525.1. Lineage (NCBI taxonomy): Eukaryota > Viridiplantae > Streptophyta > Magnoliopsida > Asterales > Asteraceae > Glebionis > Glebionis coronaria. Next base: position 630,256,071 of record CM046875.1, on the reverse strand, counting down.
ACTTCAACTCCGTTCCTTGAAGCAGCATCAACAACTATCGCTCCGAGTCTGTATGCACCATTCCTGGTATGTTTTGAACTATGCGTGAAGGAAATCTTATTCCGGAGAATCCCAACCCCTTCTTTTAGTTGCAAGAAAGTATCTCCTTGGAGGACTCGCTTGCGTTTCCTATCACTCACAAGTCTTTCTTCAAACTCCTCAATTGTCCTGCCACCGTCATCCTCACCAACCCGAAAACCCATTATTTCCACTTTTGCAGTGGATTCGACCCCGGTAGTCACTATCTGCCCAGTTTGAGCATTAACCAAGGCTATTTCAATGGGTGTTTGGTTCTCGGATAATAGTAGCATTCCTGTAACGACTTGTGGGGCAATATGGTTTCTAAACTGTAACTCAAGTTTTTTCACGACTGCAGTACTTGCGTCCGCTGCAGGGTTCCTGGTAAAAATGTAAAAGTGTAAACTACGTGATACAGTAATTGTTGATTAATGATACTAAATCATTTGGATTTATGTTTACTTTTCCACGCTAGCTAGAACCTCTTGCTTTACCAACCCAATCCGCTCTTCTACCTGAAATATTTCGAAACAGAACAGTACTTTAAGCACCCAGATTGCGTGTAATTGAAATTTAAAAAGGCGAAATGTGATTAAGGAAACTCACAAGTTGATTAATCCAAGGCCTAACTGTTGATTCAAGATGCTGTAATGTTCGCGCAATTATTTCCTCTGCCTCCCTGAAAAATAAATGGTACCTATGTTAGAATATAAGTTGTCACAAACAAAAGGTTCTACAAAACTTACTTCTAAATTTCTCTAGAAATCATGCCCGTTTTTCCTCGACGTAAACTTCAAATGATCAATCATTGTAAGGAGATGTTTAAGATTGCTTATTAAAACTGCGTCGTTTATCTGATTATCTGTTAAATGTTTTGAGACAAGCACTTTTAATAGGCAGTTCTAAACATCTTATCCAAAATTGCATAAGCAATAAAAAACACCCTTAGAAAATTGTTTAATGCATGTAACTACTGTCTACCTTTTGAAAGCCGAGACTGCAGCAAGCACATCGTCAGTTGAACTTGTGTATGGTTCTGATCCGTTGTCGTCGTATGTGTTCCCTCTATTCGCCGCCATTTTTTCGATGTTTGCTAGCTCTAGCTGAGTGTGAGTTAGTTGAGATACTAGCGGCTGGTTAGGAAGTCATTGTTATTGTTATTAGATGAGAATCATTGTTGTTAGTTGTCTTGAATGATGAATGAGTTTCAAATATATTAGATTTGGTCTATATTTATATGAGACAAGTGGTGGGCAGTGCCGACCACAACTAGGACACACTTTTTAAGAGCATCTGTTATGCACAGCTTTGCATATGACTTTTTACTGTTTTAGCAAGCTTTGGAACAACTTGAGTCATTGTGAGAAAAGGTTTGTGAATGACTTTTTGTAAGAAGACTTGGAAGTATTTGATGAAAAAACCTCAAGTCATTCTCATTTATTGAATATATGAAAAAACACTGACTTGTCCTTGTTTAATATATAAAATGAAGTGAAAAGCTGTTGATGATAAACTTTCCCATTGCAATCATGACTTTATGTTTTCTACAAAATGTATGTATTCATTGAAATATTTATGGCAATAAATAAAAAAAAGTCTTTGAGAGTTTATAGCATAGCAGATGCTCTAATGTCGGATGTCTAGTATTCAAAGCCAATTTACAGCCGACACGTATACTTATGTTCTTCGGACTAGGGGTGGGAATCGGGTCGGGTCAACCGGGTTCGGGTCAACTCGGGTCGGGTCAAGTCGGGTCAAGACTCAAAAAAATCAAACCCGAACCCGAGTCTAATTAGAACTCGGGTCAGTCGGGTTCGGGTCAACTCGGGTCGGGTCAATTCGGGTCGGGTCAACTCGGGTTCGGGTCAACCCGGGTATGAGTGAAAAAAATAAAAATTGGATTATTTGTGTAGAATTCAATGTAAAATGTGTTAAAAAACTCGGGTCAAGTCGGGTTGGTCGGGTTCGGGTCAATTCGGGTCGGGTCAATTCGGGTCAAGGCTAAAAAATATTAACCCGAACCCGAGGCCAATTAGAACTCGGGTCAATTCGGGTCAACCCGAATTGACCCGAATATATTTTTGAACCCGAGTGACCCGACCCGAATAGGCTTATTCGGGTTCGGGTTCGGGTCGGGTTCAGGTCGGGTCAACTTTTCCGACACCCCTACTTCGGACCATATCTCCAAATAAGTACACATTTCAAACTATAAATGCTAACAAACTTCGAATAGTACTATAGTAGTGGTTGGTAACATAATTATAGCTAATTTTATCTAGTTTAAGGAAACCAAATTCAGGTGTTTGGTGATCTACAGTTTGATAGTATCTTGTTTACATTTTTTTGGTTGATTTTTGCCCGTTTTAACTACTTTCTGGTATTTGATGTTTCCGTTTGTTATCCAACACTATCTAAAATATTCATAATACAAATCATATAAGCGATTTTAGAACCATGTAAATGTTGATTCAATGGTTATCCATTTGGACGTTCTTTGTTTTTTCTTTGCATTTTCTATGTAGCTTCCTTGTCTTGCTGCCCCCCTTCTTGGATGGTGCCTAACTCAATGCATTATATATATTGCTTGACCGTTTTTAAAAGCTATAAAAAACACATGGAGATAATTAGTGGTTGGTGAAAGTTGAAGAAAATGTTAAATAACGTTGGTTTGGTTAATCTAATTCTGTGATGATATCACCTCGCTCAATGGTATTTTAATAAGTGATTCGTGATCAATTCACGACTAAAATACAAAATGTTACTATAACAATTTTACTGTAACCAAATAGTACTACGTACGTAATATATGTTACTGTAACAATTTTGCATGCATCAGGTATTATATTTCATGGGTTACGTGTATTCACCATGCATGTTTGTAGTTTTTCTTGTGGATAAAATTTTTAATATTAAATGGTTAATACTATCAAATCTCATATAATTCGATATTATAATAAGGTAAATTCTAAAACTAAGCTGGTAAACTTATTTTCTATTAAAGCAATTGTTCGATTTTGTGATAGAAATAGACTTATAAAGACAAAAAGAAGAATAAGAAGACTTTCGAACATAAAAAGACAAAAAGAAGAAAAAAAAGGTGTTTGGGATGCCAAAACGCGTATGAAACTTAATTTATAAGTGGGTGGGTAATAGAATTTGTATTTGAAAACTCAGTTTGCATTGTTATATAGTAATTACGGTCTTTGGTATGTAACATGCGAAACCAAAACAAGTGTCGTGATTTTGACCCAAATCGAGTTATTTCATAGAGGGGCGGACCCAGAACACTAAGCCATCAGATGCACAAATATTTTTTTTACGTAACACACATATTTGGCATCAGGTTCATTTTGTACAAATCACGATTTTTGACGAAAATCTACACTACGTGACAAACTGCCATCGGGTTCTCGTGAACCCCGGGAACCTCCCTCGGTCCACCCATGATTTCATAGTTCTCTAATCTAAGGGTGCGTTTGGTTTGATGCCATGAATCACTATCGATATTGGATTGGGAATACGACGGAATGACAATGGATATGATTACGTATGATCATTCCGAATATTGTTTGTTGTTTGAAATTTTTTTTTAGGTTTCAAATTATTATTGAACTAAAAAATATATGATTGAACGGACTTTATAAAACCCCATTAAATAATTCATATTAACAAACTAACAATTTAAATAAGAAATAAGAAATACGACATTTTATGAATAAAAAAGTTATTTAAAAATTTAATGTTTTTAACAATAACTTTACATATATATAAATAAATAAGGTAATTACTAACCGAGTAAATTTTCTATAAATGACGTGCGTGCATTTTTCTCAAATCATGAATTGTATATACCTATTAAAAAATATAATTTTGCAATAAGAAAAAAGGAAAAAATATAAACAATAGAAAACAGGGAATGAATATCCCATAAGAGCCAACTTAGAGTGGAATGAAGGATACCACGTTTTAAAGATATCATTCTCATATTCTGATTCTATAATCTTCAAGCAAACATGATATATGCCTTTGATTTCTATTCCTCATTCCTATATAGTCATACCAAACGAGCCCTAATATCTCAAACTTTAAATTAATCATTAAAATTATTAAAATTTTAAAACTGTCGTAAAATTATACTAGGTAACTTTTTCGGAGGGTATTTTAGCACAGGTGTGCAATCGAGTTAAGTCGAGTTTAAGTTTTATAGAGCTTGAGCTTGACTTAATAAAACAATTATAGGTTTGGGCTTAGTTTAATAGTTTGTCAAACTTTAACAATTCATGCTTGAGCTTGGTTTGATAAGATTTGATCAAAGTTTGAGTTTGGTTTAAAAAGTTTGAATGTGTATAAAATTAAAATTTTTATAATAAAACTCGTCATTAAAAATATGTGTATAAAATATAACAAACAAAAACCATAACTCAAAATTATATTCGATTCATTTAACATTATTAAAACCAAAAGTAAGATAATCATACCGTCTAAGTTTCAAAATGCGTTTTGCGATCAAATGCGATTAAGGTCCCAAAAACCATTGCATGATGTGATTTCGAACACAATTAAGACACATTCGTATTAAAAGAGTACACAAAATATTCATTATTAGATCTCTACTCGTATATTATAAATTTAACCAAAGTTAAAAATCTTTTTAAAATATATTATTTATTTGTGAAATAAGTCTTTATAATTAAGTTAATACAAAAATTAACTATAAGTTGTTCATATGAATTCCATCATTAAAACACATTTTTAATAAAGCTTGATAAGATCAAGAGAGCTTGAGCTTTATATATGTTTCAAGCTATTTTTTAGGCTTAAGCTTAGACTTGGGTTTTAAAAAACATCCATGGCGGATCTCACTAAGGCGGAAAAAACAATGTCTCTTTTCATAGACCAATCATCATCCTAATCTTGAAAGATCCATTCGTTAATTAACGATCGATAATGTGGATCCTTATGCGATCATCCATTATTTATTTTTAATTGATTCGACGAAAACTTTAGATTATTTTGTGGATTGGTTTTTCTTTATTGGTCTGTTCTTAGGCTTGGATCTCCCTTCAATCCAAACTATTTTTCTTGTTTTTGTTTTATCATGGTTGGTTACGATTGGCAGCAAGCTAGGAGGAAAGGACAAAACTCTCAATCGAAAGAAGATGATGTTTCCAAGATATCAACATTGATATATATCACCAATCTTCCTGAATCTTGTTCTGCAAAGGACCTTTTCCAATCTTTTAAGGTTTATGGACATGTTGTGGATTCTTATATCCCCCTTAAAAAATCAAAATCTGGGAAGAGGTTTGGGTTTGTGAGATTTATTAATGTTTTCTATGTTGAGAGATTGGTTAATAATCTATGTACCTTGTGGATTGGTAACCATAGACTTCTTGCAAATGTTTCTCGATTTCAAAGGCCTCCGAAGAGTGGTACTGGTGGGTCTGTTCCCCAATCCAGGAGTGTGGGTCGACCTGAGGCAGCAGTTCCCGTTAGATCTTTCAAGACCAATGATGCTCCATATGTCTCGGTGTTGAAAGGTAATGGTAATCATTCCCAACCTCCTTATGTTGTACTTGTTATGGTTCTTGAGGATGACTGTATTGTTGACCAAGATCATAGTTTGTCTGTTTTGGGAGATGTCAAACATTTCTCATTGATTAATAATCTATACGTTATTTTAGCTAACGAGGGTTTTCCTGATACTAAACTGTTGTACTTGGGAGGGATGAAGGTCTTGATCGAATTCAATACTGTCAATACGAAAAGTAAGTTCTTGAAACATGTGGGAGTGGCTTCTTGGTTTAACTACTTATCTAATCCTACATCTGATTTTGTTCCAAACAAACGGATCGTTTGGGTTGATATTGAGGGAATACCTCGTCATGTCTGGTCGAGGAATACATTCGTTAAGATTGGATCCAAATGGGGAAAGATGCTCGAGACAGATGATTGTAATGATGAGATATTTGCACGCAAGAGATGTTGTATTTTGACTAATTTGGAATCTAATATCCTTGAAAGATTCAAGATATGTATTCGTGGTAAATCGCTCACAGTCAGGGAAAAAGAGTTGTTCACGTGGACACCTACTTTTAAAGAGTTAGATGAGGGAGGTTACTGTTCAGATAATCAGTCCCCTAAACACCATGATGAAGTCCCTAATTATGTGGATCAACATGTTAATGTGAATAACGTAAGTGATGGAGATAGTGTCTCAGAAACAGTCTTCGGGGATAATAATGATAACCACCATTTTGTTAACATTGAGCATGTTGCTGATGTGCCTCAGAAACAGCCGACTAAGGAGTTTTCACCTGATCCTTTTAATTTATACGAGATTTTAAAAAAGCAGAACGTGGGTATGGTTTCTTCTAGTTCTGGTCATAGTATTCCACATCCACCAGGTTACACACCGGAACAAGAACCTTTAAACGTGATGGCACCAAAAGAGGTTGTACAGGATTTTGATACTTTGTTGACTAAGGAAGAAGGAACTGGATTACACAGGATGGATGAAGTTTAACATAATGACGACATTTTCTCGCATAATAATTCAGGCCACACTCAAGCTAATAATAAAAAAGGAGGATCAATATTTGAGGCTCTTGATAATATGATTAAAATTGGCCAGACTATGCGCTATGACATGGAAGGCTGCACCAAAGATTTGGAGACCATTATCGGTTCACAAGGAGCGCAAAATGTGAATCCATGAATTGTCTTTCTCTCAACATTCAAGGCCTAGGATCCAAGGCTAAAAAAGATTGGATCAGAGAATTATGTTTCAAACATAAGGTGAATTTTTTAACTCTTCAAGAAACTAAGATGGCGTGTATTTCAGATATGGTTGTTAAGTGTTTATGGGGTAACTCTCGTTTTAGTCAGACTTACAGCGAAGCGCTTAGTAATTCGGGCGGAATTCTTTGTGTTTGGGATCCAAACGTGTTTATTAAAGATAATCATAGTAATTCAGACAACTTTGTAGCTCTTTTCGGTACGTGGGTCCCTACTCAAACCAAGCTCCTTGTTATATCTTTTTATGCTCCTCAGGCCACTACTGAGAAAAGAGCCCTTTGGAATTATATCAAAACTCTTGTCACGACGTGGCAGGGTGAGTGCATCATTACGGGATATTTTAACGAAGTGAGAAGTGAATCCGAACGTATGGGATCGAACTTTGATTTGCAAGGTGCCACATAATTTAATGCTTTCATTTCCGATTCTGGTCTTGTTGATGTTCAAATGGGAGGTTTTTCTTTCACATGGTCTCATCCCTCGGCGATAAAGATGAGCAAGCTTGATCGATTCCTTGTGACTGAAGGTATATTTGATTCTTTTCCCCGTATCTCGGTAGTTTGTCTTGATAGAAATTTGTCTGATCATCGCCCGATTTTACTTCGGGAGGCAATTTTAGATTTCGGTGCTACTCCATTTAGATTGTATCACTCTTGGTTAGCTATCAAAGGGTTTACTAAGATGGTTACTGTTTGCTGGAACTCTACTGTGTTAGACGGTCGTAATGGGATGGTTTGGTTTATGAAGAAGCTTCAGGTTCTAAAAAGGGTCATTCGGGGTTGGATTGTTATATATAAGTCGAATCACATGGGTAGGATTATGGAGATCAAGGCTAAGCTTCGTGACATAGACACTCAGCTGGATCTAGGTTACGTCACTGATGATCTCCTTTTCTCTCGTATGGATCTGATGAAGCAAGTGAACGAAACTAAAACTGCTGCAACTAGCGATTATATGCAGAAGGCTAAAGTTAAGTGGGTTGTAGAAGGCGACGAAAACTCTAAGTTTTTTCATGGAATTATTAACTGAAAACGTGCTAATTTATCCATCAAAGGAGTTATGGTTGATGGAGAATGGGTCGATGATCCTGTTGATGTTAAAGATGCTTTTCGTTCACATTTTTCATCTAGATTCCAACCTCCAACATCTAATAAGTTTAATTTTGATTTTCCTAATCGATTAGATCCTAATCTTGTTGTCGAGTTAGAGAAGCCAGTTACACGTGATGAAATTCGTAATGCGGTCTGGGCATGTGGTACTAATAAATCCCCCGGACCGGACGGTTTCACGTTTGAATTTTTTCACAAGTTTTGGGATATTATAAGTGAGGATTTTTCGATTGCGGTGGAGTGGTTTTTTGAACATCATTCATTTACGCGAGGATGTAATTCTACCTTTATTACTTTAATCCCTAAAGTTACTGATCCTAAATTTGTAAGTGATTATCGTCCAATTAGTTTGATTGGCAGCTTATACAAAGTGGTCACTAAGATTCTTGCTTCCCGGTTAGCTTTGGTCATTTCGGAGCTTATTTCGGATATTCAAACTGCCTTTCTCCCGAACAGACAAATACTTGATGGTCCCTTCATCATTAACGATTTATTATCTTGGTGTAGATATAAGAGAAAACAAGCTATGATTTTTAAAGTAGACTTTGCCAAAGCTTATGATTCCGTCAGGTGGGATTTTTTGGAAGAGATTCTTGTGAAGTTCGGGTTTGGTTCTAAATGGTGTGATTGGATTCATGGTTGTCTTTATTCAGGAATGGCTTCTATTATTGTTAACGGAAGTCCTACCTCTGAATTCGAGTGCTATAGGGGTTTGAAGCAAGGTGACCCGTTGGCACCATATCTTTTTCTTTTAGTCATGGAGTCGCTTCATTTATCTTTCAACCGGGTTATCGAGGCAGGTTCTTTTAAAGGTATTCGCATTGATAATTCTGTTACAATCTCGCATTTATTTTACGCTGACGATGCTGTCTTCATTGGGGAATGGTCTAAAGATAATTTACAGAATATTTTGTACGTTCTTCAATGTTTTTCGTTATGTTCCGGCTTGGTTATTAATGTGAAAAAGAGCCAGATTTTAGGAGTCGGTGTTGCTATGAATACTGTTACAGAAGCTGCTTCAACTCTTGGCTGTTCGATTCTGCATACTCCTTTTAAGTATCTAGGTGTGATGGTTGGTGTTGTTATGTCGCACATTAAGGCTTGGGATGGAGTCATTAGTAACCTTAATTCTCGTCTCTCCAATTGGAAACTTAAAACGCTTTCAATAGGAGGACGCCTTACTTTACTCAAAGTTGTCCTTGGAGCCATTCCCATTTATTATATGTCTCTTTATAAGGTCCCAAAGGCAGTTCTCGGTTCGATGGAGGCCATTCGTAGAAGATTCTTTTCGGGAGATCACGGAAATGATCATAAAATCACTTGGATTAAATGGACCAAAGTGTTAGCTGCTAAATCTCATGGAGGATTAGGTGTTTCGAGTTTATTCGCACTGAATAGGGCTTTATTGTTTAAGTGGGTTTGGAGATTCCTAGTTCGAGATAATTCTTTTTGGTTTCGTTTCACTTCTGCCATGTTTGGGCTAGACATACAGAATCTGCCAAAGTTTAAGTCGTCGATCTGGTACTCCATTCTTCGTGAAGTTGGTTATCTTAAATCTCAAGGCGTGGATCTGATGAATCATTGCAAAAGACGTGTTGGTGATGGCACAAATACAAGATTCTGGGAGGATTTATGGATCGGCGATATGCAGCTAAATTTACTATTTCCGCGTCTTTATGCTTTGGAAGCTAATAAAAGTGTTTCAGTGGCTGGTAAACTTCATGGTTCTTTATCTAATTCTTTCCGTAGAGATGTTAGAGGAGGGGTCGAAACTTATCAATTCGCACAATTACAGAACATAACAGGTACTGTTTCTCTCTCCAATTCTGTTGATCGCTGGTATTGGGACGTTAATGGGACAGGGGACTTTTGTGTCAAGGATGTTCGATACCTTTTGGATTCTCAATTTCTGCCTAGGGAAAGTAATGTCACCCGTTGGGTTAAGGCAGTGCCGATAAAGATTAATATCTTTGCGTGGAAGGTTTCTCTTGATCGGTTACCTACTAGAATGAACTTATCTATCCGCGGAGTAAATATTAATTCGATTATGTGTCCTAACTGTGAGAATGCCCATGAAGACCTTTCACATCTTCTGTTTAGCTGTCCTATGGCGTCTGATGTGTTTCGTTTAGTTTGCCGTTGGTGGAACGTTACATCGCCTTCAATAAGTTCTTATGCAGAGTGGTTGGCTTGGTTTACTAATATTAGAATGGTTTCCGAACTTAAATCTGTATTGGAAGGAGTTTTTTATATCTCTCGGTGGCACGTTTGGAATTTCAGGAACCAACTTGTTTTTGGAGATAGGAAGCCTCAGAAAAGTCAATTTTTGACGACATTGTTGATCGTTCATTTTTTTGGTGTAATTCTAGGAGTAGAAGTGCTTATAATCGGGATAGTTGGATTCAACATTCCAATTTGTTATCTTTGTAATTTTCTAGCGTCTTGCTAGTTTTATCAATAAAGTTGTCGTTCAAAAAAAAAGCTTAGACTTAAGTTTGATAAAAGTTTGATTTAATTACAGTCTAATTTTATGATAGTTAAAAGAAAATATTGCTTAGTTTTATTGTATGATTACTTTTAGTTCCTATTAAATTCTTGGTATTGTCTAAGAAGCTGTCTTTTGGTTGACCTTACGCTAAATATCGTAATTCAGTTGCTATTATAATGCTACACTAAGCATGTGGAAATGAAATGCTATAAATAAGCATGTCGTCACCCAAGAACCTTTACCATAAGATTTACATTTAGGTTCAATTGAATATTAAACTTTAGTTAAGTATATAAAAACACCGATCCTCGTCCTTCATAATTCGATAAATGAGATGAAACCTGACAATTTCAAAGACCAACTATTTTCTTTTTAAACATATCACATGGTTACTAGAGGTGAAAATGAAAACCGGATATTTGAAAATTCGGTCCAAAAATTCGAATCGGATTTTTTAAAATCTGATTTTTATTATCCGATCCGGTTTTTAAGATCCGAACTGGATAGACCGGATTTTATAATTTTTAGAAAATAGGATAAAACTGAATAAAATACCGGATTTAACCGGTTAAAAAAATCGGTTTTTGTTGGAAATACGTTTTTACGTATTTAGAAAGGATCGGTCATTTCAATGATATTGGGCTCGTGATCCAATATAGCCCATATAGCCCGCATGTAGGATGGGCTATATAAACCCCCCTCATAGCATGTTAGGAGGAGTTGTTGAATACTTCCATTTCATAATCACATTTCATCTTTCTTTTCATTTTCCTCTCCTTTCTCTCTCTTCTTTCTCTCTCTAGGTTCCTCCATTTATCATCCATATCAATAGTATAATCCAACAATGTCTAATCCTTAGAAATACAAGATCCTTAAATTGGTATCAAGAGCATGGTTGTTTCTTCGGATTAATGTGTTTTTATCTATTGATTTGGTCATAAAAATCCTTTCTTTCTAATAAATTTTCTCGTTTCTCTTTCTTTTTGATGTTGCGTGGTTATCAAGTTGATAAAAATCATTTGTCAATATCATTCTTTTTTCTCAAATTTTAATATCTTTTTTCTTTTATTTTCCGTTTCTATAATCTTTTGTCTCATCTATATTAATAACTGTATCTGATTCAGTTTTATTTTTTTTCTTTTTCTTTTCTTTCAACTTTTTTTTCTTTTTCTGATTTTGTAAATCATTTTGATTCAGTTATTTATTCAGTTATATAAATAACTGTATCTGATTTTGTCTCATTTCAACTTTTTCTGGGCGTATCTTGTTGCGTTCCATCATAATCCTTATCAAGTATCTGGTTTCCTCGTTGCGATCCTTCACATACTTTGGCTACGATCGGGATATTTTGTGATCGCATAAATCCTGGGGGTTTCAACTTGCGATCCAAAGTTACGATCACCACTACGATCTCCACTACGATCGAAGCTGCGATCACGAGTACGATCGAAGCTGCGATCACGAGTGCGATCGAAGCTGCGATCGGAGTGCGATCGGAGTGCGATCGAGGTGCGATCCTAGTTGCGATCGGGGTGCGATCTTAGTTCGATCAAAGACTGAAATGGAGTGTAATTGTGACTGCGATGGACTAAATTATTTTGACTAGAATGCGATGACTTCACTCTTTCTTTCGTTTTGATCAAGTTTTTGACTCGACATCTAGACTGACCACAAACTCAACCCAAGACTCGAACCTAGACTCGACAACTCTCGGACTCTTTAACAGTTCTCGAAGGACCACAAACAAACACACCCTCAAACAACACTCGAATCACAAATCAAACAAACCAAAACCTCTCACAATCAAGACTCGACACACCCTCTCGAATCCAACACCCTCTCGTCTCACACAACAAACCCTCGACTCCCTCACCCACTTTCGACTCATCAGACAAGACTAACCCACACTCTACACTCTCACTCGACTGGTCTCCCTTACGTCTCGAACTCAATCCGACTTCACATCTCGAATCACAATCCTCAATCACAAACAGACTCGCACAAACACTCCACAAACACACACTCGACCACAACAAAAACACACACAAACTGACGAGACCCACAACACTCTCATCAGTCCCCCAACAACACCCATTTTCGACTCTAAACTCACACACTTAAATATCATCTAAACCTTCGTCTCAAGACACCAACATCCACAGACCCAACTCCAAAACTCTAAACTCGACTCAAAGATTTTGGACTCACCCTTCACAAGACTCGAACCCACACATCAAAATTCAAGATCTCAGTCTAAACAAACATCATCGATCCAAGACTCGTACCCAAAAATAAAACAACACCACCTACCCGAGATCTTTTGATTAAGATCTTGAAGCTCATTTTTCTTGGTTCCTTCGATTGATTCGTTTGTTGCTAGAATCCACAGTGTCTCGTTCCTTCTTAATCTGGGCTGGGACTGGTCCGGTATTGATAAAGATTAAAAGAGCTTGTCATTGGACACAGATTTAGATCGTATTGAAGAGTTTGATTGAAGAGTTAGATCGTATTCTGAGTGATGGGAAAAGAGAGATAAGAGACGGTGAGATTTTTAAAGAGAGAGAGAGTCAGGATAGAGGGGGCGGATAAAACAAAGAAAATAGTTTAAGAGTAGGGTTAGGATAGGTTTTTATAGTGGGGCGGAGTAAATGATATCTGCTATTTTAGTGGGTGTCAAACACGTGTATTAAGAAGTGGTTAGGAGATATAAACGTGTCGTTTGAGAGACGAGGAAAAATCTGATATGGATTATTTTTAGATATTTTGATATGAAGCGTTTATATGGAAAAATCAAAAAATCCGTATTTTTAGATTATTTTTAGGAAAAATCTGTATTTTTTGGTCAATGCATCACGTTTTGTGGTTGTGATAAAATTGGTATAATTATTTTTTATATTGGGTCGTGTATTAAATAATTATTTAAGGTTGCGAGTATTGGACTGGGCTGAGAGTTATACTCAATCTTTTAACAGTATTTTTGACTGAATTGGTTGACGGATAGTTAACGGGCTATATTTGTATCAGTCGAGTTTGATTTTGATACGGTTAGTGACGTGTCAAAAAAACGTGCCTCTTATTTGATCATCATTGTTTCATATTCAAGAGATTTTAAGTTCTCGCGTATTCACACTTAGAGGATTATATTTATTTTTCTTCAAAATACTTAGCGTCATTTTTCATAGAATTTCAAATGAAATCGTCGAATTCGACAGTTCTCGACGGAGACTTGCTTCTTTTGCAAGACAAAGTTAGAGAAAGTGGCATTACTTCATTTTGAATGCTTCAGTCTCATCTTGTCACACTTTCGAGGATTCAAGGAGGGAGCGAATTTGTGACAATCTTTGGTCAAGATCGTCATATATTCATCGACTCAATTTTCACCACTTTGACCCAACTCGCCGAGCAACTCAACAATGGAAACTTCAATCACTCTGCATCGGCACTTGCATATAGGACTCTTGTGACACAACTCACGCCATTCCTCCAATACAATATCATCAAGTCTGAAAGTTCAGTGATTTGCCAATCTTTTCTTCGAGATACACATACCGAGCTTCGAATTTTCTGTGATACAATATTGAAACTCATGACATCGGTCTCGTCTTCGATTTATCAACGATCACAACTTCAGCAAGCGTATGATAATGTAGTGCAAGAATCAATGACGCAGATGCAAGAGGAGAATGGTCATACGGTTGACAACTTGGAGCATAACGATGGTAAGAGCACGGAATCAGGAGGACAACATGATACCAGTGGCACGTCAGGGAATGTTCACGAGATCTCTTTTGATGACACCTCACCCGTTTATGACGAAGAGCCTGCAAACATGGTACAATGTAATGTTGTTTATGATGTATATGCTGATGCCATGCCGCATATTGAGCATTCTGAACCTAATTATGACAAACATGGGATGGAAAAGAGCGATAGAAATACCACTTCTGATTCATCCGATGTGAGTCATAATGGGGGAGAAAGTGTTCAAAATGCTATAGTACATCATGATAAATGCTTTATAACTGCCTCGTTAACTGATTATGATTCCAAGATTAAAGAGCTCGAAACGATCGTATCTCGGCAATCAAAAGATCTTGAGGATGCCAAACTTGAATTTTCTAAGAAAACGGACAAATTTGAAACATACTTTGAAAAACTTGAAAAGTCAAACGTTGTTCTTGAAAGAAAATTGGATCAAACTGTTCTAGATTCTAAAGCTGAAAAGGATAATCTTTTGAAACAAATTAAGTGGCTTGAATCTAAGTTGGAATCCCAAGATGAACTGCTCAAAGAGAATGAGACTTTAAAAGCTCAAGTTCAGGAAAAGGTCTTTGCAATAGCGGCTCTGAAAAACGAATTGAGAAAAACCAAAGGAACTAGTATGGACCCTAAGCTTGAAAAACCATCAATCTTGGGGAAACCGCCTCAAATACAGTCCGTTAGACAACCGACTGCATTTAAAACCGAGCGACCGCAATCCTCGAGACCGCGGTTTTCCTCCCAAGTTGATATGGTTCATCTTTCTAGACCAGTCACTCCTCTATCTAGGCCCATTGTGACTAAAACAGCTTCTGCAAGACCTAATCACATGATTGCCTCTAGTTTTCCTAGACATAGTCAAAAGAACACGTCTCGAACTAGTCCAAATGACGTTCGCCATACATTTGGTCTAAGGGAAGCTAAGCTAAAGACACAAGTAAGAGATAGGAATTTCAAACCTAGTCAGATGCCTTCTAGTTTACCCAACGCTGCTAACCATAGCATGTCACTTCCTAGGAGCATCAGTCAATCATCTAGGAATTCTAGATCTTACTCGGACATTAAATATGCTACTTGTAAAACATGTAGGAAATGTGTCTTTAAAGCCAATCATGATTCTTGTATCAAGAAATTACTTAATGAGGTGAACTCCCGTGCTAGAATTAAATCCCAGTGGGTTGCTAAAATCAAACCCATTGGTAAAATGTGGCGCCCCACTGGTAGAACTTTCACTCTTGTAGGAAACGAGTGCCCTTTAACTAGGATAGTCTTCGATTCTACTAAGACTACTAGGGAGGAAATTGAAGAGGATGACACATCACTTAAGCCTGAACTTAAGGTTTTCTATAAAAGGAAACGTTTGCCAACTAAGACAAGTAAATCATCTCCTCAGGTCACCTCAGGCACAAGTAAGGCCAGCTGTGAACCCCCACTTGCTTCTAAGATAGATATCGCTAACCCATATCAAAGCATGCAAATTCCAAATGAGAATTCAGGTACCAAAGAGGATGTTCCAAAAGAACGAAGCGGTCCAATCATTATACACCATTCAATAAAGGACACTCTCAGAGTTTGGTTACTAAAGAAGCTGATATCTAAGAAACAAGTGTCTCAGGGGATTTGCAGTCAGTGTAAATGACTTACAGTCACATAACAGACTGTAATTTGCTCTCAAAAGATAGGAAAGTTCATCCCGATGATGACTTATCCTCAAAAAGAGAAATTAAAATTTTCTCGGACACGAGCTTCCGTTAAAACTATTCAAAGGTTTTAAGCTCGTGTAAAAGGACTTATAGTCACATCACAGACTATAACTCGATCTTCAAAGAAAGGAAAGTTTATCGCCGATGATAAACTTATCCTAACAACGAGAAATTTAGTTTTCTCGGGCATGAGCTTATATTAAAAACATTCGAAGTTTTTAAGCTCATGCACTAAGGCTCTTCATTAAATATCAGATGATGACCCGATCTTCAAATAAAGGAAACTTTATCGCCGATGATAAACTTATCCTCAAAAACGAGAAATTAAATTTTCTCGGACACGAGCTTACTTTAAAACTATTCAACGGTTTTAAGCTCGTGCAAAATGGTTCATTGTTAAATGTCAGATATTGACCCGTTATTCAAATAAAGGAAAGTTTATCGCCGATGATAAACTTATCCTCAAAAACGAGAAATTAAATTTTCTCGGACACGAGCTTACTTTAAAACTATTCAACGGTTTTAAGCTCGTGCAAAATGGTTGATTGTTAAATGTCAGATATTGACCCGTTCTTCAAATAAAGGAAAGTTTATCACCGATGATAAACTTATCCTTACAACGAGAAATTAATTTTTCTCGGGCATGAGCTAAAATTAAAAACATTCAAAGTTTTTAGGCTCATGCACAATGACTTACAGTTAAATATCAGACTGTAACTCGGATTTCAATTTTAGGAGAGCTTATCTTTAAAGATAGTTTATCCTCGTAACGAGAAATTCATTTTAATCGGTCATGAGCTTGTGTTAAAACATTCCAAGTTTTAAGCTCATTATGTAAAGTGTATCTTTTAAATAAGAGAACTTTTCTTCTTAACGAGAAGTTCATCTTTCTCGGTCATGAGCTTTACGTTAAAACATTCAAAGTTTTTCAAGCTCATGAAAACGACTTCTAAGTAAATGTCAACTTACGACTCGTTCTTCAATTAAAAGGAAAGTTTATCGCCGATGATAAACTTATCCTTAACAACGGGAAGTTTACAACTTCTCGGACTTGAGCTCGTTTTGCAAGATATTCAACATCTTAAGCTCAAGTAATTGGTTTTCAAAACGTTGAACACAATTTTTCGAGAATTTCTCAAAAAGGTTTTCTAAATCTTTCAAAATTGTGTGTTCAAAAAAAATGTTTTGATAAAAAGAGCATGTCTTCTGGAATCGATAATATTTACGATACTAGAAATGTCATTCAATAATGACACGGGGTTGTAAATAAAGTTCGAGCAGAAGTTCAAACTTTTAAAACATGCTCAAAATGGCTTGCTATTATTTCTGATAGTAACCCGCTTTTCATTTTAAAGTCAAGCATTTCACCGGAAAGCTTTGACTCAACAACGGGAATTAAGTTTCTCGGGCATGGTTTACTTTACAACCATGTAAGGGATTGTGTTTACTTTATAACACAATCTAACACGAATTTATGTACGATTCAATGCATTTATTTGTTAAAACAAGAGAAGTCTTGTTTTTATGAAGTTATCATCTCCACCAACCGTAGCAATTTACAATTGATATCTACGTACTCGACGATGCGACTACTCAAACAGTGACTACAGCTCTTTCAACAGAACACGGGTCAACAATTGAGGGGGAGCAATTGTCCATCATTCAGAATCCTTGATGCCGAGAGTGCAAAGTTCACATGTTGGTGTCAAGACAACGATATCAATCGTACACATAGAGTCAAGAGATAACTTCAGACATGATGAGGCGACCAACATTCGTGAACAAGAACCATGTGCTTCTTTCATATGATGTTCTTCATCATTCTGGTCCAACCTCATAAATCGCTAATCTTGTGAATACATTATCATATATGATCTTTGCATGTGATAAGTACCTTACACTTGTGTTTAAAAGGTACTTCATTCACGGTTCAAGTACACCCTCATTAATTTGAGGAGGAGCTTGTGTAATTCATGAAGATAATTGGATTTGCATTTTTCTTCCCAAATTTTCTTAAAAAAACTATTAAATCAATTGATATTAAAAACATCGATTGGGTTAATATTTTTAATATGGGGGAGAAAATGTGATTTAATATGGGAAATGATTAATCATAAATGGTTTGACTAAACGTGCTAGCTCATCCCGACATGTGCGAAATGTTTTCGGATATCGTGGCATATGTTAAAGGGGAGCAAAATGGATTTGCACTTCAAAATGGATTTCATGGTGACATATACTTATCCAAAACATCTTTATTCACGACGGTGAAGATTGTGGTGACATAAGGATGGTAGGATAGGTTAAAGTCCAATGATTCCTCTAGAACCGGAGGAATCTTCCCAAAGACATTCCATAGCTAGAAATAGTAGTCCTTAGGAAAGATGGAGAAAGATTGTGAACGTAGCTGAATGCCGACCAAGTACTTAAGTTAGCACTGGAACAATCACAACAAGGTGCTAGTGATGACGTATTGGTAAGCATTGAAGGGGTTGAAGAATGAAAAAGAATTTTAAAGATAAAGGGTGTAAAGAAAGAAGCCCTCCTTACAACTTAGGCAGAAACCGGGTCAACACATATGCTATCGAGATCATTTTAATGATGCTCGATATTGAAGATAGACATCATGGACCAAGTGATGCATTGCACAACCCATCCCAGCTAACTCAGATATCTCTTAAAAGGTATTTGTTTTAATCACACGGAGACAACACGTTATCTATCGATTTATTCACTCCGAATAAATTGGTATTGAAAAGGTGGCACTCCTCTCCAGCCTCCGATCACTAAAAATCCAAAATGCACGATTGAGTCTAGAACCATTTGAGATCATCAAATATCTCATTAGGACACACTTTCATATTTCCTTGCTTCCTCACACACTGTGAAAAGTAAGAAAGATCTTAAGAGTCCTACGCAAAATCTTCATGATCTTGCCTGAACATCTGAGTAATACGAAAGTATTTACAATGAAGATGGAAATCCTTCTTGAGCGAATATCAAAAAGCTCATGGTAGGTGACTTGTGCGATTCTTTATGAATCAAACTTGTGATAACTGGAAAGCAACAGAGGTTTAATTCTTAAATGAATTTAAACACGTTCCAGGCCTCTACGCAATATCTTAGTGATCTTGCCAGAACACTCAGAGTGATACCTTAGTGTTCACAGTGATGAGTGGAAATCCTTCTAGTGTTAACCTCAAACAGCACTTGGTAGGTAACTTGCAAGATTCTATACGAATCAAGCTCGTGACAACTGGAAAGCAACGATGGTGCGGTTCTTAACTGAATTTCACTTGTTCCAGGAACATGAATTGACGGCTTCAAATCATGCAGATATTATTATCCAAATGATTCACTCTTTACGTTCACAGTCAGCTTTGGACGGTCGAGTAAAGAGAACGGGTTTACCCGTGAAATCTTGTCAAGGAGGTTCTTTATTGAAACTACCTGCCACAAGTACGATATTTAATATCGTCCAACGGTCTTCACCGGCCGGAGGTAAAATGCTACCGAATTAGAATGAAATGTTCAAGGCCATTTCATCCGTGTATATGGTTTGTTGCTAACTGTCTTATGCAGCGTAACAAGAAGGTGGCATTGCGGTGTACAATCCAGAAGAAGTCGTCACCACATGCTTATACTGCATACACTCAGTACTTCAACAAATTCAAGAAAGTCTGAAGGTCAAGTCTTCCGCTGTATCAAACTCTGAAGCTTTCAAGAATTATAAAGGTATAAGTATGTGGAACATGAAGTCACGAAGAGGCGAATATCACAAGTGATGAATGCACAAGATCAAGGCAAGGAAACATGCTCAAGGCTAAAGTCAAAGATCACATCAAGCATATTCACAAGAACAAGATCGAAGACTCAAGCATAGTATGCTAGGTTTAAGATTTTGTAAAATGGTGTGACCTCCCTTTGGGGGGATTGTTGGAAATACGTTTTTCCAAGGAAAGTCTCGGTCACATCATTATTAGCATAGATCACGAGCTATAGACTATTTAGGACATTGTAACTTGGAGTGACCTCCCTTTGGGGGAGATTGTTGGAAATACGTTTTTACGTATTTAGAAAGGATCGGTCACTCCAATGATATTGGGCTCGTGATCCAATATAGCCCATATAGCCCACATGTAGGGTGGGCTATATAAACCCCCCTCCTAGCATGTTAGGAGGGGTTGTTGAATACCTCCATTTCATAATCACATTTCATCTTTCTTTTCATCTTCCTCTCCTTTCTCTCTCTTCTTTCTCTCTCTAGGTTCCTCCATTTATCATCCATATCAATAGTATAATCCAACAATGTCTAATCCTTAGAAATACAAGATCCTTCAGTTTTTAAATGTTTAATTTCTTTTTTTTAATATTTAAAAATATATCTGTTTTTTACCGGTTATTTTTGACCGGATAAAACCGGTTTTCTAAAAAGTCAAACTAGCCGTTATTTTGACTTTTTAGAAAAATCCGGTTTTAACCGGATTTTTTTAAAACAATCTGTGCAGCAACAACGGTTATATAGCCGTTTGGCTCGGATTTTGGTTTTTTTATGTTTTAGATAGTTTTTAAGGCTTGTAATGTAGTATAAATACATGTTTTGAGTTGGGGTTCAAAACATATAAAAAAAGCCTTCTCATTTCTCTAATCATTATACTTTTTTCTAATTCCGAATGGAAAACATACAATCGCAACAAGCTTCCACTAACGCTAGTACCGGTGCCACTAGTACTAAAAACACATACACAAATGATGATATTTTGCGAATTATTACGACGGCGAGAAAAGGCGATGTTTGGGCAAATTTCGATTATTGTCTTATGAAAGACGGGGCGGAAAGGCGCGTTGCAAGAAGTGTAGTAAATTTTATGGCACGTCGGGTAATTCTACACTACATACTCATTGGAACGGTTGTACCGGGGCGGTTGATAACCAAGCGGGTGGTTCGAAACATGGTACTATTGGTGCGGATGATCACGTTTTATTATTTGATAATGAGACAAAACAAAATAAGTTACTTTGACATGGACTTGAGATCTAAGGGTCCTTTGATTTAAGTCGCCTATGACATTTTCGAGAGCATGATCCTTAGACTCCCTAATGTTTACTCCCTTTTCAACATTAAGGTCTTCAACTCCTAATTTTCTAACCTCTTTGGCTTTAACTATGTCTATTTCATCAAAGTCACAATATACCAAAGGTGGTGTCTTAAATGAAGGAGGGGTATCATCAAATGTCACGTTGAGTGATTCTTCGATTACACCCGAGGTTCTATTGAGGACTATGTAGGCTTTACTAGTTTGAGAATAACCTAGAAAGATACCTTCGTACGACTTTGGGTCGAACTTAGTAAGGTAATCTTTGGTGTTGAGAATGAAGCACTTGCTTCCAAATACCTTAAAGTATTCTAATAAGGGCTTCTTACCTTTAAGAATCTCATAAGGGGGCATTCTTAGAAAAGGTCGAATAAGAATTCGGTTGAGAATATAGGTCGATGTGTCCACGACATTGCACCAAAATTTTTGAGGCAAAGATTTCTCGTTTAACATTGTCTTGCTCATCTCTTGGATAGTCTTATTCTTCCTTTCAACTACCTCATTTGATTGCGGAGTGCGAGGAGCCGAGAAGTTATGGGTAATACCATGAGCTTCACAAAAGGCACCAAATTGCATTTCGTTATCAAATTCCATACCATGATCCGTCCTAATAGAGACAATTGAACATCCTAGTTGATTTTGGATCCTTCGACTAAAGGTTTCGAAAGCTTCATTCTTAGAAGCCAAAAATCTAGTCCAAGTGAATCTAGAATAGTCATCAACTATAACTAGTGTATAAATGTTACCTCCATAACTCCGTATGGCGGAAGGTCCAAAGAGATCCATATGTAGGAGCTCTAGGCACTGAGAGGTCGATACCAAATTCTTGGCCTTGTGACTTGAGTGAACTTGCTTCCCAACTTTGCAAGCATCACAAAAGTGACTATCACACTTAATCTTGGGGAGATGTCTTACCAACTCCTTAGCGACTAAAGATTGAATTAAACGCATATTAGTGTGACCTAATCTCATATGCCAAAGAGTAGAACTATCATCTAAAGTCGTTAGACATAAGTTGTCTTTTGACTTCCTATTGACCTTCATGACATAAAGCCCATGCTTTCTAACACATTTTCCAATGATCTTTCCATATTTTACGATTTCACTATCATGTTCCGAAAATATGACCTTACACTTATTGTCACAAATTTGACCTATACTTAGTAAATTAAACCCTAGTTTATCTACTTGTTCAACATTTTCGATGGTCATGGAGTCAAGAGAAACCGTACCATTGCCAATGATGTTACCACGTAGCTTACTAGTGAAAGTAACTTTACCTCTATTATATGCTTTGTAAGTAGAGAACAAACTTCGAATACCGTCATGTGTTTAGAACAACCATTATCCTTAATCCACTCGTCGGGCTCCAAATTGATTCCCAAGCATATCTAAGTAACTTGATAACAAGATTTTTACTCGTTGAAAAAGTTCGTTATTCTCGGTATCTTAACGAATTGATTTCCGGTTAAATGTGTGACTCAGTTGTTTTTGGTTAAGAAAAAGGGAAGTTGATTATCTATAACTAATTAAAAAGTAAGTGCGAAAAGTATTTAAAAACAAACTAAAGACAAGTACAGATAATAAAAGTAAAACAAGGTGAATATTAACAACTAAAAGTTAAAACGATATTAAAACGAATATTAAAACAAATAATAAAACGTAATTTAAAGCGAAACAATTAATAAAAATAAAACTAAAAGACGAAATTAACTATCGACTCGAAAATAAAGTTTACTAAATGAAAAAGGAGAGAATAAAACTAAAATGGTACTTTAAAGCTAAACGAGGCAAAACCTAAAGTGGGTACTAAATAAAAGATAAAACTTAAACTTTACGAAAAAATATTAATTTTAAAATTGGAAGAAAAATTCAACTAAAAATACGTAACTTTCAAAAATAAAATCGGAACAACTTTCAGATAAAACTAAACAATTACGGAACAATACTATTAAATAAACAAGCTAGCAGGCTAGCTGCTGGAAGCTGTCAGGCAGCCAGGTGAAATGAGCGGGAAAAAGGGAGAAGCTAGCAACTAGGCTGGTGGAAATATTTATTTGATTCGGAAGTTTTAAAGTTCCGATTCGGAACTTTTAGTAGTTGGTTCGGAAGTTTTATAGAAATTGGTTCGGAAGTTTTTTTATTCGGAACTTTTCAAAAAAAACTTATTCGGAACTTTTCAAAAAAACTGATTCGGAACTTTTCAAAAAAACTGATTCGGAACTTTTCAAAAAAAACTGATTCGGAACTTTTCAAAAAAACTGATTCGGAACTTTTCAAAAAAAACTGATTCGGAACTTTTCAAAAAAACCGATTCGGAACTTTTCAAAAAAAACTGATTCGGAACTTTTCAAAAAAACTGATTCGGAACTTTTCAAAAAAACTGGTTCGGAACTTTTAAAAAAAACTGATTCGGAACTTTTCAAAAAAAACTGATTCGGAACTTTTTCATACACACTGGTTCGGAACTTTTTTCTGGGAAACAGTAAGTAAGAACGAAGAACAGGGAAAGAACATGAAGGCACGAATTTAATCAAAACTAACCAAGATTAACCAAAAGATTAACCCAAAACAACCACTAAGCATCAACTAACAATAATCAATCAAAACAAATCATCAAAACTAACAAACATAACCAAATCAATCAAAACCCACTTGATCAAAATCATAAAAACTCAAGAACATGAACAATCAAATCAAAGAACAAATCAAACAAGAAAGGTAGAAGGAGATTGACAATAAAATAAAGATTAACAATAATTAAAGGTAAACTTACTTGGAATTAAAAGAAGATTAAAGGTGCGTTACAAGAGAATTAAAGATCATAAATTTAAAGAACAAGAGAAATGAAAAAATGGGGAAGATAGGCTTGTCAAGCCTCCAACAACCTAAACAAATGGCTAGTCATGTCTATTTATAGGGGAGGAAGGGATTAGTGGAAGGAAGCTTCCTCCCCTCTTTCCTCTTTTCCTTAATTACGTCATTAGGTCTCTCCTTTCTTTAATCTTCTTAAATCTTGGACTATAATGACTTTGGCTCGGGATTTCTTTGAACTCATCTTGTAATTCTTCAATAAATTATACTTGAGTTCTTCGGTTTTTGGTAAACTTCCGTCTTTTGACTTTTTCTTCGATAAATCTTCAGAATTGGTCTTGGACTTCCGTTCTTTTTCCACTTTTGATCTTTCGACTTCGTCTTTTGTCTTTTCCTTCAATAAAAGCCCGTGAAAGCCGTGTTTTCTCCACTTTTCACCTTCTCGACCCTGAAACATAATAAAAACACAAACCACGCATAATTCTGCCATTTATGACATAAAATATACGTTTAGGTCCCGTTTTAATGTAATTAAGTGGTAGAAAAGATGGGTGTTTTCACACCTATCAAATCCCCTACACTTAACCATTGCAATGCCCTCATGCAATGCTTAGTGATAAAGCAAGGTTTACACTTCCCATCATAATCAACCTACTTTGGCCTTTATTAAACAACTAAGGAAAATCAAAAAGATAGAAAATAACAAGATGCAATCAAGGAAGAACATGTAAAGAAATCTAAGACTTACATTAGGGCTTGTGTGTCATGAATGTTTATCACCCTCAAGTTTCACGTTCCCCATGCCAAGCTTAAAAACAAGATCATTGTTAGTACAAGTTAGCATAACAAACATTTACTCATGCGGTTCAATTAATCACTTAAACTCCCTTATTCCTATGGGTATCTTTTATATTTTATTGATGTCTTGAATGATCACGAGGATGCATTGTTGACTTATTCCGATAATTTATTAAGGCTGAAAGCAAAGTAGGACGATTTGATCAATAGTTAGCTAAAGGACAAAATCTCTTAAAACTGCTTCTCGGGATATCAAAAAGTTCATATCTTGGCATAACTCGGTTCACGATTTGAGACCTTTCTCGGGCCGATATTTGGCATGTACTTCATACTTCATATCTTCGAGAGACGTTCTTGAGATAATGGTCTTCTCATCATAATATAGTTTCTTCACTTGGAGACTTTTAAGGGGTACTCCAACTTTGTTGACCACGACTTCATGATTATTTCTTCAATCTCTATTTGGGATTTTGAGATACAACGATCCGCCTCCTTTTTGGACTTGGATCTATTTATCCTCATACCTTGTTAGGGTCTTTTCGGATAGACTTCTCCATGATCTTTATGGGAGTTGATTGCTTTTCGTCGTGAGTCTTGATCCTTCATATTGACTTTGGGAATAATGCTTTTCACATCACCTTGGATCTTCAGCAATAAAATGGAATCCTCATGCCTTGTTAGGGCCTTTTCGGACTCGCCAATCTTCGCGCCCCGCTTCATAAGTTATGCCTTGGCTATGAACTCTCGTCATTACCGAGCAACTTTTAAACGATCTTGGGCTAGAAGCTAAGTAACTTTTCAAATCGTACGACCTTACTTATTGCAGATAATTTATTAGCAAGTGATGTGAGAAAAAGATCATAATTAACTCACATAAGTTAATGAGAGAATACCAAACTTGTAACCAACTCTATCATTTCTCGTTCTCCACAATTTAAAATCTCAAGGAATGAGACTCGTGGATGCTTAGCCTAATAAACCAATTAAGGTCTACATGGTTAAGGATACTAGCTAGAGTGAACTTGGATAAGTAAACTCGGGTTGAGTCAAAAAATTCACAACGGGCCTAATATATCTAAGATAACTAAACTTGTTAAAACCATTTTATTAAAATAGGAGAAAAATAGCAAAAATAAAGGGGACTACAACTAGGCCAAAATAGATTAAAAATTTTGAAAAATGTCGAAAAATTGATTTTCCGGTTAAAATGAGGGCAAATACAAGGAAAAGACCACTTAACTTCGATAGAAGTCCCCCCTACACTTAATATAAACATTGTCCTCAATGTTTAAGCATGTGGGAGTAAACTCCCCTACACTTAGGACATTGTGCACTTTGTTTAAATCGCGTTAAGGAAAAGACAACTAAAGAGATTCCTATTTTAATATTGAGAAATATAAAATAGTGAATCGAAAAGAGTTTAGGATAGAACCAGGAAGAAGGGAACACGGAATCACGGTTCGTCAAAAGTCATCAAGAGTGTGTCTTTGAAGCTCTAATCCCTGCATATGATAAGAAAGAGAACAAGAAACACCAACGGGGCTCCCCCTACACTTATGGTGAAATAAGATAGATAATTGGGTTGCATCCCAAAAAGCGCTTGTTTTTGTTGACCGAGTCACGAGCCTGACTCGTCCCTGAATTAAATGGTCCATGGGGAAACCTCGAACGTGATACCTGGATCAAAGACCTTGTCCTCGTTCCCGGAGGACATCAACAAAGGAGAGGCGGGGGGTAAGTCTTGAAAGGGAGAAAGGTCCTTTCGACATACGTATAGTATGTGAATTCAAGATCCACGGGAGGTGGGTTGGGTATAGTAAGCACATTGTCATCCCCCACTGACAATGGATGCTGAGCAAACGACAAAGCCGTATTGTTATCAATCATAGTATAATCAATGTCACCTCTCGGGTCAAAGCACTCGTCCTCCGTGATAGTGGCTAAAAGGGAGGATGGAAGGTGCTCGGGAGGGGAACTTGGGTCAATACTTTCCTGCAGCAAATTATCAAAAATAATGTCCCCCTCCGTGTCAGAGTCATCAATACCTGGAGGGATGGAGTGGATATCGATTTCTTCCAGCAATGGGTCATTATCTTCAACGGGAGGAATAGATGGGGGTAGAGACTTGGAAAGAGAAGGAGAAGTCAACGCTTAGATTTGAGCAATAAGAAGGTGCACTTTCCGTAATCCATCGCGAAGAAGCACGTCTTCCACCTCATCCACAAGATCATGTTCATCGGTGAACTGCTCGTAAACCGGAGAGAATAAATCGTCATCGTCTGCATCTCTCGGTGGAGATTGAGAAATTTCAAAAGTGAAATTCTCATAGCAGAGAGAAGAATCGTCATCACTAGGATCGACCTCTTCCGTAAGAGCAACGTCGTCCTCATGCACCATAGCAGGTAAGTCACAAACCTCATCATCCAATACTTTGGCGAGACCAACATCACTATGCTCATTCAACGAATCTAGATCCTTAGACGTAGAAGGAACATCGAGAGTAGGAGCAGTAACTTCAGAAGATGAGTTGAAAGTGCATACAGCATCATCGTCATCATCATCATAATAGTATTGACGCACAAGCAGAGGGGTATAATCACTAAGATTAGATACTTGCTCTTGTTGCAGTCGCTTTTCCTCGTCTCGAAGTTCTTTAACCAAAACAACGACCTCTTGAAGTTGCAAAACAATGGAGTGTGTCTCTTCATTCAAGGTAGTGAGTTGTGGGTCAATATGAATTTTCTGAGAGGATTGATGATTGAGGGTGTGATGTGGGGGCTCATAGTGTTGAAAACCTGAATTATAGCAAGGTTGTGGCTCATGGTTGTTCATCGGTTGGGAATAATTAGAAACCGTGTTTGGTTCATAATAATCCATAGGTGAAGAAAACTGAGGACACGGATTTGGCTCATAACAATTCAGTGGTTGACAATAATAGGTATCGTGAGGACCCCGACAGTTGTTGCAAACCGGGTATGGAGAAAAATCAAGTGCGTCTTGTGGATAGCTATTATCATTGTCATAATTGTACCCCGGTTCTTGCCCGTGACCAGACGGGTATCGAACCGGGCACGAAACATGCCAATGAGAATCACTTCCACAATAGATGCACGGGGGAACAGGAGGTAGGTTCAAAAAGTACGAATTAGTCGAGTTGCACAAAGGACAAAATCCGGATTTTGTGTAGTCGATATCGTTTCCGCACCGCTCACATGCACACCATTGACAAGACTTGTTCCCAGATAATTGTTTCCCACACCGGACGCAATGGACATAAAAATCCATGAAGAAAGATAGATAAGCAAGAAGAATATTTTTGGTGCAAAACTTTGAAAAAGAAATGCTTTTTATGATTTTTCAAATGTTTTTGGATTTTTGAAAATTTTTGACAAGAAAAATAACGTTCACAAGTGAACGGATCCCAAAATCCAACGCGTCACTCACAAAAAACCTTCAATCTTCACGAAAAGAGCCGGCAGCGGCGCCATTTGATAACAAGATTTTTACTCGTTGAAAAAGTTCGTTATTCTCGGTGTCTTAACGAATTGATTTCCGGTTAAATGTGTGACTCAGTTGTTTTTGGTTAAGAAAAAGGGAAGTTGATTATTTATAACTAATTAAAAAGTAAGTGCGAAAAGTATTTAAAAACAAACTAAAGACAAGTACAGATAATAAAAGTAAAACAAGGTGAATATTAACAACTAAAAGTTAAAACGATATTAAAACGAATATTAAAACAAATAATAAAATGTAATTTAAAGCGAAACAATTAATAAAAATAAAACTAAAAGACGAAATTAACTATCGACTCGAAAATAAAGTTTACTAAATGAAAAAGGAGAGAATAAAACTAAAATGGTACTTTAAAGCTAAACGAGGCAAAACCTAAAGTGGGTACTAAATAAAAGATAAAACTTAAACTTTACGAAAAAATATTAATTTTAAAATTGGAAGAAAAATTCAACTAAAAATACGTAACTTTCAAAAATAAAATCGGAACAACTTTCAGATAAAACTAAACAATTACGGAACAATACTATTAAATAAACAAGCTAGCAGGCTAGCTGCTGGAAGCTGCCATGCAGCCAGGTGAAAAGAGCGGGAAAAAGGGAGAAGCTAGCAACTAGGCTGGTGGAAATATTTATTTGATTCGGAAGTTTTAAAGTTCCGATTCAGAACTTTTAGTAGTTGGTTCGGAAGTTTTATAGAAATTGGTTCGGAAGTTTTTTTATTCGGAACTTTTCAAAAAAAACTTATTCGGAACTTTTCAAAAAAACTGATTCGGAACTTGTCAAAAAAAATGATTCGGAACTTTTCAAAAAAAACTGATTCGGAACTTTTCAAAAAAACTGATTCGGAACTTTTCAAAAAAAACTGATTCGGAACTTTTCAAAAAAACTGATTCGGAACTTTTCAAAAAAAACTGATTCGGAACTTTTCAAAAAAACTGATTCGGAACTTTTCAAAAAAACTGGTTCGAAACTTTAAAAAAAAACTGATTCGGAACTTTTCAAAAAAAACTGATTCGGAACTTTTTCATACACACTGGTTCGGAACTTTTTTCTGGGAAACAGTAAGTAAGAACGAAGAACAGGGAAAGAACATGAAGGCACGAATTTAATCAAAACTAACCAAGATTAACCAAAAGATTAACCCAAAACAACCACTAAGCATCAACTAACAATAATCAATCAAAACAAATCATCAAAACTGTTGAATCCCAGATCTTTAGACTCAAACAGTCGAAACCGTTTTATCTAGGTTGTCAATTGTATATGTGATGAACACATCGGAATAATACAATTAACTAGAATAAGATGTTTAACAAGATGAATAATTCCCAAAGAGAGTTTGTATTAAATGATTAACACAAACTACTCTAGGTGTGTGTACATTGAATCCCACACCTAGAGATCAAACAAGCAGTAGGTTACATTTTGTGTATTGGAAGTAGTGAATAAAACCTATGCCTGGTGGTTCCTTTTATAACTTAAGGAACCCAGGGATACATGGAAACTAAATAAAGTATTAATGACTAAATTAAAACTGACTTATTCATTCTTATCCTGTGTTGACCAAATCTTCATACTTATCACTAGCAGTGGGAAGTACACTAGCAGGGGCAAGTACTCCAGCAGGGGAAACTTGCTCTAGCAGGGGAAAGTACTCCAGCAGGGGGAATTCCAGCAGGGGGATCTCAGCAGTGGGAATTCTAGCAGTGATAATGTCCTATTTGGTCTTTCTTGTTTCCATAGTGTTTGACTCATCAACTTTTGACCCAACAATCTTCCCCTAGTTGATGATGTCAAAACACTTCCCCTTAAACATACAACACCAAAGATCAACAGGCTGAACATTCTTTGTAGACAACTTCCCCTTTTTGACATGATCAAATAGGGGTCTTCTATGTGAACAACCTTGATTTTCAACTACTACTAACCAATATCATACATCAAACTCAAGTATTCTACTTTTCAAAATACCCTCCATGAAGCACATAGGGCATAGATCCTAATAAAAAATGATTTTGAGCAGTAGATACCCACATTAGTTGTAGTAATACCAATGAGCAGTAGCGAAAAACCTTCACTTCAATGTCATATGTAAATGATTAACACTTGAACAAATGAGCTTCCCCTTAAAGTGTGCTAACCATTTCTTTTGACCAAAAGTAGATGTATCAACCATAAGAAGCAAACAAAGAACTAACCACTTGTAGAAACAAATACTATGTAGTACCATCCATGATGAGAGCAGCACCAGAAATTAGCATGTAGTGCCATCTTTTAATGACTAATAGTATACGTACCCAACCAGTAGTAACTTTGAAGAACAACTTCATTATGGTTGAATAGAACAAATAAGAACGACTTTTGTCAAGCATCTTGAATCTTCAAATTCTGTAGGCTTTATGTAATGATTACATATGAAGAATATGAATTATAACTTACTTGATGATGGGGAAGAATAACCCGAACCTGCATTCTATAACTTGCACTAACCACGTGACAAAATGCTTTCCATATACAAAATCCTCATGAAAATGAGACACTGAGCACGATAATGTAACTCCTTCAAGTTATAGAAAATATGTGCATAGAGTACCATAAGAAAAATCACATATTCCTAGATCTTGTATCACTTTGTCACTAAGCGTGTAAGCATAAAACCCATACCCGCGAAAATCTCCTTCATCTTCAAATAAATGATAAAAACTTTTCTTCGTAATCAATAAAATTAAAATGAAGCCTTTATACCTTTAAACCAGTTGCTGTGAATAACCAAACTCCAAAACCTTGCTGTCCCAAAACTCATATCTGACAGCAGGGGGAACTTTCAAAAACAGTGGGAATCTATTAATGAAAGCAGGGGGAACTATTGAAGGCAGGGGGTCGTAGCAGCGGCTTCTTTTAGTAATAGCAGGGGGAATAGTTTTCAAAAGCAGGGGGAACTTTTAATGCCACTGTTTTTGTTATTAACTGTGCCAAACCCACACAACTTGGGAATGAATTTATAACAGTGGAATAAATAACAAAAACAATGCAATAAAAATATACCTACTGAGAAAAATATACCTGCTATGATAACTTTGTAGCCATTGGCTCACATCGAATAAATAATACTGAATGAATAAACCTCATTGCGTTTATATTCAATTTACTTTTGCTATCATTCTTTCTATGAACCACCAATCGGACCCACGTTCTTTATTACAACCAATCATTATACCCTGTTGTTTGACCTCGTCTGACCTTAATTAGTCAGTATCCCCCATCATCGTGTGAACAAGGGTATAACCACATCACACATCCCTTTCTTCTGAGTCAAAGCCTTCTCACGTGAAAGTCAAATATCTTGTTTACTCCTTGGGACCACCGAATATAATTAAACTAATACCCCATGTGAAGACCACTTTTAAGTTTGATAAACGAATTGTGATATCACAGAAGTTGTGTCACCAATCAGAATAAATAATTTGACCCCACGTGAGCACCTCACACACCATATGGGATCTCTTGTTTGTTTCACTTGTCGTTACTCCCTTTTTCCAAAATCAATATAAAACTAATATGTCAATTTAGGAGTAATTAAATACCTCACGTGGGTTTCAGGGACCACTTTCATTCCCTTTACAGTCATTGATCCACATCATGATGCACAAAGTATCATTATTTATTTGTCTCATATGTCGGCAACCCCATTCATTATGCCACTGTTTAACCACTGTTATTTATCAATTGTGTATTCTTGTTATCAGAAACGTGGACCCAAGATCCCACGTGAATACCAATTTGACAATGGAAAACAATTACATAATATTGTCGTGTACGGGACATCATTATTGGCTTTATGCGACATCCAAATAACAATTAATTACCTAGGGTTTTGACATAAACCCTAGATCTTCACAGCAACATCAAGAACACGAAAAACACCTTGATTCACCTAGATATCGAGAGCCACCCGCTCTGATACCACTTGTTGAATCCCAGATCTTTAGACTCAAACAGTCGAAACCGTTTTATCTAGGTTGTCAATTGTATATGTGATGAACACAGCGGAATAATACAATTAACTAGAATAAGATGTTTAACAAGATGAATAATTCCCAAAGAGAGTTTGTATTAAATGATTAACACAAACTACTCTAGGTGTGTGTACATTGAATCCCACACCTAGAGATCAAACAAGCAGTAGGTTACATTTTGTGTATTGAAAGTAGTGAATAAAACCTATGCCTGGTGGTTCCTTTTATAACTTAAGGAACCCAGGGATACATGGAAACTAAATAAAGTATTAATGGCTAAATCAAAACTGACTTATTCATTCTTATCCTGTGTTGACCAAATCTTCATACTTATCACTAGCAGTGGGAAGTACACTAGCAGGGGCAAGTACTCCAGCAGGGGAAACTTGCTCTAGCAAGGGAAAGTACTCCAGCAGGGGGAATTCCAGCAGGGGGATCTCAGCAGTGGGAATTCTAGCAGTGATAATGTCCTATTTGGTTTTTCTTGTTTCCATAGTGTTTGACTCATCAACTTTTGACCCAACAAAAACTAACAAACATAACCAAATCAATCAAAACCCACTTGATCAAAATCATAAAAACTCAAGAACATGAACAATCAAATCAAAGAACAAATCAAACAAGAAAGGTAGAAGGAGATTGGCAATAAAATAAAGATTAACAATAATTAAAGGTAAACTTACTTGGAATTAAAAGAAGATTAAAGGTGCGTTACAAGAGAATTAAAGATCATAAATTTAAAGAACAAGAGAAATGAAAAAATGGGGAAGAGAGGCTTGTCAAGCCTCCAACAACCTAAACAAATGGCTAGTCATGTCTATTTATAGGGGAGGAAGGGATTAGTGGAAGGAAGCTTCCTTCCCTCTTTCCTCTTTTCCTTAATTGCGTCATTAGGTCCCTCCTTTCTTTAATCTTCTTAAATCTTGGACTATAATGACTTTGGCTCGGGATTTCTTTGAACTCGTCTTGTAATTCTTCAATAAATTATACTTGAGTTCTTCGGTTTTTGGTAAACTTCCGTCTTTTGACTTTTTCTTCGATAAATCTTCAGAATTGGTCTTGGACTTCCGTTCTTTTTCTACTTTTGATCTTTCGACTTCGTCTTTTGTCTTTTCCTTCAATAAAAGCCCGTGAAAGCCGTGTTTTCTCCACTTTTCACCTTCTCGGCCCTGAAACACAATAAAAACACAAACCACGCATAATTCTGCCATTTACGACATAAAATATACGTTTAGGTC
Source organism: Glebionis coronaria (assembly GCA_025667525.1). NCBI lineage: Eukaryota > Viridiplantae > Streptophyta > Magnoliopsida > Asterales > Asteraceae > Glebionis > Glebionis coronaria. The sequence goes on along the minus strand of CM046875.1, from coordinate 630,222,683 downwards.
CCGTTTTAATGTAATTAAGTGGTAGAAAAGATGGGTGTTTTCACACCTATCATAACTACACACAAGATCAAACATTTGGTCCCGAATATCTCATGGGTTCAAAGTTGTTACTTCCAAACATCCCTTGCATTTGGTTGAGATGCATGAATGGAGGACACATGCCCTACGGAGAAAAACATTGTTGACAATTATTCCAGTTCATATGATCATTTTGATGTCCATTGTTTTTCTTAGGAGTATTTGATCTAGACCTAGAGTTATTATTGTTTCTAGGTGTTGGAGTTTTACTTCTAGATCCTGACTTAGAGTGATCATCTCTTTTAGGTGTTGGTGTTCTACTTCTAGGCCTTGAATCATTACGTACTCTTGGAGGAGTAGATGATTGTCTTGAAAAATTTCTCATTCCCATTAGGGATTTACTTAAAGGCTTGTAGAATTTATCAAGTTCCTTTTTATCTATTATAGGTAATTCAACATTGTTAACAACAAGATGTTTTGACCCTTTACCTAAAATGAAATTTTTAGAAAGTTGAGAATTTTCAAGAATTCGATCTTCTGTCCGCGGTTCCTTATCAAACCCTGCGGTTCCATAATTATAAGGAACTGCGCCATAGATTGGCGAACCGTGGACATAGGGTCGTATTTCTGAAAAACTAACTTGTTTTGGTTTACTAGTGGATGCTTCATTTGTGTTAAAACCTAAGCCTAGTCTTTCTTTAGTGTGAATTTGCTTATTTAACATGTCATCAAGAGCACTAGTACCTTTTATGAACTTTTCCAATTTAATGGAAGTGCTCTTAAGATCTTCATTCTCTTGTCTAAGGTGTTCACAATTTAAACAACCTAAATCAACTTCTTTATTTTTCTCAGGCTTAGCTAATTTATCTCTTAGCTCACTAATCTCATTTTCAAGCTCGGTCCTAGTTGATTTTAGCACTTTGTTCTTTTCAATGAATTTTAAACTTAGTTTGCATAGGTTGTTATATTTCCTTTCTAATTCTAAATTGTCTAGTGAAGTTACCTATCATTGCTATAATATTCGATTTCGGAATGTACCTCTTTAGAAGAATGGGCCATGAGACACTTTTCGTCTATAGCATTGTCGCCACATTCTTCACCACTATCGCTCCATGAACCACCAACAAAAGCCATGTGATTCTTGTCGCGAGATGGCTTGGGACAATCACCGATGAAGTGGTTTGGGTCACCACATCTAAAACATTTCCTATCACCATTGAAATTCTTGACAAATCGGTTTTTGGAAAATACCTTCTTGTCGTTGCTTGGTTGTCTTACATTTTGACCTCCCCTTTTGAGGAACTTCTTGAAGTCTCTAACCGCCATAACATATTCCTCATCATCATTATCCGAGGAAGAGCTATCATGGTCACTTTGCACCTTCTTGGCTTTGAGTGTTAGAGACTTTCTTTCACTCTTGGGTTTTCACCATTTCTATGTCCTTTAATATTATCATTTCATGAACTTTTAAGTTGCCAATAAGTTCATCAAGTGATAATGTAGTAAGATCTTTTGATTCTTCAATTTCCGTTACTTTAGCTCTCCACTTTGGATACACCGCCCTAAGAAACTTTCTAACATTGTTCTTGCTAGAAAAACCTTCATCAAGTCTTTTAAACTAGTAATAATAGTATTAAACCTAGCAAATGCACTATCAATAGTTTCATCTTCTAAGATGACAAATTGTTCATGTTGTTGAACAAGAAGATCGATTTTACTTTCTTTGACTTGGCTATTACCTTGGTGGGTTACTAAAAGAGTATTCCAAATATCTTTAGCGGTTTTACACATGAAAATCCTTTCATACTCTTTCTTAGGTAAAACATTCTAAATCACCATTTTAGCCTTATTATTTTTAGCAAGTTTCTTCTTAGTGTCATCGTTACAATTTTTAAAAGTTACTAACTCTTTCTTTTTAGAAACTTCATTATATTGATAAGGTAAAAAATCACCATTGGTAATAACATGCCAATGATCTAAATCTTTTGATTACACATAAGTCTCAAATCTATTTTTCCAATAAATAAAACTATCGGCTTCAAAAAGAGGTGGTCTTTGCATAGATTGCCCTTCTAGGTACTTGTTAGAATCCATAGATCGATTATAGTTTTAAAATACAATATATTTTAAAAACGCTTGAAGAACCACGCTCTGATACCAATTGTAGAAACTAGAAGGGGGGGGGGGGGTTGAATAGTTTCTTACATTTACTTGTTAAATATAGGTTTTTAAAAACCCTTTTCAAAAAATCAGGCTTGAGCAAATATGTGAAATCTTCTTATACACAATATGGACAAAGGATAGTGCAACTAAACTAATAATCACAAGAATATCCAAGTAAAGAATAATGAATGTAAAGAGATAAGTAAAAGAAATATCAAACCAAACACCAAGGATTTATAGTGGTTTGGCACCGAAGCTCACTCCTCGTCCCTACTCCACTCCTCGAGTACTCCTTACTCGAGAGTTCACTAATCAACAAACTCCTTAAGGTGGAGAAACCGTACACGTCGCGTAACCAATTTCCGACTCTAAGCTAAAAGTCGACCCCTTATCTTAGCTAGGAACAATCTACACCAATATACTTTAAGGAATAAGTATTAACCTCACTACATACACAACTTCCAAATAGACACAACTATTTAGATCTTCACAACACAACTTTCAAATAACACAACTACTTGGATCTTCACAACACAACTAAAACAAATGAATAAAACTTGATTTTCAATAGATCTTGAGGTAGACTCAACACTTCAAGGATGAAAGTGTTCTTCTCTTTTCACTTGGAGAGGAAGTGATGGGAGTAGAAAGGCTCACTTCTAAACAAGTAGTAATCAACAAAATAACCAAGGATTTGAATGATTTAAGAATTATGTTTGAATCTGGAAATTTGTGTGCAAAAGAGGCGAAGAGAAAATCTGAGAATGGTCCACTATTTATAAAACAAAAGCCCAACGGCTCTTTCTGGGTGCGGTTCCTTATTGATGCATGTGGTTCCATATCGATAAGGAACCGCATAAGCATTTAAGGAACTGTGGAGGTATACTCCGCGCCCTTTTATCTTTTAGTGGGGTAGTCACATATGGTGGAATAGTTATCCTCAAAGGATATTCCTAAAACGTATGAAATAGGCCATTTTTAAATTTTCAAATATTTAATTTAATAAAACATTTTCTTAAAAATAAAGTTTAATAAAAAAACTTTGTCACATTTAATAAAAGGTGAGTTTTAAAAAAATTTAAATCCTTGATCACTTAATTATGATGAAAACTTGTTTGTTCATACCTTAAGTGATAACGATTGAAATAAAAAATACTTGAACTCAAGAATTCGTTTTTCGTTGTTTTTGTAAATGCTTATTTTTATATATTGTCGTAATAAAAACAAAGCGAGACCGAAAAATGCAAGTAACGTTTTTAGGCATCATCGCGTTAACAACTTCGATAAGCGACGAAGATTGGGAACGATTAGATGAATTGACAAAAATTTTACAAATTTTTAAAGTGTCAACAACTTTATTATCCGGTGTTTATTACCCAACTAGCCCATTAGTTTTAAAGCAAATATTTGCTATGATGGAAAATTAGACGAATTAAAAATGTCACCTTGTAGAATTTTAGAAAAATGGTTAAAGTTATAAATAAAGAAATTTGTAAAATATTTTGCTAGTATACCTTTGGTTTTTACTTGTTCCGCCGCACTTAATTCAAGCCTGGGCGAAGATGAGGATAAAGAGTAAGGATTGAAGCCCCCTTAGCTCTGCCAGGCACTGGACTTGATAAATTTTGGGAGGGTCGAAAATATAATGAGAAGAATATTTGGGAATTTAGAATTAGAATTTGGGCCAAACCCGGATGAACCCGATATGAACTATATAGACTCCCAAAATTTTAAATTTAACGATACTTTTTAAAAATTATTTGCAATATATGCAACAAAATATGGTGGACAACAAAACACATTTTTTTGACCAAACGGGGGCCGGATCGTCGCAAATGGGGGGAAGGGTGTCACGTGACATTGATATAAACTTTTGGAATCTTTTAAGTGAAGGCGCTAGCAAGCGTCAACGAACATCGGAATCAAGCGAGTTGGGTCATTATAAGTCGCAAAAAGTTTTACAAACTATTAGACACGAGGATTTAGGAACTTTTGACATTTTGGGATGGTGGAAAAAAATGGAGTTAACTTATCCAATTTTAGGCGTTATGGTTCGTGACTTATTTACGATTCAAGCTTCGATGGTAGCTTCCGAATCGGTTTTTCGGTTAGCGGTAGAATTATATCCGAAAGGTCAAGACTTACCCCTCAATCCGTGGAAGTATGTGTATGTTTGAAAGATTATTTGGACGGAGTAGAGATGATACAATATGAAACATCGTTGGAAGGTCCGATATTAAACGGCGTTGAAGAAACTATAAAAAACGAAGAAATGGAATTAAGGATATCACCTCCAACTACCGAATTAGACGAAGGTGAGTTTGAAGATATAGAAGTTGAAGTCGGAGATGTAGAAAAATATTTAGAGGATATACTTTGAGTATAACGGGTGATGGCAATGCCGAAGCTCGACATACTTGAAGTATACTAATATTTTTCGGGTGATGGCCATGTTGAAGCTCGAAATATATTAGTGATTATGGTTGTTTTATTATAGTGCTTAAATAAAAATTATGAAGTTGTATGATTGTATTGTTGAAATAAACATTATTGTGGTATTTTTTTTAATGTTTTATGGTTTTATTTTTTTAATGTTTGTAAGTAAATTCCGAAAAAAACCGATACGAACATTTTTAACAGAAAAACCCGATCCGAACATTTTTACCGGAAAACACCGATCCGAAAAAATGTGAGAACTCGTATTTTCCCGGCATTATTTTATTCATTTATACATGCTTCTTGAATTTTCTAATATGTTATATTTTCTTTTATTCTTCATACGTCCGTCCTGAGATCTCGATAATTTTAATTAAATTATATTTTAATTATTTTTCTGACTATTAAAAATATTTTATTTGGAATTATAATTTTTTTCCCTATTTATTTAAATCAAAATTTTTGATTTAAAAGCACTCATGCGTTTTATAAATCAAAATATTTATAAAAAGTTTATCCGAATCGATGGAACGAGAACCGATGGCTATATATTCCGACTTTATGAAGTCAAAATACTATGTTTCTATAAATATTTTTTATCGTATTATAACTTGCACCGAGTCAGAACGATTAGCGTTTTAGAATCAAGTCGGGCTAGTACTAGTTTGCATTTGGGCTTAAGTTATACGTAAAATTGGGCAAGTGGGCCAAAAAGCCCACTCCCCTTTTCTTTCTTTGGTTCGTTGAACAACACCAACAACAATAATACCAGACATAATTTTTCTTCCAAAAACAAGCCATCTCCTTCTTCTCCTTCTTTGGGACGAACAACACAATAAACCCATCATCATCATCTTAAATTCTTGTTCTTGATCAATTAAAATGCACCACGATCCTCCTTGGTAAACCTTTAACCTAAACCCATCAATATAGTCAAACCTGCGCAGATAGTGAAGTTGGTCATTTTACATTTGGTTTCACGTCTCGGTTAAAACTAGAAAGTTGTCTGAAACGTCGTTTTACACCAAATTGCTTTAGACCCCGAGTCTTGGAAATGTCATTAAGCGAGTCAATTGGTCGGGTCAGACCTAAAAGTCAAACTTGAAAAGTCAAAGCTGATAGGATTTAAAAATATTGTTCTGAAGCGTTCTTAAGTTCGTTTGAGCTCGTAAAACTTTAACGAATGAGATTTTACAGCTACTGAACATTGATTGCGTTTGAAAATGTTTAAAAATAGTAACTTTGAGTGCGGGTTATACGTATATATATCGTGAACACATATGGATTCCTTTATCCTTTCTTTTATATATGACTTATTTGTCATTCTATATTGTCTTTCTTCTACTTCTAACGTGCCACTGATTTGGGCCGAGGTTTGAAGTTCTTATCTTCACATCTTTTGTTATCATCTTGACACGTGTTTCATGGTGATTCCGGCTATACCTTTTGAAACCTTATCACCTTGTAACTATTTCATCGATTGTCATATGAACTACTCATTACTAGCCTCGTTCAAACGACTCGCTATTTTATAAAATATCATCATGTTACCATATAAACTTAAATTAGTATTGTTTGCGAATTATTTTGCAAATTGTTCAGTGTTTGTCACAAAAAAATTAAAAAATAAAATAAAATAAAATAAAAATTAAATTATTGTAACATTAAAATTGTTGATATAAATATTTAGCCAATTACTTACTTGTGAAAAGTTTCATAACCCATTTTACAAAATGTACTACTTGGGCTTTATAAAATACTTGAATGTTACTTTATAAAGATATTTGATATTATTTTTACAATTTTTTTCACGAATTACTTACTCTCGAGAACGTTTCATAAATTATTTTGATCTCCGTTTTTACAAATGGCATTATATACATATTTTAAATCATATGACATGTAATACTGGTTTGACGAAGCTGAGTATCGCATTGCTAGTCCTAAATTATGCATGGCCTGATCACCTATGCGTAATTTAGAAGGAGCCATGCGAGGCCAAATAGTAGTCACCTTAAATATCTTGTCAAAGAACCAACTTTTTACTTATGTTCCTTAAAAAGTTAGATAAAAAAAAGTTTGAAAACTTTTACATATTATGCGAGTAGCACTAGTTCGCGGCATGCACATATGATCCCTTATCTTTTCTTGAACAAATTACATGCCTGTAAGTACATATTTCCTTACTCAACGATCTTTATTTTACTTGTTACCTCATCTTCTTTCGTGATATAATTCTTGATACCACTCGTCTAATTTCTTACTAATGGTCTGATTACTTATTCGAGAGCAAATCAACACATGACTTATTCTGATAAAAATCTGGTTAATGTCATAGATATTTCACATTTATAAATTAAAGTTTCTCATCCTAATGGTACTAAGGCCTTTATAACTAAAATCGGAAATATGCCTTTAACTAGCTACTTAACTCTGTTTGATGTGTTGGTGGTTCCTCAATATTGTGTCAGTTTAATGTCAGTTCATAAAGTAGCAAGGATAGTAAATTGGTTTTTGCTTTTGATGAAAATAAATCTTATATTCTTGATCAGGATTTAAAAGTAGCGAAAGTTTTGGGGACTGGTAGTTAGTCTGGTGGTTTATATTACTTTGATGGAAATCAAGGTATAGGATTTGAGAATCCTAGTGTTAATACTACTTGTTACTTGTCTAAATATACTTGGCGAGGTTAGGTCACCCATCTGATCATGTTCTTGAGGTCTTAAAAAACAAATTAACTCTTGATAATAAAAAGGTTAATATTATATGTGACATTTGTCAAAAGGCTAAACAGATTAGAGAACATTTTCCTCTTAGTGATCATGTGTCTACTAGTCTAGGTGAATTGGTGCATTTAGATTTGTGGGGACTATATAAGGTTACCAGTAGGAAATAGTTTAAATTTTTTTTTGTCAATTGTTGATGATTTTACTAGATCTGTTTAGGTGTACTTATTAAAAAATAAAACTGAGACATTTGATAATCTAATGGTGTTTTATAACTTGCTTCAAAATCAGTTTTCTAAGAAAGTTAAAGTTTTTCGCAGTGATAATGGGACTGAACTTGTTAATCAAAAGTTTGTCATGTTTTGTGAGCAAAATGAAATTATTCATCAGACATCTTGTAGTTATTCCCCTCAACAAAATGGGATTGTTGAGAGGAAGCATAGACATCTCCTTAATGTTGCTAGATCTCTCATTTTTTAGGGAGGGTTACCTTTGTCTTTTTGGTCTGAATGTATTCTTACTGCTACATATTTGATTAATAGATTACCATCTTTTGTGTTGAATGGATTGTCTCCTTTTGATCTGATCTATGATAAATCTCCTTCTCTTAAGCACCTTAGAGCTTTTGGGTGTCTTGCTTATTCTACTGTCCTTAATAATCATGATAAGTTTGGGTCTAGATATGAGAAATGTGTGTTTCTTGGTTATACTAATTTTAAGAAGGGTTATAAGTTGTTCAGTCTTGATAGGAAACAAATCATTTTTTCTAGGGATGTTAAGTTTTATAAGGATAGCTTTCCTTTTAAGACTAGTGTTTCTACAAAAGATGAATTTGTTCAAGAATTTGCTTCTTTAAACTTCTTTGACCCTTCTAATTGGTGTGATTCATCTCCTGACCTGCCCAATGATGATTCAATAACAAGTAGACCCCAACCCTATTAGGATGAGTAGCTCCTCTTCTCTCTCTGGTAGCATCCTAGGTACTAATCATGAGAATGAGGGAGGGCATTATCAGGATCCTAGGTTTGTTGCTAGTGAGGATGAGATGGTTCTCAACCATGAGGATAATATAGATGCAAATGGCTCTGAGGGTTTTGAACCATTGGTTCCTTATCAGGTTGATGAATCTGATTCTGTTAGAAGGTCTTCTAGACAATCTGTTTTTCCTAAAAAAATTAATGATTTTGTGGTAGAGTCTAAGGTTAAGTATAGATTGGAAAGGTATGTTAATTACTCTCATTTGTCTAGAGAAAATATATGTTTTGCTTTTGTGCTTATTCAGACTTCTGAACTAAATTTTTTTGGGAAGCATCTCAGCAGCAGCATTGGGTAGATACTATGAATGCTGAGATGGATGCTCTTTATAGAAACAATACATGGGATTTGGTTGATCTTCCTGTTGGTAAGAAGGCTATTAGTTCTAAATAGATTTATAAGATTAAATTTTTATCTGATGGGGCTATTGAGAGGTTTAAAGCCAGACTGGTTGCTCAAGGGTTTAATCAGAGGGAAGAATTGACTTTGATGAGACCTTTTCCCCTGTTGTTAAAATGGTTACCGTTAGATGCCTGATTAACCTTGTTGTTTAGTCTGGTTGGACTTTATATCAGTTGGATATTAATAATGCTTTTTTATATGGTGATTTGAATGAAACTGTTTATATGAAGTTACCTCCTGGGTATTTTTCTGCTAATGAAACTAGAGTTTGTAGGCTTAACAAGTCTTTGTATGGATTGAAACAAGCTCCTAGGCAGTGGAATGCTAAATTAACTTCTGTTCTTGTTAAAAATGGCTTTCAACAAAGTAAGAGTGATTATAGTCTATTTACTAATTCTAGTGATGGTTGTTTTATTGCTTTACTTGTGTATGTTGATGATATAATCATTACTGGTAATAGTAAGACTACTATTGATGACTTTAAAGAGTTTCTTAAGTCTAAGTTTATGATAAAAGACATGGGAAAGTTGAAGATATTTTCTGGGAATAGAAGTTCTTGATACTCCTACTGGTATATGTTTAAATCAATGGAAATATTTTCTTGATCTTCTTTCTGAGTTTGGTCTTCTTGCTAGTAAACCTTCTTATATACCTATGCAGCCTAATATTAGTTCAGCTGTTGAGCCTAGTAGTGATGATCCTATTCTTGATAATATTACTGATTATCAAAAGTTAATTGGTAAACTTATCTATTTGACCACAACTAGGCCAGATATTGCTTATACTGTCTCTTGTCTTAACCAGTTCATGCATAAGCCTCTTAGAAGTCACTTGAAAACAACTTTAAAGGTATTGAGATCAGTGTTGTAAATATCGGTCATGGCGGCCGATATATCGGTGATATATCGCTTGGCGGTGGTCCACCGCCACGCTAGCCGTGCACATAATAACCGTAACCGAAACCGTAACCGGAAAAAAAACCGAAACCAAAACCGGTCAAAACCGGTTATTGACCATAACCGGTTTCGGTTACGGAATAACCGGTAGTTACTAACCGGTTACGGTTTCCGACCGTTAGTACCGGTTAGTACCGGTTAGTGAGCAACTGGTTGGGCAACCGGTTAGAAAATAACCGGTTTGTAACCGGGTTTTCTTAATACCATTGGAAAAGAGGCAGTACAGTGGTGAGTACAGTGGTGACAGGTTACTGTTTTTTTCATATAGCAACCTTTTCTTTTTTGTACTTTGGAGCAGGTAATATTGTATAAATGGCAATGCTCCAAGTGAATCAACAAATTACAATACTTCAAAAATAATTAGACACTAAAAAATGGCAGCTCTAAGTGAACCAACAATTGTTCAAGTACTAGAAGTAGAAACATTCAAAAACAAAGAAATTTGGCAACATTTCGATCTTTGTTTGATGTCGGATACTACTCATAAGGCTCGTTGTAAATATTGTGGCAAGCTTTTGTGGGCCAAATCCAACTTGACGTTGAAGCTACACATCACCAAAAAGTTATGCCTGTCACTCAAAACCGATGAATAGAAGTTTGATGTATGATGAATCAAAGTCGAAATTTCCATTGAATAAAAGTTGTAGTTTGTATGTGTTACAAGTGTTTGATGTATGAATAAAATTTGGAAATTTTCCTTGAATAGAAGTTGTAGTTTGAGTTCAAGTTCTAACAAAATAAATCTTGCAGTGTTCGTCCAAGAGAAGTAGGCAATAATCTTTTGTCCTTGTCTGAGTTTTATGTCAAAACAATTATACTTGATCTTGTGGTATAATATACATCTTCTTGGGATATTTGCATTATCTCCTAAATTCTTAGATATATTCTTTTATATGAAATAGCACAGGTTGATTACACTTTTAAACTTGTCATTTGATACAATCTGCACAGGTATATATAAAAGCTCAAACAGTGAGCAAATGTATTGGTAAACTTAAACATCACCATACATAGAGAACTAGCCTTTAATTTCATCAAGTTACAAAACTAAAAGAACTTTCTTCCTGATAAACTCAAACAGTGAGCAAAAAACAAAAAACGGTTATAATCGGTTTTTTTACATCCTAACCGGTTACTAACCTATCCTAACCGGTTAGTAACGGTAGGGTTTTTACCCTCAAAATCATAACCGACCCTAAACGGTTATTGGGTATAACCGGTCAAACCGGGTTTGACCAAAAACCGGTTAGGGTACTAACCGAAACCGGTTATGAAAAAAACCCGTTATGTGCACCTCTACGCCACGCCATGGAGCATATCGGCCAACTTGGCGTTTTGGTCAAATATAGGTCCATATCGGTCAAATATCGGTCATATCGGTCAAATATTGGTCATATCGGTAAAAAATCAGTTGACTTTTGGTATTTTGATTGTTTTTTATTGTGTATTTATTTTTTAATGTAAATTTTACAAGACATATAACTAAAACTAATGAATACATTAATAAAATTATAATAATATATAAGAATTTTAAATTTATATTAAATAAATTTTAAAATTATATAAAACAATGTTAAAAATATACAAAATAATGATAAAATATATAAAATAATGATAATTTATACCCGCCGAGAAATAGATATATCGCCGCCAAGACGATATATCGCTTGGCGGTGGTCGACCGCCGAGACCCCGCCGAGCGATTTTACAACCTTGATTGAGATACCTTAAAGGGTCTCCAGGTAAAGGTATTGATATTGTTAGACAGTCTGGTTCTAGTATAAGTATTGAAGCTTATACAGATGCAGACTGGGCTAGATGTACTGTTACCAGAAGATCTGTGACTCGGTATTGTGTTTTTATGAATGGTTCTTTGGTTTCTTAGAAAAGTAAAAAACAAAATACTGTTTCCAAAAGCTTTACTGAAGCTGAGTATAGGGCTTTGGCTTCAGTAACTTCAGAAGTAATTTGGGTTTTGAAAATTCTAAAAGATTTGAACTGTAACAGTATTTTACCTGTTCCAGTATATTGTGATAATAATTCTGCAATTAAGATTGCTGCTAATCTTATTTTTCATGAGTGAACAAAATATTTGGAAATTGACTTGCATTTTGTTAGAGCATAAAGTTATTGCTGGGGTTATAAAAGTTCTTAAAATAGGCACTGCAAATCAAATTGCAAATGTTCTAACAAAGAGATTGGATATTAAACATCACAATTTCTTGTGCAACGAAATGAAACTCATTGACTTATTCCAGAACAAAATTAAAGGAGGGTGTTAAAATATAAATGCTTGCCTAATTTTAATCTGAAAATATCCTTGAGGGACTTATGTGAAATTATTATTTGTGCTGTTTTGTTAGTTGAGAAGTTTGTGAAGAGCTTTTAAAAGATGGAGGGCTTAAGTGCAATATATGGAGGACTAATCTGCAAAGCTGGATGAGACATAAGCTTGATAATAGATCTTCCACAGAGTAGATGAGGGAACATTGTTAGGGTTTGATTAATAAAGTTGAAGTCTCGGGTTTGATTGAATTGAGATTCAAGTTAAATCTGTTTTAATTCAAATCTTTTCAATTAACTTACTTCCGTATGGTTAATTTTGAGTAGGACCCTTGAGGACTACAATGTGATCAACCTATTTTACTACCTTGTCAATGTAATAGGATAGAGTAGGTTTGTGATTTGTTAGGTTAACATGCTAAAGGAAAGGAACGAGGACTACGATGTGATCAACTTCATTTATATTAGTTCAAGTTTTTATAGGATGGTCGGATGGATGCACCATGCACGGAATACAAATATGAGTCTGCAAGACATCTCCGCCATACTACTGTTTATCATGTGATGGGTGTTGATCCTATCCTAAAGCTGGTTCTAAACATGTTATGAACATGTTGCAACACTAGCCGATGCTGTTTATGGTGTGTGGGCAAAACATAATCTTCAAGTGACAGGTTCGTCAACTAATATACGTATGTAAATTTGTTTCTCTTTTACATATATATTTGCAGGACGGAATAAACATTGTTGTTATTAGGTCCACACAGTTAGAAGAAATTATGGAGGCTAGAATGCAGGTTCAGAAGTACTTTTTGCTAGCTTAATATGTGGACTGTCTAGTGATTGAATCCTGAGATTGGTTTTTATAATTTTCCGAAATTGCCAGGATGAAACCTGCAATGACAACAAGAGTTGCAGGACGCAACATGCACTTGCAGCTCTTCTTTCATATTTCCACATGTTCGGGCGAAATTTTTGTCAATCAATCAAAAGATTAAAGTGGCATACAAACTTGTATCAGCAATTGTCAAGTACATATACATACATGTAAGAATGTTTGATTGCTTGTGAATGGTGTTGAATGTTCTTTACAAATTTGAAAAAATTACACATTTACAAAAAAAAGCTTAAACGAACCAAATCACATACATGCCCCCCTGGAAAAAAAAGAAGAAATTCAAGATCTTTTTCTTTTGATGGTACAACAGGCAAAGACACAGATATAAAACAAAAAACACTACTCCATGTTATATGGTGATTTTATACTATGTTAACAATACTTCCGCCTTTTGTGAATTTTGGGGTTAGAATGACACTCGATATTAGGGCTCGCAAGATGTAAGTCATAGTCATCGCTTAGAAGGCGTTGCAGGATTTCCATATTACTTTGACTGAAGATGTCGTCATCTTGAGAAGAGGTACCAGCGTCTGTGTTGTTATGTGCAGTAGCAATCCCAAAGCTAAGTTCATTTAGACCTTCCGGATTAGCTGGCTTCGATGAAATATAATCCAGAAAGTAATTTTTAGAATAAACGGTCTCGTCTTTAAAAGGGACGATTTTCTCTTTTGCTTGCTCATATCGAGAGGTTACACCAGATGACTGAAAATCTTGTACTTCTTCCAGACTCTGACTGAAGGTGTGGACAGCCTGAGAAGAGGTACCTGCGTCTGTAATACTTTGAGCAGTAATGACCCCACAGTTAAGCTCGTTTAGACCTTCCGGACTGGGTAGATGAGATGCAGCATATTTCTGGTAATGATTTTTAGCGTAAACCGTCTCATCATCAAAAGGGACTTTCTCTTTCCCCTTTCCAGATTCTGAGGTTACAGTAGATGTCTGGTTTGTACTTTGACCCGAGCAGAAGTTTGAGTTATTCATACTTTTTGTCTGTTCAGTGAGACCGGAGGATGAATAAGTAACTTGTGAATAGGTTGTAGCTGGTTCTTTAAGTATGTTGCATGTCCCCAAACTTTTGTCGGAAGTAGGTAACAAGGTGCAACCAATGCCTGACTGCAGGTATTTTTTAAGAGAAGTCTCATCTTCAAAAGCCTTGAGCATCACAAAGTTTTCAGATGCAACCTTCACTAAATTTCGACTATCCACCTGTTTAACAGAATCAATTAGAATAAGCCAAAAGCGTTGTGAGTTTTGTATGTGTGTTTTTTATAGAATACCTTTTGTTTGTCAGATAGGTGGTTAACCGGCACATACAGATAACTTTCTACTATTAACGCCGTTAGTTGTAGTTTCACATTAAGAACCACACCAGCTTTCTTTTCGTTGCTTGGGTCAAGGTACAAAAACAATCCATTAGACGCCAGAGCGTTTGCTACAATGTCGTTCCAGAACTTAGAATAAGCTTTTAGCTTAAGAATCTGCAGATTTAATCACACAAAAAAGCATTATTACTAACTTTAGAGTGCATATGACTAACTTAAGACAGGCAGAAGAAATGAGGTTAGTATTACATCTTCAAGTTGTTTCCGATCTGTGTAGAAGAGAGCCAGCAAGTCCTTTACAGTGTTCACTCCTTTAGCTTTCATATTTTTAAAACGAGTACCCTTATAACTGATATGTTGTAAATGACGCACCTCGTCGGATAATAAGGGACAGGAGTGTTTTGCAGAATCTGCACAGTGAAAAAAAAATTAATATTACACACTGTAAAAAAGTACTTTCCAAAAGAAGCTTATTACATTTAGGGTACTTACATTTTGAGCGCCCGTCCTTCACAAAAAATGTGTCACTCCATGCTACTTTAACTCGGTTCCTTAAAGCAGCATCTACAACTATCGCCCCGAGTCTGTATGCACCATTCCTGGTATGTTTTGAGCGATGCGTAAAGGAAATCTTACTCTCGATAAACCCAATCCCTTCTTTTAGTTGCAAGCAAGTATTTCCTTGGAGGACTCGCTTCCCTTTTTTGTTACTCATAAGTCTTTCTTCAAACTCTTCAATTGTCATGTTACCGTCATCCTCACCAACCCGAAAAGCCATTATTTCTACTTTTGCAGTGGATTCCACCCCGGTAGTCACTATCTGTCCAGTTTGAGCATCAACCAAGGCTATGTCAATGGGCGTTTGGTTCTCAGTTAATAGTGGCATTCCTGTAACGACTTGTGGGGCAATATGGTTTCTGAACTGTAACTCAAGTTTTTTCACGACTGCAGTACTTTCGTCCGCTGCAGGATTCCTGGTAAAAATGTAAAAGTGTAAGCTGCGTGATAGTTGTTGATTAAAGATGCTAATTCATTTGGATTTATATTTACTCTTTCATGCTGAGTAGAAAGTCCTCTTGCTTTACCAACCCAATCCGCTCTTCTACCTGAAATTGTTCGACACAGAACAGTAGTATTTAAACACCCAGATTGCGTGTAATTGAAATTACAAAAGGCGAAATATGATTAACAAAACTCACAAGTTGACTAATCCAAGGCCTAACAGTTGATTCAAAATTCTGTAATGTTCGCGTAATTATTTCCTCTGCCTCCCTGAAAAACAAATGATACTAATATCAGAATATTACAGTAGCTGTTACATTAGAGAAAACAAAAAGCTCTAATATCGTCCAAAACTTACTTCGAAATTTCTCTTGAAATCATATCATACGAGGTTTCAAAGGATCAATTATGTTAAGGAGATGTTTAGGATTGCATATTAAAACCTCTTGTCTATCTGTTAAATGTTTTGAGACAAACACTTTTAATAAGCAGTTCTAAACATCTTATCCAAAATTTGCGTAAGCAATAAAAAACACCCTTAGAAAATTGTTTAATGCATGTAACTACTGTCTACCTTTTGAAAGCCGAGACTGCAGCAAGCACATCGTCAGTTGAACTTGTGTATGGTTCTGACTCGTTCGCGTCGTATGTGCTCCCTCCATTCGCCGCCATTTTGTCGATGCTTGCTAGCTCTAACTAACAATGTCGACTTTGTTGAGATAGTGGCGGCTGGTTAGGAAGTCATTGTTTTTGTTCACTACAACAATTGTTAACCCTAGGGACGACTTATTCGTCCGGAAGCACTTTTTCGACCCTAAACTCCTAGGGACGACTAAGTCGACCCTAGGAGGTTGTGCCTAAAAATTCGTCTCTAGGATCCTAGGGACGAACCCCTCTTTGTAACCTAGGGACGACTTAGTGGGTCCCGCAACCCACTACGTTGAAAAAATTGACTAATCCTAGGGACGACCTTCTTTGTAACCTAGGGTCGACAAAGTCGTCCCTAGGTTATAAATAAATAAAATGTTTTTTCAAAATTTTCTTAAAAATTCTTTTTTTTATTATTTTTAATAAAATCTTTTTTATAAATATTAAAAAAAACATTTTTAGAAAATAAAAAAAAAATAAATTTATTACCCTAGGGACGACTTAGTCGTCCCTAGGTTTAAAAATGCCCAGGTATTCAATACCTAGGGACGACTAAGTCGTCCCCAGGTATTGACACCTGGGCATTTTTAATCCTAGGGACGACTAAGTCGTCCCTAGGGTAATAAATATGTTTTTTTTTATTTTCTGGTAATATCCTAGGGACGACTAAGTCGTCCCTAGGTGTACCTGGGGTGTAAAAAAAAAACTGGGCTATTTTGCAGTTTCCAGATTTTTTCCGGAACTTTTTCCGGACAAAATCCACAATTCAAAATGGCAGAATTCGACAAATACAGAATAATAACAAATCAATAAACGTTACAATACCATATTACGATAAATTATCCAACGTCACGATACAATATTCATCAAATACACTTATTCAATCCTAAATCAAATGTTTCAAACGCTACAAGTCTCAAACTTTATTAAACATGCATAATAAGAAAAACACTACCACAACCTCTACTCCGCATCCTCGTTAGGTGAAAAGTCACCTTCCCTATCGTCACCCTCCTCGTCACTCCCCTCGTCATTCACCTCGTCATCGCCTGATAAGTCGTCACCACTGTTTTGTACATTCCTATCTCGACCCAACTCGTCAACGGACCGGTAATCGTGCTCATGGGGATTTGAGATTACACGAGAACCTCCGGGTATGGATTGTGAAGTAGAGCCGATCTCATAAGCCGAGTGTGTGGTGGGACGATAACAATAGTTAAATGTGTTATTGTTGGTGACGGGAGTAATAGGATAAGTGCCGGTATAGGGAGGTTGGAGTGGTTGGAGATTGTCGGGCAAAGATGGTCGGTATGCGTCGATGGAAGGAGGTTGCACTGGTTGTGCCCAAGGATAGGGGGGTTGGACTAAATGAGACCAATCAGGAGCTAGGGTGGGCATAACAAAGGGTCGGGGCGGGGGTACAAAAGTAGGAGGTCTAATTGGGTGATCAGTATTTGAGTTGTAGTTCTGGAAAAACTCACCCAATTGACTCTGATATTGCGCCATATGCTCGTACGACGTCTGACTATATTGTTGCGCCGCATCTGCCTTTAACGCTGCCAAGTAAGCCCGTTGCTGCGCCGCCTGATTCTCTCTCCTCAGCAGCTCCATCTCTCGCTCATTTCGTTCTATCAATTCTTGAAATTCACTACGAGAGGGAACATCTGGTCGACGTGGAGCACCCCGCCTGCGATAAGTTACAACAACAATGTTTCATTATATACAACAAGACATAAATATGAACAATTGATTTACATTTTGTTTTATTGAGGATATATAACCTGCGAGTTGTGTTATTGGCACCACCCGGTAACTTTCTGCCTTGTCCCGACACATTTTGCTTATTTTGACTTGGCATGATTTGAGCCACTATTTCTTTATCAGACATGTGCGGGACTATACCGGCTCTCACTTGGTCCCTGAGGGCTTTCATCTTTTCCTGGGAAAAAAAACGATTTAAAAGAAATGAAATTAGTTACTAAGGCATGTAAAGAGTTATATATTACTTACATATCTTTCCTCGTTTTCTTTACTTTTAAACGTGCCACCACTTGAGTGCCCCTTCCTCCATGTTTCAACCAGGTCCTCGTAAACCCCTTCCTTGACTTTCTGTAAAATCTCAAATAAATTAGTAACGAGCTATAATAAATAAACAATATAAACGCTTTTAAATAAATCACAAAAGTTATAAAGAGTCTTACGTATTCATTCCTTCCTCGGGCGAATGGTTTTTTGCCTTGAGTGGTCGGTACCGTGTTTTTGGAACGATTAACAACTTCTTGCCACCCTCTTTGGGTCTGACCACCACTGAACCAATTCACCCCAATCACCTTCGGTTCTACCGTCCCACACACTCTCAGGCGGTACATGTTCTTGTGCCAGTGCGGGCGTCTCATATGTCGAATAATAATGTTTCTTGATCCTGTTCTTGTATTTTCTATACAGCAACCTCAGCTGATATTCCAACGCAAGCCTAACCCGAGTACACACCTCATACACACCTTTGCCACACACCACCTGAGTACGATCATTGTACCATGGCTCGAGGTCGAAATATGTCTGCATAAAAACATATGAATTTAAATAAACAAACAAATTAAACATAACACACATATCTAAATGTCGATAACAATAACAATATAAGTAAAATAAACAATTTTCACCTCAATTGTAGGATAAATATGAGCTTTATCAGACTCCGGAATTTCGTCCCATTCGCAGTTCAGGGGAAGTGACCGGATTAATTCCCCCAAAAGATGAGTCAACAATGATGCATAATCGCCCAGAAAATGGAAGGTTTGCAGATCTTTAAATTCAAAGCCAATTGTCAAAGGTTTTTCCTTATTATTTTTGTACGCCCTCCTTAATTTATCTAGGTTGGTCACAAAGCGTTGATTTGAACCTACAAAAGATATGTTATTTACTCGTAAAAATTCAAGTGACATAAATTATAAATATCAGTGTTATAAAAAAATATAATGATTTCTTACGCTGACACTCGGCCGGTACAGGACGTGTGGGCCGTCTGGGTGGACTACCACCAGCATCCCCACCGTGTGACCTAGGAGCTACACATGCCATCTGTAAAATAACAAGTTCATATCAGTATACACATTTTATCAATATACACATTTTAACATATAAAAACATTTTCATTAAAAAACAAAATTACACAATTTAATTAACCAATTAATACTAATACACAAATTCATATCAATATACACATTTTAACATATAAAAACGTTTTCATTAAAATACAAAATTACACATTTAAACAAATGAAAACAACTCATCATCATTTAAACGTATAACAATTGTTTCATTCAAACAACAACTTAAGCATATAACAATCGTTTACAAATAAAAAATTACACATTAAAGCATATAACAACTGTTTCATTCAAAATACAACTTAATATCAATTGTCATCATCTTCAGAATCATCGCTAGATAAAACTTCTTGAACATCATTATTATGGTTCACTTCATCATCATCCGACACTAAATCATCATCATCAACATCACCAATGACGTGTGCAACTACTTCATCATCTTCAATATTAATAATATCATCATCAACCGGTGGGGCGTCCACTTCCGTTGGTTGAGTATTTACACTCAAATCCGTAATACCCAAATTAGGCAAAGCAACAGACAGTGTAACATCTGATGAACTGCTACCATGTATAACATCTTCATCGGACTCTACCACATCTCGATGATAAACCTGTTCGACGACCTTCCAATGAAGCGGTCGTCTAGCAAGGTCTTCAAGGTAGAATACTTGTGTTGCTTGTGTCGGGAAAATGTATGGGTTATTTTGGTGAAATAGCCTATCGGTCAAAATATGATGTATGCCTTGCTCAGTGTAAGAACGTCTGTTGCGTTTGGTGCAATTGGTAGGGTTAATTGTGTCAAACCATTTACATCGAAACAACAAAACCTTGCGGTTGCCGATATAAGTGAGCTCCAGAATTTCTTCGAGTTGACCATAATACATCTCTCCATCAACCCCGGGTGTTGAAACTCCGCTGCATTGAGTGGTACGAAGTATATCGCGTTCACGTACCACAAACTTCACACCGTTCACTATGCAAGAGGGGTATGTACATGAACTAATAGGTCCACATGCCAAAGAGAATAACTCGTCACTACAGCCCACACTCACTTTTTTTTCACGAGTCTACAAAAATGAGATACAAAAAGGTTTATTAGATGAGGAATAACTCCAAGGTAATATATCTAATGTATTTACCATGTTATTAAACCACGCAGGAAAACTCGTTTCCACATTATCAGGCACCTCTCTGCAAAGGTTCATGATATTAGCAGAAGTCATCGAGAAAGAATAATTTTCAAAATTATAAAAAATAGGAAGAAACATACTCGCTGTAAGCTGAGATGTCGGCTTCGACTTCAGGACTGTTGTTAAGTATAAACCACGTAACTGCCTGCATGTCGTCATTAGTCATACGAGTTGGTTTGATTCCACCCGTCGGTGTGCATACGGTCCGGAACACCTCAAATTTATCTGGTTGTCCAGGCAAATCGTCTTCATTTCTGCCAAGGCGGTTAAATCTCGTCTCGACATCCTTAAGGTAACGCGAACAAAAAGTTAATGCCTCTTCTGCAACATAACCCTCGGCAATAGAACCTTCAGGCTTTGCTTTATTTCGTACATAATTCTTTAGCTTTTTCATGTATCTTTCAAATCGATACATCCACCTGCCGCGAGTAACGGAACCTAGAATAGCCTCATCGGGTAGATGTATAACCAAATGAGTCATTATGTCGAAAAAAGCAGGAGGAAAGATTTGCTCTAAATTAACCATCATAATGATCAATTTGTTTTTAGCTTCTTTCATGTCCTGCACAGTCAAACTTCGAGCACAAAGTTGCTTAAAGAATAAGCAAATGTCGATTATAGGTTTTGCAACGTCTTTGGGCAGGTATTGTTGCACTCCATAAGGAAGTAACCGATGCATCATTATATGACAGTCATGAGATTTCAAGTTCGTTATATTGTCATCATCAGCGGTCACTTTTTTCTTGAAGTTGGATCCAAAGCCATCAGGTAGTCTGACTCCTTTAATGAATTTACAAAAAAGTTTTCTTTTTTCTGGAGTGAAAGAGAACTTTGGATGAGGCTTATCGAACTTCCCGTTATCTTTTTTAACTAACCACAACTCCTTTCGAACTCCCATTTTTTCTAAGTCTAGCCTTGCCTTTGGCGTGTCTTTGGATTTGTCGTTCTGTAACAGGGTATTCAGTAAAGCCTCAAGGAAATTCTTTTCGATGTGCATGACATCGTAACAGTGTTTTAGTAGAAGAAAGGGCCAATACTCAAGATCCCAAAACATAGAACGCTTACTCCAGTTCAATTCAACATCTCGATTTTTGGGGCGGTTCTCTTTGAGAATTGGTTTATGTTTCCCCGGTTTACGTTTAAAGACTTTACTAATCTGCAATTGAATATCAAGTTCTGAAAACTTTCTTGGTTTAGGCTTATTTTCAGGAAAACCGTAGAATTCCTTGGATTTTTTCCGATCAGGATGATTTGTTCTTAACCATCTTCTGTAACCAACATAAACGATTTTGCTGTTGATACGCATCGATGGAGTGTCAACATTACAAGTAGGGCATGCGAGGTACCCTTGCCCAGTCCACCCAGACAAACTACCTCGAGCTGGAAAATCATTGATGGTCCATAAAACCGCCGCTTTCATTTTGAAATGAGTACCCGTAGCAGCGTCTTTCGTCCAGACTCCCTCCCATAAATCTTTGAGTTCTTTAATTAGAGGCTGCAAGTAAACATCAATGTCCTTTGCAGCTGATTTAGGGCCGGGAATTAACATCGTCAACATTAAAGAAGTTTCTTTCAAACACATCCACGGTGGTGTGTTGTATGTTGTCAATATAACCGGCCACATGCTGTAAGTTTGGCTCATCATGCCATAAGGATTAAAACCATCAGCAGCCAACCCTAATCGAACGTTTCTAGGGTCACAAGAGAACTTAGGTTTCATCATGTCAAAATATTTCCATGCTTTGCCGTCACAGGGGTGATTCATTTTACCGTCTTCCTTAGACTGTCCGGTCGCATGCCAAGTCATCCACTTTGCTATGTCTTTTGTGTTGAACATACGTTGTAGTCTAGGTGTTATCGGAAAGTAACGCACCACCTTGTTGGCAACTAATTGCGTCCCCTTTTTCTTCTTTGGGTTTTTCCATCTGCTCGCGTTACAGATTGGACAAGTTTGCCTCTCCTTGTTTTCCGGTGATCCCCAATATAAAAAACAATCATTTATACAAGCATGGATCGATTCGTATCCTAACCCGATCTTTTTGTATGTCTTTTTTATTTCATAGTATGAAGACGGGAAATTGTATCCTTTACTAGGGGAACATGCCTTTTGGAGAAGAGCTAGAATTTTGTTAAACCCGGCATCAGTTATTTTGTGTAAAATCTTGATGTGCGAAATCTCTGATGTAAATTCCAATGTGGTCATATCACAACCCGGGTACAACTTTTGGGCAGACCTAGCGAGTAACTCTTCAAACTCGTTACTAGGACCCGATGTTTGGGTTGGTTGAGGACCGGTTGTTTGAGTTGGTGGAGTTTGAGAGGGTGGAGTTTCAGATGGTGGATTTGGAATATTATTTGCAGAAATATCTTCGAAGAACGCATCCATGTGAATTCGATCAGGTGAATGTGGTAATAGTGGAGGTAACGGAAGAATTGGTTCACCGTGATATATCCAAGTGGTGTAATGTTTGTCAAACCCGAATCTGGATATGTGTGCCTTAAGTTGGCCGAGGGTAACCAACTTTTCACGGTTACAACAATGACTACATGGGCAACGGAGCTTTTGTGAGATGGGGTGCAAAAATTTCTCACAATCATTGTTGTTAGTTGTCGTGAATGATAAATGAGTTTCAAATACTAGATATGGTCTATATTTATATGGAGACAAGTAGTGGGCAGTGCCGACCACAACTAGGACACACTTTTTAATGTGGCCAATTTAAAGCCGACACATATATATATTTGTTTCACATCGCAAAAACCTAGCTACCTGGCAATAACTAGTTTAAGGTCAAATCTTAAAATAAGTACACATTTCAAACTATAAATGTTAACACTTAACAACTTCAAAGAGCTAGTGGTTGTTATATGATTATAACCAATATTATCTAGTTTAAGGAAATATCTTGTTTACATTTGGAGTGACGTTCTTTGCTTCTTGTTTGCATTTTCTATGTAGCTTCCTTGTCTTGCTGCCCCCCTTCTGGGATGGTGCCTAGCTCAATGCATTATATATATTGCTTGACCGTTTTTACAAGCTATAAAAAACACACGGAGATAATTAGTGGTTGGTGAAAGTTGAAGAAATTACTAAATAACGTTGCTTTGGTTAATCTAATTCTGTGATGATATCACCTCGATCAATGGTATTTTAATTAGTGATTCGTGATCAATTCATGATGAAAATACAAAATGTTACTCTAACCAAATAGTACGTACATAATAAATGTTAATGATGTATCCACCATGCATGTTTGTAGTTTTGGATAAAAGTTTCTAAAATGAAATGGTTAATATCAAATACTCCTGTCTTTACTTTATTATGCTTAGGTAAATTCTTTAACTAAGCCGGTAAACTTCTTTTCTATGTTTATTGGCAGCTCTCACCCAACCGGTCGTGAAAAAAGAAATAATATTATATTAAAGATTCTCAAAAGTTGGAAAGAGAGGTCACGAACTGGTCGTTTGATGACCTTCGGATATTTCATCCGATCTTCTCTGCCCAAAGCAATATTTTCCTTTTTTAAAGTAATATTTTTTTCTTCTTTAACTAATGATGGTTCATTGTATTCTTGATCTTAAAAGCCATTTTCATGTTCTCATATGTAAAATAACAACCATCACACAAGTCTATTACATGTGACTTAGTGAGTATATACTAATCTAATCAATTATCTTATCGAAAAATTTAGCATGGTGCTTTAATCATTTTGCCCATCTTGCGTAATTCATTAAGCATTGTATTATACTTATGGATTTCTGAAATCTCTTATCTAAATAATTATTGTTTGATTAATATATAAATCTATAAGAGAAGAATTTTAAATTATTATATTAAATATATAAAAAAATTATATGTTAGTTTAGATTGGGTTGGTTTGGGTTGTTGATAAATGATAAAAAGGTTAAGATTGATTGTATGTGTTGATTTTATATGTGAAAGAATAAAAAAATAGTATTTTTATAGAAGATTGGGTTGTGATAGGTTGTTGATAAATGTAGTCTTAAAGCAATTATTCGATTTTGTGATAGAAATAGACTTATAAACACAAAAAGAAGAAAAAAAAAACTTTCTAATATCTCATAAAAAGACAAAAAGAAGAAAAAAAAGTGTTTGGGATGCCAAAACGCGTATGAAACTTGATTTATAATTGGGGTTGTATTTGAGAACTCAGTTTGCATTGATATAGTAGTAATTACGGTCTTGGTATAGCATGTGAAACCAAAACAAGTTTCGTGATTTTGACCCAAAATCGAGTTATATCATATTTTCAGGGGTTAACAGTAGAATGCCAAGCTAATTCGGTGTTTGTAGAAGTTTCAATTAATATAATTTGGTTTATAAAAAAAAAAGTCACATAGTAATCAAGTTTCATGTAATATCTTAAACTTCAAATTTATCATTAAAATTATCAAAGTTTTAAAACAGTCGTAAAAATTATATGGGTTTTGCTAATGACAGCCCTAAGGTTGTTGTTAAAAAGTGAATTTCTATTACAAATTCTTGTAATGAATTAAATGAACCAATCACAATCAAGTGTTAAATGTTAATCCATAATTTTAGAGATTGTCTCTATTTTTTCGAAATATTCATCCAGTCATAATCATTTATCATAATCATGTAATAAAAATTCATTTTTTAACGACAACTCTTAGGGCTGTCATTAACAAAACCCAATAAATTACATATTTTCTCTTTTTTAATCTTATCTTTTTATTTACTTATTTGTCTTAAACCTATCATTAGACCAATCTCTATCATTTTTCTTTATTGTATGATTACTTTTAATTCCCATTAAATTCTTGGTATTGTCTAAGAAGCTGCCTTTTGGTTGACCTTACGCTAAATATCGTAATTCAGTTGCTATTATAATGCTACGCTAAGCATGTGGAAATGAAATGCTATAAATAAGTATGCCGTCACTCAAGAACCTTTACCAAACTATTATGATTTACATTCAGATTCACTTGAATATTAAACTTTAGTTAAATATATAAAAAATCGATCCTCGTCCTCCATAATTCAACAAGAACAATACCCGTGCGTTGCACGGGTAGATGATTATTTATAAGTTATAAATTTTTAGAGCATCCAAAAAAAATTATAAGCTAAAAGGACATATTCCTAATGCTAAATTCGGCATTATTCCTAAAATATTTTAGTTGCTTGATATTAGCCTTTTCGTATTTTTCAATCTCTTTTGACAACATCATGGAAGTCAAACTAAAGTATCAACGTGAATATCGATTTTGAACTATTACAAACACGTTTTATAGTTTCAACAAACAACATAAATTGACATGTCCTATAATTTTAGTCTTTGACTTTAAACTTAACTAACCAAGAAATGCCTAACAATATATATGATGCATATGATAAATCCATAAAAACTATAACAATTCTATAAAATATGATCAAATCTCATTTAAATAAATAATATAATTATAAAACATTCTAAATAAAAAAATATGATGCCATTATTATCATATGTACCGGACGATCAAAGTATATATTGATAAGAATCGATCGGGTCACGATTCAGCTGATTGAACTCGAGTTTTAAATCAATGATACAAATATAAGCCTTCATCTCTTATAGTATAGTCTAAAAATAAGATGCTACTGTATTTCTAGTTGCTCCATACTCAATTGGTGGACTAAAAAACATGAGGTATTTAAAAAACATGAGGTATACAATGCATTATTTTAACACAAGTACATAAGAAGTCAAACAAACTTGATTTAAAGATAAGTCATACGGTTAAAGAATCAAACTAAAATAAAACTTGTCTGCTCCATCTCTTTATCTCGATATTTCCAATGACACACTATCAGGAACACACAACAACATTCAGTCCAAAATTAAATCATCATTTAACCGTGCTTATCCGATCTAAAATATTTCAACTACTCATACTCAGATCAATCATACATCTAGCGATGCAAAGTCAAACACAACCACCATCAATTAAACTCAAACTCTTCAATTTTATCACCAAGATGAAACACCAATACTGAAGATAACATGTAGTACTTTTTGTGCTCAAACTCGGAATCACAAACATAACCCAGTTGTTTTATTCCTACTCGGTGCCATCCGAACCATCCATGGAGCCAAGAACCAAGAAGTATTCGTCTTCAAGATCTATTAATTGGTCTCGGGTAGATGCTTTAT
Organism: Glebionis coronaria; assembly: GCA_025667525.1. NCBI lineage: Eukaryota > Viridiplantae > Streptophyta > Magnoliopsida > Asterales > Asteraceae > Glebionis > Glebionis coronaria. The sequence goes on along the minus strand of CM046875.1, from coordinate 630,196,312 downwards.
AATTGTTTGTGACTTTTGAATCGAAACAATGATATGTTATAACAGTTTTGTTAATAACATATCTTTATGTCCAGATAAAAAGAGAATGTGCTCTTCTTATAGATATATGATGATAATGGTTCAAACCTAACAAAAAACTTTTAAAGAGTTGTATTAAAAGGTTAAACCTCTCTGACATTGATGTTTTTTTGTTCTTTCGAGTCTTTTTTGATGTTGGAGTTGAATGTTTAGGACGATTATAATTATAATTAGGGTTAGATGTAGGTAAATAAAACAATGCGATATTGTAACTTATATAGTGATAGTGACAGGCGAAAATGGTGCAAAAAGTACCCAATATTGAAGGGGTCTTAGGTTAACACACCACTAATCTTGTATTCCTACACCGTTAATCATTGAGATAGTGATTTATCTTGTCTAACTTCAGTTCTCTTCCACAAACTAACATTAAACAACCTTGACCCTACCTCATTTTTAAATCCAATGTAATACTCCGTATTACTGTACATTTTAAAACTGTTAACTTTTTTTATTTTTGTTTCTATCCCCTTTCTTTCTCATCTATCCATCATCACTCAACCATCATTTTTACATCATCATCAAAATCAATACTCCACAAATTCACAACCTTCAAACCCTCCATGCAGCCACCTTCAAAGACACCGCGACTGCCATCACAACGACAACGACCTTCAAAACCATCACGACAGCAACCTTTAAACCCACCACCGTAGCCATCACCCACGACTTTCCAGATCTGTCGACAACCACTTTGGAAGGTGGTGGATGGGTTAGTGGCCGGATCTTGATGGTGTGAGTAGTCAGATCTTGATGTTTTAGTGGTCAGATCTTGATGGTGTGAGTTGTCAGATCTTGATGTATTAGTAGTTGGATCTTGATGTGTTAGTGGCCGGATTATGATGATGTTAAAGATGGTGATTTTAAGTTTTTAACAAATCTGATACTATTCCTCAAAGTGGAGAGAGAAATATAAAAATACTACGTAAAATGTTTCAGAATGAGTGTGTGTGAGAGAGTATGAAAGTGTGTGTAAGAGAAATAAATATGATTTACTTTTGTCAGTGTCTTTTTAATTCTGACAGTAAAATGGTGTGGACTGTGGAGTCAGCTGGTGTGAGAACCATACGGCTCATATTGAATTATCCGAAAGTTTTGCAAGTTTGGTGAAAGGTAGGCTGTGAATAGATTAGTTTTGTACTTATCTTCCCATGCTTGATAACAAAAGGTGTTATAATTCAATGTATATCTTATCAACTGAAAAACCTAAAATGAGGCGACTTTATGTGGTCCAGATTAATTTCTATATGAATTTTTATACGGTTTAGATAGTACCATGTCATCTTTTTTTATCTCTGCTGCGCTGGCAATAGATAAGTTAAATAAATGAGATGAGACCTAACAATTTCTATGACCAACTCTTTCCTTTTTAAATATACCACATGGTGAGAGGCCAGGGTGTGGTATTTCATGGCTTGAGTCATGTTCAAAATGTTAACTTTAAAACGTCACATATCACATCGTGTCTCGCGTTATATCTCCTCAAGCCGTAGTTGTCAGCTCAAAATGGTAGACATAACGCGAGCTTACGGCGCGAGAACTGTATCATGGCTCGCGTTGTGGGCTCGCGTCACGGATTTTTATTTTTATTTTATTTTTTTTAAGTTTTTTTAAATAAAAGTAGGACCACTGTAACGCCACAATTTTTGTATTAACCATACCTTTATTTTTCTGGTGTTATGAAAATTCTGGTGTTATAGAGTAGGATGCTGACGTGACACCCACTTCTTTTATAACACCACTTCACAACACAAAACCATACCCTACGCTCTGACCACTTAAGTATCTCTTTATGAATGACACTTTGATATGCTCTTAGTAAAACATTTTCATTTTTTTTTAATTTTTTTCATTTTTTTAACTTTTTCATTGTTGTAATAAATAATTTTAAATTAAAAAAATAAACAATTTGATAGATCGACCCATTTAATTTATTCTCAATCCAAGCTTAACCTATTGATGAAGGCCCAAGTATTGAAGAACGGGCTGACTTGTTTTTGGAGGCCCGATATCGCGTGACGAAGAGGAGTTTAGTAAACGGGCATAACTTTTGCATCTTAAGTTCGTTTTTAGCCCGTGAATGTCAAAACGTGCGTAAAAAGGAGGCGGACGACGCTGTAACCATGTAACGCCCCATGACCGAACAAGGTACTTTATACTTATGATATTATTTTTATGACTATATAAGACTATTTTAAGTATTTAAAATTTCACTTGTGACCTTAAGCTAGTCTTGAGTATAAAATTGTGCAAGTTAAATGTGAAGGGTAGATGTTGAAAGTTACTAATATCCTAAAAATAGAACTTGAAGGACTAAAATTGCCAATAACTCAAACTTCCACCAGGTTTTCCTATAATTTGGCTTAGTTGACTATTGTTGACTTCTCAAAAAAATTCTAAAAAAGGGTAGTGTGTGTGGGTGACGAATTTCACAAGAAAAAAAAAGGAGATTAGATTGATTTTGTTGAATAACAATAATTAAAAAGTGAAATTATAGCAAGATAAGTAACCTCATAGAATCCCCATCAAGTAAGTATATTATTTTTATTAGTAATTTTGCATTTTGATATTAGGGTTCATGAGGAATGATTTGGGGATGATGGGTAAATGTAGTTTTGTAATAAATTAGAATGATTTTGAGTTTTTAAAAGGAATTCTTTTATTCAATTGTGATAAACCCTAATTATTGTTATAAATTATAAAATTAAGGAGTTTTATTAATCAATGATAAATTTATGAAGGGATAGAATATAAGGGTGAAAGAAACTCATGAAAGAACCTTAGTTGTGCAATGATTGATTCGTACTAAACGTGATATAATGATGTTATAGGAAGCAAAAGTTAGAGATTGGTGTGATTCAAGCTAACTAATTGTGGTTTGAGGTAAGTATATGGCTAAACTTCTTGAATGATCATAATGTCAATTTTATTGAATTATGATATGATTGATGAAATGTTAAGGAGCTTGTTAATGTATGTAGCTTGGATCCAATGCTAAGAATGTTTTATTGTTAGCATAAATATATGTTGTTAAAGGTATGTTTGATGTTGTGAATGTGCTCCTAATAAGGTTATGGCTAGTGTTTGCCGCTAGCTATTACCATGTTAATGTATGTTTATGCCATATGCTTACTAAGCGTTTTGCTTATGTGTTAAAGTTAATGTTATTGTAGGTACTAGTGAAGTTTCTAAAGGTAAGGATAAAGCCTAGTATGTATTCCTAGTGGAAGATTGACTTTTGAAATGGGTAATTAGAAGACCTCTCTTTGGATCAAGATTGTTGAAAGTTGGAAGCCGCGAAGTGTCATTTTGATCTTGGTATATCTTTTGTCTAAAATGGGTCTTTAATACTTTTGGATCTTTTATATGTTTATCTTAAAGTCTTTAGATTTTGTGTAAATGGTGATCATAATAGAAATTATGAAGTCCTAATAGTTGAAAATAGGTGTTTGGCAATTAGCCGTTCCTATTCATTTTGAATGATATGGGTCGTGATCTTGTATGAATACATTTGATCATGTCATGGTTATAATATATTAAGTTGGTGTTATGTTTAAGGATGTCGTCAAGTTAATTAAATGTTACTTGTAGTTGGTTGTATGCTTAAGTATTTATAAACGGGTCAAAACGGGTATTTTACATATCTCGTGAGTATGTGCTTATGAGTCATTTCGACCATGAATATGTTATGAAAACAATTTATTATGTTGAGTTAATGGAATCTGGAAGTTGTGATGTTATTTCATGTTATAGAGGGCGTTATTCAGAAAATGGGTCAAAAGTGCACAAAAGGAATGTGCAGTATAAGGGGTGTTTGGGACAATGTCCATGTCAACCTATTTTTAGTCAAACGGGTCAAGAATTATATGAAACAGTGTCCATGGTATATTTCTAGCTTAATGTGATGTTCATATGTTTGAGTATAGGTTTAGAGAGTTGATCTCATGTTTAAATGGCTTATGGGTCATTTTGAGAAGATAGTGTACTAAAGGGGAGTCTTTAGTGCATTAGAGGGTCTTTAGTGTACTAAAGGAGTACTTAGTGCAATAGAGAGTTTTTAGTGTACCAAAGGAGTAGTTAGTGCACTAGAGGGTCTTTAGTGTACCAAAGGAGTACTTAGTGCAATAGAGAGTTTTTAGTGTACCAAAGGAGTAGTTAGTGCACTAGAGGGTCTTTAGTGTACCAAAAGAGTACTTAGTTCACTAGAGGGTCTTTAGTGTACCAAAGGAGTATTTAGTGCACCAGAGGGTCTTTAGTGTACCAAAGGAGTACTTAGTTCACTAGAGGGTCTTTAGTGTACCAAAGGAGTATTTAGTGCACTAGAGGGTCTTTAGTGTATCAAATGAGTAGTTAGTGTACTAGAAGGTCTTTAGTGTACCAAAGGGGGTCCTTAGTGTATTAGGGGGTCCTAGTGCACTAAAGAGGTCTTTAGTGCATTTGAGGTGTCCACAGTGCACAAGAGGGGTTTGACAGATTTTGATTATTTCTTGTAAGAGGTCATATCTCGTAATCCGTAAGTCGTTGGTATTCGTGTCACCTATCATTTCGTAGGTAATCGAGTCTACTTTTATGCAATATAGTATTAAAGTCTGATTTGAAATAGATTCTTGTCGGTTTATAAAAGATTCACAAAAGGTCAACTTTGGGTCATGTCGTTTACACGAAAAGTTTTTAATTTTTGGTCAATTCGAGTAAGGGTGTTTCAAACCACTTTTAGCTTTCTTGCGGATTTTCCAAGGCCCGAAAATCCTTTTTACTATGGATGAGCATTTGGACCCGAATCCCGTATCGAACCGGAACTGTACTGTTGGAGCATAATTTGGCTAGGCCGGTTTGACGACTCTCCTGGGCCGTTCATCGTCTTCCCGGATCCTGAGTAATGCTGCAAACAATAGAGAACCGGTTAGACGTGGACCCGAGGCCGGAGCCCCGGGGTCCACCTCCGACGGTCAAGTCAGTATTAATCGATATGTTGTATAAGAGGTGTGGTTAAGAGAGAGAACCTGTCCATAATGAGACCCCTACCCCTGTTTATATAGGCTTAGGGTTTCTTGAAGGATAAGTTAGGTGTGTGTGGGCCGCGGGCCTGTTGGGCCGGGCCGAATACCAACTGTACGTCGACATGTCCCCCAGTCTAGTATGATATGGTTCATGATCATGTTATGCTAGACTCATTCGTGTATCATGCTCACTAAACAACCGCGTGCGGCTTGCTGCTAGGACATCCTCGTGGGTCGTCCGTAACATATGGCTCCACTCGTAAATGGAAAACCTTTAGCAAAAAGATGAGGGGTTGGGGTTGCGAATAGTGAGTGTAGCCACTATACGTCATCATGTCCCCCTAGTCTAGTATGCGAGGTTGTTACCAAGGTTACTAGACTTTATACCATATATGCTGCCTGTAAGCGTATCCATATCGAAAGAAATGGGAAAACATGTATACGTAAGACGGGTGGTTGTGCTCGAATGCTTGGTTTCCCGTGATTAGACGGTAAGGACCCCGTAAGAAGAAAACGTGTTTCTATAGCCGGGGTAACACTGGCATTGGAAAGGTATCATTCTTATTCATCTCTAACGTGAGGATGATAAGAAGGTTTTGTGAAGGTGGAGGTGGAACCCGTATGCTGCATCGTGAACATTTGAAGGCGTACTTCTTATACCCACTAATGATGCAGCATAGCGCGAATATTTCATTCGTCTTAAAGCCAACAAAAGATTTACTTTTGTGGCATGTTTATGCGGATATTACATCCGTCTTATGGCCACGACATTTGAGAACGACTTCCAAAATTTGTCACGGTTTTCGTTGGATTAGACGTAGTTGATCAGGCTCCATCCAATTAAGTATAAACGATATAAATTTTGGAAATTCACTCTTAGCCGGGCCAAGTAATTCATCAAGGAAGACTTACTTCCGTAACAAAGATATGAACCAACAGAAGACGTACTTCCGTAACAAAGATATTAACCAACAAAAGACGTACTTCTGTGGCAGAATGAGCCAGTGAAAGACGTACTTCCACGGCAAAAGATAACGATGCGTCGTGGAAGAATACTTCCACGGCAAAAGATAACGATGCGCCGTGGAAGAATACTTCCACGGCGAAAATAATGAGCACGTGGAAGAGATACTTCCACGACGGAGATAATAAGCACGTGGAAGAGATACTTTCACGGCGAAGATAACGAGCACGTGGAAGAGATACTTCCACGGCGAAAATAATGAGCACGTGGAAGAGATAATTCCACGGCGAATATAATGAGCACGTGGAAGAGATAATTCCACGGCGAAGATGAGATGCACGTGGAAGAATACTTCCACAGCGAAGATAATGATGCGTCGTGGAAGAATACTTCCACGGCAAAGATAATGATGCGCCGTGGAAGAATACTTCCACAGCGAAGATAATGATGCGCCGTGGAAGAATACTTCCACAGCGAAGATAATGATGCGCCGTGGAAGAATACTTCCACATCGAAGATAATGATGCGCCATGGAAGAATACTTCCACGGCGAAGATAATGATGCGCCGTGGAAGAATACTTCCACAGCGAAGATAATGATGCGCCATGGAAGAATACTTCCACGGCAAAGATAATGATGCGCCGTGGAAGAATACTTCCACAGCGAAGATAATGATGCGCCATGGAAGAATACTTCCACGGCGAAGATAATGATGCGCCGTGGAAGAATACTTCTACAGCGAAGATAATGATGCGCCGTGGAAGAATACTTCCACAGCGAAGATAATGATGCGTCGTGGAAGAATACTTCCACAGCGAAGATAATGATGCGCCTTGGAAGAATACTTCCACAGCGAAGATAATGATGCGCCATGGAAGAATACTTCCACGGCGAAGATAATGATGCGCCGTGGAAGAATACTTCCACAGCGAAGATAATGATGCGCCATGGAAGAATACTTCCACGGCGAAGATAATGATGCGCCGTGGAAGAATACTTCCACAGCGAAGATAATGATGCGCCATGGAAGAATACTTCCACGGCGAAGATAATGATGCGCCGTGGAAGAGATACTTCCACGGCGAAGATAAGAAGCACGTGGAAGAATACTTCCACGGTGAAGATAATAAGCACGTGGAAGAGATACTCCCACGGTGAAGATAATAAGTACGTGGAAGAGATACTTCCACGGCGAGGATAATAAGCACGTGGAAGAGACACTTCCACGGCGAAGATAAGAAGCACGTGGAAGAATACTTCCACGGCGCATGAATAAGCCAGCGGAAGAGGTAATTCCGTGGCAAAGGCATAAGCTAATGGACGAAAAACTTCCATGGCAAAGGAACAAACGCGCGGAAGGAGGACTTCCGTGGCGAAGGAAAAAGCCAATGGAAGAGATACTTTCATGGCGCAGAAACAAGCGCGCAGAAGGGGTACTTCCGCGGCGAAGGAGAAAGCCAATGGAAGAGATACTTCCATGGCGCAGAAACAAGCGCGCGGAAGGAGTACTTCCGCGGCGAAGGAGAAAGCCAATGGAAGAGATACTTTCATGGCGCAGAAACAAGCGCGCAGAAGGGGTACTTCCGCGGCGAAGGAGAAAGCCAATGGAAGAGATACTTCCATGGCGCAGAAACAAGCGCGCGGAAGGAGTACTTCCGCGGCGAAGGAGAAAGCCAATGGAAGAGATACTTCCATGGCGCAGAAACAAGCGCGCGGAAGGAGTACCTTTGCGGCGAAAGAGAAAGCCAATGGAAGAGATACTTCCATGGCGCAGAAACAAGCGCGCGGAAGGAGTACTTCCGCGGCGAAAGAATAAGCTAATGGAAGAGATACTTCTATGGCGAAGGAATAACCCGGCAGAAGGTGGAATTCTGCGACAGAATAAGCCAATGGAAGAGATACTTCTATGGCGAAGGAATAACCGGTACCCGAATCCCGTTCGGTACGGTACCGGTACCACGAAATAAGGTGAAAAAAATTCGGTACCACTAATTCGGTACGAGACCGGTACCAAATCGGGAAATTCCTGAAAAAATAGGAAAATCCCGATTTCCCGGTACCGGTACCGATATCCGAATCCCGTTCGGTACGGTACCGGTACCATTAATTTATGCTCCGGAAAAATTCGGTACCACTAATTCGGTACCGGTTCGGTATGGTACCGGCACCGTGCTCATCCCTACTTTTTACTATCAGTTTTTTTCATATTTATGTTTTTTTCACTTTCAGTTGGACTTTGTCTTTGGGCTACGGTCCACCCCGTTGGATTTTTAGGGTTTTTCTTTGTTTGCAGTCATTATTTAATGAATCTGTTGTACCCTAGCAAGATAGTTATAAGTTTAATAAAAGTTAAACCACTAACCGTTGTGTTGCCGTGTTTTACCCTAATTTTCGGGCATTCTTCAGAATCAACGATTATTAGCAGAATTGTTTCTGGCATTCTTGTAGAATCAACAGATCCAATTAATTATCTTTGCTACTTTGTTTTTTAGTCTACATCACATGTTTAATAAACGAGTCAGATGGGTTTGGGTTGACCCAAATTAACCTGACCCAAATGTACGTTTACTCAACTAAAAATTTGTTAATTTTCGTGTTAATTTTAGATCGAATTTCGAGCAACCCTAAGTTAAGGTCCAAGTTATTTTGAAACATATCTCTATTATATATTGAAAGAAAACCTTTTCTGTTTATAGAAATATTACAAAATCAACTTACAGGGTTATATGCATATTGTACAAATACATAAATATAATTAAAAAATAATTCGTACATAATATAATACTCATTATTAAAACTAATTAATACATAATATTAAAATTAATTAATACATAATTTAATACTCATATTAAAACTAATTAATTAATACACACTTAAAAAATAATTAATACACCTCATTAATTAAAAATACTATTATCTATTCACATTATACAACAATTAAAATCATATATATCTACAGAATCATACATATTGTCTACCTAAAATGATGAAGTTCAACTCAGAACTAGAGCCGTAGAGGACCCACCGAAACTGTTAAAAACGGCGCTGTTAAATTAATTTGTACTACATTTTTTAACAACACATAAATATGTACTGCTTACTCTCCAAAATTTTAATATGCAACATCTTTACAAATTATTATTACTATAAATTCTAATTTTTTAGATACAATTGTTCAAATTGTTCAGTATTAAAGTTTAATATCAAATTTCTGTTTTTGATTTTGAACCATTTAACTATTTTTATAAATTTGCATTTACGAGATCATTTTGCTAATTAATTCGATTAAGTAGCACACATCAAAGTAGGAAGATTTTAATGTCATCATAATGTATGAAAACGTGTGATCATATAAATTAAGAAGATTTTCTATATTTATATGTTATATACTATTGCGACTAATGTTACACAGATTTGCAAAACCATCATGATCTTGTAAACACTATTTCTATATGAAAATGGTTTATTATTACTCAAATTTATTCCAACTTAAACTTATAATCATTATTTATAAATATAACTACAAAACATTGCGCTTGCAAAGTATTAGTTTCACAATACCCGTAGTTGCAACGCGCGAATACGCTACTACTGGTATCTAATTTTTAAATGGTCATAATACGAAAGGAGTAAAACATTTACAACACCATAATGGCAAGATTTCAAATGCATTTAATTTATAATATTTGATTTTGTAATAAATACATACATGCATGCATGATAAACGACTATAAATTGCTAACCACGTAAATCAAATCGTGACACACTTGCTTCTTTCTTTACCTGCTCTATCTCGATTTAGGTTGCCACATTTAAAATTAATGTGTCAAACAACCAAGTTGTGTAAGAGTCTTTGGTTACAACCACAGGTTGGGAGATGGTTCGATCTCCATCGTTTGTTTACCAGGACACTCTGATAAATCATACGGGACTCGGTATGATTATGCACACTACGCGAATCAAGGACTGTGATTCGAGTAGGCGGATTATATATGGTTGGTCATCACCAGCCCTCAAATAACCACGTAAAAATATTACAAAAGAATTCGACATGAACTTTGTAAATTTATTTACGTTATTATTTGATGGTTGATGAACAATCGTTTCTAATCCGCCCATTGGATTCACGGGTTCTTGATTAGCGGTTGCGTGCAGAATAATTTCTAGTCACGTATGATTCGTCGCTGCGTCTTGATTACAGATGTGAGGAGGATGATTTCCAGCCTCGTAATCACAGGTTATTGCACTACTTGGTTGTTTGACATATTTATTATAATTGTGGCAAGTCACTAAATTTAGATAAAGTGTCGAATATAAAAAGATGTGTGTCACGATTTATTTTAGAGAAATATCACATAAATATATATTTTTAAACCTATTTAACAAAATATCTAATTTTTTTCTTAAATTCTGCGTTTTTGTTTGAGAAATTTCAAAAAATATTTTAGAAATATTTGCGAAATTTCATAGAAACTTTGCAAATTTTTGAAAATATTTAAAGGGGTGTTTGAGAACGCGTTTAACAGCATGACAGTATGATGTTTTAGGTGTTATAAGGTGCTGGTTTTTCTGTGATGGAAGATTATGCATAAAGTGGAACTCAATACTAGAAGTTTACCATTATAGATTCACTTTTGATACTTTTTATATTTTATTTCGTGCTAAAACAAGTTGTGTAGCTTATTTTTAAAACATGTTGTTAAGCTTGTTTGGACCAAAAAGCTTAATTCTTTCGGTTTCAAAATCTCTATACTATTGAATTTATCATCTTTTTCAGCTTATTTGGGCTTTTAAACATATTAAATCAGCTTATTTAAGCTTTTTCTGTTTTTAAAGGGTTGTTTGGAAACACGTTCAACAGCAACACACTTTAGTGCAACACTGTGCTGTTAAACGCGTTGTCAAACACTCCCTTAATATTTTCGAAAATTCGCATTTCGCAAATATTTCTCAAAAATTTCACAAGTTTTAGATATTATTTTCTACTTTTCAAAGGTGCCAAATTTTTAGATATTTATGGGTTTTTTTTTTGCTTTTTTAAGAAAAAATTGAGTATTTTGTGAAATACGTTTTAAAAAATAGGTATTTTTGTGATTTTACTTTTATTTTAAGTTGCTCCAAGTTTATAGTCATTAATCATGCATCTATTAATGTATTTATTACACTATGAAATATAACATTCGAACCATTTAAAACCAATCTCGCTTAATGGTTTGTAAATGTGTTACTCATTTCGTCTTAGGACCAACAAAAAATAGGGGTGTTGATCAGTTCTCTTTTCGTTCTTTTGGGCTATACGGTTCGGGTCATCAGATATTGCAAAAAATGGCGAGTTACAAAAAATTAAAAGGTCTCAAGACTTGGTTAAGAGTAGTTCCTGCTTCAAATCAATATATCGTTGTGTGATGAGTTGCTGCTATTTGATTTCTTAGAAGTTAGAACGCTTAAGCATTGATGAATGTTTCAAAATAGTTGCTAATGCTATTTGATATATCTCACATTTCAAGCTTTTTTCTGCTAACAAATGATATGTGCAGGCGTGTAGTTATTGAAAACCTGTGCAATATGCCAATATGAAGCAGTTGGTCGAGTATGGAAATATGCAATGACAAGAAGAGTTGCAGGACGTAAAACTGGGAGTACTTTCTTCATACATTCATAATTTATAATCCGGCAAGATTTCAATAGATAAGATGTTGTATATCAGAAACTTGTTTTACAGTAAGGATATGAGTCGCATACCAACTATATCTACATTTCGACTTCAAATACCTATATATTTACAAAAAAGGAATAAAAGATGAAAAGAATAACGAATGCTTGTTTGCTCCCTGGAAAGTTCTTTATTAGTGATGGTACAACAGGCAGCAGTAAAAACGGAAACTATGTATGTAAATAGTGTGATTCAAGACTATGTTAAAACTTACAAGCACCTCTGCCTTTTGTGAGCTTGAATACCAAACCTTTCTCTTACCGAGTTCCGCCTTAACAATTTGGAGACTTTTTTCCATCTTGGCCCAATAGTAATGGAAACAGTCTGTGCAGCCATTGTCACAACATCAAGCTCAGAAATTGCGGGAAAGTTAAAACCATAGTTCTGAAGGAACTGCATATCCTCCATCTCCTCGCGTCCCTGACTGAAAAAGGTGTCGTATGTATTCATAAGCCCAAAAGTATCAAAATGATACTCATCGGCCTGAGAAGAGGAACCTGGCTCTGTAGAATAATGTGCAGTAAAAGTCCCAAAGTTATGCTCTGCATCGTTTGTAGAATAGAGGTTCACCCTGTCAAAAGGGACTTTCTCTTTCAGTTTGTCAGGTTGAGTTGTTACAATAGGTGCAAGGTTAGTGTGTTGACCCAAGTTGGAGTTCAAATTGTTTGGAGATTCAGTGAGATCAGGAGATGAATAAGTTTCATGTGAAGAGGGTCTCGGTGGTCCAATGGCTGTTTTGCAAGTCCACAAACCTCGGTTTGCAGATGGTGATGATACAATAGAGGTGCTCGATTGCAGACTTCTTTTAATAGAAGTCTCATCTTCAAAACACTCGAGTGTCTTTAAGTGTTTGATTGCCAACTTTACAAGAAGCTGACTGTCTTCCTGTAAATAGGATAGATTAGAGTAAGCCAAACCTGTAGGAGTGTTCATTGGGTTGGGATATTTCAACTAAACATTTGATCGCTTCCAGAATAGACAACTCCTATTGCCCTGACTAGAAATCATCTTAGTCTACACGTTGAATGATCTTTACTTTAATATACAAGTAAATCTAAGGGTAGGGATGAGATCCAAGTTAGGTTCAATTCGGTGGGTCGGTACCGCTAAACCCGAACACGATCTGCTTTAGCGAACAGATCAAAAGTGTGAACCCTAACATGTATATTTACATAAACCAACACGACTCATTTGACCCGTTTACCAAAATGAGTCGACACTATTTGACTTTTCAACTATAAAATCATTTCAAATTTTAAAAGCCTAAACGGGTTGTCGGGTCAGCCTGTCGACCCACCTCCAACCTGAATAAGAATTGAATACTAAACAGGTTAGGCGGCTCGACCGTTTAGACCCAACCTTAAGTTATTTAACTGCCTCACGTACACTAGTAACCAAAAACGAAAGATTTTCTAGAGATAACAAGAAACAAGTATTAATTCGCTAAGAAAGGATCACTTGGTTTAAATGCCTCCAGTTCTAACTGCTAGACTTGCCTTTTGTTTGTAAGATAGCTGATTCACCGGTATGTACCGATGTGATTCTTCTATAAATGCCTTCAGTTCTAATTTGGCATCAACAACTACACCAGCTTTTGGTTCGTTAGTCTGATCAAGGTACAAAAACATTCCATTGGACGCCTGAGCGTTATTAACTATGTCAACCCAGATTTTAGAAGCAGCTTTCAATTTGAGAATCTGCAAATGTCACAGGAAACGGAATTATTACAAAAAGAAAAAGAAGGGTTTTAGCTGCATCGAGTACTAAAAATTGAATTGCTTTCAGTTCAATGGCTAGAACAACAAATACAAAGTTTAGAGAAACTTGTAAATACATCTTCGAGCTGTTTCTGATCTGTGTAGAGAAGAATCAGCATATCCCTCACAGTTTTCACGTTTGCCTTTTCCAGACGTTCAGAGCGAGTACCCTTATTACCGATATGTTGTAAATGACCGACCTTATCAGATAGACGTGGGTGCTGGCGTTTTTCAGAATCTGCACAATAAAACCCAAACAGTTAAATTTGCAAAGTACAGTTCGCCTCAAAATATAATTCCAGTGTACTTTCTGTGTTCGAATATACTTACAGATAGCGCGGCCGTCTTTCATTATAAAGGATTTTGTCCTTGCTACTTCTACTCCATTCATCAAAGCATCATCCACAATTCCTGCTCCCAGTCTATACAAACCTTTCCTGTTATGTTCTGAAGTATGAGTAAAATGGATATCACCAAGAAAACAAACGCCTTCTTTTAGCTGCAACAAAGTATTTCCTTTAAGGGTGTGCTTCCCTTTTTTATCACGCATAATCTTTTGTTGAAAGTCTTCAAATGTCCAACTATCATCATTGTTGTCATCACCAGGTACCTGAAAACCAATGATTTCAAGTTTTGCCATAGACTCAGGCCCGGTGTTCACTATCTGCCCAGTGATAGCGTCAACCAAGGCTATTTTAATGTCTGTGCCGTTTTCTCCTAAAAGAGTTTTTCCGGTGTAGACTGGCATGGAAACCTGGTTTTCGAACTGTAGTTTATATTTTTTTGGAGCTGAAGTGTTTGCCTTATTTGTCAGGTTCCTGGTAAAAAAGATGACGTCTTAGGTACCTGATAATCATGACTAGATCTGTAAATTAATTTGGAATAAGAGTTTATAGTTACTCTTTCATGCTAGCCATTATCTCCTGCTTCGCCAATCCAATCTGCTCTTCTATCTGAAAAAGTATGGAGTGTGTCAACTAATGATGGATTAGCACATTTGCGATGGTACAACGGCACTTTGTAGAAGTAAGATTTAGGGATGTTTGGCTAGACTAATTTGAAGTGCCTCTTAGTTTATACTCTACTACAATAAACTTAGCCAATTACTTACGAGAATGTGTGTATCAGCTTATTAAAGACCAAAATGGAATTTTGGCATAAGCTCCTTAGGATTGGCTTTTGCAAAAGCAATAATTTTTTTAAATAACATGAGCCAAACACCCCCTATAAGCACCAACGTTGTAAGAAGCAAATATAGAGTTAACTAATGCGGAGTAGTAGTATTTAGACGCTTGAAAATATGAGAGATGAAAATTTTAAACCAATCACATGTACTCGAAAACCTTTTTGCATACTAAACCATTAAAAGAATCAGCATAAGCAGAACCCATCAGAAATTCAAGAACTGTAACGAATCGGCCTAAAGGGAAAGGACTCTCTAGTATAGAAAACACGTTCAAAATGCATTACAAGTTTCGATCCTGAGCTTGATATAAACTCAAATGGAATTCTTATCAAACTTCTCTAGACAAATGGAATATGTAACTTGAATCAAGATCAAAAGAGAGTTTTTTTTCTTTCTTTTTTTTCTTGTGAGAAGCTGTTACAAGACAATGATTCGCTAAACTCATATCTATACTTTGATTAACAATTTTTATTATTGAAGATCCCATTTATGAAAACTTAATCTCATATAAATACAAATTTGTGAATCAAAGTCAAAAGCTGCAAATTTGGTTTTGACTTCTGTGAGTGCTGAGTTTAGTGAATCAATATCTTTTCAACCTTCTAATATTAGAAAGCCTACTCACTGAATATCTAGAGTAGCTGAGTGCCTGAGTTTTCCCGTGTTCATTTTACCTGGAGAGGGAGAGTTTTGACTTAGATGTCGCGTACATCTGAGTTAAAATCAAAGACTCTTCCTCCCCCATGTAACATGAAAAGGGAAAACCTCATATGTTCACCCAACCAGGTCAGTCTTTTTCTACTTATTCGAGCTCCAACCCGAATATATCTCAAGTTAAACCATGTTAACATCTAAATAAACTCTAAACAAGCTTACTTAATAATAAATTGGAGGAAACTTACGACTCTACGGATCAACGGCTCAAGAAATGGTACAATAAGGGGCTCAATGGAACGTTGTAACGTTTTAAATATCATCACTTCCAATGCACCCCTAGAGTACACATTCATACCATAACTATCAGAAAATATCACATAGCCATAGTTATAAATCGATAAGAGACCCAAAAAAAAATGACAAAAATAACCAATCTTACAAACATATTTCGCCAAATACTCGATTTTTATTCACAAAGCCTTATACCAATGAAACTAGCAAGGTCTTACTAGTTTTCCTAAGAAAACCGCAAGTTTACTATAATTATTAGAAAAAAAAATTAAAAAAAAAAATAAAAATAGAAAGAACTTCGATTTCTTAGAAAAACCAGAAACCTTTGTGATTTTTTTTAGAAAAACTAGCTTGCTACTACTTTGCGATTTTTTGTAAAAAAAAAAAAAAACCTAGCAAAACCTTGCTATTTTTTAAAAATCCATGACCTTACTAGTTTCATGTGTATAATAGCTTTTTGGAGCATGTTTATTAACAGGGCCGAAACCGAGTATAAAGTAATCGGGCCATAAATCTTTTAATACGAGTATCTATATAATACATGATTGGGACCGGATCCATTTTCAAAAAGATAGAGATTTTTAGCAAAATATATACACCATGCGACAAAATTCTTAGGTCCCCGAAAAGCCCCTAGCTCCGCCGTTGTTTATGTAGTAATATTTGTCACTTTTGAAAACAAATGTATTACCTTGCTAAAGATGAGACTCCTGAAAGCTCATCTGTTGAAGTTGTGTTGTTTTGTTCTAAAGCGTTTTCGTCGTTGCGTTGCTCTTCTAACAGTGACATTATGGATTCTGTTAAGTGAGCTTCACCGGAGTAAGTGAGCTGACTGGTAGTAGTATAACTGAATTTGTTGGTTAAGGTTGTTCTTGTCGTGGAATATGTGTTCTAAATTTGTTTCAAATGTTTTTTATAGGGTCAACTGTCGGCTGTTGTGTCTGTCTTACTATTCCTCACGCGGTAATGTGGAACATAAAAGAATACTACTATGATATATGAGCCATTTAAGCTTGGAGATATATATTTGTTACATGTTTAGAAAAATATGAAAGGTACAACAAATTTTGCATCTTTGTCCAAAAACCACAAGAAAAAAAAAAAAAAAAAAACAATGTTTTGAAAACCCGTTTTTATATCGATTTGATCGAGTCATTGTGTCCAAGTAAGTCGATGCGGGTCAACCTGGTATTTTAAAAATTGGAGTATTTTTTTTTATATATTTTTAATAATTAACAAAAATTATATATAAAAATATAAAAACTTTTATAAAACATATAAACCATTTACTAACTAATATAATATATAAAAATAAAATTTTGTCGATAATACATAAAATTTACATATTTAAAAAACCTGAAAGAATCGAAACCTGGCCGAGTCTCAAAACCCGGATTAACCCGGATCATCTCAAACCCGACGGATTTATCCGGGTTTCACTATATGTGAAACCCGGTTCAATATAACCCGCTTTTTAATCGAAACCGAGTCAACCAATTAACCCGATCAAATCAACCGAGTCTGAAAACATTGCAAAAAAGAACAAGAAAAGAACTTCGCTAACCACGAATCACGATAGACAAAAAGTCACAAACTAAATTCATCATCATTAATACTTCGCTTAAAACGTACTTTCTTCGATTTCTAGATTTAACTTACAGGAAAGTGAAAAAATCATCCCCGTGATATGTCAAAAAATCGAATTATATTATTCGTTAGTTTTTTGTATAACAGTCATCTCTCCATTAGTGCGCGGGGCATAATACATCCCTCATGGACTAACGATGCAAATATTTTTTCATTAAGAATTAACAAGGTTTAAAGAGGGTATCCTTATCTTTTTCCTTTTACAGGGATATATGGTAAACTTTAATATAACTTCTGTCGAAAAAAAAAATTCAAAAAAATAAAATTATTTTCTGAAAATAAAATTTATTTAAAAAAAATTATTTTCGAAAAAAAAAATTACTTTCAAAAAAAGTTTAATTTTCGAAAAAAAAAAGTTTTATTTTTGAAGAAAAAAGTTTTATTTTCGAACAAAGAAAAATTATTTAAAAAAAAGTTTTATTTTCGAAATAACTTGTTTCGGAAAAAAAGGTTTTATCTTTTGCGAAAAAAATAGAAAACATTTTTTTCGAAAAAAAGTATAATTTTTTTTATAAAAGTTTGTTTCAAAAACAAAAGTTAAACTTTTTTTAAATAACTTGTTTCGAAACAAAGAATTTTGAAAAAATAATTTAATCTTGTTTAAAAAAAAAACTTTTTTTTAGAAAATAAAACTATTTTTTCGAAAATAAATTTTTTTCCCAAAAATAAAACTTTTTCTTTCGAAAATAATTTTTTTTTAAATTAAACTTTTTTTTTGAAAATAAAACATTTTTTCGAAAATAATTTTTTTTTCGAAAAAGTTATGATAAGGTTCACCATACATCCTGGAAAAGGAAAAAGAAAAAAATGTCCTCTCTTTAAACCTTGTTAATTCTTAACGAGAAAAATATTTGCAGCGTTAGTCTATGAGGGATGTATTGTGCCCCGCGCACTAACGGGGGGATGACTGTTGTCCAAAAAAACTAACGAAATATGTAATTCGATTTTTTGACAATACACAAGGATGATTTTTACACTTCCCTCTTTAACTTATTATATTACTAATCTAATCATTAAAGTCGGGCACAACGCCGACCTCCGATTACTATTTTTCCTATCATCTCAATTTATTTTCTTAGACGATTTACAAGACGAATTGTTTTTACAATAATTCAATCAAGTCAATTTTTTTTATCTTTTTTATTCAAATAAAATAAAAACATTACAATAATAGTTATACTAAAATAATGTTAAAAAGATTAGAGGTTAAAAGAATAAAATGTATGTATATATTATGAAAATTAAGTAAAGCTCAATATACTAAAATTTGAAAATTTATTATAAATTTTATTTAATTAAAAGAGTAAATTGTATTTTTAGTCCCTATGGTTTGGCCAAATTGCAGAATCAATCCTTATCTTTGCGAAATTGCAATAAACGTCTCTATTTTCAAGTTTACATTGGTCTTTTTAAATTGCAGTTTTGGTCCCTGTTGTTTAGCTAAATTGTATATTCAGTCCATACCCATGGATCAAACATACAATACAAACATGAAAATAGGAACGTTTACTACAATTTCATAAAGATATGAATTGAATCTGTAATTTGACCAAACCACAAGGACCAAAAATGCAATTTACTCTAATTAAAATTAATATAATTAATATATAAAAATAAAATAAAAAATAAAAGAAGAAAAAAGATATCACGCTGCCTGCAACGGTGCGTAAAATCGATTCGCCTCATGACTGATGGAGGCCCAAGTATTGAAGAACGGGTTGATTTGTTTCTAGAGGCCCGAGATCGCGTGACGAAGAGAGGTTTAATAAAACGGGCATAACTTTTGCATCCTAAGTCCGTTTTCAGCCCGCGACATGTCAAAACGTTCGGAAAAATGAGGCGTGCGACGCTATAACCAACCTTTAGCTTGTTGCGGATTTTTCAAAGCCCGAAAAACCTTTTAACTATAAGTTTTTTACATATTTATGTAAAAAAAACTGACAGTTAAAAGGATTTTCGGGCCTTGAAAAATCCACAACCAGCTAAAAGGTGGTTACAGCGTCGTCCGCCTCCTTTTTCCAAACATTTTGACATGTCGCGCGCTGATAACAGACTTAGGATGCAAAAGTTATGCCCGTTTTATTAAACCACTCTTCGTCACGCGATCTCGGGCCTCCATAAACAAGTCACCCCGTTCTTCAATACTTGGGCCTCCATCATTCCCCCCTCATTCCCCCTGGATAGGAAAAATTCGTCCTTAGATTCCTAGTTGTATCATCATCTAAAGAATCATCATGGTAAGGCAACAAGTGTTTCACATTAAAAACATCAGAACAAAGAATATGGCTTGGCAACTTCAAACGATAAGCATTTGAGTTAATCTTATCCACAATTTCCATTGGACCAATATTCTTAGCAGATAACTTATTATATTCACCAACTGGAAAATGATCCTTAGTCAAAACAACCCACACAAAGTCTCCTACTTCAAAGTCAACATGTCTATTCTTTTGATCTGCATCTTGCTTGTTCTTAGAATTAGCGCGAACCAAGTTGTCACGAACAGATTTATGAACATCATGCAACCCCTCAACAAAATCCTGCACTTTCTTCGGAACAGACCTAAAAACCTGAGGAGTCATAAGATCAAGAGGACCACGTGGCTGAGCAGAATAAACCACCTAGAATGGACTAAACCCAGTGCTCCGATTAACAGCATGATTATGAGCAAACTCTGCTTGACACAATTTCTAATCCCATGCCTTCACATGATCACCCACCAAACACCTTAACAGATTTCCAAGAGACCTGTTAACAACTTCAGTTTGCCCATCAGTTTGAGGATGATAAGCATTACTAAAATTAAGTTGAGTATTCACCATCTTCCACAAGCTACGCCAAAAATGACTAAAAAACCTGGTGTCCTGATCAGAAAAAATGGAGGAAGGTAAACCATGTAAACGGTATACATCCCGAAAGAAAAGTTGGGCTGCATTAACTACATTTGTTGTCTTCTTGCAAGGAATAAAATGAACCATCTTAGAAAAATGATCAACAACAACAAATATTAAATCATTACCCCTTTGAGTGCGAGGTAGCCTCAACACAAAATCCATGCTAATATCAACCAAAGACTGCAGAGGAATCGACAAAGGCATATAAAGTCCAGCATTAGTAGTCATGCCCTTTGAAACTTCGAAAATACGACACCTCTTGACATAACGATCCACTTCCTTCCTCGTAGTAGGCCAAAAATAAGAAGCTTGAAGCAACTATAAAGTGTGATTACGACCAACATGACCTTCACGTCCTGGCACATCAACTTGTAGAATAAAATATGTTTTCTTCCAGATTGCACACCCTGCAAAACAACCGAAAACTATGGGTCCACAGTCCCCATGTCACGAATGGCATCAAGTCCTGGCACATCAACCTGCATGGTTACAAGTAAACTACTCCTCCTACTTAAGGCGTCAACAGCACGATTAGAAACACTAGTCTTGTGACCTCTCAATAGATGCCAACCAACGCCCATGCTTATGGGATACCTTATCTTGAGTACGAATATGCCCTAAGAAATCATGATCAGTGAACAAAACAAACTCCTTATGAAACAAATAATGGCGCCAATGCTTCACAGCTTGGACAACTACATAAAACTCCAAGTCATAAGTAGTGTACCTAGACTTCGGCCTTGTCAACTTCTCGCTAAAATAAGCAATAGGTCGTCCATCTTGACTAAGAACTCCACCAATTGCAACCTTAGAAGCATCGATATGAAGCTTAAAAACTTTAGAAAAATCAGGCAATACCAGAATTGGCTTTGTAGTAAGCTCTTCCTTGACAACTTGAAAAGCCAGCTCTGCTTCCTCTGTCCACACAAATGACTTTCCCTTCATACAATCTGTCAAAGGGGCCATAATTGCACTAAAGTTAGGAATAAAGCGCCTACAGAAAGAAGCAAGACCATGAAAACTCCGAACTTCAATAATGGTAGTTGGAGTTGGCCATTCCTGAACAACTACCTTAGACTCATCCACCTGTATGTCATCACCAGAAACAACATACCCCTAGAACAAAACTTTAGGGGTCATAAACACACACTTATTCGTGGTTGCATAGAAACTGTCCCTCCGAAGCAAGGTCAAGACCTGCCTCACATGGTTCACATGCTCTGAAAGTTTATGGACTTATATTTAATAGTCGTATGATAGGATCAAACTCGAGATTACAGGATTGTACACAATACGTAAAGATTTAATTTATTTAATAAATATATTTATTATATTTATTAGTTAATTTAATAAATATATTTATTATATTTATTAAATTAAACCGAGCTATGACTTTAACGATCATTAAATAATTAAGAGTTAAGTATTAACGAGCGTTATGGAATAAATAATAAGTAGAATAAATAGAAAGAAGAACGAAAGGTTCGGAACACCCTAAAGGGGTGTTTGGGCCGTCGGCTATGAGGGGAAAAAAGGGGAAGAAAAACTTTTCTTATATTTGTTTAGGCTACAAGGTTTAGGTCTATATAAACAACCCCCACTGATATGAGTGAATTTACTCATATCATTTATATCAAAATACAATCAATAAATGCTTAAAATGAATGAATATTGCATTGTATATGTGTTTTTGTTGTATCATGTGTGTAGGTACTGAAGCTCACGAAAATCGACAAAAATGACACGGGATTCGAAGAAATTTCAAGAAAGCCAAAAAATCGAGTTCGTTTTTAGTGGATTTAACTTTATGAAAGATATTTGGGCCTTGTGGGTCCCACTTATGATTAATGGGCCCAAAAGCCCATTTGAGAAGATGTATTACTCACTTTTGGTTTCAAAAGCCCAAAAAGCCCAATAACTCCAAAATAAATAAGGGACGGATGAAAGTTCAAAGGCCCAATATGAATAAATGGGACAGATGGAATTTCTTTTGTTTAAGCATATGGCCCAAGCCCAACTATAATAACTTATGAGACGTAAAGGAGTAATAAACTTGGCTAAAGCCCATTAGGGTTAAAAGAGAAAAAAAAAGAATGGTTAAAGTTTTACTTAAAGTGAATATTTATTCACTTTCTTGGTCAAAGTAACACACACCACATAACTTTGATACAAACAAAGTAATCCCTTTCTTTCTCTCTCGTTTCAAACGCAGCCTTCACCCCACCAAATAAAACCCTAGATGAAAACAAAAAATAGGGGCTTTCTTAGATCCAGTGTGTGAAGCCACACACGGTTGGAATTAAATCCCCATTATTTAGGAGCTTGAAGATGGAAACGTGGCACTCATTCTCACCTGTGATTGGTTAAAACACCTCATATTCCACCATCTACCCATTAAGATCATGCCGCATCATTTTTGAAGAAGCACAACTAGCACAAAGGATTGCCACCTTGGCAATCCGTGTGCTAGTGAACCATTTTCATCCGTTAGATCAAAAGAAGAAAGAAAAAATATGAAATCAATGGTCAAGATGAAGAATCTGCTCAACAAACTCTCCTCAGCAGGTTTTGGTGTTTGCCTATAAAAACCCCCAAATAATGTGATTTTTAGTATCCCATTTTTTACTTTACAGTTATGATGTCAAAATAGATATAGGAGTAATTGTATTTTTATTTTCATAGTTTTGTAATCAATTTTCAGTTATTAATAAAAAGTTTAATTTGAGTTGAATTTGTCTCTATTTTACTTACTGTCAAAATTTTATTACAATTATTCTTTTTATCATCTGTTTGATATTATATAAATGTTATTTAATTAAGCTAAAAAATAGCTTATATTAAATAATAGAAGTAATATTTGGGAACAATTTATCCCCACTGGATAAATTAGAGATTACAGTTCTGGTTCAATCCATAAATGGTGGTTCGAGGAACTGATATGGTACGTGATGTTGAGGGTTCGAGTTGGGTTCATGATAGAAATGGTGTCTAATGGTGGTGATGTTTTTAAGGTGGCTCGGCGCCTACCTTCTTCATCAAAGGTTCACACAAATAAGGTTTGAATTTATTTACTTTAAGTTTAGTTTTATTTATCAGTTTAATTGATGAAGATTTGTGTTAGTTTGATTTATCTAATTGATTGGTGAAAGCTGTTTTAATTTGAGTTTACATAATATAAATATTCTATGATAAGATTGTTTACTTGCATCTATGTTTGTTTTTAGATTGGGAGTTTAGATAGTTTGAATACTGAATTTTTCTACTGATTTTGCTTATGTTCAGTAAACTGATCTTAATTGATGTCTGCATTTTTTTATATATCGGATTAGTGATTTGTTTGGAGTTAGTTGCAAAGCTGAATTTAGAGGTAAGTAATATTTGAATTTGTGAATTTGATTAGTGTTTAAACCTGTTTGAATGTTATCAGTATGTGATAGAATTTGGTTTGTATCTGCTTGCTTTGATTTCAATGTTAAAGAACTACTGAATATTTGTGTTAGTGATTAAGGATTTTAATCTGATTGTTCGTTTTAAGATTTTGATAGATCGAATTTGGTTGTAATATATTGAGCTTGCTGATATAGATTATGTTTAACACTTACACCGCTGATTTGGATCCATGTTTGCTTAACTGAATTTGACTGTTAGTTTCTTAATCACATTGCTGAATGTTCAATATGTTTAGCTGATATTGCTATTTCATTGTGGTGATTGTTTACTTGATATAATTAGTTATAGCTTTTGTGTTATTAGTTTAAGCTATTCTGTTTCATATCAGTAACCAAGCGAAATGTTTGGTTCTGATTTTTAGCTAGTAATAATAAAAAGTAGCATTACCACGTTTGTCACTCCTGTGACATTCATTTCTTTATTTTCATAATTAATCATCAAAAAGAGTCCACCACTAGATTCGAACCCATGACCTCCTGGTCATGCGTCCAAAGTGCTAACCAACTGGTCTAGCCACTTGTTCTAGTTTATTCACAGCTTTATTAATTAATATAGTTTGATATATCTTTGCTGGCAGTTCTTATTCCAATTTTAATACTAAGTTCTCATTTATTTAATTTTAAATCAATTATTAAAATAAATTTTATAAAGTTTAAATAATAAAGAAAATAAAAACAAATAAAAATATATTTTCTTACTTTTAGAAATTTAAATTGTTTTTAAAATTAGGTTTTAAATAAATTAGATTTTAATTAATTTAGTTTTAAATAAAATTAGTTTTTAACAGATTTTGTCATTCAAAAAAAAGTAAAAGAAAATTTTTAAATGGATTAAATTAGTTTATAATTTTAAATAGTTATTAAAATTATTTAAATAGATTTTAAATAGAGTAAAAGTGTTTTTTTAATTAAATAGATTAGTTTTGAATAGTTCAAATTTTAAATAGTTTACATAATATTGTCTTTTAGATTTAATTTGGGAAACGATTCATGCACTTAGGATTTAAAATTGTAGGATTAATTTTAGATTAAAAACCGAAACCCAATTCAAATCGATTGTCCAAATTCAAAACGAACGTCTCAAATTCATAAGATCCTTGTGTGCAACTGTAGGATCTTGTTTTTCTAAGGATTAGACAAGTTATGGATTATCTATTGATATGGATGAAAAATGGAGGAAGTTTAGAGAGAGAAAGAAGAGAGAGAAAGGAGAGAGTTAAGAAAGATGGAAATGTGATTAATGAAAGTGTAAGTGAACCAACAACCCCTCCTAACATGCTAGGAGGGGGGTTTATATAGCCCACCCTACATGTGGGCTATATGGGCTATATTGGATCACGAGCCCAATATCATTGGAGTGACCGATCCTTTCTAAATACGTAAAAACGTATTTCCAACAATCTCCCCCAAAGGGAGGTCACTCCAAGTTACAATGTCCTAAATAGTCTAAAGCTCGTGATCTATACTAATAATGATGTGACCGAGACTTTCCTTGGAAAAACGTATTTCCAACAATCTCCCCCAAAGGGAGGTCACACCATTTTACAAAATCTTAAACCTAGCATACTATGCTTGAGTCTTCGATCTTGTTCTTGTGAATATGCTGATGAGATCTTTGACTTTAGTCTTGAGCATGTTCTTTTGCCTTGACCTTGTGCATTCATCACTTGTGATATTCGCCTCTTCGTGACTTCATGTTCCACACACTTATACCTTTATAATTCTTGAAAGCTTCAGAGTTTGATACAGCGGAAGACTTGACCTTCGGACTTTCTTGAATTAGTTGAAGTACTGAGTGTATGCAGTATAAGCATGTGGGGACGACTTCTTCTTGGATTCCGCAACG
Source organism: Glebionis coronaria (assembly GCA_025667525.1). Classification (NCBI taxonomy): domain Eukaryota; kingdom Viridiplantae; phylum Streptophyta; class Magnoliopsida; order Asterales; family Asteraceae; genus Glebionis; species Glebionis coronaria. The sequence goes on along the minus strand of CM046875.1, from coordinate 630,170,829 downwards.
CCACCGTCTTCAAATGCCGCAACATAAGTAGACACGAAAGAAATGGCTTTGAACATTTCATTCTAAATCGGTAGCATTTTACCTCCGGTCGGTGAAGACCGTTGGACGATATTAGATATCGTACCCGTGACGGATAGTTTCAATTAAGTAACTTCCTGACAGGATTTCGCGGGTAAACCCGTTCTCTTTATTCGACCGTCCAAAGCTGACTGCGAACATAAAGAGTGAATCATTTGGATAATAATATCCGCATGATTTGAAGCCGTCAATTCATGTTCCTGGAACAAGTGAAATTCAATTAAGAACCGCACCATCGTTGCTTTCCAGTTGTCACGAGCTTGATTCGTATAGAATCTTGCAAGTTACCTACCAAGTGCTGTTTGAGGTTAACACTAGAAGGATTTCCACTCATCACCGTGAACACAATGGTATCACTCTGAGTGTTCTGGCAAGATCACTGAGATATTGCGTAGAGGCCTGGAACGTGTTTAAATTCAGTTAAGAATTAAACATCTGTTGCTTTCCAGTTATCACAAGTTTGATTCATAAAGAATCGCACAAGTCACCTACCATGAGCTTTTTGAGATTCGCTCAAGAAGGATTTCCATCTTCATTGTAAATACTTTCGTATTACTCGGATGTTCAGGCAAGATCATGAAGATTTTGCGTAGGACTCTTAAGATTTTTTCTTACTTTTCACAGTGTATGAAGAAGCAAGGAATTATGAAAGTGTGTCCTAATGAGATATTTAATGATCTCAAATGGCTCTAGACTCGATCGTGCACTTTGGATTTTAGTGATCGGAGGCTGGAGAGGAGTGCCACCTTTTCAATACCAATTTATTCGGAGTGAATAAATCAATAGATAATGCGTTGTCTCCGTGTGATTAAAACAAATATCTTTTAAGAGATATCTGAGTTAGCTGGGATGGGTTGTGCCTTGCATCACTGGGTCCATGATGTCTGTCTTCAATATCAAGAATCATTAAACAGTGATCTTAATAGCATATGTATTGACCCGGTTTCTGCCTAAGTTGTAAGGAGGGCTTCTTTCTTTACACCCTTTATCTTTACAATTCTTTTTCATTCTTCAACCCCTTCAATGCTTACCAATACGTCATAACTAGCACCTTGTTGTGATTGTTCCAGTGCTAACTTAAGTGCTTGGTCGGCATTCAGCTACGTTCATAATCTTTCTCCAACTTTCCTAAGGACTACTATTTCTAGCTATGGAATGTCCTTGGGAAGATTCCTCCGGTTCTGGAAGAATCATAGGACTTAACCTATCCTACCATCCTTATGTCACCACAATCTTCACCGTCGTGAATAGAGATGATTTGGGTAAGTGTATGTCACCATGAAATCCATTTTGAAGTGCAAATCCATTTTGCTCCCCCTTAACATATGCCACGATATCCGAAAACATTTTGCACATGTCGGGATGAGCTATCACGTTAAGTTAAACCATTTATGATTGATCATATCCCATATTAAATCACATTTTCTCCCCCATATTAAAAATATTAACCCAATCGATGTTTTTAATATCAATTGATTTAATAGCATTTTAAGAAAATTTGGGAAGAAAAATGCAAATCCAATTATCTTCATGAATTACACACGCTCCCCCTCAAATTAATGAGGGTGTGCTGAAACATAAATTAAATACCTTTTAAACACAAGTGTAAGATATTTATCACGTGCAAAGATCATATATGATAATGAATTCACAAGATTAGCAATTTATGAGGTTGGACCTGAATGATGAAGAACATCATATGAAAGAAGCACATGGTTCTTGTTCACGAATGTTGGTCGCCTCATCACGTCTGAAGTTATCTCTTGACTCCATTTGATTGATATCGTTGTCTTGACACCAACATGTGAACTTGGCACTTTCGGCGTCAAAGATTCTGAATGCTGGACAATTGCTCCCCCTCAATTGTTGACCCGTGTTCTATTGAAAGAGCTGTAGTCACCGTTTGAGTAGTCGCCTCGTCGAGTATGTAGATATCAATTGTAAATTGCTACGGTTGGTGGAGATGATAACTTCATAAAAACAAGATTTCTCTTGTTTTAACAAATAAATGCACTGACACGTACATATATTCGTGTTAGATTGTGTTATTACGTAAATACAATCCCTTACATGGTTATAAAGTAAACCATGCCCGAGAAAATTAATTCCCGTTGTTGAGTCAAAGCTTTTCGGTGAAATGCTTGACTTGTGTATGAAAAGCGGGTTACTATCTGAAATAATAGCAAACCATTTTGAGCATGTTTTAAAATATTTGAACTTCTGCTCGAACTTTATTTACAACCCCGTGTCATTATTGAATGACATTTCTAGTATCGTAAATATTATCGATTCCAGAAGACATGCTCTTTTTATCAAAACATTTTTTGAACACACAATTTTGAAAGATTTAGAAAAACCTTTTTGAGAAATTCTCGAAAAATTATGTTCAATGTTTTGAAAACCAATTACTTGAGCTTAAGATGTTGAATATCTTACAAAACGAGCTCAAGTCCGAGAAGTTGTAAACTTCCCGTTGTTAAGGATAAGTTTATCATCGGCGATAAACTTTCCTTTTAACTGAAGAACGAGTCCTAAGTTGACATTTACTTAGAAGTCATTTTCATGAGCTTGAAAAACTTTGAATGTTTTAACGAAAAGCTCATGACCGAGAAAGGTGAATTTCTCGTTATGAGGAAAAGTTCTCTTATTTAAAAGATTCACTTTCCTTTCTGAGCTTAAAACCTGGAATGTTTTAATACAAGCTCATGACCGAGAAAATTTAATTTCCCGTTACGAGGATAAGCTATCTTTAAAGATAAGCTTTCCTAAAGTTGACATCCGAGTTACAGTCTGATATTTAACTGTAAGTCATTGTGCATGAGCTTAAAAACTTCGAATGTTTTTAATATAAGCTCATGCCCGAGAAAAATTAATTTCTCGTTGTGAGGATAAGTTTATCATCGGCGATAAGCTTTCCTTAATTTGAAGATCGGGTCATCATCTGTCATTTAATGAAGAGCCTTATACACGAGCTTAAAACCTTCGAATGGTTTTAGGATAAGCTCGTGTCCAAGAAAACTTAATTTCTCGTTAAAAGGGTAATTTATCGTTGCGTAGATAAACTTCCCTGTCTCTGAAGTCCGGGTCATCGTCTGTCATTTAACGCGGAGCCATTGTGCATGAGCTTAAAAACTTGGAATGTTTTTGATATAAGCTCATGCCCGAGAAAAATTAATTTCTCGTTGTTAGGATAAGTTTACCATCGGCGATAAACTTTCCTTTCTTTGAAGAGCGAGTTATAGTCTGTGATGTGACTATAAGTCCTTGTGCATGAGCTTAAAAACGTGGAATGTTTTTAACATAAGCTCACGTCCGAGAAAAATAAATTTCTCGTTTTTAGGATAAGTCATCATCAGGATGAACTTTCCTGTCTTTTGAGATCGAGTTACAGTCTGTTATGTGACTGTAAGTCCTTGTGCACTGTAAGCTTAACTGGAAATCCCGTGAGACACTTGTTTCTTAGATATCAGCTTCTTTAGCAACCAAACTCTGAGAGTGTCCTTAATTGAATGGTATACAACGATTGGACCGCTTCGTTCTTTTAGAACATCCTCTTTGGTACCTGCATTCTCATTTGGAATTTGCATGCTTTAATATGGGTTAGCGATATCTATCTTAGAAGCAAGTGGGGGTTCACAGTTTTCTTTTCTTGTGCTAGAGGTGACCTGAGGAGATGATTCACTTGTCTTAGCTGGTAAACGTTTCCTTTTATAGAAAACCTTAAGTTCAGGCTTAAGTGATGTATCCTCCTTTTCAATTTCCTCCCTAGTAGTCTTAATAGAATCGGAGACTATCCTAGTTAAAGGGCACTCGTTTTCTACAAGGGTGAAAGTTCTACCAGTGGGGCGCCACATTTTACCAATGGGTTTGATTTTGGCAACCCACTGGGATTTAAGTCTAGCACGGGAGTTCACCTCATTAAGTAGTTTCTTGATACAAGAATCATGATTTGCCGTAAAGACACATTTTCTACATGTTTTACAAGTAGCATATTTAATGTCCGAGTAAGATCTAGAATTCCTAGATGATTGATTGATGCTCCTAGGATGTGACATGCTACGGTTAGTAGTGTTGGGTAAACTAGAAGGCATCTGACTAGGTTTGAAATTTCTATCTCTTACTTGTGTCTTTTGCTTAGCTTCCCTTAGACCAAAAGTATGGCGAACGTCATTTGAACTAGTTCCAGACGTATTCTTAGGACTATGTCTAGGGATATTAGAGGCAATCATGTGATTAGGTCTTGCAAAAGCTGTTTTAGTCACATTGGGCCTAGATGGTGGAGTGACTGTTCTAGAAATATGAACCATATCAACTTGGGAGGCAAACCGCGGTCTCAAGGATTGTGATCGCTCGGATCTAAATGCAGTAGGTTGTCTGACAGTCGGTTGTCTGACGAACTGATTTGTAGGCGGTTTCCCCAAGATTGATAGTTTTTCAAGCTTAGTGTCCACACTAGGTCCTTTAGTTTTCCGTAAATCATTTTTCAACGCAGCTATAGCAAAGACCTTTTCCTGTACTTGAGCCTTTAAGGTCTCATTTTCTTTGAACAATTCATCTTGGGATGCCAACTTAGATTCAAGCAACTTAATTTGTTTCAAAAGATTATCCTTTTCAGCTTTAGAATCTAGAACAGTTTGATCCAATTTTCGTTCAAGAACAACGTTTGACTTTTCAAGTTTTTCAAAATATGTTTCAAATTTCTCCGTTTTCTTCGAAAATTCAATTTTGGCATCCTCAAGCTCTTTGGATTGCTGAGCTAAAATCATTTCGAGCTCTCTAATCTTGGAATCAGAAGCAGTTAATGAAGCAGTTATAAGACAATTATCATGATGTCTAACATTTTGAACACTTTCTCCCCCATTATGACTCACATCGGATGAATCAGAAGTGGTATTTCTATCACTCTTTTCCATCCCATGTTTGTCATAGTTAGGTTCAGAATGCTCAATATGCGGTATTTCATCAACATATACATCATCAACATTACATTGTACCATGTCCGCAGGCTCTTCGTCATTAACGGGTAAGGTGTCATCAAAAGAGATCTCGTGAACATTGCCTGACGTGCCACTGGTATCATGTTGTCCTCCTGATTCCGTGCTCTTGCCATCGTTAGGCTCCAAGTTGTCAACCGTATGACCATTCTCCTCTTGTATTTGCATCATAGATTCTTGCACTCCATTATCATACACTTGGTGAAGTCTAGATCTTTCATAAATTGAAGACGAAACTGATGTCATAAATTTCAATAGTTTATCACGGAAATCTTTAACATCGTTCTGTGTGTATTGAAAAAATGACCGGCATATCCCTGAATTGTCAGACTTGATGATATTGAATTGGAGGAAAGGCGTGAGTTGTGTCACAAGAGCCTGATATGCAGTTTCTGATGCAGAGTGATTAAAGTCTTCTTTGTGAAGTTGCTCAGCTAGGTGGTCCAAGTTGAGACATAGTGAATTGATGAATGTATAATGATGTTGACCAAAGAGTGTCACAAATTCGCTTCCTCCTTGAACCCATGCAATAGTCCTAAGATGTGACTGAAGTAGTCGACATGAAATTATACCACTTTCTCTAGCTGTGTTTTGCATGTGATGCAAGTCTCCCTCTTGAAATTTCGAATTCAAAAACTCCATTTAATTATGATGAAAAATGATCGTGATTGTAGTTGTTTTCGGAATCTTACAATTCGTGAAGAAATTTCAAAAAATCCGTAAATAACTTTTTTTTTATTTATTTATAAAAATCCACGATAGATGAGATCACACTTTTCTCGGCTCAAAAATTGCTGTCGGCTCAAACGTTTGAAAAAAAATAAACCGGAGACCAATTCAAACTTAGTTCACTTTAAAAATAAAGTGCGTCAACGAATAAATCCAAGCAACGGTAAAAATAATGATCGGGCCGTCAAATATTTTACTAATTTAATTCTTTCGGAAAACCCGCCTCAATATGATGTATCAAAAATTAATAAACAAAATAAACTTTAATTAAAATTCAAAAGTGACAAATATACAAAACTAATTTAACTAACAAATAAACTTTAAAAACTTAAAAGAAATTTTACTTAACTTAAATTCAAAACCAAAAAAAAAATGAAAATAAAAAAATCTGATATATGATAGTTGAAAATAAAAATAACTTTTCTCACAAATTTTCTAAAAATAATTTAACTAAAAATACAAAATAAAGAAAATCTGATATTTTGACGTTTGGTTTGATACAAATGTTGAAAGAAAAAAACGTGTCCTAAAATAGTACACGTGTAACCCACTAATGAGATTTATACACTCCTTGTATCCTCCGCCGAATATAAAGCAAAAACCAATCTCTCCCAAAATAAGTCCTAACTTCACTCCTAAAACCTAATCTGTATAATTTACTCCACCCCCATCATTAACTCCTTCTTTGACTTCATCTCTTAAAAACACGCAGCCCTATCTTAACTTTACTTCTCCGTTCCCTCTACTCTCCATAGAACATATCTCCCCTCTCTTTTTATCGTATCTCTCAAACACTCAGCCACCGAAAAATTATCAACTTCATACACACCAAAAATCCACCATGAATACCAACACAACCCACGAATCAATCTCAGCCAATACAACCCTCGAAACAAATCAAACACCCGTGAAACGTGAATGAAGAACGAGGCTCTACAAGCAAAACGGCAACAAGATCTTTTTGAAAGGTCTCGGGTAGGTATTTATGTTTTGAGTGTGTTGGTCAATGATGGTTTTGAATAACTTAGATCTTGTTGAGTCGAGGGTTGAGTGGGTTGTTTGGGAGTTGAGGGTGGGTATGAGTCTGTTTGAGTCGAGGTGGGTCGATGTTAGATGAGACGAGGGTGAGATGGACCGAGAGATGTTGGTCTGGTGTCGAGAGTGATGTGTGAAATTGAGGGGGTGTTGTGAGGATTTTGAGTCGAGAGTGTTTGTGTCTCGTGTCTAGTGTCGAGTGTTTAGGTTGGGTGGGGGGACGAGGGTGAGGTTCTAGACGAGTCGAGTTGCTGGTGAGACGAGGGTGTGTTGGTGTCAAGGGTGTGGGTCGAGTGGGGTTTGAGTCGAGGGCTAGGTTTGATGGGTTTATTTTTGATCGAGAGAAGAGTGAGTGAGGTTTTGTGTCCGAGGGTGTCGAGTCTTTTTGTTCGAAGGTTGAGGCTGATGTTGTAGTCAAGTTGAGAGATGTTGTATCGTAATATTTTACTTAAATGTCCATCGCAATATTTTCAAATTTTCATCGCAATATTCAAAAAACTACAACTCATCGCAATACTTAATATCTTTCATCGCAATATTCCAAACTTTTTTCATCGCAATGTGTATAAAAATTTGGCAGAGTTTCGACTCACTTGAACCTAAATCCCGTCGCAATCACGATCGCAAAGTGCTATCGCAATCACGTCGGAATAAGGGTGTCTGAAACAGTGATCGCAAAGTAGAACCCGAGGGTTATTGCGATCCAAATGTCGAAGTATCGGAATAAAGGCAGCTTACTTATCGGAATAGGACAAAAGATGAATGCATCGGAAAAATCTATAAACACTTTTCCGATAAACAGGACAGAACGAAGAAAAACCAACAAAACTTTAGCAGGGATAAACAGAAAGTGACAAATGTTGATTAAAAAAATTGATACTTTTGAATATAAAAACTTAAAACATTTTCCGATTAAAAAACTTGCAAACAACAAGAAGACCAAAAATTAATAAACTGATACTTTTTATTATCGAGACAAAGAAAAAGGATTAAAATAAAATAAAAACAAAAAACTTTAAACACTAATACAAATGGATAAAGTTTTTGAAAATGGATAAAATTGTTTAAAAAGATAGACGAAAGAAAGAAATATAGTAAAAGAAGAAAAATTTATAAAAGAAAGAAACTTTACCATCAAATCAATAAATAAAAACGTGTTAATCCGAAGAATCAACCATGCTCTTGATACCAATTGTAGGATCTTGTTTTTCTAAGGATTAGACAAGTTATGGATTATCTATTGATATGGATGAAAAATGGAGGAAGTTTAGAGAGAGAAAGAAGAGAGAGAAAGGAGAGAGTTAAGAAAAATGGAAATGTGATTAATGAAAGTGTAAGTGAACCAACAACCCCTCCTAACATGCTAGGAGGGGGGTTTATATAGCCCACCCTACATGTGGGCTATATGGGCTATATTGGATCACGAGCCCAATATCATTGGAGTGACCGATCCTTTCTAAATACGTCAAAACGTATTTCCAACAATCTCCCCCAAAGGGAGGTCACTCCAAGTTACAATGTCCTAAATAGTCTAAAGCTCGTGATCTATACTAATAATGATGTGACCGAGACTTTCCTTGGAAAAACGTATTTCCAACAGCAACGAAATTAGATTGCTCACGTGTTTAATTAAATTGGTCTTTGGCTTATTTATGGATTATTACTGATGAGACTGCAATTATACATAGTCTCATCGTCCAAATCGGGCTTAAAATGCTTAAAATATCATAAAAATACCCAAAAATATGCTTGTGTTTGTTCATTGTGTATTTTAGGTACGGATATCATGAAATCAACAAAAGATCACAAGAATCAAGCAAAAACGAACACGGGAAACGAAGCCGCACAAAGAACCGGACCCGAATCATGATTTTCCAAAGAAGTCCTTGAAGTTTGAAGATTTGTCAAGATTGGTCCCTCAACTTTGGAAGACTTGTCATTTTAAACCCCTGTAAAACTCAAATATTACACTTGGGTCCCTAAAATGATGAGATTATACATACATGGCCCTTAAAGAATGCCTTTATTACATAAATTGTCCTTGTCTTATTTTCTAACAAAGAGAAGGACTATTTTGGTAATTATGCTAAAGAAGTTTACAAGAAAATATGAAGGAATGGCTACCAAGACTTTCTATACCACTTTTTTATAAAAATTAAGGGGTATTCATGGTCAATTATAACCTATACCCATCCACATCCCAACCAAAGCCTATTTTACAAATTAAACCCGTTACACCTTTATTCTATTTACCCCGTCAACACAGTCAAACCATGTGTGGGAAAATGGAGGATACTGTACTTCTTCAACAATTTTACCCCATCTACCAGTCACTCTAAAAAAAGGGGTAAAATGCAATTGATTGTTTCATTCCTCAATTCACTAGACAAGAAAACAATCCCACATGTTTTCTTTGGCCAGCTCAGCACAAAGATACAACTTCTTCCTAGCTGGAAAGAGGACAAGTCACATGTTTCATCAATTGAAGGCCAGGATTAAATCCTTGGAGACCACTCAGAATCAAGGGCTTACAATCATTCTATCAAAAATGTCGACACCTCTAAACCAGTATCAGCCATAAGATCAAGATTGGAAGGAACTAGAAGGATTTCAAGGGCTATGATTGTTTCAAGACAAATCTCAGATGATGACATTATGGTTTTAGTCCTCACATTATATATAGCATAGTTTTTTTAGCTTATAGCTTTTGTTCCATTTTTGATTTGTAAATCGAATTTGTGTTCCAACTTTTGATGTAAAAAAATCATGGTTGAGTTCCATGTTTTATTTTTAATGAAAGTTACATTTATGCAGTTTTAATACATGTCCGCTTTAATTTTCTGTCTAATTTTCATACCTTGCGAGTTAATTTCAGTTTGTATTCAAAGTTATTTTCAATTCTCAAAAAGGTTTCCAAATTTTACTATTCATTAAGCTCAAGTCACAAGCTCTCTGACAAAGAGCTTGTGTTTTGGTTTTTCAACTCGTTTTTTTAAAGGTTTTCATGTTTTAAATATCGTTTGCACCATTTCCTTTAAGGATTTGTTCACTACAATCTCAAAAATCAGCAAACTCTCAAAAAGTTACTGTAGCGACAGCCATGTTTGGGGTTCATGATAAAAAGCTCATCCATGAGCTTTTGATTACGTGACAAGTCACTTGGAGGTGTTTGGAGAGGTTTGAAGATTGGTAGCTGTTGTACAAGATCATTCATGTTCTTAATTTTCCTTTCTTGGGTTACATAAGCCTCTGTGAAGAGCTTTTGCGGATTTTGGTGGTTTAAGGTGTAAACAGTGAGTCGAAATTCTTGTTGGATAGCGTGTTAAAGCTTCAAGAGCTTGGACCCTCTGTGAGTAATTTCCTCCATTTTACATTTTGTATCTTCTATTATCTACTTGGTTTGATCCATATGTTTATGTGCTTTGTTTATTTGTCTTAATTTGTTGTTTGTCTCGCTTATATTTCTGTTTTGGTTCTTGTTTATTCATCTATCTTAACTGCGTGTCTTAGTTTTCTATTTTATTGTTTTTAAAGTTTCAATTTCCGTGTTAAACCGGTGTTTGGTATAAGTAAGAAATATGTCATCTCTTAGGATTTAAGGTTTAATCTTTATTGCATCATTTTATAGAAGTTAGAAATAGTTTAGTATCACTTTTCATTTGCTTTAAAAGAAAAAAAAATCAAAAAAAGGTTGTAACTTAAGTTTATGATAAGTAGTGTTTGGGTACGCTTAGATCACTGTAATCAGCTTAGGGTTTAGAGTTAAGATTGATTGCACTATTATTCTGAGGTTAAAGTTAGTGATAATCAGGTTCTATTTAGGCTTAATATCTTAAAACATAAAAAATTTGTGTCCTTGTTGATTTCTGTGTTATGCATAGTTGATAGGTTTCATTTTTGTGTTTGCAGTCCTAGATTTATTTTCTGCTTGTGTAATATTCATTCCAATTGCTTTGATAGCTTTTAGTTACTAGATGTATGAATTGATCACTTAGGAACTTAAACTTCTCATACTTGACTGCTTGTTTCTGGCCTATTTGAGGTAGAATACATCAGGTGCTAGTGTAAGCTTACGTTTAGGTGTTTAAGTCTAAGATTTGGAATTCTAATAGGTTACATAGCATATTCAATCTGTTTTTAGTTTATAAGGCGGTTAGTGCTCATTAAGTTTGCTTAAATTTAAGCCCAAATTCTCCTTCGAACAACTAGTTTAGCACTTGCATAGCACACCACTGTTGATTTTTCATACTTGTGTAATTCCTTATTTACTTTTCTTTTTGCTGTAATTTGAGTTATGTTGTTTCTGTTTGTGTTAATTGTCATTTAACATTGTTGTTATTAGCCCAATAAACAACTGTCCGTTGGTGTTTTCTGTCCAAAATAGCTTAAAAGTAGTACTAATAAAAACAACAAAAAGTGGCAGTTAAGGGAATTGAACCCCTGACCTCGAAGCAACAGAAGACGCAACACCCTTCTCACTGACCATCTGATCTAACAGCATGTTTTGTTTTCTTTCCTTGTCGTTGTTCTTTTATACAATATAAAAAAGTTGTCCAAACAATAAAGAATGGAAAAAATGGGTGTTGAAGAGATTCAAACCCATGACCACCAACAGCAAGACCACGCCTCAAAAACATCTCCCACAACCATCTGCTCTAACTTATCTTTTTGTTATAGACTTGCAACGATTTCTATTTAAGCCAACTATCATAGTTTACTCTTTTAGCTTAATTGTGCTTATTTCTTGGCTTATCCGTGCTTATTTCTCATTTTTTTATTTTTCCTAAGTTCATTTCAGTATCATAGATTTTCTATTAAAATTTCAGATTTTTTGGACTTCATTTAATATTTTTTATAATTTATTTTCATTAATTCAGTTTTTAATTCATAATAAAAAAATGAAAAAGTCAAAAAAATATATAATTCTTTTTTCAAAAATTTTATTTTATTAGTTAAGACTTAGGAAAAATTAAATTTGCAATTTTAGGCTTAAAATTTAATAAATTACGTAAGTGTCGCGTTTTTACGTTCGTTATTATTGTCGTATGTTTTTGTTATTTCAATTTTTTTAACCCATTTTTGTTTTTAAATTAGTTTTTATTTTTATTTTTATTTTTATTTTTAAGTTTAATAAATTTATTTTTAATTAAGTTTTCAAATTTTTTAATTTACGTCGAATTTCGTTGCGTTTTTACGTTTGTACGTTGAAGCGTTTTCGACCGTTTTTAGCGTAATTCGTCTACGTTTTCTTTTCTTTCTTTCTTTCCAAAAACGTAATCACTCGATTAAATACGTCTAATATTTGTTGGCTAAACACCATACCTCCACCGAGAACGAACTCGATTGTCGGTATTTGCGTTTTTCACAAAACGTAATTACTAATACTTGCTACGACTTTGGTTTTTGCTTTCTTTTTCCTAAAAGATAGTAAATGACTAAAAACCACAACATCAAAATGGCGCCGCTGCCGAGGAGGTGTGTTTAGCCATATTTATTTATCGTGTTTGTTTGAGTGTTTACGTTTTTATCGTAAATACTTCTTTTTATTTTTCTATACTATTAGCCATACAAATAAATATTGTTAAATAGAACTCTATTAACACAAAATCGTTTTCTCATTTTTATTGTGCATAATATATTGTATTTACGTAGAACAATTAACACACAATAATTATCCAAATACGCGAGAAATCGCACCTCAATAGTTGAGCGTTCCGGTCACTATTGTTGTATCAAATTCAAACGAAATCAAAGGCAAAATAGATAAATACTCTTAATTGGTTTAATCTCGATAAATACAAACTATAAGGTAGGTATAAGGCGGTTGTATTTCACGACCTAAGGAAAAAAGGCTCTTAAGTGCTTCGCGCCGCCTCGTTTTCTCCGCTCGCTTGTGCGTATTTTGAAAGTGACGATTAATTAGAGGTTTGCCAAATCAAGTATTATCAACCTATTTTTGTGAGTTTTAATTATTGAACCTCGAAACGTTTTGGCGTTCCGCCAACGTTTCAAAGTCGACGAGGGTTTTTACTTCACGTAATTACCTTCATTCTTCTTGGATTCATTAATCGAGACCTTTGATTAGTGGATAATTTTTGTAGATTAATTTCTACGTAATACACCAAAATTCCAAAAAAAATTAAAAAACCAAAAACACAAAAAGATTCTTCGATTTTTTCCTCTATTTTCATAATTCTCTTCTTTCACCCTCTATATCGTTTAATTCTCGAAATGACTTTCTCGTTGCATCATGTCGTATGATGGTGGATATTATTCGTGTCCATATTGTGGAGGCCCGCCCGATGGTGCCAATTGTTTTAATTGTAAGGTTATTGGAGGTCGAGCGGGTTATACCTATAACTCCGCTCCACGTGGTCATGGTGACAATTTTCAATCTTACGACCAAGATCACCCATCGTCTTCGTTCTACTCGTCATATGATTCGTCTTTTAATTGTGATCAAAATCAAAATGATGAAATGAATCAAAACGCCTTTTGTGACTATATGAGACGAAATAATGAAAACTTAACGATGGTTCAAGAACAAATGACAAACCTTAGGGAAACTTGTAGTGAACTTAAGAAACATTACGAAAAACAATTGGAAACTCAAAAGGAATTTTACTTAAAGGAAATGGCCTCCATGAGAACCGAGTTGGAAAACGAATATGATGCCGCTTATAAAGAACAAGAACGTTTATTTGACCTAATTGACGAGAGATGGGATAAAATTGTTGATAAAGTTGTGGAGGCTTACACTAATGAGCGAAATGAACTTCTTTCAACTATTGAGACCTTAGAGAAAAAAGTAGCTTCATACGAGTCGAGTTCTTCATCGAGTGACACCAATCCTAATCTCAAAGGAGAGGTTCAAGCCATATCGACTCCTAAGACTCGTACACCTCGTGTTGATCCATATCTCTCGAATTTTAGAGTCGTGCAACCTTCGTCGTCTTGCAAAAACGTAGAGGAAACGGAAAAGTCATCCAACGAAGTTTTGAAAAATGTTTTTGAAAATAAACCAAAGGAAAAGCTCGTAGGATACTTGGGATTATTAAATCTTGTACCTTCTAAACCTAATTTTTCTAATGAGGATGAAATTATTGAGGATTTTCTAAATCAATATACACTTAATTTTGACAAAGAAATTCCATCAAATGATTTTAAAAAAGAAAAATGTGAAAAGGTTTTAGAGGAAATCGTTGAACCCTCGTTTTTACAAGATGAACGAAAATTAATTCCGAAGGGACGTGTTAGTAGTTTTGCTAAAATGTTTGAAAACCCACGTTCGATCCCTTCGAAGGACAAAGTTGAAACCGTCAAGGCAAAATCGTCACGAGACGAGCCTTTTACTCCTAATCCCACACCGAGTGAGATTTTGGATTTATCATGTGAGAAGTCCGCCGATGGCCTTGCTCACATCGATACATTTTTCGATGTTGAGGTCATAACGACAAAGGCAAAATCTTCAATCGAAGAGCCTTCTATTCCTAGTTTCACGACGGTTGGAGCTAGCGACTCGACTATCGATAAATTGATTTCCAAACCTCTTCCACGAGGAAGAGAAGACGTTTTTGATCCCGATGGTGATTTTTCCGAGATCAAACGTATTCTTGATGATCCACCTTCTATTTTCGAGTTTGATGAGGACCGTTGCGTTAGCCCGGAGGGGGATGTTTTATTAATCGATTCACATTTTAAAAATTCAAATCCTCCTCCCGCCTTTAAGATAAATGTGAAAATTTTAAGTGTTCCTAGAATTGTTTTGGAAACACCAAATATTTTCAATTTAATCAACTTGAGTTTTCGTAACAAAGAGTTAAAAAATGAAAAAGGAAATGATTTTAAAATCAATTTTATAGATTTTCCAAAGATAACTCCGTCATCACCTCGTTTAATTGAACTTGCTACAAACGCGTCTACTTCTTTTGACGACGTTTTGTGTGGACCTAGTATGGGGGAAACCCCATTTGTTTCCTCACACTTCTCCACCGAGGACGAGATTTTTGACCCCGGTATCACGTTTAAGATAAAATCTCGGTCTTTTACCGAAGTAGTCACTAGAAGATCCTTCTACACTTACGGTATGAGTTTACCTCGAGTAACTCGATTTATTTGCCCACCCAATGTCCCACCCTTCTCTTCTCATTCTATTTTCTTGTGTCCCATTGGGATGTTGTTACTTGAAGTCGTGTTGTCTCGTTTATCATCCGAAAACGAAGACACGATCTTTGATCCCGGTATAGAGGTTTTGCCTTTATACACGGTTGCTTTTGGGCCTTGATTACATGTAAGTCCCACCAAAAATTACCGAACCATGATTATCCCTAAATGATCACATTTATGGGGATTTGAGTCGATCTTTTGACTCGGTTATCAAAAACAAGGTGCCTCGTGGGGGATTCTCATGCTTATCCATGTACATATTATTGCTTTTTAGTTAACCTAATGTGAGGGGATTTGTGCCCTTCCAACCTTTGTTCCGTGGTTGTTCGTGATTGTGATTCATTAGGTACATAGACATCATTGAGGCCTCTCGTGTTCGTTTTACGTAGCACTCGAGCTTCGATCGTTGCCTTTGGAGATTCCGATATCCGATGATATCCTTTGATGTTCTAACGTTTATCTTATTAGCATAACTCATAAACGGCTTTTAGGTTATTCGTTTTACCCTTTCCATGCTAGATTAAGCATTTGACTACGTCTCTAGTATGGGGGTTTTCCAACCCTTAGACTCGAAACATTGAGGACAATGTTTAACTTTAGTATGGGGGAGTGAATAGATACTTGCCTTGCTAAACCTTCACGCTATCCAATATTCATCTTTTTGTTATCGTTTTATGCAAAATAAGGCTAAAAATGGCCAAATTTTAAAATTTTTCTAGTTTTTCATAAGTGTTTAAGACACGAATGTAGGTTTTCCGATGGTGAGAATAAGAGTAATTTTTTACTCGACCGTGCGTGTTGAGCACTTAGCTTCGATTCCTTAACTTTTTAGGCTAAGTCTCTTAAATGAGGACGAGAAATGATAGAGTTATTTATAAGTCTCGTAATCGTCATGATCTCATGTGTAGTAATTATTAGCTTATTCTCCCCACGCTTTTGTATAATAAATTGTTAATAAATATTGATTTAGCGGTTTAGTCATTATTGTTGGTTTCTAATTTGTTCTAGTAGCTTCCATGTAATTAAATTGGGAAGACATTAAGGTATCGCCAGCGTCACGGTTTTGAAGTATTGGCAACCCGAATAATCGAAAGCTTCACCCAATAATAAGATTTCAAGTGCTCACCTAAATCAAGCAAACAATTTGAAGCTCCACAAGGCCTAAAATCTATGCAAAATTGAAAGTGAATCAAGCCTTAATCTTCGAAGCTTTAAAGATCCAAAATTCGCTTTAGCGTGAGGATATACGTCTTTGGCTAATAAAACCACCGATGGGCGGATAATAAAAGGCAAGGCAAGACCGAAGTCATAATAAAAGCTTCATGGCGAAGTTGAATAAAAGATGGAGGTAAACCAAAGATAATAAGGTCCTTCCGTTAGGGGGCGTATAAAAGTCTTGGTAATAAGTCTCATGTTCAAAACCGTTATAAAACCGTGTTTATCGATTCTTCTTGTCGACTTAATTTTTTGACATCGTTGTCTATTAGGATGAATTATTAATTTAATGATTTTGGTTACACCGTTAAAACTCTATTTTTAGACTTAATCTCTATTCACGCATAAGTCAATGATGTATCCTCGTGATCATTAAGACAAAATAAAATATAAGAGATACCAAGTAGGAATAAGGGAGTTTAGGTTCGTAATTAACACTCATGAGATATGATCGTGTTGCTAACTTATAATAACAATGATCTCGTCACACGCTTAGCATGGAATCGAGTGAAAATCGAGGACGACGAAATTATTTCTAAAGAAGCATTCACGTGTTCTTGTTCTATGATCCTAAAAGTCACGTTTTCGTGATGAAAACATTACATTATGTCTAAAACACATGTAGTAGTTTATTAAAGTTTATGTCTTCAATAAATGTCATCATAAAATGAATTTTGGAAGTGCTATGATACTTAATTCTAGCATTGCGTGAGGGCACAGCAATGGTTTAGTATGGGGGAGTGATGAGACTGCAATTATACATAGTCTCATCGTCCAAATCGGGCTTAAAATGCTTAAAATATCATAAAAATACCCAAAAATATGCTTGTGTTTGTTCGTTGTGTATTTTAGGTACGGATATCATGAAATCAACAAAAGATCACAAGAATCAAGCAAAAACGAACACGGGAAACGAAGCCGCACAAAGAACCGGACCCGAATCATGATTTTCCAAAGAAGTCCTTGAAGTTTGAAGATTTGTCAAGATTGGTCCCTCAACTTTGGAAGACTTGTCATTTTAAACCCTTGTAAAACTCAAATATTACACTTGGGTCCCTAAAAGGATGAGATTATACATACATGGCCCTTGAAGAATGCCTTTATTACATAAATGGTCCTTGTCTTATTTTCTAACAAAGAGAAGGACTATTTTGGTAATTATGCTAAAGAAGTTTACAAGAAAATATGAAGGAATGGCTACCAAGACTTTCTATACCATTTTTTTATAAAAATTAAGGGGTATTCATGGTCAATTATAGCCTATACCCATCTACATCCCAACCAAAGCCTATTTTACAAATTAAACCCGTTACACCTTTATTCTATTTACCCCGTCAACACAGTCAAACCATGTGTCGGAAAATGAAGGATACTGTACTTCTTCAACAATTTTACCCCATCTACCAGTCACTCTAAAAAAGGGGTAAAATGCAATTGATTGTTTCATTCCTCAATTCACTAGACAAGAAAACAATCCCACATGTTTTCTTTGGCCAGCTCAGCACAAAGATACAACTTCTTCCTAGCTGGAAAGAGGACAAGTCACATGTTTCATCAATTGAAGGCCAGGATTAAATCCTTGGAGACCACTCAGAATCAAGGGCTTACAATCATTCTATCAAAAATGTCGACACCTCTAAACCAGTATCAGCCATAAGATCAAGATTGGAAGGAACTAGAAGGATTTCAAGGGCTATGATTGTTTCAAGACAAATCTCAGATGATGACATTATGGTTTTAGTCCTCAGATTATATATAGCATAGTTTTTTCAGCTTATAGCTTTTGTTCCATTTTTTATTTGTAAATCGAATTTGTGTTCCAACTTTTGATGTAAAAAAATCATGGTTGAGTTCCATGTTTTATTTTTAATGAAAGTTACATTTATGCAGTTTTAATACATGTCCGCTTTAATTTTCTGTCTAATTTTCATACCTTGCGAGTTAATTTCAGTTTGTGTTCAAAGTTATTTTCAATTCTCAAAAAGGTTTCCAAATTTTACTATTCATTACGCTCAAGTCACAAGCTCTCTGACAAAGAGCTTGTGTTTTGGTTTTTCAACTTGTTTTTTAAAGGTTTTCATGTTTTAAATATCGTTTGCACCATTTCCTTTAAGGATTTGTTCACTACAATCTCAAAAATCAGCAAACTCTCAAAAAGTTACTGTAGCGACAGCCATGTTTGGGGTTCATGATAAAAAGCTCATCCATGAGCTTTTGATTACGTGACAAGTCACTTGGAGGTGTTTGGAGAGGTTTGAAGATTGGTAGCTGTTGTACAAGATCATTGATGTTCTTAATTTTCCTTTCTTGGGTTACATAAGCCTATGTGAAGAGCTTTTGCGGATTTTGGTGGTTTGAGGTGTAAACAGTGAGTCGAAATTCTTGTTGGATAGCGTGTTAAAGCTTCAAGAGCTTGGACCCTCGGTGAGTAATTTCCTCCATTTTACATTTTGTATCTTCTATTATCTACTTGGTTTGATCCATATGTTTATGTGCTTTGTTTATTTGTCTTAGTTTGTTGTTTGTCTCGCTTATATTTCTGTTTTGGTTCTTGTTTATTCATCTATCTTAACTGCGTGTCTTAGTTTTCTATTTTATTGTTTTTAAAGTTTCAATTTTCGTGTTAAACCGGTGTTTGGTATAAGTAAGAAATATGTCATCTCTTAGGATTTAAGGTTTAATCTTTATTGCATCATTTTATAGAAGTTAGAAATAGCTTAGTATCACTTTTCATTTGCTTTAAAAGAAAAAAAAATCAAAAAAGGTTGTAACTTAAGTTTATGATAAGTAGTGTTTGGGTACGCTTAGATCACTGTAATCAGCTTAGGGTTTAGAGTTAAGATTGATTGCACTATTATTCTGAGGTTAAAGTTAGTGATAATCAGGTTCTATTTAGGCTTAATATCTTAAAACATATAAAATTTGTGTCCTTGTTGATTTCTGTGTTATGCATAGTTGATAGGTTTCATTTTTGTGTTTGCAGTCCTAGATTTATTTTCTGCTTGTGTAATATTCATTCCAATTGCTTTGATAGCTTTTAGTTACTAGATGTATGAATTGATCACTTAGGAACTTAAACTTCTCATACTTGACTGCTTGTTTCTGGCCTATTTGAGGTAGAATACATCAGGTGCTAGTGTAAGCTTACGTTTAGGTGTTTAAGTCTAAGATTTGGAATTCTAATAGGTTACATAGCATATTCAATCTGTTTTTAGTTTATAAGGCGGTTAGTGCTCATTAAGTTTGCTTAAATTTAAGCCCAAATTCTCCTTCGAACAACTAGTTTAGCACTTGCATAGCACACCACTGTTGATTTTTCATACTTGTGTAATTCCTTATTTACTTTTCTTTTTGCTGTAATTTGAGTTATGTTGTTTCTGTTTGTGTTAATTGTCATTTAACATTGTTGTTATTAGCCCAATAAACAACTGTCCGTTGGTGTTTTCTGTCCAAAATAGCTTAAAAGTAGTACTAATAAAAACAACAAAAAGTGGCAGTTAAGGGAATTGAACCCCTGACCTCGAAGCAACAGAGACGCAACACCCTTCTAACTGACCATCTGATCTAACAGCATGTTTTGTTTTCTTTCCCTGTCGTTGTTTTTTTATACAATATAAAAAAGTAGTCCAAACAATAAAGAATGGAAAAAATGGGTGTTGAAGGGATTCGAACCCATGACTACCAGCAACAAGACCACGCCTCAAAAACATCTCCCACAACCATCTGCTCTAACTTATCTTTTTGTTATAGACTTGCAACGATTTCTATTTAAGCCAACTATCATAGTTTACTCTTTTAGCTTAATTGTGCTTATTTCTTGGCTTATCCGTGCTTATTTCTCATTTTTTTTATTTTTCCTAAGTTCTTTTCAGTATCATAGATTTTCTATTAAAATTTCAGATTTTTTGGACTTCATTTAATATTTTTTATAATTTATTTTCATTAATTCAGTTTTTAATTCATAATAAAAAATGAAAAAGTCAAAAAAATATATAATTCTTTTTTCAAAATTTTTATTTTATTAGTTAAGACTTAGGAAAAATTAAATTTGCAATTTTAGGCTTAAAATTTAATAAATTACCTAGGTGTCGCGTTTTTACGTTTGTTATTATTTTCGTATGTTTTTGTTATTTCAAATTTTTTAACCCATTTTTGTTTTTAAATTAGTTTTTATTTTTATATTTATTTTTATTTTTAAGTTTAATAAATTTATTTTTAATTAAGTTTTCAAATTTTTTAATTTACGTCGAATTTCGTTGCGTTTTACGTTTGTACGTTGAAGCGTTTTCGACCGTTTTTAGCGTAATTCGTCTACGTTTTCTTTTCTTTCTTTCTTTCCAAAAACGTAATCACTCGATTTAATACGTCTAATATTTGTTGGCTAAACACCATACCTCCACCGAGAACGAACTCGATTGTCGGTATTTGCGTTTTTCACAAAACGTAATTACTAATACTTGCTACGACTTTGGTTTTTGCTTTCTTTTTCCTAAAAGATAGTAAACGACTAAAAACCACAACATCAATTACCTTTTCCTAAGGGTAATTTCCTAAATTTGCTCTATAACGTATCTAATTAAAATACACCGACGTTTCCTCATCACATCAAAAATTTTGGCGCCGCTGCCGGGGATCTTGTGTACGATTCGTTTCGTAGAGATTTGTTGATCATTGATTTGAAGACCCTTTCCGTCCTCGGAAAGTTTTTTTATTTTTCTCTTATTATAGTATATATCGTTTTTCGCGTTTTTTGTGATTAATATATTATATTACGTAGAACAGTAAAATTACCTACTTCCAAATAAGACCTTAGTTGGGATTTCATCACCTAGCTATTGTATTCGAATCCAAAACAAAAGAAAAAAGGCAAATTAGATAATTTGAACTCGATTTATACAAACTATAAGGTGGGTAAAGGCGACGAGCTATAAAAGGCCGTCTAAGGAAAAAGGTTTTTAAGTGCTTTGGGCCACTTCGTTTCCCCGCTTGCTTGTGCGTATATTGAGAGGGATGACCGATTATTGGTTTGCCGACTCAAGTAGTATTAAATCTTATTTTTGTAGTTTACTTATTGAACCTCGAGACGGTTAGGTTTTCACCTACGTTTCAAAGTCGACCGAGGGTAGATTACTTCCATAGTAATTATCCTTATTCCTTATTTTTATCAATCTTTTTGATTGAGAAATACCAAATAAAATACCAAAAATAATCTTCTTCTAATCTAATTTCTTTTCTTCAATCCTCTATATTCTCGCCACGTTGGTTTATGCAATTACGATCTACTCGACTTTTGATTAATCACGATAGGCTTGAAAACATTCCTCGTAGAAATAGAAATCGTCAACAACGAATAGTGGAACCCGAGCTTCCACCTATTGTTGTAGAGATGGCCGATAACCGAACAATGGAGGAATTGCTCCGTGCACCCACCGAAGGGTATAGGGAAGCAATCGTTGTGCCGGCTATTTTGACGGATCATTATGAGATTAAGACGGGTCTTTTATCACTCATTCGTGCCGACCAATTTCGTGGCAATGAGACCGATAACCCGCACTCTGACATTCAGAATTTCCTTCGTATCACCTCGACTCTAAAGTTTAGAGATGTGCCGAATGACGTGATTAAGCTCATGCTTTTTTCGTACTCGCTCGAGGGGAATGCTAAACATTGGTATGAAAAAGAACCACCGGGTTCGATTTTGACATGGGATGATTTAGTGTCTAAGTTTATGAATTATTTCTTTCCACCATCTAAAACAACTCACTTTAAGAATGAGTGTTGGGTCAAAAAGTTGATGTGGCAGAAACTCAAAAACGAAGAAAACATGAAGATTTTGTCTAAGCGTTGTCAAGAGCAATCCAAGCGTTGACAAGAGCAAATCGGAGGTTGATGGCTTAAGCATTGTCATGTACAATCTAAGCATTGTCATGTACAAACTAAGCATTGACAGAAACGTAGACAAGAAGCCTTTGGAAGCTTCTATTTAGATAAACATGCAAGATATATTCTGTATATGTTTATTTAAATAGAAGATTTACATGTTTATTTGATTTTATCTCTTGTAAACCCTAATCCTTACACTATAAAAGGAACCAAGGGTATTAGGTTTATTCATAACTCATATTCACAATGTAAACCTAAAAGCGTGTGTCGACTAGACGTGGGATTCAATGTATACACGTCTAGTGGTTGTTGATTATTAATATAATTAGCAATCCATTTGTTTTAATTCATGTTCTTTGTGCCTAAACACCTTGTTAAACGTGTTTCATTCTATGGGTGTTCTATACATCCACCAGAGGGATTGTCCACATATATCTAAACATCCACCGGAGGGATTGTCCAGATTAGCCCTCAATCAAAAGTTATTAGGCGTCAAAGTTGGCTGTTGAGGTGGTTTTCATGGTTTTCTGTTTTTCATAAAATCTTGATTTAGGGTTTCTTTGATCCCTAAATAATATTTAAACAGAACAGGTGTTATTATTGGTACTGATAGTTCTTAAACACATGGAGTTTAGATGGATCAAAACCCTAGTTTGATCTTTAAACCCTCTTTAGGGTTTTCGAATTTGGTTGTTCCAGATTAGGGTTTTCGATGGGTGTTCTTCAAGAACTGGTAGCAAATGAATGACTGTGACAGCAAGATCAACAAGTTTATGTACTTGTTTTTTTTTGTCATGATCTAAGGTTATGCTGCGTGATTTCTGGGAATAGAAAGACGTGGTATTACTGATGTTTAGGAGTACAGCTACGTTCTGTTATATAATTCCTGATTCATAGGGATTGATTTATAGAATCTTCCTTAAATAATCTCCTATTATTTTGGACAAAGTAATGGTTTGTGTGAAAGTGAGATTATCTTGGCAGAATATTCGGTTTGCTTAATGGATACGTGAGTTATATGGATAAAAGGTTGATATTTGCTTTCACAAGGTAACGTGGGTTATGATCATGCGCTAAATTATAGGGATGTTCACATATTCAGTTTTCTATTTTTTTGGGGAAAATATGATTACGTGATGTCTTGCTTAAATAAGGGAGTTATTTGTTTCTAAAGTCATGATATATTTTACTTTCTGCATTGTGTGGGTATAGCAGAAGGTATTTTGACTTTGTAAACACGTAGGATATAGTTGAAGACGACAAAGAAGATCAATGGTATTGATTTTATATTTTCTATCCATTATCATATTGTGTATCCCAGGCGTTGTTGAAGATTGTAACCCTAGATGATGTCAACAGAAGGGTAGACGCTGACAGGCTTTGTTTTGACGCTGACAGAGAATAAGTGAACGCTGACAGAATAAGGCGTTGACATGAGTTGTCCGAGATATGATTGTCCCAAGCGTTGATACGTTTTGTCCAATATCGGACAATGCATGTGTTTAAGAAGTTGGACAATATGGGATCTCGGATGACAAAAGAATGACTGCTGTTTGAGAAAATTGGTACGTTTTTAGCACACAAAAAGGAGGTATTTACACACGAAGGTACACGGGATCTCCGTTTTTATATAGAATATCAAGTTGATATTTATGGCTCGGATATTTTTAAAAGGGATTAATGATCTTAATGCGAGTTAGCAACTATTCGTGGGAATTTGATGGATATTTTAAACTATGTAATCGGGATAGCCTTACGAGAGAGTTATTCAATTTGTGCTTTTTACATATGGTATGAAGATGTTATTCCATTAAAATTCGTCATGAAGAGGTGTTGGCTTAAGGGGAAGAATTCTTATGGTAAGTTTGATGTTTGAAGAAGATTTTCGCGAGTTTGTGCTCTATCATATCTTTAAAGATGGTGCCTAGTTAACATTATTCTTTAAAGGTAACTTGTTCGTACTTACATGGTTGGTGACGAAGACTTGTCATATCTAGCAATCTTCTCTTGCTATCACTTGAAGGAGTTACATTATCGTGCTCAGCGTCTCACAAAGGATGAGGATTTTGACAAGAGACCGAGGTCTGCTTATACTTTAACGTTTTCATATAAGTTCGATGTCACATGGATAGTACAAGACATGGAACACAAGGTTGGGTTATTCTACTTCTACATCAAGATTACTTTATTTATTTTTCTTCAAGATCATTACATAGAGCTACATTTGGAGAATCTTCAAGATTGCATACATTGTTTACTTCCCTGTTGATGTGACAAAAGGGGAAGACATACATGCTACAATTGAGGGGAAGCAATTTGAAGATCATGTACAACTTACAGGAGATACACAAAGAGTTTTGTCAACATCAACTAGGGGAAGATTATTGGGTCAAAAAGTTGATGTGGCAGAAACTCAAAAACGAAGAAAACATGAAGATTTTGTCTAAGAGTTGTCAAGAGAAATCCAAGCGTTGACAAGAGCAAATCGAAGGTTGATGGCTTAAGCATTGTCATGTACAATCTAAGCATTGTCATGTACAAACTAAGCATTGACAGAAACGTAGACAAGAAGCCTTTGGAAGCTTCTATTTAGATAAACATGCAAGATATATTCTGTATATGTTTATTTAAATAGAAGATTTACATGTTTATTTGATTTTATCTCTTGTAAACCCTAATCCTTACACTATAAAAGGAACCAGGGTATTAGGTTTATTCATAACTCATATTCACAATGTAAACCTAAAAGCGTGTGTCGACTAGACGTAGGATTCAATGTATACACGTCTAGTGGTTGTTGACTATTAATATAATTAGCAATCCATTTGTTTTAATTCATGTTCTTTGTGCCTAAACACCTTGTTAAATGTGTTTCATTATATTCCGCCTTGATTCAATCAAGTGAATGAGATTCGCTCCTAGTAGCTAAAAGATTCGAGAAAACCAAGGTTTCCACAATGAGATCACTAGATTTGAACAAAAAGTGCATGAATCGTTTGGAGATGCTTGGGAAAGGTTTAAAGATTTGTTAAGACAATGTCCACACCACGGTTTCTCGGAATTACATCAAATCAATACTTTTTATAATGGACTTAATATGGTTAACAAGATTCTTTAAATGCCTCCGCGGGTGGTAATCTTTTAAGAAAAACTCCAAGAGACGCGTGGGGTATCATTGAGAATAGACTAGAGTGCAATATTCACGAAACACACCGGTTGTTTCCAATGTGAATTCATCTAATACCGAGTTGTTTCCAATGTGGTAATATTTTAAGAAAAAATCCAAGAGACGCGTGGGGTATCATTGAGAATAAGACTAGAGTGCAATATTCACGAAACACACCGGTTGTTTCCAATGTGAATTCATCTAATACCGAGATTGCTAGATTGGACTCTAAGATCGATAATGGATTTGCTACGTTGTTGAATGAGATTAGGAAGAATCCTTATGGATCGATTAATATGGTTGAGAAATTTTGTGTATCATGTGGTGGAGCACATCCGAATTATGCTTATTCAACCATAGGGTTTGATCAAGCTAGTGCTTTTGCCGCGACGGGAACTTATGGACCTAGCGGTCAAGCTCCTCGTTAAAATCATGTTGCTCCACCGGTTCAAAATAGGAACAACAATGGAAATAATGGGAATAATTTTAACCGTGGTAACCAAGGTAATTTTAATCAAGGAAATGGATTTCATGGCAATCAAAACAATGAAGGTTTTCAAAACAACAACCAAAATGATTTGTCAAGCTATATCAAAACGAATGAGGCAAATTTGAAAGCTTTTCAAAATAATTTTCAAGGACAATTGAATACTTTGAAAAATGAATTTCAAAATACGATCAAGGGGCAAAATAACAAGATTGAGCTTAACCAAAACCGTATATAACAAAGTTTGGAGCAAAGTCAAAACCGAATGGAACAAAAATTAGAGCAAAACCAAAACCGTATGGAGGGAAATCTAGCTACGTTTGCGAACAAATTACTTTCAATGTTTGAGGGTTTTATGTGCAAACCTTCCTCTTTTTCGGGTGGCTTACCTAGCAACACCATTCCAAACCCAAAGGGAGAGATTAGGTCCATCACCGTTTACAATGACAATGATAATTTAAATGATGTGATTGAGTTTGATCCTGCACCTAAAGAGACCTTTCTTGATGTTACCAAGGCTACTTTAGATTCTAATTGTTCCGTAATTTTCCATAATTTCTATCCCGCGAAATATGGAGATCCGGGTCAACTCTTGATACCTTGTGTTTTCAAAGGGCTTGAGGAATGCAAAGCTCTAGCCGATCTAGGAGCTAGCATCAACATAATGCCTTTATCCATGTGAAAAACTCTTGACTATGTCCCACTTACTCCCACTCGAATGATCATTGAGCTTGCTAATAGAACCACCGCCCAACCGGTTGGTATAGCGAAAGATGTCATTGTTAAAGTGGGGAAATTCTTGTACCTTGCCAATTTTGCAACCATTGATTATGAGACCAATCCTCATGTGCCATTAATTTTAGGACGTCCATTTTTTGCCACGGCTCAAGTTCAAGTTGGTATGAGGAAAGATGAGATTAAATTGTTTTATGGGGATAAACATGTTATTTTCAAAGCGGAAAGAATTCCAAATTATGTTTCTAAAAATGTGGAAAGTTTAAAACTTGTTGAGACTTTTGAAAATAATATAAACAAGGACTTTTCAATTATAGAGCCTTCATTTCGTGAAGATGAAAATTTAATTCCGGAGGGAGATGCTTGTTCCATTGAAATGTGTTGTAATATTATCTCGTCTCCACTTACTCTTGAGGATAAGATTGATAAGGAAATTAATGATTACCTTAGTGCACTATTTGATGCTAGTGAGTTTGATTGTGAGAATTTTGATCCCGAGGGAGATATTGCTTTAATTGAACAATCTTTGAAAATGGATCCTTTGATTCCTAACTTCACACCGAGTGAGGTTAGTGACTATTCATTGGATGAGTTCGTCAGTGAACTTGTTGCTCTTATTGATCCACTTCCACGGGGAAGTGAAGGCGTTTTCGATCTCGAAATCGAGCGTGATCCTCATGTTTTACCTACCATTCTCGAGGAGTTCTCCTATGAACTTCCTTCTAATGAGAATGATGATCTTGTATCCGAGTGTGATACACTTGATACTTTGTCGGATATTTCTTGTGATGACAAGATTGATGACACTTATGTGACTTACTCGAATCCACTTTTTGAAGTTTCAATGAACAATAATCCGTTGTTTCAAGAGGATTTTGAGATCATCATACCTCCTTCATCTCACAACCTTTGTGATGATGAACTCTTCTTTAAGGA
Source organism: Glebionis coronaria (assembly GCA_025667525.1). Lineage (NCBI taxonomy): Eukaryota > Viridiplantae > Streptophyta > Magnoliopsida > Asterales > Asteraceae > Glebionis > Glebionis coronaria. Next base: position 630,143,405 of record CM046875.1, on the reverse strand, counting down.
GGTTGATGAGTTTCTTTACATAGACATTCCTTCGGAATTTGAGGAAGAGTCTAATGACGTTGTTGAAAATCCTTGGTTTGATCACCCGATTTATGATGATGATTGTGTTGACCCGGAGGGAGAAAGTCTATTTACTCCAAATCTCCTTCCCACTCGCTTTAATCTTAATGTGCGGGTTTTTCATGCGACTCGTTTTGAGTACCATGACCCCTTTGTTCACATTCATAAGAGTGATAAGGTCAACAAAGTCATGCAAGTTGATACCACTATGATTGAGACTTTTATCCGACCATTACCATGTGCTTTATATGATTATGGATTAGCATGAGGGGAAGACACCGTGTTGTCTATTCCTTTCTCTCCCGAGGACAAGGTATTCGACCCTGGAATCGTTGATTTAGGGAAATCTCGGCCTTTCACCGATATAATAATTGAAAGACTTTTCGATCATCTTGATGCGAGTTTATCTCGGGGAGCATACTATATCCATATCATGATTTTTGACCACCATCTCTTTTTGGAGATTTATGTTGTAGTTTTATCCTTTTGTTTGTCATCCGACAACGAGGATGTAATCTTTGACCCTAACATCGTGCTTTATTATGGATTTTATTCTATAATCTTTGACCCTAACATCGTGACTCGGTTAACAAAAACGAGGTGCCTTGTGGGGGAGTCCCATACATTCTATCTTCTTTCTATTTTCTAACACTAATAAGGCTTGATCTTTCAAGCTCGTGCTCGTGTTTTGTTGTGTTGTGAATCTTATGTACGACCCTAATCATTGAAGACTCTCGTGTTCGATTTTTGCCGGTCCACTTGATCTTCCATACTTTGATTGTCAAAAGGGACACACTCTCTATCCTTTGATTTTTATCGACTAATTTTTTATCTTGAAGCATAATTAATAAACGGCTTATAGATTTGTGTGCTCTTACCATGTTAGGACTTTTGCATTAGACTCTTCGTGTTTTAGCAAGGGGTGTTACTCTTGAGCTAGGAAACATTGAGGACAATGTTTGGTTTTAGCATGGGGGAGTCAATCGATATAATCGCTTGCAATTGCTTTTGTCGTGTCTAAACGTAATCGTTTTTCTCGTTTTTCATAAAAATTTTAAAATTTTAGTTTATTTTATGTTTAGTAATAAAGAAAATAAGTGTTTTTTACACAAATGTAGGCTTTCCGTTGGTGAAAATAAAAATAGTTTTTGACTCGACTCGTTTTTTACCTTAGCTTTTTCCTAAACGTGTTTAAATCGAGTTTTGCTAGACTTTTATATAGGGAACTTTAAAACGCGAAAGTCTTAACTCATACGGGTTTAAGAACGAGAACTTTTCGCAAGTTCTTATAATTGATCCTAGAAAGTCGTTTATCAAGGGAACTTAAAAACGCAAATTCTAAAACTTGAAAAAGTTTAAGAAGATGCAAGATCCTATAGATGACTTGAAAACCCAAAAACTTTGATTTAGTTGGCTAAGTATCCATTAATTTCATTTTTGAAATTTTACAATATAAAGAACAAGAGATGATAAAGTTTAATCATAAGTTTTTATGGTTAATTCTTCCTTGTATAAGTATTTTTGTGTTTGATTTAATCTCCTCGTATTTATTTTTCACGCTTGAATAATAAATTGCTTAATAAATGAAGTTTTAAGCGGTTTAGGCTTAATATCTTAACTCGTAACTCCTTCTTTTTCTTCCCTTGTAATTAAAGTGAGAACACACTAAGGGTGTCAGCGTCATGGACTTTTGATCATGGGATTGCGGAAATTTGGCTTACTATACATATCATAATAATAAGAAGAATAAATAAAAACATGTTCTCTATGAGCCTCCGGGTGGGAGTCATGTAGCACTAACCTTGTCATTAGAGCCTTAGGGTGTATGGCATGGGGACGTGTTTAATAAAAATTGCTTCATCATCATGAGCCATAAGGTGGGATGGTGAATGTCAATTACCTTGTTTTTGTCCAAGGAGCCTTCGGGCGTGGATTATAAATAAGGAGCACTTTTACATCTTAAAGAGCCTCAAGGTGATATGATGTAATTGTTGCTAATTCCATTAATAAAGTCAGAATTTACTTTCGAGGGTTTATTGTTGCTTTAAGTAGACCTATTAGCCAAATTTCCGATCTGGGGATTTATCCCTCAAATCATGTTAAGTTATCCTTGAAGTGGTATTTCTTTAGTGACAACGGTTTTTGAAGTCGAGGTTAGGTTTTGAGTGTTGAGTTTACACCGTTTTTGCCTTCATTTTTGAATTAATAAATATCAAATAAGTCAAATGAGCCATTGGGTGAATGACAGCATTTAAAATTTAGAGATACAATTAGGAATAAAAAGAGATTGAGTTTAACACAAATTACTTGTATAAGTGGACTTAACATTAGGGCTTATGATTGACAATGATCTTGTTTTTAAACTTGGCTTGGAAAAGTGAAAAGTCGAGGACGATGAATCTATTTGAGTTTTATGATCCTAAAAGTTATTTTTTAAATAATGAAAGAAATACATTATGTCTTTGCAAAATAAAGTGTCAAAAGTCAAATAAAAGTGTAGTTAGTAGCTTTATTTAATTATTGCGTGAGGACACGACAATTGCTTAGCAAGGGGGAGTTTGATATGAGTGAATTTACTCATATCATTTATATCAAAATACATTCAATAAATGCTTAAAATGAATGAATATTCCATTATATATGTGTTTTTGTTGTATCATGTGTGTAGGTACCGAAGTTCACGAAAATCAGCAAAAACGACACGGGATTCGAAGAAATATCAAGAAAGCCAAAAATCAGTTCGTTTTTAGTGGATTTAACCTTTTGAAAGATATTTGGGCCTTGTGGGTCCCACTTATGATTAATGGGCCCAAAAGCCCATTTGAGAAGATGTGTTACTCACTTTTGGTTTCAAAAGCCCAAAAAGCCCAATAACTCCAAAATAAATAAGGGACGGATGAAAATTCAAAGGCCCAATATGAATAAATGGGACGGATGGAATTTATTTTGTTTAAGCATATGGCCCAAGCCTAACTATAATAACTTATGAGACGTAAGGGAGTAATAAACTTGGCTAAAGCCCATTAGGGTTAAAAGAGAAAAAAAAAGAACGGTTAAAGTTTTACTTAAAGTGAATATTTATTCACTTTCTTGGTCAAAGTAACACACACCACATAACTTCGATACAAACAAAGTAATCCCTTTCTTTCTCTCTCCTTTCAAACGCAGCCTTCACCCCACCAAATAAAACCCTAGATGAAAACCAAAAATTGGGGCTTTCTTAGATCCAGCGTGTGACGCCACACGCGCTTGGAAATAAATACCCATTATTTAGGAGCTTGAATATGGCAACGTGGCACTCATTCTCACCTGTCATTGGTTAAAACACCTCATATTCCACCATCTACCCAATTAGATCATGCCACATCATTTTTGAAGAAGCACAACTAGCAAAAAGGATTGCCACCTTGTCAATCCGTGTGCTAGTGAACCATTTCCATCCGTTAGATCAAAAGAAGAAAGAGAAAAGATGAGATCAATGATCAAGATGAAGAATCTGCTTAACAAACTCTCCTCAGCAGGTTTTGGAGTTTGCCTATAAAAACCCTCAAATAATGAAATTTTTAGTATCCCATTTTTTACTTTACAGTTATGATGTCAAAATAGATATAGGAGTAATTGTATTTTTATTTTCATAGTTTTGTAATCAATTTTCAGTTATTAATAAGAAGTTTAATTTGAGTTGAATTTGTCTCTATTTTACTTACTGTCAAAATTTTATTACAATTATTCTTTTTATCATCTGTTTGATATTATACAAATGTTATTTAATTAAGATAAAAATAGCTTATATTAAATAATAGAAGTAATATTTGGGAACAATTTATCCCCACTGGATAAATTAGAGATTACTCTTCTGGTTTAATCCATAAATGGTGGTTCGAGGAACTGTTATGGTACGTGATGTTGAGGGTTCGAGTTGGGTTCATGGTAGAAATGGTGTCTAATGGTGGTGATGTTTTTAAGGTAGCTCAGCGCCTACCTTCTTCATCAAAGGTTCACACAAATAAGGTTTGAATTTATTTACTTTAAGTTTAGTTTTACTTATCAGTTTAATTGATGAAGATTTGTGTTAGTTTGATTTATCTGATTGATTGGTGAAAGTTGTTTTAATTTGAGCTTACATAATATAAATATGCTATGATAAGATTGTTTACTTGCATCTATGTTTGTTTTTAGATTGGGAGTTTAGATAGTTTGATTACTGAATTTTTCTACTGATTTTGCTTATGTTCAGTAAACTGATCTTTTAAAAAATTGATGTCTGCATTTTTTTATATATCGGATTACTGATTTGTTTGGAGTTAGTTGTAAAGCCGAATTTAGAGATAAGTAATATTTGAATTTGTGAATTTGATTAGTGTTTAAACCTGTTTGAATGTTATCAGTATGTGATAGAATTTGATTTGTATCTGCTTGCTTTGATTTCAATGTTAAAGAACTGCTGAATATTTTTGGTTAGTGATTAAGGATTTTAATCTGATTATTCGTTTTAAGATTCTGATAGATCGAATCTGGTTGTAATATTTTGAGCTTGCTGATATAGATTATGTTTAACACTTAGACTGCTGATTTGGATCCATGTTTGCTTAACTGAATTTGACTGTTAGTTTCTTAATCACATTGCTGAATGTTCAATATGTTTAGCTGAAATTCCTATTTCATTGTGGTGATTGCTTACTTGATATAATTGGTTATAGCTTTTGTGTTATTAGTTTAAGCTATTCTGTTTCATATTAGTAACCAAACGAAATGTTTGATTTTAATTTTAAGCTAGTAATAATAAAAAGTAGCATTACCACGTTTGTCACTCCTATGACATTCATTTTTTTATTTTCATAAATAATCATCAAAAAGAGTCCACCACTGGATTCGAACCAATGACCTCCTGGTCATGCGCCCAAAGTGCTAACCAACTAGTCTAGCCACTTGTTCTTGTTTATTCACAGCTTTATTAATTAATATAGTTTGAATTATCTTTGCTAGCAGTTCTTATTCCAATTTTAATACTAAGTTCTCATTTATTTAATTTTAAATCAATTATTAAAATAAATTTTATAAAGTTTAAATAATAAATAAAATAGAAACAAATAAAAATATATTTTCTTACTTTTAGAAATTTAAATTGTTTTTATAATCAGTTTTTAAATAAATTAGATTTTAATTAATTTAGTTTTAAAGAAAACTAGTTTTAATAGATTTTGTCATTCAAAAAAAGTAAAAGAAATTTTTTAAATGAATTAAATTAGTTTTTAATTTTAAATAGTTTTTAAAATTATTTAATTAGATTTTAAATAGAGTAAAAGTATTTTTTTAATTAAATAGATTAGTTTTGAATAGTTCAAATTTTAAATAGTTTACATAATATTGTCTTTTAGATTTAATTTGGGAAACGATTCATGCACTTAGGATTTAAAATTGTAGGATTAATTTTAGATTAAAAACCGAAACCCAATTCAAATCGATTGTCCAAATTCAAAACGAACGTCTCAAATTCATAAGATCCTTGTGTACAACGAACTTGGATCGCTCACGTGTTTAATTGAATTCGTGTTGGCTTATTTATAGATTATTACCTTTTTCTAAGGGTAATTTCCTAAATTTGCTCTATAACGTATCTAATTAAAATACACCGACGTTTCCTCATCACATCACCCACCCTCATAATTCAACACACCAATCTCTCCCTCTCCGTTCTCTCTTGTCATCGCAACACAAAACCCACAAAGGGTTTCGGTTGGTTTTTGTGTTCTTTTGATTTTACTTATAATCTAGTCCTAACCCTCTCTATGGTTGTTGGGTAGATTTTTCCACTAGTGTAGAAGCTCGGTTTCACGTGCTAGAATCACGGTTAGCTAGTTATATTACATGTGTACAAGAACGTAATATATTCTTACTTTAGACTATATCTTGGTGGTGTACGTTATAAGCCCGAATTGGTGATTCGTTCTTTATCTTGTGGATTTGCTTTAGCGTAAAGGTATGTAACCCTAATTTGATTAATTATAATTGTGTTGTTATTACGATGTTGTTAAATCGCTTCCACTATGTGTGCTTTGATCTCGTTTAGGGTTTTGTGTAATTGTTATGAACTATATAATCCTTCAGTGGTATCAGAGAGCCGTTTTAACATGTTATAATTATCGAAAATCTAAAAATTAGGGTTTTGTTTTTTAAAATTAAGGGTTTTGGCCGAATTTTATAAAAAAAAGAATTTTTTTTGAAACCCTAAATTACATGTTGGATAATTTTAGATTAAATTGCATGATTAATTTTTATGTCATGTAAATTAAAGGGTACGATCCAAAGAGATTCAATTGTTAATATTTGAGGGTGGATCCATGATTAACGTACATGTTTTCATGGATCATAAAATCGTATGTTTATATGATTTTATGTGCTACTTGCTTTATTTGATTCAATAAATCTTGAATTAGGGAAGAATTTTATATGAATATAAGGACCTAGATTTAAATATTATTGAATAAATCGTTTGCATGTGGCTATTTGATTTATTTATTGCACATATAAATTGTTTTTATGTATTTATGATTTAGTTTTTTTTCTTGTTTATGTTAAAAATTGTATGAATTGTTGTAAACAAGGGTTTTTTAGAAAAACAAATATGGACTAAATGATATTAAAATTGAGATTTGTTTGAGATCTAAATTGCATAGAATTACGTTGATTGGTGAATTGCAATAATAATCGATGGCTAATCCTTTTGACAAACTATAAAGTGGGTATAATGCACCGCTGGTCATGTACCCGGTTAAGGAAGGAGATGCTAAGCCATTAGTCGCTGACAAAATTCTCGGCTCGCTTGTGCGTTAAATTGTAATTACCTACGATTATTATTTAAATTATACCTTCAGGTGAATTTATGTAACACCCCATTTTGTTAAATAGAATGTCACGCGTGATTATGGCGTGTCATCAAAGCATACAAGGTAAATGTCTTAAAAACATTAAATAACCATGAATGGAAATATTGGAAACAAACATCGGTACCCCAAGTATAAGCTCGTCACACACAAACATAAGTACTCTAAAGGAAAAGGACTAAACAATTTCCAAAGAAACAAGTAGCAAAATGTATGATGAAATGCATAAAGTGGAGAAGGCTAGATAGCTTCCAATCCATATGCACGTACGCTTACAGTCTACGAGCGCCCTTGAGTACCTGCCGTTTGGGAACATGAAAGGAAAACGGCTGAGCATAACGCTCAGTGCACGGATATACAAGCATAGCATGGAATAACGTAAGCATAAAGACTAATAGCAGCGGAATAGTATAAGTTCTAAGAAATTTGGAATCATGTTCATAAAACTGGTTTTATAGTTTGATAAGACTTATGTTTCTATGAAAATCTGTATTAATTAGCCAAATAGCCTATATAGGTCATGAGGTTCCACCGTGCATGAATACATGGAGGGGAGACCTCGTCATGCAATTAGAGGGGTTGCCTCTAATTAAATAGTCTGGGTAGGAGGGATCAGCTCCTAGTGAAGGATGCAAGGCACATATCGTATTCACTCTGATAATACTGGTAAACATGTAACTAGGATGCACCCATACGCCCCACATGATAATATAATATAATGGCCAAAACTGAAAAGGGACGCCACGAGCAATCACTCTTCCGTGGGGAAGTCATAACACTAGTGCCTCTAGTGTTATGGTTATGGTACCTCCATAACTAGGTGACACTGGTCATGCATGTATATGGCTTAGGCTCTTAAACTAAGATAAGTAATCAAACATATAAAACAATACTGGGAAAACAGTTGGCTGCAAACAGGGAAAACCTAATAAGGAAAGAATGTCCATACTAAAAGGACGGGAAATACGTACCTTATGTCAAGTGAACGAAGAAGACGAAAGAATGAAATTCCTACTTCAGTCCCACTAATGCTACATAAATAGGGTACATGTATAAGTATTCTGTTTACTGAGTACGTAACTGATTATATCATGTCTTAGCTTGTTTTATATGTTCTTGTCTTGTTTTACGGATTTTAATGTTATGTTATGTTTATCATATATTCTACGTATTCTGATTAAGTATTACTTGTATTCTTGTATTATTATACTTGTTATGTAATAATAAGCAACTTTCTAAAAATAGCAGGTTTCCTAAAATAGAAAGTTTCCAAAAATATTAACTTTCCAAAAATAGATTAACTTCTTAAAATAGATCAGTTTCTAAAAATAGAAAGATTCTAAAAATAGTAAGTTTCCTGAATTAGAAAGTTTCCATATTTAAAATTAAGCTGGATTAATAAGCTAATAATATAAGCTTAAGTTTACTGGTTAAATATCATAAGTTATGTGATTATCGGTATAGTTTATTAATAATATCATGTTAAATAAATTATAGGTTATATGATTTAATTAAATATAAGCATGATTTAATTAAATTAAGGTGTATAAAATACTTAGGTTAAAACATGTATTAATACTATATTAATTATAACCTAAGTCATGATTATTATTTAGTTATATTCCATGTCTTAATAATTAATTAAAACTATAGTCTAAATTAAATAAATAAATACTTAGGTTAAAACATGTATTATTTTATAAATAATATTAACGTAAGTCCATGATTAATTAAATTAATTATTAGTCATGTTGAATAATTTAATTGACTTGTACAATTTAGTCATGAACCAAACCCGTGAATTTAAATTAGACATGTCGTGAACCGGACCGGAACCCCATGAACCGGACCAACCAAACACCCCATAACAGTGGAAAACCGGTTTGGCCGGTTTCCACTGCTCGAGTAACATCACCACCGGCTGCTGCCGGTGGTTCCTCTCGGCTAGCCGCTGACCACAACGGAGTTCCCACCGGCTGTGTGCCGGTGGTTCCCCCTGCTGCGCCGCGTTTCCCCCTGCTTGACCCAACGCCGCCACCGGCTGTGTGACGGTGGTGGTGGCTGCTTACTGCCGAGACCCCCAAACACCACAAGGACACCCCGACGCGAGTCGTGGTCCCTTGTCCCTACTTCCGACCGAGACCAACACCACCAAGACACGAGGTCTCGGTTGGTGGTGTGAACCAAGACACGCCAAGAGCCATGGGGCTCTCGGTTGGGTGTCAGCCGAGCAAACCAACCCAAAAATATCCCTTAATTTTCCCCCATGATTTCATGACATGTTTTTAATTACTTGTTTATTTAATCTCATTTTCATGTGTTCATAATTAAATAAAAAGAATTAAAATAAAAGGGATAACGGATTACCGAATGCATGTAACGAATGAAGGTTAATAACACGAACACGATGCTTGAATAAATCAACAAAAAAAATCAAATCAAACATCCCTTTTGGTGTTGATGTTGCCGACGGCCAAAGGAGACAAACAAGGAGGCTAGGGTTTTTGTTTTTCTTGAAAAACTCTGTGAATGAAAAGAATGTTTCCCCTTTTTGTTATTTTAGTAAAAACCAACATGGGCTTGGCCCTTGTCTCTTTGGTGCCGCGGCATGTAGGGCCCACAAGAGAAAAACCCGAAGTTTTCCCCGTGTTATATTTTACGTGTTCGTATGTTCGTGTTTTCGTGTTATATATAAATACTTGTACGTAACAATTAATCGTATTATATTAATTAAGTACGTAATTACGTGTTCGTGATTTTTACGTTCATGATTTCATGTTCGTGATTATAATTATTATTGTTAATAATTATCGTGTACTATCACGTACTTAATACTTATCGTGTAATAATACGTACATAACTTTTGTAATTACTAATCGTGACACGTGTTCATGCTACAAAAGGAAAGTTTTAATATGTACGTACGTTTACTAAGTGTATTGTTCATGGTAAAAGCATGCGGGTTTTACAACTCTTCCCCTAAAAAGAATAATTGATCCTCGAATTATAGATAAAGTAAACTGAAAGAGGAACATACCCGAATTCAAAATATTAAATGAGGATAAGAAGCCCGGATAGACTCCTCTGTTTACCAAGTGGCTTCCCGCTCGGTATGATCCCTCCAAAGGATTTTGACGAATGGAATCGCCTTCTTCCTCATGACTCGTTCTTGCCTGTCAAGAACTCGTTCGGGTTCCTCTATGAAGGTAAGATCTTCACGAATCTGTTCCAGTGGATACTAAACCATGTGAAGGGGATGATAATTGTACTCTCTAAGTAAGGACACATGGAAAACGTCATGAACTTAAGAAAGCTGCGGAGGTAACGCTAAGCGATAAGATACTTCACCGACTCGCTCGATGATATTAAACGGTCCGATGAATCGAGGACTGAGTTTCCCTTTGATTCCAAAACGTCTAACACCATGTGCCGATGATACCTTAAGAAAGACATGATCTCCTACGTTGAAATGTAAGTCCCTACGATGCTTGTCGGCATAACTCTTTTGACGTGTATGAGCTTCCTACAATTTCTGCTTAGCTACAACGACCTTCTCGTTAGTCAACTCTATCATCTCCGGTCCTTTAAGTGTTCGCTCACCAACCTGATCCCAGCAGATTGGGGCGCGACACTTCCTACCATACAACATCTCGAATGGTGCACACTTAATGCTGGCGTGCCAACTGTTGTTGTATGCAAACTCTACTAAACAGATATAATCATCCTAATCTCATGTCCACTCTAATGCACATGCTTGGAGCATGTCTTCCAATTTCTGAATAGTGCGCTCCGATTGTCCGTCTGTTTGAGGATGAAAAGCCGTGCTAAGCATAAGTTTTGTACCCCAAGCTTTCTGCATACTCTTCCAAAATCTCGAAGTGAACCGAGGATCTCTGTCCGAGACGATACTGGATGGAGCACCATGAAGTCTCATGATCTCATTCTTGTAAGTATCAGCGAGTTTGTTGACCGGATCATCCTTGCGGATCAGTAAGAAATGAGCTGACTTAGTAAGTCGATCAACGATAACCCAAATTGCATCATGCCTCCTCTTTGTCTGCGGAAGACCGGTAACAAAATCCATGGTGATCTTGTCCCACTTCCACTCTGGAATGTCTAACGGTTGTAGTAGACTACTAGACCGCTAATGCTCGATCTTAACTTGCTGGCAGGTAAGACATTTTGAGACATAAGTAGCAACATCCTGTTTCATACCACTCCACCAAAAGTACTGCTTGATGTCGTGGTACATCTTGGTTAAACCAGTATGAATGGAGAATGGGGAGCTATGAGCTTTAGCTAATAACGCTTCCCTGAGTGTAAGATCATCAGGAACACAAAGTCCAGTGCCCTGCCATAAGATACCGTCGTCATCCAACCGAAACTCCGTCTGCTGATCCAAGTTTCGAATGATCGCCCAAATTTCACCATCATCCTTCTGAACTTCCTTGATCCTAGAGATAACTCATGTTCCACTCTAAGATTAGCCCAGTAACTGTGTTGTCCACTGATGAGACTACTTTTATACATAGTCTCATCATCCATAAAGGGCTTAAAATGCATTAAATATCATCAAAATACCCATATATATGCTTGTGTTTGTTGCTTGTGTATTCTAGGTACGGATATTGAGAAAATGACAAAAGATCACAAAGAACATGCAAAAACGAACACGAGAAAAGAAGTCGCACAATGAACCGGACCCAAGTGATGATTTTCCAAGAATAAACCTTGAAGATTATGCAAGAAGGGTCCTCCAATATTGAATAACTGACACTTTAAACCCTTGTTTATTCATAATTACAAGATTGGTCCTTAAAGTTTGTCAAAATTGCAAAAAGTACCCTTAACTTTGAAGAATTGGCAAAAATGGTCCCTCAACAATTATGACTTGTCAATTTCAGTCCTCCAAGAAGTCAACAAAACAAGTCAAGACCATTATCCATGAAGAAAATGCCAAAAAAAACCCTTCAAAAATCAAGAAATGGCAAGAAATACCCCTGAAAATATTTTGCAAAACTTTTTGGGGCAAAAATATGAAAAAGAAAAGTTGTTAACAAAGGGGTTGGCGTTGATAGCATGTTTAAACTGAAATGACAAAACAAAGGGAAATAAAGGACTAAACATGGCAGACAACCATTCTTACCTTAACCACTCACATGATGACACCTCACCCCACTCACAAAACCCACCAATCAAATCCTTCCCTGCTTCCATGTCACCACTCCACTCACCACCGTTTAAACTTAATAAATAATTAAGTTTAAACTTGCGCCTAAACACCTATTTAAATCCCAAACAAGATCAAACCCCATGTTCTTCACGTTCTTAACTGAAATTAGGCATTCCTTAATTATTATGAATTAAGTGTTAATCTTTTCCAGATTAATGATTAAGGACCTAATTAACAAAACCCAACCTTAAAACACTCCACCTCATCACTCCTTTTGTCACATGCTACCTCCCCTGACCCACGAACTCACATGATGACAAGACCAGCCAGAGAATTAACGTGTCATGATCATGCTTCATTCCTACGCACTATTTGGACGTCCAAGATCATATAACAACAAAAATGGTCACATGTATCAAGCCCTAAGTCAAATGCAGTCAACATATATTAAAAAATCCAAGGGCATTTTTGGGACATTACTACACTAGGGTTTATGTTTTTATCAGCCTCTAGTAGCATGTACACCCTCTATATAAAGGGTTTAGGACCTTTCCTTTACTCTTGTTCTCAGTTTTCCTTTGTCAAGCCTTGTAAAGCCATTTTTCTGAAATTAATAGAATTTGGTATTGTGTTGTGATTGAAACCAAGTTCCATTGATATTTATTGTGTTAAGTAGTTGTATTGTCACGTTTTTGTACTTAAACAAAACCTTGAACAAGTCCAAGATAGCCTATAAGCCTTTGAGTCCCTTTGTTCTTGACTGAGTTCAAGAATTTGGCATGTGCTTGGGTGAGGATTGTTCATTGAGGTGTTTCTTTAAGTGACATAAGTCACAAATCAACTAGCTTGAACAATATTGGAGTTTGGTTATACGTTTTTGATTCAAAAATTTAGTCAAGTGGTTTGCTAAGTACTTGTGGTTCAACAGCCTGTTTGTTTGTGTTTAAGGGTGATCATAGCCTCCTAATCTTGGTTGATTAAGGGGTGGTGAGGCCTTAAGGAAAGATTCAGGCCTTGTGGGAACCTAAGTCTTGTAAAGACTTGACCTTTTGTCATCTATTTTACCTTATTTTGTGCTAATCTAGGCTCAAGCCTTTGGCTAGGCCTGCTTGTTGTTCTTAGCAGGGGGAAGCTAGTGCTTGTTCTTGCTAGCACCTCAGCTCATTGATTCCAAGGTGTGGATGTACATCTTGGAGGTTTGAATTCTCAAAACTCATCTTTCTAATTAATCTTTAGTATTTCTGTGATTTTGTGTTCTTGTGTTTGAGGTTGTGATTATTGTGTTTGAATCTGTTAGTTGTCATCTAGGAAGTGTGTTTGAATGATAAAATCAGTAGGCTGTGTTTAGAAATCACAAGTTGCTTTGAAAAGTTGTGGATTAAGGGTTGTTTGTGTCTGCTAGTTCAAAGGCCTTAGGGCCTTGGAGCTTGGCTCCTTTTGGTTTATATCTACTTGTTTGCTGATATAAAAGTTGTTTCAAGTGTTGGATAGGTCTAAAACACGGTATAACTAAAAATCATAGGTTGCTAGTTTTTGAACACTTTTTCAGTCAAACACATCAACAGGTCTAATTTTTTTGTTTGTTTGAATTAAGGTGTGAAACTTGGTTTGCTTATGGATTTGTTGGTTGTGCAACTCTGCATCATCTGGTTTTAGAGTTTGGTTACTTATTGAGTAGTCTATAGCTTATTGAATTTCAGCTTTTGGTCATTTAGATCAGCAAATGCATGCTATGAGATCTTGATGCAATTGGTTTGATTCTTGTTGTTTCATGCTTGTATTTGGTTCTTTGTGCACTACTTGGTGTGTGCCTTTTGTTTGCTGCTTATCTCACAAGCTTATAAGCCCACTGGCTTATTAGCTTATTTGTGCCAAAACTCATCAAGTCTACCCAATTGGTAGACCTTGATTCACAAGGTTTGTACTCAAGCCTTGACCAGCAGAGTGAAAAAAATGTTTTAACACTTCTTTAAGTCTGTCAACGTCCAAAATTGTGCTTGTCAGCGTTTGATTTTCTCTTGTCAGCGTTTGACTTTTGGTCAAACTTGGTCATATAGCTTATTGAAACTGTTTTGCTTATTGGTACATGCAACAACTTGGTTTTTGTAATAGAACTCATTTTTCTCAGCTTAATAACAAGTCAGGAAGGTTACAAGTCTTTTTGTTAAGCTTTTGCTAGAAAATTAGCTTATTTGGCTTTTTCAGCCAGCTTATTGATTCTTACAGCTTATTCTACTTGGCTTTTTGTGATTTTCTTGATTGATTATGCTTAGTTAAGCCATTTGTGACTTTTTGCAACTTGAATCATCTCTTGAAATAGTCTAGAACTCAAAAACGACTATTTTGTCGTTTTGTGTAGATTGCTTATTGCATTTTCAGGCTTATTTCTTGAGCTTATTTCAAGTTTCTTTTTGCAAATATCTTAATTAGGTCAAGAGAAGGACGTGGGTGAAATCTTAGCTTATGGCATCAGCTTATAGCTTAATGGGCCAAAAAGCCCATTAAGAATAAGTTGTTTTGAAATAAGCTAGCTTAAGCTCATTTTCAGCTTTTGGGCCTTTGGAAAATTGTGTTTAAAATCAAATTTTAAGCTTGACTGGAGCTTTTGGGCCATTTCTAAGGACTTTTTCTTATTGGGCCCAATTTTAAGCCCATTAAGGATCTGTTTGGGCATTTGGCCCATTTGAAGGCCCAACAGGGGCATTTTTGGTATTTCAAGTTCATTCTCTGTTTAATTATGTTAAAATAAACTAGTTTGCAACTTTTTAGAATTTTTCATAATTTATGGATTTTTAATATTATTTTAATATTATTTTATTATTAAATTTCAAATTTTTGATTTTTCAAGTTTTTGTATTTTTCTTAGGTCAATAACATTAAGTTAGGAATTTTACAACTTTTAGAATATTTTTATTGTCTTTAGATTATTTTCTAGATTTATTTTAAGTTTTAATAGTTTTTAATTGTTTTAAAATAGTTTTTATTAATTTTAAATTTTTCAAAAATAGTTTTAAATTAAGTTAGGTTGTTTTAGAGGTTTACAAAGTGAATAAACTCATTTTGGGCTTTTTGTTAATTAAATTGATCTTTAGGGCTTTAATTAGCATTAAAAAATCATTATTTAATTAATTAAAAGGTTTGGGTGATTTTCGATTTTTTTGTAAACTCTTTGTACATTACTTAGGATTTGTTTGCAATTTTTAGGAATTTTTAGAGTAACGTTTGTTAATTTTGGTGCTTTTACGGTTTTACGTGTACGACCTTTTCGTTTTAGTGTAATCCGTCATCGTAACTGTCATTCTCTTCTTATCCCCTTTCTATTTTCTTCAAATATAATCACAAAGTTAATCATTTCATTACACAACACACTAGCCTCCTTGGGAAACGAACTTCTCTTTGGTCATTAGTGCTTGGTTTTCCTAAACCAACACTTAATACTTTCCACTATTTTACGCTCTCTTTTCCTAAAGGGGTGTAAAGATACCTACATCAATTTTTGGCGCCGCTGCCGGGGAGGCGTGTGGTGTTTTGATTTGGAAATTGTTGTTTTTATATACTAACCATAATAGTATTTGTATTAGTAGCACTCTACTAATACGTATTATCGGTTTTCGTTTTTTGTGTGAATACTATTACTATATTGTATACATAAAACAATAAATTCACAAGTACTCCAAATACGTGAGAAACCACAACCTTGACTTGGGAGGTCATTACCCAATCATTGTATTCGAATCTCAAACTAAAGAAAAAGGCAAAAATAGATAAATACTTTCGTGAAGCTCAATTTTGAAAAATACAAACTATAAGGTGGGTATAAGGCGGATATTATAAAATATATCCTAAGGAAAAAGGCTCTTAAGTGCTTCGCGCCGCCTCGTTTCCCCGCTTGCTTGTGAGTATTTGATTTTGAGAGCTAATCGAGGGTTTCGCCGCCCAAAGTATTATTAAGTATCATATATACTTTCTTGGTTTTATTTGATTAAACCCTCTTGAACGTTTTGGTGTTCCACCAACGTTCTAAAGTCATCGAAGGCGTTCACTTCACATGATCGTTTTCATTCCTTGAGGCTTCTTTAATCAAGAGATTTGATTAAGAAGGAGATTTGTAGATTTTTGTCTACTTAATACAATTCCAAAATCCAAAAAAGTAAAAACAATAAAAAATCCAAAAAAATTGAAAAAGTTAAAAACACCAAAAAGAATCTTCTTTGCTCGTCCCCACGTTGTACGTGACGTTTATGCTTACTCGTAATCAAGCAAGACGTGCACGTAAACGAAAAAACAAAAAGGAGTCAACACCTACTCCTAATCTTTCTAGTGAAGAGACTCCAAGTGAGGAACCTATTGTAGAACAAGAAGCTATCATGGCTAATCGTACTATGATGGAGTTGCTTCAAGCACCCACCGAGGGTTTTGGAGAGGCCATTGTGATTCCCTCCATCCTTACGGAGAACTTCGAGATCAAGACGGGTTTAATGTTTATGCTTCAAGCCAACAAGTTTCGCGGACACGAAAAAGACAACCCACATTATCACATTAGGCAATTTAATCGTCTCACCGCGACAAGCAAGTTTAAGGATGTACCACATGATGCCATTAAGATGATGTTGTTTCCATACTCGTTAGATGGACCCGCCAAGATGTGGCTCGAGAAAGAACCCCCAAATTCGATTTTGACGTGGGGTGATCTCGCTTATAAATTTGTGAATCAAATTTTTCCACCATCTAAAACAACACATTTGAAAAACGAGATTTCACGATTTACTCAAAGGTCTAATGAAAGTTTTTCAATGGCTTGGGAAAGGTTTAAAGAAATGTTACATGAATGTCCACACCATGATTTTTCCGAATTGCATCAAATTGACACTTTTTATAATGGGCTTAATGATCATGAACGAGATTACTTAAATGCCGCTAGGGCTGTAAACGAACTGAACGTTCAACGAACCGTTCGTCGATCGTTCGACGAAAAATTCGTTTATGTTCGTTTATTTAATAAATGAACGAACACGAACAAGATTTTTGGTCCGTTTAGTTAAATAAACGAACGTGAACAAAGGTTTCGTTCGTTCATTTACGTTCGTGAACGTTCGATTATGTCCGTTCGGTTAAGTTCGCTTATTTCGTTCACTTATACTTGATTAATATTCTAAATGTTAAAAAAAAGTATATATCAAATATTTTAAAATGTCTAATAATAATATATAAGATGATGATATGGATCGTCTAAAGCAACAACTTTAGTTGCATAGTCGTTTGGTCTGTTTACATTCATATCACCGTTTACGTTCATTTATGTTCGTTCGATTACGTCCGCTTAAGTTATATGAACAAAAGTAAACGAACATGAACAAGTTTAAATCTAAATAAGCGAACATGAACAAAAAATTTTGTTCGATTAAGCGTTCACGTTCGTTTATTTGTTCGACTAAAACTAAATAAACGAACATGAACATACCTTCGTTCGCGTGCGTTCGGTTCGTTTACAGCCCTAAATGCCGCCGCGGGTGGTAATTTTTTGTGCAAAACGGCCGATGAGGCTTTAAAAATCATTGAGAATAGGTCTAAGGTTTATAGCCCTTGTAACACACCGAGTGTTGCAACTATGGGTTCATCGTCATCTCGTAACATGAGTGCCTTGCAAGATGAAGCAAATGAGGAGAATTGGTTTTTCGATAGGTTTTCGACTCTTATGACTCATTGGAAAGCACAAGATGCTTTGAATTCCGCATCGGTTTAGGCGGTTGCCAAGAGTTGTATTTCGTGTGGTGGAGCTCATGATTTTTCCGAGTGCATTACCGCGGATGGTAACACTTCGAATGCTTATGTAGCCATGGGAACTTATAACCAAAACGGTCAAGGTTCTCGCCAAAATCAAGCTCCACAATATCAAAATGCTAACAACTATCGAAACAACAATCAAACTGGTGCTTATCAAGGAAATCAACGTAACTCAACAAGGGTAATTATCAAAGTGGAAATGGGCAAATTTCAAACCAAAACCAAAACCGTGATTTTCAAACAACCACACAAGGTTTTCAAAATGATCACACCAAAAATCTTCAAGGAGAATTTTTGAATTATGCTAAAGCAAACGATGCTAAGTTTGATAATATGCAACCTGAAATGGTTAGCTTAAGATCCGAGTTGAAAAACGAGCTTAAAAACGAACTTGCTAATGAACTTAAGACTCATGCTAATAAAATGGAAGGAAATGTTCAACGTCTCCAACAAAATCAACAAAAAATGGAGCAAGGTCAACATGAGATTAAGCAAGAATTGTTAAAAGCGGATGCTAGGCAATCTAAGTTTGAAGACCGAATGGGAAAAATGTTTGAAGCTATCATGTGTAAATCTTCTTCTTCGGGTGGTCTTCCTAGTGATACCATCGTAAACCCGAAAGAGAATTGAAGGTTATTACTACTCGTAGTGGTAAAACTTTCAAAGAACCCATTTCTCGTCCAAGTACTTCTACGGAGAAGGAAAAAGAGAAAGAACCCGAGGTGGTGGTAGAAAAGGAGCAAATTCCAAGTCCACGAAGTACCACTCAAACCACACCTACGGTTGAACCAATACCAATAGTGGAACCCGAGATTCCAAGGCCGTTTCCTATGCCCCAACCCACACCACCCTTACCTTACCCTTGAAGACGAAACAAGGAAAAGGCACAAGAACGAAATAATTATCAATTTGAACTTTTTATGAAAATGTTTCGTGACTTGCATTTTAATATAAGTTTTGCCGACGCCTTGGTCATGATGCCTCGATTTGCCGCAAACTTCAAAAGTATGTTGAATAACAAAGAGAAATTGCAAAAGTCGTCTAGTTGTTCTTCGGTTTTTCTTAGCCGCATACCTCAAAAAGTCGGTGATCCCGGTAAATTTTTAATCCCATGTGCAATACAAGATATGGAGGAATGCTACGCCTTGGCCGATCTTGGTGCTAGTATAAATTTGATGCCTCTTGAGATTTTTAAGTCGCTCAATCTTCCTAATCTCACTCCTTCAAGAATGTCAATCGAGATAGCCGATCATTCTACGATTCTAGCTTGTGGAGTAGCCGAGGACGTCTTCGTGAAAGTTGGAAAGTTCTACTATCCCGTAGACTTTATCGTTGTTGACATTCCCATCGATCCTAAAGTTCCTCTAATTTTAGGTCGATCATTTTTGGATACTTCGAGAGCACTTATTGATGTCCATGCTAGGAAAATCACTCTTCGTTTCAATGAGGAAGAATTCGTCATAAATGCGACTCAAAACTCTACACTTTCTCATGTGTATTCTATCACGTCTTTGAACAATGTTAATCCCATCAAAAACATTTGCAAAAGGATTTCAAGGAGAGTTTTAGGAGTTGATGATAAAAACGATTTTCCGTCCCCTCCGCTGGTGGAGGTAAAGAGTGTTAAGCCTACATTTCCAATCACGAATGATTCTTCGGATGATGAATATGTTGATCCCGATGGGGAAGTTTTCTTTGTTGACAAACGTTTTGAGAACTTACCACCACCAAAACCAAAACGGTTTTCTAATGTGAGAATTTTTAGTGTGACTAACATTGCTTTAGAAACACCAAATATTTTTGACATAACCAAGTCGGGTTTTCATAAGGAGAGTTTAAAAGATGAAAAAGGGAAAGATTTTAAATTGGATTTAAAAGATTTTTCTACAATGTTAACTCCGTCATCACCTCGTGTTTTGAGTGCTACAAGCTCGTCTTCTCCTTTTGACGATGCTTCGTGTGGACTTAGTGTGGGGGAAGCCCCTTATGTTCCCTCCCCTTTCTCCACCGAGGACGAGATATTTGATCCCGGAATTGCTTATAAAGGGAAATCTCGGTCTTCCACCGATGCAATAAATGGAAAATCTTTCTATTTGATGTTGATCCCAAACTTAGATCGATTTAGCTTTATGTATACGAGATTAGATCAAGTTATACACGTAGAGAAACCTTTGTATATGTATAAAGTAATCTAAGTGTTATGCGGAATTAACACTTAAACAAGAACACGCAAAGATGTAAACAAACTTTCACTTGATTGAATATAACGAACTTGCTTACAATGAAAGTGTTTAACGTATGAAAACTTATTATGAACAATAACCTAAAGGTCTT
The DNA here is from genome assembly GCA_025667525.1 of Glebionis coronaria. Classification (NCBI taxonomy): domain Eukaryota; kingdom Viridiplantae; phylum Streptophyta; class Magnoliopsida; order Asterales; family Asteraceae; genus Glebionis; species Glebionis coronaria. The sequence goes on along the minus strand of CM046875.1, from coordinate 630,123,170 downwards.
CTTTTATAGACATAAGAAGCCTTGTACAAGAGTCTACGTATCAACTATTCTAGGTAAAGATAATTATAGAAAATACAATGTTGAACTTATCCTTACTAGAAACAAACTAGAAACAATATACGCGTAGACTAAATCTTTCTATCAGTGCTTTTCTTCAACCTTTCAACGCTTGACTTCTTCTTGTCAACGCTTGATCTGTCAGCGTTTGTTTTCTTCCTATCAACGCTTGTTTTCCTCTTGTCAGCGCTCAAGTAGACTGGCTATATTTTATTCCCAACAATCCTCCCCTAAACTTGATATCTACTCTAGTAATCAAGTTTCTGAATAAACATTAAGAACTAGGAGGAACCTTACAAACTTGTTCATATTGGTAATAAATATGTCTGATCAAATCTTTGGCCACGTCACCTGAATAATCAATCTCCAGCTGTGTTGTCTTCATCTTCTCCAAGACTTCTTTGGACATGGAATACTGAGCATCTACAAGAAGATACTCATCAAACTTTGTAGAACTCAAGTAATATACACCAACAGCTGAATACAAACGCCATTGAAGACCACTGAGTTCATCTTCAAGATCCTTCCAAACAGCAGGATCTTCATCTCTTGGTCCACACATTCTTTTGAATGTTGACCACAGTTTTATTGCATTGACTGAAGTAGGAGCTTCAGTCTCATACTTGGCCTCTAACAACCTCCAAAGATCTACCAAGTCTTCTCTATCAAAACTTGCAAACAAAGATATAAGTGTAGTAAAAGTGTGAACCTCTTTCCCATACCTGCCAATCTTCCAAAACCCACATTCATCTTCTTCATAGCTTATAATAGGGTTTCTGGAATCAAGAGGTAACACTTATACCATATCTGAAGCTTCCAATGGTGCGAGCTTGAGGCTCCTTCTTATAACAGCTTCACTTGGATTCAACCTATCCATATCTTTAGGAAACTTAAGAGGGACTCCCTTCTTCAAAGGTCTGGGAACAATCAATGCTTTCTTAAGATCCATCTCTTCTGCAAGTTCTTCTTTCCTTTCATCAGAAAGAAGCCTTAGAGTGTTCTCTTCCTACACTCTTGCTCAAATGGGATAAGCTTTGAACTCCAATTCTTCAAAGGATAATCCAATCAATTTCTTGTAGGTCCATCCTGTTCCATAGCATCTGAGTAGCAGTAGTACAGCTCCCTTCTATCCCTTTTCAGCATTGAGAGAATATTGCTAGCTTTGTGTTTCAGAATTACCTTGCAGTCTTTTTGTACTCTTAGAAGAATCTCCAAACCCCATATCTGGTCTGAAATGGTCAAATCTGGATTCTCCATACATCTATCTTCCCAAGCATGGTACATCTGAACAACTTCTGGCATGTCAAAATCTACTTGCAATTTCAACTCATTCAGCTTCTCTCTTGCTAACTCATCACCATACTCAAGTCTTTCTGGTTGTTCTATGATCATTACACTTGAGTCTGAACTAGCTTCATCACTTCCTTCTTGTTCTTCTGAAGTGACAACAAAAGGTGATTCACCAACCTTCTTTCTTTCTTGTTCCACAATTTGTGCAGCCAACCTTCTATCAAACTCAATCTGTGCTGCATTCTTTGGAACATCTACTTCTACCATAATACCTTTACCCTTATCTAATGGATCAATAATGGGTAAGGATGATGGTAATACCTATGAAGAAACTTTTTTGATGATGGATGATGACTGGAATACATCAACCTCATCTGCAGGTCTGTCAACGCTTAAATTTGTCTTGTCAGCGCCCACTTTGCTCATGTCAGCGTTTGGTGTGTCAGCGTTCAAATCTTGCTTGTCAATGCCCAAATTACCTATCTCAGCGCCTCTTGTGATTTCTTCCAACATAGCTGTAGAAGACAAGTTTAAGTTTGTAGGAGTGACTAGAGACGTATCAAAACCTGACTGTTTCTTCAACTCAGTAAGGGCTTCAGCAACACCTAAAGATTCTTCATCATATGAACCTTTTCCACTCATATCAAATGGCTCTATAGCAGCTTCATGTGAGCCTTTATCACTCAAATTAACAGGCTCTGTAGCAGCTTCCTCCCCTTTGTAAGAATCCTCCTCTGATAAAGGACCCTTGTCTGTCTTCTCCTTGACTCAGTTGTTTCCAAAATAACAATCCTCTCCCTCAATTGCTTGAGTTCAAGGCCTTGTGTACTGCCTGTATGTACCAAGTCTGCATTTTGCTTTTGCAAGCTAACGCAGACAGCCGTCAATTCCATTAAGGTTATTGGTTCCAATCTGCCCTCCTCTAAAATGGGTATTTGACCTCCCAAGTTAGATTCATAGGGCAAGGATGAGGTCTTAAAGATGTTAGGACTGACTTGGCCAGCATCTAAGCCAGAACCAATAGTCCCAGCCTCATCCATAGCACCAACCACACTTGTGGTGGTGGTTCTCTCTGCTACATGGCTAGGACCACTAGAGGAGAACACTCCAGTAGTCCTTTGGCGTTTTTGCAACCTATATTGTGGTGGGGTAGAAGATGATGTGGATTGGGTGGATGTGGGTTGGTTAAGAGGTGTTTGGGTCTGTGAAGGATTGGCGTCAACGTTTGGATTAGGTGTATGAACGCCAACATTTAATGTGTCAGCGTCAAAGGGTTCTTGGTCAATTTGCATGTGTTGAGGTGAAGGTAAGGGTTCAGGTATTGGGTCAAGTTGGGGTTGTGCTGCATCAATGACAGCAATCATAGCTGGGGTGAGGGGTAATTCACGATGAGGGGGTGAGTTCATCTTTGTAAAAATTGCTTTCTTTTGCACAGGGATCTCATAAAAATCATCATGATCCCTTGTGCAATAATTTTGGGCATCAAAAACCATTTGTAAAAATCTAGGATAAGCTAAAGTCATTTTATTCCCTTTGTTTTTACACATGCCCTCAAAAATCATTTTTGAATAATTAAACTTTTGCCCAGTAGAAATGCACACAATAGCACTAGCAATGGATCTATTAATCTCATTGTGTGCAGTACACTTAGGACTCAAACATTGCAAGAGGACATGTATTAGGTACTTCTAGGCTGGGGGAAACTTCTGTTTATGATATTTGTTTAAAGTTACCTCATCAGGGAAAGGATAACCCAAAGCCCTTAGTCCTTGTTCTATTTCATGAATGGGAAGGGTGGTTATACCATCTGCATCATCAAGATGCAAAGCCTGGCGAACCAAGGCTTCAGTAACCACCCATGTGCGCCCATGAACAATAGATGATAGTGTAGTCACACTATTAACTGTTGAGGAACTAACTGTATTCCAAAACTGCTTAATATGTGTGATAGAGATGAGAGGAGCATGAGAAAGAGCATACCTAAGTGGGGATGCATTCAAATACGCCACCATCTGGGTGTATTGAGGAAACAGAGTATCATCAACGTCCAAATATGCTATCATGTTGTGTTGACTCCAGAATCCCAATACCAAATCACTTGGTTTAAATTTTTGTGCCATTGTTGAAAGCTGTTTGAATGATTGATAAAGATGAAGTATAGGAGAAGATTTTGTTAGACAAGAATGATAGGTACCTTGTTTAAAAATAGGAGCCAAATATATAGGAGAGAAATATGCATGTGATTGGTAAAAAATGAGGCAACTATTTTCAAAATACAATCATGAAAATATTGAAAATAAAATAAGTTATCTCATGCATTAATTGAAAGTTATCTGCTCCCAAAATTACGGCCCAAAAATTCGTCAAAAATAACAACTGGTTAGGTCCCAATGAGTGTCAACGGTCAAAAATAACCCATCATCGCCCAACGACTATATTCTTGTCAACATTTGCCAAATCCATGTCAGCGTCTAAACTGGTCACAACAACGCTTGGAAAAATACTTGTCAGCGTCCAAAAATAAAAATATTAAAAATGAAAAGGGACCTTAACAAAGTAATTTATCCTAGTGAAGATAACCTATAAGTTGATAATTATTATAGGGCGGCAAGCACTGTCCAGTTATGCACACTTGGTTATGCAAGATATACATAACAGTCCTCTAGTGTCCCTTGCTAACCAAAACTCTTAACAACTAAGTTACCTCATCAAATTCCTTGATACTCCTAGGTAAAACCCATGAAGAAGCAAAATTTTATCTCAAGATAGGAATGTAAACACTCCAACCATCATAAATAAAAGTTTGCAATTCTGTATCCATCCAAATGTAGCTCCACTTTCCTGCATAGTTAGACAAAAACCACAAAAACACACACCAACAGAGGCTACCCTATCCCATGATAATGGGTAGAGATAACATGTCAGTGGATAAAAATAATATCAGTGGAAACACCAACAATGCATGTTCCTTGAGCATCCACTATCCCAATATCCTTGATCATTAACCTGCTTTTGGATAGGCTACTCAAATAGAAAAACAAATTAGTTTTCTTTGGAGATCCAAGCCTTGCCAGACTTGGATCTATCTAGTTGTTCAACTAGAGTGGTCTTATTCTTTACCATAAATCCCTGTTCATCCCTTTGTGAGCTAAACACCCAATTTGTTCCAATGAGACTATTAATGACCTTCTCAAGATATTTAAATCTATTGCAAGTCATTGAAATACCATTAAAATTATATATTTGCTCTTGTTTAGGTTTCCAAGTTATGTGGGATGATGCCCTAGACCCTTGACCCTTACTAACCAAGTATCTTTGTTTATATGGTCTAAAATAAGGTCTCATACCAAACTTGGAGCTGTCAGCGCTGCATTTGTGCCTGTCAGCGTTGAATTTGTTCCTGTCAGCGCTAAATTTGTTCTTGTCAGCGCTAAATTTGTTCTTGTCAGCGCTGAATTTGTTCTTGTCAGCGCTGAATTTGTTCCTATCAGCGCCCAAATTAGGGTTTGCTACAGGAACATACTGTCTGTTTGACCAAGTGTTGGTCTTTTGAAAGGGCCTTTGTCCATGGGTATTAGCTGCCTTAGAGAAGAAAGGAGCTGGTCTAGTAGCCTGTGGTCTAGTGTGGACAAAAGGTCTATGGTTAACATTGGATTACCTATTGTCAACGAATGAATTGTATTCACTCACACAATTATTTGCCAAATGTGAGAAGCTCCCACATGAGTAACAAGCCTTTTTGGAGACAAACTTAGGCTTAGACTGATAAAACCCTGTCCCATTAACACTTGCTTGGATTTTGAATGACCTAGGTTTCCTATACATTTCAGCGTATTTAACACTAGGTTGTTTCTTAATTGGGCAGCCAAGATTAAAAGCTTTTCCAGTGATGGGATTGGTCACAGTGATAGGTGTAGATACTACTGGACTATCAATGGGTGTAGGCACATATGGACTCTCACTAAGCATCACACCCTTAACAAACAAAGTGGGGTTGGCCTTCTTCCACTCTTCTAGGTCAATAACCTTTTGTTGATATTCCTCAACTGGAGAGAGAACTCTAGGTGGAGGAATAAATTACTCTTCTTGGAGTTCTGGAATACCAGTCCAAGAGAGATCCTTTCTATGGACACCATAGAAGTTCCCAGCAGGTGGTGGAACAGCCACATATTCTTTCAACCCAATCCCATACATATCCCTAGAATCCCTTTGTTCACTAACACATTTTTCTAGGTTTTGTGAGGCTTTATCAAATCTCTGAATTTTAAGGTCTACATTATCCTTATTTTTGATAGCCTCATCTAACTTAGCCTGTAATTCAGCATTGACCCTTTCCATGATGTTTCTAACATCATTACTAGCATTTAAATCATGTTTTAAGATATTTATTTGATCTTTTAGGTCAAACTCGATTTTCTTATACTCAGAAACTGTCTTCTCAGTTTGAGTGAGAGCAATTTGATAGTTAGACAACTTGCATCTCTCAGTACTCACATCTAATTTTAGTTTTAAAACTTCTTTATTTAGTCTTTCAGTATTTAACCTACAAGAAGAGTCATCACATACCTCATTATCAGATGACAAAGATGAGTTGGAACTTGAAGTAGACTTGGCCTTGACTGAAAACATCATCAGATTCTTCTTCACCTTCTTCCTTAGCCTGGTTCACCTCACGGTATTGGATCTCGTTCTTCAAATCAAAGTTTCTCAACAAGCTCTGATACCACTTGTTGATCCCAAACTTAGATCAATTTAGCTTTGTGTTAACGAGATTAAATCAAGTTTAACACGTAGAGAAATTTTGTTGTATTGAACAATCTAAGTGTTACGCGGAATTTAACACTTAGAACAAAGAACAAAACAAAGTAATGCAAACTTTCACTTTGATTAATAATATCAATGAATGATTACAATGAAAGTGTTATGAGATATGTGGAAGAGGTGTGTGAAAAAGATGTATCTTATGTCTAACCCTAAGGCCTCCTTTTATAGGTTTAAGGAGCCTTGTACAAAAAGCTAAGATCAACTATTTTAGGAAGAAACATAAGATAAACATACTCAAATAACTTATTGGCTAAATCTTTTAAACATTTAAGAATATATTCTGAATTCTTATCTTCATGTTTTGTCCACCAGCTTGAAAAATTCATCATTGGCAGATTTAGTCCTTGTCTTTGTGTTAAGATTCTTCTTGTCAGTGCCTTGATAATTCTTATCAACGTCTCATCTGTCAACGCCTCGTTTACTCTTGTCAGCGTCCAAGTTCCTCTTGTCAGCGTCTAGGGACTTGGTCAATTTTATTCCCAACATTTGATTGGTGTGAGTCTACCTCGAGTAGCTCATGGTTTTTGTGACTTACCCATTGTCACACCCTTCTATTTCTTCTCATCTATTTTCTTGAAACCCTTTGGGTTTGTGTTGACACATGATGAAGTGGCGTTGATTTGTTTTTCCAATGAAAACGAGAACGCCATCTTCGATCCCAGTATTTTGCACCATCAAAGGACTTAGTCCTTAATACCGGTTATTTTTAGGCCTTGTTTATCATGTAAGCCCCACTAAAAATTGACGATACCATGATTATCCCTAAATGATCACATTTTGGGGATTCGAGTCGAGCTTTTGACTCGGTTATCAAAAACAAGGTGCCTCGTGGGGGAAACCCATGCTTATCCATGTACATATTATTGCTTTCTAATTAGTTTAATGTGAGGGGATTTGTGCCCTTCCAACCTTTGTTTCGTGGTTGTTTGTGAATTGTGGTTTTTAGATCATGATCTTCACGATTGGAGCCTCTCGTGTTCGTTTTATGGGATCACTCGATCGTTTGCTTTGAAGACTTTCTCAATATCCAAATGATATATCCTTTGATGTTCTAACCTTAGGTTTATAGCACACTTCATAAACGGCTATTGATTTAATGTTTCCACCATTTCCATGCTAGATTAGGCATTCGACTACGTCTCTAGTATGGGGGTGTTTGCACCCCTAGACTCGAAACATTGAGGACAATGTTTAACTTTAGTATGGGGGGGGGGGGTGAATAGATACTTGCCTTGCTAAACCTTCACGCTTTTCAAAGTTTATCTTTTTGTTTATTGTTTTGTTGCAAAATAAGGCTAAAAATGGCCAAATTTTAAAATTTTTCTCATGTTTTATAAGTGTTTGAAGACACGAATGTAGGTTTTTCGATGGCGAGAATAAGAGTAATTTTTGACTCGATCGTGCGTGTTGAGCACTTAGATTTGATTCCTTAACTTCACATTAGGCTAAGTCTCTTAAATGAGGACGAGAAATGATAGGGTTAATTATAAGTTACTATGCTAAACGTAGAGTACTCGTATTCTTTCAAAAACTCATGTGTTCTCGTTGTTTGCTTATTCTCCCTTCGCATGTAAATATTTTTTGCTTAATAAATATTGACTTAGCGGTTTAGTCTTGATTGTTGGGTTTCTAGTCTTTTCTAGTAGCTTCCGTGTAATTAAATTGGGAAGAGATTAAGGTATCGCCAGCGTCACGGTTTTGAAGTATTGGCACCCGAATAATCAAAAGCTTCACCCAATAATAAGATTTCAAGTGCTCACCTAAATCAAGCAAACAATTTGAAGCCCCACAAGGCCGAAAAATCTATGCAAAATTGAAAGTGAATCAAGCCTTAATCTTCGAAGCTTTAAAGATCCAAAATTCGCCTTAGCGTGAGGATATACGTCTTTGGCTAATAAAACTACCGATGAGGTGGATAACAAAAGGCAAGGCAAGACCGAAGTCATAATAAAAGCTTCATGGCGAAGTTGAATAAAAGATGGAGGTAAACCAAAGATAATAAGGCCCTTCCGTTAGGGGGCGTATAAAAGTCTTGGTAATAAGTCTCATGTTCAAAACCATTATAAAACCGTGTTTATCGATCCTTCTTGTTGACTTAATTTTTTGACATCGTTGTCTATTAGGAGGGGTTATTGATTTGATGGTCTTGGTTACACCGTTAGGACTCTATTTTTAGACCTAAATCTCTATTATCGCATAAGTCAAACAATGTATCCTCGTGAAACATTCAAGACAAAATAAAATATAAGAGATACAACTTAGGAAATTGGGAGGATAAGTACGTGATTAGGGCATATGAGTAGTGTTAGCATTACTAACTTATAAAGACAATGATCTCATTGCACGCTTGGCATGGAATTGGGGTGAAAATCGAGGACGATGAAATTATTTCTAACGAAGCATTCACGTGTTCTTATTCTATGAACCTAAACGTCCCATTTTGCGATGAAAATCATACATTATGTCTAAAACGCAAATAGAAGTAATAGTAGTAGTGTAACTAGTTTATCATTCAATAAAGTGAATAAAAATGAATTTTAGAGGTGCTACGATACTTTATTCTAGCATTGTGTGAGGGCACGGTAATGGTTTAGTATGGGGGAGTGATGATTCTCCTTTTATACATAGTCTCATCGTCCATAAAGGGCTTGAAATGCATTAAATATCATCAAAATACCCATATATATATATGCTTGTGTTTGTTGCTTGTGTATTCTAGGTACGGATATTGAGAAAATGACAAAAGATCATAAAGAACATGCAAAAACGAACATGGGAAAAGAAGCGCACAATGAACCGGACCCAAGTGATGATTTTCCAAGAATAAACCTTGAAGATTTGAAGATTATGCAAGAAGGGTCCTCTAATATTGAAGAATTGACACCTTAAACCCTTGTTTATTCATAATTACAAGATTGGTCCTTAAAGTTTGTCAAAATTGCAAAAAGGACCCTTAACTTTGAAGAATTGGCAAAAATGGTCCCTCAACAATTATGACTTGTCAATTTCAGTCCTCCAAGAAGTTAAAAAAACAAGTCAAGACCATTATCCATGAAGAAAATGCCAAAACAACCCTTCAAAAATCAAGAAATGGCAAGAAATACCCCTGAAAATATTTTGCAAAACTTTTTGGGGCAAAAATATGAAAAAGAAAAGTTGTTAACAAAGGGGTTGGCGTTGATAGCATGTTTAAACTGAAATGACAAAACAAAGGGAAATGAAGGACTAAACATGGCAGACAACCATTCTTACCTTAACCACTCACATGATGACACCTCACCCCACTCACAAAACCCACCAATCAAATCCTTCCCTGCTTCCATGTCACCACTCCACTCACCACCGTTTAAACTTAATAAATAATTAAGTTTAAACTCGCGCCTAAACACCTATTTAAATCCCAAACAAGATCAAACCCCATGTTCTTCACGTTCTTAACTGAAATTAGGCATTCCTTAATTATTATGAATTAAGTGTTAATCTTTTCCAGATTAATGATTAAGGACCTAATTAACAAAACCCAACCTTAAAACACTCCACCTCATCACTCCTTTTGTCACATGCTACCTCCCCTGACCCACAAACTCACATGAAGACAAGACCAGCCAGAGAATTAACGTGCAATGATCATGCTTCATTCCTACGCACTATTTGGACGTCCAAGATCATATAACAACAAAAATGATCACATGTATCAAGCCCCAAGTCAAATTCAGTCAACATATACTCAAAAATCCAAGGGCATTTTTGGGACATCACTACACTAGGGTTTATGTTTTTATCAGCCTCTAGTAGCATGTACACCCTCTATATAAAGGGTTTAGGACCTTTCCTTTACTCTTATTCTCAGTTTTCCTTTGTCAAGCCTTGTAAAGCCATTTTTCTGAAATTAATAGAATTTGGTATTGTGTTGTGATTGAAACTGAGTTCCATTGATATTTATTGTGTTAAGTAGTTTTATTGTCACGTTTTTGTACTTAAACAAAACCTTGAACAAGTCCAAGATAGCCTATAAGCCTTTGAGTCCCTTTGTTCTTGATTGAGTTCAAGAATTTGGCATGTGCATGGGTGAGGATTGTTCATTGAGGTGTTTCTTTAAGTGACATAAGTCACAAATCAACTAGCTTGAACAATATTGGAGTTTGGTTATACGTTTTTGATTCAAAAATTTAGTCAAGTGGTTTGCTAAGTACTTGTGGTTCAACAGCCTGTTTGTTTGTGTTTAAGGGTGATCATAGCCTCCTAATCTTGGTTGATTAAGGGGTGGTGAGGCCTTAAGGGAAGATTCAGGCCTTGTGGGAACCTAAGCCTTGTAAAGACTTGACCTTTTGTCACCTATTTTACCTTATTTTGTGCTAATCCAGGCTTAAGCCTTTGGCTAGGCCGGCTAGTTGTTCTTAGCAGGGGAAGCTGGTGCTTGTTCTTGCTAGCACCTCAGCTCATTGATTCCAAGGTGTGGATGTACATCTTGGAGGTTTGAATTCTCAAAACTCATCTTTCTGATCAATCTTTAGTATTTCTGTGATTTTGTGTTCTTGTGTTTGAGGTTGTGATTATTGTGTTTGAATTTGTTAGTTGTCATCTAGGAAGTGTGTTTGAATGATAAAATCAGTAGGCTGTATTTAGAAATCACAAGTTGCTTTGAAAAGTTATGGATTAAGGGTTGTTTGTGTCTGCTAGTTCAAAGGCCTTAGGGCCTTGGAGCTTGGCTCCTTTTGGGTTTATATCTACTTGTTTGCTGATATAAAAAGTTGTTTCAAGTGTTGGATAGGTCTAAAACAAGGTATAACTAAAAATCATAGGTTGCTAGTTTTTGAATACTTTTTCAGTCAAACACATCAGCAAGTCTAATTTGTTTGTTTGTTTGAATTAAGGTGTGAAACTTGGTTTGCTTATGGATTTGTTGGTTGTGCAACTCCTGCATCATCTGGTTTTAGAGTTTGGTTACTTACTAAGTAGTTTATAGCTTATTGAATTTTCAGCTTTTGGTCATTTAGATCAGCAAATGCATGCTATGAGATCTTGATGCAATTGGTTTGATTCTTGTTGTTTCATGCTTGTATTTGGTTCCTTGTGCACTACTTGGTGTGTGCCTTTTGTTTTGCTGCTTATCTCACAAGCTTATAAGCCCACTGGCTTATTAGCTTATTTGTGCCAAAACTCATCAAGTCTAACCCAATTGGTAGACCTTGATTCACAAGGTTTGTGCTCAAGCCTTGACCAGCAGAGTGAAAACAAAGTTTTAACACTTCTTTAAGTCTGTCAACGTCCAAAATTGTGCTTGTCAGCGTTTGATTTTCTCTTGTCAGCGTTTGACTTTTGTTCAAACTTGGTCATATAGCTTATTGAATCTGTTTTGCTTATTGGTACATTGCAACAACTTGGTTTTTGTAATAGAACTCATTTTTCTCAGCTTAATAACAAGTCTGGAAGGTTACAAGTCTTTTGGTTAAGCTTTTGCTAGAAAACTAGCTTATTTGGCTTTTTCAGCCAGCTTATTTGGTTCTTACAGCTTATTCTACTAGGCTTTTTGTGATTTTCTTGATTGATTATGCTTAGTTAAGTCATTTGTGACTTTTTGCAAACTTGAATCAGCTCTTGAAATAGTCTAGAACTAAAAAACGACTATTTTGTCGTTTTGTGGAGATTGCTTATTGCATTTTCAGGCTTATTTCTTGAGCTTATTTCAAGTTTCTTGTTGCAAATAGCTTAATTAGGTCAAGAGAAGGACGTGGGGTGAAATTTTAGCTTATGGCATCAGCTTATAGCTTAATGGGCCAAAAAGCCCATTAAGAATAAGCTGTTTTGAAATAAGCTAGGCTTAAGCTTATTTTCAGCTTTTGGGACTTTAGAAAATTGTGTTTAAAATCATATTTTAAGCTTGACTGGAGCTTTTGGGGCCATTTCTGAGGACTTTTTCTTATTGGGCCCAATTTTAAGCCCATTAAGGATCTGTTTTGGGTATTTGGCCCATTTGAAGGCCCAATAGGGGCATTTTTGGTATTTCATGTTCATTCTCTGTTTAATTTAGGTTAAAAATAAACTAGTCTGCAACTTTTTAGAATTTTTCATAATTTTTGGATTTTTTAATATTATTTTTAATATTATTTTTATTATTAAATTTCAAATTTTAGATTTTTCAAGTTTTTGTATTTTTTCTTAGGTCAATAACATTAAGTTAGGAATTTTACAACTTTTAGAATATTTTTATTGTCTTTAGATTATTTTCTAGATTTATTTTAAGTTTTAATAGTTTTTAATTGTTTTAAAAATAGTTTTTATTAATTTTAAATTTTTCAAAAATAGTTTTTAAATTAAGTTAGGTTGTTTTAGAGGTTTACAAAGTGAATAAACTCATTTTGGGCTTTTTGTTAATTAAATTGATCTTTAGGGCTTTAATTAGCATTAAAAAATCATTATTTAATTACTTAAAAGGTTTTGATGATTTTCGATTTTTTTTGTAAACTCTTTATACATTATTTAGGATTTGTTTGCAATTTTTTAGGAATTTTTAGAGTAAATTTTTTTTAATTTTGGTGCTTTTACGGTTTTACGTGTACGACATTTTCGTCTTAGTGTAATCCGTCATCGTAACTATCATTCTCTTCTTATCCCCTTTCTATTTTCTATCTCACAAAATATAATTACAAAGTTAATCATTTCATTACACAACACACTAGCCTCCTTGGGAAACGAACTTCTCTTTGGTCATTAGTGCTTGGTTTTCCTAAACCAACACTTAATACTTTCCACTATTTTACGCTCTCTTTTCCTAAAGGGGGTGTAAAGATACCTATATCAATTTTTGGCGCCGCTGCCCGGGGAGACGTGTTGTGTTTTGATTTGGAAATTGTTGTTTTTATATACTAACCATAATAGTATTTGTATTAGTAGCACTCTACTAATACGTATTATCGGTTTTTGTTTTTTGTGTGAATACTATTACTATATTTTATACGTAGAAACAATAAATTCACAAGTACTCCAAATACGTGAGAAATCACAACCTTGATTTGGGAGGTCATTACCCAATCATTGTATTTGAATCTCAAACCAAAGAAAAAGGCAAAAATAGATAAATACTTTCGTGAAGCTCAATTTTGAAAAATACAAACTATAAGGTGGGTATAAGGCGGATATTATAAAATATATCCTAAGGAAAAAGGCTCTTAAGTTCTTCGCGCCGCCTCGTTTCCCCCGCTTGCTTGTGAGTATTTGATTTTGAGAGCTAATCGAGGGTTTTGCCGCCCAAAGTATTATTAAGTATCATATATACTTTCTTGGTTTTATTTGATTAAACCTCTTGAACGTTTTTGTGTTCCACCAACGTTCTAAAGTCATTGAAGACGTTCACTTCACGTGATCATTTTCATTCCTGAGGCTTCTTTAATCAAGAGATTTGATTAAGGAGGAGATTTGTATATTTTTGTCTACTTAATACAATTCCAAAATCCTAAAAAGTAAAAACAATCAAAAATCCAAAAAAAATTGAAAAAGTAAAAACACCAAAAAGAATCTTCTTTGCTCGTCCCCCACGTTGTACGTGACGTTTATGCTTACTCGTAATCAAGCAAGACGTGCACGTAAACGAAAAAACAAAAAGTAGTCAACACCTACTCCTAATCTTTCTAGTGAAGAGACTCCAAGTGAGGAACCTATTGTAGAACAAGAAGCTATCATGGCTAATCGTACTACGATGGAGTTGCTTCAAGCACCCACCGAGGGTTTTGGAGAGGCCATTGTGATTCCCGCCATCCTTGCGGAGAACTTCGAGATCAAGACAGGTTTAATGTCTATGCTTCAAGCCAACAAGTTTCGCGGACACGAAAAAGACAACCCACATTATCACATTAGGCAATTTAATCGTCTCACCGCGACAAGCAAGTTTAAGGATGTACCATACGATGCCATTAAGATGATGTTGTTTCCATACTCGTTAGATGGACCCGCCAAGCTATGGCTCGAGAAAGAACCCCCAAATTCGATTTTGACGTGGGGTGATCTCGTTTCTAAATTTGTGAATCAAATTTTTCCATCATCTAAAACAACACATTTGAAAAACGAGATTTCACGATTTACTCAAAGGTCTAATGAAAGTTTTTCAATGGCTTGGGAAAGGTTTAAAGAAATGTTACATGAATCTCCACACCATGATTTTTCCGAATTGCATCAAATTGACACTTTTTATAATGGGCTTAATGATCATGAACGAGATTACTTAAATGCCGCCGCGGGTCGTAATTTTTTGTGCAAAACGACCAATGAGGCTTTAAAAATCATTGAGAATAGGTCTAAGGTTTATATCCCCCAAAACACACCGAGTGTTGGCACTATGGGTTCATCGTCGTCTCGTAACATGAGTGCCTTGCAAGATGAAGCAAATGAGGAGAATCAGTTTTTCGATAGGTTTTTGACTCTTATGACTCATTGGAAAGCACAAGATGGTTTGAATTCCGCATCGGTTAAGGCGGTTGCCAAGAGTTGTATTTCGTGTGGTGGAGCTCATGATTTTTCCGAGTGCATTACCGCGGATGGTAACACTTCGAATGCTTATGTAGCCACGGGAACTTATAACCAAAACGGTCAAGGTTCCCGCCAAAATCAAGCTCCACAAAATCAAAATGCTAACAACTATCGAAACAACAATCAAAGTGGTGCTTATCAAGGAAATCAACGTAACTACAACAAGGGTAATTATCAAAGTAGAAATGGGCAAATTTCAAACCAAAACCAAAACCGCGATTTTCAAACAACCACACAAGGTTTTCAAAATGATCACACCAAAAATCTTCAAGGAGAATTTTTGAATTATGCTAAAGCAAACGATGCTAAGTTTGATAATATGCAACGTGAAATGGTTAGCTTAAGATCCGAGTTGAAAAACGAGCTTAAAAACGAACTTGCTAATGAACTTAAGACTCATGCTAATAAAATGGAAGGAAATGTTCAACGTCTCCAACAAAATCAACAAAAAATGGAGCAAGGTCAACATGAGATTAAGCAAGAATTGTTAAAAGCGGATGCTAGGCAATCTAAGTTTAAAGATCGAATGGGAAAAATGTTTGAAGCTATCATGTGTAAATCTTCTTCTTCGGGTGGTCTTCCTAGTGATACCATCGTAAACCCGAAAGTAGAATTGAAGGTTATTACTACTCGTAGTGGTAAAACTTTCAAAGAACCCATTTATCGTCCAAGTACTTCTACGGAGAAGGAAAAAGAGAAAGAACCCGAGGTGGTGGTAGAAAAGGAGCAAATTCCAAGTCCACGAAGTACCGCTCAAACCACACCTACGGTTGAACCAATACCAATAGTGGAACCCGAGACTCCAAGGCCGTTGCCTATGCCCCAACCCACACCACCCTTACCTTACCCTTCCAGACGAAACAAGGAAAAGGCACAAGAACGAAATAATTATCAATTTGAACTTTTTATGAAAATGTTTCGTGACTTGCATTTTAATATAAGTTTTGCCGACGCCTTGGTCATGATGCCTCGATTTTCCGCAAACTTCAAAAGTATGTTGAATAACAAAGAGAAATTGCAAAAGTCGTCTAGTTGTTCTTCGGTTTTTCTTAGCCGCATACCTCAAAAAGTCGGTGATCCCGGTAAATTTGTAATCCCATGTGCAATACAAGATATGGAGGAATGCTACGCCTTGGCCGATCTTGGTGCTAGTATAAATTTGATGCCTCTTGAGATTTTTAAGTCGCTCAATCTTCCTAATCTCACTCCTTCAAGAATGTCAATCGAGATGGTCGATCATTCTACGATTCTAGCTTGTGGAGTAGGCGAGGACGTCTTCGTGAAAGTTGGAAAGTTCTACTATCCCGTAGACTTTATCGTTTTTGACATTCCCATCGATCCTAAAGTTCCTCTAATTTTAGGTCGATAATTTTTGGATACTTCGAGAGCACTTATTGATGTGCATGCTAGGAAAATCACTCTTCATTTCAATGAGGAAGAATTCGTCATAAATGCGACTCAAAACTCTACACTTTCTCATGTGTATTCTATCACGTCTTTGAACAATGTTAATCCCATCAAAAACATTTGCAAAAGGATTTCAAGGAGAGTTTTAGGAGTTGATGATAAAAACGATTTTCCGTCCCCTCCGCCGGTGGAGGTTAAGAGTGTTAAGCCTACGTTTCCAATCACGAATGATTCTTCGGATGATGAATATGTTGATCCCGATGGGGAAGTTTTCTTTGTTGACAAACGTTTTGAGAACTTACCACCACCAAAACCAAAACGGTTTTCTAATGTGAGAATTTTTAGTGTGACTAACATTGCTTTAGAAACACCAAATATTTTTGACATAATCAAGTCGGGTTTTCATAAGGAGAGTTTAAAAGATGAAAAAGGGAAAGATTTTAAATTGGATTTAAAAGATTTTTCTACAATGTTAACTCCGTCATCACCTCGTGTTTTGAGTGCTACAAGCTCGTCTTCTCCTTTTGACGATGCTTCGTGTGGACTTAGTGTGGGGGAAGCCCCTTATGTTCCCTCCCTTTTCTCCACCGAGGACGAGATATTTGATCCCAGAATTGCTTATAAAGGGAAATCTCGGTCTTCCACCGATGCAATAAATGGAAAATCTTTCTATTTGATTGGTGTGAGTCTACCTCGAGTAGCTCATGGTTTTTGTGACTTACCCATTGTCCCACCCTTCTATTTCTTCTCATCTATTTTCTTGAAACCCTTAGGGTTTGTGTTGACACATGATGAAGTGGCGTTGATTTGTTTTTCTAATGAAAACGAGAAAGCCATCTTCGATCCCGGTATTTTGCACCATCAAAGGACTTATTCCTTAATACCGGTTGTTTTTGGGCCTTGTTTATCATGTAAGCCCCACTAAAAATTGACCATACCATGATTATCCCTAAATGATCACATTTTTGGGGATTCGAGTCGAGCTTTTGACTCGGTTATCAAAAACAAGGTGCCTCGTGGGGGAAACCCATGCTTATCCATGTACATATTATTGCTTTCTAATTAGTTTAATGTGAGGGGATTTGTGTCCTTCCAACCTTTGTTTCGTGGTTGTTTGTGAATTATGGTTTTTAGATCATGATCTTCACGATTGGAGCCTTTCGTGTTCTTTTTATGGGAGCACTCGATCGTTTGCTTTGAAGACTTTCTCAATATCCAAATGATATATCCTTTGATGTTCTAACCTTAGGTTTATAACACACTTCATAAACGGCTAATTTAATGTTCTAACCTTAGGACAAGTGAATGTGGTTTTCTCTTGGTCTTTTGGATCGATAGGAATTTGAAAATACCCGGAGAAACCGTCTAAGAAGCAATAGTAGTTATGTTGTCCCAAATAATATGATGATAGATTAAAGAAATGAGAGGGGAAAGATATGAATTTTAGAGAGAGAAAGTAGTGAGAGAAAGTAGAGAGAGAGATGATTAACTTGTGAAATTAGATTAAGAGAAATTATGAGATCATCCACCCTCCTAACATGCTAGGAGGGTGCTTATATAGTCCACCCACATGCGGGCTCTCTAATGGACTATATTGTTTCGGGCCGCGCTTGAATAAATGCTTAGTACCTTGAAAGAGTCCTTTTAAGCTAACCATCAAGCCCGTAATGTCACGACTATTTTAACTAACTATTACAACGTTCTAATAAATAGTACAATATAAACCTATGACCGAACATTATTGTTTGACTCAATATTTTGAGGCTAACAAGTTATTACCCGTTAAACGCTCGAGCATTTGATCCATGAAAGGAAGAGGAAAATGATCCTTACGAGTGGCATCATTGAGCTTGCAATAGTCTATAAAAACTCGCCAACCCGTGACAATTCGAGTAAGAATCAACTCGTTGTTTTCATCGGGAACAACGGTTATTCCGCCTTTCTTAGGCACACAATGGACGGGACTAACCCATGGCGAATCCGAAATAGGGTAAATCATTCCGGCCTCTAGAAGTTTGATAACTTCTTTCTTGATGACGTCATAAATTTTTGGATTAACCCTTCTTTGGCTTTGGATCGCGGGTTTAAAGTCATCTTCCATGAGAATTTTATGAGTGCAAGTTAGGATCAATTCCGCGGATATCGGAAATTTTCCAAGCAATTGCTTTTTTTATGATTTTTGAGCACATCGATAAGTCGAGATTTTTCATCCTCTTTTAAGTCCTTTGCAATGATGACGCGTAACTTCTTATTGTCTTCTAGGAAAACGTATTCAAGATGAGACGGTAAATCCTTAAGCTCTAAATCCGGAGGATTGTCGATGGAAGGCTTAGTCAAATTCGGATCATCGTTTGTAATTTCCATAGGAGAAGGTGGAGAAATATGGTCCTCATTTATAAGTTTCTCAATGGTACGAATGTTTTCTTCCCAATCGGAGGGAGAATCGTCATATTTGAAGTCCACATCCCCTAAAATTGTTTCAAATTCTTTCAGAAGAAAATCACTTTCTCCAAATGGAGTCAATGAGGGAGCAATAGAGGCAACGGTCTCAACAATGGGTAGAGAAGAAAAACTACTTTTACAAGCGTCTTTGAAATTTTCTTCACAAGCCTCATCAAGTACGTCAATGAAATTAACGCTCTCGTGTTCATAAGGTTGTTTAGAAAGTTTACCCATGTTGAAAACGACTTTGTCATCACCAACTCTCATGATTAATTCGCCCGCGGCTACGTCAATGACAGTGCGACCGATACTCAAGACCGGACGTCCAACAATTAATGGAACATTGGGATCCATCTCGTAGTCAACGACAACAAAATCTGCCGGAAAGGTGAATTTGTCGACACCAACGAAGACATCTTCGGCTATACCCACCGGATAAGCAACCGTACGGTTAGCTAACTCCAATGTCATTCGTGTGGGGACTAGATCGGGTAGAGATAATTGTTTCCAAACGCTTAATGGCATTAAGTTGATACTAGCACCTAGATCGGCTAGGGCCATACAATTCTCTACCCCGGGAAAGTTGCAAGGAATGAGAAAGTGACCCGGATCACCAAGTTTGGTTGGTAATTTCCTTAAAAGAACCGCGGAGCAATTCTCATTAAGTTGGGTTTGAGCAATATCAAGAAGTTTTTCATTATCACTTAGAAGATCTTTGAACATTTTAGCATATTTAGGCATGTGAGCGAGAGCCTCGGCAAAGGAGATGTTGAAATTCAATTGTTTAAACATTTTAAGAAAGTTTGAAACTTGAATATCATCCTTGTTCTTCAACTTCTCTTTCCTCAACCTTGAAGGATAAGGTATGTCGGGTTGAGAGGAAGGCTTTGGAATGGAATTCTCACTCACATCCTTGGGCGGTGGAGGGGTAGAAGTAGAAGGTGGAGGAATTGGTGAATGTTGTTCGTTATCCTTTGTCACAATCACCGGAGTAGGTTTAGGAATCTCGGGTTCATTATAGCCCTTTCCACTTCGGGTAGTGATTGCTTTCATCTCCCCTCTTGGATTAGCAATGGTGTTACTCGGAAGAGAACCCGAAGCAGGGGGTTGATTACTTTGGAAAAAACTAGCCATCATATCCCTTAAGTCATTCGTTTGACTGCTTAAAGAGTTTTGCATGTCATTCCTAAGCTCGGCTCGAATATCATTCCCTTGTTTAGCCATGTCACCTTTCAAGTTAACAATTTGGCTCTGAAGATTCTTCACCAGCGCGTCATTAGTCCTCATGTAAGTTTTGACCTCGTGATTAATGTCATGGGTTGGTTAGAAGGTGGAGCTTGGTAAGCGGGTGGTTGATAAGTGGGTGATTGGTAAACGTGATTATTACCTTGGGGTGGATATGGGTTTCTATGGGTTTGATATTGATTTGGAGCTCGAGGTTGGTTTTGATTGTTGCGATTGAAGTTGTTTTGGATTTGAGGAGGAAAACTATGTGGTGAAAGAAAATTGTTTAAACGATAACTTAGCAAATTGCGGTCACCTTGAGGACGTGCTTGATAGCCTCCCGTATAAAAGTTACCGTTAGCCGCATATACGTTTTCCGGATTGTCAAGAGTAGAAGGACAATCGGTGTATGAATGAGGACCGCCGCAAGTCTCACAAGAAAGAGCTACAGCTTTAACTTGTTGAAATTGGTTTGTAGCCATGGTTAAGAAATTTTTGTTCATCTAGGCTATTTGGCGGGTGAGTTCGGTTAACGCGGGGGTTGATGAAGTAGAAGAGACATTTACCCTCGGGTTATTTCTTGAAGATGCGGATGAATCCCAATTTTTGTGATGAGTGGTCATGTTCTCGATTAGCTCTCTACACTCCTCGGGTCTTCTTTCATAAATGTACCACCGGCGGCTGCATTAATCGTATCACGGTCACGAAAAGTTAAACCATTGTAGAAAGTATCAATTAGGGTGACGAGGAGCATATTATGGTTAGGACAACGATCGATCAAGACATTATAACGTTCCCAAGCATCGAAGAGAGACTCATCGGGTTCTTGAGTGAAACCACTGATTTGATTACGAAGACTAGTTACCATGGATGGTGGAAAGTAGCGGGACAAAAATTTTTGAGTCATTTCGTCCCATGTATGAATCGAATTTTTTGGAAGACGATCAAACCATTTTTCAGCATGGTGGGATAAAGTGTGTGGAAAAAGATGAAGGCGGAGAAAATCCATGGAAACACCAGGCAATTTCATGCTTTGAGTGACGGTTATGAATTTATCGAGGTGTTTGTTGGCATCATCATCCGGTAATCCGCGAAATGGACAAGCATTTTGAACTTGTTGGATCATGTGATGCTTCAACGAAAATTCTGGAGCCATGATTTGCATCGGCGCAATCGGTCCTCCACGTCCATTCATAGTTGGTTGTCATAGCTCCTCCATCGTACGAAGGTCGTGTTGAGGGTGATGGTTGTTATTATTCAAAACGGGGTGAGGTAGATTATTATTATGCACACCAGCCATATCTAAGTCTCTACGAGTCTCGGGCTCAAGATAAGACGAAGATCGAGTACGCATACACTAAAAATGCAATAAAATATTTTTGATTTTTTATCTTTTTTTATTTTTTTGGATTTTTGAAAATTTTATGTTTTTTAGGATTTTTGAAAATTTTTATGCTCTGAAAATAACGTTCCCAAGAGAACGGATCCCAAAATCCAATTTTTCTCACTAAAAACCGTTAATCTTTACGAAAAGAGCCGGCAGCGGCGCCATTTTAATATGACAACTTTGTGCATATGTGTACTCGTTCGTTCTCGGTGTCTAATCTAATTGATCACGGTTTCAGGTGGAATTGTTGTCTTTGGTAACTAAAAGGGGGAGCTTTTGATTATGTAAGTCTATAAACGTTAAAGCTATTAAACATAAAAATAAAGGAAGAATGTCTAACCTTGAGTGCTTATCCAGAATGAATGTTGCACTGTAGAACTTGGTAAAAGAAACTAAAGGTGATTAACTATTTAAGAAATAAAGTTGGAAACTTGAAAAGATTAAAGTAAAAATCAAGACTTTTAAAACAATTGACGAAAGATTAAAATTTTATAAAAAGTAAATGTTGAAAGTTAAAACTTTATGAATATGTAAACTCAAAAGTTAAACTAAGACGAAACATTTTTGCAAATTAAGCTAAGTAAAAATGGCGGGAAAATGTAAACTTGAAAACAAAATATATCGGGAAACAAAGGAATCAAACATAAGTCGGAATGCAAAAACTACACATAGTTCGGAATCCTAGATTCCCCACCTTATTCGGAATAAAGCAAGCAAAATGTAATCTGGAATGTCTTGTTCATAAAAAATTCGAAATGAGTGTGCTACTACTAATTCGGGATACTATGAAATAACTAAGTCGGAATCCAAAAATATAAAACAATCCAGAATGTGTATACTCAACACAATCCGGAATACTATCTCTATAGGTAATCTGGAATAAGCTAAAAGGGGTATAACCCGGAATCTAACTTGATCACAATTCGGAATACATGCGTTGACACTAATCCGGAATACGCTTGTCAAACACAATCTGGATTAAGGAGAACTGAACCTTATTCGGAATTTGCATTCAAGGAGTAATCCATAATAACTATTATGGAGCTAATCCGGAATGCGATTCTCACACACTATTCGGAATATAAGGTTGTGTTGGAGGGAAAGAACATTTGCTAAGTCGGCATAATAAGACACACTTAATTCGGGAAAATCTTGTTTTGCAAGTAAGTCAGGATAATGCATACAGTAAACGAGTCAGAATAAAAGGGTTTTAAGAACCCGGATAACATAAAAATAAGCAAAAATCTAAATAAGCTTAAATCTAATAAGCACTTAACCAAAAGTTTAACCAAAATAATTTTTAGAACAAGCAAATAAGCCACAATTTAAAAACTTTAAATAATCAAAAATTTTAAAATTAACTTTTTATATAAAAATATTAATCTACCAAAATCAACTTATTTAAAAACTAGAAAAGCATAAAAAATAAGCAATAAACACAATAATCTAAAAACATCCAACACACCAAATCAGTCACATAATCAACAAGATTAAATCAAATACATGATTAAAGAGATAAAACAATAGATTATGATTAAGAAATGTAGAATGAGAATTAACTAAAAAGCTTGATTAAATTGAAGATTAAGATTCAAATTACAAGATTAAGGTGAAAGATTAATAAACTTGAAAGAAAAGATAGAGAGAGAAAGTAAAACACATACTCCTAATTACCTCTAAAAACTAAAAATAAAAACTCTCAAAAAACTAACTCCTCCGAATGAAGCATTAGGAGGGTATTTATAGGAG
Organism: Glebionis coronaria; assembly: GCA_025667525.1. Classification (NCBI taxonomy): domain Eukaryota; kingdom Viridiplantae; phylum Streptophyta; class Magnoliopsida; order Asterales; family Asteraceae; genus Glebionis; species Glebionis coronaria. The sequence continues at coordinate 630,100,267 of CM046875.1, read as the reverse complement.
AAGGGGAGTGTGTTGTTTGTTCCTTCTTTTCTCTTGTCTTCTAGTCTTTTTTAAATAACTCGACTTTCTCGACTTTGTCTCGGAATTTGTCGAATGATAAAATGAACTTGTCTTCTAATTTGCTTCTTTTAGTAGACTTGGTTCTTCGACTTCGTCAAACTTCCGTCTTTAGACTTTTTCTTCGATAAATCTTCAGAATAGGCCTTTGACTTCTGTTCTTCTTGCACTTTTGATCTTTTGACTTTGTCTTTTGTCTTTTTCTTCGATAAAAGCCCGTGAAAGCCCGTGTTTTCTTCCTTTTTCATGTTTTTGTCCTAAAACACAATAAAAACACAAACCACGCATAATTCCGCCTTTTACGACATTAAATACACGTTTTGGTCTTGTTATTATTAGAAATAAGTGGTAAAGGATAAGTGTTTTCACACTTATTAGCGACCGATGTACGAAGAGCCCAAGCAAAGTGGTATGCTTGCTCTTCGACAGTACCTGTTGCTGCGCCAAGAAAAGCAGCCAAACGTAGAAAGCTATGCATGAACTCATTGATGTTCTCCCCAGCTCTCTGCCTAATCCCGTGGTAATCCCTCTTCAGCTTGTCTTGCTCAGCCTTGGGGAAGAATTGTTCCATCACTAACTCCCTGAACTGAGCCCAAGTCAACCCAGCCACCTAATTGTCACCTCCCTCAGACTGCTTCACTACCTTCTACTATCCCAGTACGTCACCTTCGAACTTGTAGCAGGCCAACCTCGACTTGAAGACGGGGTCACAGCCCATTGCATCAAATATCTTCTAGATATGAGCTAACCAGCTTTCAGCCTCATTAGGATTGTCAGTTCTCTCGAAGGATCGAGGACGTTGCTTGTTGAATCTCTCCAGCCATGTGACCAGTGTTACTGGAGGAAGAGGAGGAGGATTAGGATGCTGGTGCTGGTGTTGATTGTTGGCAGCTTACACCTCGGCCCTGATATCGTTCTAACAAGCATCAAAAATCCACCTTGGTTTGGGGTGTCGGGGATGATCAAAGAACATGATGAACATTGATAGTTCTAGAGAGAGAAAGTTAGAGAGAGGTGAAAGGAAAGTTGTGTGTTTTATTTCAAGTGAAATGAAAACAATGAAAAATGACTAAACTTCCACACCCTAATGGAGAGTCATAGGGGGTATCTATAGACCTATCTTCACTAGACTATTCCTCATGTACAACTATAGTCCCTGCGTATAGCAACATGAATATATCTAGTCCAACTCACGTGAAAGGCGCCAACTTACCAAAAAGTAAGTCTAACAATCTCCCTCCAAGATGATGACTCACGTGAGTTGGTTACAATGATTCCTACAAGAAAAAATAAAGAAAAATGCTAAACATGAATTCCAGCATTCCTTGAGACAGTCTTCAATGACCTTCATCTTCTTGAATACTTCAGCTCTATTTCTTTAGCTTTGTAGAATCTAGTTGAGTTTTACTCCCTTCCAACTAGAAGGCCTTTCATTAAAGAAGCAGTAAAGACTGCTCCCTCCCAAACAGATCCTACAGAGGAAATTTGTGGGAGGTGATAACATCATCAACATTTTCTCACAATTTGAAGCAATCCCAGTCTTGATTCTATGATAGATAACCAGAAGTACACACTATATACCAAACATGAAGTAAAACCGTAGCACCAGAGTCAATTAAGTCTCGAAAATGCACATTTCTCCTGACAGGATAGTGATGATATAAAGTTGCCACATCAAAGTCATTTAAGTCCCGAATGTAGACAGCTTATCCCTTTATGTAGAAACGGTAACACCAAAGTCAAGTGACCCCGCATGTACACATTTCTCCCTCCAGGATGATACCTATTAAGGGAATCATCCTTCATGTGTGTACGTGGTATGCCAACTGGAACCGCTTACTTAGTAACCAATACTATGTGAGAAGATGTCAACAATATCTCTCTAAACAAAATTCTCTCTTGATCACCCCGAACTGAATCCCCTTATCAATTCTATTGGCTATTGATAGTGACCACTGATAAAGATAACCCGATAATCCAAACTTGAAACTGAAGTAGAATTCCCTAAACTTGAACTTAAGCTTGCACTATAGTAGAATGAAGAACGGTGTAGAAATATCATTGCTAAGAAATTTCTAAGTACCCAATACATTACTCGCGAAGTATATAAGCACATCACCTCTTGAAGATATCCACGTCGACTATGCGCGTGACACTGAGTACAACAATGTAGCTCCTTTAAGTGATAGTTATCCATGCCGTCGACCATCCTCCCCTTGACACTGGAAACCATATACTTCAAGTCTTTATTCATAACCGTATATGCTCGAGCAAGTTATGTTATAAAGTCGTAAGAACTCCTTTAAATATAAAATAAGAACGCCTCTGAGAAATCTCACTTCAACCTCAAATAAGTAGCATCGAACCATCTTCGTAATCACATAAACCGTAATAGCCGTTAGGAATTTAGGTGAATTTTTGATAAGGATCGTTTTAGTGTAATGCATCGTGTTTGTTGTGTTTGTTGTTCGTGAAGAAGTGTTATGATCAAAAACGGATATCCAGCCAGAATGTCTTTGTTTAAACGGCCTGCCAAAGTAATAAAATCCTGTCCCATAAGCATTTAACTCAACAACAATTTTACTACTCGGTTCTTTCGAAAAATTCGGCTCAATCCAATTAATCCAACCTGATTAATTTTGCACTATTCGGATATTTAGTCAGTCATCCCGAATTAAATTGCAAAAAATAATCGACCCACTAAATGCTTTCGGTAGAGTAGTGATCGGCCCGTCAAAACTAATCAAACCATTTGCAAAATTTGGACCAAATATTTATTCTAGCGGACCAAATATTCGACAAAAGTCCTATAAGAGATATATATGAAACGCAGCCCAACCCTATATTAGAAAGCCCATTATATCCGGCCCAAACCTATAACAGAAAAATCCGTTATAGGCGGCCCATGTGAGGTATATACAACTCGATTTGAAGTCATAGGTTATATAAACCTAAAAATTAGGTCATAACAAACCTAAACACTTCACACCTCATCTTTGGTATCTCGAAACCTCCGCTCCCATCAACTCACCTGACGATACAACCAAGGTAACAACAAAACAGAACCCAACTCATCTCATCTTGTAAAAAAAACTCCCAATCTGCCTACTGAATAAACAAATCAGCCACATCTCCTTATCATCTCCATTCAAGAACGAATATCCCCCAGATCATTAATCACAAATATGATGCACAAATCACAACCCATTAAATCTGATTAAGACCACAGTCTTGTAACAATCTATTTGGAGTTATTCAGATTATAAGGAAGGCATCAAGATCGAAGATGTCACGGGTAGGTTTCGTTATTTGCATGTCGATTTGAGATTTAAACAAATCATCGATCTATGATGATTAATTGTTAAACGCAAAAAAATCTTTTTAAAGATTAAAAAAATGTTGCAAACAAATCTGGGATCTTGATTGTTAAATATTTCGAGTCTAGAAGATGGGTTATAGGAGACGATGGGCTTAGATAGATGGAGTGGTATGGGCTTACAGTTTTGGTCACGGTTAGGTTTGTATGTCCATGAGTCGATTTTGAATGTATATTTGTTTGGATGTTGAGATAAAAGATTGGTTTTGGATTATTGGTTTCGTTAAAAAATGTTGTGTAAGGTATTAACTCATGGTTTTTTAAAAACATGAGTCCAAATCTGATATGTTAATTTAACTGATATAGACTCACTGTTTTGACTTCTTGAGATAACCCATCATAATGATTTTTTCAAAAACCAAACACCCATCGCAATGATGTGTCCCATCTAAATATGCATCAATTGAACAAGTCATCGCAATACAACAAGAACCCATCGCACTGAACACGTCATGCCGTCGCATTCAAGTGAGAACCACCCATCGTAATGTCATCAGAGTCTGTCCATCGCAATGATTTTCACTTCCATCGCAATATAACATCATCAGAACAAGCCATCGCACTGAGTCAAAATTTTCCCTCGGAAAAAATTTTGGCAGCATGACGCCTAATACACCATTACGATGAATCAACCCACCCATCGCAATGTGACCCATCGAAATGAGTCCCATCGCAATAGATAAAGTCGAACCCATCGTAATGTATATGTGATACCCATCAGAATAAACCCGTAGAAGAAGCCATCGGAATGTGTTCATCTGAATAAGCATCATAATATTCCATCGGAAAAGGTTTTTGACCAAGTTTTGAAACCCCGTAAAAAATGGACTGCACCATATTCTGTCCTTTTCCCCACTCATAAAAGATACAAAACATATCAAGGTATGAAGGGACAAAAACAACAAAAAAAACGGGTATAAACTTGGACTAAAACAATATATTTTGAGACAAGATAGGAATAATGGACACAAAAATTGATGAAACTTCACCATACACAAATTTCAAGAAATGGATAGATTAAATTCGAGACATGAATTGATAATAATAGATAATACCAAGACACGAATACTAACCATGAATCGGAATGGTGCGAACCATGTAGTCGATAACATCACGAATCTGAAATCAAAACGCAAACACACACGGATACAAAACACCCCCGGTTGGCTGTGATACCAATTGACAAGCATCAAAAAGCCACCTTGGTTCGGGGGGTTGGGGATGATCAAAGAACATGATGAACATTGATAGTTCTAGAGAGAGAAAGTTAGAGAGAGGTGAAAGGAAAGTTATGTGTTTTATTTCAAGTGAAATGAAAACAATGAAAAATGACTAAACTTCCACACCCCATGGAGAGTCATGGGGGTTATTTATATACCTATCTTCACTAGACTATTCCTCGTGTACAACTATAGTCCCTGCGTATAGCAACATGAATATATCTAGTCCAACTCTCGTGAAAGGCGTCAGCTTACCAAAAAGTAAGTCTAACACGTTCCTCAACTGAGGAAGCAGAGCCTACATCGCAGCTTGGACTGCTGCATTGAGTTGTTCCTGCTCGCGCGTAAGAGCCATCTGACTGTATAAAACAAAATGCATGATTAAACTGATTAAAACATAATATATATACATGAAAAAAATTTATGCCAATAAATCATGAGAAAAATTTTATGCATGAAAATAGTGCATGAATGCATGATGCAGTTTATGAAAACTTTTATATGCGCGAGGGTAAACGCCTATGGTCAGTTCACCCAAAACAAAAGACATGGCGAGGGGACGCCTATGGGTCGGTCCCAAAGTTAAAAGTTTCGATAAAAGCACACGCGACTAAATAGGGCCAGTCCTGTACCAATCATTACTTAGTCACAAACCTGCAACAATGACATATGACATAAATGCATGAAAACAATGAATGCATGAAAACCGACTGTCAGTTCTAGGAAGACCATAGTGAACTTGGTTTAAAAATGTGCGCATCATTGCGCAAATTGCATGCATTAATGCGTTGCATTCAAAATTTCGCATCAAAGTGACTAATGCAATGCCATCCCAGAATGCGTTCGCTTTAAACCTCAATTCATCGCATTTGTGTAATGCTAGCAACGATAACAATAGTCGCAATCTATTACTTAGGTTTTTTTTTGTCAAATTTTAACCATTTATAAGAGACCTACATATTTTAATGGCATTTTAAAGATAAGACTTGTTAGAAAAACATCTAAAGAAAACACAATAACAAAAATATGGTATCTTGTATGTTGGAAATACGTTTTATGTATTTAGAAAGGATCGGTCACTCTAACTATATATACGTAGTATGGGCTTGTGATCTAATATGTAAAAATATAGCCCAACAAGCCCACATGTAGGGTTGGCTATATATACCCCCTCTTAGCATGTTAGTAGGGGTTGGTCATTAGTTGTTCATTTTCACATTTCATAAATCACACATCTTTCTCTCATTCTCTCCTTTCTCTCTCTAACTTTCTCTCTCTAGTTCATCCCTCTCCCTCCCTCTTTTTAGATAATCAAACACTTGCACAATCCTAAGAAATTAAGGACCTACAAATGGTATCAAGAGCTATGGTTGAATCTTTAGATTTACGTGTTTTGATCTATTGATTTGGTATGACTTTTGTCGCGGTCAAAATTTATATCTTTTAATTTTAGTTTGTCTATTTTATTTGTCAAAACTTATATCTGATATAATTTTTGGTTGTCTAAACAATTCTCTTAGTTTGTCTCGGTTTATTATCTCGATTTGGGAGTTTTGTCACAAAAATATCTAAAGGGAAATTCACCTTTATCGGTCATGAGCTTGTGTTAAGACATTCCAAGTTTTAAACTCAGAAAGGAAAGTGTATCTTTTAAATAAGAGAACTTCTCCTCATAACGAGAAATTCATCTTTCTCAGTCATGAGCTTTATGTTAAAACATTCAAAAGTTTTTCAAGCTCATGAAAACGAATTCTAAGTAAATGTCAACTTAGGACTTGTTCTTCAGTTAAAAGGAAAGTTTATCATCGATGATAAACTTATCCTCACAACAGGAAGTTTACAACTTCTTGGACTTGAGCTTGTTTTGTAAGATATTAAACATCTTAAGCTCAAGTAATTGGTTTTCAAAACATTGAACACAATATTTTGAGAATTTCTCAAAAGGTTTTTCTAAATCTTTCATAATTGTGTGTTCAAAAATGTTTTGCTGAAAAGAGCATGTCTTCTGGAATCGATAATATTTATGATACTAGAAATGTCATTCAATAATGACACGGGGTTGTAAATAAAGTTCGAGTAGAAGTTCAATGTTTTAAAACATGCTCAAAATGGCTTGCTATTATTTTCGATAATAACCCGCTTTTCATACTCAAGTCAAGCATTTCACAGGAAAGCTTTGACTCAACAACGGGAATTAAATTTCCCGGGCATGGTTTACTTTATAACCATGTAAGGAATTGTGTTTACGTAATAACACAATCTAACAAGAATATATGCACGTGTCAGTGCATTTATTTGTTAAAACAAGAAAAATCTTGTTTTGATGAAGTTATCATCTCCACTAACCGTAGAAATTTACAATTTATATCTACATACTCGACGATACGACTACTCAAACGGCGACTATAGCTCTTTCAATAGAACACGGGTCAACAATTGAGGGGGAGCAATTGTCCAGCATTCAGAATCTTTGATGTCGAAAGTGCCAAGGTCACTAATTGGTGTCAAGACAACGATATCAATCGTACACATGATGTCAAGAGATAACTTCAGACATGACGAGGCGACCAACATTCGTGAACAAGAACCATGTGATTCTATCATATGATGTTCTCCATCATTCAGGTCCAACCTCGTAAATTGCTAATCTTGTGAATACATTATCATATATGATCTTTGCACGTGATAAATACCTTACACTTATGTTTAAAAGGTATTTAATTTACGTTTCAAGTACACCCTCATTAATTTGAGGGGGAGCTTGTGAAAATCATGAAGATAATTGGATTTGCATTTTTCTTTCCAAATTTTCTTAGAATGATATTAAATCAATTGATATTAAAAACATCGATTGGGTTAATATTTTTAATATAGGAGAGAAAATGTGATTTAATATGGGAAATGATTAATCACAAATAGTTTGACTTAACGTGATAGCTCATCCTGACATGTGTGAAATGTTTTTGGATATCGTGCATATGTTAATTGGGAGAATAATGGATTTGGATATCAAAATGGATTTCATGGTGACATACACTTACCTAAAACATCTCTATTCACGACGGTGAAGATTGTGGTGACATAAGGATGGTAGGACAGGTTAAAGTTCAATGATTCTTCTAGAACCGAAGGAATCTTCCCAAGGACATTCCATATCTAGAAATAGTAGTCCTTAGGAAAGATGGAGAAAGATTGTGAACTTAGCTGAATGTCGACCAAGTACTTAAGTTAGCACTGGAACAATCACAACAAGGTGCTAGTTATGACGTATTGGTAAGAATTGAAGGGGTTGAAGAATGAAAAAGAATTGTAAAGATAAAGGGTGTAAAGAAAGAAGCCCTCCTTACAACCTTAGGCAGAAACCGGGTCAATACATTTGCTATTGAGATCATTTTAATGATGCTCGATATTGAAGATAGACATCATGGACCCAGTGATGCAATGCACAACCCATCCCAACTAACTCATATATCTCTCAACAGATATTTGTTTTAATCACACGGAGACAACACATTATCTATCGATTTATTCACTCCGAATATATTGATATTGAAATGGTGGCACTCCTCTCCAGCCTCCGATCACCAAAAATCCAAAATGCACGATCGAGTCTAGAGCCATTTGAGATCATCAAATATCTCATTAGGACATACTTTCATATTCCTTGCTTCTTCACACACTATGAAAAGTAAGAAAGATCTTAAGAGTCCTACGTAAAATCTTCATGATCTTGCTTGAACATTCGAGTAATACGAAAGTATTTACATGAAGATGTAAATCCTTCTGGAGCGAATATCAAACAACTCATGGTAGGTGACTTGTGCGATTCTTTATGAATCAAGCTTGTGATAACTGGAAAGCAACAGTGGTTTAATTCTTAAATGAAATTAAACACGTTCCACGCCTCTACGCAATATCTTAGTGATCTTGCTAGAACACTCAGAGTGACACTCTATAGTGTTCACAGTGGTGAGTGGAAATCCTTCTAGTGTTAACCTCAAACAGCACTTGGTAGGTAACTTGCAAGATTCTATACGAATCAAGCTCGTGACAACTAGAAAGAAACGATGGTGCGGTTCTTTATTGAATTTCACTTGTTCTAGGAACATGAATTGACGGCTTCAAATAATGCGGATATTATTATCCAAATGATTCACTCTTTATGTTCGCAGTCAGCTTTGTACGGTCGAATAAAGAGAACGGGTTTACCCGCGAAATCTTGTAAAATAGGTTCTTAACTGAAACTACCTGCCACAAGTACGATATTTAATATCATCCAACGGTCTTCACCGACTGGAGGTAAAATGCTACCGAACTAGAATAAAATGTTCAAGGCCATTTCATCTGTGTATATTTTTTCTTGCTAACTGTCTTGTGCAGCGTATCAAGAAGGTGGTATTGCGGTGTACAATTCAGAAGAAGTCATCAACAAATGCTTATACTGTATGCACTTAATACTTCAACAAATTCAAGAAAGTATAAAAGTCAAGTCTTCCGTTGTATCAAACTCTGAAGCATTCAAGAATTTATAAAAGTATAAGTATGTGGAACATGAAGTCACGAGGATGTAAATTTCACAAGTGATGAATGGACAAGGTCAAGGCAAGGAAACATGCTCAAGACTAAAGTCAAAGATCTCATCAGCATATTCACAAGAACAAGATCGAAGACTCAAGCATAGTATGCTAAGTTTAAGATTTTGTAAAAATGGTGTGACCTCCCTTAGGGGGAGATTGTTGGAAATATGTTTTTCCAAAGAAAGACTCAGTCACATCATTGTTAGCATAGATCACGAGCTATAGACTATTTGGGATATTGTAACTTGGAGTGACCTCCCTTAGGGGAGATTGTTGGAAATACGTTTTTACGTATTTAGAAAGGATCGGTCACTCTAACTATATATACGTAGTATGGGCTCGTGATCTAATATGTAAACAATATAGCCCATCAAGCCTATATGTAGGGTGGGCTATATATACCCCCTTCTAGCATGTTAGGAGGGGTTGGTCATTAGTTATTCATTTTCACATTTCATAAATCACACATCTTTCTCTCATTCTCTCCTTTCTCTCTCTAGTTCATCCCTCTCCCTCCCTCTTTTTAGATAATCAAACACTTGCACAATCCTAAGAAACTAAGGACCTACATTATTTTTTGCTAAGTGTTTTTTTGTCAAGCTTTATTGTCGATTTATTTGTTTTAAAATAGATTATACGCCTACTTTCAATATGCTAGTAACTTAATTTGTAACTTTATCGCATTTACTTGGAACATTATAATTTTTGTACATTTTTTAATACTAACACAACGCGTCTAAATTGCGCTCGCAATCGTATTACGCATCACGCAATGGCTTTTGAGACCTTTAACGCAATGGATCGCAAAACGCAATTTTAAACCAAGATAGTGACTACCCACTAATCACAGGTCTTGTTTTGAGAGCCTACAGGTCGAAGCCTTGGCTCTGATACCATAATTGTAACACCCCATTTTGGTAAATGGAATGTCACGTTGATTATGGCGTGTCATCAAATAATACAAGGTAAATGTATTAAAAACATTAAATGACCATGAAAGAAAATACCGGAAACAAACATCGGTACCCCAAGTATAAGCTCATCACACACAAACATAAGTACTGTAAAGGAAAAGGACTAAACCATGTCCAAAGAAACAAGTAGCAAAATGTATGATGAAATGCATAAATTAGAGAAGACTGGATAGCTTCCAATCCATATGCACGTACGCTTACAGTCAATGAGCGCCCTTGAGTACCTGCCGTTTGGGAACATGAAAGGAAAACGGTTGAGCATAACACTCAATGCACGGATATAGAAGCATAGCATAGAATAACGTAAGCATAAAGACTAATAGCAGCGAAATAGTATAAGTTCTAAGCAATCTGGAATCATGCTCATAAAACTGGTTTTATAGTTTGAAAAGACTTATGTTTCTATGAAAATATGTATTAATTAGCCAAATAGCCCATATACGTCATGAGGTTCCACCATGCATGAATACTTGGAGGGGAGACCTCGTCATGCAATCAGAAGGGTTGCCTCTAATTAAATAGTCTGGGTAGGAGGGATCAGCTCCTAGTGAAGGATGGAAGGCACAAATCGCATTCACTCTGATAATACTGGTAAACATGTAACTAGGATACACCCATACGCCCCACATGATTATGTAATATAATGGACAAAACTGAAAAGGAATGCCACGAGCAATCACTTCGCCGTGGGGAAGTCATAACACTGGTGTCTCTAGTATTATGGTTATAGTATCTCCATAACTAGGTGACACTGGTCATGCATGTATATGGCTTAGGCTCTGTTAGCCTCAAAATATAGAGTCAAACAAGAATGTTCGATCATAGGTTTATATTTTAATATTTATTAGAACATTTTAATAGTTAGTTAATATAGTCGTGACATTACGGGCTTGATGGTTAGCTTAAAAGGCCTCTTTCAAGGTACTAAGCATTTATTCAAGCCCAGCCCAAAACAATATAGTCCATTAGAGAGCCCGCATGTGGGTGGACTATATAAGCACCCTCCTAGCATGTTAGGAGGGTGGAAGTTTCTCATAATTCTTAATCTAATTTCACCAAGTTAATCACCTCCTTCTCTCTACTTTCTCTTACTACTTTCTCTCTCTAGAATCCATCTTATTTTCTTCTTTATTTCTATCTTATATCATCTAAAATATGGGACAACATTTGGTATCAATCGCCACGGGGTAGATCCGTGATTGGTTGTTGTTATTGGTTTGATTTGTGTGATTTAATCATAAATCATCACGAATGAAAAAAAAATTAGTGTTTTTCGAGCTCTAAATCTTGATTTAAATCATCTACAAAGTTGTGGTAGGGATTTAGATTAGTTATTGTGGTTAAAATCACAAGTTTTTGGGGCGTTTTGGATTGATTTTGGGTTACGGTTTCTAAACAGTTGGCTCGGTTTGGTTTGAGGTTGGTTGTTATTCCTTTCGTAAAAGGGTTTTAGATTTAGTCAGAATGTTTCCTTTCGTAAAAGGGTTTTAGGATCCATATCTTACGAAAGCTTCGAAAGCTCATAGTTACGAAAGGATTCCTACGAAAGCTTTGTCCTACGAAAGGATTCTTTGAAAGGTTTCTACGAAAGGATTCAACGAAAGGTTTCAGCGAATGATTTCAACGAAAGCTTTGTTCTACGAAAGGTATTTTCCTATGAATTCTATTTTCTACGAAACCTAAAGTCTCTACGAACCATAACTTTCTACGAAAAGAGTTACAAAGGGTGGTTGCTACGAAAGGAGTTTGGTTACGAAAGGATTTTGGCTACGAAAGGATTTTGGTTAAGAAAGGATTTGGCTACGAAATGATTTTGGTTCCGAAAGGATTTGGCTACGAAAGGATTTTTGGTTACGAAAGGGTTTCAACGAAAGGTATTTCTACGAAAGGTCATTTCTACGAAAGGTTTTCTTCTACGAAACCTTATTCTTACGAAAGCTTTCTATGAAAGCTTGTTTCAACGAAAGCTTTTCTTCTACGAAACCTTATTCTTCCAAAAGTTTGGTTTCTACGAAAGGTTGATTTTTGCAAGAGTGAAAATTTTTAACTCGTGTGTTTTTGGCCTTAGAATTTTTGGTTTCTTGTGAAGACAATTCTTTAGGGGATTTTAACATTTTTCTTCGACAACAACAATCACAACACATCTACTTAAGATCCTTTTCACTTAAACAACTTCAAGCATCTCGCAATGGATTCTACTCAAGAGTATCATGTCACAAACAACAACATCATGGTCGCAGGTAACAAAGAAAGACCACAAATGCTTGTGACGGGTCGCTATGCACAATGGCAATCACGATTCCTTCGATATCTTGACACTAAGCCCAATGGTGATGTTCTTTGATGTTGCATCAAAGAAGGACCCTATACTCCCACTACAATAACCATTCCTGCAATTCCGTCAACCGACTCGACGACCGGTTCTGATGAGCAAACAATTGAGGAAACATATGAGAATACTTCGAAAGAGAAACGTGCTTGGATTGATGCAGAGAAATAAGTAATCTATTTGATTCTCAGTGGGATCGGGGATGATATTTACTCAACGGTTGATGCGTGCTCAACTACAAAAGAAATGTGGTTTGCCATTGAACGCTTGCAATAAGGTGAATCACTTAACAAGCAAGATATCAAAACTAACTTGTTTTGGAACTTTGGCAAGTTTACTTCATTGGATGGGGAGTCAATTGATTCATATTACTCAAGGTTATACAAGATGATGAATGACATGACCAGAAACAATTTGCAAGTCTCCACCATGCAAGTTAATGTGAAATTCTATAGCAACTTCAACCAGAGTGGACACGATTTGTAACTTTGGTGAAACAACAAATTAAGTTAGACGAGGTCAACTATCACACGCTCTTTGACATTTTGAAACAATTTCAGAATGAGGCAAATAAACTTCGAGCTGAAAGGATATCAAAGACTGCTAATCCACTTGGGGGTGTCTACCACTCAACACACTCAAGATCATCGCTCTCGTGCTCCAAAGTCATACTCTACTACATCCTCATTACCAAGATACTCCACCACATCCTCTTCACCAAGATACTCCACTTCATCTAAGTATTCAGCTCCCACAAGATCACGAGACAAAGAACCAAGAGCACCATCACCATCACCTGAGCCATTATCTGAAGAGGACAGTGATGAAGAACTAGCTCAAAAGGATAGGGAGATGAAGCAACAAATTGCTTTCATTATGAAGACCTACAAGAAAATCTTCAAGCCCACCAACAACAATCTTCGAACATCATCAAATACAAGGAATCAATATGATGAGACTCCTCGAAGGTATGACACACGTCAACGTGATGAAAGTCCTTCAAGGTATGATCGACGTAATCCAACACATGTTGAGGGTTCTGCATGGTATGATCGACAAACTGCTAAGTATGATGTTCAGAGGATTGGTACTGCTGCTAGTAATAGGGAAACTGTTGGTACTCAAGTGGTTCAGCAAAGTGGGATTCAGTGCTTTAATTGTCAAGGCTATGGGCATATGGCAAAGGAATGTAGGAAGCCGAAACGGGTTAGGGAATCTGGCTATCATAAGGAAAAGATGCTGCTATGCAAGAAGATGGAAGTTGGGGTTAAATTTTCGGCTGAGGAAGGAGCAATGCTTGATGATACTGATGATGAAGCCTCTGACCAAGAACTTGAAGCACATTACTCGTACATGGCAAAGGTTGAAGAAGTTCTTAATGTCACTGAAGATGACAATGGTCCTATCTTTCATACTGAGCCAATCGATAAGGTACACACTGAAAAGGAATATAATGTGTTTGGTAATATTCATGAGCATTGTGAGCTACCCAAAGCCATTAATGACACATGTTTGATGGAAACGGTTGATAGCAATACCACACCCGATTCATCAGACATGTGCAATAATGAGTCTGAGGATGATCAACATGCAAATGAGTATGATGATGACGAGGAGCGTATTGCGCTTGCTAACTTAATTGCTTCTTTACAAAAAGATGTCAAAGAAACTAGAAAGATTCAAAAGCAATTAAAGAAGGCAAACGCTACGCTCACAAAATTTTTTGAAGAATGTAAAGCTGCTCTGATTAAATCTAGTGAGACCATCGATAACTATAGAGCTCAACTTCTTCAAAAGACCAATGGGATTGAGGGGTACAAAGGGTGTTTAATTAATGTCAAAAAGGACGATTTTCAACAGAAATATAACGAAACTCTTAAGCTTCTAGAACAAGAGAAACGTAATTATAACACCTCTTTGAGTACTGAACGACACAAAACGTATCTTGCTACCACTAAAGTCAATGAGCTAACTCAAGTAAATGGTTTTCTTCAAGAGGAAAAAACTAAACTTTTTAATGAAAAGAAGCTGTGGTTGAAAAGATGGAAAAGGATTTCAAAACTAAACAAGCGAATGAGATCGACAAAATGGTGGAACTTGAAACTCAAATTGATTTTTACAAGAAAATTTTTTACAAAACTAATCAATCAATTAAAACCATGAGAATGTTGGCACCTCGTTCGTTCTTCAAGGATAGACCTAGTTTTGCAAATCCTAAGTACCTTGAGCAAGCTCAATATGCGAATCAGCACTTATATCTTGATGAGTCCCAATGGACCGATCTTGATTGTCTTGTTGTTAGGCCCGATAGTGAAGAGACACACGATTTGGAAGAACAGAGTAGACCAAAAGTTAATAAAGAATTTGTTAAACCATATAATTATGCTTATGAAAACAGTCTTTATGGTCTTTTCAAACCGCAAACACAGAAAACTCGTGAGCAAATATTTTTCGAATGTGAACAAATAAGAATTAAATGGAGACAAGCTTTTGCCACTAAGAAAACGAATTTTACAAAATTTATTGACTACTTGCCATATAAAGCTTCTGTAAGAAAGAGTAAGCAAGCACTTAGTATTCTCAAGAGTAACATTGAAAATTTCAAAAAGGTTGTTGATGATGACTGGAAAAAACGTGAACTTTCGAAAGGAGACAAAGAAATTCCACACGATATAACTGTGCTTGTGAAAAGTATTTTGATTCCGCTTGCGAAAAGAACGCAAAAACATATTTTAGAATTTGAAAGACTAATTAAGCAAGAAGTGTTTGATGATTTGAAATATGTGGAATCTCTTGAACAAGAAGTGAACGACCATCAACCTGAAAGAGACGTGTTTTCTACAGCATATGATCTACTCTTACATGAATGTCTCTCAAAAGATATTATGTGTGCTTATGTTACATCTTTTGCTGATATTGATGAATATTCTGATGTTGCATGCAAATATCTTGATCAAATTAAAGAATGTGAACGTCTTGAAACTGAGCTTTCGAATAAAGTTGACCAAAAAGAGTTTTCGTTACTTCAACATAGATATGATTATCTTCAAAAACATTGTCACTCACTTGAACTTGCTTTACAAAAGAAAGTTGGCAGCTTTTCAAATGTTACACCTTTGGAAGTAAAATTATCTGAGTCATGTCGATTACTAAACGGAAAAGTCTTGATATTTTGGATTTGAAAGCTCAGTTAAAAGAAAAAGACATAGCAATAGCAGAGTTGAAGAAACTCGTTGCTAAGATGGGTGGGAAAGTTGTGGAACCCAGCGTTAAGAAACCTGTTGTTAGACAACCCAATGCCTCTAAAGTGAATAGATCCTCTATCTTGGGAAAACCATCTGCTTTCTCAAATTCTTCGTTTGCAAAACCTGTGTTTGCCCCCAAGATGGATGGAAAGGAAAGGTTACCACATACTCAACCCATAAGGAATGATATAGCACCAAGCGTTAAGCATAATAATATGATTAAACTAGGGATGTATAGAATGACCACTAAACCTACAAACAAAGTTAGTCAATCGCCTCAGACTTCTAGAAACACTAATACTCGTGTGTCTTCTACTACAGGAGTAGTCTCCACTGCTAGTGTTAGCCGGCCTCAGCTTAAGAGCACTCAAGTGAATGATAAGGTGTGGAAACACAAGAGTCAAGGGAAGATGAAGAAAGTAGAAGAACACCCTAGGAATTTGAATGTTTTTAAGAATAAAAAGTCTGTAATCGCGTGTTAATGACGATTTAAATGATTTGAATGATTTGAATGCTATGAATGTGAAATTTGTTTGTGTCAAATGTGGAAAATGTGCTAATGCTAATCATTCTATGTGTGCTATCAATAATGTCAAAGGCGTAGATACTAGATCTAAGAAGCAAGTTACGATGCCTATTAGTGCTAGTAAACCCAAACGCAAAGTGAACCATTCTTGTGCAACCCCCACTAAGAAAAGTAATGCATCAGACTCTACCACTAAGAAACTTAGAAGCCGGATTACGGAATTATATGAGTCTGCTAGCAAGTCTTGGAAATGGTGGTTTGCTAATCAATGTCCTCTAGGATATAAATGGATGCCTAAAGTTAGGACAGAAAATGTGACAACGAGTGTTAGTATGCCTTTAAATGTTGCTAAGGACACTAATGATTCTACTATCACAGCTATTGTGGTATCCAATTTAGCAAATGCTCCATCGTGTTCTAACTCTTCTGCATGTGATACAAATAATTCTCTTCATACTGGACTCCGGATGCACGAAGCACATGACGGGGAATTTCAAGCTTCTAATTAACTTCGCGGAGAAGTTCCTGGGTACGGTCCGATTCGAAAATGATCAATTTGTACCGATCCTAGGATATGTAGACTTGGTTCAGGGAAATATAACGATCAAAAGGGTATACTACGTCGAAGGGCACAATCACAATCTTTTCTCGGTTGGTCAATTTTGTGATGCGGATTTGGAGGCTGCTTTCAGAAAGAAGACATGTTTTGTTCGTGATTATGATGGGAATGACTTACTTACCGGTACACGGGGTACTGATCTCTACACTATTTCACTTCAAGACACAACTTCATCAAATCCAATTTGCTTCATGGCTAAAGCTTTAACGACTCAGGCATGGTTATGGCATCAACGTTTATCTCATCTTAATTTTGATACCATCAACTTGCTTTCCAAGATAGATATTGTGAGAGGCCTTCCAAGCTCGAAATTCATCAAAGATCATCTTTGTTCTTCTTGTAAGCTTTGTAAAGCTAAACGAAGTAGCTTTATAACAAAGACTACACCAAGCTCTAAAGGACGGTTAGATCTTCTTCATATCGATTTGTGTGGACCCATGCGTGTTCATAGTATCAATGGGAAGAAATATGTTATGGTAATTGTCGATGATAACTCAAGGTACACATGGACTCACTTCTTGAGATCCAAGGATGAAACACCCGAAGTTCTTATCAGCTTCCTAAACTGATACAACGTGGTCTCCAAGCTCAAGTAAAATTGGTTCGTACTGACAGAGGTACATAATTTTTGAATTCAACTCTGAGAAACTATTTTGAAGCCGAAGGAATTGAACATGAAACATCTATTGCTCGAACACCCGAACAAAATGGAGTTGTTGAAAGACGAAACCGTACTTTAGTTGAGGCTGCTCGAACATTATTATCTGCTTCAAAAATACCACTATACTTTTGGGCCGAAGCCGTGTTAACTGCATGCTACACACAAAACCGTTCCTTAATTATCCCAAGACACGAAAAGACACCATATCACATAATTCATGATCTAAAACCTTCACTCAAACACCTTCATGTTTTTAGATGCACTTGTTACATAATTCGAGATGGTGACAATTTGGATAAGATGAAAGAGAAAGGTGATGCATGTATTCTAGTGGGATATGCAACTCAGTCTAAGGGATATAGAGTTTACAACAAGAGAACAAAACTGATAGTCGAGACTATTCATATCAGATTTTATGAATTACAAGAGATGGCACTTGAACAAAATAGTTTAAGTCCCGATCCACAACGACATACGACTTTCGTTCACAACCGCACGGAACTCGGAAATCAAGACCACATCAATGAACCATCAAGTTCAACGCTGGTTCAGGGAAATGTTCCAAGAGCAGATATGACAGTCAACACGACACTTGAAGAGTTGGAAATGTTATATGGACCAATGTATGATGAATATTTCGCGGGGGAGAAACAAGTTGTATCGAAGTCTTCCGCTGTCACTCATGATAAGAATGATGATACCGATCATCGTCAACAAAAGGATACAACTTCATCTACTTCATCACGGGTTGCTGCAGATTTACCTCCTCAGAATATCACATCAACAACCGCTCCTACAACATCAACAACTACTGTCATTGCTCTAGAGAACATAAATCAAGCAGACAATGCATTAAATGACGAAGACGAATTTATCAACCCATTCGGTACACCGGTACACGAAACTGGAGAGTCTTCTACTCGCCATGTTGATCTGTCAAATATGCATACGTTCTACCAGAGATCATCCTTTGGTCCAAGTAATTGGAAACCCTTCACAGCCCGTTCGTACAAGACGACAGCTTGAAACCGATGGCGATGTTTGTATGTTCGCACTCGCCGTGAGTAGCTAAACCAACAAATATCAAAGAAGCCATGGATGATCATGCTTGGATTGAATCGATGACGGATGAACTTCAACAATTTGAAAGACTTAAAGTCTGGGAACTTGTTGACAGACCATACGATGTAATACCATTAAATCTTCGATTGATCTGGAAAAACAAGATGGATGAAGAGAACACGATCATCAAGAATAAATCTAGGCTAGTGGCTAAAGGGTATGGATAGAAAAAGGGTATTTATTTTGAAGAATCATTTGCACCAGTAGCTCAAATGGAAGCGGTCAGGATTTTCCTTGCTTATGCTGCACATAAGGGATTCATTGTCTATCAAATGGACGTAAAGACGGCCTTTCTTAATATCCTTTGAAGGAAGAAGTTTATGTCACGCAGCCGGAATGATTCGTCAATCCTCATTATCATGACAAGGTGTATCGTCTCCACAAAGCACTTTATGGACTCAAGCAAGCTCCAAGGGTGTGGTACGACGAGATCTCGAAATTTCTGGTCTCCAAAGGTTTCTCAAAAGGTTCCATTGATCTAACTTTGTTCACTTATAAATATGGGGATGATATTTTGCGTGTGCAGATTTATGTTGATGACATTATTTTCGAGTCTACAAACCCAAAACTTTCAAAATGGTTTGAAAAAGTAATGCACAACAAATTTGAAATGTCTATGATGGGCGAAGTAAAATTCTTTCTAGGAATTCAAGTTCACCAATCCCCAAGTGGTATCTTTATTAACCAAGCTAAGTATTGTCAAGAGATAATAAAAAAGCATGGTATGACATCTTGTGACCCTATTGGGACACCATTATCAACCACATCCCTAGATGTTGATTTGGAAGTAGATGCCATAGATCAAACGAGATATCGTTCCATGATCGGCTCCCTCATGTACTTAACAGCAAGCTGCCCAGATATATCACATGCTACGTGTTATTGTGCACGATATCAAGCACGACCCACTGAAAATCACCTCAAGGAGGTTAAACGGATCTTTTGGTACCTTAAGAATACCATTCACATTGGACTCTGGTATCCGAGGGAAACCGGTTTCTTTCTAACGGCCTATTCAGATTCTGATCATGCAGGGTTTCTTGATACACGTAAAAGTACTTCTGGTGGTGCACAATTTCTAGGTCAAGATAAGCTTGTGGGATGGTCTTCCAAGAAGCAGGATTGCACATCATTGTCATCAGCCGAAGCGGAGTATGTGTCTCTGATATTCGGTTTTCTAAGGTTCTAATTCTCTCTCGATATCCTCTCGAATTGATCTCGGCCTTAAGTGGAATGATTTGTTCTTGGTTACTAAAAAGGAGTTGGTTTGTTTATCTATTTTTAAACTAATAACAATTAAATGTAAATGACGTTGAGTAAAATTGAGTGCTTGAAAACGTAAAGGAAAGATTAGAAAATTACTTTGAAAACTTAATTGAATTAATGCTTAGAAACTTGTTCTTATCGGAATGTTGAAAATTACTACTATCGGAATGCAATTAAAATGATCCATCGGAATATCTCACGTGAAAGTTCATCGGAATGTTTCTAACAATCACCATCGGAATACTCTAAAATCAAGCTGTCGGAATGAGGCTATCGGAATGTCCCAGATCGGAATATTAGTTCTATCGGAATATGGAAGACAAAAATTGGCCAGAGTTTCGACTAGAAAATGGACCTAAACCCGTCGGAATGTGCGATCGCAATATGCGATCGCAATCCCAGATCGGAATAGGGGGACTTACACCCTATCGCAAAGTAAAACCCCTTTTTGGGTTATTGCGATACCAAGCAACGAAGATCCGTCGGAATGTGTTAAAACCCCTCTTTTGCGATGGAATGAAGGAAGTTCCGAAAATGGTGGTAAGCAAGAATTTCAATAAGCAAACACAAAAAGCCACCTTAACCGAAACTTTAAATAACTCCAAAAGCTTAAATTTGACAACTTATAAAAACGTAAATCATTAACTTAATGAAAGGAACTTTTGAAAGATTAAAACTTATAAGAAATCCGAAATCAATAAGCTTGAACAAGCAATAAGCCGATAAGCATGGAGAGCTTATGGCTTATTCACGTAGAGCTTAAGAAGACACAAGAAAGATCAAACTCTATTCACGAACACATCCAAAATCCAAACCGTATGCAATTCAACAATCGGATCAAAGAATTTGACAAATCAAGAAAAGTAAGAAAAGCTTAAAGAACTTAAAAGCATAAACTTGATTAAGATTAATGAAATCAAAAGTACAAGAAAGCTTGAATTAAAAGATGAAAAACAAAGGAAAAGTTTAGTGAGAGAAAGTATGGAACTTTCTCTCTCTAGAAACTAGAGAAAAATGAAAAAACTAAAGACTAGCTAAAACTAAGTGTGTGAAAATTTGTGAGGTGAAGGCTTATATATAGGCGTGTGTATGGTGTTGATGGGCTTTTGATTAGGCTTTGATTTGGGCTTCTTTTTCTTCTTTCTTCTTAAGTCTTCATGCGTCTTTAAATAAACGTTTCCGACTTGGATTTGAGAAGTGTCGGTGAATAATTCCAACTCGTCTTATAATCTTTTGTTTAATAGACTCGAGTTCTTCGACATAAATGAATCTTCCATCTTTGGCTCTATTCTTCGATAAATCTTCAAATAGGCACAATGACTTCAAATCTTTTGCACCTTTTGGACAATAGACTTCGTCTTGAGCCCTTTTCTTCGATAAAACCCGTGCAATCCCATGTTTTCTTCAATATTCACCCGGTCGACTCTGAAAACACAATAAATACAAAAACCACGCATAATTCCAAACAAATGATATTAAATACGTGTTTTGGTCTCGTTTTAGCCCGATTTAAGTGGTAAAAGGATGGGTGTTTTCACACCTATCAAATCCCCTACACTTAACCATTGCCATGCCCTCATGCAATGCTTAGTGACAAAGCACAATTACACTTTTCTCATTATCAATTAACCTTGGCCTTATTAAAATACTACTAAACAAAAATTTAAAGTACTAAGAAATTAAAATTTTAATGTAAACAAGAGGATAGAAAATAACTTATGTGGTAATAACTTGGAAAGAGATCGAGGACTTACATTAGGGCTTCGGTGCTGCGAAGATTTATCACCCTCAAGTTTCACGTTCCCCAAACTAAGCTTAAAAACGAGATCATTGTTATTATAAGTTAGTAATTCAAACACTCACACACATGGCTTAATTAAATGCTTAAACTCCCTTATTCCTAGGTGTATCTCTTATATTTTATTTTTGTCTTAGAATGATCATGAAGATGCATTTTTGGACTTATTTCGATAGTTTATTAGGGCTGAAAGCAAAGTAGGACGATTTGATCAATAGTTAGCTAAAGGACAAAATCTTTTAAAACTGCTTCTCGGGATATCAAAAAGTTCATATCTTGGCATAACTTGGTTCGCGATTTGAGACCTTTCCCGGGCCGATATTTGGCATGTACTTCATACTTCATATCTTGAGAGACGTTCTTGAGATAATGGTCTTCTCATCGTAATAGAGTTTCTTCACTTGGAGACTTTTGAGGGGTACTCCAACTTTGTTGACCATGACTTCATGATTATTCTTCAATCTCTAATTGGGATTTTGAGATACAACGATCCGCCTCCTTTTCGGACTTGGATCTATTTATCCTCATACCTTGTTAGGGTCTTTTCGGATAGACTTCTCCATGATCTTTATGGGAGTTGATTGCTTTTCGTCGTGAGTCTTGATCCTTCATATTGATTTAGGGAATAATGCTTTTCACATCACTTTGGATCTTCAGCAATAAAATTGAATCCTCATGCCTTGTTAGGGCCTTTTCGGACTCGCCAATCTTCGCGCCCCGCTTCATAAGTTATGCCTTGGCTATGAACTCTCGTCATTACCGAGCAACTTTTAAACGATCTTGGGCTAGAAGCTAAGTAACTTTTCAAATCGTAAGACCTTACTTATTGCAGATAAATTATTAGCAAGTGATGGGAGAATAGGCAAATAATTAAACCAAGTGAGCTTGCGCAAGAACACCGACTTATAATTGACTCTATCATTTCTCGTCCTCCACAATTTAAAATCTCAAGTAATGAGACTCGTGGATACTTAGCCTAATAAACCAATTAAGGTCTACCTGGTTAAGGATACTAGCTAGAATAAACTTGGATAAGTCTATTCGGGTTGAGTCAAAATAAACGCAACGGGCCTAATATGTCAAAGACTTCTAAACTAGCTACCCACTTATTAATATTTTTGACTTTATTGCGGGATATATACATATGAAAGCAACGATAAAAATTTAAAAATTACGACTAAATGGCCAAAGTTAATTAAAAATTTGAAAAATGTTGAAAAAGATGATTTTCCGGTTAAATGAAGGCATTTTCATGGAAAAGTCCACTTAAAACTTCGATAGAAGTCCCCCCTACACTTAAGATAAACATTGTCCTCAATGTTTAAGTATGTGGGAAAAGTCTCCCCTACACTTATGACATTGTGCACGTTGGTTAACTCAAGTTAAGGAAGAGACGACTAAAGTGATCAATTTCAAATGTGAGTATGAAGAAAATTGAATCACGATAGTTGAGAGATAGAACCGGATTTCGGATAACACGGGAGCACGGTTCTTCAAAGATTCCAAGAGTGCACTTAGCCCTGTAATCACATCACCACACAAAAACAAACACCTATGCAGGCCCCCCCTACACTTAGGAGGATAAAAACATAAAAGGATAGATACTCGGGCTGCCTCCCGAGGAGCGCTTGTTTTTGATAATCGAGTCACGAGCCTGACTCAACCCAAATTTAGTTCATGGGGAACGTGGTGAGGGATGGAATCATCTCCTGAGAGATGTCCTCACCAAAGTACAGCTTCAGACGCTGGCCATTCACCTTGAAATTTGGCCCATTTGGCTGAGAAAGCTCAATGGTCCCATATGGAAAGACGTTGGCGACGGTGAATGGACCAGACCAGCGGCTCTTCAACTTGCCGGAGAAGATCTTCAACCGAGAGTTAAAAAGTAAGACTTGATCACCAACGCGGAACTCTCGGTTCTTGATTTTTGCGTCATGGAGGATCTTTGTCTTCTCTTTGTAGATCAGCGAGTTATCATAAGCTTCATTCCTCAGTTCATTGAGCTCGTTGAGTTGAATCTTACGATGATCACCGGCTTTGTTGATGTCGAAGTTAGCCCACTTTAAGGCCCAGTGCGCCTTATGCTCCAGCTCGATGGGAAGGTGGCATGCTTTCCCGTACACAAGACGATAAGGTGTACAACCGATCGGGGTCTTGTAAGCAGTACGGAAAGCCCACAGAGCATCATCTAACTTATCGGCCCACGCGGCACGATGCTCTCCCACAGTACGCTCCAAAATTCGCTTCAATCCACGATTGGATATCTCGGCTTGCCCATTGGTTTGGGGATGATAGGCGGTGGAAAGACGGTGATTGACACCATACTTTGCCATGACTCTTGCAAATTGATCGTTGCAAAAATGAGTCCCGCGGTCACTGATAATGGCACGAGGAACGCCGAATCGAGCGAACAGCGATTTCAAAAAGTTACAAACCACCCTTGCATCATTAGTAGGTAAAGCTTTGGCTTCAACCCACTTGGAGACGTAGTCAACGGCAACAAGGATGTATTTGTTTCCTTTAGATGAAGGAAATGGCCCCATAAAGTCGATACCCCAAACATCAAAAATTTCACACTCTTGAATAAAATTCTGAGGCATCTCGTCTTTATGTGTGATCGTGCCTTGTTTCTGGCAAGCATCACATTTTTTAACCATATCGTGAGCGTCACGATAAATGGAGGGCCAATAAAATCCTGAATCAAACACTTTTTTGGCGGTGTAGTTGGGACCAAAGTGACCACCAGTGGGTCCTTTGTGGCAAGCATCAAGGATTTCGAAAGCTGCCGGTCCATCAACACATCGGCGAATAATCAAGTCAGCACATTGTTTGAAAAGATACGGGTCATCTCAGAAGTAAGTCTTTATGTCTTTGAAGAACTTCTTCTTTTGCTGGGATGTTAACCCGTCAACGAGGATTCCACCTGCTAAGTAGTTTGCAATGTCTGGGAACCACGGGGTTTCGTCAGTAGTTGAGTTGATAGACATTAAGGTCTCCAGGGGAAAAGAATCATTGATTTCTTTGTTCGGATGATCCCCTTGGTAAGGATCCTCAAGTCTACTGAGATGATCCGCGGCTAGGTTTTCTGCTCCTTTTTTATCGCGAATTTCGATTTTAAATTCCTGGAGCAGCAAAACCCAGCGAAGAAGTCTTGGTTTGGAATCTTGCTTTGTTAACAAGTACTTCAGCGCGGAATGATCGGTGTACACAATGGTGGTAGAAAGGACAAGATAGGGGCGGAATTTTTCAAAAGCATAGACAACAGCTAAAAGCTCTTTTTCGGTTGTCGTATAATGCAATTGTGCCCCTGTCATTGTCTTGCTAGCGTAATGGATTGGTTGGAAGTGTTTGTTCACTCTTTGTCCAAGAACCGCTCCAATAGCAAAATCACTAGCATCGCACATCAACTCAAAAGGCAGCTCCCAATTAGGGGTAACTAAGACGGGTGCCTTAGTAAGCTTATCCTTAAGTGAGTCAAAGGCTTCAAGACACTCTTTGGAGAAGATAAAAGGAGTATCTTTTTCCAAGAGGTGGGTCATCGGGCGAGCGATTTGAGAAAAATATTTGATGAATCGACGGTAGAAGCCCGCACGACCCAGAAAACTTCTCACACCCTTCACAGTTGAAGGTGGAGGTAACTTGGCGATAATATCAACTTTAGCACGGTCTACTTCAAGACCGGCTTTGGAAATTTTATGTCCTAGCACGATGCCCTCTTTTACCATAAAATGGCATTTTTCCCAATTAAGAACAAGTCGAGTGTCTTCACACTGCTTAAGCATACGTTCTAAATTGGCAAGGCATGCAGAGAATGAATCGCCATAGACCGAGAAATCATCCATGAATACTTCCATAGTGTCCTCCACCATGTCATGGAAGATAGCCATCATGCACCGTTGGAATGTCCCAGGAGCATTACATAAACCAAAAGGCATGCGTTTGTAAGCAAATGTTCCATAGGGACAAGTGAATGTGGTTTTTTCTTGGTCCTTGGGATCGATGGGAATTTGAAAATACCCGGAGAAGCCATCTAAAAAGAAGTAATAATCATTACCCGCAAGACGCTCGAGCATTTGATCCATGAAAGGAAGAGGAAAGTGGTCTTTTCTCGTGGAGTCATTGAGCTTGCGATAATCAATACAAACTCTCCACCCAGTAACGAGACGAGTGGGAATCAACTCGTTGTGTTCATTGGGAACAACGGTTATTCCGCCCTTCTTGGGCACACAATGGACGGGACTTACCCACGGCGAATCCGAAATAGGGTAGATCAAGCCGGCATCTAGAAGTTTGATAACCTCTTGTTTGATGACGTCATGAATTTTAGGATTAAACCTTCTTTGGCTCTGGATTGTGGGTTTGAAGTCATCTTCCATGAGAATCTTGTGAGTACAAAAGTTCGGATCAATTCCGCGGATATCGGAAATTTTCCAAGCAATTGCCTTCTTATGAGCTTTAAGCACAGCGATGAGACGAGTTTTCTCTTCTTCTTGCAAGTCCTTAGCGATAATGACGGGTGACTTCTTCTCTGCTTCAAGGAACGCATACTCGAGATGGGGCGGCAACTCCTTAAGTTCCAAATCCGGAGGATTTTCGACGGGAGGCGTTTTCAAAGTCGTGGCATCGATAGCAATAACCGTGGGAGATGGAGGTGAAGGATTGTCTTCGGTGAGAAGATTGTCAAAGAAATTTATGTCTTCATCCCCATCGATAGGAGAATCATTAGTAGCTAAATTCGCATCTCCCATGGTATCTTCAAGATTGTTCCAGAATAAATCACTATCTCCAAATAGAGACAACGATGAATCAATGGAGGACACGGTCTCAACAGTGGGAAGAGAGGTAGGAATACTTTTGCAAGCATCATTAAAGTGTTCTTCACAAGCCTCATCAAGAACGTCAATACAATTAACACTCTCATATGAATAAGGCTGTTTAGACAACTTTCCCATGTTGAAGACTACTTTATCGTCACCCACTCTCATGATAAGCTCGCCGGTTTCAACATCGATGAGAGTGCGACCGGTCCTCAAGAATGGACGACCAACAATGAGTGGCACACGGGGGTCCATCTCGTAGTCGACGACAACAAAATCGGCAGGGAAGGTGAATTTGTCGACTCCTACAATGATATCTTCGGCTATCCCCACTGGATAAGCAACCGTACGGTTGGCCAATTCCAAAGTCATCTTGGTGGGGACTAGCTCTGGGAGAGATAATTGCTTCCAAACACTTAGAGGCATGAGATTAATACTGGCACCTAGATCGGCTAGGGCCATGCAATTCTCTACTCCCGGGAAATTGCAAGGGATAAGAAAACGACCCGGATCACCAAGCTTGATTGGCAATTTCCTTAAGAGCACTGCAGAGCAGTTCTCATTAAGTTGGGTGTTGGCGAGATCGAGGAGCTTTTCCTTGTCGCTCAGAAGATCTTTAAACATTTTTGCATATTTAGGCATGTGAGCGAGAGCCTCAGCGAACGAGATATTGAAATTCAGTTGTTTGAACATTTTAAGGAAGTTCGAGACCTGAATATCGTCCTTGCTTTTGAGCTTCTCTTTCCTCAACCTAGATGGATAAGGTATATTGGAAGAAGAGGAAGGTTTTGTAAGAATAGGATCACTCACATCCTTGGGTGGAGGAGGGGTAGGAGGAAGAGGTGGAGAAATTGGGGAAGGAGAAGGATGAGGAATAGGAGCAGGTGACTCGTTCTCCTTAGTCACAACCACCGGTGGAGGTATAGGAAGCTCGGGTTCCTTGGTTCCTTTACCACTTCGAGTAGTGATTGCTTTCATCTCCCCTCTTGGGTTCGCAACGGTGTTACTCGGAAGAGTACCCGAAGAAGAGGGTTGATTACCTTGGAAGAAACTAGCCATCATGTTCCTCAGGTCATTTGTTTGGCTATCCAACGTATTTCTCATATCGGCTCTCAAATCATTTCCTTGCTTGACCAAGTCTGCTTTCAAATTGCGCACTTCCTCTTGGAGATTTCCCACTATCACATCATTGGTCCTCATATAGGTTGCAACCTCTTGGTGTAATGCAGTGTTGGTTTGGGTAGGAGGAGCATTGTATGCAGGTGGTTGGTAAGCAGGTTGTTGGTAGACTTGATTGTTACGTTGAGGTGGTTGTTGTTGCTTGTGAGGTGGGATGTATGGTTGTCGAGGTTGTTGTTGTTGTTGAGTAGGGCGGTTAAGGTTTTGTTGTTGGTTTGGGTTGGTAGGAGGGAAACCAGGTGGTGAAAGATAGTTGTTTGATCGATAGCTAAGCAAGTTACGGTCACCTTGAGGTCTAACTTGATAAGCAGGTTGTTGGTAGGTGCCATATGCCGCATTCACATTCTCAGCAGGGTAATCTTGGGTGGCGGTACAAGTTGTGTAAGAGTGGGGACCACCGCATATCTCACAAGGTTGCCTGACAGCGTTCACTTGTGCGTTTTTGGCGTTGTTGCTGTTGTTGTTGCTGACGGTGTGGGTGACAAGCGATTCAAGAAGCGTGGTGATTTTGTCAAGTCGCTTGTCGCTGTCATTAGTGCTAGCACTAGCAACATTGGTCCTAACACTCTTGGTTTGCACATGAGATTTGTTCTCAATGATGTCCCAAGCAGCATTGGAAGTTTTAGCCAATAAATTACCCCCCGAGGCACTGTTCAGTGAATCTTGGTCACTCATGCTTAAACCATTGTAAAAAGTATTAATTTGATGTACTTTGGTAAAACCATGTTGTGGGCATTTTCGTAAAAGATCTTTAAAACGATCCCAAGATTCACTGAACGACTCATCGTACTTTTGTTCAAAGTTTATAATCTCATTCCGCAATGCGGTAGTACGAGAGGGTGTAAAAAAGTAGTTGATAAACTTTGTTTCCAAATCCGTCCACGAGAGAATACTCTGTGGCGGTTCCTTAGCAAGCCAATGCCGGGCTTGTCCCTCTAAAGAAAAGGGAAAAAGTTGTAACCTTATCACTTCTTGTGGAACTCCATTGAACTTGACCGTGTTGGTGAGTTGTAGAAATCTCTTGATGTGGTCGTGTGGGTCATCAATGGTTCGTCCCAAGAATGGTTGAGCTGAGACCATCTGGATAAAGCCTGATTTTAGCTCAAAGTTGTTGGCGGCAATTGGAGGTATGACAATTGGATCCGTGTTGCCATCAACATGAGCTTGCAGCAATTCAATCATCGGGCGATTATCCGGAAGGGGTTCATTGTTGTTGTTATTATTCATGTTGTTGAATGGTGGGTTATTGTTGTTATTATTGTTTGGAGGTGGTATGTTATTGTTGTTTTGTACACCAGCCATGTCTAAGTTATCGAGAGGCTCGGGCTCTTGATAAGACGTGGATCGAGTGCGCATACACCTGCAAAAGAACGAACAACGAAAAACAAAGCAAAACTATTTTTGGTTTTTATGTTTTTTTTACTTTTTAGGATTTTTGAAAATTTTATATTTTTTAGTTGTTTTTGAAAATTTTTGAAAAAGTAACGTTCACGGGGAACGGATCCCAAAATCCAAGTTCTCACAAAAAACTTTTGATCTTAACGAGAAGAGCCGGCAGCGGCGCCATTTGATATTCGGTTTTCTAAGGTTCTAATTCTCTCTCGATATCCTCTCGAATTGATCTCGGCCTTAAGTGGAATGATTTGTTCTTGGTTACTAAAAAGGAGTTGGTTTGTTTATCTATTTTTAAACTAATAACAATTAAATGTAAATGACGTTGAGTAAAATTGAGTGCTTGAAAACGTAAAGGAAAGATTAGAAAATTACTTTGAAAACTTAATTGAATTAATGCTTAGAAACTTGTTCTTATCGGAATGTTGAAAATTACTACTATCGGAATGCAATTAAAATGATCCATCGGAATATCTCACGTGAAAGTTCATCGAAATGTTTCTAACAATCACCATCGGAATACTCTAAAATCAAGCTGTCGGAATGAGGCTATCGGAATGTCCCAGATCGGAATATTAGTTCTATCGGAATATGGAAGACAAAAATTGGCCATAGTTTCGACTAGAAAATGGACCTAAACCCGTCAGAATGTGCGATCGCAATATGCGATCGCAATCCCAGATCGGAATAGGGGGACTTACACCCTATCGCAAAGTAAAACCCCTTTTTGGGTTATTGCGATACCAAGCAACGAAGATCCGTCGGAATGTGTTAAAACCCCTCTTTTGCGATGGAATGAAGGAAGTTCCGAAAATGGTGGTAAGCAAGAATTTCAATAAGCAAACACAAAAAGCCACCTTAACCGAAACTTTAAATAACTCCAAAAGCTTAAATTTGACAACTTATAAAAACGTAAATCATTAACTTAATGAAAGGAACTTTTGAAAGATTAAAACTTATAAGAAATCCGAAATCAATAAGCTTGAACAAGCAATAAGCCGATAAGCATGGAGAGCTTATGGCTTATTCACGTAGAGCTTAAGAAGACACAAGAAAGATCAAACTCTATTCACGAACACATCCAAAATCCAAACCGTATGCAATTCAACAATCGGATCAAAGAATTTGACAAATCAAGAAAAGTAAGAAAAGCTTAAAGAACTTAAAAGCATAAACTTGATTAAGATTAATGAAATCAAAAGTACAAGAAAGCTTGAATTAAAAGATGAAAAACAAAGGAAAAGTTTAGTGAGAGAAAGTATGGAACTTTCTCTCTCTAGAAACTAGAGAAAAATGAAAAAACTAAAGACTAGCTAAAACTAAGTGTGTGAAAATTTGTGAGGTGAAGGCTTATATATAGGCGTGTGTATGGTGTTGATGGGCTTTTGATTGGGCTTTGATTTGGGCTTCTTTTTCTTCTTTCTTCTTAAGTCTTCATGCGTCTTTAAATAAACGTTTCCGACTTGGATTTGAGAAGTGTCGGTGAATAATTCCAACTCGTCTTATAATCTTTTGTTTAATAGACTCGAGTTCTTCGACATAAATGAATCTTCCATCTTTGGCTCTATTCTTCGATAAATCTTCAAATAGGCACAATGACTTCAAATCTTTTGCACCTTTTGGACAATAGACTTCGTCTTGAGCCCTTTTCTTCGATAAAACCCGTGCAATCCCATGTTTTCTTCAATATTCACCCGGTCGACTCTGAAAACACAATAAACACAAAAACCACGCATAATTCCAAACAAATGATATTAAATACGTGTTTTGGTCTCGTTTTAGCCCGATTTAAGTGGTAAAAGGATGGGTGTTTTCACACCTATCAGTCTCTATCTGCGTGTTGTGCTCAAGTTCTATGGATGAGAACACAACTCACGGATTATGGCTTCCACTTTGATAAAGTACCTATGTACTGTGACTCAAAGTCCGCCATAGCCATCTCCTGCAATCCGGTACAACATTCTCGCATGAAGCACATTGATGTCAGATATCACTTCATTAAGGAACAAGTTGAAAGGGGTATCGTTGAACTATACTTTGGTGGAACTGATTACCAATTAGCTGACTTGTTTACAAAAGCTCTTTCAAAAGAGAGGTTTGCGTATCTAGTTAGGCAAATTGGTATGAGATGTTTGACTCTATCAGAACTGGAGTTTCTGGCAAAGAAGCCTGCTTGATTCATCTATCAAACATCTACCTGTAAATATTAATGAAAAAGCAAAATACAAAAATTAAAAAAATCTTTGATAATCCAAATATTCTTCTCGACATGTCTTTCAGTATCAATAATACGGACGTACCTAGAGATGTCGCTCAATAACGACACGGGTGTGTACATAAAGCTCGAATGAAAGTTGTAAATATTTTTCAAAACATGTCATTTATACTTTTATAAAGGAAAATGTCTATTTTGGACAATTTTTCCAACAACAGGTAGAGCAATCTATCTTGGTTGAGCTTGTCACAAAACATTCAACGTTTTGAGCTCAACACAATGGCTTGTAATCACTTTCAGATTGCAACCCGGGTCTATATTCACGGGGGAGTGTACAATTTCGTGCTCTTACCCTCAGCAAAAGAAGAGAAATCTTCTTACACTTGAGTGGATTCGTCAAGACATTCAAAAGTCTATGAACTCAAGTTTATGCTTTAGAAAAACCTTTTCGCCAAAAAGAAATAGGATTTTTTTCAAAAAGTGTTGAACACAATTTTTTCAAGAATTTTTTAATGATTATTCAAAATCTTTCAAAAATTGTGTGTTCAACAACTCCTATCCTCAAAAGTTTAATGTGGATCATATCCTCGTAATGACAATTCCATTGGATCAATTTTTGAGGGGGAGCGTTCCAATTTCATGCTAGTTTGACATATTCTTCTCTCGAAGGTTTTCCAAGACTATTTTTCAAAATATATTTTTATCAAATTTGGTATTTCTAATATCAAACGATTTTATATATTAGAGATAGGGGAGAAAATGTGATTAAAATGTGATCTAAAGACTCAAGCACTCATGGTTACGATCAAATACCCACAACATCTTTAATTCACGACGTTATTGGTGTCAAAAAGGTGGTTAGGTTTAAGTCCTATGATCTAACCAGAACCGGAGGGATCTTCCCAGGGACAATCCAATAGATTATTAGAAGTCCTTAGGAAAGATGGAGTAGATTGTGAACGAAGCTGAATGCAGACTAAGTACTGAAGCTAGCACTGGAACAATCACAACAAGGTGTTGCTAATGATGTCTTGGTAAGCATTGAAGGGGTTGAAGAATGAAAAAGAAATGTTAGGATAAAGGGTGTACAGAAATTAACCCTCCATACAACTTAGGCAGAAACCGGGTCAACACATCATGAAGACTACACATCATGGACCAAGTGATGTAATGCACAACCCCTCCCTAGCTGACTCAGGCTTCTCTCAAAAGAAGTTTGTTTTATTGTCACGGAGATCAACGCAACTTCTATTGACTTTCTCACTTCGAGATAGTTGATATTGAATAGGTGGCATCTGCTCCAGCCTTCGACTACTAAAACTGCACAAATCGAGTCTAGAGCCAAGAGATCAATCAAATCTTGTTAGGACACACGGATGACGATCAAGAGAGTACTACGTTGTATACTTGTGATATTGCTAGAACACTCAGAGTGATACTACCTAGTATTCACAATGATGAATGGAAACCCTTCCAATGTTAACATCAAACAACACTACGGTAGGTCATGTGTAAGATTGAACATATGTAAAGCTAAAAAGCAACAGTGTTTTGTTCTTTATTGATTCAAACTCGTTTCAGGTTTCTTGATGAGACTGCTTTTATACATAGTCTCGTCGTCCAAATTGGGCTTAAAATGCATTAAATATCATTAAAAATGCCAAATATATGCTCGTGTTTGTTGCTTGTGTATTTTAGGTACGGATATTGAGGAAATGACAAAAAGATCACAAGAATCAATCAAAAACGAACACGGGAAATGAAGTCGCACAATGAACCGGGCCCAAGAATGGAATTTCCAACAATGACCTTGAAGTTTTGAAGATTGGCAAGAATGGTCCCTCAACTTTGGAAGACTTGGCAATTTACACCCTTTTAAAACTCATAAATTACATTGAGGTCCCTAAATTGCCAAGATTATACAAGAAAAGCCCTTGAAGATTGCATTTATTGCATGAATGGTCCTTGTTAACAAGTTTGAAAACTTGTTGTGCCAAATTTGACAAGTTAACCAAAGTTATAACAAAGGGATTTGGTTTTGTAGCTGTTTATTACTAAGTGAACAACATGAGGGAGTAGGAGGACTGTTTTAGCCCAGACACCCAAACTTACCATAACCAACCATTTAGCCACTTCACCCTCACCAGCCAACCAAAATCAAACACCTCACACCCCACTTCCACGTCACTCCCCACCATTTATAATAAACTGATTATTAAATTAGTTTATTATTTCCCTCCTTAACACCTTTTTAAAAATCATTAATCCCTAATCCTGATTAAACACATACACAACACACACTTATGAACCTATAAACCCTAATCCAATTAACACCCTTAATCAAAGGGTTTTTCACCCAATATTACCAGATTGCTGATTAAGGGTGAGATAACCAAAACCCACACTCAAAAACCCACTCCACGTCAGCCTTGGTCCCCTCCCCATGGTCCCCTGCTACAAACTTTTCACTTCCCAACAAAAGATGCCAGAGAATCAACGGATCATAGCATAAACGTGTTCCCAAAGCCTTGTTTAAGGGTTGAGATGCATTCAAGACAGCTGGACATTAACAGGCATCACATGCCAAAGTTTTGACCCAAGTTCAAGAATTCAAAAAACGAATCTTCAAGGGGCAACAAAGGAATTTTAGTGAATTAGGGTTTAGTAACTTTCTTGTTTCTAGAAAAATCATGTAGCCATTATATAAGGCACCCACTAGTTAGTTTTTACCTTTGTTCCAGATTTTTCAAAACTTTTGTAATTCCTTTTTAATTTTAATGAAAGTTGGTGTTTTGTTACAAATATAATTCCTTTTCTATTAATTTAAAAGTTGGTGTCTTGTTGAATTAATCTGAGTTCCATTTTCATTTGGTATAACATTTTGAAGTTTCAGTTTTCAAAAAAGTTTCAAAAAGGTTTTAAGTTTTCAGAAATTCAAAAATCCAAATAAGTGAAAGTGGATTTGGATTCTTGGTTTTCTGAAGTTGTTCTTGTTTAAAAACGTGTTCAAAGTTTTCCAAGTTGGATTTCAAGGATTTTCAAAAGTTCTATATTTTTTGTTTATTTGAGTTCACTGTTTCATAAGCTCACCATAAGCTGCTGACATCAGCTTATGGTTAGCTTTTGAGGCATTTGTTCTCTTTTCTTTTGTGTGTTATCTCTTAGCAGGTACCAAAGGATTGGTTGTTCTCATATCAAGACATAAAGGGGGTGTTTTGACTGCTGTAGTCTCACCTTTCCTAACTCTCTACACCAGCAGCTCAATTAGTTCAGCTCAGGCCCGAGCCTGAAAGGAGATGGCTTATCAGCCATAGTGGGACCTGGATTGTAGGTCCCACAAGGTAAAACCTGGCTTAAACCTTCCTTTTAAAGCTTTTAAGTGACCTTGTATGATTTTGTGTGAAATTGCTTGTGTGTTGGAATTTTCAGTTTAATTATGCTCACTTAGGGTTGTATGCATGCTAGAAGCTATTTCAATTAGGATTTGAGTAGGATTTGAAAGATTTGGTGTGTTAATTTTTGATTTCATGAATTAAGGGACTGTTTGGGATTAGGGATTTAAGAGGTTTAAAGGTTTATAAATCTGTTAAAAACCACTCACACACACTCTCTTTGGTTTATTTAGTATAAGTGTATTGTTCTTTTTAGTTTGGTGTGTTTAATCAGTAGTTTGCATGTCATAAATTGGTAGTATTCTAGCAAAAATCAGCAAGTCCCTTAAGTGCCTAGTTTTTGTTGATTTATTGCACCAATGTCTGTAATCTGTTAGGGTTAGGGTTAAGTTAGGATTGTTATCAGCTTAAAAATGATTTGGTTGAGATTTGTGCAAGATATGGCCAAGTGAAATTCGTTTTTGTGCACACTAGACCAGTACACTGTTCACAGAAACATACAAGCCCTCACAGTCATTGATTTCTGTCCCTTTTTTTTTATTTTTGTGAAAAGTTGTGTGTTTTTGTGATTATTTAGACTCCCTACACTCCACTGAGTGTAGGGGTGCCTTATTGTCCAAAATAAGCCAACAAAATAAGCTTTCCTAAGCTTATTGCCTTCCTGACCAAAAATTCGCACTACCAGTGGGAACCAATTTCCCACTGCCAGTGTTGAGGTTTCCACTGCTACACTAAAAAACAAAAAACTAGCACATGTCACTTTTAGTTTATTCAGTTTTTGTCTTTAGTGACTAAAAATAGGAATTAGGGTTTCAAATTAGTTTCATAATTTTTCTTATTTAATTCTTGATTTTTTTGTTTAATTAGATTTTTTGTTACTGTTCATCTGGTATTTTTTTAGATTAAATAGCTATTTTAATTAACTTTTTAACTTTCTGTTTTTGTCTTTTAGTGGTAAAATTAAATATTTTTCAGTTTTAAAATTTTTCTTATATTTAGAAAAATAGTTTAAGATTTTTAGTTAAAAATTATTTCACTGTTCACTTTTTAATTATTTTTTAGAATTAAATTTAGATTAATTAGGTTTTAATTATAATTAGTTTTGTCTTTTAGTGCAAAATTTTACTTTTTTCAAACTTTTTCATTTTTCTACTATTCTTTAGTATAAATTAGGATTTTTAAAACTGTCAAATTATTTTTAGCATTATTTTATTATTTTTTATAATTATTTTAGTTTAAAAATAGTTTTAAGTGTTTTAAAAATAGAAAAATAGTTTTTAAAATTTAGGAAAAATACTTTTTAGTCTTTAAATAATATAAGTGACTTATTTGTTCAATAAAATAATATTTTGGACATTTCGTTAATTATATTTAATTTTAGGGCTTTAATTAGCATTTAAAATTGAATATTTAATTAATAAAAGGTTTTAAAATTTTTTTGTTGGATTTTTATTCTTATTTATATTATTTTAGACTTAGTTTTAACTTTTAATTAATTTTTAGGTTTATTTTTTAATTTGGTGCTTTTTACAGGTTTACGTAAACGGCGTTTTCGTCTTAGTGTAATCCGTCATCGTAACCGTCATTCTCTTCTTACCCCATTTATATTTTCTTTTCTCATAACAATAAAATCACAAAGATAATAATTTCATTACACAACGCACTAGCCTCCTCGAGAACGAACTCACTTTAGGGTCATTTACACACGGTTTTCCTAAATCGTCGTGCTTACCCCATTTTGGTACCTTTTTCCTAAAGGGTATACAAAAACTCAACCATCATTTCTACGCAATATCTTTATGGTCTTGCCAGAACATTCAGAGTGATATTCATTAATATTCACAGTGATGAATGGAAATCCTTCTAGCGTCAACATCAAACAGCGCTACGGTAGGTAACTTGCGAGATTCTTATGAATCAAGCTTGTGTCAACTGGAAAGCAACAATGATAAGATTCTTAATGAATCAAACTTGTTCCAGGAATTTGAATTGACGACTTTAATCAAGCGGATATTTATCCAATTGATTCACTCTTTATGTTCGCAGTCTTGCTTTGAGACGGTCGAGTAAAGAGAACGGCTAGTACTGCCGCGAAACCCTGTCAAGGAGGTTCTTAATTGAATCTACTGATGTGTCGTGGAATGTATATGTCAATTAGATACGTTATAGGGTAAAATAGAAAATTACCTTTAGGAAAAAGTAATAGACTAAAATTACCAAAGACGAATATGATTAAACACGATGAAGAACCAAGTTCGTTGTACACGAAGATCGAGTGAATTTGAGACGTTTTGTTTCGATATGGACAATTGATTTGAATGGGTTTTGGTTTTATCTAAAATCCTACAAATTTTAGTCTAATAAAATCCTAAGTGCATGAATCGTTCCCCATTATTTAATCTAAGACAAATATTTAAAATATAAAACTATTTAAAATTTACACTATTCAAAATTAATTAAAAACTTAATCTATTTAATATAAATTCTTTTACACTATTAAAAAAAACTTTATTTAAACTAATTTAAAAACTAGTTTAGATTTAAAAATTAATTAAATCTATTTAAACTTTATCTTTTACTTTTTATAAAGAAAATCTATTTTTTTAAAACTATTTTAATTAAAACTAATTTAATTAAAACTTATATTATTTAAAACGAGTTTATCTAAAAACTAATTTTAAATTATAATTTTAAATTCCTATAATAATAAAATTTATTTCTATTTAAAACTTTATAAAATTAAAATTTATAAAAAGAATTAATAAAAATTTTAATTAATAAAAACTTGTTATCTAAACAATTGAAAACTGGCAGTCAACTTGTAATACTATATTAATAACAGAAGGGATATTATAACAAAAGCAGAATACTAGAGCAAGTGGTAAACACGTTGGGTGTTCAACCATGAGGTCATGGGTTCGAGTCTCATTGAAGACATTTTTTTGTGATTATTATTTTTGACAATTTAAAATAAAAGAAGGTCACAGGAGTGACTTTTGTTGAGATAATATTCTTGAACTGATATTTTTGGATAGACAGATACCCAAATAAGTTTATTTGGGTAACTGATATGAAACAAATCAGACCAATCAATCTATTCAAAAGCTTTCATCAAAGAACTCAAACAAATCAGGTAAAATAACAATTACCCACAGCTAAATAAAATTGTATCAAACAACTTCTATAAATCTGACAATTCATAATATTAATCAGAAAATAGAAACTAAACAAAGACAGTAAGTAGTAGAATCAGCAGCTAAAACAAAACTGAAATAGCAAATCTAACTGATCATCGATTACTCCAAAGACTTCTAAAAAAACAATCAGCAGACATTCATAGAACTCAGCATTCGACTAAAATCCTACCCAAAATATTTTCAGTAGATAAAATGTCTTATTTGGACTAAACTTACAGCTCAAATCAGATTTTCAAAAATCATTAAACTTAAACAAGTAGTTGACAGAAATCAAAACGTACAGCCTATATAGTGAAAACCAAATTCATAAAAATAATAGCATCAAACAAACTATCTCAGCATACTAGACTCCTGTATCATTAATAAAACTAACATATCGAGTCTATAAGCCATATTAACATAGATCAGATATGAAAATTCTATAGCAGTAACAAACTCAAACATTAAGCTTTTTAGTAAATCATAGCAGACTACAACCTTTAACATTCAAACAGATTAAACTAATTATATTAAACTTAGAAAGTAAAAAGAAACTAACCCTCAATTGGGGATCCGTTGATGATGAAGTAGCGCGTTGAGCGTACTTAAGACCGAATCAAGACCACCTTTGAACCTTACACCATTCGAACCAAACACACCATATTCGTCACCACTATCTCGAACCACCGTGCAATCACAGCTATATCTATCCAGTGGGGAGAGATTTTGTATCCCAATTTCTCAAAGATAATTTAATTAAAGCTATTGATCAAGCTTAACCAAATTACTTTTCATATAATATTAAATAGATTAATTAAGAAATAATTGCAATTAAACTCAACAGTAAATAAATTCAACACAAATTTAACTCAAAATTAACTTTTATTAATCTCAGAAAATGAGTACAAAACAATTAAAAAGAAAATACAAATATTCCTAAATCTATTTTAACATTATAACTTTAAAGAAAAATTGGAATGATTAACAATTACAGATTTGGGGGTTTTTATAGCCAACCCCCAAGGCTTGCTGGTGAGGGTTTATTGAGGAGAATCTTCTATCTCAACCCTTGATCTCTTCACTCGCTTTCTTCTTTCTTGATCTACGGCCGTTATTAGCCAACTAGCACACGAATTGCCAACGCGGGAATCAAGTGTGCTAGTTGTGCTTCTTGTAAGCTGATGTGTCCTCTATTGATTGGAGGAGTGAAGGAAAATGAGTTGTTTCATCCAATCACAAGTGAGAAGGAGAGCCACGTCACTTGAATTATACCCATCTTCTTGATCCGATTTAGTTGGGAATTAATTAAAGAGCGTGAGTCTACACACGCTTTGAATCAATAAAGCCCCAATTTGGGATTATTATCTAGGGTTTGGGAGAATAGTGTTGTCTGGTTATTTTTGAGAGAGAGAAAGGAGGATGAAAACTCGTTTGTATCGAAAAGTGAATATAAGTGGTGAATATGAGGGATATACGTTTGACCAAATAACTTTTTACTTTATATACTTTGTTTAACTGTCCATAAGTGATTCTTGACCTAATAGGTTTAAAGGCCCATAACCCCATCGTCTCTTTATAAAACGTTGGATATTGGCCTTGACTGATTTTCACTCATCCGTTTCTTTATTGTTATATGGGCTAGAGCCCATATTGGATCCATCCGTCTCTATAATCTTGTGAATTGGGCCTTGTTTTGGGCTTGGACCAAAAGTAAATAAATAATTTCCATAAATGGGCTAAAAGGCCCATTAAGCATTTTTGGGTCCCACAAAGGACCAATAACTTTATAAACTTGAATCCTCAAAAACGAACTTGATTTTTTTGGCTTTCTCGATCTTCTCCAAACTCGTGTCGATATTTGCCGGTTTTCGTGAATTTCGGTACCTACACACATTAAACAACAAACAAACGTATACAAAGCAATATGTAAACATTTTAAGCATTTATTTATTGTTATTTGATATAAATGATATGAGTAAAATCACTCATATCAAACTCTCCCTTGCTAAGCAATTGTCGTGTCCTCACGTAATGATAAAATAAAACACTAACTACACTTTTATTCAACTTTTGAAACTTTACTTTGCAAAGTCATAATGTATTGCTTTCATTATTGAAAAATAACTTTTAGGATCATAAAACTCCAATAGATTCATCGTCCTCGACTTTTCACTTTTCCATGCCAAGTGTAAAAACAAGATCATTGTTAATCATAAGTCCCAAAATTAAAACAACTCATACAAGTAATTTGTGTTAAACCCAATCTCCTATTATTCCTAATTGTATCTCTAGATTTTATTTGCCATTCACCCAAAGGCTCATTTGACTTATTTGATATTTATTAGTCCAAAAATGAAGGCAAAAACGGTGTAAACTCAACACTCAAAACCTTACCTCGACTCCAAAAACCGTTGTCACTAAAGAAAGCCCACATCAAGGATAACTTAACACGATTTGAGGGATAAATCCCCGGATCCGAAATTTGGATAATAGGTCTACTTAAAAGCAACAATAAAACCTCCAAAGTCAATTATGACCTTATTAATGAAGTTAGCAACAATTACATCATATCACCTTGTGGCTCTTTAAGATGCAATTGTGCTCCTTATTAATAATCCACACCAGAAGGCTTCTTGGACAAAAATAAGGGAATTGACATTCACCATCCCACCTTATGGCTCATGATGATGAAGCAATTTTTATTAAACACGTCCCCTTTCCATACACCCTAAGGCTCTAATGAAAAGGTTAGTGCTACATGACTCCCACCCGAAGGCTCATAGAGAACATGTTTTTATTTATTCTTCTTATTAATATGATATTTATAGTAAGCCAAATTTCCGCAATCCCATGATCAAAAGTCCATGACGCTGACACCCTTAATGTGTTCTCACTTTAATTACAAGGGAAGAAAAAGAAGGAGTTACGAGTTAAGATATCAAGCCTAAACCGCTAAAAACTTCATTTATTAAGCAATTAATTATTCAAGCGTGAAAAATAAATACGAGGAGATTAAATCAAACACAAAAATACTTACACAAAGAAGTATTAATTTTAGAAACTTATGATTAAACTCTATCATCTCTTGTTCTCCATATTGTAAAATTTCAAAAATGTAAAATCAATGGATACTTAGCCTATTAAATCAAAGTTTTGGGTTTTCAAGTTATCTATAGGATCTTGCATTTTCTTAGACTTTTTCAAGTTTTAGAATTTGCGTTTTAAAGTTCCCTTGATAAACGATTTTCTAGGATCAATTATAGGAACATGCGAAAAGTTCTTGTTCTTAACCCCGTATGAGTTAAGACTTTCGCATTTTAAAGCTCCCTATATAAAAGCCTAGCAAAACTTAATTCAAATACGTTAAGGAAAAGCTAAGGTAAAAACCGAGTCGAGTCAAAAACTATTTTTATTTTCACCAACGGGAAGCCTACATTTGTGTCAAAAGCACTTATTTTATTTATTAAAACTTAAAAATAACATTAAAAATTTAAATTTTTTTATGAAAAATGAGAAAAACGATTACGTTAAGACACGACAAAAGCAATAGCAAGCGATTATATCGATTGACTCTCCCATGCTAAAACCAAACATTGTCCTCAATGTTTCTTAGCTCAAGAGTGACACCCCCTTGCTAAAACACGAAGAGTCTAATGCAAAATCCTAACATGGAAAGAGCACGCAAATCTATAAGCCGTTTATTAATTATGCCTCAAGATAAAACGTTAGTCGATAAAAATCAAAGGATAGAGAGTGTGCCCCTTTCTGGCAATCAAAGGATGGAAGATCAAGTGGACCGGCAAAAACCAAAAACGAGAGTCTTCAATGATTAGGGTCATACCTAAGATTCACAACACAACAAAACACGAGCACGATCTTGAAAGATCAAGCCTTATGTGTTAGAAAATAGAAAAAAGATAGAATGTATGGGACTCCCCCACAAGGCACCTCGTTTTTGTTAACCGAGTCATGAGCTCGACTCGATCCCCGCATTCATTGGTCCTTAGGGAAAATTGTGAAAACCGGTATAATGGAATAAAATCCAACATAAAGCACGATGCCGGGGTCAAAGATCTCATCCTCGTTGTCGGATGACAAACAAAAGGATAAAACTCCAACATAAATCTCCAAAAAGAGATGGTGGTCAATGTCATGAATCATGAAATGGATATAACATGCTCCCCGAGATAAACTCGCACCAAGATGATCGAAAAATCTTTCAATTATTGCATCGGTGAAAGGCCGAGATTTCCCTAAATCAATGATTCCGGGGTCGAATACCTCGTCCTCGTGAGAGAAAGGAATGGACAACACGGTGTCGTCCCCCCATGCTAATCCAAGATCATATAAAGCACATGGTAATGGTGGTATAAAAGTCTTAACACTAGTGGTATCAACTTGCATGACTTTGTTGACCTTATCACTCTTATGAATGTGAACAAATAGGTCATGGTACTCAAAATAAGTCGCATGAAAAACCCGCACATTAAGATCAAAGCGAGTGGGAAAGATAATTGGAGTAAAGGTAATTTCTCCCTCCGGGTCAACATTATCATCATCATATATCGGGTGATCAACCCAAAGATTTTCATCACCGTCATTAGACTCTTCCTCAAATTCCGAAGGAATATCTATATAAATAAAATCATCAACCTCCTTCAAGAGAAGTTCATCATCACAAAGGTTGTGAGATGTAGGAAGTATCATGCTCTTAAAATCCTCGTGAAACAATGGATTATTGTTCATTGAAGCTTCAAAGAGAGGATTTGAGTAGGTCACAAAAGTGTCATCAATCTTGTCATCACAAGAAATATCCAACAAAGTATCAAGTGTGTCACACTCGGATACAAGATCATCATTCTCATTAGAAGGAAATTCATCAGAGAATTCCTCGAGAATTATAGGTAAAACATGAGAAACACGCTCTATTTCGAAATTGGTAACGTCTTCACTTCCCCGTGGAAGTGGATCAACAAGTTCATCGGCGAACTTATCGAATGAATAGTCACTCGGCGTGGAGTTAGGAATCAAATGGTCCATTTTCAAACATTGTTCAATTAAAGCAATATCTCTCTCGGGATCAAAATTCTCACTATTAAACTCACTAGCATCGAATGGTGCACTAAGGTATTCATCAATTTCCTTTTCAATCTTAGAACTATCATCCTCGTGTGGAGTGAGTGGAGAAGAGATAAGATTACAACATGATTCAACAAAACAAGCATCTTTCTTTGAATTTAACTTTTCTTCTTCACAAAATGAGGTTTCCATAATCAGGAAAACACCTTTGTAAACAAGAGATCTTTCATTACTTTCAATAGTTTTAATAAGTTTCACATTTTCCACTTTCTTAGAAACAAATCTTGAAATCTTTTCCGGTTTGAAAATAATACTTTTATCCCTATAAAACAATTTAATCTCCTCTTTCCTCATATCAACTTGAACATGAGCCGTGCACAAAAACGGTCGTCCTAAAATGATAGGCACACGAAGATTGGTCTCATAATCAACGATAGCAAAATCAGCCAAGTACAAAAATTTTCCCACTTTAACAATGACATTTTCCGTTATACCAACCGGACGAGTGGTGGTACCATTACCAAGCTCAATGATCATTATAGTGGTACTAAGTGGTGCATAGTCAAGAGTTTTCCAAATGGCTAAGGGCATTAAGTTAATGCTAGCTCCTAGATCGGCTAG
Organism: Glebionis coronaria; assembly: GCA_025667525.1. Lineage (NCBI taxonomy): Eukaryota > Viridiplantae > Streptophyta > Magnoliopsida > Asterales > Asteraceae > Glebionis > Glebionis coronaria. Next base: position 630,056,626 of record CM046875.1, on the reverse strand, counting down.
AGCTTTGCATTCCCCAAGCTCATTGAAAACACAAGGTATCAAGAATTGACCCGGATCTTTATATTTCTTCGGAAAGAAATCAAAGAAAACCGAGGTACTAATCATATTTAAAGTAGCCTTGGTGACATCAAGAAAAGTCTCTTTAGGTGGAGGATCAAACTCAATCACTTCTTCTAAATTATCACAATCATCATAAACGGTAATAGCCTTAAGCTCTCCCTTCGGGTTTGGAATGGTATTACTAGGTAAGCAACCCGAAGAAGAGGATGATTTAGACATGAATCCCTCAAACATCAAAAGCAATTTATTTGACCTTGTTCCAAACTTTATTGCATACGATTTTGACTTTGCTCTAATCTTTGCTCAAAACGGTTTTGGTTTTGTTCAAGTCTTTGTTGATTAAGCTCAATCTTGTTATTTTGCCCCTTAATCGTGTTTTGAAACTCATTTTTCAAAGTTGCCATTTGTCCTTGAATATGTTTTGAAGAGCTTTCAAATTTGCCTCATTCGTTTTAATGTAGCTTGACAAATCATTTTGATTATTGTGAAAATCTTGATTGTTTTTATTAGCATTAAACCCATTTCCTTGATTAAAATTCCCTTGGTTACCACGGTTAAAATTATTCTCATTGTTTCCATTGTTGTACCTATTTTGAACCGGTGGAAAACCCGGTGGAGCAACATGATTTTGACGAGGAACTTGACCGTTGGAGCCATAAGTTCCCGTCGCGGCAAAAGCACTAGCTTGATCAAACCCCGTGGTTGAACAAGCATAATTAGGATGTGCTCCACCACATGATACACAAAAATTCTCAACCATATTAATCGTTCCATGAGGATTCTTCCTAATCTCATTCAACAAAGTAGCAAATCCATTATCAATCTTAGAGTCCAATCTAGCAATCTCGGTATTAGATGAATTCGCATTGGAAACAACCGGTGTGTTTCGTGAATATTGCACTCTAGACTTATTCTCAATTATTCCCCACACATCTCTCGGAGTTTTTCTTAAAAGATTACCACCCGCGACGGCATTTAAAGAATCTTGTTCAACCATATTAAGCCCATTATAAAAAGTATTGATTTGATGCAATTCTGAGAAACCGTGGTGTGGACATTGTCTTAGCAAATCTTTAAACCTTTCCCAAGCAACCCCAAACGATTCATGCATTTTGTTCAAATCTAGTGATCTCGTTCTTAAAGTGTGTTGTTTTAGATGGTGGAAAGAAATAATTCATGAACTTAGACACTAAATCATCCCGTGTTAAAATCAAACCCGATGGTTCTTTCTCATACCAAATCTTAGTGTTACCCTCGAGCGAGTACAGAAAAAGCATGAGCTTAATCGCGTCATTCGGCACATCTCTAAACTTGAGAGTCGATGTAATACGAAGAAAATTCCGAATGTGAGAATGCGGTTTATCGGTCTCATTGCCACGAAATTGGTCGGCACGAATGAGCGATAAAAGACCCGTCTTAATGTCAAAATGATCCGCCAAAATATCCGGCACAACGATTGCTTCCCGTTACCCTTCGGTGGGTGCACGGAGAAACTCCTCCATTGTTCGGTTATCGGCCATCTCTACAACAATAGGTGGAAGCTCGGGTTCCACTATTCGTTGTTGACGATTTCTATTTCTACGAGGAATATTTTCAAGCCTATTTAAATCAATCAAAAGTCGAGAAGATCGTAACTGTATAAACCAAAGTGACGAGAATTTAGAGGATTGAAGAAAAGAAATTAGACAAGAAGAAGATTATTTTTGGTATTTTTATTTAGTATTGCTCAATCAAAATGATCGATAAAAATAAGGAATAAGGATAATTACTATGGAAGTAAATTACCCTCGGTCGACTTTGAAACGATAGGTGAAAACCTAAACGTCTCGAGGTTCAATAAGTAAACTACAAAAATAAAGTATAATACTACTTGAGTTGGCAAACCAATAATCGGTCGTCCCTCTCAATATACGCACAAGCAAGCGGGGAAACGAGCTGGCACAAAGCACTTAAAAACATTTTTCCTTAGACGGCCTTTTATAGCACGTCGCCTTATACCCACCTTATAGTTTGTATAAATCAAGTTCAAACTTTTTATTAGTATTTATCTATTTTTCCTTTTTTTCGTTTTGGATTCGAATACAATAGCTAGGTGATGAAATCCCAACTAAGGTCTTATTTGGAAGTAGGTAAATTTATTGTTCTACGTAATATAATATATTAATCACAAAAAACACGAAAAACGATACATACTATAATAATAGAAAAATAACAAAACTTTCCGAGGACGGAAAGGGTCGTCAAATCAACGATCAACAAATCTCACAAAGACGAATCGTACACAAGATCCCCGGCAGCGGCGCCAAAATTTTATGATGTGTCGTGGAATGTATATGTCAATTAGATACGTTATAGGGGTAAAATAGAAAATTACCTTTAGGAAAAATTAATAGACTAAAATTACCAAAGACTAATATGATTAATCACGATGATGAACCAAGTTCGTTGTACATGAAGATCGAGTGAATTTGAGACGTTTTGTTTCGATATGGACAATTTATTTGAATGGGTTTTGGTTTTTATCTAAAATCATACAAATTTTAGTCTAATAAAATCCTAAGTGCATGAATCGTTCCCCATTATTTAATCAAAAGACAAATATTTAAAATATAAAACTATTTAAAATTTACACTATTCAAAATTAATTAAAAACTTAATCTATTTAATAAAAATTCTTTTACACTATTAAAAAAACTTTATTTAAACTAATTTAAAAATATTTTAGATTTAAAAATTAATTAAATCTATTTAAAATTTATCTTTTACTTTTTATAAAGAAGATCTATTTTTTAAAACTATTTTAATTAAAACTAATTTAATTAAAACTTATATTATTTAAAACAAGTTTATCTAAAAACTAATTTTAAATTCTAATTTTAAATTACTATAATAATAAAATTTATTTCTATTTAAAACTTTATAAAATTAAAATTTATAAAAACAATTAATAAAATTTTACTTAATAAAAACTTGTTATCTAAACAATTGAAAACTGGCAGTCAACTTGTAATACTATATTAATAACAGAAGGGATATTATAACAAAAACAGAATACTAGAGCAAGTGGTAAACACGTTGGGTGTTCAACCATGAGGTCATGGGTTCGAGTCTCATTGAAGACATTTTTTTGTGATTATTATTTTTGACAATTTAAAATAAAAGAAGGTCACAGGAGTGACTTTTTTTGAGATAATATTCTTGAATTGATATTTTTGGATAGACAGATACCCAAATAAGTTTATTTGGGTAACTGATATGAAACAAATCAGAACAATCAATCTATTCAAAAGCTTTCATTAAAGAACTCAAACAAATCAGGTAAAATAACAATTACCCACAGCTAAATAAAACTGTATCAAACAACTTCTATAAATCTGACAATTCATAACATTAATCAGAAAATAGAAACTAAACAAAGACAGTAAGTAGTAGAATCAGCAGCTAAAACAAAACTGAAATAGCAAATCTAACTGATCATCGATTACTCCAAAGACTTCTAAAAAATCAATCAGCAGACCTTCATAGAACTCAGCATTCGACTAAAATCCTACCCAAAATATTTTCAGTAGATAAAATGTCTTATTTGGACTAAACTTACAGCTCAAATCAGATTTTCAAAAATCATTAAACTTAAACAAGTAGTTGACAGAAATCAAAACATACAACCTATATAGTGAAAACCAAATTCATAAAAATAATAGCATCAAACAAACTATCTCAGCATACTAGACTCCTGTATCATTAATAAAACTAACATATCGAGTCTATAAGCCATATTAACATAGATCAGATATAAAAATTCTATAGCAGTAACAAACTCAAACATTAAGCTTTTTAGTAAATCATAGCAGACTACAACCTTTAACATTCAAACAGATTAAACTAATTATATTAAACTTAGAAAGTAAAAAGAAACTAACCCTCAATTGGGGATCCGTTGATGATGAAGTAGCGCGCTGAGCGTACTTAAGACCGAATCAAGACCACCTTTGAACCTTACACCATTCGAACCAAACACACCGTATTCGTCACCACTATCTCGAACCACCGTGCAATCACAGCTATATCTATCCAGTGGGGAGAGATTTTGTATCCTAATTTCTCAAAGATAATTTAATTAAAGCTATTGATCAAGCTTAACCAAATTACTTTTCATATAATATTAAATAGATTAATTAAGAAATAATTGCAATTAAACTCAACAGTAAATAAATTCAACACAAATTTAACTCAAAATTAACTTTTATTAATCTCAGAAAATGAGTACAAAACAATTAAAAATAAAATACAATTAATCCTACCTATTTTAACATTATAACTTTAAAGAAAAATTGGAATGATTAACAATTACAGATTTGGGGGTTTTTATAGCCAACCCCCAAGGCTTGCTGGTGAGGGTTTGTTGAGGAGAATCTTCTATCTCAGCCCTTGATCTCTTCACTCTCTTTCTTCTTTCTTGATCTACGGCTGTTATTAGCCAACTAGCACACGGATTGCCAACGTGGCAATCAAGTGTGCTAGTTGTGCTTCTTGTAAGTTGATGTGTCCTCTATTGATTGGAGGAGTGAAGGAAAATGAGTTGTTTCGTCCAATCACAAGCGAGAAGGAGAGCCACGTCACTTGATTTATACCCATCTTCTTGATCCGATTTAGTTGGGAATTAATTAAAGAGCTTGAGTCTACACGCGCTTTGAATCCATAAAGCCCTAATTTGGGATTATTATCTAGGTTTGGGAGAATAGTGTTGTCTGGTTATTTTTAAGAGAGAGAAAGGAGGATGAAAACTCGTTTGTATCGAAAAGTGAATATAAGTGGTGAATATGAGGGATATACGTTTGACCAAATAACTTTTTACTTTATATACTTTGTTTAACTGTCCATAAGTGATTCTTGACCTAATGGGTTTAAAGGCCCATAACCTCATCGTCTCTTTATAAAACGTTGGATATTGGCCTTGACTGATTTTCACTCATCCGTTTCTTTATTGTTATATGGGCTAGAGCCCATATTGGATCCATCCGTCTCTATAATCTTGTGAATTGGGCCTTGTTTTGGGCTTGGACCAAAAGTAAATAAATAATTTCCATAAATGGGCTAAAAGGCCCATTAAGCATGTGTGGGTCCCACAAAGGCCCAATAACTTTATAAACTTGAATCCTCAAAAACGAACTTGATTTTTTGGCTTTCTCGATCTTCTCCAATCTCGTGTCGATATTTGCAGGTTTTCGTGAATTTCGGTACCTACACACATTAAACAACAAACAAACGTATACAAAGAAATATTTAAACATTTTAAGCATTTATTTATTATTATTTGATATAAATGATATGAGTAAAATCACTCATATCATCTACCTAACCACAGGTATGATATTTAAATATCGTGTAACGGTCTTCACCGACCGGAGGTAAAACGCTACCGATTTTGGATGAATGTCAAAGCCATCCAGTCCGTGTCCAAGTTTTGTCTCAATAAGGTGATGCTACAGTATACTTAGCAAAGTCAAAGATTCATTATCACATACTCATGCCCAAATACATTCAACAATCAAGAAAGCTAAAGACTTCCGCAACTCAGATGATCAAAATCTTCCTTAACAATTAATGTAGAGGAATGACCTCTATTCAAAGGAGATTGTTGCAAGCTTTCAAGATGATGCAAAGTATAAGCATGTGGATAAAGACATGAGATCGCAAGATGGAAAAGACAAGTCAAGAATAATTTAAAGATCTCAAGATAAAAGACAAAGTTGAAAGACAACGACAAAGGATCAAAGATCACAACATGAAGGAACAACACTACTATTACACGTTCATGACTCATTTATGACGAAATTCATAATCTCCATTGAACTCCAAATATTGAAGAGGAATGACCTCACATTGGGGGAGATTGTTAGCCTCAAAATATTGAGTCAAACAAGAATGTTCGGTCATAGGTTTATATTGTAATATTTATTAGAATGTTGTAATAGTTAGTTAATATAGTCGTGACATTACGGGCTTGATGGTTAGCTTAAAAGGCCTCTTTCAAGGTACTAAACATTTATTCAAGCCCGGCCCAAAATAATATAGTCTATTAGAGAGCCCGCATGTGGGTGGACTATATAAGCACCCTCCTAGCATGTTAGGAGGGTGTAAGTTTCTCATAATTCTTAATCTAATTTCACCAAGTTTATCACCTCCTTATCTCTACTTTCTCTCACTACTTTCTCTCTCTAGAATCCATCTTATTTTCTTCTTTATTTCTATCTTATATCATCTAAAATATGGGACAACAGGCTCTTAACTAACATAAGTAGTCAAACATATAAAACAATACTGGGAAAACTGTTGGCTACAAACGGGGAAATCCTAATAAGGAAAGAATGTCCATACTGAAAGGACGGGAAATCCGTACATTATGTCAAGTGAACGAAGAAGACGAAAGAATGAAAGTCCTACTTCGGTCCCACTAATGCTACATAAATAGGGTGCATGTATAAGTATTCTGTTTACTGACTACATAACTAATTATATCATGTCTTAGCTTGTTTTATATGTTCTTGTCTTGTTTTACTGATTTTAATGTTATGTTGTGTTTATCGTATATTCTACGTATTCTGATTAAATATTACTTGTATTTCTTGTATTATTATACTTGTTGTGTAATAATAAGTAATTTCTAAAAATATCCGGTTTCCTAAAATAGAAAGTTTCCAAAAATAGAAACTTTCCAAAAATAGATTAACTTCTTAAAATATATCAGTTTCTAAAAATAGAAAGTTTCCAAAAATAGTAAGTTTCCTGAATTAAAAGTTTCTATATTTAGAATTAAGCTGAATTAATAAGCTAATAATATAAGATTAAGTTTACTGGTTAAATATCATAATTCATGTGATTATTGGTATAGTTTATTAATAATATCATGGTAAATAAACCATAATGATTTAAATAAATATAAGCATAATTTAATTAAATTAAGGTGTATAAAATACTTAGGTTAAAACATGTATTAATACTATATTAATTATAACCTAATTCATGATTATTAATTAATTATATTCCATGTCTTAATAATTAATTGAAACTATAGTCTAAATTAATTAAATAAATAATTAGGTTAAAACATGTATTATTTTATAAATAATATTAATCTAAGTCCATGATTAATTAAATTAATTATTAGTCATGTTGAATTAGTTTAATTGACTTGTACAATTTAGTCATGAACCGAACCCGTGAATTTAATTTAGACATGTCGTGAACCGGACCAGAACCCCATGAACCGGACCAACCAAACACCCCATAACAGTGGAAAACCGGCTTGGCCGGTTTCCACTGCTCGAGTAGCATCACCACCGGCTGCTGCCGGTGGTTCCTCTCGGCTAGCCGCTGACCACAGCGGAGTTCCCACCGGCTGTGTGCCGGTGGTTCCCCCTGCTGCGCCGCCTTTCCCCCTGCTTGACCCAACGCCGCCACCGGCTTGTGTCGGTGGTGGTGGCTGCTTGCTGCTGAGACCCCCAAACACCACAAGGACACCCCGACGTGAGTCGGGGTCCCTTGTCCCTGCTACCGACCGAGACCAACACCACCGAGACACGAGGTCTCGGTTGGTGGTGCGAACCAAGACACGCCGAGAGCCATGGGGCTCTCGGTTGGGTATCGGCCGAGCAAACCAACCCGAAAACATCCATTAATTTTCCCCCATGATTTCATGGCATGTTTTTAATTACTTGTTTATTTAATCTCATGTTCATGTGTTCATAATTAAATAAAAAGAATTAAATTAAAAGGGATAACGGATTACCGAATGCGTGTAACGAATGGAGGTTAATAACACGAATACGATGCTTGAATAAATCAACCAAAAACATCAAATCAAACACCCCTTGTGGTGTTGATGTTGCCACGACCAAAGGAGACAAACAAGGAGGCTAGGGTTTTTGTTTTTATTGAATAACTCTGTGAATGAAAAGAATGTTTCCCCTTTTTGTTATTTTAGTAGAAACCAACATGGTCTTGGCCCTTATCTCTTTGGTGCCACGACATGTAGGTCCCATAAGGGAAAAACCTGAAGTTTTCCCCGTGTTATATTTTACGTGTTCGTATGTTCGTATTTTCGTGTTATAATTGTTCGTGTTATATATAAATACTTTTACGTAACGATATTAATCGTATTATATTAATTAAGTACGTAATTACGTGTTCGTAATTTTTACGTTCATGATCTCATGTTCGTGATTATAATTATTATTGTTAATAATTATCGTGTATTATCACGTACTTAATACTTATCGTGTAATAATACATACATAACTTCTGTAATTACTAATCGTGACACGTGTTCATGCTATAAAAGGAAAGTTTTAATATGTACGTACGTTTACTAAGTGTACTGTTCATGGTAAAAGCATGCGGGTTTTACAATTTATCACAAATCACATCCGAATCACAATGAATAGGTTTATTGCTTTATGCTTTAGTCATAAGTACGTTGTGAATAGTTGTGGGTAAATTCTTTGATTAGGGAAACCAATACCTCAACATAATTTATGTAGAAATTTAGTCTCGTGTAAAAGTTTACTAAAGGTTTTATTAAACTTATGTTACGGAGTTTTATGCATGCTTCTCCATACATTGATTTTCACATCAAATTTATAACCTTAGTAGATCTACGACTTAGTAGATGCTTTGCATAGCTACAAGCAAACTCTTGGAAAGTCTGTTAGCGCCCTTTACATGGACATGTGGGGTTATATGGAACAACTCATTGAACTAGGACAACCCTATGATCATAATATGGCTATCAACTTGATCAATATGTCCCTTAACAAGGACTTCAATGATTTTGTTCAAAACTATAATATACATTACACGGGAAAGACAATTAATGATTTGCAAGCAATACTCATTGACTATGAAAAGGGGTTAAAGGACAAGGCATCTAACTCTACTTCTCTTGTATTAGCAATACAAAAGGGTAGAGTGAGTAAGCCAAAACCGCAAGCGAACAAGAAGAAAGGCAAAGGCAAAGGTGATAAGGGCAAGCAAGTTGCGACTTATTCGAAACCTAAGCAGAACTTTTTCAAGAAGAATTAATCTCAGAAGGATGAGACTTGTCACCATTGCAAGGCAAGTGGTCACTGGAAGAGGAATTGTCCTCTTTACCTCGAGGAGTTGCGAGAAATAAAGAAAAAGTCTGAGCTGAGTGCTGCAGCTTCAGGTACTTTATTTATGATCAAATTATTTAATTTGACATACAAATTTAATTCCTGGTATATGACACGGGATGCGGTATTAACATTTGTAATACGCTGCAGGGATTTAATTTGGAAAGAAAGCTATCCAATGGGGAACAATTTCTGCAAGTGGGCAATGGAGCACAAGCAGCGGTTGAAGCTATAGGAACGTTTAATTTAGTTTTACCTTCGGGTTTAGTACTGATTTTAAATGATTGTCATTATGCACCTACAATTTTTAGGGGTGTTATTTCCTTTTCTTGTTTGTTGAATAATGGATTCGTTTACACTATTGATTATAATGGAATTTCTGTTTGGAAAGATGATATTTTCTATTTTAATGCAATTTCTGTGAATGGTGTGTTTGAAATAGACATGCATGAAAATGAATCCAAGTATAATAATAATTATGTATTTAGCATGAATAAGAAGAGAAAGTTTGACAAGAACTCTTCTTATCTTTGGCATTGTAGACTTGTCCATATTGGGAAGACCCGTATACAAAAGTTTCAACATGAAGGTCTTTTGGAAAATATCAATGATGAATCATTTGATAAATGTGAGTCTTGTATCTCTGAAAAGATGACCAAGAAACCTTTTAATATTAATATTGAAAGGGCTACTGATCTACTTTGTTTAATACATATTGATGTGTGCGGACCACTTAGACATTTGTCAAGGAAAGGTGCAAGCTACTTCTTAACATTTACGAATGATCATAGCCGTTATGGTTATATTTATTTACTTAAGCATAAACATAAGGTATTTGAAACATTTAAAGTGTTTAAAGCAGAAGTAGAATTGCAACTAGAAAAGAAGATTAAAGCTCTTCGTTCTGATAGAGGTTGTGAATACTTAAGTCAAGAGTTTATAGATTATCTAAGTGAGAATGGAATTGTTCAGCATCTTACTTCTCCATATACTCCACAACAAAATAGTATATCTGAAAGGAGAAATCGTACATTATTAGATATGGTGCGATCTATGTTTAATCTTACAACTTTACCATTATCTTTTTGGGATTATGCTTTAGAATCCGTTCTTCGCATTTTAAATATGGTTCCACGAAGAAGGTTGTTAGAAATACGTTTTTACGTATATTAGAAGTATCGGTCACTCCACAATATTATTAATGTTGTAATAGCTCGTAGTTATTAGTTACTTATTAAGTTAAGTAAGAACCGGTCCATGGGCTTGTCATGGGCCGGCCCAAGTCCACATAAGGCTTGGAAGTATAAATACCCCTTTCCTCCTTGGAAAGGGGTTGGTTGTTGAACATTTCTTGTTTCTACTTAATGAAATAACACATAGTTTTCTCTCACTTTCTCTCTCTAGTTTCTCTCTCTAGAAATCATCAACCCCTTCATAGATTCATAGGTTATCAAGATTCTACATTTGGTATCAAGAGCTATGGGGTGATTTAAGGTAATGATTTGTGTGGTTTTTTAGTTTTTAATTGTATTAGTGTTCTTTAAGAAGATTCATCTTGATTCTTGGTGTTTTTGGTGTTTTTGTGATTGGGATTAGTAGATAAGTATTAGTTTTTACTTATTATTGTAGAAATCACAAAACTTTTTGGGTGATTTGGTAAAAATCTGGGTTTAAATCTTCTTTTTGATCGACTGTTCATACTCGAACAAAGTTTCTGATTACCCAACAAAGTTCCGAACCAAGAACAAAAAGTTCCGAACCAAAAAGTTCCGGACCAAAAAGTTCCGGATCAACCAAAGTTCCGGATCAAAAGTTCCGAACGAAAAGTTTCGGATCAACAAAAGTTCCGAACCAAAAGTTCCGAACGAAAAGTTCCGGATCAAGGAAGTTCCGAACCAAAAGTTCCGAACGAAAAGTTCCGGATCAACAAAAGTTCCGGATCAAGGAAAGTTCCGGATCAAGGAAAAAGTTCCGGATCAAGGAAAGTTCCAGATCAAGGAGAAAGTTCCGGATCAAGGAAAGTTCCGGATCAAGGGAAAGTTCCGGATCAAGGGAAAAGTTCCGGATCAAGGGAAAGTTCCGGATCAAGACTTCCGAACCAAAAGTTCCGAATCAAGGTATTCCAAGCCAAATCTTCCGAATCAACAAAAAGTTCCGAATCAAGGGTTATTTTACTTGTTTTTTCGACGATTTTTTAGAGGATTTAATCTTGGTTTCTTACAACAAAAACTCAACACAATTCACAAGCTTTACTTCACTGCTCGATCAACCGATAATCTTTGTTTCTTTGAAGTGAACAAAATGAATCCAAATTCAGCAATGCCTCAGATGAAATCACTCACGGATATTTCCGTCATTACGGGAACGGATAATCGCCCGCCAATGCTCATCAAAGAAGTTTTTGAAGCATGGCAAGGCCGGATGATGTGTTACCTTAAGGGAAAACCGGTTTATGGGAGGCTTATGGTTAAGTCAATTTTAAATGGTCCACTTGACTATGGTACCATCATGGTTAACAATGTGACTCGACCAAGAGAATTTGAAGAACTTACACCAGCTCAACAACTTGTTGCCGATGCAGACGAAAAGGCTCTTCAAACCATTCTCCAAGCTCTTCCCCATGACATCTATCGGATGGTAAGTCAGTATACGGTGGCAAAGGATTTATGGGAACGTCTAAAGGTGTTGCTACAAGGTACGTCTCTCACCAAACAGGAAAGGAAATGTCAGTTGTATGATCTGTTTGATAGATTCACGTACAACCCAGGGGAAACGCTTCACGATTATTACTTCAGGTTCACCACTCTCATGAATGATCTGAATGTATACAATCTCGTGATTGCTCCATTCCAGGTTAACACCAAATTCTTGAATACTTTACCTCAAGCTGAATGGGGTGAGTATATTACCGATGTTAAGTTAACCAGGGATTTGCATAAGTGCAATTTCGATCAACTCTATGCTTTCCTTCAGCAGCATGAGAAACATGTGATCATGCACCGTTCGCCTCGAGGTATGTACCCTGATTCCTTAGCTTTGATGGCGAATCAACCAAGCTTGTCTCACAACAACACTCCTTATATCTTGGGACATCAAGCCTATCATCCATCACCTTACATGACACCAACCTTCCCCCAATACTCGATTCTACCACAACCACCCACCTCACATCATCAACAATATCGGTTCAATGCACCTTCACCACACTATGCTTCACAACATCACCCAGCAAGTATTGCACCTTATGCTCAATCTTCATATTCTTCTTATCAAGAGAATGCAGCATATCCAACAAGCTACCCTGATCAAATGAGTATTCCTTCTAGTGATTATGCAGCTCAACAAGATCAAGCAATGTATTGTGATGATGATGAAGAAGTCCCCATTCCTGTGTTCAAACAAGGAACTGACCCAGTTGAAGTGTTAACCACTATGTCTACTTATCTCACAAGGACTTTAAGCAAACGAGGATTTAGGGGATCAGCTCCGACTAACAATCAGTTGAGGAATTCATCCAATTCTCGCCAACAAGCTACTATTGAGAATGGCAGGGTAATGGTTCAGCCTGTTCAACCATATCAGGGGAGACGTACCACATCAACTACCAATGCTCGCACGGTTAATCAGGCTCCAATGGTCAATCCTACTCCACGGGCTAATTCCACAGGCAAGTTGAGAACGATTACATGCTACAACTGCAAGGAAGAAGGACACATGTCCAGGGATTGCAAGAAACCCAAGAGGAGAAGGGATGGTCAATGGTTTGCAGAGAAGATCTATCTGGTGAATGCTCAGGCACAAGGAAGGGAACTTGATGAAGAGGAGCTTGCATTTCTTGCTGATCTAGGGATTGCTGAACAAGACACTGTCACCACACAGAATGCAGCATACCAAGCAGATGATCTCGATGCGTATGACTCAGACTGTGATGAATTTCAATCTGCAAAGGCTGCTCTCATGGCAACTATCTCCAGCTTAGGGCCAGAAAAGAGATCTGAGGTATTTATTAATACCACTGATAATACCACTGATGCTAGTATTCAACCACATCAAGTTGTGCAAGAGAGTGTTGATTCGAATGAGTCTTCGGTGGTGAGTCTTTCAAATGAGGAGACAATCAATGATAGTAATATCAATGTGAGTCCCCAGACTTTGAGTGAATCACAACCGGGAGCCATTTCGCATACGCCTACTCCTGCTCAACAAGATTTGGTCATGGTTCCTGCTACATTACTTAGCCAAATGAATGCTGCCCTTTTAGAAACCCTAGCCAAGAATAAGAATTTGTCTGATGAGCTTGCCTTAAGCAACGAGAAAGTTCAAACTTTGGAATTAATGCCTTCGTCTAGTGTTCTAACAAATCCCTAATATGATCACTTTCGAAACAAACAAATGGGTCACTTGCAAGAAATTGAAAACTTAAGAGCAAATCTTTCTAATGAACTTAAAGAAAAGGAGTTAGTAGTCACTAATTTTCAAAAACTTCAAACGGATTTTGAATTACTCGAGTCTAAGAAGAATGAAATGGAGATTAATGCTGCTAATAAGATTAGAAGTCTAGATTATTTGCTTTTAAGACAATACGCTGCTTCTCAACTAGTGCACTTATTTGATGCTTCGTTTAGAGAATTTAACTTATCACGTCAAAAAGGCCTTCCCCCTAACCCACGGTATGCAAAACAAGCTTTGATCCATAGTCCTAGACTTTATAATGCAACCCAACTAGGATTGGTCTTATACCCGATTGTTATTTTCGATGATCGCACAAGTAAGGATCTAGTTGATGAGGATCGGTCATATAATTCTGCAAAATATCCCGAGTGTGATTATTTTAAAATGAATCAGGAGCTTGCTAAAACGGATTTTAGAATTCGCTTCCATATGGACAAAGATCTCATTACAGCACCAACCTACATGTTGAATGAAGAAAACCCTAGTACATTTCCTACACTTGTCAACATGGAAGGTCCTAAGGAAATTCCAAAGGATCTCCCACCTGTTAGCACTGTATGGTTAAACTTGCAAGAGATTAATCAATACTTTACTATTTTTGACAAGGTCATTTTGGAATGTACGACTTCAAATGGCCTAAACGTCGGAGAATGGGCTTTCGAACACATGAACGAGGTGTTTAAAAATGAGATCAATCCATTTGTCGAAAGTCTAAAAGGAAGTTTTACATCTCTTAAGGAAAATCTTGAATTTGAAATTGGAGAAGTTCAAAAAGTGTTTTATGAAATGGACACCGCCTACGAACTACAACTAATTGAAAAGGAAAAGATTTTAACCGAATATGACCGATTCTTGTCCGAAGTAATCTCGTGTGATGTGCTTACTACTGTAAATGTTAATTATTCGAATGAGCTTACATCCGCTATGATTAACTGTGATGCTGTGCATATATGTGATGATGTTTGTGATCTCTCTGTAAATGTTGCTAATACTGTAAATGAGGTAGATAATCATTCTTGTCACGAATCTAATGCTGAGTTTTTAAAGCTACAAGATTGTTACAATTTACTTTCAAAACGCTTTAATCAACTAGAACAACATTGTATATCTTTAGAATTAAAATAACAAACTCAAAATGAGGATCTTTTGATAACAAATAGTTGTGAAAACGGTGTTGAGACGAGTGACAAGATGATTGCAATAGTTAAGGCATTAGAGGAAGAGATTATGAGATTGAAGAGAGATGTGTCATCAAATGAAACACTAAAATTGGAACTAGAGGCTGCAGAGTCTAAAAACCAGGTCTTAGAAATTAGACTTTCGTCTGTTCTAGGGGAGATGGATCGGACAAGACAGGGACTATCCGCTCTTTATGGTTCACTAGAAGAACGCTTCGCTTTTAATGCGGCACAACAACAATCTTATGTTGAACAACTGAACCAAAAGTGTGAGGAAATCTCTGACTTAAACATCCTACTCATTGACAAAAACATGGTTTTGGCCGAGTTAAAGGAGACACTTCTTCTCACCCGACAAGAAGTTGTTGATAACTTAGCTACCGACTCTGCACCGTCCACTAGTGCTCCAACAACCAAGTCAGTAGTGCTTTATAAGAACTCGCTTCATAAGAGAAACCCGGTTACCTACGATGATTATATGAGGAATGCCATTAAACATGTAGATCTTGTTAGGGATATTTTAGACGATCTTTATGCCTTAGATCCCTCAAGTAGCTACTATTATTCGGCTCATGAATATATTAAGCGAGTTCAATATTGCTTAGCATATTTGCAATACATAGGTAAACCAGGCTCTGCACTACTTACTAATAGGCCCATTGCTGTAACTCCATTTAATAAGACTCCAGGAGCAAAACCGCCATTGGCACAATCAAGTAAGGCACCTTTAAAATCTGTTGCTAATGTTCCCACTTTGCCTTCTACAGGATTAAAAGAGACTACTAAGGCTAAAGGATCGCCACTCAAGAAAGATAAGATCAAGCCCTCCACTAGTAGTGCCAAAAAGAAGAAAGTAGAAGCTCACCATAGGAATGTTAGTTCAGTTTTAAATAAGAAGAATCATGTTAAGACTAAAAGCTCTGCGCCTGTGCAGAAGCCTAAACTATTCGTGAATTCTAATTTGAATTGTTGGAATTGTAATGAATGTATGTTTTCCCAACGTCATGATTTGTGTCTTATTGATCATGTGAATGAAATGAATGCCATTAGGAATGGTCTTGAATGGAAGCCAACGGGTAGAACTCGTGCCCAGGTTGGCTGGCAATGGCGTCCCACTGGTAGGACCTTTACATTAGATGGAACAATGTGCCCTTTAACTAGGAATGCATCCATTGAGGTTAGGTCTGAGCGTCCTTTAGTTAGGAACGCTCACACTCAAGTATGGAAACAGCGCCCTTTAATTAGGTCAGCCCCCACTATAGTGCCTATCAGTGAAGAAATACCACAGGATCTAAGCCAACTAGAATCTACACCACCAACTAGGAAGAAGAAGGCTAGGAAATCTAAGAAACCTAAAGTTAGCAAATCTAAGATTATTAAATCTGTTCCTGCTAATAACAAGGAACATTCAGATTCCGATACCTCTACATTGTCTTCGTGTGGTGATATTTTCAGGTGGTCCAAATCATCCTCTGGTATTTGGACTCCGGTTGTTTAAAGCATATGACCGGAGATCGCTCGATGCTCCGAAATTTCGTCAGCAAGTTTCTTTGTACGGTTAAATTCGGGAATGATCATATAGCAAAGATAATGGGGTATGGTGAATATCAGATTGGAAACGTTACGATTTCAAGGGTATACTATGTAGAAGGTCTTGGTCATAACTTATTTTCAGTAGGACAGTTTTGTGATTCCAACCTAGAGGTTGCATTTCGACAACATACTTGTTTCATCCGCAACTTGGAAGGAAAAGACTTGTTGAAGGGTTCTCGTGGTGCAAATCTTTATACGTTATCCCTACAAGACATGATGGCCGCTTCTCCAGTATGTCTTCTCTCTAAAGCATCTAAGACCAAGTCTTGGTTATGGCATCGCAGATTATCTCATCTCAACTTTGATGCTATTAATCATCTGGCTAAAAACGAATTAGTTCGTGGTCTTCCAAAGCTTAAATTTCACAAGGACCATTTATGTTCCGCGTGTTCAAGGGGGAAAAGTACCAAGAAATCTTACAAGCCCAAAGCTGAAGACACCAATCAAGAAAAACTTCATCTTTTGCATATGGATCTTCGTGGGCCAATGAGAACTGAAAGTGTGAGCGGTAAGAAATTCATTCTCGTTATTGTGGATGATTTCTCCAGGTTTACATGGGTAAGATTTTTACGTACAAAGGATGAAGCACCAAAGGCTATCATCACTTTTCTGAAATTCATTCAGGTACGTTTGAACACTACTGTCCGCCGTATTCGTACAGACAATGGAACAGAGTTCGTCAACCAGACTCTTCGTGATTACTATGAAGGAGTTGGTATTTCACAAGAAACATCCGCTGCACGCACTCCACAACAAAACGGTGTCGTTGAAAGACGGAATCGTACGCTTATGGAAGCTGCTAGGACTATGCTTATTTATGCGAACGCTCCATTGTTCTTGTGGGCAGAAGCGATATCTACTGCATGTTTCACCCAAAACCGTTCTATCATTCGGAAACGCCATGGAAAAACATCTTACGAGCTTCTACATGATCGTAAACCCGATGTTTCATTCTTTCATGTGTTTGGTGCTCTTTGTTATCTAAACATTAATAGTGAGAACTTGGGCAAGCTTCAACCAAAAGCCGATATAGGTATTTTCATTGGTTACTCACCCTCAAAGAAAGCCTACCGAATTTACAACCGTCGTCTTGGTAAGATTGTAGAAACTATGGACGCAGATTTCGATGAGCTGACAGCGATGGCTTCTGAGCAACACAGCTCTGAACCCGCGCTTCATGAGATGGGAACCGGTGCTATTAGTTCCGGATTAGTTCCCAATAATCCTACTTCTACATCATTTTTACCACCAACAAGGCCCGAGTGGGATAAACTGTTTCAACCGTTGTTTGACGAATTCTTTGATCCCCCGAATGATGAAGTTCCAGCACCTGTAGTGATAGCTCCAATCCCTGAAGTTGTTGCTCCTGCTAATGAAGCTTTATCAAATGCATCTTCAATTAACATTGAACCGGATGCACCTTCACCAAGTGATTCTCAAACTACACCTGAATCGTCACCCCTACTTGTGCCTAATGATGTGGAAGAGGATTCTATTGATCACGATTTGGAATATGCTCACCTGCAAGAGCTTCCTTTCTTTGGTGTAGCGATACCTGAAAACCCTTCAGCCACGTCTACCTCAGAAGAAGCTCCTTCTATTGTTCACTCCAGACCACCTAGGATTGAAAAACATAGCACCAAATGGACAAAAGATCACCCAATTAGGAATGTCATTGGTAATCTCGATCGACCAGTCTTTACACGCCATCAATTACAAGAGAGTGCACTCTATTGCTACTTTGATGCATTTCTCTCTGAAGTTGAACCAAAAAATTGGCAGCAGACTATGACTTAATCATCTTGGATTGAAGCCATGCAGGAGGAACTAAATGAATTCCTAAGACTTGAAGTATGGGAATTAGTTCCTCTCCCTGACAAGGTTAATATCCTTACTTTTTTATGGGTTTATAAGGTTAAACTTGATGAGATGGGTGCAGTATTGAAGAATAAGGCTAGATTGGTTGCTAGAGGATATAAACAAGCCTTGGGTATAGACTTTGAAGAATCTTTTGCTCCTGTTGCGAGATTGGAGGCCATTAGACTATTCCTTGCGTATGCTGCTCATATGAACATGATCGTCTATCAAATGGATGTGAAGACGGCATTTTTGAACGGTGAACTAAGGGAAGAAGTCTATGTTAGTCAGCCGGATGGGTTCGTTAGTACAGAGTTTCCTAACCATGTGTACAAGCTTAAGAAGGCTCTCTATGGGTTGAAACAAGCTCCACGCGCGTGGTATGATCTCCTTTCAACATATCTCATCTCGGAAGACTTCTCCAAAGGCAAGGTGGACCCCACTCTATTCACTCTCAAGGAGGACAACGACATGATACTAGTACAAATTTATGTTGATGATATAATATTTGCTGCCACTAACATAGAATTGTCAAATCGCTTTGAGAAGATAATGTCCACACGCTTTCAGATGTCGATGATGGGAAAATTTTCATTTTTCTTAGGATTACAGATTTCTCAGAATCCCAGAGGCATCTTTATTAATCAATCCAAATATGCTCTAGAATCTCTAAAGAAGTATAACTTTGAAAATTGTGACCCCGTGGACACTCCAATGGTGGAGAAATCCAAGTTAGATGAAGATAGGAATGGGACTATTGTCGATCCAAAACTTTACCGTTGAATGATCGGCACCCTTCTATATCTGACTGCTAGCAGGCCTGATTTGTAATTTGCTGTATGCATGTGTGCCCGGTATCAGGCTCGGCCTACCGAAAAGCACCTACATGTAGTTAAAAGGATCTTTCGGTATCTAAAAGGAACACTTCATCGTGGTCTATGGTATCCGAAAGATTCCTCTATTGCTTTAATATCATACGCAGATGCCGATCATGCTGGATGTCAAGACACGAGGCGTAGCACTTCTTGATCTGTGCAACTCCTTGGAGATAGATTGATCAGTTGGTCTTCAAAAGGCAGAAAAGCGCTGCAATATCAAGCACGGAGGATGAGTACATCGCCATGTCCGGTTGTTGTGCTCAAGTCCTTTGGATGAGATCACAATTAACTGACTACGATTTGGGATTCAATAAAATCCCGATGTATTGTGACAACAAGAGCGCCATTGCCCTTTGCTGCAACTATGTTCAACACTCCCGGGCCAAGCACATAGACATTCGCTACCATTTCATTAAAGAGCAGGTGGAGAACGGAGTGATCGAGCTGTATTTTGTCACTATTGAGTATCAGCTGGCGGATATGTTCACCAAAGCCTTAGATCGAGGACGAATCGAGTTTTTGATCGACAAGCTTGGCATGAAATCATTCACTCCAGCGACTCTCAAAGAGTTGGCAGAAGAATCAGCTGAATAGTGGTGGTAAACTATTCAGAGTATCCTTTGTTCGTGATCATGTATATTATCGTACATATATAAACCACAAAAAGATAAATACAAAAATATAAAACCAACAAAAACCATAAAAATTATAAAATCAAGAAAAACCAAAAATATTTTTCGTTTTTAAATCGGGCATGTCTTTTAGTACGGTAATATTTACGGCCTTAGAAATGTCGATCAATATTGACACGGTGCCATAAATAGAGTCCGTATAAAAGTTGTACATTTTTAAAACATGCCCATTATGGCTTGTAGTTATTTCAGACTGCAACCCGGTTTTCATATTAAAGTCACGTATTTCCTTGGAAAACGTTGGGTCAGAACGGGAATTAATTTTCTCGGGCATGATTTACAAGCCAAATCATGCAAAGGGATCAAGTTTACTTTATAACTTGGTCTAACACGAATTAATGTACGTCTCAGTGCATTAATTTGTTAAAATAAGAGAAATCTTATTTGACACCACGAATCAATCTTTTTCAAGACGTTAATTGGAAATGTTTTCATCAATATTTGACTCTTTAAACAATGATTACAACTCTTTAAATAGAAAACGGGTCATCGTTTAAGGGGGAGAAAATATTCAATCATCTTCGTCATTAAATCAATTTTCAAAAGTGTTTGTGGACAATTTATTGGCTAAATGGTAAATGAGTGGTATTGCTTTAGAAAACGACTTGTGTTCGTTCAAGGTGATAGGACTTGCTTTAGATTTTAGAGATTTGCAAATAGGTTACGATTGCTTAAGTTGTGTTGGCAAAATTTAACAATGCGTAGAAAAAAATGAAAAGATAAGGGATAAAAAGGGTAAATGAGTGAAAACTATAGGGACTTAAGTGACAGTTGGTGAAACTTGTCAAAAATTGACCTAAGTCAAACCAACCCCCCCCCCCCCTGTTTTTTCATTCACTGTTTATCTCCTTTCTTTCTTCTTGCCCCTATTAAAACTCACACACAAGCTCTCAAATCTATTGTTTTCAATCTATCAACTCAGTTCATTCGATTTATAAGGTAATAAACATCTTTCTTTGATTTAAAATTCGTCTAAATCATCACTATGTCCTGCTAATTAATTCGTTTGAATCAAATTTATCCAATTAGGGTTCGTATGCTTAAATTAGGGTTAATTGATTAGGGGTTTTTGATGGGTTTTGCTCGGAATACCATTAGAAGATGATTTGTTACCTTAGATTGCCTTAGAACTCACAAACGCGCATAGATTAATCATCAACAGGCTTTGTTTGTAAAGTTCCAGATGAACTTGGATAAAAACTTCCGAATGAAGGAATTTTCTGAAAAACTTCCGAATGAAGGAAGTTCCGAATGAAGGACTTCCGAATGAAGGAAGTTCCGAATGAAGGACTTCCGAATGAAAGAAGTTCCGAATAAAGAACTTCCGAATGAAGAAGTTCCGAATGAATAACTTCCGAATGAAGAAGTTCCGAATGAAAAAACTTCTGAATGAAGGAAGTTCCGAATGAAGAACTTCCGAATGAAGGAAGTTCCGAATGAAGGACTTCCGAATGAAAGAAGTTCCGAATGAAGAACTTCCGAATGAAGAAGTTCCGAATGAAGAACTTCCGAATGAAGAAGTTCCGAATGAAGGACTTTCGAATGAAGAAGTTCCGAATGAAGGACTTCCGAATAAAGAAGTTCCGAATGAAGGACTTCCGAATGAAGAAGTTCCGAATGAAGAACTTCCGGATGAAGAAGTTCCGAATGAAGAACTTCCGAATGAAGAAGTTCCGAATGAAGAACTTCCGAATGAAGAAGTTCCGAATGAAGGAAAGTTCCGGATGAAGAGTTGTTTGATTTATAGTTGTTTGCATGTTCTAAGTACTTGGTGAAATATGTTATGCTTAGAAATAAGAATGATACATATCTATCTATTTTTGTGCATCAACCTTTCATGTCTTATCTTAAGCAGATACAATGACTAATCCAACAGTACAAGCAATCCAAGACTCTAGAGAAGCCGCAATTGCCGAAGCACGAACACTCAAGTTCATACCAAACAACCACCGGCTAAAACCAGTCTCAAAATCCACTCACCATGGTTTCAAAGTCGCCATAGCAATTCTTGATCAATCTCATTTCAAGAATGCTTTAAGGAGTACTGCCTCGGTGCCTTATGATTATATGTATGAGTTTTGGGCTACCAAGGAAATCACTTCAAACAATATCACCTTCACTCTCGACAACAAGCAGCAGACAATTAAGGTTTCAGACTTCCGTAAGATATTTGGCATTCGGGATTCACCCAAAGGTATGGTATTTTCGAGGGATCCTACTAAAGACGAACTCATGGAGTTATTCGATGCTATTGGATGTCCTGACATACGAGTTGCATCTGAATTTACCACTGCTAAAGTAGGACAACCTTGGAGAGCATTGTTGGGTATTCTCAGTAGATGCCTTACACCGAAAACAAGTGGGCATGATGCTTTGCGCAGTCCAATAATGAACATCTTCTATGGGATGTACAAAGGCGCAAATGCAGATTATGCTTTATTGTTATGGGAAGAATTCACCTTTCAACTCTTCCAAAACAAGAAGCTGAAGACTAATTTCTTTGCTTACCCTCGGTTTATCAAGCTTATCATCAACTATTGTATGAAGAATGATGTTACTATTGAT
Source organism: Glebionis coronaria (assembly GCA_025667525.1). NCBI lineage: Eukaryota > Viridiplantae > Streptophyta > Magnoliopsida > Asterales > Asteraceae > Glebionis > Glebionis coronaria. The sequence continues at coordinate 630,034,199 of CM046875.1, read as the reverse complement.
AGGCGTGCAGCAAGTCGTCATCACACAGAAGAGGCTGATCATACTGTAGATCTAAGGCATGAAGGACCTTCTGGTGGTGTGATTCCTGGTCCTGTTCCCGATTACCTTCTGACGGATAGAATTAAAGGTTCTACTGATTACAAACTACTGAAACTAGAAATCAAGAAGCTAAAAGCAAACCTTCAGACTGGAGAAGACTCGTCTACTACGGTCAAGAGTAAAGGTAAACGCAAGCAACCAGCTGCTTTACCTGAACCCGAAACCAAAAAGAAGAAGACTGAGGTTAAGAAGGGAAAGGGTAAGGCTGATGAGTTAGTTCTACGGGACGAAGAAGATGTTGTTGATCCTAATCTTGACAAGACGGAGAGAAAAATGATGAAGATAGCTATTGAAAGGAGTAGGAAAGATACGGGCGGTAGTGGTTCAGGTGCAAGGATAAATATTGAAGAAGAGTATGAGGAGCCAGAGGATATTGATGAGTTTGGGTCACCTGAACGGTATTCTACTTCGAAGGAGCCATCAATCCCTGTTTCAGCAAGTGTTGAAAAGGAGTCCGGTGCTCCTACAATCATGGTGTCTACTCAACCGTTAGTAACTCAACCTTTAGCAACTCAACCTCCACCAATACAACCCTTACCAACCAGACCGGCTTCAACACCATTCCTTCCACCACCAATAACTCCCATCCTCAGTACCGTAGTAACAACCGAGCCTCTTCAATCAACCCAGAGCAGCTCTGCAACATCTACAATGGCTGCATTGGTGATGGCCGAAATGTTGGATAAACATACGGATAATCACAAAAGAGAAATGGATGAACTTCGCCAAGAGCTACATAGACGAGCTCAAAGTGAAGAAGCATCTAGGAAAGCCCAAGAAGAGATGCTTGCTAAGTTCGCTGCAGATATGGAATTGACGCGAAAAGCTCATGCAGAAGAACTAGCTCAGGTTAAGCAGGCTGAGGCGGATAAGCATGCTGCACGTATCACTAGACTTCAAGCGATGAGGGATAAATACAAGGAGCAGAAAGAAGCACTTGAAGCTTCTGTGGAAGAGAGAGTGAAAGACACTGTTGAATCCATTAAGCCTAAACTGCGTGATGAGTTGAAAACACTCGCGGCTGACAACTTGATGATCAAGTCATCCAATCCTTCTGAATCCGCCTACAAAATTGCCTATGACTTGACGGATTTTGAATTGAAGAAGATCCTCAAAGCTCGTATGAGGGAACTTGGATCGTTTGATAAATCTAGGATTCAACGGGCTCTTTACAAATCCCTGAATGACGCTATCATGGAGGATGATAGGTTATTTAAAACGTTTGGAAGTGTGGTACCATACCACATTCTACCTGAGGAAGAAAGGGAAGAAAGTGAAGAAGAAGAGGGTACTGGTGAAGATGAAGGTGAAGAAGAAGAAGAAAAAAAAAAGGATGATGACGATGACGATGATGGTGATGATGATGAGGATGATGATGATGATGATGATGATGATGGCGATGATGGTGGTGATGGTAATGAGGAGAGTGCTAGGGGGAGCAACGAGGATAACGATGAGGATGATGATGGGGGTAAACAGCCTAAAGAGGGGGATAAGGTTACCAGCTCAAAGAAACCTGCTAAGTCTGGAACCAAGTCCAAGAAAGATGCAACGCAGAAGGACAAATCAACATCAACGGAATCAAGACGATCTAAGTGGCGCCACGATGTGAATGCTACTACAGCGTCATCGATTCCCGGTACTTCTATTGTTGTATCTATACCTGTTACCACTAACCCTGTTAGTCCTGTTGTTGTTGCTCCTGTGATTGCAGAATCAGTAACTGAACCTGAAGTTGCACAACACTCACCCGTTCATGACACCGCCGAGATGCCTGAATCAGAACCAGCAGATGTTCGTGTTTCTACTCCTCTACAACAAGCACAACAATCTACGGTTCCTGAACCAAGCACACGAGACTGGGCAGACACGTTGGAGATTGACGAGACTGCACCGCCACAGGCTTGGATCACGGCAGCGGCGCAATATGATCCAATCACGGACGCTGACAGAGATGTTCTATATCTCCGTATCCGTAGTCCGATTGACTTGTGTGCATTTCTTGCTCATGAGTATAAGACTTCGGTTACTCCGTCTTTGGTGAAGAAAGCACTAAAGGATAAAAGACTTCGCGCCAAAACCAGATTAACCCGAATGGAGTTCGAGTACTATGCTGATGAGATCCTGAAAGCTCTGAATACCGTTCAACGGCCAGGTCTTCATGATTCAGAAAGAGCTCCACCTCCACTTGATCCTACTCAAGATAATCAGATTGCTCTCGACTTCTTCGTCACCTATGATCTTGAGTATCTTCTGAAGGGTTCATCAAAGTACGCAACCTCCTTGACCTTGCTGAAAGCTGCCAACTGGGAGACAATACACTGGATCGAGGAAAAGGTAAACCGACTCTGGGTCCCAAGGGTAACTCGTAATTATGATATGTATGCTGTTATAGGTGCATCTCATTGGGACGAACGAGTCCGAAGGGCGTACAGGGGTTGCTGCCTAGTCAATTCAGGAAGCAACGTTAGATCCGATATCCGCATCTCCAGTATTTTAGGGCTGAAAACTGAAGCCAAGAATGGCTATTATCATGTGACGGAGATTCGTTTGAAAAGGGAGGATGACAGAGAATACAAAATCCAGCAGGGAGATTTTTCTATCATTCGCCTTGAGGATATCGAAGATATGTTGCTTCTGATGACCCGTGATCAACTCACACATATTCCTCGTGAAGACCTCATTGCCTTGAATACAGCACTTCGTATGTTCACACGAAGTGTTGTTATCAAGAAACGAGTTGAAGATCTTCAGTTGGGAGTCGAAAGTTACCAAAGGAAGCTTAACCTAACCCGTCCAGTGAATCAAGTGTTACCTCAACATGTCAACAGATGTCCCTATACCGGCATTTCTGTTCCGAATTGTGGGATTTTCTACTTGAACAGTCGAGGATTGATGAAGTTTATGAGGGTGGGTGAGCTTTATAAGTACATTGATGGGACTCTCATCTACGTCAGAGGAAAGTTGGATCATCTCAATTCGGGTGGGACTTTGCCAGAGATGACTGAGGATTGGCATCAGGGTTATCGGCAGATGGCGAAGTATGTAATCAAGAAGATCGATCAAAAGCTCCGTGAACGTAGATTGATGAGGAGCTTGGAAAGATTCGTTGGTGGTAGACCATATTTAGTGCACCACAAGCTACTGCAACGATCCATTTAATGGGTCGTACATTTCAGGTCCACTTTATATTGGTTTTCAATTGTGAATATGTATATTTGTGAATATTGTGCTTGTACGGCTTGATGTAGTGTTAAGGTATGATAATTTTTCAAGAATTTCTCACGAGATTCTAAATCTTTCAAAATATATCATACTAAAGCACTACAACTATCCCTTATTAAATTAAGGGGGAGCATTAATTTGTTCTATGGCCAAACATCGATTTCATTTTTTACCCAAAGACCGGTTAATCCATTCAATATCCCAAATATTAATGGTTAACATTTTGGATAAGGGGAGAAAATGGGATTAAGGAGATTTAAATGATACTTGGCTAAAAGATGAAAAAGACTTGACGATTATCCAACTTAATATGTGTAAAGCACGTGTTAAGGGGGAGCGTTTTTGATGAACAAAACACCTAAGGTACAAAACTTTTGATTTCAATATCACAAGTACCTTTAGGTGATTTTCAATGATTTTTCATGGTGGCTATACTTTCCCAAAACACGCTTAATTCACGACGATGTGGTGACAAAAGGGTGGTAGGAATAGGTTTAGTCCAATGATTCATCAGAGCTGATGGAATCTTCCCAAGGACAATTCACTAGATAGAATTAGAAGTCCTAGGAAAGATGGAGAAAGAATGTGAACGTAGCTGAATGCCGACCAAGTACTTAAGCTAGCACTGGAACAATCACAACAAGGTGCTAGTTATGACGTATTGGTAAGCATTGAAGGGGTTGAAGAATGAAAAAGAATTGTAAAGATAAAGGGTGTAAAGAAAGAAGCCCTCCTTACAACTTTAGGCAGAAACTGGGTCAATACATATGCTATTGAGGTCATTTTTGTTAATGATTCTCGATATTGAAGAAAGACGTCATGGACCCAGTGATGCAATGCACAACCCTTCCCAGCTAACTCAAATATCTCTCAAAAGATATTTGTTTTAATCACACGGAGATCAACACGTTATCTATTGGTTTATTCACTCCGAATAGACTGGTATTGAAAAGGTGGCACTCCTCTCCAGCCATCGCTCACTAAATCAAAACGCACAATCGAGTCTAGAGCCAAGAGATCATCAAAAGTCTCATTAGGACACTTTCCATTTATTCCTTGCTTTCTCACACACTGTGAAAAGTAAGAGATTTTCATGAGTCCTACGCAATGTTCCTGTAATATTGCCAGAACATCCGAGTAATACGTAAGTATTACAATGAAGATGGAAATCCTGCTTGAGCCAACATCAAACAAGCTCATGGTAGGTTACACGTGCGGTTCTTTTAGAACCAATCTTGTGAAAAACTGGAAAGAAACAGTGGTTTAATTCTTAATTGAACTTAAACTCGTTCCAGGCCTCTTCGCATTATCATATGATCTTGCCAGAACACTCAGAGTGACTCTTTATTGATCACAGTGACGAGTGGAAATCCTTCTAGTGTTAACATCAAACAGCACTTGGTAGGTGACGTGCAAGATTCTTTATGAATTGAGCTCGTGATAACTGGAAAGCAACGATGGTGAAAATCTTAATTGAAATTCACTTGTTCCAGGTTTCATGAATTGACGGCTTCAAATCACAAGGATAATTTATCCAAGTGATTCACTCTTTATGTTCGCAGTCAGCTTTGGACGGTCGAATAAAGAGAACGGGTTTACCCGCGAAATCCTTACAGGAAGTTACTTAATTGAAACTATCCGTCACGGGTACGATATCTAATATCGTCCAACGGTCTTCACCGACCGGAGGTAAAATGCTACCGAATTAGAATAAAATGTTCAAAGCCATTTTATTCGTGTCGTTGCTGTGTACCTGTTAAAGACGGTGGCGTTGCTTTGTACCTGTTAAAGACGGTGCCGTTGATGTGTACCAGTTAAAGACGGTGGTGTTGCGGTGTACCTGTAGAAGTCGTTCCCACATGCTTATGTTTTTCTGCATCAAAGTTTAGCAAAAATTCAAGAAAGTACAAGATAAAGTCTTCCGCTGTACCAAACTCTGAAGCTTTCGAGAATTCAACAAAAAGACATAAGCGTGTGGAACATGGAGTCACGAGGAGGCAAGTTTCACAAGAAGGCAAAGATCGCACGTGAAAGGCCAAAAGAACAATGCTCTCAAGCTAAAGCCTAAAAGATCAAACCAACATATTCACAACAAAAGAAAGAAAAGAAGAAAATACTACGAGCTAAAGAACGAAGACTTAGTATAGTATGCTAGGTTTAGAACTTTATAACGTGGAGTGACCTCCCTTAGGGGGAGATTGTTAGAAATACGTTTTTACGTATATTAGAAGTATCGGTCACTCCACAATATTATTAATGTTATAATAGCTCGTAGTTATTAGTTACTTATTAAGTTAAGTAAGAACCGGTCCATGGGCTTGTCATGGGCCGGCCCAAGTCCACATAAGGCTTGGAAGTATAAATACCCCTTTCCTCCTTGGAAAGGGGTTGGTTGTTGAACATTTCTTGTTTCCACTAAATGAAATAACACATAGTTTTCTCTCACTTTCTCTCTCTAGTTTCTCTCTCTAGAAATCATCAACCCCTTCATAGATTCATAGGTTATCAAGATTCTACAAAGGTGAATAAGATACCATATGAACTATGGCATGGCAAGAAGCCATATTTGTCTTATTTAATGGTCTGGGGTTACGAGGCGTATGTGAAACATGACACGGGTGACAAACTCCAACAACGATCTAAGAAATGTATCTTTGTAGGATACCCTAAGGAAACTATGGGTTACTACTTTTATTATCCACCTGAGAACAAAGAGATTGTTGCTAGGTATGGAGACTTCCTTGAATGTGATCTTGTAAATCAAGAATTCAGTGGGAGAAATTGTGATCTTGAAGAGAGTCATATAGATACATTACCTTCTGAAAACACTAGCGAAATAATTCTTATAGAACCAGAAAGTCTGGCAGTTCCACCGGAATTAGTTCCTCTGCGTAGATCCGAAAGGATTAAAGATGCTAATAGCAATATATGTCTTAATATAGAGGATGATGATGAAGTAGGAGATCTTGGAGAACCTGCTAATTATAAATCCGCCATGCTTGATCCTGAAAGGGATAGGTGGATGGTTGCTATGGATGAGGAAATGAAATCCATGAAAGTTAATGATGTTTGGATTCTTGCAGATCCATCCCCAAATGCTAAAGTAGAGAGACATAAGTGGATATACAAGAAGAAAACCAACATGGACGGTAGAATACAATCCTATAAAGCTCGTTTAGTAGCTAAAGGTTTAACTCAAACTTTTGGCGTAGACTACAAGGAGACATTTTCTCTTGTAGCAGACTTAAGAGATATTACGATTCTCATAGCTATAACAACATACTATGACTATAAGATATGGAAAATGGATGTTAAAACTGCCTTCTTGAACGGTCGCTTAGATGAAGACATCTATATGCAACAACCGGAAGGGTATGTTGATCCTAAGAATCCAAAAGACGTGTGTAAACTTCAAAGATCTATTTATGGTTTGAAGCAAGCATCACGTCAATGGAATAAACGATTTGATAAAGAAATCAAAAAGTTTGGATTTATTCAAAATCGTGATGAGCCATGTGTATATCGCAAAGCTAGTGGGAGTGATGTAGCATTTCTAATCCTATATGTTGATGACATATTAATCACGGGAAGTAACATTCCAAGACTTAAAGCTGTTAAGTATTATCTTGGTAAATGTTTTTCTATTAGGATTTAGGAGAAGCTACATACATTCTGGGAATTAAGATCTATCGAGATAGGAAAAGACGGTTAATTGGTCTAAGTCAAGATGCTTATATAGATAAGATATTGATTGCATAATTCCAAGAAAGGTTTTCGACCTATGGAAGTTAAGCACAATCTGAGTCATGAGATGTATGCATCAACTCCTGAAGAGGAGGCATACATGCAGAAGGTGCCTTATGATTTGGCTGTAGGATCTATTATGTATGTTGTAAGATGCACAAGGCCTGATGTGGTGTTTGCTCAAAACTTGGTCAGTCGATACCAACAGTTTAACACCCCTAAATTATATTGCGCAGCGGAAATACACATTTGGGATCTAAACTCAAACATCATTACACAAAACACTTTAAACGATCTCAAAATCGTACATTTGAAATATAAAAGGATATAATTTAACCATTGTCTAAAACCTTCGATCCCAAGTAAAACAGTTTTAGAAATATCCGAGTAACATTTATGTCCCCCAAAGATCTCGACCAGTCAACAACCATTTTTACCTAAAGTACATGACCATCCATTATAAATTTTATAACAAAAGGGAAAGAAATCAGCTTTAGACCCAGTCACTACAAAAGCAACCCGCAATCCTTCTTCAGCAAGCTTTGCCATTTATCAACTTCAATCACCTGAAATACATGCTTAAAATCATCAACACAACGGTTGAGCAAGTCTATAGGTTTTCCAAATCATCATTTGAACACAAGAAAAAAATAAATCATGATTGTTTAATAGAATTGCTACATTTACAATCTATTAATCAGGAATTCTAGCATATAGCAATAGCTATAGAATTGTATTAAGCTCATGACACCGACCCCTTAACTTAGTCACCCACGCCTAAAGCCGACATGACTAGATGAATTCCATTGCCCCTACTAGGGTATCAGTTGCAAGTATACCACATTCTCATTCTCGTAAATTATCCTTCCCAGTGGTTACTCAGCGTAAAGCCCTGGTCTCAGATAAGGTCGTCAGCCCAATAGTACTATCATTTGAATAAGCGGTTATTCCCAACTCACAACATCAAGTCAGAACATAGTTAACGGCTCATGAATTTAGAAACTTTTGCAACTTAGGTACTTATACAATTCAAGGCAACATCAGGCAACATAAGGCAATATTCGGGTCCAAACAATCATTCCTGACTTGTGTTCATTTTATTTTCAGATAGCATGTATCCCCCTCGCGGGTTTTAAAATCATTCAGAACAAGTACAAAACAAGGCTATAGACTCACCTTGAGTAATAGCAAGATGACCTTCGACGATTGTTGATGCCCGATAAACACAAAAACCGCAACCTATCAAATAAGGCGCGTTCATTATTAATAGACTCGAATATAACCCATACATAATAACATCAAACTCAAAATCATAATATTACGACAAACCCGAAAGAAAACAATACAAGTGATACTATTACTTCCTTCTATATGTTTACTCTATTAGTTTATTCTTTCGATAAAAATCTGCCGGTACATACCGAATGTACGAGCTCATATACCCCACTTAAACACGTCAAATATTTATGATACTACTCAGAGATCTCACTTACTATATATAGAAATTCCTCTTAAAAGCCCATCAAAAGATTTTACTTTTAAAGTTCCCTGCCCGACACATCTTTGAACTACAAAAACCGGACAGTTTTACGTCACCGACTCATACAATCACTTTGATCACTCTAAACAATCCCGTTTACAAATCCGACACTTAAGTTTGAAAATAGACTCACAACCCTAGGTTTAGAAACTACTTTGAACATTTTTACAACTCATTCTATAGTCCCCGAGATTCGATCCCAATATCGACAACAACTACATGCCGTGCCGATACTCGTCTCCCGGTACACGAATAATCAAATCATCATAACTTCTCGCTCGTTTGGATCTAGAAGCTCTACTTTATATCAAATCGAAGCTAACAAAATTCTCTACAACCCTATGCTATTATTTTAACCATTTTCAAAAAGTAAGATACCCAAAAATTGCCTTTTTCTCACTGATCTAAAACACATGTTTAAAAATCATACTAAATCAACTTTTCAACCTATTTTACTCAATCTCCTATCCCTAATATCATCCTAATATCATCCTAAACAACTCATCAAACCTCTAACACCCTTGAATGATCATTTAAAAATTACCCACTCAAAAATTCAAACATGCAACACTCAAAATTCATTTATAACAATACTAAGAACATTTATTTATCAAGAAAATAGATCAAACCACCATGGATCATATCAAAAATTTAAAAGTTGTTGCATGTGGATAAAATTTATACCAAAATGTTCCTAATAAAATATACAAGATGAGATATTGATTAGTTTTCAAAGATTTCAAGTAGAAATTGATGATCAAAGGGTTTTTGTTTGTGATGGGTGGCGGCAAAGACAAGAGAATGAAGAGAGATAAAAAAAAATTTGTTATCTATGTGTTTTGTGTAAGTGGTGTTAGGTGGAAGCTTTATATATGGTGGGTGGAGGGACCTTTCTTGCCAATTTGTGATAGTTTTGGTCCAAAATGCAATAAAATAGTTTATAAGGTAGAAAATGTAAATTGTCAATTTTGAAAATATTTACGAGGCTCGGGTTTCGTAAAATACTTTTCAAAAGTTAAAACGCACTCAAAATATGATAATATTATGATCCCGGTTCGACTTAATACGCAATTAAAATAAGAACGTAAAAAATATAAACATCGAATCAACAATCAATAAAACATAATCTCAGGCATCCGTCGATATCACTAATAATCCTTGCTATTAGTAAAAAGGTAAAAATAAGACTTCCAACGTCGGTTTTAAATAAAACCATCAACCATCATATCATTCAAGCTCATTGGAAATTTCAAAATTATTCGTAAAATAATATTAAATAATGACCTCAGGTTCGGGTTATCACATCCTACCCTCCTAAAAGAGAGCGACGTCCTCGGAACTCGGCCCTTCTTATACTCACATTCCATACTTCTAGAACAAATGATAACTCTTTTCCTTAAAGAAATCCTCATGCTTCCTTCACGAATTCAGATCCACTCCTAGAATTCTTGTATATTCACAATATAAATCTTAATATGTTTCAACCTCATAAGAACTCTTCACAGTTCTCTCTATGAAAAGCAACTAATCTTGAAGTTGAATTCCTTCCTTGTTATTCCCAAAACAATTTTCACCCTTCATAACGACACCTTAAGCATAACCACGTTTCCCAATTTCAAACTCCATCGATTTCCTTCGATTGCCAACATAACTCTTCTGACAACTCCTTGTTACTAATAAACTATCCTTAACGTATACAATTCTTATCAATATTTGCCAACATCAGCTCTAGTTTAGTCATTCAATTCCACTTACATTTCTGTAATGCACCGAAAACCTAACTTACGTCCATAACTCACGATCTTTAACCTTCACAAATTAAGGTTCTTTATGGACCTTCAAACAGTACAGCCTCATTACTAGCATGATAACCGTTGTCGTATAAGAATTCTAACAATTCCTAAGTCAATCGCACACGCACAAGTATATCGTCCAATGTTTGAATCATCCTTTCACTCTGTATCAGTCTCTGTATAACACGCAGTACTCAACTTAACTTTCACCTTTACTCAAACCAGAACGTATCGATTACTTGACTTGTGAGATTCCTTCATCACTAAGTCTCACTCTCTCAACTCAGGTATGTTAGGAGTGCTCAATATACCATGTCTCACTTGACTTTACAACAAAATCCTTTCCATAAGTTTGACAAAATGTTGAAGCCAGTTACCTTGACATCCTTCCCAAATCAAACCACTAACTTTAAATTTCAATATCCTTTCTATCAAGTCCACACTTCTTGTCATCACCCGAACTCAAACCTTAGAAGCTTTTTCCTTTTTCTTCCTAATAAGTGCATCAGCTACTACATTCGCCTTTCCCGGATGGTAGCGAATCTCGTAGTCATAATCACTCACAGTCATAACCACCAACATACTCGAGTACTCGAAATACATAACTGGTAATCCTCTACTCATTTCCTTTATCATCCCAAGAAATTAATTATGAAGCAAACTCTTATGATCCTTAATTAGTACACACTTGATTCCATACAAGTAATATTTCCTACAATCTCAAAGCAAACCTCACAACTCCATAACCCTTATGAAATACATCACAACAAACTATAAATCCTTCAGATCCTTCCAACAATGACAACATCGGTACAGAACACACCCTACTCTTTAGTGTTCCGGATGTAGCTTCCTCATCTGATAAGGACCAGATCTCGAAACTTACAAATTTAGATGTATAAGTGGGACTCAAACATCTAATTCTTCTTAGTCAGCTTAATCTATGGTTTAACAATCAGTGAAAACCTTTCGATAGACCTCCGATAATACACAGCTTAGACCAAGGAATTAACAGATTTCCGTCAGCGTCGTTAGTACCGACCAATCCTTAATCGTTTCAATCTTGGCAAGATCTTCACGAATACCCTTGTTTTCAATCAACTGCCTTAGAAAGCGCAATTATTTCAACTAACATTCACACCTAGGGAACTTTACATACAGCTTCTCTTTTTCCAATCATTCCAAAATTATCCTCATATACTACTTATGTTCCTCCTTTCCTCTTGGAATATAATAGAATATCGTCAATAGATACAATGACTAACTCATCCTAGTACAACTTACACACATGATTCACCAAGTTCATGAATACGGCAGACGCTTTCGTCAATTCCAAAAACATCACTTGAAACTTAAAGCACCCACATCAAGTACGAAAAAACAGCTATAGGAATATCTTCTTCCCAAACTCTCAATTGATACTAACCAGACTTCAAAGCGATCTTTGAGTACACACTGGATTCTTAGAATTTTAGTCAAATAACGTCAATCCTTGGTAGTGGATACCAATTCTTGGCAGTTAATTTGCTAAGCTTATGATAGTCGATACACATCCGAAATGATCCATCCTTCTTGACAAACAAAACAGGCATTAACCACTGTAACGAAACTTAATCTAATACATCCCTTATTCATCTATCCCTGCAGATGATCGGATAACTCATTCTACTCTGACGGTGCCAAATGATAAGGCGTATGAATACTACTTAATGAAACACAGAAGCACTACACAACGAAACGCAGGAGCACTACACCTATCGCTTACAACACTCAATCGACACGAACCCCACTTCATAAGACGACAGTAAACTCGGAAATACTTTAGGAAAACTTCAGAATACTCTTGAATCATTAACACATTTCCCAACTACACTATCACTAGTTACCTGATCTAGGAATACATCATATCCCTCTTCCACATACTTCATCATCTCCAAACAAGATACTTCTCAAACGGAAAGTTCACTCATCACCTCTCACAGTCAACACTCAGTTTCTCAGCAAAATCTAAATCAACAGCTATCAATTTATGGTGAAGATTGGTTCAATCTCAAGCATCAGCACTACGTACAACTAACCAATTTTTGCCAATAATCTATATCTAAAGATCCCAACTCTTTGAGCATCAAGTCGATATTAAACACTTACTTTCCTAAATTCAAGGAACACACTCTTTATATAGAACTAACACTAGCAATCTTTCCATCAGTTAACTCCACGTCATAGTTAATTGTCAATCTTACTAATTCTCCATTGATAAAACAACTGAATCTTTACATTCTTACAGTTTCTATCTGATCCAAAATCAAACGACACACGGACGTAAGTAGTGTCAAATAAGAACATACCATTTACAACGTTCGGACCTTAAGGTTTGTCAGCATCACCTGAAACATAAGCCGGAGCAGAAGCATTCCCATCGTGTCGATTTCCTCTCCTTGGACATTTCCTTGCTTGTGTCCTTTCTCACCCCATTGAAAACATATCACTACTCCAGGGGTACTAATTCCAATGACTAATCGTCTTGTCCCACACTTATCAGCTTTATGACCAGGTTGTCCTAACTCTAGTCGTAAATGTGTACAATTACCTACATGGTATAAAGTACAGCAAATACACTTGAGATTTATCTTGTTACTTCCAGACACAGTGGCAACATGTATCCTATTATTCCTTTCATAGTTTAAATACTGGTTTCGGTTCTATCTTTGGTTATTTTTATTACTGTAATCTCCACAATTCTGACCTTGATTCTGGTTGGACTATGCAGATTCCCACTTTCTCTTATTGTTTCCAGTAATGATATCTTTCTTATCTTGCACTTTCACGTCCATTAAAGCATGCGCCATCTGAACAGCTTCATTGAAAGATTTAGGTTTTGAAGAAGTAGTCTCATCCTTGATATTACTAGGCAATCCTTTAATGTACTGCTTCCTTGTCTTACGGTCATTCACAAAAGCATTAGGACATAACAATCACATCTCAAAATATTTCCTATTATAAGCAGCAATATCATCATTTCTTAACACTAAGTGCCTCAATTCGTATTCTAAATGTCCTAGTTCCTCGTCATGGTAAAACCTAGCAGTCAATAGTCCTTTAGTCACGGTTCATGTACTGCCATTAGATACAACCAATCCTAAAGTAGTCACTTGGTTATTCCACCATCTTGGTGCACCATTCTGAAATGTAGCAGCAATAAATTTTACCTTATTAGTTTCTGAACACCCACTAATCTCAAAAGTACTCTCTTTCTTATCAATCCATCTATGAAATTTTAATGCACCACCAGTACCGCAAAACTAAGTAGGACCGCAACTCATGAAACTAGCATATATACATTCTCTTGAAACTTGCAGAACAACAACAACACTCCCATCTGGATCAGCAGCATCATCATTATTCTCAGCAGCATCATCATTATTCTTAGCAGCATCAACTGCAGCACCATTATCTCCAACACAACTAACTCCAGCATCTTGATTCCTTGCAGCACAATCAGCTTCAAGTGCTCTAGCAATAGCTCGCTCAATCATAGTGTTCATAGTAGCAGTTGTTAGCTTTAACGACATATTTCAAGAAACTTAGTCATGTGGTGATCCACTAATAACAGAATTATGATTCCCATACTCCCTCTTCTATTATCACAGAAGAAAGAAACATGATAAGTATACATATCAAGATAAAAGAAGGATTTTAATATTATGGATTTATGTGTGCTCTAGAAGTGTTGTTCGTACTCGATTCAATTCGAATTGATTAAGGTTTAAAGTGGTGCTCAATCGTTTTTGGTGAATAAAAGAAGGTTTGGTTATCTATTTCTACTTAAAAGGTAAATACAAAAACTAATAAAAATAAGCCAAAAACAAATAACTAATAATAAAGGAGCAAAACAAATAATAAAACGTAAATTAAAACAAAACAATTAATAAAAATAAAACTAAAAGAGGAAATTAACTTTCGACTTGAAAATAAAATTTACTTAATGAAAAAGGAGAAAATAAAACTATGAGAGTACTTTAAAACTAAACGAGACAAAAACTAAAGCGGGCACTAAATAAAAGTCAAAACTTAAACTTTTCGAAAAAATACTAATACTAAAAATTGACAGAAAATATAACTAAAAATACGTGACTTTCAGAATAAAAATCAGAACAACTTTCAGATTAAACTAAACGATTACGGAACAAATACTAACTAATAAGCAAGCTCCCAAGCAAGTAGCTCAAGCACCCAGGCACACACCTCTTTTTTGGCGCCAAACGTAGCAAACAGGCAGGCACCCTATCATGGCAATGTTATGTTGTAATTCGGAACCCATGCGTTTGTATATAAGTCGGAATTCATGCGTTTGTATATAAGTCGGAATCCATGCGTTCGTATATAAGTCGGATTCTGTGTTTTGCATGTTATTCGGATAAATGATGTAGCACTTAATTCGGGATAACAGGCTTGCACTTAATTTAGAAAAAAGGAATCCTACACCTAAGTCTGAATAAACAATGCTATACCTAAGTCGGGTAACTAGAATGCTATACCTAGTTCGGGAAACTAGGGTTTTAACATAACCCGAATTAGATCAAAATTAAGCAAAAACTAGAAATAAGCTAAAACCAAATAAGCACTTATCTAAAAACTTAACCAAATTAATTTTAAGAAAAAGCAAATAAGCCAAAATTTAAAAAATTTTAAAAACACTAAATAATCAAATTATTTAAAATCAACTTTTTATGAAATAACCACTCAAGGGTGGCCTAGTGGCAAAGATTTGTGGCTATCACTCCAAAGTGTGTGAGGTCTCAAGTTCAATCCCCACTAGGTGCAAAAAACCTTGAAGTGGCCACGCCAACCTCCTGAAAAGGGAGGGCTTTACCTGGTTTGAGTCTGTGTGGCGGTGGGCTCAAACCCCGTGGATTAGTCGGCCAATGAGTCGGAAATCACGGTTACCAAAAAAAAAAAATTGAAAACACTTAATCAAAATTAAGAAAAGCGCACAATAAGCTATAAGAACAATAAGCTAACACAATCAAACACATCAAAACATAACAAACAATCAAATAAGCACGACAATAAGCAAATAAGCATAAAGATTAAACAAGACAAGAAAGGTAGAATGAGAGATTAATTAAAAACTTGATTAAAGATAAAGATTCAACAACAAAATCAAAGACTTACTTGAAATTAAAGACAAGAATTTAAATGACAATATGAAAGTGCATGAAAATAAATTGGAAAGACTAATGTGTCAAATTAGCTAACACCTCCTAATGTGTCATTAGGAGGGTATTTATAGGAGGATTAACATGTGTTGATGCTTTCTTCTTTCTTCTCGTCTTTTCGTCTTTTAAATTCTTCGACTTTCTCGACGTTGTCTTGGGATTTGTCGATATAAATTGAACTCGTCTTATAATTTCTTCATTTATTAGACTTGAGTTCTTCGACTTCATTAAACTTCCGTCTTTAGACTTTTTCTTCAATAAATCTTCATAATAGGCCTTGGACTTCCGTTCTTTTTGCACTCTTGATCTCTTGACTTCGTCTTTTGTCTTTTTCTTCGATAAAAGCCCGTGAAAGCCCATGTTTTCTTCCCTTTTCACATTTTGATCCTAAAACACAATAAAAACACAAACCACGCATAATTCTGATATTTACGACATTAAATACACGTTTTGGGTTGGTTATTATTATAATTAAGTGGTAAAAGGATAAGTGTTTTCACACTTATTAAATTTCTTTATCAGGACATGTCATGGATACTACATGCACGAACAACACAAACTACAAGAGTTCATCAACCAAAACTCAAAAGAGTTAATAAAGAAACATCATAGATCATGAGGGTAATTCAGATTGAGTTGAGGATTCAATAGGATAGTGGCAGTGTCTGTCACTACAATCATCTACCGAACAAACTTAAAAGATAATAAGTTCCATCATAATGCTACGACACATGGTTTAAATAAGATCGATCACAAAAAGAAAATAAGATACAAAGAAATCCATCACGCGATTAGTTCTTTAGACACTAGCTCCTCATCCTCCTTATCATTGTTGTCAGCTTCATCACACTCATCTATTTCCCTTTTTGCACTTCAAAGTCGGATCCCTAACATGATGGCAGCTTACTCTCAAAATTCAAATACTCACCCCTACAAAGTAGATTAATCACCAGGCAAATCTCAGTACGAATTTCAACATTCCTAAGCTTCCAAGATTGACTTAGAATTGATCTTACATGAAACTCCCACTCACTCATCCTTTCAAACCTTACCTACTTCTCTTTAAACCTTTCAATTCAAGCACACAAATTCATCACAATCGAACTAAGACTAGCAATCTCATCCATCTTCCAAGTCCTAACAAACTCAATTCTCCACATACCAAATACAACCTTTAAAACAACTTTTCTTTCACATCAACCTTCTAATCACACCAGTTTCAACCACGTATCTATCATACATCAACCGATCAAACTTTCTCATTCCAAATACAAGTCGTAAGAATTCAGTTGTAAAATCGTTCATCATCTGGTTACTGTCCTAGACCCTCGATAGTATATAAGGTCATTATTCAAAAATTATATACATATGCATTGCATAAAGAAAATTACGATAACAAGTACTCAACGTACTTTCAACAACATCAATACATCATCATAGTATTTACTTAATAAATACTCTAAAATCATTTCAGTTTTAAGGGATACATCTAACTATGAACCAATACAAAACAAATAATCTTACCGGAGCCTTGCGGAGAAGTTGCGTTCTTTTGTAAAATATTTTCAACACCAAAGTTTTAGTTTAGGACATTTTTTAAAATCGACCTAATTCGCTATAACTAAAAGCTCTGATTACCAATCTTTAACACCCTCAAATTACATTGCACAGCGGAAATACACATTTAGCTGCTAAACTCGAACATCATTACACAAAACACTTTAAAAGATCTCAAAATCGTACATTTGAAATATAAAAGGATATAATTTAACCATTATCTAAAACCTTCGATCCTAAGTAAAACAATTTTAGAAATATCAGAGTAACATCTAGGTCCCCCAAAGATCTCGACCAGTCAACAACCATTTTTACCAAAATACATTACCATACATTATAAATTTTATAACAAAAGGGAAAGAAAACAGCTTTAGACCCAATCACTACAAAAGCAACCCGTAATCCTTCTTCAGAAAGCTCCGTCATTTATCAACTTCAATCATCTGAAATACATGCTTAAAATCATCAACACAACGGTTGAGCAAGTCTATAGGTTTTCCAAATCATCATTTGAACACAAGAGAAAAATCAATCATGATCGTTTAATAGAATTGCTACGTATACAATCTTAAGTTTGAAAATAGGCTCACAACCCTAGGTTTAGAACCTAACATCAAACCTTGAACATTTTTACAACTCATTCTATAGTCCCCGAGATTCGATCCAAATATCGACAACAACTACATGTCGTGCCAATACTCGTCTCCCGGTACACGAATAATCAAATCATCATAACTTCTCGCTCGTTTGGAGCTAGAAGCTCTACTTTATATCAAATCGAAGCTAACAAAATTCTCTACAACCTATGCTATTAGTTTAACCATTTTCAAACAGTAAGATACCCAAAAATTGCCTTTTTCCCAATGATCTAAAATACATGTTTAAAAATCATACTAAATCAACTTTTCAACCCATTTTACTCAATCTCCTATCCCTAATATCATCCTAATATTATCCTAAACAACTCATCAAACCTTTAACACCCTTGAATGATCATTCAAAAATTACCCACTCAAAAATCCAAACATGTAATACTCAAAATTCATTTATAACAATACTAACAACATTTATTTATCAAGAAAATAGATCAAACCACCATGGATCATATCAAAAATTTAAAAGTTGTTGCATGTGGATAAAATTTATACCAAATTATTCCTAATCAAATATCCAAGATGGGATATTGATTAGTTTTCAAAGATTTCAAGTACAAATTGATGATCAAAGGGTTTTTGTTTATGATGGGTGGCGGCAAAGACAAGAGAGAAAGAAAGAAAGATAAATTTTTTGTTATCTATATGTTTTTGTGTAAGTGGTTTTAGGTGTAAGCTTTATATATGGTGGGTGGAGGGACCTTTCTTGCCAATTTGTGATAATTTTGGTCCAAAATGCAATATAATAGTTTAAAAGGTATAAAATGTAAATTGTCAATTTTAAAAATATTTACGAGGCTCGGGTTTCGTAAAAATACTTTTCAAAAGTTAAAACGTACTCAAAGTATGATAATAATATTATCCCGGTTCGACTTAATACGCAATTAAAATAAAAACGTCAAAAATATAAACATCGAATCAACAATCAATAAAACATAAAATCTCAGGCATCCGTCGATATTGTGATCACTAATAATCCTCGCTATTAGTAAAAAGGTAAAAATAAGACTTTCAACGTCGGTTTTAAATGAAACCATCAACCGTCATATCATTCAAGCTCATTAAAAACTTCAAAATTATTCGTAAAATAATATTAAATAATGACCTCGGGTTCGGGTTATCACAAACAGAATCCAGGGAAGCTCTACTGAAATCCTGTTAAACATATTATAAAGTATTTGAGGAGTACGAAAGATATGTTTTTGGTATTTGGAGGGAAACCAGACACATAACTGAATGTGACAAGTTTCTGTGATGCGTCATGGTAATGTGATAAAGACGATCGAAGTCTCAGACGGGTTACGTGTTTGTTATCAATGGAGGAGCAGTTGGTTGGAAGAGTAAGAAACAGACAACGATTGCAATGCATGCTACTCAATTTGAGTACTTGGCTGCTTTAGAAGTTGCAATGGAATCTGTTTAGATTATGAAGTTTATTGGAGATCTTGGAGTGATGTCTTCAATAAAAGAACTTATTGATATATATTGCGACAATTCTGCTGCAATTATATTCGCCAATGATTTTGGAGTCATGAAAGGCGCCAGACACTTTAAACGTGGACATCACTATGTCCGAGAACAAGTTGAAGCTCGTGAAATCAAATTAAGAAAAGTTCACACAGATGATAACGTAGCTGATCCTTTTACAAAGGATTTGCCTAGACCAAAGGTAGTTAAGCATGCCATGGCTATTTGGCTGCAACTAGCTAGTGAACTCATGCAATAAATATGTGATTAGTATTTGAATAAAGGATGTTAAGACATTATTATTTAATAAAATTAAGATTGGGTTTCGTTTATTCTTATTACTTAATTTTGTATCCTATTTTACATGTTTTAATCCATGAATAAATTGTTATGCTGAATGTCCGTTGTCGATTAATAATATGGGAATATTATTAAATTAAGACAAATCAAAATAGCGATAGAGTATACTTGAAAGTATATTGATCGATTTTGGATGATATTCGATGAATTAAATATTGGACTTATCCCAGCTATATGATTTTACTTTATGAATCTTTGTCATCAAGTAAATCATAAATTGTTATCCTTAGACTTGAGATACCAGGAAACTGTTATGAATCTAGTGCATCTTTGTGGAATAATCTAACGCTAAATGCAACTGGTAGCTATAAGGATTATTTTCAGAAGTGTTTCAAAATTCATAAGTTTTGCTTTGTAGTGATTATAGAATTTATTTCCTCCAATTTTGTTTTGGAGTATAATATAGTTGGGCCCCTCGTAGGATTAGTAAGATGTTTGTGCAACCGCACCCAAATTTGTTTTGGTAATCTTGCTAAATCTGTGAACGAGAAACATAATGGTTAATGAAAGGAACGACTGAGAACCATATCCTTATTAACGTTGTATTATAAATAAAAGGATAATAATAATGATGAATAATTAAAAGGTTTTATCCAAGAGACCTTACTCAAGTTGTACTAGTGACATTGCTAGTGTAACTAGACGTCAGTCAATGTAATCACGATATTCGAAATATGTCCAAGTGGGAGCTGAAAGTTAATGGACTTATATTTAATAGTCGTGTGGAAGGATCAAACTCGAGATTACGGGATTGCACACAATACGTAAAGAGTTAATTTTTTTAATAAATACATTTATTATATTTATTAATTTAGTTAATAAATATATTTATTATAATTATTAAATTAAACCGAGCTATGACTTTAATGATCGTTAAATAATTAAGAGTTAAGTATTAACGAGCGTTATGGAATAAATAGTAAGTAGAATAAATAGAAAGAAGAACGGAAGGTTCTGGAACACCCCAAATGGGTGTTTGGGCCGTTGGCTATGAGGGGGAAAAAGGGGAAGAAAAACTTTCCATATATTCGTTTAGGCTACAAGGTTTAGGTCTATATAAACAACCCCCCACCCTCATAATTCATCACACCAATCTCTCCCTCTCCTTTCTCTCTTGCGATCGCAACACAAAACCCACAAAGAGTTTCGGTTGGTTTTTGTGTTCTTTCGATTTTACTTATAATCTAGTCCTAGCCCCTCTCTAGGGTTGTTGGGTAGATTTTTCCATTAGCGTAGAAGCTCGGTTTCACGTGCTAGAATCACGGTTAGCTCGTTGTATTACGTGTGTACAAGAACGTAATATAGTCTTACTTTAGACTATATCTTGGTGGTGTACATTATAAACCCGAATTGGTGATTTGTTCTTTATCTTGTGGATTTGCTTTAGCGTAAAGGTATGTAATCCTAATTCGATTAATTATAATTGTGTTATTATTATGATCTTGTTAAATCTTTTCCGCTATGTGTGCTTTGATCTCGTTTAGGGTTTTGTGTAATTGTTATGAACTATATAATCCTTCATGATCATCAACAGAAGCAGTAAAAATAAGATTTTCGTCAAAATAAACAACCACAAACTTGCTAATAAAAGGCGTGAGTAGTTGATTCATCACACGCATAAATGTACTTGGTGCGTTAGATAAACCAAAAGGCATCACCAACCACTCATACAACCCTTCACGAGTCTTGAAAGCGGTTTTCCACTCATCACTAGGTCTAACACGAATCTGGTAATACCCACTCTTCAAATCTAGCTTCGTGAAAAAATGGTAGCACCACTAATCTGGTCGAGCAAATCATCAAGGCGGGGAATAGGAAACCTGTACCTCATAGTAATCTTGTTGATGGCTTGACTATCAACACACATACGCCATGTACCATCCTTCTTTGGAGTTAATAGGGCAGGAACAGCACACTGGCTCATGCTCTCACGAACATGGCCCTTAGAAACCAACTCCTCCACCTGCCTATGTAACTCCTCATGCTCTCCCGGGCTCATCCTTTAATGTGGCTTGTTAGGCAATTATGACCCAGGATCTAGATTAATATGATGCTAGATGTTACGCAACGGTGGCAAACAATCGGGTAATTCATCAGGGAAAACATCAGAATGGCTTCCAGAATTTCACTCTCTTCAGCAACCTCCTTCCCAGTTAGCACAAACACATCATCCCCCACCTCCAACTCGTCTTCAAACTACGAAAGAGTTAGTAAGGTACCAGTGGGTTTATTAACTACTTCCTTGGGTTTATTCAACATCAAAGTAATCTTCACAACCTTAAATAGGAAACTATAAGTATTAGTTCTCCCGTTGTGAGTAATGTTACGATCATACTACCAATGTCTACCCAACAACAAGTGACAAGCATCCATGGGCACCACATCACACCAAACAGTATCCGTATATGTTGTTCCTACTCTAAATGTAACATGGACACGCTTGGGAACTGTTATATTCGCGCCCTTTATAAGCCATTGTAACTTATAAGGTTTGGAACGATTTTTAGTTTTCAACCCTAATTTCTGGACTACTTCTTCAGCTATCAAATTATCACAACTACCCGAATTACATACAAAAATGAAAACCTTACCCAAAATAGTACAAGATGACTTGAAGATGTTGTATTTGAGCCAATCATCACCATCAGCTTTTGTGGTTATGCAAGAACGCCTTACCACCAAATTCACCCCCACATCTCCAGACACAAATTCCTCGTCATATTTGGGCTCTTCATCAAAAACTGAAGCTCCTTCATAATCATCATAAACCACGTCATCATCTTCCTCAGGTTCAGCAAATAACTGTCTCTTCCCAACCTTCTTACACTTCGACTATCGGTGACCAGGTTCACCATAGTTAAAGCACTTGAACCCACCACTACCGGTCTCTTTAGGAACTGGTCTAGTATTCTCACCAACTGCTTTAGCCTGACTTGGGGCAAAACGAGATGTCGCATTACATGAACCAGAAGCACCAGTCATTGCAGGAGAAGACAAACTCCCCACTCGTCGGTTTTGCTTCTCAAAAGTCAGTGCACGCAGATATGCTTCAGAAAGTGTTATCGGATCAAACATGTTAACAGAATCCATGATCTGGACTCTTAAACCACCAATGTATCGAGAGACAAGTTGTTATTATGTCTCTTGTATGTCATTCCTTGCAATTAGTTGATAAAATTATGTTGTATAATCTTCAACAGACTTAGACCCCTGTTTCAGATTCTGTAACCGTTGGTATCAAGAGCCGAAGTTCCTGATTAAGATGCCTCCAAGGAAAATCAGGACTCTGCAGTACTTGGATGAACAAGAATTTGAGCAGCATATTATGGACAGAATTTGAGCAACGTATTATGGGTTGCATGATGTTCATAAATCTGTTCGTGACAACTTGGTTCGCGCTAATTCAAAGTACAAGCATGATGCAGATCAAAAGAGGAGACATGTTGACTTTGAAGTAGGATACTTTGTGTGGGCTATTTTGACTAAGGATCGTTTTCCAATTGGTGAATATAATAAGTTGTCTGCTAAGAAAATTGGTCCAGTGGAAATTGTCGATAAGATGAACTCAAATGCTTATCGTTTGAAGTTGCCAAGCCATATTCGTTGTTCTAATGTTTTTAATGTGAAGCACTTGTTGCCTTACCATGGTGATTCTTCAGATGATGATATAGCTAGGAATTCGAGGACGAATTTTTCCCAGGGAGGAATGATGGAGGCACAAGTATTGAGGAACGGGTTGACTTGTTTCTGGAGGCCCGAGATCACGTGACGAAGATGGGTTTAGTAAAACGAGCATAATTTTTGCATCTTAAGTCCATTTTCAACCCGTGGCCTGTCAAAACGTCCGAAAAAAGGAGGCGGACGACGTTGTAACCATCTTTCAGCTGGTTGCGGATTTTTCAAGGCCCGAAAGCCTTTTTACTATTAGTTTTTTACATATATATATATATGTTTTTTTCACTTTCAGTTGGACTTTATCTTTAGGCTACGGTTCAGCCCGCTAGATTTTTAGGGTTTTTCTTTGTTTGTTGTCATTAAAAACAAAGAAAACAAGACAGTTATCGGTTTAATTAAAGTTAAACCATTGGCTGCTGTTTGCCAAGTTTTTAACATAATTTTCGAGTATTCTTCATAATCAACGATTATTAACAGAATTGTTTTTGGCATTCTTTTGAATCAATAGATCTGATTACTTATCTTTGCTTCTTTGTTTTTTAATCTACATCTACTACCTATTTGAAAATTAGAAAAATCAAAAAGAAATTAAAAAAGTCAGACGTGGCTCTGTGTTTTTGTTGAAGAAGAAGGGAAAATGGATACGGCAAAAGATCTGTTCTTTCATTTCCTTTTTTTATTATTTTTTATTATTTTTTGGATTTAATTAGATTAGTTTTAATTAGATATATGTGTAATAAATTTTCAAATTTTAATATATTGAGTTTTATTTAATTTCTCACAACATATATTAATTTGATCATTTTTAAAATTAGTTTTAGTTGATATATTTTATCATTTATATCTCTAAATAAGTTTTTTTAATCATTTCTTTAATAATATTTAATTATAAATATTATTGTAATATTTTTTATTTTATTAAATAATTATTATAAAATTTGAACTTGGTCGTTTTGTTGTGATAAATAAGTCGTTGTAAATCGTCGGAGAAAAACATTTGATTAAGCAAATGCATGAAACGACAAAAAATGATATGATCAAGCGTTTGGTGCTCTCAGGAAAAAGTAGGTTATAATAGCCAATATCACATGTCTTTTATATTTTCGAATCGCGTTATGTTCGATTAGGAGAAATCATGATATTTTATAAAAACTTAATTACACCGCAAAAATCTATGATTTACAGGAACCCCTTGGGTCTAGGGGTATTCGGGTTGACCCGGTCGAGTTCGAGCCAATTCAAGATGAGGTTAAAACACCCCCAAACTCGACCTTACTTAGAACTTAGGTTACTTGGGTTTGATCAATTTGGGTTGGGCCCGTTCGAGGTCGGGTCAACCCCGTAAGTAATATGCCTAATGAATTGTTTGCTTCAATATGTTGTTTACAATGAAAAAGTGTTAGTCGACTCAGGTGGTTGGTCGGGGGTCAGTCTATCGGGGTCGAGGCTAAAAAGTTCGTAACCGTGTCCAACCCTATTTAGAAGTCCGGTTAGTCGGGTTGACCTTACCCCAAATAGGCTTATCTGCGTCAGGTTTGGTAGCTTTTTGCACCCATACTGGTGTCCGCTCCCGTTCACAATAGTTGCTGGTGCAAGGTTTGTTTTAAGCATGTGCTAGGAAGGCAATTCTTAGTTGTCAAATCGGTATATGTGCCCCGTCTTTATCCTAAAAAAAAGTTAAGAAATCTCACCTTGAAGAATAAGTTTCTCTGCGTCAGTTGAATAAACAAAAACTGCTTGTTTCGGTATACACGCAGCTATGGCACCTATTAACTCAGTTACAGTATAGCGAACTAATGCAATTGAACTTCTTGCGTTGAGTTCATGCCAACAAAGAACCATCATGCAATCCATTCTACATTATATACAAGTTGTTCCAAGATTTAATTAGAAGAATGGTAAATGAAAATGAGTTGGTGCTTGGAATGCAGCACAGACCGAGTCACCTAGCTGATAGGTTGATCACTGGTCAGTGCCTGTGATATAGACCTGCTAATCAGCATCCAAATAGTCATGAAGCAGATACAACCTCAACCCAATACAATTCAGCAGGTTCATGTTTGCTAAACATAACCCGTTCGATACAAACTTTATTGCCTTACCATTCGCCATATTCACGAGGGTAATAATACATAGCCCCCTGCAACTCTAGCCCAGACTACAAAACTACCTGTTTTATGCACACTTTACTACAAAGTTTTGACCATTTATACCATCTAAAACTGCACACAATCTTTAAAACCGGGCAGCAATTACACGAACCACTATTTCATCCCAGGGCTGTGTACTTGATAATCTCTCTCACGTATCTCTAACATAAGAGATAACCATTTCAAGACGCTCGACACAATCTTCCATCTTCTCTGAGCTTTACCAATGGCAGAATGGGGAAACAAAAACCCATCAACTGCGCCTTGTAAATCTACCTGTGAAGATGAGCCAAAGTACTGCATATCTACATCAACATTGTGAGTCTTTAATTGCTCGGGGTCACACATCAAGGTGTTTGATACTTGAGGGTGTAAATTTAATGGTTGATCAAAGTCCATGCTGTTTAATCCATATTCATCCAAGTTACCGATGCTTCCTGTTGGATAGATTGATGGCATAACGTCTGGAGAGGATGCACTCAGTTGTGGGTAATCAAATCGGCCTTTCTTATGGATTTCTATTTGATTGCTGCATTCGGGATCTGCTGTTATCATTCGAGTATTTAAGGGGTAGATATCCTCAGAGATAGAGCAGGTGCCGGTTCTTAGAGAGTATTCATCGTCATAGGAAACAACGTCTTCCTGATGTTGAAAAGCAGAGATCACCAACTTATGCGCTTCAGCCTGAATGCGCGATATTTTTGCACACGTTAGTGATTATAGTAGACGTGGGCCAATGGTCAGGGCAGGTGGTTCAGGGTCACCCAGACCCCTTCTAGTCCAAGATTTTAGTTCTTTTTTTCTTTTTACATAATTAGTGTGTTAGAGATACTTAAAAGACCCTGCTAATTTAAGAATAATCGAGCCCTTTTCAATTAAAATAGGTCGAGATCTTTTGCATTCGGATTACACTTTGGGCAACTTTTGATCCATTTGACATGCTTTTTTTAGCTACTTTTTTCCAGATTGGCCCATCCATAAGTGAGTAGGTCAAGAGTTCCACCTCTAAATATATTAAAGAGAACAAGGCCAGTGAATAGAAGGAAATTGACTCTTGATAAATTACCAAAAATAACCAACTTCTAGAGTATTATGAGTAATAGAGAACTTACCCATTGAATTGGAGAGAGGTTCTCAGCAACAATGTACTTGCGGTTTGACAGAAGTCCAAGGACTTGTCCCACAACATTAAACACGACGCCATCTCTGTTGACAGATGGAGGACAGTACAAATATAGCTTCTTATCATCAACCACGCATCTCTTGGCATGATCCACAGTCACATCCCACATTTTAGTAGACATACCCGGCCCAAGGATCTGCAGTGCTCGATAAACAATACACACACGTTAAAAACAAACAGTTCCGATATAGATTCCAACATGGGTAGGATTCTTAACAAGTCAAGAAAGATACGCCGTATAGAATATAACTTGGAACAGGCGGTTCAGTTTACCCACCTTATCCTTTTTTCTTAAGAAACAGGCGTCACTTAGATTTACATTAACGAACAAGACATCCCTAGTGATACACATATAAGATGTGCACACATTTAAGATACTCAACATAGAAAACACACTGCTGCCTAACAGCATGTAAAATCCCAGATACATATTTGCAATTAGAGAGCAGTAAAATACAACAGAAGTGCAGCAACATCTTACATTTCGAAGCCTTGTTGGGTCCAGGTAGGAAAGAGCCAAAAAATCTTTCACTGTCTTGATTTTTTCCTTATTCAACCGCTTGTGGAAAGCTCCCTCTTTTCCAATTTTCTCTAATCTCCATACCTCATCAGACAGATACGGCGGGTGATGCTTCTTGTATACTGAAATCAAAAGGGAAATACTTTAATGGAATTCTATTCAAATAGTTGGACAAACAAAGATATGATTTATTATATATCATCCACCATTCCACCCTTCTAAATGACACTTACCTTCATAGCCAAAAAGGGAAACACAGAGTTACATCAGCAGTTTAACGGTGATTCTCCAATGCAATTATCATGAGCAAAAAGGAATTAACTACATGTTGCGTTATGTCCGAATAAGCTAAATTTGTGATAATTGCGCGTTCAAAAATAGACATGTATACCCAAATATATTTAGATATATGTGAAACCGTACGTAGCTATATACCAAGCACTACCTACCAGGTAAGATTTGCAGATAGGAATCAAAACATCAGTATAAATTTATCCACATGATGTATTGTAGAAATGCAACAAAGGACTAAAAACAACCTAGATCATACTCGGAATATACAACTAAACATAGCAGATACCTACATTCACCACGATGATCCCTGACGATGAATGATTCTGACTTTGCTTCTCTCACTCTGTCTCCATCACAACTATCTGTAATCCGTGCTCCCAGCCTGAACTTGCGGCTCCTTGTCCAGCTGGAATTATCTCTAAAGGAAAGATCACCCACAAGTCCAATACCTTCTCTGAGATTCAATATTGGATTCCCAGTTAGAATAGGTTTCTTCCCTTGTCTCTCTCTAACAATGTTATTATTAAACTCATCAAGACTCCAATCATTTCCTTCATTGCTATCAAAGTCTCCTTCAAGAACCACGATTTCCACAGTTGCTGATGATTCGAGTCCAGTTGAAACTGTTTTTCCAGTACAAGCATCAATTAAAGCTACTTTTAATGTATTACAGTCTCCACCTTCAATACGGGTCCCGGTAAAAACTGGGAGAGAGAGATTACTTAGGAATTGTAATTGCAGCCTTCTTGGCATAGAAATATCTTTGTCGTTTGTGTAGTCCCTATGTGGAGAGGATATATTGGCCTTAGCTATGGTCACTAATCATATGAGAAATTTAATAACATGCCCATTAGGCAGATTCGTACACCTTACCAGTTCATGGTAGCTATATGTTTTTCCATAGCTGATTGGACTTCCTCTTTCACCTACATAATCGATACCATCAATAATACTATTAATAAAAGGATAATACATGATTAAAAAAAATGAGTTTCAGTCTGCAAAGGTAACAGAATACAATGTAAAAAGGGAATTTATCCACTGAAAAAAAAACAATACCTATTTTGTCAACATTGTATCTGCTATTATATCAGTTCGATTTAAAGTAATTTAATGTATTTCAAAAACAAATACACAGTTACCAGTCTGTTTTACAGTTGTCAAATGTTGTATGATTCTAGACCAGCATCCTACCATTTATCCAATATACACATCCACTAACTAAAAATTTATACAAGTCCAAATTTGATCTTCAAACCATACAAGTCAAGATAGAACAACTTTATTAATATTTTCCAATTAGGGGTGCTATTGGGGCTTCGGAATGGAAATGGTAATAGACAGATATGGTAGATTGGTTCTAAAATCTAAATGAAAGTCAAACTATTAACTTACAGGTAACAATATATTTCCTAAGATTCCAGGGAATGAAACTCATTATCCATCATTAAGAGCACATGGCATGTTATGGGGCCAAGACGGTACCTATAACATTCCTATAATGGTTATAGGCGCCATCGCATTCAGTTTACATTGTGTTATAGAAATTTTTAATGTGGAGGGTTTTTATGTTATAGGAGAGTTATAGGGTACAGGTTGACGCTGCGGCGCCTATAACCACTGCACCTTGCACTTTAACTCCTTCACAATATCTCTAACATGTTATGTCTCCGTCATATCAACCAAAACATTATCAACGAACCAACTAATACGAATACCGATTACAACCCCGACTCTCATTCGTGTTTCAATTTCCATTCTTTTATTTATTTACATATATTCGTCCTAAATAAAATATCCACTAGAACAATAACCACTAATGGCGTGTTTTAGACCATAGCTAAGTTGGCCATCAACAACCTAAGGTACCATGGGGAGGATGTTACCACATGCGAGACGGCTCATATTCGAATCTCTCGGTAGGGGTTTTCCTTCAAAGGTGGGAATGTGCATGTGGGGTTCTCCATCAAGGGTGACATGGACTACCTTATAGATAAGTATCATGAAATCGAATCACTAAAACTATAGTATTATACTAACTCGCCGTACTAAAAAAACGAGAAAAAACACCCACTTAAACAGTTAAAAATATAAGGAGAGATGAAGAAGTTTAGACATACAACTTTGCGAACTAAAGGCTCCAAAATCGGCTCCACGTACTTACTGAATTTTCTGAAATTCATCACCTCAAGCACTACACTGTACAACACCACAAACACAGAAGTTGTAAGAAGTAAGAACACTTGTAACACCAATGGGCGGACCTTAGTAGGGGCACCCCTTAAGGTTGTTACTCTTTTCGTCTAATAATTCGGCCCACAAAATAAATGTTTTGTATAACACCTACCTAAATTATGTTATAATTAACATGCAACACACTAGTTACTAGTACACTAGTTACTAGTAAATTCTGCTAAAAATATATAAAAATAGTCCAGTCACACCCTAAAGTGAAAAAAAAAGAAGAAGTTGTACTTACTTTCTAAAAGAAGGACGTTTACGACGGAGACCGGCGTCAGAAGGCGAGGACGAAGATGACGGCTGATCGGGCGGAGGAGGAGAGACTTTCTTCTGCGACATAGTTTTATTATAATAAACCAGCTTTGAGTTTAAAAAATAAAATATATATGTGAAAATAAAAATGAGATAGTTCAGAATTCGGTAGCTCAAAATGGAGGTGGTGAGGCGTGGTGGGCTCTACTGGTTAGTACTTGAAACCGCGTGGTCCCACTACAAGGAACAAACGCGCTTGTTAAGTTTCTTTTTGCTAGGGCGAGAGGGAGCCCCACACAAAGTAAGGTTGTACTAATCCATTTTGCTCTTCTTTTTTTTAAAGAGTAAAATTTTGTGGTTTCATTTTAAAAGAGCTGGAATTGTTGGTACGAGAAAGTGGTGTTAAATTAGCCACGTAAGATTTTGGAGTTTTGATATCAAAAATCTTTGGACACTACATTTACGAGGAGTGGTTGGGACGAAAAAAAGTGGTGTCAACGGGGTATAATGGGCCCACAAATACCTCATTTATTATTATAAAAAAAAGCAGAAAATGATTGCCGCTGGCTGGTTCGATTGGCGCCAGACGCGGTACAGTGAGCCAAAGAAAAGGTGGCGCCAAAGGCTACCAGCCCACTTCCCAGTCATTTTTCCCCCACTTTAAGACTCTTGTAAATTTTACTGATGAGCTTATACCTCATGCGTCAGTTGTCATCCTTTTTATAAAACTTAAATGTAAGTTATGTTTTAAATGGTGAGTTTTTCACCTATGTGGGTCAGACAACTGGTGGATCCTTTTTTTAATTTATTTTATTAATTTGTGAGTGTGTTAGATATTTAGAAGGGTATTATGTGAAGAGAGAAAGTTGAGGTAACGGTGATGAGTTCATGAACCGTTTCTTCTAGCCTAACAAGGCGTTTGAATTTGTGGTTTTATTTAGGGGTGTCCAAAAAACCAAGGAACCACAAGAACCAATGAATCGTACAAGAACCATCCCGGAACCGAACCATATATTAGAACCATGGTCTGGTTCTTGGTTTCTATAATTTTAAATTTTCAGTTCTCGGGAGGGTTCGGAAAAGAACCGGCCGATTCAAGTTCTTTCTCGAAAGAACCATTCTTTTTAAAATATGACATATTTTAAAGTTTGCATATGACATAATGTAAAACATGTAAGCTTTTTAAAAAAAATAGAAAATAAAAACTACTCATTAAAGGTGTAAACAAATTTTAAACCTTAAAATCCATGATAACTTAAAACCTAGCCTTTAATCTACATAATTTATTATCATTATCAAAATCATTTATCAATATGGAAGTAAGTTTTATTTGATCCATTCAATAAAATATTCAACATATATGTTTTAATGTTATATTAACCGATTATTTATATTGTAATTATCTGCATATGCATAACTTTATAAACAAAATAATCGTATATCATTCGTTCAAATAAAATACTAGTATTAATGATCGCTAATAAATATACAATTATGGTGTAATGTTGATTATATATATAAACTATTAATCACATCACATTTTGTTGATGGTTTTTGTAGTTTATATTTTATAAGAGTAACATTAGTGTCAAAACTCTATACATTTAGTAAGTTTGGAATTATTTTTGTAACAATTATGGACTTATTTTTTTTTGTTCCTTTTTATGCTATTTTGAGCTATTAGAATTATTGTTACGATTTTCATTCTTGAAAACATTGTTGTATGTGTTTGTGTTGTTATAATATGTCATTTATGAAATATTGAAAAAAAAATGAACATTTTAAACACAATGATTCTTGTCGGGAATTTCCAATAATTCCCATCCCGGAACCGGAACCGAACCGAAGAAATAAGGACGTTTCTCGGTTCTACATTTTCCTTACTTTACGGTTCTCGTTTCTTGCGGTTCGGTTCCGGTTCGATACGGTTCTAAAACCATGAACACCCCTAGTTTCATTGATATCTATATACAGTACATATCAATGATCCAATATTCTCGTGACCAATTTAGTAGGTCAATTTGTTTATGTTGATTGACTAACACTTTGTATATGTTTTAGACTTTAAGTGGTTTAATGTGGTATATATAGACAACGAATGGCATGAAAGTATTAGCGAACAACTCAAGTAAACGAAAAAAATATGTCTCTTAGCATGAGATTCATATTGATTTACAATGTTATCATATGATTACGCAATACTTTATGTTTGTTTATTTGGTGGTCACCCTCAGAATCCTTGTTCTTTTTCGCGCGTGGAGATGAAGGTGGTGTTACAATAGGCTACGCATGAAGTGTGCAAGGATATTAAAGACCAGGCGTGTGTTTACCCCCTTTTGTACTTCCGATATTAAAAGATTTATCTTAAATTCTTATTGACATTTCATGATTATTCTGAAGTTTGATTATTTCACCATGTCTTAAAACTCATTTCTTAGCCGTGAGATGTCGCTTCAAACTTGGTCACAAAATTTTCTTGAGAGTGTCCAAGTTGTTTATGAGGTATGTTCATTTTTAAAGTGTACCTAAATCGGGCCCGGAAATAAGAAAAGTATGGAATTCATTTTAGATGATTTTCATATGATCTCACTCTACCATTAACTAATGTGGTTTTAGGTTTTAAAAGAAAGAGGTGAAGGATACCTAATTCGGGTATCATCTAAGCCAAGAAAGACAATGGATTTTCACACTCCATTTAAAGTAGCATTGGTTAGAGTAGACATATTACTATCCTGGTCATTGTTATTTCTAATGCAATGAATATGAATAAAGCATCAAAAGAGAAAACAGTCATTGGGATACAACTAGTTGGGATTCTTTCATCCAGAAAGTATTAACAAAAGGAATTTAACTAAAGTTTTTTTGGTTCGGAAGAAAATGTTGATTAATCATCAAACTCTACTACTTCCTCCATCCCTTTTATACATAAATTACACTTTTTGACCATCTTCATCATATTCCGTCCTAAGCCTCTTCGTTTCAATCAAACTTATAGGATTGTTAATAATATGTATCCAAATCCCTGGTCTTCTTCTACTATTGTAACTCTTAATACTATACATAAGGATCCTCTTCTTTTTCTAAAGCATGTTCATTTTCGGTGAATAGAAACCCCAACCCAAGGGTGTTTCCCCTTCGCTTTCTTGTACCTATGTTTTGTTGTTTTTCAGTTTTATTTAGTCCTCACTCGTACCTTCTAAAATCATTATATCATAAGTAGTCCCCATCTCTCTCTCTCTCTCTCTCTCTCTCTCTCACATGAGAGTGGTTATCCATGGCAAAGTGAGTTGTGAGATGGTTATACGCTAACCATCTCACTACTCACTTTGCCATGGATAACCACTCTCATTTGATATGGTTAAATAAAGAGAGAGAGCGAGAGAGATGAGGCATGCTTATGATATAATGATTTTAGGAGGTACGAATGAGGATATATAAGTGAAAACAACAAAACAAGCGAATGGGAAACATCTTTGGGCTAGGGTTTCTATTTTATCGACAATGGATATGCTTTAGCAAAAGAAAGAGATCCTTATATACAGTATTAATAGTTACAATAGTAGAAGAAGAACATGGAGCTTGGATAAATATCATTAACAATCTATAAGTTTGATTGAAAAAGAGTGGCTTAGTTAGGAATATGATGAAGATGGTAGAAAAATGTATTTTATGTATGAGAAGGGGGAGGAAGTAGTAGAAGTTGATGATTAATCAATATTTTCTTCTGAACCAAAACAACTTCAGTTAGTTTCTTTTGTTAATATTTTCTGGGTGAAAGAATCCCAACTAGTTGTATTCCAATGACTTCGTTTTCATTATATGCTTTTATATATATTGCATTAGCAATGACAATGACTAGGATAGTAATATGTGTATTGCAACAAATGATACTTCAAATGGAGAGTGAAAAGTCATTGTGTTTCTTGGTTTAGATGATACCTAATTGGGTATCCTTTACCTATTTCTTGTAAAACCTAAAACATCACTAGTTAATGGTAGAGTGAGATCATATGAAAAGCATCTAAAATGAACTCCAATACTTTTCTTATTTTCGAGCCCGGTTTGGGTACACTTTGTGGGTGCACTTCTAAAGATCTAAACCCATGAAGATGGATTTAAATGAACATACCTCATAAACAGCTTGGACACTCAAGAAAATTCTGCTAACCAAGTTTGAAGCGACATCTTGTGGCTAAAAAATGTGTTTTAAGACATGGTGAAATGATCAGTCTTCAGAATAAGATAAACCCTTTAAGATCGGAAGTACAAAGGGGGGTAAACACACGTGTGGACTTTAATATTCTTGCACACTTCATGTGTAGCCCATTATGACACCACCTTTATCTCCACGCTCAGAAAAGAACAAGTACTTTGAGGGTGACCACCGAATACAAAAACACAAAATATTGCGTAATAATATGATATATATTGTAAATCAATATGAATTTATGCCATGAGACATATTTAAATTTCGTCTACTTGAATAATTCTCCAATACTTCCATACCATTCGTTGTCCAAGTATATACCAAATTGAACTACTAAAAGTCTAAAAGATAAAGAAAGTGTTGGTCAGTCAACCTAAACATGACCTACTAAATTGGTCATGAGGATATTAGATCCATTTTATCTCATCATTAAAATTTTAACAAGGCGTAGTAATATAACCAACATTACTAACAAATATATTTTTGTACACAAATATACCACACAAAAACAAAAATTATGCATATGACAACCAACTTTCACAAATATAGTGTCTATCTACAAACTGATTTCTCCAAAAACTATAAATACAAATGCCTCCCATCAAAAAGGGGTAGAAGTAAGTGTTAACAAATAACTTATACATGTCATTATGCGTTACGGTTTACTTGTTTGTCATCATCAAAAAAAGGAGATTGTTAGTGCAAACATAACGATGTTTAATCGATATAATCCCTTTATGTATTGGTAATGACAAACGTATAACTCGCAATACATTATGTAAAATGTGTAAGGTACTCGTAATCAATTATGCATCCATATGTATACTTCTCTCGACACCTTCAAGCTCGCGTTCATCATGAATGACAAAAAGGTCGGGGTTCCTTATAGTACTCACGAATCCTAAAAGATATTGAATCGCGAGAACATTTAACGAACCGCAACCAGACTAGCCGTTAAGGCTCATTCAAGACTTCTAGAGGCTTCTAAAATATGGAGGGAAAAGAATAAATTCAAAATTCAAATTTTGAATTTGGGCTCCAAGATGATAAGGTGAATTCTTTTATCCATTGGTTAGTCCACCCTTTTATCCAATACACCCTATTGTCTATTGGATCAAAGAGACCTCTCCAAGGCAAGACTTTCATATAAATAACAAGGGTTTTCTTCCATTTTACTTGGTGAAAAACACACCCTAATCTCCTCCTAAATCTCAATGATCACAAGCATGTTTAATCTTGTTTATAAGTTATCCAATCCTTATTTGCCTCCTCATCCTCAAGTGTAATGAGAAGAACACCTTCATCCTTATGAAGTGTTAGTGTCTAGAGTCATAAGATGATGAGATCTCTCCTTCTATAGATCAAATCATGATTATAGTTTTTACTACAATGTAAATCATGAAGATCCAAGTGATGTATAAACTTAGACTTGATGTATGTGTAGTAGATCCAAGTGACGGGAACACTTGGATATGTTGTAAGGGTAGTAGATACAAGTGATGGGTATCCTTGGATTAGGTGTTTGTATTGTAAATCCAAGTAGTATGTATACTTGGATATAATGTTAGTATCCTAGATTCAAGTGGTGTGTATACTTGGATCTAGATTAGTTGGTTTATGTGTTTAGGCCATAAAACACAAGGTTTGTTATGTTGGGCCATAAAACATAACTAGTAGAGTGATGGGTGTAGATTGGTTCTTCCTAAGATTAGAACTCGACATCTAGCCATGTATTGGTAAATGGGAAGTAGGCGACGTGTGTAGATTCGTCCTACCTAATATTAGGACTCGACATCTAGCTTAGTGTCTGTTAGCCTCTAAATATTGAGTCAAATAAGAATGATCGGTCATAGGTTTATAATGTATTGTTTACTAGAACGTTGTAATAGGTAGTAGAATAGTCTTGTAATACGGGCTTGATGGATAGCTTAAAAGGCCTCTTTCAAGGTACTAAGCATTTTATTCAAGCCCGGTCCATCAAACAATATAGTCTATTAAGGCTACATGTGAGC
Organism: Glebionis coronaria; assembly: GCA_025667525.1. Lineage (NCBI taxonomy): Eukaryota > Viridiplantae > Streptophyta > Magnoliopsida > Asterales > Asteraceae > Glebionis > Glebionis coronaria. The sequence continues at coordinate 629,998,008 of CM046875.1, read as the reverse complement.
CCGACTATATAAGCCCTTCCTAGCATGTTAGGAAGGGTTGGTGATTTCATTTTTCTTTAATCTAATCCTCCATAAGTTTCAAACATCTCTCTATTTTCTCTCTCTACTTTATCTCTCTTGAATTCATCTATTTTCTAACTTTCTTTCTTTAATTCTTGTTTAATCATCATAATAATGGGACAAAAATTTGTATCAATAGCCACGGGGTAGATTAGTGATTGGAGTTTGTTCATGTTTATGATTCGTGTGATTTAAACATCATAAACATCACGTCCAATTTTTTTTGTGTTTTTCGGGTTCTAAATCTTCATATAAACCTCCTACACAGTTGTGGTAGGGATTTGGGTTAATTATTGTGGTTAAAAACGCAAGACTTCGGGGCGTTTGGCTCGATTTTGAGGTAAATCTTCGAAACACATCGTATGTCGGCTATAATAGTTTTAAGAACTTTTTCGGAATATTAGATTTTTTTTCCAAAAATCTTTAAGAAAAGTGATTTTCCGAGTTTTATTGGTAAAAGTCTAATTCCGAAAATCTTGAAGAAGACAAATTCTGAAAATCTTGAAGAAGACAGATTCCGAAAATCTGTGGGACATCTTTTCCGAAAATCTTGCTTAACAAGTTATTCCGTAAATCTACCTAAATTATTCCGAGAATCTGGTGGAAAATTTATTCCAAAAATCACTAACTCATTTTCAGAAAATCTTTTTCTGAAAACCAATAGTGAAACTTTTCCGAGAATCACAACAACATTCATATTCCGAAATCCATAACATTCATATTCTGAAAACCATACCATTTTTATTCCGAAGATCAAAAGCACTCATATTCCGAAAAACAAAAGCAAATTCAAGATTTCGAGAATTACAGTCTACTTATTGCGAAATCTTTTTGGAGAATTATTCCGAAAATTGCTTGGAGATTTATTCTAAAAATTGCTTGGAGATTTATTCCGAGAATTTAAAAAAAATCAAAAACGTGTTTTCTGAAATTTTGTAATCGTGAGTTATTTGGTCTTGGAATTTTTAGTTTTTCGAGAACATATTTTTAGGTGTTTTCAACAAATTTTCTCGACATCAACCTAATCACACCATATTGACTTAAGATCCAAATTCACTTCAAACATGGTCACGAGTACCAATGTAATGACATCTTCGTGTTTACACAGAGAAGAACGAGAGATGCAACTACAACAACAAGTGCTTAAACAACGTTGTATGCAAGCTTTTAGTGATCTCAAAACGAATCTAAAATGTCTTGAACGAGAGACCTTCTCGTACGATCCTTTGTATATGTATGCTTTTACGTACTTCTTCGGAAATGACCATCGTACGTTCACTTATGAGTTAAGAGATCACTTGAAAAATCTTGAGAATGAATTACTCAACAGCAACTTTCATGATAAAAATTCCAAGAAAGCCCTCAAAGCACTCAGAATATCGTTTCAACCGTTCTATGTCTCAAAGTTATTCAAGTCTTCCAATTTTGATCCCGAAGTTTGGGATGCAAAAGAGCACTTCAAAGACTACACTAAAATGGAAGCAGAATCTTTCGAAGACTTAATACATCAAAACATGGAATCCATTGAGAGGCTACTGGATGAACGCGTACTTCCTGAAAAAGACATGATCAATAAGATGAATGATAAAAGGCTGAAAATGCAAGAGTGCATGGTTGCAAAGATTCATGTAGTGGATACGAGTCCAGTTTCAACTATAAGTAACAGGACAGTATCGAGTAATGCAAATGACAGCTGAAGATCAGGGAACACAAAGTATGGTGCGCAGAATGATCATAGCATTTCTAGGAAAGAACGTAGCAGCTTTAGAAAACAAGGCATCGACTTTGAGAATGACATCAACAATACACCTTCCTATGATAATGGCCTTGTTTTCGATTATAAGCCATTGGAAGAGGTACACAATGATGAATACAATGTGTTTGGCAATGCCAATACACATGAGCATAGTGATCAAACAACAACCCTTATTGACACATGTATGACGGAAAAGGTTGATAACAATACCACATCTGATTCATCAGACATGTGCAATAATGCGTTTGAGGATGATCAACATGTAAATGATTATGATGACGAGGAGCGTATCGCGCTTGCTAATTTAATTGCTAGCTTACAAAAAGATGCAATGAAACTAGAAAGAGTCAAAAGCAATTAAAGAAGGTAAACGCAACGCTCACTCAAAATTTTGAAGAATGCAAAACTGCTCTAATTAAATCTAGTGAGACCATTGATAGTTATAGATCTGAGCTTTTTCAAAAGACCAAAGAGCTTGAGGGGTACACGGGTAGTGCGTTAAAAATTCAAAAGGACGATTTTGAAAATAAATATAACATAACTCTTGAGTTATTAGCCAAAGAGAAACGTCAATATAATGTTTTCTTAATGGATGAACGTCAAAAAGCGTACCTTGCAACAACTAAAGTTAACGAACTTGAACAACGGATTTCCATGAATAACATTGATTCTGCTAAAATTCTTGATGAAAAGAAACAAGAGGTTGAAACGTTAAAACAAGATTTCAAAATTAGACATGAAAAATATACTGAAAAAGTAACAGAACTAGAAGAACAAGTCGAATTTTTGAAGAAAATTATTTATAAAATGCATGACTCTACTCAAACCATAAGAATGATAGCACCTCGGTCGTTTTTTAAGGGTAAAGCTAGTTTTAAAAGTCCTAAGTACCTCGATCAAGATCAAGTTGTGAACTCGCGCCTTTATCTGGATGAGTCTGAATGGATCAATCTGGATTGTCTTCTTGTTAGGCTTGATAGTGATGAGACACACCTTTGGGAAGAAGAGAGTATAAAGATTTTGTGAAACCATACAATTATGCATATGAAAACAGCCTTTATGGTCTTTTCAAACCGCAAACACAAAAGTCTCGTCAGCAAATATTTTTCGAATGTGAACAAAAAAGAATACAATGGAGGAAAGCTTTTGCCAAAAAGAAATTAAATGTTTCTAAATTTATCTACTACCTGCCTCTTGATGCGTCTAAAATTAAAAGTAGGAAAACTCTAGGTTTTCTTAAACATCACATTGATAATGTTCAATCAATCATTGAAAGAGACTGGAAACAACGTGAAAATGACGAGTGGAGAAGAGCGATTCCTCGAGATATAACCGTGCTTGTGAAACAAATTTTGATACCGAATACGGCTACGATAAAAGCCACTATTCTTGAATTTGAAACATTAATTTGGTCTGAAATGTTTGATTACTTGAAATACGGCGATTCTCTTGAAAAAGAAATTGATGAACTTCAAATGGACAAATTATAGTTCTCGAATGAATATGATTTTCTCTTAGAAGAATGTCTCTCCAAAGATATTTTGTGTGTTACTCTCCAATCTTGTGCTGATATCGATGAATATTCTGATGTTGCATGCAAATATCTCGATAAGGTCAAAGAGTGTGAGCGTCTTGAAATAGATCTTTCGAAACACAAAGAAAATGTTGATAAAAAGGCGTTTATGTTACTTCAACGCCGATCTGATTTCCTTAAAAAACATTTTCATTCTCTTGAACTTGCTTTGCAAGACAAAGTCGAAAAAAGTTCCAAATGATAATAACTTGCAAGTAAAACTTTTCGCTTCGTGTCGAGAAATGAATGAAAAGAGTATGTAAATTCCAGACTTGAAAGCTCAGTTGCAAGAAAAGGACATAGCGATAGAAGAGTTGAAGAAACTCGTTGCAAAGATGGGTGGGAAAACTGTGGAAATTAAAGTTGTGAAACCTGTTGTTCGACAACCCAATGCATACAAGGATCCAAATCCATCTATCTTAGGAAAACCGACTCCCTTCTCTAAATTTTCTCATGTAAAATCTAGGTTCCCCCCTAAGACTGATGTGCAACCCAGTGTTCCAAAACCATCCATATCACCCTATGTTCCTCCATTTAGAAAGCACATTGTTGCTAAACCTAACCATGTGAATACACCTAGCACTTCTAGGAATACCCCCAAGCATGTGACATTTTTGTCCGCAAATGAATCTGTAGGTTCAAATGACTTATTTCATACCAACAACCTAGAGGATGCTAAGAAAAAAGGGAAGATTCCGAAAGAAAACACCGTGTGTTTAAAACCTAGTGCACCAAAAACCGCTAGAGTTCAACACACTCCTAATGGTAGCCAACCAAAACCTAGGATCCCTTCCCAGCAATCTAGGAAATGGAAACCATCCATGAACACTCGTGTACCAAACACTGCGACTGAACGATCAACAAAGCCTAGGTACACACGGCCTTTCGTGAATTCCAAATACCCTACATGCCCAACCTGCAAAAAGGGCAATCACAATGAAAATCATAACCATTACATTTTGCAATACCCTTATGAGGTCAAATCGCGTGCCTTTGCACAAAGCAAGAATGCAGAATCCCATAAGACAACAAGGAGATACAAACCCTATGCAAAGAAAAGCAATAACAACAAATCTGAAACGTGGATTAAAAAAGGACACAGTTTCTCTCCAAAGAAGTCTTCTGTTGTGCAAGAGAAAACTACTCCTAAATCTAGTCTTTAGTGGAAACCAACGGGTAGGATCTTCAAGGAAGTTGGTCTTAAGTGGATTATAATAGAGAAGAGTGATGAAACCTGCATCAGCACTAATGCTACTGTTCTACACGTTGAAAAGGAATTTGTTACTCCTAATACTAGTATTTGTGCAAACTCTTCTTCATTGATTGCAGGTACCTCAGCGGATTCTGAACCCACTTCTTCCTCAAAGGTTCCAATGATGTACATTCGATATCACCTTCTTCGGATGTACAAAAATGTATTTTGTATTATTTTCGAAAAACTTGAAAAAAATACTAAAATAAAATAAAATGTAAATATAATAGAAGAACAAAATAAAAACATGGAAAATCTTTGAAAATATCAAAAATATCCTTCTCGACATGTCTTTCAGTATCGATAATATGGACGAACCTAGAAATGTCTCTCAACAACGACACGGGTGTGTACATAAAGCTCGAATGAAAGTTGTAAATATTTTTCAAAACATGTCATTTCAATGATTTGCAATTACTTCAGATTGTGACTCGTACCTCCAAGAATGGAAAGTTGATCACGGATGATAACTTATCCTTCACAACGGGAAAATAAAATTTTCTCGAGCATGAGCTTTCGATAAAAACATTCAAAGTTTTTAAGCTCATGTCAATGACTTACAGTTAAATGTCAGATTGTAATCACTTTCAGATTGCAACCCGTATCTATATTCACGGGGGAGTGTACGATTTAGTACTTATACCCTTAGCAAAAGAACAAAAATCTTCTTACACTTGAGTGGATTTGTCAAGACATTCAAATTCTATGAACTCAAGTTTATGCCTTAGAAAAACCTCTTCGCCAAAAAGAAATGGAGTTTTTCAGAAAGCGTTGAACATAATTTTTTCAAGATTTTTTTTTTCAATGATTATTCAAAATCTTTCAAAAATTGTGTGTTCAACAACTACTACCCTTAAAAAGAGAAATGTGAATCACATCCTCACAATGACAATTCAATTGGATCAATTTTTGAGGTGGAGCATTCCAATTTATTTCATGCTAAGCAATACACATTTTTCTCCTGAAAATATTTCAAGATTATTTTTTGTGATATATTTTAATCAAATTTGGTATCTCTAATATCAAAGATTTTATATATTAGAGATGGGGGGAGAAAATATGATTAAAATGTGATCTAAGACTCAAGCGCTTTAACTCTTACCCACATGTGCGAAACACTTTCGATTATCGATGCACATGTGAAGGGGGAGCATTTCTTGAAACCACTTGAAAGTTTATGGTTTTATGGTTACGATCTCATACCCACAACATCTTTCATTCACGACGTTATTTGTGTCAAAAGGGTTGCTAGGCATAGGTCCTATGATCCAACCAGAACCGTAGGGATCTTCCCAGGGACAATCTAATAGATTATTAGAAGTCCTTAGGAAAGATGGAGTAGAATGTGAACGTAGCTGAATGCCCACTAAGTACTGAAGCTAGCACCGGAACAATCACAACAAGGTGCTAGTGATGATGTCTTGGTAAGCATTGAAGGGGTTGAAGAATGAAAAAGAAATGTAAGAATAACGGGTGAAAAGAAAGAAGCCCTCCATACAACTTAGGCAGAAACCAGGTCAACACATCATGAAGACGACACATCATGGACCAAGTGATGTAATACATAACCCTTCCCCAGCTGATTCAGGCTTCTTGAAATTGTGTATAGTTAAGTTCGTTTTTCTCAGTTCTTAACAAATTGAAAGTCCTAACAATATCGGGTTTTTAACTGTTTTTGGTTGTTAATATTTTTTTTTTGATATTCTATTGCTAATTCAAACAATGCCTTGCAAAAGTGAAAATAACGTCTACTTATATGTAAAACATCGTGGAAATACCAAGTATTTATTCAATTAAAATTCAAAATGTAAATTTTTCAAACTAAAAGTACTAGAAATGTAAATTCTATGAAAAGTAAATGCTCAAAATGTAAAGCTAACAAGTACAAGGACTGAAAGTGTAAAAACAGTTAACTATGAGGACTGAAATTGCAAACTATCAAAACAAGTAACCAATTTCTCAACAAATTCCAAACTACTTAACTGAATATTAACAACTCTGAAAGTATAAGGACTTGATTAAAACAAACCCTAAAGATATGCAAGATTAGCCAAAATTTCAACCAGTTTAATACATGAAGGACCAAAAAGCAATTTTTAAAAGTTTTTAACTAAAAACGGGTTTCAAACTCAAATAAGCTCGTTTGAGCTTATTTCTCAACCAAAATCAACCAAACCACTTGCAAAAAGCTTAAAATCAGAAATAAGCTAGACTTGCCAAAGGATTTAGACTGAAACTGTCTTAAAAGCTGATAAGCAATTTTCAATAAGCACAAAATAAGCTATAAAGGGATCTAGACTTGCACAACTGAATTTTAGTAATGAAACTGATTAACAAGCTCAAAATATGAATAGGAAATCAAGTCTCATAAGAAATCATCAAGTAATAAGCTCAAAATTTGAAATAAGCTAAAAGTTGGCTTATGTTGACCAGCGTTGACCAAACTTTTTTCAATAAGCTCAAATTCTCAAAAATCAACCATGAACACTTACTAAATGATTTTGTAAAAGAAAATAGACCAGTTTATGAAGAGGATTATGAGATATGAAAATTCATTTTACAAGTTACAGTAACTTGCATTTGCTAATTGGTTCAGATTTTGGCTTATTTCTACTTGATTACTGAATACTGTACAAATCCCTTATAGAATCTAAAACTTCATATGTTGACCTAGAATTGAGAGCTGGTTTAATGAAATTTCATTAAGAAACTAGTAAATGCTAAGAAAATCAAAATGACAACTTTTCTGAACAACACTTAACTGAAAATGACCCACACCTTTAAACTGCCATTTGCCTCTTTGACCTTAATGTTGACTAGAAAATGACTCAAAACTATTAGTTATCACTTATTAACCGAAAATGAACACTAGTTTGCCAAAAATCAACAATTGAACATCCAACACAAGCTAATGCCAAACATCCATTTACTAAACTTTTGGAAATTTGTGAAGACTATTTAAGCAACAGTTTAAACTGAGTGAAAAGCTTTAGCACACTAAATTCAGTAACCAAAATGAAGCATGTAAGAACTAGTTATAAGCAATGAACACTACTAGAACATAAATTGATAAGCAAGACTATTGTGACTGATAAAAGCTGAAAACAAGTAAAGGATTAAGGCTATAAGCTAGATTTAAGCTACAATTAAGCTAACAAACTCTAGAATCAAATCAAGAACAGGCTAATCAGCTTTTATCATGCAATCACAAAGATTTAGACTAGGTATGTAGCATTGCATTTGACAATTGAGTGGAACCAAAAACAAGAGGCGATTTCACCTTTTTGTAGAAACCTTTGAGAAGTAGAGGAGCTGAGCTCTCTATTCTAGTGCTAACCACCACCTTAGCACTAGAAAAACACTAATCAACAATCTAATCAACTACAACAATCATCAACATGGCTAACTTTGGCTAGAACTCTTCAAAAACTGAAAAACTGGACTGGATGATCAAATCAGCTACAATCTTCAATAAAAGCTTATTATGATCTAGGAATGATCATAACAAACTCATAACAGCAACACAGTAACAATGGTGCAAGGTATGAACAGTATAGAAGGTAATGAGAATTGGCGGGAAAGTGAAATTTGAATTTTTATTGAATGAAAAGTTGTTACAAAGCTGGTAATTGGTTACAAACTAACTAACAAACTCAAGAGTGTGTCAGACTCTTGAGTTGTTGAGCTAAAATCTAGAAATGGTGGAAGAAAATTAAAAGTGTGTGTGTTTTCACACTTTTCTACAACAACTGAAAATGAGAGCTATCTAGGGTATTTATAGACTTGAGAAGTAAAGCAGTTGGGGTTGGTGACGTGTTGGAATCAATCCCAGGCTTCCACGTGTCACAAATCTGCAATTGGGATTTTGTTGATGAAGAACAGATTTGGGGATTCTTTATTGAGTTGATTTTAGCCTAATTGACTTTGACCATTGGATTCGTCCTTCAAAAACAAGCAAGTTTGATGTTTATAACTTTTCTTGAAATCCACTCTAGCTTAAAATCGTCCCTGGCAATGCGTTTTGTTGAAGATGACACGTGTCAAAATATTACTGGCTCAATGAAGTGCACACGGATCACTATCCATTTTTGGATAAATGATTATTGCATGGCGTTCACTGATTGGTTTAGAAATGGATAGTGCGTTTTGACTGTTGAGATTTTGCCCAATAAATGAGTGGCGGCTGTGTGCAATAAATGCAGGTTAAGTGGCAATCCTTGTATCACCTTTCTTGCATTCTTATTGGCTTAGAGCTTTACACACGGATTGAACTTGTTTATCTTTCCAAAATTGGCAGAAATGACCCCTTGACTTGGCAGATTGTATTTTCAAGCTAGCAACTTCATTTCTTTGGCATTTTTGGTCCTTCAAACTTCATTCTTGAGCAAATTTGATCCTTTGACTGAATTGACTTGAATGTTGACCAATTTTGACTATGATCTTGACTTTTACATATTTATACTTTTGGTCCTTCATCTTTGGCAGTTTGTCAAGATAGGTCCTTTGTCTTCAAAGTCTTGTCACTTTTGATCCTCTTTTGTCTTTTTCATCAAATTAAGCTTGATTTTCCTTTGTTTGCTTGAAAATGTATCCTTCTTACCTGTTTGAGCACAAACACAAAACATACCACATAATTCCGCTTTATAGCACAAAGTTTAGGTATTTTTATTGTGTTTTAGGGTGATTTGTTCATAAATTGATATGAGTTTTTTGCTCATATCAAATCTTCTACACTTGAACATTGTCATGTCCTCATGCAATACTATACATTTTAAAGCACAAATTAACATTCTCCTCATAATTAATCCACCTTGGCCATATGGAATGCATCTACACTACTCTAAACTAAATGATGCATGATTTTTGACTTTTAACAATGTAATGAATAAAATACAATTCTATCTATATCTTTTTGGTTTATCTTGAAATGGTTTTGATGGAAATAACTCATAAAGAATTCAATGACTTTGATTAGGGCTTGGTTACCATGGACATTTATCACCCTCAAGTTTCACTTTCCCCATACCAAGCTTAAAAATGGGATCATTGTATTCACAAGTAAAAAGTGCATCAACTTATTCATGATAATTAAATGTGGAACCGGTTATTATTTGAGCAAATTGCTTGTGGGCAAATTTGTCATTTATTCAAGTGTGAAGTATAAGAAGTGTAAAATCCAAAAATAAGGAAGCACGGTTTTAATCCTAAGTAATCCTCTCATCCATTACTTGAAAAACCGCTCACAATTAATACAAGTCCGTTTCAAGAGTAATAAGTCATTGGCCTTATGTGTAAAATCCTCATGTCATGCTTTCATAAGTAGCTACACACTCGCTAAGGAAATGCTAAGACAAGCAAACTCAGGTTGAGTTAAAATATCCATGGTGGGCCTAATATGTCAAAGAGATCTAAATTTGTTAACCATGTCCTTATTATATTTTTCTTTCTTTTTATATATTTTTGATGAAAAATAAAAGAAGAAATATATACAATGCAATATTGATATGCAAATGAAAAATGATTAATGAAAAATATGAATGCATAATTTTGGTGGCCAAAGTAGATCAAAAATTTGAAAAATGTTTGAAAAATTAATTTTTCCAATTATCATGAAAGACAATGACACGTTCTAGGTAAGGTCACTTCGATAGAAGACCCCCCTTACACTTAAGCTAAACATTGTCCTCAATGTTTAAGAGCATGGAAGTATAAAAACTTCCCCTACACTTATGACAATGAATAGACTTTGCTTAACCCAAGTTAAGGAAAGGACGACTATTAGTGAAGTCATGTTTAAGCACAAGGTGTCAATGAAATATCACAATGGTAACGAAGTGAGCCGGATACAAGGGCCTCCTCCATAAGCTCCAAAGCATGAAATGAGTGGGCAACCCTACAAACAATCATGAAGACAAAAGAAGATCTCCCCTACACTTATCTCCAAGTCTATACCTTTATTTCTAACCTACAACACTCTAAACCTAGTTATACGATGCTTGAGTTAATGAGTCTCTAGCTCGACTCGTCCCTCAATGAATTAATTCATGGGGAAAATGGGGATCTCTTGGACCATTTCAATGGAAATGTCCTCCCCAAAATAATGCTTCACACGGTGACCATTCACTTTAATGTTTGGACCATCGGGTTGTGACAACTCAATAGTTCCATATGGAAACACTTGAGCAATAGTGAATGGACCGGACCATCTCGACTTAAGCTTGCCCGCAAAAAGTTTCAACCTTGAGTTAAAGAGGAGAACCGGCTCTCTAACTTTAAACTCACGATTCTTGATCTTAGCATCATGCAATTTCTTAGTCTTTTCCTTGTAAAGCAAAGAATTTTCATAGGCATTGGCTCTCAATTCATCCATCTCATTGAGTTGATCTTTCCTATGTGAACCGGCTTGATTTAAATCAAAGTTAGCCCACTTGAGAGCCCAAGATGCCTTATGTTCTAACTCGAATGGGAGGTGGCACGCTTTTCCATAGACAAGCCTATAAGGAGTACAACCAATTGGTGTTTTAAAAGCCGTCCTAAAAGCCCACAAAGCATCATCAAGCTTATCCGACCAAGAAGCTCGATGCTCTCCCACAGTTCTCTCTAAAATTTTCTTTAAACCACGATTTGTGACCTCAGTTTGACCATTTGTTTGAGGGTGATACGCGGTAGAAAGTCTATGATTAACTCCATATTTCTTCATAACTCTCGTGAAATGATCATTACAAAAGTGCGTACCACGATCACTTATGATGGCCCGAGGTACACCAAATCTAGCAAACAATTGCTTTAAAAACTTCACAACAACTCTAGCATCATTGGTAGGTAAGGCTTTAGCCTCCACCCATTTGGACACATAATCCACCGCTACAAGTATATACTTGTTTCCCTTAGAGGATGGAAAAGGTCCCATGAAGTCTATGCCCCACACATCAAATATCTCATACTCTTGGATAAAATTTTATGGCATCTCATCACGTTACGTAATTTTTCCTTGTCTTTGACACACATCACAAAATTTCACCATTTCATGGGAATCTTTGTAAATGGAAGGCCAATAATAACCCGAATCAAAGACTTTCTTGGCGGTATAGGTGTGGCCCAAAATGTCCACCCGTAGGTCCTTTATGACACGCTTCTAAAATCTTAAATGCCTCGGGCCCATCTACACACCGTCTAATGATTTGGTCCGCACATTGCCTAAAAAGATAAGGATCATCCCAAAAGTAGTACTTAACTTCTTTAAGAAATTTCTTCTTTTGTTGATAAGTAAGACCCTTAATAAGCACATTGCCCACAAGATAGTTTGCTATATCCGCAAACCAAGGAGTGGCATCCTCTTGGGAAGAGATAGACATGAGCTCCTCTAATGGAAAGGATTCATTGATTTCTTGATGTGGAAAATCTCCTTGAAAAGGATGCTCAAGTCTACTCAAATGATCCGCCGCTAAATTCTCGGCCCCTTTCTTATCACGAATTTCTATCTTAAACTCTTGAAGCAACAATCCCATCTCAAAAGCCTAGGCTTAACATCTTGTTTTGTCATAAGATACTTGAGAGCGGAATGATCCGTATACACTATGGTTTTGGAAAGCACAAGGTATTGTCTAAATTTCTCAAAAGCATATACTATAGCAAGCAACTCTTTTTCCGTGGTAGTGTAATGAAGTTGTGCACCGGTCATGGTTTTACTCGCATAGTGTATAGGTTGAAAATGCTTATAAACTCTTTGTCCTAAGACGGCCCCCACCGCATAATCACTAGCGTCACACATAAGCTCAAAAGGTAATTCCTAATTTGGAGAAACCAAAACGGGAGCCTTAGTCAATTTTTCCTTAAGAGTCTCAAAAGAGTCCAAACAATCTTGGTTAAAAATGAAAGGAGCCTCTTTTTCCAAGAGGTGAGTCATCGGTCTAGCTATCTTAGAAAAATCTTGTATAAAGCGCCTATAAAATCCCGCATGACCTAAGAAACTCCTCACACCTTTAACCGAGGTGAGTGGGGTAAGCTTAGCAATCACATCAATTTTAGCTCGATCCACTTCTAATCCCTTGTTGGATATTTTGTGTCCTAAAACAATTCCCTCTTTCACCATAAAGTGACATTTCTCCTAATTAAGCACTAAACGTGTTTCCTCACAACGCTTAAGCATTCTCTCCAGATTGGTGAGACATGAGGTAAATGAATTTCCAAAGACGGAAAAATCATCCATAAAAACCTCCATAGTTTGCTCTATCATGTCATGGAAAATCGCCATCATGCACCTTTGAAACGTCCCCGGTGCATTACATAAGCCAAAAGGCATCCTCTTGTAAGAAAATGTACCGTAGGGACAAGTGAATGTGGTCTTTTCTTGATCCTTAGGGTCAATGGGTATTTGGAAATAACCCGAAAAACCATCAAGAAAGCAATAGTACTCATTTCCCGCTAAGCGTTCAAGCATTTGATCCATAAAAGGTAATGGGAAATGGTCTTTCCTAGTCGCCTCATTGAGTTTTCTATAATCAATACAAACTCTCTAACCGGTGACAAGTCTCGTAGGAATAAGCTCATTGTTCTCATTAGGCACTACGGTGATTCAACCCTTCTTTGGAACACAATGTACCGGGCTAACCCATGGAGAGTCGGAAATGGGATAAATCATACCCGCATCTAAGAGTTTAATCACTTCCTTCTTAATGACCTCATGGATTTTTGGGTTAACTCTTCTTTGACTTTGAATGGCGGGTTTATAGTCATCCTCCATAAGGATTTTGTGTGTACAAAAATGTGGATCAATTACCCTTATGTCGGATATTTTCCATGCTAAGGCTTTCTTGTGTTTCTTAAGGACTTCAATAAGTTTCTCCTTCTCATCCTCTTTCAATTCTTTAGCAATGATCACAGGTAATTGGTCTTTGCCCTCTAAGAAAGCATACTCTAGGTGGGATGGAAGGTCCTTAAGTTCAATAGGAGGTGGACTCTCTATGGAAGGTTTTACTATGGAAGGATCCTCAATGGTAACTTCTTGTGGAATAGGAGAAGGAATAGGGTCCTCATTGAGCAACTTTTGGATAGTAAGAATATCTTCTTCCCAATTAATGGGAGAATCATCATCACCAAGAAAGTTTGACTCAAATTCCTCCAAGAGGAAATCACTCTCTCCAAAAGGTGTTAAAGAAGGAGCAATTGAGGCCACGGTTTCAACATGGGGCATCTCATCACCAGTACTCTTGCAAGCATCATGAAAGTGTTCATCACACACCTCATCTAGCACATCAACTATGTTAATCGTCTCACAAGGTCTAATACTCCTTAACCTCTTTCCTATCACAAACTTTCCCTAACTTAAACACCACTCTCTCATCCTCTACTCTCATAATTAGTTCTCCTTCCGCCACATCTATCAAGGTACGACCCGTTCTCAAAAACGGTCTATCAACAATCAAAGGAACTCTAGGATCCATGTCATAATCAACCACTACAAAGTCGGCCGGAAATCTAAACTTATCCACACCTACAAACACATCCACCGCTATACCTACAGGGTAAGCTATGGTTAATTCAAGGGTCATCCTAGTGGGAGTGAGCTCGGGAAGAGAGAGTTTCTTCCAAACCGATAAAGGCATGAGGTTAATGCTTGCCCCTAGATCCGCCAAAGCCATGCAATTTTCAACACCGGGAAAATTACAAGGTATCAAGAAGCGCCCCGGATCTCTAAGTTTTGTTGGTAAGGTTTTAAGTAGCACGGCGGAACAATTTTCATTAAGGGATGTGTTGGGAAAATCAACCAATTTTTCTTTGTTTGAGAGTAAATCCTTGAACATCTTAGCAAACTTTGGCATATAAGCAAGAGCTTCCGCAAAGTATATGTTGATGTTGAGTTGCTTAAACATCCTTAATAAATTGGGGACTTGGATGTCATCCTTGTTCTTTAACTTGTCCTTTTTCAACCTTGAAGGATATGAAAGAGTAGGTTTTGGTGTAGGTGGAATAGGTGTTGTAGTGGAAGATTTGTCTTTGTTAGCTTCTTCATTGGGAAGTGTGGAAGGTAAAGGAGAAGTAAGAATAGGTTTAGAAGGTGTGTTTGAGTGAATGGGAGCATTTTGAGGTGGTGAAGGTAGAAGGCTTGTCACAAGTAGGAGCAAAAGTGGGTTGAACAATAGGAGGTTTAGAAGGTGAAGGATCCTTTGTTGTTGTTCCACTTCTTGTTGTAATAGCATTGACATTTGCCCTTGGATTTGTTTGTGTGTTGGAAGGTAAAGCTCCTTGTGGTCTTTTATTATAAAGCAACATAAACTTCTTATTTGTGTCTTCATGCATTTCTCTCATTCCCCTCTCATGAGCTTCATTCATTTCTCTTAATCTCTTCTCATTAGCTTGGAACCTCCTTTCATTCTCTTGATTCATTTTGTGAAAAAGATCAATTGTATTATAATCTTGTGGCACATTTCCTTGAAAACCTTGGGGTTGGAAAGGTGGAGGTTGAGCATTAAATCCTTGGTTTGGTGGATAAAAGTTATTTCCTTGAGGTTGAAAATGATTGGGTGCCTTGTAGTTATTTCCTTGGTAAGGTGGTCTTTGCCCTTGATTCCTTGGTAAAATTTGAGGAGGATTTTGTTGAATTTGGGTGGGTGGTTGGGGTGGGAATCCCGGTAGAGTAAGGTAATTTTGGGACTTGTAAGAAAGGTTATTTGGATTGATATTTGGCTTGAAGTGTTCACGATGTTCCTCTTGGTAAGCATAGCATTCCCCTTGATAAACTTGCACCTTATCACATTGTTCATAAGAATGGAGGCCTCCACAAGTTACACAAGAAAGAGTAATGGCATTCACATCATTTGAAGAATTGTTCAATGAAATGTTCTTAATGGCTTGAATCATTTCTTGTTGTTGCTTAAAATTTGTCTCATGATCTCTATCTATCTTTTGCATGATCTCTTGGTGATACTTGAGGAATTGGTTATCACAAGGTGTTTGAGAAGTGTTTTGGATAACATGAACCCTTTTTTCAAATTGAGTGTTTGTTTGAACCATTTCTTTAGTCTCAATGATGTCTAAGGCCTCTTGAATGGATTTAAGAAGAATATTTCCTCCCACAGAAGCATTGAGTGAATCTTGGTGATGAGGTTTAAGGCCATCATAGAAAGTATTGATTTGGTGAACTTCATCCAATCCATGGTTAGGGCATCTCCTCAATAACTCTCTATACTCCTCCCAAGCATCACTAAAGGATTGACTAGGTTTTTGTTGAAAGCCTATAATTAAGTTTCTCAAAGCCATGGTCTTAGATGGAGGAAAGAACTTGTTCAAAAACTTAGTGGTGAAACCATCCAATGTGGTGATACTATCGGGTGGTTGGGTGTCTAACCAATGCTTAGCTTGTCCCTCTAGTGAAAATGGCACTAACATCAACTTAATAGCATCATGTGGAACTCTATTGTGCTTAATGGTATTGCAAAGAGCAAGGAATCTCTTAAGGTGATCATGAGGATTATCATTCTTGTGACCATAGAAAGGTGTTTGTGAAACCAAGGTAATCATAGCCGTTTTTAGCTCAAATGTATTTGCGGGAATGTCGGGAATCCTAATAGCACTAGCATATCCATGAACATTGGTTTGCAAACGTTCCATCAAAGAACGATTATCAACAGCCATGGCTTCTTGTTGTGGAGGAGTCAAAGCACGATTCTCGTGATCGGCTTGATGGACGGTGGTGGTCTTACTCTTTCTATTTTTCTTCCTTTTCGGAGGAAGAGGTTGTACACCAATCGGTATTTGTGCACGCCCGCAAGTGAGCATGCAACTCAATACGAGGAATGAGAGAGAATCTCTCGTGTGACTTTGAAGAGAAAAGGATTATCCTCTTCGAGTTTCAATATGAAATATCCACAAGAAAATAATATATATGTATGTACTACTTGGGTGCAAGACCCCCAATGAAGCCTTCCTTCTTAGAATACTCACAAGTGAACGGGGGGTTAGGTGGCGCGAAGCACTTAAGTACCTATTGACCCTTAGATGGCATTTTATAGCACATCGCCTTTCTATTCACTTAAATGTTCGTATTCTTCGAATTGTTGCTTATTGAGAGTATTTATCTATTCTTGCTTTATTTTGTTTGATCGATACACGTGTCAAGGACCGGAACGCCCCCTAACACGGTGTATTGCCTTGGCAATACTTATGGAGAATATGTAGATTGGTTGTTCTTATACGTATACGTATTTACTATAATAATATATGGAAAATATTTTTGTATTTATGAGTTTTTAAGAGAAAATACTATATGTACATAAAAACCGAGAGAATCTAATAATATATATTTTTGGGTGCAATATCTTAGGAAAAAGATTGCTTTTTGGATTTTTTAATTTGTTTGGTCAATTCTTTAGGAAAAGAATTGCTTTGTTAATTTTTTAGTTATTATATATTTTTATATTTTTGATTTTTTATTTGTTTTTTATTTATGATACGTAAAAATAACGTTCACAAGGTGAACGGATCCCAAAAGCCAATGAAAACCGTCAATCGATAGTCTCTCATAAAGTCAAAGAACCGGCAGCGACGCCATTTGAAATTGTGTATAGTTAAGTTCGTTTTTCTCAGTTCTTAACAAATTGAAAGTCCTAACAATATCGGGTTTTTAACTGTTTTTGGTTGTTAATATTTTTTTTTGATATTCTATTGCTAATTCAAACAATGCCTTGCAAAAGTGAAAAATAACATCTACTTATATGTAAAACATCGTGCAAATACCAAGTATTTATTCAATTAAAATTCAAAATGTAAATTTTTCAAACTAAAAGGACTAGAAATGTAAATTCTATGAAAAGTAAATGCTCAAAATGTAAAGCTAACAAGTACAAGGACTGAAAGTGTAAAAACAGTTAACTATGAGGACTGAAATTGCAAACTATCAAAACAAGTAACCAATTTCTTAACAAATTCCAAACTACTTAACTGAATATTAACAACTCTGAAAGTATAAGGACTTGATTAAAACAAACCCTAAAAAGATGCAAGATTAGCCAAAATTTCAACCAGTTTAATACATGAAGGACCAAAAAGCAATTTTTAAAAGTTTTTAACTAAAAACGGGTTTCAAACTCAAATAAGCTCGTTTGAGCTTATTTCTCAACCAAAATCAACCAAACCACTTGCAAAAAGCTTAAAATCAGAAATAAGCTAGACTTGCCAAAGGATTTAGACTGAAACTGTCTTAAAAGCTGATAAGCAATTTTCAATAAGCACAAAATAAGCTATAAAGGAATCTAGACTTGCACAACTGAATTTTAGTAATGAAACTGATTAACAAGCTCAAAATATGAATGGGAAATCAAGTCTCATAAGAAATCATCAAGTAATAAGCTAAGAATTTGAAATAAGCTAAAAGTTGGCTTATGTTGACCAGCGTTGACCAAACTTTTTTCAATAAGCTCAAATTCTCAAAAATCAACCATGAACACTTACTAAATGATTTTGTAAAAGAAAATGGACCAGTTTATGAAGAGGATTATGAGATATGAAAATTCAGTTTACAAGTTACAGTAACTTGCATTTGCTAATTGGTTCAGATTTTGGCTTATTTCTACTTGATTACTGAATACTGTACAAATCCCTTATAGAATCTGAAACTTCATATGTTGACCTAGAATTGAGAGCTGGTTTGGTGAAATTTCATTAAGAAACAAGTAAATGCTAAGAAAATCAAAATGACAACTTTTCTGAACAACACTTAACTGAAAATGACCCACACCTTTAAACTGCCATTTGCCTCTTTGACCTTAATGTTGACTAGAAAATGACTCAAAACTATTAGTTATCACTTATTAACTGAAAATGAACACTAATTTGCCAAAAATCAACAATTGAACATCCAATACAAGCTAATGCCAAACATCCATTTACTGAACTTTTGGAAATTTGTGAAGACTATTTAAGCAACAGTTTAAACTGAGTGAAAAGCTTTAGCACACTAAATTCAGTAACCAAAATGAAGCATGTAAGAACTAGTTATAAGCAATGAACACTACTAGAACACAAATTGATAAGCAAGACTATTGTGACTGATAAAAGCTGAAAACAAGTAAAGGATTAAGGCTATAAGCTAGATTGAAGCTACAATTAAGCTAACAAACTCTAGAATCAAATCAAGAACAGACTAATCAGCTTTTATCATGCAATCACAAAGATTTAGACTAGGTATGTAGCATTGCATTTGACAATTGAGTGGAACCAAAAACAAGAGGCGATTTCACCTTTTTGTAGAAACCTTTGAGAAGTAGAGGAGCGCTGAGCTCTCTATTCTAGTGCTAACCACCACCTTAGCACTAGAAAAACACTAATCAACAATCTAATCAACTGCAACAATCATCAACATGGCTAACTTTGGCTAGAACTCTTCAAAAACTGAAAAACTGGACTGGATGATCAAATCAGCTACAATCTTCAATAAAAGCTTATTATGATCTAGGAATGATCATAACAAACTCATAACAGCAACACAGTAACAGTGGTGCAAGGTATGAACAGTATAGAAGGTAATGAGAATTGGCGGGAAAGTGTAATTTGAATTTTTATTGAATGAAAAGTTGTTACAAAGCTGGTAATTGGTTACAAACTAACTAACAAACTCAAGAGTGTGTCAGACTCTTGAGTTGTTGAGCTAAAATCTAGAAATGGTGGAAGAAAATTAAAAGTGTGTGTGTTTTCACACTTTTCTACAACAACTGAAAATGAGAGCTATCTAGGGTATTTATAGACTTGAGAAGTAAAGCAGTTGGGGTTGGTGACGTGTTGGAACCAATCCCAGGCTTCTACGTGTCACAAATCTGCAATTGGGATTTTGTTGATGAAGAACAGATTTGGGGATTCTTTATTGAGTTGATTTTAGCCTAATTGACTTTGACCATTGGATTCGTCCTTAAAAAACAAGCAAGTTTGATGTTTATAACTTTTCTTGAAATCCACTCTAGCTCAAAATCGTCCCTGGCAATGCGTTTTGTTGAAGATGACACGTGTCAAAATATTACTGGCTCAATGAAGTGCACACGGATCACTATCCATTTTTGGATAAATGATAATTGCATGGCGTTCACTGATTGGTTTAGAAATGGATAGTGCGTTTTGACTGTTGAGATTTTGCCCAATAAATGAGTGGCGGCTGTGTGTAATAAATGCAGGTTAAGTGGCAATCCTTGTATCACCTTTCTTGCATTCTTATTGGCTTAGAGCTTTACACACGGATTGAACTTGTTTATCTTTCCAAAATTGGCAGAAATGACCCCTTGACTTGGCAGATTGTATTTTCAAGCTAGGAACTTCATTTCTTTGGCATTTTTGGTCCTTCAAACTTCATTCTTGAGCAAATTTGATCCTTTGACTGAATTGACTTGAAGGTTTACAAATTTTGACTATGATCTTGACTTTTACATATTTACACTTTTGGTCCTTCATCTTTGGCAGTTTGTCAAGATAGGTCCTTTGTCTTCAAAGTCTTGTCACTTTTGATCCTCTTTTGTCTTTTTCATCAAATTAAGCTTGATTTTCCTTTGTTTTCTTGAAAATGTATCCTTCTTACCTATTTGAGCACAAACACAAAACATACCACATAATTCCGCTTTATAGCACAAAGTTTAGGTATTTTCATTGTGTTTTAGGGTGATTTGTTCATAAATTGACATGAGTTTTTGCTCATATCACTTCTCTCAAAAGAAGTTTGTTTTATTTTCATGGAGATCAACACGACTTCTACTGACTTTCTCACTCCGAGATAGTTGATATTGAATAGGTGGTCTTCTCCAGCCTTCGACCACTAAAAGTGCACTAATCGAGTCTAGAGCCAAGAGATCAATCAAATATCGTAAGGACACACGGATGACGAACAAGAGAGTCCTACGCCATATCCTTGCGATATTTCTGGAACCCTCAGAGTGATACTACCTAGTATTCACAATGGTGAGTGGAAATCCTTCCAGTGTTAACATCAAACAGCACTGCGGTAGGTCATGCGTAATATTTTTTATGAATTGAACATGTGTAAACTGAAAATCAACGGTGGTTTGATTCTCAATTGATTCAAACTCGTTTCAGGTTTCTACGCAATATCTTTATAGTCTTGCCAGAACATTCAAAGTGATATTCATTAATATTCATAGTGACGAATGGAAATCCTTCTAGCGTCAGCATCAAACAACGCTACGGTAGGTAACTTCCGAGATTCTTTATGAATCAAGCTTGTGTCAACTGGAAAGCAACAATGGTACGATTCTTTAAGAATCAAACTTGTTCCAGGAATTTGAATTGATGACTTTAATCAAGCGAATATTTATCCAATTGATTCACTCTTTATGTTCACAGTCTTGCTTTGAGACGGTCGAGTAAAGAAAACGGCTAGTACAGCCGTGAAACCTTGTCAAGGAGATTCTTAATTGAATCTACCTAATCACATGTACGGTATTTAATATCGTATAATGGTCTTCACCGACCGGAGGTAAAACGCTACCTGTTTAGGACGAATATCGAAGCCATTCAGTCCGTGTCTATGTTTTGTCTCAAGAAGGTGGCGTTACAATGTACTCAGCGAAGTCGAAGATTCAAAAACTACATACTCATGCCCTAAGACATATTCAACAATCAAGAAAGCTAAAGACTTCCGCAACTCTAATGATCAAAGCAAGATTTCAATATGATGAATAGTGTGAGCATGTGAATGAAGACACAAAATCACAAGATAGCAAAGACAAGTCAAGGATGGTTTAAAGATCTCAAGTTTAAAGACAAATTCGAAAGACAACGACAAAGGCTCAAAGATCACAACATGAAGGAACAAGACTACTATTACATGTTCAAGACTCGCTTATGGTGAGATTAGTAATCTCTACAAATCTTCAAATGTCGAAGGGGAATGACCTCTCATTGGGGGAGATTGTTAGCCTCAAAATATTGAGTCAAACAAGAATGATCGGTCATAGGTTTATAATGTTTTGTTTATTAGAACGTTGTAATATGTAGTAGAATAGTCATGTAATACGGGCTTGATGGCTATCTTAAAAGGCCTCTTTCAAGGTACTAAGCATTTTATTCAAGCCCGACCTATCAAACAATATAGTCAATTAAGGCTACATGTGAGCTCGACTATATAAGCCCTTCCTAGCATGTTGAGAAGGGTTGGTGATTTTGTTTTTCTTTAATCTAATCCTCCACAAATTTCAAACATATCTCTCTTTTCTCTCTATACTTTATCTCTCTAGAATGCATCTATTTTCTTACTTTCTTTCTTTAATTCTTGTTTAATCATCATAAATAATAGGACAACAGTGTCGGTAAATGGTGTAAGCAACATGTATGGTTTTCTCCGCCTTGAAAGGAGCTTGTTGACTAGTGAAGTAACTCTTGAGTTGGGTACTCGAGGAGTGGAGTAGGGCAAAAAGGAGCTTCGTGACCGAACCACTATAAACATCGTGTCAGTATTCTCCTTTACATTTATGTCTTTACTTTTATAGTTGCATAATATATGTGTTATGTGTTGTTGTGTGCATCTCATAATCTAAACATCCAAGTTACGGAAAAGTTATGGCTTAGTACGTGTGTGCCACATGTTTAGATTATGATCAACTGTGCATCCCATAGTCTAAACATCTTAGTTGCAGAAAAGCTATGGGCTTAGTACGTGTGTGCTTAGTGTTTAGACTATTGCTCGATGTACTCTTGATTTGATGTGTTTCTGATGTTTGTTCGCAAGTCTTAAATTTTGTTACAATATATTACCACACAATTGACCAGAAACACAAACACGGGAAAGTATACCCTATCATGTATAGCATAGTGTTAAGGTAAGTCTAGTTCGTTCCTCGGGATTGATGTTATAAAAATATAAAACAATTACCTCTAGAGTGTCACAAGTTCTAAAGATATACTTATCAAATGGTTTTAAAGGTGCATTTGGTTAAGGTCACAAACATATGAAAGATAGGTAGCAATGATGAATATGAGCACATAAATAATGTAATACAACATGTCGATTACTAGTCGTACATGCAACATCTAATTAACATAACAAAAATCCGACTAAAGATCATGTCATATAAAAAGCATTAAGAATGGTTTATGCTTGATTTCGATAACTAAAGTAGTAGATGAGATTAGGCAAGAGTTGTTATATGTTTTATTCCACTAATCGCGACAAAAATGAATAACAAGATTCATTTACTAGATGACATGAAATTCATCCATTCACATGAGTACTAGTCATGATCATGAATAAATCCAAGATATAACAATGGTCTTACATAATAGCATATAATACAAAAGCATCTAAATCATACTCATAGTCACGAACCAAGGAGGAAAGTGCGCCGCACAAAACTAATTGTGCGTCGCACTTTGCCCTCGCAAAGCAATATAAATCTATCTAATCATAAGAAAGTTAATCCTTAACCGTTTGCACAACAAACTACCCCATAGTAATAGTAAAAATAATCATCTCAACAATGTCAAAATCAAAGGAAATGAATAATGAGAATTATACCAACAAATGTGAATTCAATATATTGCTCCAAAGTGTATATAAGTTTTGATCAACTTACTGCAAGCATACAATGATTCTGACTTAGTTTCTTTTCCATAGGTACAATGAGCATGAACCAACTAAGGTTCACTAGTAACAATAATCAAGGATTGGAAAATCCTTGATTCCTCAAAACTTTGTAACAATAGAGTTTTATGGAATGAAGTTGGATGATCACAATGCCTGGCTTAGGTCCATTTTATAACCTCAAAAACGTACCCAAGGAGACCTGGAAGTATAGCAAGAGTCTCCACATTATTGCCATGCATAATAGCACTTATGTGTAACTGCAGCAAAATGTGTGTCGCACTTTCTCAAATGTGCGCTGCACTTCTGATTTGAAAATGTACGCCACACTTTTTATTTTGTGCGCCGCACTTTGGATAGTTCTCTAAAATCGTAGTTCATTAAATGTGCGCTGCACTTTGGATCTTCTTCAGCATAATTTATTTTCTAGTCATTTTCTTTTTATTTCTTCACTTCTTTGCTTCGTATTTTCATTCATTCACTACAATCAAAACAATATTCATTATTAGTAACAATTCAACACATAATTTATTTATTTACATAGCAAACAAGGACAAATGCATCATTACAAACATATATTAATAAGGCGTCATCAAATTTCCCCATACTTAACTTCTTGCTTGTCCTCAAGTAAGGTAAAAATGTATTTTTAATATGTGTCGAAAGAATAGATGAGGTCAATAATTAAAAGCAAAGATAATGCCACAAAACACCTCACGAAGTAGATATTTTGATTTCACACACTCTCCTTTATATGGGTAAATTGTCGATCAAAAGCACGGTCATGAAAAGTAAATTACCATAAGCTTGTACAAGGAATTAAACTAAACCAATTTGGCGTAAGCACCAAGTAAAATATCAAAAGAGGTCTTTTTAAAACTTTTATTACCACCACATGTTTAAAAGAGTAAACAACATATCATTTTCCACCATGTCTATTGTTTCTATAATTTGCACTTCACGCATATAGGCTCCTTTTTGCCTTTTATTCCTCTCTTTTCTTCTCTTTTTTTACCAACAAACGTTTGGGGTAATATGTATTCCCCCATACTTACGATCTACTATAATCTCGCAACATGTTTTTTAACAATATATTATCGTCTTTAAAACATTGGCAAAAACTTTCAATCTTTTCTCTTTTATTTTGCCTCTTTATCATTTAAAATAATTTTTATCATACAAGTATGATCCCACTACGGTCTCGTAAAGATTACCAAGCACAAGTTCTAGAATTAAACTAATCATCGTCATACTCACAAAATAGATTTTAAGCGTAAGAATGCTTACGAATTATAGGCTAAAAAAATCTTCACAATTGTGAATAAGGTATTGGTAAGTAACGTTATCAATTCTGAGTCAAAATAGCTTTACAATTACAGGAATTATCAATCTTTTAACAAAAACTTTTTATTTATTTTTTATATATATCCACCAAATTTTCAAAAATCCACCAGAAAATGTGGCGCACATTTCAAAAGTGCGGCGTACTTTTGGTCAAAGAAAATTCAAAAAAATTTCAACTTAAAATGCTCTTATTTTCCACTTATCACCCCCCCTAATACTTATTATGAGCATTGTCCCTATTGCTAAACAAAAGGAAAAAGTAAAAATAGAGGAAAATAAGAATAATACTCCCCTTTTATTCCGAGTCGCGAACGAAGCCGAAATCTTCATTCTTCGCCTTATTATGCATTGACTCGCTTATTTTCTGCAATTTAACACAAACAATATATACGCAAACATTTTTCACATAAAAAGTCCACACACAAAGTAATAATTTGTCATACATGCCAACAAAGGCATATTACATAACCAAATGAAATAAATTGTTTGAAATTGTTTTAAAATGTGACTAGCACAAAAGTTATAAACACACGATGCATCACATATCCTCTTCACTTTCATCATTCCTTGGAGCATTAGATGGGTGGAAATACGGTAGATAAGGTGGTGGTTGTTGGGTATAGTAGAATGGATCATGGTGATATCTGGATGGTCCATAAGGTCCACTCATCGGAATTCTATATTGTTCCGCCATTCTCTCAAAAACCGGAGCGTATCTATCCATGCTATAACATTGTCGCTCCATCATAAACTCAAGTTGGTCTTGCCTAACCTCCATCCTTCCCATCCTATCATAAACATCTTGGAGTGATGCACAAGGAGCTCGCGACATGTTCACACGTGGTACTCTCGCTGGCACGTCTTCTCGAATCAACCTTCCATCCGCTCCAATCAAATGTCTCAAAGTAATTTTGTCAATTGTATCACATATGATCGATGCACTAAGACTACCCACAACTTGGTCAGTTTAAAGTCTCATTATTCTTCGGGCCAACCTAGTCACAAATTGTCCACACACAATCATACTACTTGCTTGACTACCATGACCTTTTCTTTTCATCCACTTTGCAATCACCTAATCTACATTTGCGTATTGCTCACGGTTCTTGTCCCTAAACATGCTCAATAACCACAAATAATTCTTTTGAACCTTGTCGTATCTCGTGGTTCGTTGACAAATCGCGTAAGCAATCATCTTTTTTAGCACTCTTAAAACTGGACCAGAAATCCTAATGGTTGAGCTCCTAGACAAGCTCAAAGGATCCTCATCCGGACAAATTAATGCCCAAAACTCATTAGCATTAAAATTACCATGCTCACGTTTTCCCCCTTGAAAATACACTTCAAATCCTTCCTCATCTCGCTCCTCTCTAGTATACAACTCCAAGTACTTAGCAAATTCCTTCAAATTCAAAGAGTGTCCTTTCCCACGAAGTCTAAAACTCATAATTTTCTTTGTCAATAGCTCATCATCATCAACATCTTCATCCAAATGAAATGTTGAGAAAAAATCAAGAACAAGCTTTGAATAGATCTTCTCCCTACAAGTAAAAGCACGGACCCAAGCATCGGATCGAAATAAAACTTCATTTCCTACAGCCTCTATCACAACTGTAGAAACTAGAAGGGGGAGGGGGTGAATAGTTTCTTAAATTTACTTGTTAAAAGATGGTTTTTAAAAATCCTTTTCAAAAACTTAGGCTTGAGTATTTATGTGAAACCTTCTTATACACAATATGAACAAGGTATAGTGCAACTAAACTAATAATCACAAGTATAAAGAAAAATGAATGTAAAGAGATAAGGGAAGGAACGATCAAACCAAACACCAAGGATTTATAGTGGTTCGGCAACGAAGCTCACTCCTCGTTCATACTCTACTCCTCGAGTACTCTTTACTCGAGAGTTCACTTAATCAACAAGCTCCTTAAGATGGAGAAACCGTACACAACGTCGCTTATCCAATATCCGACTCTAAGCTAAAAGTCGAGCTCTAATCTTCTAGGACCAATCTACACCAATATACTTTAAGGACCAAGTGTTAACCTTAATACATACACAACTTCCAAATAGACAACTACTTGGATCTTCGCAAAAATGACACAACAATAAATAAATAAGTTTGGATCTTCAATGGATCTTTGAGATAGACATAATACTTCAAGGATGAAAGTGTTCTTCTCTTTACACTTTGAGATGAAGAGATGGGAGGAGAAAGATTCACTTCTAAACAAGTAGTAATTAACCAAATGACCAAGAGTTTGAGTGATTTAAGAATATGAAAGAATCTGGAAGTTTATATGCAAAAGAGGTGAAGAGAAAATCTGAGAATGGTCCATTATTTATAAGACAAACATCCGACGGCTATATCTGCCCGCGGTTCCTTATTGGAGTACGCGGTTCCTTATCGATAAGGAACCGCCATATCCACTAAGGAACCGACGGAGTAGACTCCGCTCCTTTTTATCTTTTAGTGGTATGGTTCGAATCTGGAGATTAAAATATCCTGAAAGGATATTCCAAACCTAGATAGAATATGCCATTTTCAAGTTTTCAAATTTTCAAACAATTAATTTAATAAAACATTTTCTTAAAAAAAAGTTTAATAAAAACTTGTCACACTTAATAAAAAGTGGGTTTTAAGAAAAGATTAAATCCTTGATCACTTAATTAGGATGAGTACTTGTTTGTACATACCAAAGTGATAATGGTTGAAATGAAAATTACTTGAACTCAAGAATTTATTTTTCGTTGTTTTTTGTAAATGCTTGTTTTTACATATTGTCGTAATCAAAACAAAGCGAGACCGAAAATGCAAGTAACGTTTTTAGGCATCATTGCATTAACAATCTCTCCATTTTTTATTCTGACAATACATAACTCAATCACCTAATAAAAACAAGATTTTCGAAGACGAGTTTATTTCATTTCTCCCCTTTTGTAGAAGCAAAAAGCTTGCAAAAGTCTTTGAAGAAGAAAAGAACCGGACTTTATGAATGATCCCCCTTGGTGCTTACTCCCCATTGCTTGGGGCACCAAGGAATCAAGATATGGTGACAAGCTACATAGAAGGGTTAGTAGTAGAGAATAGACACCTAACAAGATATAGCAAAGGTAAAAAAAATAAGAAGAGACAAAGATCCAAGATAAGTCATGTTAAAAAGAAACATGAAAAAAAGATACAAGGAAAAAAAGCATACAAAGATGTATGAGAAATAAAAACAATCCAAAAGGGAAGCATAAATCTAATCCTAGTTAAACTAGAACTATAAGATTTTCTTGAACTAGATGTCTTGAAGATAAGCAACCAATGCTTAGATAAAAGACAAGGTAGTGGCGAAAGGAGATGGTGGTGGCTTGGTAGAGATCTCATTGTCATAATGAAGAGGAGGTTTGACTAAGAGACTCTTGATGTAATTCAACTCTTCATAGATATGAGCCATAGCAAGATGTTGATACTGACAAAAATGACAATATGTTCCATGATGCATGACATTATCATGTGAAGGAGGAAGAACACTAAAGGCTAGTGGTGGAAGATAAGAAGTTCCACAATCAACATTCTTAGAAGAAGAAGAGATGTGATTTTGAGTGTTCTTGGGTGAATTGGGATTAAAAGCAATTGTAGAAAATGGAGGAGAATCAAGGCTTTCATTTGGAGAATAAGACACTTTGATTTGAGAAAGGATGCAAAATGCTTAGGGTTAAATAGGGAAAGCACAAGATATTTTAGGGGTGGCCAAAGGGTTGAAACAAAGATTCCAGAAGTGTTGGAACAAATTTGGAGTTTCATAAATACCCAAAAAGGAAGGCTTTGTGCACGGTTCCTTTTCTCCACCGGCGGTTCCTTATCGATAAGGAGTCGCGGTCTCAATAGAGAACCGCCCACGGTGGGTTGATTTTGGTGATGAGTGAGAATTTTCCAATTCAGCAAATCTTATTTATATAGTCTAACTAATCATGTGTAAAACTAGACAAAAAGTCATGACACAATGATCCTCCATAGTTCTCTTTTGTTCTTGCTATATTTGAGAGACACATACATATGAATTATGTAAGTTCATTATGAATAGCAAGAAGCTATGAAAAACATTTTTAGATTGAATTAACAATGCAAAAACATTTCTCGATCATTTTCAAAAGAACTTTAAGAATTTTGAAAAAAAAAGAGAATAAGTTTTCCAAAAAGAGTTTGTAATACTCAATGATTCAAAGGAAGAACAGACTCAAAAGAGAAAAAGACTTGATAATAAAATACGCAATTAAGGAATATGTTTCACTAAACCTAGACCTAGACGCAAGTAATTGAAAGGTTCACTCTTAAGTGGCTTAGTGAAGATGTCGGCTAAGTTTTCTACCGAGGGCACCTTCTCAATCAAAATGTTCCCCTTTTGAAAATTATCCCTGAGGAAATGGTGGCGAATCTCTATGTGCTTATTTAGAGAATGTTGCACGGGAGTCTTGCTAAGGTTTATTGCACCCTTATTGTCGCACATGATGGGAACATCATCCAGAGAAAGCCCGTAATCAACAAGCGCTTGCTTCATCCATAGAGCTTGTTGACAAGCTTTACCAACACTCACATACTCGGCTTCCATGGTGGATATAGCAAGAGCGGTTTGTTTCTTAGAGAACCAAGAAGTTAAACAACAACCCATGTAGGTACAAACTCTATTAGTGCTTTTCCGATCCACATAGTCTCCCGCATGATACGAGTCTGCGTAGACAATGGTTTCTATGCCGGTCCATTTAGGATACCATAATCCTAAATGTATAGTGCCCTTAATGTATCGAAAGATACGCTTAACCGATTCAAGGTGAGAGTTTTGGGAGCCTCTTGGAAGCGAGCACAAAGTCAAACACTAAACAGGATATCTGGTCGACTTGTCGTTAGGTACAACAAACTAACACTCATACCTCTATATTTTGTGTTGTCTACTGACTCACAATCATCATCTACGGTGAGTTTAGTATTCGAGGCCATAGGGGTCTTCATCGATCTAGAGTCTTCTAATCCAAGTTTCTTTAGCATTTCTTTAACGTACTTGGATTGATTAAAGAAAATATCATCGTCCATTTGTTTAATTTGGAGTCCTAAAAAGAAGTTAAGTTCTCCCATCATACTCATTTCAAACTCGTCATGCATGATTTTAGCAAAGTCATGACACAATGATTGACAAGTTGAACCAAATATAATGTCATCAACATATATTTGTACGATAATGAGGTGAGAACCTTTCTTCTTTGTAAAGAGCGTATTGTCTATCATCCCCATGGTATACTCATGTTTTACAAGAAATCCTTTAAGTCTATCATACCAAGCTTTGGGTGCTTGTTTGAGACCGTAAAGAACTTTCTTAAGCCAGTAAACATGATCCAGTTTCTCAAAATCAATGAAGCCAGGAGGTTGAGCCACATATACCTCCTCATTGATCAAACCGTTAAGAAACGCACTCTTTACATCCATTTGTTGAAGCTTAAAGTCTAAGGAACAACCGTAGGCTAAAAGGATTCTAATGGATTCTAATCTTGATACAGGTGCGTATGTCTCGTCATAATCAATACCTTCTTGTTGATTAGAGCCTTGAGCTACAAGTATAGCCTTGTTACGAGACACAACACCATTCTCGTCTAACTTATTCCTATATACCCACTTGGTTCCTATGATGGTCAAACTTCTAGGTAGAGGAGCAAGTTCCCAAACGTCATTAGCAATGAATTGATTCAATTCTTCTTGCATAGCGATGACCTAACTCTCATCCATCAAAGCTTCTTTAACATTCTCTAGTTCAATCAAGGAGACAAAACAAAATAAGTTACTTTGATATTGTACTTGAGATATTGGGGTCCTTTGATTTAATTCGCCTATGACGTTATTGAGAGCATGATCCTTTGACTCTTTAATGTTTACTCCCTTTTCAACATTAAGGTCTTCAACTCCTATGTTTCTAACATCTTTGGCATTAACTATGTCTATTTCATCCAAGTCATCATCTACCAAAGGTGGTGTCTTAGATGAAGGAGGGGTTTCATCAAATGTCACGTTAAGTGATTCTTCAGTTACACCCGAGTTTCTATTGAGGACTATGTAGGCTTTGCTAGTTTGAGAATAACCTAAAAAGATACCTTCGTAGGACTTTGGGTCGAACTTAGTAAGGTAATCTTTGGTGTTGAGAATGAAGCACTTGCTTCCAAACACCCTAAAATATACCAATGAGGGCTTCTTACCTATAAGAATCTCATAGGTGGTTATTCCTAGGAAAGGTCGAATAAGAATTCGGTTGAGAATATAGGTCGATGTGTCCACAACATTGCACCAAAATTTTTGAGGCAAAGATTGCTCATTTAACATCGTCCTACTCATCTCTTGGATGGTCGTATTCTTCATTTTAACTACCCCATTTGATTGTGGATTGCGAGGAGCCGAGAAGTTATGGGTAATACCATGAGCTTCACAAAAGGCACCAAATTATACTTCATTATCAAATTACCTACCATGATTCGTCCTAATAGAGACAATTGAACATCCTAGTTGATTTTGAATTCGTCGACTAAAGGTTTCGAAGTGATCGAAAGCTTCATTCTTAGACGCCAAAAATATAGTCTAAGTGAATCTAGAATAGTCATCTACTATAACTAGGATATAAAGGTTACCTCCATAACTCCGTATGGCGGAAGGTCCAAAGAGATCCATATGTAGGAGCTCTAAGCACCGAGAGGTCGAAACCAAATTCTTGGCTTTGTGACTTGAGCGAACTTGCTTCCCAACTTTGCAAGCATCACAAAAGTGACTATCAAACTTCATCTTGGGGAGATGTCTTACCAACTCCTTAGAGACTAAAGAATGAATTAAACGCATATTAGCGTGACCTAATCTCCTATGCCAAAGAGTAGAACTATCATCTAAAGTCGCTAGACATAAGTTGTCCTTTGACTTCCTATTGACCTTCATGACATAAAGCCCATGCTTTCTAACACCTTTTCCAATGACCTTTCCATCTTTTACGATTTCATTATCATATTCCGAAAAGATGACCTTACACTTATTGTCACAAATTTGACATATACTTGGGTTAAAACCTAAGTTATCTACGTGCTCTACGTTTTCTATGGTCATGGAGTCAAGAGAGACTGTACCTTTGCCAATGATATTACCACGTCGATTACTTGCGAATATAACGTTACCTCCATCATACGCTTTGTAGTGTGAGAACAAACTTCGATTACCCGTCATGTGTTTAGAACAACCACTATCCTTAATCCACCGTCAGGTTCTAAATCAATTCCCAAGCATATCTAAGTAACAACACACAAGATCAAACATTTGGGCCCCAATATCTCATGGGTCCAAAGTTGTTAGTTCCAAACATCCCTTGCATCTGGTTGGGATGCATGAAGGGAGGAGACATTCCTCATGGGGAAAAGTAATGTTGTTGAAAATTATTCCAATTTATGTGGCCATTTTATTGTCCATAGTTTCTTCTAGGTGTCTTTGATCTTGATCTAGAATTATTGTTATTCCTTCTAGGTGTTGGAGTTTTACTTCTAGGTCGTGATATAGCTTGATCATCTGTTTTTGGTGTAGGTGTTCTACTTCTAGGTTTAGATTCATTTCGTTTTCTTGGAGGAGTAGATGTTTGTCTAGATAAGTTTCTAGTTCCCATTAGAGGTTTACTCAAGGGCTTGTAGAATTTATCTAGAGTAGGATTTTCAAGAATAGGTACTTTGACATTGTTAATAAGAATATGTTTTGGCCCTTCACCTAAAATAGGTTTTTCAAAAAGTTCAGGATTTTCACAAAAACTATCTTATGTTCGCGGTTCTTTAGCTCCATCCACTGTTCTATAGCAATAGGAACCGCACCATATACTAGCGAGCCGCGTACAGGGGTGCGTTTTTTTGAAAACGTAACTCGTTTTGGTTCACTAGTTGATGCTTCATTAGTGTTATATCCCAACCTAATTCTTTCCTTAGAATGAATTTGTTTGTTCAACATATCATCAAGAGCACTAGTACCTTTCATGAACTTTTCCAATTTAATGGAGGTACTCTTGAGATCTTCATTCTCTTGTCTAAGGTTTTCACATTTAAAACAACCTAAATCAACTTCTTTGTTTTTCTCAAGCTTAGCTAATTTCTCTCTTAGCTCACTAATCTCATTTTAAAGCTTGGTTCTAGTTGATTTTCGCATTTTGTTCTTTTCAGTGAATTTAAGGCTAAGCTTATGTAAATTATTGTATTGGCATTCTAATTCACTATCATCTTGAGAAGAACTATTATTGCTATCATAATCGGTTTCGGAATGTACCTCTTTAGAAGTGTGAGCCATAAGACATTTCTCATCTTTGGGGTTGTCATCAACATCTTCACCGCTATCGCTCCATGAACCTCTAACGAACGCCGTGTGGTTCTTGTCTCATGAAGGCTTAGGAAGATCACCGATGAAATGACTCGAATCACCACATCTAAAGCATTTCCTATCACCTTTATCATCTTTGGCAAACCGGTTTTTGGAGAAGGGTTTCTTGTCGTTGTTTGGTTGCCTCACGTGTTGACCTCGTCTCTTAAAGAACTTCTTAAAGTGTCTAACCGCCATGGCATATTCCTCATCATCACTATCCGAGAAGCTTTCATGGTTACTTTGCGCCTTCTTGGACTTACGTGCAAAAGACTTTCTTTCACTCTTGGTTTTCACCATTTCCGAGTCCTTCAAAATTATCATCTCATGAACTTTTAAGTTGCCAATGAGTTCATCGAGTGATAATTTGGCGAGATCCTTTGATTCTTCAATCGCCGTGACTTTAGCTCTCTATTTTGGATGCAACGCCCTAAGAAACTTCCTAACATTGTTCTTGCTAGAAAAACCTTCATCAAGTGCTTTTATACTAGTAATAATAGTGTTAAATTTAGCAAATGCACTATCAATAGTGTCATCTTCTAAGATGACAGATTGTTCATATTGTTGAACAAGAAGATCGATTTTACTTTCTTTGACTTGGCTATTAACTTGGTGGGTTACTAAAAGAGTGTTCTAAATATATTTAGCGGTTTCACACATAAAAAAACTTTCATACTCTTTCTTTGGTAAACATTATAAATCATCATTTTAGCCTCATTATTTTTAGCAAGTTTCCTTTTAGTGTCATCTTTAGCTTTGTCAAAAGTGACTATCTCTTTGCTTTTAGAAACTTCATTATATTGATAAGGCAAAAAATCACCATGGGTAATAACATGCCAAAGATCTAAATCTTTTTATTTCACATAAGTCTCAAATCTATTTTTCCAATAAATAAAATTGTCGATTTCAAAAAGAGGTGGTCTTTGCATGGATTGCCCTTCTAGATACTTGTTGGAATCCATAGATCGATTCAAGTTTTAAAATACAATGTATTTTAAAAAGGTTTGAGCAACCACGCTCTGATACCAATTGTAGAAACTAGAAGGGGGGCGGGGTTGAATAGTTTCTTAAATTTACTTGTTAAAAGATGGTCTTTTAAAAATCATTTTCAAAAACTTAGGCTTGAGTATTTATGTGAAGCCTTCTTATACACAAAATGAACAAGGTATAGTGCAACTAAACTAATAATCACAAGTATAAAGAGTAATGAATGTAAAGAGATAAGGGAAGGAAAAATCAAACCAAACATCAAGGATTTATAGTGGTTCGGCAACGAAGCTCTCTCCTCGTTCCTACTCTACTCCTCGAGTAATCCTTACTCGATAGTTCACTTAATCAACAAGCCCCTTAAGGTAGACAAACCGTACACAAAGTCGCTTATCTAATTTCCGACTCTAAGCTAAAAGTCGAGCCCTAATCTTAGCTAGGACCAATCTACACCTATATACTTTAAGGACCAAGTATTAACATTAATACATACACAACTTCCAAATAGACACAACTACTTGGATCTTCACAACAATGACACAACAATGAATAAATAAGTTTGGATCTTCAATGGATCTTTGAGGTAGACACAACACTTCAAGGATGAAAGTGTTCTTCTCTTTGCTCTTTGAGAGGAAGAGATGAGAGGAGAAAGATTCACTTATAAACAAGTAGTAATCAACCAAATGACCAAGGATTTGAGTGATTTAAGAAGTATGAAAGAATCTGGAAATTTATGTACAAAAGAGGTGAAGAGGAAATTTGAGAATGGTCTACTGTTTATAAGACAAACATCTAACAGCTATATCTGCCCGCGGTTCCTTATTTGAGCACGCGGTTCCTTATCGATAAGGAAGCGCCATAGCCACTAAGGAACCACCAGAGTAGACTCCGCTCCTTTTTATCTTTTAGTGGTATGGTTCGAATCTGGAGATTAAAATATCCTGAAAGGATATTCCAAACCTAGATAGAATATGCCATTTTCAAATTTTCAAATAATTAATTTAATAAAACATTTTCTTAAAAAGAAAGTTTAATAAAAACTTGTCACACTTAATAAAGAGTGAGTTTTAAGAAAAGATTAAATCGTTGATCACTTAATTAAGATGAGTACTTATTTGTACATATCTTAAGTGATAATGGTTGAAATAAAAAATACTTGAACTCAAGAATTCATTTTTCGTTGTTTTTGTAAATGCTTGTTTTTACATATTGTCGTAATCAAAACAAAGCGAGACCAAAAAATGCAAGTAACTTTTTTAGGCATCATTGCATTAACAACAACTATTGATAACATCTCACTAATTTGAGCTTCACAACCAAGTCCAAAATCCACAATGCTAGGTGCGAAAATTTGTTTCGGTAGTAGAAGACTAATAGTATTGTTGTAAATGGTTTTAGCATCATTCGTACATCCAGAACAATTTAAAAATGGATGATTTGGAACTCCCATGAG
The DNA here is from genome assembly GCA_025667525.1 of Glebionis coronaria. NCBI lineage: Eukaryota > Viridiplantae > Streptophyta > Magnoliopsida > Asterales > Asteraceae > Glebionis > Glebionis coronaria. The sequence goes on along the minus strand of CM046875.1, from coordinate 629,962,608 downwards.
TGCGGCACTCGCCGACTCGATAGGCTTTAGCCTCATTCTTCGGCTATATGAGCCGGTCTCATAGTTTCTAGAACCTATGTTCTGCAAAATTTATCACACAAACAAACATATATTAACATCAAATAAACATTAGGGGTCAATGACAGCCCTATGTTGGTGTTCTTAGCATTCTGTTTGTTTTTTAGACAAAAAGTGCGGCGCACATTTGAGAAGTGCGGCGTATTTCCTGGGAATAAACTCGCCAAAGTGCGACGTACTTATGGGAAATGCGGCACACATTATGCGTATCTCAACATATGACGGGGTGGCTAGTAATCTTAACCAAATCCGCAAACTAATGGTTAGAAATCAACAACATTGGCTAGAATCGAACACTAAACCATTCCCAATTCATTTTAATCCGCGACATTGCTCAATCTTAAGGTTTGATTTCAAAACCCTCATTTTTATTTTATGTTTCTCAATTTCATCTAATAATCTAATTCTATCTTAATCAATATCCCTATTTCTAAGTACAAATCGAATTTCATTCGATTATTAACTACTAAGAACCCTAATTGAAAAATTAATCTAAAATTAAAACTAATAAAATAAAATATATATGAATTAAAGATAAAAACTTACCCTAGACATGATCTCGCATGTGAATTGGAGTAGGAATCGAAAAATATTTTTGGTGATGATTCATGAATCGTCAGGTGTGTTTTTGTTTTTTTTTAGTTTCAAGTAAGAAAAATAAAGTATATACAAAAAATCCGCCCAGAAGTGCGGTGCACATTCTGTGCTCACAGACCACATTTTTGTTTCTAAGTACACTAGACACAAGTTTTCAAAGAAAACCTCCAATTCATTCGATTTCATAGAAGAAAATAACAAAACCTACTAAGAAAACATTTCCTTCTTCTAAGACCATCCTAAAACTTCTAGGATTCTTAGATTTCACTTCGTTTTATTAATTATCTACATATAAAAGATAAAAATGCATAAAGTAACTAGGAGCCAATGATGCACTCCTCATTTCCTCCATATCTTTAGTTATAGCAGAAGTTTAGAGGTGACATGATATCACTCTCCGTGTAACGTCCTGAGACCTCTCTATTTGTATCTTTTGTCTCGTATACCTTTTCGTACCTCTTTCCACATGGATCAATAATGACCATGGAAACATGCCATTCACTATCTCTATCTTTAGCAATGTTTTCAAATTCTCGCTTGTTCCCCACTTGACAATCTTTGTATTTCAATGAGACGAGAAGTGCTCCAAGCATTCCCACAATCTTCATATATACACATATGTCAAAGAAAGGGTTATGGTAGCTCCTTTCACTTAGTGATGCATCCAAAAGTTCTTCCGATTCCGTCCATGGTTGCAAATGTGGACCATAAATTGGCATATTGTTCTCATCTCTCTTCACGGTGTAGTGCTTATCATCTTCATCGTCATTATCATCATGTTTCTTTGCTTTTAGTACATTACAGTTTTGATGGATAAACTCATCAAAGCTAGTAATAATAGCTTTTCCAACATCTATGTTTACACCAATGGTGTGCAAAAAATTTCTTTCAACCACTAATTGAATATCTCGATCAACAGGAATGTCGAGAAGAATAAAATTGGCTAGTAGTGTAGTTGTTCCCACTTGGCAAAGAACTCCAAGTAAACTTCCAAATCCCTCCGTATAGGAGTGATCAAGCATTTTGATACGATCAAACCTTGGTTTGACTCTACCAACATCTAACATTTTGAAGATTCCATATGGCATAACATTAACATTTGAGCCGGTATTAACCAAAGCATTATAAGTAGTCTTACCCTCCAACCTTATTGGTAGGATAAAGTACCCCGGATCTTCTTTCTCAAGCATTACCTTTTTCTCACGAAGCATTTGGATAGCCACATCTTCATACTCCGGTGTTAATCCATCTTCAGCTTTCAACTTATAGAGCAAAACTCCATCAATAATCATTTTATATTTATCACTATATTTCAAGGTTTTGATGATTGGTCGATTCATGTTCAACAACATGACTCTTTCTTCAATATCTTATTGTAATTCCTCCATTGATAGTTCATCTCTAGTCAAAGGTTTGTTAATGGTGAGTGAAGGTCCTTCACCATTGTAGCTCAACTTGTAAGCCTGGGCGGGTTTCTTGCCTTTGTTTTTTTTGTTTTTTCCCATGCTACAAACAAATCTAGGAGCATCAATCTCCTCGGTTTCAATAGGTGCCAAATCATCAAAACTGTGATTATCAAGTATTTCATCAGTCTCCCCAAAGTGTAAGCTTTCATTCACTTTTGGCCATTAAGTAAGTATGCCACAAGTAATGTCAAGTTGTGCATTAGCTTGCTTCAGGAAAGATCTCCCAAAGATTACACACGGTCCAAAATCGTCCTCCTCCGGATTGACAAAGAAGTCAACGAAAAACAATTCGTCTTTAATCATGACAATGAGCTTTTTATCTATCTCTCTGTCTCCATTACGATGAGTGTTGTAGGTTAAGATAAGCTCAACTACAAATTCGTTACTAATCAAGCTTCTTTTCCAATTCAAAATCTACTTGCCCATCATAAGCAAATTTTCCTTCAACATGGCAAGGCATCAAGTACTTTTCACTAGGTGTCAAGTCTTCCATACGATAGAAAGTTAAGACCTTTTAAAACCCGCTATCGGCTGAGTCCTTACATTTAGATCATGTCCATTCTCCTTCTGATTCAATTTTGTCATTGAGACTAATATGCTCATCCACTCCTAAGCATAGTTTGCCCAAACTAGTATTTCGATCCATCTCAATCTTAAAACAATAAGACATCAAAAGAAACATTAGTATGTTAGTGCCATAAAATCCAAATGATATTTCATACCCTAAATTTTTTAGGCAACTCATTAGTTTTAATGAATATTTCCATTGGAGAGCGTTATAAGCAACTTTTGCTTCCTGTTTCTCCAGTTGTGTGGCGCACTTTTGCGCGACACAGAAAAGCTGGCGCACATATGGGATGTGCGGCGCACTTTCTGTGGAAAAAAATTTGTTCACAGTTTTATAATTTGTTAGCCAATCAAACCAAGTTATAAGACATTTTCCATAGAAATTTCTTATCAAATAGTCAAAATAAGAAATAATGACCAAGTTTAGCAATGTGTCTATAAGTATTTTGCAAGAATAAGCCATTTTTCGTTTTCGTTTGTTTTCTCATTTTTTTTGGATTTTTATAGCTAAAATTTCAGAAAAAATACCACAAATCATGATAAATACCAAACAAGTCATACCAAAGCAAATTATTCTACCAAAGAGCATATAAAATAGAAAATAAAGTTTTGAAAGAAAATATTTTTTGTTTATCTTTAGATGCAATATTAACAAACACAAAATCTCAAAAAGCATAAATACACAAAAAGCAATTCTCATGTTATTAGCAGTAAGTGTTGAGAGTAAAAGATTTTGGTGGTGTTTTGGTATTTTTTTTCTACTAACATTTTGCAAATTCGACACAAATGTGCGGCGCACTTTTGAATTGTGTGGCGCACTTTTGTACTGTTTTGATAAAAACTTTTTTAGATTGCCAGAAATCTATACGGCGTGTTTAGAAATTTTAGTTTACCAAGTATTTCAGAATGTTTTAAACAAATAACAAATCAAACCCTGGCAGCGGCGCTAAAAACTTGATGTTCGATCGTAAGTCTTAAATTTTATTAAAAGATATTACCACACAATTGACTAGAAACACAAACACGGGCAAGTATACCCTATCATGTATAGCATAGTGTTAAGGTAAGTCTAGTTCGTTCTACGGGATTGATGTTATAAAATATAAAACAATTACCTATAGAGTGTCACAAGTTCTAAAGATATACTTATCAAATGGTTTTAAAGGTACGTTTGGTTAAGGTCACAAACATATGAAAGATAGGTAGCAATGATGAATATGAGCACATAAACAATGTAAGACAACATGTCGATTACTAGTCGTACATGCAACATCTAATTAACATAACAAAAATCCGACTAAAGATCATGTCATATCAATAGCATTAAGAATGGTTTATGCTTGATTTCGATAACTAAAGTAGTAGATGAGATTAGGCAAGAGTTGTTATATGTTTTGTTCCACTAATCGCGAAAAAAGTGAATAACAAGATTCATTTACTAGATGACATAAAATTCATCCATTCACATGAGTACTAGTCATGATCATGAATAAATCCAACATATAACAATGGTCTTACATAATAGCATATAATACAAAAGCATCTAAATCATACTCATAGTCACGAACCAAGGAGGAAAGTACGCCGCACAAAACTAACCGTGCGCCGCACTTTGCCCTCGCAAAGCAATATAAATCTATCTAATCATAAGAATGTTAATCCTTAACCATTTGCACAACAAACTACTCCATAATAACAGTAAAAATAATCATCTCAACAATATGGAAATCAAAGGAAATGAATAACATAATTGAAATGAGAATTATACCAACAAAAGTGAATTCAATATATTGCTCCAAAGTGTATATAAGTTTTGATCAACTTATTGTAAGCATACAATGATTCTGACTTAGTTTCTTTTTCATAGGTACAATGAGAATGAACCAACTAAGGTTCACTAGTAACAATAATCAAGGATTGGAAAATCCTTGATTCCTCAAAACTTTGTAACAATGGAGTTTTATAGAATGAAGTTGGATGATCACAATGCCTGGCTTAGGTACATTTTATAACCTAAAAAACGTAGCCAAGGAGACCTGGAAGTATAGCAAGAGTCTCCACATTATTTCCATGCATAATGGCACGTAATATATGTAATTGCAGCAAAATTTGCGTCGTACTTTCTCAAATGTGCGTCGTACTTTCTCAAATGTGTGCCGCACTTCTGAGTTGAAAATGTGCGCCTCACTTTTCCTTTTGTGCGCTGCACTTTGGATTGTTCTCTAAAATCATAGTTCATTGAATGTGCGCCGCACTTTGGCTCTTTTCCAACACAATTCATATTCTAGTCCTTTTCTTTTTATTTCTTCACTTCTCTACTTCATATTTGCATTCCTTCAATACAATTAAAATAATATTCAGTATTAGTAACAATTCAACACATAATTTATTTATTTACATAGCAAACAATGACAAATACATCATTACAAACATGTATAAATGAGGCGTTATCAGTCTATGTGATCACTTACTTGTTGTTTATATCTATAACAAACACATCTCATATTAAGTCAACATTAATTGGGAATTTGATACAAAAGATTGTTAAGGTTTAAAAGGCAACAATGTTTTTCATCCACTGTTGGCAGTTATTTATTTGAACCCGTGGTTCCTTATTGATAAAGAACCGCGGTCATGTTTATTGAATCGCGGGCAATGGATTAAACGACAAAGTTTTTAAATCTTAATGATAAACGTATTCATCCCCTCTACTGTTTCTACAATTGGTATCAGAGAAAGGTTATTCAAGATCTTTGAAGTATATTGTGCTTTAAATCTTGGATCGATCTTTTCTCTCGTTTTCCAAACAAATGATTTTTAAAATAGAGAGGGTCCTTATATCAGATTTTCCATGAAGAGTGATTACATATGAAATGTGTTTTGTTGTTACATTCGTACAAGTTTTGGTGTTAAATAAACTTTATATAATATCTTGATGATAACTCTTATCAAAACATATTGAATCGGTGACAAATGATTTTTTAGAGTCTTACGTCCTTCCGTCAAGTCAGCAAATGATTTTGTACAAAAAATCATTTTTGTCCTCTAACTGTAGATCTTTAATTGTTCCTCGGGGTTCATTACCAATAACGAAGCATGGTCAGTCTGACACAGATTTTTGTTAACTTTGAAAAATCGTATAAAATCAACCGTAAATCCGTATAAGTCGTGCCACCCGTCATTTCGAACGTAATTGAGTCTTATTTCAACCTTTATTCAAACTTAAATTTGGATGTTATCTTGTTTTTTACTCTTTTCTATTAAGTTAAACATTTCTTGTTGGTATCTGTTTGAAAATTGATATACTTACAAAGGGTTGAACTTAATTAAGGTTTGAAATGGGTAGAAAATTATTTTCAAATAAAATCAAGCTATGTATACTTTATTGTATCTAACACTAAAAAAAAGGACAAATGCTTTTATGTGTTAAGCTAAATGATTATGTGTGTTTCCTTGTGTGTTATTATTGTGTGTAGATTTTACTGAGTGGTCATTACTATTTGTAGTAGAGTTTCTTATATGTATATTCTCTTGTGCATTGCATGGTATTTGTGTATGTCTAGTTTTTCCTTAATAGGACTTAGGCTAGTCTTCTTGCATTTTGTTTGCAACATTGTTCGTGCATTTTGTTTGCAACATCGTCAAACCTATTGATAAGGGTCGTCTTATACAATCATTGTGTTTTTAGTTCAAGTAGATAAATGTCTTACTATAAACATGAAACACTCTTTGAAAATTTTAGTTAGTTTCTCTTAAAGGAGTGTTTGTGGAAATCAAGAAATATTCTGAATATATATATATATATATATATATATATATATATATATATATATATATATATATATATATATATATATATATATATATATATATATATATATATATATATATATATATATATATATATATATATATATATATATATATATATATATATATATATATATATATATATATATATATATATATATATATGTCAATTTATTATTCAAATTAAAATTGATATCATTATCGAATCTAATTGACATGTCATGAATTTGGATTCTCAAGAATATACATCGGATCATAACTCACACTTGTGTTTATGATGATATATATAATCTACTTGTTCAAATTGTTAGATAAATTTGGTTAATAATTGCTTAAAATACACAATGAATTCGATTTGACAACTTGGATGATTCATTCGGAACACTTAAGTAATTGACATTGCAATGCAATGGATAAATGTGTCATTTCTGAAAGACCAATCAAGAGTGTATCTAACAAATTGTGTAAACTGTGTTTATACAATTCAATGTTAATGGACTCAAGATCTATTAATGTAACTAACCTTAACTATATTCTTACTGTCACGATACGCAATGGTGAATTCTTAAACCCCATTAGGTCATGCATTGTGTGGTTATATAAATTTTATCTTTGCTACACTTCATTAGGAAAATGTAAGAATTACATTTTGTCTAACTTGAGAATGATTACTAGAGAACCTATTGCACTAGAAATTTAATTTTCCCTAATGGTTGAATTGCTTCCATGTGAGAAGTTGGGTTAGTGTATAACTCGTAAAAATGTTTGTGCTTCGCCTTAATTGAGCACCTTTAGTTATAGTCTCATATTCATTCTCTAAATTGATTTGATAGCTCTTCCTAAATATGACTAATCATAGTTTACATCTATGAACTTTGTATGTCATTAGGAGTCTTTTTAATTTGTAGCCATTAGGATTTTTATTAGCCTTCTTTCTATGTGCGAATTGAGGTTACGTGCTATTTGACCTTTGGTGCGCTTTCCTATGTGTCTTGCTTGCTTCTTTTCTCATACTGTTAAGGACCGATTATAGATGGTCAATATCCCAAGAAGTAGATACAAGAAGCGGAAGGATAAGGCCCTTAGAGCCAGCAAGACTCCAAGAATACTAGAGAGAAACTAGACTCTAAAATTACTTTCATTTCATTCATATCTCAACTTGTTTCACTGATCACATATAAATAGTAAAGAAACATAAACTACTTCCTAATAACTAGGATAACATGGTACACTCCTGTGACTACTTTTAGCAAAAATACCAAAGAAACATGGGATCATGACTTAACTAACTACATGCATGCATACTATCAATATTAACGTGTGTAAACAGTAGATAAAGAAGTGGCCAAGTTATAAGTTATAACTCCTAAAGAGTTGGTCTTCTCATGCATGTATCAATACTCCGCGCCTCAAAACGAGTCTTGTCCTCAAGACTCATGGCTTTGGACCTCGTGATATGGGGTTTCCAAGGTGGTCCCGATTTGTTTTGGAGAAAAACTATGTCTGGTGGACTACACTGTTGTCCGCGAGGAAGTGTTTCCAAGCTTGGAGAGATGGATGACATGTCCTTGACGAGAGTTGCAAGAGCACTAGTATGATTATGTGTTGCTGAACGGAAAATCACTATCTCTTGTTGGACTTTTGACGATTCATGAACCGGGTTGGTAAGCGGAGCGAGCAACACCGAAAAGGATACTATAGGAGATTGTATTGCGACTTTTTCCTCATTTTTGCCAATAGAAAATGAGGAGGTTGTGAAAAATGGAGTCATATTTTGGTCAGCTTTACTAATATTGGTAACGAGAGAGGTTGTTTTAGTAATGGCATATGTGGTGGTCTCGTGGATGTCGGGTTTGTCGGGTTTAGGGGGTTAATTCTCATCCCATTGTTGGTCGGTGGTGATGTTGTTATAACTGGTTATGTCTTCGGTGGTGTGCTAGTGACGAATTTTTTGATTTTGGTGATGGTTGTTGTAACGTTGACGGTAGTGGTGTTGAAGGTGTGATTGTTGGGTTCATTCTTAGTAATTGTGGTATGGACAGGGAGTCGGGCTTGGAGAAGGGTTGCAAGTGCATCAATCTTTTCCTTTAGAGCGGATAATTGATCTTGAATGTTTGTAGGTGGGGTAGATGTGGGAGGCATGAGTACGTTGGAATGAAAGCACCAGTTGTTAAGGACCAATTATAGATGGTCAATCTCCCAAGAAGTAGATACGAGAAGCGGAAGGATAAGGCCCTTGAGCGGGAAAGACTCCAAGAATACTAGAGAGAAACTAGACTTTTGACTTTTCATTTCATTCCTATCTCAACTTGTTTCACTGATCACATATGAATAGTAAAGAAACATAAACTACTTCTTCATAACTAGGAGAACATGGGACACTCCTATGACTACTTTTAGCATATATAACAAAGAAACATGGGATCATGACTTAACTAACTACATGCATGCATACTATCAATATTAACGTGTGTAAACAGTAGATAAAGAAGTGGCCAAGTTATAAGTTATAACTCCTAAAGAGTTGGTCTTCTCATGCACGTATCACTTACCCTCTCAAACTTTCATTGTCCCGGATACTTGACTCACATGGGTGGTGTAATCTGAGTTCGTTGAAGCTTAAAGGATAGAGACATGATTTATATAGTTTGCAATCTTTCACGGCAAGTAGACCCTATATGATGTGTAGTGTGTGAAATTGAGCTCGTTTCTAAGATGATTATTAAATCCTTTGAAACACTTAAATACATCATACGATGTGATTAAGACACTATACATTTGGGACTAAAATATTTGAAGGATATTGACATTGTCACCCATAACAATGTTCTTAAATTCGATCATAAGGGAGAGAAAATGGATTTATATCTTTGCTCATTTTTGTATGAGCCTAAGACATTTATTTAAATGTTCTTACTCTAAGAAACAAAAAGAGCTGGTATTATTCATTACCGAATCGTTTCTTCATTCACCGGAAAGGCACAACACTAGCTCAAAGTCTCTTCTTTAGTTTCTTTCTAAGTGTCTTTTTCTAAGAGGTCGCATTTATCTTCTTTTGGTCTCTTTTCTTTTTCACGTCTTTTAATTCACTCAGTTGTCAAGGAAGGTTAGATTCTAATCCAATTCCTCTCCAAATAAGATTGACAACTTAAATGTTTCATTCGAAATATTTAAGTAATTTTAACTTGCAATTACAAATGTTAAAAGTCATATCCAAAATTTGCCATTCAATCCATTTGACAACTTATGTTAAATTGTTTGACCAAGTGATTTCTTTTGAGTCTTAAACTTTTTTTGGACACTCATTGTCTGTGGTTCCTCAAATGAACCAACGTAGCATTATTTATAATGAACCACAAACATATATAACCAATGCATGCCCTTAAACTTTTTTTGGACACTCATTGTCCGCGGTTCCTCAAATGAACCAACGTAGCATTATTTATAATGAACCACAGACATATATAACCAATGTATTTGTCTAGAAATCCATATATAATATCTCTTAGATGTGTCTAACCAATGCATGCCCTTAAATGCTAAGTGCTAACATGTTTTTACTTAGTGTTTTCTAATTGAGTAATCATGTTTCTTATGTGTCATTCTTCTTGTCCTACATGTTAATTATGCACCTTCTCTTCTTTGGTCTAATGTAGACTTAATTAGGAATGACTTTTCATGATAACTCTCTAGATGACATTTGTCCAAGCACATTAATCTCTATGATTATTGTTTTGATGTTTGCTTAATTGATCCTACATGCTCAAACTTATGTGTTTTCATGGTTATGCTTACATGCTTAAACCATCATCTCCTTTTTATTTCATATAGGCACTAACTAGGACCTTTTCTTAATGTCAAATCTTCTTCTATGATTACATTAAGCATTTAATTCATTCTCCTATGTGCTTACTTGATTATGTGTTAGATTTTGGGCTAACTCTATCATATCTTCTTGAACTCTTTTGAGTCTTCTTCCTTCTTAGAGTCTTATCTATTTCTTCATCTCTTTTCCTTTGGGCTTCTTCTTTCTTCTAATAGTTTTGTGACTATTAGTTTTTATCATTTTATTTTTGACATCTTAATTATTTCATTCGAAATATTTAAGTAATTTGCGTAATGCAATTGTCATTCTTTTTCATTTGTTTCCACTTTCTTGAAAGTGAAGAACATGAAGAAGTTTTTCTCGCTTTGAGTTTTCTTGAGTCACCAAATTGTTATGTTATCCCCTTTTCTCTCTTTTGACACACACAATTTTGGTATTCTTTTCTTTGAATCTTATTTATTTCTTCTTTGGATTGCAAGCATCGCGTGCACATTTTTTTCTTTAATGCTTGTCATTGTTTGTGCAAACGACTTGTTAATCATCCTTTTTTAATCCTTCATAGTCATTCTTCCTCTCTTCTCGACTATGTGGAATTTTTATATTGTCCTTGTCATACTCTGTTTGGTTTGGTATTCTTGCTAAGATATTAAAGTGGGGTATGTCTTCTCGACAATTTTCTCTCTTACATAAATTGGACATCTCTTTTCTTTCTTAGTCCTTTTTATAAATTGTGGTGTCACCAAAAATAAGTCGGGTTCTCTTTTCTATCTAATAGACCACTTACTTTTTTCTTAACTTGTCAAATTTTTGACACTTCTAAAAGTTAAGATTGTTTTAGCTTCATCTTGAGTCCCTCTCTTTGTACTCGAGTTGTTTAAGCTAACTTCGCCTGGGTGACTTTTTTGTATATGCTCTTGTCCACTAACTTTGTTTTGTTGGACATATCTAACCCATTTTTGTAGCTCGTCATTATTCTTGCTTTGTTGGTGCCTCAAGAAAGGGATATCATTCGCAAGAGTTCAACTCATTACATTCGCGGTCGTTGACTCACTTAAAATTGCATTCATCAAACATCTTACAAAAAATGAGTTATGGGGAGCTCGAAAATATGCTTATGCATCAAGTTGGTTAAACCACGATGATTGAAGATTTCACTAGGATGATGCAACCTCAATCTATTTGGATGATGGGCTAGAGTTCGGATTAAAGACTTCACTAGGATGACGCAAGCTCAATAACTTTTGATGATGGGTTTAAGGTTTGGATTCTTGCTTCTCAACCGTAGACTACAAACGAAGACTACTTTTGGATGCAAGCTCTCTCAAAGTTGATCCTTCTCTTCTACAAATAAAGACTACCTTTTTAGATGCAAGCTCTCTTGACATCGATTATTTTCTTTTACAAACGACAGCTACCTTTTTGCTTTGACAAAAGGGGGAGAAGTAAGTGTAAACGAGTAAGTTATTCATTTCGCTATGCGTTACGGTTTACTTGTTTGTCATCATCAAAAGGGGGAGATTGTTAGTGCAAACATTACGATGTTTAATCGATATAATCCCCTTATGTTTTGGTGATGAAAAGCGTATAACTCGCAATACAAAGGTACTCGTAATCACTTATGAATCCATATGTATACTTCTCTCGACACCTTCAAGCTCGCATTCGTCATGAATGACAAAAAGGTCGCGGTTCCTTATAGTACCCGCAAATCCTTAAAGATATTGAACCGCAGGAACATTTAACGAACCGCGGTCAGACTAGCCGTTAAGGCTCACTCAAGACTTCTAGAGGCTTCTAAAAGATGGAGGGAAGAGAATAAATTCAAAATTCAAATTTTAAATTTGGGCTCCAAGATGATAAGGTGCTTTCTTTTATCTAATTGTTAGTCCACCATTTTATCCAAGACACCCTATTGTCCATTGGATCAAAGAGACCTCTCCAAGCAAGACTTTCATATAAATAACAAGGCTTGTCTTACATTTTACTTGGTGAAAAACACACCCTAATCTCCTCTTAAATCCCATTGATCACAAACATGTTTAATCTTGTTTACAAGTGATCCAATCCTCATTTTCCTCTTCCTCCTCAAGTGTAATAAGAAGAACACATTCATCTTTGTGAAGTGTTAGTGTCTAGAGTCATAACATAATGAGATCTCTCCTTCTATAGATCAAATCATGATTATAGTTTTTACTATAATGTAAATCATGAAGATCCAAGTGATTTATAAACTTAGACTTGATGTATGTGTAGTAGATCCATGTGATGGGAACACTTGGATATGTTGTAAGGGTAGGTTTTGTATTGTATATCCAAGTAGTATTTATACTTATATAGTGTTAGTATCCTAGATTCAAGTGGTGTGTATACTTGGGTCTTAAGGGTTTATGTGTTTAGACCATAAAATAAAAAGTTTGCTATGTGGGGCCACAGAACATAACTAGTAAAGTGATGGGTGTAGATTGGTTCTACCTAATATTAGAACTCGACGTCTAGCCTTGTGTCGGTAAATGGGAAGTAGGCGACCATGTAGATTGGTCCTACCTAAGATTAGGACTCGACATCTAGCTTAGTGTCGGTAAATGGTGTAAGCAACGTGTATGGTTGTCTCTGTCTTGAAAGGAGCTTGTTGACTAGTGAAGTAACTCTCGAGCTGGGTAATCGAGGAATGGAGTAGGGCGAATAAGAGCTTCATGACCAAACCACTATATATCATAGTGTCGGTATTCTCCTTTACATTTATGTCTTTACTTTCATAGTTGCATAATATATGTGTTATGTGTTGTTGTGTGCATCTCATAATTTAAACATCCAAGTTGCAGAAAAATCAAGGCTTAGCACGTGTGTGCTTCATGTTTAATTATGATCAAGTGTGCATCCTATAGTCTAAACATCTTAGTTGTGGAAAAGCTATGGGCTTAGTATGTGTGTGCTTAGTGTATAGACTATTACTCGATATACTCTTGATTTGATGTGTTTTTGTGATTACTTACTTGTTGTTTATATCTATAACAAGCACATCTCATATTAAGTCAACATTAATTGGGAATTTGATACAAAAGATTGTTAAGGTTTAAAAAGAAACAATGTTTTACATCCACTGTTGGCGGTTATTTATGTGAACCCGCGGTTCCTTATTGATAAAGAACCGCGATCATGTTTATTGAACCGCGATCAGTGGATTAAACGAAAAGGTTTTTAAATTTTAATGAGAAACGTATTCACCCCATCTACCGTTTCCACATAAACTCTCATTGACATTTGCACACTTCTAGAACAAATATGCACATATCATAACAATGAAAAGATTAAGGCTTCAAGTCTCATCTTCTTTCTATTTGAAATGGTGCTTTACTAGATAAGAAAAGTGGATGAAATTATTTTTTGTAAAGTAAATAATTACTAGTGACAAAAACACTTATGAAATTAAAATATATCAATCTAAATATTTTTGTGCATATTTAGTTGCTTTTTTGAATAAACAAGTACACCACATATAGTAACATTTTCATGAATTGACATGTCATAAATAATTTTGAGAAAGTATGCTAGACTCCCTTTTTCTATTGTATGTACCCCTTATTTTTTTGATTTTTTTGAATTTTTATTTATTTTTATAATTTTGTTTATGCCATGAAATTGAAAAACTAAAAATAGGAAATGAAAATTATAAATTATAACAGATCAAAAATATTAATCTGACAAAAATACATAACAGAAACTGATAAAAACCTAGCGCTTAAGTATAAATCAAAAAATATTGGCAAGCGGACAATACTATTTTGTACTTTTTTGTGGGGTTAGGGTACGAATAGAGGTGCCCTTAACTTTTTTCTGTTTTCTTTGATTTCGTTTTGGTCTCACACAAAACATCCTCAAAGATGCAACATAAAACTGGCCTATTGACATTGGACCTTGTTGTATTTAACTACTTTATTTAATAGTGTTTGTGGGTTTCGGCACCGCTCACTTAGTATCAAAACACCTCTCAATCATTATTTATGTCATTTTCTTTTTGTTAACTTTACGTGAGTACTAGATATGACAATTTACTATGTGCTTTTTTTCTTAGATCCAACTGTTTGGTTTTGCAAGAACATTTCTTAAATCCAACTGTTTGATTTTGCAAATCTCATCCATTGTGGAAGTGATTGGTTATTCATTAGAAGAATTAACCTAACAAGTGTAATGATCTTTTTATTTGTAGGTACTATTATTGTCATCTTAGAACTAAATGTGGATCAACCCCTCATTCAGGTGCTCTTGTTGTAGTGAACCAGTTGTTGCAATGCAACAACATGGTGGTACCAGAAACACAGATAAAAATGACTAGTGTTCAAGGAGAATGCGATGAAATAGTGTTGCAGTATTTGTATATTTAATGAGGAATCAACATTCATTTAAATCTGAAAGCAATTAATTATGTTTTATTTACTTGAATCATTAAGTTTTAGCCAATTGGTTACTAGTTTTAGCATATACTAGGTATGTTTTTTCTCATACCAACGGTCCTTTGGTCTGGTGGTATATCCATCAAACAAGTTGCAACATGATTAATGGAAATCAATTGAATAGGATTGTTGTTGTTTCGTGTGAAGAAGAATGATGATGGAGGAGGAGATTTATATGAAAAGGTAAAAAATACTTGTATTGTATTAGACTTTTGGAATTTTGGAGAGAATAAAGCACACATGAAGGGAAAAAAATACTAGTACTGTTGGCGCCAAATCAAAGTTTTTGGGAAAGTTTTTTTAGGGCAGTTTTTGACGCCAAATTAAAGTGTTTGGGATAGTGATATCACAATAATACGGCGGGTTAGAAAGAAAATTATGCTCCATCATTTGTCGAATGTCAAACATCTTATGTTGTATGAAAAGAGACATTTTTCTAAATTTACAATTCTATATATTCTATAAAGACAAGTAAGATTTTCTCGCAGCCAAGAGATGTTAAGTGAAACGTGTTAAAATTCGGGTCAATCAACTTGGTCGAGTGATCGAGTGGATGAGGTCCAACCAGGTTCAACCGTTGAGTTCGGTTTCCATTTAAGTATATTGTAAACTTATAATATTGAATTTGTAATATTTAAAATACCACACAAACATAGCATGTTGTCTTAAATTTAATAAAAACACATATACATTTTTTATAATCGTACAAACAAAAATATAAAAATAAGGGAGTTAGTAAGGTGGTGTTTGATAACGACTTATAAAGTCTTAATTGAAAAATAGGAATGTTAATTAAGTCATCATTGAGTTGTTTGTTTTTTGCTTAATTTTAACAAGTGACTTTCCAGAAAAAGCCAGCAAGAGGAGGCTTTTCATATTAAGTCATGACTTATTATCATTATTTTACATATTTACCCTCTAACTTCTTTATTTATTTAATTTAAAAGGGTATAACAGTCATTTTTCTTAATTCAGACACTTTATTCAGCACAAAAAACAAAACACTTATATACCCGTTTATAAACAGACAACATAGACATTTTAATTTTACAGGACTTAATAAAAAAATTAACAAACAAGCCCGAGTAATGTTTGATAAGGACTTATAAAGTCTTAATTAAAAAATAGGAATATGGATTAAGTCATAAGTAGTTTGTTTGTTTTGTGCTTAAAATAAACTAACGACTTTCTGGAAAAAGCCAGCAGAAGGGTGCTTTCTGTATTAAGTCATGACTTATTATCTTTATTTTACATATTTACCCTTTAACTTCCTCACTTAACTAATTTAAAAGGGCACAATAGTAAACTTCTCTGATTCAGACTCTATATTCAGCACACAAAACAAACATTCATATATCCGTCTACAAACAGACAACATATAATTTTACATACACTTTAATTTTACAGGACTTAATGAAAATACTAAACAAACAAGGTTGGGTTGTAACATAGCATATTGTTATAACCAGTTGTATCAAAAATTAAAGATAACATGTAAATTGTAGATTAATTTATTGTAGAGTATATACATGTTACTTTCGGAGTGTAAATACAATGTAATAACTTTTCAAGCTAAACTATTTGGTCTAACCTGATTTATCTTGTAAGCTTTTGAAAAACTGCCTTTTACTCGTCGTTGAATTTGCAAACTTGATGAATTTACTAAGTTTTACTGTGTTGTGATATGTTATTTGATTGTGATAAGTTTGAGTTGTAAAATGTAAATATTTATACACATAAATTATCTAAAACTAGTTAGGACATTTAATGTATTTCTCACTTCTGATCATGTAATTATCAATCCAACAAACATTTCTATCAATTATAACACGTTTGAGAAAACATATATAAAAAAACTTATTAAATGATCAACAAAAAAGAAAAGTAAATAACAACAATTCATAATAAAATTGAGTCATAAATTTTAACGTGAAAAAAAAATCTAAAAAACAAAAGAACTTATTAAATACTCTACATATTTACACACTTTATTAGGCTGGTGGGAGTGGGTCTTAACTTACGAGCGACTATACCCAAGTCGCGAGTGGGTACCATTCCTACCCTAAAAACTCGCGCGCGACTTACTCCCACATATCAAAAAAACATGACCAGACTCATCCTGAGTGAGTTTATTTTTGTGGGCCTGGGTGGTTTTTTTTGTTAGGTTTATTATTGGGTGTTTTTTGTGAGTGATGTGTGTTTAAATAATAAAAAAATAGGTATGAAAGGTAAGTGTGGGTAAGTTTGGGTACGTGTCATTACCTCATGTGGAGAGTTTTTATGAGTTTGTTAAAAGTTGATTTGACGCTGACATGAGATGAGTGGATTTCTTACACTCCCACGAGCCTTATAAATGTTAGGATGATGTACGTACATAATATAGCAAGTCTCACTATTCGTATAGGCCTTTTTATTATAAATGTTAGGATGATGTACATATACTTTACCTGACATTCTTTTATTCACATAATATATGCGTATTATAAATGTTAGGATGATGTACATAAACTTTACCTGACATTCTTTTATTCACATAATATATGAGTGTGTGTGAGAAGAAAAGTGACATCAATGTGTGTAAGAGATAATCAAAGGGTTAAGTACAAAAAGGCCCAAAAAGGACATCATGTTATCTCAAGTAGGACAATTTTTTTTTTCTTCCAAAATGAGACATGTACTTTTGATCAACCGATCAACTAAGTTTGTTGTGTGACACGTGTCCATCTGATCAACCCACTTTCTTTTATTTTATTAATATCTTCTTTCAAGGTTTGACCTACACCTGTCCCCACCTACTGATCAACTGACGGTTGATCAACCACTTTTGATCAACCACAGTACTTTTTTATTAATATTTTTTCCCGAGGTTTGACCTATATATGTCCCCACCTACTGATCAACTGACGGCTGATCAACCACTTTTGATCAACCATAGTACTTTTTTTCTTGAAAATTGAAAAAGTAAATAATATAAAATAAATTTTTTACTATTATTTTGTACTATTAGATTTTATAAATCTTTATGGGAAAAGAAAAAAAAATTAAAAAATTAAAAAATTAAAAAATTAAAAATTAAAAAAATTAAAACACCACTACACACATGACACATACACACTTCAAACCTAAACACACACACTTTTCCGATCAATCCATCAACTGCGCCGATGAATCGCATTGTTTTAATGATCACACACACTACACTCAATCTCCGGTCGCTGATCAATCGCATTGTTTTAATCTATGGATTCCCGATTAAGAGTAAGCTTGTTAATTTATTTAATTTTAATTAATTTTTTGCTTATCATTATTATTTGATTCTTATCATGTTTGTTAATTCTCTCGGCATCACTAAAAATCTTAGGTTATGTGTAATTTTGTTCATAAAAATCTTAAATGTGTAATTTTGTACAAAGGAACAGGCAAACAGTCGTACAAGTATTTACAGATAAGCAGGTTGGAATTTAAGGTACCAATCTTCTAATAATAACTGCTTAAGGAATTTAAGCAAACTAGGACCTCCTTGTGTACGGTGCTTAATGACAGAAACTCGTAATCTTATATTGCTTATCTTAGTCGAGATCAGCTTAGCTAGATAAACTTGTAAGTTCAGCAAAGTGGGTTTATGAGCTTTTTCTAATTCAAATAAGCCGACAAGCCTGAAAAAAGCTAATATAGACGACCACGTTATGGTCTTGTTAGATGTTGGTAAAAGATTTTTTCATGTGAGTAAGGAATCTGTAGTGTGCTTGTCATTGAAATATCAAAGGGGGTTCCGTTTTATCACTTATGGGTCGTTCTAAAGCATATTAGCAAGCCCAAACACTGTACTGAACTTATAACTGCGTGTTTTGTCACTTGGGATCGTATACTTATGAATATATTCTATATTAAAATTTAAGGTAATTTATGCTCTTGAGTTTTCCGGCGTATCTTGTGGCTTGTTATATATCTGATAGTTTGTTTTTCGATGGTGAATTAAACTTTGCCTATGTTTCAGTAAATAATAGCAATTGTACACTCTATTTGTATGGACAAAGAATGATCATATTATCTTTACATATAAAGGCACATGTGACTTATTTTCGTTGAATTAATGCAGTGTGTGGGTTGCTAGAAGGCCACCTGGTTATGCGTTTGTGGAGTTTGACGATCGAAGGGATGCACTAGATGCTATTCAGGCATTGGATGGTATGTTCAATCTCTACATACAAGTTCTGCATGTTGGTTGATCTCATTGGTTTTCTTCTCTGTTTGTTAAAAATGTCATTGCATCGACTTGGTATTTGTGGTTATAAACTGTCAGTTGCTTGGGTGCATGATCTGATAGCTGTTTGTGTAGCACTCTTTGTTTGTTGTATACTTGTGTTGCTCCTTTTTATCCCTATCATTATATTCTCATCAGACTATATTATGCATTTCGTTAATGGCATTACTACTGAATTTTGATAAACCCAGGGAAAAACGGCTGGCGTGTAGAGCTCTCTCACAACTCTAGGGAAAAACGGCTGGCGTGTGGAGCTCTCCAAATAAGCCACAAAACTGGGGCTTATGAAATATAACCCAGAATTGGCTTACGTTTCATAAGCCAAAAAACAAACACCTTATAAGTATCCTTGATACACTTCCTTAAATGTGTTAAGGTATATACTTTATAAAGCCGGGCTTATTTGAAATCAGAAAAGCTAATAGTCACTTTTTTGGAACTTACAAGCTTATCAACTTGAGCTTATGGCTTATTCAAGTTCAAGTTAATAAGCTCACAAGCCCTAAAAGAAGTGAACTTGTTCGCTTTTACGATTTCAAATAAGCCCATAAGCCGAGGAAATAAGCTAACTTATAAATCTCCTTGAATATGTTAAGGTGTATGATATATATTTCGTATAGCATACACCTTTTGTGATTTATGTGAATTTAATTTTATGACAATGCTAGATCATTTACGTCGTGTACTTCCAAATCTTGCATACTTATATAGTTTATCTGGCTTATTGGCTTATTTGAAACTGGAAAAGAGAATAAGATCACTTTTTTTAGAGCTTGGGGCTTATTGAGTCCAAAAGCTTAAGTTGACAAGCTCATAAGCCCTAAAAATTGAGCTTATTAGCTTTGCCAAATTTTCAAATAAGCCCGGAAGTGAACTAATCCATATACCCCTTTAAATATGTTAAGGACTTATGGTGTATGATAGGAACTTTAATTGTATATCTTTCTTTTTGCTATTGTTTGTGCTCCTTAAGGTATTATAGTGTTTAACAGATGTGATGTATTGAAGCCTTATGTTCGTCACATAGACGATATATTTAAGGATTTTACGTCATACAAGGTCTGAGTTCCTGTGACTGACGCGATTATCTTGGATCAGACATATGAAAGGGTAAGGTTTCTTCTGAACAGTGTTGTGTGGCCCTTGTTTCACATTTTTGATATACTACATTGCTTATAGCATGTTCGTCTTCTATGAATTTTGGTAATGTGTCTCTTCTTTGAGTAGGCAAGCAAGTATTGAATGTTCATGTCTGCTTTGCCGTTTTGTATTATACACTTTTGTTCTCTCCCTGTAATTCACGATCAACAAATTTTAGATGTGATGCAATATGGAGCTGCCGCTATAATAAAATAAAATGGAAACTGTTACAATTATGCAACATAGATTATACATGTTGCGATTTGTATGAAGGCTTCCCCGCTTCTAAGCAAAGTTTACTTGATGGCACTTGTAGACGAATGGCAAAAATCTTAGTGGCAAGTTTGTTTATATGCTATTGCTTATGTTCTTGCTTCTGATTTGAATCAAGAACATGTCATGCTCGGTATTTAGCTTCCTCTTTCCATTGGTTTTTTAGATGGGTCTGAGTTCTTCTTATGCTAACTTAAGTTCGGCTTAGGATCAAGGTCTGCAGTCTATACCGACGACCTTGATTATATTCTTCTGTTCTTTAGATGTGCCTTCATCATGGAGCGTGGATATAAGGGTCAAGAGACTTATTCCCTGAATTTTTATTGATCTAGTATTTAATTGAATTACATTATGTTAGATGTAAAGGAACGCAAACATTTTTGTAGAAGGGAACTGACAGTAGATGTTGCCTGTGATGTTATTTTGATGGTGACCATGTTTCTGATTTTGTTTTTATTTTTGAGGAGCCCGTGTTTCTGATTTTGATATATTTATGCAGTGTGTACTAGTGAAAGCGTGGAAGGGATCAAGTTGGAGTTTTCCAAGAGGGAAAAAGAACAAAGACGAGGAAGACCACATTTGTGCTATCAGAGAAGTAAATGTTATTGTTTTCTCATAAGATATTAAATGTGCTTTCGGTTTGTCTTTGGCGACCCTTTACCTGCTCTATTTCATCATTCAATTGAACGGATTATGGCTTAATTATATGTCTCGCCAAGATTTTTTTTCGTCTGACATTTGACAGTTTATATATACGATTTAGAGGTCTTATCTGCAATAAGCTTTGTTTCAAATTATTTCCTTCTAATTTGGAAAGCTGTAAACTAGTTTTAAATCACATCTTAAAGTTATTCATGATCAAATTTCAGTTGCATTTTGGTACTTATGTAAATTTTTGGTTGCTACCTATCTTTTCTGTTTGCAGGTTTTGGAAGAAACAGGATTTGATGTTTCAAAGCTTATTAACCAAGATGAGTTTATCGAATTGACGTTTGGGCCACAGAGAGTACGACAGTTGGAGGCGTGAAAGATGACACGACATTTGCATGTCAAACTAAAAAGAGATAAGTGTATGTAATTTTGGTTAATTAATATTGTCATATCTGTAACCCAGCCTCCTTTCAAACTTTTGGGGCATCTTTCCCGGTGCTTGGTATCAGTAGTTAACTTGTGGAAATATTAACTTTAATGTCCGTTTTCAACTGCAGGAAATTGTGTGGCAGAGGCTTGATGATCTTCAACCAGTATATGGAGATGTAATATCACATGGTGTAACTGGTCTTAAGTTATACATGGTTTCTCCATTTTTGAAGTAAGTAACTTGCAACTACTATGTGCTTTGATTAGATTTTTACTTATCAAAATACTAATGCATTCACATGCGACTTCTAACAGATCCTTAAGATCATGGATTTCGACGCATCAATCCCTAGTAAAACCAAAGGTAAATGCACCTACAAGAGGTTCATATCCGTTTCTTACATTCTAATGAAGCAAACTACAAGAGGTTCATATCCGTAAATGCACCTACTAGCCACCTAGGAGAGCGAATAATACTTCCTCTTAGGCAGTAAAATTTTCTTTTTGATCTGGCTTCATAGTTTCATATCATAAATAGGTGCAGTCTTGGTGAATTACGTAGTACTTGTATAAAACTTAATCTGCACTGAAGAGAATTTTGTGTTTCATAGGCCCTTTCTTATGCGAAAGAAGCCCATCGTTTGCGTATCAAACTTCCTCAACAAGAATGTGTACTCGACACAGCAATATAGTGATGTCGTTGGTGCTAATTGGGAACTCATTCAGAAACTTGGATTTGTAGTTGAGAGTTTCCACACGCATCCTTCAGCTGACTTTATTTTTTACTCCACCGAGCGAGTCTGGTGCCAATTGGGAACTCATGCAAACTTCCTCAGCGAGATCTTAGCTGTATACAGACTTGAAATATGAGAAAGAGAATATGGATTCATCGATGTTATAGCGAAACAGGATGTATATTCCATTTTGAAAGTACACGATACATAAACGAGTTGATACATCTTCAGCATAAAGTAAAGCTATTTGAGAAATTTCTTGTTGGTTCTACATCTTCTGCAATAAATTCTGAAAAAGTTTTACAACTGAAATTATAAATGAGCCAACCAAGTTTGGTTTGTGCTCAACCTCGAAAGTAAAAGGTTATCCAAGCTCAGGCTCGAACCCATTTATGAAAGCTTATTCTAACTAGATCCAAATAGCTCGTATAAGCTGATACGACATCTATTACATATAATACTTTTCGCAAAATATTATATTGTTTATGTATTCATGAATAAGAGTATACGACATCTATTACATATAACACTTTAGCAAAATATTGTTTGGTGATCACACAACCTGATTTTGGCCTAAGTCCGTAATTTAGATACTAATATTTGATCCGGTATTCTTTCTATTTGATCCGGCATTTTTGATTGGTAGGATCCCCTCTAAGGATTGCCATTATTAGATACTAGTATTATACTTTTAGCTGATAAGTTAGACAGCATCAGGTATACCGATGTAAACTGTACAAAATACGACATACATAAATACACAGATGTGCAATACTACCAGATCAGTTTATGTTTGTAGATGCGAAGTTATCGTACAAAGTCGTATTTGACAAATTTTGTTGTAGATGCTAAGTTATCATCATACTACACAGTCATAGCTAACAAATTTTGTTGTACGGATTTTCAGATATACAAAATGGCCTCATGTGAATGCATAGTGTGTATAAAAACCTCAAATGATTGTTATATCCGATTCTAAAAATTCTAAGAACATGAGAAAATACAATAAGATACAACCATCTTTTTACATTCTAACAAAGTATACATCCTCAAAATTCTGCATGAATCCTAACTAGAAGCAAAGACTCGAAAGGAGTGTTTAGTCGCCACTCCCTTTGTTTTTTGCTAAGGGGTCTTCCTTTCCCAGCCTTTTCTCGATTAAGTCTTACGTCTGCTAAACCCCAAGTGCAACATTTTGCTTCCAGGTCGAAAGAGTCAAGCATTAAAACACCGTCACGCTCAGAGGATGTGGCACCATTATCTACCAGTGTCATGTATTTCACATACATAGGGCGCTCTTTAAATCTTTCAAGATCCTGCGAAATTCCTACAACCCTCTCAAGTCCAGGTGAAGATACCTATTGAACAAAAGACAAATGTCAAACATATTTCATTTGCTTATTTCTTTTTTGTGTCTCATCTTCATTTATATTCGCAATGGGTAAATGGGACCCACAATCACATTCTAGGTTCTCTAATACAGCGTTTTTGCCTTTTTGGTGCTTAACCCAGTTTGTTTGGATCTGGCTTGAAAACTTACCAGTTTTGACCCGTCCCCCAACCTGCCCAATCCACTCAATCTGTAACCGACATATAATATAAAGGGAAGTACCTCCAGTGATATATCAACAGGAATAGATCCAGCAACTTCAGCCTCATTTAGCCGCTCTTGGTACTCATGGTTAAATATAAGTAAATCTGACATTATAAAAGGATATCAATATATTCAGCGGTTCCACCATGCATGATGAATGCAAATCATTAGTCTGTATGTAAGATGCCATAATGTACATTATGTTGATTTTGGCTTCTCAGTTATGTAATTTCAGTTGAGAGTTAACTAAGTTACATAATGATTTTGTATCATGGAGTTCTTATTTTATAGATGGTTTCTTTGATATTTACACATTCCTGAATACAGTAACGAACCACACAATAATCTAATGAAAACTTCCCTACCAGAATACAAAAATTCCTACATTTAACATAACCAACATAATAAAGCCCATGCAGATATCTAACTTCCCTACCAATGGTTGTGCTCTAGAGAGTGTTTGGGATTGCTCATTAAACTGCTTACGTTATCTAGAATAATCAGATCAGTTAACTGTTTGTAACAAAACGCAATGCATCAGATGTTATATGGATTTACGTGTGCTGTAGCCTGTATCTAAACATAATAATCAGATAATCAGTTGTATGAGTACATGTTTATTAACTCTATATTTTAAAAACTTAAAAATTATTGTAAAGTTTTATGAAGCAATCCTAAACCCAGTGAAGAATATAAATATGAACATTTTCAAACAATGTGACTAGGCAGGTGATGATGGTAATGGGTAGGATTGGTGAGTAATTGTGGGTGGGAGGGGGGTTGATGCGGGTTGTTTTGAGTAATATTAACTAACTAGTAATAAGATGAATATTCAAAATCTATTCTTTCTAAGAATTAAGATTACCAATTTGTCCTTCACATAATAGACTTGATTTGAAGTAGTTGACGGTAAACACTCAACATAGGATTATCAACTTCTTAGGGATAAAATTTTGTAGTCACTGCTAAGAGACCATTCAATCATGTAGTTGCAGCAAGATGGATGAATCAACGATATGGGTGAACGGGTTGGGGAGGCTGTTTTGGCCCGATAAAATACTTAGCATACTAGATATTATTAGATAAAATATAATGTCACAGAAATATTAGCTAACTTCTTTAACAAAATGGTTATTATGCATTTAAAAACATTTCGAATGAGTTTAACCTGTTTTCTTTTTCGATCCTTTAGGCTAATCCATTTGTCCCATTAAAAATAAATTATAACCCACAACAAACAATTTATGGGTAAATTAGCGGCAATTATCACCTCTAAATATGGGTAATCTAAATAGAATATTAGGTACGATATATTAGTGACAAACCCATATGCACACCATAAAGTGTATCTAACCATGAGGCATAATTACACTCATACAAACATCATGAACAGAAACTAGAATATGGTATATAAGCATAAAATTTGACGGAAAGCTGGAACAGTAAAAACGCATTTAAACTGTAATACCTTTACAGGATTGATTCTTTCATTTGATGAGTGGTCCTGCATCCTATCTGGTCTGTTAAGATGGTGAATATCAAGACCACAAGATGCGATTTCAGCAGCAGGTGCAGTGCCTTGATACTCAAAATTATGACATGTGAAGCATATCCTAGCTGAATTTAGTCCTTTGGGTGCATATAGATCCCAGTAGAGGGGTGCCTGAATAAAATGAAAATGTCACCATTCTGAGCCTATGTAAAATATTAAGAAAAATGTTATTAAAAAGAAGGAGCATCCATACAACAAAAGCTGTCTGCCAATCATGACAGTGAATAATATCTGGTTTTTTCCCTGCTTGATGAAGCAGCTCAAGTGCGGCCCTGCTAAAGAATGAGAAGCGCTTCAAATCATCAGGTTCCCCATAGGTTTTTCCTCGCCAGAAAAATTTTGCAGGATGAAGAGGCTCGATAAAGTAAACAGGAAGCCCTAGATAAGCAAAATAATCAAAATTAAAATCATAATGCAAGGGAAACACTTAGAAACTGGTACATATACAAGATATGAACATTCAGACCTTCAACAGTACCAATCCAGATCTTATTCTTGAATAGCTGGCCATAAAAATATGACTCTACCACTAAATCTAAGACCTGTACAGAGAGAGATAAGACATATGCGCAGTCTCTACAAAACTTTGAATAATGATCAAGCTAAAAAAGAAGGGAAGAAAGCATACCCTCAAATCCTTAATACTTTCATACTATGAAAAATCAAAGCCTTAGTTTTATAAACAGTACTTTTGGGGGTGAGACTCCAAGTACGTCTGCAACATAAAACTGTCCCCATTGATTTTAGCAAGCTTCCCTTTGGTTTCTCTGCAAAATGGACTATTCGGCATGTTTCATCAATCTTCATTAATCCAAAGTGAGATGCTCGGCTACAAACCAAAACAAGAAATATTAGCGTACATGATGGTATAAAAATATGTGATCCAATTTCATAAATCATTCGAATAGATTGATGTAAATATTTTTCTGCAGAACTGTAGTCATGATTCAGTATTCACGCATAAACTATGAACAAGAATAGTAAAAAAAACAACCCATCCCACTAGTTTTAATACAAACCTGTTTGACCCTTATACAACCTCCCATCTTGAAGCTTAAAATTAAAAGAAAAAAATACGACAAAGTGTAGTGGACTATATGGACTATCAATTAACAGGTAGATCATCCAAAATATCCAATCATGGTCGTTATCAATTAAATGATAAAGAAAAAATTAATTAAAATTAAATTGTATCATTAACAAGCTTACTCTTAATTGAGAATCCATAGATTGAAACAAGGTGATTGCTCTAAAATTGAAGCATTAAAATTGAAATAGAGATGAAACAATGAGATTGATAGGTGACCGCCCCTATCCGGAAGAGTTAGTGTGTGTGGTGTCCAGTGTGTGTTTTTTAGGTTTCAAATTTTAATATTTTTTTTTAAATTTTGTTCTTTTTCAATAAATTTAGTAAATCTAAATAGTAAAAAAAAAAATTTTTTTTTTTACTTTTTCAGTTTCCAAGAATAAAAAGTACTATGGTTGATCAAAAGTGGTTGATCCGCCGTCGGTTGATCAGCAGGTGGGGACAAGTATATGTCAAACATTGGGAGAAAATATTAATAAAATATAAAAAAGTTGGTTGATCAATTAGACACGTGTCACTAAAATAACCTAGTAGACCAGTTGATCAAAAGTACATGTCTCTTTTTGGAAGAAAAAAAAAATGTGTCTTACTTGGGACACACCCATGTACTTGATGTCTACTGTCTTGAAACCATTAGGCTTTCAACAACGGTTATGGATCACGACCTAATTTTTTCAGTTTTCTCTTTTCTGTGACCTAATACAACCTATTTGTCACAATAATGCAACCTAGTGCGACCTAATTCAAATTTTTAATATAAATATTTTTTTTCAAATAATTTTTTTAATAAAACAAAAAACATTACAATAATATTTATACGTAAATATCGTTAAAGAAATAATAAAAAAAATACTTAATTAAAATTAAAGGGAATAAAATGCATCAACTAAAACTACCTCAAAAAATTATTAAATTAATATATGTTGTGAGAAATTAAAAAAACTCAATATATTAAAATTTAGAATTTTTTTATAAATTTTATCTAATTAAACCTAATTAAAACTAATATAAATTATTCACAAAATACATAAAAAGAAAAAACAAAAGAATGAAAAGTGATGACTGAGTGATGCATTCGACCTTACATACGACCCTTTTGAGCCCGACCGATTACCACGACCGACTAGTCACAACGACACAATCGAGTCGCGATCGACAGTCGTTGTGAGTAGCCTTAGTTATTATCAAGCATTAATCATTGTTAACCGGTCACTATCACCGATGTGTAAACCACGTACCTCATTTAAAATTACATTTACTAATTGGTTATAGTTTATAGTATTAGTCTATTATGGAGTAGATTAGTATTATTTCAACAAGCGCCGCGTAAAATAAAATATTCTATCGAGTGTGTTTAAAACTTTGTTCAAAGACAAAACAACTCTTCGAAACTAAAATTTGTTTAAGTTCAAAATATACTACTTCCGTGTTAAAATAAATGTTCATACTTAATGTTTAAAGTTCTTTTTTCCAACTTTGACCGTAATTATTTATGTGTGTATTATACTTTATAGATATTTAAATCTGTAATTTTTTTCCCAACACTTGATATAATATATATGAATGGATAGATATTCAAATCTGTAATCCATTAATATAACTTTTACCAATGATTATATAACACAAACAAATATATTTACGGTCAAAGTTAAAAATTAAAAGTAAACACTTATTTTAAAACGGATGGATTAATTAATTTTTGCTTCCCTTTATTCCTACACAGTACACACTAACAATAACAATAACTATAACAATAACAAACCTTATATATGATTACACAAAAATGTAGATTATCTAGAAAGTGTTGGTATTAGGGGTCTTGATAATCAACTACGTCATAGTGACAGAATAACAGTCACTAGGTTGTCACTAATAACATTTGGTATGTTGACAGCAGTTAGCGACGGTTTGAAATCTATTACAAAACTGTCGCTGGGTACAGTGAATTTAATGGTTGTGACTTTTCCTAAAAGGTGTGACTTTTTATGAAGGAACACAACTTTTCCCTATATATGTTCACACAAACATAAGTTTGGTCTTTCATATGATTAATATGAAAAATCATAACAACCTATACAATCTTCTCTATGTTTTGTTTTGATCTCTTGTGCCCAGTTTGTTGGTATTAGGGGTCTTGATAATCAACGATTGCCGGATATATTCTTGAATCGTGTATAGAGTCCATTTTCCTAATACAATATTTTGACCCTATTCGGTGCCTTGGGTTACACGAAATTCGTATTGGGATAAGACAAGAACAACACTCTAATTCTATGCACAAGAAAAAGAGCAAAACATTGGATAATTTGTGAAACAAATATAATGATGTTCATCATTTAGACCAAATCATGTTTATATGTATATATAAACTTGATGGTGATTGTATAAAGGTTGTGACTCTTTCTTAAAAGTTACACCCTTTTGTCAAAAATCACAATGGTTGGATAAAATCTGTCCAGCAACAGTTTGTAACAGTCTAAAACCGTCGCTAACTGTTTTCATACAAAAGGTATGTATTTCTTAGTGACAGATTAGTGAATACGAATTCTGTCACTATTGCATCATTTGACTTTACATTCACAACCCTTTTCATTATCGTGTCCGAAATCAAGTTAATTAGTTTATACAAGCGTGCACTCCGCACCTCCGAACTTGCATTATAACTTACACTTGAAATCCATTTGGTCCCGGGTAATCACCATTACACATAAAATGATTGATGACACTAAAATCACCAACAATCCTCCCCCATTTTAGTGTAATCCTTGATTTCCCAAAAAATCAAAACAAACCAAACTCATGCATAGATGAAAATGTCGCAACGATTGAATTTTCACTTAGTATATTATGCATTCCAAATATTCGAAAATCAGGGTGGCGTAACGATTGAACCCTTCAATTCGTTTGAATACTCGAAGATAATATACACACGAGTTTCTACATTTCTTCAATGTTTGTACTTGACGCTTTACAAGCCATGCGTCCATATCCATTCGTGAGCATATAGGAAGCCAAGTCCAAGCTTCTTGAAGCGGCAAAACTTCATGCTCATATAGGTAGTTCTTTTAATCATGTCCTACGTTACACTTTTTCAAAAGAACTATTAAGAAGATAAACTTCAACCTCTTTATCTTGTAGGTCTGAACACATACCTTGGGACTATTTAAATGTGTTCCTATCTCTAATTGTCAGCTTTCCACATTGAATTCAGCCTTTATCGTTGTACTAGAGGGGAATTGGGTATCTCACAGTTAGAAGATCTAATGGACTTTTCATCCCTATTACCGACTTTGTGCACTAAGTCTGTTGCGAATCTCTTTGTCAAGTGATAAGCAATTGATAATGTATTTTCACTGTGATAATACAATAAACATAGTACTTTGACTTAAAAACATAATACCATATGTTATTACCAAGTCTTTTAACCATTAAACTTCTTTAAAACAAGAAGATATAACGACAATTATGATGCAATAGTTGAATGTGAAATACAATCTTATTCATTTGATATCAAAATTATACATTCACACATAATGTGAATATCCAACCATGGTTTCCTTAATCAACACATTCAACTCACATCCGTAGTTATTCTTAAAATCCAAATCATAACCAAAGATTTCTTTCTAAGTACTTGAGTACTCAATTTACAACAGCCAACATATGTAATCATCGACCATTATCAGTTCGCCTAAATACACCAGTACCAAGTATCTATTAGACAGATAACCGGGTCAAACATAATTTGAGTATTGGCCTACTTTTTTAACCCACTGTTCCATTAAAACCAATGGATGCTTTCTTTTGGTATCCCACTGTTCCATTACAATGACAATGAACAAGTGGACCAAACATGTCAAAATCACATTTGTATCCTTTTAGACAAAATTAATTCTTGTGGTTACCTTTTCGATATGCAATTTTTAGTAAGGGACTAAATTACATCATCTAGAATTGTGACCTCAGAGAACAAGAACATTGTCTCAATTGTGATACTATTATGATACAATCATAATATCCCACAATTCTAAATCCGTGTTAAAACACAAACTGTACAAAAATTGTATCCAACTTTATAGTTTTAACACACGCCCATTCTTGGCAAACTGAAAGTGAATGAACCAATTGTGTTGTCCCCTTGAACATTCATCTTTGACATATCCCTCTCTGAATAACTTGCCTTTCACACATACACGACTGCATAGTAATATATACAATCTCCAAATATCCCTTTTATCAATATTGCCTTGGTCACAACTATGCATGTCATGCATACTCGGAACCCTTTACACTGATTCAACATCCTAGATTATCACGAACATATTGTATTAGTTTGTTGGTATTAGGGGTCTTGATAATCAACGATTGCCGGATATATTCTTGAATCGTGTATAGAGTCCATTTTCCTAATACAATATTTTGACCCTATTCGGTGCCTTGGGTTACACGAAATTCGTATTGGGATAAGACAAGAACAACACTCTAATTCTATGCACAAGAAAAAGAGCAAAACATTGGATAATTTGTGAAACAAATATAATGATGTTCATCATTTAGACCAAATCATGTTTATATGTATATATAAACTTGATGGTGATTGTATAAAGGTTGTGACTCTTTCTTAAAAGTTACACCCTTTTGTCAAAAATCACAATGGTTGGATAAAATCTGTCCAGCAACAGTTTGTAACAGTCTAAAACCGTCGCTAACTGTTTTCATACAAAAGGTATGTATTTCTCAGTGACAGATTAGTGAATACGAATTCTGTCACTATTGCATCATTTGACTTTACATTCACAACCCTTTTCATTATCGTGTCCGAAATCAAGTTAATTAGTTTATACAAGCGTGTACTCCGCACCTCCGAACTTGCATTATAACTTACACTTGAAATCCATTTGGTCTCGGGTAATCACCATCACACATAAAATAATTGATGACACTAAAATCACCAACAGAAAGTTTAATTAAACCCACGTAATTCTATCAGAAGATGACCAAAAAGCTTTGCTTCTTAGAGAAGAAGGTATGGTGGAGCGGCTAAACTCGTCGTGCCTAGGTGGCTGACTCGCTGAAGCTTGCCGTAACACCCACTTCTCTTCTTCGTCGAGAATCTGTTGCTGCGCCGACGAAGACACAAAGATGGGAGAGGTTTATTTTCTTTCTTTTCTTCTTACTTTATTTCTTTTTTTTTCTGCTAATAAGTTTCAGTGTATGTATGTGTGTGTGTATGTTTTGTAAAAGAAAAAGAAGAAGAGAGAGATATAGTGAAGGGGATAAAGAGAAAAAAAAATAAGATACATATATTTTTGTTTTTTTAAATTATATTATTTTATATTATATTTAAAATTTTTACTCTATGTTTTTTTTATAAATTTTTGGTTTACATTTATTAATTTTCGGAATTATAAAATAAATTTTTTAATTTAAGATTGTCTTTTTATTTTCGTAGTGTATTTTTATTTAGTAGTTTATTTATTGTTGTGTATTTTATTTTCGTATCGTATTTTAAATTTCATATTTATATTTTTATTTAGTTATTTGTATTTTTTTTATTTGAATGAAATAAATATAAATTTATGTGAAAATGAAAAATATAATTAAAGATGGTGGTGGGGCTAAAGTGGAGAAGAGTTGCTTCGTAACTTTTTATATTTTTATTTAATTATTTGTAACTTTTCACTACAAAAAAGTGTTTTGATTAGTTGCTTCGTAATGATATGACGCTGATATAACGGCTGTAAGGACAAAATAAATAAGATTTACCTCTCAACCATATCTTCACATATCTACTTGTTTTTGTATAATCATATACCACAGTATCTCCTAATCATTAACGCTTTAATTATTAACGCTTTAAGAAGAAATTTGCCTTGAGCATTGCAAGATCGTAGTTAATATTACAATTCTTATCTAACAACTAGTTAGATATAAATTTAAACCCAACTTTTGACTAAGATTACAATTAAGTCAAGTTTTTATTAAGTAATTCGAATTTAAGTTTAAGTTTAAGCTTGTGTGGATCAACTCAACCTTTTATTAAGCTCAAGCCTCAAAAATAACTTGAAACATATATATTAAGTTCAAACTTTTTATAGTTGACTCGAACTTTTATAAAAGTTTTTCAAGATTTATCATATATTTTATTAGTATTAAATGAATTAAAATTTGTTTTTGAGTTATGGTTTTTGTTAATTTTACTTTGTTTTATTAATGAGTTTTGGGCTATAAAATATGAGAAATGATTGTTCTTCCTACTTTTTGTTCTTACATATCCTTCTACTCATGAAATTAAGACAAGTAGAAAGATCAATGAATGAAATTAAGAGAGACAACTAGTGCACTACACATGTTATATGATTGCATGGGTAGGTATATATGTAGGCATATTTGGTAGGATGATTTAGCATTACTCACTATACTCATAAAATAAAATAATTTTGTATATATTTAAGGTTTTTAAGCCAAACTCAAGTTTTGATGGAAGTTTATCAAGTCAAACTCAAGTCTGGATGGTTTAAACTTGACAAGCTATTAAGCCAAACTCAAACCCACAATTTTTTTTACTAAGCTAAGATTAAGCCATATCAAGCTTGATTTCGGTTTGACTCGATAATACCCCTACTCTTGACTAATTATGTCAAACTAAGACATATTTGCCTAGAGCTGAATCCGTAGAAAATGGTCTGATTGACATCAAAAAATGTATGAGATCAAATTGTTTTCGCCCTTCTTACACCTTTTGAATCACAACTGTTTTTTTAATCATACCAATTAGCATACTAAATGTCGATATTTTAAGTTCTACTTGGTGTTGATGCTAGGAACTATAAGGCTAATGACATTGTTCCCTAAGGCTGGAGGAGTGGCAAGAAAAAGTCACCCGTGGGGTATATGATGACGCCTATTCTCTAGTGGGTCATGAGTTCGACCCACGAGTACTACCCGTATCCGATCCGTTATGTATGGGTTAGATGGACAGCGCCTAAGGCGCACGATGCTCAGTAGGCAGCTCTCGTGCGTGCTTCATAAAAGCCGCACTCTGACCCCACGCGATGGAGTCAAACAAAATCATAGTTTAATTAGGACTATGATTCTCCTAAGACAAAAGGATATACACCCTCTTTATTTAGATAAAGATCTCGGTGTATATGGTTAATATTCTTTACTTAGGCTACAAGATTCTGTAAGCCCAACTAGGGTTTCACCGAGTATTAAAGGAGCCCCCCGGTTCCACAAAAGGTACGATTTACACAATCTATAAACCCTCGCTGATTATCTCAACTAAATCGATTACTTACTCTCACGCCGGAGGCTAATCGTGGGAGACAATCTCACGGTAAGCCTAACATTGTTCGTTCTTTACTGTATAGGGTCTTACTACAAGTTCACTTGGTGCAAGATCTGGAGTCCCTAATACTCGAATTACGATTATTTCAGGTCAGATGTGGTACATCCAACTTTGGTATCAACAAGTTGGTGTCATCCCTGGGACCATACACTAAACTCTTGAAACATGACTAAAACCGGTTCGTTCACGGCCAATCAAAAGGCCGCTAGCAAAAAAACACAATCGAATGTGGCGCTCATCGCCTCTACTCAATCGACATCTAGGACACCAGTGGTCCTAACAACCAGGGTGCGGGAAGCAGGGCATGACACGTGCCAACCTCCCCTTTTGCGACTCCTATACCACCATTGGTCACAGGAACCCCACCTTCAGTGGAGCGGCTCGTCGTGCCACATAAAGAAGTACGGCTAATCTCGAACATAGAGATCTAACCACGAGTAGATCCCGTGATAACCCTGACATCAAACGTACGCCATGAGGACTTCGTAACTCAAAACTACGAAGCTCATGTTTCTCTCATGGTCGAACGCATCAAGAACAGGGCGCCGGAAGACCTACTGGTTTGCCTTAACTTCGGGGGAGAGATGGAAATCGAATTAGTATCTTCCCTAGATGAAGAACGCCCCAACGCATCGAAACACAGGAAGAGAATGGAGGATCACCTCAAGAAGCCCCACATCTCCCAACGGATCACGTATCCTGAAGGACATGAGGGCGAGCAAAAAGCCTATGGTTACTCAAGGGACCCAAGAGAGCGCGAAGCTCCAGTAACCCCTGTCGAGGACGAACAGCACACGAACGCCCGCAAAATACTCGGAACCCCTCAAAGGGAGAGAGATCCAACTCCAGACTCTCGCGATTGAAAATACAAGGAAATTCTTCGAAGCAGATCCAGAAGGGGAAGGGGGGACGATCCCCGTGTTATAGCTCATTTAGCTCCGACTTAGATGATCACCACCCTAGGCGCCGCAGGACGAGATATTTCTCATAATCTTTAGACCGCAAGACAAATCAAGGGAGATAATCTCGCCAACGTCGAAGGCACAAAGATGAGGACTTATCTCTCCCATGGCGGTGCAAAAAGGTCGATGCGTTTATGAGACGCATTCGAAATTACTCGGAAGATAGGAAGCGACAAATGCCGTCCAATGTCAAGACTTATGATGGTACAGGTGATCCAGGCGACCATATGAAGGTTTTCGAGTCCCGGGCTAGAATTGAACGTTGGCCAGAACCCATGTGGTTCCACATGTTCAACTCCACCTTGATTGGCAACGTACGGAACTGGTTCGATAAGCCCACACATAGATACATTGACGGGGTTCGAGGACCTGTGGAAAGCTTTCAAGAGAAACTACACTCAACAAAAGAAGTGCGCCAAGAACCCAGTATCGCTCGCAAGAGTGAAACAGAAACAGGGAGAGTCCTTGGAAGCATTCACGGAATGCTTCAAAGACGAATGCAATCACGTCAGGGCATATCCAGAGATTTTGAAACTCTCTGACTACACGAGTGGGATAACTAACCAGGAAATAATCAGATGCCTGTATGACAGGATCCATGTGACCTTCGACGAACTAATTCTTCAAATCATATCCTTTATCCAAGGGGAGGCCGCAGCCGCTGACAGTAGGAAATGTTACTCGAACTACAGGTCTCAAGACCAGCCTAAGAGGCAGTCTAATAACCGGAGTAACGATCGCAGTAATGAATACCATGGCCAACAAAGAGGAGGGCGTAGGAACAAAAATAAATCCACACTTCTCAAGATGACACCGAGGGAGATATTATTATCCGAAGGTGCAAGCCGCTTCCAGTGACCATCTCGGTGGATAGGCGCACGAGTAACAGGTTATGCGAATACCACGACGAGAAAGCACACAGAACCGACGAGTACGTCCAACTCAGAAGGCATGTCGAGGTTATGATAAAAGGTTTCAAGCTCAAACATCTCATCAAGGATTAGAAAGATGGAAATCATAATATCAAAAACGAGAACAAAAAAGACAGCCAAAGGATAAACCTACGACCATCTACATGGTGCAGTCGTGGCAATGCTGAACTAGGCAAAAGGTCAGTAAAAAAAATTATCAGGGCACAGAAATCTCGTTCCCTCCCCTAACCGCAGGAAATATAGTTGAGGGACCCTTGACAATCGAGGTAAACATCGGTATCCATGTTGTTCACCGCATGTACATCAATGGGGGGGGGGTCTTCAGCGGAAATCCTCTACGAACATTGATTCACACAGCTACGGCCAGATGTCAAAAGTGAGTTGATGTGGCCACGTTGCCGCACACATGTTTTAGCAGAGGAGTAATTTGGCCACTGGGCCAATTAGGACTATTGGTGACAATTGGGGATGAAGAGCATTCACCCACGGCTTGGATGAACTTTATGGTGATACGTTCGACATCGCCATATAATGGCATCATTAAAAGACCTTGCATACTAGCCATATGAGTTGTGCCTTCTATAGCACATGAAATGCTCAAGTTCCTGTTTGAAGGCGGTATTGTTACAATCTACAATACCGTCATGCCACCAACATAGTGCAACACCATAGTGGAAGCACCAGTACCAGTACCAGCACCAGCCACGGTACGAACCACAACATCACCACCTAATCTGAAAGTGGAAATCCACCCGGATTTCTTATAACAAAAAGTCATAATCGGAGTAACGTTTTCCAATAGAGGTAGAACAGCCATGTGCGCTCTCCTAAAATAAAATTTTGACGTCCTCGCATGGGAACCAATGGACATGACGGGAGTGCCGCGGTGGATTTTAGAACATAAACTACACATCCGTGAGGGATACCATCTTGTTAGAGAAAAGAAGTGTGGGCGAGCTCCCGAACGTAGCCAAGCCATACTGGAAGAAATGAAGAAGCTGGTAATAGCAGGCATTATGCGAGAGGTTTACTACCACGACTGCCTATCTAATCTGGTCATGGTTAAGAAACACAATGGCAGCTAGCGGATGTGCGTGGACTTCACAAATCTTAATAAAGCTTGTCCTTAAGACTATTACCCGCTAGCAAAGATAGATTGGAAGGTTCAATCCTTATGTGGGTATCGGTTAGCCCTAAAATGTGAGCGCCATTTACGGAATGACATTAGTTTAATATAGCCACACACGCAGGGACTAGTTTTGTTAAGTTAGAATAGTTCATGTGTGTCTAGGCTATATATACCCCTCCATACTTCCATGAAGGGGTGAGGATTCCCATTTGTGTATTTCACTTTCTCTCTCTTAAATACACACACTACCTTCTTCCTTGTTATCTTTCTCTCTCTAAAATGTCTATACATTTGTTTTATCATCCCCGAACTCCGGATCCCCTCTTGTTAGCTTGAATCTTATGATGTTAACAACTGGTATCAGAGCTAACCGGGAGTGTTTTGTGTTTTAGTTTGCTTATTTTTGGTGTCCGTGGTTTTCAGCTGCTTATTCTTTGCTTATGTTTTAAGCTAAAAAGTCAGATGGTGGTTGGTTCCTGAGTCTGCGTCCATTTTTTAATCTAATCTGTCCATTTGTCTCATATTCTTTATCATGGAACTATTCTGGTCAACCATTATTAATGGTATCTGGTTTTAACAGCTTTTCAAGGAGTTCACAATCTAAGTGGTTTCTTTAAAACAGCTCATGTTTTCATGTTTCTGGGTTTTTGGTTAAAGATGAAGATGAATAGATCTTAAAAACCCAGATCAACTTTTTTCAGAAATACCAAGAAAATGGGTCAAAACCCTTTTCCTATGGATTATTCCGATCCATATTCTGATGGATTCTACATTCCGATGGCTCTATTCACATTCCGGTTGTCACGTTCCGATGGTCACATTCCGATGGGACACATTGCGATGGTCGCATTCCGATGGTCACATTCCGATGACAACATTACGATGACAACATTGCGATGACAACATTACGATGACAACATTGCGATGACAACATTGCGATGACTCATTTTTTTTTAGAAAACATTGCAAGATCTTGACCAAACCAAAAAAATACAGAGACCATGACTAACCGACTCGATCTATTACTCTTCGTCACATCCAATAATCAACATATCCATGTCTATCTTAACCCATCGTCACTTAATCATCTAAACTCGAAACCAAAATAGCAATCATAAAAGATCTCAGATTTTTTGTGTTTATAGACATGCATGTCGAGATCTATATAGAACCAACACAAAATAATCATCAATGATCTATGTTGGGTAAACCTATTTTGATATTCGAAATTAAACAAGATTTATAACAAAAGTGTTATAATCTATTTTTTTCTTTCGTCTATTAAACACGAATCATAAATCAAATCTACCCGAGACCTCCTTTTAAGAGATCTTTGATACCATCACCTTCGTTCCTTGAAAAGTACTTAAGAGCAAGATCATTTTGGTCTTTGATTCATAACAGAAAGAATAAGTGTTCATGGTTTTTGTGGGTTTGATTATACGAGCAGTAATATGAGTTGTGTTTACTCTTGATTTGAGGATCAGTGAGAGATAAATGTGATGAGATGGAGAAGATTTTTTGATTGCTTACTATGTTGATGATTAAACATAGTTTTTGTTATTGAACTTTCAAGATGAGATGAGAGATAATATGAGACGGAGACTACAAGAAATAAGATAGAGACTGCGTTATGTTTGAGAATGAGATTAGGAAATCCTAATTGTTAGGATACTAGTATATACGAAGTGGGATTAGGTTTAGGGTTAAAGGTGACTGGGCCATAATAACCAAAAACTCAATGGGCTGTCAGTATTCACTTTTATATTCATCGTGGGCCATGTTTGTTTTTATCTTTGGGGTTGCTGCATTTGGTTCTTGAATGTACAAGTGATGTGTTGATTTGGTTGGGGCCTAGTAATACTAAACATTGTCATGGGCTACTAGCAGAGTTTTGATAAGGCCGGATTTGGTATATTGGTTGGACCAAATACGAATTCAATAATTGGACAAATGACATGATTTCCGATGCGGGTATTCGGTATGTTTCGATCGAAAGTGCTTAAACGACATAGAAAATTTTAGGTTTTAAACCTAATATTTTCGAAAAAATTTCGGCGCATCAGTTGGGCATATGATTAACGTTGGGCTTAAATGACAAGTTATCTAGACAAATTGTCCTTCAGCGATATTTTAATCATTTGTTCTAGATAACGACATTCAAACACAACACCAAAACAAACAAAACACTTAACGCTAAAACGATCTGATATAAGATTCACTTTAACGACAACGGCTAGTGTTGATTCTACAAAGACAAGTGATCACGAAGTGGATTTGGTATTCTTTATTTGAAGTTGAAGTGGGATTTCATGAAGGCGTCTACTTAGTTCATCATCGAGCCTTCCTTCTATTTTTCTACCCTTTTTCTTCAAACCCAGTCTATCGATTGATGACTTGCTTGGGCGATAAAATTTATGATTGAGACTTAAATTATCTAGTTTCCACTGTCAAGGGGTGGATGGTCGACGACATGGATAACTATCATTTTGGGAGCTTTGTTGCAGTTTCTCAGTGTCACACGCAGTTGCTCGTGTGGATAACTTCAAGAGGTCGTTAGAGACTTGTTTCTACACCGTTCTTCAATCGACATAAGTGCAAGCGTAAGTAACAAATTTGGGGGATTGTACTTAAGTTTCAAGTTTTGAATATCAGGTTTACTTCACATGTGGTCACGACAACTAGCCGAATGAATTTGAGGTTGGTAAGTTAGACAAAGAGAGTTGGAATCAGCAATTAATTCTCACGAGGTATTTTTGAGCTACACAACGACAATGGTACTTCATAGTCTAAGTAAATATTTTCAAAGTTTCTCAATGACTTTCAAAACTTTTCAATACATTTGCTTAAGACTAAGAACTTCTCGAGTATATGGACGTCCACGATAATGATGCTTCCGAGAGTTCGAAATCATCATGGGGGAAGATCGTGTACTTTGAAGTAATCGGATCAACTTCCAGTGGAAGTAGTGTACATGGAATGGTATCTACTTCACTTTGTGTGATTTTTATGAAGTATTTTGTAGGCGTGAGAAGAATTGTTGCTGATTTCCTGCATGTTACCCCAAACGGATTCTCACCAAAAACTAAACGACATGAAACAATATAGAAGCAGTGTTATTTGGTGTGGTTCTTCTACAAATTTCCGCTGTGTACTTAAACCGATGAGCTAGAAGATTGTTCAAACTACATCAAAGCGTCAGAATCTTCTTAAGATACAGATATTGGTTTGGGGGGAAGCTGATTTAGAAACTTCGTTAAAAAAAAGTCTATGAAGAAAGTTTTTTTAATACATGCTGCATGAATTGGGGGAAGTTAATCCAAATCATGCATATTACAATTGTTCCACAACAAGCAAAGACAAAGAGGATTCAAGCTGAGGTACAAGTTATAAAGACAAGAAGAATTAAAAGACATCCTCAGCATTAGAAGCGCCTTGGAAGACTTTATTTTGTTGTATTTGTACTTGTTAGGAACATTGTAAGTAATTCCGTATGTCTCCACATTGGGAGAAGATTGTTAGACCTAAAATGTGAGAGCCATTTATGGAATTACATTAGTTTAATATAGCCACACACGCAGGGCTAGTTTTGTTAAGTTAGAATAGTTTATGTGTGTCTAGGCTATATATACCCCTCCATACTTCCATGGAGGGGTGAGGATTTCCATTTATGTATTTCACTTTCTCTCTCTTAAATACACACACTACCTTCTTCCTTGTTATCTTTCTCTCTCTAAAATGTCTAAACATTTGTTTTATCCTCCCCGACCTCCGGATCCCCTCTTGTTAGCTTGAATCTTATGATGTTAACAATATCCCTTCAAGTGTTTCCTGGACGCATACAAAGGCTATCACCAGATCCAGATGGCGGAACGGGACGAGGAAAAAACAGCGTCCCACACGAGCCAATGGGTCTATTGTTACACAAATATGCCTTTTGATTTAAAAAATGCAAGAGTTACTTATCAATGACTAGTGAACTAAACTTTTGAGAGTCAGATCGGATGCAACCTGGAAGTCTACATTGAGGACCTGGTTAAAAAGAGTCATACAAAGGATGAGCTTATCCGGGACATCAAGGAAACCTTTGAGACACTAAGGCGAATCAACATGAAGCTGAACCCCAAAGAGTGAACGTTTGGTGCGACATAGGGAATGTTCTTGGGATACATATTATACCCTAAGGGCATCAAGTCATGCATAGATAAGATAAGAAGCCATGATACAGCTCCCCATCTCCGCGGACGATGAAGGAGGTGCAATCTATCAATGAAAAGTTAGTAGGGCTCAATAGATTCCTCTCCAAGTCCACGGAGAAGTCACATCCCCTCTTCAAAACATTTAAGAAATACATGACGAAATGGGACTTTTGCTGGACAACAGAAGAGGCTTTCGGCCAGCTCAAGAAGCACCTAGCACAGCTACCTATGCTGGTCGCACCACCACAAAAGGAAGAACTAACTATCTATCTATCTGTTATGAACGAGGCAATCAGTGCAAAGCTAATGAAAGATAGAGACACAGTCCAGACGCCTATTTACTTTGTGAGCAGAGCGCTACATGGTCCGCAATTAAATTATACTCCGATGGAGAAGCTAATCTTGGCACAAGTATATGCTATGAAATGGATGCACCGTCACTTCCAGGTCTACCCTATAGTTTACGGATCAGCTGATAAAGCAAATAATCTCGAAGCCGGACGTGGTAGGAAGGCCACAGAAGTGGAGTGTCTTTTTAGGAGAACATAACTTCTCGTACAGACTACGCACAACTGTTAAAGGTCAAACCTTAGCAGACTTCATCATAGAAAAACCAGAGGAAGAAGTCACAGTGCCACAGTAAGTCGAAGAACCTCAAGAACTATTGTAGAAATGTAAAGCTATGCTTATGTTGTTAGAGAGAGAAAGAGATAGAGAGATGGTGGATTACACACACTTCTAGAGAGAGAAAACCAATGTTCACTATATGAAAAATGAATAACCACACACCCTCTCCATCTAAGGAGAGGGTTTATATACCCAAGCCTTGTAATGGGCTTGGGCTTACATGTTTGGGCCGGCCTACACATGTTGTAGGCTAGGCTTGGGCTTCTTTGTTAAATAACGATGTCTAGACTACGAGCTACTACTTAGTATATTGTCGGAGTGACCGAATCTTCCTAAATACGTAAAAACGTATTTCCAACAACTATAGATATCGTTCACGGACGGATCCTCGTGCATTGATGGGTCGGTCACACGTCTTATTCTGACAAATCCAGAAGGTATGGAATTTACGTACGCTTTACGCTTTGAGTTCACAACCACGACCAACGAGGCTGAGTACGAGGCATTAATTGTTAGACTGCGGATTGCCACGCGCATGGGTGTACGCAACCTAGAAGAGAATGTGGATTCTCGGTTAGTAACAAAACATATGTTAGGAGAATATGAAGCTAAAGAAGACAACATGATCTATTACTTGAAGGAAACCAAGTCGATGATCGAGGGTTTCAGAAAGTTCACCATATGGCAAGTTCCTAGAGGTGAAAATAAAAAGGTTGATGCTCTAAGAAAGTTCACATCCACTAGCTTCACACATCTATCCAAGCAAGTATTTTTAGAAATTCTGAAAGATAAATCCATCATTGAGGAGGAAGTATCCACAATCGTGAAGTAAGAAGTCCCACATGGACGACTCCCATAATCGAATAACTAACCAATTAAACTTTTACATAAGATGAAAA
The DNA here is from genome assembly GCA_025667525.1 of Glebionis coronaria. Classification (NCBI taxonomy): domain Eukaryota; kingdom Viridiplantae; phylum Streptophyta; class Magnoliopsida; order Asterales; family Asteraceae; genus Glebionis; species Glebionis coronaria. Next base: position 629,919,990 of record CM046875.1, on the reverse strand, counting down.
TGAGGCACGACGGATTCAGGTCATACCAGTTTGAGGTCCGGAATGGAGTTCTATATAAGCGGTCGTTCTTACAACCATGGCTAAGATCGTAGGACTCCAACAAGGCAGTTATGTAATTAGTGAGATACACGAGGGATCTTGCAGCATACATGTGGGTCCTAGATCGGTTGTGTCAAGGGCCCTACGCTCTGGATATTATTGCCCAACTATGCACAGGGACGCGCAGAACTTAATTCTGAAGTGCAACGATTATCAGGTTCATAGACCAATACAGCGACATCCACAACATGAAATCACATCCATCACATCCCCATGGTTGTTCTACAAGTGGGGGATCGACATTGCAGGTCCTTTTCTTGTAGCGGCTGGGGGGTTAAGTTTCTTATTATAGCTATGGACTACTTTACTCGATGGATTAAAGCCAAGGTGGTCGCGACAATCACGGGCAAACAGGTAAAGAAGTTTATATGGGATAACGTTGTGTGTCGCTTCGGTATACCCGGTGAGATAGTCTCGGATAACATAAAGCAATTATGTGACAATCCATTTAAATACCGGTGCGCAGCACTGAACATCATACAACGATTCACATCGGTAAAGCATCCAGAATCCAATGGGTTGGTGGAGAGGGCCAATCAAAGTCTAGGATATGGCATTTAGGCGCGCCTAGACAAGAAGAGCGCGAAGTGGGTAACTGAACTACCTCGTTTCCTATGGGGGCATCAGACTATGATCAAGACGGGTAATGGGGACACTCCATTTATTTTGGCCTATGGTACATAATCAGTCATCCCAGCTAAAATTGGAATGCCAACAATCCGTACAAGGGAAGTTGATGTCATGACAAACGATGAAGAGTTGTGGATAAAGTTGGACCTACTTGAAGAGAATCGAGAGTTAGCCGCAATTGGAGAAGCTAAAGCTAAGTAATAAATGAAAGGTTACACGATGCTAGAGTGTGTGGAGTCTCCTTTAAACCATGTGATTTTGTTTATCCTGCTAACAAGGCAAGTCGCACGGAGAACACGGGTAAACTCGGACCAAAGTGGGGAAGGACCTTACATAGTGGCTGAGGATTTGGGATAAGGCGCATATAAATTACGCAACATGGACGATCGTGACTTGGCCCGTACATGAAATATCAACAACCTCAAGAGGTGCTATCTTTAAGGCCACAGACTGCGCATGGACGCTCTTTAGCTGTAGTCGGCTCCTAATACATGTCCATGTACTTTTCGTTTTTATTTTAGTCTTTTAAACTTGAAAGTATTAATAAAATATCACGGTCCCAAGCTAGTTTTGTGACCCTTTCTTTTCTTTGGTTATTGTTTTAATTATGCCATTTAATTATCAATTATCATTATATTTTGCATACGGGCGTGCATGTACCTATCGTTTCATTGTGAAATAAGAGGATCGAGTGAACCTAATAATTAACTTATCGCGTAAGAGGGATGCAACCCTTGTGACCACGGATCATGTATCCTTGTTAGACCCCTTGCTATCAAGACGTTGTAGTAAGTTACGCAAACCTCACGACTTGTGATGGACTTGTAAAAGACACACTGTGCATGTCTAACAACATTTTTCAAAAATTTGTCATCATTTATGGTAGTAGTGGTACGCCACACGTAATGATACGACCATCCTATAAGTAAAATAGGACCCGTCTTATAATCCATGCGTATGTCGCATACCTAAGTCAAAAGTTTTCACATACATATGTGACATACAACTTAGCAGCAAAAGAGCATCAATTGAAATACACTTCAGGGGTAACCACGACAAAGTGTTCACAAATTACATAAGTTCTACATACTGCGACATGCGCAGACATGATAAAATAAAAACACAAGTTGTTTAAATACGCGAAACGCGTACATCTTAGACTATGGTCCCAGGATAAACTATTACAGCCAAAAGTACGAACACTCATACATCAAATTAATAATTTTTTTGGCACAACCGTGCCACATAATATAAAAGGAATCGGTTACAACAAAATTCCGGGTGACCAAGACCTTTTGAGCTTATGGGGCAATTCGATGGATAAAGAGGTGGTATGTTTTGTAAAGGCTTTCTCCATATTTCACAGCATCCTTGCATCACGAAGAGATACAGTGACAACAATCACAGGAAAACCATCAGTCCAGGGCTGGTGAGATGTACCAATCCCATGCACAACACCCTACCCCATGAACCCTTCTTCTGTGTCGCGCGCTTAGCATACAGGTTTAGCACCTCTTGTAGAGGTACTTTCCTTTCTACATTAAAAGAAGTTAGATAGTCACGAGGTTGGGAAAAGATAGATACCTTCAACGGTGATACGTTCGACTTCAGGTGGAAGTCATGCTCAGCCTTTATGCCTTCAACCTGGTGCCTCGAAAAGGTTAGACCAGTCATGATGGTGTCAATTGGGTAGTCTTGATCAAGCTTGACCATCCCTATCAACGGGAGATCATACACCTTCAGCTTCCCTATGGCTGCATTTAGTTTTTCATGAACTTGGTTATCATAAGTTGTGACCTTGTCCAGAGTCTCCCTTAGCAACCCATCTTTGGCAGCACGCTCCAAAGCGGTACTCTCTCTAGCAATCATGCCTGCAACCACTACATCAGCAAATGCGCCCTTGATGTTGGGCGACTCTAGGGCCCCATGGCAGCGAGTCGTAGTCCATGACGGACTAACCTTCGCCTTTCGCCAATGGTTGACATCACCTACAGGTACAACTCCTCATCATACTCAATATTCAGGCGTAACAGTTTGTTCTCTTGGGAATCCAATTGTTTTTGCATTTTGCACCAAATTCATCAAGTTCTTGGAATAGCTTACCTTTGACGGCCTCTAGGTAGTTCATCGCCTATTGATCGTCTGTCGGTTGTTTTTCAAGCTTGGCGGGCACTTGGGCCAGGGTGGCAAGGAGACATGTCTTCTCTTCAGTCAAAGATTAGATAGTTGCTGCATCTATACTGGACAATGCCTCTGCATTAGAAAGCTTCACCTTCACTCGCTCCAACTCCATGTTGTTCTCTTAAAGTCTTTGGGTGCTCTATGCTTGGGCAACCTTGGATTGTTGTGCCTGTTGGATAAATCTTTTCTTTAGATTGGTAGCAACGTCCAGCTATGAGAAGACACGACATTTACTTCATCTAACAGCGCGACATCAGACAAACCCTTCAGCCTCTGGGCATGGCCTGAAGGAGTATGGTTGTCGACAAAGCTCTGGTAGTCAAAGGCTCCATACAAGTTAGATGATTTTGGTAGACACCAGTCAGGAACAAAGATCTGTGCATCTAGATCTGAATCAGGAATGGGAAGTATCACCCTCAGCAAACGGAATAGTCTTCTCTACACTAAGAGCAGTGATCAACGGACTAGAAGTTGCGGTCACAGACGCACCAGGCTTCTCAACATCAAGACCGTGGAAAATAATGAGGCGCATTTAGTTTATGATTATTGTCTAGACAAAGAATATGATCTTAAGACAAGAAATTTTACCTTTGCTTATGCGCCTCTTGGGGAGTTTCAGGTAGATGTCCGATGAAATGTTTTCAATAAGTGGCTCTGCAGGTTTGGTAGACGATGCCGCCCCTTCCTCCATAGCTAGGGGTGCTGATGATGGTTCTCCAATTTCTAACAGTGCATATTTTTTAGGAGCCGACTTCGTGATTTCTCTTCATCTCTTCTGCGACAAGTGCAAACTCGCCTCCTCTTTCTCTTCATGCTCTCCCCTTACAATGTCAGCAACTTCGGATAACTCTAGCAACCCCAAGTCCACGCTTCCTTCCTCCTCTTGAGGATGCGATTGGACTTCACGTGGCACGTTATGGATGTGAGTGGGGATTGGTATTTGAGCTTGCGATGAGCTGGACTCTTGGACCTCCATTTCCATAGTGCGCCTTGCTACGGCAGCGCCCACGGTTTTTTCCTTATGTAACAAAGGCCGCAACTTCATCTGGACAGTCATGGGCTGACGGTCCCTCACAAGCTGAAACAAATCCATTTATGCGGCACAAATGAATACGGCTCCAGTTAGTATATATGACTTGAAATACATACAAGGTATTAAAGGATACGAGAGAAGGGCGATCACCCACCCTCACCGTCATCATCATAGAACTGAGGAACTTCGTCCAGACGCATTGTAGAATGATGGCTTAATCCCATCATGTACAAAATGCTTTGGGATACGGTCTTATAGGTATGCGGTTGGTATTTATTACCTCGACATCCCCTTGATTGTATGTACCAGGGTCAGGGCACTCATCCCTCCTCAACATGTCGTGGGTTAGGAATTCAAAATCATATGGGAACACGACATCGTCTATATAGAAGAACTTGTCGTTCTAGTGTTTTAACGAATCTAGCTTCTCTGAGTAACACTATAACCGTCCTGTGAGCTTGGAAAATGAGATCCACCAATTTGTCCACGTAGGGTTATAAAACGCATAAAACAGGTTTACAATGGGCACTACGACCAACATATGGCAATTAATTTAAAAATTAGATAAATTTTCTTGCACCTATGCAGTGCAACTGAGATATATAGATACGGTGGTACGTGAGAACATTCACCCAAAACCGCGATAAAGGTACACGGTTGTTCGCAAATTCAAAAAACTTTAGGTATACCCATACTCTACCAATGGGGAAATTCCCTATATGCCAGTGTGGTTCTGGTACTTCTGGACGAAGATTCATCGGAATATGATATTACGATGTAAACTCTAAGAGTTCTTGGTGGGTTAGCAATAACGTGATCTCTAATAGTTGTTTAACCATGATGGATGTGTGTTTAAAGTATAAATCCGCGATGTATATACCTTCATTAGATGTTTGTCGTGCTGGATATGAAGGTTTTGTTAATGGCGGCTAGAGTTTTCAGAGTGAAAAACATAGTGAAAAGGAGCTAGGGTTTATATACCCCTAGGTTTTACTGTTCACATTCTTAGATGAACGTCACGTGTCGTCCACTTGCCTAATCAAACGGTGGAATATGAATCGATCTGATGACGTGTCACACGCTTTTCACATTTATCGAGTGATTGGCCAACTTGGAGGGAAGTAGGTACATGTTTTTTGGCGGGAAAATTTTGAAACTTCATGAGTACACTCCCAATTGTTACCTACTGAATTTCAAGTGCGGTTGAATTCTTTGAAGTGCAACTGCATTCTTTCCAAAGTGCGACTAATTTCTTTTATAGTCTAGTAGTCGTGGTACGACCTGTGACTACTAGACTAAGGGACATGATGACGTATATTTCCTAGTGGGGCCATGAGCCCGACCCGCATGTACTACCCTTATACGATCCATTACGTATAGGTTAGATTGACAACGCCTAAGGACGACGAGGCTCAATGGGCAGCTGTCGCATGCGGCTTCACAAAAGTCGCACTCTGACCGTAAGCGGTAGAGTCAAACATAATCATAATTTACTTAGGATTGTGATTCTCCTAAGACAAAGGGATATACACTCTCCTTATCTAGATAAGGATCTCAATGTATATGGTAAATATCCTTTACTTAGACCGCATGATTCGGTAAGCCCAACTAGGGTTTCACCGAGTATATAAAAGGAACCCCTTAGTTAAAAAAAAGGTACGATTTACACAATCTTTAAACCCTCACCGATTATCTCAACTAAACCGAATACTTACTCTCACGTCGGAGTCTAATCGTGAGAGACAATCCCACGGTAAGCCTAACGGTGTTCGTTCTTAAGTGTGCACGGTCTTACTACAAGTTCACTTGGTGCAAGAGCCGGAGTCCCTAATACCCGAATTACGCTTAATCCGGGTCACACGTGGTCCATCCAACTTCTATATCAACAGTATATGTGGTGAAACCCAAACGCGAGGTAGCCATAAACCTCACAAAACCCACCAGAACCCCACGTGTGGGTTAAGAATCCCAGGAAAAAAAATCCACTACAGATAGCTTACTTACTTCTTGTAAAACACCTCATGTGGGCCCTAGTTCACTATCATTTATTTATAAATACCTCCATTTAACCCATTTTAAAACACACCAAAATTAATTTATATACATCTTCTCCATTCTTTCAAAATTTTGAACATGGAAAACATGGATGAGTATACGTTTATGTTCTCCGATTTAATGATTTACGGTGAAGAAACTTGGGTGAATAGCCCTCGTGTCTGGTTGCTTGCAAGAGCGACGTTATTTTTTGACATAGACGATAACCAAGAGTGCCTAGAAACCCGGTTAATCGAGATCGTTATGGTGCCTGTGATCGTTTAATTTCCACGTTTTTCATTGACAACCCAATCTACAACGAACGTGAATTCTGAAAGACATTCCGAATGGCTCATCCTTTTTTCAACGATATAGTTACGACTGTAACTGCTCATGATCCTTACTTTAGTGCAAATATCGAATGTACCAGAAGAGAAGGCATTGCCCCATTGGTGAAATGCACTTCTGCAATTCGTCAATTAGCATATGAAATTGTTCCAGGTTTTTTAGATGAATATATGCAAATAGCTAAAAGAACTTCACGGGAAAGTCTTGATCATTTTTGTATTGTTATAAAGGAGGTCTATGGGCCAGAGTATTTGAAAAAACCCACGGTGAGTGACGTTGAATTGCTATATCAACATCACGAAGAGAATACGGTTTCCCGGGGATGCTAGGAATTCTAGACTACACGAATTGGGAGTAGTTTGGTTATCCATACACCCATAAAGGGCAATATGTTAGGCGTGACCATGTACCAAATCCGTTCATTTTGTTGGAAGTTGTTGTGTCGCAAGACTTGTGCATATGGCATGCTTTCTTTGGTGTTTCTGGGGTTAACAACGACATCAGTGTCTTAGATCAATCCCCTTTGCTTAACGATTTGAAAACAGGACGAGCGCAAGAGTTCGGCTAACGACGTTACTTATCTTGTTGACGGGATATATCTTGAATTATTTCCACTCATTAAGACGATTCCAGAACCCTCTAACGATGACCACACTTGAATATTGTATAAGAAGAAGCAGGAATCAGCAAGGAAAGATGTCGAACGCGCGTTTGGTGTTCTAAAAAAGAAATGGGCCATAATCGTCAATCTCGCACGTGCGATAAGGAAAGAAAGAATTACTAATATGATGTATGTATGCATCATAATGCATAATATAATTTGTAAACACAAAGGATATGCGATAAGTCCTAGATGGTACCCAGGAGAAGCACATCAACCGGACGATCTTGTAGGAAGCCAGGAACAAATTCATGCTGTTATGGGATACCTCATATCATCTCAAGTGCATCATAACATTCAATCCGATTTAATCCAACACTTGGCTAATAATAATGTTTAATTTTTGATTTTATTTTAAGGTTTTTAATGTTTTTATTTACACACGTGTATTGTTTTTAAAATTTGATGGAATAAAAGTATTTATTTTATACATAAATTAAATAAAAGAGATAGAGAAAATATGAGATAGAGCCGTAGAGGTGAGTTTTTTTTCCTTAGTACCCTTAAAAGATGAGTTTTTGATGAGTTAATAAAAGGTGAGAGAAAGCTGATGTGACACTGAAATGACGATAAAATGGACTATTTAGACACTCATTTACGAAAATGGACCGCGCATAAGATGTTTACCAAAATAAACCTTTTTATTGTGATCGTTGGATCTAATCATCCTAGGGCTATAACCTCAGGCGCACAATAATAAGTTGTGCATCTCATATGGGTGCACCTGGTGCATATTAACATTCGCAAGTACGCCGTGATGCAACTATATATGATCCTGGACGCACAAAGTGAAATTATGCGCCTAGATGCACAAGCTTTATGCCTCGTGGTGCACGCGGTGAAATTATGCGCTTAGATGCACAAGGTCTATGCACAAGACTTATGCACTTGATGCACTAGTTGTGCGCCTCATGTGCACCGCGATGCATAACCATAACCTTATGCACCATGATGCATAATACTTGTGCGCCTCATGAATACTTGTGAAATTTTGTATGCACATTATGCACCATGATGCATACTACTTGTGTGGTGCACAATCAACTATGCATACGAATAGGGGTGTCGAAAAAGTTGACCCGACCCGAACCCGAACCCGAAATAGCTTATTCGGGTCGGGTCACTCGGGTTCAAAAACATATTCGGGTCAATTCGGGTTGACCCGAATTGACCCGAGTTCTAGTTATCATCGGGTTCGGGTTTATATTTTTTAGCCTTGACCCGACCCGACTTGACCCGACCTGACTTGACCCGAACCCGATCAACCCGACTTGACCCGAGTTTTTTTACCATATTTTACCTTGTAAATATACTTAAATAAGTCAATTTTTAACTATTTTACCTATACTCGGGTTGACCCGAACCCGAGTTGACCCGACCCGAATTGACCCGAAACCGACTGACACGAGTTCTAATTAGGCTCGGGTTCGTGTTTGATTTTTTTGAGTTCTGACCCGACTTAATCCGACCCGACTTGAACCGAACCCGGTTGTCCCGACCCGATTCCCACCCCTACATACTAATATGTTGATGCATAAATTTTATGCGCCATGATGCATACAAAATGAGTTGTGGACCATGAAACTTGTGCGTCTTGATGCACATGTCTATAAATCATGGTTCATTTTGGTAAAATGTTAGAATTTGGTCTAATTTCGTAAAAAAGATTGCGGAAGAAACTAGTTAAGTAATTTTCATTTTTTTTCCACTCCCTGGCCGAAGAAGATGACAATAAAAGTACAAAACTTCTGACACTAGGTTACCCATGACCCAATAAGTGTTTGTGAATTGTGATGGATCAACATTGGTGAACAGATATTTCATATAAAAAGGACTCTGGTGCTTTCTGATGAGTAAAAGTTTAGTACAGAGTAACCAAGAATGTGTCAAGAGATCGAATAAAAAGTACAAAACTTCAAAGCCTTCATAAAGTTCAAGTGAGTAGTAAATGTTGTACTGTATATGTGCATGTTCTCTTTCCTCTCAAACTTGTACCTTTTAAATTCCGATCCAAGTGAGTAGTAACTGTTGTATAAGTTTTAAAGGCTACTCACATGGCTAATTATGCGATCCAATTTTTTTAATTTTCTCTTTTCGGTAACTTAGTGCGACTTATTTTCCACTATCTGACGATTTATTACGACTTAATTCAATTTTATTTTTATTTTCAATAAAAATAACATTTTATATTCAATAAAAATAATATTTTATATTCAATAAAAATAATATTTTATTCAAAAAAAAACATTTTATTCTATACAACAAATATTACACTAAAACAAGACGTTACATAAACTAAAAAACATTAAGAAACATTATAAGTAAAGAGAGTATAATGCATTAGCTAAAACTAACTTTAAAAATTGTAAAATTAATATATGTTGTGAGGAATTAAACAACGCTCAATATATTAAATTTTGAAATTTTTTAATAAAGTTTATATACTTAAAACACGATTAAAACATGTTAAATTTAAAAAAAAAAGTTTTTTTTCATTTAATAAACACATAAACACAACACAAACATGAAGACCGAATATCACCAAACAGCCGTGACAAAGACCGAATTGCATGAGATCGAGTCCGACGATCGAATCACCGCAACGGGCTGATTCGATCGCGACCGAATCATAATCTAATTTTTCAGGCAGCGTTACGCCTAGCGTAAAAAAACTTGAAATGAGATGTATATGCAAGCAAGTTGGCAATTGACAAGTGATATGAGGACATGGTCAAAGAATAACCAAACTCTACAACTACACCAAGTGACAATTGACTAATTGTCTTCATCTTATCGGTTATTCAGTCCTAGGAGCGTTAGGTGCGACAGGAGCCGCAGATAAAAGTGATCCTACATTATTATTTTTTCTCATAACTCAAAAATTTATTATAACATCAAAAATACTTTTATTAATTTAACTTGATAATTTTTTGTGCTATGATGACCCTACTATTTTTTTAATTTTTTTTAATAAAAACATTATTCTCAACTAAAAATATAATTTCCATTAATAATAAAAACAAAAATAAAACTTAAAAAAAATCACACGAAAAAAATACAACTTAAAAAAAGCATACGGAAAAAATTACAACTTAATAATTTAGATATTTTGCGCACCTCGTTTTTTAGCTTTTCGATCTTTGTCGTTTCTTCGGCACTCATTCCGGTAGTGTCGAACCGAATGATTTGCAATTCTTCGTTCATTTTTTGAAGCTTACGCACTTTTAGTCTTGCTGCTATCTCTCGCTCCATTCACACTCTCGACCAATTGTTTTTTTAAGAACCCGAAGTGGCGGATGAATTTGAGGAGCGTTGAACCTTGACCTTTCTTGGAGCATCGGATGGACGAGGGATCTCATCGTCGTTAAAAAGATCCGGATCTTGGTCGGCTATCTTTACGCGTTGACGTCGTGTTGGAGTCGAATCAGGATTTTTCTATTTGTCCTTGTCTTTCAAAACAAGCCAAGTATTTTTATGTGGAAATTCCTTATTCCCGCTATCATCTCAATATAAGCTCAACACACGAGTCATCAAATTGTCTTTGGTTTCGCCACTCAAAAGTTTGACGTTATCATCAAATTGGTTAAACTTGAGTACTTCTCGATTAATCGGCGTCCACTTTGCCGGTCAACATATTTTTTTTCGAGCTTTATAACCCTCATTTGTAATCCGTTCGTTATATATAGCGAGAATTTTGAACCAAAATGTCTCATTTTAATGGTCATTCCCAGCCTTCAAATCTTCGAATATTTCTATCCAAGACTCTGTCAAAACTTTTTCTTCACGTTAGGACCAAAATGCATGGTTTAATTTCGGGTTTTTTTAACAACAGTTTTTTCTCTCTTTTTTTCTTCGATGGACCCGCGGATGGAGCTTCGGCTTCATCGTGTACTTCGGTTTTTTGAGGTTGTTGAGACGAGTGTTGAGGAAAATATTGTTTATTTACTTGTTGGGATTGTTGGAAGACTTGAGCTTGTTGAGAATTTTGGAACTATAATTTGAATGCCTCGGATGTACAATTAACAAACGGGTTTTGTTGTGAGAAGTTAGAGAAAGAATTTTGTATTTGATTATAGTTGGCAAACGAAAAAAAATTGATTAGTTCTTGATGAGCTAGAGTTTGCGGATGAGGGAGTATCTGGGTTAGACGAAGATGACGAATTTAGTAATTGAGTATTCGGTATTTGATTTTAAGGATCGTTAAAGAAATTGTTTATCTACTGATTCGGATATTGGTTTGCATTTTGGTTTGCATTTTGGCTCGTGATGGATGTAAAAAAAACATAGAAGTAATTGTATTGAGAATATAAGATAGTATATTTTTTTAGCTTAAAGGGTATTTATAATGAAAAATTGGTAAAAAAAAATGGTGTTTTAAAGCTTCAAACGGTAAAAAAAAACCCCTCCTAGCAAAAACCATCCGTTGCGAATGATTATATGTTCAGAAAAAAAAAATTAAAAACGCGAGCCACAATACAATTGTGACGCTGTAAACTCGCGCCATCGCCCAAAACGTCGGCTTGCTATTACGATTTGAAGACCGAAAACATCACACTCGATATAATGGTTGACGCCATAAGCTCGCGCTATAGTAACCAGTCATCCCATCAACCGCTGTACCCACGTCTCTAAAAATATTTTACACATTGTAGATCACTACTTTTCACTCGTTAAATGGTCACTTTTCTTGGGATATTTTACACATTGTTCCCTTTTATGTGTGTTTGGACGCATAACTTACCTATATTCCAACGATCAAAAAAGCATTTTGTTTCAAAGCTATCTACATCTTTGAATTAGTCTAAAGCTCTAACGTACAGAATGCAGTACAAATGTTGTCATTGTCTGATTGGCCTATCCTAAAAATATCTTAGAGCTCATGTATCGTGCATGACAAATTGGGTGACATGTCATTTTCCTCTCCTACATTTTTAGGCTTGGGAAGTGGTAACCAAAAAAACTCACCGCCACCTCAACTTACCCACAATTTAAAAAACACTCATCTCCACCTCACCCTTATTTTTTATAAGATATACTCCATTAAATACCCCACTAATAAAACCCTACTCACAATCTATTAAAAAACTAAAAAAGAAAACAGTGAGACCCACCACTTGTAAAACTCACAGGGGTGAGTAAGTGACAAGTAGTGGGTTTTTGAATAGTAACCCACGCGTGGGTTTATTGTGGGGTTCATAAGGTGAGTTTTGCCAACTAGGACTCACCCGTGAGATTAACCCACCACTCACCCAGCCTTATATTCAGAGTTGAGATCAACCTAAAATTTATAGTTAACACGGTTATTGAATAATTTTTTATATTTTTCTGCGAAGTTTTTGAGTATTTCTTTTGTATTATTCACTTTTTTACCTTATGCTTTTAAAACATAAGTGGAAAACGTTTTTAAAAAAAAACAGACGTAAAAAATATTCTTAAATAATCCAAAAGTCGTAAAACAATGTGACATCTAGCAAAAATAAAAAAATAACCACTAACATTTGCCGTTAAAAAAAAAGAAATCTAGCAAAAAAAATCAACTTCTCAAAATAAACCATGAAACACCATTCAAAATCAACTTCTAAAAAAATCTAGTATTCGTCACCACATTACGCAGATCCATGTTAGTATTATGTAACATATATTAATATATTAAAGATTAAACTTGTAAAAGATTGAATTTAAAAAGTTAAATGAGGAAAATAAAAACAAAACAAATGGAGTAATAAAATACAAATCTTCAAGTCGCTCGATGAGTTATGAAGTCACTTTTAAAATGAAACATTGAACACTACAAGTGCAACAACACTACAAGCTCATTCTTCGAGATAGGGAAATTTCTTAAAATACGCTTTTACTAAAAGGGTTGGCGATAAATGTTTTTCAATTTTAAAATTTTTGTAACGCATGCAATACAAACTTATATCATATATTGACACGTGTCCAACATAAGTATTGTTGAAAAATATTATTGGCAAAATAACTTTTGATCAACTTTGGACACAATTATATATATGTATGTATCATATATAATAGTGACACTTTATAAGTTCGCGTTCTCCTTAAAAAGAGCTTCGTAATGAGCCTTTATGTGTTCAAAATGAAACTGACGTGAATGAGATATCGTGTACCAAAGTTAGGCATTTGGTACCATGTTTAAAAAGAAAAAATATGTTATTTTTTATCCCACATCGGTGAAATGAGTAAACTGAAAGGGAGTCTATTGTGTATAAATAAAGGCTCAATTCTATAACTTTTTCACACATCAAATCAATAAGTATTATTATTGATTTCCAACATATGAAGTACGCATATTAAAATGTGAAATTCCAGACAATTTTGTTAAGTCCGACAGTACAACTTACTGTTTCGGCTGTTGTACCCTGGAAAACAGACGACGAATCTGTTTAAAGAGAAACGTGTCAAACACGTGTCTCAGCTCTTTAGTTCTAAGCGTGTCTTACGCGTGCCTCAAATTGTTGGTGATTTAGTAAGTATTTTTATTATTTTATTTTTTTATTTCATTATCGTTTATAATTATTGTAAAACCCGTATTTAAAATCCAAAAATATTAAATACACACCATCTCAGTTTTATTTAAAATCGTGAAGCAATTTAATTATTTAGAAAATAATTAATTCTAGTTGATAATTAATACTAGTTATTCAATATTACATAAGTATTATTATTCAGAAAATAAATAAATACATTTCAAGTTTTCAGCACGGGAAATTATAACACGAACATCAAAAATTAACACGAAACGAAAACACAAATCATGTGTATATGTATTAAGTGCTCGCGGTTTTTAAAGGAAACAAAAGGAAGAGTAATGGGCTTTAAAGCCCAGCCCGTAATTAAGTTTATCACAGGGAAACAAAGTATTAACTTTTCTTATTATAGCAAAACATAAAAAAAATTTGGGTTGAGAGCTCTTGAGTGTGGAGCCGCCGGCAGTAAGAACCAAAAGGAAAAACGAGTCGATTTTCTTGTTTGATTTGTTTGTGTATTCGTCATTCGTCCTCAATCTTATAACGTTAATCACCCTTTCCTTTAATTCCTTTTTAAATCACAAGTTAGTATTTTAGGATCTAAACAACTGAGTTTATATATTGTAATCATGAAATAATAATCAAGAGGGGTGTCGGATTTGTTTAGATTCATGAAGACCGACTCATAATGGGTGTATGGTGGGTTTGATTTTGATCCGCAACGCCAAAACGTCCACCAGGAGTGTTTTGTTCGTAAACAGTAGGTAAAAGGGTCATTAGGGGGCCTTTGGTTTGATAACAGTGGGAAACAAGTGTAGATCGGGGTGATTGAAGTAAATCAGTGGCAACCGAGAGTGTTAGACTCTCGGTGGGTCTTAGTGCATAATAGGTGGGAATATAATATTCAGCAGGGTTCGTTTGAATTCCAAATCACAGTATTGGCGACAGTTTAGCGACGTAAATTATGTTGCGGTTTCTATAGATCAGTTTTGGTCATAGTTTAGCGACGGTTTAGCGACGGACAATTCTGTCGCTAATCCGGCTATGAGAATAATTATTGTTGTTGCTTTGTTTTAGTGCGACCGAGAGGGGTATCTCTATAGGCTCGGGTACACGGTTTAAAAATTAAGCAACGGTTTATTATTTAATATTTTAATCATTTTACAATAAGTATTTTCAAAATTTAACAAATATAAAGGTTTTATTAATTTAATTAGTAAATTAAATTAAAAATGATTTGACTAGTTTTATTAATTAAAACATATAACTTTGTAAAATGATTTAAATGATTCATGAAACCTTTCTAAATTAGGAAACTTTCTAATTATAGCAAGTTACTATTTATAGTAATGTCAGAATACATTTATAGAGTAATCGGAAGTACAGGAATACACTTATCAGTAATATTATAGAACATTCAGAATTTACCAGATTATACACAAACAATAATACAAGAATATAATAAATCAAACTAAGAACAGTTAAGATCAGTAAAAATAAACAGATATCAAACAACTTATTCGCGTCCGTTATTCATGTAGCTTTTGTTAAGTCAGAGTAGGAGATTCATCGGTTTTCCTTGTAGTTAGTTACTAGACACAAGGTATGGATTTTCTGTCCTTTAGTAAGGACTTCCTTTCCTATAAATGATTAGGATTCCCCGTCTGCAGCCAAATGTTTCCCCATTATGTGTTATGAAAATTTACAGTAACTATCTTAATAACTAAGTTAAACTACCTGAGCTTTATATACATGCATGACTATTTATTACTAGTTGCGGAGGTACCGTAACCATGACACTTGAGGCACCGGTGTCAAGGCTCCTCTGCATGGGAGTGATTTCTTGTAGCATCCCATTTATTTCAGCTTGGCCATTTTATCAGT
This sequence comes from Glebionis coronaria, assembly GCA_025667525.1. Taxonomy (NCBI): domain Eukaryota; kingdom Viridiplantae; phylum Streptophyta; class Magnoliopsida; order Asterales; family Asteraceae; genus Glebionis; species Glebionis coronaria. Next base: position 629,904,632 of record CM046875.1, on the reverse strand, counting down.
ATTATCAGAGGGGCAATATGGGTGCATCCTAGGTTATCAGTTACAACTATCAGGTCTACATCCTTCGCATTGGAGTTGATCCTTCCACCCAGCTTATCAGTTAGAGGTCACCCATTTACAGCATGACGAGGTCACCCAGCTATGTATTCATGCAGACGTTGTTACAACACATGACCTACATAAGCTCTTGACACTTAAAATACAGCAAATGCATGTTTTCAGATTTAACAGATAATGATTTAGCATTACTAATTATAAATCAGACATTTCAGAACATACATAGTTTTTCATTGCTCTTTACTTATCAGTTTTATAGCTTTAGTATTCGTTATCTGTTTCATTCCGGTACATTCTTATCATGCTTTATATTCGTTCATTGGGCGTTATGCTCAGCCGTAGTTTTCCTTTCATGTTCCAAACGGCAGGTACACATGGACGCTATTTGGATTCTAAGAGAGTATGTGCATTGGATGAAAGCTATCCAGACTTCTTTACTTTATGCACTTCATACATTACTTTGCTTGTTTGGAAATCATTTAGACCTTCCTTTCAGTACTTAATTAATTATGTTTGAGCTTATGTTGGACTACCGATGTTTGATTCTGGTATTTCCGTTATGGCCAGTTAATGTTTTTAAGACATTTGACTTGCATGCTTTGATGACACGCCATAAATACACGAACGGTCCACTTATCCAAGTGGGGTGTTATAATTATATTATCAGAGCGCAAGGTTCGACCTATAGGCTCTAAAACTTGACTTGTGACTAGTGGGTAGTCACCAGGAACTTCCTATATTTTGGCGTTGTTATCTTTCATGTTTCTCATGCATTTCATCAGTCAGTTTTCTTAATTTTGACTAAGTAGAAGGTTGGTACAGGACTGGCCATATTTAGTCGCATGTGATTTTCTGCGAATTTTATTTTGGTGAACCGACCCATAGGCGTTCACCCTTACTCATGTCAGATTCATGTTTTATAGTCGAATGTTATTTTGTGAACCGACCCATAGGCGTTCACCAGTATTCATGTTAAATTTTCGTTGGCTATGCCTTCATGAATTACCTCATGCATATTTTAAATTTCTTATTTCATGTTTCTAACAAGTTAACCCTCTTATCCTATTTAAACTTTCAGATGCCACCCAGACGCAACAATCAGAATGGTACTACAGCTGCAGATATTGTTGGAGTTGTTCAAGCAGTTGTGCAAGCCATGCTACCCCAGATTCGGGATGAGATTCGAGCTGAGTACCAAAATGGACCTCAGATCAATAAAAACCCTCCTCTTCCACCACCCGTCACTTTAGTTGTCTGGTTAGAAAGGTATAATAAACAGAAACCCTGGTCTTTTGAGCAGACAGTAATTTTAGTGGATGCAGAAAACTGGATTCTCTTATTGAGAAAATCTTTGAGGTCATGGATTGCGGGTATGCCTTCAAGGTCAGGCTGGTTGTTTACAAGTTGGAGGGTGGCTTCCTACATTGGTGGAGGGCATATAAGCTGACAAATGGAGGAGATGATTAGGTACTCACATTGACTAGGACACAGTTCAAGGCACTATTTTATGATCAATTTTTCCCTCATGCTGAGCAGGCAAGACTGAAGAGAGAGTTTCATTCCATCTGTCAGAAGAATGGAGAGAACAATATAAAGTTCATGCAGCGATATCTCATGTTTGTTGGATTCTTGGGAGTTGCTGCAGGTACTACGGAGGAGCAGACGATACACTTTCACTAGTCTCTTTACTCCTGGACTGCAGATAGACTACTTAGTGCCACGTACACTAACGTGTCACACGTAGCTAATACGGCTCGTAATGTAACGATGCTTTATGAAAGGGATGAGCTCGAGAACGTAGAGCGACCTGAGAATAGGTACTTTCCATTCAACAGACTTAAACAATTTAAACTCTTGTGCTTACCTTACAATATATATATATATATATATATATATATATATATATATATATATATATATATATATATATATATATCTATAATAATATATATATGGGGCTAAGTTTGACATAGGATAATAAAATGGCGCCACCTCATATCCTACGTGGCGTTATTTCATTGGCTATATGTTATATTAAATTTATTTTGGAAAAAAATCAGCTATAAAGTTGGAAACAAAATTCGGATCCTGCAAATCAGCTATAAAGTTGGAAACAAAATTTGAATCCTGCACTAATATCGGGAAATCTATTGAAAAGGTATCGAATTTCCAAAAATATCTGGATGATATCTATAGAAAAAATAGCAATCGGTAGTATTCAAAATCTATAGAAAAAATACATCATTCACTTTTTGTGTCGTAAACCCAACATTCACTGATCATAGCCGAATATCATAAACCCTAATATTCACTTCAATATCTATGGTTTGCCGAATCCTGAATATCTATGCTTTGTCGAGCTAAAGATTGAGAACATCATTATTCATTCCTGGCATTCTGGTACGAAGAATGCCTGAAGGGTCACTCTACCACAGGAACAACTGAGTATCATTTGTATGACTGGTGAAGGTATCTTAATCCCACTATTGAGGGTATCTTCTCTTAGTAATATTGTTTTTTATTGGCCACTGTTTGTGAAGACATTAAAAACTAACCCTAATTTTCATGTGGTTTCAGCTAATTAATACTCATAGTCGGTTAGAACATCTTCATGAAGATTCTTCTTTCGACAGGGATCTTGGTGAATACTTATCACTCCCCAGATCAGCAATTGTAAACACTTATGTTGTGTGCTAGGAATCTTTATAATATAATGCATTATATCCTATTGTTTTGGGCCCGAGCACATAGGTCTTTGGATCATATATTTAGTGCTAAATGAAACGTTTTTTTGTTGCCATTCACTATCTTCCATTTTACCAATGTGATGAAGGCAAAAGCTCCAACCAGCAACACCAACATGTTAAACTCACCGGATCAGGACACTAAGAGACAAGACATAATTGCAGCATGTATGACTTCTATAAGTCCATGTGCCACTGATTAAGGTAAATGTATATGGTAGTTTGTATTTACAATGTGATGAATGTGGTCTTAACTGGTGGAATATGGGTAGATTATCAATGTGCTTGTATTGAATTTGGAATACTTTTGTTTTTTTGGGTAATTAGAAAGTTTTTTAGTACATTGTAATGACTCGCCATGGTTTTCATGTGAAAAAACATGAAAGATAAGTTTTCTAATCCAAACATGCAAGTCATATGGAGCTGTTCTTCGGATAATTAAAGTTGTAAAACAACCATTTGATAGCACTTTGAGTTTTTGAGTTCAGTCGAGCATGGATAGACGATGCTCGGGTATAAAAAGTCATCAGGTCTAATGTGGGGTTTCGACTGGCCACATGTGGAAATTTGTGCAGTCTTGGTGGTGATGTATTAATTAGATATTCTTTGAGGCTGAGCTAACGTTAATGAGTATGCATTTATATTAGTATCCCTATGATGTTCAAAGTATGTTTCTGTAGTAGTTTATTTTAATCATCTGTACTTTGGGAATCCTTATTTTTGTCATATTTTCTGTCTAATAACTTCTATAATATTTCGTAATTATGTTTGTTTTATCCCATGGATTTTTGCATATGCTAAAATAATTATGCGATGATAGTTCTGTGAACGTGGTTATTGATACAAATTATTTGATGATCTAAATTATAGGAATAGCTCGAAATAGCCGAGGTTGTTGGAAGTCAAAGTTGTGGTCTATCTCAGGTTTACATTTCATAGACCCCTCTTTCGAAATACAAGTGCAATTTCCTGATCATGTAAGTTTCTCATCCCAGACTGTTATTTTACTAACTTCCATATTATGAAAATTACAATAATTGTTAAATCATTTATAAATTAGAAATACCTTCAGTTCTACAATGATCCGCCTTTGTACCATAGAGATGTCAAGTCCAGTAATATATTACTTGATGAGAATTTCATCGGCAAGGTACTATGATGTATAAAGTATCTTAATTATTGCACTATACTTTGTCTTCCTCTAAATATTAATTCAAGTGTTCATTTTAACCTATGCTCTAGGTTGCAGACTTTGGTCTTGCGTATGCGTCTAAATATGGATCCATCTGTTTTGAACCAGTGACAACAAAGATCCCATGAACTCCTGATTAGATGAATTTAACTTTTTATAATAACAATGTTCACTTGGCTAGATGGGAGGGTTGGCGATTGGTTATGGCCACAACGGTTATGGGTTGCATACAATAATTTATTCTCAGCTTGACCAATGCTCAGTAAAGATTTTAAATATTGTGCACGAAAGGAAGCAAATTTATTGTGCAGATGGTGGAGATGAGCTACAAAAGCTGACTGTCTCTCTGTCTGATAAATGAAAACTAATTTTTCAATTTTGTTGTACGGATTATATTAATTATGATATCAGGTAATGGGTGTTTGTTTGTATTTGTTTAATAAAGTGATCTTGAGGAAGTGGAGGAGGAGCAACGTCTACGAGTGGTGTAGCGATAACAAAAACACAGAAAATAAAATGACTAAGACGTACTACCATGATCATGCCATTAAAAAAAGACGAGAAGATATGTAACTACTATGACCAGAACCTATAATCTGTCTAAACAATAGCAGGTGTACCAGTTCATGTTTTGAAGTTTTCTATTCAGGTTGAAGTTGTACATTGTCCAAGCATTGAGAAACATTTCGCCTTCTGTTTTAGAAAAGGTACAAGTTACTTCTAACTTGTGTGTTCTATTTCTAATATTGCCTTTAATATACAAAATTAGCTCATATTCTCAGATAAGCAGAAAAGGTATTTGCTCATGTGTGTACTTTTTTATTTAATAATGAAACTAGAAATATGAGGATATTGTACTGTATAATTATAATCAAATGTTATCTAATACGTATCCCGATAGATTTTGAGCTACTACTTAGTGTAAGTCGTGTTTATTCTCCTACACATGAGTATATGTTATGAATGATGGTCTCTTACTTAAATTTGTCATGCTTACAGCCTATGCTTCAAGAGCTCGGAAATCAAAATCCTTACTTGGTGAGACTTACGCAGGAGGATCAAGCTGATTTTCTTCGTTTGATCAATGAACCTGTTGAAGGCAGAGAGTAAGTTATCTATCAATGCCTTCCTTTTTTGAATTAGTCAATCTTTTGTTCTAAATGGTAATCTCAGAGGGGTCTAAAATTCAGGATGTACTTGGAGATCCTGATAGTGGTACAACTATGTCGAGCATTGACACAATTCCTGATGCTGGAAAGACTTCTATAGATGCTCCATCTAATTCAAGTAGAACCTTACTTCCAAAAAGCTATAATGAGAGGTTGCCTAATCTTTCAATATTCCAAACCATTCAACTATACATTCCGAAGGTACCCATTTTTAAGTAATCTTTTAGCTTTTGATGATTTGTTCTCTTTTATTAAAAGATATTTATATAGATTATTTGGTTTGTTTTAAGGAGGTATTACACATAAGGATTTCAATGGGCAGACGGATACTCTCAGACCTGGTGATGTCCAGGTATTACACTATGACCAAATAATACGTTATGTCAAAGTGTGATAAAATGGACGATTGAGTAATAGGATTATACGAATTTGGTCAAAATGAGTTATTTTTTAATACAAGACAGAAAGGGCCGTGTTAGGTGATCTTTAACCCGTCTGACAATTTTGCTATAGTGGATGACAGCAGGAAGAGGAATCATTCACATGGAAATGCCCGCAGGCCTAGGTGCCCAAAAGGGTGATGGAGGCCTGTAACTCTGAACATGTGTTAAGTAATTTTAATTATACTTTATTTCATGGTGATGAATATTAGCTTTCACGAGTACAGAAAATGATCTTCCCTAAGTCACTGACGTTAAGGTATTGTGCAATCTACTTTTTGATTTTTCAGTCTTAATATAGTTTATGATTTATAGCAATGTGAAAAGCCCAGTTTACATAAATAAATAACAATCTTTTACAGATACAAGATAGAGTCATAAAACTACAATGTAAATAACATCCTAATCTACACAATTAGGATGAACTGATAGTAAACTACAATGTAAGTAACATGTGCATAGGAGACGATATTAAGTGACATAACAATGTTATTTCTTCTATGCTGGCAACATAAAAATGTTAGTTCCAGTTTCCAAGATTCATCTAGGCCGGTTGTAGTGGATGTCGCTAAAATTGGCATGTTGCATCGACACATTTCGAGGGATATATTTTCACCTAGGCGTGTCTTTAGTCACTAGATCTTTCTGAGGTACTGTTTGGTCAGTTTTCACAACAAAAAAAATCCTCATGGATGTTATGGACATGGCATGAAGGGACATGATGATTCAAAACTATGGTCGCAGCCTGTTAAAATTCAGGTTTGTTTTACTTAAAAGTAGCCTTTTGGCCTGATGGTGCTAAACCGACCTCGAATAGGAGCCTTGAGGTCATAGGTTTATATTCACACAATACAATTCAAAGTGTACACATGCATGTATATTAATGTATTTTTATTATTTTGAGGTTGGAAGTCGTCTGATCGAATTGGTTTTGCTGTCCGCTTATATACAACCTCCAACTGATCAATCAGGTGGTGTTATACTACCTGATATCCGACCTGCATTTGTTCATACATTTATAACTTCGGTAAAAGAAGTAAAGTAAGGATCCACTTTCTTTTAATTTATAAATTTTTAATCACAAAGGACTTCTAAGTTCTATCCAAGTGGTATGTGAGATGCTACAAAAATGTTTTGGCCTCTTGCACTTCCTAGAAAAATTCATTTTAACGATTCAACAAAATGTGTAGCGAAGCAACATATCAACAATGGATCGGATATATGATCTTTATCAGAAGGTAATGAGAGTTATTCTGGAGGGAGTCAGGTACTGTCAGATGGATTTAAATTGCCCACCATTCCTGATTGTTGTTGAATTCACAAACTTTACAATTTCTGTTAAAAGTTTGTTAAAGGTTTGTTAACAATTGTAACCGATCTCCATTAATCAAAGTTCTAAGTTTCTCAAATTTTCTTTTTTTGAGAGTGCCTGATGCACTCGCCATTTCTCTACTTTTTCTCTTTTACAAGTTCTGATTTAGAGTCGTTTCTTTGGACCTACAATTCTGAAGCTTAAAAAGTTTGGTGTATTCATCTTTCTTTATATAATAATTTGCTTATAAAGTGATAATGACATATATTGTCGTTCATCAAAAGATGTGAAAGATGACCTTATCAGCTTTCATAACCATCTGAGTAAAGGTGAATCGGTCGTTGTGAACGGTCTTTTAGATTAGACTAATGCCAGATGTTAGGAGTCGATAGAAATGGCATGTGAACTGTGTGAACATACTAATCCGGGAAAAACACCCATGAATGAATGTGGATAAAACAAATGCTTAAAATTAAAAATGGAAAGCATATTATTATGAACAGAATAATGCTTTAGCTTTAGACTATATACAACTATGCATTTTTATAATTACATTTTACTTCTTGATAGATGATCAGGGGTTGCACATTTAAACAAAATGATTTTGCTTATCTCATATAGCATTAGTAGTTTTATTACGTAATCCCAAATACAACCTTAAAAAGAAAGGGTTGTAAATCAGCGTTATTAGTGAAATAATTATATGTGAAATAATTTTATTTAGTGAAATAATGATATGTGAGTATTATTTTTTTCTTTGTATGTATTGCAGTTACTCATTCCAACGACATTTGGATAAATAAGGACTGCTCTTTTACGGCCGATATCGATAAGAATGCCACCAGGTATACAAGACTATAAGCCCCATTCGTATGAATACCAACAAGATACGATCTCTGAATCAATTGAAATCCCTGTTCTTTGCAGAGAACCCAACGTAAATGGTGCTAATGGAAAAAATGTGGCATCATGCTCTTTTTCGCCTAATTACCTCCATACTGGATGGTGCATTGTTTGATGGGATTAGCATAATGGATACTATTTGAGTGTAGTTTCCGAACGATCTTATCCAGAAATTTCCTGATAACCAAACTGGATTTTCAAATATCTACACCATAATGAAACTTTTATACTACTATATTATACTAACAAGTTATCATTATGATGTGATATAAATCTGAGGCCCAAAACAGATGGTGATAAAGGAGGAAATTTAAATGAAAATAATTAATTTGTAGTTGTTTTTAAAATCTCGCTAACTTGAAGTGAAAAAACTAATATAAACTTCATAGAAAATAATGGTATCAATAATTCGATGTAATTTTTTATGAACTGAAATCTGTTTGTGAATATAGTTGAATAATCTTTAGTTTGTTAACCACACATAAAATAATTCATTTACACCAGTTAGCATATTTATAAGTGTTGTAAGTTTATTACACCCAATGTTTTAAATAGCGTAAAGCGAGGCGTGGCGGCAAGGCCAAGCCTCAAACTTTTGCGGCTAAAGTGAAGCTTTTGCGTTTTTAAGGTGTGACTTACGTCGGCACAATAATATGAAATTATTTTTATATTTCTATAGGTTTTATAGAGATCAAGATTAAAAAAACATTTTAGCACATAATGAATAAGGTTAAACTGCTATTTTTACATATAATATTCTTCATTTAAAAAAATAAAAAAATTCGGAATTGAATAAAAAAACTTGTCATGCCTCACGCCTTTGTCCGCCATATCACGCCTTTTCACGCCTTTACTCACGCCACGCCTAAAACCCACGCCATGATCTTTATCGTAAAGGCGAGACCACGCCTCACGCCATGACGACGCCTTTGCGCCGCCATAACGCGCCTTTTAGAACCATGATTACACCCGTTGTTAATGGGCTGTGTGTGTAAGTGAAGTAGCTATTTAGTACTAACAAAAACCTTTAAAACAAAATATAAATGATTTCATTATAGTAACTTTTAGTAACGTGTTTTTCATTACAGTTGGTAACAGAAGAACATCAGGGCGGTTAAGTAGTTACCCATGGAAATACTAACGACCCACATTCTAAAAACAAGGCAAATAAGTGTCATAGTTTTTGTGGACTTTGGTCACCACATTCAGTATGAGCTGACAGTTAAAATACAGAGCTTCCTCATGGTATGACAAGTAATATGTTACAAGAGATGGTGTTATTATGCGCTTTTGATCTTTCAAGATTTATTAGCATAGTATCCGCGCAATGCAGCGACGGGTAATAAATGACAATTTTTTAGTAATTGATTTAACGTTAAAATGTAAAAAAGTTAAATTAAAATAAATAAAATCATTAAAAATGAATAAAAAATAAAAAAATTGTAAATATATCAAAATGGATGTTGAATTAAAGAGAATAAATTTTTTAAAAATATGGTAGAAATTAGATTATGTAAAAAATAAATGAGTTAAAAGATATTTCAATTTAAAAATAAAAATCGTTTTTTAATAAGTTGTTAAGAAGTTGTTACAAAAGTTTGTTACAAAAAAATGGATGGTTAAAATTTAAAGTTAGGTTTGGATTAAAAATGATCTAATGGTCAAGTTATTAATATGTTTATCTTAATTTTTGGTTTGGAATTAGGTTCGGAGTTAAGATGTGTATATGCACCCTTTATATATTAGTATAGATAATCATTAATCAGTTGTTTTAGTTTTCGATAATTTGTTACAAAATCTAAGACAACACATCACTAAATTAACAACCATAAATAAAATATGAATGACATCTTTGTTCTTGATACATATGTGGTTTACATTCTTGATGTTATACATGATCATCCCTTACAAGTTACAATGTTCATGCTGCTCCATCAAGTGTCCCTTCTTTGGGTGTTACTTAATACATCACTTATAAATTCTTAAAATGTTCACGCTTTGCAAGTTACTTAATGATTATTTTCTTCTGTTCGTAGGTACTACATGAACTATTCGATTAGTCATGACCATAATATGAAGAGAGGTGATCATGAAAAAGATCATAACCAAGTAGATAGAGATAGAGTATATAGAAAATAAATTTATGAACGTATCTACGTAAATACAACGTAAATGTATATACCAACAACTTTGTTTACTCTTAGGTGAAATTTTATTTGAACCCAAATGTTTAATATTGATCATTTCAGCAGAAAACAATAATCATATTTCACATTTATAGCTTTAAAAACAATCTTCTTCGTATTTTCAGCAAAAACAATCATATTTGACATTTATAGCTTTAAAAACAATAGTCTTTGTATTTGTCTATGTTTAAAGATTAACATTAGCCCAAACCCTCCGTTGGGTGAGCCAATACACAACACTATTCAATGTTAGTTTTCTTTTAAGAAAAATGGTTTTATCATGCGGACAACTATGTTAGACGATAGGGGCCCAGGCCCAGCTTTAGATAAGATCCATCATTAAATTTTGTTATCTTCCGGTAATCGGCTACACGCTGATGATCTAGAGGGATTCATTTACTTTCACTTTATGTTTTTTTTTTAATTAGGTTTTTCCTTTTGTGGTCTGTGCATAACCCTAAATTCTAGCTGTAAAAAAATAATGTGTTGAGTCACCTTTGATCAACGATATTTTTTCTCTTCATCATCTATTTATCTTCTTTGTCGAATATTATTGTCGTTCAAAACAAAATTTGATCATCAAATTGTCGCTCCCTTCTAAAGACAAAGCAAGCCAAGCAAAGAAGGATGCCACAAGTAATAAGCAACTATGTCGCCAAAAACAATTATAATTCACTCAAACAAAACAACCAAGAAGATGATAGAAAAAAAAGAAAAAGAAAAAGAAAAAGAAGATGACGATCTCATCATTATATCAAGTTTGTCCGTCTTGAGTACACCCATTCAAACTGCGGCTGAGTATTACACGAGTCACTAGACCCAATCCCGTTTGTAGGCTTGCAGTCATTAGGTTTAGGGTTTTATGGTTGCTTATTACCTAGGCTATGTAGTATAAATACATATGTTATCTCTTGTAATGTTGATTTAATCAACAGAAGTATTGTTTTATTTTACAAACTATGTATCTCACTGGAAACCAATATAACGGATCGACAAACGTGTTTTTCTTAATAAAGCATTTACAAACCGAACCCGCCGTTGATTTATGTACGTTCAAAGACTAACATGAGTCCGAACCTAGCCATTGAGTGAGCCAAGGGACAACACGTTCAATGGTTAGATTTCTTTAAAAAACGGTTTTATCTTATAAAAATTTATATATCCCACTGTCAACCAATATAACAAATCGATAAACGTTGTTTTAAAAAGAATTTATGAACCGAACCCGCCCGTTGGGCGGGTTACACAACTAGTAAATATATATATATATATATATATATATATATATATATATATATATATATATATATATATATATATATATATATATATATATATATATATATATATATATATATATATATATATATATATATATATATATATATATATATATCATGCACTATCCAATTGTTATCTTTCAGACACAGAGGAGGAGACCAATCCCAATCGGCTACTCAACAGCAGAGCTACAGAAATCACGGTCAGTCTTATGACTATAACCGATCAGATAAGAGAGGCGGTGGTGACAACTACCATGGCAGCTCAAACTCATCTGGCAACCACAGGTGATTCTTTAAGCTTCACAATGCCAAACTATTGTTTAAAACAAATTCTAACTTTCAGCATGTCAACAGAGATGCTAGATGTGACCAAAATCACAGAGATCAGCAGTCTGCCAGACCAACCAATTCTGGTAATTAAATTTACAACTTAAAAACCTTACTCCACTTATGTAACCATGGTTGTGACACTCGTACACTTTCTTGAATCAGGTTCGCAACAAACCAGAGCAACTTCTACGGGGTATACTAATCCCACCTGTATCGCATGTGGAAGAAACACCCAGGACCGTGTCGTCGTTGTTCTAGTGGTTGTTTCAAGTGTGGACAGTCGGGTCACATGATGAGAGATTGTAAGAAAGGGGATGATGCCGGTACCTCAAGCCATACTCCTCAGATTTTACCTCCACCACCAGCACTACCACTAACCACAGGTCGCGTTTATACCACTACCAGGGAGCAGGCTAATAAGACCACATGTACCATTACTGGCATTTTGTTTATAAACGGACAGGCTGCCTGCGTTCTTTTTGATACAGCCGCTACATATTCAGTTATATCTACTTCATTTGCTGTTAGTTTAGACATGACCCCTACCCCACTTGATAGTGTGTTAAGTATATCTACACCCATGCGAGACTCTGTACGCATTACTCATGTGTACAGAGATCTTCCTATGGAGTTTGACGATAAAATCCGTCCAGTTAGTGCCCTTCCTCTAGACATATGTGAGTTTGATGTAATTCTGGGTATGGATTGGTTGTCAGCGCATCGTGCCACTATATATTGTCATGCATACCAATTCATCTTCAGTGATGTTCAGACACCAGAGTTTGTTCACCGTGATTTTATGCCAGGAAAACGTGTTCAGATTATCTCAGCTTTACATGTCTGTACTCTATTATACCATGGTTGTGAGGGTTTCCTAGCTACCGTTCATGACACTGCTTTTGAGACACCTTCACTCTATGATCAACCAATTGTGTCAGACTTTCCTGATGTCTTCCCAGAAGAACTTCCAGACATACCTCCCATGCGAGAGGTAGAGTTTGGTATCGATCTTATTCCAGGAGCAAAACCAGTATCCAAAGCTCCTTACCGTATGGATCCCGTTGAGCTTAAGGAACTGAAGGATCAGCTTCAGGAACTTTTAGAAAGAGGTTTCATCCGTCTAAGCGTGTCACAATGGGGCACACCAGTTTTGTTTGTCAAGAAGAAGAATGGTTGTATGCGGCTGTGTATTGACTACCGCGAGCTGAATAAGCTCACAATTCGTAACCGTTATCCACTTCCTCGTATAGATGATTTATTCGATCAGATTCAGGGTGCCAAGCACTTCTCAAAAATTGATTTACGATCAGGTTACCATCAGTTGCGTGTAAAAGAGCAGGATATATCCAAGACTACTTTTTGCACGAGGTATGGTCACTACAAGTTTGTTGTCATGCCATTCAGCCTTACGAATGCTCCAGCAGTATTCATGGACTTGATGAATTGAGCCTTTCACGAGTTCTTAGACAAGTTTGTGATTGTATTCATTGACGACATACTTATTTTCTCTAAGTCTAAAGAAGAGCATGAGGATCATCTTCGTACAGTTTTGCAGATTCTCCGACGAGAGAAGCTTTATGCTAAATTTTCTAAGTGTGAGTTCTGGCTGAGTAAGTTGGCGTTTCTAGGCCATATTGTTTCTGCAGAGGGGATCACCATGGATCCTGAAAAAGGTTGAGGCTATCACTAAATGGATGAGACCGACATCTACGACAAAAGTACACAGTCTTCTTAGATTAGCAGGATATTACCACAGATTTGTAGAGAACTTCTCACGTTTGGCTTTACCATTGACCAAACTTATGCGCAAAGGAGAGACGTTTGTATGGACTGATGAGAGAGAACAGAGTTTTGAAGAACTCAAACAACGTTTAATTTTAGCACCAATCCTTACTCTCCCATTTAGCACAGGTGGATATTAGATATACAGTGACGCTTCAGGGAAAGGTTTGGGCTGTGTACTTATGCAGCATGGGAAAATCATTGCCTATGCTTTACGACAGCTAAAGCCGTATGAGAAGAATTATCCCACGCATGACCTGGAACTTGCGGCAATCGTCTTCGCTCTCAAAATATGGAGACATTATCTGTATGGTGAGTCGTGTGATATCTTCACCGATCACAAAATTCTCAAGTATATATTTACACAGCGGGAGCTGAACATGAGACAGAGGCATTGGTTAGAGCTGCTGAAAGACTATGACACTAATATTCAATATCACCTAGGTAAAACGAATGTAGTGGTAGATTCCCTCAGTAGAAAGTTAGGGATGATAAATGGCATCAAGGTTAAGGAGGAGATTATACGGGACTTAGAGCGGTATGATATTGAGCTTCTAGTACGCGGAAAAATAGGTTACTTGGCTAGTATGAGAGTGGAACCAGATTTACACTCTCGGATTAAAGCTGCACAGAAGGATGATGGTGAAATTTGGGCGATTGTCCAGAATATTGACCAGCAGACTGAATTTCGTATCGACGATGATGGTATTGTATGGCAGGGTACCAAACTCTGCGTTCCAGAAGACCCAAGTCTCAGATAAGCCTTATTGACTGAGGCTCACAGCTCTCCGTTTTTTATCCATACAGGTTCCACCAAGATGTACCACGATCTTAAACAGCATTTCTGGTGGAGCGGCATGAAGAAGGATGTCGCCACTTTTGTTTCCAAATGTCTAACCTGCCAGCAGGTTAAGATAGAGCATCAGCGTACTAGTGGCCTACTTCAGCCATTAGATATTCCAATGTGGAAATGGGACAAGAGCTCTATGGATTTTGTCACCGGGTTACCACAGACTCAGAAGAAACATGATACAATTTGGGTCATTGTCGCCCATTTGACCAAGTTATCATACTTCATCCCTATCCGTAAAGATTTCTCAGTCAGTAAACTAGCAGACCTATTTACGAAGGAGATCGTACGATTACACAGTACACCTTCGAATATTATATCAGACAGGGATCCACGTTTCACTTCACATTTCTGGGGAGGTCTGCATAAAGCTTAGGGAACCAAGCTCAAGCTCAGCACAGCCTTTCATCCACAGACGGATGGTCAGTCAGAGCGTACCATCTAGACCTTGGAGGACATGCTACGCGCCTGTGCATTAGAATGGACAGGTAATTGGGATGACTATATCTGCTTGGTCAAGTTTGCCTACAACAACAGTTGGCATGCTTGCATCTAGTGTTCTCCCTTTAAGATGTTGTATGGCAGGAAATGTCGTGCTTCAATCTTTTGGGATCAGGTTGGAGAACGTTTGATTGAGGGACCAGAATTAATAGAGCTGACCAATGAAAAGGTCGCCATTGCCAGGGCAAAGCTGCAAGAAACACGTACTCGCCAGAAGAGTTATGCCGACAAGCATTGCAGAGATTTAGATTTCAGACTGGGGATCGTGTGTTCCTCAAAGTATCTCCAGCACGCGGGGTCATACATTTTGGCCTCAAGGGCAAGCTCAGCCCTCGCTACATCGGATCGTTCGAAATTCTTGAACGTGTCGGTGAAGTATCATATCGTTTGGCGTTACCGCCTCAGCTTTCCCATGTTCATAATTTATTCCATGTATCACTACTTAGAGGGTACAACTATCATGAGCTTCACAAAGTTAATTAACCACTCGATTAGATTCGGGAGGACCTATCTTATATCTAAGAATCCGAAGCAGTTTTAGATCGTCAGGATCAAGTTATGAGAAGGAAGACTATTCCTTTCGTCAAGATTCGGTGGAGGAACCATTCCGAGCGGGAGGCCACTTGGGAAACAAAAGAGTCTATACGGACATCTTATCCTCACTTCCAGTTATGATTCGGGTATGTTCTTTCAGCTTTCATGACCTTTCATTTACATGTCATTCAGCTTATATGTCTTTCAGCTTCCATGTTCTTTCAGCCTCCTCTGTGTCCTTTCAGCTTTTATAGTTTCACCTTCTACCTTTAATTCGAGGACGAATTATTTTTTTAGAGGGGAAGAGTTGTAAAACCCGTATTTAAAATCCAAGAATATTAAATATACACTGTCTTAGTTTCATTTAAAATCGTGAAGTAATTCAATTGTTCAGAAAATAATTAATACTAGTTGATAATTAATAATAGTTATTCAGTATTACGTAAGTATTATTATTCAGAAAATAAATAATACATTTCAAGGTTTCAGCAAGGGAAATTATAACACGAACATCAAAAATTAACAAGAAACGAAAACAGAAATCGTGTGTATATGTATTAAGGGCTGCAGTTTTTAAAGGAAACGAAAGGAAGAGTAATGGGCTTTAAAGCCCAGCCCGTAATTAAGTTTATCACAGGGAAACAAAGTATTAACTTTTCATCTCATCAAAGCGAAACATAAAAAAATTAGGGTTGAAAGCTCTTGAGTGTGGTGCCGCCGGCAGTATGAACCAAAGGAAAAACGAGTCGATTTTCTTGTTTAATTTGTTTGTGTATTCGTCAATCGTCCTCAATCTTATAACGGTAATCACCCTTTCCTTTAATTCCTTTTTAAATCACGAATTAGTATTTTAGGATCTAAACAAATGAGTTTATATATTGTAATCATGAAATAATAATCAAGAGGGGTGTCGGGCTTGTTTGGATTCATGAAGACCGAGACCAATAGGTCTCGGTGTGGACTGTGGAGATCTGCTACGACCCATAATGGGTGTGTGGTGGGTTTGATTTTGATCCGCAACCCCAAAAAGTCCACCAGGGGTGTTTGGTTTGATAACATTGGGAACCAAGTGTTGGTCGGGGGTGATTGAAGTAAATCAGTGGCAACCGAGTGTGTTAGACTCTCGGTGGGTGTTAGTGCATAATCGGTGGGAATATAATATTTAGCAGGGGTCTGTTTTAATTCCAAATCACAGAATTAGTGACAATTTAGCGACAAAAATTTGGTCGCAGTTTCTATATATCAGTTTTGGTTACTGTTTAGCGACAGAAAATTCTGTCGCTAATCCGGCTGTGAGAATAATAATTGTTGTTGCTTTGTTTTAGTGCGACCGAGAGGGATATCTCGATAGGCTCGGGTACACGGTTTAAAAATTAAGCAAGGGTTTATTATTTAATATTTTAATCATTTTACAATAAGTATTTTCAAAATTTAACAAGTACAAAGGTTTTATTAATCTAATTAGTAAATTAAATTATAAATGATTTGGCTAGTTTATTAATTAAAACATATAATTTTGTTAAATGATTTAAATGATTCATGAAACCTCTCTAAATCAGAAAACTTTCTAAATATAGCAAGTTACTATTTATTGTAATGTTAGAATACATTTTATGCAATAATCGGAAGTACAGGAATACACTTATCAGTAATATTATAGAACATTCAGAATTTACCAGATTATACACAAACGGTAATACAAGAATATAATAAATCAAACTAAGAACAGTTATGATCAGTAAAAATAAACAGATATCAAACAACTCATTCGCGTCTGTTATTCATGTAGCTTTTATGAAGTCAGAGTAGGAGATTCATCGTTTTTCCTTGTGGTCAGTTACTAGACACAAGGTACGGATTTTCTGTCCTTTAGTAAGGACTTCTTTTCCTATGCATGATTAGGATTCCCCGTCTGCAGCCAAATGTTTCCCCAGTATGTGTTATGAAAATTTACAGTAATTATCTTAATAACTAAGTTATACTGCCTGCGCTTTATATACATGCATGACCAGTTATTACTAGTTACGGAGGTACCATAACCATGAAACTTGAGGCACCGGTGTCATGAATCCTCTACGGGGGAGTGATTTCTAGCAGCGTCCCATTTATTTTAGCTTGGCCATTTTATCAGTATTATCAGCGGGGCATATGGGTGCATCCTAAGTTATCAGTAATAGCTATCAGGTGAATGTGATGTGTGCTCTACATCCTTCACATTGGAGTTGATCCCTCCACCCAGCTTATTAGTTAGAGGTCACCCCTCTACAGCATGACGAGATCACCCATCTATGTAATCATGCAGACGTTGTTACAGCACATGGCCTATATAAGCTATTGGCACTTAAAATACAGTAAATGCATGTTTTTAGATTTAACAGATAATGGTTTAGCTTTACTAATTATAAATCAGACTTTTCATAACATACATAGTTTTCCGCTGCTCTTTACTTATCAGTTTTATAGGTTTAGTATTCGTTATTTGTTTCATTTCAGTACATTCTTATTATGATTTATATCCATTCACTGGGCGTTATACTCAGCCGTAGTTTTCCTTTCATGTTCCAAATGGCAGGTACACAATGACGCTCTTAGGAATCTGAGAGAGTATGTGCATTGGATGGAAGATATCTAGACTTCTTTACTTTATGCACTTCATACATTACTTTGCTTGTTTGGACATTGTTTAGTCCTTCCTTTCAGTACTTAATTAATTATGTTTGAGCTTATGTTTAGACTATCGATGTTTGATTCTGGTATTTCCGTTATGGTCAGTTAATGTTTTTAAGACATTTGCCTTGCATGTTTTGATGACACGCCATAAATACGCGTAACGGTCCATTTATCTAAGTGGGGTGTTACAATTATGCCTGTATATGTCTTTCTGTTATTTGCATTATGTTATTTGTTTTATGTTAATTTAATTAATTTGATTAATTTTATTTATTTGATTTATAAATAAAAGTGCTATAGTTTCCCTACAGTCTTAAAACAGATTATGTGTAACATAATTAAACATTTTTTTTTGCTAAAATCATATTAATTTAATTAACAAATTTTTATATAAATTGTATTCTCTCAAAACCAAGATTGTGTTTCTTTAGAAAATAAGTTTTTAAGTAAACAAAATTTTAATTAACAGATTTGGTGTTACAGATCTATAAACAATTTTTAAATCTGGTTGACTGTATCGATTTGTATCGAAACCATGATGAGTTTGTTTTCAAACTAATCTTTTAGTCTGTTTATTACATATGTTATAGTTTTAACATAGATTTACTAAAGCCACGATTGAGTTTCTTTGAATAAGATTTCATACAAGTTTATATAAACCATGCTGAATTTATTAGATACTAAATTATTTTAATAGTTCTTAACTTGTGGTAACACAATTGTAACCCTAGCGTATCTTGTAAATGTAATTGGTGCACCAATTACAACATGATTGAAATCATGATGAATTTATATTCATTGAAACCATGTGGAGTTTGTTTGTCACAAATCTCGTAAAATATAAGTTGCTATTTTATGAGATTATTAGAATGTAATCATTGATCTCACAAAATGCAAGTTGTTATTTTATTAGATTTTTGGAACGTGTTCAATGAAATCAAGAAGAATTTTTTTTGA
Source organism: Glebionis coronaria (assembly GCA_025667525.1). Classification (NCBI taxonomy): domain Eukaryota; kingdom Viridiplantae; phylum Streptophyta; class Magnoliopsida; order Asterales; family Asteraceae; genus Glebionis; species Glebionis coronaria. Next base: position 629,885,722 of record CM046875.1, on the reverse strand, counting down.
AACAAGATATTGACAATGATACGAGTTATCATTAAATATCAGATTACATACACTATTTTACTAAATAAGTGGAAGTGTTTGTTTGACTTGTGTAATTTAATTTAAATTGGGCCGAGTTTTATTGTAAACCATATATATTTTTGAAACCTTGTTGAGTTTATAGATATACCTATAGAAGCCTTGTTGAGTTTATAGATATACCTATAGAAACATTGTTGAGTTTAAAGACATATCTATAGAAACCTTTTTAAGTTTCTTTAGAAGAATGGATCTACTGAAACTTGTTGAGTTTCATTGTAGAAACTGATCATATAAAATTGATCTATTAAGATCTTTGTGATGAAGATTGACAACATATGTGGTTTTGTTAGAAAGATTATGTTATAGGAAACATTTTTTAATTGTTTAGTCGAAAAACTTTCTTTAAAGTGGTTTTGTGTAACGGATATTACAAAACATTAGTGGTTTGAAACAAAATTTGATTTAATTTGTTTTGGATAAGAAACACTATGTGATTTAGAACATTGTTAATAGTAACAAAAATTAGTTAAACTAATTATGAGACATCGGATTAACAAATTATTTGGAATGTCACGAGTGACATCTAAAGGATATTCTCCCTTACTTATAAAAAGGGAGACCGATACTCGATTTATGTGTACGGTAGATGCTTTAAAGCATTCAGAAACCTTTTGTGCCGTAACTATGTGTTAAATGGCTAGAATGACATGAAAACTGAGACCATGAGTGAATCCAATGGTGCATTAGCACTTCTATATCAAGTCATGTATATGGTGATTAGAGTTTGATTAACTCATATAATGCAGTTGAGAATGAAGAGAACGAGTTTGAGCAACTCTCCAACTACGAATATCAAGGAAAAAGAAGATGTGATTCACATCTGGAAAAGACACTAAGTTAACCAGCGTTGTGTGTGCTTGAGATTGATATGAATCTTATGTCCGGATGGTGCTCAATGAAATTTGACTTTCATTTGTGTTTGAATCAAATAAAATCCGAGTTAACGAATAACATAAATTAAGTGCATACCGATTACACTTTTAAATTGGTTAAGTTGATTATGCTTTCAAATGGTCATTTTAGCAAAATAAGGGTGAATTCGGCTTATTTGTTTGTTTTTTTAAATGTATGACATGACTTACTTTGACATGTTTTAAATTTTACTCAACATATTGTCCAATTAAACCAAATTGGATACCCATTTTTACATTCACACGAACTACAAAATTAAAATTTGCGTTGAAGCCAAATTGACAATCCGTTTCTCTTGGTTGAACAGAAATAACCGAAAACCTTGATATGATTCACATGGTTTTATGTGATTTGGAATAGATACCTACTAAGGTAGCGAATATCAGGCACTTTATCATATTGGCTGACTGTGGTACAAAATATTGCTATTTACATTTACTTGAGAGTAAAGATATAGACAAGATGATCTATATAAATAAGTTAAGAACCAAATTATTATCGATAACAAGGTGATTCGAAGTCATTGAAGTTGAATATGTGTCTCCATTTTTAAATTTGTATGCTAAAATTAGAATAAGACACAAATTCATTGCTCTTGATATAGGAAAGAATCGTCCTTTAGAAAATATGGTTTATGCCATGTTCTTAAGTCCGGGTTTAAGCCATGACATGTGGGGGAAAAGCGATTATATCGACTACTTATCTTTCAAATAAGATCCCTTGTAAATAAAATAAGATACTTCTTACGAACTATGGGTGAGAAGAAAACTATCTTATAAGTACTTACAAATGTGGGGGATATCTAGCTAAGATATCCGTATGAAATTCATATAGCATTGCTTATCTTCTCATTGTACATGAATTGAAAATAGACACAGTAATGAAATTAAGGAATGATTATTTCTTTTGAAATATGTTACCTTGTTTACGAAGCAAATTGGAAGATCATCTAGAATAGATGAAGAGGTTGTCCAATGTTAGAGACAACGAGATGATATGATCTCATAGATGAGAGACAAGATTGAACCAGAGAGAGGTTGAACCTAGAAGAAACAAAATGGCATGAACCGCAAGATTGGTTCGATTCGGGTTTTGTTTCTTTTATGGTAGAAAATGAGCCTACTTCTTATTAAGAAGCGGTAACTTCTTTGAAAGGGAATCAATAGAAAGAATCCATTAAAAGTGAAATAGATTCTATTTTACAAAAGTAAACTTACAAGCTCGTGAATTTACCTTAAGTTTGTAAATCACTAGGCTATAAATAGATCTTTAAGAAGAAGATGAAATTCGATGGCATCACCATTTACATGTGCAAATCAAGATTGGTAATTAAAGAATTTAGACAACGAGAAGGTCTAACTTCCTTTGATACTTATTCGTATGTTACATGAATAACCTCAATTAGGATGGTACTTCATTAAGAAATTTTAGAAGTTCCTTATGTGGGTGTGAAAACGATATTTCTAAACGCTGATTTAGAAAAGGAACTATTCATGAACCAACATGAGGGTTTCATGGTTCCTATACTAGAGAGAAAAGTTTGTAGGCTAATTAAATCATTATATGATTTAAGGCGAGCTCCCAAACAATGACATCAAAATTTTTGACCACGTCATGTTAGAATGCGGATTCAAAAGTAATGTATGTATGTGTGATCAATAGTAAATGCGTACTCTTGTGTTTATACATGATGGTATATTTATCACTAGAAGTGATAACAAGATGAATAAGTACACTAATGATATGTTGTAGTCAATATGTGTCATGAACTTCAGTAGTTGTTTGGTTTGGTTTGAACCCATATGGATTTGTTTTAAATTCAGACATTAAGAAAATAATATTATTGAGAGGTTCAATGTGGGGGATTTCGTCCTAGCTAGAATCCAGTGACATGTTTTTAAATCTATTGGTAAAGGTGTTTCCCATTTTGAATACTCAAAGAATATTGGGCATCTTATATGTCTAATGACGTGTACGTGACCTGATTTAGAACTTTTAATCAGGTTAAACAAGTATATTAGTAATTCAAGTGGGGACCATTTGAATAAGCATTTCTTGAGTACTATAATACTAAGTATGTTGCATTATGGAATATACTATCAAATGATAGAGTAATGCAAATATGGATTCTTAATATAAGAATCTAGATCCACTAGAGCGGATGTATTTACGCTAAGTGAAAAGCTATGTCTTATAAATCTTGAAAGTATTTTAAAGAGACTGTTATAGCTAAATCTATGATGAAATATGAATTTATTATTTGAGATAAATTTGTAAAATATGCAAGAAAGTTTACGCTAATTCGTAAAGGACATACCAAGATAGCGTATACCGGTAACATCCATGTTTATAAAGTGTGTTAGTCAATAGAATTTGACAGAGCTCATATCATAATATAAAACGGTAAGTCAAGACATATTTATCATACATTGTGATTGTTGCGACAACTACTCTCAACTAGAGTTATCACGATTGACTACATAAAGTCAAATGATAACATCGCGGATCCGCTTACAAAAGGCTTAATCAGAGAGTTAGTCAGTGAGTCGTCTAAAGGAATGAGACTAAAGCCCTTGAAGGAATAAGTTTCTATGAAGGAAAACCTAACCCAGTTGACTAGAGATGATCTGGGTTCAATAGCACAACCTAATCATAGAAATGTGGGGGAAGTCACATCAATATAAGGGAGTTACTTAAAATAGTAACTTTCTTAGTCTATTCCAATAACAATGTGACTTGTTGAGAGGTTAAACATATGGCTTAATGATTCAAGATGAAATCATAAAGCATAACGATTCAAAGTGAAATCGCAAACATATGTTTTTAATTATTCAAGATGAAATCACCTATGTGAGAGAGAAGTGGGTTCGCTTTGAAAGGAAATATGGAGGGCGCAATTCCTAAGATCTCTTGCATAACCAGGCTAGTGTTCATGACCATAACGAACACGACTATGAGGACTTTACAATGTCAGGGAGAGTCTTGTGTGAGTGTGTATTGTCGTCTACGTAAACAGAGGCTGAGTTCAAAGACATCGCGTCTAATCAGATCTATGAGATAAAGTGCATATCACAAGGGAAGGTTCAAAGGGTCACACCTGCCTATCCTATGCAAGATTCAACTGTTGAAAATTTATTGAAACTTTTGTGTATTACGACCGATCTCTATTCATGTGGGGGATTGCTGGAAAATATTAGTGGCAAAATGACTTTTGACCAACGTTGGACACAATTATGTATATGTATGTATCATATATATTAGTGATACTTTATAGCTTCGCGTTCTCCTTGAAGAGAGCTTCACAATGAGCCTTTAGTGTCCAAAATAAAGCTGATGTGAATGAGATATCGTGTCTCAAAGTTAGGCATTTGGTACCATGCTTAAAGAGAAAACATAGTTTATTTTTATCCCACATCGGTGGAATGAGAAAACTGAAAGGGAGTCTATTGTGTATAAATAGAGGCCTAACTCCATAGCTTTTTCACACATCAAATCAATAAGTATTATTATTGATTTCCAACATATGGAGTACCCATCTAAAAAGGTGAAATTCCAGGCAGTTTTGTTAAGTCAGACAATACAGTTTACTGTTTCGGTTGTTGTACCCTGGGAAACAGACGACGAATCTGTTTTAAGGAAAACGTGTCAAACACGTGCCTCGGCTCTTTAGTTCTAAGCGTGTCTTACGCGTGCCTCAAATTGCTGGTGATTTAGTAAGTCTTTTTATTATTTTATTGTTTTATTTAATTATCGTTTATAGTTATGTTTGTATTTGTTTTTCTGTTATTTATATTTTGTTATTTGTTTTATGTTAATTTAATTATTTTGATTAAATTTATTTATTTGATTTATAAATAAAAATATTATAGTTTCCCTACAAGTACAGGTTGCCTCGGTTTGACTCGGATTGCCTCGGTTGATTTGGGTGCCTCAGGATACGTGTCAAACTATGATGTCAAGTTGTCTCAGTTGCCTCGAATGCCTTAATTATCTCTAGTTATTTTCGAAAGTTTTAAAGTTAAAGGGCCGCCCTTTGCAAAAGGGGCATTTTTCGAAATTTCCCTCCGAGATAAATGGCAAAAAAAAATAGTTGTACTTTAACCTAGTATTATATCAATAGAAATAGTTGTACTTTACCTTGTATCACAATGAATGGCCATAAAGGAACCTAGTTAATATGTTAGTTAATATGTTAGTTAAAAGTAGTATAGAGTATGGCTGAACATATGGACCGAGAATTGAATCGGAACTGAGAATCGAATTGGAACCGATCTAAATCGGACTGTATATTAGAATGACGGTTCGGTTTTTGGTTCTTAAATATATCAAATTTTGGTTCTCGGTTCGGTTATGCGGTTCTCGGTTCCAGACCTGAAGAATCCTTCGAATTTCAAGTATATAATAATTTTATGTTTTTTTAACGTAATACTTCACATATCAAAAATTCTAATATATAGGTTCATCTTTATTGCAACATAATGTTTATATTTATACATAATAAATTCTATGTATTTTGTAATCTGTAAGTAATAAGAAAAAGTCGTTGAATACAAACGATTTGAATGAGAATTTAATTTTTTGAAGTAAATTTATACAAAGTTGTAAACAAAACGGGCTAGGCGGTAAAAAATCAAGAAAGTCAACAAAAGGTCAATATTTTTTAAAAAAAAATTAAGGGTTTTCTTTCTATTATATATTGCCCATATTTATTTTAACGTAACATCTTAAAATACAAGATAAACGAATGATTACAAACATAAAGTAATGGGTTTTTCGTATGAAATTAGAACCAATTGAATTATATGTTCACGTTTAAAGTTTTAAGCATTTAAATTGTTATGTTTATTTGTCTATTTTGCAAGAATTTCGAATTATTTGAAATTATAAGTATTTTTTATGTCGTACATATTATTTATAATATTTATATGCATAAAACTCCAATCCGCCTAAGGGACGTGAAACTAGGATTTTGTATGTATCAATTAATGTTCGTTTTTCCTCGACTCACTCGAATTTGATTTCCGATTAACGTTTCAACTTAACTTTGTTTTTGGTAAACGATAACTTTTTGGATTTTTAACTAATTAAAAAAAACTATTTAATATTAAAATCTAATTTAAATAAAACTATTTAAAAACTAATTTAAAACTAGTTGAAAATATAAAACTTAAAAACTTTGAATAAAAATATAAAACTAATTTAAACTAATTAAAAATATAAAAACTTAAAAACTTTTAAAAACTTTAAAAGAAAAGATATTTAAAACTAACTTTTTTTTGAAACTAAATTTTTAACATAAAAGAGAACTATGTAAAAAAAACTATTTTAAAAACAAAACTTAATTTTATGGAAACTAAATTTTAAAACTAAATTTGAAAACTTAAAATAAAACTATTTTAAATAAAAGTAAATTTAAACTAATTTAAAATTTTAAAGAAAGTAAATAAAATATTTTTTTATGTCTTTTTATATTTTTATAAAAACTGTTATAAAAGAAAATGAAGCTTTTAATAAAACTTTTTAATTAAAATTAAAGCTAATAAAACTTGTATTAAACTAATTAAGCAAAACTGACAGTATTTAAAATCTATATTAATTAAACGATAAGAAACAAAACACAAGAAAGGGTCCAGCACAATGGTTGGGGCGTTAGTCTGTAGGACGAGAGGTCCTGTGTTCGATTCCCAGCAGACCCAATTCTTTTTGTTATATATATTTTTGGAACTTTTTATTTTGGACAGAAAAATCCTCAGACTAATTGAGTCTGAGGCTTATGCAGTTACAAAAATACAAACCAAATAATAAGCTGAATTAGATAAGCTACTAGTTAAAGGAAACAAATAAACTAAAAATCCAAATAAGTACTAACAAACTTATAAAAATATAAAGCAGAATCTAAACAAACAAAGAAGCTGAATCTAATAAGCTAACAGAACAATAAATAAGCTGAAAACAAATAAGATGAAAAAACAAGGAAACAGTTATGCAGATTCAACCCAGATTAAACAAACTACCTCAAACCAATCAAATAAAAATAAGCAGACTAAACGGAAAATTAAATCTAAGCAACTTAAAACATAATATTAAAATAAGCTATATCTTAACTGAGACAAGTAAGCAGATCCAAACAACTCCAACCAAATAAAAACTTATCAAACACAAAATTAAATAAGCTAAACTGATTAAGCTATAAGCAAATAAACTAAATTTTAAGCAAATCTAAGTAATCTAAGTAAGCATTACTAAACAAATCGAATAAGCAGAAACTAAAACTATTCGAACCAAAAAGAAACTTAAACAATCCTAAACAGATATCTAAAACAATAACCGAATAGCAGATAATATCCAAAATCAAACACTACTTGACTGATAAACAAATAAGCATATCCAAACTTCCTCAAACCAAACAGATTAGCAGTTAACTAAATAAACATAAGATTTAACATAAAATTAAGAGAAGACAAACCTATTGTAGAAAACCTTTGAGAAGTAGGGTAGGCGTTGTACCCCCTAATGAACCGAAATAAAGCAAATACCACCGTTATCACCCAGAAAACATCATCATCATCGTCTTCAAACGAGCCAAACAGTATCTTGATATTTTCCCAGTAGGGGAAAATATTTAATTCACTTTCCTTTTTTTTTCTTTTTTTTATATAATAATTAAACCGAGAACAGTAACAATATACTTATAAACAGATTGAAAAAAAAAGTAACTGGAAATTTAATTGAGACAGAATTAAAACGAAATTATCTTTTCATTAATTTAAAAGAGAGATTACATTAACTGAAATCGAAAGAAATTACAAGATTAAACCTAGAACCTAATTTTCTGAAAACTAAACTAAAGAAAAGCATAAAAAATTACATGATAAGAGGGGGTTTTATAGGAGAACCCCGAACCTTCTAGGTTCTCCTTGGTGCCCAAGGCTTGCGATTAAAGTCGTTGATTTCTTCAATCCTCTTCTCTCTCTTCTTTTCTTCTAATCAAGCGGCTGAGAATGATTCTTGCATCCCTTGTGACTCGGATTGCCAGCTTGGTGATATTTGATTGGTGGGTTTGTGATGTGATTTATCAAAACCAATCAAAGAAAAGGAAATAGTGCCACGGTGGATTGATGGGTTGAAGACCACATGGTGGATGCTGCGATTTTTATGGGGATTTATTCCCTTTTGGTGTGAATTACCTAATAAGGGTAAAAGCCCTATTTTCTGTTGGTTAATTTTTGATGTAAAAATTAGGGTTTTTGAGGGAATGGCTGCGTGATTTTGGGGATGGAGATGAAGTGGTGGGTGAGAGAGATATTTACTTAGTTTTTATCAAAAATAATAACCGGTTGGGTGGGTAAGCTTATTAAAACGTGTGGTGAAGTATTTGTTGGGACACGTGTAAGGGTATTCGTGTGTGGGAAGTTGTGGGAGTTTGACTATCAAATTGCAAAATGAAACTTTGACCAGCAAATGAAAACTTCCGTTTCATTTTAAGTTAATTGGGCTTGAAGGCTATTTGGCCCAACGACATCCTTTTTCCATCCGTAATACATGAATTGTAAATTGGGCTTTGTGGCCCAAAGTGGCAAAGTACTCTATCCGTCTTTTTTCTTATTGTAATGGGCTTTGTAATTAGGCCCTTACTCCAAAATTTAGTTAATTTGATCTCTTTATTGGGCTTTAGGGCCCAATACCCAAATGTGGGACCCACTTGGCCCATTTAACTCCATAAATATTAAATCTGCTAACAACGAGCTCGATTTCGGCTTTCTTGATTGTTTCTTTAAAATCGTATCGATTTTGCCGGGTTTCGTGATCTTCGGCACACTATTGGTCTTTTGACTTTGTCTTCGTCTCTTTCTTGAACTTTTCTTCAACATTAGACCGTTAAATCCCGTGTTTTCTCTTCTTTTGATCATTTGTACCTATTTTAACACAAAAACACAAAACCACGCGTAATTCCGACTTTTATGATATATAACACATGATTAGGTCTTGTTTTTCATTGATTTTAGTGGTAAAAGGATAAGTGTTTACACACTTATTAAATCCCCTACACTTGACCATTGCAATGACCCCATGCAATGCATAATTTTTAAAGCATAAAGTTACATTTTTCTAATAATCAATCCATCTCGGCCTTTATTACTATATACTAATACTACTACTATAAAAAGAAACAAAAGTTAAAGCAATTTATTAACTTGGAAATTATTCGATGGAAGAAACTCGTAAAGAAATCTAGGACTTAAATTAGGGCTTTGGTGTCATGAATATTAATCACCCTCAAGTTTCACGTTCCCCATACCAAGCATAGAAACGAGATCATTGTAATTACAAGTTAGCACAACTAACACTTACTCATGCGGTTTAATTATTCACTTAGACCCCCTTATTCCTACGGTGTATCTCTTGTATTTTATTTTTGTCTTGAATGATCACGAGGATGCATTTTTGACTTATTTCGATAATTTATTAAGGCCAAAAATAAAGTGGGACGATTTAATCAATAGTTAGCTAAAGGACAAAATCTTTCAAAACTGCTTCTCGAAACCTCAAAAAGTTCATATCTTGGCATAACTCGTTTCACGATTTGAGACCTTTCTCGGACCGATATTTGGCTTGTACTTCAAACTTCAAATCTTGAGAGACGATCTTGAAATTATGGTCTTCTCTTCATTTTGGTATACATCTTCATTAAGAGTGAAAGATGCTTCAAACGTTGACCACGACTTCTTCATTTATCCTCTTCTTTATTTAGGATTTTGATATACAACGATCCGCCTCCTTTTCGGACTTGGATCTATTTATCCTCATACCTTGTTAGGGTCTTTTTGGATAGACTTCTCCATGATCTTTAGGGGAGTAATTGCTTCTCGTCGTTTGTCTTGATCCATCATATTGATTTGTAATAATGATCTTCACAATCTCTTAGATTCTTTAGCAAAAAGTGAATCCTCATGCCTTGTGAGGGCCTTTTTGGACTCGGGTATCCTCATGCCTTGTTAGGGCCTTTTTGGATAAGCCAATCTTCGCGTCCCGCTTCAATAAGTTATGCCTTGGCTATGAACTCTAATTAATACCGAGCAACTTTTAAATGATCTTGTGCTAGAAGCTAAGTAACTTTTCAAATCGTACAACCTTATTTATTGCAAATATATTTATTAACAAGCGATGGGAGAAAAAGCTCATAATTAACTCAAATAAGTTAATGAAAGAATACCAAACTTATAATTAACTCTATCATCTCTCGTTCTCCACAATTTAAAATCTCAAGGAATGAGACTCGTGGATGCTTAGCCTAATAAACCAATTAAGGTCCATATGGTTAAGGATACTAGCTAGAGTAAACTTGGATAAGTAAACTCGGGTTGAGTCAAAATATTCACGACGAGCCTAATATATCAAAGATATCTAAACTTGTTAAAACCATTTTATTTATTTTTTATTTTTATTTTTTTGACTTTATTCTTGAAATGGAAAATATAAATAAGATGTGATGACAAAAGAAAGAAAATACTACAAGGCCAAAATAGATCAAAAATTTGAAAAACGTTGAAAATTTTAAAAATTTTCCGGTTAAATAGGGTCAAATTCAATGGAAAAGGCCACTAAAATTTCGATAGAAATCCCCCCTACACTTAATATAAACATTGTCCTCAATGTTTAAGCATGTGGGAGAATAAACTCCCCTACACTTAGGACATTGAGTACGTTATTTAAAATCGAGCTAAGGAAGGGACAACTAAAGTGATTACATTTATTCTTTTTATTTATATACAAGTATGAATCACAATAGTTTTGATAGAACCGGGTACACGGGAACACGGGATCACGGGTCGAGTCACAAGTACCAAAAGTGGATCATCAAAGCACATGTCCCTGCACATAATCATCACACACAAACAACCTACTTGGCTCCCCCCTACACTTATTGGTGGAAATGGATGAAGGTGAAAAAGGGTGAAAAGGATGGTAAAGGTAAAAAAAATCTAACCTAGTTATACGATGCTTGATTTATTTATCACGAGTCTCTAGCTCGACTCGATTTCCTGAATTAATTCAAGGGAAATGTGGAGAGGGATGGAATCATCACGTGAGAGATGTCCTCTCCACAGTACAACTTAACCCGTTGGCCATTCACTTTAAAGTTGGGCCCATTTGGTTGGGATAACTCAATGGTGCCATATGGGAAGACATGGGCCACGGTGAATAGACTGGACCAACGGCTCTTAAGTTTACCCGAAAAGATTTTAAACCGAGAGTTAAATAGTAAAACTTGATCACCAACATGGAACTCTCGGTTTTTAATCTTGGAATCATGAATGAGCTTAGTCTTCTCTTTGTAGATTAATGAATTTTCATAAGCCTCATTCCTAAGTTCATTGAGTTCATTGAGTTGGATTTTCCTATGGTCACCGGCTTTGTTAAGATCAAAATTAGCCCATTTCAAGGCCCAATAAGCCTTATGCTCCAACTCAATGGGGAGGTGGCATGCCTTTTCGTACACAAGGCGATAAGGGGTACAACCTATAGGTGTCTTATAAGCGGTACGGAAAGCCCACAAAGCATCATCTAATTTATCGGCCCATGAGGCACGATGCTCTCCCACGGTTCGCTCTAAGATTCTTTTAAGACCACGGTTAGAAACCTCGGCTTGTCCATTAGTTTGAGGATGATACGCGGTGGAAAGTCGGTGATTGACACCATACTTAGCCATGACTCGTGCGAATTGATCATTGCAAAAATGAGTCCCGCGATCACTAATAATAGCACGAGGCACACCGAATTGAGCAAACAATTGTTTCAAGAAGTTAACAACCACCCTCGCATCGTTAGTAGGTAAAGCCTTTGCTTTAACCCATTTTGATACTAGTCAACGGCTACGAGGATGTACTTGTTTCCTTTCGATGATGGAAACGGCCCCATAAAGTCGATGCCCCATACGTCAAAGATTTCACATTCTTGGATGAAATTTTGAGGAATCTCATCTTTATGTGTGATCTTGCCTTGTCTTTGGCAAGCATCACAATGTTTAACCATTTCATGTGCATCATGATAAATGGAGGGCCAGTAGAATCCGGAGTCGAAAACTTTTTTAGCGGTGTAATTAGGACCAAAGTGACCACCGATGGGTCCTTTATGGCAAGCTTCAAGGATTTGTAAAGCCGCCGGACCATCAACACATCTACGAATGATTAAGTCCGCACATTGCTTGAAAAGATAAGGGTCGTCCCAATAGTACGTTTTAACGTCCTTGAAGAATTTTTTCTTTTGTTGGGACGTTAACCCTTTGATAAGAACACCACCCGCCAAATAGTTTGCAATGTCCGCAAACCATGGGGTATCATCAAGATTGGAATTAATAGACATTAAGGTCTCAAGGGGAAAGGATTCATTAATCTCTTGATTTGGAGATTCCCCTTGATAAGGATCCTCAAGTCTACTAAGGTGATCTGCGGCTAGGTTTTCCGCTCCTTTTTTATCACGAATTTCGATTTTAAATTCTTGTAAGAGCAAAACCCAACGAAGGAGTCTCGGTTTAGCATCTTGCTTGGTCAACAAGTATTTCAAGGCGGAATGGTCGGTGTAAACGATGGTGGTGGAAAGCACAAGATAGGGGCGGAATTTCTCAAAAGCATACACTACAGCTAAAAGCTCTTTTTCGGTAGTGGTATAATGTAATTGAGTCCCCGCCATTGTCTTACTAGCATAATGAATGGGTTGGAAACGTTTGTTAACTCGTTGACCTAAAACCGCTCCTACCGCGAAATCACTAGCATCGCACATGAGCTCGAAAGGTAACTCCCAATTTGGAGAGACTAAGACCGGTGCCTTAGTTAATTTACCTTTAAGAAGTTCGAAAGAGTCGAGACATTCTTGAGAGAAGATGAAAGAAGCATCCTTTTCTAAGAGATGAGTCATAGGACGAGCTATTTTCGAGAAATCTTGGATGAAACGTCGATAAAATCCCGCGTGGCCTAAAAAACTTCTAACTCCTTTGACGGTGGTAGGTGGAGGTAACTTAGCAATGACGTCAACTTTAGCACGGTCGACTTCGATACCGGCTTTGGAAATTTTATGACCGAGGACGATGCCTTCTTTTACCATGAAATGGAATTTTTCCCAATTAAGAACGAGACGAGTGTCTTCACACCGTTGGAGCATACGTTCTAAATTAGCAAGGCAAGAAAAGAAAGAATCACCATATACCGAGAAATCGTCCATAAAGACTTCCATAGTTTCTTCAACCATGTCATGAAATATCGCCATCATACACCTTTGGAAAGTCCCGGGAGCATTGCATAAGCCGAAAGGCATTCGTTTGTAAGCAAATGTTCCATAGGGACAAGTGAATGTGGTTTTCTCTTGGTCTTTTGGATCGATAGGGATTTGAAAATATCCGGAAAAACCATCTAAGAAACAATAGAAATCATTACCCGCTAAACGCTCGAGCATTTGATCCATGAAAGGAAGAGGGAAATGATCCTTACGAGTGGCATCATTGAGCTTACGATAGTCGATGCAAACTCGCCAACCCGTGACGAGTCGAGTGGGAATCAACTCGTTGTTTTTGTTGGGAACAACGGTGATTCCGCCTTTCTTAGGCACACAATGGACGGGACTAACCCATGGCGAATCCGAGATTGGGTAAATCATTCCGGCATCTAGAAGTTTGATAACTTCTTTCTTAATGACTTCATGAATTTTTGGATTAACCCTTCTTTGATTTTGGATTGCGGGTTTAAAGTCATCTTCCATGAGAATTTTATGAGTACAAAAATTAGGATCAATTCCGCGAATGTCGGAGATTTTCCAAGCAATTGCTTTCTTATGATTCTTAATCACATCGATAAGTAGGGATTTTTCATCTTCTTTTAAGTCCTTAGCAATAATGACGGGTAACTTATTATCCTCCTCTAAGAAAACGTACTCTAAATGAGACGGTAAATCCTTAAGCTCTAAATCCGGCGGATTGTCAATGGAAGGCTTAGTCAAAGTAGGATCATCGTTTGTAACTTCCTTAGGAGTAGGTGGAGAAATATTGTCCTCATTGAGAAGTCTCTCAATGGTACGAATGTCTTCATCCCAATTGGTGGGAGAATTATCATACTTAATATCGAGAGGACCCAAGCTAGCTTCAAACTCATCTAAGTCACTTTCTCCAAATGGAGTCAATGAAGGAGCAATAGAAGCTACGGTCTCAACATGAGGTAAAGGAGAAATCCCGCTCTTACAAGCCTCGTGAAAATGTTCTTCGCATGCTGCGTCGAGCACATCGATGTAACTCACGGATTCGGGCTCATCGGGAAGTTTGGAAAGTTTACCCATGTTAAAGACGATTTTGTCATCCCCGACCCTCATGATAAGTTCACCCGCGGCTACATCAATTAATGTAAGCCCGGTTCTCAAGAAGGGTCGTCCCACAATTAAGGGAACACGGGGATCCATTTCATAGTCGACTACGACGAAATCGGCGGGAAAAGTGAATTTGTCGACTCCTACAAAAACATCCTCGGTTATCCCCACCGGATAAGCAACCGTACGGTTAGCTAATTCCAATGTCATACGAGTGGGGACGAGCTCGGGTAAAGATAATTGTTTCCACACGGACAATGGCATAAGATTGATACTCGCTCCGAGATCCGCCAAGGCCATACAATTCTCAACACCCGGAAAATTACAAGGAATAAGGAATCGACCGGGATCTCCTAACTTAACCGGTAATTTTCTCAAAAGAACCGCGGAACAATTCTCATTCAATTGGGTATTGGCAATATCAAGCAACTTTTCCTTATCACTTAAAAGATCCTTAAACATCTTAGCGTACTTAGGCATGTGAGCGAGCGCCTCGACAAAGGTGATATTAAAATTCAATTGTTTGAACATTTTTAGGAAGTTCGAAACTTGAATATCATCCTTATTCTTCAATTTCTCTTTCCGCAACCTTGAGGGATAAGGTATATTGGGTTGAGATGAAGGCTTTGGAGTGGATTGCTCACTCACATCCTTTGGTGGAGGAGGAGGAATAGAAGTAGAAGGTGAAGGAACCGGTTTGGGAATTGAAGGTGTGGTAGAAAATTTGGGTATCGGTGGAACATAAGGTGTAGACGAATGCATAACGGGAGGTATGTCACAAGTGGAAGAAGAAGGAGGTTGTGTCGAAGAAGAAGGTATCTCGGGTCCTTGGTTAGGTGGGGAAGGTTCTACGGTGGTCTTACCGCTCCTAGTAGTGATAGCATTAACATTAGCCCTAGGATTGGTCACGGTGTTCGAAGGGAGGGCACCTTGGGGACGAAAGGTTTGAATCATAGTCAAAAATTTCTTATCGGTCGATTCTTGCATTTGTCGATTATGTTCTTGCATCTCTCTCATGATTCGTTCATGGTCAGATAATTTTTGTAAAACCAAGTCCATTTGAGGATTATGCATGTTCATTTGATTATAACCTTGATTAGGAAAACCTTGGTTTTGATATTGATTAGAACCTTGATTAAATCCTTGATTTTGAAAACTTTGGTTATTAAATCCTTGATTATTTAACCCTTGGTTTTGCCCTTGAAAATTCCCTTGATTTTGATTAAAACCCCGTTGATTAGAATTTCCTTGAAAATTACCCCGTTGAGGACCTTGGTTCCTATTTTGGGCGGTTGGGGGTGGTCTTTGTGGTGCTACAAAACCCGGGGGAGCCAAATAGTTATTAGACTTGTAAGACAAATGGTTAACATCAACATTTGGTTTGAAATGAATCCGATCATTTTTATTGTTGTTATAAGCATAAACTTCTTGTTGATTATTGTAAACCTTGTCACAATTATAGTACGAATGTGGTCCACCACAAGTCTCACACGTTTCACTTTTTTCTTTCACGGCATGCACATGTGTAGTGATGGCGTCGGTTTTTAGAGCGAGTGTTTTAACAAGCGAAGTAAGGTTATCGATTCTTTTGTCACTCTCACTAGAACTAGCACTTGCCATAGTGGTCCTAACACTCTTGGTTTGCACTTTAGCCTTGTTTTCAATAATGGCCCAAGCCTCGTTCATTGTTTTCACAAGAATATTGCCCCCCGCGGCACTATTAAGTGAGTCTTGGTCGTTTAGAGTTAAACCATTATAAAATGTGTTGATTTGATGCACTTTAGTGAAACCGTGTTGTGGACATTTTCTCAAAAGATCTTTAAAACGATCCCAAGACTCACTAAACGTTTCCCCATATTGTTGTTCAAAGGTGATGATCTCATTTCTTAAAGAAGTGGTCCGTGATGGTGGGAAAAAGTAGTTAATGAATTTGGTCTCTAAATCGATCCATGTGGTAATACTTTGGGGTGGTTCCTTATCAAGCCAAATTCGGGCTTGTCCCTCGAGGGAAAAAGGAAAAAGTTGTAGGCGAACGGCCTCTTGTGGCACCGCATTGTATTTGACGGTATTAGCTAATTAGATGAAACGTTTGATATGAGCGTGTGGGTCATCATTAGTACGGCCTAAAAATGGTGTAGCGGAAACCATTTGAATAAAACCCGATTTAAGTTCGAAATGATTAGCTCCAATATTCGGCACCACAATCGCGTCATCGTTTCCTTCAACGTGAGATTGTAGAATCTCAATCATTGGTCGATTATCCGTTGCCATCGTATTGTCGAAAGCTCGATTCTCGGGATCGGCTTTAATGACGGTCTTTTTGTTTTTCTTCTTCTTCTTTTTAGAAGAATTAGAAGTATTTGGTACACCAATCGGTATGTATGTATGCGCGCGAGTGCGCATACAATTAAAACTTTGGAATGAGGTAGGTGACCTCGGTCGACTTTGAGAAGAAAAGGATTTTTCCTCTCGATGAGCAATATGAAAAAGCTACAAAAATATATACGTAAATACTAATTGAGTTGTCAAACCAATAATCGGTCGTCCCTCTCAATATACGCACAAGCAAGCGGGGAAACGAGGTGGCACAAAGCACTTAAAAACCTTTTTCCTTAGACGGCCTTTTATAGCGCGTCGCCTTATACCCACCTTATAGTTTGTATATGTCGAGTTCAAACGTCTTACTAGTATTTATCTATTTTGCCCTTTTTTCTTTGTTATGGATGCGACTACAATAGTTAGGTGACGAAATCCTAACTAAGGCTTATTTGAAAAGTAGGTAATTTTATTGTGCTACGTAATATATTATAGTAAAAGGAAAAACCTTTTTGTATTTTTTTAGAAAAATATATATTCACAAGAAAAATCGAAAGAAATCGAACTAAAAATTAACACTAATACGTAATATTTTTGGTGTAATACTTTTAGGAAAAAGTATTACTTTTGTATTTTTTTTTAATTTTTTTGGTGCAATTCTTAGGAAAGAAATTGCTTTTGTGATTTTTTAATTTTTTAGTATTTTTAAGTTTTTGATTTTTTTAGATTTTTGATTTTGTAAACAAGAAACGTAACGTTCAAAGCGAACGGATCCCAAAATCCAAACGTCTTCACAAAAAATCGTCAATCGTACGAGCGAAGCAGCAACGGCGACAATTTGAAACTACGATATTGTATGTGTCAATTAATGTTCGTTTTTCCTCAACTCACTCGAATTTGATTTCCGATTAACGTTTCAACTTAACTTTGTTTTTGGTAAACGATAACTTTTTGTATTTTTAACTAATTAAAAAAAACTATTTAATATTAAAATCTAATTTAAATAAAACTATTATAAAACTAATTAAATTTAAAAACTAATTTAAAACTAGTTGAAAATATAAAACTTAAAAACTTTGAATAAAAATATAAAACTAATTTAAACTAATTAAAAATATAAAAACTTAAAAACTTTTAAAAACTTTAAAAGAAAAGATATTTAAAACTAATTTTTTTTGAAACTAAATTTTTAACATAAAAGAGAACTATGTAAAAAAACTATTTTAAAAACAAAACTTAATTTTATGGAAACTAAATTTTAAAACTAAATTTGAAAACTTAAAATAAAACTATTTTAAATAAAAGTAAATTTAAACTAATTTAAAATTTTAAAGAAAGTAAATAAAATATATTTTTTGTCTTTTTATATTTTTATAAAAACTGTTATAAAAGAAAATGAAGGTTTTAATAAAACTTTTTAATTAAAATTAAAGCTAATAAAACTTGTATTAAACTAATTAAGCAAAACTGACAGTATTTAAAATCTATATTAATTAAACGATAAGAAACAAAACACAAGAAAGGGTCCAGCACAATGGTTGGGGCATTAGTCTGTAGGACGAGAGGTCCTGGGTTCGATTCCCAGCAGACCCAATTCTTTTTGTTATATATATTTTAGGAACTTTTTATTTTGGACAGAAAAATCCTCAGACTAATTGAGTCTAAGGCTTATGCAGTTACAAAAATACAAACCAAATAATAAGTTGAATTAGATAAGCTACTAGTTAAAGGAAACAAATAAACTGATAATCCAAATAACCACTAACAAACTTATAAATTTATAAAGCAGAATCTAAACAAACAAAGAAGCTGAATCTAATAAGCTAACGGAACAATAAATAAGCTGAAAACAAATAAGATGAAAAAAATAAGGAAACAGTTATGTAGATTCAACCCAGACTAAACAATCTACCTCAAACCAATCAAATAAAAATAAGCAGACTAAACGGAAAATTAAATCTAAGCAACTTAAAACATAATATTAAAATAAGCTATATCTTAATTGAGACAAGTAAGCAGATCCAAACAACTCCAACCAAATAGAAACTTATCAAACACAAAACTAAATAAGCTAAACTGATTAAGCTATAAGCAAATAAACTAAATTTTAAGCAAATCTAAGTAATCTAAATAAGCAGTACTAAACAAATCGAATAAGCAGAAACTAAAACTATTCGAACCAAAAAGAAACTTAAACAATCTTAGACAGATATCTAAAACAATAACCGAATAGCAGATAATATCCAAAATCAAACACTACTTGACTGATAAACAAATAAGCATATCCAAACTTCCTCAAACCAAACAGATTAGCAGTTAACTAAATAAACATAAGATTTAACATAAAATTAAAAGAAGACAAACCTATTGTAGAAAACCTTTGAGAAGTAGGGTGGGCGTTGTACCCCCTAATGAACCGAAATAAAGCAAACACCACCGTTATCACCCAGAAAACATCATCATCATCGTCTTCAAACGAGCCAAACAGTATCTTGATATTTTCCCAGTAGGGGAAAATATTTAATTCACTTTCCTTTTTTTCTTTTTTTTTATATAATAATTAAACCGAGAACAGTAACAATATACTTATAAACAGATTGAAAAAAAAAACAGTAACTGGAAATTTAATTGAGACAGAATTAAAACGAAATTATCTTTTCATTAATTTAAAAGAGAGATTACATTAACTGAAATCGAAAGAAATTACAAGATTAAACCTAGAACCTAATTTTCTGAAAATTAAACTAAAGAAAAGCATAAAAAATTACATGATAAGAGGGGGTTTTATAAGAGAACCCCGAACCTTCTAGGTTCTCCTTGGTGCCCAAGGCTTGCGATTAAAGCCGTTGATTTCTTCAATCCTCTTCTCTCTCTTCTTTTCTTCTAATCAAGCGGCTAAAAATGATTCTTGCATCCCTTGTGACTCGGATTGCCAGCTTGGTGATATTTGATTGGTGGGTTTGTGATGTGATTTATCAAAACCAATCAAAGAAAAGGAAATATTGCCACGGTGGATTGATGGGTTGAGGACCACATGGTGGATGCTGCGATTTTTATGGGGATTTATTCCCTTTTGGTGTGAATTACCCAATAAGGGTAAAAGCCCTATTTTCTGTTGGTTAATTTTTGATGTAAAAATTAGGGTTTTTGAGGGAATGGCTGCGTGATTTTGGGGATGGAGATGAAGTGGTGGGTGAGAGAGATATTTACTTAGTTTTTATCAAAAATAATAACCGGTTGGGTGGGTAAGCTTATTAAAACGTGTGGTGAAGTATTTGTTGGGACACGTGTAAGGGTATTCGTGTGTGGGAAGTTGTGGGAGTTTGACTATCAAATTGCAAAATGAAACTTTGACCAGCAAATGAAAACTTCCGTTTCATTTTAAGTTAATTGGGCTTGAAGGCTATTTGGCCCAATGACATCCTTTTTCCATCCGTAATACATGAACTGTAAATTGGGCTTTGTGGCCCAAAGTGGCAAAGTACTCCATATGTCTCTTTTCTTATTGTAATGGGCTTTGTAATTGGGCCCTTACTCCAAAATTTAGTTAACTTTATCTCTTTATTGGGCTTTAGGGCCCAATAACCAAATGTGGGACCCACTTGGCCCATTTAACTCCATAAATATTAAATCTGCTAACAACGAGCTCGATTCGGCTTTCTTGATTGTTTCTTCAAAATCGTATCGATTTTGCCGGGTTTCGTGATCTTCGGCACACTATTGGTCTTTTGACTTTGTCTTCGTCTCTTTCTTGAACTTTTCTTCAACATTAGACCGTGAAATCTCGTGTTTTCTCTTCTTTTGATCATTTGTACCTATTTTAACACAAAAAAACAAAACCACGCGTAATTCCGACTTTTATGATATATAACACATGATTAGGTCTTGTTTTTCATTGATTTTAGTGGTAAAAGGATAAGTGTTTACACACTTATTAGGACGCTTAGGCGCCGCCTAGACGAATTCCGCTTCGAAAGTCGTCGACCGCCTGACTAGCGCCTAGCGATTTATGCAACCTTGGATTTATATTAAAACTATTATTTTTTATCTTCTTATATTATAATTGCTAAATATTTTTTGGTTTAAAAGTAAATATGCGTAAACATATAAACAATATTGAATGTTCGAGTGTTTTAAAAAAAACAGTTACAATCGGGTAGGACCCAAAATACCCGAACCGGACCTGAGAACCGAGCGGAACCGAAACATGGTATTCGGTTCGGTTCTCGGTTCCTAAATTTTGCGTTTTTTGGTTCTCGGTTCTTGCGGTTCCGGTTATAGAGCATTTTTTCTCCGATAATAAAGTGAGTAAAATTGATGAAAAATGCAGAACGAAGACTGTAAAGTTTACATTTTAAAAATTATAAAATATAAAAAAATCAAAAAGTATGCTACCTCCGTCCTATATTAATGTTCACTTTAACTTTTTAGTCTATCTTTTTTAGCTTTAATCTTAGATAATTTTATGTGGGTTATATAATATTTGATGAAAATTATACCAATGAGAATATACTTAAAACTCAATTTATCCATATATTTTACATCAACTATTTTATAACACGAACAAAACTATTTATGATCAATGTTTAAAAAAGATACCGAATAAATCAAACTGAACATTTAATATAGGACGAAGAAAGTAAGATGTAAAAAATACTAAAAAAAACACAGATATTATCTTATTCTGTCAATACTACGAGTATTTAGAGCGGGTAAGATTCGTAAGAGTACCAATAACATCACCCATATATTATTATCTACAGCAAAAATCAAGTATTTTAAAATTTTATTTTTAGAATACTTAATTTTCAACTTATATCTATTTATGCATAATGTATAACTATACAAATATAATTGGTTATTCATATTGTATTTGAAAATAAAATAATTAATATTAATTCATATATAATTAATACACCTCATCAACAATTAAAAGCATATATCAACACAAGCCATCCAAAAATGAGTGATCAAACTTTATTGATCATCGATTTAGCTAACAATATAAAAACCGTCTAAAAACGAACCAACTAAAACCTATAAAAGTAAGTGAATCAAACTTTATTGAAATAATTTTTTATTATTATTCTCCCGTTAATAACAGGGTCGCTGTCGCCATATCACGTAGGTATCCTGTTAGTATTTATAAAAGAAAAATGTTACTGTACATCCTTTTCATCTTATATTTATGTGATAGTGTGTGGTTTTATTTTTAAAATCTTTTATGAATTAATCATTTCTCTTCGTATATAGTTGTACTTTACCCTAGAACCTCATTTAGAGCATGCAGTAGCAAACAAGGTTGAGTTTAAGAGTGTTAATCGAGTTATCGAAACGGGTTTGCCGGTTTGGAGCTTGCTAGCTTGAGTCTATCGGCTCGGGTCTACCGGGGTTATATCTATCAGACTGTTTAAAGAATCGGGTTTATTTGTTTACTGGTTACCAAGTAAGATTTATCGAGTTTGATTGTTAAGGAAAAGAGAATAAAATAATATCAATAATCAAAAATTTCCTATGCGTGCGGTTTTACTTCTGTAAATTTGTGACGCGATTATCATTGATGATTTCTGAGGTTAGTTGATGTTCGATTGCAGTGATTTTTTTTAATTTGATCAAAAGTTTTATATAAACTAAGGATTCAAAAGCAGGTCATGCCAGAAGTCAAGAACATGCAATGTAACCATTTTATCTGATGATTTGTTTTATCTTATATAGTGGGCTTTTAAGCTTATTAGTTTATAAACTGAAAATACGTATACGATTAAGCTTATATAAGTAAGCTTATAATCTTATATAAAAAGTTATGGTAAGATAAGTATTTGTGGCTTTTATAAGAAATGATAGGCTTATATAATAATAATAAATAAAAAGATTTTTATACTTATTTTTACTATCTTATAAATGATGTATCTTTATAATTGAAATGTTGAAAACATATAATGGTTGAAAATGTGGGCCCTACTATCTTTACTATCTATATCTACTACCTTATAAAGTAAAAACCAAAATGGTTGAATATTGAAACTAGAATGGTTGAAACACTTTTATTTTGTGGGCCCTACTAAAAATATATTATAAATTCTATTTAAAGTTGTACACCAACTTAAAACATCAATATCCCTAACCAACTTAAAACCCTAAATTTACACACACCAAACTAACATCCAACCCTAAAAATATTTTCAAACCAATACACTCTATAAACTTAACATATAAACAAAACCCCACATATACTTTCATAAAAAACACACTCCAACGAATACACTTCCTGAAAAAAACACACACAAAACTAAAGAAACTCTCACTCTCCACATAATAATATGCATAATAACACTCTCATCCACCGCTACTCCCATCGTTGCCGGCCGTCCCCACCATTGACTGTAGCCGCCACCCCTCATCATGACACCGTCAGCATCACCGCGTGTCACCCCTGCCGAACGTCCTCACCACCACCATGATACAGCCACGACACAGTACGTGATATACAAGTTTTAAGGTACTTTAACATGTTCTAAGAGTTTATTTTAGTTGAGGGTATATTCTGTGTAGATCTATAATTTTTAAATTTAGATCTATTTTGTTTAGATTTTTAACATATAAATGTAGATCTTTAGTTTTTTTGTTGTAGATCTAAGTTCTTACTAACTTTTTTATGTGTTTCTTTATCAGCCGCCATCTTGCCGTAACTCCCTAGAAAACCCGTCGCCGCCGCTGGTTCAAAAGGCTTACCGGAGTTAGGTTACCGATGCTGCTGCTTTGTAATTTGTTTATCACACTTTTAAGTACACTTTGCTATATTAATGGTTAGCATTTTTTTTAGCAAATATTAATGGTTAGCATTTGTTATCAAACTTAATATGTATAGTTAAAGTGTTGTCACGTTTTGTTGCGTTAATTAATTATCCTGCTTCATATGTTTATGCTATCTATTTAGTTTGTTTTTATATACAATAGTGTTAGTTTGTTTGTAAATTAATTTGTTAATATATATCTTAAGACAATTTGGTAAAGAATTTTTCAGATTTTTTTGATTTTTGATGTATGAAGTTTTAAATTTGAATTTTTTGGAAGTTTGAAATATATTAAAAGTTAAAGACACTTCGGGTTCCTATAACTTTAAAAATATTTGATTTTTCAAAAAGAATCTATTTTTTTTTCAAATTTAAGAAAATTTCGAATTTTATATATTTTCTGAAGTTGCAAAATTTTTTAGATAAAAAAATGAAATTTTAAATGTGTTAGAAGTTTTTAAGATCTGAAACTTTCAATTTAATATTTTGAGATTTGAATTTTATTGAAGTTTGAAATATTACAAAAGTCAAACATCATGAATTTTTCGCAACTTTCAAATATTTCAGTTTT
Organism: Glebionis coronaria; assembly: GCA_025667525.1. Lineage (NCBI taxonomy): Eukaryota > Viridiplantae > Streptophyta > Magnoliopsida > Asterales > Asteraceae > Glebionis > Glebionis coronaria. The sequence continues at coordinate 629,861,698 of CM046875.1, read as the reverse complement.
CGAAAAACATCAAAAGTCAAACAACGCTTAAATTAAGAAAACTTTGCAAATGTATATTTACAATGAAATATTTCGAATTTGTTTAATTTAAAATATTTTAAAAATGAAAAAAAATCGAATTTTACATATTCTTTTAAACTTAAAGTATTTCGGATTTATAAAATGTTTAGAATCTTTTCAGTTAAGAAATTTTCAAATTTGAAATATTTTGAGATTTGAATATTTTTTTTGAAATCTGATATATTTCAAAAGCTGAAAAAGCATAACCAAGGGTGGAGTGTTGAACAACAAATATAAAAGCACAATGTAGCTGGGACAATATTCTGACATACTGTACCATATATGCTTTTTAGCTGTTAAAGTAAACATGCATGCATGAGTAAAAAAAGGTCAAACAAGGAAAGATCTCAAGAAATTAAATTAAGGGAAAAAGACATATATGGTCATTTTGAGCATTAAAAAACCTTATCATGGTCAACTTTTCAACTAGGGACAAATTTGGTCATCACCATTCATATTGTGACAAGTGTCCCACTAAAGTTACTTTTTAAATTCTCAACCGACGGCGCTCAACCCTCAAATGCACAACTTCTGTGTTTCACTTTATTGGAAATTGAAAAATTATGTACTATTGTCATAACCTTGATATCCGAAAATATTTTTCACATTTACCCCCCTTTTATTTTCAATTTACCCCCTGTTATAAACCATATATCAAATTCATGTGATTAAGCCGCCCAATTGTGTTTATTTCAGCTTGAAATTCAGCTTCTCCTTGCTGAGTAGCCTCCTTGAGCACCTTTATTGCCGCGACTCTATCATCTGATAAATTTCCTTTATAAACAACACCTGCACCACCTCTCCCTATCTCTGTTCTGAACTTTTGGGTTGCCCTCTTTAGCTCAGTGTACGTGAACCTCTTAAACCCTGACGCAATCGGAAAGTAACTTTCTACCGCTGTAGTAGCCCCTTTGCGAGTGGCATACAAGAATAAGAGTATCAACACAATCTCCAAAACTCCAATTACAACCCCAAACCACAACAAAACTTTCAGTGACCCATTTTCGTGTTTTTTGACATAAGAACTTGAAATCGACATGATAAGATTTCCTGGGCAAGAATACGCCGACTTGTTCGCGGCTCGTGGATCATAAGATGATAACAAGCTTTTTGGTAGCTTGATGTACATTGTATTCTCGAAACCTGATTGGTATCCATTGTATAAAAGATTCTTGAGGAAGCAATTATAGACTGAGTTATCATATTTTAACTGAAAGCCTTTGCAATTGCAATCTTTTAAGCAAGCTTGTTTACAGCTTTCAAGGGTTTTGTTTGAAAGATAGTTCATGTCATAACCATAAAACTCGACATAAAACCCGACATAACCATAAAACTCGACAATTGCAATCGAAACTTTGCCAAAGAACATATGGATGTCCATTAACTTGATTTAGAACTAAATTCCCACTGTTTTGAAGATGCAAAACAAGTGAACCATTAGTAGCTTTTGTTTCTGTTGACCAAACTATAGCCCTATCAGCATCTTTTAGCACAAGATTACCATTTCCATTTAAGGAAAGTTTAATGTGAAACGTTTATTAATTTAGAAAGGTTAAATTTGAAAATCTCAGAACGGATATCGAGAAAAAAAAAGTACTGATACGGTTGAGCATTTGCAATTTGAGCGCCGTCAGTTGTGCATGTGATAACATAATAAGACAAATATTGTCATAGTAAATGGGGACATGTGTGGGTCCGGTCCCATGTTAAAATCTGAAGTTGGAGGGACACGTGGCAGTAATTGGATGGAGTTGTGCAGTTGTGCACTTGTGTATGACTAAATTTGTCCCCATCAAAAAACTTGACCATGATTTTACTTTGGAGAGGTGATTTTAACCAAATTGGTCTTTTTCCCTTAAATTAAATGTTAAGATGTACTGTACATGTTTATCTTTTGAAGAGGGAGTAATATTTATCGTGGGACAAAACATGGACACGTGAGTTTTTAAAACCGAATGGACATATCGAGTGGGAGTCAAAGTTTCATTTACAGTAGGTTTTAAATTATTTTATATTTTGTATTTAAAATGATGCAAGAAATGTTCGGATTTTGGACTGTATGAATCTTAAGCCCATATTTTTCAAACATCTGTTTGTGTTTCTGTTAAAGACGAGGGAATATCAAATAAGGAATAGTGAAATTGATAAGGCTTGATCAATGTTTTGAAACCCGGGTCTTAAATCGACTCGGTTAAGTCATCGCGTTCTGGTCGACTCGGGTTAATCCGGTTTAACTCAGTTTTTAAAATTTTTTTCTTCATATTTTTAACAATTAACAAAAATTAAATATAAGAATTATAAAAACTTCCGTATATTGAAAATATAAATTGTTTATCAACCAATATAATATGTAAAAATAAAATTCCGTTACAAATACGTAAAATTTATATAGTTTTTCGAAAAAAACTCGAAAAAATCGAAACCCGGCCGGGTCTCGAGAACTGGGTTCACCCGGGTCACCCAAACCCGACGGGTCTAACCGAGTTTCGAAAATGTGAAATCCGGGTCAAAATAATCCGTTTTTTCAGCCAGAACTGGGTCAACCGTTGACCCGGTTGGGTCGATCCGGGTCTGAAAACATTGAGCTTGCTAGACAGGACAAATTTATAAGTAGATAATTAAATTGAAATAAATAAAAATAAAATGATGGGTAATTTGGAACGGGAGGACGGGAGGTACTGTAGTAAAAATAATGTGGAAATAAATATATTTTATTTGTTCTTTATTTTGAAAAAACGAATTATTTTTTTTATTAATACTGTGTATGTCAATTTTTGAAGTGATAAACGTGGTCTTTAAAGAGACATTATAAATTAAAAAAATTAAAAACACGGTTATACTATGTTTTGTCTTCAGTTTGAAAAAAATAATTTTTTTTTGATGAGATCAGTACCATTTCGCGTATGTAAATTTTTGAGGCCATCAATGTGATCTTATAAGAAGATAGTAAACAACAAATTTGGAAACTAGAAAAATTAATTCTCCAAAAAGGATTTGCGAGCGTCATAAATAAAATTTTCGAAAAGAAATAATACGTCAATGTAATTCCATTGAAAAGTATACGTAGCTGCTTTGATCCTAATGTTATCGATGCTGAAATTGCTGTCGGACAGCATGCTGGAGTTAGAGTGCTCTTGCCAAGAATTCCTCTAGCTCCATCAGAAAAAGATATGTTCCCTTTCAAAGGAGGACCCAATTTCCTGTCCGTCTTTCCTTTGCGATGACAATCAATAAAGCTCAGGGGCAAACAATTCCAAATGTGGGTGTCTATTTGCCTAACTCTGTTTTCTCCCATGGCCAACTTTATGTAGCATTTTCTAGAGGGATATCACTATCAACAACCAAAGTTTTAGTGAAGCCAGTTAAGCAGTTTGCTGAAGAATGAGTGTACACCTCAAATGTTGTATACCAAGAAGTTTTGCGCGATGATTAACGGTCGTTACATTTTATCATTTATTGTTTGACGTTTAATTTTAATAACTGCTTTTTAATATGTTGTTTGGTATTAGATATTTTATTTAAAACTGAATTATCACATGTTACCACATTTTGCAATTATACTTGGATCTTACCACGATGTAACGTTTCGTTAATTATCTATCGCTAGGCAATTTCGCTGCTATGCGCAGGTACTCGCCTAGTACCCTATAAAGCATTTATCCCAATTGTTGAAAAATTGAATTTTTTCAACATTTATATAAATAAGGCAACGATTCATCTAACAAAGGCAATGATTTCAACTTTAATAGAAATTCTCAAAGCTTTCTTCATACGAAACTTTACAGTAAGTCATTACAGAATACACATAATAGATTCATATCCTCACCATTATCAAAATCCTTCCATCTCCGCCACCATTATCAAAACAACACAGTCAACCACATTGATAAATTAATATCAGTTTTTGTAGTCCCCATTGATAGGGTGTATAATTTTACGGTTGCAATTGGTAACAAAGTTTATAATTTTTGTAATTTTACTTTCAATTCTCATGTGTTTCATGTTTTAAAGTTTCGGAATAGCTACATCAATGGGATGTGGAGCATCACGTTGCTTCTTTTTCGAGGGTTTACGAATGCTGCCAATTTATTTCAGGTTGAGGCTGATGGAGCTAAAGGAAGGGGATGAGGATGCACCGAATACGGTTTTACTTTCTCAATGAAGATCCAAATTCGGGTATGATGTTAAAATTAATACCGAGAACTACTTTTCCTAATATTTTTGTTGCACCTTTAGTATTTGGGGGTATCTTATACTGTTTGATTTTTAGATATTAGGTAAATGCACCTTCAGATCAAGTTACGACACTTGGAAACACCAGTGCATGTCCGTGAGATGCGGCAACAGTTACGATCAATTGGGTCTCAGGTAATCATTACAACCGATTTCTTAGTTCTATTATCTTTTAGTTTATTATGAATATAATGATATTGGGTAATTATTTTTAAGGCTGTGAATATGATTTGGGTTTATATATGTTGATATATTGTATTTTTTATTTTGGTAACAAAGTAGAGTATGAAAAAGTTGTTTGTTCTTTCGTGCTGTTTGGATTTGTTTTCACCCATTTTTATAGTGAGTGTGTTATTGCATTCTATAAGCTATTGTAAATATGTGGTAGCACAAGAAAGTGGGGTCACATCTGTAGTTTTAATCCCCAAATGGAACTTGTTAAATTCATTTGATTTATAGCCTTTTATTCAATGTTTTGAGTTCAACTTTTCTTTTGATTTGCAGATTCATAGCAGATTGCTATATGGTCCATGGAGGCTTGAAATCTAGAATAGAAACGTGGTAAGTTTTGGAATTGCTTTTGATTAGTTTTACAAAAAAAGTTTTTTTTATTATCATTCTCAATAATTTGTTGGTAGTTGCTAATTCTACTTTCTTTTATCTTTTTGCATACTCTATAGTTAATATATGAAATGTGAACACTAATATAGTCGTTATTTATGGTATGATTTGTATTTTTTAATCTTTTTGAGAGTTTGATGGAATTAATGTGTTTGAGAGTGTGGATTGTGACTGATTAGCATTTGGCACTTATCAACTCTATCTCCCTGTAGTTGAATAGATGCATAGAATATATTCATTGATGTTCCAAGTGAAAGGGAATTAGTTTATAGTTGATGTCATCTTAGATGGAGTACTATAATGCCTTGATGCACGGTATTGCTTATCAGAACACACAGTGAACCGTAGTACATGCTTTATGAAGTGATTATAGTTGCATTCGCATTATGTCACACAGAGAGCTATTTATTTCAGTTTGACATTCATCTATCGTTTGTTTCTGTTAGTGGTCCATCTTCACTTCAAAAAACAGGATAAAAAAGAAAAGATGAAAATTTATAGATATGTAAATGTGAATCAGAAATTGTTACACAGCAGTTGACATGCTTTTCGTTTTTTTGAAGGCTGAAATTGAGAGGGAAGTGGGAGGGTATAAAAGAGTTTCAAACAAACAAATTTGCTTGAAAATCTTTTCACCTAAAGTTCTGGACATGACATTGGTTGATCTACCTGGAATGACAAAGGTTCCGGTAGGTGACCAGCCATTGGATATTGAGACACAAATCCGTAAAATGATACTTTCATACATCAAGCAGCCATGTTGTTTAATATTAGCCGTCACCCCTGCCAATTCAGATTTGGCAAATTCAGATGCACTTCATATTGCTGTCATCGTTGATCCTGACGATAAGTATATTAAATACACTACGATGATGTTTTTTTATCTTTCTAAATTCTAAATCTCAAAAATTTTCCATTGTTTACAGGTAATCGTACCATTGGTGTAATTACAAAGGTAAATGTTACATTGAATACTTATTGTATGGTTGTCAACATCTTCTTGTTCCGTATACTTTTGCAAATATAAATAATTTGTTCTTTCTGTAGTTGGATATCATGGATAGAGATTGTACACGAGCGACTCATTTTTCAGGGATTACTAGGTCCATTATTTGTTTTGTTATTCAGAAAGTTTGGAAAGGAAATGGGGTAACAGTCCATAAGAAGTTGCAAGAAAAGTTGTCTATAGGCGAAAGTGCGCAACGGTTAGGAATAAGTGAGGTTACGTGTTGAATAAGCGATGACTAGAACTGGATTTACATTATTAGTTTGTTGATAATTAGTGATCAACCATTTGAGAGAGATGGGTTGCTTTAACAAATATCAGACATAGAAGCCATGTATGAGGTCTTGAGTGATTTGAATGAGTGAGTGTATGTGAAGATGTGTGATGTTTGGCAAAAGTTACTACTTCATTCAAGTTCGTCACTTCTTTTTATTTAATGCACACCAATATATTTGATTAGCTATATAAAATTTTAGAAATGTTACTAGGGCTTTACAAAAAAGCGTTGCCATTGTATAATCCAAGCTGAGTTAGTTGGGTCCATGGTCTGGCCAACCCAAACATAAACAAGGGTTATCATACGAAAAGAAATATATTTGTGCGTTATAGAGTGATGGTCCCCACTATATAAAATGTGTACTATATAGAACTACTCGCTTTTTTTCACGTTAATCCTAATACTTGACGAGGAAACAGTTGTGTAACAGATGATGAATATTGAAACAGTCCTGCAAGTGAACAAGTCCGTTTTTATACTCAAATTGTCATTACATAGTTATAAACTTAAATTCAATTGTATATGAATGTTCAGTTTTTTTTTTGCTTTTGTTTGTTAATCTGATTAATTCGCAGGTGCTCATCCTTTGATCTCTTTTTGCAACCCCCTTTCGAGCTTTAAAAAATGTAATCGATTTAAAGACCAAAGATGTAAAGAGTAAAGAAGGAAAATCAGGGCAAATAGTCAAGGTGCCAGCTTTATTCTCTTTTACATCTCTATACATGCTAAAAGCGCTTAAATTATAGAATAATATAATGGAAAAAAGGGTTGAAATGATCTCTCGTATATTGATTAAAAAAGGTTCTTAAATAAGCAAAGGAAATTATGGCGGGTTGGGTTTTGGTAATGACAGGTAATGGACCGGGTTTAATAGTATTTAGAAACACATGCTGGTCGAAACATAACATACATACACACACGGTTAATGGAACAGACCATGACACGTTTTCTCTATTCCTTTACAAACTGAAATCTCAGTTATGTTACAAAGACATCATTATAGAGTAGGTTTCTCGCGACAACTTAGATTAAGAGCAAATAAACAATTAGCTTAGACAACAAAAAAGGATCAAACTCAAGGATCATGTGTGTTGTGATAGTTGATAGGTAGAAAACCAGGGGCGTTTGGATGTTACTTTATAAATGTGAGTCCGTGCCCAATCATTGTAACAAAACATGAATAAAATATCTATAATATATCTAATGGAGAGAAGAAATTTGCAAGCTTATGTATTCTTATACTTATGTATTCTTATAACTTGGTCACCCTATGTATTTCTAGATTATAATAAATTTAGTCACCTTTTGTATTTGTTGAACATTATAAATCTATAACTTATGTTAGAAAACGTGTCTTGCAGATATCCCATCACCTCCTGTGCGCTCACCGTACCAACTCCGTAATCTGAAATTGAGCAGAGAGAAGAAATAGGAAAGTGACAGTTCTTCACTACGCTAAGAGACACGGAGGAAAATGAGAAGGAAATTCTCGTCACGTAATATGTAGATAATAGTGTGTCAAACTGAATAACTGAGTCTTGCAATGAGTTGAAGCGATTGGCTACATGAAGAATGAATATGGAAATTGAACAAATAGAAACAAAAAGTGGCAACCGACCAAGTTGCTTATAAGTCCGTAAGGTGAATCTTTAGTCAAATGCTCTTTAGGTTTGTATGCAATGTAAAAAGACCTTATGATACTTTGTAGTGTGGAAATTATTTCAATCGCTCTTGATAGTGACCACAATATCGTATATTGTTAATTATCGTCTCAAGAAAATTCCGCTGCTATGCGCGGGTATTCGCCTAGTCTTATAAAAGATTTATCCTTATGGTTGAAATGTTGAAAACATAATATGGTTGAAAATGTGAGCCCTACTAAAAAGATAAAATTTATATACCCTTATAAAGGAAGTATCCTTATGGTTGAAATGTTGAAAACATAAAATGGTTGAAGATGTAAGCCCTACTAAAAAGACAAAATTTATATACCCTATAAAACATTTATCTCAATTATTGAAAAGTTAGGGCCCGTTTGGTTAGTGGGGTTTAGTGGTTTAGGCTAAAAGAAAAACGAAATCCAGTGTTTGGTATGTGTGATGAAGTGTCAGAGGAGGGCATGGTTACCAAAGTCTGAATCCTACCTCACCTATTAGGTTTTTATAATTCTTGTGTGTTTTTTAATTGTGAAATTTTTTAAACCATTCATTTGACTGTCTTTCTTTTGTCTCATTTGTATGTTGGATTTAAAAACAATATATTTTGCCAACAAATTGATTTTAGAATATTTATATATTTTATATAATAATACTTTTCTTTTTTATTATTTTTTTCAAAACCCACTTTAAACTCAATCCTAAACCACTTACTTTATAAATCCACACCTAAAGTAAAACCCGACTTCAAATCAAACGGACCCTTAAATCTTTTTAACATTTCATCTAAACAAGAAAAATATTACAACTTTAATGTAAATCTTAAAGCTTTCACCATACAACTCATCTTTATTATCTTATAAAGAATGTATCCTTATTATTGAAATGTTGAAAACATAAAATGGTTGAAAATGTGAGCTCTACTAAAAAGACAAAATTTATGCACCTGTGAAACATTTATCCCAATTGTTGAAAAATTAAAAAATTTTCAACATTTCATCTAAACAAGAAAAATATTAAAACTTCAATGTAAATTATCCTAAACTCATATTCATGAATCGATCTACATGTTAAGAACTCATGGAATGTTATGAACGTTTTCATTTTTATCTTAAAAAATTCACTTTGGATTTCAAGAAACATTTACTACAAAATGTGTCATTATGTCAATTATCCGTCATTAGACATTCCGCCGCTATGCGCGGGTATTCGTCTAGTATTTAATAATTAGTACATTATTTAATATTTTGTATATTTTTGTCATTTTACTTTATTAATTTTAATATGTTTAACCAAACACTAAACATGGACTTATAAGCTTATGACATATAAATCATAAATTACTTATATAATATAAGTCTAAACTCAACTCATAAATTTAACCAAACACCCTTTAATCTACCAAATTGTTGTACTCCGTAGTCCCTATTAGGGCTTGTTTGGTTTACTCATTTTAGCGAAAAAAATAATCGGGTTTGGTTTTAAAAACAATATTTGGAAGTAAAGAAAAAATAAGCCCACAACAAAGCCAAAATCTGATACTTTCAAAAAGGAGGCTGAGAGGCGGGTTTTTAACATAAACACTATTTGGTTTAGACTATAAGATGTAGCCTTTTTATATCCTCAAGATTTGTTGATTTTACATAAATAATTAACTTTGTAATTTTTAATAATATTTTTAATGTGAGTCCTTTATATTATTTTTATTTTCAAAACCCAAGTTAAAATATAAACCTAAATTCTTTACTTTATAAACCTACATTTTAGGAGCCGTTTGGTTTGTTGACATGAATCACAATGGGTATGGGCAGAGGCGGAGATAGGCAGGGGTCAAGGGGGTCAGCCGACCCCTCGAGCGAAAAATTGTAGTGTAAATTTTCGAAAATATTCAAGTTTTTTCGATAATTTGACCCCCTAAGAACCATTTTGTAGTGTAGTTTATAAAAAGTATTAAAGTTTCACCCCTCAAGCAAAATTTTCTGGCTCCGCCCCTAGGTATAGGTATCGATATAAAGTGGTATGACAATGAGTTAATCATTTCAAATATTGTTGTTAGGTTTAACTAATTAGGTTTGGTATGAGCCAACAACAATAGCATTATTGTCATTTTAGATCATATATTGTAAAAATATTCAACAACTAAAAATAAAACAAAAAAAAACTATGCTTTTCATCATTGAAACACTAGAACTCAAAAAATTGAGAAGGAGATGATTAAAAGTTACAATCCACGTACAAAAGTATAATTTTGTAGTTGCAATTCATGATTTTATATATCTCCTACAACCTTGGTACATGCTCTCGTGACTTTTATTCAACTCTAACCAGTAACCAATAGTGAATTGGTTCTTGTTAGGAGTACCATCCTGCTTTGATGATTCTTGCTAATAACTTATGCTTGTTATGAATCATCACTAGTTTAAAAGAGTTAATAAGATTGAACGAAAAATGAGAAATATAAAAAATGGTGTAAAGATAAGATGAGAGAGAAGAAGATACCCACCTATGACCCATGGTATGAGTTTTATGGTGTTTGTGACAAAAAATTGCTTTCCATATCATTCTTTGGGTCAACCAAGCGTTTGTATTCAAAAATGATTTTGTTCTTTCATTCCATATCACTAAAACAAACAGCTCCTTAAAGTAAAACCCGACTTCAAACCAAACGGGTACTTAGATTACTACTAAATGACAACTCCTACAGTTCTAGTCGTTCATGCTTTTAACATCTTGCAACAAATTAAAAACCACAAGTGTTCGCATACATATCTTAACAGGAAGGTTGTATAACTTTGTTAGTTTCTCAGCAGAACAGACCAATTACCAGATCCGCCCTATATGAATCTTAGGGGGTGTTTATTAAAGATGTGTTTATTTTTTTAAGGTTTTTAGTGGCGTGGGAAGTGAGCCAAAATCCCTTTAATCCTCTTATTCCCACTTACATCAAACTCTTTCTCTTTCCACTAAAAGACTTATTAAGACACTTATTAAGACACTCAAATGAAACTACATAAAAAAGTAAATAAACCTTAAATTAAGTGACTTTATATATGTCACTTAATTAGCCTCTTAGAGGGGAGAGTGTAGTTTTAATATCTCTCTCCATTAAGAGGCGTTAGAGTTTTGAGCCTATATTTTTCTCCCCACTAAGTAAAAAAGAAACACACCTTTAATCATTATGCTCAAAGACCACATAATTCCATTTAATCTTACGGGGAGTAGAAAATGATGCATCATTATACGATTTTCAAGACAGTTTCTATATTATCGAGTTGACCTGGCCCAATAAAAGATTAACTAGGCCCTGACTTGGCCCTGACTTGGCCCTATTAGTTTATCGAGTCTATCATATTGACCCGATAAGTGAAATTGGACAAATATTAACCCGACCCTATAAAGTCTTATGGGGTTCAGGTCGATCAACCATTTAACACCCCTTACTTGAATGTACACAGACGCATAAATATAATGAAAAAAATAAGAGATTAAGAGGGAATATCATTTCCCTTTGGTTGTTACGATTTACTATAAGGTGGTGCTTATCAAGCTTATGAATTGAATTAGACTTAAGGTGGTGCTTATCAAGCTTATGAATTGAATTAGACTTGTATTTACTCACAAGTCAATTCATGGTGTTTGGATTAGATTGTTATAGTTAGACTTATATTTACTCACAAGTCAATTCATGGTGTTTGGATTAGATTGTTAAGGTAAATGGCCAAAAGCGATATTTTGCTACTACAAAAGTTTAACTTATCAAAACCCTTTATATAAGCACATAAGGTGAATCATTCAGACTTGCCTAAACACTTTTTTTAGAACAAGGCAATTTCAACATACAACGAGATGTTACAACAAATGAGCCAAAGCCCAAACAACCAATACAATTTAACCAAAGCCAGGAACAAAAAAAGCAAGAAATCAGATAGATACGTACAACAAGATTATACTTGTCAAACACGTCGCCGCCAAACACCCTTATCCAACTCCACAAAACATTTACACCCTACATAATCTTTGATCCTCCAACCACACATCCCATCTTAATTTATATATGTTCGATCTTCGCATAATCCATTCATACGACCTCAATTGAACTTCTTGAAAGAGTATTAGCTAATAAGCTCATAAGCCCCTAAATAAGCTCAAAGAAACACCCCCTAAGCTACTAGAGAACCACAGAATATAATGTAACCTAACAATGCCAAACGACTCCCATAGTTTACCGTATAACCTAACACATGTAATACATTTACAAGAATATAACAAAACCGCTAAAGTAACCAGTATGCAGTTCCCATAATGCAGCCATGCAGGTGATCCACATCATAGACGTTTAAAAGCTACCTCAATTGGGATAAACTTCTAATAAGCAGCTCATCCGCTCATGTTATAGTCCAATATGGTTCAAAATAGATTCAGGTAGGTCACGAGTGATGATGGATCGTGGTTCAAGGTGTAGTTTTGTAGTGGCAGGTGACAGATGATAAGAGTTGAAAGCAAAATAAAAGGAAACATGTGAAATAACAAGGTCGCATTTTAGTATTTTCTCCTAATCAGATGGACAGAATAAACAAATAAATATACCTGAATAAACATCATAAATTTTACATACGTCTTAATTTTACTAACTGCAATTCAAAAACATCTGTACAGTTCACTTTTCCCCCATCTTCCTTTTACTGATCACTTTTATTGCATCGAGTAAATAAAGCAACTACTCATTTCTTCTCGGACCTAATAAATATGGAAACTAGTCTTAACTATCGCAGGCGCGAAGCGTGGTAGGCCTGCGCCAGGGAGCATAGGGAGGAAAGGGAGCCCGGACGGTGGAAGAGCCTCGGGAGGCCGGGTCATTTGTATAATTCAAAACCCCACCCAGCTATTCTGACCAAGCACAGCTCAAGCAGAACCCTAGTAATTGTGTTAGCTGGACTATAACCTGAACTGAAACTCCTTGCTGCTTGGTTCACATACACTATTCTGGATCAGCACCATACTACTCCGTACTATATACTAGTTTTCTCGAAATGATAGTCCTATAGATCAGACAAAATATCACAAGAAATTTTAACTCTTAAATATAGGGGATTGAGATTCCAGTCTGCATAATAAATCCTTATAAAGATCAAATTCTTGACTTTTTACATCCACCAATACAGACTTCAGCTACTAAACTTTAAAAATACTTTTTAACAGGTGCCATTATGTCCTACTCCTATAGTAAATCCATGTTGTTTGAAATTGGAGCAAGAAGCAGCGTAAGGCAAACTGGCGCTATGGGTATTGCTAAAGTTCATATATTGATAGGCATCTGACTTGTAGAAGCTAAGATAGGATGAAAAGCTACTGAAAGATAGAGTAGGATCATGAGCGTGATTCATCAGCGAGCCAAAATAAAGACTAAATTTAACTTTCTTAGCTTGAAGTTCCTTCTTTTTCTTCTTCAGTCTTTCCTTCTTATGTGCATTTTGGTGACCTCCCAAAGCTTGTGAAGTCGCAAACGTTTTACAACAGAATGGACATTTGTATTTGTTGGGATTAGAAGGAACAAAAGCCTTTTTTTCCTCGATTAAATCAACGTTTCCATCTGTCAGGCCTTTTGCACGCGGATCAATCAGAAAACCAAAGAGTTTAAGCTTTTTATCATCACCAAATTCATGTGATTTTATGTTGGAGGTAATTGGTTTCATTGTTGAGATGTGAAATGTACACACCTACAAAACTTATTACCTATTTATAGAAACTATGTCACAAGCACATATGTAGCAAGTAATGTCAAGAAAGATATGGTGATATGCAATGCAGCACATTTAGCACTACAAAATTCTACTAGTAACATTACTATAACATTAAGATGTCATAAAGTTAAGAACTTTATACCACTTTTTGTTAAGATTGGTCGATTTTTAGGAAGGTCCGCCTATTGATATTTTGAAATAAGCACTCCCCAAATCCAACAAAAATAGTGATAAAAGGATTCTAAAGCCACCTACAACAAATCCCACCAATGATCTTCTATAGTATTTAACTATGTGAGCATATGACAAACCCAGTATGTTCTGAAATTTTAATATTCTAAACACAAATAAACTACTCTCAACTTGACATTTATGGAAAATACTTATTGAACGAAATTTTGCCAAACATATATAGTTACAAGTGGAAGATGATGTTTGAGGATCAACTAACAAGGTTCTTTCATGGATACCTCCATATAGGTTATAGGCCACTAAGCTAATTAACTCTTAAACAAGAAGCTTAAAGCTAAAAGTGAGCAGAACTTCTATGTTGGACCATCTTTCCATCTGTATTATTGGCAACTTAGATGGTCCTTTATTCCTTTTAAGAAGTAATACTCATTAGCTATTGGGCATTATTTACTAATGATCAAGATCTCCCAACTTTGATATTGTGCACTTTGATCGACCCCACGTGTTGGTCTTATCCACTAGTAGTTCAGTATAGAAGTTCTCATCATTAGAGACAAAAATAGGCACACAACAAACACACACGTGCGCACACACACATTAACATGCATACAAGGGTTGGACAGTTGGGTGCATAGTATAGATACAAAAGTGTTCCAATTTATAAATAATACTGAGCATGAAAGTTGCCTAAAGAGCTACCATATTCATCCATAAATCTCTGCTTCAGTCTTTTGTACAATTCAGCAAACTGAGGTGAATGTTTTAATATAAATACGCAAAATGAAACTACCTTTTTATTAAGTAGTTTTCTAAAGGGCATGCACCAATTTCCTTCTTTATCTGTTTATCGCCTTTTCTAGTACAATCTCGGCAGGCCTTACCATGGGTGAACAAGAGACAATTCAGGTCAAATTTGAACTCATCTGGTATTCTCATGTTGAGATGAAGATACGTCTTTGGAGTGTCTGCATCTAGGGGTACCCAACCAATTGCCTTTGCGATCTGAAAAACCTGTATAAATATCTCAATGTCAACTAAAACCTTAAGTACCATGCTTGTTTGTAATGTTAGAGTCAACTTACGTGTGTATCTACAGGGAAATCATCCATCTGAAGATTAAACATCAACACACACGCCACCTGCAATTCATGTAAACTATAAATCCTCCGGAACCATCAATTACAGAAAAATGATTTTCATTAATAGCAAATAGTTTTAGAATTAGAACTCAGAAGTATACCGTTTTGGGCCCAATCCCCTTAAACTGAGATAGCTCTTTCTTTATTTCATCAATCGACAAGTCCCGAAGGTATTCCAAGCATAGTTTCCCTCTTTTCTCAAGTAAAGAGCTCAATATATTCTTAATAAAAGAAACCTTTTTGGGGGCCAATCCTCCACATCTTATTGCATTCTCAAGGGACGCTGAATCAGCAGCAAGAACCTATAACATTTACACAATAATTACTTTAAGAAACAAAAATTGTTGCAGATAAACTCAACATTCAAAAACCTAAGCTCCAAATTTGGAAACAAACTACTAAAACATCATCACTCATGTCAAAATAAATAAAAAATACTGGTACTTGTTCGTTTGAGTAAACTGAGTGTTTAATATTGCTTGTTAAAACAGTTTATAGCGAGTTATTACTTGATACAATAACTAAGCAGTTTCAACTTTCAAGTGTTCGGATAGACGCAAGCTTCTTATAATTAGCTTACTTGAAAGTTAAATATGTAGTTTCGGAGTTGTTCCTTCCAATTTCTTATCTTATTCTACTTATTAGACTCTTAAGAGGTGTCTGGTTTTTTATAGCGTAAAAAAGACTCGAGTGTTTGGATAGAGCTATACATTTTTTAGGCTTATAAGCTTATTTAAGCTATTTTCAACATGCTTATTGTTACTATCTGAAAACGTAGTGTTTACTTTAGCTTATATTTTCAAATTATTAGCTTATTAGCTCATATAAGCCAATTTTAATGTTCGAATATAAGCTTAGGCTTATGAATGTATATTAGGGGAATTAGAATAAGCTCCTTTTTGTGACTTATGGGCGTCCTTAGGCTCGCAAGCTTCATTTCCACCATTTTATCATAAGCTAATCCAAACATTTAGCATCAGTGGCGGAACCAGGAAAGTAGGATGTGGGGGGCAAATTTTATTTTTTTACAATAACAATAAAATGCGGAGGAAAAAAACTATGCTAGTAATGATAAATCGAGTAGTTTTACTTATATGTCAAGAGTTAAAGAGAGTTGAATTTTAGGTTTTAGTATGTGAGTGGGGGGCAATCTGAGTTTTATGTGGGGGGACACTTTCGAAAAAAGCTCAAAATTATAAAAAAATCCCACTAAAATCTCGTATTTTTCGGCTAGCTATGGGGGGCGCTGCCATCCCCTACCTAAGGAAATATCCGCCCCTGTTTAGCATAAAGCTTTTTCATCATAAGCCACAAGCTACTTACGTATATAAGTAAAAACAAACACCCGCAAAGCCAATCCAAATTTCAAACACTACTTCCTACATTGTGTTTGACACCCCAGAAACTTCTTTTAAGTATAAATTCTTTAAAAAAAAATCCCAAACACCCCCTTATCTTATCATTGCATTTCATTGAAGCATAAACAAATCCTAACACTATCTTCTGCATACATTTAGTATCCGTAGATACCTACTTCTGCTAATCAACTTTTTTTTTGGGGTAAAGAAAGAGGGGTGCAACACGAGGACTTCCCAGCGGGTCACCCAAGCCAGTGTTATTCTCGCCGAAGCACGCTTAACTGTGGAGTTCTGATAGGATCCGGTGCATTAGGGCTGGTATGATCGCACCCTTACTTCTGCTAATCTTAATAGGCATAACCAGTTTTACACTTTTATTAAGCAAATACCAACCACCATCTAATATATAATGCCTCCCACTTTGGTATTAAACTGTTACCCTATATACTTCAAAGTTAAATACATTCATACGTCAGGTATGTTTAGCAAAACAGTTTGGAGCTGCTGGGGCTAGGCTGGAGCTTATATTATAAGCCGGAAGATGAAGCTTATATTTTTATGAAGCTGTTGGCGAATTAGTTGGAACTAAAGCTTAAAAATGTAAAATCGCATAATAATACATCAAATAAAATTAAGATATATTTACTGCTTTTGCTTGATACTTCATTATATTTTGAAGGGTATTTAAGTAATTTAACTAACTATAAGCCCCCCTAAGCCCGTTTTAATTGGCTTGGGCGTATGGATGCTTATGGCTTAAAAAAGGTTCCATGAGCCTTAGTGCCAAACAAAACTTATGTTATAAGCTAGCTTATTTTAGCAACTCAACCCCTATAAGCCCCTTTTAAGCCTCCAACGAACAAAGCCATGATATTTTTGGGTGTGTTTGGCAAAACTAGTTAGAGCTGTATAGTTAGTACTTGGACTGTTTAACGGGAAGCTAATATTTTTAAAGGCATTTTTATAATTTGACAAATCACAAGCTTTACTCAATTTTAAAAGCACATTTTAATTAGCTTGAGCTAATAAAGGCTTCGATAAGCTTGTGTGTCAAACAAAACCTAGCCCGTATTTAATATGCTAACTTGTTTTGAAGGATTTTTCTAACTTGTGCCCCTTGGACACAATATAAGAGAGGAGGGTGTCACGGCGAGGGCACCACCTTTGCTGAGCATATGTGACACTCTCGCTGACACTCTCCAAGCTTCGTTGCCCCAACCCTCTCCGAGCTTCGGTGTCACGGCGAGGGCACCTTCGCCAAGCCTAAGAAGGCAGGGGACCACACAAGGGTTCAGAAAAGTATAGGAACACAAAATTTATGGGTTCCTAATGTACTTTTTTGTACACTTATGCGGGACTCTATGTACTTTTTTATACTTTTTTCTTTTTTATCTGGGCACAAGTTAGAAACCCCATCGGTCAAAATACATAATGGACACCTATTTTCTGACATCCTAATCCAGCACTACGGACACTTAATATGCGACGGGGAACTAACTTATATAGTCATATCCATTTTTCAATATAAAGTACTACATTTGGGTATCTGACTTTCTACATCCTACCCCGCCCGGTGGGATTTAGTATTTTTGTTGTTTTAATTACGCAATGACGACTAATGTAAAACAAAAATAAACTCAAGAATCTATAATAAACACTAACTTCCTCCCAAGTAGGAAAAGCAGATTTAAGCGACGCAAAGGCTTTCTGCGAATTAGAATCCGTCGTATTTTGCGACAACAATATGCTGACTAATCCATCCAACACACTTTCCGTGGAAATAACATCCGGATTGAGTCTCTGTTGGCGATGTTTCTCGAACTGTTTAGGGAAGCCGTGGAAGGCTAACAGGTCGTCGCGAACGTTGCGACAGTCTTGGGGAGTGGGTCGGGTGTAAGTCGGGTATGGGTCGGGTAATGGTTTTATGGCGGTGATGGGTTTGATTAGTTTGGGGGGCGGCGGTGTGAGGGAAGGGGAGGAGGGGGAGGGTTTTCGCTTACGGGCTTCTTTTTTTAGCATTGTGGTTGACTGGTGGGTGGATTTTTTTGGTGTTCATTTCATCTTCTTTTAACTTCGTTTATTCACTTTTTTTTTTCTTCCTTTAACTGACTACTACCTCACTTACTCTATCTTTCCTTTTTAAATTAATTTTAGAGGGAGTGCAAAAATCATGTCGAAAAATTAAATTATATTCTTCGTTAGTTTTTTGGAAAACAGTAATCCTTTCCTTAGTGCGTGGGGCCAATACATCCCTTATAAACTGACAGTACAAATGTTTTTCTCGTTAAGAATTAACAAAGGTTTAAAAATAGGGTATTTTTGTATTTTTCCTTTTCCAGGAACGTAGAATGAACCTTATCATAATGTTTCGGAAAAAAAAAATCGAAAAAAAAGTTTTATTTTTAGAAAAAATGTTTTATTTTCGAAAAAAAAAAGTTTTATTTTCGAAAAAATAAAGTTTAAAAAGAAATAAGACTTTTTTTCGAAAAAAAGTCGCATTTCTTTTTTCGAAAAAAAAAATTTTAAAGTTTAATTTTTTTTAAACAAATTTTTTTTGCAAAATTAAACTTTTTTTTAGAAAAAGATATTTTTATTTTTTTCAGAAAAAACAAAACTTTTCTTTTGAAAATAAAATTTCTCGAAACAAGTTTTTTTTTTAAATAAAAAGTATGATTTTCTATATTTGATCGACTAATCTAAGGGATTGAATCCATCATCACACACTTGAATAAAAAAAATCAAGAGATTAACGTGACACTTCAAAATTATTTGCAACTATCAAAGTTAAACTTAAAAATCTTAAAGTGATAGTAACAAATACAACGAAAGTAATTGTGTATTTGGGTCTTTAGACTTATTTTTATTTGATTGAGGCTTGTATTTAAATTATGGAGTCAAAAGCTTTACAATAAACGTAAAAAAAAAAGCTTATGAAACATAAGCTTAAAAGTTAAAACTAAATAAGACATAATCTTCATTACATAAGTTTTTTTTGTTTAATTTTCAATTTCAGTCAGAGTTAGAGTAAAAACAAAATGCTCTTTGTTTAGCCATTCTAGCTATTAAAGAAAGTTACGCCCATATGTTTATAGTATGAGGTGTAAGCATCTTCCCACGGCGGGCACTACCTCGTCGATCCGACGTGTAGGCTCGTCGTGGCTCGTCGAGCTTATTCGCCACACCCACCCCCTTTTCGCCGTATGGATTTCGTTTTTGCGAAATGTTGACGACGAGCACTTTTCAGAATCTAACCGTTGGTGGTGTGTTTTATAGCCGTTTGGTTATATATATATATATTTTCTTTAATTCTTAATATTTATATAAACTCTCCTCCATTTAACAATTTTAACAATCATATTCATTCCCCAAAATCAAAAAAATACTATTAGAATGGCTTGTTCAGCTGCACACACTTATGATCAAATAAAAATACTGGTTTCTAACCTAATTAAAGAAGACAACGTTCGGCAGAAAGCAATTATGGATTTAGCCTCAAATTTGAAAGTGCATCCTCTTCAAAATTTGAACTGTAGGAAGCATGTGAAAATTGAAAGGATATTTCAAAATAGTGGCGTGATCAGATAATCGATTTTTTGAAAAAAGAATCGAACAAAGACGATGAAATACATGATGCTTTGGTTGAAGAAGGCGTTCAAATCGAAAGACAATTGGATTCTAAAAAAGAATGGATTAGAGAATTTTAATTTCGGTGTTCTAGTTCTAATTTAAATATCGTTATTTTAATTTCAGTAATGTTATTTTATTTTCTATGTTGTAATTTTAATTTCAGTACTGAATTATCCAACGGCTATGTTTAAATTTGAATTTTCCAACGGTTATATTTTAATTGAACATGGGTTCCAACGGCTATATTTTCTCTATAAATACTACTTCCATTTAGTATTCTTTTTCTCACACAAAATCATACTCTCAAACATGTCTCAAGGAAACACTTCTACAAACAAGAAACAAAACAAACGAAAAGCTACTCGAAGCAACCCATCGACACCAGAAAAGGTACCAGAGACAATCCCTCCACAACCTTACCCAAACACGATGGGTGAGTCATCCGTTCCTACTGTTGATCAACCAGAGAGCCCTGTTGAAGAATATCAGGTACCTGTCTGAGTTCCGTCTTACTGAGGAACAAGAACATCAACTACTTAATGATGAAGAAGCATTACGTGAAGCATTACCAGAAGAAGAAAGGGAGAAACAAGATTTAGCGAAGCAAATCAAGTGGGAAAAGACTGTCGAATTCATAAAGAATTTGTTAGTGCAAACATTACGATGCTTTGTCGATATAATCTCTTTATGTTTTGATGATGACAAACGTATAATTCGCAATACATTATGTAAAATGTTAAGGTACTCGTAATCACTTAAGAATACATTTGTATACTTCTCTCGACACCTCCAAGATCGCATTCGGCATGAATCACTCATGGTATGTACAAATGTCATTAACCTAACTAAGTGATCAAGGATTAATATTTTCTTAAAACTCACTTTTATACAAAGTGACAAAGTAATTTTTAATTAACTTTATTTTTAAGAAAATGTTTTATTAAAAAGAAAAATGAAAATTTGGATTTGGAATATTCCAAAGAATATTCCCTAAGGTATATTCCAAAGAATATTCTTTAATTTGAATTTGGCATATTCCATATGCCAAAGGAATATCCTTTGAGGGTATAAACTACCCCAGATGGCATATCCCCACTAAAGGACAAATTTGCACGGACTCCAACGCAGAGGTTCCTTAAAGGAACCCGCGGTTCCTTATTGATAAGGTACCGCGGGTAGAGATAAGGAACCGCGGGTGTTTTTGACCGTTGCAATGTTGTCCTATAAATAGTGGATCATTTCCAGGTTTTCTTTTAACCCTTTTTGCACAGTTTCTTCAAATACATCCTTAAACCCTTGATTAGTTAGTTTAGATTAATCTTGTTTAAGATGTGATTCTCTCCTTCAATCTCCTCATCCTCTTAAGTGCAAAGAGAAGATCACTCACACACTTGTGATGTGATTAAAGATTAAGTCTTGATGAAGATCGTCATGTTCATCATTTTTATTTGTGTCCTATGTGGATCCAATGTATATGTGTATACTTGGATCAATCTTGTGTAGATCCAATGTATATGGGTATACTTGGATCAATATTGTGTAGATCCAATGTATTTGTGAATACTTGGATTAGTTGTGTTAATCCATTGTATTTGTGAATACTTGGATTAAGTCTTGTGTAAATCTATTATATATGTGTATACTTGGATTTATGTTGTGTAGACCTAAGTTACATGTGTACACTTGGATATGTGTTTTATTGAGCTGTAATAGGTAAGAGTTGTGAGTTCTCACTAAACTATAAAGTGATGTTGTTGTGTCTTGTGAGTTCTCACTAAACTTGAAAGTGATTAGTAGTTGTGTTGTGTGAAGTTCTCACTTAGCTTCAAAGTGAAGAGTCGTGAAGATTGGTTCTACCTTTCGATTAGAACTCGACATCTAGCCTTGTGTCGTTAAATGGTGAAGTGGGCAACGTTGTGTAGATTGGTCCTACCTAAGATTAGGACTCGACATCTAGCTTAGTGTCAGAAATTGTGTAAGCGACGTGTATGGTTTTCTCCGCCTTGAAAGGAGTTTTGTTGACTCGTGAAGTAACTCTCGAGTAAGGTGTACTCGAGGAGTGGAGTAGGGCGAAAAAGAGCTTCGTGACCGAACCACTATAAATCATCGTGTCGGTACTTTCCTTTACATTTATGTCTTTACTATTATAAATGTATTTATATGTTGTGTGTTGTGTGCATCTCATAATCTAAACATCTAAGTTGCGGAAAAGCTAAGGCTTAGTACGTGTGTGCTTCGTGTTTAGATTATGGTCAAGTGTGCATCCTTTAGTCTAAACATCTTAGTTGTATAAAACCTAAGGCTTAGTACATGTGTGCTTAGTGTTTAGACTATTGCTTGATATACACTTGATTTGATGTGTTTGTGTGTTTCCTTACTTATAGTTATTATCTATTACAAACACATCTCATATATAGTCAAGCTTAATCGAGAATTTGATACAAACGATTGTCAAGGTTTACAACGTATCAATATTTGTCATCCACTGTAGGCGGTTCTTTATTGAGCCCGCGGTTCTTTATTTATAAGGAACCGCAGTGATATTTAAGGAACCGCGGCCAGTGGAATAAACGAAATGTTTTGAAAATGAACTAGAAACTATTCAACCCCCCCCCCCCCCTTCTAGTTTCTACAATTGGTATCGGAGCGAGGTTATTCAAGATCTTTGAAGTATATTGTACTTTAAAGCTTGGATCGATCTTTGCTCTCTTTTTCAAAACAAATGGTTTTTAAAAATGAAAACGGTTTTTTAAAAATAGAGACGATCTTTGTATCAAATTGTTCATGAAGAGTGATTACTTATGAAATATGTTTTGTTGTTTTATTCGTACAAGTTTTGGTGTTAAATAAACTTTGTATAATAGCTTGAATTAAATTTTTTCATGTTTGGAAGTATAAAAATCTTTTGTGTCATAATTAACTCTAAAATACGAGTTCTATGTGTCTAAAATGATTTTTTAGAGTCCTAAGTCCTTCCAAAAAGTTACCAAATGATTTTGGCCAAAAATCCTATTTTTGTCCTCTGGACGCGGTTCTTTATCTATTCCCCACGGTTCCTTATCAATAAGGAACCGCGGTCAGTCCGACACAGATTTTTGAAAACTTTGAAAATCATATAAAATCAACCGTAAGTCCGTAGAAGTCGTGCCACCCGTCATTCAAACGTAATCGAATTTTCTTTCAATTAAAAATGCTTCCAAACCTTTATTCAAACTTTAAAATTTGGATGGTTTCTAAGTTCCATACTTTGTCCAAATATCGAGCGTCGGTTTGTCGTAAAACTTGTATTTTACTATTTTCTATTAAGTTGGACATCTCTTGGTGATATATCTTTGAAAATTGATATATTTAAAAAGTGTTAAACTAAATTAAATTTTAAATGGGTCAAAGACTATTTTCAAATAAAATCAAGCTATGAATACTTTGTTGTATCTAACACTCAAAACATGGACGAATGCTTTTATGTGTTAAGTTAACTGTTTGTGTGTGTTATTATTATATGTAGACATTATTAAGTGTTCCTTGCTATTTATAGTAGTATTGCTTATATGTCTAGTTTCTTGTGTCTTGCTTGGTATTTGTTAGTATCTAGTTTTTCCTAATTAGGATGTATGCTAGATTTCTTGCATTTTAGTTGCAACATTATGTGTGCATTGCATATAGGATTAACATCTCTTGGTTTACAAATGTTACATAACATCTTGTACACCTCGGCATGTTCTTTAACACTTTTAGGTTTGAAAGCTTTGGGAGCTTGTCAAATCTATTGATTTAGGTCGTCTTACTCGATCATTGTGTTATTAGTTCAAGTAGATAAATGTCTCACTATAAAACATGAAACACCCTTTGAAAATCTTAGATATTTTCTCTTAAAAGAGTGTTTGTTGGAATCAAGAAAGATTTCGATTAAATATCAATGCATTATTCAAACTATGATTGGTATCATTATCGAATCTAATTGACATGTTTTTTTAGTGTAGACATGAATGTGGTTTATTAATAATATACATCGGATCATAACTCACACTTGTGTTGATGGTGTTATATTAAATCTACTTGTTCAAATTGTTAGACATATTTTGTTTAATAATTACTTATAATGCACAATAGAGTCGGTTTGATAACTTGGATGTTTCATCCGAATTATTCAAGTAATTTACATTGCTATGCAATTTATAAATGTGACATTTCCGAAAGACCAATCAAGAGTGTTCCTTTGGTTTGTGTAAACTTTGTTTATACACTTCAAAGTTGTTGGCCTCAAGTTCTTTTAAGGTAAATAACCTTAACTAGACTTTTTGACAAGATATGCAATGGTGCATTCTTAACCCTCATTAGGTCATGCATTGTGTCGCCATGCAAGTTTCATCCTTACTAAACTTTATTAGGCAAATGTTGGAATTACATTTTGTCTAACTTGAGAATGACTACTAGAGAATTTATGCGCTAGGATCTTAATTTTACCTAACGGTTGAATTACTTCCATGTGGGAAGTTGAGTTGGTGTATAACTCGTAAAAATGGTCGTGTTTAGCCTTAATTGAGCACCTCTAGTGATAGTATTATACCCATTCTCTAAATTAACTAAATGGCTCTTCCTATATATGACTAATGATAGTTTACTTTGATGAACTTTGTATGTCGTTAGGAGTTTTTTTCTTTTGTAGCCATTAGGTTTTTCTTAGCTTTCTTCTTACGTGCTAATTGAACCTATGCGTCTTTCCTTTGTGTGTGTTCTAGTTTTTATTGCTCTTAAGCATGACTTTATGATAAGTTAGACTAGAACATTAGGATTTGCTGAATTGGAAAATCCTCCTTCACCACCTAAACCAAGCCTCTGTAGGCGGTTCTTTAAATAGACCGCGGCTCCATATCAATATGGAACCGCCGGTGGAGATAAAGAACCACGGGCAGAAGCTCTCAAATTCGGGTTTTCTGAAACTTCCCAATTGTTCCAACAACCTTTAGAATCTTTGTTTCAAACCTTTGATCACTCCTAAAATATCTTGGGCTTTCCCTTTTTAACCCTTTACTAGTTTGGATCATCCCCTCACCCTTTTAAACCCTTCTTGTTAGCTATGTTCTTCACACCTCAAACCATTCATCCTTATCCCTTAAACCACCCATTACTACCATGGTTTCTACAAGAACCTCTAATTCATCCAAAACCTCCTCTTCAAAGAGGCACCTCAAAATTAAGATTAAGTTACCCAAACTTAACTCTTCACCCTTTTGTCACACCTAAGAATGAGATTGTGCCCATTCTCATCTCTTCATCACCCTCACCACCTCTTGCACCATGCAAGACTACCTCAACCCATGGTACCAACCATTCACATGGTTCTACCTCCTCTTCATTCTAATCTAGAATGAATGAGCTAACCTCACCCTTCACTCCTAGTACTCTCTTGGATGTGACTACCCAACCTCAACCTATCCAAAGCGTTCCCATTGAGAATGACTTTGTTGAACCCTTGGTGACTTCACCTTTTACCCCACCAAATTCACCCACTTCACCCATCTCACCTTTGGAGAACATACGACATCCTCCACCACCCACATCACCCATCACCTTGTCTTATAATTAAGCATGTGCATTGCTTATTAATAAGACACCTAATTTAAGCAAATCTTAGATTTCTAGTGTAACTAGGATTAAAATTATACTTAAGTTTTAGGCTTGTGTTTCATACATTTTTGTATGATCTTTACTCTCTTGTATTTCCTTTCATGTTTTTCAACATGATTTGTCTTTGGGTCTTGGATCTCGTTATTCTCGTGATCTTTCTTTTCTTCTTTATTTTCTCACTCGATTGTCAAGGAAGGTTAGATTTATATCTAATTCGTCTCCTAGTAAGATTGACAACTTAAAATATTTCTTTTGAAATATTCAAGCAATTTTAACTTGCAATTGCAATTGTTAAAAGTCATATCCGAAGCATTGACTTTCAAGCCTTTTAGCATCTTATGTTAAATTGTTTGACCAAGTGATTTTCCTTTGAGTTGATAATCGTTTTTGGACACCTAATGTCCACGGTTCCTCAAATAACCTTGGGTATCATTATTGATAATGAACCACTGACCTATTTAACGAACCGCGACCATTGAGTCCCTTGTTCGTTTTGGTCTTTTTCTCTTTTGACGAGTTTTCTTGAAGATTCCCTCTTTTCTTCTCTTTTGAGTTTCTTCTCTCGTTACGTGAAGTTATCCCTAACTTCTTTGTTGAGTCTCTCTCAATTCATTTTAATCATGCTCTTCTAAGTCGAGTCACTTTCTTCTATTCTTTCTAAACTTAGTTGAGTCGAGCCTCACCCTTTCCTCATCACGTAATTGTTCTTTGAACATTCATAATGATTGAGAAGAGCTACGAAACTTTGAGCATGTATTTTATCGTATGTTAAACACCATTTGGTGTCGACATTCATAAGCATCCTTGCCTATAATGTCTTATATCCAGAATATTTTTTTTAAAGCGTCAATTTATCCGCTTTTGGTTTTCTTTTTTTTTGGTCAAAAATGTCTCTAGGTTGAGATATTTTTGTTCTTCTTTGTTGAGAGTTGATTGCGGTTAAAATTTACAATTAGTATGGGTGATTCCATCAATTCTAAGTTTTTAACCTCTTGAGATGATATCTTCAAATTCTTGGATATTTCTTTTCTACCTCTATTCCAAAATCTTGAATTGATTTCCTCAAAATCCTCTCCTTATTTTTTGAGAGTTGATGGTTAAATCTTGAATTTTCTTGGGTGATTCCAAAAATTCTAAGCTTTTTACCCTTTGACATATTATCATTACAATTGGTATGGATGTTTCGTTTTACCTATATTCCAACAATTGTGAATTGATCTTGTCAAGATCCTCTCCTTTGTTCTTTTTTAGATTAATAACATCGCGTGCACACTTATTTCTCCAATGCTTGTCATTGTTTGTGCAAACGACTTGTTTATCATCCTCGTTTTCTTTTTCCATCATAGTCGTTCTTCCTCTCTTTTCGACTATATGGGATCTTATTTTTTTTTGTCATTGTTATACTCTCTTTAGTTTGGTATTTTTTTCCATGATATTAAAGTAGAGTATGTCCTCTGGACAATATTTTCTCTTTTTTTTACATCGCTATATATATATGCTCTTGTTCACTAACTTTGTTTTGTAGGACATCTAACCCTTCTTTGTAGCTTGTCACTTTTCTTGCTTTGTTGGTGCCTCAAGCAAAGGGGAGCTCATATCAAGGGGGAGCATTTTCAAGAGTTCAAGTCATTACATTTGCGATCGTTGACTCACTTAAATTGCATTCATCGAACATCTTGCAAGTAATGAATTTTGGAATCTCGAAGATAAGCATATTATTATGCATAGAGTTGGTTAACCTATGGTGATTGAAGACTTCACTAGGATGACGCAAGCTCGATATCTTTGGATGATGGGTCTACGATTTGTATTCTCGCTTCTCAACCGTCAACCACAATGGATGATTAGCCTTTTTTGAATGCATGTCCTCTCGAAGTTGATCCTCTCCTTCTACAAATGAAGACTACCTTTTTGATTCGACAAAAGGGGGAGAAGTAAGTGTAAATGAGTAACTTATGCATTTTAATATGTGTTGCGGTTTACTTGTTTGTCATCATTAAAAAGGGAGAGATTGTTAGTTCAAACATTACGATGCTTTGTCGATATAATCTCTTTATGTTTCGTTGATGACAAACGTATAATTCGCAATTCATTATGTAAAATGTTAAGGTACTCGTAATCACTCAAGAATACATTTTTATACTTCTCTCGACACCTCCAAGATCGCATTCAGCATGAATCACTCAAGGTATGTACAAACATGTCATTAACCTAACTAAGTGATCAAGGATTAATATTTTCTTAAAACTCACTTTTATATAAAGTGACAAAGTAATTTTTAATTAACTTTATTTTTAAGAAAATGTTTTATTAAAAAGAAAAATGGAAATTTAAATTTGGAATATTCCAAAGAATATTTCCTAAGGTATATTCCAAAGAATATTATTTAATTTGAATTTGGCATATTCCATATGCCAAAGGAATATCCTTTGAGGGTATAAACTACCTCAGATGGCATATCCCCACTAAAGGACAAATTTGCACGGACTCCAACGTGGAGGTTCCTTAAAGGAACCCGCGGTTCCTTATTGATAAGGTACCGCGGGTAGAGATAAGGAACCGCGGGTGTTTTTGACCGTTGCATTGTTGTCCTATAAATAATGGATCATTTCCAGGTTTTCTTTTAACCCTTTTGCACAGTTTCTTCAAATACATCCTTAAACCCTTGATTAGTTAGTTTAGATTAATCTTGTTTAAGATGTGATTCTCTCCTTCAATCTCCTCATCCTCTTAAGTGCAAAGAGAAGATCACTCACACACTTGTGATGTGATTAAATATGAAGTCTTGATGAAGATCATCATGTTCATCATTTTTATTTGTGTCTTGTGTAGATCCAATGTATATGTGTATACTTGGATCAATCTTGTGTAGATCCAATGTATATGGGTATACTTGGATCAATATTTTGTAGATCCAATGTATTTGTGAATACTTGGATTAGTTGTGTTAATCCATTGTATTTGTGAATACTTGGATTAAGTCTTGTGTAAATCCATTGTATATGTGTATACTTGGATTTATGTTGTGTAGATCCAAGTTACATATGTACACTTGGATATGTGTTTTATTGAGTTGTAATAGGTAAGAGTTGTGAGTTCTCACTAAACTATAAAGTGATGTGGTTGTGTCTTGTGAATTCTCACTAAACTTGAAAGTGATTAGTAGTTGTGTTGTGTGAAGTTCTCACTTAGCTTCAAAGTGAAGAGTCGTGAAGATTGGTTCTACCTTTCGATTATAACTCGACATCTAGCCTTGTGTCGTTAAATGGTGAAGTGGGCAACGTTGTGTAGATTGGTCCTACCTAAGATTAGGACTCGACATCTAGCTTAGTGTCGGAAATTGTGTAAGCGACGTGTATGGTTTTCTCCGCCTTGAAAGGAGTTTTGTTGACTAGTGAAGTAACTCTTGAGTAAGGTGTACTCGAAGAGTGGAGTAGGGCGAAGAGGATCTTCGTGACCGAACCACTATAAATCATCGTGTCGGTACTTTCCTTTACATTTATGTCTTTACTATAATAAATGTATTTATATGTTGTGTGTTGTGTGCATCTCATAATCTAAACATCTAAGTTGCGTAAAAGCTAAGGCTTAGTACGTGTGTGCTTCGTGTTTAGATTATGGTCAAGTGTGCAACCTTTAGTCTAAACATCTTAGTTGTGTAAAACCTAAGGCTTAGTACGTGTGTGTTTAGTGTTTAGACTATTGCTTGATATACACTTGATTTGATGTGTTTGTGTGTTTCCTTACTTATAGTTATTATCTATTACAAACACATCTCATATATAGTCAAGCTTAATCGAGAATTTGATACAAACGATTGTCAAGGTTTACAACGTATCAATATTTGGCATCCACTGTAGGCGGTTCTTTATTGAGCCCGCGGTTCTTTATTGATAAGGAACCGCGGTGATATTTAAGGAACCGCGGCCAGTGGAATAAACGAAATGTTTTGAAAATGAACTAGAAACTATTCAACCCCCCCCCCCCCTCCCTTCTAGTTTCTACCGAATTCTTGGGGTATTTCATCGGAATCTGATTCGGATCTCGAAACCGATTAAATTCCGTCGAACCGTACCGTATCGTATCGTATCGTTTTTAATTTTATTTCGTTTTTGTAATTTTTATTTCTGTATTTGTAATGTTTTAATTTGAATGAAATAATTTTTTGTTTGTGAATGAAAAAAAAAGAAAAAGAAAAGATAGCGGTGGATCCCAAATGATGAGGGGTTGGGTGTGTTGTGACTTGTGAGTGATGGGGTATTTTTGTTAGTTGTGTTGGTGTGATGTGGTGCTGAATTGACAGCTGACTGGGCAAAATTTTGAGAGGATGCCTTGTTGTGACACCCTTATCTCTAACCAAAATTTTGTGTGGCCGTTTATTAACATTTCTTTTATATCAAAGGTGAATATGTATATTAATAATCAATAAAATTACCATATACTAAAAATGATAAGACATGTCTAATTTTCTTTTTTATATAACTGAGGCTGCATATAGTACCGTGAGGAGCAAAGTCGTGAGCAAAAAACCCATCTCGCGCGTGACATGTAACTCGTGACTCAAAAAACACTTCAATATGGTGAGATGCTCATATTTCGGCAAACGCGTATTGTCGGGCTAATAAGTGTGAAGACACTTATCCTTTTACCACTTAATTATAATAATAACCAAGCCAAAACGTGTATTTTATGTCGTAAATGTCGGAATTATGCGTGGTTTGTGTTTTTGTTGTGATTTAGGATCAAAACGTGAAAAGGGAAGAAAACACGGGCTTTCACAGTCTTTTATCGAAGAAAAAGACAAAAGATGAAGTCAAAAGATCAAGAGTGCAAAAAGAACGGAAGTCCAAGGCCTATTCTGAAGATTTATCGAAGAAAAAGTCTAAAGACGGAAGTTTAATAAAGCCGAAGAACTCAAGTCTAAATTAATGAAGAAATTATAAGACGAGTTCAAATAATCCCGAGACAAAGTCGAAAAAGTCGAAGAATTTAGAAGACGAGAAAGAAAGAAAGAAGGAAGCAACACATGCTTAACCTCCCTAATCACTATAAATACCCTCCTAATCTCACATTATGAGGTGTTGGCTATTTTGACAAACTAGTCTTCCACCATTTTCATTACTTGCACATTTATTTTCATGTCATTTACTTAATTGTCAATTTAATTACCTTGTTTTGCACCTTAAATTTTTTGCCTTTAATTCAAGTAAGTCTTTTAATTTTGTTGTTGAATCTTTATTTTCCTTTAATCAAGCTTTTTATTATCAATCTTATTCTACTTTTCTTGCTTTTGATTTTGATTATTAATTCGGATTACGCATTCTTTTGCTTAATCTTATTGCTTATTTAATTAAAAAGTTTATCTTTTAATTTCTATCTAGGCTTTTATATGAATTAAGCTATAAGCTTGACAATCTTATTGGCTTATTTTGTATTTAGCTTATTTGTTTTAAAGTTTTCCTAAAAGTTTTATCTTTTTAAAAGTTTATTTTATAAATTTGTTTATTTTGTGTCTTGAAAGTGTTTAAATTTGTGCTTATTTAGTTAGTCTTATTCTTGTTTAATCAAGTGTTTTGGTATTTGCTTATTAGTCATAGCTTATTTGGCTTTTGCCTATTACGTATCCACTTCCATCGGAAAGAGGTCCTGGATTCCGACAGCTTTTACTCTTATTCCGATCGTGACAATCGGCTTAGGGTTTTACATTCCGACAGAGGATTGCGATCAACATTCAGATAGAGTAATTCCCCCTTATTCCGATCGTGATTGCGATCGCTCATTGCGATCATATATTACGATGGGTCTTAAGGCTACATTGAGACGAAGTGATGCCAAAATTTCACTAGCCATATTCCGATAGTTTCTACATTCTGACAGGAGATTCCGATCAACCATTCCGATTAGGATTCCGATAGGTTTGTTTGACATTCCGATAGGTGAAGTGTTATTCCGACAGATTTCATTTCAGTTATTTCGAGGGGATTCCGATCACATTCCGACAGGAACACATTCCAATCATTATTCCGATAGAGTGGTATTCCGATAAGTATTCCGACGGTTTTGTGGTGACAACATTCTGACGGGATTCCGACGGGTTGGGTTTTGTTTTTAATATTTTGTCTTAGTTTTATTTTTAAATTTGCATTGTTTTAAGTGTTTTTCTAATTTTAAAGAAAAAGTGACAGTTTTTCTAGATTTGTTTTTAGCCTATTTTAATTACGTTTTGCATTTTTATTTAATTGTCAAATTTACTTTTCGTCAAGTTTTAATTACCCGTCATTTAATTTCTCGTCATTTACTTTTAAAGTTTTTAATATTGTACCATTTACGTTTTAATGAGTTTTAGTTTTAATTACTGTCATTTACTTAACGTTTTGCAATCTAATTTTACTACAACGACCAATCTATTTGTTTCCACCAAAAGACGACTGATTCGCACTTAAACCAGTAATCAATTCGAAGAGACTGGAGCAATGATATTTTTAACTGAGTAAAATCCAGTTATTAAATGGCGCTACTGCCAGCTCTTTTCGTGAAGATTAACGGTTTTATGTGAGAGACGCGTTGAATTTTGGGATCCGTTCACTCGTAAACGTTATTTTTCTTGCTTAAAAACTTTCAAAAATAATAAAAAAAAATCTTTAAAATCATAAAATGCATACCTTTTCTAAGTTTTGCAACCAAAAATATTCCTCTTTGACCTCTATTATGTTTAATTCTTTTCTCCACCCCTCTTATATTTAATTCTTCATGATTTATTATGTCCATTGCGGGAGGTGTAGGGGACCATTATTTAAGGGTGAATTATGTGAATTTTGTTATTGCGAGCAATGCGGAAAAGATCTTCCAACCGTTTCCGATTCACAATTTTCCCATTTTGGATTTTGTCCATCGTGCAATTCGACCAAGTCATCCTTTTCTTCTAATCCACCTACCCCTCCCCCTTGCATATATTGTGGCAGCGATTCTCATTGGTGTATTGTATGTCCTACTCGATACCCGTCTCTTGACGAGTAAGAATCGGGTTACAATTACGACAATGGTCTTAGCTATCTGCCAAATGCACCGGGTTTTTCTCAATACCTGTGTTGCAATAATTGTGGGGGCCCTCACGATACTTCTTATTGTCAGCCGATGGATTATCATGAGCCGCATCCGTACTATAATTCCGGTTTTCCTAATGTTGAGCCCCCACATCACACCGTCAATCATCAACCTTCTTTCGAATAGTTGAGTACCCAAGAACAATGGGCTACTCTTGTTACTCAATTTCAAAACCTCGAAGAAGCTTTCCTTAAATACAAGGCAAAATGTCAAGAGGATCAGCAACAAGAGTAAGTATCTAACCTTAGTGCTTATACTCCTCCTCTTGTGCCTCCGTATTATTATGATAATGATGACTATGAGAGTCCTATTTCTTGGAACGATGAGAATTCTATTCCTTCTCTCGACTTGTCGGCCTTGGAGCCTAAGGATTCACCCATTCTAGGGGATGAGGATCTTAGCACAATTCCTGCAAAGGAATCCGACGAATGCATAAAGTCTAGTGCTGATAACCTTGTCCCAATTCCAAGTAAATCTGAGGTGACATCCGACAGTGACAATGAGTATGATGTGCTTTCTTCTGATGATGCTCCTTCCACCAACACTTTGGGAGATGATTTTTTGGCTTTCTCTAATCCTCTTTTGATCAAGATTATGATTTTACTTCTAGTAATGATGAGTCACTATCCGATGAAGACGTTCCGAAGGAAACTTTCAAGATTTATTCGAACCCTTTATTTGATTTTGATGACGCCTACATATCTAGTGAGGTGAATCCTCTCTTTGACGAAGGGATTGAGGACATTGATAGCCCCGATTCTCTTGCTATTGATGAGCATACTTTGTTAGCCATGCCTCCTTCTATCGCAGAGGTGGAGAGATTTGACTCTACTGGAAAGGTGACGCGAGTGGAAGGTAATTGTTCTCCTACTTCTCATATTATATTTCCACCTCATCCTACTGCGTGCACGCCCAAGCGGGTGATGTATCAATTTTACTCTCCGGGAAATGAGGATGAGTGTTTTGACCCGGGAGGTGACATTGACCATTCTATGATTGACACCTTTACGGCTTTGCCGCCTAGTGACCATCAGCTGTCTGGGGGGGATTTAACTTTACTTCCTTTACCCACCCCACCGCCCGTGGATCAAGACTTCACATACTTTTCGTATGTTGAAAGTACCTTTATACCATTCAAGACTTATCCTTCTGCCTCTCCTTTATTATTTTCCTCCGGGAACTAGGATAAGGTCTTTGATCCCGGTATTACATTTGAGGCTTCCCCATGGACAATTTAATTTGGGGACGAGTCAGGCTCGTTACTCGGTTAACAATAACAAGCACTTCTCGGGAGGCAACCCGCATTATCTATCTATCTTTATCTGTTTTTATAATAAGTGTAGGAGGAGACCCTGGTATGTGTTCGTTGTCTTCTTTCTAATCATGTGCAGGGATTCGAGCTATCAAATATCCATTCTTGATGACTTTTGACGACCCGTGATTCCGTTTACCCGTCTTCCCGGTTCTATCCTAAACTCTTTTGATTCACTATTTTATATTCTTCAATATTAAAATAGGAATCACTTTAGTTGTCTCTTCCTTAGCAGGATTTAAACAACGTGCACAATGTCCTAAGTGTAGGGGAGTTTACTCCCACATGCTTAAACATTGAGGACAATGTTTATATTAAGTGTAGGGGGACTTTTATCGAAGTTAAGTGGTCTTTTCCTTGTATTTGTCCTCATTTTAATCGGAAAATTGATTTTTCGACATTTTTCAAATTTTTTGATCTATTTTGGCCTAGTAGTTTTTCCTTTGTTATAGTTATTTTCTTTCTTTCATTAGAATAAATTTTTAATAAAGTGGTTTTAATTTTCAAACGTTGTGAATCTTTTGACTCAACCCGAGTTTACTTATCTAAGTTTACTCTAGCTAGTATCCTTAATGTGTTTAAGTCAAGTTTTGCTAGGCTTTTTAATAACTGAATTTTTGTATCAATTAAAGTTCATTTTCTCGGAATCTCTTCGAATTGATCTCTTGGTAAATTGTGCGACTCAGTTGTTCTTGGTGAATCAAATAAAAGAGGTGTCGTTATCTAAAACTAATTAAAAATAAAGACTTGAAACAATTAAAGATAAAGTAACGCCGGTAAAAAGAAACGACAATGAAAGATTAAAGATTAAAACTTGACGGGAAATAAATGACGAGAAATTAAAGGCAATAAAAATAAATGACGCAAATTAAAACTTCAAATAAAAGGAAAGCAAGTAAAAGTGCAAATAAAGAAAAAGGCGGGAAAAATAAAATAAAGTTGAAAACCAAATACTAAAAAACCTATTCGGAAAAATCAAATATTCCGAATAGAGAATCCTATTCGGAATAATCAGATATTCCGAATAGAGAGTCCTATTCGGAATAATCAAATATTCCGAATAGAGAATCCTATTCGGAATAATCAGATATTCCGAATAGAGAATCCTATTCGGAATAATCAGATATTCCGAATAAGGACTTCTTATGCGGAATAATAAAACTTTCCGAATAGGTAATCCTACTCGGAATAATCAACTTTCCGAATAGGGACATACTCAAATATTCCGAATAGAAGATCAAGGAAACAGCTTATACGGAAATTTTGGCAAGATACAGTAACTTGAAGATGAAGAACAGGGGAAAACGAAAGGAGAACGAATTTGATCAATTTTAACCAAAACAAACCAAAAGTTTAAATCTAAACAACCAATAAACATCAACTAACAATAATCAATCAAAACAAATCATTAAAACTAACAAACAAAGCCAAATCAATCAAAACCCACTTGATTAAAATCATAAAAACTCAAGAACATGAAATCAAAGATCTAGAACAAATCAACAAGAAAGGATGAAGATGATGAATTAAAAGCTTAATTAAAAAGTAAAGATTCAATAACAAAGCTTAAACACAGATCAATCTAGAGAGAGAAAGCATAAGTTTAGAGAGAGAAACTACCTACTCCTAATCTAATCCTAAGACTAAACTAAGACTAACCAACTCTCTCACATGTTGTGAGGGTGGTATTTATAGGAGAGGGGAGTGGTTGGTGGCTTCCTCTTTCTTTCTATCTTGGTCCTCAGTCTTTCAGTCTTCTCAAATTCTTCGACTTCTAAGACCTCGTCTCGGGATTTCTTTGAACTCGTCTTGTAATTTCTTCATAATTTAAACCTAAGTTCTTCGGCTTTTTAGTAAACTTCCGTCTTTTGACTTTTTCTTCGATAAATCTTCAGAATTGGTCTTGGACTTCCGTTCTTTTCCACTCTTGATCTTTCAACTTCGTGTTTTGTCTTTTTCTTCAATAAAAGCCCGTGAAAGCCGTGTTTTCACCACTTGTCACCTTCTCGACCCTGAAACACAATAAAAACACAAATCACGCATAATTCCGCCATTTACGACATAAAATATACGTTTAGGTCCCGTTTTAATGTAATTAAGTGGTAGAAAAGATGGGTGTTTTCACACCTATCAAATCCCCTACACTTAACCATTGCAATGTCCTCATGCAATGCTTAGTAATAAAGCAAGGTTTACACTTTTCATCATAATCAACCTACCTTGGCCTTTATTAAACATCCTAGGAAAATTTAAAAGATAGAAAATAACAAAATGCAACAAGGAAGAAACTTGTAAAGAAATCTAAGACTTACATTAGGGCTTTGGTGTCGTGAATGTTTATCACCCTCAAGTTTCACGTTCCCCATGCCAAGCTTAAAAACAAGATCATTATTAGTACAAGTTAGCATAACAAACATTTACTCATGTGGTTCAATTAATCACTTAAACTCCCTTATTCCTACGGGTATCTCTTATATTTTATTTTTGTCTTAGAATGATCGTGAAGATGCATTTTTAGACTTATTTCGATAGTTTATTTAGGCTGAAAGCAAAGTAAGACGATTTGATCAATAGTTAGCTAAAGGACAAAATATCTTAAAACTGCTTCTCGGGATATCAAAAAGTTCATATCTTGGCATAACTTGGTTCACGATTTGAGACCTTTCTCGGGCCGATATTTGGCATGTACTTCATACTTCATATCTTGAGAGACGTGCTTGAGATAATGGTCTTCTCATCGTTCATAGAGTTTCTTCACTTGGAGACTTTTGTGAGGTACTCCAACTTTGTTGACCACGACTTCATGATTATTTCTTCAATCTCTATTTGGGATTTTGAGATACAACGATCCGCCTCCTTTTCGGACTTGGATCTATTTATCCTCATACCTTGTTAGGGTCTTTTTGGATAGACTTCTCCATCATCTTTATGGGAGTTGATTGCTTTTCGTCGTGAGTCTTGATCCTTCATATTGACTTTGGGAATAATGCTTTTCACATCACTTGGGATCTTCAGCAATAAAATTGAATCCTCATGCCTTGTTAGGGCCTTTTCGGACTCACCAATCTTCGCGCCCCGCTTCATAAGTTATGCCTTTGCTATGAACTCTTATCATTACCGAGCAACTTTTAAACGATCTTGGGCTAGAAGCTAAGTAACTTTTCAAATCGTACGACCTTACTTATTGCAGATAATTTATTAGCAAGTGATGGGAGAAAAAGATCATAATTAACTCACATAAGTTAACGAGAGAATACCAAACTTGTAACTAAATCTATCATTTCTCGTTCTCCATAATTTAAAATCTCAAGTAATGAGACTCGTGGATGCTTAGCCTAATAAACCAATTAAGGTCCATATGGTTAAGGATACTAGCTAGAGTAAACTTGGATAAGTAAACTCGGGTTGAGTCAAAATATTCACAACGGGCCTAATATATCTAAGATATCTAAACTTGCTAAAACCATTTTATTAAAATAGGAGAAAAGTAACAAAAATAAAGGGAACTACAACTAGGCCAAAATAGATTAAAAATTTTGAAAAATGTCGAAAAATTGATTTTCCGGTTAAAAATGAGGACAAATACAAGGAAAAGGCCACTTAACTTCGATAGAAGTCCCCCCTACACTTAATATAAATATTGTCCTCAATGTTTAAGCATGTGGGAGTAAACTCCCCTACACTTAGGACATTGTGCACGTTGTTTAAATCTTGCTAAGGAAGAGACAACTAAAGAGATTCCTATTTTAATATTGAGAAATATAAAATAGTGAATCGAAAAGAGTTTAGGATAGAACCGGGAAGAAGGGAACACGGAGTCACGGTTCGTCAAAAGTCATCAAGAGTGTGTCTTTGAAGCTCTAATCCCTGTACATGATAAGAAAGAAAACAAGAAACTCCAACGGGGCTCCCCCTACACTTATGGTAAAGATAGATAGATAATTGGGTTGCCTCCCAAAAAGCGCTTGTTTTTGTTAACCGAGTCACGAGCCTGACTCGTCCCCGAATTAAATGGTCCATGGGGAAGCCTCGAATGTGATACCAGGATCAAAGACCTTGTCCTCGTTGCCGGTTGACATCAACAAAGGAGAGGCGGGGGGATAAGTCTTGACAGGGAGAAAAGTCCTTTCAACATACGTATAGTATGTGAATTCAAGATCCACGGGAGGTGGGGTGGGTAAAGTAAGCACATTGTCCTCCCCCAAAGACAATGGATGCTGAGCAAACGGCAAAGCCGTATTGTTATCAATCATAGCATAATCAATGTCATCACCCGGGTCAAAGCACTCATCCTCATTTCCCGGTATAAAACGAGTAGAGTGAAAGTGATACATCACCCGCTTGGGTGTGCACGTGGGAGGAGGAGGTGGCAATATAATATGAGAAGTATGAGAACAATTACCTTCCACCTGCGTCCCTGTTTCAGGAGATTCACATCTTTCCACCTCTGGGATAGAAGGTGTAGTGTCATCGTGTAATAAATCCTCTAGAAAAAGTATATCTCCCTCCACATCACAATACCCGGATATGTATTCCACGGGGGTATCAATATCAAGATATTCATGGATCTCGGGAATGTGCAAACCATCATCACGAAGGAGTGAAGTATTTTGCGTAAGAAATTCCTCCTCGTCGAAAATAACCTCAATATCGTCATCACTCTCCTCATTATCGATAGGGCCAATAATATGCTCAGGGATATGGGTACTTGTCTGATCTTGCTGCTGAAAATATGACTCCATACAAGTTTGCAGTGTGTGTAAAAGCTCTTTCGATTGCTCTTGAAAAGCTGTAGCAAGATCGACAATTGGTTCTTGGTAATTCATCCCGTGACAAGGCTGATGATCGAATGAGTGCGGTGGGGGCTCAAGATTTTGAAAACCGGAATTGTAGCAAGGTTGTGGCTCATAGTTGTTCATCGGTTGGGAATAATTAGAAACCGGGTTTGGTTCATAATAATCCATAGGTGAAGAAAACTGAGGACACGGATTTGGCTCATAACAATTCATTGGTTGACAATAATAGGTATCGTGAGGACCCCCACAGTTGTTGCAAACCGGGTATGGAGAAAAATCAGGTGCGTCTTGTGGATAGCTATTATCATTGTCATAATTGTACCCTGGTTCTTGCCCGTGACCATACGGGTATCGAACCGGGCACGAAACATGCCAATGAGAATCGCTTCCACAATAGATGCACGGGGGAACAGGAGGTAGGTTCAAAAAGTACGAATTAGTCGAGTTGCACAAAGGACAAAATCCGGATTGTGTGTAGTCGATATCGTTTCCGCACCACTCACATGTACACCATTGACAAGAGTTGTTCCCAGATAATTGTTTCCCACACCGGACGCAATGGACATAAAAATCCATAAAGAAAGATAGATAAGCAAGAAGAATATTTTTGGTGCAAAACTTTGAAAAAGAAATGCTTTTTATGATTTTTCAAATATTTTTGGATTTTTGAAAATTTTTGAATACGAAAAATAACGTTCACGAGTGAACGGATCCCAAAATCCAACGCGTCCCTCACAAAAAACCTTCGATCTTCACGAAAAGAGCCGGCAGCGGCGCCATTTTAATAACTGAATTTTTGTATCAATTAAAGTTCATTTTCTCGGAATCTCTTCGAATTGATCTCTTGGTAAATTGTGCGACTCAGTTGTTCTTGGTGAATCAAATAAAAGAGGTGTCGTTATCTAAAACTAATTAAAAATAAAGACTTGAAACAATTAAAGATAAAGTAACGCCGGTAAAAAGAAACGACAATGAAAGATTAAAGATTAAAACTTGACGGGAAATAAATGAAGAGAAATTAAAGGCAATAAAAATAAATGACACAAATTAAAACTTCAAATAAAAGGAAAGCAAGTAAAAGTGCAAATAAAGAAAAAGGCGGGAAAAATAAAATAAAGTTGAAAACCAAAAACTGAAAAACCTATTCGAAAAAATCAAATATTCCGAATAGAGAATCCTATTCGGAATAATCAGATATTCCGAATAGAGAGTCCTATTCGGAATAATCAGATATTCCGAATAGAGAATCCTATTCGGAATAATCAGATATTCCGAATAGAGAATCTTATTCGGAATAATCAGATATTCCGAATAAGGACTTCTTATGCGGAATAATAAAACTTTCCGAATAGGTAATCCTACTCGGAATAATCAACTTTCCGAATAGGGACATACTCAAATATTCCGAATAGAAGATCAAGGAAACAGCTCATACGGAAATTTTGGCAAGATACAGTAACTTGAAGATGAAGAACAGGGGAAAACGAAAGGAGAACGAATTTGATCAATTTTAACCAAAACAAACCAAAAGTTTAAATCTAAACAACCAATAAACATCAACTAACAATAATCAATCAAAACAAATCATTAAAACTAACAAACAAAGCCAAATCAATCAAAACCCACTTGATTAAAATCATAAAAACTCAAGAACATGAACTCAAAGATCTAGAACAAATCAACAAGAAAGGATGAAGATGATGAATTAAAAGCTTAATTAAAAAGTAAAGATTCAATAACAAAAGCTTAAACACAAATCAATCTAGAGAGAGAAAGCATAAGTTTAGAGAGAGAAACTACCTACTCCTAATCTAATCCTAAGACTAAACTAAGACTAACCAACTCTCTCACATGTTGTGAGGGTGGTATTTATAGGAGAGGGGAGTGGTTGGTGGCTTCCTCTTTCTTTCTATCTTGGTCCTCAGTCTTTCAGTCTTCCAGTCTTCTCAAATTCTTCGACTTCTAAGACCTCGTCTCGGGATTTCTTTGAACTCGTCTTGTAATTTCTTCATAATTTAAACCTGAGTTCTTCGGCATTTTAGTAAACTTCCGTCTTTTGACTTTTTCTTCGATAAATCTTCAGAATTGGTCTTGGACTTCCGTTCTTTTTCCACTCTTGATCTTTCAACTTCGTGTTTTGTCTTTTTCTTCAATAAAAGCCCGTGAAAGCCGTGTTTTCACCACTTGTCACCTTCTCGACCCTGAAACACAATAAAAACACAAACCACGCATAATTCCGCCATTTACGACATAAAATATACGTTTAGGTCCCGTTTTAATGTAATTAAGTGGTAGAAAAGATGGGT
Organism: Glebionis coronaria; assembly: GCA_025667525.1. Classification (NCBI taxonomy): domain Eukaryota; kingdom Viridiplantae; phylum Streptophyta; class Magnoliopsida; order Asterales; family Asteraceae; genus Glebionis; species Glebionis coronaria. The sequence goes on along the minus strand of CM046875.1, from coordinate 629,820,643 downwards.
GTTTTCACACCTATCACTTTTATATAGGGAACTTTAAAACGCGAAAGTCTTAACTCTCACGGGTTAAGAACAATAACTTTTCGCAAGTTCCTATAATTGATCCTAGAAAGACGTTTATCAAGGGAACTTTAAAACGCGAATTCTAAACTTGGAAGAGTCTAAGAAGTTGCAAGATCCTATAGACGACTTGAAAACCCAAAACTTTGATTTAATAGGCTAAGCATCCACGAGTCTCATTCCTTGAGATTTTAAATTGTGGAGAACGAGAGATGATAGAGTCAATTATAAGTCTGGTATTCTTTCATGAATTTATGTGAGTTAATTATAAGCTTTTTCTCCCATCGCTTGCTAATAAATTTAATTGCAATAAATAAGGTTGTACGATTTGAAAAGTTACTTAGCTTCTAGCCCAAGATCGTTTAAAAGTTGCTCGGTATTAATTAGAGTTCATAGCCAAGGCATAACTTATTGAAGCAGTTAGCGAAGATTGGCGAGTCCGAAAAGGCCCTAACAAGGCATGAGGCTACATTTTGTTGCTAAAGATCCCAAGTGATGTGAAGAATCATTTATCAAAAATCAATATGAAGGATCGAGACACACGACGAAAAGCAAATACTCCCCTAAAGATCATGGATAAGTCTATCCAAAAAGGCCCTAACAAGGTATGAGGATAAATAGATCCAAGTCCTAAAAGGAGGCGGATCGTTGTATATCAAAATCCCAAATAAAGATTGGAGAAAAATAAAGAAGTCGTGGTCCAAGTATGAAGAATCTCTCAAAACTTCAAGTGAATAAATTCCTATTATGAAGAGAAGACCATTATTTCATGAACGTCTCCCAATATTCGAAGTATGAAGTCACTACCAAATATCGGTCCGAGAAAGGTCTCAAATCGTGAAGCGAGTTATGCCAAGATATGAACTTTATGAGGTCCCGAGAAGCAGTTTTAAAATATTTTGTCCTTTAGCTAACTATTGATTAAATCGTCCTACTTTATTTTCAGCCTAAATAACTATCGAAATAAGTCAACAATGCATCCTCGTGATCATTCAAGACAATAATAAAATATAAGAGATACACCTAGGAATAAGGGAGTCTAAGTAAATAATTGGACCACATGAGTTTGTGATAGTTTGCTAACTTATAATAACAATGATCTCGTTTTTAAGCTTGGTATAGGAAACGTGAAACTTGAGGGTGATAATCATTCATGACATTCCAAAACCCTAAGGTAAGTTTTTGATCTTTTTACTTGTTTTCGTTTTTTAAATATTTTGTCTCTTTAATAAAGGTCAATGTGGATTGATTGTGATGGAAAATGCAAAGCTTGCTTTTTAATTAATGCATTGCATGAGGACATTGCAATGGTCAAGTGTAGGAGATTTAATAAGTGTGAAAACACTTATCCTTTTACCACTTAATTATAATAATAACCAAGCCAAAACGTGTATTTTATGTCGTAAATGTTGGAATTATGCGTGGTTTGTGTTTTTGTTGTGATTTAGGATCAAAACGTGAAAAGGGAAGAAAACACGGGCTTTCACGGGCTTTTATCGAAGAAAAAGACAAAAGACGAAGTCAAAAGATCAAGAGTGCAAAAAGAACGGAAGTCCAAGGCCTATTCTGAAGACTTATCGAAGAAAAAGTCTAAAGACGGAAGTATAATAAAACCGAAGAACTCAAGTCTAAATTAATGAAGAAATTATAAGACGAGTTCAAATAATCCCGAGACAAAGTCGAAAAAGTCGAAGAATTTAGAAGACGAAAAGACGAGAAAGAAAGAAAGAAGGAAACAACACATGCTTAACCTCCCTAATCACTATAAGTACCCTCCTAATCTCACATTAGGAGGTGTTAGCTATTTTGACAAACTAGTCTTTCACCATTTTCATTACATGCACATTTATTTTCATGTCATTACTTTAATTGTCAATTTAATTACCTTGTTTTGCACCTTAAATTTCTTGCCTTTAATTCAAGTAAGTCTTTTAATTTTGTTGTTGAATCTTTATTTTCCTTTAATCAAGCTTTTTATTATCAATCTTATTCTACTTTTCTTGCTTTTGATTTTGATTATTAATTCGGATTAAGCATTCTTTTGCTTAATCTTATTGCTTATTTGATTAAAAAGTTTATCTTTTCATTTCTATCTAGGCTTTTATACGAATTAAGCTATAAGCTTGACAATCTTATTGGCTTATTTTGTATTTAGCTTATTTGTTTTAAAGTTTTCCTAAAAGTTTTATCTTTTTAAAAGTTTATTTTAAAAGTTGTTTATTTTGTGTCTTGAAAGTGTTTAAATTTGTGCTTATTTAGTTAGTCTTATTCTTGTTTAATCAAGTGTTTTGGTGTTTGCTTATTAGTCATAGCTTATTTGGCTTTTGCCTATTACGTATCCACTTCCATCGGAAAGAGGTCCTGGATTTGGACAGCTTTTACTCTTATTCCGATCGTGACAATCGGCTTAGGGTTTTACATTCCGACAGAGGATTGCGATCAACATTCAGATAGAGTAATTCCCCCTTATTTCGATCGTGATTGCGATTGCTCATTATGATCGTATATTGCGACGGGTCTTAAGGAAACATTGAGACGAAGTGCGGCCAAAATTTCACTAGCCATATTCCGATAGTTTCCACATTCCGACAGGAGATTCCGATCAAGCATTCCGATTAGGATTCCGACAGGTTTGTTTGACATTCCGATAGGTGAAGTGTTATTCCGACAGATTTCATTTCAGTTATTCCGATAGGGGATTCCGATCACATTCCGACGGGAACACATTCCGATCATTATTCCGATAGAGTGGTAAGCTTGTATTCCGATACCTACATTCCGATAAGTATTCCGACGGTTTTGTGGTGACAGCATTCCGACGGGTTGGGTTTTGTTTTTAATATTTTATCTTAGTTTTATATTTAAATTTTCATTGTTTTAAGTGTTTTTCTAATTTTAGAGAAAAAGTGACAGTTTTTCTAGATTTGCTTTTAGCCTATTTTAATTATGTTTTGCATTTTTATTTAATTGTCAAATTTACTTTTCGTCAATTTTTAATTACCCGTCATTTAATTTCTCGTCATTTACTTTTAAAGTTTTTAATATTGTACCATTTACGTTTTAATTAGTTTTAGTTTTAATTACCGTTATTTACTTAACATTTTGCAATCTAATTTTACTACAACGACCAATCTATTTGTTTCCACCAAAAGACGACTGAGTCGCACTTAAACCAGTAATCTATTCGAAGAGACAGGAAAAACGATATTTTTAACTGAGTAAAATCCAGTTATTACGGGCCCTCACTATTAATTAAAAAAAAACTTTTTTAACTCCTCATTTACCCCTTATAAATAAATTTTAAACCAAACTAATTTTTACAAAAAAAAATATACTCCTTCACTTTCAAAAAAAAAAATTCGACACCAATTTATCTCTTATAAAATATTCCAAACCACACTCATTTTACACAGCAAAAAATATAACTTTTACATACATGCAAACCTTTTTCAATACCTCATTTATCCCATATAAACACATTTCGTAATGTTTTAAATTTTATGTAATGTTTTTAATTTTTTATGTAATGTTTTATTTTACATTTTTAAAATTTTAAGTTAATGTGTTTTTTTATTAATGTACGTTTTTATTTTCGTAACGTTTTTAATTTTGTAATCGTACGTTTTTTATTTTTTTAATGTTTTTATGTTTTTAATGTATTGTTTTTATTTTAATAAAATTGTATCGTTTCGGTGTGAGAGTGGGTTTAAAAGTGTGACTGATAAGAGTAAAGAGTGTAAAGATGGCAACGGGGTCGGGTTTGTGGGGAATGATTTCTACCATCCACATCCCCAAAGTTAAATATCTATCCCCATCCCCGTCCCCATCTCCATTAGGGATTACAAGCTACATACCATCCCATCTCCAGCGGTGAACGGGGATCCCCAATGGGGAATCGGGGATTTTTTCCCCGTTACACAATTAACATTTAAACTATGTTTCAAATGAAGCAACCATTACGAATAACATAATACGATCAAAATTAACGAGATTAACATTTATGCGATTATGCTCAGTATTAATAATAACAAAATTAACACAAAAGAGTTCATCCTAGAAGTTTAGTGTCAAATGAGATATTAACCATCGATTGATAGGGTTTTAAACATACAAGATATATAAATGTATATATTGAATATAGATATTCAGGTGCGGGTTCAGGGATGGGTTTGGGGAACCAAAGGTATTACCATCCTCGCCTCCATAACCGCTTTTTATTATCGGGGAATCCCCACCCCCATCCCCATACCCAGTCAACTCGGGGAATCCCGGTCAAATCGGATTCGGGTATCGGATTCTTCTTCGGGTTCGGAGTTTTTTGCCTTCTCTAAAAGAGTGTGAATGAGGGTGGGAGTGAAAAATAAGAGAGAACAAGCTGACGCTGAAATGAAAAGTGTGAGAAGTGTTAAAAATGTGACTAATAAAACTAACTTGAGTATAAAATACGAAACAAGCAAAAATTCTTACAACTCTAGCAAGTAGGGGTGTCAATATTTCCGACCCGACCCGAACCCGACCCGACCCGAGCATATTCGGATCGGGTTACTCGGGTTGAAATTTGAATTCGGGTTAGTCGGGTCAACCCGACTAACCCGAATTCGAAATCGGGTCGGACATCGGGTAAAATATATATGTCTAATTCGGGTTCGGGTCACCCGATTGACCCGAATAAGAAATTATTTACATTTTATTTTTAAATATAAATTTAATACAAATTCTATTAAAAAAACTAAAAAATAAGTTTTTTTTTTAATTATACCCATACTCGGGTTGACCCGAACCCGAATAGACCCGACCCGAGTAGACCCGACCCGAATAGACCCGAACCCGACTAACCCGAGTTCAACTCGGGTCGGGTTCAGATAAATTACTTTTACCCTCAACCCGAATTCAACCCGACCTGAATAACCCGAACCCGACCAACCCAACCCGATTCCCACCCCTACTAGCAAGGATCTTTGATCCCATTAGCATATCTCATATATAACATAATAACATAAGACTCGTCTTTAAGTCAAAGGTTGCTTTACAGCACCAGTCACCAGATACTTATGTTATCAGCCAACATTCACCCAAATTATACCACAGATCGTATCATCTCAAGTACATTTTCATACTACAAATAATGTAAGGTAGAGACTCTTAGGCCCCGTTTGGTTCGTTATAATTCAACGTAATTAGATGTAATTGTAATACAATTACATTACATAGCATGTTTGGTTTACATAAGTAATAGAATTGTAACTCACTTTACATTACGTAAGTTATTTGGTTTGCGTTGTAATTGTAATTCAAACATTACAATTACATCCATTGAGGGAATTCAGATTACATAGGAAGTTAGATGAAAAGTTTTAAATTACGTTGTAATTCAGTATTTTTATACTTTAAAAGACGGTATTTATAAATAATAATAATAATAAAGAGATATAATAATTAAAATAATAATAATGATAATTAAAATTTTTTATAAAAAAAGTTCTTATTATTAAAATTATTATTATTATTTATTAATAAAATAGTTATTATTATATTAATAATATATTTGTATCATAGCCTTAATAAAATAATTATTATTATATTAATAAAATAGTAATAAAATATAATAAATTAATAATAAAATATTTATAAAATAATAATAAAAATATTAATAAATTATTAATATAAAATTGTTAAAAAACTATTATTAGAATAAATATAATATTGATAATAAATTTCTATTTATTAATATAACAATTTAAATATAAATAAAACAAATTATTATTAGGAAAATAACAAAAAAAATATTATATTAAAAACTATTAAAAATAGCTATATTAAAAAAATATTTATTAAATAATTATTAATAAAAAATTATCATAAAAAAATTAAAAAATAACTTTTTGAAATTATTATCATTAAAATTGTTACTATTAATAAAGATGATATTTTTATATTATTAATATAATAATTATTAACAAAATAACTAATATAAAAATTATTAAATATTATTTTTATTATTATAAATGAATTATTATTAAAAACAATAAAAATAATATAAATAAATATTAATTTTATTATTATTTTTACTATTATACTATTTACATATTACTTATTACTTATTATTTTTTATTTATTATTATTATTATTATTAGTTTTTTTTATCTTTTTTTTTGTTTTTTTTTTTGTTTTTTTTTTTGTTTTTTTTTGTTTTTTTTTTGTTTTTTTTTTGTTTTTTTTGTTTTTTTTATATTTTTTTAAATCTTTTATTTATTAATCACACAAAATTGGAAGGGAGCCGCGAAACAACCTGCGCTCCCACCCTTTTTGAATACAGAAATCAAGTCTAGAAAATAGAAAAAAGCCACTTCTAGCATCATTGGAATGACAAACAGATAAGCGCTTGAGACGCGAAAGAGTAACCAAGGCTTCCTCTTCAAGCTCCCCAAAAGTAGAGAAGGCAAAAGGGATGATTATTATTAGTTATTTATTATTATTTATTATTATTTATTATTATTTATTATTACTTATTATTACATATATTTAATAATATAATTAAATATTATTATAATAATTCTTTTTATTTATTATTATTATTATTCTATTACTTATTAATTATTATTATTATTTATTATATTTATTTTTTATAATAATTATTATTATTATTATTATTATTATTATTATTATTATTATTATTATTATTTTTAATTATAAACCATCACTTTATTAGAATAATAGGATTACAAAAAGTTAGTAGGGAGCCGAGATACTATCTGAGCCCCCACTCCTTTAAATATATGAACAGTAGTACGTGCCCCAATATCTTGAATCATGGAGAACTTTCGAATACGCTTTAGTAGGGCATCTGCATCATTCTCAAGCTCCCCAAAAGAAGAGAACGAGAATGGGAGAAATCCATATCCAATATCTGCACATTTAGCCTCATATTTGACGCGTTTACGTTGTGCAACCTGAATAACCACACACCCCGGTACAAAATCAATCATCCTAGTTTGCTTCAAAGGCGACGAACCTGTCAAATCCACACATACGTCAAGCCCTCCATCCCATGAGTAAAGCAACACATCAGCTGGGCGCAAGGGTTTATCCCGCCCTCCACAAAGTCCAATATCAACTTCTTTACCAGCTAAAATCCCGGATTGAAAACAGATGTCAATAAGGGTATCACGCACAATGTTATGCTGATATTTGATACCAATAATACCAGCACAGGATACAGCATGGTCTCCATAAATATCTCCCACAAAGACCCTGACGAAAGCCGAGCATGACTTTAGAACAGAGAATAATGAAACACCCTACCGATAGCATAATACACACCGGTAAGTCCTACCATTCATAGTCTGTCCTAACCCATATATCGGAACAACCCTAAGCAAGTCAGAAGTATGGTCCTCCATTTGAGACTTCCATAAAGCCAATTGTCGACTAGATAAGGAAAATGTAGATTCAGCAGTTTGAGTAACACGTGTGAAATATATATCTGCCAATTTCTTCATGAGTTTGAAGGCAGCGGCCTCACTTAAATCACTCAAGAGATCAATCTCCATTTTCTCGTTAAAAGCACTCAAAGCATTATCAAAAGTAGGCCCAAGAGTTACTATAGCCTTATGTCGAAGTAGCTTAGTTTCTAAACAAGCAGATTGGAGTCTAGAGGCAAGAAATGCATAGTTCAAAACATCACCTGCAGAGTAGACACCAACCCCCAAATGCAAAGGGTAAAGTGGAAAGCCTCCACTGTCAATCACCAAAACCAGGACCAGAAGCAGTGACAATACGCTTCAAAGTTGATCGAAGAGCCGCGTCAAAAGAAACTTGAGCGCGCTCAAAGACAAGAGAAGAGCATGTGCGCATGGAAAAATATAATTTAGAGATACCTGCACAAGCACGCAGGAGCAATAACTCACACCGAGGGTTATTAATCTTAGAAACAACTTTCATAAGCTCAATGGATTTGGCCACCCTCTTCATAACAAGCTCGCTACTAAAATAAAAATCCACACTAACAGGGCCACCTAGTAATTTAACACCATGCAAAGGTCGAGCAATATTAGGCGGGAAAACACCCTCTAATATTTTTTATAAATATCATTGTTATTATATATATTCTTTATTAATATTATTATTTTTATTATTATATATTTTTTTATTAATTTTTTTTATTGTTTTACTATTATTATTATTTATTATTTTTTATAAATATTATTATTTTAAGTTTTCTTTAACAAAATTTGAATTATATTACATTGGTAACCAACCAAACACATTAATAGAATAAATAGAATATATCAATTACAATTCTAATACATTACAATTACAACGCATTATATCATTTTTAATTACAATTCATTCAAATTACAATTTTTTTACCAATTATTATTTATTTCCAAACATACTTTGAACCAAATGCACCCTTAATGAATGATTTTAATGTAATATGCCATTTTTTATGATGAATCATTACATCAATATAAATCTAAATTTTTTATTTCAACATAATAATATTTTTATCTTTGTTTAATTACAAAATATCAAACACTAATACTTTCAACCAAACATACCTTTAGTTTTATTAACATGCACCTTAGATATGTTCAAAAAGAAAAACATGCACCTTAGAACTACTGTTTAGTAAAACCATAGATTTAAATCTGAAAAATGTGTGAATTTGTATTTGTATTTATTTTGATTTTTTTATCAATATTTTAACTATTGATGTCAAAAGCTGACTCGAATCAAACTCGATTAAGTGTATTCAGACCAAGTTACTCCAGTCAATATTTTTATTAAGGTCAACTCGAGTCATTCTAATATTAAATAGGATAGGATATTGAGTTGAAAATGTTTAACTAACTCGGGTTTGAGTCGACCAATTGACCCGCATACAGTTTTTTTTTCAAATTCGAGCCACAATGATAATGCATTCGAGTGGTAACTAAAATATATATGTGAGTTGAAAAGCGAAAAATACATATTTATGAAAAACATTACAAAAATCATTTTCGTTTCTCCAAATTCTCAATTAAATTGAAGAAATGAAAACTTAAAATTTAGACTATCAATTCTTTACTAAATTCTCATCAATTTTTCATCTTTTCATTTCTATAACCTACCAACCAAAATATTTAACTCATTTCAGTTTTTTTTATCTCATTTTCCTCTAGCAAACATGCCTTAAAAGTGTACATTGAGAAGTGTTAATTTAATTTGCTCACTGTTATTGCTGTCCAACATAGTAAATTTGTTAGAGAAAAGTAAGAGGTTAGTTTTGTTGGAAAATGTTTTGCAAAATATGGGTTTTGCAATACTTTGGACATAATTTTATATATGTATATATATTCGTATTACTTAGTAGCTTTGCGTTCTCCTCGAAGAGAGCTTCGCAACGAGCTAAAGTATGTCCAATATGGAGTTAATATAAATGAGATATCGTGTCTCAAAGTGAGTCACGTGAAACACAATATTTGGAAAAATATTTGTCCCACATCGCTTGAAACATGAAGTGAAAACATGTTTATAAGGAAATCCTAGTTTCTACCCTACAATATTCATTTGTGGGTTTTTACTCCCACGCCTACGCGTGTGCAGGGGGGGGGGGGGTGCAGAAAGTGGGATTTCTAGGCCAAAAACGGGTTCGAAGCTACTGAACTTGTGCACGAGCGCGCGACCTGCGGACACGAATGCAGCTCCGAAAACTGGCTTGGGTGCGGGCAGATTTCGGTATCTTTTTTGCTGCAAATTCGATTTTTGTTTCCAGAAAATTATGTACATCTATTTAAGGAATAGATATAGACAGAATTTTCATGTGTTTGTGAAATATATGCAAATCATGTTTATTTTTAACAGCTTTGTGTGTCTGATTATTTTAGAAGCATATATTCTGTCTTGGTGACCAAGACATGAATTAGCTATAAAATAAACCATTCTCATTCCGTTTTTAATCATCAGAAAAACGCAGATTTTTCTTTACTCCGTTACCAGTTCATTTTCCAGCAGCTCGTCGATCAGAAACACGCAAGGCTTCCGTGATCTTTCAGGCAAGTTTGTTTAGTCCGGCTGTACAACAGCTTTGGACGTTGTACCCTGGGAAACAGACGGCGAATCTGTTTTAAGGGAAGCGTGTTAAACACGTGCCTCGTCTTAGTTTTACTGCTTTCTTGATTACTGTTATTATTTTCTGTCTTTAGATTCCGTTGGTTTTATTACTTGTAATCTGTTTTTAATAAAAGTGTACACCGTTTCCTACAATCTTAAAACAGATTCTGTTTAACAGAATTAAAACTTTTATTAAAATCGGATTAATAATTTTATCAGATTTAATTATAAACTGTTTCTGCCGAAACCAGGATTGAGTTTCACTAGAAATCAGTTTTAATTTACAGATTTTTATTAACAGTTAACGTTTTTTTAGCAGTTGTTCTAATCAGTTTATTGAAACCAAGATTGTGTTTTTGTTAAACTGATATTTTTGATAATTGCATCTGATTCATTGAAACCAAGATTGAGTTTCTTTGAAGCAGATCTACTATAAGTATATAGAGATCACGATTGAATTTCTTATATACAGATTTATAACAGTTGTCTAACTGTTTGTGTTTTGATCTTGTTTGATCTTTCAGAATGTCTACTAGCACTCCTGAAATTCCTGCAACTACTACTGTGAAAGTAACTGCTGCGCCAGTTACCCACACAGTTGCTAATCATGCTGAAAAACCAGAAAAACTCAATGGACAGAATTTTAAGAGGTGGCAACAGAAGATGTTCTTCTATCTCACTACTTTGAACCTTGCGAAGTTCTTAAAGGAGACTGTACCTCAGGTGGAACCTCCTAAAGAAGGTGTACCCGAAAATCAACAAGCCGTGCAAGCTGTTGAAGCATGGAAACATTCAGACTTCTTGTGTCACAACTATATTTTGAATGGTTTGGTGGACTCTTTGTACAATGTGTACTGCAAGACTAAGACTGCCAAAGAATTATGGGAGTCGTTGGAACGCAAGTACAAAACTGAGGATGCTGGTACAAAGAAGTTCGTGGTAGCTCGCTTTTTAGATTACAAGATGGTTGATTCAAAGAGTGTGATAACTCAGGTTCAAGATCTGCAGGTTTTGCTACACGACATTCATGCTGAGGGTATGACTTTGAGTGAAACTTTTCAAGTTGCTGCTATCATTGAAAAGTTACCTCTAAGCTGGGTAGAATTTAAAAACTACTTGAAGCATAAGCGAAAGGAGATGACTGTTGAAGACTTGGTTGTTCGTCTTCGTATTGAAGAGGACAACAAGCTGGCTCAGAAAAACACTTATACACCTGATTCTGCCAAGGCAAATATGGTTGAGCATGGTTCGTCTTCTTCAAAGTCTAAAGGCAAGAGCTTTGGAAAAGGGAAGAATGACAAGAAGAGCAAAGGGAAGTCTGAGTACCTTGCTCCTAAGGCTGGAATTGCGAAGCAGAAGTTCCAAGGAAATTGCTTCAACTGTGACAAGCCAGGTCATCGTGCTGCTAATTGCAAAGCGCCAAAGCGGGTGACTCCACGCGAGGCTAATATGGTGAATGATAATGTGGACATGATTGCTATGGTGTCTGATGTCATTACCATGATCTCTGAAGTTAACCTGGTAGGTTCTAATAATAATGATTGGTGGGTTGATACTGGGGCAACCCGCCATGTGTGTGCTGACAAGAGTATGTTTCACTCTTTCAGAGCGGTTGACAATGGAGAGAAGCTGTACATGGGCAACTCTGCAAGTGCTGATATCAAGGGCGAAGGAGATGTTATTTTGAAGATGACATCCGAGAAAGAACTCAAGTTGACTAAAGTCTTGTATGTTCTGGAGATTCGCAAGAATCTTGTGTCCGGATGACTTTTGAATAAGTTTGGTTTTCGTCTTGTTTTTTAGTCTGATAAAGTTGTACTTTCTAAGAATCAAATGTATGTTGGTAAGGGGTATGTCCTGAATGGTATGTTTAAGCTCAATGTAATAGTTGTTAAGAATGAATCAATAAAATGAATTCTTCTGCTTACTTGATTGAGTCTTCTAATGTGTGGCATGGCCGTCTTGGACATGTTAATTTTAATTCAATGCGTCGTTTGATTAAATTTAATGGCATACCAAATTTTCATATTGATTCAAATTATAAGTGTGAAACTTGTGTCGAAACCAAACTTACAAGATCATCTTTCAAATCGGTTGAACGAAAAACCGAACCACTTGATATGATACACACAGACATATGTGATTTGAAATCACTACCCACAAAAGGTGGCAATAAGTACTTCATCACGTTTATTGATGATTGCACAAAGTACTGCTACGTTTACTTGTTGAAAAGTAAAGATGAAGCTATAGACAAGTTTGTTCTATACAAAACTGAAGTTGAGAATCAACTTGGTAGGAAAATCAAGGTTGTACGAAGTGATAGAGGAGGTGAATATGTGTCTCCTTTTGCTGATCTATGTGCGAAACATGGAATTAGACATGAGTTTACTGCTCCTTATTCACCTTAGCAAAACGGTATTGCCGAAAGGAAGAACCATACCTTGAAAGAGATGGTTAATGCCATGTTGTTAAGTTCTGGTTTGAGCCGGGACATGTGGGGGGGAAGCCATTCTAACGGCTACTTATCTTTTAAACAAGATACCTCGTAAGGATAAAGAGGAAACCCCATATGAACTGTGGATGGGAAGAAAACCATCATACCAGTACTTACGAGTGTGGGGGTGTCTAGCCAAGGTAGCTGTGCCGACACCTAAGACCCAAACGATTGGACCTAATCTGTGGATTGTATATTTATTAGATATGCTAAGAATAGTAGTGCGTATCGTTTCATTGTACATGATTTGAAAAATCCAGATATACACAAGAACACAGTTATGGAATCAAGGAATGCGTCCTTCTTTGAAAACATATTTCCTTGTTTAAAGAAGGAAAATGGAAGCACATCTAGAATAGATGATGCAGTTGTCCAAGATAAGAGACAACGCGATGATAATGATCTCCAAGATGAGAGACAAGATCAACCCGAAGAAGAAGAGGTTGAACCTAGAAGAAGAAAACGGGCGAGAACCGAGAAATCATTTGGACCCGATTTTGTCTCTTTTATGGTAGAAAATGAACCCACTTCTTATCAAGAAGCTGTAAATTCCTCGGAAGGGCCTCGATGGAAAGAAGCGATTAATAGTGAAATAGAGTCTATTTTATAAAATCATACTTGGGAGCTCGTGGATTTACCTCCTGGTTGTAAACCACTAGCCTATAAATGGATCTTCAAGAAGAAGATGAAAGCTGATGGCACCATTGATAAGTACAAAGCAAGATTGGTGATCAAAGGTTTTAGACAACGCGAAGGTCTAGATTACTTTGATACTTATTCGCCTGTTACGCGAATAACTTCTATTAGGATGATTCTTGCTATTGCCGCATTAAGAAATTTAGAAGTTCACCAAATGGATGTGAAAACGGCTTTTCTAAATGGAGATTTAGAAGAAGAAATATACATGAACCAACCCGAGGGTTTCATGGCTCCTGGACAAGAGAGCAAAGTTTGTAGGCTTGTTAAGTCATTGTATGGCTTAAAGCAAGCTCCAAAACAATGGCATCAGAAGTTTGATCACGCCATGCTAGAGGGTGGATTCAAAATTAATGAATGCGACAAGTGTGTTTATGTCAAAGACACAAATAGTGGATATGTAATCTTGTGTCTTTATGTCGACAATATGCTTATCGTTGGCAGTAACGACAAGATGATCAAGTCTACTAAAGACATGTTGAAATCAAAGTTTGACATGAAAGATATGGGTTTGGCTGATGTGATCCTTGGAATAAAGATCATACGAACTCAAAGTGGACTTGCATTAAGTCAAGCACATTACGTGGACAAAATTCTTAATACTCATAATGCGGGGGATTCCGGCCTAGCTAGAACTCCAATAGACACCAGTTTGCATCTATCTAAAAATAGAGGCATAGGTGTTGCCCAATTAGAGTATTCAAGAATTATTGGCATGTTAATGTATTTGATGACATGTACCCGACCTGACTTAGCATATGCTGTTAGCAGGCTGAGTAGATATACTAGTAATCCAAGTGATGCACATTGGAAAGCTATGACTAGGGTACTTCATTATTTGAGATACAATCGTGATTATGGACTGAATTATGCTAGATATCCATCTGTTATTGAAGGATACAGTGATGCAAATTGGATATCTGACATAAAGGATTCTAGATCGACCAGTGGATATGTGTTTACACTAGGAGGGGACGCTATATCTTGGAAGTCTTCCAAGCAAACTGTAATAGCTAAGTCTACGATGGAATCAGAATTTATCGCGTTAGATAAATGCGGGGAAGAGGCGAAATGGCTACGTCAATTCGTAGAGGACATACCCAGGTGGCCTAAAACGGTAACGGCCATTAGTATACATTGTGATAGTCAATCGGCAGAGCTCATAGCACAATGTATAATGGAAAGTCTAGACATATCCGTCGTCGACATAATTCGGTACGACAACTAATCTCAACAGGAGTTATCTCAATTGACTATGTGAAGTCAAAGGATAACATCGCGGATCCGCTTACGAAAGGCTTAAGCAGAGAGTTAGTTAGTAAGTCGTCTAAAGGAATGGGACTAAAGCCCTTAAAGGAATGAGTTTCTATGAAGGAAAACCTAACACATTTGACTGGAGATCTCAAGATCTGGGTTCAATAGGACAACCTAATCATAGAAATGTGGGGGAAGTCACGTCAATGTGGGGGAGTTACTTAATACAGTAACTTTCCTAGTCCATTCCTAGAACAATGTGACTTGTTGAGAGGTTAAACATATGGCTTAATGATTCAAGATGAAATCATAAAGCATAATGATTCAAGATGAAATCATAAAACATATGTTTTTAATGATTCAAGATGAAATCACCTATGTGAGAGAGAAGTGGGGTCGCTTCGAAGGAAATTATGGGGGCGCAATTTCTAAGAGCTCTTGCAGAACCAGGCGAGTGTTCATGACCATAACGAACACGACTATGAGGACTTGACAAGGTCAGGGAGAGTCTTGTGTGAGTGTGTATTGTCGTCTACGTATACAGAGGCTGAGTTCAAGGACATCGCGTCTACTCAAATCTAGGAGACTAAGTGCATCTCACAAGGGAAGGTTCAAAGGGTTACACCTGCCTATCCTATGCAGGACTTAACCGCAGAAATTTTGCCAAAACTTTCGTGTGTTTTCGACCGATTCCCATTCATGTGGGGGATTGTTGGAAAATGTTTTGCAAAATATGGGTTTTGCAATACTTTGGACATAATTTTATATATGTATATATATTCGTATTACTTAGTAGCTTTGCGTTCTCCTCGAAGAGAGCTTCGCAACGAGCTAAAGTATGTCCAATATGGAGTTAATATGAATGAGATATCGTGTCTCAAAGTGAGTCACGTGAAACACAATATTTGGAAAAATATTTGTCCCACATCGCTTGAAACATGAAGTGAAAACATGTTTATAAGGAAATCCTAGTTTCTACCCTACAATATTCATTTGTGGGTTTTTACTCCCACGCCTACGCGCGCGCAGGGGTGGGGGGGGGTGCAGAAAGTGGGATTTCTAGGCCAAAAACGGGTTCGAAGCTACTGAACTTGTGCACGAGCGCGCGACCTGCGGACACGAATGCAGCTCCGAAAACTGGCTTGGGTGCGGGCAGATTTGTGTGTCTGATTATTTTAGAAGCATATATTCTGTCTTGGTGACCAAGACATGAATTAGCTATAAAATAAACCATTCTCATTCAGTTTTTAATCATCAGAAAAACGCAGATTTTTCTTTACTCCATTACCAGTTCGTTTTCCAGCAGCTCGTCGATCAGAAACACGCAAGACTTCCGTGATCTTTCAGGCAAGTTTGTTTAGTTCGGCTGTACAACAGCTTTGGACGTTGTACCCTGGGAAACAGACGGTGAATCTGTTTTAAGGGAAGCGTGTTAAACACGTGCCTCGTCTTAGTTTTACTGCTTTCTTGATTACTGTTATTATTTTCTGTCTTTATATTCTGTTGGTTTTATTACTTGTAATCTGTTTTTAATAAAAGTGTACACCGTTTCCTAAAAGTTTCTCATTTTTCTTGCGACAAGAAGGTTAAACAATAGAAAAATCCAAAAAAACTGGAAATAACAAAGATTGTTTGACTATAACATATTAACATCCACCATTATCAATGCTTGAAAAGGTGAAACATGGGGAATATTTTTCGGAAACAAAAAAGATGGTATCTTTTTCATTGGTAACACAACAAGGCATATTATCGATTTACGTTATATGATTTTATCTAGAGTAACAAAGGTATCAAATACTACTTGCAACTTGCAAGTTGCAATATCTAATGGTGATGGGAGTGACTAACTCACATTAGGTCATCTCACCTTTTTAGAGCATCCACAATGGTTAAAGTTGTGAATAGCTTTTACCCATCTCAAAAAGCTTTTGAAAAAAGTTTTTTGCATTGTAACACTAGCTTTTCCAAAAGTTTTTTTAACAAATACTTGTTAGATTACAAGTCTTTTGTAAAAAGTCTTAAGCATAAGCATAATATTCATTTAATGCATTAAATGCATTAAGTCTTTAAGACTTGATGCATTGTAGATGCTCTTAACAAACTCACCTAAACTTACCCAAACTCCTCACAAAAGGTAATTGTATTCACCCAAACTCACTCATATCATCTCATCTTTTTATTAAATATTTTTTGTTCATACATTTTTTTAAAACACGGTTATATAGAAAATTAAAACACAGTACGAAATTAAAAGACAGAAATTTAAAAACAACATTTAAAAAAACATAAATATAAAAAAACATAATAAATTAAGCATTAGCATACAAATGTTCGACCAAATCTGCTCGAAGATTGTGATGTTCATGCGTGGGGCTAATATGCCGCATAACTTGTAGCACGTGTTCTTGGGTTTGAAACACATCGTCCGGTTGAATTTCTTCTTCTGGGAACCATTTAGGAGATATTGTTTTTTTTTGAACTTTTGAACTATATTATGTAATATGATGCATGTGTACATCATATTCATGATTCTTTCTTTCCGTAAAGGTCGTGCAGGATTGGCTAATATGACCAATTTCTTCTTCAAAACACCAAAAGCTCTTTCAATATATTTTTTTGCGGATTCTTGTTTTTGCTTATATAAAATCCTCTTATGGTCACTGGATGGTGGTTCGAGAATTGTTTTAACAAGTGGTGCCGATTCCGGATATATCTCGTCCGTAACATAGTATCCCCATGGATAGTGTACAGCGTTAGTCACAAACTCCCCCTCAGGTGCTCGTCCGGTTTTCAAATCATTAAATAAAGGGGACTGATATAAAACGTTGATGTCGTTGTTCTACCCAGAAACACCAAAAATTGCATGCCATATCCACAAGTCCTGCGACGCAATAGCTTCAAGTAAAATGAATGGATTCGGTCCATGATCTCGTCTAACATATTGCCCTTTAAAGGCAGTTGGACAACCGAACCACTCCCAGTCTGTACAATCAAGACTTTTTATCATCCCTGGAAACCCGTGCTTTGCTTCATATGCGCATAAAGTTGAACATCAGTATACGTGGGTTTTCTCATATACTCAACAACGAATATTTCCATAACAGCACTACAGAAATGATCCAGTGATTCTAGAGAAGTTCTTACGCTCATTTGCAGATACTCATCTAGAAAACCAGGAACGACGCCGTATGCCAATTGACGAATTGCCGAGGTGCACTTTAACAACGGCGAAATACCTTCTTTTCCGGTACAATCAACATTATTAAGAACGTATGCAGAATGGTGAGTCACTTCACTAACTATCCAGTTGAAAAGGGGGCGGCCCATTCGAAAAACCTTTCTGAACTCTTTCACATCGTATCTTGGGTTCACCGAAAAAAACGCAACTAACCGATCATGAGCACCTATTCGGTCTCGAGTTATGACGTTTCTTGGTAATCGATTAACAATGTGTCGTCTCATAATAAACTGTAACGCTTTTTTAATAAAACCCCACTTGCGTTTCGTTGCGACTTCCGGATTTTCAGTGGCAAAAAATAACTCGTATTCGTCGATATTTTCCATTTTCTTAGTGATTTTGGGAGAATGTGTGAAATGTGTATTGAATATGAATGTGTGTTTGAAAAATAAGAGTTTTTGGTAGGTATTTAAAGGGTATTGAGAAAAGTTTTTTATTTTATTTTGAAAATAACGGATATATAAACATGCGGGTCCCATTTGTAGTAACTCACCCAGGGTGATTGTGGCCTTGTTTTTTGGTTCCAGCGACAAAGTCGCGCGCGAGTTTGAGTGGGAAAATGGGGGTTGCGCGCGAGTTAGTGGCTCTCGCTCGTTGGATACCTCCCACTAGAGGTGTCAAATCTTGCCCATTTTTATACATATGGGCACTTTTTGCCTATTTTCCAAAAGGATGGGGCACTTTTTGCCCATTCTTTATTATTAATGGGTTAAACGGGCGCACATGTAAGAAACTTATGGGTTTAATGGGCGCACATATAAAACACTAATTAGGTTACTCAGCGGATATTTTATATTTAGTTTTTATCCGAGCTTTTAAACAAGTATTTTTATTTTTTAATTTTATACGTTTTTATATGTATTTTTTCTCATTTTAGCTTACGCCCGTTTCGCCCGCCGTTTTGCCCGTGCCCGTTTAGCCCGCGCCCGTTTGACCCGCCGCCCGTTTAGCCCGTCGCCCGTTTAGCCCGCCGCCCGTGCCCGCCTGCCCGTTTTGCCACCTCTACCTCCCACTCCCACCAGCGTAAGTTGAGAAACACAGTTCCATGTAAAAACAATGGTATATGACATATGTTATTACCTTCTTCTCTTTATATAGTTTTGATAATTGTTACTTATAAAATGAAGATTGAAGTACAGTATATGCTTTGTTGAAAGCTGTAAGTTATAGTGACATGGCTGCAAGTATCTTGCCGTATTAACGTGGGTTCAAATGTAAGTTAAGGTTGACAAGTAGGCAACTACCTTTATTTAAACATTTCGTTTCAATAAGAAAATATATATATATATATCTCCAGTACGTGTGAGCATGTAATTTGATACTAATATACTTTTGAGTTCGAATGTTTTGAGATTTTGGAACTGGGAATCTGGGATTACCATGTATTGGTTTCAAGTTTAAATGGCACTTGTTTGGTTAGATTTTGAAGGTTGAAAATGATAAGTATAGACGATCATGAGTAAAGACCAAATTCTACCTTTTTTCTCCTTCCGAAAAGCTATATTCTATCAATCGAAAATGAATATTTGTCTAACTTGTGAAAAGATTGACAACCGTTGGTAGCATAACCATGAATTGTATGTGTTTTGAGTATTGTTTGTGATATAAGTCTACCTTAATCATGTTTGCAAAAGTCATATTATGATGGCGTTTTAATCTTTTTTTTATAGACAGACACAACTCATTCTTAACCAAATTTTGTCAACCTTTACTTGAATGCGACATCTAACATTCACTTGATCCCTAAAGATTTATATTGGGTGAGAGGAATGTTTCTGCCTTACTTTAATATAGTACCAAATTCAAGTCAATGACCTACAAACCAAGTTTTACATAAAACTTTACAAGAAGTTGTTATAAAAAAATCATTCATTTACAATTTCCTTACACCCCTAGCAAAATTACATCGCAAAAGACCAAGACCAATGATAACTAACCAATAATAATTTATACTGAATCAGATAAACAAAAGATATCCTACCAGACCACCATCAGAACTGAGTTGAGTTGCCTCGGTACCGAGTTTGAGTCACCCCACCCTCGATCAAAGCGTCCCAATCCATACTATCTCCACCGTCGTCGCGCTCGCGAAGCATCATCAGCATCCGCTTCGCCTTCTCACGAGCTCGCTCACTTCCCTTCTCCTCCACTACACGAAGCACATCCATCCCTTTAGCCGCCCTGGCCAACCCCTTAAACCTCATACTTCCATTACTCAATGAGTACAAACACGCCACACAATTCTCACGGGTCGACTCGGTTGAATCCACATTTTCAGACCTCAATTTCCTAAACAAACATTCAACTGCGTTTGAGTCTAGCAAAGCCGATTTACCCTCATTAGAAGCGGCTAAATTACACAAAACCAATAACACCCTTCCTGCTAAACCAGTTTCCAGCATTGTCAACAGAGTTGAACAAGCACCAAGTTTAACAAGCTTAACTCGATTACTCTGCACCAACGACAAATGATACAAAGCCAAAGCCGAATCATGCCTAGTCCTCTCACTATCAGAATGCAAGGCATGAAGCAAAGGCTGCAACGCGCCCAACACTCCAATAGCAGTCTTATTCTCCTCCTCCAACGCCAAACTAAAAATCGCCCCAGCAGCATGCTCCTGCGACTCAGCAAACCCCGCCTTCAAAACATCAATCAAAGGCGGAACAATCCCGGACCTAACAATCTTCAACTTATTCGTTTTCTCAAGCGACAAATTCACCAAAGCCGCCACAGCATTCGTCTGCACAGCAGCATATCTAGAAACCAAACACTGCCTCAACGACGACAACAGCCTCGGCGTACATAGCGAAACCCTAGCTCCCTCATCACTTCTAGTAACCTTCCTTAACATAATCACAGTCTGTTCCTGCTCATAAATATCCAAACTCAACAACTTATTACTAAACATCAACTCATCCGAACCATCCCCATCCCCATCACCACCACCATTACCATCACCATTACCGTTACCATCGTCCTCATTCACAACATCAGACGAGGCCGAAGACGAATAACACAAAGGCCGTGTCACAAACGGCAAAGGCGGCGTATCAGGCACATTCGCAATAACCGATTCTTCACTACTCGAGGAATAAAACTGATTATAATGAGGAACAGATCTCGGATTCAGCTCGGTAACAGCATGAGTCAGCTTAACTTTCGCCTTATCACTCACACCGTTAATCAAATCACGTTCCGAAACCCTAAGCCTATCATCACCACCATCATCACACGATGACGTCATCATCATCATAGCCTTAACAGAACCCTCTAAAGAACCATAATCAGGAGCATAACGAGGGGGATCACATCCAGTTAAATTACACCAATTCCCAATAGCTTTTTTCAAAGCTAAATTAGGTATAACAGTACTGAAATCAGGTTTAGTACCAGTACTTTTCAAAACAGGTACAAACCCTAGGTCCTGACACACTTCAATTGACACACGTTCGAAAGTCTCCCCTGATGATACAACAACTGGATCGTACATCAATAAACCTGATATCGGGCAGATAAACTCATCCAACGGCTTATTAGCTTTGTCTACTGATTTAATGGATTCGGTTGACGGAGAGGGTTTGTGAAAGGAGAATCTCCAGCGGCGTTTGCTGTTGCTCATGGTTTTTTATAAAAAAAAAATTTATAAAAATTTAGTGATGTGATACATGATGATTGTTTTTATATATAAGTACGAAACGAAGAAGTAGGTGAAGACTTCGTCGCCGGAGGAAAAGGGAAATGCGGTCAGGGGGATATGGGATTGGTTGGGTTGGGGTGAAGATTTTGGGTGATATCTATAAATTGTTTTTATTTTTGTTTTTTAAGGGATTAAACAAGGATAATAAATTAATAATCATAGTTGCAAACATATACGGTGGGTTTACTTACTTATGGTTAGGGATAAAGCACGGTATCGGTCTCGTCCTGAAACTGTCTCGAATTAGTGGTACTGATTATTTCCCGAGAATAAATTTATGGTACCGGTATCATACCAAACGGGATTCGGGTATCAGTACCCGTACGGGTATCGGTACCGGTACCGGGACATCGGGATTTTCCTTTTTTTTCGGAATTTCCCGATTTGGTACCGGTCTCGTCCCGAATTAGTGGTCCCGAATTTTTTTTTCAACTTATTTCGTAGTCACGGTACCGTATCGAACGGAATTTGGGTATCGAAAATCGGTATGATTTTGAGAACGGTTCGGATTCAATTCGAGATTCGGGTCAAAATGTTCCTCCTAGTTATGGTTATTTAATAGTAATTGGTTTCTTATTTAAGTCGGATGGCATGTTTGTGTTAGGCGTATCTTAGTTATGAATGTTTCTTTATTATATTTTAAAATCAGAAGTAGATTTATAAATTTATGATCTATCATTTAACTATAATGAGATTTATGAAAAGGTGTAGTAACATTTTAGATTTTTTATTTAATGCATTTAAGTTAATAAGATGTTTTTAATAATATATACAAGTTTAAGTATACTAGAAAAAAGTTTATAAGATAAAAAAAATTATGAATTAATATTTTAAGATGATTTTACACTACTATAAATCTTTATTTTTGTTTATCATAATGGATGTCTTAATGTTTCTTTTCTTATATTCTCATTTTATAAGATAATTTTGATTTATCTATTTACTATATTATGGATCATAACCTTTAAAAGTTTAATTACATATTTGTAAAAGGCAAGCGAGCAACAAGCTGCGCCGTAAGCTTTTTTTTTAATTGGAAAGTTAATTCTTGTAAAAATCACATTTGTGGATTTAAGTGTCATAACGTTGCTATTCATTACGCGTTGAACTCTATTCAGAAGCTCCACCGCTTCAGGTGCAAGAAAACCGAAAGTATGCATGCTTTTTCATGTTTTGTCACTTTGCATGAGGCGCCTTTCAAATCAGCCTGACCCGCTGTAAAGAAGATTTATTTTGGATATCATATAAGGGACCATCCTCACCATTCATCGCATTTTCATATAATAGATAAAATCAAATATATTTTAATTTTTTACCTATTTTTTATAATTTAAATATCTTTTAAACCGTTAAGTGTTAAACGAAAATAATTATATTATCGCGACGAGAGTTTAATTATCTTTCTACCAATATGCACTATGATATACTTTCGAAGAAAAAAATTCGTTTTTTTTTCTTTTTGTTAAAATTTACGTGAAATATCATATATGATAATACTGTTTCTTCATATATGATAACAATGTTAAATCATATATGATATTGGTTTTCATCAAATATGATAGGTTATATCATATATTATACTGGTGATACATCATATATAATATTAGTATCATATATGATAATTGTCAAAAACGTGAAAAAGAAATAAAAAAATTCAAAATTGTATCATATAACATATCTATAGAAAGATAATTAAATGCTATTCGTAACGGTATGTTTTTTTTTTGCATAACGATTAACGGTTTAAAAGATATTAATCTTTGAAAAAAGAAGCTGAAAATATATTTTGTGTTTAATCTTATCTATTAGATCAAAATTAATATATGAGGTGGAGATTGTTCCCTTGATATCCAAATAAAATTTAGTATGAACTTAAATCTTACTATTAATATAAATTAATTAACTTAATTAATTTTTTTATATTATCATTATGTGAAATTATTATTATAAAATTTTAAAAAAATTCAAATAGATATGTGTAAACTGTTATTAAAAAAATGTTTTTTGTCAGATGACAATCATTTTAGGACGAAAGGAGAACAAGTGTATGGGACAATAACGATGGACAGAAACAGGGGTTTCAAAATACTCATGGATATTTATGTTGTAATATCAATTTTGTTAGAAAAAAACCCTCTATTTCTTAAATATGTTGTCGTTAAAAATTATGTTTGTAGTATTTTTTAGTTTGTTCCAAATATACATGGTGACTTCGTGTTATAGTTGTGTCCATAACAATAAAAAGATTGAAAATCAAAATTACGAATCATTGATGTAATGTTTTGTAAATAGTTTTAGCCATTGTATTTTGGAGGATCAAGCTCCTATAATGTTCATAAGTTGAAACAAGATAAGATAACGTTAACTCGCTTCGAGTTTTTACTTTGAGATAAAGCTTTAGCATAAAAATAAGTGTGTGTTTCGTATAGACTTTTAAAGAGATAAAGTAATGAGAAGCGAAGTTTGTGAGAATGTGGCATTCATCAGTGTCAACAACTCTATTTATAGTGCTTGGACTCTACTCCACGTCACAATGATTACGGAGACAATGTTATCATCTAGGTACGGCGTGAGAATCATTGTTGGGCGTCAACCTTTGCTTAACCATATATTGTCTTTGACTACTCGTGATTAGGACCGTCTCATTAATCTTAAGAAAAAATTTCAAGAATAGTCCCTATCGTTTACACTGAAAATCAAGTCTCGTCCCTATTTCAAAATAAGTGCACCAATCGTCCCTATCGTTTAGAACTTGAATAAAAAATAGTCCCTATCTTGGATGGGAGTTAGTTTTCTCCATTAAGTGATATGAAAGGAGGGGTATTTTAGACATTTACTTGTTTTTCTGCATTTACACTCATTTTCTTTTTTCTTTTATTTTTTCATCTCTTTTTCTCTCCTCCACCAGCCAAGATAATCATCTCCACCATATCCATTACCAGCCAAGATAATCATCTCCAACACTCTAAATCTATCGTAGATAATCATCTCCACCACATCCATCAGCCAAGATAATCATCTCCACCACCTCCATCACCACCACATCCATTACCAACACCATCTAACCCACTGATATTTATAAACATATCCAACACTAGATCCACAGATCCATCACCAGCACCACCTTATCTCCACAACAAAGTCGCAGTCCTGACACCAGCATCATCTTCATCCTCCTACCCCACTCCACCAGCATCACATCATGTTTTTCTTTGGTTTCTTATTTCTATCTCTCTATCTCAAATCCATCAAAACCCACCAAATCAATAAAAAATATCCATCATCAGTTCGATCCCATAAATTCACAACAACAACAATAAACCTAACATGAACAACTAATTAAACAAAACAAATAAATAATTAAATCACCAAATAAGCAAAAGAACTCTCATATCCCATCATCATCATCAGATCTCTACATAACCAAAGCATCAACAAGAGCAACAATCAAACCAGATCCAACGGCCACAGAATTACCAGCACTAGGTGCAGAAGTAGGTGTATCACTAGGTGGAGAAGCAATAGAAGATGGTCCAGGAGCACCAACAGGTGTGTCAGCCATAGGTGGAGCAAGTGGGGATGCCAATGGAGATTCAGTTGGGGTGGCTGTAGGTGGAGTTGCGACAGGTATAGCGGTGGGAGCTGCAGATGGGGAGACGGTTGGAGCAGAAACTGGTGACTGAGCATATGCAGATACGGCGATTAAAGCCAATAGAATTATAACAATCAAATATGATGATGAGGACATCGTGTTTCAGTGCGTGAAACAACTACACAAGGATCCATATCCATAGGGCATATAATATCCATCTTTTGATCAAACTGTGGTTTCTTTATCAAGAATGAATATGGGTCGACCTCAAGAGGGTAAATAATTGGTGCAGGTATGTTATTATAACATGCTACAAAGGTGTGAGAATGGGTATTTCTTCCATTATTTTCTACTATATAAATCTTTGTTACTGTTTTCAAGAAGCTTAAATAATGGAGTAAATGGTGAAAACTGTGTCAAGAAATAAAGCTGCAAGCTTTGAAAGGTGGTGTGGTAGTACACGTGTTGTTAGTGAGGGAATATCACAGCGGTTGATGTGTGTGTGAAAATGAAAAGATAAAAATACCCTTCTATTTTTAAAAGATAACAGCCAAAACTAACTCTCATCCAAGATAGAGACCATTTTTTATCCAAGTTGTAAACGATAGGGACGACTGGTGCACTTATTTTAAAATAGAGACGAGACTTGATTTTCAGTGTAAACGATAGGGACTATTCTTGAATTTTTTTTCTAATCTTAATGACCTCATGCCACAATTACAAACAAAACCCTCTAAAAATATAAACATATAAAATACAAAAGAAACTTCCTTATGACAAAAAAATACAAAATTACGAATAAGCGAAAAAAGCTAAAAAAATCTTACCTTTTTATTTTTTTCACATTAGAAATGAAACAAGAAATAATCATATTGTAATTCTTGATTTAGTAAATGATCCCTTTATTTTCCACTCGACAAATAAAACACATCTTAGACTTTAACATAAACTAGGCGATTACCCGCGCATAGCTGCGGAATTGTCTAGCGGCAAAAAATTAACGATACGATATATTGTGGTAAAATCACATTGTTTAAGATTGATAAAATCCGGTTTATTTGTACAAATGTGTCCTCTTCTTCTTTTGCGGTCAAGTGTCTGTCGTTGAAATACAAAGAAAAGGGGGTGTGCTGAAATCTTATTGTCGTAGTTATGTTACTTTATCAGAACCTTGGTGGCATATAAATGTCCCTCGAAAAGGCTCAATGGCGAATTATGACATTAGCTCCAACACCTACACAAATTTAATCCATCACTACAATCACGCAATTCACAGATAAGAACATTGAACAATACGAAGCCTCTTATATTATGAAATCTTTAGTTGTTCAGCTCTATATGTTGACATAACATTCACCTCTTTAGATAAAATGTATTGCATCCATTTACTTCTCAATTTTTTAATTGTTGTTGGTCATTACAACTTTCTGAAAACAAAAAGAGTTGAAAAAATATCAAATTTTAAATTCGAAATTTCAAAAAATTTCAATTTCATAGATTAAAATTCCAAAAAATTTCAGATTTTAACTATTTTTAAGATTTCTATAATTTTTTAAATTAAACACGGCTAAGTTATGAAATTTTAAACTTTTTAAGTTTCCAAGCTTTTTAAATATATTTGGATTATCTTATACGTAGCCTTTCGTAATTTAGCTTATAAATGGAGTATATGAATTATATAAACATTTTTGTTGAAAGTAAAATGTTAAAAGAAAATAAAAGTTCGTGGATCTACGACCACACGAGATCAACTTTACATATTCAAAAGTAGTTTTTAAATAGTCTAATGTTGTGGTGCAAGTATTTCCATCTTTGAAAGAAACCAATTTTGGCTAATATATACATGGAATATTCAGCATATATTTTTGATGTTCATACTATATACATTAAAATCGTATTTATTAATTACACTATGAAACACTAAAAGGATATTTAAATGTGGTTGGCCATCATTCCTATTGAAGATATACAGACTTACGGAGTTACGGGCTGGTATTTCTACCCTCAGGTTCTGTCATTTGGCCACTATACTTACTTTCAACAAACAGTACATGAGTGTATAATTAACATATAGATAATGAGAGAGAGATAAGAATAATCCAAAACACAAAACACACGATAACAGAAACAACATACGCCCGCTGATAAATATACTGACCGTGCACATTAAGATCAACACTTAACTCATGAACTTTTGCGATAATTTAACTTTTTGGAAGGTGTATGTTGGTAGACATGAATGGACAAGAAGCCTGTTGACTAATTCTGACCAATTCAGGAATCATGCTAATAGCACGCACACATCCAAAAAATGGCAAAACACCAGGATCACCACCTTGTAGTGTTCACACAATGCCAAAATGCAGCAACCTATATCAAGAGGAGATATTATTATAAATAAAGTTGGAATAGGATATGTAGACAACATTTTCTTTCAGTTTGTTTATAACGAAAATTAAAAGTCTAGAAAGTAAAGCTTGTATTGGCATGAGAGATAAGATGAATACAATACCAGAAAAGCCTTGTTTGATAAACATACCATTAAAAATGTTGATAAGAAACTATTGATCGGCGATCATGAGCCCGAGGGTTGCCATAGCTCGTGATCTCGAGCTGCATCATACGTACGTTGTGGCAGATAGTACCACAATGGAATGTTACCGTAGCCTAGGAAAATGTGTTGTTTGCTGTAGCCTGATATACAACCAAATGTGGTGCCAGAAATCGAGGTAGCGGGAGGTTGCTTATGGTCATGGACTTGATATGTTCATTTTGCATCATGATCAATTTGTGCCTGTTATACAAATTATCGTAGGTGAGTACATAAAAAAATTGAAAGGTCAAGAATGACGTCCTTAGAAACTGCTAATAGCCATTATATGTATCTAAAATTATACTAATCTTTCAGCATTGTGTCTTGCTTCCCCTCAAAGGACATTGAACCAAAGCATCAATAAACACAACATGTGAGTCACTAAACGATTACCGATTAATTAGCTATTGTAATTAAGTATCCTAACAGCACCTAATAGCAACAATTGGAGGTTATTTAGCTACTGATATAAGGTATCCAAATATATCCTAATACATTTACAATATACATAACTTACAATAGTGTAGCCTTGTTTTCTTCCCATCCAAAAGAAGACTTCCACTTATCATAACATTCTCAACCAATGTACCTACATTCAGTTTTGAATAAACTAATTACTTTATGACAAAATAAAGATGACATAGATGAAAATAAAAAAACTATAGATAAATTGCTGATGTGTATTCTTACAGTTGCAAACGTTTGTTAAAGGAAGAATCAAACATAAGCCATCATCGCCAAATTTCAAGAATACTACTGACTCAGATTGTGTCCGAGAATATAACCCACCTGTTACAAATCCAACTATTATTGGCTACAAGTCAATACCAATGCCAAAGTCGCCCATTTCAAAACCAGATCCAGGTTACAAGTCAAAGCAAAAAAAATCTTATAAGCAAACGCCAAAAATAAAGCCACCTGTTTCGATTTAAGAAAAAAACATACAAGAGTGAGGAGTGGTGTGTCTAGCTTCGAATTTAAGCATAAAATATTAAAAGGGGTTTGCCTCATCTCACATCAACCTCAAATAATTTTCGAAATAAAAATAAACAAAGAAACAAAAAAAAATAGATCTCAGTTTTCTTCAACACTTTTCGAAATAAAAATAAACAAGAAACAAAATGAATAGATCTCAATTTTCTTCAAGAATTTTCAAAATAAAAATAAACAAGAAACAAAAAGAATAGATCTCAGTTTTCTTCATGTTTTTTGTGTTTCGCAATAATCGAAAATATAGATTGCATGTATTATGATCTGGAAGACTTTTCATCAATTAAAACCTACCTTAGATCTTTAATAAGATCTTGAAGACGAATTTGGTGCGCATCTTCCTCTTGGTTCGAATAACCATATTGTATAATCAAGATATGCATTTGTGGGTTTAACATTGATTAAGGATGGATGTGATCTGATTTTTTTTTCTCTCGGGTGATGATAATATGAGATGATAAAGAAATAAAAGATGGGGGCGGAGATATTGTAAAAAATGGGATTAGGTTTTAGTATATTTAGGGTAAAGAGATGATGTATGTAGTATGTTATATCATTCAGGTATAATATTCGGGTGGTGAGATACGGCAGAGGTGAAGTCGAGTGGTGGTGAGGTCAGGCGGCGAGGTGAGGTCAGGTTGTGATGATAAGAATGTTTTTTTTTTGAGATTGGAGTGTTTTTCGATGGTGTGTGTGTGTTTTTTTTATGAGAAATAAATGAAAGTAAAAGAATGTAAGGGTATTTATTTGTATAGTGGGTTTAGGTGGTTTGGTGTTTTTTTTTTAGGTTTGGATGTTGGTATGGTATGTGTAAATTTAGGATTTAAAGGTGGTATGGAAGTTTGAATTTTAAAAATGAAGTTGGAGTTTGGTTGGGATATAGTTTCAACATTTCAACATTTCAACATTCAACCATTTTGATAAACTCTTTATAAGGTAGTAAAGATATCGAAAAATTAACAAAATATACATGAGTTATATCAAATTAAGCAATAAGTGGGCCTTGTGCACAAGCACATGTTGCACAACCTTATCATCGCCTCAACTTATGATTAAGGGTATCAAAAATAAATTGGATCAAAAAACGAACATGGATCTGAACCCGATTAAACATGTTGGGGTCGGGTCACGTGGGTCAACAATTTTACGCTGGTTATTCGAGTTAACGCGAGTAACTCATATATTAAATATGTTCGGATATAAGGCCTGATTGGGGTTTGATTTGTTTTGATTGAACGAATATGGGTTGTTTCATTTTTTTAATATAACCCCTATGTCCTATATTAAATGTCAACTTTATTTTTTTAAGTCTTTTTTTTCGACTTTGATCTTAAACATTTTTGTTTGTGTTATCTAATACTTGATGTAAAGTATATGAATGAATTGTGATCTTCAACATTTGTAAAGTAAAGTATATGAAAGAATTGTGTTTTAAAGTATATGAATGAATTGATGTAAAGTACATGAAAAGGCCTATGGATGCGGTAGCTCCTGTGGCCAAGAGTGTGGTGGATGATGGCTTTCAGGAGGTTAAGAAGAAAAAGAACAACAACTAGCAACATCAAGGTGATGGAATCAAGTTATCAAAACCAACCCTTAATATTCAACATCGTCGTGTTAAGAGAGGAGAAACTTCAAAGGCTAGTAATGATAATCTGAAGATGAATGAGTCGATTTTCAAGAGGGGTTTCTTGAATAGTAAAGGTTCGGGATCCAAGATGAGTCAGAAGGATCAGAGCTCCCAGAACTCATTTAGTGCTCTTTGGGATAAACTAGATGATGGTTCAGAGTGGGACGCAAGATCCAACGCAAAGGATGATGTGGTTAACGCAAGTGATAGTGAGGTTGAGGAAGTTATTTCTATCGATGATAGGCATGGTTCTCGTCAACCTGATGCTCATACAAAGTGTTAGCCATGGAGCTGTTCTATTTTCGTTGTTTATGCACCTTTAG
This sequence comes from Glebionis coronaria, assembly GCA_025667525.1. Classification (NCBI taxonomy): domain Eukaryota; kingdom Viridiplantae; phylum Streptophyta; class Magnoliopsida; order Asterales; family Asteraceae; genus Glebionis; species Glebionis coronaria. The sequence goes on along the minus strand of CM046875.1, from coordinate 629,789,977 downwards.
GTGGTTCTTTCTTATTGGTGTCATTTGTTTTGTAACTGTTTAGCAGCGTCCATATGGCATGTCATATGGTTTAGTAGTTGTTCAAGCAATTGCTTGAGGCTAATGTAGCATTGCAGCTATATTCCATTGTACTTCAGCGCTTTTGAAAATATATTTTACCGGGTTCAAGCCCTTTACAAAAAAAAATGTATTTTTCATTGGTATAACTTTTATCAAGTATTAGATAACACAAACAAAATTGTTTATTGTCAAAGTTGAAAAAAAAACTCCAAAAGTCAAATGTGAACATTCAATATGGAAGGAAGTTATAGTTTTTATAGATAATCAGTTCAATAGACAATTTATTGCATTTTAATTATATTCTGGTTTACCTTAACCCAGATGAACTCTACACGAATTGACACGAACTCGAATAACCCAAATTTAAATAAGGTCGAGTTCAAGTATGTTATTTTTAGCTTACACCTGACCTGAATTGACATAAACTCGACCAACCTGATTCAATTAACACCCTCACTCATGATAGGCATTCACCAGTGAAGTTGGAAAAAGTGAGGCGACCACTGAAAAATGTTTATTGTATAAATAGTCACAATATATATAGAGTACATACGAAAAATGAATCCCTAAATGACCTAAAGTTATTATATGACTTGTACTGTATCTATTCTTTATACTTTCTCACAATTGGGCGATGGATTTGTAAATTCTCATGCAAGAGTAGGTTGATCACACTTCGAAAAACGAATTGGACCAACCAAGACCGGACTAAACCGGAAAACGATTTGGTCAAAACACGGAACCGAGACCAGATTGAAATGTCCAGTCCATGTTCGATTTAGCCTTCAATCTGGTCCAACAAAGAATAATGGTTGGTTTTACTCAAGATCAAGCCAGACCGAACCGAAAACCCGATATGAGAGAAAGACAGACCGAACATCGAAACAAAATATGATCGTCCTCATCTGCGGTCTATTATGCTTACCGTTAAGCTGAAGCAGTGAACTAAAAAACATTATCACAAAAAAGCGTATTTGGTTGATAAAATAACCTGTCAACAAACGAAAATAATTATTCAAACAGTTGCAAAATCAAATAATAGTAGTAGCAAAAGCAAATGACATATTTTGTTGACAAGTGAAGACTAATCTTTCACCATGTAGCATAACAACAACAAAAACACAAGTAAAGAAACAAAAATAAAGCGAAATTTAGACTTTTTTCGACATTCAGCTTCTCACGATTGGTCAATGCAAGTGATTCAAGTTGGGTTTTTTAATAAGCGATAAAATTTGCGACTAGAGTTTGCCGAGATGGTTTAGAGGCATGTAGCCACAAAGGTCTCATATATCATGTAAAATAGTAAACAAGCTTTTGTATATGATTAAGAAAAAATTTCAAGAATAGTCCTTATCGTTTGCATTGATAATCAAGTTTCGTCCCTAATTCAAAATAAGTGCACCAATCGTCCCTATCGTTTACAATTTCGATCAAATTTGGTCCCTATTTTGGATGAAGGTTAGTTTTTAACGTTAAGTGTAATATTTAGAAGGGTATTTTCATCTTTTCATATTTTATTATTATACTTTTTTTCTTCTTCTCCTCTTATACCTCTTTCTCTCTCACACCATTTCTCTCAGTCCATCACACCATTTCCCAGATTGATGGTTCCCATATATCATTTTTGTGAAACACAACCCTTTTACACCATTTCATTCTCTCTATCACTCTCTCTCTCTCTCTCATCCACCACCAGCCACCTCACACAAACACTTTTACAAAAAGCAGATAACATCTAATCAACAAAAAAAAAAGTTACAAAATGAAACCCAGATCCAAGATTCATTCGAACAAGATAAATTTGTTCCAACCCACCTTTTTTTACAAAACAAAAAGAAACACAGATATCATCTAAATCTGATTTGCCTTTGGCGTTTGGATTTACAACACCAAGTACCTGCAAACTTTCTAACAAATCCATCCTTTTTTCATCTTGACCATAGTTACCAACGAATCAAACCTATACCTCGATAACATCACCGCGTCTTTACCCATCTCAAAAATAAGCAATCGGTCTTTAACACTAATTGAATCCATTCCTGTGGCCACAAGAAATCAAATCCACCTTCTCGGTTATCTCGATTTGTGTTTTTTTTGTTATTTCGTAGATACAACTCTGGGTTTTGTTTGAAGATTGGTTAAAACTGATTTGTCTTGTGGGTGGGTAATTAACATATTCGGTTGTATCTGTGATTGACTTGCGATTTTTGTTGTGACGACGATTTGGATATGGGGTATATAGATCCGAATCTGGTTTTGATTGGGTTTTGGTTAAAACTCCATTGTTGTTTTTGTAATAAGGATGGATCTGGTTTTTGTTTTTTAACTGGTATGTTTTTGGTGTGTGAAGTGTGGATATGGTTTTTGTTTTTTAACTGGTGTGTTTTAACTGGTTAGTTCTGCACCAAATGGTCAGTCAAATATAAGAGCTGGTAAGCTAGTTGTTTACTGAAACACAAGTTTTTGCTTTGTCATTTGTAGTCTGATCATGTGAGCTAGGGATGAGCATTTGGACCCGAATCCTGAAACCGAACCGGAACCGTACCGGAACCGTACCGATTCCCGGTACCCGAATACCGTTCGGTACGGTACCGGTACCACGAAATAAGGTGAAAAAAAATTCGGTACCACTAATTCGGTACGGGACCAGTACCAAATCGAGAAATTCCCGAAAAAAAACGGGTAAATCCCTATTTGCCGGTACCGGTACCGATACTGGTACCGATATCCGAATCCCGTTCGGTACGGTACCGGTACCATTAATTTATGCTCGAGAAAATTCGGTACCACTAATTCGGTACCGATTCGATACGGTACCGGTACCGTGTTCATCCCTAATGTGAGCTAATTAGAGAATTGTCATATATGTTTGATGAATAACGCTGTGTAATTCTTTGCCTCTCAAAATAATAGTATACCTCAGGGTCAACCACCACATCCACAAACGTTTAGAAAACAAAGAAAATATTATTTAACAGAAAAAATATTATAAGAAAAAAATTTAAAAAAAATATAATTTTTTTTAATAAAGATTACTGTTCATAATGAGATGAAGAGACCAAAATACTCCTCCACTTCCAAGAGATAACGAGCAAAACTAACTCCGATCCAAAATAGGGACCAAATTTGATCGTAGTTGTAAACGATATAGATGATTCTTGCACTTAATTTGAGATAGAGACTAAACTTGATGTTTCATGTAAACGATAGGGATCAAACATGAAATTTTTTTAATGATTAATAAATTTTAGCAAAGTAATTTTTAACAAAAAAACGTTAAATTTAACGAGAATTGATTAAAACACTCATAAAATTAATTGGAACACTCAATGTTCAAACAATTTAAGCAGTTTATATTTTTTAGACAACCAAATAATGTATATTTTTAAATATTTTAATCAATTATAATAGTGTTCAAATACCTAACTAAACTTAATTAGCCTAAATCCACAATTAGTTTTGAGCTAACTATAACAATCACGTGTAAGCCCACTATTCTTAGAAAAGTTTGTATAGTACAAAGCTAATGATTATAGGACAAATTATGAAGCTTCAAAAGAATTACTACTTGAGCCTTTACCTCTCGTTATTATTGGAAGCTCGTGAAAGGGAAGCTTCTTTTAGCGGAATATGTTTGTTTTTTTTGTCACCTTTAACATATTCGAGATGGGTACCCACTTCAATTGACCATCATCTCAAACATCACCACATACTAGTTGACCACCACAACAACAACAAAATCGATACGAAAGTACGAAACACAACAAAAATAACATGTTTACAAAGCTATATCAACCACATTTGCATTATAATGTTCTCAAAATATCTTTAAAAAAAGTTGTAGGGCATGGCCACTCACTTGTCCAGGTTACACTTCATCTTCGACTCTTCAAGCAGTAGTGTACTAGACGAATAATGTTCGGCACTCGTTAAGCCAAGTTGATAGAGGCAACAAGAATGAGTATCTAGGCACGAGATCAGGAAAATATATCGTCAGATACATTGCAAATTTTGAACCTTAATACTAAAAAATATTTAAGAGTTAATTCTTGAAATGCCTCAAGGTTATCATTCACTTTTTTTGTTTTTTTTTTTTTTTTTTTTTTTTTAACCGTGATTTCCGACTCATTGGCCGACTAATCCACGGGGTTTGAGCCCACCGCCACACACTCACTTTTTTTTTCACTCACCAAATGAAATTTTTTTAAAATACAATATGTGAATTAATAAAGATTAAAAAAAATATACTTTATTCTTTATGACGAGTGTAAGAAAAAATATATTTTGTGTAGGTCAAAAGTATCCTTAGGTAAGAGTTTGTGTTTATGCAACTATTTGAAATTTCTATTCGACTTGTATTCTAACATATTTTTTATTAAAAAAAAATAAAAAATACATTTTTACTTTATTGAATTTTTATTTTTTTATGCGACTTGTATTACGATTAGACATTGACTATACAAATTTGTAAGTTTTCTATCTATAAGTACTTTTTATGAGACTTGTACAAATTTTTTAATAATGAATAATATTATGATTAGATGTACAAAAGTAGTTATTTGTAAGTGTTTTATTTTAAAAACAAGCTCTGTGTTACACAAAAGTACTTTTAACTTACATAAAAGACATTTTTTCTTACACTTGTCTTAAAGAATAGAGTATACTTTTTTTAATTTTTTATTAAGTTGTATAAGTTGTATAATATATTTAGATAATTTTTCATTTGATGAGTGCAAAAAAACAAATGAATAGTAACCTTGGATTGAAAAAATTCATAAATTCGTGAGCACTTACGAAAACTCTTTTCTCCGTCCTTATGAGTATCATATGATACCATGTACTCGGACGGAACTAGGGGTCTCATAAAGTTAATTTTTATAAAATACCCCGAATTTTCATAAATGCACTTTGTCCATTTACTTGGTTAATCATGGTTTCGTTAGCCTATCATTTTCGTCTTAGTCACAACTGTCATTGTATGTGGATCATATGCACAGGTCCCAAATGGTTCAGAAAGATGTTGACTAGTGATATAAATTAAATGGACGTACAGAGCCAAAACCAAAATTTGTGCACATTTAATCCAACCATAGGTCATAGGTGGTCATCACGTAACGCATCTCACATTCTCACTTAGTACATTTCGAACATGATATATTTGGGTTTTATAGGAGACGACACAAATATTGGGATTAAAGTATAAATGTTCTTGTAAATTTTCAAAAACATTAGAAAACAAATACTACTAGGTTGAAGAGCAAGTTGCTTTAAGGTAAAGGGTTTTGATGGACTATATCAAAGTACGGCCCAGAACATCAGTAATGGGCCATCATTACTACCCCGTTTTCTACCAACTCTTTAACAGAGTAAAATCTTAACTGTTGTGTCTGTAAGTTTTAACCAATTAAGTTATTTTAGGTCGTTTTTGTATTTGCAAAATCAAAATCGTAACATTGAATCAAGATTATAAGATCTTATCAAAGTTTCTTGTGTTGCTAATAGGCGTCAATCATAATGTTGTTACACTTATACATATCAACTGAATTCATGAGATAACCTAAGAAAATTTTTGACGGCCAAACATGATCACAATAGGAATAGTGAAATGCATTTAATTTGTTTAACTTTATGTAGCTATGTTATCAGTTGAGCGAGATAAGACAAAGAAACATATACAAAGAACTTGAAACATAAAAATTTAATGCATTTTTTATATTTCGATAACTTCATTCTCACTCTCAACTAAAATTTTGATATTTAATTAAAATCTTCATCACGACTTTGTATAACATAAAAATATACATCTTGTATAAACCTTTAGAACAAAGCATATAATAATATAGTCATATAATCGCAATTAAAAAATTCAGTCTTATATAAGGTTGTTTGATAAGATTATTGTTCAAATGTCGTTTTTATGAATTTCTAGTCATTTTAAGCCTAAGCTTAATTGGACAACTTGGATGCAAAGTCCTACATTTTTAAATTTGTAACAATTCTAGCTCTTTACTAGTTTTAGTAAAATGCTTTAACCCCCCCCCCCCCCCCCTAAAGAAACAGGTAGGCGTATAGGTCGTATTAGCTAACACCCCCTTAAACTCATAATGACGCCGTTGTGAACGTCTAGAGTTTGTTAAAACGAAACAAAAACGGGAATATAAACACATAGCGGAGTTTGTAAAATTTAATAAATACTTATCAATATTTATCTCCTCGCGATTGAGAATAATATTCCCAGGTTATAGAGTTATAATTGGTCTGCAGGCTTAAAGACCAAACTCACGAAGTAATTCTAATCAATATTTCCGTTGACGCAAACATAAAGCAGACTTAGTTTATAAAACTTCATTCCCAATAAAGTCTTTTAACTCCCTTAAATCCTTGTTGTTGAACTTATTACTTAGAAAACTGTTGAAACTTTCAATTTCATTCAAATCACTTCCACTGGTAACTAAATCGTCAACATAAACCAAGAGATATAAACTCACATTTCCTTTATGTTTTAAAACAATGAATGTTTACTTTTCAACTTTAACAAAAGCCACATATAACTTATTATTTTAGTGTCTAGGAGTCTCTTTTGGCCCATTCAAATTTTTTTCTTTTGCAAACTTTAATTTGTCACAACTCTTTTTTTAAATCCACATAAAAATACACTATAGCCATTCATTTGATAAATCTTCTAGTCTTTTTGGACTACAAGATTAACCAAACACCTAACAACATCCATCTTAATTACAGGACTGCAGGTCTCTTCATAGTCAATACCTTCATTTTGTAAAACCTTATGACAACCAGCCTCGACTTATACCTTTCCAATTGACTAATGGACTTATGCTTTCCTAAACACCCATTTACTTCCAGTTGGCTTTTTTGCTAACTCGAAGATTAGTTAAGTACCAAGTATCAATCTCATACAAAGCATTTAATTCCTCATTCATATCATTAAACCAGTTAACATCTTTCAAAGCTTCTTCATTCATACGAATAAGGTTCAAAGACTTATTCAAACTAGTAACAAAACAACATTTTTATCATTTCGTACAAAATGATTAACATACCTATTCATACCTAGTTAACCTTACTTTCAAGCATATACTCATTCAACTTAGCAGGTAATTAGTTTGAGACCTCATGGATTAACTTCCTCATTTAAACTGGTAAATCATTTTAAAAAACATGATTCTCAAAATTTGTGGAACACTCTTACCCCTAGAATTATTTTCCTTGCCTACAAGAGTTGCAATTTGTGAATGATCATGTCTAGGCTGGTTGAGGGCATTACCAAGCACTGGTTAATTAACCTAAACTACCATCTCTATCAGGTTTCATTTCTTCATCATCATTGTGTCTTAAGTTTGAAGTTTTGTTTGTTGGCTTAGACTTATTATTATCAAAGAAGTTTAAAGTTCAAACATCATCACACTAAAAAAAGACTCTATGTTACCCATTTTATAAGGAAACACAGTCTCATAAAACTTAGCATCCTTAGAATATAAAACAATTATGTTCTTATCACTAAAAGTTTCTATGCCTTTTTACCACCAGCATAACCAATCAAAACAGACTTTTCAAACCTAGAACAGAACTTATCGAACTTTTCAGACCTAGAACAGAACATCTCTAGAGTATATAATTCCTCTATTTTCAAGACCAAACAATTTATAAGCCTTTTTTCCACTAGTATACCCAAGTAAAACACACTTTTCAGATTTTTCAGAAAACTTATCATTTCCTTTTAAAACAGTGGCATAAAACAAACATCCAAAACTTCTTAAGTGAGAAAAGTTAGGGTGTCTACCATACATAAGACAGAAAAGAGATTTACCATTTAAAACAGAGGAATGAAGCCTTTTAATCAAATAAGCACCAGTTAAAACATAATCAGACCAAAACATAAGAGAAAACCCCCTTGAAACATAAGGCTCCTTGCTAAATTAAGCAAATACATATGTTTCCTTTCAGCAATACCATTCTGCTGTGGAGTATATGCACAAGTAGTTTGATGAACAATTCCCATAGTATTAAAAAAATCACCCATATTCTTATTCACAAATTCAGTACCATTATCACATCTTACAATCTTAACCTTTTTATTAAACTGAGTTAAAACCAAGTTGTAAAATGTAACAAACATTTTAAAAACTTCATCTTTAGTTTTGTGCATATACACCCACACAGACCTACTAAAGTCATAAACAATGGTAAAAAAATACTTAAACCATCCCTGCTAACCACTTTATAAGGTCCCCAAACATCAAGATGAACAAGTTTACCAAAACACTTAGATTTATGTTCACTTAGAGGAAAAGATTCTCTAATCTGTTTAGCCTTATGACAAACATCACAAGGTAAATCATTATTAACATGTTTTAATTTCAAAGAATCTTTTAATAAGTTCAAACTTGGTTAGCAGGATGACCTAATCTATTATGCCAAACATCTTTAGACACAAAACAAGTAAAAAAGTTACAATTGCTAACAGTAGAGACACTATCAGCTTTATCAAACAAATACAGACCAGCAAATTCACTACCAGTCCCCAAAACTGTTCCTTGTTTCAAATTCTGAATATAGCATTTAGATTCATCAAAACTAACTCTTAGTTTGCTATTTTTAATAAGCTTATCAGATAACAAACTAACACGATACTCAGGAACAACCAAAACATCAAACAAAATCACCCCATTGTTAACTTTCAAGTTACCAACATGAGTAATTTTAGCCAATGTACCATTAGGGTGACCAACAATAAGTTTTAAATCAGAAACATCAACTAAATTAAACATGTGTTCAAAATTATTAGTCATATGTTGATTAGCACCAGAATTAATGTAAGACTTATGCACACGACTTAACCCAATAGGAATAACATCATGGAATAAACCAAAAAGAAAGATTAGATTAAGAAGAATAAAAGAGAAGAACAAAAGGGTTGTGAATTCCTAGTGAGAGAAAGACATATGTTTCTCTCTCTACAATCTATGAAATGGAAAACACACACACACAAATGAGGTGTTTAGTGCCTTTTATACTATAAGTGTAAGAGTAGAAGGCATTCCTCATTTGTGTGTTCGGGACTAATTCTCGTTACATACCAAACATTATACTAGAACTCTCAACACCATTATGTAGCATTTTCCACGAGCTTCGCAACGGTATATTATATGACCATCACTTTAAATACGGCTAACAATCTCCCCCTAAGGGGTGGTCATGTAATATGTGACTTCACTTCTTTGGTGTTGTTGACTTTGAAGATCGTTGTATTGAGAGTTCTTTCATAGTTCCTTTCATGACTTGTGATCTTGGATCTTTGATCTTTGCCTTGACTTGATCTTAAAACTTTTCCATCTTGTGTTCTTGTGTCTTTCCCCACATACTCAAACTTTGATTTGATCTTAAAGCTTGTTAACAATATCCCTTGATCATCAGAGTAGCGGAAGTCTTTGTCTTTATATGTTCTTGAGCTTTCTTCTTTTACATGAGCATGTGGTCTTGAATTACGACTCTTGAGGTTACGCCACCGTTTGCATTCCTCTGGTTTCCCGTTATACAGTACGAATATTGTACCTGTGATTAGGTAAGTTCAAAGAACTCCCTTGATAGGGTTTCCGACTGTGGTAGCCGTTCTCAATACTTGAATATATAGAAAGATACTTCATAGTAAGGAGTGAATCATGCAGTTCCATTCTGTTGATTAAGTCGTCAATTCAATTTCCTGGAACAAGTTTGAATCAATTAAGAATCAACCCATTGTTGCTTTCCAGTTGACACAAGTTAGATTTGTATGGAATCTCACAAGTCACCTACCGTAGTGCTGTTTGATGATGACACTAGAAGGATTTACATTCGTCACTATAAATACCGAGAAGTATTACTCTAAATGTTTTGGCAAGATCATAAAGATATTGCATCGAGACCTGGAACGAGTTTGAATCACAAAAGAATCAAACCATTGTTGCTTTCCAGTTAACATATGTTCAATTCAAGTGAATCTTACATATGACCTACCGCAGTGCTGTTTGATGTTAACACTGGAAGGATTTCCATTCATCACTATGAATACTAATGAGTATCACTCTGAATGTTCTGGCAATATCACAAGGATAGAGCGTAGGAGTCTGTAAATTATCGCTTGTGTTTTAGTAATGAACAACAATTTATATATGGAATAAGTGTCCTAATGAGATTTTGATGAATCTCGTTGGCTCTAGACTCTATAAGTGCACGTTTATTTGGTGATCGGAGGCTGGAGCAGACTGCCACCTATTCAATATCTACTATCTCGGAGTGAGAAAGTTGATAGAAATGAGTTGAACTCCGTGAAAATAAAACAAACTTCTTTTAAGAGAAGCTTGAGTAGGTTGGGAAGGGTTGTGCATTGCATCACTGGGTCCATGATGCTTTATCTTCAATACCAGAAATCATCAACTTGATTCTGATAGTAGATGTATTGACCCGGTTTCTGCCTAAGTTGTATGGAGGGCTACTTTCTTTACACCCTTTATCCTTACATTTCTTTTTCATTCTTCAACCCCTTCAATGCTTACCAAGACGTCATAACTAGCACCTTGTTGTGATTGTTCCAGTGCTAGCTTAAGTCATTAGTCGGCATTTTTCCCGTACACTCAACTACTCCATCTTTCCTAAGGACATCTAAATTCTAATGGATTATCCCTGGGAAGATCCCTCCGGTTCTGGTTGAATCATAGGACGAATACCTAACCACCTTTTGACACCAATACCATCGTGAATTAATGTGTTGAAGGGTATAGATATCGTAACCAGAAAAACCTGTTGAAAAAGCAATCAAGGTGTTGATGAAATCAGTGTTTACACCTTGAAAGTTTTCTATATCACCAAAACACTCCCCCTATATATGTGCATCACAAAAGGAAAGGTTTCTGCACATATTAGGAAGAGAAAGCCCTTATATCAAAGATCTTATCCAAGATGACACATTTTAATCACTATTCTCCCCCTCAAAAATTGCATGTGATTGAATTTTTTTGAAACTAGTGATGAAACATGTAGAGAATAATGTTGCATGAAAGCTTGTACTCCCCCTCGAAAATAAATTCTAATTAAGATGGGGAGTATATGAGCACACAGTTTTGAAATACCTTGAGAAATTGTGCTCAAACCCGAGAAAACTGAATTTCCCGTTGTTGAGGAAAAATGTACATAAATGAACATTTTCCTTGAGTTCATGAGCTTAAAACTTTGAATGTTTTAATACAAGCCCATGACCGAGAAAAATTAATTTCCCGTTGATGAGGATAAGTCATAGACTTTCCTTTATTTGGGGACCGGGTTATAGTCTGACATGTGACTATAAGCCATCATGAGAAGAAAGTAGAAAAGACATGTTTTGAAATCATTTGAAATCTTATTCGAACTTTATGTACGTACCCGTGTCGTTATTGAGCGACATTTCTAAGTACGTCCATATTATCGATGCTGAGAGACATGTCGGAGAAGAATATTTTTGGTATTTTGGAAAGATTTTCTCATTTTTTATATTGTTTTTATAGGTTTTATATTTTTGTATTTTTATTTTCTGATAGATATATACACGATTACTGCGAATGTGCAAGACGTTCAAGTTCATCTGGAGTGAAACTACACATACCAAGTCGACGTACCAAGAATTAAAATCTGTCTTGAGAAAGAGCTTTGGTGAAGATGTCGGCTAGTTGGTAGTCCGTCTTGACAAAAAACAGTTCGATCGTTCCTCTTTCCACATGCTCCTTTATGAAATGGAATCGGACATCAATGTGCTTGGTCTTGGAGTGTTGGACCGGGTTACAGGATATGGCTATGGCTGATTGTGAATCACGATAAATAGGAACCTTGTTAAAGTGAAAGCTATAATCCGTGAGTTGTGTTCGCATCCAAAGGACTTGAGCACTACACACGGATAGAGACACATATTTTGCTTTCGCGATGGACAACGCCATGCAATCTTGTTTTCTTGAGGACCAGCTCACTAGCTTCCCGCCTAAGAATTGTGCTCCACCGGAAGTGCTCTTGAATGTATCATGACACCCTGCATGGTCGGCATCTGAAAAACCAGTTAGATTAAAACCAGAATCCTTCTATACCAGAGACCCATGTGAATGGTTCCCCGGAGATAACGAAAGATCCTTTTAACCTCCTTGAGGTGCTTCTCGGTTGGCTTAGCCTGATACCGAGCACATAAACAAGTAGCATGCATAATGTCCGGTCTGCTTGAGGTTAATTACATAAGGGACCCGATCATACTTTGGTATTTTGTAGCATCTACAAATGTCCCTTTCTTATCCAAATCAAGCTTGTGTTTAGTGTCCATTGGAGTACCAATATGATCACAGTTTTCCATTCCAAATTTTGTTAGAATCTCGAGCACATATTTAGACTGATTTATGAAAATACCACGGGGGGATTGGTGAACTTGGAGACCAAGAAAGAACGTCATTTCCCCCATCATAGACATTTCAAATTGGCTTTTCATAAGGTCGACAAATAATATGTAATATTTTGGGTTTGTAGAGCCAAATATTATATCATCTACATAGACCTGAGCCACCAAGATGTCGTTGCCGTAGTGCTTGATAAACAACGTTGGATCAATGGTTCCTTTGCTGAAGTGATTTTGGAGAAGAAATGATAATAATTCGTCGTACCATGCCCTCGGTGCTTGTTTCAAACCATAAATTTCATTTTTTAACTTGTATACATGGCTTGGATGTTCGGTGTTGATGAAACCTTCAGGTTGACATACGTACACATCTTCTTTTAACGGCCCATGCAAGAAAGTCGTCTTCACGTCCATTTGATACACAATGAATGATTTGTGAGCAACGTATGCCAAGAAAATCCTAATAGCTTCCATCCGAGCAACCGGGGCGAAGGATTCTACGAAATCAATTCCCTCCTTCTGTTTATAACCTCTCACAACTAACCGAGTCTTGTTCCTAATGACCGTTTGCTCTTCATCCAACTTGTTTTTGAATAACCATTTCAGGGTAAGGGGATCGATATTGTCCGGGCGTGGTACTAACTCTTATACATCAAGCCGGATTAATTGATTGAGCTCTTCTTGCATAGACTCAATCCATGATGCGTCGGTCTTTGCTTCTTTAACACTTACTGGTTCCATTGTGCTGGCAGATAGTGCATAGATACACATATCACCATCGGTACGCAGCTGATTTGTGTCGAGACTGTTCGTGAGAGATTGCCAATCACTTGAACCAAAGGATGATCCTTAGTCCATTTGTGTTCATTTGGAAGTGTATGAGAAACTGGATGCGAGCTTGACGGATCAACATATGGTGTTGAAGGCTGAGTAGTACTTGTGGAAGCCGCAAATGGATTAACAAACTCATGTCCGTTGAGCATCGCATTGTTTGCATTTTCAGAGACTATTTCATTCTAAAAATGAACATGATTAGGAATTTGCTGAGAATGTTGTTGAGTTGCGTCAGCAGTCGAAGAAGTGGTTGTAATATTTGGAGTCAATATGGTTGAGGTTGACGTAGATGGTGTAGAAGAAGATGCCATTGGTGTAGATGCAGTCGGAGGTTCTTGAACTACCGTAGCAGGTGCAGCCGTGGCATTTTGAGGAACACCAAATGACAAAGGACCATCCATATATTCATCATAAATTGGACCAAATAAAACTTCCAAGTCACGTTCCGAGGGTTGTAACGATGAGATTGTTGATGGTGCAAATTGAAGCGCGAGTCCTGAACTTACGTGCCCAGAAGTCTGACCTTGAGGCTCAGGATGTGAACTTCTATGTTGAGAGGCCATACCTGAGAGTTCATCAAAGGTAACATTCATAGTCTCCATTACTTTTCTTGTCATACGATTATAAACCCTGTAAGCACAAGCCGTTGAGGAATAACCAATGAAAAAGGCAATATCACCTTTAGGTTCAAGTTTACCGATATCTTCACGATCATTCTTTGGATAACACATAGCCCCGAATACATGTAGAAACGATATATCCGGTTTTCGTCTATTAATGATCTCATAAGGTGTTTTGTTGAATCGGGTGTGAATAATGGAGCGGTTTTGAGTATAACATGCTGTTGCAATGGCATTAGCCCAAAGGAATAACGGTGCACTGGAGGAGAGAAGCATCGTCCGAGCAACTTCAACTAACGTACGATTCCTCCGTTCCACAACTCCATTCTGCTCTTGAGTTCTTACAGCCGAAGTTTGATGAGAGATCCCGACTTCGTCAAAGTAAGCTTTCAGTTTCTGATTGGTGAATTCTGTGCCATTATCCGTTCTTACAATAATGACAGGGGCTTGCAGTAGTACTGATGTTTTCTTCAAGAAGTTAATAATTACATCAGGGGTTTCATCTTTTAATGCAAGAAAATGAACCCATGTGTAACGAGAATAATCATCCACAATTACTAGGACATACCACTTCCCATTAATGCTTTTGACTCTCATTGGGCCAGACAAATCCATATGTAAGAGATGTAACCTATTCGTTGAGCTGGGAACGGGTTTGGGTTTGTGAGGCTTCTTCTTACTTTTACCTTGCTCACAGGAAGGACAAAGATGGTCTTTTGTATATTTAAACTTTGGAAGACCGGTAACGAGATCATTTTTCGCTAGATGGGTGATGGCATCGAAATTGAGATGAGATAACCTTTGATGCCATAACCATGACTTTGTTGAAGTGGCCCGGGCCATGAGACAAATTGGAGAAGCAACGGACATTTGAAAAAGATTAATGGTGTAAAGGTTGGTGGTACGATTTCCTTTCAACAAATAAATTCCTTCAAGATCCCTAACAAAGCATGTATGACTTCTGAAGGCTACCTCAACATCTGAATCACAGAACTGCCCAACCGAGAACAAGTTGTGTCCCAAGACGTCAACAAAAGAGACGCTGGTGATGATTATATTTCCCCAATGAAGATCACCATAGCCTAGAATTGCAGCGACATGATCATTTCCAAATCGAACCGTTCCCATGAATCGCCCTACAAAGTTCTTGAGAAGGCTTCGATTCCCAGTCATATGTTTGGAACAGCCCGAGTCCACGCACCAGAGACAAATATCAACAGCCTGCCAATGATAAGAGAAGAAAATAGTTTGGCAACCGATGAAATAGGTTCCTGTAGGGTTAGAAGATAATTAAGCCGTATCACATACCGACGTTTCACTGTCAGTATGAGATCTACTAGTGTCGATAATTTTGCCACTACAGTCAAAATTTCTACCAGTAGGCAACCATTTAGAGGTGAATCTAGGGCTACTAGGCTTAGCAAGACTTTTTGTAGACCCTACATACGTACTTTTTGGAACATACACCTTAGCCTTAGGAGTGATTTGTTGTTCACTAACTGACAGCTTGTCAATTCGAGTGTAACCACCATAATTCAAACCATTCATAGTCAAACCACAAGCATCATGACTAAAAATAAAGAAAAATTTATTACATTTAGCACAAATAACTTCAGATTTTTCATTCCGAATAGCAAGCTTAAAGTCATTACATTCAGATGAGTTAAGTTTCTGATTATGATTAAAAAGAGGTAAATTCCTAGGGTGTTCTTCTACTTCCACATTATTGATCTTGGGGCGACTACTTCTAGAGGCAAAAGGGACCCTATCATTCCTTGTATTGCTCGTAGGCTGTGGCCTTCTGCTCTTAGTGTAGTTGTTTATTCCTGTAGAAGAAGACACGCATCTATTAGAATTAGCACTTTTTAAATCACTGACTTGTGGTTGAGTTATAGTGGTCGGTTTTGTCCTAACGCTTGCTTTACGTTGTTTGCTATACACATAGGGAGAACTAACACGAAACATTCCTGGGGAAATCACATCAATTTTCGTTCCAGCAACCTTGGGAAAAGGTGTCATAGCAATACGAGTGGGTCCCGAGGTTGCTGGTGTCAGAATCGTACTAGGCTCAGAAGTCGTATCTTTTAATAAGGCTTTTAACTTACAGTTCTCACAGATTTTATCAATAAGTTTCTGATAGACAGACTTACTTTGTTCAACAGCCCGCTTATATGAAACAACAACATATTCTAAATCTGCAATTTTAGCCATAAGCTTCTGAACATTCCCATCACTGGCCTTCTCTAACCCAGAAGAAGCCAGATTGTTTCCTTGCGCACCTCCCAACTGAGCTTTCAAACGTACGATTTTTTGTTGCATTTCATTGTAATCTTTTTCGTACGAAATCTTGTCATATTTGCATTCATCACATTTTTTGATAAATTTATTCCAAAGATCGGTGAATTCTTTATCCTTTTTAATGACATAAGATTCCATTTTCTCTTTCATAAGATCAAGCTCAGTTTGGGGGTTTTCATTATGCGACACAGAGGTACCTAACTCAACAGGGCTACTATCAATACTATCACGTGCTTTAGAGAGGCGTTCAAGATCGTTTTCCAAAACTTTGATTTTATCAAGAGATTCATCAGCTTCCTTCGCCAAAGATTTAAAATCTTCAACAAAGTTGGCTAATTCTTTTAGAAGAGTGTTTTCCAAATTGCCTAACCGAGCATCAACTTGATTAATAATCGGATTAATATCATTTTGAAGAATTTTCTGAACCTCAATCTGAACAGGTGATGTAAAGTTTCCTCCAATGATTTTGGAATTAACAACACGTTTAAGGATGACAAAGTTATCTTTAAGCTCGTTTAGAAATCGGCGTGTGATACTCGGTTTAGGAGGGTCATCAGACAATTCCTCACTTGGGAGCAAAAGCATTTCAGTACTCGTTTTAGACCGAACAAAAACAGTTGGAGGATTAACTTTTGAATAATAAACGGGTGTCACTTCTTTATCAAGTTTTTTCATTCTTAAACGAGTCTCTACTGCAAGTTCAGTAGTTTCCTCAGAATCATGCACACTAGGAGGATCATGCTCATCAGACAAGAGCACACTACCATTATATAAAGTTTAATTAGTGGCCTGAACTTGCTTAAGATATCCGAGATTAGGAGGAAGAGGACAACCTAAAGCCAATTTGTATCGAGTGTAATTTATCTCATTCACTTTGGGTGCGAGCATATTCATCGTCTGCATAGTTTGGCTACATTTTACTAAAAGGTTGTCTAATTCTCTAATCCTATCCTGAGCATTGCAAAAATCCTCAAGAAGCCCATCTTCTCGAATTTTGAAATCATGTTTCAGCTTTTTCCGTTCTTCTTTTAAATCCAAAATAATAGATTTTTCAGTTGAAAGCTGTTTATTAAGAGAGGTGATTTCATCATTCAATTCGCTTATCTTTTTAGCACTACTTAAATGTAAGGCATTTAATTTCTTAGTTGTGCATTGTTTTTTATAAACCGATGTAGCATGAGCTTGTTCAAGTTCTTTAATTTTAGTCTGATAAATTTCAAAACTTTTCTCCCGTTCCTTATATCCCGCAAGCTCAGTGGTCAATTTGGCATTAGTTTCTCTAAACTTATTATTAACCACCGTAGCATGGTCAACATCCTTAGCAAGCTTATCAAATAAAGATTTATAATACGCATGTGTCGCATTAGGAAGGGTTGTAGGCTGGGAAACTTGATCCATACTAAGGTCGGGCTCATTCGAATTAATATTACTATTATTCGTTTGATCCCCGTGTGTCTAATTGTAGGGCTCAAGCATCTCACTATACTCCTCCTCTTGATTAGACGTACTATATATCATTATCATTAAAACATGGATGTACCTCAGAGGGACCGTCTGAATCATAAACGGGAGCTCTGTCAACATGCATTCCTGAGGTAGATGCTTGCTGTAAGTTAGCCATCAAGATGTAGTTGGCATTCACCTCTTCTTCCTCGTCATATTCTGCAGCAGAAGCCATAAGATCAAATTCCTCAGCTTGAAGTGGAATCCCTGCCTCTTCCTTTTGTGCTATGAGAAGCTGAGTCTGAAGATAAGCAACATCCCTCTTCTTTTTTTGGTTGTGCAATTTCGAGCATAATGACAAAATCCCCTGCAGTTGTAGCACTAAACCTGACGATTGTTGTTTCCATTTCCCGTACCAGTATTCTCAGCCATTGCAGCCACAATGTTTCCCATCTGATTACCAACCGCTGGCACAACTATTAACCCATTCTGATTACCCGCATTCGGAACATTCGGATTCTGACCACGGATTTGTCCATACTGATTTCCTGCATTCCCAACAGTCTGCCCAGTATTCTGACCATATTGTGTCCCTGTGTTCCCAGCAACTATCAATTGGCGATCTTGATTCGCATTCATGAAAGGTTGAGGAATCTGCCAATTTCTAGTGTTCGAGGAGATTCTCTGATTGTTGTTAGTGGGGTTAATGGTAAATTTTAATGCCTAATAAGTGTGTAAACACTTATCCTTTTGCCACTAAAATCAAGGAAAAACAAGACCTAATCATGTGTTTAGTATCGTAAAAGTCGGAATTACGCGTGGATTTGTGTTTTTGTGTTAAAAGAGGTACAAATGATCAAAAGAAGAGAAAACACGGGATTTCACGGTCTAATGTTGAAGAAAAATCCAAAAAGAGACAAAGACAATGTCAAAGACCAAAAGTGTGCCAAGATCACGAAAACCGGCAAAGTCGACACGAGTTTGAAAATAATTTCAAGAAAGCCGAAATCGAGCTCGTTTTAGTGGATTAAATCATTTACGAAGATAATCGAGACAAGTGGGTCCCACATTCGGGTTAATGGGCTCAATAGCCCATTTGAATGTTTAAATATGCTTGTTATAGATCAAAATGCCCAAATTAAAGCCCAATAACCATTATCTTTCAATCACTAAACGAATTGGGTCCAATAAGCCCATTTGCAAATGAAAATACACGGATGGAAAGGAGATTGGGCTCCCAAGCCCAGTGCTTTGCACAATTTTGGGACGGTTAAACATGTTTCTTGGTCAATGTTTATAACCCAGTCAACACCCCTGGTCAACTCACACAATATACCAACCGTTACCTACTCTCCTCACACGTGTAACACACAAAAAACATCACCCCACTCAATCCATTAAATAAAACGTAATATTTACCCCATTTACTCCATTTGTTCGATACAAACTATGTGATTCCACTCACCTCTCCTTCTTTCTCTCCCATTTTTTACAGCCACCACCATTCACCCCAAACCCTAATTCACAATTAAACCAATTTTACCTATAGAAAATTGGGGATTTTACTCAAAACGTGTGATTCACACGTATCTTGATTAAATCCCCACAAAAATCGGAAGATCCACTCATGGTGGTCCTATCTCCAAAACCGACGTGGCCGAACCCTTGCAATTGATTGGTGGATACAAATCACCAATACCCATCCACCAATATAAACTCTCCACCTCAGATTAAAGAAACACACCCCCATGCCATGCTGGTAATCCATGTGATGGGAAGTATTTTCAACCGTAGATGATGAAGAGAAGAAAGAGAAGATGAATATGTGGCCAAGATTGAATGCTTAATGATGAAGCTAAGAAGAAGGTTTTTGGGATTTTGCCTATAAAACCCCCTTTCATGTGTAGTTTTGAGGGTACTTTTTCTTTATTTTTTATTTTCTTCAAATTAGATTTTAGGATTTAATAGTGTAATTTTTAATTTTCAGTTTATGTAATTTTTATATTAATTAATGAAAAGCAATTTTTAATTAATCCAGTCTCTTTTTAATTTTCCGTCGAGTATTGATTTAATATTTAATCTGCTTCTTTATTAATATCACTGTTCTTGTTTATCCTTATTATTATTAAAAAAATATATATATAAAAGAAAGTGGAAAAGTATTTTCCCCACTGGAAAATATAAAGTTACTGTTACGGTTCACTGTTCATGGATTTGTCGATGGTGATGAAGATTGGGTAATAAGGAGGTGTTTGTTTCGGATTTGTTCAAAGACGGCTCAGCGCCGCTTCTTCTACCCAATGGAAATCTCCACAAGGTGTTATTCTCTTTCTAATTTTCTTATTTATTTTAGTTAAGTTTAATCTGTTTTAGTGAAGTTGTGTACCTGCTTTAAGAGTATTGTTTGGATATGCTTTTGTTAAGTTTGGTAAATCTGCTTGTGTTTAAATGTTTAATGTTATTTTTTTAGTTTTAGTTATTTAGATGCTTATTGAGTAATATGAATTTGAGTCTGTTTATTTGTTTTTTTAGTTTCGATTGGATCCGAGTTTTCCTGTTAAGTTCGATTTCTGCATATGTGTTTGTTAAGTTTCTGCTTTATTTTCGAGTCTATATAATTTGCTTCGGTTTCGGTTTAGAAGAATCTGCTTATCTGCTTGTGTTTGAATAAGCATTGTTTGGATTTAAGTTGTTTAGATTTGCTTATTTTCGTTCGATACTGATTAAGTTTTTGTTTAGTTTGGTTTTACATGTAGCTTAAATTTTCTTATTAAGGTTGACTGCTTATCGATTAGTTTTTTTTATTTGTTTCAATTTTTTTTAGCTATTTGCTTATTATGTTTTAGCTGATTAGTTTTTATAGCTTATTTGGTTTTGTGGATTTGCTGTTATTACTACTTATCTCAGACCCATCTGGTCTGAGGTTTATAAACTCCAAAAATAAAAGTCCAAAATATTAATATAGCAAAAAAACAAGTTCGTCCCTCCTGGGAATCGAACACACGACCTCTCGTACAATAACCAACCACCATAACCATTGTGCTAGACATCTTTTTGTGTTTAAATCTGCGTCTTTAAAATAATATACGTTTTTAAATCTTTGCTGTCAGATTTATTTTGTTTATTTAGATTAATTTTAAGTTTAATTTTATTTAAAAGTTTTTTATATCCTTTATTCAGTTTCTAAAAAAAAAGATAAAAAAATATTTTAATTACTTTTATTGTTTTAAATTTAGTTAATATAGATTTTAGATTTGTTTAAAAATAGATTTAAAAAGTTTTCATTAAAAGTTTTTAATTAATTACTTTTCATAGTATAAAAGTATTTATTTTTGTAAATAGTAGTGTCAATTAGTTTACTTTATTAAATTAGTTTTAAATAAATAGTCTTTAGTTTAAATAGTTTTAGTTTTAAAAATACCAAAATATTATTTACCAAAACAAATCAAGTTTTACGATTAACCGGATATCAATTTCGAGTCGAGTCGAGGAAAAACGAACTTAATTGCATAAAAAGGATTGAAAATCCCTTACATTAAAATGGCGCCGCTGCCGCTTCGCTCGTACGATTGACGATTTTTCGTGAAGACGTTTGGATTTTGGGATCCGTTCGATTTTGAACGTTATTTTTCTTGCACAAAAAAAATCAAAAACAACAAAAAAATCAAAAACTTAAATACAAAAAAAAATTAAAAAATCACAAAAGCAAATTCTTTCCTAAGATTTGCAACAAAAAAATTAAAAAATACAAAAGTAATACTTTTTCCTAAAAGATTACACCAAAAATATTACGTATTAGTGTTATTTTTCTTAGTTCGATTTCTTTTGATTTTTCTTGTGAATATATATTTTTCTAAAAAAAATACAAAAAGATTTTTCTTTTACTATAGTATATTACGTAGCACAATAAATTTACCTACTTTTCAAATAAGCCTTAGTTGAGATTTCATCACCTAACTATTGTATCCGCATCCATAACGAAATAAAAAGGCAAAATAGATAAATACTAGTAAGACGTTTGAACTCGACATATACAAACTATAAGGTGGGTATAAGGCGACGCGCTATAAAAGGACGTCTAAGGAAAATGGGTTTTAAGTGCTTTGTGCCACCTCGTTTCCCCGCTTGCTTGTGCGTATATTGAGAGGGACGACCGATTATTGGTTTGCCAACTCAATTAGTATTAAGTATATATTTTTGTAACTTTATAATATTGCTCATCGAGAGGGAAAATCCTTTTCCTCTCAAAGTCGACCGAGGTCACCTACCTCATTCCAAAGTTTTAATTGTATGCGCACTCGCGCACGTACATACATACCGATTGGTGTACCAAACTCTTCCAATTCTTCCAAAAAGAAGAAGAAGAAGATAAACAAAAAGACCGTCATTCAAGCCGATCCCGGGAATCGAGCTTTCGACATAACGATGGCAAAGGATAATCGACCAATGATTGAGATTCTACAATCTCACGTTGACGGAAACGATGACGCGATTGTGGTGCCGGATATTGGAGCTAATCATTTTGAACTTAAAACGGGTTTTATTCAAATGGTTTCCGCTACACCATTTTTAGGCCGTACTGATGATGATCCACACGCTCATATCAAACGTTTCATACAATTGGCTAATACCGTCAAATACAATGGGGTGTCACAAGAGGCTATTCGTTTACAACTCTTTCCTTTTTCCCTCGAGGGACAAGCCCGGATTTGACTTGATAAGGAACCACCCCAAAGTATTACCACATGGATCGACTTAGAGACCAAGTTCATTAACTACTTTTTCCCACCATCATGGACCACCTCTTTGAGAAATGACATAATCACCTTTGAGCAACAATAAGGGGAAACGTTTAGTGAGTCTTGGGATCGATTTAAAGAGCTTTTGAGAAAATGTCCACAACACGGTTTCACTAAAGTGCATCAAATTAATACGTTTTACAATGGTTTAACTCTAAATGACCAAGACTCACTTAATAGTGCCACGGAGGGCAATATTCTTGTGAAAACCATGAACGAGGCTTGGGCCATAATTGAAAACAAGGCTAAAGTACAAACCAAGAGTGTTAGGGCCACTATGGCGAGTGCTAGTTCTAGTGAGAGTGACAAGAGAATCGATAAACTCACTTCGCTTGTTGAATCACTTGCTTTAAAAACCGAAACCCTAAATGGTCAAGTGAATGCCTTGAAAGAAACTAGTGAAACGTGTGAGACTTGTGGTGGACCACATTCATATTTTAATTGTGACAAGGTTTACAATCAACAACAACAAGTTTATGCTTTTAATGCTAATGAAAGGGTTCCATTTAAACCTAATGTTGATGTTAACCATTTGTCTTACAAGAGTAATAATTATTTGGCTCCCCCGGGTTTTGTAGCACCACAAAGACCACCCCCACCCGCCCAAAATACCCAATACCAAAATAGGAACCAAGGTCCTCAAATGGGTAATTTTCAAGGGAATGCAAATCAAGGGAATTTTAATGGTCAAAATCAAGGGCTTCAAAATAATAACCAAGGTTTTTATAACAACAACGGTTTTCAACCTCAATATCAAAACAAAGGTTTTCCTAATCAAGGGTTTAATCAAATGAACATGCAAAATCCTCAAATGGACTTGGTTCTACAAAAATTGACCGAACATGAGAAAATCATGAAAGCAATGCAAGAATCTACTAGACAAATGCAAGAGTCCAATGATAAGAAATTTTTGACAATGATTCAAGCCCTTAGACCCCAAGGAGCCTTACCATTGAATACCGAGATTAACCCTCGTGCTAATGTGAGTGCTATCAATACTCGAAGTGGAGCCACTTTAGTGGGACCTTCCATCTCTTCGCCTATAAAGGAGAGACAAGGCCCGGAGGTCATAATGAGTAATCCTACTCCCCCTTCGGTGATTCCTCCCACTACCACTCCTAGTACTAGTGCTCCATTGCCTAATGAGCCTATCCCTACAGTTGTTCAAGAAGCGAGTCCTTCTCCTTCTCAACCTTCAAAGTCTAAGCCTAATATTCCTTATCCATCTAGGTTAAGGCTAAAGTGCTCAACAAAGATGACGTTCATGTCTCTAACTTTTTGAAAATGATTTCCAATGTGAATGTTAACATAAGCCTTATTGAAGCACTTGCTCAAATGCCAAAATTTATGAAAATGTTTAAAGATTTGCTTAATAAGAAAGAAAAATGGTTGAGCTCGTGAACACCCGTTTAAATGAGAATTGTTCCGCGATCCTTCTCAAAGAGCTTCCCGAAAAGCTAGGAGATCCCGGACGATTCATGTTACCTTGCTCGTTTCCTCAAATCGATGATTGTATGGCTTTAGCGGATCTCAGCGCTATCATCAATCTTATGCCACTTTCGGTTTGGAAACAGTTGTCCTTACCCGACCTTGTACCGACTCGTATGACTTTAGAGTTAGCTAATCGAACTCTCGCATACCCCGTTGGTATTTCCGAAGACGTTTTTGTTCAAGTTGGTACATTCACTTTTCCCGTGGACTTTGTCGTCGTCGACTATGAGATGGATCCTCGTATTCCGTTAATACTTGGTAGACCATTCTTACGATCCGGAAGAGCCTTAGTTGACGTAGCCGAAGGGGAGTTAATTCTTAGGGTTCGGGATGAACAACAAGTTTTTAAAATGGGAAAAATCACAACAAAATCAAATGGAAAAGAGTCGGTCAATATGATTGATGTTCTTAATTATGATAATGACGAGATTTTTATTAATCCTTTTAGAATTGAAAAGTCTAATCAAAATGATTTTGTGATAAATTCATCCCTTCCCTTCGAGCCTTAAATTTTTGAAACTCCTATTTATGATACCTATAGTGATGACACTTCTCCAAGTGATCACACTATTTTCGGCTTAGATGACCTATCTTTTGACCCACCCACTTTTGACCCACCCATTTATGATACCCCAATCTTTGATACTTACGATGATGACACTTCTTTAAGTGATCTCATTAATTTTGATGACCCACCCCATGATCTTAATGCACCTCATATCCCTATGAGTGATTCTTCCATGGAGACTCCCTTTGACTTTTATACTCCAATTTTAGAAGTCATGACTATTGAGGAGGATCCTCCACTCTTAGAGATCATTCCGACTTTAGAGGTTATTCCATTTGAGGAGGATTTAGATATCTTTCTAAATACCTATTTTCCTCATTAGGATGAGTTTTCCTATGACTCCGATGATACTTATGTTTTTACATCGAGTTTGGAAGAGGATGACCTTCCCACTTTGGATTTTGATGATATTTTGAGCTTAGATGTCACTACCTCTTGCTATTTTCCCGTTAAGGAACCGGTGTTTGATCCCGGAATAGAGACTCTTGTGCTTTCATTGCCATACCATATCACCTTTCCTTGTAAGAGACTTTTGCCTAAGGATACCCCACTTTTCTTTGACTTGCGTACCACCTCGGGGTTTATTTCCTTTTGTGATGGAAATTATGTGTTTGACCCGGGTGGATTCTTATGGGGTATGCCTTATATGACTTTGTTTCAACCCTTTATCATAAAGAGATTTTCCTCCCTTGGAAATCTTGATTTTTCCATGATTTTCCCAAATGAATGATCACATTCGGGAATTCGAGTCGCGCTAGAGACTCGTGATAAATAAATCAAGCATCGTTTAACTAGGTTATATTTTTACCCTTTTTCACCCATTTTCACCAATAAGTGTAGGGGGAGCCAAGTAGGTTGTTTGTTTGTGTTGTGATGTTGTGTGTAGGGACATGTGCTTAATGATCCACTTTTGGTGCTTTTGACACGACCCGTGTTTCCCGTTACCCGGTTCCTTCGATAAGTTTTTGCTATTGTGATTCAATATTGTATATAAATAAAAACGAATAAATGTAATCATTTTAGTTGTCCCTTCCTTAGCTCGATTTTAAACAACGTACTCAATGTCCTAAGTGTAGGGGAGTTTATTCTCCCACATGCTTAAACATTGAAGACAATGTTTATATTAAGGGTAGGGGGATTTCTATCGAAATTTTAGTGGGCTTTTCCATGAATTTGACCTCATTTAACCGGAAAATTTTAAAAAAATTTCAAACGTTTTTCAAATTTTTGATCTATTTTGGCCTAGTCGTATTTTTATTTATTTTCTTTCCTTTTATCATCGCATCTTATTTATATTTTCAAGAATAAAGTTAAAAATAATAATAAATGAATAAAATGGTTTTAACAAGTTTAGATATCTTTGATATATTAGGCCCGTCGTGAATATTTTGACTCAACCTGAGTTTACTTATCCAAGTTTACTCTAGCTAGTATCCTTAACCATATTGACCTTAATTGGTTTATTAGGCTAAGCATCCACGAGTCTCATTCCTTGAGATTTTAAATTGTGGAGAACGAGAGATGATAGAGTTGATAATAAGTTTAAGGGTTAATCTTTGCTTATATGAGTTTTTGTGGCTCTTTCTTCCCGCTTGTATATTTAATTGCTTAATAAATGAGGATTTTTGCGGTGTCGATTCGATATCTTAACTCTTAGCCAAATCTTTATTCTCCTACTAATTAAAGCATGAACACATTGAGGGTGCCAGCGTTGTGGACTTCCGACTAAGGTGGCTCATAACCACTAAGTAGGAGGTATTCAGACCATGGGACCACGGAATTTGGCCTACTATATATATCATAAATAAAGAAAGAATAAGATTAAAACATGACCTCAAGGAGCCTTAGGGTGTGGGGAATGTAGCACAAACCTTGTCATTAGAGCCTTAGGGTGTATGGCATGGTAAGTGTTTAATAAAAATTGATCAATATAATCAATTCCCTCGTTTGTCGTTCAAGGAGCCTTAGAGTGTGGACAATAGACGGGGAGCATTTTTACATCTTAAAGAGCCTAAGGGTATATGATGTGAACTTGCTAAACTCCACATAAAGTCAACATGACTTTGGAGGAAATAATTAATAAGTAGTATTGTTTGGCCAAATTTTGGGTCCGGGAATTTATTCCCCAAATCGTGTTAAATCATCCTTGATGTGGGCTTACTTTAGTGACAACGTTTTTGAGGACGAGGTTAGGTTTTGAGTGTCGGCTTTGCACCGTTTGGCCTTCATTTTTGGAATAATAATTATCAAATAAGTCAAATGAGCCTACGGGTTAATGACAATCAATAAAATCTAGAGATACAAAGTAGGAATTGGAGAAAGAGTTTTACACAATTGTCTTATATAAGTGGTTTTAACCTAAGGACTTATGGTAAACAATGATCTCGTTTTTAAACTTGGTATGGGGAACGTGAAACTTGAGGGTGATTAATATTCATGACACCAAGGCCCTAATAAAAAGTCTTAGATTTCTTTACGAGTTTCTTCCATCAAATAATTTCCAAGTTAATAAATTGTTATAACTTTTGTTTCCTTTAAAGTTTTTATCTTTTCGTCGTAGTAATAATAGTATATCTTAAAAAGGCCGAGATGGATTAATTATGAGAAAAATGTAACTTTATGCTTTAGAATAATGCATTGCATGGGGTCATTGCAATGGTCAAGTGTAGGGGATTTAATAAATGTGTAAACACTTATCCTTTTGTCACTAAAATCAAGGAAAAACAAGACCTAATCATGTGTTTAGTATCGTAAAAGTCGGAATTACGCGTGGATTTGTGTTTTTGTGTTAAAATAGGTACAAATGATCAAAAGAAGAGAAAACACGGATTTCACGGTCTAATGTTGAAGAAAAATAAAAAAAGGGACAAAGACAATGTCAAAGACCAAAAGTGTGCCAAGATCACGAAAACCGGCAAAGTCGACACGAGTTTGAAAATAATTTCAAGAAAGCCGAAATCGAGCTCGTTTTAGTGGATTAAATCATTTACAAAGATAATCGAGACAAGTGGGTCCCACATTCGGGTTAATGGGCTCAATATCCCATTTAAATGTTTAAATATGCTTGTTATAGATCAAAAGGCCCAAATTAAAGCCCAATAACCATTATCTTTCAATCACTAAACGAATTGGGTCCAATAAGCCCATTTGCTAATGAAAATACACGGATGGAAAGGAGATTGGGCTCCCAAGCCCAGTGCTTTGCACAAATTTGGGACGGTTAAACATGTTCCTTGGTCAATGTTTATAACCCAGTCAACACCCCTGGTCAACTCACACAATATACCAACCGTTACCTACTCTCCTCACACGTGTAACACACAAAAAACATCACCCCACTCAATCCATTAAATAAAACGTAATATTTACCCCATTTACTCCATTTGTTCGATACAAACTATGTGATTCCACTCACCTCTCCTTCTTTCTCTCCCATTTTTTACAGCCACCACCATTCACCCCAAACCCTAATTCACAATTAAACCAATTTTACCTATAGAAAATTGGGGATTTTACTCAAAACGTGTGATTCACACGTATCTTGATTAAATCCCCACAAAAATCGGAAGATCCACTCATGGTGGTCCTATCTCCAAAACTGACGTGGCCAAACCCTTGCAATTGATTGGTGGATACAAATCACCAATACCCATCCACCAATATAAACTCTCCACCTCAGATTAAAGAAACACACCCCCATGCCATGCTGGCAATCCATGTGATGGGAAGTATTTTCAACCGTAGATGATGAAGAGAAGAAAGAGAAGATAAATATGTGGCCAAGATTGAATGCTTAATGATGAAGCTAAGAAGAAGGTTTTTGGAGTTTTGTCTATAAAAACCCCCTTTCATGTGTAATTTTGAGGGCACTTTTTCTTTATTTTTTATCTTTTGCAAATTAGATTTTAGGATTTAATATTGTAATTTTTAATTTTCAGTTTATGTAATTTTTATATTAATTAATGAAAAGCAATTTTTAATTAATCCAGTCTCTTTTTAATTTTCCGTCGAGTATTGATTTAATCTTTAATCTGCTTCTTTATTAATATCACTGTTCTTGTTTATCATTATTATTATTAAAAAAAATATATATATATAAAAGAAAGTGGAAAAATATTTTCCCCACTGGAAAATATAAAGTTACTGTTACGGTTCACTGTTCATGGATTTGTCGATGGTGATGAAGATTGGGTAATAAGGAGGTGTTTGTTTCGGATTTGTTCAAAGACAGCTCAGCGCCGCTTCTTCTACCCAACGGAAATCTCCACAAGGTGTTATTCTCTTTTTAATTTTCTTATTTATTTTAGTTAAGTTTAATCTGTTTTAGTGAAGTTGTTTACCTGCTTTAAGAGTATTGTTTGGATCTGCTTTTGTTAAGTTTGGTAAATCTGCTTGTGTTTAAATGTTTTATGTTATTTTTTTAGTTTTAGTTATTTAGATGCTTATTGAGTAATCTGAATTTGAGTCTATTTATTTGTTTTTTTAGTTTCGATTGGATCCGAGTTTTTCCTGTTAAGTTCGATTTCTGCATATGTGTTTGTTAAGTTTCTGCTTTATTTTCGAGTCTACATAATTTGCTTCGGTTTCGGTTTAGAAGAATCTGCTTATCTGCTTGTGTTTGAATAAGCATTGTTTGGATTTAAGTTGTTTAGATTTGCTTATTTTCGTTCAATACTAATTAAGTTTTTGTTTAGTTTGGTTTTACATGTAGCTTAAATTTTCTTATTAAGGTTGACTGCTTATCGATTAGTTTTTTTTATTTGTTTCAGTTTTTTTAGCTATTTGCTTATTATGTTTTAGCTGATTAGTTTTTATAGCTTATTTGGTTTTGTGGATTTGCTGTTATTACTGCTTATCTCAGACCCATCTGGTCTGAGTTTTATAAACTCCAAAAATAAAAGTCCAAAATATTAATATAGCAAAAAAACAAGTTCGTCCCTCCTGGGAATCGAACACACGACCTCTCGTACAATAACCAACCACCATAACCATTGTGCTAGACATCTTTTTGTGTTTAAATTTGCGTCTTTAAATTAATATACGTTTTTAAATCTTTGCTGTCAGATTTATTTTATTTATTTAGATTAATTTTAAGTTTAATTTTATTTAAAAGTTTTTTGTATCCTTTATTGAGTTTCTAAAAAAAAAGATAAAAAAATATTTTAATTACTTTTATTGTTTTAAATTTAGTTAATATAGATTTTAGATTTGTTTAAAAATAGATTTAAAAAGTTTTCATTAAAAGTTTTTAATTAATTACTTTTCATAGTATAAAAGTATTTATTTTTTTTAAAAGTAGTGTCAATTAGTTTACTTTATTAAATTAGTTTTAAATAAATAGTCTTTAGTTTAAATAGTTTTAGTTTTAAAAATACCAAAATATTATTTACCAAAAACAAATCAAGTTTTACGATTAACCGGATATCAATTTCGAGTCGAGTCGAGGAAAAACGAACTTAATTGCATAAAAAGGATTGAAAATCTCTTACATTAATGCCTTTGCGAGAAGTGCAAGACTAGTATTAATCGCATGAGTAGGATCGGTGATGTCATCCAAACAGGTAATGGGTTGTTGTAAGTAATTCACAACAGTAGAAGGTTGATATCCATAAGAGGTGAGTTGTTGTTGTTCTTGTTGTTGTTGTGGCATGAAGTTACTTGTTGAGGGTTGATGGTAAGGTACCATGGGATATGACATCGATGATGGAGAGTTTGCCATAAACGCCAATGGATCTTGTGTTTTGGCCCGTCGTTCCGCCCTAACTTCGTTAGCTTCATCTTGATTCATCTTCAAATAATCATATACTTGAGTGTAGTCCACGACATAAAGATCCTTGGTTTGATTGACAAGAGTGACATATCGTGAACATTCAGAAGGAAGATTATCAAGAAATTTGATGTTGGCAGCAATTTGAGCAGGTTCATGTTTGTTTCTTCTAAGGTGATTCATGAGGGTTGAAAACCGATGATATTAAGGTTCAATTTGTTCCCTTCTGTAGACGTAAATTTCTCCCATTCATGAAGCAACTTAGTTTCCTTTTCTTGTAAACCAATTTCACTCCCTTCATCATTTTCTGAATCCTAAGCCACAACTCGTGTGCGGTTTCACAACTATCAACAACAGCATAAACATCTTCAGGGAGTCCCATGAGAATGACTTGAATTGCTTGATCATCAACGTCGAGTTGTTTGGATTCAGCTTCAGTTAATTCTTCATCCGTTTGCTCATGACTAGAGTCAGCCACTGAGTTAGCATTCGTAGGGTCCCCAGGCACAAGAATTGTTCTTCTAACATACGACCCTTTTTGAATCGAGTTGACAATCAACTTTCCCAAAGGTTTACATTTTGCATAATGAAGGAGACGACTAGCCCATGTAGTGTAATTCTCCTTGGTAAGCATGGGTGGACGATTCTCAGTACCCGCAACATAAATATCTTGTTGAGACGTCATCGTAGAAGTCGTGTGAATAACAGGATCTCAATTCGTAGAAAGCGTGTGTTGTTGTTGAAATTCCGAAACTTCCGATTTTTTTTATTTTTTTTTTCAGTCCGACAATAAATTCCTCAGTCCGACAAACACGGTAAGCTGAAAAAAAATTTATATCGCCAAATTTTGATATTGAGTTAGAGATAGCCAAAAACTAGTAGGGAAAAAATTTGATTTTACTTGACCTAAAAAAATTTAACTCTGTTCCGGGACTAGTCTAGATAGTGGCTAAGTCTAAACTATGTTCCGGGACTAGTCTCGATAGTGGCTAAGTCTAAAAAATACTCAAACAAAATTTAACCAAACAGATATCAATGTCTCATCGCAATATCCATCGGAATACCCATCGCAAGTCTGAACGCAGTCTGATCGCAAGTCTGATCGTAACCTCTGATCGTAACTATTGATCGCAACAGTTGATTGTAACACGTGATCGTAGTCCCTGATCGTAGTCCTTGATCATAACGATTGATCGCAACTAGTGATCGCAGTCCTTGATCGTAACGATTGATCGCAACTAGTAATCTCAGTCCTTGATCGTAACGATTGATCGCAACTCGTGATCGCAGTCCTTGATCGTAACGATTGATCGCAACTCGTGATCGCAGTCCTTGATCGCAACTATGGATCGCAACTTTCGATCGTAACACTTGATCGCAATTTGTGATCGTAACACCGATCGCAGTGTTAGATCGTAACACAGATCGTAGTGTCAAATCGCAACACGGATCGTAAGATGTGATCGTGATATTCGATCGCTAGTAGAAACCCCAGGTTTATGCGATCGCAATATTCAGATCGTAACGAATAAAGAGTTCGAGATTTGTAGGCAACAAGAAAGATGAGATTTTTACCTGGGAATTCGTGTTTCTAGCCAAACCAATGTACCCAAATCACTACTACAACTACTTAGAAGATATATGAATCAAGAAACATAAGAAAAACAAGGACAACACCCAAGAGCTATCTACAAATCCCTTGGCGAATGATACCACTTGTAAGACTTATGCACACGACTAAACCCAATACGAATAACATCATGGAATAAACCAAAAAGAAAGATTAGATTAAGAAGAATAAAAGAGAAGAACAAAAAGGGTTGTGAATTCCTAGTGAGAGAAAGACATATGTTTCTCTCTCTACAATCTATGAAATGGAAAACACACACACACAAATGAGGTGTTTAGTGCCTTTTATACTACAAGTGTAAGAGTAGAAGGCCTTCCTCATTTGTGTGTTCGAGACTAATTCGTGTTACATACCAAACATTATACTAGAACTCTCAACACCATTATGTAGCATTTTCCATGAGCTTCGCAACGGTATATATGACCATCAATTTAAATACGGCTAACAATTAATGATCCACCCAAAATGATAACTAAACCCATTCAGTTTTAACAGTAGCACAATAAAATTTATAGAAATGCTGATTAAAAAACACATTGCAGTTAAAAAATGAGCAATTTCCATTACCTGCCATATTGGCTTAAGCATGTGAAGAAGAACCATTATCATTAAGCAGACTCATTAATTTGAGCATTTGCTCATTACTCAAAGAAAGGGAATTAGAACTAGTATTATTGTTATTCTTATTAACATCCACGTTATTACTTTTAGTATTGTTAAAAACATTTGTAGGTTTCAAATTAGGATTCTTTTTAAATCCTGGAAGATAACCAAAAATCTCAAAACACCTCTCAATTGTATGACCATTCAACCCACAATGTTTACACAATAAGAATCATAATTTCCCTTACTAGTACCAGTGTTCCCATTAGACCAATTACCCAACTTCTTCTTGTTATCAAAAGTTTTAGACATAAAAGCAGATATTTGAGTTTTTCAATCTTAATTGCACTAGAAGGAATCCCCTTATGAGATTCTTCTCTAGAAATAAAAAGAAAAGCACCCTTATAGGTTGATATACATCGTCAATTCCCATAAGAAACTGCATTAACTTTAACAGTTTACCATGATCAACAAGTTCATTCCTAGCTTCACAAACAAAATCAGGTAATTTAGTTAAGATATCAAACTCTCTCCAATAAGAATTCAATTTATGGTAATTCTCAGATACATGCAAACCACCTTACTTAAAAGAGTTAATTTTCTGAAGCAAATTGAACACAATAGAACCATCAATCCTATCATAAGTTTCTTTAAGTCCAGACCAAACACTAACAGCATTATCAGAAAACACATGACCAAGATTCACATCTTGAGTCAAAGAAGCAAGAATCCAATTAAGAACAACAACATTACATTTATCCCACTTAGCAAGAAACACAAGACTAGCAAGATAAGTATCTCTAACACAAGTACCATCTACAATACCCAACTTACCCTTAATCTGCAAAGCAAGTTTCATGGCACAAGCCCATATTCTATAATTTTCCACACCAAATAGTTTAACAGATACAATAGAAGCACAATTTGTTAGAATATAAGAATAGATAATGTTTTGTGTGTTTTATTAATGATCATGAGATCCAATATATAGAGTACAATGTGATAAGGATTGAGCTAAGACCATTCATCTACAGCTCATCCTTTAGATACATAATAAGAAAGCTAATCAATCAAACTTAATCATAATTACATTAGGAAACATACACCTAATGATGTGATATCAATCACATTAATACTCTCCCGCAGTTTAAACAGGTTGACATACAAACTGTAACATATGTTGAAAGCCTCTTCTTTAATCATTTTCTTTGTTTATGAGACGGAAGAATAATTGCGTTTGATGGCATAGTTGCTGCTCCTTGTGGCTTCCTCCTTTGCGTGGCTTTTTTTACGCCATGGCTTGCTTTGCCTTTAGGTAGGAGCCACATTTTTTTACCAACTAATTTCGAAAAATGACAATGATTTTTGGCAGTAAAACAAGAATAATGATGATGAGACAATGATGTCGAGGTTTATTTGGGAAAAAAGGCTACTTATGAAAAGTAATAAAGCGAAAAAAAATTAAGCGGGATCCCTTCGAATCATCGGCAAAGTATATATATAGATAGATACAATGTGTTACTAGATAAGGATTGACAACTAATAATAGCTAGATAAAGATGACAACTAATATTTGACTATTGATTGCCAAGATATTTGAAATGATAATTATCCAGCTAATACAATTACAATCACTAGGATGCAAATGAAGAGGATTACTCTGATCTAAAGAGTTAATAAGAATAGCCATGACAAACAAAACAAAATAAACCAAACAAACAAAGAACAGACCAGATAGAGAACCAAACAAGAAACAAACTAAAAACAGATAACAACCAAGAAACAAACTAAAAACAGATAAACAGATAGAAATATACCACTAATATCAAGAAACAAACAACCAAAAAACTAACTCACACCCAGGTTCCTCAAATCCTGTCAACGAGAATGGGACTGACCAGAGCAGGTATCCAAATCACTCAAAGGTGGCAGGTCAAGAAGTTAATCAGCCTGTTTGCTCCCCGTTGACCAAGAATGATTCACT
The DNA here is from genome assembly GCA_025667525.1 of Glebionis coronaria. NCBI lineage: Eukaryota > Viridiplantae > Streptophyta > Magnoliopsida > Asterales > Asteraceae > Glebionis > Glebionis coronaria. The sequence goes on along the minus strand of CM046875.1, from coordinate 629,755,477 downwards.
TTAGAGTAAAGAAGACTTACAGAGCAATATAGCAGCGAAATATACCAAGATCAACAAGAATGATCCCAAATTAACCACAGATCAACCATATCAAAAAACCCTAAAAATAAAAATTAGGGTTTCTTCAAATTGACCCCCAGAAACGAACAAGAACCACGTTAATCAACGATTAACCAACCAAGAATCACCAGAAACCACCAATTAATCAAAACCCCCAAAAATTAGGGTTTCAAGATAAAACCCTAATAATAAGGATAACCACCAATCGAGCTCCAAGAGTCAACTTAGGGCTCTGATACCATGTAAAAATGATATCAAAACCAGCCGGATCAAGATCTAATCACTCAACCAACCACCCCTTAGTGATTACTTTTGTTAAAACAATATACACAAGCAGGTGAGTCCCTAACACATGTGCTCACCAAACGATTACAAACATAAATCAAGATAGTCTCCACTAGGTGGATCCTATCTACTATACATTCACTCACGCGTACAAAACCTAACTAAACTATACTAAAACAAGATCAAGAAGATTTTAACAGAAAACCAGATGAAACAAAGATGAAAACCCTAAAGTCGTAACTGAATGATTGAGACAAATATGCGTGTGAGTTGTGAATGAATGAAATGAACCAACCACCAACTTTTTCAGCTTAAATACTCAAACCCAAAAGATATTTGCACTTAAGTCCATGCACATCACAAAACAAACAAAACTTGCACAAAATATAAAAGTTGCAATTAAACCCCTCAACTTACAAGCTTGCCACAAAAGGATACCTAACTTTCAACATACCCTTAACCAAGTTATTTAAAGTTTTATTTAAAGTATATAATAATATTTTCAAACAAGGATAATAGATAAACTTGATTAAGCTTTCATATTAATTTTTAATAGTGGAAAATAATTTTGAAACAACTAAAAATGAAAAGAGAAATTATAAATTTGAGACAGGTGGAGTAATTAGTTATAAACTACTAGTTACACTTATGACCTTGAAGTTTTATAAGTTTGCACTAAGAGAAAAATATTTTCGATAATTATGTATGATTAATACATGTATGAAGTAATTTTAAAAGTAAGAAAATATTGTTCTGACCTAAACGAAAAAAATAAAATGTTTTTTACTACGTGGGTAGGGTTGTATCGGGATAGTAGCACCACTATAACGTGTGCGGACTCCTTAAGAATTAGAGAAGAGAACCTGGGAATGTTTATTGATTAATTTGATTGACTACATTGATAACAATGACATAATATTTATAAACCTAACAATGAAACCCTAAAATATAAGAAAGATAGTAATGGCCCATGTTTGGCCCGCCCTCATCCAAAGCCCGGGCGTATCATTCCCCACTTCTTCGCATTCACCTTGCCCTCAAGGTGATGTCTTGAAAAGAATTCTTGATTCTGGGATCCCATATCCTAATCGTACCACAACCCCGTCTTTCACTACCGCAGTTATCATGCCTTCCGCTATCGCAAGTAACGCCCTTTTTCCTTTTTCGCCTAATGCTACCTCGAACATAACACAACACCATTCTTCCACCTTCCACCGCCCAATCACTAATACTCCCCAGTCCTTCAAAATCCGCCTAACCCTTAAGGTGACACGAAGAAGAATATGCCAATTGGGAGTCCGAAATCCAATCCCATACATTCAGTTGAACTAAATTACGGATGCGCCAAATATCCATGAACTCGTGAATATCACCGGTACCAATTCTTTTCCATAGGTGACGAACTCGCTGGCTTCGATGAGCGGTCAAAGAACTGAGTATGGGACTAACCCCATTGTCTGCTAATTTCTCGCTTAGACTTAAATTTATTTCATGCAAACAATCATCAAAACTACCACCTCTAACATCTTCCACATTTTCTTTATTTTTTGAAAATTCACCACACTTGCTTCGCACTTCCATGATTTCCGCATTACAATGACCAATATCGAGAACACCTTCTAGTGCGCTACTAACCACATCAACACTAATATCTCCATCATCATATAAAGGCCCCTTGATCTCAGCCGAAGCTTCTCTAAATGAAAGCACCAATTGATACGACCCGGTTAAAGGTTGTATCGGGATAGGGCACCACTTTTAGCGTGTGTTGGCTCCTTAAGAACTAGAGAAGAGAAGAACTAGACATTTGTTGAACTTTAACTTTGATTGATTAACCGATTACATTACAAATAATAGCATATTATTTATAAAACATAACAATGAAACCCTAACCCTAAGATAGATAGTAGTCGCCCGTTTGGCCTGACCCACTTCAAGCATGGGCCGTAACATTCCCCACTCCTTCGAATTCACCTTGCTCTCAAGGTGACATTTTGAAAAACACTCTTAATTCCCGGATCCCAAATCTTGAAATGTTTCTTAAGCATTTGCATTCTCCGCTTCAACTTGTTAAGTGGCTCAAATAGTAACAGTTTTTGGATTCCTGTTCTACACTCCTTCCATTTGGATGTAACAAACCACATGACCCTTTTAGGCGATACATCAATAACAAGCCGTGATTTACTAACCTCAAGCCGCGATTCACCCACAATAAGTTGCAATTCACCACTAACAACCTTCTTTTTCTCTTTTTCTTTTTCTGCAACGACGTTCTCTTTCTTTTTCTGCAATTCACCAAGATTAGGATTCGATTCACCAACCACAAGCTGTCTTTCACTAACAACGACATGCTCTTTTTCTTTTTTTACAATCCCCTCAAAACGAGCCTCAGTGATACGGGCTAAATAAAAAGTTTCGACTAAAGTTGTAGGTCTTAATCTCAACAATTCCCGTTGTAATGGCACTTTTAGGCCAGAAATATAAAAACACTTTAGTAAGTTTGTAGAGATTTCCGTTACCCGATTTGCAAGTATCACAAACTCACTCTGATATTCAGCCATCGTACCCATCTGCAAAAGCTTAGATAATGCATCCCGATCGCTGCTACTCGACGCCATAGCAATTCGAAAAACAAATAAAAAAATAATTTTTTAATTTTTTTTTCCGGAATAAACAGTACTCCATGAACAGTAACACAAATGAACAGTACTACCGGATGAACAGTGCGCGATGAATAGTGCCCCCTGATGAACAATACCATGATGAATAGTACTCGTAGATGAACAATATCAGTCTGATGAAAAGTACTTTCGATGAACAGTTTTTTTTTATTGATTGGAACCCTAAATAAAAACCCCCCAACGAATTGAGGGCTCTTAACGAAAATACCAATTGATACGACCCTTTCGGGTAGTATCGGGATAGGGCAGAACTTTTAGCCTGTGCTGGCTCCTTAAGAACTAGAGAAGAGAAGAACTAAACATTTGTTGAACTTTAACTTTGATTGATTAACCGATTACATTACAAACAATAGCATATTATTTATAAAACATAACAATAAAACCCTAACCCAAAGATAGATAGTAGTGACCCGTTTGCCCCGACCCACTTCAAGCATGGACCGTAACATGGTTCCTTTTGAAATTTGCCACATTCTAAACTATAAGATAAATTGACGATTGCTTTATCTAGTGCATTTATCTCGTGAAACAATAGATCGCAACCGCAAGTCATGTGAGAAACGAAACACATTATTGTAGTGATATTATTTTTGAGATACATTATGAATTAGTTTGCCCTTAAAAAGATAAAGAAAAGAAAAGGTTCAGGCGTGGAATACTGAATTCGATCATTCAATTATTCGTTTTTTTTGAGTTTTGAAAAAGTGAAAATAATGACTAGAATATTCTATCGGATGCTGGCCAAATAAGCCTTTATCCAGACATCACGATACTTCATGCCCATTAAAAATCATTTTCCAATATATTTTTTTTCTTTTTAATTAGATTAAAAGGTTATTTTTCACTTAGTTGAATCTTTTCTTTTACAGGCTTTCAAGAACTTGATTAGACTGGAAAAGTCACATGTTTTTATATCTTCAAATGGAAAATACAAATTGTTTTATATCAAACTAGCTTAAAGACCCGTAAATTACGGGATTTTTTTTAACATATTCATGTAAAAAGTTGTACGTGTGAGTATAATAAAAAACAACAAACCTAAACATGTTCCATTATTATTTAAAAAAAAAGTAATGATACAAAGAAGTGAATTAACATTAAAATCATAAACATCCTTGCATTGTCCTCTTCAAATTTGATGGTCATGTATAGCAAATGAAGTATATGAGTGTTAATCAAGTTAATAGCCACTACTACTGATGCAATTTGGGATCCTCATTTTACGCGATGTTCAATCAATGAACATCTATTAGTCGAGAGAAAATGTAAGTAAAAGTAGGTTGTGCTTGACGGATGAAACATGTGATTTGTAACTATTCATACCTCCAGATTTTATCATCCTAATCACAAACACATCATTCAAACCTCTTTTGTTTTAAACTTTTGAAATAATAACATATAGTTGTCAATGTGTGAAAACACGACGTGAAAGATACAACCTAAGTTTTGAAAGGCCCTAACACTTGTTAATTGTCATAAAACAAATGAACATATTAAAATGATACATATCAACGTGTTGTATGTACATCTTTTATCTTTCACAATCAAACCTCATTTAAGACATAAGTTTAAAAGGTAACATACTACTTGAGAAAAGAATGCCAAATACATATACACTCTTTGAAAACAATAAAAAAAAGGTAGCAATGCACTACATGCATGACATGTATTATCACTACAAATAGCAACAATGATATACAATAATGCCACCCAAGAAGTATATTGTAATTTTGCATTATAACTTGCAAAGATCTTGTAGACTTTTTACTGTTGGTCAAATATCAAACATAAATGGCTTGCCATGGCCTTGTGATGCTCGTGTTGGAATCCCTGTTAAAACCAATTAAAAATCGAGATGGGAAAAGAAATGCAACATTAACACCAGAGATTTGACTAAAATAAATTAGTTATTTTTAGAAATTAGCAAAAATCAAAACACCAGTTAACTAATGTAACATAAACGATTTATGACTGGTTATTTGTTTCAAAAAATCAAATTTTACTTCTAAATTGGTTAGTGATTAAAATTGTCTCAGATGTTTTTATAGATGATGGACATTAATGAGCGAATTGAAATAGAATTTCATAACTGGTTACTTTGTCAAACTGTATAGATAAAGATTGAATCATAGACCTAGTGATGCATTGGAGAAGATTTCGAATAATTCTTGAAACCGATTGTGTTATTGAAAAAATTAAGTCACAATAGGTGGTGCAATGGGTGTGTGTACTTGACAAATAACGATCACCTATCCTTCAAGACACATATGCGTAATTAATAGTCGTGCTTGATAGGGTTAGTACAAAACCTTGTCCATGATAGACTTACTGATTTACGTCCATCTTCGATGGACTTGAGAGTAACTGTAAGCACTGAGCACTTGCTTGAGGTTAATATGGTACTTCGGTCATATGGAATTTGTACTTAAACTTTTTTGGTATTAATATATTTTACCTTGATATATAACCCTTTACCAAAGAAAATGTATGCACTGAGTTGACCAACAAAGTTTTAAGAAACAAAAGTATAAGTAAAAAGATGTTGTTGATGATAGTGTATGTAAACTTAGAAAATAGTAATCTAAGTTAATCGCATAACAATGCAAATATTTTTTTAAATAATTAATTATGAACCATCAAATTTAAAAATAGCAACCTATATTTTGATCTTATAACAATACAAAGATTTGTTTTAAAACTACCATGGATTGGCATTGTAGGATTGCCACATAATATTGAATTCACATGCAAAACATGTATATGGATGGTTAAGGACATAAACGCGAGATCTTAAAGCAGTTCAAAGAAGGAAACTTTTATATGAGTAAAAACAGAGGGAGCATGATCAAGTTGGTTTGCCCTGTCTTGGCCTCGTTAACACTGTTTATCAGCTATTTTTAAAATTCTACAAATTATCAATGTATTATATATGCTTAAAAGATATAAATTGTTTGTATGTTCACATTCATATAGTGCCTTTCTAGCTGTTTTGACTATTACGCCCAATTGAACAGTTTGACCCATTTTAAAGTGATATGGTTGAAATTGATAATATACTAACGTAAAAAATTCACTTCCATGTTACCTTTAAATTCAAATAAGTCTTCCTAACCGAGAGCAAATCTACACCTTTGATATGACCACTATCAACAAGCCAATGCAAAGGGGTCCGACCCTTTCTATCTGCAAACTTAATAAAAAATGATAATAATTATTGTAGTTTGGAAGTTGAAAACATACCCAAACGCCAATGAAGACTAACTAATAAGTAAATTTTACAAAATAATTAGCAAAATAACATACCCTTCTTATGAGAGCAAAAATTGTTTAGATTTGCAGCAGGTGAATATAAAGTTGTTGCTGCAGCACACGCTCCATGAGACCCAATTTTATGTAATACCAACAAATCAAAACAACCAAAAGCAAACCACCCACCTAAGCTAAAAATGTCACCTACCAACAACCATTGCCACACACCTTAAATGGCGGCAATGAATAGATCGGTGGCATCAAAGAGAGCTGTCGGTGGTAGACAATGAATTGATTTTATAACCTTCTGCAGCCTTTTTCTTAGATCTAAAGATATGGTGTGTTTTACGTTATTAGGTCATCGCAGCAAACCCACGAAAACCGAATTTTTCACACAGAGAATGCTGTGTGAGGCGATAGAAAGACATTTATTTGAATTCGGAAGTTCTCCTCAAGATTATAAGAGAGAAAATAATCTTTAATGGGTCATTCAAAATTAAAAATATTTTTATGAGTTTATATAAATAACGATTTTTACCATATATAACTTATCTCAAATAATTCTTTCAAAATTCAAAAAGTATATACCGTAAATTTTAATATACGTTTCGTTTACCATTATAACTTTCCAAATTTATTGAAAACATTTAAATAGTTATTAAGACTTGCCATATTTCGCTTTAATTATTATTATTACTTTCCATTATTATATTGTTTTTTAAAAAGTTTTTATTAAAAAAAAAGTTTTTATTAACAAAACTTTACAAAAATATATTTAAAGAATGTAAAATGACACGATTAAAAAAAAGGTTACGAAAATACATTTTCTAGTTAAATAAGACGATAACAATAAAAAGTTTATAAATAAATTTACGTGAAAAAACAAACATACAATTTTTTTTATTAATCCTGAAAACAGATCTACATAAAAATACGCAAAAAGAAAAAATTATTTTTATATATATATATAGACATATACATTTACATAAAACACCCAATACGAAAAATTTATGAATACACTCTTTTTGTAAATCAGACGTTGTGGGCATGTCAACTTTTATGTATAACTTTAAGCTATAAGCTCACACGCAATAAGCTCGGACGCAATCAACTTTAAGCTATTACCTTATTGGAAATGTCAAATACATTTTTAAATCTTCCCTCTAATCAAAATGTGGCATTGAATATTTGTACTTAGGTTTAATTATGGTAAGCAATTTAATTGTTGCATTTAATATTTGTGCTTTATAGACTTGTAATATATTTTGTTTTATTATATAAAGAGTAAAATGCATAAATGCTCCCTGTGGTTTGCCAAAATTGCAGATTGACTCCCTAACTTTCAAAAAGTGCAGGCGGCGTCCCGGAGGACGAAGGTAAGTAGCAAAGAACCTCCCTGGGCCTAACTATCGTTAAAAGGCAATTTTTCTGTGGGGGTAAATTTGTCAATTCTCGTATTAAATATAATATACCCGGCTTGGGTCCATGGTCTTACCCGATTCACTTAGCTTGGTTATACCCGATTCACTTGATGATCTTCAAAGTGTCGAAGACGCCAGGAACATGATTCATTGCGGTCAAGACACTTAAATCATCATTCTTTCTATTAGATGGGGACGACAAAGGAACAACAAACATGCATGATCTTGTTCGTGATATGGCGCTACTAATTACTGCTGAAGGTAAGAAAAAAATATTTGTATTGGCAGGAAATGGTTTGACATAGTGGTGTCCAACAAATGCCATAGAAAACTACATTGGGATCTCTATTATGCGAAACAAAATTTGAGAGCTTCCTGATCATGACTTCATTCCCACACCTATCCCCATTCTTTTCTTATACCAAATAATAGATTAAAATCTATCCCCGATGACTTCATTCGAGGCATCAAAAAAGTCAAAGTCTTTGATGTGAAGAATAATAACATCTCATCCCCACCATAATCATTTAACCTACTCACAAAACTTTGCATGCTGAATCTTTCTCATAACTTTGATATCAGTGAGATCTCTATACTCGTTGAGCTAAAGAACCTGCATATTTTAATTCTCGATCAAACTGGTGTTACAGAAATTCCTATAGAGATTGGTAAATGGACAAAATTAAGGTGGCTGAGTGCTCAGCTTTGTGATGTGTCTTATATAGCACATGGTGTCATATCAAATCTCGTCTGTTTACACGAATTGGCTATTAATTGGTATGGAGATGCTAGTGATATTATTGTAATAATTGAGGAGATAGCTAACTTTTCATGCTTCACAAATTTGCAATTAGTGGTGAATGATTTTCATTGTATTTCTAATTAGGGTTTATGTGTTTTTAGGGAAGGGGATTTTGATCTTAGCATGGTTTGCACAACTGTTAGAGAAGGTTGGGTATTTGAGTGTTAGCCAGGGAGTAAATGTGCAATAAAAATAAACTATACTCATAAGAAAATAAGAAAAGACGTAAATACCCTTGAACAAAATAAAGTTAACGAAAAAAAATTAACACACGTTAGGTCCAGGGAGGTTCTTTGCTACTTACCTTCGTCCTCCGGGAGGCCGCCTGCACTTTTTAAAAGTTAGGGAGTCAATCTGCAATTTTGACAAACCACAGGGAGCATTTATGCATTTTACTCTTATATAAAATAGATGGCTAACAAGACGAAAATGTATGGATAATTGTTTCATATGGCAAATAGCATAAAAAGGTACACATCATATGTCAAAACTCAATTAAAGGTATTCAACTTTATTTTTCATAATTTAAGGTATAGATCTTTAATCTTGTTGCAATATTGGGAAATTAACAAATTTAAAAGTTATATATTAACGACCGTTTAATTTATTCTTACATCGTTAGTCCTTTTTGTTAATGACACTTTATAATAAATTCAAAATTCGTTTTTTTACAGTTTTAGACGGTTTTTACCGTCTAAAACTCAAAGTTCGTTTGATTTTTACCGTTTCGTTCCAGTTTTACAACATCCGTCCTTATTTTACTGTTTCTGACTGTTTCATCCGTTTTGTACTTTTTTGAGCCCTTCTCACCGTTTGTGTCCATTTTCCGGCTTTTAACTGTTTTCGTCCGTTTTTACCGTTTTTGACTTTTTTTTTTTACCATTTATGACCGTTTTTTGTTCTTTTTTTTTACTTTTTTCTTTCCTTAAAAAATAGGCGATAACGGCTAGAAAAGGACGAAAATAGTAAAACAAAACATCGAAAACGGTAAAATAGACGAAAACGACAAAAACGAACCAAACCGTTAAAAACCAAATGAAAATGATAAAAATCAGACGAATAAGTAAAAAACGGTCTAAATTGTAAAAAATGATTTTTAAGTGTATTACAAAGTGTCGTTAATATAAAGGACTAACAATGCAATAATAAAGTAAACGGTCGTTAATATATAACCTTAAATTTGTTAATTGTCCCAACATTGCAATAAGAAAAAAGATCAGTACCTTAAATTGAGAAAAAAAAATTGAGTAATTTTAATTAAATTTTGACATAAGATTAGTATCATTTTATGCTATTTGCCCTTATTTCATACTCTTTTTATGGGTAATGAATAATTTCTTTTATGTGTACTTTACTCGATTTTCTTGTCTTTTTTATGTGTTCTTAATAAAATACAAAAAGCTCTGAAATGATAATAAAATACATAAAAAACGCAACAAACTCGAGTAACACATAAAAGCAAAAGAAATTTGAACTGTGTGCATAAAAGGATTAAATAATTATGATACATTTTCGTGTATATCAAATAACAAAACGAGAAAACAATGTAATTATGCAACTTGTAGGATGTATTGTTTTGTGAGAACAAAAAGTTTAAGTTTCGTAGTTTTATTCATGTATTTAGAATACAGTTTACTCTATTAACATGATTAATGGAGAAATATTAAAAAGTGGTAAGTGATTTTAGAGGATTTTGTTTGTAAACCATACATTGTTTCAATATAATTATAGTTATAGTTAGCAAAATCTAAGAACTAATTACATAAAAATAATACATACAGTAAGTTATTATCATTACATAAAATAACAAATAATTATCCTTTTACAAGTCTTTAAAGATAGAAATATTTGATTTGATCATATTAACTAATCTGGTTATTTTGGAAACTTGTTTTTTAGTAGAATTTAAAGGACAAATCCTAGCTATCCATTATCTAAGATAAAAAAAAACACCGAGAGAATATTTTTGCCAAAATATCCAAAATTTACAAAAAAAGCGGGAAGGACTAAATTGTAAATATGACAAAAATCGGTTATCCCAAGTGATATTTCGTTACTAATAAAAACAATGAAATATTACTAGAGATAAATCAATGAAACGTCACTAGTGATATTTCATTAAGATAGTTACTGCGTAATATCCCAATGATATTTCATTGTTTTATCAACAATGATATTTCATTGTTTTATCAACAATGATATTTCATTGATTTTCATTACTCCGTCATATTTACAACTTTGGTACCTCCGCAATTTTTTCAACTTTTAGACATTTTGAAAAAAATGACCCCTCCGTATTTTTTTTTAAATCTTATATCTCCATCATTAGATCAAAAATAAATAAAAAAATAAGAATTTGTCCTTTGTTTTCTACCAAAAAAACAATGATGCAAAATAACTTTTGTCATTCAATAATTTATAAGATTTTATAACAGTTTACAAAATTTTATGACATATAATCCAATATATTAATCGTTGAAAGTAGTCATGAGATATTCTAACATATCAATATTTTCAAAGGAATGATAATATAGCTTTTACAGCAAGCTTTCTATTTTCATCTTACCTATCCTACTTAAGATTACAACAACAAATCAAATAAACATAAAAAGAAGAAGTGTTTGTTCCTAATCTTTTTTATGTAGTGTAATACCAATCTTAGAAGATTATGTAGTGTAATACAGTACTAATCTTTTTGTGTCCATTCGAAAGAAAATAGAATCTACTTGCAAGGATCTAAATTTTGTCGGTTTGTTTGTTAGGAGAATAACAAGGAGGATACTAATAATATGCACCAGAAATGAGAAATATAGTCATATACATAAACTAAACAATCCAAAAAAAAAAAAGCATTAACATAAAAATTCTTGAAAACAAAATCAACAACCATGCATTACACTGCAAATTAACATTACTACATGTTTCTTGACATACATAACAATACAAACCTTTATATTTTTCTTCATTTTTAATTCCTTCTTCAACCCAAAAAATCATGAAGCAAAGTTAAGCAAAATGAACATTAGGGTTATTTAGTGAAGAAGAAATTAACAACAAAGAACAATTAAGCACCCTTATGTAAAAACCCTAAAAACCCTAGAAATAAAATACTACTACAAGACCATAAATAAAATAAAGCTTGAAGCTAGCTTGATAATGCTTGACCTAGCAAACATGAATCGGACCGATTGGCTTAATTCCCCATGTGAACAAAGAGAATGTGTTGTCAGCTTTGAAGATGAAAGATAAGAAAACTAAACTAGCTAGTTAGGGTTTCTTGTCATATATCTTCAAGAAGCAAGAGAGTTTGAGATCTTTAAGTAAGATGATCATCATGTGTTTGTTTGTGTTTATATTTAGGTTGGTGAATGATGAGTAAAGTTGGATTGAAAGGGTAATGATTGTTATGGAAATGATGGTGGTGGAGAGTGATAGAAATGTAGTGGTGGTGGTCATGAAGGAAGTAGTCATGATGATGATTGTTGAATGAAATCATGACTAAAAGATTTAATGGTCGTGTGTGCTCATCTTCTCTCTATATGTGTCTATATATATGTAGATAGATGTTAACTTTTTGGTATTTGATGTAATAGGTTATACTTTTATCTTTTTAATACATTATCATTAACATCATCATTATTGATTGTGTATAGCGTTTATACAAAAGCAAGTTAGCTTATATTTACGAGGAACATTCTATCTTGGTACTACGCTATATGGCGAAATCAAGAGGAAAATGCTAAGAATCAAAATCAAGATAACGACACAACTATATGTTCGTACTACGCTATATTCATATCAATTATTCATTTTCTTTTTTAGTTTTGAAAATCTGAGAGTAGTATACACAAGTTATCATCACTCCGATCCTTTGTAAGGATGATGATATTGGAAAATTTGGTTGGCCAAGTGAATTTTATCGATTTTAGACACTATTATCTATGTAAGTAATAGTTTGCAAGTTCGCGAATAGTTTGTAAGCTCGCGTTCTTTTTGTATAGTGTTTCACAATGAATTTTTACGTTACTAAAATAAAGTTGATGTGAATGAGACATCGGGTCTTAAAGTTAGGCATTTGGTTCGTGCTTAAAAAGAATTTATGTTTATTTTCTATCCCACATCTGTGTGTGAGGACCCTATTATGTATAAATCGAGATCTTAATCCTATAGTTTTAATAGACATCAAATCGATAAGTATTATTGATTTCCAACGTCTGGAGTACGCATCTAAAAAGGTCCAATTTGATGCAGTTTTGTTAAATCTGGCAATAAAACTTACTGTTTTGGCTATTGTACCATGGAAAACAGACGATGAATCTGTTTTAAAGGAAGCGTGTCAAACGCGTGTCTTGGCTTATTTGTGCTAAGCGTGTCTAATATGTGTCTCGACTTGCTAGTAATCTAAGTAAGTCCTTTTATTACCTTGTTGTTTATTTAATTATCTCTTATAATATATTATGTATGTATATCTTCTATGTTATTTATTTTTAGTTAATTTAATTACTATTATTTATTTGGTTAATAAATAAAAGTGTTATAGTTTCTTACAATCATAAAACAGATTCAGTGTAATAGAATAAAAATGATTTTTGTTAAAATTAGATTAATTTAATTAAAAGTTTTTATACAAACTGTTTTCTGTTAAAACCGAGATTCTGTCTTTTTAGAAAATCAGTTTTAAGTATACATAATTATAAATAATAGATTTAATGTTACAAAGCTATAAACTATTTTTAAAAATAGTTTATATTGAAACCATGACGATTTTCTTTTCAAACTGGTCATTTTTTTTATTTATTACCAATGTTGTAGTTTAAACCGAGATTTATTCAAATCAAGATTGAGTTCTTTGAATCAGATTTGATACAAGTTTATATAAACCAACTGAGTTTATTAGATAACAAGTTATTTTAAGAGTGGGTAACTGTGTTACATTTTATATGGACAAGTTTACTAATGGTAACACAATTGTGACTATAGTGAATCTTGTACATGTAATTGGTGCGTCAATTACTAACATGATTGCAAATCATGATGAATTTAGATTCACTAAAATCAAGTAGAGTTTCTTTAGGACAAATATCATAACATATAATTTGGTAAATTATGAGATTAGAATGTATTCATTAAAACCAAGTGGATTTCTTTGGAACAAATCTCATAAAATGCAAGTTGTTATTTAATTAGATTACTCGAACGTGTTCAATGAAATCAAAAAAAGTTTCTTTGAAACAACATATTGATGATACACAAGTTATTATTAAATATCAGATTACATATACCATTATACTAAATTAGTAAAAGTGTTCGTTTGACTTATCTAGTTTATTTTGAACGAGGCCGAGTATAATTATAAACTAGATATAATCCTTAGAATTTTATACAGTTTAAAAGTATATCGATAGAAATCTTGTTGAGTTTTTTTAGAAAAGTGAATATATTGAAATCTTGTTGAGTTTAATTGTAGCAATAGATTATGTAAAATTGATCTATTAAGATCTTCTTGAAGATCGCTAATATCATATTACATATGTGTTCTGTTAAAAAAAATATTATGTATAAGCGATATTCTTTAATTGTTTAGTCAAAATACTTCCTTTAAAGTGTTTTGTATAACGGATCTTACAAAATAATACTGTAGTGTTTTATAAAAAATCGACTTAATTTATTTTTTGTTAAAAAAAGCACTATGTGATTTAGTACGTTGTTGTGTATAGTACCAAAATTAGTTTTGAAACTAATCATGGGACCTCGTATTAACAAAATATTTGGAATATCACGGGTGACATCTAAAGGATTTGCTCTCAATCTTGTTAAAGGGTATATCGATACTCGAATTATGTGTACGGTAGATGCTTTGAAGCATGCAGAAACCTTTTGTGTCATAACTATGTTTTTGGCTTAAATGACATGAAAATTGAGTCTAATGCAAATTCGACCTTAGATAATGGTGGATTAGCACTTGAACATCATGTAAAATTTATGTTGACAAGAGTTTGATTAACTCATTCAATGCAGTGAAAAATGAAGAGATCGATTGTTTTGGCAACTATCCTACTACTAAAATAATGGGAAAAGCATATGTGATGCTGAAATTAACATCTGGAAAAGAGTTTGAGTTAACCAACGCATTGTACGTGCCAAAGATTCGTAGGAATCTTATGTTCAAATGGTTGCTTAATAAATTTGGCTTTTTTCTTGTATTTGAATCAAATAAATTTGTGTTAACGAAGAACAAAATGTGTGTCTGTACAGGTTACGCCTTTTTAAAAAATGATTAAGTTGAATGTAACTTTCTAATGATCTTTTTAGTAAAGTGAATGTCAATTCAACTTATTTGATTCTTTAATTGCATGGTATAATTGAACCGGACATGTTACTTATAACTCAATGTGTTGTTTAACTAAATTAAATTGAACATTGACTTTTTGTATTGACACATATTACAAAAATAGAACTTGTGTTAAGGCCAAATTGACAAGATTGCCTTTTCACTCGGTTGAATGGAAAATAACCGAACCCCTTGATACGAGTCACATGGTTTAATTGATTTGGAATTGATACCTACTCACATATAACATAACGAGTACTTAATCATATCTCGTGATGGGGTCACATAATATTGCTATTTGTACTTACTTAATATCAAGGATATATACAAAAGTGCTCTATCTAAATAAGTTGAGAATCAACTTATTATCAAAAACAAGGTGGTTCAAAGTCATATAGAAGGTGAATACGTGTTTCCATTTCTAAATTTATGTGTTAAACTTGGAAAAAGACACGAATTATTTATCTTGGTAATCTTACAATAGAATTGTTGAAAGAAAAGAATCATGCCTTAGAATATATGGTTAATGTTATGTTCTTAAGTCCTGGTTTAAGCCATGACATGTGGGAGAAAGTGATTTTGTCAACTACTTATCTTTTAGATAAGATCCCTTGTAAAGAAAATAAGATAGTTATTATGAACTATGGATGTGAAGAAAACTATCTTATGACTACTTACAAATATGGTGTATATCTAGCTAAGATATCTGTATTAAAGCCCAAGGTTCAAAAGATGAGACCTAAAACTATGAATTGCATATTCTTAGTATATGCTCATAACACCAATGCTTAAGGTTTCTTTGTATATGATAATATACATGTGGATACGATAATAGAATAAAGGAATGCTTCCTTCCTTGAAAATACGTTTCTTTGTTGACGAAGAAAACTAGAATCTCATCTAGAATAGATGACGAAGTTTCCAAGATACAAGACAAAAAGATGATAAGATCTTAAAGATGGGAGACAAAATCAACCTGGGGAAGAAGAGGTTGAAACTATAAAACGCAAAAGGGTAAGAAACTAGAAATTGGTTGGACCTGGTTTTGTTTCTTTTATGATTGAAAACGAAATTACTTCTTATCGAGAAGTGGTAACTTCCTAGAAAGGGCCTCAATGGAAATAAGCCATTGAAAGTGAACTAGATTCTATTTTATGGAATCATACTTGGAGGCTCGTAGATTTACCTCCTAGTTGCAAACCACTAGGTTATAAATGGATCTTTAAAAATAAGATAAAAGTTGATGGCACCAATGACATGTATAAAGCAATATTGCTAATCAAGTGATCTAGACAATGAGAATGTCTAGATTACTTTGATACTTGTTCTATTGTCACGCATAACCTCGGTTAGGATTATGCTTGCTATTGACACATTAAAATTTTGAAATTTCATCAAATGGATGTAGAAACGACATTCTAAACAGGGATTTAGAAAAATTACTATCAAACAACCAACTTGAGTGTTTCATGGCTCTTGGATTAGAGATCAAAATTTGTAAGCTTATTAAGTCATTATATGGCTTAAAGGAAGCTCCCAAACAATGACACCATATTTTTTGATCATTCATGTCAGAATGTGGATTCAAAATTAATGAATGTATGTGTGTCAATAGTGATATGTATTGTTGTTTTTATACATAGAGGGTATACTTATCAATACAACTATAACATGATGAATATTCCAGTAATGATAAATGGATTCAATATTTGACATGGAATTCATTAGTTATTCGTATGATTCTAGGAACTAAGATCATACGAACCGATATGGATTTTTTGAAGTAAAAAAGATTATAAGAACAATATTAGTGAGAGGTTTAATGTGGGGGTATTGGCCTAGCTAGAATTCAATGACATTATTTATATCTATTTAAAGTAGTGGTAAATGTGTTGCCCATTCTGATTACTCAAAAAATATTGAGCATCTTATGTGTCTAGTTACGTGTCTGTGACCTAATTTAGAACTTATAATCAGAGTAAGTAGATATATCTCCAATTCAAGTGGGGACCATTTCAATAAGTATTACATGAATAAAAGTACTATGATACTTAAAATATTTATGAAAGATATTTGACTACTATCAAATGATAGAGTAATGCAAATATGGATTGTAACATATGAGAATCTAGATCTACTAGAGTAGATGTATTATGTTAAGTGGAAAGATATGTCTTAAAAATATTGAAAGTGTCTCAAACAAACGTTTATAGCTAAAGTTGTGATGAAATATGAAAATTTCATTTTAGATAAATTTGTAGAATATGCAGGATATTATGTTGATTCATAACAGACATACCAAGATGGCATAAACTGATAACAACCAAGTTTATAAATTATGTTAGTCAATAGAATTTGATAGAGCTCATATCATAGTGTTAAACGATAACTCGAGACATATCCATCATAAATCATGATTGGTACGAAAACTACTCTCAACTAGAGTTATTACAGTTGACCACGTAAATTCAACATATACCATCGCGGATCCGCTTACGAAAGGATTAAAAAGACCGTTAGTTGGTGAGTCGTCTAAAGGAATAAGATTAAAGCCCTTAAAGGAATGAGTTTTTATGAAAGAAAACCTAACCCAATTGACTAGAGATCTTATGATCCAGGATCAATTGGACAACCTAATCATAGAAATGTGGGAAAGTCACTATGGGGGAGTTATTTGATATTTTAACCCCTAGTCTATTCCTATAATACATGTGCCTTATTGAGAGGTTAAACATACATATTTAATTATTAAAGATTAAATCATAAAGCATAGTGATTCAAGATGAAATTGAAAAGCATATGTTTAATGATTCAAGATGAAATCACCTACGTGAGAGAGAAGTGTGGGCGCTTCGAATGGATTTGTGGGAGGCACAAATTCTAAGAGCTCTTGCAGAACCAAGTTAATGTTTATGACCATAATGAACCTAGCTATAAGGAATTCTTAATGCCATGGAGAGTCTTGTGTAAGTTGTAATGTCGTCTACGTAAACAAAGACTGAGTTCAAGGACATCACGTCTACTTAGATCTGGGAGACTAAGTGCATGTCACAAGCAAAGGTTCAAAGGATCACACCTACCTAACCTATGCAAGATTCAACTATTGGAATTTCATTGAAATTTTTATATTACTACCGATCTTTAATCATGTGAGGGATTGTTGGAAGTTTTGTTGGCCAGGTGATTTTTACCAACTTTGGACACTATTATCTATATGTATGTGTCATATATATAAGTTATGGTTTGTAAGTTCGTGTTCTCTTTGTAGAGAGCTTCACAATGATCTTTTACGTGTCCAAAATAGAGTTGATGTGAATGAGATATCGAATCTAAGAGTTAAGCATTAGGTACCATGCTTAAACACGGATTTATGTTTATTTTCTATCTCATATCAATGGGATGGGTATTGTGTATAAATAGAGGTCCTAATAACATAGTGTTAATAGACATGAAATCAATAAGTATTATTGATTTCTAGCATATGGAGTACGCATATGAAAAGGTGAAATTTCAGGAAGTTTTGTTAAGTCCGGTCGTACAACTTATTGTTTCGACTACTGTACCCTGAGAAACATACGACGAATTTGTTTTATGGGAAGCATGCCAAACATGTGCCTCATCTCTTTTGTGCTAAGCGCGTCTAACATGTGTCTCGACTTGCTGGTGATCTAGTAAGTCATTTTACTATCTTGTTGCTATATTTAATTATCTCTTATAATTATGTCTGTATTTATTTTCTAATTTTTTAAATTAATTTAACTATTATTATTTATTTGATTTATTAATAAAAATGTTATAGTTTCACTATAGATAACTAGTATAAAGATAAATTATTTGGCTTTATGGATAAAATAACTAGTATATAACATAGATTGTTTGGCTGTATGGATAATGACTAAACAAACAAGTGCATATACATGTCTATTTTTCCATTTTTGTATATCAATTGGAGTACCGTTCAATTGTTATATTTTAGGGAAATATTTCACTTGACAAATAAAAAAAGTAGGATTTAGTCCATAAATAGCCTACCAACTTACCAAAGTTTTCATGTGTATACAATGGACTCATTAATATCTTTTTATCACCCTATAACTCTCTAGCTTGTTCCAATACCAACAATATCCTCACTTTTTGCAACTGATGACGGGATGAACTCGATAATGTTGTACACATCATCATTATGAATATTTTTTTTCCTTATCCCCTTAACCCTAAACAATCAACCACTACCATTGATGCAAAAAAAATACATACCCACCAAACATCTTTGTTATCCAAAACACAATCACAAATCTAACAACTACCACCATTGATGCAACAACCACTAAAAATTTCGTTGATGTAACTAAGGATACGATTAGGCATATCTAATGTAAACGGTGGGTGGTGATGTCGTTATGGATCCTACAAAAGCAACTACTACTCTTCCATCCGAAAAGCAAACCTTAACTTTCGTATCCCACAAAAGAATTTTGCCTTCATTTCTAAATCGAGCAGTAACTTATCATTTTCTTTAGTTACTTGGCACACTCTTCACTCACACTTACACCATACCCTAAACATGTTAACCATATTTTATTCTACTATTATTTTTTTCCTATATTAGGTAGTGGTTTGTTGTCCCTTGTCTGCCAAGCAACCACATATATGTATAAGTTGTTTAAGCTCACCTATCTTGAAAAATATACACCATAAATCACTTTAAAACATATATTAAATATGATTAGTTGGGCAAACTTAAAAAGAATCAGATTAGTAGTAATATTATCATGACTTTGAATATGTAAAATACTATCACCATCCAAACTATTAATTAGAATATGATTACTAGCACTTACACCATTAGTCATAATGAAAGACAAGAATAACAAATAAACAAGACAAGAAAACAATAATAACAAAAAAAACTAAGAGAATTAAAACAGATAAAGACACACACACCCAAGTAACTGAATCACCTACCTTAACACCTATTTGTGAGAAGAGCAGACATCCACACTTTTCAATAAAGAAGGTCAAGATGTTACACACATTGTTTGTATCCCTCTCACCAGATGACCA
Source organism: Glebionis coronaria (assembly GCA_025667525.1). Taxonomy (NCBI): domain Eukaryota; kingdom Viridiplantae; phylum Streptophyta; class Magnoliopsida; order Asterales; family Asteraceae; genus Glebionis; species Glebionis coronaria. The sequence continues at coordinate 629,735,584 of CM046875.1, read as the reverse complement.
ACTACTTAAAAGATGAAGAAGATGACTTACAGTGTAATAGAGCGTGAAAAAAACAAATTAACGACTTGTGCTCTTTAATGATTCACTTACTCAGGAGTCACAATAAGTCAAGAACAAAGCCCAAAACCCAAGATGAACAAAAAACCACAAAATAGAAAATTAGGGTTTCAAAATCCTAATAATCAAGAACCCACGAATCATCAAATCGATCACCAAATCAGCGATTCTTAACATGACTGTTAAGAATCAACACCCAATCGATCAATAACAATAACAAATCAAGAAACCCCCAACCTTAGATCAAAACCCTAATCCAAGATTTCACGATATAGAGAAATCAGACTCTGATACCATGCAATCAATATAGAAAACAACCAGAATAACCAAGATTGCACCCAACCTACCCCCCTTTTGGTGCTTATTACTCAAAGTGTCAATACAGAACAAGCTAGTCCTCAAACGAGTGCTAGCAATATAAAAAAAGATGAGCTCCACTAGGTTGATCCAGTCACCTCACTACAAACACTCAAACACTAGAACTACGTAAATATCTAATAAAGAGATTGATCAAGACTAATATGATATCAATATAAAGACGAGATAACAAGACGTGATCATACGACCAAATACAGAGAACAAAGAGAAACGATATAAAACACATAGTAGATTAACACGAATTAGCAAAACCCTAGCTGTAACGTCAGGTTATATAGCCTTGGAAGTTGAAGCTTTAGCCCTTGAACTTTTCTTTTTAGCATACTTGACTTCTGACATGTAAGTTCTAGTAGTTGGCAATAATGGTCCATCACATTTGATTTGTCCAGCTTTAATCCTTATAATTTCAACACATATTTTTGTTGAGTAACAACAATTTTAAGACGAGGGAGTAACAAGTCGTGCACACAATTTAAGAGAAGATGTCATATTCCTTTATTTTTTAACATCAGGCTAATTACTTTGGAAAAGGAATATTCGAACACCCCTCCTTAAACTTGGTGAAAAGATAGAAATGATTTCACTTTAATGCATACTGAGGGAGGGTAAAGATTAATCAAGTGCATTCTGATTAACAAACATATGCATCAAAGTAAGTAAAAAGGCTCAAATTATTATGTGGATGACATCGCCCTGGATTTTATACTCGTATAACACATATTTTACTTTTTGAATTAACATACTACGTAGTACTATGTATGCTTCGTAAATTTAAATATAAATACTTTAGTATCAATCTTATACAACAAAAAACAAACTGAAGTTAAAGACTAATAGTTCTTTCAATGAATGTGCATATGTAATTAGTTGTACTGCTTGGATCAATTAAGTATTTAATCATGAAATAATCATTTCTAAATGTATCAAACTAACGACAAAATCTTTGTGTGTATATATGAAACTCTTTTGTAACATAGAAATTTTTGATAGTATTTGTTGTGTGTATTGTAGACCTTTAATGTATCATTAAGATTATTACGTTACTATTTAATCATTTTGTATCGAATTATAACATTATCTTACAAATAGGCATGGTTCATTGCACAAATGTGAATTGGAATTTAAAAAATACTCCCTATATGATTTTTGGAGTACACTTTTGACGATTTCAGGTTACATATCCCTAATTCCCTATCATGTTATGGCTTTCAAAAGTCATCATATGGTCATTTATCTTTATATATATATATATATATATATATATATATATATATATATATATATATATATATATATATATATATATATATATATATATATATATATATATATATATATATATATATATATATATATATATATATATATATATATATATATATATATATATATATATATAAATCCTAAGAATACGACTTCAATGAAACTTTATACTGGAGTAATTTATTTATAAGGTTATGATAATGTAATAATTATATACTATTATTAAAGCTGCATTATTCTATTTTCGGCAACAGGAAAAAGGCTGTTTATGGACTGTATATGAGGAGAAGATGATTTGTTTAATCTGTGTTGTGACCTTTATTGGGGTTTGCTAAAGAAGATCAAAGAATATTTGTCATAGAGATGGTTAAATACCTACTTTATATGTAATTAACTAAAAGAAATCAATTAACTATAAAAAAAACACACACACAAAGGAATCTTTAGAACATTGGTCAGGTTTACAGACAGGCAAAGCTTACAAGCATGTGGTCTCTTTCCATATCTATTGACCAAATGTTAGTCTCACAAAATAATTTTCATCAGTCATACACATCAAGTAATGTTATGTGAAATTCGTTTAGAATAACTAAAATGTCATATTAAGTGACGTTTGATTTACAGTCAAGGACCAATATGACCTAGTGTAATGATACCAGAAGGATAGTAAGGGCAAGGGTAGACCCTGGTCTTTCCTAAAATTTTGACATTTAATGTATTTTTTTCTTAAAGTTAATGAAAAAAAACATTTATTTGATAGTTTAATCTTTTTGAAATGAGTAAATGTTATTTTGACTTTTCCGAAAAAATGATTCAAGCTTCCTCCTTGTGTATCTGAAGAGGAGAATGGAAGTAAGTATGATTATCAGATTATCTATAAGAAGTAGCGAATGCATGCTTTTACAACACAACTGATAAATTGTCATAAAAGTTTGTAAAATAGGTATCCATGTAAACCTTAGGATTATTGTGATCTTTTATACTCCGTATAACGTGATCTTAAGATCAGTATAATTGTCAATCATCATTCGTATTTACAGATTTATCTCATTCTTGCTCTAAACTTCGATACTTATTTCGGTTCCAACGTCGCGACTATAATTTTTTGCCGCTTAAAATACCGTTGCTATGAACAATTATGCCGCGTTACTGCTAAAGCATAGTTAAATAATAGTAAAGATTCCATTCATGAGGTTTAGTCTCGTATGCCTTTTTCATTTTAACCTTATATACAATACTGTACTAGCTTAGTTAATTCTTTGAAATAAAGTTTCAAACTTATGTTCCAAATTCTCTTGATTCCAAATGGCTTTTTGAGATGAATTTCAAACTTTTCTTGTAATTCAAAGTAAATCTTTTGGGAGATTCCAAGACATGTTTTGTGTAACACCAAACAAGCCAAAGGTAAAAAATAAAACAAAAGTTTAGGGTTTCTTTTATCACTTTATGTCTCTTAGTCCCATTGCATGCTACACCAAAGCATGGACTTGTACAATTCCATTATTCTCCTTTTCGATTCGACTGTCTCCTTTTTCTTTACTTGTCCTTATAACTTGCCCATTAATTTGTGTTTTTTTTATAGTATATATATTTTTTGAAAGTAAAAGTTTTATAGATTCACACATAGGCATTTCCTATAAAGTGTCTAAAGATATCCCTAATCAAAACATAAATAAAACTATACTATACATTAATAACATTCAAATTTACAATACAACTATAGATTTCAGTAGTGTTTGATGCAGTTATTATGGTCGCATTTTGGATTATATGGATTTTTGTAATAAGCTTATTTTTAAAACAAGTAAGCCTCGCAAGGATGACATCTTTGATGATATTTGAGATGTTTTTTATTTTTATATTAGTAATAGACATCAGAAACGTAAAATGTTATGGGATCGGTGCTTATACCTCCCAAACATGGCTTTTTTCAATAACTTCGTCTAGCTTTTTGTTAGGTTTTAATGTATCATTGTCGTTAAAAAAATCTATAGATTTCAGTACTTCTAAACTATTATCCCTTTACTTCTTGATTCTAAGCAGCTTGACATTCCACTTCATCTTGATCTATGTTATACTGTAATACTTTTTGTATTCCACATTTTCCAGAACAATATTAACAACTTGAATAATGCAATGATGTGTAATTATGTTTGCATCATTGACACCCATAGAACATAATGATTACAAACAAGAAAACTTTTGTTTTGACAAGGCTTTAACACATCTCATCACATACAATACAACACAATGCCTAGAGAAAAAGTGAAAGTGAAAGTAAAATCACACATCAAATGAAAGCACCCTCTTTAACCCTTTGTCTTATTTTGGAGTAACATCACCTTCTCTTCAATCTTTTTCATGTGCCACTATCCTGGTGGACCAAAATTTGTCTCTTGAGATAATAATGTATGATTCCTGTTTGACAATTTTGTTCAGAAAAACTAGATTGTGCATCCTGTTTGTTATGTATTTGCTAGTTTGGCATTTACAATGAAAAACAAGATTAGTTACAAGGTTTATAAAACGTGATTATATTTTTTTTGTATACTTGAACATGATTAGGTTTCATGATTTACATAAAAACACACTTACTATTTGAAGAGGACGAGGATGTTGATTTCCTCAACAAAGATACAATTAAATGTAAAGATTTATATAGTTCATAACAATTATTAAAAACCCTAATCGGCAACTAGGGTTAGTCATGAACACCACCAGGATATAGTCTAAAGCAAGACTATATCACGATCTTGTACACACGTAATGCGGCGAGTTAATCGTGAGTCCAGCACGAACAAACCAAGCTTCCAAGCCTATTGGAGGATCTACCCAACAACCCTAGAGAGGGGCTAGGACTAGATCTATTAAATAGAAAAATTGAAAACCAAAAAACCCTAATATGGGGTGTTTGGCCAGCGGTTTAAGAGCAAGAGAAAGAGGAGATGAGTAAAAATTATGAAAGCCTTAGGTTTGTTTATATAGCCCTTTGAAAAACTTTTCCTCCAAGGTTAAACAAATTTAGGAAACAAAATCTTTTTCCCTTCCCTTTGGTTCTCTTATGGCCGGCGGTTTTTAAGCCCAAGAGGGGGCTTCCAGAACTATTCCGACTCCTTCTTTTAGCTTCTATTTAATTTCCATAACGGTCATTTAATATTTAACTTTTAATTATTAACGATAGTTAGTTAAAGCTTTGATTTGATTTAATAAATATAATAAATATATTTAATAAATAAAATAACCCTTTACGTAATGTGTGCAATCCCGTGATCTCGAGTTCGATCCTATCACACGACTATCGATTTTAAGTCCATAAACTTTCAGCTCCCACTTGGACAAAATTCGAATATCGTGATCACATTGATTAGCGTCTAGTTACACTAACAATGTCACTAGTACAACTCGAGTAAAGTTTCCTGGACAAAACCTTTTAATGATATATCATCATTATTATTATCCTTTCATTTCAAATACAATGTTAATAAGGATATGGATCTCAGTCATTCCTTTCATTAACTATTCTGTTTCTCGTTTACGGATATAGCAAGATTACCAAAACATATTTGGGTGTGGCCACACAAACATCTTACTACTTCCCCCGAGGGGCCCAGCTGTATTTATACTTCAAAAATAATTTGAAGGAAACGAATCCCATTTTGACTACAAGCAAAACACATGAACTTTGCAACACTTCTGAAAATAACCCTTATAGCTACCAGTTACGTTTAGCGTTAGGTTATCTCACAGAAATACACTACATTCAATGCAGTTTTCTGGTATCTCAGGTCTAAGGATAACTATTTATCATTTACTTAATGACAAAGATCCATAAAGTAAAATCATATAGTTGGGATAAGTCCAATATTTGATCCATCAAATATCATCCAAAATTGACCAATATACTTTCAAGTATACTCTGTCACTATTTTAAATTATCTTAGTTTAATAATACTCCCATATTATTAATCGACAACGGACATTTAGAAACATCATAATGCTCATGGATTAAAACATGTAAAATAGGATACAAAATCAAATAACAGAAAAATAAACGAAATCCAATCTTTATTTCATCAATTCAATAATGCCTTACATCTTTTATCCAAATACTAATCAACAAATTTATTGCATGAATTCGCTAGCTAGTTGTAGCCCAATTGCCTTGGCATGCTTAACTACCTTTGGCCTAGATAAAGCCTTAGTAAAAGGATCAGCTACGTTATCATCTGTGTGAACTTTTATTAATTTTATTTCTCGAGCTTCCACTTGTTCTCGAACGTAGTGATATCTACGTTTAAAGTGTCTGGCGCCTTTCATAACTCCAGGGTCATTGGCGAATATAATTGCAGCAGAATTTTCGCAATATATATCAATAGGTTCTTTAAATGAAGGTATCACTCCAAGATCTCCAATAAACTTCCTAATCCAAACAACTTCTATTGCAGCTTCTGAAGCAGCCATGTACTCCGATTGAGTTGCATGCATAGCAATGGTTTTCTGCTTACTGCTCCTCCAGTCAACTGCTCCTCCATTAATGAAAAACACGTAACCTGTCTGAGACTTCGTATCGTCTTTATCACATTGCCAGGACGCATCACAGAACCCTGTTACATTTAATTATGTGTCTGGTTTACCCCCGAATACCAAAAACATATTTTTCGTACTCCTCAAATACTTTAGAATATGCTTAGCAGCAGTCCGGTGGAACTTTCCTGGATTTTGTTTGTATCTACTGACCAAGTTCTGAGCAAACGCCACATCAGGCCTTATGCATCTTACAACATACATGATAGATCCTACAGCCGAAGCATAAGGCACCTTTCACATGTAAGCCACCTCTTCGGGTGTTAATGCATCTTTCTCATGACTTTTTTTTTTGGTAACCGTGATTTCCGACTCATTGGCCGACTAATCCACAGGGTTTGAGCCCACCGCCACACAGACTCAAACCAGGTAAAGCCCTCCCTTTTCAAGAGGTTGGCGTGGCCACTTCAAGGTTGTTTGCACCTAGTGGGAATTGAACTTGAGACCTCACACACTTTTGAGTGATAGCCACAAATCTTTTTGCCCATCGGTTGAAAACCTTTCTTAGAGTTATGCATGTTATACTTCTTCAATATCTTATCAATATAAGCATCTTGACTAAGACCAATTAACCGTCTACTCCTGTCTCGATAGATTTTAATTCCCAGAATATATGCAGCATCTCCCAAATCCTTCATAGAAAAACATTTACCAAGATAATCCTTAACTTCCTTAAGTCTTGGAATGTTACTTCCCATGATTAATATGTCATCGACATATAAAATTAGGAATACTACATTACTCCCACTAGCTTTGCGATATACACATGGCTCATCACAATTTTGAATAAATCCGAACTTTTTGATTTCTTCATCAAACCGCTTATTTCATTGACGTGATGCTTGCTTCAAACCATAAATAGATCTTTGAAGTTTGCACACGCGCTTTGGATATTTAGGATCAACGTACCCTTCCGGTTGTTGCATATAGATGTCTTCATCTAAGCGACCGTTCAAGAAGGCAGTTTTAACATCCATTTGCCATATCTCATAGTCATAGTATGCTGCTATAGCTATGAGAATCCTAATAGCTCGTAAGTCTGCTACAGGAGAAAATGTCTCCTCGTAGTCTACGCCAAAAGTTTGAGTAAAACCTTTAGCTACTAAACTTGCTTTATAGGATTGTATTTCACCATCCATGTCGGTTTTCTTCTTGTAGATCCACCTATTTTTCACTACTTTAGCATTTTTAGGCGCGTCCACAAGAATCCAAACATCGTTGATCTCCATGGATTTCATTTCCTCATTTATCGCAACTATCCATTTTGACTTTTCTGGATCAGACATTGCAGATCGATAGTTAGTAGGTTCACCAAGATCCCCTACTTCCTCCTCATCATCCTCTATGTAAAGACATAGTTTGTCTGGCGCACGTATAGTTCTTTTAGACCTATGTGGAGGAATTAATTCCGGTGGAACTCCCAAACTTTCTAGTTCTACAATAATTTATTCGCTAGTATTTTCAGAAGGCAATGCATCTTCTTGAATTTCTTCAAGATCATAATCAAGGCAATGCATCTTCTTAAATTTCTTCAAGATCATAATCTCTCCCACTGATTTCTTGATTTACAAGATCATTTTCAAGGAAGTCTCCATACCGAGCCACAACTACTTTGTTCTCAGTCGGATAATAAAAGTAGTAACCCATAGTTTCCTTAGGGTAACCTACAAAGATACATTTTACTGAGCGTTGTTGGAGTTTATCTCCAGAGTCACGTTTCACATACGCCTCACAACCCCAAATTTTCAAATAAGACAAATATGGCTTCTTGCCATGCCATAGTTCATATGGTGTCTTATCAACCTTCTTTATGGGAACCATATTCAGAATACGAACAACAGATTCAAGAGCATAATCCCAAAAGAATAATGGTAAAGTTGTAAGATTAAACATAGATCGCACCATATCTAATAATGTACGATTTCTCCTTTCAGATACACCATTTTGTTGTGGAGTATATGGAGAAGTAAGTTTCTAAACAGTTCCATTCTCACTTAAATAATCTTTAAACTCTTGACTTAAATATTCACCACCTCGATCAGAACGAAGAGCTTTAATCTTCTTTCCTAGTTGTAACTCTACTTCCGTTTTAAACATTTTGAACGTTTCAAACACCTCATATTTATGCTTAAGTAAATAAACATAACTATTACGGCTATAATCATCCGTAAACGTTAGGAAGTAGCTAGCACCTTTCCTTGACACATGTCTAAGTGGTCCACACACATCAGTATGTATCAAACCAAGTAGTTCAGTAACCCTTTAAATATTGCTATTAAAAGGTTTCTTGGTCATCTTTCTAGAGATACAAGACTCACATTTATCAAATGATTCATCATTGATATTTTCCAAAAGACCATCACGTTGAAGCTTTTGAATGCGAGTCTTCCCAATATGGGCAAGTCTACAATGCCAAAGATAAGAAGAGTTCTTGTCTAACTTTCTCTTCTTATTCATGCTAAAAACAGAATTATTTTTCCTCTTGGAATTATTATCATGCATGTTAATTTCAAAAACACCATTCACAGAAATTGCATCAAAATAGAATAAACCATCTTTGAAAACAGAAATTCTATTATTATCAATCGTGTGATTAAATCCAAGATCCAACATACAAGAAAAGGAAATAACACCCCTAAAAATTATAGGTGCATAATGACAATTATTTAAAAATAGTACTAAACCCGAAGGTAAAACTAGTTTAAATATTTATATAGCTTCAACCGCTGCTTGTGCGCCATTGCCCACTTGCAGAAATTGTTCCCCATAGGTAAGCTTCCTCTTCAACTCAAATCCCTGTAGGGTATTACAAATATTAATACCACATCCCGTATCATATACCCAGGAGTTTGATTTGTATGTAAGATTAAATAACTCTATCATAAATAAGTTACCTGAAGATGCTGCAGCAGCTAGCTCAGCCTTCTTCTTATGTTCTTCCAACTCATGGAGGTAGAGAGAGCAATTCCTCTTCCAGTATCCAGTCATTTTGTAGTGGTGACAAGTCTCATCTTTCTGAGATTGACTCTTCTTGACAAAGTTCTGCTTTAGTTTTGATGGAGTCGCAACTTGTTTGCTCTTATCAACCTTGCCTTTGCCTTTCTGCTTCTTGTTCACTTGCGGTTTTGGTTTATTCACTCTACCATTTTGCACATAAAGTACTTGAGGAGTAGCAGTGGATGCCTTATCTTTCAACCCCTTTTCAAAGTCAATGAGCATTGCATGCAGATCATTAACCGTCTTCCCCGTGCAATGCATATTATAGTTACGAACGAAATCATTGAAGTCCTTATTAAGGGACCTATTGATCAAGTTGATAGCCATATTATGATCATAGGGTTGTCCTAGTGCGATGTGTTGTTCCATATAACCCCTCATCTCCATATAATGAGCACTTACGGACTTTCCAGGAGCTTGCTTGGAACTATGTAGAGCATCAACCAAATCATAGATCTCTACAGCTTGCGGCGTTTCATACACAGCCTTGAGTTCATCAAGCATTCGCTGAGGTGAAAATAGCTCATACTTCCTTTGAAGTGATGAAGCCATTCTCCCTAACATTACAGCAGCCACCTCATGGTGCTTCTTAACATTAGCAGCGTGTTGAAGCCTTTTCGCATCAGATGCTCCTTCAGCAAGATCCTCCAGAAAAAGGAGTAGTCAAGATATCAATAGTACCGACTGCTCTCAGAACAATTCTTAGTGAGCGATACCAGTCATTGAAGTTAGGGCCAGTAAGTTCAGGCCGTTCAAAGAAAGCTTTGAACGCCGAGCTTATTGTCAGATTGTTTTCGGGTTGAGCCATTTCTACAGAAATAAGTTCAAACATTAGTATTTTTGATAATACAATTCAAGAAAATAAAATCACCCCGGTAATAAAACCATAGTATTTTCCTTGAAAAACTAGAATCCATATTGACATACATTCATCACATCAATTGATCTGCTAGTGACAAATGTAATCAACACAGTAACTTGTCGAACAATAATTGACAAACAAATTTGTAATTTCTGGATTTGTTAGGGATTTACATTGCCAAAATCATTTGCATTGTAAACATGTTTCATCCCTACTTTATGCCTTAAGTTTCCAGTTCTTACTGAGTAACTTAATTAAGTCGACTAATCTAAAGAACGTAAAACCTTCATGTGCAATCTTATTCAGTCATGAAGTTTTCTCTCCATTACAACATCGTCCAAAATCTCATATGAAGACAATTGTAACTTCAAGTGTTCGTCAATTAGATGGCATATGACTTAAATTTTTAGGGTATAGATTTTGGTGTCAAAATCATGTATGGAGAAGCATGCATACATCTCCATAACATAAGTTTAATAAAATGTTTAGTAAACTTTTTGGTGAGACTAAAATTTCATCATATATTTGCAAGTTGAGGTATTGGTTAAATCAATTAAAGATTTTACACACAACTAAATTCACACCGTACTTTTTCTAGAACTCAGCTAAAGCACAAAGCAATAACCTTATTCATTGTGTTTTGGATGTGAATTAATGCAGTTAAATCAACCTTAAAGTATTATACAAATAACAACCGTAGGTAATTCCAATTTTGACGCACAGGCGAGCCGAGAATTTGGTCAGCGCTGAAGCATAACACCTCCTTCCTTAACCGGGTACATGACCAGCGGTGCGTTATACCCACTTTATAGTTTGCCAAAATGGAGTAGGCCGTTAAGTTGTTATTGCAATTATAATCAACGCAAATCATATGTAATTTAGATCTCAAAACAATTCATTAATTTTGATAAGATTTAGTCACTATTATTTTTCTTAAAAAAAATTACCCTTGTTTACAACATACAATAAAAAACGCATGATAATAAGTAGTACAAAAAAAACTAAATCAAATAGCCACATGCATAACAATTTATTCAAAGAACATCAAATCTAGGGTTTTTATAAACATAAAAGGTCTTCCCTAATTTTAAAACTTTGAATCAAATAAAGCAAATAGCACTCAAAATTATATGATCCGTAAAAAACATGCATGTTTATTACAGATCTCCCACATTCTCTTAACAAATAAAAAACTACGGATCGTAACCACACATGACATATCAATTAATTCATGCAAACATCTAAAGATAATTACCATGTAATTTTAGGGTTTACAAAAAAAAATTATAAAAAATTCGACAATAGCCGATTTTTAAAAACAATAAAAAACAAAACCCTAATTTTTATAAAACCTAAAAAACAACATGTAATTTTTAACACAAATCAGTATTAGTTAAAAACTTTAGATCTTGATAATTATAATCATGTTAAAACGGCTTTCGATGCCACTAAAGGTTTATATAGTTCATAACAATTATTAAAAACCCTAATATGGATCAAAGCACATACAACAGAAGCAAATTAACAAGACCATAATTAACACAATTATAATTAATCAAGATTATGGTTACATACCTTTATCCTAGCAAGATCCACAAGACAACGGAACAATCAGCAACTAGGGTTAATCACGAACACCACCAGGATATAGTCTAAAGTAAGACTATATCACGATCTTGTACACACGTAATGCGGCGAGTTAATCGTGAGTCTGGCACGAACAAACCAATCTTCCAAGCCTATGGAGGATCTACCCAACAACCCTATAAAGGGGCTAGGACTAGATCTATTAAATAGAAAAATTGAAAACCAAAAAACCCTAATATGGGGTGTTTGGCCGACGGTTTAAGAGCAAGAGAAAGAGGAGAGGAGTAAAAATTATAAAAGCCTTAGGTTTGTTTATATAGCCCTTGGAAAAACTTTTCCTCCAAGGTTAAACAAATTTAGACAAAATCTTTTTCCCTTCCCTTTGGTTCTCTTATGGCCGGCGGTTTTCAAGCCCAAGAGGGGGCTTCCGGAACTTTTCCAACTCCTTCTTTTAGCTTCTATTTAATTTCCATAACGGTCGTTTAATATTTAACTTTTAATTATTGAAGATCGTTAGTTAAAGCTTTGATTTGATTTAATAAATATAATAAATATATTTAATAAATAAATTAACCCTTTACGTAATGTGTGCAATCCCGTGATCTCGAGTTCGATCCTATCGCAGGACTATCGATTTTAAGTCCATAAACTTTCAAAATGTACAAATGTGTCTAGTAATTTGTTAAGCAAGAGCACACGATGCACTAACGAATGAGGGTTCTCCAAGTCTAAGGGTTTGTTTGGCGTGCAAGTTTACAAAAACTTATCGGAACATAAGTTTTTTTATATATATAATAAAAGTCACTCTTAAAAATAAGCCTTGTTTAGTTGAAATATCTTGTATTAACATGTGAAAAAATAAGATAAAATAAGCTATTAAATGAAATATTTCTAGAACTATCATTTAAGAAAAGCTTCAGCCTTGCTTTAACAACATGCTCCCTACCAGTAACCAACTCTAGCAATCTGCTCCGGCTCTCATGAGTATTGCCAAACATAATGGTATTGCTTTTGGCTTAAGTTTGATGCATGTTATTCAACCCTACTACAAAAGATCGTTAATGTGGGATCTATTCGGATATGAGAAGCCTACAAAAGCTTGCTCGAACGTAACACATGTTTTAATTCATAATCAATGGTGATAATAAACTCAAAAGCAACAACTAGAGTGCTTCACGAGCTAAATCCAATAACCTACCCTGAAGAAATATATATATGAAATAATATATGTCTAGAAGTCGTCTCGAGCCTAAGGAGATGCACGCGTAAATCGTTGAGCAATATATAATTAATATTGTAATAAATATTAATTATAGTTAAACAAATAAACGAATAACGAAAAGTCAAGAAGAAGGAAACAAAAACTCATGGGCTTTTGGCCTGGTTGCTTGGTCACCAAGTTATTTCAAGTATACACGAAGGTCTTGGATACCTCATTATTCACTTGTAATCCCTAATCTTTTCTCCTCTCTCTTTTTAGTTGATCGGCCGAACACCCTAATTAGGGTTTCAGTTCGTTCGAGTGGTTCGACAATGAAGAAAGAAACAAGGGTTTCCTTAGTTGATTGATTCAAGTGGTTTGGTTTATTGGTGGTTTAACACTTACGTACTAGCATACTTATTGCTTGTATAAACGTATTGTGTGCGTATACTTAGAGAGATCATTGTTTGATCTTTATTGGGTTTTCAGTTATTTGATTGTTCAATAAAGATGAATTAATCCATTGCTAAAAAGGTACACTTTTCTTTATCGTTTATGTTAATTACTTGTCTATATGTGATCTTATTATTCAGCTGCGTACTCGTGATTATTAATGTGTTAATATGGTTAAGGGTTCTATAAATTTAACACATCCCATATTATTCCAATTTTTCCAATTGTTGCAAACAGGGGCGGATCTAGCTGGCAGCAGGGTATGCGCGTGCATACCCTGTGTAAATTTCGAGTAGTGTAAAAAATTTGTTTTCTTTCAAAAGTAACAATGAAATACACTAAAAAATCTGAGTGTATACCCTGATACCCTCTAAAATACATTAAAGTTTCAAGTGCACACCCTAATCAAAGAAATAAAAAAAAGAAGGAAAAAAAGCTGATGATTTTTTTTGTAAGAAGACAGCGACAGGGGAACACGAAGAAGAAGGAGCAGATGTATGTGTAGGTTAAGTAAATATATTTTTATTAGCCCACCTATATTCAACTGTTATTGTTGTAGTTTGAGGATGAGCCCATTAATGCATTAAAGGCCCAAAACAGCTCTTTAGGCACAAACGACACAATTGACAATATACATTTTGCTTTTTTCCTTTTGTTTACATTGTGATACATTATGCTCCAAAAGAACAATGCTTTCATTTAGGATAATAATCACAGTCGAGACATAGAGTTTAAAAAATGTGTTTACATTATAATCTTATTCCACCATCAAAGTGAAGTGAAAAATAATTTGTTACAATTAACTTATTCTATGTCGAATAACCTACACTTTTGACAAAGCACCACAAATAAATATATAGGATTCAAAAAGTGAAACAAGAGTGTTTAACGCAATTTCTTAAAAAACCGACCCAAGAAAACCGTACCCGTAAATTCTTTTTACAACTCTTACTAAAAGAAGTGCATACCCTGTCGCGAATTTCTAGATCCGCCACTGGTTGCAAACTCTATCTTTTTCATATTGCGTAATCACTTTGTACTAAAACTTGCGTTTAGATAACTAGAATGTATATCTATTGGGTCCATTATGTGTCATCTTCTTTACGTAATGAGTGACACTACAACATTAGTCACTTTCTCCGGCTATTTTTCTGCTGGAGACATATTGTCGGGAATACATTTTCGAGAACATATCGTCGGGGAAAAACTAACGGGAACATACGACTGGGATTGATTCTCTATGGACATTTTTCAACTTTCTCAGCGACATGTGAGACCCACACAATTTTTCGAAAGTTTTCTCAAAATGATTTACCAAAACCTAAACCTGTACACAACCACAAAACATGTTATACACTACCCAAAGGCATTACAATTTGTAGCAAATCACGAAACATTACAACGGATAATTGACTTTTATATGTACATGCTAAACACGAAAAAAATAATCTAAAACATTACAACACCTACAAAATGGGATGCCTAGCTACAAAACATGCAATATCCGCAAGATACAAGTCATAAAAGCTTAGATAACATGTTTTAAATGTATAATAAATATCTATAGGTCGACATGTGTATGCATCTGTTATCGTTTTAAAATGTCAGTTTAAGTGTATGTTTAAGTGTTTGTGTCAAATAAAACCATGTATAAGTGTCTACTTCTAAGTATCATATGATTACTGTGGTTCTACAAGTGGTATGTATTATATATGATTAAATAAATATTTGTTTTTTTGTTACATGATGAATGTGCATGATTTTGCAATGTGCTACATACATTATCATGTTTACATACAAAGTTTTGAAATATTTTGTTAGAGTATTGTTATCTCTACATGGTTAACTATTACCCTCACCATGTGATTTTGAAAGCGTAACAAACTTTAATTAATACCAATTACGAAAGCTTGTGAACCAACTCGAAAGTTCGAAAATGACAAACCTTAATTAATAGCAATAATGATATAGCACAGAAAAATGTCACAGTTTAATACATTTTGCCTAAACTTTCCCCGGGGATGAAATCCTTGGCGGGATGCACCCCGGCAAAATATCTTTAGTCTAAGCGTTGGTCTAACATGACCAAATCTTTCCCGATCAAACATTACCAAAATAATCTCTGACGACATGTCCCAAGAAAAATTTAGTAATAGTTTAACCAAAAGTTCCATTGAAACAAGTGCTACGTCGAATGGAATTTTGTCATTTATTGGTTTTCCCTGGCGACATATGTTCCTGGGGGTTTTTTAGTCGCTCGCTCTCCTTTTTCTTTTTCTTGTAGTATGGGGAGAAATAAGAAATCATAGCCAAAGAAAAACATCTCAACTTGAACCATCGAGCAAGGATGGAAGCCCGTCCTAGTAACGCCAAGTCCTTGTAATCTATAGATCTATCGAATATAACAATGAACCGAAATACATATTTCCACTAATGAGGTGTAACTGTATACACTTTTTTGAGGTTATTTAAACCCCGTATATGTGCAAATATGCCTTAAAAACGCTCTAAATTCTTTCATTTTGTTATTTTATCATTTAGGAAACACTTTGATGATTTAGAAGCTTTTTAGATCATTTGGAAAAAAACCGCGCGCTAATTATACAAGATTTCACACAAGTACTCAAAACCAAGAATTCCAATCAACAAACGTAGTTTGAAGAACAAAGACGTCGTATGCGACCAATAAACGACGCAGTCTGAGTATGGTGGTGGAAGAAACCCTAATACGATATTGGCGGCCAGACGCCGTCTAGGTTAACACCCAACGTCGTATGAAGTATTTTCCTATAATTCACATGTATTTTCACAAAGACGCCAAGAATCTTAGAATACTTTTGGAGCAAGTTGTAGGTCATTGAATGGGTTCTTAAAACCTATTTTCTCCATGGTAAACTCATGTTACATTGAATGAAAGTCTATGTCATTTACTTATTTAATGAATTCAGTTAATTGTTTGGTTATGTCTTGTTTTTCTTCTTTCTTTAACATGATTGGCTAGATTAATATGTGTTTGCTTAAACTTGCATGCAATTTGTGTGTGATTTCTTTATGTCTATTGCTTCTTGTTGATTTGTGCGCACATTATGCTATATAAAACTTATTTTTTGTCTATATTAGTTGTTGAAACATCTGGGGAAACGTGATTGTGTTAAAAAGATAGCTTATCTAAGATCTTTTTTCCAATCATTTGAAAAGAGTTTCATTTTAAAACGAAACTACACGACCCAGTTCTTATTATTCGTTTATAAATTGAGTTAAAAAAATGATCCAAAAAGACATTCACTAATTAAAAACATCCTTTGAGTAAATGCTACAAAAAATCTTTTTTATAATAAAAGAATTAGATCATTTCAAATTTTTTATAAAAAGTGGTGATTGAAGGAAAAAAATTAAACCAGTTCTTGATTTTGACACATAGGCAAAATCAGGCGATATGATTGACTAATAAAAAGTCAAAATTGAACCAAATTTGGTCAAAATTGAAAAAAATCCATGTAGAATAAAAAAATAATAAAAAAATATATGTGTAAAAAGTGTGATAAAAAACGTTAAAAAAGAGGAAGTAATTAGTTAAACCTTAATTACTGAATTTTAAATAACTCATATGAACTTTAGCTTTATTTATAAATTACATATTTTTAAGCAACTTTAAAAGATAAACAAATACCCCTTGAAATTTATACACCTTATACTTTATATTTTAATCATACAATATGTAACTTCAAAACTATTTAATTATTAGAAAGTAAATATGATTTTATAGAAAATTTAAAAAAATTACAAAATTTTGAATTTATGAATCGTCGTCTATTACGATAAAAATACTGACAGTAAAAAGAGTTTAAAATTCAAACTGTAATAATGAATAGAATTTTGTATTACTTTACACAAAGTTTTAAATATATATAATTTTTTAAAATTATAATCAAAATTATTACTTGAATTATCATTTATGTGTAATTCTTGTGCGTGCACAAGTATTAAAACCTAGTGAATCTTTATAAACTTGTGATTTTATCTTTTGTTTGTGTATGGTGATTGATGAATCAAAAACTGTAGATTGGTATTTCCACTAAATAATACGTATAAAAATACAATATTAAGACATAAAAATTTTAGAGTAAAATACAAGTTTGCTCCCTCTGGTTTGCCAAAAATGCATGTTTGCTCCCCAACTTCACAAAAATGCAGGCGACCTCCCGGAGGACGAAGCTAAGTAGCAACGAGCCTCCCTAGATTTAACTCTCGTTAAAAGGCTATATTTCTATGGGGGTATATTTGTCAATTCGCTTATTAAATATATTAGATCCGGTTTAGGTCCATGGGCTTACCCATTCCACTCGGTTATAACCATTCTTTTTTTAAACCGATTTTTTTCACTGTTGCACCAACCGTTTCATATTCTCCTCTCCAAGATTTGTTAACCATTCTCATACGCTTCCCCAAGCTTTGTTAACCATGGATGATCCTGTTCCAGACTTTTTCATCAGACCCGAAGGAGAAGAATTTGACATTGCTCTTTATGGTAAGTTGTTTATTCATTGTTTAATTTCATGATTAATTACCTCATTGTTTAATTCGACATAATTATTATGTATCTAATTATGACAATCGTTATTTTCTATGTTAACAAATGTGTATGAACAATTGTTTAGCATTAAATGTCACTATTATGGAAGGTTTAGTGATGGTCCGAACTTGGAATACATTGAAGGTGATATTTGTTTTGTTGATATGGTGAATAAGGATGATTTTAGTGATGCTATTTTGAATACTGTTATGAATACTTTAGGTTATGAGATGGACCAACAAGTACTTTACTACTATAAGATTCCACTTAAGACTTTAGAAGTTGGTGTAAAGCCTTTGGTTACTGATAGTGATTACCAAAACTTTTTAAGTTATGTTCACATGCACAAGGTTATGTATGTGTATGTTGAGTTAGTTGAGAAAGAAGATGAAAGTGAGAGTAAGTCTGAAATGGAAAATGAGCCTGAAAATGACTTTGTAGATGATAAACATGTAGTTGAGGACGTAGAAAGTTAACATGAATGAGTTCCATTTTGAAGTAGGTGAATCAAGTATTGAAAAAAATGACAATGATCCTATGGTACATAATGTTACTGTGAATGAAGATAACTTAGAGGTTTTAGATTTTGATTCACTAGAAAGTGACATAGAGGATGTCCCAGAATATGCTAGAAGACTAGGGCTTAGAAAGTTAAAGAAATTGCACTTATCAGCCAAATTTTATGTAGGAAGAGAGTTTGCTAACAGAGATGTTGCTAAACAATTGATTAGAAGCTATGCTGTTGAGAGTAGGAGAAACTTTCATTTTAAGAGGAATGATCCAGTAAAAATTAGGGTAGTTTGTAATGGTTTTGTTCCTAGCAAAAACCATAAAACTGAGAGAATACAAGGGCCAAATGAGGACAGTGCTATAAGTTCTAATAAGTCAAATGAGCTTTCAGAAAAGGACAAAATATGTTGTCCATGGTTGTTGTACTTATCAAAAGGAGAAAAGGGAAAGTGGGTCATAAAAACATTCAAGGATGATCACCATTGCTTGCAATCTAGAAAGATAAAATATTGTACATCTACTTTTCTTTCAAAACACATCACAGATCTGCTGATTATGAATACAAACATCCCTGTTAAAGTTATTCAAGAACAAATGCAGAAAAGGTTTCATGTTGCTATTTCAAAGGATAAAGCCTTTAGGGCTAAGGCAAAAGCAGAAGTGTATTTGAGAGGTGATGTTAAGGTTCAATATTCTCTATTGAGAGACTATGTAATGGATTTAAAGAGGTGTAATCCAGATACAACTTGTAAGATTGATGTTTATGGTGAAGAAAATCATGAAAGTCCAACTAGGATGTTTAGGAGAATCTATGTGTGTTTAAGGGCTCTGAAAAGGGGATTTAAGGAAAGTGGAAGGGAATTACTAGGTTTAGATGGTGCCTTCATGAGAGGCCATTATCCAGGTCAAATGTTGACTGCAGTGGGGGTGGATGCAAATAATGGCATCTATCCTATTGCTTATGGAATAGTTGAATCAGAAAACCAACATTCATGGACATGGTTCTTAAAGTGTCTAGCTGATGACTTGGATCTCTACACCAACTCTAATTTCACCTTCATCACAGATAGACAAAAGGTAATGGTTTACCTTTAAAATTTCTTGTAAGTGTTTTGTTTATTTGTGAGTTTGTTTTATTTTTAACCAATCTGATGATTCTTATAGGGATTGTTACCTGCACTTGAGAAGTTTTTTCCTAGTATAGAGCATAGGTACTGTGTTAGGCATATATATGAAAACATGAACCAGACATGGAAAGCGATTGAGTACAAGGAAATGTTGTGGAAGTGTGCATCAGCAAAAACTACTGTTTTGTTTGAACAGAACATGCAAGAGTTGAAAGATTTCAACCTAAAAACATATCAATGGCTTAAAAAAAATACCTGCTGAGCATTGGAGTAGAGCTTATTTCTCTGGTAAGTGTCATATCCTTTAAATTTTTAACATTAATCATATGTTAACTTAATAAGTTGTCTAATGAATAACATTTCCAAAAAAATCTAGGTACAGCTCATTGTGACCTGTTAACAAACAATGTTTGTGAGGTCTTCAACAGACAGTTGTTAGATGCTAGAGACAACCCTATATATACAGCCTTAGAACATGTGAGGGAATATCTTATGAAAGGATTGTAATTGTGCAAAAAGTTATTGAAAAAGTGATGTCCCTTTGACCCCTGTTGTTTCTAAGGTGTTTGAAAAGCTTAAGACTGCTGCTAGTGAGTGCATAGTTGATTGGAATGGGTCTGATCTTTACAAGGTTAAGGGTTTCCTACAAGAACAATATGTGGTTAACTTGCCTCAAAAGACATGTTATGTAGGAAGTGGGAGATATCAGAAATACCCAGCAAGCATGCAGTTGCTGCAATACATGATATATTAGACAATGGTTATGATGTAGGCATACCTGAGGATTGGGTCCAAGAATCATACAAATTGGCCACTTGGAAAGTTGTGTATTCACACAAGGTTAAACCTGTTAATGGCAGAGATTTATGGGCCAAATTTGACTGTCCAACCACTCTTCTGCCACAAAAAATTCATCCACAGATTGGGAGACCATCAAAAAAAAGAAAGAAGAGTAAAGGAGATATTGTGTTGGTGAAAGGTAATAAACTAACCAGGGCTGGTAAAGGGATTACATGTGGTTTGTGTAAAAGTGCAGGGCACAACAAAAGAAGTTGTGATAGGAACAAAAATGCTGCTGTTGGTACAAGTAATGTAGGGAAAAGGAAAAATGTTGTTGGTACAAGCTCTGTTGCTGGAACAAACACCACACAACCAACACAACCAAGACAATCTATAAGGAAAAGGAAGGCTGCTGCTGTTGGTACAAGCTCTGTTGCTGGAACAAACAACACACAGCCAACGCAACCAAGAAAAGCTGCACATGCAAATAATCAAGGTTCACAGTCATACAGTCAAGCATCACGGGCTCATACTCAACCTTCACAAGGTGCTATGATTAGAAGCCCAAGAAAAAGAACAAAAAAGAGTGCATGCAGACTTAATCTTTAAAAGTCATGTTGATGACTTATGTTGAATGTTTCATGTTCTTGACTTATGTTATTTTCTTGTTTTCATGTGAGGCCATTATCCAGGTCTAGACTTATGTTATTTCTTTTTTTTAGGAAAACAGTTGTAAGACTATTGTAGTTTGCTACAAACCTTATGGTATGCATAATATTTGATGGTTACATTGGTCTTTCAATTTTGTTGACCCATTTATACTTTCTGGTGAACATTACAGTTGTATATCTCACCTTGACCCATTTATACTTTGTCACACCCCACCATGGCGGATTATGGGTTAGGACGTATGGATATCATCACAACAATAACGTGTCTATAGAGATAACTAAATGAAATAGAAATGTCATAAATGGGTGACACAATGTCATGACAATATCTCAAACAATGCAGGCGTCTAGGTGAGTAGGTAACATGTCTACCTCTTACCAAATACATTCAAATAACATAACAAACATACAGGTGTCTAAAAAATATCCCTTAATCAAACATAAAATAAAGACTAAGAGGAAAGGGGGTTCCTCGAAATGCAATCCTAAGCCTCCAAGCTAGCCACTCCTATTCTCACGCTTAACCACATTCTCACCTGCAAGAGATACTAAAACACGTCAACATAATGTTGGTGAGAGTCATAGGTTTAGACTCCAACACCAAATCAATTACAAGTTGTGAATAACAAACATAAATAAAAGAACATATGGACAATGTGCTACAATTATGTATTAACAACTAACATTCAAGATTAACCAATCATCACAATTCCAAGGCTCCAAGCCTTACCAATCACCATAATTCCAAGGCTCTAAGCCTTACCAATCACCATGGTCCCATAGGCGCCCATACACCTATGAACCAATCCTAAGGCCCCTCCTTGTGAACATCCCCTTGGTACCAAGTCAAAGAACAATAACTGAGACGGTACGTGTCCCCTGATCCAAATCATAAACACAATCAAGAATCACATAGCAGTTAATCACATAAGTGCACATACAAGTCCATCACAAACCATAAAAACATTCACAACATTAGTTACAAAACCATATAGTGTCTCTTCCATCCCATATGGAAGTCAAAACATTTATAAATCATAGAAACATGGGACTATGAAACTCACCTGATCAAGCGTCTCCAAATATCTGTGCTCTAGCAAAATGTAAACACACAAACATATAAAATCAAGACATGAACCACATACCAAAATGGCTCATAAATCTATGATGGATATCTAACCTTCTATTACAACTTAACCTCATTTATATGACATAAGGATCCCATTACACCCCTCTATAAAGCCCTTAACTTAGTTAAGTTCATAGCCCTTCCCGTTAACATTTTACCCAAAATAGTCCTGATTTTTATTCTTTGTATTATGAGCCAAACGGACACCAAACCTAAACCACATTCCTTGGAATGAAAACCCCATAAACTTACATGTGTTATCTAAAATATTAGCCCTTTCCCCAACATCAAATCTAATCTTAAGTCCCTGATATACAACTTATACTTTCGCCTATCCAGATTTTACCGATTTTGAACATATGAAATGTTTGTTATGATCAGAGGGTCTTAACCTATTCCATTTGCTTAGCCCTTCTCCAGATATTTTATATAACATATAAACTAACTCTCATGCTCGTTTGAAAGTCCAATTTTACTCCTAAGTATTCTAACCACCTTAAAACATTAAATTAAACTCGACTGATTTCAAAACTGTTTTGACCTCTGACTATTGTAACCTGTTTTTGACCCCCTTCCCGACCTCCACTTTATTCCTCGTTTCTTTCATTAAAAAGCCAACTCAAATAACTTTTCATAGATACTTGGTTCGATTAATTAATGTTCCTAGAAATCTAGATATGATCAAAACAATAAGCCTAAAATTCTGCCCAGTTTTTAATGACAAATTTAATACAATTAACCTAATTAATCATACATAAACCCTAATTAAAACCTAAAAATAATTTCCAATGATAAAAACCCATTAATTACATCACTAGTTACATATAATTAACAAACCCTAATAAAAAAATTATGAATCTCAACCCTAATCTATCATATTAGGTTACATATACGTAAATTAAACGTTAATTGACATAGTTTTAGTGTGTACCTTAAACCCTAATTGAATTATTGAGTTTTCTTGCTCCTCCATTGATAGAAACGACTGATATTTGGATTGGGGAAGGCTAAAATAATTTTTTGGGTCATATGGAGTCTTATTTATGGTTAAAATTAAAAAAGGCTTCCTATTAGGACTCAAATTGGGCTCCATTTCCCTTCCTTAAGTGTAAGTCAGCCCAAATCCAAGCCCAAACACCATATGGACGACTTTTTTAATTATATTACTTTAAATTAACTATTAATTACTATTACCTTAAATTCCTTTAATTTATTTCAGCTCCTAAAGCCTCCAAAACCTCAAAACTGTAAAACTAGTCAAATTTACGCGTATACCGTAAAAGACGTAAAATATACAGTTTTATAAAAACTCTTAAAATATGAAATAAACTAATTAACTAATTCAAAAATGACTTGAACCATCCCGAAAAATACTCCCGTGACTAATGACCTCATCCGAGACCTCTAAATGCTAAACCTTAAATCGTAAAAATATGATTTTCTATAATACATATACGTATACGTAAAACCACTAAATAAAACCATCTTATTTCATAGTCACTACTATGTGAGCTCATGAACATAAAAACATGACACATCGTTTCACTCACAAGGTACCCCGTACCCAAAAACGATGTCCAAACCACACTCTATTCAACCAAAAGACACATAAACACATAAAACACATAGTTACACATAAAATAACCTAAAAATAAGACTAAGTGACGAACCTCAAAACCGTGGTTGTCACATCACTCCCTCCTAATAGAAATCTCGTCTCGAGATTTACTCCTTAGGATCAAACACACAATCAACAAATCACATGAGGATACTTGTTCTAAATGAACTCCTCTCATTACCATGTGTACTTCAGTTCATGTCTCAATTTACCACATATACTCACCAACAATATTTAAATTCATTCCCAAACTCCTGACCTCACAACCCATAAATCTCACAAATGACTCTTTGATAAATCGAAGACTCTTGTTAACACAAATCCCAAATAAACGTACATGCAAATATGCATTCTCAAACAACATTTCCCAATCTTAATACATGAAATATATCATGTACACCACTTAATTCCCCAGGTAATTCTTTACCCATAAGCTACTGGTCCGATCTTTTTAAAGATCATAAATGGACCTACAAAACTCGACATCAAATTTTCCTTTTTCACCAAAATATACCACCCGTTACTATGGGTGAAACTTCCTACATAACTTTGTCACTAAACCCTAGTGGTTTCCTCCTTTTCAACATAGCATCTCTTGTTCCTCTCATCTTTTCCACAATCCCCATTACTACATGAGCGGTCTCTTTCACCAATTTTAGTCCACCATAAGGACATATCACCCTATCCTTCCATATAGTGCCTCAAATGGCCTTCATCGACTTCTAGTATGATAACTATCATTATATGAAAACTCGACCATCGCTAACGAGTTTCCTAACTCCCTCTAAATCAATCAATCATGCCCTCAGTGTAACTCCTAAGGTTTTATAAATCTCTCACTTGCCCATCCTTTTCCAATTAGCTGGATATACTCATTGATAAGTGTGTAAACACCCATCTTTTCTACCACTTAATTACAAGAATAACCGGACCTAAACGTGTATCTTATGTCTTTTATGTCGGAATTATGCGTGGTTTGTGTTTTTGTTGTAATTTAGGATGAAATTATGAAAAGTGGAGAAAACACGGACATTCACGGGTATTTACGAACTTTTATTGAAGAAAAGGATGAAAGACGAAGCCAAGAAGTCAAGAGTGCAAAAAGAACGGAAGTCCAAGACCAATTCTGAAGATTTATCGAAGAAAAAGTCAAAAGACGGAAGTTTACTTAAAGCCGAGGAACTCAAGTCTTACTTATTGAAGAATTAAAAGACGAGTCCAAAGAAATCCCGAGCCAAAAGTCGTTAAAGTCCAAGATTATAGAAGATTTGAAGGCTTAAGGACTAATGGCGCAATTAACAAAAAGATTAAAGAAGAGGAGGGACCTAAGCATGCAATTAAGGAAGAAAGGAAGGAGAGGAGGAAGCTTCCTCTAACCTCCTCCCTAATCCCCTATATATAGTCATTAGCTAATTACTTTTCATTTTGTTGACTAATAGTGACAATTAGTTCTTCCATGGTTGGTGGCTTGACAAACCATTCTTCCACTTTAATTTTATGCACCTTTATTTCTTGCACATTTAAATACATGTTTTGCACTTTAATTATCTTTAATTTCAAGTAAGTGTTTCTTTAATTTCTTGCACCTTTACTTTATCTTGTTAATCTTCTTCTACCTTTCTTTGATTTACACGTTTTTATCTTGTTGATTTGTTTAAAGATTTGATTTTTATGCTTTTGATTGTTTTAAACCTTTTAATTTCATAGCTTATTTGATTTATTTTCAAGTTTATATAGTTTTTATAAAAGTTATTTTTATATAAAAGTTGTTTTTCTTAAAGTCTATCTTTTTCGTGACTTAAAAGTTTTTAACTTTCAGTTTTATAGCTTGTTTTTACACGGTTTTAGCTAAGATTTTCGTCTAGTGCTTATTAGGATTATAGCTTATTTACGTAGCTTATTATTGGTTATTTCCCAAGTATTCCGATTGGGGTCCAATCGGAAAGGGGTTTTACATTCAGATTGGTTCAATCTGAAAAGGGATTCATTATTCCGATTGGAGGGTGTTTTGGTATTCCGATCAGAGCAGATAAGTGAGTATTCCGATTGGTGTGCAAGTGACAACATTCCGATTGGATCTTCACTCCTCATTCCGATTGAGGTGAATGTTTGGTATTCCGATTGGTCTCCATCTCCATATTCCGATCAGGTGTAAAAGACATTCCGATAGGTTTGGTTTTGATATTCCGATCGGTGTGATCGGAATATATTCCGACTGGGGTGATTTTCCATACTTTTTCTTGTTTAATTTTTAGCTTATGTTTTTGATACTTGTCTAACTTTAATTTCCGTCACGCTTTAATTTTAGTCATTCAATCAATTTATTTTCCGTCACATTTTTAAATATCGCACCTTTCTTTTTAATTAGATTTAGATTTAATTTTATTCTCTTTTAATACTTGCCCTTTACTTTAACGACATTTACTTTTAAGTCTTTGCACATTTAAATTTAAAAACAACCAAAATTATTTGTTTCCACCAAAATCAACTGAGTCACACATTAAACACAAGTTTTTCAATTCGAAGAGACATACTTAAACGAACTTAATTTTTATACGGGGTGTCAAAAGCCGTGTATCAAATGGCGCCGCTGCCGGCTCTTTTCGTTAAGATCAATAGTTTTCTGTGAGAGACACGTTGCTTTTTGTGATCCGTTCACTTGTGAACGTTAATTTCTTGCATAAAAAATTCAAAAAATCATAAAAATAGAAAATTGATAAAAAATCATAAAAATTAAAATTTTCAAAAATCCAAAAAGATTTTATCTTTCTTGTGTATATATATTGTCTTTGTTTTTGGTTTTGTTTTCTTTTGCATTTTTAGGTGTATGCGTACTAGATCTTCTAATTATCAAGAGCCCGAGCCTCAAGAAGATTTAGATATGGCAGGTGTTGTCAACAACAACATGCCACCGCACCTCAATAATAATAATAATAACAACAATGCTCTTCCACAGCCCGATCTTCGGACCATGGAAGAACTTTGTCAACCAACAATGTTTGGACGAGGAGGACCGATTGCGCCGATGCAAATCAACGCTCCTGAGTTTTTGTTGAAGCACCACATGATTCAGCAAGTACAAACAAACCCATTTAGAGGATTGCCTGATGATGATGCCAACAAACACCTCGACAAGTTCATTACTATCACCCAGAGCATGAAGTTGGCTGGTGCCACAATGGATGAACTTCGCCTACAACTCTTTCCACATACTCTATTACATCATGCCGAGAAATGGTTTGATCGTCTCCCGAAGAATTCTATTCACACTTGGGATGACATGACTCAACGCTTTTTGTCGCGCTACTTTCCACCATCCATGGTCACAAGCCTTCGCAATCAAATCAGCGGCTTCATGCAAGACCCCGATGAATCTCTTTTTGATGCATGGGAGAGATATAATGTCTTGATCGACCGATGTCCAAACCACAACATGCTTCCGGTCACCTTGATCGATACTTTCTACAACGGATTGACTTTTCGAGATCGTGATACGATTAATGCAGCCGTCGGTGGCACATTCATGAAAAGGAGACCCGAGGAGTGTAGAGAGTTAATTGAGAACATGACTACTCACCACAAGAACTGGGATTCCTCTGCATCTTCTAGGAATAACCCGAGAGTCAATGTTTCCTCAACCTCAGCAAACCCTGAGATGACCGAACTCACCCGCATGATGACTGAAATGAGCAAAAGTATTACGCTTCTCGCTTCAAATCAACAACAACAACAAGTTAAAGCGGTTGCTAATCTTTGTGAAACATGTGGCGGTCCTCACTCATACACCGATTGTCCTTCAACACAAGGAAATCCGGAAAATGTGTATGCAGCTTATGGTAATTATTCACCGGAAAATTACCAAGCTCGACCTCAAGGGGACAGAAATCTGCTGAGCTACCGATCCAACAATTACCTTTCACCCGGTTTCTCTCCTCAAAACCAAAACCCCGCCAACAACTACACTAGAAGCACCCAAATCCCACCAAGAGCTTCTAATCCTTATCACCCACCCGCCCAACAAACCCCACCCAGTAATCCGGATGTTGAGGCCATCATGCGAACCCAAGGTGAGCAAATCAAGAATCTGCAGAGCCAAATTATCAATCTTAAAGGGGATATCACAAAGCAAGGAAATGAGATAAGATCCGAGCTTCGAAATGATATTCAATCCTCCTTCAGCAATCAAACCAATGATTTGAAGAATATGCTTGCTAGTTTCTTGCCCCCTGCTCAACCTTCTTCTTCAAGTTCTCTACCTTCAAACACCGTCACCAATCCGCGAGCCAATGTGAGTGCTATTACTACTCGTAGTGGAGTCACCATTGTAGGACCACCAATCCCACCCCCATCATCTACACCTCCTCCACCACCATGTATCCCTACTCCTCCTCCACCACCATGTATCCCTACTCCTCCTACACCTAGTATTAGTGCACCATTACCGTCTCCGCCTCGACGTGATGAAGTTCCCACCAATGATCCTTCAACATCTCAACCTTTACCTACACCTGCACCTTCACCACCCAAACCCAATATCCCTTATCCTTCTCGCTTGGGCAAGAACAAAATGCTAAACAAGGAGGACGCTCAAGTGACTAGCTATATCAAGATGATTTCTCAAATGAATTTCAACATTAGCTTTCTTGAAGCACTTGTCCACATGCCCAAATTTGTTAAAGCATTTAAGGAATTGCTTAACAAGAAGGAGAAGCTGATCGAACTCGCCAACACACGCTTAAATGAAAACTGCTCTGCAGTTATTCTTAAAGAACTTCCGGAAAAACTTGGAGATCCCGGTCGTTTTGTGTTGCCTTGCGTGTTCAACAAAACTGAAGAATTTACTGCCCTTGCTGATCTCGGGGCTAGTATTAATTTGATGCCTTTGAGTGTTTGGAAAACACTATCATTGCCCGACCTTACTCCAACAAAGATGACTCTTGAACTTGCAAATCGCACTCTCGCTTACCCCGTTGGTATAGCCGAAGACGTGTT
Source organism: Glebionis coronaria (assembly GCA_025667525.1). Lineage (NCBI taxonomy): Eukaryota > Viridiplantae > Streptophyta > Magnoliopsida > Asterales > Asteraceae > Glebionis > Glebionis coronaria. The sequence goes on along the minus strand of CM046875.1, from coordinate 629,706,802 downwards.
CATTAAAGTTGGCACATTTACTTTCCCGGTCGATTTTGTCGTAGTTGATTATGAAATGGACCCTCGTATTCCTTTAATACTTGGTCGGCCATTCTTGAGAACCGGACGTGCTTTAGTAGATGTGGCCGAAGGTGAGTTAATCTTACGAGTCGGGGATGATGCAAAAGTTTTCAAAATGGGGAAGCTTACTAGTTTAACTTTTGGAGGCCGAGAATCAGTGAATATGATTAATGTGCTAGATGACTTTTCCGTCTACGAAAATCCTCTATTCGACTCTTGCATCGATAATCCACTTTTTCATGATGATGTGGATGATTCTCCCCCTACTTTGGACGCTTCTCCCATTTTTGATTCTCCACCGGTCTTCGATGCTTATGATGATGATGATTCTAGCTCAGATTCGGATGATTTTGATTGTACTTCTGAGTATCCCGAGCTGCCCACTTTCGATGATTTTGATGAGGCTGATACTCTCTCGAGCGATTCTTCCCATGATGAAGATCCTCCGCCATCACTCGATCCTACTTTGGACGATTACTCATTCGAGGAAGATTTCTCTGAATTTCTTAACACATACTTCCCTCATGAGAGTGATGCACCTCCTTTGGACTTTGAAGATTATCGCCTTGATCCTACTTTGGATTTGAAGAGCATTTTGTCTAAGGAGAAGAAACCAGTTGACACCGAAATCCGTTGCACTTATGATTTGACACCTCTTTGTCCCACTTCTGAGGACGAGGTTGTGCTTCTTTGCGGATCTTCTTCACACTCGGCTGAGCCGGAGTGCTATTTTCCCCTAAAGGAAAAGGTGTTCGACCCCGGTATTGAAGTCTTAGAACCATCTCAGTATCCACCTGATGAAATAAAAGGAAAAATCTTTGGAATTATTGAAGACATGCTCGCACCGCTTCATACTTGCTCCCACCATGCTCCATCACTGCTTAAGGGAACCCTGCCACTTATCTTTTGGCTAGCCTTGTTCGCCTTAAGCTCTTGCTTATTGATGGATGAAAACTATGTCTTTGATCCTGGTGGATGTGTTTCATGCTTCTTCCGTTGATGATCAAGGTCGAGTCAGGCTCACGACTCGGTTAACAAAAACAAGCGCTTCTTGGGAGGCAACCCATGCATCTATCTTTTCGCTTTCTTTACCATAAGTGTAGGGGGGACCCTTTGGATTGCTATTTCCTCTCCTCACTTCTTAATCAGGGATTCGAGCTTCAATGATCCACTCTTGATGATTCTTGACGACCCGTGATTCTGTGTTCTACTTCTTCCCGGTTCTATCCTAAACTCTTTTCGATTCACTATTTTATATTTTCTCAATATTAAAATAGGAATCTCTTTAGTTGTCTTTTCCTTAGCGAGATTTAAACAACGTGCACAATGCCCTAAGTGTAGGGGAGCTTACTCCCACATGCTTAAACATTGAGGACAATGTTTATCTTAAGTGTAGGGGGGACTTCTATCGAAGTTAAGTGGTCTTTTCCTTGTATTTGTCCTCATTTTAACCGGAAAATCAATTTTTCGACATTTTTCAAAATTTTTGATCTATTTTGGCCTATTAGTTTTTCCCTTTGTATAGTTATTTTCTTTCTTTGCTAGAATAAATGTTTAATAAGTGGTTTTAATTTTCAAACGTTGTGAATCTTTTGACTCAACCCGAGTTTACTCTAGCTAGTATCCTTAACGTATTTAAGTCAAGTTTTGCTAGGCTTTTATATAGGGAGCTATAAAACGCGAAAGTCTTAACTCTCACGGGTTAAGAACAAGAACTTTTCGCAAGTTCCTATAATTGATCCTAGAGAGTCGTTTATCAAGGGAACTTTAAGATGCGATTTCTCAACTTGAAAGAGTCTAAGAATTTGCAAGACCCAAAACTTTGATTTAATAGGCTAAGTATCCACGAGTCTCATTACTTGAGATTTTAAATTGTGGAGAACGAGAGATGATAGAGCCAATTATAAGTTCGGTATTCTTTCGTGAATTTATGTGAATTAATTATAAGCCTATTCTCCCATCGCTTGCTAATAAATTTATCTGCTAATAAATAAGGTTGTACGATTTGAAAAGTTACTTAGCTTCTAGCCCCAGATCGTTTAAAAGTTGCTCGGTAATGACGAGAGTTCATAGCCAAGGCATAACTTATGAAGCGGGGCGCGAAGATTGGCGAGTCCGAAAAGGCCCTAACAAGGCATGAGGACTATGTTTTGTTGCTAAAGATCCAAAGTGATGTGAAGAATCATTTATCGAAAATCAATATGAAGGATCGAGACACACGACGTAAAGCAAAACTCCCCAAAAGTCATGGAGAAGTGTATCCGAAAAGACCCTAACAAGGTATGAGGATAAATAGATCCAAGTCATAAAAGGAGGCGGATCGTTGTATATCAAAGTCCAAAATAAAGATTGGAGAAAAATGAAGAAGTCGTGGTCCATATATGAAGAATCTCTCAAAAATTTCAAGTGAAGAAATTCTAATTATGAAGAGAAGACCATTATTTCATGAACGTCTCTCAAGATTTGAAGTATGAAGTCGCTGCCAAATATCGGCCCGAGAAAGGTCTCAAATCGCGAACCAAGTTATGCCAAGATATGAACTTTTTGATATCCCGAGAAGCAGTTTTAAAAGATTTGGCCCTTTAGCTAACTATTGATTAAATCGTGCACTTTATTTTCAGACTTAATAATTATCTAAATAAGTCAAACAATGCATCTTCGTGATCATTCAAGACAAATAATAAAATATAAGAGATACCCATAGGAATAAGGGAGTCTAAGTGAATAATTGGCCCACATGAATTCGTGATAGTTTACTAACTTATAATAACAATGATCTCGTTTTTAAGCTTGGTTTGGAGAAAGTGAAAAGTTGAGGATGATGATTATTCGTGACATTTTCAAAACCCAAGGTATGCTTTTAACTTCTTTGCTTTGCATTTTTATAATTTTCTATCTCTTTAATAAAGGCCAATGTAGATTGATTAAGATGAAAAGTGTAAACATGCTTTGTAACTAATGCATTGCATGAGGACATTGCAATGGTCAAGTGTAGGGGATTTGATAGGTGTGTAAACACCCATCTTTTCTACCACTTAATTACAAGAATAACCGGACCTAAACGTGTATCTTATGTCTTTTATGTCGGAATTATGCGTGGTTTGTGTTTTTGTTGTAATTTAGGATGAAGTTATGAAAAGTGGAGAAAACACGGACATTCACGGGTATTTACGGACTTTTATTGAAGAAAAGGATGAAAGACGAAGCCAAGAAGTCAAGAGTGCAAAAAGAACGGAAGTCCAAGACCAATTCTGAAGATTTATCGAAGAAAAAGTCAAAAGACGGAAGTTTACTTAAAGCCGAGGAACTCAAGTCTTACTTATTGAAGAATTAAAAGACGAGTCCAAAGAAATCCCGAGCCAAAAGTCGTTAAAGTCCAAGATTATAGAAGATTTGAAGGCTTAAGGACTAATGGCGCAACTAACAAAAAGATTAAAGAAGATGAGGGACCTAAGCATGCAATTAAGGAAGAAAGGAAGGAGAGGAGGAAGCTTCCTCTAACCTCCTCCCTAATCCCCTATATATAGTCATTAGCTAATTACTTTTCATTTTGTTGACTAATAGTGACAATTAGTTCTTCCATGGTTGGTGGCTTGACAAACTATTCTTCCACTTTAATTTTATGCACCTTTATTTCTTGCACATTTAAATACATGTTTTGCACTTTAATTATCTTTAATTTCAAGTAAGTGTTTCTTTAATTTCTTGCACCTTTACTTTATCTTGTTAATCTTCTTCTACCTTTCTTTGATTTACACGTTTTTATCTTGTTGATTTGTTTAAAGATTTGATTTTTATGCTTTTGATTGTTTTAAACCTTTTAATTTCATAGCTTATTTGATTTATTTTCAAGTTTATATAGTTTTTATAAAAGTTATTTTTATATAAAAGTTGTTTTTCTTAAAGTCTATCTTTTTCGTGACTTAAAAGTTTTTAACTTTCAGTTTTATAGCTTGTTTTTACACGGTTTTAGCTAAGATTTTCGTCTAGTGCTTATTAGGATTATAGCTTATTTACGTAGCTTATTATTGGTTATTTCCCAAGTATTCCGATTGGGGTCCAATCGGAAAGGGGTTTTACATTCAGATTGGTTCAATCTGAAAAGGGATTCATTATTCCGATTGGAGGGTGTTTTGGTATTCCGATCAGAGCAGATAAGTGAGTATTCCGATTGGTGTGCAAGTGACAACATTCCGATTGGATCTTCACTCCTCATTCCGATTGAGGTGAATGTTTGGTATTCCGATTGGTCTCCATCTCCATATTCCGATCAGGTGTAAAAGACATTCCGATAGGTTTGGTTTTGATATTCCGATCGGTGTGATCGGAATATATTCCGACTGGGGTGATTTTCCATACTTTTTCTTGTTTAATTTTTAGCTTATGTTTTTGATACTTGTCTAACTTTAATTTCCGTCACGCTTTAATTTTAGTCATTCAATCAATTTATTTTCCGTCACATTTTTAAATATCGCACCTTTCTTTTTAATTAGATTTAGATTTAATTTTATTCTCTTTTAATACTTGCCCTTTACTTTAACGACATTTACTTTTAAGTCTTTGCACATTTAAATTTAAAAACAACCAAAATTATTTGTTTCCACCAAAATCAACTGAGTCACACATTAAACACAAGTTTTTCAATTCGAAGAGACATACTTAAACGAACTTAATTTTTATACGGGGTGTCAAAAGCCGTGTATCACTCATATCCAATGATGTTCATCAAATCCCTTTAGTTCGTACCCCAAACTACTTAAAAATTCCAATTTCCTTACAAAAGTGACCTATGACAGTCTTTCACATATTCATTCGTTCATCACAACAAGGCTTTTCTAATCCAAATCAACTTATGATCTATACACATCATCAAAAGAACGATTTTCTCAGTTAGTCTATCAACTGCCATCCAACCCATGCTACAACTACTTCCATTAATTTTGCATAGCTCATTAGTAGCACCTATACACTTCTTTTCTCACTTTTCTCAATGAAGGATTTTTTTATCCTTGATACTCAACACTTCCTTTATACCCACACAATGTCTTACCTTTAAGGTCATAATGCTCCTCATCTTGTCTCAGTTAGACCAAGCCCTTCGTCTCTCATGACACATTACATCTATAACTCCTCATCCATTCAGTTATCGATACCAAGCCTTCCAATGAAACAGTATATGTCAGTGCCATTCCCTTTTCCACACTACAACAATATTAGCATGCCTTGTGCTTTAGTATACTCATTAGGTTCTACCAAAGTTTTACCTTCGGTTCCTATCTCGACCTATTTGATTCATGATTCGCATCTATCCACGCTTCCTTCTTCTTCCTTAACTCATACCATACATCACGATGTGATGCTTCCCGTCTATCACGTCATCTACACGTCAAAATTACCTAAGTAACTTCACTTGTTTTCCTTATGACCAATTCCCCTACTCCCTCCTAATATGGATAGATTAGAGTTTCTCGTGATTCCACTCGGATCACACTCTCGTATAAAACCCATATCAGTTTTCATTTGTCAAAACCAAGCCATATTATAAATTCTTACATAGGTCTCATAACTCTCTTCTTGACATTGCACCTATCATGTGGTACTTTAATCATCAAGTTCTAGGGATACTTGGTTCTATCCTTCGAGGGTTCTCCCTAATTCCTTCACTATCATGTACAACAAAAATTTCACACCCAATTCATCAACTCTATGAAAATCATTAGTGCATTGGATAATACATAACTGTCTCTTCCAAAGATCCTTCATAAACACCTTCACTAAACCAACCCTCTAATCACTTCTCCACGAACTTATTCAACTCTAACTTCACTACTTATCCCTCGATATTGATTGCCATGAATTTCTATCTTTGTGTAGTCACTCAACTCCCCTTGTTACTTTCACGAATTCTTAATCTCCTATGTTATGTAGTCACTCCATCACGATCTATTGGTTCAGCTCTTTGTAGCTCCACTCTGGTACTCGATATGTCATTCTTCGTCACGAACCATACGGAGACTCCCATCACAGTGCTTGTCACCTTTCCAGTCCTTGAAACTTGTGTGACTCCTTCGAAATATCTTACATCCTTCTTGTAGTCGGCACGTAGTCCTTTCATCTCCTTGCTTCACGATCTAGCTCTTCACGCACTCCTTCTCGTCTCCATGGTGTTACCTAGGAACTTCACACTACGCAATAGCTTCTAACTTCAACTCCTCTACCATAATATTTCTAAATGTACTTCAACCCTCAATGGCTCACTCTTCCTTACTTATTGTACTTCATCATTAATCAACATCATACCAATCATTCTTTCACATCCATGTTTTCCTTCGCGTGTCTACTACTACCTTACCTCTATAACTATACCAATTCCCTTGCGTGTTATTTGCCAAATCTTTCCATTAATAGAAACTTTCTACTCTACCCTCACATCCGCTAGTACTTTCATCCATATCCTAATGGTACTTCAACCAACTTCTCATAGCATGACATCTCGTTCCCACGACTAGTCAACTAACTTTACTTACTCCCTTATTTCCGTAACCAATATAAGTTTCAAAAAACCCACAAATCTTAATCATTCCTTCAACACAACCTTTAAACCAAAGATATCTCTCCATTCTAATGTCTAACCATAAGTAATACTACCCAACTCTATCATCTCATCCTAACGTTTCCACAACCGTATAACTAAATCAACCATGACATGTACTAAAAGAATTATAAACATTCGTGTCCCAAAATAAAATATAGGGTAAAACGAACCCTAGACAAAACAACTGAAAACGAAACAATGTAATCCGAAAGATCAATGGAGTGTGCCAACAACAAAAAAAATTAGACTCGTCACGATTAGTATTACCAAATTTCAATATCTTAGAAAATTTTAAATTTTCGTCCCAATTAGTTACTTCTCATAAGAACCAAACTTCAATACTACTAAGATCTATCATACTCATTTTTAACCATAAACTCATCTTTTATCTTCCTTATTTTATCAAAGATATCAACTAGTTAGTATACTACATTCCTATTCTAACCATTATCTTGTTTACTCATATTAAACTTATTTCACTTGTTATTATGAAACCAATACATGTTTATAAAATATAAATTTTTTTCATTTTACTCTATATTATTATTATTATTATTTTATATAATCCATTTAGGCTTGTTATAACTAAACTATTACGTATTTACAAGGTGTGGCGTTATTATTATCATTATTATAATAAAATCTCCCTTTTTACTCTTTTCGTCTATTTAAATACTTCTAAAATTTTAACTCCACTTTTAATAAAATTATCGTAAAATTTCTTTACCCTTTATATGTACTATCACATGTTACCTAGAAAACTAATCTATTCATTGTCAAGACAATTTTTTTTTGTTACTACCAATAAAGTTAAAGAAAAGATATGTAAGTCAGGATATCATACAGTACACTTACAAAGTATTTTCAAAAGCATTTTACTTTAATTAGCTAGACTCCTTTGCAAGAAAATTTGGTACTTCCAATCAATTAAAATACATACTCGAATGTAGACACACTTCAAAAGATTCAAAACGTCGTTGGAACTCCATCAAACTCCAGCACTAATAAATTGTTTAAACACGAGAGAACACTAGATACGTTCAAGTTATAATAACTACTGAACAACCGTATATCATAACGTAACATCTACTAGTATATATAGATCCGCATATATATACCTATTAAATCACCCAGAACATACTCGTTATCATACATGTCAAGTCAATCAATCGCGTCATACACTCGTTTTTTCCATACGAGTAATCACCATCTCACCATCTCACCATGCCACAACAAGGCATAAAACCCATCACCAAAACCAACCCATATCGTGTGAGACCATAATCACACAACACGACTATAACCAAAACATATAACACAAAAAATAGTCATATCATAGGCAACCATTACATAAACCCCTATTGTCTACATATACCCAAAATACACATCTCATCATATAAAAGCATGTACTAACCCCTTTTTCATGCAACCATACTTGGAAGGCCATCAGTGTTATGGCACATATATAATTACGTAGGCCTCCATAATTATAGATGTCCCCTTTCACCCATGTACTCCCTCCTATGAGGACACTTATAAGAAATTAGTACTACACAGAACACATAAGTCTACCACATATCTACCACATAAAATACACTATATATATATACCGTATAGGTAAAATAAGAACATCTCATACGTCAACCCTAACTTCATTCATAACTCGAGGCTGAAACGCCAAAACAAATAAATAACAATAAAATATCCAACATTAAAAAAAAAGATCATAACAATTCAGGCGAAATTTCGAATCTACTACTAGTCGCAGACTCAACATCGGTACTATCATATTGTTACCTAGCGCACCTCTTCCTCTATGTGACATGGGTAACATTAAATAGGTTCCTACACTTTCGGTTCATACGTCACATCAATAGAAATAAATTAATGTACTTACATATACTATATCTCAATAAGTATGTATGAAAGTAAATAAATATCCAAAACGAAATTAACACTTAATCACTCCATATACTATAATGTACACATACCCCTATGACACCTACATGCATGGACCCGTAAGCTATAGACTAGGCTACTAGACTAGGCAACCTAATTCTCTATAACCATTGGCTCTGATACCATTCTGTCACACCCCACCATCGCGGAATATGGGGCAGGACGTATGGATATCATCACAACAATAGCGTGTCTATAGAGATAACTAAATGAAATAGAAATGTCATAAATGGGTGACACAATGTCATGACAATATCTCAAACAATGCAGGCGTCTAGGTAAGTAGGTAACATGTCTACCTCTTACCACAGACATTCAAATAACACAACAAACATACAGGTGTCTAAAAAGTATCCCTTAATCAAACAAAAAATAAAGACTAAGAGGAAATAGGGTTCCTCGAAATGCAATCCTAAGCCTCCAAGCTAGCCACTCCTATTCTCACGCTTAACCACATTCTCACCTAAAAGAGACACTAAAACACGTCAACATAATGTTGGTGAGAGTCATAAGTTTAGAATCCAACGCCAAATCAATTACAAGCTGTGAATAACAAACATAAATAAAAGAACATATTGACAATGTGCTACAATTATGTATTAACAACTAACATTCAAGATTAACTAATAATCACAATTCCAAGGCTCCAAGCCTTACCAATCACCATAATTCCAAGGCTCCAAGCCTTACCAATCACCATGGTCCCATAGGCGCCCATACACCTATGAACCAATACTAAGGCCCCGCCTTGTCAACATCCCCTTGGTAACAAGTCAAAGCACAATAACTGAGACGGTACGTGTCCCCCGATCTAAATCATAAATACAATCAAGAATCACATAGCAGTTAATCACATAAGTGCACACACAAGTCCATCACAAACCATAAAAACATTCACAACATTAGTTACAAAACCATACAGTGTATCTTACATCCCATCTGGAAGTCAAAACATTTATAAATCATAGAAACATGAGACTATGAAACTCACCTGATCAAGCGTCTCCAAATATCCGCGCTCTAGCAAAATCTAAACACACAAACATATAAAATCAAGACATGAACCACATACCAAAATGGCTCATAAATCTATGATGGATATCTAACCTTCTATTACAACTTAACCTCATTTATATGACATAAGCATCCCATTACACCCCTCTATAAAGCCCTTAACTTAGTTAAGTTCATAGCCCTTCCCGTTAACATTTTACCCAAAACAGTCCTGATTGTTATACTCCGTATTATGAGCCAAACGGCCACCAAACCTAAACCACATTCCTTGAAATGAAAACCCCATAAACTTATATGTGTTATCTAAAATCTCAGCCCTTTCCCCAACATCAAAGCTAATCTTAAGTCCCCGATATACAACTTATACTTTCGCCTATCCAGATTTTATTGATTTTGAACATATGAAATGTTTGTTATGATCAGAGGGTCTTAACTTGTTCCATTTGCTTAGCCCTTCTCCAGATCTTTTATATAATATATAAACTAACTCTCATGATCGTTTTAAAGTCCAATCGTACTCTTAAGTATCCTAACCACCTTAAAACATTAAATTAAACTCGACTGATTTCAAAACTGTTTTGACCTCCGATTGTTGTAACCTGTTTTTTACCCACTTTCCGACCTCCAATTTATTCCTCGTTTCTTTCATTAAAATGCCAACTCAAATAACTTTTCAAAGATACTTGGTTCTATTAATGAATGTTCCTAGAACTCTAGATATGATCAAAACAATAAGCCTATAATTCTGCCAAGTTTTTAATGACGAATTTAATACAATTAACCTAATTAATCATACATAAACCCTAATTAAAACCTAAAAACAATTTACAATGATAAAAACCCATTAATTACATCACTAATTACAGATCATTAACAAACCCTAATAAAAAATTATGAATCTCAACCCTAATCCATCATATTAGGTTACATATACGTAAATTAAACGTTAATTGACATAGTTTTAGTGTGTACCTTAAACCCTAATTGAATTATTGGGTTTTCTTGATCCTCCATCGATATAAACGATTGAGATTTGGTTTGGGGAAGGCTAAAATCATTTTTTGGGTCATATGGAGTCTTATTTATGGTTAAAATTAAAAAGGCTCCCTATTAGGACTCAAATTGGGCCCCCTTTCCTTTCCTTAAGTTTAAGTCAGCCCAAATCCAAGCCCAAACACAATATGGCCGACTTTTTTTTAATTATATTACTTTAATTTAACTATTAACTATTATTACCTTAAATTCCCTTAATTTATTTCAGCTCCTAAAGCCTCCAAAACCTCAAAACCGTAAAACTAGTCAAATTTACGCGTATACCGTAAAAGACGTAAAATATACAGTTTTATAAAAACTATTGAAATATGAAATAAACTAATTAACTAAGTCCAAAATGACTTAAACCATCCCGAAAAATACTCCCGTGACTAATTACCTCATCCGAGACCTCTAAATGCTAAACCTTAAATCGTAAAAATACGATTTTCTATAATACATATACGTATACGTAAAAACCACTAAATAAAACCATCTTATTTTATAGTCACTACTATGTGAGTTCATGAACATAAAAACATCACACATCCTTTCGCTCACAAGGTACCCCATACCCGAAAACGATGTCCAAACCACACTCTATTCACACCAAAAGACACATAAACACATAAAACACATAGTTACACATAAAATAACCTAAAAATAAGACTAAGTGAAGAACCTCAAAAATCGTGGTTGTCACATACTTTCTAGTCAAAGTCATGCTAGGATTGGTATTCTTTTCACTTAGACCCATTGTAAGCCGTGTCACACTGGTCTTTCAATTTTGTTGACCCGTTTATACTTTCTGACCAAGTAGTTGAACTAATTGAGTTAATTATCACATTTACTTTAATACTAACCACACAACATAAATACTACCAGGTTAAGTCCATTGTTTCATCACTTATTTTCTAAACACCACACAAAATGTCACACCCTCCACCTTTTGGATCAAAACAAAGACCAAGAACATGTGTAACAACAAGTGTTGCAAGAATGTTTAAGGAAGGAAATGTCACAGATGAGTTGGTAAAATGGTATGGCTATGTGGATTACTTTGAGTATCTTGATGATGATTACTGGTATGATCTCTCAAATATTGCTAGTGAATCAAGTGATGAAAGCTTAGATGAAACTGCCAATCAAGGCCAATCATCAAAGCCAAACATACCTGTTGCTAGCAAATCCAGTGATGTAAGCTTAGCTGGTAAGTACATTCCTCTTTGCAAAAGTACCTCATCAAAGACAATCATCAAAAGCCCTGAAGCCATCACTGGGGTCGTGCTAGGACTACCCTATCAAAGGAATTGGTCTTACATTGAAGAAAAACTTAGGAATAGGCCTATGAACAACAAAAAGGATGGAAAGGACAAGGGAAAAGGCAAAATCTAATGTGCTTTGTTGCTTTTGTTAGCTTTCACTTGTATTTGTATGTTTATCTACCTTTAAGTTCATGTTTAGTATGCTGATGTTTTTCTGTTTTGGGACTACAATGTAATGGATTTTATGGAATGAATGAATGCATTAGCTTATAAACAAGAACATAACATTAACTTATAAACAAGAACATAACAAAAGTCATGACATATAATAATTTGAACTTCATTAAGCAAGTAAAATTATTGACCATTACAATAGCTGGTCAATTAGTTTAATACACCATAATATTAGCCAACCATTGACTTTTACATCAAGTAGTAGAAAAAAAACAACCAGCTGCAAATCAAACAAATCTTCAACCTTCGAGTTCGAGCCTCGATTGCATTCAATGATTCTTCAAGTGCATTTTTTGATCTTAACAAGCCTGGAATAATCGCTACAGCTCGAGCACACATTGGGGGATCAACCCACGAAAAAATGGACAAGTATTAGACACACAACTCCGAAATCTTCTTCCAGGATTAGTGTTTGTCCATGATGTACGAACAATTGATTGGTTCCCACAAAAGCAGTTCATATTTAGGGTTTATATGTTTTTAGAAAGAGGGTTTTTGATCCTAGCGTGTGTTTGCAAATGTGTTAAGGGAGGCTATTTAAGTGCAAACCACAGGGAGTAAGGTTGCAATAAAATTATACAAGGTTAAATAGAAATTAAGAAAGGACATAAATACCCTTGAACAAAACAAAGTTAACTAGAAAAAAATAACGAAAGTTAGATCCAGGGAGGCTCGTTGCTACTTACTTTCGTCCTCCGGGAGGCCGCCTGCATTTTTGTGAAGTTGGGGAGCAAACATGCATTTTTGGCAAACCACAGGGAGCAAACTTGTATTTTACTCAACATTTTAAATACGGAAATAAATTACTCTCTACGTCTCAAAATTATTGTCAACTAACAAAAAACACACAATTTAAGAAAAATGAATTAATTACAATTTTCTCTCTCTTACTTTTTAACACAATGAAAATTTTACGATTAGGTAATTAATTTAAACCTATTTTACATTTTGTAATAATGTTTTCAATCAAAGGTAATATTGTAAACTTTAACAAACATAATTAAATTGGAACATAATAAATATATATCATAATATCTTATAAAATATATTTGTATATCTCTCATCATTATTTTTTTTAAGTAATCAAAGTTTTCATGCATAATGTTCAAGGTTTAATGCATACAACAAATGAACAACATACATTACGTACACTTTTAAATGCAAACAACTTTTTAATACTCTTACTAAAACACCTAATTATTTTTAAAAAATATAATATTCATGCAATATGTACAAGTAAACAATACACAAACACACTTATTGATTGATCGACGCATTTAATATAATTTTTAAAAACACCTTTAATCTATTAAACACATTAATTAATGTTATTTTAAAAACATTTATAATGTGAAAAGTACATTTTATTATATACAACAAACTAATACAAACTAAAAGTTTCATATAATTTATATGCTGATACATAGCATTTTAAAAACCAGATATGACCAACGGATTTAGCTAGCATATAAAAGTCGTCTCAAAACGAGCTAAAAACCAGTCAAAACCCATACAAATGAGCAAACCAGACCTAGTTAGGATCATTTTCTTTTTGTTTTTATCCGGTTAAACATATGGTACCCGCTGTCGTATTACGCAAATACCTTGCTATTAATATATAATTAATACATCACATTATTTAAAAATACAATTTTAGATTGACTTTATACAATAATTAAAAATATATATCTACAAAAGCATATATATTTTAATTACTTAAAATTATAATCTATATAGTTTTGAAAATCAAACCAAACCGACAAGTTCATCTAGAAATCGAATTTATCATCGGTTCCTTTAGACAATTAAATAAAGTTATTTAGATTTTAAATTATCGTTTTTTAAGATATATTGTAACAAAATCATAAAATTAAAATATTGTTTACCAAAAATTATGTTAGCCAAAAGAATTTGAATGAGGGAAGAACTCGACTCAAAATAACATTACAGCCGATATACACCGGGTCGTATTCGAGACCCAATAACAGCGCCAAAAAGATGTTGGTAACACGGACCACAACACTCTTAACACCACTTTCTTCATTGGGGACTTTCATCAAACACTTTGCATGCACTTCCAATTTCAAACCAAAAACCGCCATAACCAACCGATGTTTAACTGTCAACGCCTCACATTTCGAAACAACGCTAAATCCATTACAAAAACAACAAGTTCACATATACGTTGATACTCTTCTCGACTGGAACCAGGTTCTCTTACTTTATTACTATGTTTTTATATTATGCTTTCATTATATACATAATGTTGTCTTAGGATTAGTTAGTTTAAGGAGTATCAACATTGCGTTTCACATATTATTATTGTCCTTAGGGCGGGGCGTAAGAAGAATACTTAGTTAGGGGGTGTTTGTTTCGGCTTATCCGAAATGGGCTTATGTTTCATAATCCTCAATTTTGTGGCTTATTTTTAGACTTAGGGGGTGTTTGTTTCAGCTTATGTTTCATAATCCACAACATGATACTCTTCTCGACTGGAACCAGGTTTGCTTACTGTATTGTATGTTTTTATATTATGCTTTCTTTGTTTATTCTTAATGTTATCTTAGGATTAGTTACAGGGGCAGACTTATGTTATAGGTTCGGGGTGGCGGCGCCCCCCATGGCTAGATAGAATTGACGAGATTACAGTGTATTTTTTTTCGATTTTGAGCGTTTTTTTAAAATGCCCCCCACTCACACATTAAAATCTAACATTTAACACTCTAAAACTTATAAATCATCTATTTTTAAGTTACAATACTCGGTTTTTTTATTCGGATTTTAGTATTTTTCATCTTAGTATTGTCAAAAAAAATTTGCCCCCCATATTCTACTTTCCCGCGTCCGCCACTGATTAGTTAGTTTAGTGAGTATCAACATTGCGTTTCACATATTGTCCTCTGGGCGAGGCGTAAGAAGAATACATAAGCCGAAATGGGCTTATGTTTCATAAGCCCCAATATTGTGGCTTATTTTGAGACTTATGGGCTTATATAAGTTTATTATGATATGATAAACGTATACTATAAGTCTCAAAATAAGCCACAATATTGGGGCTTATGAAATATAAGCCGAAAATAAGCCAAATTTCGGCTTATATTTCATAAGCCTCAATTTTGTGGCTTATCTTGAGACTTAATGTCTTATACATAATAAACTTATATAAGCCTATAAGTCTCAAAATGAGCCACAAAATTGGGGCCCATTTCAGCTTATGTTTCATAAGCTTAAACAAACACCTCCCTTAAACTAGTTAGTTAAGCTTGTTAGTAGCTACTAGCTAGAACAGTTAGTTACACCTTGTTGCCGCTGAACAAAAGGGGCGACCCAGGGGTAAGAATACCAGGCTTTTAAGTGGAAAGGGTTCGAATCCAACGGGGAGAAAATTAATTCCCTTGTGGCGACAGAGGTTCACTTGCGCCGACTCCGGGCTATCCAAAAGGGTAGTTGCTCTGGGTTTGGGCGGTTTGCAATGTCGAGTTGGAAACGAGGTAACCCCAAAAAAAAAAAAAAAAAAAAAAAAAAGAAGTTTGCTAGTTGTTTGAATAGTTAGTTACGGGTTAGTTATTAAGGTTTTGCAAGAAGAATAGTTGGTTGTTAGTACATGTGCTAGTTAGTGCCAGCCGTTTGTGAAGGACCTGCATGGAGCCGAGCCCTTCTCACCTACCTGCTTTGGCTTTGGGGAGAGTTTGATCTGGACAAAGCGAGTGGGTGTCGCCTCCTCGAGCCATCATTGTGGGGAAGGTAAAGAGACGTCAGGATCCATTTCTGAAACCGAATCACGTACACATTTTTCTTTGGGTGGGACCGTAAGAAGAATAGTTAGTGAATTATGTTAAACTAGTTTGTTACGTTGGTTGCCGTTGAAAAAAAAGAAGTTTGCTAGTTGTTCGAATAGTTAGTTCTGGGTTAGTTATGAACCTTTTGCAAGAAAATAGTTAGTTATGCTTGTTACTACATTTACTAGTTAGGTAAGTTAGTGTGAACATTGCCTTTCACATATGGTCCTTGCGCTGAATGTGTGGCCTACTGGCCTGTCGTGTTGCCGTTTATCAATGTTTTGTAAGAAGAATAGTTAGTTAAGTCTTTTAGCATCTATACTAGTTCGTTAAGTTTGGTAGTAGTTAGAATAGCTAATTAGGTCTGTTCCCTTTCCAAAAAGAGCTGGTTAAGTTTGTAAGTAGTTAGAATAGTTAGTTATGTTAGTGTGAATTGCGAACAATGCCTTCACATATTGTTCTTGGGGCGGGGCGTGTGGGCTGGTCAGCATTGCCAGTTATTAATATTTTGCCCAAAGAATAGCTGGTTAAGTTTGTCAGTAATTGAATAGTTAGTTAAGTTTGTTGTCCAAGGTAGTTAAGTTTGTCAGTAGGTAGTTAATGTTCTTCTGCTTAGTATGAGTGCACGTACTAAACAATTTCTGTATAATTATTGAGTAGAGTATGTTTGATACAAAACAATGTGTTGTAACATTATGATTTTTTTTTTGTGGTTTGTAGAAGATGAATCTTACTGCGGTTACAGAGGCGAGTGAGGTTATGGATAGACATATTGAGGATTCGCTTGCGATTATACCTCCGATTCGGAGCTCGTATAGTTTGCATTGTAAATTGGATTTTGAAAATTTGAATCTCGTAGATGTGGGAAGTGGTGCAGGACTTCCTGGATTAATATTAGCCATTGCTTGCCCTGGTAAGGCATATTTCATAGTTTTTAAGCTTATTTTGTGTCAATGATACCACATTATCAAATTCGTTGTTTGGACTCGGTTTTGTTAATTGTGTGCAAGTAAATTGGCTTATGTAGGCTGGAAAGTGACACTTCTGGAGTCTTTGAATAAGCGATGTGTTTTCCTTGAGAATGCGATTGGCTTGATTGGTTTATCTAATGTGAAGGTTGTTAGAGGAAGAGCTGAGGTATGCTTTTCGGCAATCCCATTGCTTGTTATCTTTAATTACTGTTTGCTCTTAAGGAATTAATTGGCGATAATGAAGCAACTCTACTGTTTCCAATGAGTCGGTGCTTCAGTCTTAGGTTTTATTATATTTTATAAATGCTTGTTTTTTTTTTTTTTTGTAACTTCTGCTATATATGAGACATGGGTTAGCTATCACAAATGACGAGTTGACGACCATGCACACATAAACACATAAACAAAATGTTGAATTTCTAGTGGTTCCATCTCCCAGAAGAAATGCATAATATTCTAAATATTGCTATAGGGCAGGACGTGGGACAAAATATAGAATTCAGAGAGGTATTTGATGTTACTGTGGCAAGAGCTGTTGCAGAAATGAGGGTACTAGGTACGTACCACTGCATAGGAAATCTACACGTGTTTCAACTGGTTTTATGATCTGGTGTTCTAAATTTCATCTTTGTCCTTGTCAATCAGCTGAGTACTGTCTTCCCCTTGTTCGCGTTGGTGGTTTGTTTGTTGCCGCTAAAGGTCATGCTCCTGAGGTACATGCCAGATCTAGATAATATGTATATGATAAAATTCGCTTGTTCAACTTTACAATATACGTGCTTTCATATTATTAACTACGTTGAATCACCAATTAGCGGGCTACATCAAAGGATCCATTTTAGATGATGCAAATGTCCACAAATATCTATTTGATGTTAGATTTATCACCATAATAGCTAGATTTTTGTTAATTGTTACTAAGGGTTCACTTTTAGGTTAAATCATTGGGAATATTGCAGTTATGTAGCTTCCACCATTAGTATTATTTAAGATAGCATTATCAAATTGAGGCCAGGATGCATAGTTGTATATGTCGTCATTCCTCTAAAGATTTTTCAAGGATTCGTTAAACTGGTTCCCAAAAGATTATAAAGCAGAGGAAAATATTTCAGATGGCTGATAGCTGTTTTACTTGAATCTATTAGCTGTAACTTAATCTGGCTGAGTATGATAGGGGACTAACTCCATTTTGTATGACGTGAATATATTTGTGGGTGTTCAAAACCGCTACTGGCAACGCGAGCTTCTTTTTTGTTATCACTAATAAGTATGCTATCAAGTGTCATTCTGTATTTCTTTTAGCTTTTTGGTATCACATAAAATTTAACATTATTTATGCTCTTTTTGTGGTTAATAATGGCAGGAAGAAGTCACAAGAGCCAAAAGAGCGATTAGTTTGATGGGTGCTTCGTTGTTAGAAACATGCTATGGTATTTGCATCTCAATTACTGTTTTTTCCTATGCTTATCTATGTATGTAGATAAATTTTTTTTGCTACAGTACAATATATCATTAACTGAGGAACCAATCCCATTCGTTTTACTTGATGAAGTTCATCCTCAATCTGTAGATATAAATCATGGTGATCCTAGGGTATCGGGGAATGTTCCATCTGTTAGGAACAGTATGCACTCTTAAGGCTTAGTGGTAGATTTGGTTGGTTGCGTAATAGCTCTAATTCTATATCTAGGGTGTTAACTGTTAAGTATGTCTCCTTTTTACTAGTTAAGCGAATGTCACAGGCTATTGGTTGTGTATCAGTCATCTGTGTAGTCTTCATACATTGGCATGTCAGTATTAGTAAAACGCTTGAGAAGGATTTTGGATGAAAGAACCAGTTTTAGAGGACAAGAGCTTTGAATACTCTGTAGAGAGAGTTGGTAAATAATGCTTTCTCTGCGTATATTACCGGGGAAAATTCCCCTTTAACCAAAAAATGCTTTCTCTGTGTCACTTGAAAGTTTCTTGGATGTATCTCAAATGTGGAAGACTTCTCCTTTCTCTAGGGCTCCACGGCCTATCCAACTTCCAACATCCTATAACTATTTAGAGTAGAATAGAAAGTTAACGAACTCGAGTTAAATGAAATAAAATTAAGGAATCGAATAAACAAGATAATAGTCTATATTGTGAGAGATAAGACCAACTCTCCAACAGTTCTCTTTCAAGAGTTAAAGCAGCTGTCCCATTTGTATTACATCAGATTAATCTATATTGAGCCGAAAAGAATTTACAACCATTATGACCCTTTGATACTGAATCAGAACTGATGTTATCAGTCATGATTGTTTGGGTCATAGACATTAATGTCCAGTTATTGAGAGCTCACCATAAACTTTAAAATCAATGCAGCATAGAAAAAAATGTTGGACATATAGATCTATCATATCATATTGCATCATAATAAATGCTTCAGTCTCATTCTAATTTACAAGGCCACATTATAATAAAAGCTTCAGTCATTTTCTGTAGTGTTAGGTGGTAGCAAGTTCAATAAAATTGAGATGGTTATATCTAGAACTTCGGTTACATGGCTCCATTTAGATTTACCTCCGATAAATGCAAATTTTGAAGTATATGACATTAACCATTTCTATATTATCTTTCCAGTGAATTCACACAGCCCATATGGACAAAGAACTGCAATCGTATGTTTGAAGAAGGGGCCCACCCCCAAGAAGTATCCTCGTGATCCAGGTACACCAGCAAAGTCACCCCTGTAGATAACAGATCATTGATCCTTCTTGCTCCTACTTATCTTCGTGCTTTAAATTTGTTTAGGATATCTAACGGTGCTATATACTGCACCATTGCAATGTTAACACCTAGCATATGCACATATGCAATGTCGCAACTTTTAACTCTTTGTTTAATTATGCTTTTGTTTATTTATTATATTTTTTTCCGGTGGATTGATATTCAAAGTGTTAGGAGAACTAAATATATACCTACAAATCTTTTTGCTGAACTTTATATCATAACTTCCTTAGTTGTAAGTTTCAGTTTACATATTATTGATGGCAGGGATTCACCCAAAAACCGACACATACGTCAAGACCTTAACACACTAATACTGATAAGTAATGATATTCCATCTCTTAGGCGCTCCTAAACTGGAGCGAGTTAATAAAAAAAGGAAAGGTATGGCTCCAATATTGTTGCCATACAATACAAAAGTAATTACGGAATAAGGAAGTCCTCTAGCATGGCGGGACAAAAACTTGCCAAACTTTGATGTTAGAGTCTAAACCACCACTGTAGATAAGATAAGAAGCTGATGTATCGGATGAGCTACTGTGATCTGTTTCTGATGTTAAGCACTTAACTGGACCGCTGTGGCCCTCCAATACTGCTAAGCAAACGTAACATTTCTCTTTTCCTCTCCAAATTCTTATAGTTTCATCTGCAGAGCCGCTACACAAAAGATCTGATACAACACTTAAACACAGTATAGACGTTGCATGTCCTCTGAGAGAACTCACTGCCACCATGTTGTCTTCATCGCTCATCTCCCAAGCCACGATGCACCTATCACTCGCACCGGAGTATAGAACATTCTCATATGTGCTTAGTGCCAATGCATTAATCCCAGATTTGTGTTTCTTTAATGTAGTAATTAAAGAGTGTTTGCCACCTTGTGGCGATTTCCTCCATAATTTTATTTTCTTATCAGTTGATCCAGTATAGACATCCCCATTGCTAGATACCACAAGTGCATTTATTGCGTCATCATGTGCATCAGCGACTGACTCTAGGCATTTGAAGTCAGCTGTTCTCCAAATCTTCAGGGATCTATCCCATGAAACCGAGTAAAGCAGCAAGCTGTCCCTGGACAATGCTAAGGCTGATACGGTATCAACGTGATGAACCCATGTAGACTTCTTGTGGCGTCGCACCTGTACATGGTTATTTGGTGTTAAAAGCTTAATGGCTCGATCACCAAATGTTGGGAGTTTGGCCAACTTTGTTAACTTCTGCTGTTGCTCTTCATTCTCATCAACTTTCCATACACGGATTTTATGGTCTTGATGGGCACTGAATATTTTGTCGGCAGAAACCACTAGTGACTTTACTGCACCCTTTCCTGTGATCATCATGCTAACGCTAAGATTTTCATGAGCATATTCACACCTTAAGCTATCACGCTTCCATATCTGAATTTCTTTGTTAGAAGAGCCAGTGTAGAGTAACTTTCCACCGATGACAAGAGAGGAGATGTAGCAGTTGTTGCATCTGATAGTAGAGATGCACTGGTACGTCGTAGGTAGGTGGTAATCTGGAATTTCCGATGTGATGGTTTCATATGATGGCAGGATTGATTGGGTGTAGAGGAAGCTTGAGTCTTGGTTAAGGTAATAAGAATATTGAAACTGTGATTCATCTTGTGAGTTAGAAGTTTGAAGATGTGACATCGTTTTGTGTGAAGTGAAAGGTGGAAAGAAGCATGCGAAAACGGATTGATACCTGAAGGAATTTGTAGAAGATAACTCTAAGATCAGGTGTGTGTTTTGGCAAAAACTGTTGCCAGGTTTTACAGTATTTAACTGGAAAAGATTAACCCAAATTTCCAACATATGTAGCATCAATGGGCCCGGGATGCACTTTAAGATTAGTGGGATGATCAGCCACTTAAGTGTTAGTCATTAGTCGACATATTGTTTAAGCCTGTTAGTCGACATATTGTTTAAGCATTTGGGCTCTTATTAGTTATTAGTTACATATGCCTAGCCGATTATCTAGAAAATCTTATTGTAACTACTATTGTTTTGGGATTGATAATACATGGAAATCATTTCATTAATCAAACATGGTGATCCGAGTTATCTAAGTTTTTTCCTAATTTATCTCTACTATGCAAACAACCCTCCTACTCTCACAACATCCATCTTGCAACTCAAACAATTGGTCGACATATGCTTTCTGGGAACAGGCATCATACAAACCCAATATTGGGTCAACATATGTAGCATCAATGGGTCCGTGATGCACTTTAAGATTAGTGGGATGATCATCCACTTAACTAGTTCAAATTTCTTTAGGTTAATAACTTAATATTAAAGTTGACCCTAGGCCTGTCGACTCTTTCGTTTTGAAACGGGCAGGTATTTGTGTCTCTTTTAACCTTTTCCAACCATTAAATCAAATTCCTGTATGGATTCACTCTTTCACAGTATTAGCATGGGTTACGATAGAGATGCAGTTTCAACCCAGTTACGATAGTTATTTGTGTCTTTTTGTTTAAATATGCTTTTGTTTATTTATCATTGTTTCTGATGTATTGATGTTCAAAGTGTTGGAAGAACTAAATATCTACACACAAATCTTTTTGCTGAACCTTATTCATCATTTCCTTAGTTGTAAGTTACAGTTAAAGTACTAATAATTGCATTGGTTCACCCAAAAACCGACACAGATGTCAAGACCTTTATGTTTCCCAGCACACTAATACGAGTAAGTAATGATATTCCATCTCTTAGGTGCTCCTAAACTGGAGGTAGTTAATAGGAAAAGAAAGGTATGGTTTCAGATGTTGTTGCCATACAATACAAAAGTAATTCTGGAATAAGGAAGTCCTCTAGCATGGCGGGACAAAAACTTGCCAAACTTTGATGTCAGAGTCTAAACCACCACTGTAGATAAGATAAGAAGCTGATGTATCGGATGAGCTACTGTGATCTGTTTCTGATGTTAAGCACTTAACTGGACCGCTGTGGCCCTCCAATACTGCTAAGCAAACGTAACATTTCTCTTTTCCTCTCCAAATTCTTATGGTTTCATCTGCAGAGCCACTGCACAAAAGATCTGATACAACACTTAAACACAGTATAGACTTTGCATGTCCTCTGAGAGTACTCATTGCCACCATGTTGTCCTCATCACTCATCTCCCAAGCCACGATGCACCTGTCACTCGCACCGGAGTATAGAACATTCTCATATGTGCTTAGTGCCAATGCATTAATCCCAGCTTTGTGTTTCTTTAATGTAGTAATTAAAGAGTGTTTGCCACCTTGTGGCGATTTCCTCCATAATTTTATTTTCTTATCAGTTGATCCAGTATAGACATCCCCATTGCTAGATACCACAAGTGCATTTATTGCGTCGTCATGTGCATCAGCGACTGACTCTAGGCATTTGAAGTCAGCTGTTCTCCAAATCTTCAGGGATCTATCCCATGAAACCGAGTAAAGCAGCAAGCTGTCCCTGGACAATGCTAATGCTGATACAGTATCAACATGATGAACCCATGTAGACTTCTTGTGGCGTCGCACCTGTACATGGTTATTTGGTGTTAAAAGCTTAATGGCTCGATCGCCAAATGTTGGGAGTTTGGCCAACTTTGTTAACTTCTGCTGTTGCTCCTCATTCTCATCAACTTTCCATACACGGATTTTATGGTCTTGATGGGCGCTGAATATTTTGTCGCCAGAAACCACTAGTGACTTTACTGCACCCTTTCCTGTGATCATCATGCTATCACTAAGATTTTCATGATCATATTCACACCTTAAGCTATCGCGCTTCCATATCTGAATTTCTTTGTTAGAAGAGCCGGTGTAGAGTAACTTTCCACCAATGACAAGAGAGGAGATGTAGCAGTTGTTGCCTTTGATAGTAGAGATGCATTGGTACGTAGTAGGTAGGTGGTAATCTGGATTTTCTGATGTGATGGATGCAAATGATGGCTGGCTTGATTGGGTGTAGAGGAAGCTTGAGTCTTGGTGAAGGTAATAAGGATATTGAAAGTGTGATTCATCTTGTGAGTCCAAAGTTTGAAAATGCGACATTTTTTACTGTGAAGTGGAAGGTGGGAAGAAGCATGCAAAAACGAGGTTGATACCTGATGGAATTGATAGAAAATAACTAAGATCAAGCGTGTGTTTGGCAAAAAGTGTTGCCAGTACTACGGTATTTAACTGGAAAAGATTAACACTAGTTTCCAACATATGTAATATCAATGGGACCGGGATGCACTTTAAGATTAGTGGGATGATTATCCACTTAACTAGTTCAAATTTCTTTAGGTTAATATTAAAGTTGACCCTATTGTATATGGCCTATCCGACTCTTTCTTTTTGAAATGGGCAGATATTTGTGTCTTTGATCTTTTAAGCTTCTCAAACCATTTAATCATATTCCTGTATGGATTCATTATATTAGCATGGCTTATGATAGAGATGCAGTTTCGACCCAATTACTTGCAAATGGGTTGAGTGGGAATTATCTTTTACGGATCAAAAGTATAACACGAAAAGAAAGACATAGCTTAAAAGGAAAGGTGTCAAACAAAGTGAGTTCTACATGTTTATTGCTAAAATTTAGGTTAAAAGTGTGTTGGGTTAACCTAATCTGACCAGACCCGTACCAGAACAACCTGTTTGGCATGGATCATTTTTAACCTGTACCCAACACGCCTATTTTAACACTTCTGTACTTTATGTCATTAAGAAAAGACTTGAAGTTCCTAAGGTTAATGTGGTTATAATCTGCTCCTAAATAGAAAGACAGTTAAAGTGAAGAAAAAGAACACCTGATGACTTGATATAGGACAGTTTTTGTAGTAATATGTTGCTAGCTTCTTTTAATTCTCAAAAATTGTTTGATAAGTAGACTTTTGAGATTTCTGCTTCTGGCTGCACTTAAAGCAACATCAGTACTTCTTAAACGTTCAGAAAGAAATCTATAATTCCATAAGGAACTAAGGAAGTCCGCAACTATGATGGTAAACGAAGTACGGGACAGAAACCTGTTTAAATGCTTTGTTGAGTTCATTCATTGGCCTTTCTGCGAGACTTTCTCTGTCTTTTCTACTTGGAACTACTAGGTTTACAATACGGAAATGTTAGCCTATATGCCAACCCTATAAGAGATGCAAAAATAGAAAATCTTATCTTTTTTCAGATTAAAAAGCGTCACCATACTTTTAGTGTTTATACCTAACTCTCTATATTTTATGACCTCTTTTTCTTGATTGTTTGTTGGACCAATGCTATATGCAACTTTGTATCCGTGATCTTGCACCCTAATGGTTGTACATACATCATTTAATGCTCCCAATAGGTCACCTAGGAACCACTAAAGTAAGGCAGATATAAAAAATACAATATATTTATAATCATGGGCATCATTATCAGTATCCTGTAATCATCTTTCTATTTTGTTATACAGATGTATCTGCGAAAGCTACTTCTTTGACTTAGGCTTTCATAAGCAACCAATTATCTGTATATAGACAAAATGTTTCCTTCGTAAATTACTGGAAATTTTGTTGCTTTTGTTCACCTTTATCATATAATATGTGTGCATATGCTTTTTGTATTCTTCTTTTTTGTGCATATTTTTGCTAAGCATTTTGGATATTTGCTGGCTTAATTAACATATTGCATTAAGCGCACATGCACAAATCATGTGTTTAGTGATTCTGTTTCTGTAAAGATACACTATCACAGCCTTTAATGATGTTTGCAATGCGAAAAGTAAGGTAGGCTGAAAGAAAGATTTGGCGAAATCTCAGTTTACTTTTAGTACTAGGGGGTAGGAAGCCAATGTTGGTGTTCATAGAATGATCACCACCCAACCCAACAATGGGATATGGTGTAGCTCACATGGGCCTATCGACGTACCGTGACCATATAAATCGTGGTGCTTTCTATTTCTTGAGGCATGATTAGGAAGGAGCATGTGAGAAACATTCTGATACCCGAGGAGTTGACTGGAGATTAATAAGATCAAGTGTTTTTAGCAAAGTGTTCCCAGGTTCTATGGTATTCTGTTGTAAAACATCAATTCAACTTTCCAACATATGTAGTAGCATCGATGGGACAGAATGGACTGTAACATTAGTGGAGGGATTATCCACTTAAGTTCATATCTCTCTACACTTAAGTTCATATCTCTCTAGGTTTCTGTTTAAGTTGACCCTATTATAGACAGCCTGTTCGGTTCTTCCGTTTTTGAAAAAGGCAGACATGCGTGTTTATGATCCTTGAGTCTTCTCTATGGCCGACTCTTCTTAGGCTAACTGAAGAAGCTACCATATGAATACTAAGTTGTTTTACGTCTTCAAACCTCACTAGGTACACAACTTGTGGGTGGTCAGTGGTGTTGGAATTTAAGTAAACCCTTAACCATATTAACTATATTAATATACACGAGTACGCAGCGGAATATAGGATCACATATAGACAAGTAATTAACATAAATGATAAAGAAAAGCGTACCTTTTAGCAATGGATTAATTCACCTTTATCGAACAATCAAATAACCGAAAACCCAATAAAAATCAAACAATGATCTCTCTAAGTATACGCACACAATACGTTTATACAAGCAATAAGTATGCTAGTACGTAAAACCACCAATAAACCAAACCACTTGAATCAATCAACTAAAGAAACCCTTGTTTCTTTCTTCATGGTCGAACCACTCGAACGAACCGAAACCCTAATTGGGGTGTTCGACCGATCAACTAAAAGAAGAGAGGAGAAAAGATTTAGGGATTACAAGTGAATAATGAGGTATCCAAGACCTCCTTATATACTTGTAATAACTTGGTGATCAAGCAACCAAGCCCAAAAGCCCATGGGCTTTTGTTTCCTTTTTCTTGACTTCCCTTATATTTGTTTATTTGTTTTAACACATAATTAATATTAGTATTACTTAACATTTTACGCGTGCGTCTCCTTAGGCTCGAGACGACTACCGGACATATTATTATTACGTGTACATAATCCGACAAGTGGAACGATCAGAACGGTCACAGGAAAACCCGGTTAGGCCGCATACATCTTCCTTGTTCTGTGTAGACATTTATTATTTCGTTTGCAGATAAAGCCAAATCGCTAACCAATTCTCTTAATTTCCATCTCTCTAATGATTAATGTTAGGAGGAAGTCTCTAAGATTGTAACTATGATGGTAATTAATATAGTGACAGGTCACGGAAACCTTCATGCTTTCTGGTTGATTCACCGAGAGTCTGCTTATGTATTCTTAACCTAATCTATTTAGTTTACAGCATGGGAACCTTACCTTTATGTCAACCCTCACAATACTCAAAAATAGAAATATCATATGGTTTAAGCATCACCGAGAATATAGTGTCGATACAAACTCTGAGATACCAGAATACCAGATAACCTACTGTCCTGATTCTTTGACCAACATCGTATGCAATATTTCCTGCACTGTAATGCTAGTGCATGCATTTTGTAATGCTTTAAATTTGCCACCAACATAAACCAACATAAGTATAAGATGGCTTTTTCGTTATAGGTAGCACTACTGGTATTCAGTAACCATTATACATATGCATGTTGCTTTTGTATGCTTTTATATAATCACTTGCGCATACATATGTACAATTCGTTTTGTGCATACATTGGAACTATGTTGGATACTTTCCGGCCTATTTGACATATACATGCACATATATCTGTTTGGTGCTTAGTTTCTATAAACAGACACTTTTTTTTATGGCAATTATATTGAACTAGCAAGAAGCTAGAAGAAGAATCATATTGCAAACAAGTTTTACAAGCAGACATAGGGTCATTTAGCCAATCGAGTCATAAAGGCTGAAAGGTTTTGGACCTGTAAAAAATCCAAGAAAAGGAAAAAAGTTTTGATGTCACCCATGAAGGTATCTTTCGGGGTGGTTTTTCGTCAAAGCAAATCTTGTTGCCGTAGCACCAATTTACCCAAACAGTAGTTAGAATAACCCCATCAAGAAAGCTTTTAATAAAAGCAGGAAAGTTTGTTGAATCAGCACATGTTATCAGTCCGTAAGGGTATCAGGCACATTATCTACTTTCCACCATTTAAAAACTGAACTCCATAGATCAGAAGCCAAATTGCAGTGAACAAATAAGTGTTGAGCAGATTCTATGCTGTCATAAAAAACCGGGCACAACAAGGAGTGAAGACCGATACCACATGAGTGTAGGTTTGAAAGCGTAGGAAGTCTATCACTGATCAAACACCATGCAAGGATGTTGATCTTTGATTGGAACTAATTTGTTCCATGTCTGATTACTCACCGTGAGTAAATTGGTAGTCAATATAATTTCTCATCACATGTTGGAGTGGTGAAGTGTGAAGTCCCAAGGATCATCAATAGGAGAAGGGAAATGGTGTTGTAGAAGACCCATACAAGTTTCCAACTGATCCAGTTCATGACCCGACCTTAGATTATGAGTAGGAGATAGGTCAAACAAAGTGAATATTTAGATGCATAAGACATTCTATGCAATTATATTTGACATCTAATTGTATACAAACCACCACCAAATGGCCTCTACTGGTAAGGCCCTTGGTTTCCTCACAAGATGTCGAGGGTTCAAACTTTAAACCTCACTAGATGTGTACATTTGGGGATGGCCACGGAAGGGTCGAAAATGGTCCCGGGTTTAACCCGGTGAGGTCGCCTACATCCGAGTCGAAAAGGATTGCTCTCCCAGCGTAACCTGAACAAGGAAAACCTTAAAAATTAATGAAAAATATAAAACACCAGTTGTTGACAGAATATTCAGGCTAAAAGTGTTACGGGCTGTACCAAAAAAACCTGTTCGGCAGGAGCAACATGTTACCCAACATGCCTATTTTAACTCCTGTACTTTATATTCACTAGGTAAAAACTTGAAGTTCCTGAGACATGTGGTTATAATCTGTTCCTACATAGAGTGCTAGAAGAAAGAGCGCACCTGATATGGGACAAACTTTTGTAGCAATATGCACAGCTAGCTTCCATAAGTTTTCAAAAATTGTTTGATAAGTAGGGTTTTGTAGCAGATATCTGATTCTGGCTGCACTTAAAAGCAACATCACTAATTCTTTAACGTCCACTGTATATTTATATAAGTTATAAGGAAGTTCGTATGTCTGATAGTAAATGAAGTACCGACCTTGTTATACATGCTTTGTTGAGCTCATTCATTGGCCTTTCTGAGAGACTTTTTCTGTATTTTGACATTTTCAGCTTGAAACTATTACGTGTTAAGTATTGAAATGTCACCCTTTATGCCAACCCTATAAGAGATGCGAGAATAGAAATCCGTATCGTTTTCCAGATTGAAAAAGCATCATCCTACCTTAAAGTGAATTTGATACCTAACTCTCTTATTATATTCGATGACCTCTTTTTTCCCGATTGTTTGTTGACCAATGCTATATGCAACTTTGTACCCGTTGGCTTGCACCCTAATGATTGTACATACATCTTTTCATGCTCCCAATATGTCACAAAGGAACCACTAAAGTAAACCAAATAATAAAAGTACAATTTCATTTTAATCATGGGCATCATTATCAGTATTCTGTAATCTTGTTCAGATTTTCTTATGCACGGTTGTTTCTGTGAAAGCTACTTCTTTGACTTAGGCCTTTATAAACAACTAATAAGTGTGAAAACACTTATCCTTTTTCCACTTATTTCCAATAATAACAAGACCAAAACGTGTGATTTATGTCGTAAAAGTCGGAATTATGCGTGGTTTGTGTTTTTATTGTGTTTTAGGACCAAAATATGAAAAAGGAAGAAAACACGGGCTTTCACGGGCTTTTATCGAAGAAAACGGGAAAAGGCGAAGTCAAAAGATCAAGAGTGCAAAAAGAACGGAAGTCCAAGACCTATTCTGAAGATTTATCGAAGAAAAAGTCTAAAGACGGAAGTTTTAACGAAGTCGAAGAACTTAAGTCTAATAGAAGAAGAAAATTAAAAAGACAAGTTCAAATCCCGAGACGACAAAGACGAAGAATTAAAGTCGAGTCGAGAAAACGTGAAGAAAGCAAGAGAGAAGATGCAACACATGCACTCCTTCCCTATAAATACCCTCCTAATAGTCATTAGGAGGGTGGTTAGAGTTTTTAGTTAAATTTTCACTTTTAGTTTTTAGAGAGAGAAAGTCTTAAACTTTCTCTCACTAGTTCATCTTTTTCTTTTAATCTTTCAAGATTAACTCTTTGTATTGCTTATTTTTATTAATCAAGTTCCATTTTAAGCTTTTATTTCTTAATCTCATTCTACTTTTCTTTGATTTAAGATTGATTTTGGCGTGATTATCATGTGATCCGTGTTGTTCTAATTGATTTCATGCTAAAAAGTTAATCTTTTGATAATTTTATAAGTTTTCATTTGATTAAGCTTTAAGACTTTTGTGCTTATTGGCTTATTTTTATGATTAGCTTATTTTTCTTATTAAAAAGTTTTATTAAAAAGTTTAAGTTTTTATTGTTTGATCTTAAAAGTTGTTTGATTTTGAGTTAGATAAGTTGATAAAAGTGCTTATTTGATTCGGTTACATATTTGGATTGATAAGTTTTGGGTATTAGCTTATTACTTTAGCTTATTACCTAGCTTTTCCCCATTTCCATAAAATTCGGAAAGGGTGGTAAATCCCTTTCCGATTGGCATTATTCCGACCGGTGCATCGTCTTAACTGATTTCCTTGATTTTAGGAAAGGTTGTTAGCCCCTTTCCGATTGGTGCATATTCCGACAGGGACCCATCTTCCATATTCCGACGGTATCACTTCTCCGTATTCCGATTGGAGTGTTCTTGAGTATTCCGATTGATCCAATCGGATTAGGGTTTGATATTCAGATTGGTTATCTTCGCTTATTCCGATTAGTAGCCCGTTTCATTTTCCGATTGACCCTTTTGTCCCGTATTCCGATTGTAAGCAGCTAGTTATTCTGATTGATACCCACTTTCCCAGTATTCCGATTGAGTTGCTTCACCACATTCCGATCAACCGATCGGAAAACATTCCGATCGGGGGCTTCTTTGTCTTGTTTCGGTTTCTTTCGATATCACTTTCTTATAGTACTTTTATTTTCTGAAAATTTTCGAAGTGTTAGTTTTATTTAGTGAGTTATTATTTTTCCATTGTTACCTTTAAGTTTTATGCATTTATTTTTACTCGTTATTCAAATTAATCTTTTAACTTCCCTTTTACTCAACGACACTTTAATTACTTGCAAATAGTTTAAAACAAATCAACCAAACCTTTGATTCACCAAAAGACGATTGAGTCGCACTTTAGACCGGTTTTCAATTCGAAAAGATTTGGAACTATAACGAACTTTGATACCTTGGAGTAAAATCCCAAGTATTAAATGGCGCCGCTGCCGGCTCTTTTCGTTAAGATAAACGGTTTCTAGTGAGAGACGCATTGAATTTTGTGATCCGTTCTTTGAACGTTATTTTCATTGCTATAAAAATTTCCAACAATCCATAAAAAAATATAAAACTCTTCAAAAATACAAAAACATTAAAAAACCTATAAAAACCAAAAAGATTATATAGATATCCTTTGTGTATATTTTTCTTCTGCAGGTGCATGCGTACTAGATCTACAAACTATTCTGAGCCCGAGAATCGTGAAGATTTAGCTATGGCTGGTGTTAATAGCAACAATAATCACCCACCTCAAAACAATTTGAATAACAACAACAACAACAACAATGTCCTTCTACCTGATTTACGAACCATGGAGGAATTGTGCCAACCCACCATGAACGGACGCGGAGGCCCGATTGCGCCAATGCACGTCACGGCTCAGGAGTTTTCGTTGAAGCATCACATGATACAACAAGTGCAAACGAACCCATTTCGTGGAATTCCGGATGATGATGCCAACAAACACCTCGACAAATTCATTACCATTACCCAAAAGCATGAAGTGCCCCGGTGTTTCTATGGATGACCTTCGCCTTCAACTTTTTCCACACTCGCTTTCTCACCACGCCGAAAAATGGTTTGACCGTCTTCCTAAGAATTCTATTCATACGTGGAACGACATGACTCAACGCTTTTTATCGCGCTACTTTCCCCCAT
This sequence comes from Glebionis coronaria, assembly GCA_025667525.1. NCBI lineage: Eukaryota > Viridiplantae > Streptophyta > Magnoliopsida > Asterales > Asteraceae > Glebionis > Glebionis coronaria. The sequence continues at coordinate 629,675,059 of CM046875.1, read as the reverse complement.
CCATGGTCACTAGCCTTCGTAACCAAATCAGTGGATTTATGCAAGAGAATGATGAATCGCTTTTTGATGCTTGGGAACGTTACAATGATTTGATCGACCGCTGTCCTAATCACAATATGCTCCCCGTCACTCTCATTGACACCTTCTACAATGGTCTCACTTTTCGTGATCGTGACACGATCAATGCCGCCGCCGGTGGTACTTTTATGAAAAGGAGACCGGAGGAGTGCCGAGAGTTGATCGAAAACATGACTACTCACCACAAGAATTGGGATTCATCCGCATCCTCAAGATCTAACTCGAGAGTCAATGTTTCTTCTTCTTCCTCCAATCCTGAAATGTCTGAAATTTCTCGCCAACTCGCTGAAATGAACAAGAATTTCATGGCCATGGCCACAAACCACTTTCAACAAGCTAAAGCCGTTGCTATTTCTTGTGACACATGTGGTGGTCCTCATTCTTACAATGATTGTCCTTCTACCCAAGGCAATTATTCTGAAAACGTTAACGCAGCTTACGGCACTTATCCCACGGGTAGCTATCCAGCTCGCCCTCAAGGAGACCGTGGCTTGCTAAGTTATCGTTCCAACAATTATCTTGCTCCTCCCGGTTTCCCTCCTGCAAACCAAAGCCAACAACAAAGCTACAATCAATCCCAACCTCGTGCAAACAATCAGTATCAATCCCAAAGAAACCCATACCCAACTCAAGGAAATTCTCAAGCTTACCAGGCTCCACCTCTCAATCAACCGATGGCAGTGAATCCAGAAGTCGAGACATTCATGAAGACTAATCGGGAGTTGGTGACGAATCTTCAGAGTCAAGTCCGCAACTTGAAGGGAGAGATGGCAAAACAAGGGAACGATATTCGAACCGAGCTAAGGAATGATATGGCCAAACACAATGATGCAATGAATGCAAACATGCAAAACTCTTTTAACAATCAAGCTCTTCACCTTCGTGATATGATTGGTTCGCTCATCCAAAGTAATCAACCCTCTTCCTCGGGTACTCTTCCGAGTAATACCGTTGCGAATCCAAGGGGGGAGATGAAAGCAATCACCACTCGTAGTGGAAAAGGTTATATGGAACCCGAGCTTCCTACACCTCCACCCGTGATTGTGAACAAGGAAAAAGAGCAACTTTCTTCACCTCCTTCACCTTCTATCCCCATTTCCCCACCACCCGTGGTTGTGAGTGATCCTATTCCCTTAAAGCCTTCTTCTTCATCCAATATACCTTATCCTTCAAGGTTGAGGAAAGAGAAGCAAAAGAGCAAGGATGATATTCAGGTTTCGAACTTCCTTAAAATGTTCAAACAATTGAATTTTAACATCTCCTTTGCCGAGGCTCTCGCTCACATGCCCAAATACGCTAAGATGTTTAAAGATCTTTTAAGTGATAAAGAAAAGCTTCTTGACATTGCTCAGACCCACCTTAATGAGAATTGCTCCGCAGTGCTCTTAAGGCAATTGCCCACCAAACTTGGTGATCCGGGTCGCTTCTTGATTCCTTGCAACTTCCCGGGAGTAGAGAATTGCATGGCTCTAGCCGATCTAGGTGCCAGTATAAACTTAATGCCTTTAAGTGTTTGGAAGCAATTATCTCTCCCCGAGCTAGTCCCCACACGAATGACTTTGGAATTAGCCAACCGTACGGTTGCTTATCCAGTGGGGATAGCCGAAGATGTCTTTGTTGGCGTCGATAAATTCACCTTCCCGGCGGATTTTGTCGTCGTTGATTACGAAATGGATCCCCGTGTTCCATTAATCGTCGGACGTCCATTTCTGAGGACCGGTCGCACTCTTATTGATGTAGCCGCAGGCGAAATAATCATGAGAGTTGGTGACGATCAAATTGTCTTCAACATGGGTAAGATTTCTAAGCAACCTTATTCATATGAGAGTGTTAATGCTATTGATGTTCTCGATGAGGCTTGTGAAGAACATTTTCATGATGCTTGCAAAAGTACTCTTTCTTCTCTACCCAATGTTGAGACCGTTGCCTCAATTGCTCCAGCATTGACTCCTTTTGGAGAAAGTGACTTGGATAATTTCGAAGCTAGTTTGGGTCCTCTCGATATTAAGTATGATAATTTGTCCACCAATTGGGATGAAGATATTCGTACTATTGAGAGACTTCTCAACGAGGACCCGTTGTCTCCCCCTGCTCCTAAAGAGGTGACTAATGATGATCCATCGTTAGTTTCACCATCTATTGAGAATCCTCCTACTCTTGAGCTTAAGGACCTACCTCCTCATCTTGAGTACGTTTTTCTGGAAGACGACGAGAAGCTACCGGTCATCATCGCTAAGGATCTGACGGAAGACGAAAAAGCAAGACTTGTCGCTGTGTTGAAGAAGCATAAACGCGCTATCGCTTGGAAAATCTCCGACATCCGTGGAATTGATCCTCATTTCTGCACACATAAAATTCTCATGGAGGACGACTTTAAGCCCACAATTCAAAGTCAACGAAGGGTGAATCCTAAAATCCATGAAGTCATCAAAAAAGAGGTTATCAAACTTCTTGATGCGGGTATGATTTACCCTATTTCGGATTCACCGTGGGTTAGTCCAGTCCATTGTGTGCCTAAGAAAGGTGGTATCACCGTTGTGCCCAATGCAAACAACGAGTTGATTCCTACCCGTCTCGTTACTGGGTGGAGAGTTTGTATAGACTACCGCAAACTCAATGATGCCACGAGAAAGGATCATTTCCCTCTACCTTTTATGGACCAAATGCTTGAACGTCTAGCTGGTAATGAATATTACTGCTTTCTTGATGGTTTCTCGGGTTATTTTCAAATACCCATCGATCCCCAAGATCAAGAGAAGACAACATTCACTTGTCCCTATGGCACATTTGCTTATAAACGTATGCCTTTTGGCTTATGCAATGCCCCCGGGACTTTCCAAAGGTGCATGTTGGCTATCTTCCATGACATGGTTGAGCAAACCATGGAAGTCTTCATGGATGATTTCTCGGTCTTTGGGGATTCCTTCTCTGCTTGCCTTGCCAATTTGGAACGTATGCTTAAGCGGTGCGAAGACACTCGCCTTGTTCTGAATTGGGAAAAATGCCATTTTATGGTAAAAGAAGGCATTGTGCTAGGACACAAAATCTCTAAAGCCGGTCTTGAAGTTGACCGTGCTAAAGTAGATGTCATAGCCAAGTTACCTCCACCTTCAACCGTGAAGGGTGTGAGAAGCTTTCTGGGTCATGCGGGCTTCTATCGTAGATTCATTCAAGATTTCTCTAAAATCGCTCGCCCGATGACCCACCTCTTGGAAAAAGATACTCCTTTTATCTTTTCTAAAGAGTGTCTCGAAGCCTTCAATCTTCTTAAGGATAAGCTAACTAAGGCACCGGTCTTGGTCACCCCTAACTGGGAGCTGCCTTTTGAATTGATGTGCGATGCTAGCGACTTTGCTATTGGTGCGGTTTTGGGCCAAAGAGTGAATAAACACTTCCAACCAATCCACTACGCTAGCAAAACAATGACAGGGGCTCAATTGCATTATACGACAACCGAAAAAGAGCTTTTAGCTGTTGTCTATGCTTTTGAGAAATTTCGCCCCTATCTTGTTTTATCCACCACCATCGTATACACGGACCATTCCGCGTTGAAGTACTTGATGACTAAGAATGATTCTAAGCCAAGACTTCTCCGCTGGGTTTTACTCCTTCAAGAATTCAACATTGAAATTCGTGATAAGAAGGGAGCCGAAAACCTGGCCGCGGATCATCTGAGTCGACTTGAGGATCCATATCAGGGGGATCATCCGAACAAAGAGATCAATGACTCTTTCCCCCTGGAGACTCTAATGTCTATAAATCTCAATCTTGATGGCACCCCGTGGTTTGCGGACATTGCAAACTACTTAGCGGGTGGTATTCTCATCCAAGGGTTAACATCCCAACAAAAGAAGAAGTTCTTGAACGATGTCAAGACTTACTTTTGGGATGACCCTTATCTATTCAAACAGTGTGCTGATCTTATTATTCGTCGTTGTGTTGACGGACCGGCAGCTTTCGACATCCTCCAAGCTTGCCACAAAGGACCCACCGGTGGTCACTTTGGTCCCAACTACACCGCTAAGAAAGTGTTTGATTCTGGATTCTACTGGCCCACCATTTATCGTGACGCTCACGAAATGGTTAAGCATTGTGATGCTTGCCAACGTCAAGGCAAGATCACACATAAGGATGAAATGCCTCAAAATTTCATACAGGAATGTGAAATCTTTGATGTATGGGGCATCGACTTTATGGGGCCATTTCCATCATCCAAAGGGAACAAGTACATCCTCGTCGCTGTCGACTACGTCTCTAAATGGGTTGAAGCTAAGGCTCTTCCTACGAATGATGCGAGGGTGGTTGTGAACTTTTTGAAGCAGCTTTTCGCTCGATTTGGCGTTCCTCGTGCTATCATCAGTGACCGCGGGACTCATTTTTGCAACGATCAATTTGCACGAGTCATGGCAAAGTATGGTGTCAATCACCGTCTTTCCACCGCCTATCATCCCCAAACCAATGGGCAAGCCGAAATTTCCAATCGTGGCTTGAAGAGAATTTTGGAGCGTACTGTGGGAGAGCATCGCGCCGCGTGGGCCGATAAGTTAGATGATGCTCTGTGGGCTTTCCGTACTGCTTACAAGACCCCGATCGGTTGTACACCTTATCGTCTTGTGTACGGGAAAGCCTGCCACCTACCCATCGAGCTGGAACATAAGGCCCACTGGGCCTTGAAGTGGGCTAACTTCGACATCATCAAAGCCGGTGATCATCGCAAGGTTCAACTCAACAAGCTAAATGAACCGAGGAATGAAGCTTATGAGAACTCGCTGATCTACAAGGAGAAGACGAAGATTATCCACGATGCTAAAATCAAGAACCGAGAGTTCCACGTTGGTGATCAAGTCTTACTCTTTAACTCTCGGTTGAAGATCTTCTCTGGCAAGTTGAAGAGCCGCTGGACTGGTCCATTCACCGTCGCCAAAGTCTTTCCGTATGGGACCATTGAGCTTTCTCAGCCGAATGGGCCCAATTTCAAGGTGAATGGCCAGCGTTTGAAGCTGTACTTTGGTGAGGACATCTCTCAGGAGATGATTCCATCCCTCACCACGTTCCCCATGAACTAAAATTGGGTCAAGTCAGGCTCATGACTCGGTAAACAAAAACAAGCGCTTCTCGGGAGGCAACCCGTGTTCTATCCTTTACTACTTTCATAATAAGTGTAGGGGGAGCCCCGCATATGTTTGTTGTCTTGTTTCTTGTGCTGTGCAGGGATTAAAGCTTCAGAAAGCATCTTGATGACTTTTGACGAACCGTGATACTGTGTTTCCCATCTTCCCGGTTCTATCCTGAACTCTTGTGATTCAATATTTCATATTCTATATGTTCACATTGAATTCACTTTAGTTGTCCTTTCCTTAACAAGATTTAAACAAAGTGCACAATGTCCTAAGTGTAGGGGAGTTTACTCCCACATGCTTAAACATTGAGGACAATGTTTATCTCAAGTGTAGGGGGGACTTCTATCGAAGTAAGTGGTCTTTTCCATGAATTTGCCCTCATTTTAACCGGAAAATTTGATTTTTCGACATTTTTCAAAATTTTTAATCTATTTTGGCCTAGTTGTATAGTTGTATTTGCCTTTGTTATGTTTCCTTTGCTAAAATAAATTTTTAATAAAGTGGTTTTAGATTTTTCTTAGTTGTGAACATTTTGACTCAACCCGAGTTTACTTGCCTAAGTTTACTCTAGCTAGTATCCTTAACGTGTTTAAGTCAAGTTTTGCTAGGCTTTTATATAGGGAGCTTTAAAACGCGAAAGTCTTAACCCTCACGGGTTAAGAACAAGAACTTTTCGCAAGTTCCTATAATTGATCCTAGAGAGTCGTTTATCAAGGGAACTTTAAAACGCGATTTTTAAACTTGAAAAAGTCTAAGAATTTGCAAGATCCTATAGGCGACTCGAAAACCCAAAACTTTGATTTAATAGGCTAAGCATCCACGAGTCTCATTCCTTGAGATTTTAAACTGTGGAGAACGAGAGATGATAGAGTCAATTATAAGTTCGGTATTCTTTCGTGAATTTATGTGAGTTGATTATGAGCCTATTCTCCCTTCGCTTGCTAATAATTTATCTGCTAATAAATAAGGTTGTACGATTTAAAAGGTTACTTAGCTTCTAGCCCCAGATCGTTTAAAAGTTGCTCGGTAATGACGAGAGTTCATAGCCAAGGCATAACTTATGAAGCGGGGCGCGAAGATTGGCGAGTCCGAAAAGGCCCTAACAAGGCATGAGGGCTACATTTTGTTGCTAAAGATCCAAAAGTGATGTGAAGAATCATTTATCAAAAATCAATATGAAGGATCGAGACACACGACGAAAAGCAAGAACTCCCCAAAAGTCATGGAGAAGTCTATCCGAAAAGACCCTAACAAGGTATGAGGATAAATAGATCCAAGTCCTAAAAGGAGGCGGATCGTTGTATATCAAAGTCCAAAATAAAGATTGGAGAAAAATGAAGAAGTCGTGGTCCAAAGATGAAGAATCTCTCAAAAACTTCAAGTGAAGAAATTCCTATTATGAAGAGAAGACCATAACTTCAAGAACGTCTCTCAAAGATTCGAAGTATGAAGTCGCTGCCAAATATCGGCCCGAGAAAGGTCTCAAATCGCGAACCAAGTTATGCCAAGATATGAACTTTCTGATATCCCGAGAAGCAGTTTTAAAAGATTTGGTCCTTTAGCTAACTATTGATTAAATCGTTCACCTTATTTTCGGACTAAATAACTATCGAAATAAGTCAAACAATGCATCCTCGTGATCATTCAAGACAAAAATAAAATATAAGAGATACACCTAGGAATAAGGGAGTCTAAGTGAATAATTGGCCCACATGAGTTTGTGATAGTTTGCTAACTTATAATAACAATGATCTCGTTTTTAAGCTTGGTATGGGGAACGTGAAACTTGAGGATGATAAATGTTCATGGCCGCCAAAACCCAATGTAAGTTTTTAATTCCTTTACTTATTTCTATCTTTTATGTTTAGTATTTAATAAAGGCCAAGGTGGGTTATTTATGATGGAGAATGTAAACCGTGCTTAAAAATTAATACATTGCATGAGGGCAGTGCAATGGTCAAGTGTAGGGGATTTAATAAGTGTGAAAACACTTATCCTTTTTCCACTTATTTCCAATAATAACAAGACCAAAACGTGTGATTTATGTCGTAAAAGTCGGAATTATGCGTGGTTTGTTTTTTTATTGTGTTTTAGGACCAAAATATGAAAAAGGAAGAAAACACGGGCTTTCACGGGCTTTTATCGAAGAAAACGGGAAAAGACGAAGTCAAAAGATCAAGAGTGCAAAAAGAACGGAAGTCCAAGACCTATTCTGAAGATTTATCGAAGAAAAAGTCTAAAGACGGAAGTTTTAACGAAGTCGAAGAACTTAAGTCTAATAGAAGAAGAAAATTAAAAAGACAAGTTCAAATCCCGAGACGACAAAGACGAAGAATTAAAGTCGAGTCGAGAAAACGTGAAGAAAGCAAGAGAGAAGATGCAACACATGCACTCCTTCCCTATAAATACCCTCCTAATAGTCATTAGGAGGGTGGTTAGAGTTTTTAGTTAAATTTTCACTTTTAGTTTTTAGAGAGAGAAAGTCTTAAACTTTCTCTCACTAGTTCATCTTTTTCTTTTAATCTTTCAAGATTAACTCTTTGTATTGCTTATTTTTATTAATCAAGTTCCATTTTAAGCTTTTATTTCTTAATCTCATTCTACTTTTCTTTGATTTAAGATTGATTTTGGCGTGATTATCATGTGATCCGTGTTGTTCTAATTGATTTCATGCTAAAAAGTTAATCTTTTGATAATTTTATAAGTTTTCATTTGATTAAGCTTTAAGACTTTTGTGCTTATTGGCTTATTTTTATGATTAGCTTATTTTTCTTATTAAAAAGTTTTATTAAAAAGTTTAAGTTTTTATTGTTTGATCTTAAAAGTTGTTTGATTTTGAGTTAGATAAGTTGATAAAAGTGCTTATTTGATTCGGTTACATATTTGGATTGATAAGTTTTGGGTATTAGCTTATTACTTTAGCTTATTACCTAGCTTTTCCCCATTTCCATAAAATTCGGAAAGGGTGGTAAATCCCTTTCCGATTGGCATTATTCCGACCGGTGCATCGTCTTAACTGATTTCCTTGATTTTAGGAAAGGTTGTTAGCCCCTTTCCGATTGGTGCATATTCCGACAGGGACCCATCTTCCATATTCCGACGGTATCACTTCTCCGTATTCCGATTGGAGTGTTCTTGAGTATTCCGATTGATCCAATCGGATTAGGGTTTGATATTCAGATTGGTTATCTTCGCTTATTCCGATTAGTAGCCCGTTTCATTTTCCGATTGACCCTTTTGTCCCGTATTCCGATTGTAAGCAGCTAGTTATTCTGATTGATACCCACTTTCCCAGTATTCCGATTGAGTTGCTTCACCACATTCCGATCAACCGATCGGAAAACATTCCGATCGGGGGCTTCTTTGTCTTGTTTCGGTTTCTTTCGATATCACTTTCTTATAGTACTTTTATTTTCTGAAAATTTTCGAAGTGTTAGTTTTATTTAGTGAGTTATTATTTTTCCATTGTTACCTTTAAGTTTTATGCATTTATTTTTACTCGTTATTCAAATTAATCTTTTAACTTCCCTTTTACTCAACGACACTTTAATTACTTGCAAATAGTTTAAAACAAATCAACCAAACCTTTGATTCACCAAAAGACGATTGAGTCGCACTTTAGACCGGTTTTCAATTCGAAAAGATTTGGAACTATAACGAACTTTGATACCTTGGAGTAAAATCCCAAGTATTAACAACCAATCGTGTATTTACAGATTCACCAACGGTTTCCTTCCTAAATTACTCGAAGATCTTTGTTGTTCACCACCTCACGCTATAAAATATAATCATATGTGCATGCAGCATGCTTTTGTACTCTTCTTTTTGTGCATATTTGTCCTAAACCATCTGGATATTTGCTGGCATATTTAACATATTGCGCTAAGTGTACATGCACATATCATGTGTTTGGTTGTCTTGGATCTATAAAGAAACACTATCAGAGCCTTTAATGATGTTTACCTAGCAAAAAGTAAGGTAGTTTGAAAGAAAGATTTGGCTTAATCTCAATTTAAGATTGATTATCCACAAGCTCATCTCTCTTTAGGTTTCTGTTTAAGTTGACCTTATTTTATACAGCATGTTATAATTTCCCTTTTTGAAAAAGGCAGATATGTTTATCTCTGATCTATGAGCCTCCTTAAGGTCGAATCTTGTTCCTAGGCTATTTGACGAAGTCACCAAATGGATACTTAGGCTGTGTTTGTTTTTCGAAAAAATATCTGACCGTCTCTGACTCCTCATCAGTCAGACGCGGTCAGATCTCAAGCGTGTTTGTTTTTTTCCAGCGAGTCAGACACGGGCAGATCTTGAAGCTCTGACTCAGTCAGAGGTGGTGATCGTGTCTGAATGCATTTTACTCATACAATAATGCTCGAGTGTTTTAGGGTGACACACTTTTTCGATAGTCCTACTGGTCGGAAAATAAATAGAGAAGAAATAGTGAAGGGAAGAAGATGGGTACTATTACATGAAGATAAATTATAATATAATGATTTTAGTGGGTGGCTAGGAATAGGTTTATTTAAAAAATATTTAATTGATTGCATAAATAATTTGGGATTGTTTTATTTGTATCTTTCACGTAGTACACAACAAATTTCTATAAAAAGTTTTTATTATAGTTTTTTTCAATTTTGAAGTTCTTTTATTCAAATATAGAAATAAATGGTTTTTATTATACTATCATACTATCCGCGCAATGCAACGACGGGTACCCAGTGACGAATTTTATGTGCCAACTATTACTGTTTTTTTTTTGTTAACTTTGTATTCAAAGATTAAAATTGTAAAAAATTTAAAACAAATTAAAATAAACCTTCAAAAAATAAAAAAAATTAATTAAAATACAGTAAAATGATATTGAATCAAAGAGCATAGAATCTTAGAAAATATAGCAAAATTAGATTATGAAAAAAATGTTTAGATAAAAAGATATACTAAAAGAAAACAACTTATGCTAAACTTGTTTAATGCTTTATTGTGTAAAATATATAATAAAAAAATTATTTCATATTTACACAAGCTACTTACGATAGGAAATGAACAATTTAAACCATTCAGACAACTATAAAAAAACAAACAACAAAATTTCATTCAGATTCAGACTTTATTACCGCCTCTTACCAGTAAGAGACGGTAGTCAGATTCAGACTCAAAACATCTTAGTGAAACAAACACCACCTTAGTCAATTTATGTTAAAGATGGTATGGTCGACCCGTTGCTTTTGAGAAGGTCGATTTATATTACAGTATTTTATCTCTAGAGGCTCAAACGGGTAAAGTTAAAATTATAAAAACTACTTAGCATGTCAAATGGGTCGAACTGCATAAGATAATTATTGAAACAGTATAGCTTTTGTAATCATATCAGACACACTTGTTAATAGAAATGCATAAGAATGATATTGTACACTGTTTCGGGTCAACCCAGTGTGACATGCCCGTTTTGCCTTGTGCAAAAAGTTACCCGGTTTCACCTGAACCTAATTTGACCCATTATCCATACTACCCGACCTGCCCATGTTCTCACCTCTAGCTTACCTTCAACAAGTAAAAACTTGAAGTTCTTGAATATAATCAATCCAAGAATAGATAAGAAGTTAGACACAAGAATTAGAACACATGATGTGGTGCATACTTTTGGTGTAATTTGTGGCATTTTTTTTATTTTCCAAATTGTTTGAATAATTTGATAGTTGATGAATGCGTAGGACATTCATTATGTCCTTTGCACATGGGCAATGTCACTAACTAATTCTTTTAATCTTCCATCAATCTAGTGAGTAATGATTAATGTTAGGAGGAAGTCTCTCAGACTGTACCTATGATGGTACATATAGCGACCCGTGATGGTAACCCTGATGCTTTCTGTACTTAATTCACCGAGAGTTTGCCTCTGTCTTTTCAACCTAAGTTATTTAATATGGGAAGCATACCTTTCATGTCAACCTTTATCATATGGTTTGCATGCAGTCTCTGTCCTGATACTATATGTTGTATGCAGCTTTGCATGCACCCTAATGCTTGTAAATACAGTTTGTATTGCTGTCAATTCCCCACTAAGGAGCCACTAAAATAAACCAAAATAAGTCTAAGATGCCTTTTTTCATTATTGGCTGCACTACCTGTATTCAGTATCATATCCATATCTATATTGCTTTTGTATACCTTTATATAATCCCTCTTGCATGCATTTATAAACTTCTTTTAGTGCATATATCGGGTAAACCGTGAGTTAGTTGCTTGATGATTTGTATCTGTGCTTGATGCCTATGTATTCGGTGTCGAAATTTCCTATCTTGTTTGGAGATTGTGAATTTGTATGGATACTGTTTCAGTTATGAGAGGTGATAATGATTCCTCTCTTATAATTGCAAGTATTTTTTCTTCTTTCGTTCACTTTGGATTAGGGACATAGCAAAGAGTACGGCAGGCAGAAAGATATATTTGGGCAAACAATGCGGTAGGCAGCCAATGGTGGTATGCATAGATTGATCACCAAACACCAATTCACCATCCACCAATGTCATAATGGTGCATATTTACTGTGGCTAATGGGGCCCGAAATGCTAAAATAAACGGGTGTAGATTTGTTGTGCTTTCATTTTCGGGAGTACAATTAGGTGGTCCAAGTAGGATACTTAATTTGTGTGTTGACCGAACGCTAAAAAGTACCAACAATAGGGTTAGTGAAGACAGTAATGGGGCCTAATAACCCCCTTACGACTTTAGTGCCTTCATGATTTTGACACTTGATACCAGCCAGTTTGGAGCAAATATATCCTAGTGGCAGAAACAGTAGCAGCAGCCAGTTAAGGGGTCACACGGTGGTGGTTTTATACAGATGGCATATATTTGCAGTTTTCACCATCGACAAAGGTGTTGGAGGGACCATATGATGGCCAGTAGGACATGATTGATGCAATTGCGCCTGGTAGTCATTCCCCATATAAAAAGACAGAAGGTGGTGGAGGGGGACAATGGAGGGCCTCTGGAGTCTGGAGTGTGGGTTGTCAAGGTCAAGGATACGTTATTTTGCAGAAATTAGTTTTATATCATGCTATCATTTGGATTCATACGCTGCTGCGGTGCTGCCTGCGCACCTTTAATATTGTGAAATTTGCCCAGATAATAAAGAGCAAGATTAATTTTATTGGTGTAATTTTATAGAAGAATTATGCCATACTTCATAACTAAATAACAAGTAGTGGTTTCAGTTGTGATGTATTTCTGCTTAAGGCTAGTAACGGTCTACTCGATCACACTCAGAGATTCTCGCGAGTCTATATACGTAGATTACAGTATAGAAAGTACTTTCCCAACTAGTAGTGGAATTATCGGCCGGTTATCCAATGTAATTCAAGACCCAATCAATAGACATTACATTAGCAGTAGAAGAGAATCTCGAAGTCTTGCTTCGACATTTTACTAAACAAATGTGATAATTCACAAAACCCTTGCATCCTGTGTTTGCTTGAACTATTATTGAATGATCGAGATAATTGGAAGAAAATGTCAATTACTAGCAGGTTGCAAGATGATACGAGGACACGAGGTAAACTACCTTAGAAACAAAACATCACGATCTTACAAATTACAAGGACACAAAACAGTATTTATAGTTAGGTGTGTACATTTGGGGAGGTTCGGGTAGTCGCCTTCGGATTAGTCGGCTCGTAATGTCGAGTCGAAAACCTAAATATATATAAAAATAACAGTATTTATAGAAGAAAAGTAGTTTGTAAGAATTCAAAATTACAATACAAAATTTAAAAAGGTAAATTAAAACTTAAATGTGATTGTATATATAAAAATTGTGTATAAAATGATACGAGTAAAAAGAATCGGGTACTTATAGGATTAAAAAGTTAAAATTTTAAGCTACAAAAGTCTTTTTTCACATTAAATAAGATTTTTGGCATTTTGTATCTGTTCGACCAAATGAGGCTTCTAACGATCGATGACTCGACTGAAGCACTACAATTCGACCGACAACAACATTGGTGAACTGATATATCGATCGATTTTACTCATTTTAGTGTCCAGTTTATACAACATATCTGGGCACCACAATTTTATACCGAGTGTTCACAGTAGTTTACTGTATTATTTTGCTCAAAAAGATAGTAGTAGTTTATTTTAAGATTCATCAAGTGCTGAGTCAAAAACTTACTTTCATCTCAACGTCACATCATAGTTCTTTTTTATTCTAACGGCGAAAAACTCACCGTAACGTCATATCCCATTAAATACCCAACTCACTAACAAACTAATAAAATACACTAAAAAAAATCAAAAGAAAAAAAAAACCACCATATTCTAACTCACTTCGGTGGATTTTTTACAACAGCGAGTGGCAAATACCCTTAACTCAAGCGTGAATTATTTAAAAAGGATGGAACTCACGAGTGGCTTTTGCATCTCACGGGTGACTTTATGTCCACTCCGTCTAGCCTAAGATCTGTTTTTAGTATTCACACACCATTATTGTTTTCACTAAGGTTGAGCATTGGTTTAGGATTGGACTGGACCGAGGATCGAAATGGTCCGAAATCCTAGACCGAGACCGGACCGAACCGAAATAGTCCGGTCGATCCGGTCCGGTTCGATCCTCAGTCCGGTCCTATTAGGCAAAATCAACAAGATCTTTTGCAAGTCAAAACCAGATTGGACCGAAGATCGAAATGGTCTAAAACTCCAGACCGAGGCCGGACCGAAATTGTACGGTTCAGTTTGATCCGGTTCGTGTTCGTGTTCGTGTTGACGATAGTTTATGATTTTGGTAAACAATGGAGCACCATTTTTGTCACTATTCACACACCAAAAACTATGAAAAATAATTTACTACTACTTGAGCGCCTGCAATATTTGTAGTCTACTCACCAAACTTTGAGAATCTTTCCTTCTCTAATGGCTTATTATCCATCTTCATCTTCATCTTCAACAACTATTTGTATTTGTATTTGTACACATCACACCTACACCTACACCTACTCAACTCAATGGCTTCACTCATCACTGTCATAATCATACTTCTGTTACCAGCAGCAACTCGATCATCGACCGTTGGAGTTGAATACGTTTCGAAACTTATCGAAATTCAGGACCGTCAAAAAGCTCCTGATCAAGTACAGCTTTCGGCCGTTAGAGATGCTGTTCATCGGTTTATTCCTTCTCATTCCTCTAGCTTTGGTTTTCAGATTATCACTAAGGTATATACTAGTATATCGTTTGAATTTTGGTTACTCAGTTGACTGATTAAGTCAGCTGATTATTGTCTTCGTAATATATGTTGATATAATCGGTAATTAGTAAGTGGAAACACTAGTTGCTCCTAAATGCTACTACAAGTAGCGTTCAGAAAAAGTAGAAATGCTACTTTCTTGTTTCCAATCAAAGTATTTGTGCAAAACGCTAACCGCTAGTTGCTTCAAAATGCTCCTAAGCACTTGCTACCAAACATATCCTATATATGTCATAGTATCTTCTTACTTAGCTTCGTCATGGATGGATAATAAGTTAATATTCTGTTTTAGATTCTGTTAGTCACTTAGCTTATGTTATGATTTTGTTAAGTTTCGTTAGTGTTGTTATGATCCCACATCAGCCAAGTATGGGGTTCGTTCGTATCAATTGGTATTAGAGCTAGGCTACCTTTCGAGATCCAACACTGGGAGTGGTGGCCTATATATGGAGTGGTGGCTTGGACCCAAAGAGGGGCGCCGGCCGTGACCAACATAGCTGTGACCAATGAGGACGTTGGTTCTTTAAAGCGTGGGGTATTGTTACGATCCCACATCAGCCAAGTATGGGATTGGTTGGTGGTTTCTAATGTGTAGGTGTCCACTCCTCTTACAAGCTACTATAGCTTTTTGAGTGAGTTCTACACTTGGAATTCTGAACCGATACAAGCCTAGTATGGGATAGGTTCGTATCAGTTAGCTAGTTTAAATAAAATATCAATGACATATATTTTGCCGTTTAAAAGATAGTACGATACACGCAGTATCTAGTCTCTCTCTAGGGTGTTTCTTTCTCTTTTGGAACCTCTTAGTGGGAAACAAAAGTGGGCCCAAACTATTTGAGCATCTTGTTCCATACTCACACTAAAACCTTTCTCTTCCCACTAAGAGTCATATTAAGAGCCTTATATGATACCCAAAAAAAAAGTAAACAACCTTGAATGGATATTACTGCATTTACTATACTCTCGATCTCGTTTAACTTTCTGTTTGCGTCTATGGGAGCTATAATTTCTTGATCCATTCCAAGGAACAATTCTCTTGGATATATAGGCTAATTAACTAATAGCGTTTGACTATCTAACTGTCAACTTATATGTTGCCTACTCAGCTTCTTTAATCATACACAATGGTTATGAGCGTGTTATTGAGCGAAAATATCTGCGAATCTTGGGTTTGATATTCCATTGGATTAAAGGCATTTGAAGTGCTAATTCGAGTATAACCTTCATTACTACTATATTGCGCAACTTAGGCGAATTTTGTTTTTAAGTCTAGCATCCACACTTTTAGAAATACAGCTAGACTCACTATTTTATGTCGATTGGAATGATTTCATTCTAGTTCAATAAGAAAGTTGGTTCAAAAACAAAGAATTAAGTAACTAATTTGTGTGTCATTCCCCAAGGTTTTATGATAGTGTCTACCTTTGAGTTTTCATGCTTAACTTACTTTGCATTACAGTGATATTAATTATCTGATTTTTGTTCCAAAATTCATGTGCAGCGGCAATGCTTGTTGGTGTAAACATGATTTAAGCTTTTCAGTTTAGTCATAACATTCTGATATGTAAAAGAACCGGCATTTGGCAGTAGCAGAATTTAGGCTGCATTATGATAATCTACTAACAGTTGTTTGTGGGCTAAGTTAACAGTTTCAGTGCCTCTAGAGTTATCACATTATCAATCGCAAATAAACTAGGATTTGACACATTTTAGTATGTGATATAGTTATTTATATGAAGTGTTACAACGATAAATAGTCTTATAACAAAACTTACGCCCTGCTGTATGGCCATTTGTAGGAGCATTGTGGTGGAGTATCCTGCTTTTCGATAAGCAATCATCCTTCTTCGCACTTGCCGGGTGCCCCTGAAATTCTGTATGCTGCTTATTTCCTCACTTATACACTTCTTAGTTTTCTTTTTGGTTTTCGTTAGAAACCATGAAAGGTATGAAATACTTATAGTGTTATAGACCTTAACATTTGTCAGTCTCCGCAAGTAGATACTAAACAGTGTTGACAGTTCATTATTGAGGGCATAGGTTAGTTATGTGCTGTCAAGCTTTTGTAGTCCTTTCTGTAATAATGAACCTAATATACTTGAAATGTTGATCAGCATAAGTGGTGTTACCGGAGTCGAACTATTGACTGGTCTTCATTGGTACTTGAAAAACTTGTGTGGGGCACATATATCTTGGGACAAGACTGGCGGTTCACAACTATCTTCTGTGCCTAAGGCAGGGTCTCTTCCTCGTATGAAAGATGATGGGCTTATGATACAGAGGCCTGTTCCTTGGAATTACTACCAGAATGCTGTCACATATAGTTGTAAGCTCGTTGATACAACATAAGTTTTTGAAATATCCTTGAAGCGTACTGTTCAAGTACACAAATATTTGATACATTATGCTTTTTTAAAGATACATTTGCCTGGTGGGACTGGAAAAGATGGGAGAAGGAGATTGACTGGATGGGTCTGCAAGGCATCAACATGCCTTTGGCATTTACCGGGCAGGAATCTATCTGGCAAAAAGTATTTGAGGTATTTATCTCCCTCATATTGTTCATCGCACTTTGCATTTATGTATGAATATATGATATGATTAGACAAGATGACTACTACCTTGATCATATCTGCCCAAAATTTTCGTTTGAACTACATTTGTTACTTCCCATGCCCTGCTAAATCTTTTGCTCATTTTGCAGAAATTTAATATTAGCAATACAGACTTGAAAGATTTCTTTGGAGGTCCGGCTTTTCTTGCGTGGTCCCGGATGGCCAACTTGCATGGGTGAGCTTTGTTTGCTTATTCTGCCCTGTGATTATGAACTGGACTTTTACGAGTCCGGTTTATGTTCGTGTCCCTTTAATGAACAATATTAATTAACTTGTCTTTGCTTGAATGTTTCTGGAATCTTGATTATTTTTTGCAGATGGGGTGGGCCGTTACCACAAAGTTGGTTAGATCAACAACTCGCAATGCAGAAGAAAATTCTTGCTAGAATGTATGAGCTCGGAATGACTCCAGGTACAGATTGTTGGATCATTCATCTGTCACTTTCTTTGTCTCGCAGATTATGTAATGAAAACAGGTTCAACAAGGAGCAAGTCAGGAGACGATAATTTTCGTAATCTTACTATTTATTCTCTCCAGCTAATGCTCATATCTTATATGTTGTAGTCCTACCCGCTTTCTCTGGAAATGTACCTGCTGCTTTGAAGAACGTATATCCATCAGCAAAGATAACACGTTTAGGGAACTGGTGGGTATTTTGTTTTTTTCGCATTTGATGTTGATGGTCATGAAATTGAGATGGTTAAAAAAAGTATCACAGTAATCGTCTTATTGTTCAACTGGGTGAATTGCGGCAACCCGTTTATTAAGGAATTTTCTATTATGTTATTCCTTCTAGGTTTACAGTTGACAGTAACCCTAGATGGTGTTGTACTTATCTTCTTGATGCCACTGATCCCTTGTTCATCGAGATCGGGAAAGCATTTATAGAGCAACAAGTCAAAGGTGAGTCTGTCACAAATATTATATTATCAGTCATTTTATCTAGTAATCTGAAGCATAGAAAGCTTTTCTACTATTTTTAATAGTGGAATTACTTCTTGTTTCCAGAGTATGGACGGAGTAGCCACATATACAATTGGTAAAACTTCTCAATCATATTCTTTAGCTGTCATGCTTTACATAAACTGTATATCGTATTATAACTTCATATATCACGAATATATTATGATGTTCATTCATATTAAACTTGTTATAGTGATACATTTGATGAGAACACGCCACCAACAGATGATCCAGAATACATATCTTCACTGGCTGCTGCAATTTTTAAGGGAATGCAAAGTGGTGATGAGGATGCCGTTTGGTTAATGCAGGTAACAACTCAAAAACCTTATTTATCAGGGTAAATATCTTTCCTAATCAAATATCAAGACTGAAGAATTTGTCTGCTGAAGACTAATCACTCTCGTCCAGATACCTTATGTGACTCGCAAAGTTAATTATCATGTTACTTATAGATATTTTGTTTCTACAGGGATGGCTGTTTGCATATGATCCATACTGGAGGCCTCCACAGATGCAGGTACCCCTACCTATCCTTCCCTAAACATCTTGATATTTCAATCTTGCATCATCTATCTGTATAAATAAGTTCAGGATGCATAACTTTTTAATAGTGAATAAGTTCAAGGAATACATCGGAGTTTGGGTATGATTGACTAATCACATATTAACGCTATGCAATTTGTTTTTAGTATGCTTTTAGAGAGTATTCATTTTATACTAGTTCACATCAATGTTCTGTTCCTTGTGCTGTTGTGTTCTCTGATGTCTAATGACTTGTATTCTTATCTTAGGCACTTCTACATGCTGTTCCAATTGGGAAAATGATTGTTCTTGATCTTTTTGCTGAAGTCACACCAATTTGGACCACGTCTGATCAGTTCTATGGCGTTCCTTATATCTGGAAAGTTACATTTTTCTTCTTTTGATCCTTAAATGATAAGTTAACATGTATTGTAGATCCTTAGCATATTGATCATACATATTCCGTGCCTATTACGTTTTTTTCTTATTTGGACTACTATTTGCTGCTACACAGGTGTATGCTGCATAATTTTGCAGGAAATATGGAGATGTATGGTGTTTTAGATTCTGTAGGATCTGGTCCTGTTGAAGCTCGTATTAGCACGAACTCAACAATGGTACGCCAATTGTCTTAACTCTCTCTTTTTCAGAAACTACAGCAGTTTTATGTAATTCGCTAATCAATGCATCTGCCCTGATTATATGCTCTTTTAGGTTGGTGTTGGAATGTCAATGGAAGGTATTGAGCAGAACCCTGTGGTTTATGATCTGATGTCTGAAATGGCATTTCAGTGCAACAAAATTGATGTCAAGGTAGCACAAGCTTTTTTCTTTCTAACAAACGTTATAAGAATGTAAACAAGTCAATTCGAAGTTGAACATACTTACTAGATCCAACATAAGTACCTATGAAGGAAATCAGAAGATTATGCTTTTAAAGTATCTAGTTTCACTGCTTTTGTTTATTGTTAATTTTATGAATCTCGTGCAGGCATGGGTTGATTCATATCCAAGTAGACGATATGGAAAATTTGTTCCAACGTTGCAAGAAGGATGGAACATATTATATCACACAGTTTATAATTGCACCGATGGTGCCTATGTAAGTAATCTTCAAGTCTCTTAAATACAATAGCAGGAGAGACAACTTTGTATTGTGGATTTTATGTTAGTAAACTCTTGCAGGATAAAAATAGGGATGTTATAGTTGCATTCCCAGATGTTGATCCATCCTTTCTTTCTAAGCCACAATTGTATGGAAGACGTTATCTCAGGTCTGCAAATCGTTTTTCAAAGAGGAATTCTTTAAAAGACGAGGATGAAGCTTTTGACAAACCTCATTTGTGGTACTCAACTTCTGAAGTTATACGTGCACTAAAACTTTTCATTGAAGGTGGTAGTGAACTGTCTGAGAGCAGCACTTATAGGTGAACCATTAATACTATATCACGACATCTGTTTATTTTCTATACTCCCAAATCCCGGTAACAGTAGTATTATACATAATAGGAACATTTGAGTGTTTCTTTTACAGATTATAGCCACACATCTAAGTATTTGCGCATATCTTACTTTCAGGTATGATCTTGTTGACTTGACGAGACAAGCATTAGCAAAGTATGCCAATGATCTATTCCAAGATATCATTGGAGCCTACGACTCACAAGATAGTTATAGTGTTGGTCACCTTAGTGAAAAGTTTCTTGAACTCGTGGATGATATGGACACACTCTTAGCTTGCCATGAAGGGTTCCTACTAGGACCATGGTTAGAGAGTTCAAAGCAACTTGCTGTTGACAAGGAACAGGAGAAACAGGTAAGCCGGGTCGTTAACTAGCATACTTGGGTTGCTTACCAATAGTTTCTTGGAACTTATTTGTAACTTTTTGTTGACAATTAACAGTACGAATGGAATGCAAGAACTCAAATCACAATGTGGTTTGATAACACGGAGGAGGAAGCTAGCCTGCTTCGTGATTATGGTAAATGAGACTAGATGTTGCATTTCTTTCATCTCTTGAATACTAATGCTGATGAAGCATAAATGGACTCAATAGAGAAAAGATACTAAAATCACATGAGATTGCACTTTTCAACGTTTTACGTAGGCGGCTATAACATAATGTGTACTTTACTCTGTACAGGAAACAAATATTGGAGTGGACTTTTACGTGACTATTACTCCCCTCGAGCAGCCATATACTTCAAATATCTAGTAGAAAGTTTGGCAAAGGGAGAAGACTTTGATTTAAATAGTTGGAGGAGGGAATGGATCAAGCTTACAAACGACTGGCAGAAAGCTAGGGATGCGTACCCTGTTAAAAGTGAAGGTGACGCCCTCAGCACATCGCAAAGGCTGTTTGACAAATACTTGCGTGATTCTGGTGTAAATGATCATTAGCTGCTACATTGTCAAATGTGGCACATGGAGTTACTTGTAGTTGTGATACAATCAAATTGCTTCATTCAGAAGTTTGGAGTCAATGTGGATTCTTATTAAAGAAACATAAAATCTCCTTCATGATACAGCAAACTTAAGCACATTGTGAACAAGGACTTAAAAACTTAGAAATTACCTTCGAACTTTATTTTTAAGGGGGTGTTTGTTTTGGCGTACGAAACATAAGCCCATTTCGGCTTATATTTCATAAGCCTCAATTTAGTGGCTTATTTTGAGGCTTATGGCTCATATAAGTTTCATGTCCTAGGTCTCAAAATGAGCCACAAAATTAGTGCTTATATAAGCCGAGATGGGCTTATGTTTCATAAGCCTAAACAAACACCCCCTAAACCCAATTGTCAAAATCATTTAAAGATATTTTAATATTGAAAAGGGAAGTTCCAACTACTTTGACATATCAAAGATACATGATTTTATTGGTGACTGCCATGAATTTGACTAAACATACCTGTTAAGTGATACATCCCACCTTCCAACACTGAAATATCAATGTGACACTTTCTTGCTTCCAAAATGATATAACATTGGGTCTAATTTATATGATCTAAGATCAGTCACATATATCAATTACATCACACTTATGACTAGTTGCATAGAAAATACTCCAATTTTCTATGAAAATAACCAAGAAGAATGTAAAACAAATTAAGCATGTATAGTTCAAATTGTCAAAACTTGAAACATTTGGTTTCCTCGCATTTGAGACAGTTGAGCTACTTATCTGAGTTTATCGTGTCATGAACAATAATGTCATGATATATAAATTCTCAAACATTGTATTTAATAGAATTCGTTTGCTAAACGAAAAAAGTTAAGGACATAACTTGTTGCTCGTTTACCTTAACAAAAAATATACATACTCCCTCCGTCTCAAAATTATTGTCCACCGACAAAAAAACACGTTAATAAAAACATAACTTTTTCAGCTTTCTCTCTTACTTTTTTGCACAATGACAATTTTATCCTTAACCAATTAATTTATATATTCTTTGTTATTTGTAATAATATCTTCAAGTGAGGGTATTTTAATTCAAATTTTTTATCTATTTTTAGTAGTGGACAATTAATTTGAGATGTCCGAAAATAATAGTGTGGACAATAATTTTAAGACTGGGGGAATATTTGTTAACATATTAAGTTCTTCAAAAGGTTCATTTAGAAAGAAAATAAAGTATTTCTAGAGTTGGTATGAAGTCAAATACTCGATATCACACCAGAAGAACGTATCCGGAAGGTGATTATATATTTGTCAAAGTAATTAATTACTAGTAGGTGTGAACTCCATATCTCACACGTATCAAATCAATTTTAAAAAACGTTCCAGAACAACTAAAGGGCACCCAAAAGTTGACAATATTCTTACCATCAACCTCTATATATACATCACACCTAATATGCAACATTCATATTTGAAATTTCTTTTCATTCTCTACCAAAACATATTAAAAAAATGGAAGGAAACTATAGCGATCAACGATCAGCAGCCGAGCTCGACAAACGGTTTTACTTGTGGGATAATCAGTCAGATATTAAGCCTGTTTACGTTCAGCCAACGCATAGCAGCCGAAGCAAGGTCAAGGACAAGTTAGAAGACGGGTTTGAAAAGACCAAAGAAGTGGCTGCAACAGGATTTAAGAAGATCAAACATGGATCAGCCGCAGGGTTTCATTGGATCAAACATAAGTGTCAAAAAAACCACACTTAAACAGACATATTGATGCTGTATATGTGCATGTTTGTGTTTTCTTTTGTTCTTTGATTGAATATTTGTGTAATCATAAAGAGGTTGTGATTTCATCTGTTAATAGAAGTGATTTTTGTGTTTTATAAATCTTCTGGTTTTCAAATATTAGATCGAAATTGTGTATATTCTTAGCATGCTACCATTTTGACCCATTTAAACATCAAAATCAAACTCATAAGTCATAAAACATCAAAATCAAACTCATAAAACATAATACGTTTCCTTGTTGCTAGCCTTTCGTGTCAATAGAATTCTGTTAGCCATTCTACGTTACGTGCAAGGAATTAGAAGAACATTCTATTTAGTATAGGCATAGAAGATGTAAACCATGAACAAGATGAATCTGATTGGATCATTAATATATTGTATGATCATTCTGTCGATTTATGTTTGGATATTATTATATTACAGCCAGTGACGAAGCCAGGATTTGATATATGGGTGGGCCAAATATAAACATCGGAATTAACCAATAAAATCTCGTTGTTAGATAGTAGCTTACTTATGTTTTTGTATTCCAAACGTTTAGAATCATGGATATAACCCAATGAATTGCACAATAAACCTAAAAAATTTATATATAATACTCCCTGATAGTAAAATTGGATTAAAAATGTAACAAAACATATGCCTAACTTGATTTGTAACATCTAACAATTGATAATGTCTATCTATAATACATTATAAAGGGTGTATCCCTTTGTATGAAAGTTGAAAATGTTAAATGGTTGAAAAATGTAGGTCCCACTAATCTATACTACATTTATAATTCAAACATCTTAATGCATATATAAACTATATTATGCGAAGACACTAAAGTCATTTGGAGATTAATTATTGACGTGCAACGAAAATAACTAAACTTATGAAGTTATGAACGATGCAATTTTTCAATGTTTTGAAACCCGGTTTTTAAATCGACCTGGTCGAGTCATCGGGTAAACTCGGATTAACCCGGTTTTCTAGCATTGAATTGTCATATATTAAAACATTTTATAATTTCAATTTGATCTTTTCATGCTTTATTTTGAACGTACACGAAACACTTACCATAATATCGCATACTGTAAATTATTTGCCACTAACCAAATTCCGCCGCTATGCGAGGGTACTCGTCTAGTGTATAGAAAAATAAAAACGAATTTATGTTTGAAAGAATGAAAGATTATAATAAATGTGCCAAGCATTAGTATGCAGCTTTAATGCTTTTCAGTCTCTTAATATCTA
This sequence comes from Glebionis coronaria, assembly GCA_025667525.1. Lineage (NCBI taxonomy): Eukaryota > Viridiplantae > Streptophyta > Magnoliopsida > Asterales > Asteraceae > Glebionis > Glebionis coronaria. Next base: position 629,651,075 of record CM046875.1, on the reverse strand, counting down.
GGTGGGCCAAATTGTATAATTATAAGACCAAATTTAACCAAGCAGTACGTAACATATAGCAAGTATAAAAACCTTGGGGTGGGCCTTGGCCAACCCAACCCCAAACGTAGCTCCGTCCCTGATTACAGCTCATGGGCTCATGGCAAAGGCTGATTTCTCGTGTACACACTAAACTAATATTAGTGACATTATGATCAACTAAACTATATTTTTAAGCTATTTAAATGGTAGTATTAGGTTGAGGTCTGGAAGGTATATAAGATACTATGATACCATGATGCTCGCTGGATGGTCAAGAGGACCGGACGACTGGTTGGCGCGAGGCTGCCAGTAGACCGACCGGGTTTCCCATTTGATAGTCAAGAGGGTATGAGGTCATTTTGGTATCACAATGTCATTACAACTGGATCACAGAAGTCAACAACAATAACGTGACATTAAATTACCTTAAATTTCAAGTTGTGATTAGTCTATCAGATTAAATGATGTAACGGTTGAAACAATCAGTACACAAAGAAATAGTATAAATACAGATCATTGATAAAGAAAACAACAACATGGGGATGTAGCTCATATGGTAGAGCGCTCGCTTCGCATGCGAGAGGCACGGGGTTCGATTCCCCGCATCTCCAATTTTTTTGTCTTTTTTTCTGTTGGTGTATCAGTGTGTTTCTTTTTTCATCTCTCCCAATATCAATAGTGTATACAATAAAAAAAATAAAAAAAATTATGTTATAAAATATTATATAGGCTTATAGGCTTATTATGTCTATTCATCCTATTATTTAAGAACAAGTTAGAGGTTTAGAATATGAGTCTTATAAATACATTTGTAACCAGTAATAATTCCTCTCTTTTTTTACCTTTGTTTTTGTTCATTACTTTCATAATACGTTATCAACACTTATCAGCACGAGTGTTTTACTCTCATCAAAAGTGGTAAGAAAAAAACGTCGGCATATGAACTGGGTTGTTTTTTTTCTTTGTTTACATCACTGTTTATTATTATTATTAACTTTGTATAATTGCTATCATGTTTCATAAATGCATCTCATGTGTCTTAACTGCAAGGAGTAGGTTTATCATACTTTTTTTGTTTTTGGCAAATATTGAACTGATATTGATTTGAAAAGATCAAAGATCTTAGGAATATATTGAAGGTTTGAAAAAGCAAACCAATTGAAAAATATACAAACTGACATCTTAAAATTGACACAATTAAAATATAACCAAAGATCATATCCTTCACTCTAGATCTTCAACCTTCATTATATAAAACATATGCTAGCCTTTGACTTGTCTTGATGGCAGAACATAAGTCCAAATATAAAGCTGATGAAAACATCTGCAAAGAAACCCAAACAAGAGCAGCCTCTAAAACCATACTCACCGAACACAAAAACCACGTAATACGAGCAAAACACCCACGGGTTTTATTATACGCATAAAAAAAGACTAAATTACACGGATGGTCCATGTGGTTTGTACGAAATTGCAACTTTTGTCCCTCGAGTTTCAAAGTTTCATGGTCGTCCCTAACTCTGAAACTAGTAACACCATTGGTCCCTCCACTAACTGACCGTTAGTTAGTCAAACAAAAATACCCATGTGCCTTGCATGTGATGGCTGTTTGGTCTTTTGACACACATGCAGGGACTACCCATAAAATAAATTTGTTAGAATTTTTAAAATTCAAAAAAAATATTTTTTAAATAAGAAATATATTTTAAATTTCGAAAAAAAATTTAAAATTTCGAAAAAAATATTTATAATTCGAAAAATATTTAAAGAAAAAAAAAATCAACACAACCTCAATGTTGTGTTATGATTGAAAAAAATAAACACAACCTCAATGTTGTTTAAGGAAAATAATTAGAACCTCAAGTTTTAATATGATCCTTTTATGCAATCAATATCATAACATCAAGTTATGTAAAAAAACAAAATAAAACCTCAAAGTTTTATTATGATTCCCTCAAGAGAATCAAATAGCATAACCTATGTTATTATTATGTTTTTTTCTTATCTATTATAGTTATTTAATTGCTGCTTATTTTTCATTCATTGTTTAGTTACATTTTAAAACAAAGTTAATGTTTTATTTTTTAATCAAACATGAATATGGGATGTAGAAAAAAAAAAAATAAGGTTTGACCATAGTATTGTTAATGTCGGTCATTATCCACCGTGATATATTGGTGTCGGTATTTTTTTTTTAATATACATATTTTTAGTTGTAAATAAAAAAGGTAATATCGTATGTGTGTGTTTGTAGTGGTGCAAATTTATTCCACCCATTAAAAAGGCTAAATCATTAATCTATTTTTGTATGTATATCTTAATCCTATTAATAGAAATGTTTTTTTTTTCCAACAGTTCGACCACAAAATCGTTCTTTTTGTTTAATGTTATCATAAGTTGATTTTTTTACTACATATATATATTTGGTACTGTGTATTATAAAAGTAACAACCATTATTTTATATATGTAATAATATGTGAATAATGCATTTGTCCTTTTAATCTATATCTATATACCCTATAAAGGGTGTATGTCAATTGTTGAATGTTGAAAAATCTTTAATTAAGGAAATATTGAAAAAATTAATGCATAATGTTGAAGCTTCCTCTACACGAATCAATTAATCCTATCAAACCCCACATTATAATTATACGGTTTCTTCTCCCTAACCTAATACACAATTACACACATTAACCTAACCGATCCTCTCCATTCTACCGCCACCATTAACCTAACCGCCGCCATCTTTCACCACCAAAATCCATCAATCTTACCACAGACCCACTGCCGCCGCCACTTCTATTGCCGCCTACCTAACTAATGCATTGGTTTCGGTAGACTAGGTGGTTTTAGTGTGCTAGGTGGCTTCGATGCGTTTGTGGTTGTTTTAATTTGTTTTGGTAATTTTGGTTTGTAAATTAATATTGGTTGCTGGTCGGAATGTTGGAGGTGGTGGTCTCAGTTGGGGCCACAATGGTGGTCGTGTTGGGGCCTGACGATGGTGGTGCAGCAGATGCCGCACAGAGATCAGAACATGGCCTACATCTTGCTTAATAAGGAAGCTGGTAAGCAATTAGAAGAATGCAATATTATGAATGTTGATGTCATAAACTAAAAAGAGTGCTTGCTTTTTCATTGATACACATTTCAACAATCCAACATTGCGTGCATCTTGATTCTCTCATTTTTTTATAAAAATTAAATTTTTTTTCCAACTTCTTCCTTATCGTTGATGTTATTAAGATTTTTTAGGTATGATATGCAGTATGTATGTCCACATAATATTCCTCACAAAAAATAAATCTTGCATATAGGTTTTTGACAAATCCTGTTCTTAAGCTAAGATGTTTTTCTAGATCTATGCGTACCAAAGTGTTTGATAAAATGTTTAAGAGAGACTTGAGTTTCTTATAAAAGGAAATGTTGAAACTTAAAAAAAAAATAAAACTACCTCAGGAAACATTGAAATTGTGGAAAATGTTGAAAGGTTGAAAAAGTTTAATTTTAGAAAATGTTCAATGAAACATTAAAAATTTGGAACTAGCTTAGGAGACTTGTGTTCATATCATGGACAGTAAAACCAAACATACTTTAGAAAGTTGAATTACATGTGGTATTTAAGGGAAAACGTGTGGTTTTTACTAGGTTGTTTATACTGATATTTGGTTTTTACTAGGTTGTTTATATGATCTTTATCACTTCGTCATCGAGCATCCTACTATTTCATGCTTTCATGATGGTAAGCATTCATTTTTCGTCTTTCGTGTTAACTTGCAAGATAAACATTTGATAGCCAACTATTAGTATAGTAAGAACTAAGTTTCAGTGTGTTGCACTAACAAGTTGTAGGTGCCTCTGTTATTCCTTTCGCCTATCGCATTCAAATCATGATTGTGGGTCATTTTTGCTTATTTTGTCTTCTGATATGATTATTAGCTGGACATAGATTGTTACGATTCGTGTCATGAAGGAGGTTGGTGTTAGAATTGGTTCAACGATTCTTATTATGTTTGTGTTTAGTGACAATGATACGTTTTGAGCATTTTTATTATTTATGTGTTACTTTTGATTACAGAATTGTGGTTACAAACTTGTACTATTTACAGGAACAAATATAATTAGGGAAAGAATTTTAGAATAACTAGCGAAAACCATATAGAAACCCAAGTATATTTCCACCTCCATAGATGAACAATTGTTTTACTCATTTATAGTTTTAGCTTTTTGTTTGGGTTTCAAATTGTCTCCTGATATTTTAGGTGCTAAGATTGTGAAAATCCAGTCATATACTTGATTTCGGTATCAGGTTAGATCATCGTTAGTTACTTATTGTTATATATTTGATTTATCGTAGATGGTCTCTTATCATATCGATAGTGATATTCGGTTTAGATTAGCCATAGTTAGTTATGCTGATGTATTTGATTATCGCCGTTGTTTACACTATTGAATAAAATTAGGTTTGTATAATATAACGAGATGCTACGTCGAGGTAAGATTAGATTACTATGTATGCTATTTTGTTGCATCCACGCACTCAAAAGTGTCTGATCATGTGATTGCTCTGAAGTTTAATAAATCACAGTCTCGTTAACCAGGTTAGTAGCTGTTGGCGCCAGTAGTTTTGTTTATCTGACATTGTCGAGTTAAGCTTTTCACAATTGGGAGATTAATTTTTGCAGGCGATAACTCACTACTGATCCATCGTATCAGATTGCTATTACATATATAAAGATACTTCTCAACAGATTAATTACCGACCTCTTTGTCATCAATGACATTCAAGTAAATTGTCTCTCTCTTATATTTAGACTATACTTATCGCGAAACACTATCCAATAATTATTGCGACTTCAAGTTGCAATATTCCATGTAAAACACTCGAAACAAATTATTGCAACTTCAAGTTGTAATAGTCAGTCTACACACACATTGGAGCACCCCTATCAGTACTGATTGTTTTAATATGATCATTTTATGTCCTTTATTTTTAATTCTGGATCCATGGTAATATTACTGTAGCATAAATAAAAAGTATTAACCATACGTAAGTTATCAATGATGCTACTAGGCTTGAGTAAGATATGATGTTGGAGTCCGCACGTTGAACTACTAGACGCGCTGAAGACTTGTTGAGCAACATTAACAATAAGTCAATTAGTACAAACATTCCTATCCGAATTGAGGAGCATTTCATAGGTGATCAGCTGCAACTTTTACTAACAATTCGTGTACAAAAATAACACTGAAAGGTTTAACAAATGATGTAAGTTTTCTGATATTTCAAACTTTTTTATAGGTATGTGTAGCTCTTGATTTACGGTGCAATAAACGTTCATACAGTGATCATGGTCTTGATGCGATGGATTATCACGCTTGAAATAAAAACAAGTGAACTGGACAAAGTGTCGATCGGATTTCAATAAGGTTTGGGCTGAAATATATGCCAAGAACCGTTATAAATCACTTGACTATTGTAGCTTCTATTTCACGCAACAAGATTTTTGGAATATGAGCACAAGATGTAAGTGATCCTTTTTTAGGGATGTTATTTCTTAGTTGCAAAGGTGGGAACATGGGTGGTCAGACACGTTGGTCAGACACGTTGGTCAGACACGTTGGGTAAGCTGTCAAAATAGGTGATTTTTTGTTTGTGCCAAAACGAGACTGACCAGATTGGGTTACTCCTGAACACTTTCAGCCCATATTTTTTATAAACATTTATGTGTGACTTTTGACACATTGAAATCGCTTCCTATAAAGGTTATTTATTTGACATGATACGTTAGGATACAATCTCATATGCTTGGTTCGGTGACCCACATATTGAAATTTGGGATTGCTTTTAAATTTTCACCTTTTCTTGTATATATTTCAAGACTATTCTCGTGTCTTTATGGACAGCGTTGATGGCCGAAATAAAGAAGAAAATGTATAAAGATGATGATTTGTTATTGAGTATATTGCTCCCTGAGTAAACAAAGTTGTAAGGCTATGGACTACCTTCTTGGAACTAATGTTCGGTGCCTTTTCTCGTCCTCGAAACTTTAATTAGGTTTGTATTATATATATCTTCTTATCGTTGTTGTGTATACTATTGAATGTATATTGTTATGTGAGCGGAAAATGTCCAGTTTTTGTTCGTAAGTAAGTTGTTTTTTGGTATTAATCTCATTTGTGAATTTGCTGATAAACAAATTTATCTGACATTTTTTTAAGTTGTATCATCGTATGTTATCAGACTCTGCATTGGAATTTAATCTTACCTCGACATAGCATATAGTTAATTATCTGTCAGGCGATTCCGCTGCTATGAGCGGGTATTCGCCTAGTGTAGTTTAAATGTCGAACTCAAAGCTTTCAAATATTGATTTTGCTGTTCTGGACATTTCTGAAAAAGACTATCTCCCTTACACTCTTGATGTAGAGATCTATTTAACTGCAAAAGATTTGGGAGAAACAATAAAAGATAAAAATATGGCCTCTGCACAAGCACGTGCCAAAGCCATGATATTCCTACGTCATCATCTTCACGAGGACCTTAAAAAGGAATATTTAACGGTGAAAGACCCGTTACTATGGCAGAGTTTAAAAGATCGATTTGATCATCAGAAGAAGGTTATCCTGCCTAAAGCTCGTTATGACTGGATGCACCTTAGGTTGCAGGATTACAAAAGTGTGAGCGAGTACAACTCCGCAATGTTTAGTATCACATCAAAATTAACATTGTGTGGGGAAAAGATAACCGATGAAGACCTGCTAGAGAAAACTTTCTCTACTTTTCATGCTTCGAACATGCTTTTACAACAACAATATCGAGAACATGGTTACAAAAAATACCATGAACTAATATCGGTTCTACTAATTGCTGAACAAAATAATGAGCTTCTGATGAAAAATCATCAAGCACGCCCCACTGGTTCTACTGCATTGCCTGAGGTAAATGCAACATCAAAATGTGAGGGGACGTGGTCGTGGCCGCGATAATAGCCGTTAAAATCAACAGGTCGTGGTCGTGGACGTGGTAGAAATATTGTTTGGCATCATTAAGGATACAATCCTAAGCCATATGATTTTAAGAAAAAGAATGAAAATGGCAAACACATGCAACATCAGGCTCCTAAAAATTCTAAAGATGGTTGCAACAGATGTGGCATGAACAATCATTGGGCAAAACAGTGTCATACCGCTAGACACTTTGTTGATCTTTATCAAGCTTCACTCAAAAGAAAAGAAAAAGACATTGAAACTAATTTTATTGATAATTTCAATGATGATGAGCCAATTCCCAATGTGCATTTCGACTCCTCAGATTTCTTCGATGGTGTTGAAGATGCTATTGCTTCTTTTTCCAACGATGCCAATGATAACTAGCTATCTAGTTGCATTTTATTCAGTTTTTTTCTTTCGCAACAAGTGTTTAATTTTAAGTTTGTTTACAATAAGCTAGGTTTGTTCTAGCATTGTTACTCATGTTTTGTATGTTTAATTAATGAAGTTTTTTTTGTCATCAAATGCTTATTTATTTATATATTTTTTTTCTTATGTTCAAGGATATGAAAAGCATTTTGGAAAATAATAAAGACGAGTGTCTAGTAGATAGTGGAACAACAAACACTATTTTGAAAAACAGAAAATATTTTTATGAGTTTCATATAACAAATGCGAATGTCAACACAATTTGTGGTACTAGCAACTTGATTGAAGGCTCTGGCAAAGCCTGCATTGTGTTACCTAAAGGTACAAAGCTAATAATAAATGATGCGTTATATTCTAGTAGATCGAGGAGAAATCTACTAAGTTTTAAAGATATAAGACGCAATGGTTATCATCTTGAAACCATGACTCAAAATAATATTGAGTATCTCCAAATTACATCCATTAAAAATGGAAAAAAAGACCATAATGGAAAGAATGAATGGTCTGTCTTCTGGATTTTATTTTACATACATAAATCAGACAGAAATAAATATGGTCTCTACCCGAAAAGGAGTAGATCCTAAAATATTTACCCTTTGGCATGATCGATTGGGTCATCCAGGTGATATGATGATGATGAGAATTATTGAAGCCTCAAATGGCCATCCATTAATGGACTTTAAGATCCTATTATCAAAAGAGTTATCATGTGGAGCATGCTCCCTTGGAAAAATGATAACTAGGCCCTCAATCAATAAACTTGATAAAGAATCTCCTTTGTTTCTTGAAAGAATTCAAGGAGACATTTGTGGCCTAATTGCTCCTTCGTGTGGACCATTTCGGTACTTTATGGTATTAATTGATGCATCATCTCGATGGTCCCATGTTTGTCTATTATCATCAAGAAATGTTATTTTTACAAGGCTATTAGCCCAAATTATTCAATTAAGAGCACATTTCCCAAATTACCAAATCAAGAAGATTAGGCTTGATAATGCAGGAGAATTTACGTCTCAATCATTTAATGATTTTTGTATGTCAATTGGGATTGTGGTTGAGCATCCTGTAGCACATGTGCATACACAAAACGGTCTAGCTGAATCTTTAATTAAAAGATTACAAATGATCGCTAGTTTTGATTTCATAAGCATTCTCCATCCAACTGGTTTCTGGAAGAGAACCAAGTTTGTCTCATCTAAAAGTTTTTGGTTGTGGTGTCTAAGTCCCAATTTCACCACCACAACGTACAAAGATGGGACCTCAAAGAAGATTGAGAATTTATGTTGGTTTTAATTCTCCATCAATCATCAAATACTTGGAACCATTAACTGGAGATGTTTTTACAGCACGCTTTGCTGATTGCCAGTTTGATGAAACAATGTTCCCAATCTTAGGAGGAGAAAATAAAAAGTTGGACAAACAAGACGTAACTTGGAATGCATCACAAATATCTTTTCTTGACCCTCGAAATGGTCAATGTGAATTGGAGGTTCAAAAGATCATTCATTTGCAACGAATATCAAATGAATTGCCGGATGCATTTACCGATACAAAAAGAGGTACTAAATCATATATTCCAGCTTTAAATGCACATTCTCGAATAGATATTCCTGAAACTCTAAATGAGTCAAATATACGCAGGAAACGTGGAAGACCAATGGGTTCTAAGGATATAAATCCACGGAAAAAGAAAGGGAATAATACCACTGCCAAAGTCCAAGAAGTTGTTATTAATGAAATCCGAAAAGAGATTACCAATGGTACGGAAAATGTAAAACCCGCATGCTTTTACCATGAATAGTACCTTTAAGATCGTACGTACTAGATTAAAACTTTCCTTTTATAGTATGATTACGTTTACATGTTAGGATTTTACGTATTACGTACGTGTTAGAACACGATAAGTAATTATTACGCACGTACACGCAATAATTATTTAACAATAATTAATCACGAACATGCGATCATGAAATCATGAACGTAATCAAATCACGAACTATTATTAATTACGTATATATATTTATTACGAGCGTGAATAAATATATGAGGTCACGGTAATTATTTAACGAGAACACACAAAACGCGAACACAAATAAACACGAACGAACAATTAAACAACGAGACACGGAAAACGGTACGGATACCCCATGTGGGGCCCCCTACCGCGGCAACATTAAGGAGATGGGCCAAGCCCATCTCAAAATTTACTAAAGAGGGGTTATGGTAAATTTTGCTAGTCACTTTTCACTTTACAGAAGAAAAATCAAAAACCTAAAAAGTTTTCTCCTTCTCCTCTTTTCTTTTTTTTGGCCGCCGCATATAAACACACCAAAGGGGGTGTTTAGTTGATTTTGATCTTGAATCTAGTACGTGTGTTCGCGTGTGTTCATCCTCGTTAGATCCACGCATTCGGTAAATTCTTTTAATCCTTTTTCTTTTTGATTTGATCTAATAAAATTAATTAAGAACATGATGTTTTTAAAACCTAATTAAAAACATAGATCAAACTAGGGGTGAGCGCGGTTCTGGAACCGCACAGAACCGAACCAGAACCGCAAGAACGGAGAACCGCAAAACGTAAAATATAGGAACCGAGAACCGAACCGAATACCATGTTTCGGTTCTGCTCGGTTCTCGGGTCCGGTTCGGGTATTTCGAGTCTTACCCGATTGGAACCGCAAAATTTTAAAAACCCCCAAATATTCAATATTTTTTATTTGTTTACGCATATTTACTTCTAAACTAAAAAAAATGTAGCAACTATACTATAAGAAGATAAAAAGGTAATACTTTTAATATAAAACTAATTCAAAAAATTCAATTCTAATTCAAATCGTATGTATTCAACGACTTTTTTTTGTTGTTTATAGATTACAAAATATTATAGAATTTATTATGTATAAATATAAACATCATGTTGCTATAACGATGAACTTATATATTAGGATTTTCGATATGTGAAATATTACGTATAAAAACGAAAAATTCCTATATACTTGAAATTTGAACGGTTCTTCGGGTCCGGAACCGAGAACCGCGGAACCGAACCGAACCGAACCGAGAACCGCAATTCTATAAATTTTGGAACCGAGAACCGAACCGCTGTTCTAAAATGCGGTTCGGTTTAGGTCGCTTTCGGTTCGGTTCTCGGTTCCGGTGCGGTTCTCGGTCCATATGCTCACCCCTAGATCAAACATATAAATGGTTATTGGGTAAATCAAAAAGGGATGTTTTTAGGGGTGTTTGTTGGCCGGCGCCTAAACCGAACCCCAAAGGGGTCTCGGTTTGGCTACTAGACCACCACCGAGACCATATGGTCCCGGTTTGGTGGTGTGGGTCCCACGGCAACAGCAAAACAAAGGGAACCCCGAAGTGGTTCGGGGTATGGTGTCGATTTCATGTCCGGTTCATGGTTTCTAGTCAAGATCCGGTTCACGGCTTATGTTAAGATTATTATTTTTTTGTTAAATTAAATTAATAAATATGACATGATTAATTTAATAAACATGACTTAGGTTATAATTTAATTATTAGATCATGAAATTATTAACCTAAGTATTTTATATTTTCTAGACTTATAATTAATTAATTATTTAAAAACCATGGTTATAATTAATTAATTAACATGATTTAGGTTATATTATTAATAAATAATAATACATGTTTTAACCTAAGTATTTAACTTTATTAATTAAAAACATGATATATTTTAATTAAATACTTTTAACCTATAGTTTATTTAAATTACATGAAATAATTAATAAACTATACTAATTATATCATTATGACTTAGAAATAATCAGAAAAACGCTTAGGCTTATATACTTAGCTTATTTAACTAGCTTAAATCTAATTATGGAAACTTTCTATTTTTAGAAACTTATTTAATTAAGGCAGCTAATCTATTTATGGAAACTTTATATTTTTATAAACTTATTTAATTCAGGCAGCTAATCTATTTATGAAAACTTGTTTAATTAAGGCAGCTGATCTATTTATGGAAACTTTCTATTTTTAGAAACTTATCTATTTTAAGCAGTAATTCTATTTTTGGAAACTTTCTATTTTTAGAAACTTTCTATTTTTGGAAACTTTCTTTTTTTGGAAACTTTCTATTTTTGGTAACTTTCTATTTTTGGAAACTTTCTATTTTAGGAAACCTGCTACTTTTGGAAAGTTACTTATTATTACACAGTAAGTATAATAATACATGAAATTACTTAATCAGAATAGACAGAATATAAGATAAACACAGTTTAAGGCTTTAAACAGTAAAACATGATATGAACATATAAAATAAGCTAAGACATGACATAAAACCAGTTACGTATTTAGTAAGCAGATACTTATTCATGTATGTATTTATGTAGCATTAGTGATACCGAAGTAGGATTCTCCTCAGTTCATCTTCTTCGTTCACTGGACATAAGGTACGGATTCCAGTCCTTTCAGTATGGACAATCTTTCCTTATTAGGACTCCCCGTATGCAGCCAAATGTTTTCCCGTAGTATAAGTTTATATGTTTTACTTGCTTATGTTTAATTTAGAATACCTACAGCCATATACATGCATGACCAGTTTCACCTAGTTATGGAGGTACCATAACTGATAGGTGTGAAAACACCCATCCTTTTTACCACTTAATTACAATAAATAACCGAGCCAAAACGTGTATTTTATGTCTTTTATGTCGGAATTATGCGTGGTTTGTGTTTTTGTTGTGATTTAGGACGAAAAGGTGAGAAGTGGAGAAAACACGGATATTCACGGGCATTTACGGACTTTTATTGAAGAAAAAGATGAAAGACGAAGTCAAGAAGTCAAGAGTGCAAAAAGAACGGAAGTCCAAGACCAATTCTGAAGATTTATCGAAGAAAAAGTCAAAAGACGGAAGTTTATCAAAAGCCGAAGAATTCAAGTCTATTTTATTGAAGAATTTAAAGACGAGTTCAAAGAAATCCCGAAGCCAAAAGTCCCTTAAGTCCAAGTTTAAAGAAGATTAGAAGAAAAGGACTAATGACGCAATTAATGAAGATTAATAAAAGGAGGGACTTAAGCTTGCAATTAAGAGAAAAGGAAAGAGGGGAGGAAGCTTCCTTAATCCTCCCCTATAAATAGTCATTAGGATAGTCATTTCTTTCTTGTTGTCTAACTTGACAAATTAGCTCTTCCACCATTTCCATTTTCTTGCAACTTTATTTTTCATGTCATTTTAATTAATTGTCTTGCACTTTAATTCCTTTAATTCAAGTAAGTGTTTTTAATTTTGTTGTTGAATCATCACTTTTAATTAAGCTTTTCTTTAACTTTCTCATCCTACTTTTCTTGTTTTTGGTCTATCTCAATTTCGGATTAAGCAAGATATTGCTTAATCTCTTTGCTTATTTGATTAAAAAGTTCACCTTTTTATTTCTATTTAAGCTTTCATACGAATTAAGCTATAAGTTTGACAATCTTATTGGCTTATTTTGTGTTTAGCTTATTTGATTTTAAAGTTTTCTAAAAAGTTTGTATACCTTTAAAGTTTGCTTATTTTGTTTTCTTATTTTGTGTTTTTATAAAGTTTATGAATTTCATCTTTTAAAAGCTTTCAAATTTATGTTTATCAAGTTGTTTAAGTTTCGGTGTAGTAGCTTATTGGCCGTGCTTATTGATTTTCAAGCTTAAATTCATTTTCGGATTATTGCTTGTGCTCATCGCAATATAAGGGTTTATACACATTCCGACGGGCAGCCTATGTTCCATCGCAATAACCATTCTTGGTTCTACTTTGCGATGGCTTGTGTTTCATCCCCCTTATTCCGATCGGGATTGCGATCGCTCATTGCGATCGCATATTCCGACGGAGTTTAAGGTTTCTTTAAGTCGAAATGTTGCCCAATTTTCTATAGCCACTTTCCGATGGATTTTGGTTCTTTAGTTATTCCGACAGTTTTTATTTTTTAGACATTTCGATAGTTTAAAATAAAAAAAAAAAAATATTGCGACACAAAAACAACATTCCGATACTAACATTAACATTCCGATGGATTTACAATATAAACATTGCGATGGTAGTAAGAAATGTCATGCTAGCTTGCTAGCTTACCTTATTTTCCCGCCTTTTTAAGCTAGTAGCTTGCTAGCTTGAGCTAGCTGGCTGCTAGCTTGCTTATTTATTATTTTTGTTCCGTAATCGTTTAGTTTAATCTGAAAGTTGTTCCAATTTTATTTCTGAAATTTACGTATTTTTAGTTAAATTTTTCGTCTAATTTTAAAAATAATATTTTTACGTAAAGTTCAAGTTTTATCTTTTATTTAGTACTCGCTTTAGGTTTTGCCTCTTTAGCTTTAAAGTACCATTTTAGTTTTATTCTCTCCTTTTTCATTTAGTAAACTTTATTTTCGAGTCGATAATTAATTTCGTCTTTTAGATTTATTTTTATTAATTGTTTCGTTTTAAATTCGCGTTTTGCTATTTAAATTATCTTGTTTTTATTAATTAATCGCTTTTAGTTTATTGTCTTTATTTTGTGCATTTACCTTTTAAGTAGAATAGATAACCAAACCATTTTATTTGCCACCAAGAACACAACTGAGTCGCACTTTGAACCGTGATCAATTCGAGAAGATACCGAGAAAACGAACTCTTTCAACTAGTAAAATTTTAATTTCAAATGGCGCCGCTGCCGGCTCTTTTCGTGAAGATCGAAGGTTTTTTGTGAAAGACGCGTTGGATTTTGGGATCCGTTCACTTGTGAACGTTATTTTTCGTGTCCAAAAATTTTCAAAAATCCAAAAACATTTGAAAAATCATAAAAAGCATTTCTTTTTCAAAGTTTTGCACCAAAAATATTCTTCTTGCTTATCTATCTTTTTCTATGGATTTTTATGTCAATTGCGTTGGGTGCGGGAGACGATTGTACGAGAACGACTCTTGTCAATGGTGTACATGTGAGCAGTGCGGAAACGATATCAAAGATACACAATTAATACCAGGATTTTGTCCTTTGTGCCACTCACTTAATTCGTCCTTTTTGAACCCACCTAATCTTTCCCCGTGCATCTATTGTGGAAGCGATTCTCCTTGGCATGTTTCGTGCCCAGTTCAATACTCGTATGATTACGGGCAAGAACCGGGGTACAATTATGACAATGAAAATAACTATCCACAAGACGCACCCGACTTTTCTCCTTACCCTTCTTGCCAAACTTGTGGGGGTCCTCATGATTCTTCTTATTGTCAACCAATGAATTATTATGAGCAAAATCCGTATCCTCAATTGTCTTCACCAATGGATTATTATGAACCAAACCCGGTTTCTAATTCTTCTCCACCGATGAACTACTATGAGCCACAACCATGCTATAATTCAGGTTTTCAACATTTTGAACCCCCACAACACATCATCGATCCTCAACCCTCCTTCGAACAATTGAGCTCCAATGAACAACGGGACAATCTGGTTAAGCAAGTTCAACAAATTCAAGAATCTTGGAACAAGTTCATCGAAAAATATCAAGAGGATCAACGACAGGAGCAAATATCGAATATCGAGAGTTATACTCCTCCTCCGGTGTATCCATACTATTACAATGATGATGACGATGAGCCTACTATTTCTTGGAATGATCTTACTGCTCAATGTCCTAGCGCTATTGTCATCCCTCCTCTCAATATCCCTAACATGTCGAAGGAGTGCGATACATTGAATGAGCTTAGTGATGTTGGTCTTGATAAAGTGTTTGATGATGAGGTTTGTGACATACCAGCTGCTATGGAGCCTGAGGACGACATTGCTCTTACGAAAGAAGTCGATCCTAGTGATGACGATTCTTCTCTCTGCTATGAGAATTTCACTTTTGAAATTTCTCAATCTCCACCGGGAGATGCAGACGATGACGATTTATTCTCTCCGGTTTACGAGAAGTTCACCGATGAACTTAATCTTGTGGATGAGGTGGAAGACGTGCTTCTTCGCGATAGATTACGGAAAGTGCACCTTCTTATTGATCAAATCGAAGCGTTGACTTTTCCTTCTCCTTCCGAGTCTTTGCCTCCATCTATTCTTCCCGTTGAAGATAATGACCCATTGCTGGAAGAAATTGACATTCACTCCATACCACCAGGTAATGATGACGATGATTTGGAGGGGGACATTACTTTTGCTAATTTGCTTCAAGAAAATATTGTCCCAAGTCCCCCTCCCGAGCACCTTTCATCCTCCCCTTTAGCCACTATTACGGAGGATGAGTGCTTTGACCCGGGAGGTGATATTGATTATGCTATCATTGATGACATCACGGCTTTGCCGAATGCTCAGCCTCCATTGTCTTTGGGGGATGACAATGTGCTTACTATACCCAACCCACCTCCCGTGGATCTTGAATTCACATACTATACGTATGTTGACAGGACCTTTCTCCCATACAAGACTTATCCCCCCGCCTCTCCTTTGTTGATGTCAACCGGGAACGAGGACAAGGTCTTTGATCCCGGTATCACATTCGAGGCTTCCCCATGGACCATTTAATTCGGGGACGAGTCAGGCTCGTGACTCGGTTAACAAAAACAAGCGCTTTTTGGGAGGCAACCCAATTATCTATCTATTTTCACCATAAGTGTAGGGGGAGCCCCGTGGTGTTTCTTGCTTTCTTTCCTATCATTGCAGGGATTCGAGCTTCAAAGACACACTCTTGATGACTTTTGCCGACCCGTGATTCCGTGTTCTACTTCTTCCCGGTTCTATCCTAAACTCTTTCTGATTCCCTATTTTATATTTCTCAATATTTACAATAGGAATCTCTTTAGTTGTCTCTTCCTTAGCGATATTTAAACAACGTGCACAACGTCCTAAGTGTAGGGGAATTTACTCCCACATGCTTAAACATTGAGGACAATGTTTATCTTAAGTGTAGGGGGGACTTCTATCGAAGTTAAGTGGTCTTTTCCTTGTATTTGTCCTCATTTTAACCGGAAAATCAATTTTTCGACATTTTTCAAAATTTTTAATCTATTTTGGCCTAGTTGTAGTTCCCTTTATTTTTGCTACATTTCTCCTATTTTAATAAAATGGTTTTAGCAAGTTTAGATATCTTAGATATATTAGGCCCGTTGTGAATATTTTGACTCAACCCGAGTTTACTTATCCAAGTTCACTCTAGCTAGTATCCTTAACCATGTAGACCTTAATTGGTTTATTAGGCTAAGCATCCACGAATCTCATTACTTGAGATTTTCAATTGTGGAGGACGAGAAATGATAGAGTTGGTTACAAGTTTGGTATTCTCTCATTAACTTATGTGAGTTAATTATGATCTTTTTCTCCCATCACTTGCTAATAATTTGTTTGCAATAAGTAAGGTCGTACGATTTGAAAGGTTACTTAGCTTCTAGCCCAAGATCGTTTAAAAGTTGCTCGGTAATGATAAGAGTTCATAGCCAAGGCATAACTTATGAAGCGGGGCGTGAAGATTGGCGAGTCCGAAAAGGCCCTAACAAGGCATGAGGATTCAATTTTATTGCTGAAGATCCAAAGTGATGTGAAAAGCATTATTCCTAAAGTCAATATGAAGGATCAAGACTCACGACGAAAAGCAATCAACTCCCATAAAGATGATGGAGAAGTCTATCCGAAAAGAACCTAACAAGGTATGAGGATAAATAGATCCAAGTCCGAAAAGGAGGCGGATCGTTGTATCTCAAAATCCCAATTAGAGATTGAAGAAATAATCATGAAGTCGTGGTCAACAAAGTTGGAGTACCTCTCAAAAGTCTCCAAGTGAAGAAACTCTATGAACGATGAGAAGACCATTATCTCATGCACGTCTCTCAAGATATGAAGTATGAAGTACATGCCAAATATCGGCCCGAGAAAGGTCTCAAATCGCGAACCAAGTTATGCCAAGATATGAACTTTTTGATATCCCGAGAAGCAGTTTTAAGAGATTTTGTCCTTTAGCTAACTATTGATCAAATCGTCCTACTTTGCTTTCATCCTAAATAAACTATCGAAATAAGTCCAAAAATGCATCTTCATGATCATTCTAAGACAAAAATAAAATATAAGAGATACTCGTAGGAATAAGGGAGTTTAAGTGATTAATTGAACCACATGAGTAAATGTTTGTTATGCTAACTTGTACTAACAATGATCTTGTTTTTAAGCTTGGCATGGGGAACGTGAAACTTGAGGGTGATGAACACTCATGACACACAAGCCCTAATGTAAGTCTTAGATTTCTTTACAAGTTTCTTCCTTGTTGCATCTTTTTATTTTCTATCTTTTGTGATTTTCCTTAGTTGTTTAATAAAGGCCAAGGTAGGTTGATTATGATGGAAAGTGTAAAACGTGCTTTGTAACTAATGCATTGCATGAGGACATTGCAATGGTTAAGTGTAGGGGATTTGATAGGTGTGAAAACACCCATCCTTTTTACCACTTAATTACAATAATAACCGAGCCAAAACGTGTATTTTATGTCATTTATGTCAGAATTATGCGTGGTTTGTGTTTTTGTTGTAATTTAGGACGAAAAGGTGAAAAGTGGAGAAAACACGGCATTTACGGGCTTTTATCGAAGAAAACGACAAAGGACGAAGTCAAGAGATCAAGAGTGGAAAAAGAACGGAAGTCCAAGACCAATTCTGAAGATTTATCGAAGAACAAGTCAAAAGACGGAAGTTTACTAAAAAGCCGAAGAACTCGAGTCTAATAAATAAACAAATTATAAGACGAGTTTTAATTAATCCCGAGACAAAGTCGAAAAAGTCGAAGAACTTTAAAGACGAAAAGACGTGAAGAAAGAAAGAAAGAAAAGAAGAAGACACCAACCACTTCCCTTTCCTATATATACCCTTCATATCACCACATGAAAGGAGTTAGTCAATTTTTAGTTTAGTTTTAGTTTAGGAGTAGGAGTAGTTTAGAGAGAGAAAGTGACAGTTTCTCTCTCTAGAACTTTAATCTTTCATCTTTTAATCTTTCTTGTTTTTAATTAAACTTTTACTTTTTAAGCTTAATCTTGTCTTAATCTTTATGTTATTAATCTTTCTTGTTCATCTAAATCTTGTTTTCATTATCTTTTTCATCTAGTTCTTATTTTAAAAGTTTTGATCTTTTTGATTTTTCATGATTTAAAGTTCATCTTTTTATGTTTTGATGTTTAAAGTTTGTTTGTTTTCGGGTTAGATAAGTTGATTAGTTCTTATTCGATCCAATTTGGTCATAGGTTCGGCGTAGTTTAGTGATAAGCTTATTATAGCTTATTCTCTTGCTTTCCACTGAATCCCACCGAAATCGGAAAGGGTACAAGCCCCTTTCCGATTGGTTTTTCCGATCAGCCCATTTCCTAGTCATTCCGATTGAGTTGTTTCTTCATATTCCGATCGTGTACCATTTGACACATTCCGATCAATGGATCGGAATACATTCCGATCATGTCTGTTTTCTAACATTCCGATCTGGATGCCTTTACTAGTTATTCCGATCATGGATCTTTAAACATTCCGATCGGGTACATTCCGATCGGATTCCAATTGGATTCCGATCGGGTGTATTCCGATGGGTTGACTTTGATTTGTTTTACGATTTTGCTTTAGTTTAAGTGTCAATTTTTCTCATTTTATTTCTAGTTCAATTTAATTTCGTTATGCATTTTTATTCAATTGTCAATTTACTTTTCGTTAAGCCTTTAATTTTACGTCATTTAATTTCGCGTCATTTAAATTTAAAGTTTTAAAT
Organism: Glebionis coronaria; assembly: GCA_025667525.1. Classification (NCBI taxonomy): domain Eukaryota; kingdom Viridiplantae; phylum Streptophyta; class Magnoliopsida; order Asterales; family Asteraceae; genus Glebionis; species Glebionis coronaria. Next base: position 629,631,910 of record CM046875.1, on the reverse strand, counting down.
ATTGCACCGATTCACGTTTTAACTAGTTGTAGTTTTAATTACTTGTCATTTATTTTAAGTCTTGCACATTTATTTTACCAAAACCAAAAATATTTGTTTCACCAAGAACAACTAATCTCACACATTTAACCGTGATCAATTCGAAGAGATTCCGAGAAACGAACTTTCAACTAGTAAAAATCTCAATTTCAAATGGCGCCGCTGCCGGGGAAATATAATAACAATAATTTCAAAAATAAAATAAAATAATTTTATTGTAATTATTCCCCGGCAGCGGCGCCATTTGATATTTGAGATTTTGCTAGTTGAAAGAGTTCGTTTTCTCGGTGTCTAATCGAATTGATTTTCGGTTAAAAGTGTGACTCAGTTGTTCTTGGTGGCAAATAAAATGGTTTGGTTATCTATCTTACTTAAAAGGTAAATGCACAAAATAAAGACAATAAACTAAAAGCGATTAATTAATAAAAACATGACAATTTAAATAGCAAAACGTAATTTAAAACGAAACAATTAATAAAAATAAATCTAAAAGACGAAATTAACTATCGACTTGAAAATCAAGTTTGCTAAATGAAAAAGGAGAAAATAAAACTAAAATGGTACTTTAAAGCTAAACGAGGCAAAACCTTAAGCGGGTACTAAATAAAAGATAAAACTTAAACTTTACGAAAAAGTATTAATTTTAAAATTAGACGAAAAATTCAACTAAAAATACGTAACTTTCAGAAATAAAATCGGAACAACTTTTAGATTAAACTAAACGATTACGGAACAAAAATAATAAATAAGCAAGCTAGCAGCCAGCTAGCTCAAGCTAGCAAGCTACTAGCTTAAAAAGGCGGGAAGATAAGGTAAGCTAGCAAGCTAGCATGACATTTCTTACTACCATTGCAATGTTTATATTGTAGATCCATCGGAATGTTAATGTTAGTATCGGAATGTGTTTTTTCTAATTGTAGTATCGGAATAATTATATTTTCTCTTTTTTTTTTCTTTTTTTATTAAACTATCGGAATGTGAAAAAGAGAATCTATCGGAATAACATAAAGTGAAATCCCTCGGAAAGTGGCTAAAGAAAATTGGGCAGCATTTCGACTTAACAAAGACCTTAAGACCCGTCGGAATATGCGATCGCAATGAGCGATCGCAATCCCGATCGGAATAAGGGGGATTTATCAAGCTATCGCAAAGTAGAACCCACACTTGGGTTATTGCGATACAAATCAAGAAACCGTCGGAATGTGATAAAACCCCAATATTGCGATGAAAACAACCTTAAACCGAAATTGGTGGTAAGCTTAAAATCTCAATAAACACATACAATAAGCTACCAAACCAAAACTTGAACAACTTAATAAGCATAAATTTGAAAGCTTTTTAAAAGACGAAATTCATAAACTTTATAAAAACACAAAATGAGAAAACAAAATAAGCAAACTTTAAATAGACTAACTTTTTAAGAAAACTAAAAAGCAAATAATCTAAGTACAAAATAAGCCAATAAGATTGTCAAACTTATAGCTTATTTCATACGAAAACTTATATAGAAGTAAAAAGGTGAACTTTTTACTCAAATAAGCAATATGATTAAGCAAACCAAAACTTAATCCGAACCAAAATCAAATCAAAAACAAGAAAAGTAGGATGAGAAAGATAAATAAAAGCTTGATAAAAGGGAAATTAAGATCCAACAATTAAATTAACTTACTTGGAATTAAACGGTACGAAATTTAAGACATGAAATTAAAGTGACAAGAAATTAAAAGGTACAAGTAATGAAAATGGTGGAAAGACTAATTTTGTCAAAATTAGCTAACAACTATAAAATGAAGTCCTAATGATTTATTTATAGGGGAGGAGGAGGATTAGTGGAAGGAAACTTCCTCCCCTCTTTCTTTTTCTCTTAATTGCGTCATTAAGTCCCTCCTTCTTTTAATCTTCATTATTTGTATACTTAGTCCTTTTCTTCTAATCTTCTTTAAACTTGGACTTAAGGGACTTTTGGCTTCGGGATTTCTTTGAACTCGTCTTTAAATTCTTCAATAAAATAGACTTGAATTCTTCGGCTTTTGATAAACTTCCGTCTTTTGACTTTTTCTTCGATAAATCTTCAGAATTGGTCTTGGACTTCCGTTCTTTTTTTTCACTCTTGACTTCTTGACTTCGTCTTTCATCTTTTTCTTCAATAAAAGTCCGTAAATGCCCGTGAATATCCGTGTTTTCTCCACTTCTCACCTTTTCGTCCTAAATCACAACAAAAACACAAACCACGCATAATTCTGACATAAAAGACATAAAATACACGTTTTGGCTCGGTTATTATTGTAATTAAGTGGTAAAAAGGATGGGTGTTTTCACACCTATCAAATCCCCTACACTTAACCATTGCAATGTCCTCATGCAATGCATTAGTTACAAAGCACGTTTTACACTTTCCATCATAATCAACCTACCTTGGCCTTTATTAAACAACTAAGGAAAATCAAAAAGATAGAAAATAACAAGATGCAACAAGGAAGAAACTTGTAAAGAAATCTAAGACTTACATTAGGGCTTGTGTGTCATGAATGTTCATCACCCTCAAGTTTCACGTTCCCCATGCCAAGCTTAAAAACAAGATCATTGTTAGTACAAGTTAGCATAACGAACATTTACTCATGTGGTTCAATTAATCACTTAAACTCCCTTATTCCTACGAGTATCTCTTATATTTTATTGATGTCTTGAATGATCACGAGGATGCATTGTTGACTTATTTCGATAATTTATTTAGGCTGAAAGCAAAGTAGGACGATTTGATCAATAGTTAGCTAAAGGACAAAATCTCTTAAAACTGCTTCTCGGGATATCAAAAAGTTCATATCTTGGCATAACTTGGTTCGCGATTTGAGACCTTTCTCGGGCCGATATTTGGCATGTACTTCATACTTCATATCTTGAGAGACGTGCATGAGATAATGGTCTTCTCATCGTTCATAGAGTTTCTTCACTTGGAGACTTTTGAGAGGTACTCCAACTTTGTTGACCACGACTTCATGATTATTTCTTCAATCTCTAATTGGGATTTTGAGATACAACGATCCGCCTCCTTTTCGGACTTGGATCTATTTATCCTCATACCTTGTTAGGGTCTTTTCGGATAGACTTCTCCATCATCTTTATGGGAGTTGATTGCTTTTCGTCGTGAGTCTTGATCCTTCATATTGACTTTAGGAATAATGCTTTTCACATCACTTTGGATCTTCAGCAATAAAATTGAATCCTCATGCCTTGTTAGGGCCTTTTCGGACTCGCCAATCTTCACGCCCCGCTTCATAAGTTATGCCTTGGCTATGAACTCTTATCATTACCGAGCAACTTTTAAACGATCTTGGGCTAGAAGCTAAGTAACCTTTCAAATCGTACGACCTTACTTATTGCAAACAAATTATTAGCAAGTGATGGGAGAAAAAGATCATAATTAACTCACATAAGTTAATGAGAGAATACCAAACTTGTAACCAACTCTATCATTTCTCGTCCTCCACAATTGAAAATCTCAAGTAATGAGATTCGTGGATGCTTAGCCTAATAAACCAATTAAGGTCTACATGGTTAAGGATACTAGCTAGAGTGAACTTGGATAAGTAAACTCGGGTTGAGTCAAAAGATTCACAACGTTTGAAAATTAAAACCACTTATTAAACATTTATTCTAATAAATGAAGAAAGTAACTATACAAAGGGAAAAACAAATAGGCCAAAATAGATCAAAAATTTTGAAAAATGTCGAAAAATTGATTTTCCGGTTAAAATGAGGACAAATACAAGGAAAAGACCACTTAACTTCGATAGAAGTCCCCCCTACACTTAATATAAACATTGTCCTTAATGATTAAGCATGTGGGAGTAAACTCCCCTACACTTAGGACATTGTGCACGTTGTTTAAATTTTGTTAAGGAAAAGACAACTAAAGAGATTCCTATTTTCATATTGAGAAATATAAAATAGTGAATCGAAAAGAGTTTAGGATAGAACCGGGAAGAAGGGACACGGAATCACGATTCGTCAAAAGTCATCAAGAGTGTGTCTTTGAAGCTCTAATCCCTGCACATAATAAGAAAGAAAGCAAGAAACACCACGGGGCTCCCCCCTACACTTATGGTGAAAATAGATAGATAATTGGGTTGCCTCCCAAAAAGCGCTTGTTTTTGTTGACCGAGTCACGAGCCTGACTCGTCCCCGAATTAAATGGTCCATGGGGAAGCCTCGAATGTGATACCGGGATCAAAGACCTTGTCCTCGTTCCCGGAGGACATTAACAAAGGAGAGGCAGGGGGATAAGTCTTGAATGGGAGAAAAACCCTTTCGACATACGAGAAGTATGGGAATTCAAGATCCACGGGAGGTGGGTTGAGTATTGTAAGCACATTGTCCTCCCCCAAAGACAATGGATGCTGAGCAAGCGGCAAAGCCGTATTGTTATCAATTATAGCATAATCAATGTCACCTCCCGGGTCAAAGCACTCATCCTCCGAGATAGTCTCTAAAGGGGAGGATGAAAGGTGCTCGGGAGGGGAACTTGGGACAATACCTTCAAGTAGCAAATTATCAAAAATAATGTCCCCCTCCGTGTCATAATCATCAATACCTGGAGGGATGGAGTGGATGTCAATTTCTTCCAGCAATGGGTCATTATCGTCAACGGTAGGAGGAGATGGAGGTAAAGGCTTGGAAATAGGAGAAGTCAACTCTTCGATTTGAGCAATAAGAAGGTGTACTTTCCGTAACCTATCGCGAAGAAGCACGTCTTCCACCTCATCCACAAGGTCAAGTTCATCGTTGAACTTCTCGTAAACCGGAGAGAATAAATCGTCATCACCCGCATCTCCCGATGGAGATTGAGAAATTTCAAAAGTGAAATTCTCATAGCTTGGAGAAAAATCGTCATCACTAGGATCGACCTCTTCCGGAAGAACAATGTCGTCCTCAGGCTCCATAGCAGGTAAGTCACAAACCTCATCATCCAATACTTTGTCGAGATCAACATCACTAAGCTCATTCAACGAATCTAGATCATTAGATGCAGTAGGAACATCGACAGTAGGAGCAGCAACTTCAGAAGATTGGTTGAAAGTGTAGACATAATCGTCGTCATCATCATCATAATAGATGGGACGAGTCCAGTTAGGAGTGACGTAGTCGGCTAACTCTTCCTTGATAACCTCCACATCTTTAAGAAGCTCATGCAGCAACTTTTGTTGTTCATCGCCCCGAGTATGTTCAATTTCACCAATTCTATCCCACGCTTTAATTAAACATTTTGGTGTAGAAAAGAAGGGAAAACGACTAAATTGGCTCAAAAAGGTGTCGGTGGTTTTCAAGGTTTCGTCCACATCAAGCAACGGTTGCCTTTCCTGATGCAAGTCAGCTCGGAGTTGAGCTAGACTTTCTAGAATGTCATTTAAAGAAGTGAGTTGTTGATCAAGACTAGTTTGCTCATTGGATTGATGATTGAGGGTGTGATGTGGGGGCTCACGGTTATAGACACTAGGATGATAACACGGTACTTTCTCAAAGATTTGCGACGGATCACAAAAAGAAGCATCGTGAGGGCCCCCACAAATATAGCACCATGGGTATGGAGAAAAACTGGGTGCCTCTTGTTGATAGCTATTATCATTGTCATAATTGTACCCCAGTTCTTGCCCATGTCTATACGGGTATTGAACCGGGCACGAAACATGCCAATGAGAATCGCTTCCACAATAGATGCACGGGGGAACAGGAGGTAGGTTCAAAAAGTACGAATTAGTCGAGTTGCACAAAGGACAAAATCCGGATTGTGTGTAGTCGATATCGTTTCCGCACCGCTCACATGTACACCATTGGCAAGAGTTGTTCCCAGATAATTGCTTCCCACACCGGACACAATGGATATAAAAATCCATAAAGAAATATAGATAAGCAAGAAGAATATTTTTGGTGCAAAACTTAGAAAAAGAAATGCTTTTAAAGATTTTTCAAATGTTTTTGGATTTTTGAAAATTTTTGACAAGAAAAATAACGTTCACAAGTGAACGGATCCCAAAAGCCAACGCTTCACTCACAAAAAACTTTCGATCCTCACGAAAAGACCCGGCAGCGACTTCATACTTCGAATCTTCGAGAGGCGTTCTTGAAATTATGGTCTTCTCTTCATAATAGGAATTTCTTCACTTGAAGTTTTTTACTAAAAACTTCAATAAATAAGAGATACCTTATAATAACAATATAATTTTATTTTTACTAAATAAAAAATAAAATATAATTTATTCCTAAAGACAAAATATTATTTTTTACACCTAGGAGATAAATAAGTAAAATAATTTTAATAAATATAATTTCAATTATATTTTATTTCAATTATATTTTATTTCCTAGGTGTATCTCTTCATAATATTTTATTTTATTCCTAGGTGTATCTCGATTAGCAAAATCTCCCATCCTTTTTACCACTTAATTACAATAAATAACCGAGCCAAAACGTGTATTTTATGTCTTTTATGTCGGAATTATGCGTGGTTTGTGTTTTTGTTGTGATTTAGGACGAAAAGGTGAGAAGTGGAGAAAACACGGATATTCACGGGCATTTACGGACTTTTATTGAAGAAAAAGATGAAAGACGAAGTCAAGAAGTCAAGAGTGCAAAAAGAACGGAAGTCCAAGACCAATTCTGAAGATTTATCGAAGAAAAAGTCAAAAGACGGAAGTTTATCAAAAGCCGAAGAATTCAAGTCTATTTTATTGAAGAATTTAAAGACGAGTTCAAAGAAATCCCGAAGCCAAAAGTCCCTTAAGTCCAAGTTTAAAGAAGATTAGAAGAAAAGGACTAATGACGCAATTAATGAAGATTAATAAAAGGAGGGACTTAAGCTTGCAATTAAGAGAAAAGGAAAGAGGGGAGGAAGCTTCCTTAATCCTCCCCTATAAATAGTCATTAGGATAGTCATTTCTTTCTTGTTGGCTAACTTGACAAATTAGCTCTTCCACCATTTCCATTTTCTTGCAACTTTATTTTTCATGTCATTTTAATTAATTGTCTTGCACTTTAATTCCTTTAATTCAAGTAAGTGTTTTTAATTTTGTTGTTGAATCATCACTTTTAATTAAGCTTTTCTTTAACTTTCTCATCCTACTTTTCTTGTTTTTGGTCTATCTCAATTTCGGATTAAGCAAGATATTGCTTAATCTCTTTGCTTATTTGATTAAAAAGTTCACCTTTTTATTTCTATTTAAGCTTTCATACGAATTAAGCTATAAGTTTGACAATCTTATTGGCTTATTTTGTGTTTAGCTTATTTGATTTTAAAGTTTTCTAAAAAGTTTGTATACCTTTAAAGTTTGCTTATTTTGTTTTCTTATTTTGTGTTTTTATAAAGTTTATGAATTTCATCTTTTAAAAGCTTTCAAATTTATGTTTATCAAGTTGTTTAAGTTTCGGTGTAGTAGCTTATTGGCCGTGCTTATTGATTTTCAAGCTTAAATTCATTTTCGGATTATTGCTTGTGCTCATCGCAATATAAGGGTTTATACACATTCCGACGGGCAGCCTATGTTCCATCGCAATAATCATTCTTGGTTCTACTTTGCGATGGCTTGTGTTTCATCCCCCTTATTCCGATCGGGATTGCGATCGCTCATTGCGATCGCATATTCCGACGGAGTTTAAGGTTTCTTTAAGTCGAAATGCTGCCCAATTTTCTATAGCCACTTTCCGATGGATTTTGGTACTTTAGTTATTCCGACAGTTTTTATTTTTTAGACATTTCGATAGTTTAAAATAAAAAAAAAAAATATTGCGACACAAAAACAACATTCCGATACTAACATTAACATTCCGATGGATTTACAATATAAACATTGCGATGGTAGTAAGAAATGTCATGCTAGCTTGCTAGCTTACCTTATTTTCCCGCCTTTTTAAGCTAGTAGCTTGCTAGCTTGAGCTAGCTGGCTGCTAGCTTGCTTATTTATTATTTTTGTTCCGTAATCGTTTAGTTTAATCTGAAAGTTGTTCCAATTTTATTTCTGAAATTTACGTATTTTTAGTTAAATTTTTCGTCTAATTTTAAAAATAATATTTTTACGTAAAGTTCAAGTTTTATCTTTTATTTAGTACTCGCTTTAGGTTTTGCCTCGTTTAGCTTTAAAGTACCATTTTAGTTTTATTCTCTCCTTTTTCATTTAGTAAACTTTATTTTCGAGTCGATAATTAATTTCGTCTTTTAGATTTATTTTTATTAATTGTTTCGTTTTAAATTCGCGTTTTGCTATTTAAATTATCTTGTTTTTATTAATTAATTGCTTTTAGTTTATTGTCTTTATTTTGTGCATTTACCTTTTAAGTAGAATAGATAACCAAACCATTTTATTTGCCACCAAGAACACAACTGAGTCGCACTTTGAACCGTGATCAATTCGAGAAGATACCGAGAAAACGAACTCTTTCAACTAGTAAAATCTTAATTTCAATAACCATAACATTAGAGGCACTGATGTTATGACTTCACCACGGCGGAGTGATTGCTCGTGGCGTCCCTTCAGCTTTTGGCCATATTATCATATTTATCATGTGGGGCGTATGGGTTCATCCTAGTTACATGTTTTTCAGCAGATTACTCAGTGTGAATGTGGTGTGTGCCTTGCATCCTTCACAAGGAGCTGATCCCTCCTACCCAAACCAGTATATTAAGTTAGAGGCAGCCCCTCTAATTTGCATGATGAGGTCACCCCTCCAAGTATTCATGCACGGTGGATTTTCATGACCTATATTGGCTAATGGTAGAACATGTTAAACAGTTTTTATAAGATAAACATAAGGCTTTTCAAACTATAAATACAGTTTTACCAAGACTTAACCAGGTTATTAGGGACTTAGTTTCTTTCGCTGTTATATGTTATATGCTTATCCTATTCATGCTTTATTGTACATCCGTGCACTGAGCGTATTTCTCAGCCGTTTTCCTTTTCTATGTTCCCAAAACGGCAGGTACTCAGGGACGCTCGTAGACTTTAAGCGTACGTGCATATGGACTGGAAGCTTTCTAGCCTTTCTTTACTTTATGCATTATCTTTACTTTGATACTCTGTTATGGACACTGTTTAGTCCTTTCCTTTACAGTACTTATGTTTCTGTGTGATGAGCTTTACTTTTGGACTACCGATGTTTGATTCCGGTATTTTCCTTTTATGGTCATGAAATGTTTAGACATTTTTCCTTGTATGCTTTGATGACACGCCATAATTACGCGTGACATTCCATTATCAAAATGGGGTGTTACAGAAAATGTGGATAAATCTCTTGAAGATGACCATGTACCTAAAGACTATGAGATCTCAATAAACTTTGTACAAAATGGTACAACATGGAATCGAAATGAAACATGTGTTGATGAAATTTTTGCATATGCTATAGCAAGTGAAATCATAAATGATGAAGTTTATGTGCCAAAATCTATTAAAGAATGTCGACAAAGAAATGATTGGCCAAAATGGCAAGATGTCATACAAGCTGAATTAGATTCGCTTGAAAAACGCCAAGTGTTTGGCCCTGTGACATTAACCCCACACAATGTGAAGCCGGTAGGCTATAAATGGGTATTTGTCATAAAACGAAATGAGAAAAATGAAATTGTGAGATATAAAGCAAGACTTGTAGCACAAGGTTTCTCACAAATTCCCAAGGTAGATTATGAAGAAACATATTCACCTGTTGTGGATACAACGACTCTTTGATTTTTAATCAGTCTTGAAAATGTTGAAAGGCTCCAAATGCGCATTATGGATGTTGTCACAGCTTACTTGTATGGATCACTTGACAGTGATATTTATATGAAAATTCCGGAAGGATTAAAAATGCCGAAAGATTGTAAATCTAAACCTCATGAAATGTTTTCAATTAAGTTGAAAAGATCTTTGTATGGACTTAAACAATCAGGACGAATGTGGTATAATCGCTTGAGTGAATATCTTTCAAAAGAAGAATATAAGAGCAATCAAATAAGTCCATGTGCTTTTATCAAAAGATCAAAGACGGGTTTCACAATCATTGCAGTATGTTGATGATTTAAATATCATCGGAAATAATGATGAAATTGAACATACTGCAAATTTATTAAAGAACGAATTTGAAATGAAAGACCGTGGGGTGACTAAATTTTGTCTCGGCTTGTAAATTGAGCATTTGTCAAATGGAATACTTGTCCATCAATCAAATTATACGGATAAAATATTAAAACGATTCAATATGTATAAAGCTCATCCACTAAGCTCACCAATGGTTGGTCGTAAACTTGATCGAGAACTTGATCCGTTTCGTCCCAAAGAACACGACGAGGACATTCTTGGTCCTGAAATACCATATCTAAGTGCGGTTGGGGCTTTGATGTACCTTGCTAGTAATACACACCCAGATATTGCATTTTCAGTAAACTTACTAGCAAGATATAGTTCCGAGCCAACACGCCGACATTGGAATGGGATTAAACACATTTTTCGTTATCTTTGTGGTACCCGTGATATGGGATTATTTTATCAAAATAATTCAAAGTCAAAGTTGGTTGGATACGCTGATGCTGGTTACTTGTCTGATCCACATAAGGCACTGAAATTTCTTGGAGATCGACAAAGCAGTCTTTAACTACAACATCATCAATCATGCTGAACTTATTGCCCTTTATGAGGCTAGTCGAGAGTGTGTTTGGTTAAGATCGGTGATTCAACACATCCAAGAAGAAAGCATACCAGATTCTATCAAAGGAAATCCAACCATATTGTATGAAGACAATGCGGCGTGTATAGCTCAAATCAAGGAAGGTTATATCAAAGGAGACAAAACAAAACACATTTCTCCGAAATTTTTCTTTACATGTGATCTACAAAAGGATAAAGTCGTTGATGTTTGTCAAGTATGATCATGCAAAAATTTGGCCGATTTATTCACAAAATCTTTACCAACAAGAGTTTTTGAGCTACTGGTTCGGAAGATCGGTCTTCGACGTTTAAAAGATATGTATTAGTTTGAGGAGGAGTATTATGCGCATTACACTCTTTTCCTTCATCAAGTTTTTATCCCATAGGGTTTTTCTTGATAAGGTTTTTAATGAGGTAGTCTAAAGCGTATAATAAACGATGAATATCCAAGGAGGAGTGTTGTCAAATATTATGGGCTTATGGGCTTATGTCTATTCATCCTATTCTTTAAGAACACGTTAGGGGTTTAGACTATATAAATACATTTATAACCTTTTGGTATAATGACTGAATAATAATTCCTCTCTTTCTTTACCTTTGTTTTTGTTCATTACTTTCACAATAATTTAAAAATTAGCATCATATTTATCAACTATTATCACAATTCACCACATATTCACTAGATAAATAATGATCACCTATCTGCCTAAAATTTCAAAAATCTTAGAAAAAAGTTGAAAATTACATAACAAGTTTTATGAAGAAGACATATGTCTTTCATACAAAATCAAACAAAAAAACATGGGATCTAGCTTTGATTAAAAAAGATGATTGGTGATGGCGGTGACATGGAGTAGCATCGACAGTGACATGGAAGAAAGGCGGTGATCAACGAGATATCGGTAACAATAGCAGACGACGGGGAGGTACAACGGCGCCGTCCGATGACTAGGATGCACCGACTAGGTGTTATAGCTGGAAGCTATAATGAAACTGGAAACATATTATAGGTGACATAAGAAGGCATAAATGAAAATATTGTGATGAAAAAAATGAGAATGGAATCAATTGATGGTATTTAAATTAGATAATATAAAAATATAACATAAATCCCACTTGTTGACCAGAAAGGCCAAACCACAATTATGAGCCAAAAGGGTATTTTAGTCAATTAAAAGTATAATACAGTTATTTCATGGTTATATTGGTGTAATCGGAACAAAATCGAAAGTTCGTTGATAATGTCACGAGAAAAACAAGTAAGTGTTCACCACTAAATGTTGAGTTATCCCTAGTTGTGATGTCGCCACTTGTTGCGGCTATTTCCTTCCGGTGTTTCAGACATTTGAGTCAACCGGAGTACTTCCTTGTTGGAAGTTCTGCCTCCTCCCTGCGTTCGAAGTAGATGAGATCGGGGGCGTATTAGTTTGATGTCCCTTCGCGTCCGAGTATAGTGGTGAGAAGATCCTGGTGTTTTCTTAGTCATCGTAGAGTTTTAGTGTAGGATCTCACAAATGGGTCCAACTTGTTGATATAAAATTTGGATTGGATTTTTCTGACCCGAATTAGGAGTAATTTGGATGTTTAGGGCACTGCACCAAGTGACTTTAATGCAGCCCTACACAAGGGAAAAACATAGTTAAGCTTATCGTGGGATTGTCTCCTACGATTAACCTCCGGCGTGAGAGTAAGTAATCGATTTAAGGTTTATAATTGGGTAGCGATTATTGGTTAGAATACGATACATTCAATGGAACCAAGGGGTTCCTTTTATAGCCGGTGAAACCCAATTAACTTTCCTGAATCTTGTGGCACAAGACTAGGAGATATACTCGGGATCTTTATCCATAAATAAAGGATGCATATCCTTTTCTAACCTTGGAGGAATGATAGTCCTTATTAGAATCTAATTCTGATTAATTACAACCGCGTGCGGTTCCGTCACAGCCTGTTTGAAAATGTGTACGGCCCATCTTAAACCAAGCATATTGGACTGGTCACGGTAATCCAACCCATGCATGAGAGGTTGGATATAAATAGTGTTATGTGAGTCGTGTCGAATACTCCAAATGACCACATATATTAAAGATAGGCTAAAATGCAGTTAGTTTAGTACCCCTGAACTTGGCTAAGTGGAATTTCTACTATTTGGGCTTGGTTAAGCGGAATTTTTAGTATCGTACACATACTTGACATGATCACATGACCATCATGTGAGCTCATTCCGTTAAGATTTAACGAAGAAAAATAACACGTTAAGATTCTGAACCATAACCAAGGGAATTAACTTCCAAATTATTCCATCTATACCGAGTTATGCTAATTTTCTTGTTTTCATTGTAATGCAACAAAGGTACACGAGTTAAATATTTTCTAGTTATACAGGACGTTGACATTTGTACCTTTTCATTAAGTAACATGGGTAACTTTTTAACACAAGCATTAAGGGTAAAAATGTCAATATACACACATTTTGAGTGTGCCAATCATTTTATAGAGTGTGAAAATCACCTCCCTTTTAGAATATTGCAATTTACATCGTTGAAGTTTAATGGATTCTTTAATTTCATACGAGTCATTGTATTCAATATACCTCTATTGCTACTTATTATTGTAGCTAATAATCATTAGTTCAGCAAAACTACTAGCAGAGGAGGCCCAAAATGTGTGATACTTTTGTATACAACCCATTCAAGAAGTCGAGATTTATGTTGAAGAAATGTTTGTTCTTGTGTATTTTGAGTTTTGAATCTCAGCATGATTGTTCAATATTGGATACTTATCAATAATTCAATATGTGTATTCTATAGATTTTTTTCTTATTTTCTTACAAACTTTCACCAATCTCTATAACACTGAACTTTCCAACGTATGTTAGTATGTTACTCTAGAACAAAAAAAACCCAAAAAAACATTATTATGTTAGCAGGTATCTAATAGACTTCCGAATTTGTCTATCACCAGCACTTGGGGTTATATGAGTAGGTTTTTCTTCCACAGGGCGGGATGTACTTTAGAGCCCGGATTACTCAATATTAGAGTGTCATTCTTTCCTTTTCTACCTTACGTGTACATATAAAACGCCATGTCAGGCCAGGGTATTGGAGATCAGCATACAGTAACATTATTCAATAAAATGACTCGTACGAAATTTTTACTCTGTTAAATCTTAACGTTTGGGTCACATGATGGTCACGTGATGTTGTCGAGTGTGTGTAGGGTACTAATATTTCCATTTAACCAAATTGAAAGTACCATTCTTCATCTCTGATAATCCAAAGTAGTAGAAATTCCACTTAGCCATGTTCGGGGTACTAAATCACGTTTTGGCCTTAAAGATATATACTCCCTCCGTCTCAATTTACTTGTCTACTTTTATCTTTTTAAATTTTTTCTACTCAACGTTAATTTTAAATTAATCTTTTTATATTATATAATATTTGATGCAAAATATATAAATGAATTAAATTTAAATATATTTTTATTAGTACAAGTTTTAATATAATAAAAAATAATAATTTCTAAGTGATAAAAAAAAATTAAAGAAACGCAAGTGGACAAGCGACGAACACAAATATTTTTATTTATTTTTAAATGTATCAACGAATTTTTAGAATATACTATGACGTGTGTTTTTTTTGTTAAACCCAAGTACTTGCTGACCGCATCTCATGAATATCTCGACACATGTTCGTGCAATTTCTTCCGAGGATCCTAATGGTGTGACCAGTTCGGATCTGGTATGATGCCTGCTTCGGCTAACCTGAAACCAAAACAACGCGTTAGCCTCGTCCGAGTGTGAGAACCCAGACCAAGCTCCGGCGTGAAAGTAAGTAAAGGGTAAAAATCCGAAGAGGAATGTGAGAGTAAAATAATATAAGTTAAAAGTGATAAGGGTAAAAGAGTTCACCTAAACCTTGAACCCAGAGGGGGTATTTATGCTAGTTTGATTCCTAAAAGGCCGAGATTGGTGATGGGCCATGGTTGGCCCGATTGGGGACTCACTCCCTATTTTATAGGAAGTGTGTATGCTGAGTTCCTTGTTGACTTGCGTTGACTTCTTCTAGAAGGGCGTGGGCGTTCCGGATCGTTTAGCTTGTTCCGGATCGTGTCATGTGTTCCCGAAACATACACGAACAAGTCCCCCCAAGTGTTGATTGGGCTAACTTGTTTAAAACGGTTTAGTCAAATCAATACTTAAAACCCATTTCTTTCGTAATTGGTGTGGGCCGAATAATCTTGCCAACCCATTTTCCAGCTGAGGCCCATCAAGGCCCAACCACTTTTACCCTACCTCCTTGCGATGATCGACACGTGGCGTCAGCTTGCTTTGATTGATGACACGTGTGTTTTTACTGTACCTTTCACGTTCTCCCATGTTTTTACCGAGCCTATAAATACCTACCCCTTCGTCACTTGTTTGTGTGTGTTTTCTACTTCTTTCTCCAATTTTCCTTCTCTCTACCAACCCGGCTCTCCTAGGTTTTTCAGGTACCTTCTCTTTCTTCACCTTTCTCCTTTCCGGATCTCCTTAAAAACGAAATGGCAGATGAAGAGCTTCTTGGTCCTTCCGGCTCTGTTCGTTACGCTCCCAAGTTTGACATGCCCAAGTACACTTCCACTCTTGGTGACGAGTACGTTAAATACTTGGTCAAGACTTACCATATTCCCAAAAGTTTTAATCCTCAAGCTGCTCCGGAAGGGATGACGATGGATAAGCTTCCGGCACATTTCATAGGTCTATACGAACAGTTCTTCAAACTGTCCGGGGTGCGAGTCCCCTTTTCCTCCTTCCTCTTAGCCGTTCTAAAGGATTTTGCCGTCCATATCTCTCAAATGGTTCCTCTTGGGCTGAATCGGGTGACCACTTTTGAAGTTTATTGTCGGAGCCTCTCTATTGATCCCACTACGGTCCTATTTCATCTTTACTACAGACTTAGCAAGCAAGGCCACTGGTTTTCATTTGAGAAAAGGTCCGGAAAGGGTTCACGGAAACAGATTTT
Organism: Glebionis coronaria; assembly: GCA_025667525.1. Taxonomy (NCBI): domain Eukaryota; kingdom Viridiplantae; phylum Streptophyta; class Magnoliopsida; order Asterales; family Asteraceae; genus Glebionis; species Glebionis coronaria. The sequence goes on along the minus strand of CM046875.1, from coordinate 629,616,194 downwards.
TCATGACACCCTGACTTGTTTGAAGAAATGGAAGTGGGAATTCTTTGTGATAGATCGCCGAGCCATTCCAGATTTTATGTCTTGGAGACACGTCGATTCGAAATTGAATGATTATATTCCCCAGGATGGGTTCAGCGAATCGGACGCTCAACGTCTTGAAGAACATGTGGTAGATTTGTCTTACATTCCGGAGAGTGTTTTGTATATGGCCAGGGTGTCATTGACTTGGGAGTGTCCGAAATTTCTGCCTCGTTTTCTAGATTCGGAAGGGAATGGTATTGACCCCTACTATTGCCACCTCTCTTTTTTATATGCGGTCCTTCTGTTTTCATGGTTATAAGTTTGTATCGTTGTTGTACTCTTTTCCTTTTTTTTTGCAGATATCAGCATGTCAGAGTACCTTCGGTTCCCCATCACTGCTCCTGGTAAAATCTCCAAGGGTGATCGTTTAACGGATGCCAATAGAATCACTCCTCACGTTGCTCATGCTTTGGCTGCCGGAGAGCAATTTAGCGCTCCTACTGCGGAACAAATTGTAGCCATGAATGAGAGTGAAGCCGTTAAGGCTGCTCGTGAGAAGAAACGGTTGGCTTCTCTCCGTGCTGCTGAGGAGAAAAAGAAGAAGGAGGGGGCAGGTGAAGAGGTTGAAAATACTAGAGGAAAAAAGAAAGTTTCCGAGAGGGGTGGTTCTTCCGGGGCACCTCCCAAGACAAGCAAAGCAGTTAGTGATCTTCATCGTAGTATGAAACGTATGACCGTTGAGAAGCCTGCTACCTCTGGTGGTCATGCTAAGAAGAGGAAGGTGGATGCAGATGGGGGTGTGGGTGGTCGTGAAGGCGAGATGCTTGATGAAGGCAATGTCCTCAGTCCTTCGCCTCTTAGGTCTGTCAATTTGAATATCAATGTGGACGATGACTCTCCGGGCCCTGATGGTAATGGTTCGGAAAAGATGCATGAGGAGGGGGCTGGAGGGGATGGGAAAGGTGCTTCTCCGGAGCCTACTAAGGAAAAAAGTCCTTCGCCTCTTGGTAATTCATATCTGGATTGTTAAAGCTCCAAGGGTGCTTTTTCTGATGATGTTGAGGAGCCCACCCAACAAAGGGACGGAAAGGGGGTTATGCATCCGGATCATCATCACTCTACACGTAAGTACCTTCCTCCCCGTGTTTTCCTCATATCTTATCATTTGCTTTGATTAAAAAAAATTATGTTTGTCCGAAACAAGCGTGTTTACTGCGGAGGAAGGGGCAACTGGCCCAAGTGCTAGGTATGCTCCGAATTGGGGCATTAATGCTACCAGCCGGGTGGATACCCCTTCGGAGTGCCGAGATTTAATGATGCATCTTATTCCTCCGGTTGTGCAACGAGAATTAAGCTCCTATCCTCCTTCTCTTGTCCTGAGCCGTAGCTGGTACCAACTTGCCCGGAGTACCATAGGCATGGTCGATTCCCTTCGCAGGTTAGAGGAAGAATCCCAGGACCAAGGCAATCTCTTGGATAAGTGTGAAAAGTACAAGGCACTCCTTCAAGCCTCCGATGCCAAGTTGTCGGAGCAGATCCAAGCTAACTCCAAACTCTCCTCTCAGCTTCAGAATGCCGAAAAGGTTTGTGCTGCTAAAGATACGGAGCTTGCTGCCGCTGTGGGTGAGAAATTTGATTTGTCCGAAAGGCTTAAAGGCCGTGATGCCCGGATCGCTGATCTGGAGGCGACCTTGCATGTGGTGAACGCTGATAAGGATAGGTGTGCCGAGGAGGTCAAAGTGTTGAAGGCCGAGAAGGATGAGCTGCAAAGCAAGTGCAACACTTCAGAGATGGGAAGGTACAATGCCGTCCGGATGCTACTTCCTGCTGTTGTCTCCAAACTCTTGAACAACCATGAACATAAAATAATATCACAGATTGCTTTAACAAAGCCATTGAGGCTGGCTGGGCCGAGGGCATTAGGTTTGGAGACCTGTTGAAGAGCAGTTGGCCATTGTTGCTGCCACTCTGGGATTTGACTTGTATTGTGAGAAGAAGATGGGGCCGATGGTTGATGCTCTTCCGGCTGCTAAGTATCCTTATATCCAAGAGGTTGCCACCAACTTTTACCTGCCCATTGAGCGTTTAATGGAATTTGAACCTGCTCTGGCTCCTCCAAAGGTTGTGGACCCTTCGGCCGAGATCCCCAACGATGAAGACATAGTGTCCCCTCATGATGATGCTGATGCCTCTGGAAGCAAGGATACCCCTGCGGCCTAATTTGCTTGTGATTCGTTCAAAACAGTTGTTTTTAATCTTAACTTTATTCGGATGAATGTAATATTTACAGACTATTTTCACTTGTTTTTTTATGCCTCTTTTGATTCGGATGATTGTAATGATTATATTGTGTTCTCGTACGTTGACCTTTATATTTTGTAAATATATATCTATTTTATGGTTCTTGTTTTCTTGACAAATTAATTGCATACGAATAGACATCACTTTTCGGCTTAGGACTTAAGGCGAAACTGAACAAGATTATAAACAAACCTTCCATTTCGGATAAGACTTATTTAAAATAGCCAAATTCCTCCCTTGCCGAAGGGAGAAATAATTGTGCGTGTATGCCTTCCTTTTCGGACAGGACTTATTTAAAAATAGCCAAATTCTTCCCTTGCCTAAGGGAGAAAGAATTGGGCGTGTATGCCTTCCTTTTCGTATAGGACTTATTTAAAAATAGCCAAATTCTTCCCTTACCGAAGGGAGAAAGAATTGGGTGCGTATGCCTTCCGTTTCGGATAGGACTTATTTAAAAATAGTCAAATTCTTCCCTTGCCGAAGGGAGAAAGAATTGGATGCGTATGCCTTCCGTTTCGGATAGGACTTATTTAAAAATAGCCAAATTCTTCCCTTGCCGAAGGAAGAAAGAATTGGATGCGTATGCCTTCTATTTCGGATAAGACTTATTTAAAAATGGCCAAATTCTTCCCTTGCCGAAGGGAGAAAGAATTGGATGCATATGCCCTCCGTTTCGGATAGGACTTAACATAAATAACTAAATTCTTCCCTTGCTGAAGGGAGAAAGAATTGTGTTTCTATTGTTAGGGTGTAATTTAAGCGCAATGCCATATTATTCATGCTACTCATAATTGCTGCAAAGGTGCTTCCTCCTTTAGTAACGAGAGGAGAAGCTTTTTCATTAAAAATAAAAGACACGACCTTTACCTTCTGGAGGGAGTGAAGGTTGATACATTTCGAAATAAAATCTAGATAAAGTGATAAACTGGACTCTTCCCTTGCTGAAGGGAGAAAGAGCAGTTACAGGATAGAAATGAAATTACAAATAACACCTCTTAAGGTTCATTGGATGCCACACCCTTGGGACTTCCTTGTCTTTCATGGTAAGGAGCTTGTATGAGCCATTCTGGTATGCTTTTTTTGATACGGTATGGGCCTTCCCATGTGGGAGCAAGTTTTCCTTCTTTCTGGACCCTGCTTGCCTCATTCTTTCGGAACACAAAATCTCCCAGGAGAAATGCGATTGGACGAACTCGCTTGTTGTAGTACTGTTCCACCTTCGTCTTGTACTTTGCTTCCCGGATAGCTGCCATCTCTCTTTTTTCTTATAGTAGGTCCAAGTTTATGTGCATGGCATCATCATTATCCTTTTCATTGATCATCATTTTCCGATAGGTGGGCATTACTATCTCAGCCGGGATGACTGCTTCGGACCCATACGTGAGGCTGAAAGGAGTTTCACCATTACTCTGCTTTAGTAACGTCCGGTTGGCCCATAATATGTGCGGTAAGTATTCTGCCCATCCATTCCTTACTCAGCCAAGCCTTGTCTTAATGCCTTCCATGAGAGTCTTGTTAGCCCTTTCAACTAGACCATTTGATTGGGGATGGGCTACGACTTTATTGATATGCTTGATTTCCAAATCCGAACACCAGCTCTTGAATGGTTCATTGATGAATTGCTTAGCATTGTCTGTGACTATTATCTTTGGGATTCCGAATCGGTAAACAACATTGTCCCAGAAGAATTTGATAACTTCCCTTCCGGATATTTTCACCAAAGGCTTAGCCTCCATCCACTTGGTGAAATAATAAATGGCGAAAATTATGTATTTCACATTTCCGGATGAGGCTGGTGATGGACCCAAAATGTTCATTCCCCATTGGTAAAATGGCCATGGTGCCATGATAGATTTCATCAACGTCTTTGGCAATCTTGCTACTGGTGCATGAATTTGGCATGAATCACATTTCTCTAGTTCCTCCCTTGCATCTGTGTGCATGGTTGGCCAGTAATACCCCGATCTTAAAGCTTGTGCTACTATCGATCTTGGCTTTAAATGCATGCTACACGAGCCCATGTGTATCTCTTGAAGGACATAATTGGCTTGCAACGGACCCACGCACCGAAGCATTGGTTCTAGGTACCCTATTTTGAATAAGACCCCATCAACCATTTCATATTGGTGTAGCTTCAACCTTAAACATCGTGCTTCGTTCTTATCAGTTGGCCAGATTCCATCCCGGAGGCATTTAATAATGGGAATCATCCAATTGTCGCCCACTTCTTCCACTATGGTGTTTACTTCGTTCCGGTCGGTAGACCTTTCGTTCAAGACCTCCACATAAATTGTTTTGTTAAGTGGTCGAATGCCAACGTTTCCAGTTTGCTTAGGACGTCAGCCTTCTGATTCTTACTCCTTGGTATGTTTATGATTGCAAAATGGGAAAACTTTGGTATCAATGCCTTTGCTTCGGCTAGGTATTTTATCATTCTATCACAGCTTGCTTCGTATGTTCCGTTGATCTGGTTTGCTACCAACTTTGAGTCTACTCGGACCTCGATCTTTCCTACTTTCATTTGTATTGCAATTCTCAGACCTGCCAGAAGGGCTTCGTGTAACACCCCCAAATTCATACAACTCAATACAGTGGAAGACTCGTTGGTGTTACGGGATAGCACATTACTCACATCATAGACAACGCATAAAAATCGCGTCGTTTAATATTAAATCATTTCCATTCATAAACAACAAAGTTACATCGGTCCCAAGTCATTACATTGCATATAAAGTTTTACAAAGTATTTGAATGGAAAAATATTATTTAGGTGCGGGCCATGAATTCTTGTCGTCTTCCCGAGAATTACCTTCAAGTACCTGAGATAAAACATGTTAAAAAAAAAGGTCAGTGATAACGCCGAGTGAATTCATAGAGTTTAATAAATTCCATCAATATAACTTCGGTATAAAATTAGTACCAAAAATCAATTCGTACAAATCATTGTAATAGGCCGTAAAATAGCCAAAATCATTTTATACAAATCTTTGTGATAGGCCATAAAATAGCCAAAGTCATTTTATACAATTCCTTATCGAAAATCATAATATAGGCATTTGCCTTAAAAATCATTATACGAGCAAATGTCGTAAAAACATCATACAATACGTCTTATGACGTTGTATGAAAAATAAAAACCGTTATATGAGTATGGTTATGAAAACCAAAATACAAACATAATATCAATAGTATGACCCTGTATTGCTAGTCAGGCAATACCTCGTAATTCGGAGCGTCTAGTAGTATTTCGTTAAGTTTTTGGATTATTATAAGCCGCATGACATTGTTACCTTACTAAACCAACAACGGGTAGCTAACCCGATCCACAATTTGCCCATCTAAAGTAGCGTGTCGTCACAAAGGTCACGCTATGGAAATCTTCTCATACATAAATTCGCTTACCAATCAATGTGGCACGACGGGGATCAACCGTCAAGGCGCGAACTGGGGTGATCGTCCCCAAATAGTACTATTAAATGTATAAGCGTCTACCAAATCCTGGTAGTTCACAATTCATGCTAATGGGACTTTTAGTGACATAACCTAACTTTAATAATCCATTTTATTTCATCTATCGGGTCCTTTAATCATTTATCGGGTCATACAATCGGGTCATTCAATCATTCGGGTCCAAAATCAATAAACAACAATCGGGACAAATGGTGTCCTAAGTTTATAAAAACTAACATGTTATCTCCCTCGCGGGTTTATAAAGCATTTATAAAACATTTAAAAGAGTGCGAGGCTATGAACTCACGTTGATGTGGGAAGGCGGGTTATCGGCAATTCGGACGTACGGTACGCGCTTCAATCACGAAAACCTAGACAAATAATAATCGGTCTTAGACGTTTGTCCAATGACTTTATAAAAATAACAATTATGTATACATATGATGATTTTATATATATGATGATCAAGTGGGTTTACATATCCTCATTTACTCATTTTTGTGTTATGTGTCGATAACTTTTATACTAGTTTTCCTCGTTTTACCTATTTACGTGTTTTAAGTCCAATAAACTTATTATAAGTTCCTTAACTTGTTTAAATCCTTGTTATACTTATTTTATCAGTATGTATACTTTCCATGTTGGGCCCAAATGGGATTAAGCCCAATAAGTTCTTTTTACAAGTTTTTATCTTATTTAGTCCAATTATTAGTCCAATATGTTTACTTAGCTCGTTAATGTCCGTATGCCCTAAAGTTCGGGTTTTATCGGTTTTTACTTGTTATACATGTCTATATATCAGTATATAAGTTTTATAAAGTTTTCATTAGACGGGTCCAACCATCTAAGTTTTATTTAACAAAAACGTTAATCTTACGTTATTAGCCGAAAAAGTCATAAAAATCATGTTTATAGTTTTATAACTTTTAAAACTTAACAAGTTACCATTTTTATAAAATGTCCACTTATTTAACCTTTAACATATTTATATAAATAAAATTTATGAGTTAGTGGGTTTTAACTTTACATTTAATACAATATAATTTTGAGTGCTTATATAATAGTATTATACTTTATTTTTCAAAAATCTGATTTTTATCTTCACTTTCACCAAAACTGCCATATCTTGAGTTCTATATGGAGATAGAAGCTCAAATTTTTATCACATAAACTACATAATATGTGCTACATTTAACTCTTCTTTAGCTACTGTTGAATCATCTTCTAAATATTTTCTAAAAATCGTCCAAAACAGTGAACTCAGATTTATACCTTAAACTTGTTTTGATCATATCTCACTCATTACTTTGATTCCATTGCATGGCCAACTCTCACATGTGTACAAGACTCATAGCTTACTGTACATCAATTCTACTTCATCATTGTATCAGTTCATAACATGTTTCTTTACTGTTTTATACAGCCATGTAAATTGATCAAGATTTTAAGCTTGTTTCTTATAGTTTTTCACCTTTTTAATCATATTTATCAACAACAAATCCTCACATAACATTTTTATCATCATATAATCATCATATACATATACAGTAGGAAATAAAATACATGTTTACATAATCAAAATAACAAGAAGATGAGGAGGACAATCTTTATACCACCATGTTGATGTAGGTTATGAGTTTGACATGGATTTGAATGGAGAAACTTGTGCATTGCCAACACCATCTTCAAGAGCACCATTCTTCATGAATACTTTATGAAAAATCAGCCCTACTAATCCATGAAAACTCCTCCTTGGATGTTATAAGCACCACCAATCAATAGGGTTTCAAAGTGGCTTCAACATATGTGTAAATAACACATGACTTTGTGGTGGATTCAAGATCAAATTGGGTGTTTTTGTGGTGGATATGGACGGCCAAAATAGAGAGATGAGAGAAAGTTATGGTTGTTTTGCATGTTGTGAATGAATGGTAATGAGTTGCTAGTGGTTTTGTGAAGTTAGTGGCAAGTTAGCTTCACTTGTAAGCTTATAATGACAAGTGTAAACTTGTTAAGTAAATCTTTGACACCTAAAGGTGTTGGTTGCTTACTTGGGCCGGTTTTGATGGGGGTGGGGCAAGTGTCCCACTTGTCTCATCCCCATTTATTTACGGGTACTCCTCGATTCTAGTTTTCTCGATTTGCGTGCCCTCGGGTCGTTTTACGAAAAACGTTTTTATAAATTATGAATCAACGTCACAAAACGAATCCAATAAAAATTGTCTCATCAAAAACGGAGTTCGAAAACGTAAATACGTAATCCTAAGGTTTCCGGTTTAGTCGTAAAGAACGTCAAATTAAAATCGTAAGTCCTAATCTCTTCTCGTAAATTTGTGAGTTTATGAACCAACTCAAATTTAAAACTACAAAATAATATTCACAGATAAATTTATTTTCTGTAATGTCGGACTGTCACCAAGGACGGTGTATATAAACGTAAGAACGTAACGTTGAATCCTCCAGTTTAGACGTAGTCGATGCTACTTCAAGACGTAAATTCAAATTACTTCCCAAAAATAAGTGAGTTCATATTGTAACATTAAAATAATGTTTTCAAATAAATACTGAGAATAAAAATATCAACCATAAATTGACGGATTGTCACAGCATTTACCCCTAAACAGGATCTTTGTCCTCAAATATCATCTTACCTTACTACTCGCTTCTTATAGAGTTAAAGCCATGTGGGTATTTCCTCCACATTCGGTCTTTTCTCATAAGTGTAATTCATTACAATACGCGAGTTTCATCAAACATAACTACGGGAATAAGATCAGGCTTAATGTTGACTTACTTTCTCTATCCATGATGTTCACGGGTTTTTGATGAATGCAACTTTTCGCCGATCTAAGCTTTACTAAGAAGAATTCAGATTTTCACTTGATAGATATTCTATCAAGTTCGATTTACGAAACATAATTCACGCGGTTCTTGAAGTCCTAGGGTAGATCCAGCTTATATGCCTTTCAATCCCAACTTTTACATCATCTCAATGGTCCCATACAACGGGGACTTATATCCCATGATTTGTCAGATCATGAATTCATTTTTCCAAGGTTAAAAATTGTGGCATAACTTCACTACCCATTTGGCACTTCAAGATCTACATTTCACATTCACATAACCTCTTGCCCACTATCGGCAGTTAATAATCAAATCCTAATTTCAACAATCATTTCAGATCTCGCGGGTCGGGTATTTTGCAAGGATAGGTTCGCCATCATAGGAAACCTTAAACCTAAAAGACATGTCCAACTCACAACGGATGTATGTCGGGTGTCTTCATCTCAACTCTTGCTTACAGATGCTCTAAGATTTAGATCCTAACAAGATGCGATCTCAATCCTAATGCGATGATTATCAAGGATAATCTCTCCAAAGGAAAACGATCAGACGGTCTATAACCAAAGGTCAATCATTCAATCATAGAACAGCGCTTATAGTATTTTGTATCGTTACTTTACCTTGTCCCTTCGATTGGGGTGGTACATAGTACTCTCATCAAGGTTCTTTCTCAATGACTTCTGAGCAAATCTCTAGAAATTCGATGCGAAGCGAGGATCTTGATATATAGATGACCGATACAGGCACACTATGTTTACATAACTCTTTTGCATTTATCATTAACGGGAATGATATTAGCAGATTTGGTCAGTCTGTCGACGATGACCCAAATCGAATCAATTCAGATGATGACCTTTCCAATATCTAGACGTTTACTAATGTACGAGGCGATCTCTGCCTTCATAATTGCCATCAGTACAACTTCTTCAGACAAAGATACTTCTAGTCAGAAATGACATAAATAGAATACTTATACTTACAAGATTCCAATATAACTATATCTCAAAATCTCCACATTTAGGCAACCACAAGTGGCCTTTAAAATATTTAACGCTATTGGCTTCTCTATTCTAATGGTTCATATTTGCCGCGAATCCCTTTTTATTATCTATATCATCCTTTTTATAAGCATCGGCTATATTTTAAATTGTTCGGCAATTTATTTTGCACCTTCATGATTAAGGAACATGTCCTAATTGGTTCTTTATCTTTTATACATAATGTGTCAGTAATTACGTTCACTCTCCTAATGAAATAAATATCATAACCGTATTTATTTAAAATTCTTTCTTTATATTTTCTAAGTTTCAGTAAGATAAACATCTTTTAAGAAATTCATATTAACTTCTTTCTAGATTATAATATCTATGACTAATTTACAACCATTTACGGTAAAATTTCAAGTCTAAATGCAGGATAAGATCATCCATCAAGAATTATTTAGATCACTTTTGATAATCAACATCTCATCATTTAGGGGAATTCAATTCGAGTTCCCATCAATTAAGACAATGTCGTCATGTCATAATCAATCAATCCATTCTACTGGCATTATCAACTTTCCAGTTTCATTGCCGTCGATAAGATGTGAACTTCTCAAAAGACTAATAATAATTCATAATCCTTCACAATTTCAAGGATATATGGAGACACAACTACTATTAGAAGAGCAAGGTCAACGCATAATCTACGCGATAGAATTTCAAATCAGATACAGACGAAAACATTTAACGAATATGAAATATTCCATGTTTTCATAATTTGAGTACGCATTCGAAAGCTCCTCGGATCGTTACCCAGGTCATTCAAATGAAATCAAATCATAAGAAATGATAAGAGCGTCAATATATCCAGTCGGGTATCAACACTCGGAAATCAAACACTTTTCCTAAGAATCTCACTACGGGATAATTGGACAAGAAAGAATTTTCAATTGTCAAATAAGACAATTTCCACAGATGAGTAAATTCAACTCAGAAGAATAGATGCTACAGGCACATATGTAGGTGTCCCTAACACTATGTCCCTATTTTTTTTACTTCTTGCAGATCTCATAAAATTTAATCTTTCACAATCTTCAAAGAAAATGTAGTGTTTATTCATTAGTTTTATGGTGACTACTAATCAGTCTTGCATAGTCCTTTCCAAATTGTATGTAGGCGCGCAACTATATACAATTTCAAGATTAACGATGCAATACTCAGTTCGTCAAAATTTTATCATCATGTTTATAATAAAAACATTTTCATGCTTAATTCTTAAATAAGAATCAAAAATAAATTTACAAAGATTTTCTTTGTTATGAAAACAATTAAGTTTCCAAAGCATTTTATAAACAACCTCATTTTAATAACAACCACTTATAAATCTCACTTTAAATAATCCTTATAGTGATGAAAATTAAATTTTCTCAAAGGATACCGTTTTATCTTATAAAAACAATGAGTGATCTGCAAAAGAGTGATGAAAGCTTGTTCACCAAAAATTTAACTACGATATGATAGGAAATGAGCTTAGCCAAATAATCACGAGGTTCATGACCTCGATGGCACTCACGAAGAATAATTCACAATGTAACTCAAATCGAGATGAGTACTTGTTCAATGGTTGCATCACTAATGCGAACATTAGGATGAAGCAATAAAAGATAGATAACATCGATACATGTAGAATTTAGCAATCAAAGGTAGTCTTTTTCATTAATCACAAACAAGTCAAAATTGTACCGTAACACATTACGTGTCACTATGTCATACAATTCTCAAAACTCATCCTACCAACTGATATCTCAGTTAAGTTAGGGATTTTTAAAAGATACCACAATGAATACTAATCTACAAGAGTCATTAGGTGTTCCACATGTCCCAGAAGATCCATCGGTCTCAATTTCAGAAGAAGATTTCTTCAATTTATTTATTGGACACTGGGCATCCTCGTTAGTGGACAATGGCCTAGGAAAAACGCTTAACACGAATCAACAATCAATTAAAACCTTATAGTTCAATCACAAAACTTAACGACTTCTATTAACAATCTCATATTCCATATGGGTTAAATTTTACTTTATTCAAGTTTCAATCAACTTACACTCAATTCAATATCCTACCTCATTTTCCAATACTTTCAACCTTATTCATAAACCTTATTAGGGCAATAAAAGCTCGATATGATCAACACTTACTTTCCGATCCTATAGCTCTTACAACAACAATTAACAAATGAGTCACTAGTATGAGATGACTCATACATTCAATTAGACTTCTCGGAAAGGTATTAGTGGCATGAGGCTTTTGGGTAATGGTTCCAATGACAGCCTCAAGTGCAACATTCACCTTTTTGATTTCAATTTAAGAATTGGGTGACAACGAATCGGATGACATCTTTCTAGGTGGTAACGTTTTGTCAAACTCCACTCTATAAGGAAAGATCGTCATGACATCGATATCAGTTTTAATCTCGCCAATCCTTTTTCAATATCACAATAAACTAATATCTACATTTCTACGAATATCAACCATTTTGTTGGGATCATAAATATCCACAACTTGGTTTAGATTTGGAATAGCTAGAATTCCTACGAAAATAGCTTCGATTAATTTACTAGGGGATTTAGGGTTTCTTGTGACAATCTACGTCGTATAAATACCTCGTATAAAAATCAAAATAATCATCAAACAATCATGTAATAAAATTACATCATATATATATATATATATATAATCCAAGTTATATATATATTAAAATAACACTTCTCAGTCTTGGCCTTGTCGGTAACTCGGGAATTCTTCGGCACCGTTATAGTCAAAAGATTTTTAGACATTTTTAGAAAAATGTTTATAGTTAAAAGATTTTGAAATGTTTTATTCAAAACCTTGGTTTTAAAAACCTTTCGTTCTCTATAACGAGAGCTCTGATACCAAACTGTAACACCCCCAAATTCATACAACTCAGTACAGCGGAAGACTCGTTGGTGTTACGGGATAGCACATTACTCACATCATAGACAACGCATAAAAATCGCGTCGTATAATATTAAATCATTTCCATTCATAAACAACAAAGTTACATCGGTCCCAAGTCATTACATTGCATATAAAGTTTTACAAAGTATTTGAATGGAAAAATATTATTTAGGTGCGGGCCATGAATTCTTGTCGTCTTCCCGAGAATTACCTTCAAGTACCTGAGATAAAACATGTTAAAAGAAAAGGTCAGCGATAACGCCGAGTGAATTCATAGAGTTTAATAAATTCCATCAATATAACTTCGGTATAAAATTAGTACCAAAAATCAATTCGTACAAATCATTGCAATAGGCCGTAAAATAGCCAAAAATCATTTTATACAAATCTTTGTGATAGGCCATAAAATAGCCAAAGTCATTTTATACAATTCCTTATCGAAAATCATAATATAGGCATTTGCCTTAAAAATCATTATACGAGCAAATGTCGTAAAAACATCATACAATACGTCTTATGACGTTGTATGAAAAATAAAAACCGTTATATGAGTATGGTTATGAAAACCAAAATACAAACATAATATCAATAGTATGACCCTGTATTGCTAGTCAGGCAATACCTCGTAATTCGGAGCGTCTAGTAGTATTTCGTTAAGTTTTTGGATTATTATAAGCCGCATGACATTGTTACCTTACTAAACCAACAACGGATAGCTAACCCGATCCACAATTTGCCCATCTAAAGTAGCGTGTCGTCACAAAGGTCACGCTATGGAAATCTTCTCATACATAAATTCGCTTACCAATCAATGTGGCACGACGGGGATCAACCGTCAAGGCGCGAACTGGGGTGATCGTCCCCAAATAGTACTATTAAATGTATAAGCGTCTACCAAATCCTGGTAGTTCACAATTCATGCTAATGGGACTTTTAGTGACATAACCTAACTTTAATAATCCATTTTATTTCATCTATCGGGTCCTTTAATCATTTATCGGGTCATACAATCGGGTCATTCAATCATTTGGGTCCAAAATCAATAAACAACAATCGGGACAAATGGTGTCCTAAGTTTATAAAAACTAACATGTTATCTCCCTCGCGGGTTTATAAAGCATTTATAAAACATTTAAAAGAGTGCGAGGCTATGAACTCACGTTGATGTGGGAAGGCGGGTTATCGGCAATTCGGACGTACGGTACGCGCTTCAATCACGAAAACCTAGACAAATAATAATCGGTCTTAGACGTTTGTCCAATGACTTTATAAAAATAACAATTATGTATACATATGATGATTTTATATATATGATGATCAAGTGGGTTTACATATCCTCATTTACTCATTTTTGTGTTATGTGTCGATAACTTTTATACTAGTTTTCCTCGTTTTACCTATTTACGTGTTTTAAGTCCAATAAACTTATTATAAGTTCCTTAACTTGTTTCAATCCTTGTTATACTTATTTTATCAGTATGTATACTTTCCATGTTGGGCCCAAATGGGTTAAGCCCAATAAGTTCTTTTTACAAGTTTTTATCTTATTTAGTCCAATTATTAGTCCAATATGTTTACTTAGCTCGTTAATGTCCGTATGCCCTAAAGTTCGGGTTTTATCGGTTTTTACTTGTTATACATGTCTATATATCAGTATATAAGTTTTATAAAGTTTTCATTAGACGGGTCCAACCATCTAAGTTTTATTTAACAAAAACGTTAATCTTACGGTATTAGCCGAAAAAGTCGTAAAAATCATGTTTATAGTTTTAACTTTTAAAACTTAACAAGTTACCATTTTTATAAAATGTCCACTTATTTAACCTTTAACATATTTATATAAATAAAATTTATGAGTCAGTGGGTTTTAACTTTACATTTAATACAATATAATTTTGAGTGCTTATATAATAGTATTATACTTTATTTTTCAAAAATCTGATTTTTATCTTCACTTTCACCAAAACTGCCATATCTTGAGTTCTATATGGAGATAGAAGCTCAAATTTTTATCACATAAACTACATAATATGTGCTATATTTAACTCTTGTATAGCTACTGTTGAATCATCTTCTAAATATTTTCTAAAAATCGTCCAAAACAGTGAACTCAGATTTATACCTTAAACTTGTTTTGATCATATCTCACTCATTACTTTGATTCTATTGCATGGCCAACTCTCACATGTGTACAAGACTCATAGCTTACTGTATATCAATTCTACTTCATCATTTTATCAGTTCATAACATGTTTCTTTACTGTTTTATACAGCCATATAAATTGATCAAGATTTTAAGCTTGTTTCTTATAGTTTTCACCTTTTTAATCATATTTATCAACAACAAATCCCCACATAACATTTTTATCATCATATAATCATCATATACATATACAATAGGAAATAAAATACATGTTTACATAATCAAAATAATAAGAAGATGAGGAGGACAATCTTTATACCACCATGTTGATGTAGGTTATGAGTTTGACATGGATTTGAATGGAGAAACTTGTGCATTGCCAACACCATCTTCAAGAGCACCATTCTTCATGAATACTTTATGGAAAATCAGCCCTACTACTCTATGAAAACTCCTCCTTGGATGTTATAAGCACCACCAATCAATAGGGTTTCAAAGTGGCTTCAACATATGTGTAAATAACACATGACTTTGTGGTGGATTCAAGATCAAATTGGGTGTTTTTGTGGTGGATATGGACGGCCAAAATAGAGAGATGAGAGAAAGTTATGGTTGTTTTGCATGTTGTGAATGAATGGTAATGAGTTGCTAGTGGTTTTGTGAAGTTAGTGGCAAGTTAGCTTCACTTGTAAGCTTATAATGACAAGTGTAAACTTGTTAAGTAAATCTTTGACACATAAAGGTGTTGGTTGCTTACTTGGGCCGGTTTTGATGGGGGTGGGGCAAGTGTCCCACTTGTCTCATCCCCATTTATTTACGGGTACTCCTCGATTCTAGTTTTCTCGATTTGCGTGCCCTCGGGTCGTTTTACGAAAAACGTTTTTATAAATTATGAATCAACGTCACAAAACGAATCCAATAAAAATTGTCTCATAAAAAACGGAGTTCGAAAACGTAAATACGTAATCCTAAGGTTTCCGGTTTAGTCGTAAAGGACGTCAAATTAAAATCGTAAGTCCTAATCTCTTCTCGTAAATTTGTGAGTTTATGAACCAACTCAAATTTAAAACTCCAAAATAATATTCACAGATAAATTTATTTTCTGAAATGTCGGACTGTCACCAAGGACGGTGTATGTAAACGTAAGCACGTAACGTTGAATCCTCCGGTTTAGACGTAGTCGATGCTACTTCAAGACGTAAATTCAAATTACTTCCCAAAAATAAGTGAGTTCATATTGTAACATTAAAATAATGTTTTCAAATAAATATTGAGAATAAATATCAACCATAAATTGACGGATTGTCACACTTCGTATTATGCTTCATTGTTGGTGGTTTCAAAATTCAGTCGGAGAGCGTAAGTGAACTCTGTTCCGGTTGGGCTGATGAGAACCAATCCGGCTCCTGCACCTTGAGCACTGGATGCTCCGTCTGTAAAGAGGGTCCATATTTCTGTTTCGTCCTTTCCTGGCTTCAAAACGGGCATCTGGAAAAATTCTTCTACTGCCTGACCTAGGTGCTTCGGTTAGGAAGTCTTCCAGAACTTGCCCCTTGATTACGTTCCTTGGTTTGTATTCTATTTTGTAAGCCCCCAACTCAATTGTGTACTTAGCTAGCTTTCCGGATGCATCTGCCTTGCTTAATATTTGCTTGATTGGTTGGTCTGTGATTACATTTATCTCATGGCCTTCGAAATAACTTCTAAGTCTCCTTGACGCTTTTAGCAAGGCTAAAGCCAGTTTTTCCATAGGTGAATAGTTCTTTTCCGCATCACTAAGTGTTCGGCCAATATAATGAATCGGACATTGTCTTCCATTCCTTTCAGTAAGCAGTACTGCACTGATTGATTCTTGTGATGCTGCCAAGTACATGTATAGGGGTTCCTTTGGTCTTGGAGTGGAAAGGGTTGGCAGGTTCATGATCAACTTCTTCATTTGCTGGAATGCCTCTTCCGCCTCCGCGATCCATTTCTACTCATGCTTGTTCTCTTTTGTGATGTTTTTAGTGTGTTAAAGAATGGGAGTGCCCATTCGGCAGACCGTGATAAGAATCGGTTCAAAGCTGCTAACTTGCCACTCAACGATTGCATTTCCTTCCATGTCTTTGGTGATTGGATGTCAACAATGGCACTAGTTTTCTTCGGATTGGCTTGTATACCTTCCGGAGTGATGATGTATCCCAGGAATTTGCCTTCTTCTACCCCAAACGAGCACTTAACCGGATTTAACTTCATGTTGATTTGTCTGAGGTTGTCAAAGGTTTCTGCCACGTCTGCTAACATGCTCCTTACATCCTTACTCTTTATCACCATATCATCAATGTATGCCTCCATATTTCGCCCTATCTGACTATGAAAGGATGAGTCAACTAGCCTTTGATATGTTGCTCCGACATTTTTTAATCCGAAGGGCATCTTGGTGTAACAAAACGTGCCTTGATCCGTATAAAAAGTTGTTTTCTCTTCATCTTCCGGGGCCATTTGAATTTGATGGTAACCCTTGTATGCGTCCAAGAAGCACTTAAAGCGATATTCTACTACGGATTCAATCTTTTCATCAATGTCCGGTGGTGAGTAGTAGTCCTTCGGACATGCTGAATTAAGATTTTTGAAATCTACGAACATCCTCCACGACCCATCACTTTTTTTGACCATGACCGGATTGGAGATGTACGTTGGGTACTTTACTGGTCTGACTATTCCTGCCGCCACTAGTTCTTCCACTTCTTTGGTTACGGCCTTGCTCTTTTCGGATCCTAGCATTCATCTTTTCTGACATACCGGGTCTAAGCTCTCATTGATATTCAAATTATGCTGCATGATTCGTCTCGGCACTCCTGTCATGTCTGATGGTTCCCATGCGAAGACATCCAAGTTGTCTTTTAGAAGGTTCTTTAATGCTGTTTGGCAAGCTTTAGTTAATCCACCACCGATAGTGGTAAGCTGTTCCAGGTAGGTAGGGTTAATCATGATGCTCTCCGTACCGGGTGGTAATTCAGCTGTCACGGTCTTATCTTTGGTTGTGGGCATTGGTGCTTGTCTTTTTGCTATCTGCCTACATTCCGAGACGATAACTGATCGAGAGATTAACGAAGCTACCCCTCTTGGAGTGGGAAACTTCATCATGGCATGAATGGTTGACGGTATAGCCCGGAGGATCCGGATGCATGTTCTCCATAGGATCACGTTGTATGGTGACGGGGCGCTAATCACTACAAATTTCATGTGAGTTCTTCGAACTAAGCTATCTGATCCGGAACTGTCTTCTAACTCGATCTTTCTTATCGGCTTGACTACTTCTCCAGTGAATCCGACGAGATCAGTTTGCGTGTTTCTCAGGTTTGACTTGATGCTTGTTGGCAGCTTCTCGAAGCAGTGTTCGAACATAATCTCCACTGATGCTCCCTCATCAACATAAACTCTCCTTACCAAGTAACCTCCCAATTCGGCCTCTATGATGATTGGATCATCAGACATCTCATCTTCTTCTAATGGTGGAAAAGTGATTGAGGCTCTCATCCAACTTTTGGTTGCTTCTCTAGCCTTCCTTTTCTCCCTTTCCAGTATTATCCGAACCATGTTTATAATCTTGTCTTGCCTTGGAGCTTCTTCTCTTCGATTATCTCGTCCTCTCTGGCGTACGTCCCGGACAAGATGATTCAGCTTTCCAGATTCTAGCGCTAGCTCAATTTGCTTTCTTAGCTGGATGTAGTCGTTGGTAAAGTGCCCCTTATCCTGATGATAGTTACAATAACGATCCATGTTTCCACCTCTTGCCGGATTGTTCATTGGACGGGGAGGAGGTAGACGAAGCTGTGTTTCAGTTGCTAGGATTTCTTTTAGATTCTTTGTCAAGGAATTAACATTTAGGACCGGAGCCACTCTATTTCGGACATGATAATTTTTTCGGTTGTAATCATTCCTGTGATAATTGTCATTTCGAGGTGGTGGGTATGGTGCCCTGTTGTCTCTATCCCTGTTTCTGTTGTTGAAGAAATCTCTTCCCTTATATGCATCTCGCCCATCATTTCTTCTATTGTTGTTCCAGCCGTGGTACTTTTGGTTGCGATCATCCCTTCTTTGGGTGGGAGGGTTGGGCTTTCGGTATGGCTCTGTTCCTTCCCCTTTCGGCAACTCAGTGTTGGAGAATGCTTCTTCGGATCGAACAAAGTCATCCAACCTCTCCATCATTTCGTCCATCGATTCAGGAACTTTGTCCGAATACCTTTTTGCCAGCTCTAGACTTTTAACCGAATCCATAAATGCCGAAATCTTCATGACTTCCGGAACTCCATGGATAAGACCTACTTCGACTGTCCACCGTTCTTTAAAATCTGTTAATGACTCGTTCGCTTTTCTTAAAATCTTGGTTATCTCATACGGGCCTTTATGACATAGCTTTCGGATCGAGTATCTCTTGACGAATGCCTTCCTTAGCTCTGCCCATTCATCAATGATGTCGGTATCCAAGCTTTCAAGCCATCCCCTAGCTCCCCCTTCTAACATTTGCTGGAACATCCTGCACCAAACCGGCATTGGCCATTCGCCCGAATTGGCTGCTCCGGTAAAGCGGTTCAAATGATCCTCCGGATCTCCCGTTCCGTCATATGTCTTGACAGTGGCAGGCATCTTGTACTCGGGTCCGGAGAAGTCAATGATTCTTTGAGTGAGTGGGGATTTGACTGCTTCCTTGAAAGGTTTCTTTAAATCCGCATCGGATACCACCTTGCCTCTTACTATCTTAGTGTTGTTGCTTCCTTCGTCTTCCTCGTTGAAACTTAGACGGACAGGTTCCACGGCGTTTCGGTTATGCTCCTTGACTAGTAGCCGCAAGGTTGAGATGTGTTGTTCGAGTTGTTCCTTTGTGAGATTCTGATTGTTCGGAGAGGTCAAGTCAATCGGAAGGTTGGGACCTGTCGGAGTGACAGGAAGAGTAGGACCTGTCATTCTAAACAACTGGTAGATAGAATATCAAGTCCCACGGATGGCGTCAAATGTTCGTGCAATTTCTTGCGAGGATCCGAATGGTGTGACCAGTTCGGATCTGGTATGATGTTTGCTTCGGCTAACCTGAAACCAAAGCAACGCATTAGCCTCGTCCGGGTGTGAGAACCCAGACCAAGCTCCAGCGTGAAAGTAAGTAAAGGGTAAAAATCCGAAGAGGAATGTGAGAGTAAAATAATATAAGTAAAAAGTGATAAGGGTAAAAGAGTTCACCTAAACCTTGAACCCAAAGGGGGTATTTATACTAGTTTGATTCCTAAAAGGCCAGGATTGGTGATGGGCCTTGGTTGGCCCGATTGGGGACACACTCCCTATTTTATAGGAAGTGTGTCTACTGAGTTCCTTGTTGACTTGCGTTGACTTCTTCTAGAAGGGCGTGGGCGTTCCGGATCGTTTAGCTTGTTCCAGATCGTGTCATGTGTTCCAGACACATACACGAACAAGTCCTCCCCCCCCCCCCCAAGTGTTGATTGGGCTAACTTGTTTAAAACGGTTTAGTCAAATCAATACTTAAAACCTATTTCTTTCGTAATTGGTGTGGGCCCTGCACCAAGTGAGTTTGATGCAGCCCTACACAAGGGAAAAACATAGTTAAGCTTATCGTGAGATTGTCTCCTACGATTAACCTCCGGCGTGAGAGTAAGTAATTGATTTAAGGTTTATAACTGGGTAGCGATTATTGGTTAGAATACGATACATTCAATGGAACCAAGGGGTTCCTTTTATAGCCGGTGAAACCCAATTAACTTTCCTGAATCTTGCGGCACAAGACTAGGAGATATACTCGGGATCTTTATCCATACATAAAGAATGCATATCCTTTTCTAACCTTGGAGGAATGATAGTCCTTATTAGAATCTAATTCTGTTTAATTACAACCGCCTGCGGTTCCGTCACAGCCTGTTTGAAAATGCGTGCGGCCCATCTTAAACCAAGCATATTGGACTGGTCACGGTAATCCAACCCATGCATGATAGGTTGGATATAAATAGTATTATGTGAGTTGTGTCGAATACTCCAAATGACCACATATATTAAAGATAGGCTAAAATGCATTTAGTTTAGTACCTCTGAACTTGGCTAAGTGGAATTTCTACTATCTTGGGCTTGGGTAAGCGGAATTTTTAGTACCGTACACATACTTGACATGATCACATGACCATCATGTGAGCTCAGTCCGTTAAGATTTAACGAAGAAAAATAACATGTTAAGATTCTGAACCATAACCAAGGGAATTAACTTCCAAATTATTCCATCTATATTGAGTTATGCTAATTTTCTTGTTTTCATTGTAATGCAACAAAGGTACACGAGTTAAATGTTTTCTAGTTATACAGGACGTTGACATTTGTACCTTTTCATTAAGTAACATGGGTAACTTTTTAACACAAGCATTAAGGGTAAAAATGTCAATATACACACATTTTAAGTGTGTCAATCATTTTATAGAGTGTGCAAATCACCTCCCTTTTAGAATATTGCAATTTACCTCGTTGAAGTTTAACGGATTCTTTAATTTCATACGAGTCATTGTATTCAATATACCTCTATTGCTACTTATTATTGTAGCTAATAATCATTAGTGCAACAAAACTACTAGCAGAGGAGGCCCAAAATGTGTGATACTTTTGTATACAACCCATTCAAGAAGTCGAGATTTATGTTGAAGAAATATCTGTTCTTGTGTATTTTGAGTTTTGAATCTCAGCATGATTGTTCAATATTGGATACTTATCAATAATTCAATATGTGTATTCTATAGATTTTTTTCTTATTTTCTTACAAACTTTCACCAATCTTTGTAACACTGAACTTTCCAACGTATGTTAGTATGTTACTCTAGAACAAAAAAAACCCAAAAATAACATTATTATGTTAGCAGGTATCTAATAGACTTCCGAATTTGTCTATCACCAGCACTTGGGGTTATATGAGTAGGTTTTTCTTCCATAGGGCGGGATGTACTTTAGAGCCCGGATTACTCAGTATTAGAGTGTCGTTCTTTCTTTTTCTACCTTACGTGTACATATAAAACACCATGTCAGGCCAGAGTATTGGAGATCAGCATACAGTAACATTATTCAATAAAATGACTCGTACGAAATTTTTACTCTGTTAAATCTTAACGTTTGGGTCACATGATGGTCACGTGATGTTGTCGAGTGTGTGTAGGGTACTAATATTTTCATTTAACCAAATTGAAAGTATCATTCTTCATCTCTGATAATCCAGAGTAGTAGAAATTCCACTTAGCCATGTTCGGGGTACTAAATCACGTTTTAGCCTTAAAGATATATACTCACTCCGTCTCAATTTACTTGTCTACTTTTAACTTTTTAAATTCTTTTTACTCTCGATAATTTTAAATTAATCTTTTTATATTATATAATATTTGATGCAAAATATATAAATGAATTAGATTTTAAATATATTTTTATTAGTACAAGTTTTAATATAAAACAAAATAATAATTTTCAAGTGATAAAAAAATTTTAAAGAAACACCAGTGGACAAGCGACGGACACAAATATTTTTAAATATTTTTAAATGTATCAACGAATTTTTAGAATATACTATGACGTGAGTTTTTTTGTTAAACCCAAGTACTTGCTGACCGCATCTCATGAATATCTCGACACACGTATGGTATATGACAATATGGCTATGACGTGTTTTTTTTTTTTACCAAATCCAAATCTTTGCCGACCGCATGTCATGAATATCTCGACACACGTATGATAATAACTCGACCTGGATTTTAGCTCAAGAGTAGTTGGTCTAATGGAGTTCAATCTGTTCCTAAAGATTACATAATCATATAGACTTTTCAAACAAGCAGATCAAGGTTAATCATGGCCCTACTCGTGAGTAGTTGGTCTAATGGAGTTCAATCTGTTCCTAAAGATTACATAATGCCACCCGAAATTAGAGCAGGTGATATTGTGAACATTTGCAAGGATATTCCAGTTGTCAATCTTAAAAATGATCGGTCTATTATTGTCCAACAAATTCTTAAAGCTTGTCAAGAGTTCGGTGTATTTCAGGTGTATTTCTAAGTTCTAACCCCTTTTTCATATATCCAAAATAGTATCTAATTTACTTGTTTAATGATTGATAATTAGCAGGTAATTAATCATGGGGTTCCCGAAGAAATGATGGCCGAAATGAGGGTTCTGTACGATGAGTTTTTTAACATGCCAGTTGAGGACAAATTAGGTTTGTATGCTGACAAGATCGTTAACGGGTGTATACTTCACACAAGCGGATTGGATTATGCGAAAGAGGAATTTCATTTTTGGAAAGACACTTTGAAGCACCCTTGTTATCCTTTTGAAGCACACACACCATCTTGGCCTGAAAAACCAACTAGATACAGGTAATCTATATGCTAAAAGCTACATTTTGATTAATGGCAATTTTCAGCTTCTCAACACGTACGGTATTATTCATGTGTTTTTCTTGTGTAATCTTTGTTTAGTTACTAGCGTATTGTGAGAGTCTGATTACACATATTTTTTACTACAGTAGTAGTAATCGGATAAAAAAACCAGTCGATCCAACAAGGATTGAGTTTCATTAGGCTATTTCTCAATCGTTACTCATATTTATTTGATGTTAGGGAAGAGGTGCGGAAATACTCAATTGAAGTGCGAAACATGGGGTCCAAAGTTCTGGAGTTAATCGCAGAAGGACTCGGACTTAACAAACAACACTTTAAGGAATTGGGCCGGGGGCAGGCAATGGCGATTAACCGTTACCCACCATGTCCAGACCCAAGTCTTGCCATGGGAATTGGTAGCCACACAGACCCGAATCTCATAACCTTCCTTCAACAAGACCACTATGGGCTACAAATAGAAAAAGATGGGAAATGGTTGGGTGTTGAACCAATTCCAAACGCTTTTGTAATCAACCTAGGCTACCAAATTGAGGTATTGATCTTATTCTTTAACTATGGTATCAAACTTTTAACCAAATAGTGTCTGAACCGAGTATAGCTCTCCCACAAAAA